>LR990621.1:6046898-8643797 GCA_905147815.2 Phalera bucephala | reverse complement strand
ATGAAATTCTAGTTACACAGAATTTTAAAATATATAGTTGTGTACGCATAAATGTTCAAAACTTACGATTCTTGGATAAACGCAATTGCAGAGCAAGGAAGAAAGTCTTGTTATGATCTAAGACTATATCGACGAAAATTATTAATGCAAATATTAGAATTCACCCACAAGATGCGGGTAGGCCTGTAACGTTTTTCCATCTCGGAGTAAAAACAGTCACAATAAAATATTAAGGATCTATCGGAAATCAGTCCGTTGATGTTCGTTAGAGAGCACAAGTCGTCGTTTGGGGCAGAAAATAGAATCTAGGGGTATTGCGAGGTTTAAAACTAAACACAAATCAGGAAAAAAACTGCGAACCCGAATAGTCTAGTCAACCGAAGCTAGCTAAACTTGAATAGAAGTTAGTTTGTAACTGGCGCCTTCTGCTGGTATTGCCATTTTTCAATTACAATCATAACTAATTAAATATTATGAGTGGTAAATAAAACAAATGCCTATCTTAATTATTAAGGAAATACTTTCTTAGTAAAACATCACAACAATGTTTTACATATTAATACTTCATAACTAAGCATTATTTACGAATGTTTTGTTAATTAGTATTTACGAACGCATTTCTTTTTTCAAAAGCGGCAACTCTGATGGTTGAAATATAGCCGGATATGAATTTAAATACATTAATAAAATAATGTAAGGAAAGAACCTGTTGGCATGCTGTACTCTCTGCCTACCCCGCAAGGGATCTGGCGTGATGATATAGATAGATAGAATAAAATAATTTTTAACTTGCAGTCATTTTTTAACCCGTAGCCACCCAATGCTGAGTGTAGGTCTCTTCCAAGGCACTCCATTCACTTCGGTCTTGCATTTTTCGCATCCAATGCTTTCCAGCTACCTTCGTCAGGTCATCAGTCCATCTTGCGGGTTGTCTTCCTTCATTTAATAGTGGGTTCGCGATCTCCACTCAAACACCCTTTTCCCCCATCTGTTGTCCGATCTCCGGCATATGTGTCCTGCCCAGCTCCACTTTCTTTCCGCTATCACCTGAGCTATGTCGGTAAGTTTTGGTCTTTCCCGGATTATGATTATATTTTGGATATTATCCCGGATTATATTTTGGACCCCGTCTCTAAGCGATATACCTAACATAGCTTGCCGGGAGCCGCGTGGTTCCCGGCTTAGAATAGGACCAACCCATCTCATCCCATCGGGTGTCGTACAAGGCGACTAAGGGAAAACTAGGGAATGGGCAGCAGCGTTCCTTTAACACTTCGACGACCAATAACTGCGCTCGCCAACCCGCCTGCCAAGCGTGGCGAGTATGGCAAACACCCCCAATTATGGAAGAAAGTAGAAAAACCAGGCCCCTAGTCCCCGGCGGTCCTGTTCGTCCTGGCCACGGTAGCAGCCATGGTAACGACAGGACAAGGGGTGCTAAGAATCTCCGGCAGAGATTCGGCTACCACCAAAACCGAAAATTGGCCCTGGTGACATACAACGCACGCACATTGAGGACAGATGAGAAGCTAGTTGAGCTGGAAGAAGAGTTAAACAAGTTGCGGTGGAGTATTGTTGGTTTATCGGAGGTCCGAAGAGAGGGCGAGGACACGATAACCTTAAAATCCGGCAACTTGTTTTACTACCGGGAGGGCGAACAGCAGTCCCAAGGTGGTGTCGGATTTATCGTCCACAAGTCACTCATAAACAACGTTGTGTCCATCACTAGTGTGTCGAGCAGGGTAGCGTACCTGATACTCAGAATATCCAAAAGATATTCGCTGAAGGTCATACAGGTCTACGCACCGACCTCGGCATACTCAGATGATGACGTCGAAGTTATGTATGAGGACATTAGTAGAGCCATACATACTTCCAAAACACACTTTACAGTGGTTATGGGTGACTTCAATGCGCGGCTGGGCAAACGGGGCGATGATGAGTTGAGAGTGGGGCAATTTGGATATGGGCAGCGCAACCCCAGGGGTCAGAGGCTGGCCGAATTTCTGGAGAAAGAGGGACTCTTTATGATGAACTCTTTCTTCCAGAAGCCGCCTCATAGGAAATGGACCTGGATGAGCCCTGATGGTTCCACAAAAAATGAGATAGACTTCATCATGAGCACCAAGCGACAAATATTTAATGATGTCTCCGTGATTCATAGGGTAAAAACCGGCAGTGATCACCGAATGGTCAGAGGCACATTAAATATTAATGTCAAAATGGAAAGATCGCGTCTGATGAAGTCTACGCTCCGACCTACTCATGCATATATCCAAAACCCCGAGAACTTTCAACTCGAATTGTCAAACCGCTTCGAATTGCTAGACAGCAGCGCATCAGTGGACGAAATCAACAACAGGCTGGTAGAGACTGTTCATACGGTCGGGTCCAAGTATTTTAAGACCCACCGTAAAAATAGGCCTCAAAAGCTATCTGACTACACCCGAAACCTCATGGCTGAGCGACGTTCCATGACGCTCCAAACCTCCGATGATGCTAAGTCCTATAGGCAGCTTAATGGACAGATATTGAAGTCCTTGCGACACGACTTACGGTCCTTCAATGCAAGGCGTATTGAGGAGACCATAGAGCAGAACAAGGGCTCTAAAGTGTTCGCAAGAGACGCGTCTATTGGGCAGAGCCAGTTGACGAAGCTGAAGACGGAGGACGGAAACGTAACGTCAAATAGGTCAGAGGTGCTCAGGGAGATAGAGAGGTTCTATGGACAGTTATATACCTCAGTAGCTAAACCTGTTGTTGACTTGGTAAAAGACCCAAGAGCCAAGCTAACCCGACACTGCACTGAAGATATCCCGGACATCAGCCTGTGCGAGATTAGGATGGCTCTCAAACAACTAAAAAACAACAAAGCGCCGGGTGAAGACGGAATTACTGCAGAACTTCTGAAGGCGGGCGGATCGCCGGTACTTAAAGTCCTTCAGAGGCTATTTAAGTCCGTCTTGCTTGAAGGGAAAACGCCGGAAGCATGGAACAGGGGTGTCGTGGTGCTGTTTTTCAAGAAAGGTGATAACACCTTATTGAAGAACTATAGGCCCATCACACTGCTGAGCCATGTTTATAAGTTGTTTTCGAGAGTCATTACGAATCGTCTCGAACGAAGGCTTGATGACTTCCAGCCTCCCGAACAAGCCGGTTTCCGGAAAGGTTTTAGTACCATAGACCACATACATACGCTGCGGCAGGTTATACAGAAGACTGAGGAGTATAATCGGCCACTATGCTTGGCGTTTGTGGACTATGAGAAAGCCTTTGATTCGATCGAGACTTGGGCGGTTCTTAGATCTCTCCAGCGATGCCGCATTGACTATAGGTACATCGAAGTGTTGAAGTGCTTGTATAATAACGCCACCATGTCAGTCCGAGTACAGGGGCAGTGCACGAAGGTGATCCCCATAAAAAGAGGAGTAAGACAGGGAGACGTCATTTCTCCGAAACTGTTTACGGCCACCTTAGAGGACGCCTTCAAGCTCTTGGAATGGCAAGGACTTGGCATCAACATCAATGGCGAATACATCACTCACCTTCGATTTGCCGACGACATTGTGGTCATGGCGGAGTCGCTGGAAGATCTAGGACGAATGCTCGGTGACCTCAACAGAGTATCCCAACAAGTGGGTCTTAAAATGAATATGGACAAAACAAAAATAATGTCTAACGTCCATGTCGTACCCACCGCACTCACCGTTGGGAACTCTACTCTTGAAGTTGTCGACGAATACATTTAACTGGGACAGGCAGTCCGGTTAGGTAGGTCCAACTTTGAGAGAGAGGTCAATCGACGAATCCAACTCGGCTGGGCAGCGTTCGGGAAACTGCGCAACATCTTCTCATCCAAAATACCTCAGTGCCTAAAGACTAAAGTGTTTAGTCAATGTGTGTTACCAGTGATGACATATGGATCAGAGACGTGGTCTCTTACAATAGGTCTCATAAAAAAGCTCAAGGTTGCTCAGCGAGCTATGGAAAGAGCTATGCTCGGCGTTTCTCTACGTGATCGAATCAGGAATGAGGAGATTCGTAGAAGAACCAAGGTCACCGACATAGCCCTCAGGATTAGCATGCTGAAGTGGCAATGGGCTGGCCACATAGCGCGAAGATCGGACGGGCGTTGGGGCAGAAAGATTCTAGAGTGGAGACCACGTATTGGCAAGCGCAGCGTAGGACGACCGCCTGCCAGATGGACCGACGATCTTGTGAAAATCGCAGGAAATCGTTGGATGCAGGTGGCATCGGACCGGTTACGCTGGAAAGCGATTGGGGAGGCCTATGTTCAGCAGTGGACAAGTATAGGCTGAAATGATGATGATGATGGAACATAGCTTGCTCCATAGCTCTTTGGCTTAAACTTGCAGGATCTCGCCATTGTTCTTTATCGATGATCGATACTAGTGTATCTATATGGTCTATAAGCACGAATCTATATAACACGATATAACATAATTATATTCCATCATTATTACATATATAATGACGTTAATAACAAATGTTAAATCAAAAACAAGAAAAATGCAGGAAACACAGAAACACTCGTTATGTCAAACTTGTCATTTGATTAATTAAAAAACGCACGTGTGATATAGGGTAAAAGCCGGATAGATGCCTCAGTGGGATACATGCCCCGGTTTTAAAAACACTACGTTAGGGATGTTGGTAGCATTAGCGGCTGAGGATAATACGAAGTGCGCCTCCCGTAGGCCTCAGAGTCATGTAAACCTTCAGAGTAGGCGTTTGCGTTTTGTCCATGTGAGCAAAAAATCTTCCGCGGCGAAACTTTGACGGGCGTCGAAATTATATTGCAAGGTAGTTTCTGTTGAATATTTTTATTACTGATTGTGATATCAGTCAACTTTTTGTTTCTTTGCTTGCATTAGTGTTTAAGTTACACTGTTTATAACGTTTTATTGTTGCATAGTTTTTATTTATTTTGCAAATAAAAAGGGCAAGTATCCGTATCAAAAAGGATAGTCGCCCTATTTACTTTTGCGGATAGTTGCTCTAGGGGCAACTATCCGCATCTATAAATTCTTTAACGAGTAAAGACATTTTTTGTTCTTTTGGCGTTTTTTTCAGCTTATTGTGACTATAACTTGTTTTAAATAAAATAAATACTGAACTGTTTCATGCGTTCAATCTAACATAGCGTGCATAAAATAGCGTGAACCAAAATCACTCGCCACCTAGGCAGTATTTAAACCTCTTGAATCTTTCTCAAGATTGTTTAGCCCTAGGAGATAGCGACATTGTAAATTACATTTTTGATGGTACTGAACTATCGTTGTCAATGCTGATATCTTATGAATCACAGTCACAACCTTGATATGTGAAGAAAAGAGGGCAACCGCAACAAAATAAAAAAAACTATTAGAATTATTACCAGCAGTGAAACTGAATCTGATAACACAGATTTTATGGAATGAAAAAAAATATACAGTTACAGTTTCGACAATGAAAATTAAGAAAATGTTACATGTTCAAAACCATCTTAAGGTAAAGCCACCGAAGGGCTACCACCAATAAAAAAGAAAAAGGACGAAAATATCGATAAGTCGCTGAAAATATATTAAAAGTGAAAAACGCTAATTCAGAAGAGAAAATACGAACAAAAAATTCAGTTGACTATTGCGCAGAATGTTTTGAGAATTACAATTTTACTAAATCTAAATCAGATTGGATTCAATGTGGGATGTGTTGAATGTGGTTGCATCAAACTTATACAACATTCAAAAACCATTGAATGAAATGTGGAAAGTTGAAAACCCTGGCTTCTCGTGATAATGAATGCTAGTGCCAATCAACTTTCATTGCCATATTGTTCTATCTTTAAGATATATAAAAAAATATTTTACTAATAACTTGCCTAACTTAAAGTAAAGGCTATTGTTTTATTTTTATGGTTAAAACGGTAATACTTAATACTATTTTATAATGTTACTTAAAATTTTGATTAGAACTTAATATAGGATCTTGGTTAATAATAAAAACTGATTACCTAAATTGATATACATTTCTTTCTATTTAAAGAACGCATAGTGAGGCGTCTATCCCCGCACGAGGCAAGTATTCTCCGAAGATTTTTTAACGTTAGGCTACTATCCGCTACAGTAGGCAACTATCCCTTTTTTGAGAGGTCAAATAAAACAGGATTTACTCAAAAACAATATTACTTATGTTTACAAAAATGGGCTTATGTAAAAGATCAAAGACCTATGTTTTGATATACATGTTGCATTATTCCTATTAAGTAAATATTTTTTAGTAATAGAGCTTTTTTGAAAAGTTGGGCAACTATCCGGCTTTTACCCTACGTGAAGGTAACACCAAAACATTATTATTATTATCTTTACACCATAAGCTACACACAACAAATAACCTCCAATACAGAATGTGCATAATTTGCCTTTAAGTCTATATAATACTGTTTTTGTGTGATGCTAGGAGTATTTTTTTTTGTGTTAGCCTAAAGTTCTTAACTGTTTTTAGAGCATGGACAGGGGTAGGCAGATCGTTCCAGCATCGAGTGGCGGCAAATCTAAAAGATGCCTTCGTACCTTAGAGTGGACAACATAAAAGTGCAAGCTCTTCTTGGCTGTTTGGAGTATAGTTGTGCCCATTCTAACCTTTTGTATAGGTAACTTGGAGCTTTAGTTGTAATGATCAAAAAAATCTGCGATGTGTTAACGCAGGTCATCTCCTTCCTGCATATATGTTAACCCAATCTTTTCAACAACGACGCTTTCCGCGCAGGCCCACCGGATGCATACAAAGATTTCAACTTGTCCCATATCGCTTTCGAAGTTCCTGAGCCATCTAATGCTATTACTTCACTCGAACTCGATTCCGCTTTTCTATTTTTATTACTCCATTCTGCATATTTCGGACCAGAAGGTAATGGCTGCGGTATACCACCTGAGACATATCCCCACAAGTCATTTTTCTTTAACATAGCTCGTGTACGTATCTTCCAGGTGTCATAATTGTTGCCCGTAAGTGGATCAATTTTAATCGTAGCCGACGACATATTTTAGTTTCTCTAACGAAGTCAATACCAACTAAACCGCTCGCAATCTTCACTAAACAATAAGAATGCACCGGACAGCAGGTAGCAACAGTCCATGTGCACGCGGTCGTATATGATTGTCTTCGCGGTAAGTCTTTTAGCCAGCGTGTCTACCTGGGCCCCTTACTAAGGGCAAGGAAATCTAAACAGTTTCTTAATGAACGGACACACGTTTATTCGTCTAGCGGCTATTATTAAAACTGACAAATCAAAAGGACGACTGCACGGGCGCATCTTGCCTACGTAGCTATACATGTACATACTAGTTACAAGCTACAATATTGGTATAGTCGCACGCTCACGCACTTCGTATATATAACACTAACAAATATTACATGATAACTGAGGCCATAGCACGAACGGATGGACGGTAGCGTAACGTTCAGTTGATATGCCATTCTTTATTACTCCACTTTGTCGACAACGTCATGAGAAAGTCAATATGTTCCTGCAAAGCCTTCTCATGTTCACAAATCATAATACATGTACGGACATTTTATTTAATTCAAAAATACATGCTATATATGTCATACTCAGCTAAGATGTAGAGCGCGTGGCCGAACCGAAATTGTAGCGTTACATCATCAGCACCGCTATAATGTACAGCATATGGATAAAGCCTGTAGACACCATGCTAAAACCGTACTGAACAACGCCGCATGCATCAGCGTGGTGCCATATAAATACTGTGCATGAACCTCACCGTAAATCTGCACGAGCCACACGGAATCACATAATCCCCACAGCACTGCAATGATGTACAGCACGTGAGTCGAGTCAGCCTGTGGCCGCCACGCCAGCATCGTGCTGAACAACGCCGCATGTATCAGCGTGGCGCCACAAATCAGAGGGAGCCGACCAGTAATCTGAACATTAAGAAAATATTTTCATTATTCTTATTAAACTAAAGCAGTGATAGCCTAGTGGTTAGACCGTTTGACTGCAAAGTCAGAAGTCTCGGGTTCAATCTCAGGCACGCACCTCTGTCTTTAAAATATCATGTGCGTATAAAAAAAAAACTATCACTTGCTTTAACGGTGAAGGAAAACATTGTGAGGAAACCTGCATGCCTAAGAGTTTCTCGAAGGTGTGTGAAGTTCGCCAACCCACACTAGGCAGCGTAGTGGACTATGGCCTAAACTTTCTCAGTTTGAGAGGAGGCTCATGCCCAACAGTGGGACAGTTTCTTAATAGGGCTAATATTATCATTATTTTATATATTATTTAACTCCGCCATTCCGTAATGTAGTAACCTAGATTTGTGAAAGAACCCCTTGTACATAATATAGGGCTAATTTATACACAATCTTACAGACTCAATCGTGGGTCTAATAGTGCACAGTGCAGTTAACGATCACGAGGTCCTGGCTTCCAACTGAAGCCTCGGTCGGCCGGACAAAATGTTATCGGGGTTTGTATAGAAAATTGCGTAGTAGCAGTTCGGAGTCTGAAAATGTTCGTAGCCATGGACGTAACATCGCCAGCAAAATTAATATTGATATACACAGAACACATCTGACACCGCCGTTTGGGGAATATAAGCAGTATAATATTAACATGGCATAGCATACTGTTGTAGCGCCATTTAACTTAAGTAATATATTTAAATAAATATTATAGGTTGCTAATGTAATTTTTCTTGGAGTCTATCGTTCAAACTTGTGTCATTCACAATGACATTTTTATATACTCTTCAATAAACGGGTTTGCCGCGTGCTGCATATCAAAAAGAGTTTTTTAATTTTCCACCAAGCTATAATCTTCACCAACACCTCTCCAGCGTCTTTACATACCATAATATCATATACGAAATATTCTAGAATACTATAGCGCAGTGTGGAGATCGTCATACCAGATGGAATAGAAGGAGTCCAAAAAAGTTCCTATGTAACTTATGATATTCAGACAACAAATGCCGTATTTTGAATTTCTGTAACTCTAGGCTGAGTCGCTATAAAGTTAAATCGCTAAGCGCACGTAGTAAAATCTCTAGACTTTGTTTCTGTTCAAGCTAATCAATGGCTTATTCTCAGGAGAAGATTCTCCTGAGCTTTTAGAGAAAGTGCATTTTTGTATTCCGCGTACTGGCAGCTGCTTAATTAATCGAAGAACTTTTATCATGCCTCTCAGTTGCAAAATTATTGGTTTTTTTTTCGCCCATATCTCGTATGCTATCGCTTGCTACTTCCATTCGTGGCGAAAAAGACGTCTTTGGTGGTTCTGTAGCCTCAGTAAAGTCTAAAATCAGTGATTTGATTTGTTTATAGCAAATTGTAGTAGTTTATACTAAACCCACATAATTCTTGTCTTTTAATATGCGTGCTGGATTCACATCTAGTAGATGCCAATCAGACCTAGTGTAATATATCTGTAATATCGCATGAGAGATTGTGCATCAGTTTTGTGAATTATAATAAAAAAAAATCAATGCACGCCGCATCGCAAATAAGCAAATAAGCAGTGCCTGCCTCATAAGAATTCAATAACACTTCTTTTAAGTATTAATACATAAATAAAATTATATCACCCTCTTCACCTAAAAATAATAATTAATAACCGAAGTCTACATTCATTATACTTTATTGAGATAATCACTGCTTAATTGCTTATATGCAATGCATGCTACTGCATAATTTATAGGCTAGACCAGGGATTCCCAAACTATTTTGGGCAAGAGATCCCTTTTCCAAAATGAACTGATACCTCAGACCCCCATAGCCAAAATACTTTAAAAATCCTATCTCTAGTTTTTTTTTCATTGATTTTTTCATTGATAAAAATACTTTCCAATTTAAAAACTGAAGTTGGTTAAGTACATAAACTTGACATCATTTTTTCATCAAAATTTAACATAATAAATAGACATAAAATTCAGTTAATATCAAGTGTTATTAATAATTATTAATACAAATTACGTAAAAATTAAGTAGGTAATTATTTTTTGAAAAAAAACATTAAAATCGCAAAGTAAAAATAAAATAGTAAAAAAATCAGTGTGATGGATGAACCTGTTTAATGTTGGTAAGTTCCAGCGTTAAATCTCTGCGTTCGTTGATTTTCAACCGGTTTCTTTGTTTTGTGAAAATGTTCAAACTGAAGCCTTTTTTCAACTAGGTATGATGATGGAAAAGCAATAAGATATTTTTCAGCAATGTTCCACAATGCTATGGATACTGTGGCTTAATGTTGCGTTGCCACCAAAACTTCTGATAGCCTTGGTTGAACTTCTGCTTTAGCTCCTCGTCTGTGCTGATGGTAATCAACTCTTCTTGCATTATCACATTGACTTCTTCCATGGCTGTGATATTGTACGGATTTGTTATCCATTGAGGACAAATTTAAGAGACCCTCAAACCTCTTAGTAAAATCCTTGTGTAATGCATCCAAGTGCACTCACTTGGATGTGCCATGGAGCCAATGTGATAATGCAGAAAATGATACCAGAAATGCTTCAAGACGATGTTATTTTATCATATGTATAAGCATTTCTAGTAATTTTGACAAATGCGGAAACTGAGTCTTATTTTCAGTTTAAAGGACAATGGCAGGATCCCATACATGGTTGCCTGATATCGTCACCCTGTAGCTGCAAATTAACTTTGTTCAATATACCAAAGATATCAGTTAAGAAATAAATATGTTTTACAATTGTTCGGATTATCTTTCAAATTCGGATTTTCTTGTAAAAACTCCAACACAAATTCAAAAATAGCTGAAAATCTTACTAAGCAAGAGCTTCGTCGTCAATCTCGTCTATTCGTCTCTGAACGGTGTTATTGCTTAAAGCAATTATCTTTATAATATCAACGGCCTGTCTCGGCTTCGCACGGGTGGATATTGCGTCCGCTGCGTAGGAACGCGCGGCTACCTATTTCATAGATGTGCACGCTCTTTTCCCGCACTTCGGTCCCCCCTCCCTCACCGCGTTGCCCGCTGCGCTGTGTTGGGCTACACCGGCCACGGCGCGGCGGAGTTTATTTTTCTATTAGTATTTTGTTTAGATTGACACTAAATTTGTAATATTTTTCTGTAGGTATTAAAATAGTCTTGAATACGATATGATTTATTTGGATAAGGATTAATACGAAGGTATGGATAACATGGTTTGATTTAGGTCGGCGTTTCTATCAACTTTTAAAATGTAAATAAGTAGTTATAGTGACGTACCTACAATAGTTGGACACATGGTATTACCAAGTTTTTTGTAGATATTGATATTTTCTTAAATATTGTGCAACATTTTTTTGTTCTATCATTAATAGTTTCCCCAGTGCATGCGATGAATGACATTTTATGGCTAATTTTTATACACCTTGGGTTATATTATTGAAGATTTTGTAGGCACCCCTATTTTTTTCTAGTAATAAATATAGCCTATGTTACTCAGGGATAATGTAGAATTCTAATGATGAAAGAATTTTTGAAATCGGTCTAGTAATATTTGAGTTTATGCGTTACATACATACAAAAGTACAAATCTTTCCTCTTTAAGTGTAGATGTGCGGGCTTGTGCAATACATTGTTGAGAACCTCCGCAATGGCTGGTAAAATTAGCTGCTCTCCAATTGTGTGGGGTTTCCTCGACTTATTACTAAAGATATATTATAGGACGCTCGTAAACCATCAACTTCTTGCATAGATGATGACGCAAACATCGATCTTATGGATGGAGGTTTCTCTAGTTTTCTTTAAGTGCTTGAAAGAATGACAAGGCCTTACTTTTTTGTCAGCATGTACTCTTGATAAGTGGTCCTTTATTTTTAAAGGCTTCATGGCATCGTTACTGTATACTTTTTCACATATAAGACACATCGGCAAATGTTGATTTAATAAAGATGAAATAAATTCAACCTTCAAGTAGTTTTTTTTGTGTCTGCCATCATAAAACTCGCAGTAAATCAGCAAATCTAAAAACTACTTAAAAAAACAATAATATTTATCTATCTATCTATATCAACACGCCAGATCCCTTACGGGGTAGGCAGTACAGAGTTCCAACAGGTTCTTTCCTTACATACCTCTCTGGCTTCCTCTACTCTCATTGTTCGTCTCATACACGCTCGCCGGTTACGGAGACTTCTAACTTGTCCTTCAGATAAGACCCGGTCTATTTGGTCATGGTAAGATAGTCTAGGTCTTCCCAGGTACCTACATCCTTCCACTTTCGCATTGTGTATCAGTTTTGTCTGACATCTTTCTTCGGACATTCTTTCTATATGCCCGAACCAACGGAGCATACCCTTTCTCATCTTTACACCGATACTCTCTTTCATACCTATTTGCTATATTGTATTTGCTATTTGTTATACTATATTTCATAATTTTTCACAGCTTACCTTGGCCAAGTAGCCGTTGACCATGCAGCCGATCGCGTCTGACAGCCCATACGTCATCATCACGAAGCCCACGGAGCCGGTACCCACAGCACACGCTACGAACGACTGAAACAACGGTTTACAGTGAGTATAGTCCGAGTTAGAACGAGTCGCCAGCCCTACTGTTGGGGGCTTTTAAGAATGCTGCCTCCCGAGGGTCGCAAACGCCTAGGTGATGGGGTTTGGACTCTCAGTTGACCTCGTGATTTCTAAGAAGACGGTGGTGTAAGTGGCGTCACGTCGTCGTGAGCACTACAAGGATGTGGGAGAACGGTTCCATTTCTCTTAAGATGTGCTGGATGGAGCGAGGTACAAAAATGAAATCCGGTGCATTTCGCTTTAAGATCCTAGGGGTTATTTTAGAGTGCTTAATTTTAACTTACTAATTATTTCTTGTAACTTACTAATCTATCACCGGATCGGAATGAGGCCTCCACTGAGAAGATACGGCGAGAAATTCAGCGGGCTTGTCTTTTTTGGGTTTCGTACCTAAAACGAAACCCTTATAGGATCACTTAGTTGTTCGCCTGTCCGATGGTTATCACCTTTTTTCTTAGGAACGGCTAGAGGTATTATACCAAAGATCTACGCTTCTCTACTGGTGTAAAAAAATGAAGGTTCTAAGTAAACCCAAACAAAAGATATGGCCATTTAAAGTCACTTATCAGAAATTCACTTTCCGTTGACCTAGAACCTTGGAATTTGTCAATAAGTAAGATTTTAAAGTGCCCGTAAAGGAGATAATCCGATAATTATTAATTTATAACTATAACATATAAAAAAATATTATTTTCTCTCAAATCCGATGAAAAATTAAGATAGCGCTATTTGTGGAACTATGCTTCTATATCTTTCTCGCAAGGGACCTGGCGTAGTGATAAAAACTAAAGAGACAGAGAGAGATTAATTTTTGTATTTTATCCTTTACTACGCGTATCTAGAAAAATATGAAAATTGTTAATTTATAATTTAATCATATAAGAAAAATTTTTTTTGAATGCCGATAAAATATATAACACTATATTAGCGCTATCTAGTGACATTATGTGATACTATTTGGATTTGTGGTGAATAATGAGAATGTGATGGGAAATATTTATGTACAGAGGTGGCGTTATCTCTGTACAGTGTCGGACGTAAATTTGATCAGATTGTCGATTTCTTGATGAAATGTAGTTTATTTAATTACATCTAATCTTTTTTTTTTTTAAAGAAAGGGACAATTTTTCAAAGTTATTTTTATGAACTGCCTCGTTGGCACCTAAAACAAAGGCCCCCAGTTCCCGGTAGTTCCGCTGTCCGCTGTCACGGTAGCGGTTGCGGTAACAGCGGGGCAGGGGGTGCCAAGAATCTCCGGGCTACGACACAAGGCTACCAAAATGACCTGACCCTGGCTACGTACAATGGACGCTCTCTACGGCTGGACCAACATCTCACTGAACTCAAGGTAGAACTAGGTCGCATAAACTGGCACATCCTGGTTATCCGAAGTCCGAAGACAGGGCGAGGACACGATAGCCCTTGAGTCAGGCCACCTGTTCTACTTTCGGGAAGGTGATCGACCTTCTCATGTTCCTGGTCAACAAATCTCTCACTAACAACGTTCTGGAAGTCAGCAGTGTGTCGACACGGGTAGCGTACCTCATAATTAATCACCAACAGGTACACCCTGAAGGTGGTACAGGTATATGCGCCGACCTCGACATACGGCGACGACATAGCCGAAGCCATGTATGAAGACAACGTGAAAAAATTAAAATACAATTAAAATATTAATAAATAATAACTGTAAATAAATAATTACATAATAATAAATTCATATAAAAGTCTATTTATAATAATATCCTCCTCTCTCCTACTTTGTATCTTTGGCTGGGTCCACAACTGTCTCATTTGCAATGTAATTTACCATATATTACTTATTTATTGTGGAATGCAAATAAACGAATATGAATATGAATCGTGGCAGAATCACTGGAACAGTTAACCGAAATGCTGCATAGCCTAAATGGAGCCTCTCGAGGTGTCGGTCTCAGCATGAACTTGGATAAAACCAAGATCATGTTTAATGAACATGTTACGCCGGGACCTATCTATGTCGATGGTTCGATGCTCGAAGTTGTTCGGGAGTATGTCTACCTTGGATAAGTTGTCCAATTTGGTAAAAACAACTTCGAGAAAGAAATCAACCGCAGGATCCAATTGGGTTGGGCAGCATTTGGCAAACTACGTCATGTTTTCTTTTCGCCTATACCGCAATGCCTGAAGACTAAAGTCTAAAACCAATGTGTCCTACCTATTATGACTTACGAGGCCGAGACGTAGCCACTCACAGTAGGACTAGTACACAAATTCAAAGTCGCACAGCGGGCTATGGAGCGAGCTATGCTCGGCGTCTCTTTGAAAGATAAAATTCGTAACGAGGTAATCCGACAAAGAACCGTTACCGACATAGCTCGCAGACTTAGTCAGTTAAAGTGTCAATGAGCTAGTCACATCTGCAGAAGGACCGACGGCCGATGGAGCAAGCTTGTCCTAGAGTGGAGACCGCGACTTGGAAAGCGTAAGGTAGGACGGCCCCCAGCTAGATGGGCCGACAACCTCAAAAAACTCGCTGGGACAAACTGGATGCGAAAGGCGGAGGACCGTGTGCAATGGTGCGTGTTAGGAGAGGCCTATGTCCAGCAGTGGACTGCGATAGCCGGATTGATTGATTGATTGGTAATGGTTGAATGGACTGTATACTATAGGTTTATCCCGCGGCAATAAAAGCGACCGGTGATTCGACGGACGATTTGGCGCAGTGGTTAAGAGCATCAGCCGCTCCGCCTACTGGGTCTAATAGTCGCGGGTTCGATTCCTTTACAGGACAAATAATTGTGTGACCCACAATTATTTGTTTTGGTCTGGGTGTTTGTGTATTTGAATTGAAATGCACCCACGACACAGGAATAAATCCTAGCGTGGGGCTACGTTTAAGAAACAATATTAAAAAAAGAAAATGTCACATGATGTGTGGTCGGCGTTCTCGTCGGCCGGCCGAGGTAGGGCCCCTTGCCCTGCACCTGCGATCACCGGGCTCGTCTGTAGACCGCGACGACAAGGGTAATGATAATTAAAGTGGAATGAACCACCTTAGGATATAGGCTGATGGTGATAGTCTACCAGTCGTGTTATCTAAATAAAACTTACAGCAGTAAATTCAGCTCCAAAGAACGCCTGCTGCTGTCCAGTGAATATATTGATAATGACCAGCAGCAGCTGGTTGGGCTCCACCAAGAGCTTTAGGGTGGCGACCAGCAGGGCAAACCCTGATAGCTTACTGCTTGAGTCTGTTTGACCAGGAGTGTATCTGGAAAATAGAAAATAAATGAATGGTTATTGTAATAAATGGCAATGTTACTTATTTCATTTTACAAAATTCACCAAAAATGTGAATATTTTTCTTTCTATGTCACTGAAAAAGGACAAACACTTACAGCTATCTCTCTCTCGCTTTTCTCCAAAGAATAGACAGAACTGTGCCCTATACACTCATGTCGCCAAGGTATTCTAGGTCCCAATGTGACTATTCGCTGTCTTTCTAACATTTGAAGGTCCTCTCGAACGTACGGGTTCCCTCAGAATGTTTTTCTTAAAGATTTCAAAAAACCACGCCGTTGTGCATTTAGACTATCACAGCTTCATCATGGATATGTTCGTTTTCTTACTCAATAATTAATTTCAACAATTAAACACTATTTATTATTCATTTTTAGCCTGTAATGGCCCACTGTTGATCAATCGCCTCTTCTTACTTTTCTAAATCTATCACTCACGAGTCTAACTTATCCCGCGTCATTACCTTCCGGAAATTTATCCATGGCACATTTACACTAGTTAGTAGATTACACATACACTAGTTAGATGCCTGCGAGAATTTGAGGATGCCATAGGTATATTTTGCGATTTGTCTAAGGCTTTTGACTGTGTGCATCATGAAAATCTCCTCAGGAAACTACACCACTACGGTGTTAGGACAGGGCTCTTGACCTCATGACTTTTTATTTGTCAAATAGAATTAAAAAGTTTGATGTTAGTGGGAAAAAGTCTCACGGTACTGCTATGTTGTAATAAATGTTGTAATACTCTTTCTTACACAGTCTAGGTTTGATTGTCTATTTAAACTTATTCAAATCAAATCAGTTTATTCGCGAAAATGGGTTACAGTGGATGTTAAAATTACATTGGTCGTACGCCATATTCTGGGCCTAGAGGTAAGCAAATATCATTAGGAATAATCCAAGAGCCTCCGTAACCGGCGAGCCATAGAGGTATGTAAGGAAAGAACCTGTTGGAACTCTGTACTCTCTGCCTACCCCGCAAGGGATCTGGCGTGATGATATAAATTCACCATCCCGCCTATATTCCCCAAGCGGGGGTGGCAGAGGCGTACTAAATATACCCACGTTTCGCCGACGATGTTAGGTCCCATGTAATAGGGGGCGAGCCTATTGCCATATACCGGGCACAATGCCAGACTCCGGGCTCATATTGGGAATTTTTCGTTAGGAAAACTACATTTGTCCGACCTGGGATTTGAACCCAGGACCTCGTGATCACAAAACGCTGTGCTTTGCCACCAGAACAACGAGGCAGTCAGATCAATCAGTCATGATATAAGTAGATAAGTAAATAAGAAGAATATCAGTAACTTTGAAAAATATAGCTACATTCATCTGGTTGGCGACCTTCACACAGCTTCGAGAAACTCTAAGGCATGCAGGTTTCCTCACGATGATTTCCTTCACCGTTAAAGCAAGTGATAATATTTAAAAAAACCGCACATGCTTTTGCACGTGCGTGCCTGGGTTTGAACCAGAGACCTCTGACTTTGCAGTCCAACGGTCTGTAACGGTCCAGGTTAGAACAACTAGGCAATCACTGCTTTCATTACATTTACATTAATGTAAATTTACATTACATTTACATTATATTTACATTACATTTACATTACATTTACATTACATTACATTACATTACATTACATTTACATTACATTACATTTACATTACATTACATTTACATTACATTACATTTACATTACATTACATTTACATTACATTACATTTACATTACATTTACATTTACATTACATTTACATTACATTTACATTACATTTACATTACATTTCATTTACATTACATTTACATTACATTTACATTACATTACATTTACATTACATTTACATTACATTTACATTACATTTACATTACATTTACATTACATTTACATTACATTTACATTACATTTACATTACATTTACATTACATTTACATTACATTTACATTACATTTACATTACATTTACATTACATTTACATTACATTTACATTACATTTACATTACATTTACATTACATTACATTTACATTACATTTACATTACATTTACATTTACATTTACATTTACATT
Organism: Phalera bucephala; assembly: GCA_905147815.2. Taxonomy (NCBI): domain Eukaryota; kingdom Metazoa; phylum Arthropoda; class Insecta; order Lepidoptera; family Notodontidae; genus Phalera; species Phalera bucephala. The sequence continues at coordinate 8,625,889 of LR990621.1, read as the reverse complement.
TACATTACATTTACATTACATTTACATTACATTTATTTTACATTTACATTACATTTACATTACATTTACATTACATTTACATTACATTTACATTACATTACATTTACATTACATTTACATTACATTTACATTTACATTACATTGCATTTACATTATATTTACATAACATTTTACGGACGGACGATTTAGCGCAGTGGTTAAGAGCTTGAGCTGCTCCGCCCACTGTGTCGAATAGTCGCGGGTTCGATTCCCGCGCGGGACAAATCTTTGTGTGATCCACAATTATTTGTTCCGGTCTGGGTATTTGTTTGTGAATTTTCATGTTTGTAAACGCACCCACGACACAGGAATAAATCCTAGTGTGGGGCTACGTTTTTTAAATAAAAAAAAAAAAAAAAAAAAAAAAAAAAAAAAAAAAAAAAAACATTTACATGTACATTACCTTTTAATAGAATCCACGCCTACAGCAACTATTAAAGCCGCCACCGCCATACATGCGAGATATATTACTGAAATACAATAAATCGGAACATAATTTATAAAAATATCCTAGGCATAACAAGGGCAGTTTCTGTATGCCTAATATTAGTCAATTATTAAAACTTACGGTGAAATTACCTACGCATGCTGTGATTTTGTGATGGTGTTTAAGTGATCTATTAGCACTTATTATCGTTATTATACCTATAAAGTATCAAAAAAAAAACATTTGTCATTGTAACTGATTTTTGAAAAATATTACTCATAAAGAGTGTCCTCTTTGCGTCATTTCACCACAAAATTTATTATTGGGTTTATGGTAACTCATAATTCCAAGTGAAGCGTATCTTGGAATACTAAAATCTGTTCAAAAATTTTACGGGTCATTATTCTCCAATCCATTCTAATGTGAAACTAGTCTGTTCAGCTGAATGTCGTCACCTGCAGTACAACAGTCTACTCCGGAGATGACAACATTTTCCTGTATGCATCCTACTTTTACCCGAGACAGAAGTAAAGCTTATCATAGACTTAATAATTCGCAATTCTTAACCTACTGAACTACTTGTCTAGATGGAACGTCGTGCACGCGAAACCGACATAACAAATTGTAGTACGCACACGCACGCAAAAATTGCACTCTGCCATCACGCACACATAGTGCATAACTGAAACCGCTTTTAGGCAACTTAGCAATGCTCCTTCTAGAGAAGTCTTAGTCTAAGGCAACATTTTATGATAAGCAACAGCATTATTCGCATGAGTGTACCAAGAACGAACACCGAATACGAGTACTATGCTTGGCTAGATGTTCGTGACAGAGAGTTGATGCAGAGGACGGAGATAGTTAAGTTCCCTTACCTGAAAGCAGCTGTATCTTCTCTGAAGGCTGCGGAGGCAGGGCTTCTCCGGCATCAGCGCTGGGCAAAAAGTTAGCACCACAGACTATCGGTACCATCGTCTCATTTATCGCTGTCACTGCAGCTTTATTGTTACCCGATGAGAGTACTGGAATAAGCGACCAAGTAAATTGACGATAAACTTCAACAAAAACAATAACTTTATTAAGGACATTATACAAAAAGCTTTGGTTAGATCAAACCAAATTATTCATTTGCTGCCCCGAGACGGAATTACATCCTCTAATCTGAAAATATTGAGTAAACTCAATGATGTCTTCCAGATTTCTATTCCGTCTTTTCTATGCATACATTTCTTATTGGCCATATATCTCTTATAATATAATTCGATTTCGCTTGCATTTTTGTTATATCCATTTACTTGAATAAGAAACAGAAAACTTGCACGCTATTTGAATTTTACTCACCCATTGAAGAAATAAGGTTTCCCCACACTTTGTTCATTTGGAAAATCATGAGAAATAGCCCCAGGAACCGCATAAGCAGAGCGTTCGCTGATATGTTAGATATGTTTTCATGTGCTTCCGATACCTGAAAAAGCGCTTGTTCCTGAATGTGAATGAGTATGCTGTTGGACAAAAGGGCTATTGCTACTACGCTCCTGAATGAAAAAGCGCCTATTTCTACATGCTACCAGGCTAATTGGTAAGACAATCTTAGTTCATAATAGGTCCAGCGAGAGGGTATCCTGATAAAGTAGTGTAAAAAGTACACCTTTTGCTGTCGATTGTCCCAAGAATTTTTTTTTGTTTATAAGGGCCTTTTTAATTCTCATGAATGATCCATCATCATATTTTGCATAAAATAATTCTGCCATACTGGGTTAAAAAAGTTGGTGTAACATACCTAGGTACTCCTATAATAAACAGTATTTACTGTCCCACTACTAGCAAAGGCGTTCTCTCGTAAATCTAAGTGAGAGAGAGAGTAGGCTCTACCGCGCAAACTGCGCCGCGATGTTGAAACTTTAAAGTATTAGAATTTGTCTTGGCGTTAACAAAATTAAGAGCTGCTGGGGCACTGAAGATAAACGTTTAGGCTGCTTAACCTTGGCGATCGCATAGAAAACCGCCCACAGCCTACCGTAGCCTACCACTAAAAGTGCTTATTGCGTTCTCGTATAGGGACTAATAGGAATATTGAGTTTTCGACTACACGGACTGAATTGTGACGAAAAATTACTCGAATTCTGAATTTTTAAAATGATTATGTAACAATAATTAAATAGTGCAAAACACGCGAGGCACGCGCGAGTAGCCGCCTTTCACTGACATTACTTAGGTCTTGTGTCGCCCAAACCTGTCACTCAACCCAGCCTCCCGAGGGCTCCGATGAAGGCGAAGACGTTACAAGTTCTACTTACGACTGATAGGTAGGTGCATTGGGCGCACCAGAGAGGACCTGCACCAAGACCCACAATGAGGCCAGCTGGGATCATGGTATAGAACGTGGGGTACAACTGCGCCGCTATGAACGGCATGTACGCGAGGAACGATAGTGATATCGCCCATTTTGGCCCCAGCCATCTGAAATAACAAGGAGAATCAATATTCCAGATCTATCGTGAAGTTTTCGGACTTTACAAAGCTGCTTTTTTGTCAGGTAGTAACGTGAAAATATATATATAATGTTCTGTTGTGTTCTGCTGTGAAAACATAATGTTCTGTTGTCTTACAACTAATATGTGAAAGAATCTTCTATATGTTAAAACGAATATCAATAAATTTAAGAAACATAGAGACAATAGTGACCTTTTTGTACATTCTACTCGTCTCCACAGAATTGGTAATTCTTTTATAGATCAATGTATACGCTGCTACAACAGATTGCCCACAGATATCCAAAACATGCCTATCGATAAAATATTAATATAATTGATATCATTAAAACAGAAACTTGGGATTTATTTAATTTTACATATTTTATTATATATTCAACTGTTAATTATTATGTTTTCTTAATTGTTAGGTACTTTAAGTTCTTGGATTATTCCTAATGATATGTGCTTGCCTCAAGGCAGAATATGGCGTACGACCAATGTAATTTTAACATCCACCGTAACCCATTTTCGCAAATAAACCTCGCGAATAAGATTTGATTTGAATAAGTTTAAATAGACAATCAAATCTACTGCGTAAGAATGAGTATTACAACATTTCGGATTATGTTGACGATAAAACAGATTGGGTTTAACCAGCTCATGAATCGTGTGAAAAAAAGAAGTATGGACATTTAATGGGTATCTCTTTTAGAGTATGGTAAAAAAATATACGAATGAGGTGTAAGGAAATATCTCGACTGTTTTAGAGGCCTAATTGCCTTAAAAATAAATCAGTAAGTTGATCAGCAGATAGTCAGATAATTGATTTTTCATTATTTTAGTGGAAAATGATCAGAAACCGTTCGCTATTGCAAAAGAACTTACTTTACTATAACGACTGATAGAAATATGTTAGACAACATGAGGCCGGCATACACCGCAGCCAGCGATGCCGTACCCAGTCCAGCTTCTGCATGGATGGAGCTTTGAAGATTTGAAGAGCCCTGGAATAAATGTAACTATCAGCCTAGAGATCTTCTCACGTGCCTTTGCAGGGCGTGAGAGCTTAGCGTCCTCTGGGTTGTACTTATTTAACAGTTTTTTCTTAACTAGAAGCTAGTCAAGGAGCATTCAGTCTGGCGATAGATTCTTGGACCAGGTCAGGGCCAAAGCATCCATTGCCGACCATAAATAGCCGGGTTTAACTTTCAGTTTTAATATATAATAGTTGATTTTATATCGTTGATAGGGAATCATTATGTTATGTTCTATTTTAGTGCATTTCGTGCTTAGCTAGCGTCATCTATCGTCTGTTAACCGGATTTGAACAGCAAAGTATGGAGATTGCTCCAAGTATTGCTACGACTTAAAGTAGTAGGTAACTAACATAAAAAAATACTTTTCTGTTCGAATATTCACACCTTTCACTCATGCTCCCGAAGTTAATCGAACACCATGTGCAACACCCAGACTGAAACATATATTCAAAGCTTTGTCCCACGAAGTACAGTGCAGGGATCGAACCCGCGACTACGCGATCAAGTTTGCCGAGCGGCCACTTAAACTACTCGTACTAAACTTAGCCGTCATTATAAAATAGGGTTCATTTTGAATAGCATTGCAAGTCTATTCAATCAACGTTCAGTGTAGTGCAGTGCGCGCTCGGATTCAGACGTGCACACACACTGTATTTACGAATGATTATAATTCGCGATTTGCGCGGCTATAGCCGCTGCACGTCATTACCGCTATGAGTTCGGAAAAACCCAACGAAGTGTTGGCGTTTCTACAGCACGTTATAGACGCGATGGCTGAAGCTAGCATCTTGCAGATTTGCAAGACTAACTTTAAACATGAAGACATTTGCAGTGCGAAGGTGCTGCTGTACCAATTGCTCAAGATGAGCGATAGCATGCCGACCCGCAGGAGGGAAGAGAAGGGCGATAGAAGTCTCCAAGACATCATCACCCTGCTGAAGGACATAAACACCCTGAAGTCTAGCCTGGCCGAGGTTCCATTCAGGTTGGAGGCTTCGGAAACTACCATCCGCAAACTACGGAAAGAGGTTGCGTCATTAGGTGGTACTAGCCCGGAAAGTAGGTCGCAGGAGGTCTTTATGTCAAATACGTCACGGGGTGCAAAATGAACCCGTCGGCAGTTTAAGAAGGCCGATGCATCGCCGGCTGTTGCTACGGCACCGTGCGATGCACCGCGCCCCGCTGCCAGATCTGCGGCCCCGCCGGTGACGTCTCATGTAAACACGTGATTACGCTGCCGCCGCCGCCCGCGCTCCAGAGAAGACAATCGGGAAGGCCCGTACGAAGGGTCGAGTTGATGAGGAATGCCTCATTAAGGGCGAGAAGAAGAAACCTCCCTGACGAAACCGGTGTGGGATTGCACCAGTAGAAGATGGCATACTCCTTCGCTCAGCAGTACCAACAACACTGCTGTACGTGTCTCGGCTACACTACACCTTCAAGACCTTCTACACTCTGAGGGTCAATCGCAAAACAATACATCATTCAATTCCTTTGTTGTGCGAGTTCTCACCGCCAAGCTAGAGACCTTCATGAGCGAGGAGTTCTGGTTCAAGATTACGAGACGTCCCTGCACAGCGCAACATGTCGCCGTCAAAACATGTCTTGGTTTATAAGTTTTTATATACTATATCTATGTTAGTCCGTAATGTATATATCCATGGACCTGTAAGTTGCACATAATTATTTTTGGGAAACTTCAGTTGCCTGAAATAAATGATTTATTATTATTATAACTTTATTTTGCTTGGTTACTCACACTGTATGCTGTGAAGTGCACCATGAAGGCCAGACTGATGACCACCACGTTCTTCATGATCCGCCGCGTTTCCCGCGACTCTGGCACTGAAGCGGAATATATCTTGTCCCTCGTCATTTTTACACACAACTACGCAGGTTTTGATTCACTGGCAACTCTCCCAATCAGTATTATGTAAAACGTAATATTCGTATTTTAAACTAAATGATTGGTGATTGAATAGCGACTGGTGGAATGGTGATTGAAGACTGAGTAGCGAACTGTATTTGACAAATCTCTAATTAAACCGGCTCTACTGAGACCAGCATAGTTTATTTTGAATTCTCAAATTAGAGACCGGATATAAGCCAACTACAAAATACGCATTGTTTGAGCCGCACTATATAATTTTTCCTAACGAAATTGTAAAAATTTAAGGAAATCTCGTTAGGTGGAATGAATTTGTGACTCGAGGTAGAGCTCACGAAGCAAATACGTTAGAGCTACTGCCAACTAGCCTTTAAATAAAATACTATCAATATAACGCCATTAAACTAGTGATGTAGAGACGACAACCGCGACGTAAACTGCCGATTGCAGACAGTCGTCTAAAAATTTCTAGTGTTTGGAAAGACACTTTAAGCCGCCATTTAATTATTTTCATGCGTGGGCTATACATACCTGAACAGTAGGCTATCCGATTCGACAATAACTGCAGGTAAACTGTTGGAATATCAACGGAATCCAATCAACCACTAGACCAAGCGGACATAGGATTTGTATATTTGATGCATACCTATTCTTTCCTTCAGATGTAATAAAGGCAATTCAAGACCTAAGTTTATAATATAATTTAATTATATACGTAGGTTTGTTTACTTTACGTTTTACTTTTCATATTAAAACTAACACCAAGGTTGGTTGACGTATATACCTACTACGTGTAGATATCTTCATGTCGATATGAACAGTGAGATGCGTTAACGGTTTCTATTTTTCAAGACAAGGTTTTTATCTGCCCATCCTGTAGAAATCTAATGATATCGACTTAAATGTAACCATAGGGTGGTGGTAACTACCCTAGACGCGGTAATTCTTGACGAGTTTAGGAAATAGTCTCATTCTCAGCAAATTGTATTACAGTATTTCAATGTTACGGCTCACCGCAACGGTGTCGCTATGTAGTCATTATCATTATATATATGTAGTCAGTCTGCGGCAGATAAAACTGGGTCTAGATTGTTTGTTCCCGGGTTACAGATGATCTTTACAAAATGTACATGATATAAATCAATGTATACCTAGACCTACCTTAACGTGGGGTAATCCTTATGGACTCCCGCCAGCCACGGGGGAATCTGGGGGGCATGCCATATTCTTGACGACTAAAACCCCTCGGTGGCTGGCATCGGGACTTCGAATGGGCTCCGAGAGCTCCATTAGGAACGATGCCCTTTTGTGCCGTGCTCTTATTATTTTGTCGAGAACAACACTCGTATCATTGACCTTTTCAATGAATTGTGACAATATATATCTATATCAATCTAATTTTAATGACAATAATAATTAACTAATTGCTCATAAATAAACGTTCGTTAAACACCGACCGGTCTCAATGAACCAAACCAAACCAAGACCAAACACCGACCGGTCGGTCGCAATGATGGTCTCCGCAAATACGGTGTTGTTTATAAACATTCATTATAACCTGTAATTTTGAAGGCAGGTTTACAATTCATTGACATGTGTTTACCGATAACCTTGGTACAGTAATATTAACTTATCATTGGCTCTAATATATCCCTGAAATTATCAATATGTATGTAAACAATGTTTTGATAATTTCAAAATCGTGACTACACGCTTAGATAGTATAATATCTAAATTTACAATAGTTTCTAAACTGCCACAGTGCGCGATAATACTATTCTGCACTAGCGAGAACACGCCGTCGACACTTTTCGACATGAAAAAATATTTACATTTTAGAGCAAACGATGCAAAATTAAGTTGCAACTACCAAAATATTCAATATAAAAATAAAGGAAGATATTTATACAGGTGAACCTAAGCGGTCGAACGGCAATGACAAACTAGTGTGTATGAAACACACATTTCCATACCTAGCACATGTCTCAGAACAGAGTCGCAGGTCAGAAACGTATAATAATTTAATAAGTAAAAAGAGACTCCAAGAAATAAGAACAGAAACAGCGATAGAATTACAATCCACACACAATATTACGCAAAACCAAATTAGTTTCACTATCACACAATCAATCACAAACTCTCAATCCACTAAACCACAAACATTGTTATGCGCAATCTATCGTGTTGATCGGGCATGTCTGGCGCCATCTCGTTACTGGAACGCGAGTTCTAGCTACATGAAGTGAGGCGCCGGACACCATTGCTAGACGACAACATAGATTTACCTCAATGGTGCTTATATTCTCTTTGGACGACAACTTCAGCACGCATTACGGACCCATCTCCCAAGCAGTCAGCAAGCGATATAAATTATAAACGTCGGTAATCAGATGAAACGTTTTTAACGTTAATTCAGATAAAATATATAAATTCATTGAAGAAAGCCTCCTGAACAAAGTGACCTTCACCCGGATTTTATACGAAAATTCTCAATCAGTAACCAGTCAAGACTAGTTTTCATCATTCATGGTCATCTTTTTCCATTTATTTCCCTCCGTATTAACTCGATTTGCATTAATATCGTATTAAATTTCTAGTGCCCGTTATCAATTAGCGTCCCGGAAGAACGATTCTGTCGCCGCCATCATAGGCGTTTGCGAACAGGTGACGCATCTTGATTCAAATTTTGCCGTTATTTTTCATGTAAGTACTCTTATCTTCTCCGAACTGTTAAAATAAGTAATGACGAGAGCTATGGTGTTCCACCTACATCAAATCTTAATGACCTTAAAAAACAACGCGGTTCGATTAAAGGCAGGTTGATTTGCTTTTTTCTAATTATATCAGTAAAATCGATCAATCAGGAAAAAGTTTTCGGAAAGCCCAGTTACAAATGCGTTTTTTAGCAGCGTATAATATATTTCAAGAATTTAACAATATTCAGTCCGAAATTGAAAAATATGTGGATGAAAAAGAGTTAATAGGGCATTTAGAGTACAGAGATGCGTTTCAGTGTCAATCTTATGCTGTTGTGGCTCAGGCTAAGTGCATGTTGCATAAGGATGAGCAAGAACCTGTAGAACATTTGTATTCAAAATCTTTAAACAAGTTAGTGCCTGTCAAACTACCCGAAATTAAACTTCCGGCATTTGTCGGTTCATATGACCAGTGGCTGGAGTTTAGAAACTCTTACATCACAATGATTCATGATCGTCATGACCTAGATAACATACAGAAATTCCACTATTTAAAATCATCTCTTAGCGGCTCGGCTTTGCAAGTTATCAGTGCATTAGAGTTTACATCTTCTAACTATAGTCATGCTTGGGATTCGCTGAAAAACATCGTTTAGTATCGTGTAGTGCAGAATCATGTGTAATCTTTATTTACTTTGTCATTATTTAATAAAGAATCTCCAACGTAAATTAGAAAATTGATTGATAGTATATTGCGTAACTTGAGAGCACTAAATTCTTTGAATGAGCGTGGGCTCATGATTCATGGGATACGTTAATAATTTACTTCGTAGCGTCTAAGTTAGATGGGACTACTGAGCGTGAATGGGAACATTACAAACGTACCCTGATTTCACAAAAGGCTTCCTACTCATTCAAGGTGGAAGACCTTTTTACGTTTTTAAGAAATCGAGCGGACATGTTAGACATGATTAAACCTAATAATAAAGTTCAAATATCACAACCACAACTAACACCTTACACAAATGAGTCATACGATCACAAACGATATTCATATATACAGCACAGTTTTGTAAGTACAAATAATAATAAAAATAAATTGAGTAGTCAAATTATTAAAGGTAATCGTACCTGTCCATTATGTAATTGTAACAACAAACAACAAATGAATCAATTGTGCAATCTGTCCTGTTGACGACCGCACTAATCGAAGTGGCTGATTCGGATAATAATTATCATACAGCTCGTGTGCTACTTGACAACGGCAGCCAGAACTGTTTTATATCGCAAAACTCATGTAAACGTTTGAAAATACCCATAATACAGTCCACAATACGTGTATGTAGTGTCGGACAATCGGTTTCACAGTCCAGCCACACATGCAAAGTTTATACTTATATGCGTGGCATGCAACGTATATATATATGCGTTCAAAATTATTCGATTTTCATACTCAATTGCATTGCTTAGTATTGCCCACCATAACGTCATGCTTACCTACGACTAAGATTAATAGCGAATCTATACGTATACCTAACTATATTCCGCTGGGGGATCCTATGTTTCGTATCCCGTCCGAAGTAGATTTGTTGTTAGGAGCGGATGTGTTTTGGGACTTGTTAAAAGAAAATACAGTCAAATTGACAACCGGTCCGTACTCACAAGATAAGAACTTGGGATGGATAATATCCGGCCCAGTATATGATAAACGTAAATATACGTCTAGCACTCGACAGGTTCAGTGCAATTATTCTCATATCGATTATAATCTACGTAAGTTTATGGAATTAAAAGAAATTTCTAATGTACCAAATGTCCTGTCAAATGAAGAGCGTATATGCGAAACGTTATTCTCGGAAACGACTGTACGTAACCAATATGGTAGATTTTCAGTGAAGATTCCGTTAAAGGAATCTCCCACTGTATTACGAGATTCATATAATTCGGCAAAAAATCGGTGTTTATCTTTAGAAAGGAGATTGTATCGATCACCGCAATATAAAAAATTATATGGTGATGTCATGCGTGTATATGAGAGTTTGGGTCATATGACATTATTATTGGATAATATAAATGATATCGAAAAACCATATTATATTTTACCACACCACGAAGTGTATCGCGACAGTAGTGTAACAACCAAGTTGCGAGTAGTCTTCGACGCGAGCGCGACAACCACTAGCAATAAATCGTTAAATGAAATTCAATATGTAGGTCCGTCCTTACAGAATGACATTTTTTCGGTATTCTTACGCGTCAGACAGTATCAGTATGTTGCCTGAGGGCCTAGATAAGTGGCAAGCGTTTTGTTTCTATTCTCTTGTCGCAATCGATAGCGCATTGTTGTGACCACGTGACTTTTCTTTGCAAAATGTGATTCCCTTACATTTTTGCGCTTGCTATTAGCGTGAACGACTGTAGATTGTCCACTTGGCTACAGGTGCTGTGCTGATATCGAAAAAATGTATAGACAAGTTTTAGTTCAATCCGACCAAAGGAACTTACGACTTATTTTATGGAGAACTCATCATGATGAACGACTTAGAATTTGTCGTTTAAACACAGTGACTTATGGCACAGCGTCCGCGCCGTATCTAAGTATGCGTTGTTCAATACAGCTGGCTAATGACTGCGAAGATGACGTCATTGCATGAATTATCTATCTATCTATCTATCTATATATAACCTCACGCCAGATCCCTTGCGGGGTAGGCAGAGAGTACAGAGTTCCAACAGGTTCTTTCCTTACATACCTCTCTGGCTTCCTCGACTCTCATAGTTCGTCTCATACACGCTCGCCGGTTACGGAGACTCTTGACTTTTCCATCAGATAAGACTCGGTTTATTTGGTCGTGGTAAGATAGTCTAGGTCAATTATCAACCATGATTTTTACGTAGATGATTTTTTGAATGGTCATAATGATTTGCATACGTTATTAGATATTTGTAATAAAACGTCTAAAGTCTAACAAGGTGGATGTGTACCACTTCGGAAATGGACTTTTAATCATGACGTGACTTCAGAGACCACGATAGATAGGCGAATGTTACCAGTCCAAAACGTTAGGTGTGGGCTGGTCAAATAAAAGTGATATAATTTATTTTACAACAAAAAATTAGATAAAATTAGACGCGTTTCATTTTCTCAGTTATATCTCAAATATATGATCCGTAAGGTTTATTAGCACCAGCAATAATGACAGCCAAAATTTTGACTCAGTAAGTTAGGCTGGGATGATGGGAAGTTCCTAAACATATCGCATCTCTTTGGCACGATTTCATTTATACTATTCAGTGTTTACCTGAGACAAATATTCCACGTTGTGTCATACACAAAAGTGCAAACCGTATTGAACTACACATATTCACCGACGCATCGCAAAATGTATACGGTGCGTGTGCATATATTCGTTCATATTATAATAGTGATCAATCTTCGGTCGCTTTTTATTTATTATGCGCTAAAAGTAAGATGGCACCTATTAAAAAACACTTAGCATTCCCCGGCTTGAACTTTGTGGATCGTTTTTTGGTGCAAAGTTATACGATAAAATTAAGAACTCTCTCCGTTTAACGCTTGACGAAGTTTGCTTCTGGACGGACTCCACTATAGTTCTAGCCTGGCTGCGCATTTCACCACATTTACTAAAAACGTTTTTAAAATAGGGTCGCACAAATTCATGAACTAACCAGTGATACGAATTGGCTTCATGTTAATGACAAGGAGAACCCGGCGGACTTGTTGTCTAGGGGTGTTAACTTTAATACGTTAAAATTTGATATCGATTGTATATGGTGGTGCGGTCCTACTTTACTTAAAGAACCGATAGTGATATATTCAAATGAGTTAGAACTACCTATTCGTGATACAATACCAGAATTAAAGTCTATCTATCTATCTATCTATATCTATCTATCTATAACCTCACGCCAGATCCCTTGCGGGGTAGGCAGAGCGTACAGAGTTCCAACAGGTTCTTTCCTTACATACCTCTCTGGCTTCCTCGACTCTCATAGTTCGTCTCATACACGCTCGCCTGTTACGGAGACTCTTGACTTTTCCATCAGATAAGACTCGGTTTATTTGGTCGTGGTAAGATAGTCTAGGTCTTCCCCGGTACCTGCATCCTTCCACTTTCACATTGTATATCTGTTTTGTCATTCTTTCCTCTGGCATTCTTTCTATATGCCCGAACCAACGGAGCATGCCCTTTCTCATCTTTACACCGATACTATCTTTCATACCTACTCGCTGTCTTACTATGCTGTTGCTAATGCGGTCGGTCAGCTTCACTCCGCACATCTTCCGCAGAGCTCGCATTTCTACCGCATTTATCCTACTTTCATTCTCCTTCTTACATACCCAGCTCTCGCTACCATATAACAGCGTTGGGACAAGAACTCCGTTATGTATGGCCAGCTGTGCCTTATGGCTTAAGTGCCGGCTCCCGAGTAGCTTTCCCATCGCACCATTCACTCTGTTCCCTGCACTCACTCTTCTCTCTATGTCAGCGGTGTATTTCCCATCCAAGATATACAAACTCATTCACTTGCTCCAGCACATCGTTACCAACCACAATCCTTACATTCGTTCTGGTTTCTTCCCTTTCAAAAACCATAATCTTGGTTTTCTTCACATTCAAGTGTAAGCCATTGATCATGCAGTCGTTTTTCATAACTGTGACTAGTGTTTGCAGATCAGTGGCTGTTGGCGCTATTAAAACCGCGTCATCTGCATAAAGTAGATGGTTTACGACTAAGTCACCCATTTGTACACCTTCATTCATTGCTTTCAGTCTTTGAAGACTTTTGTCCAGATATATTATAAACAGTCTAGCGGACAACACGCAACCCTGCTTGACGCCGATTTTAACGTCAAACCAGGGTGACCTGTTACCACCCACCCGTACGCATGCCTTGCAGTCCACATAAGTGGACTGGACGGCTCGCAACAGAGTGCCATCTATACCATACTCTGGCAAAATGTCCCAAAGTCTCTTTCGCACAACTCTGTCAAATGCCTTCTCCGGATCTACAAAACCGCAGAAAACCTTCCGGCCCACTGCCAGATGCTTCTCTACGATGTTGCGGAGTGAGAAGACTTGATCCGAACATCCTCTTCCAGACCTGAAACCCCCTTGTGCCTCGCACAACATTCCATCGGACTTCACGCGCATTCTCCGTTCAATAATTTTACCGTACACCTTGGCTGCCAAGCTGATCAAACTGATGGCTCTGTAATTGGCGCAGTCATATTGTGAACCCTTGCCTTTATACAAGGGTACTATGACTGCGCGGCGCCAATCTGTAGGGACTCTACCGGTCCTCCAGCAAAGGTTTGCAAGGGCCCGGAAAGCGTCCCGGACGCAAGTTCCACCATATTTGATCATCTCGGCAGATATCATGTCTACTCCCGCAGCTTTACCGTTTTTCATACTTCCTATCGCCCATTCAACTTCTTCCATAGTGATGTCCTCACTTGATTCTGGTGCCGCAATCTCGCCTTTAGGCACGTCTGCGGCATCAGCATCCGGGTCATCTCCATAAATTTCTCCAAAATATTCACTCCACCGGTTTAGCACAGCTTGTGTGTCTGCAAGAATGTCACCATCTTTAGATTTTATCCTTTCCATTCTGGAGCCTGACGAATCACCTCGAGCCTTTCTCACCTTGCTCCAAAAAAGTTTGGTGTTGTTCTCGAAGTTCTTCGCCAGCCTCTCCTCCTCAATCATACTGGCTCTTTCACGCTTTTCTTTCACTAAAGTTTTAGTGGCATTCTTGCATTGCCGGTATATTTCTTTCCTCATCTCTGTCATACTGGCATTCAGGTTCAAAGAAGATACATAGTCCTGCCACGCTTTCTTCTTACTTTCTACGGAGCTTTGCAACTCCGCATCCCACCATGCATCACCTTTTGCTGTAATATGCTTCTTTGAGCAACCACATACTTCTTTCGCGGATTCCACCAAACTCTCTTTCAGGCTATTCCAGCATTCATCTACATTTGAGTCCGAAGAGCCTGCTGTCAAAAGCTTGTCTCGGACTCTGTCTTCATACATTCTCCTCACGCTCTCATCTTGCAACTTTTCAACCTTTAATCTTTCAAGGTCTCCAAAGGGGATACGCTCTCGCCAGTGTCTCCACTTCCTGAACAGACCACTAAACCGCGCAACTACGAGATAGTGGTCTGATTCCAGAGTGGGGCCTCTATACGCACGCGTATCTTGTAGTTTGCTTCGGAGACGGTTATCAACCAGGATCAGATCTATCATGCTTTTTTGTTCATTCCTTCTCCACGTATACAAATGTATGTCCTTGTGTTGGAATATTGTATTGGACACAAGGAGACCTCTTTCCAAACAAACATCTACAATGAGCTTACCTGCACCGTTCACTCTCTTATCACCATAAGGACCCAGAGCAGCGTCGCAAGTTTGCCGCCTGGTTCCTACCCATCCGTTCAGATCGCCACACAGAATCACCTTTTCATTAGCCTCAGCCAAATCCAGAACTTCCCTGACATT
Source organism: Phalera bucephala (assembly GCA_905147815.2). NCBI lineage: Eukaryota > Metazoa > Arthropoda > Insecta > Lepidoptera > Notodontidae > Phalera > Phalera bucephala. Next base: position 8,610,804 of record LR990621.1, on the reverse strand, counting down.
ATCCCAAAACTTCTCAAGGTCCTGGGGTGTCGACGAGCTTACGGGAGCATACGCTGCGACCAAAAATACTCTAGTGACACCCAGTTTTAAACGGACCCAGAGAAGTCTCGCATCGCACAGGCCATAATCTCTCACTCCAGAGGCCAGGCGACGGGACAGCAAGATACCCACCCCCATGCTGGCACGACTGCTCTGCAGTACCCCAGACCACAGAGCCATCGTTCTATCAGAAAGATCACAGGTTTCACTGCCCCTCCGCTTAGTCTCTGTTACACACAGAGCATCCAGGCGTCTCTCTTTCATTACATCAATCACCTCATGCATCTTATCTTCCATACCACCTCTTACATTCCAAGTGCCTATTCGGCACTCTGCACCCCACGACTCGCCAGTTCGGGCCCGGCGTGATGGGTGGCGGCCCCCATCGCCGCTTCCACCTATATTCGTACCGACGGGGGCTGGCCGGTACGCGTCGCCTCGGGGGGACGCCCTAGCCCGCACTGCGGTACGTCTTCGGTCCAAGATTGCAGCCATAATGACTGGCAGGGGTCGCGACGAGCACGCTCTTGGACAGAATTAAAGTCGCAAAGTATAAATTTAGTATCTGTTATTCCAGTAAGTGTAACCGATTTCGAAAGGTTTTCTTTTTTTAATCGTTTGCAAAGAGTCGGCGCTTATGTATTGCGATTCATTCATAACACACGGGCAAGTCGCCAGGCCAGTGCAGCAGGCCTAGCATTCAGAACCGGTTCCTTATTACGAGTAGTTGACGAGCTCAAGCACTCGTTACAAATATTAACTCGTTTGTCCCAGCAACAATTTTTTTGCATTGAATATCATAATTTATTAAATAAATTTCCAGTTAAAACTAAAAATAATAAAGGCTTAAATAAGATATGTGGTTAAATATTTTTCTTAATCAACATAAAATTATTCGTGTGGGTGGTAGATTATTCAATTCAAAATTTAATTATTATAAAAAACGTCCCATGTTATTGTGTTGGAAACATCGCTATGTGTAACGTGTCTATTATGTACGTACGAACATAAGCGAGTACTCCGCGCTGGGCCTCAACTTATTGTTTCCACTATGCGTGATAAGTGGTGGGTGCTAGGAGCCCGAATCTTGACTAAATAAGTTTTACACAAATGCGTTACATGCACCCGCAATAAGGGGAAGACTTTGACCCCAATTATGGGTAATTTACCTTTAGAATGGCTAGACCGAGCTTTCCTTTCATCCGGAGCGGGGAAGATTATGCCGGGCCATTGTTCATACTGAACCGCAAAGTCCGGGGTTCAAGTTTAAATAAAGGATATATATGTTTATTCGTATGTTTTACCACTCGAGCCGTACATTTAGAATTAATCAGTTCTCTCTTCACACAGGATTACTTATTGGCATTCAAACGTTTTATATCACGTCGTGATAAACCCTCTCATATATTTCCGGATACCGGGAAAAACTTCATTGGTTCTGAAAAAGAACTTACCGCTACTTTTAAAAATAACAAAGACATTATTGAATTTGCTAATAGTAATGATATACGTTTCAGTTTTATTCCGCCCTATGCTGCACATTTTGGTGGTTTGTGGGAGGCGGGAGTGAAAGCGTGTGTCCGCTGTCCACAGATCCGAACGATTATTTACTACTCACGCAACAGGCAACACTTTCGGGAACGTTGGTCCAAAGAATACATTGATATGTCGGATTGATATGACTTAGTTCTCAGCTCATCAGAGCTGCAACGAAGAACTAAGTGGATGACTGACAAAGATGACATCGCTCACAATATTCTCGTTGTAATAAAGGAAGACAACCTTCCATTATTCAAATGGAGAATGGGTAGAATTATTCGTTTGTTCCCAGGGAAGGATGGACTATCCAGAATTGCGGAAATTCGAACAGCAACTGGCATCATTCAATGATGCCGGCACTCAGAATGGATGTAAGGAGTTTACAGACTAGACATGTAATCGGTCTATAACTTTTAGGTTCCGAAGTACTGCCAGATTTGTGAATCAAGTGAGTGACATACCTGTTGCCATAAAGCTAGGGAGCGATCCCAATTCAAGAGCTTCTTAGAATTAAGTCGCTAGTCGAGCATGTGAACCCTGGAGCCTCTTTAGCCAGAATGCGTGCTGTCCGTGATCGTGCGAAGTTATTCAAAGTGATAGGTTCTTCACAGTTTGCACATCGGATTCAGTGCGAGCAGGAAGTGCTTCGCGGCGCAGTCGCTCAAGCACTGTGTCATCCAACAACTTGCACCGCTGGATGGCACGTACTTGATTCGATAGTCGTTGCACAGTAACAGCGACTGGCGGGTGAATCCCCTGAAACAGAGAATAATTTCGGACGGTAAGCGGTAAGGACGGTTCCTCCTGCAGTAGCACCATAATTGGCCCGCATGACATTCAGATTTAATTCCGGGGTTCCTTTCATGCGGCGCACTACACCACTGGTAGCAGGGGCCGTGTGCTGAGCACAATGTCCCGCTGGTCCTAGGCATTCCGGCAGCGGTGGGCGTCCTCTCCTCGCAGGTCTTAATAGAGGTGGAGACGCCGATATCCCGGCGTTGTTGCTAGATGCCCCACATGTCGGCGGTGTGAAGAAATTTTCATCCTCCGAAGAGTAACGCGAGGTGGGCAAACCGGGCAAGGGTGATTGGCGTGCGCTAGGTGACCGGGCATTCCGCTGCTGACACAGCCGCGAACCCCACGCGGGCTGGGCTCGGCCATTTATGGATGTGTTCCGTATTTTTGTCCAGATGTGGGTTCGCATTGTAAATATTGCATTGAAAAGCGTTGTTATTATTATTATTATTGGTGCAAGATTTCTCTTTCTCTCTTCGTTAAGGAGAGAGAAAGACGGCACGGGCGGGAGCCAAGTGCTTACGGAGTGAAAAAAATTTCATAACTATTCAATAGGTAAAAATTTTCGTACTATTCTGCATGTGTTGAGTATGACTGCTTTTTGTAGAAGGCCATATGTGGATGAGTTAGCATAATAGCATATTTAGTCTTGTGTGTAGTGTATGTGGTACTACCCCTGTAGGCGATAAGATGATAGGGATTGTTTTGACAGTGTTGACTCTCCATTGGGTTTTTATTTCAATGGCAAGATGTGTATGGCAATTTTTTCTGTGTATGTTGATGTAAGGTTGTGTGTATTGGGTATGGCTATGTCTATGAGGTAAACTATCTTCTCGATTTTATCGTACAGTAAAATCTCTGGTCTATTAAAATGTATAGTCTTGTCTGTAATTATTGTTCGGTCCCAATATTTCACAGCTAACTGATGATAGATGGCGCTAGCCGTCATAGCTCTGTATGAAAATAATTACGAAAATTAATTTACTTCAGTTGTTTACAGTAAAAAGTAATCAAAAGTGAAAACTAGGACTAATAAGTGAGAGTAATACTAATAATAATCATCATTTATTTCACTTACTCAAAGGTGACTTACAGTAATGCTTACATTATGATTTAAATTTTAATCCTTTGTCTTTGTGGGAGTCTGGTATCCGCACTAGGAAACCCTGTCACACAGTTTTCAGGCCCCCCATAAAACAATATTATATTTTATTAACAAATTTTGAAACCTTTGTTGTGAACTTGCTAAAATTATTATTACAATGTTAAATCTGTTTATATGCAAAAGTAAGAAAAGTTTGTGCCCGAGTAGTGGTAGAAAAAAATAAAAAAATAAAATAAAATTATGTATGGGCGTGCGTGTGTGTAAATGTGTATGTGTGCGTGTGTGTGCGTGTGAATGTGTGTGAATGTGTGTGTGCGCGTATTGCGTGTATATGTGTGTTTATTCATCTTATTTTTGTACGATTAAAAGGTTTTCAGTACTATTGTAGTCTTGATTGAGTAGGTATCTGTTAAGTACTTGCTTGCACTTGGACTTCGTCAAGAGGTATATATTTATCATAGAATTTATTATTATTATTAACATAGAGTGTTTATGAAGTTACAAGACAGACTATTTAAACAAGATAAAAACTGTAGTAAACGGAATATTTTGTGAGTGTTTGAACCGTTTTTATATAAATACATCCCATTCAATAGACCTTTATCTGGATAATACAAAAACAGGAAAGAAAAGTGTAAAAAAGTTTGTGATATCATATAAAAAAGCCGTTTTTTATTCAAATATTTTCGAACAGTATCATAGACTTGAACTCAGAATAGTTAAAAGATTAGCGACATATAGTATAATGTAAAATTTAATCAAAATATCGCGTCGATGAAGAACTACTTAATATAATTACCAGAGACATCTATAAAAGTAAAAAGTAAATATGTACCATACGAAACCGAATTCATTAGATAATTTTGCCGTATATGTAACTGGCATCATAGCGGGAAATTGTTAACGACCGCTCAGACGACCCGGACCTCTAATCCCATAGTCGACTTTGTCTTTTTGGAGGAAATACTATCAAATTTACTACATCCTTTCTACAATGGATTTTGAGGATAATAATATACAACTAAGAAAAAAAGCGAAGAGCTAACTCCTTAACGAGTTCGTCCATCTTTTCGATCTTTGAAACATTAACTTTGAATTATAGCTTCTACAAATACGACACATTGGATGACAATAAGGCTGAAATTGCACCATTAAAAACCTTATTACAATCGGCAAATTCGGAAATTGACCACCTAAGCTTAGAAATCACTACACTACGAAATGAGTTGACTAAATGGTATTAAATAATAGAAACATATAACAAAGTTGGATTTTCGAAACAATGACGCCACTAACATTAAGGAATGTAAAAAAGTAAAACTATCGAGAAACACTGTACAGTCAAGCACACAAACGATAACAGGCAAAACGGACGTCCATAATTCTAACGAAGATCTCTCTTTACATACTGACATTGAAGAGGGCGTGCTTAGCACCACAAACAGTAGTGTTAATATGGAAAGACAACAAAACACATCTAATTTGGATATTCAAGATGATGCCGATAGAACCAGTACCAAAGAATACAACTCAGAAAACACAGAAAATAAAAAGAGAAGAAATAAGTTACTTATTTTGAGTAGTGAATCTAAGAATAAATGACACACAACTACAAAAGAGACCTACTTGGATAAATACGATATATGCCATTATAGAAAACCAAAATGTGGAATAGAGCAAATACTAACCGGAATAAAGCAACAAGAGAACATAAAAAATTGGACTACTGCAGTATATTTATAGGAGAACATGGCTTTACCTATCTATCTATCTATATCATCACGCTAGATCCATTTCGAGGTAGGCAGAGAGTATAGAGTTCTAACAGGTTCTTTTCTTACATACCTCTCTGGCTTCCTCCACTCTCATAGTACGTCTCATACACGCTCGCCGGTTACAGAGACTATTGACTTGCCCTTCAGATAAGATGGCTTTACAATAACAAAAAAATACGTTGAATTAGTCATATAATTATACAAATATAATTACAAATATAATTATATTTGTATTTGTATTCCGATTAAGAATACAAATATAATTATATGTTTACTGAATAATAAAATTAATTGCCATAATTTATTGCATAACAATAGAATTGAACTATTTAATAATTTAGAGACTCATCAATATGCATACATTTTAGACTCGAACCTGAACCTTTCCTACAACTATGATATCTATTCTCTGCGGTATGGCACTCTAAATTATATTTATTTATACTTTATGCACAGTTGGTACATGGGCGGACTTAATGCCTTAGGCATTTTCTGCCAGTCTACCTTAGGGTGATGCAGAAACTAGTGAAGCAGGTGCAAATCCGAGTTGGGTGAGAAAGAAATATACAACTATACTGAGTTCAACTCTAATGTGCTCTTAGGATTGCATAAAAACACTATTCATTTAGGCTGCAATATCTGTAGGCATACTAAAACAATAAAAAACATGCGTTAACAATTATATAATTACCAATTTTCGAAAATGCTATCGATATCGTTGTAAATTTTCCCATCATTATGACTAATCTCTTTGGGAATATGATTACTAAGATTCTATCTAAATCTAATCATTTATGCTTAAGATAAACAGTCAATCTGGTGTAGTTATTATGCATCTCCAAACTAGTTAGATCTTTTTTAGAAAATAAATTTTATCTTTGGCAGGCACGTTGTGGCAGGATTTGTCTGAGGGAAGTCTTGCAGCTCATTTCCAGCCAGATGGGTGTTGAGTCTGACGGGGCCTGCCACTCTCCCCCAAGGGTTGTTGTCGGGGGCTTGTATATATATTTTACACGACGTGCGCACTCTAATATCGCATTCTAGACATGTATGGAGGTTCGTTAGCGTCATCTATTGGTAGGTAGTCGCAACTATGTAGCGATGTACAGGGGTCGCTTCTTTACCATGATACATCAAAACCAAGTCACCGGTCGAAGTTTACATAATTTAGCTTCATCTGCTTTTCTAAACCAATAAGTTTTGCGTTCCAATATAAAGCACACATATTTTAATTATATATCTCTTTATTAATTGAAAACAAATTAAGTCTCCGAGAACAAAAAGAAGTTCGAACCATGTAGAAACAAGATTTTTAAATTGGTTACCTAAATGGTATCAAGTGTCCAGAAAAAGTGTACGGCTGAACTGCGTTTATAATCCCTCTGTTTTTAAATCCTACCTGTATGGTTTATAATCCCTTTATATCTTTAATCTACCTCTGTCTATAATTGAGACCATAAAGTTATCGCGAGGGAAATTTACCTGTAAAGGAGGATGCATTATTATGATATTAGTTTTATCGACTTAAATTTAAATATAGAAGGATTTCATAGTACAACAGGCTGACCAAACATTTAAAACTCGTGTAATATAAATAATAAGAACAGACAATATATTTTTTGTCTCTCTTGCTTATTGACTGACACGCCTGATATGACTTAAGAGTAAGTAATGTAAATATATAATCTTTTATCACTCACTCTATAATACTCTAAGATACTATTATAGACTGATATTAAATTAGGTCAGGGTTAGCTTCGCGGATATGGAAATTTCGACACGTTTATCGTAGTAAATGACAATCGAGATTACTTCATGAAGGAAATTTCTAAATAGGTAACGTATGAGATCCGTGTTTTATCTGTTTTATCAAGGTTTTAGAAAAGGCACGTTAAAATAATGACGATGTTAGGTCACAATATAAGAGGTAATGAAACTATTGCCATTACACCGGGTGCAAGTCCAGGCTCCAGACTCTTATTGAGATTTCTGGAAATTTTTCAATAAAAGTTCAACTCGTGATCGTTAGCCAACCATCCCACGCGCCGTTAGACCGACCAGGCAGTCGTTCCAACCTTTGTCACACTGGGAACAACGACAATTCCGCGATATGGTATGAGGTTGTCACTAGGTGACAAATGAGAACACGACTTGTCGGTTAGACATCTCTATTATTACTACTCATAATGATCGGTTACATACTTGGTTATATAAAGTTAACTATGTATATTCTATTTACCACACCATACTCCCCTTTAACAAAAAAGAAAAAAAAACAAAACTTTTTTTTTATACACCATTATAAAGTTTGGTACGGTTTTTGTGTACAACGTCTATTTTACTGTTCTATTTTTACGTTACATAGTAAGTCTTCTAACACTTTATATGGACCCAAATACCCAGTGTATTCAAGTGTATTTCAAATTCGTTATCATTTTCATTTTTAACTAATATCAAGTCACCGGGATTATAATTTGCAGGTTTAGTATACTTATCATACATAACTTTACGTTTCTCCTTACTGTTAATTAAATTACATTTTGCATCACTATGTGCTACTTGTAGTCTGTATTTCAATTGTTTTACGTAATCATTAACATTGTAGAACGGTTCTACCGTTCCAGACTTCAAATTGCTAGGAATTTTACATGATTTCCTAAAACTAGTTCAAATAGGAGTATATTTTGTTTCTGAATGGACTGCTGTATTATATGAAAAACAAAAATATGGAAACCACGTACTCCAATACATAGGATTATTATCAGATTTTATCCTTAAATAAGCATTAAGCGATTTATGCGAATTTTCTAAGGCGCCGATCGACTGATGATGGTAAGCTGTGGAAGAAATTTGATTAATATGAAGCAGTTTACATACCTCTGCCATCGTGTTGGATAAAAATTCAGTCCCCCGGTCCGTACCTACTTCTTTAGGGATTCCGAAACTTAAAATAAAATTGTCCACAAAAACCTTCGCGACACTAACACTACCTTTATTTTCTAAGGGATGCGCTTCTATATATTTACTTAATTCACATTGCAATGTGAATTAAGTAAATATATGTATAGTTATAATAATCTCTATTTAAGGGCCCTACTATATTTAGAAATATTTTGTCAAATGCTGACTGCGCGGTAGTAGTAATCTCCATTGGTTGTTTAGTAGATAAAGAATATTTTTGTGTCTGACAATTAGCACATTTCTTTACGTACCTCTTTATATCCTCCTCCATTTTTGACCAAAAATAATATTTCTTTATAATATTCAACTTTATTATAACTAATCAAATTTATTATAGCCGCGTGGTTCCCGGCTTAGAATAGGACCAACCCATCTCATCCCATCGGGTGTCGTACAAGGCGACTAAGGGAAAACTAGGGAATGGGCAGCAGCGTTCTCTTAACACTTCTGCGATCAAAAACTGCGCTCGCCAACCCGCCTGCCAAGCGTGGCGAGTATGGCAAATCCCCCCTTTGGGGAGGCCTATGTTCAACAGTGGACAAGTATGGGCTGAGATGATGAATATTCAACATACGTCTAATTCCGGCATGTCCGCTTGTCGCCAGTAAATGAAAATCGTTTAATACTACTAATTTGTCATGTTCTTCATTTATTTTAATTACTCCCTTTACTACACAAATTCGTGGCCCGAACCATGTACTTCTTTTATCATTATAAACACTGGTTAACCATTTAATATACTTCATAGTTACATTATTTTTTTAAATGTAAACTTCTGTTGTACCATTTTTTGTACAAAATAATCTAAATTCTCTCACGAAAACGTCTCGCGTTAGACATGATTGAGCATAAGGATTTAGGTATATTAAGCATTATCTTAAGCGTAAACAAAAGCTTCGTGCGAGTCTTTCTGTATAATCAATTCAATACATTTTTTGGGTTTTTAAGCATTTCCACGACAGTTGGGTGATCAGTCCGTCTATCGGTGGAAACATTATCATTCAAAATGTTGGCTTTCTTATCTTCAGCCAATTTTCTTGCCTTACTTTTCGTCATCACATTCACGGCTTTAATACTCAACTCTTTCAACTCCTTCGATGACACGACTATACGAGATTATGCGTCTGCAGTCACATTATTCGTACCTCTAACATACTCGATCTTATAATCATATCTTCCATAGTTAATCTAAATTTAAGTAATCTACGAGAAGGATTACTTATGGTAAATAAATAAACAAGAGGTTTATGATCCGTAAATATAGTAAAACTTTTTCCATACAAATATGGTCTAAAGTAACGCACTGCCCAAACTATAGCTAGCAATTCTTTTTCTATGGTCAGATAGTTAATTTCAGATTTGTTTAAGGTCCGGCTTGCATATGCAATTGGCAAATCATTCCAATTAGACAAAACTGCGCCTAAAGCTTTGTTCGATGCCTCCGTACGCAAAATAAATTCACTATCTTCTGAAAAATCTGGATACTGTAATATCGGCGGTTCGCATAATTTTTCATTAAAAGCGTATTCCCATTCACTATTCCATTTAAACCTAGCACCTTTTCTACGTCGTTTATTAAGCGGAATTGTTATCTCGGCAAAATTTGGCACAAAATTCCGATAATAATTTGCAAAAGCGACAAAGCGTTTTACTTCGTCACTAGTTATAGGTTTTGGGTAATTTTGAATAACTCTAGTTTTTTCTGGGTCTGGTAGTACACCTTTTGACGATACTATGTGTGTTAAATACAACAATTCTTTATTTAAAAATTGACATTTACTCGGGTTTAATTTTAAATTAACTTTTCGCAATCTTTTGAATATGTCAATTAGATTTTTATTGTGCATATCTAAATTACGTCCAAAACTAATTAAATCATCCAAATATACTAATGCCCTATCATAATTTAAACCAGCCATTGCACCAGTCATTAACCGACTAAATGCACTGGGGCTAATTTTTAAATCCATTGACAATCTTTTAAGTTGATATTGCCTATCAGTAGTGAAAACAGTGTACTTTCTACTCTCTGGATGTAATAACAATTGGTAATATGATTGTGTCAAATCCAAATGACTAAAATAGACTGCGCCAGATAGCGAATCCAGAATTTCCGTTATGTTCGTTAAAGGAAATTTATCATCCTTAATCCTTTCATTCAACTTTCGGTAGTCAATCACAACACGCCACTTTTTTTCAGAATTTTCGCACTTTTTGGGTACAAGCAAAAGAGGACTACACCATTCACTCTGACTCTTGTATGATATCGTCACTCAACATCTGTTTAATTTGTCTATCAATTTCTTTCTTTTGTGACCTAGGTAGTCTGTATGGCTTCACATATGCAGGCGTAACATTTTCTTTCAAATCGATTTTTTGTTCATATAAATTAGTAACTTCCAATTTGTTTCCTGGTAAAAAGAAAACATCAGAATATTTCGCACAAATATTTTCAATAGATTTTTGCTCTTCTGAATTATATGATCTAACTTTAACATGGAAAACATTTTCTTTACCCTATCCGCGTTAACTAACTCTTTTTTAAAATTACAGACCATAAAATCTTGTAAATTTAGTAATTCAGGCGTATAATAATTTAGTCAAACTTCTTCCTCTCTAGTGTTTAAAATCTTAATAGGGACTTTTCCCTTATTCGGTCGTACTAAAACACTTGCAAGAAAAACCCCTTCGCACGATTGACTCGGAGCAATTACGCAATCCTGATTTATATTGAATTCAATATAATGTATTGATTCGCATCTTGGTGGTAAGGTAATATATCTATTCTCACCTAATTGCCCCATGTGTAATGGTACTACTTTACTAATAAAGTCTTGTCCAAGTATACCATCTGTAACAAGGAAAATTTTTAAAAACGTCAAACTTATGATTGATTTCCTGTCCATTTGAACAATGTTTCAGATATACAAAACCTTCTGAAATAACATCACCACCTATACCCTTAATTCGCATTCTCTCTATATGGAATGGAATTCCGTCTCTGACCATAATTTCGTGCTTGACGACCGAGAGCGCGGCGCCGGTGTCAAGTAACCAAGAGTAACTAACATTATGTATATCAAAAGTTGCCGAATTTGTATTTGCATATTAACAAGAAATATGATTGTGAACGAAAAAAATAATAACGTAGTTCTGAATTTTCAGACGTATTTGGAGTATCGGCTTTAGTACTGTTAGCCTTTACAAAATTTACCCGATTTCCGCTAGTTCTACGTCGAACTGAATTGTTATAAAAATTACGAGTATAATTAATTCTACCACGATAACTACTATTTTGTGGCCTACGATCTGCATTATTATTACTCGGAAAATACGTCGATTATCCTCTTGAATAACCTCTGTATGAAACACGACACCGAGGAAAATTATCACGGAAATTAAAATTCGACCTACCTCTTCCTCTATAAAAAGTCATCACCTCAGCATCTGGTCCAGATAGTGATATTTCCTCATGCAACGCACCTCTTACAGCCTCGTTCAAGGAACTGTAGTTCCTTGCTGCTATTATGGTACTTTAGCGGCTATTTCGGAGTCCATCAAATTCTTCTATATTCTTTCTATCCTGCCTAGCCCGTTGAAGCTGTTGCTGCAATGCTGTATCTGACTTCTTCGTCAAAAGTCGTTCTCGCATGTCGTGGACTAGATCTGAAACTGAGTCATAAGGTTCGCGAAGTCAAATTTTCGCATGCTCTGTTAACCTTGACTTTAACATAAAATTAATTATTTTTTTACAGTTCCCAATTTCCAACATACTGAAGTACATTTCTATGTTCGAAATGAGTTGTTTTGTTACTAACTCATTGTTATACATTTCTGGCAATACAGAAATAGCAGTCCTTATTTCAAATTTTTCCATTTTTGTATTTTCCTCTGCATCAATTTCGTCAGAAAAATATTCCTCAATCTCCTTTTCAATACACAATTCCTTTAATCTATAATAATAATAACTTATTTTACTGCACAATTTTTCTATATTATCTATTTGTAACCGGTCTACATTTTTATACTCGACATAAGAATTAGCATTTTCCAAAATTATATCAAACTGTTGTTTTAATTTTTCAACTTCGCTATCCTTTTCGTTTTTAATGGAAGGTGACCTTCTACTAGGGCCTAATTTCGTCAAATAGTCCTTAAGATACTTAAACTTGCCAATAATTACTTCGAGTTCCTTATCCATTTAAACAAACTTTAACAAGGGCGTATAACTTGCTGAATTTGTCTATTACACATGTTGTTTAATACATAACCATTTTAAAATGCTAATTAAACTGAAATAATAAAAGAAGCTATATAATAATAGTGATTACATAAGGATTGGATTATACATTTCTATTAAAACGTGCCTGATTACACATACCGCACACAACGATGGTTATACATATGCACTAAATTAATTATGTAAAAACGCGGCGAATATAAGACGTCACTTCACTTTATAACGCGATTAAACATTTTCTCCTGGGGCACTCGGTGTAGTGTTATTGGGCTGCCAGCGCTGAAAGTAGCTCGTAGAACGCCTCAATGTAAACTCATGTATTTGTTGTTGCATCCAGTCATAATGGCACATCTTGCACATTTTGTAGGCAACCATGAAGGCTCCTGCACCCAATATGAGCCAAATGCGATAATTTAATAGCTCAATAGCAGCTGCATGCCCTCTCTTCAATCTCTTCTCTTTCATTAGATAGCGAAGAACCCATTTTCCAAAATTCTGTAAATCATTTTTTTTTATATAAAACAATAAGTCTACGACACGTTGGCATGGTCGTGAAGAATAATGTTAAACCTTGATCTCATTTTAATTTAAACAGAGCAGGCGGAATACAGTGTTATAAAATCACGCATCCTTTATGGGCATTGGAATTTATAAACACTGGCGCGTGCGAATCGGCCCCTGTTCGGCAGGGTCGCCATATGAGGTTGTCACTTGGTGACAAATGAGAACACGACTTGTCGGTTAGACATCTATTTTATTACTACTCATAATGATCGGTTACATACTTGGTTATATAAACTTAACTAGGTATATTCTATTTACTACACCATAATGGGGTGCCTGTTTACAGTTTTGCCCTTTGAGGAAAAGCGGGGGAGAGGGATATATTTTTATTATTTCTCTTGTCTACTGTTCCTGTGAAGTGTACTTTCTTTTATCGTGTTATCGGCAGATCTAGGTATTTGGAAAGGGTTAGATCCTGCTCCCTACCTAGGCCGTGGGTCTATAAGCTAACAGTGGGCTCTTCGGAGCATGGCACAAAAGGGCAACGTTCCTAATGGAGATCTCAGAGCCCCTTCGAAGGGTCGATGCCGGCCACCGAGCGGTTTTAGTTGTCAAGAATATGACATGCCCTCAGATTCCCCCGAGGCAGGCAGAAGTCCATGAGGAATTCCCCAGGTAGAGCTAGGTCTAGGTATACATTGATTTATATCATGTACATTTGGTAAATGTTTGAATCTACATTAACAATATTAATGAAATATGAGTAACTGGATACCTGACACATGCTTGACACTATTTGCGGATGATACGTGTCTCTTTTATTTTGATGAATGTATACATAATATATTATTCCGTGTGGGGACGGATCAAGAATACAGTCTCCCCACCGCATGCTGGCCTAACAGCGAGTCGTAAGAGGCGACCAAATCCAGCAACAAATACCGCAAGCGGTAGTTCAAGCGAGGCAGTACTCTGGTGCCACACCGGAAGAGGGCTCGCTTGAGCTGAGTGTTGCCGGAAGCAGGGCACCACTCTCTGGAATGGCGATACACATGGCATCCAAAGCCCTAGTTAGTTGGGTTACTGCTAGGAGATCATAGCCCACAGGTACCGTAAGTTGTGCCTAAGGGGCTTGTAAGACGAGCGGATGGGCAGCAGCGTCCTCTTAATACCTACTAACGTTATACTGCGATCGCCAACCCGCCTGCCAAGCGTGGCGATTATGGCATCATCCCCCTAATGACATCCACAAATATTAAACGGCCCCCAGTCCCCGGCGGCCCCGCTAGTCCTGGCCACGGTAGCAGCCACGGTAACGGCGGGGCAGGGGGTGCTAAGAATCCCCGGAAGAGGCATGGCTACCGACAACGAAAAACATTGGCCCTGGCAGCTTTTAACACGCGCACACTGCGAACTGACGAAATGATCGACGAGTTAGAGGAAGAATTGAGCAAGTTACGCTGGGATATCATAGGATTATCTGAAGTCCGAAGAGAGGGTGAGGACTCGATAACACTTAAATCCGGTAACTTGCTCTATTTCCAGGAGGGCGACCAGCAGTCCCAGGGTGGTGTCGGGTTTATAGTCCACAAGTCTCTCGTGAACAACGTTGTCAAGATCGAGAGTGTGTCGACCAGGGTAGCGTACCTGATATTCAAAATGACTGAAAGGTATTCACTGAAAATTATACAGGTATACGCACCGACTTCGACACACCCCGACGATGAGGTAGAGGCTATGTTTGAGGATATATCTAGAGCCATACATACCTCTAAAACTCACTACACCGTTGTCATGGGGGACTTTAACGCGAAACTGGGCAGACGAGGCGACGATGAGCTGAGAGTGGGAACCTTTGGTACTGGACAACGGAATCCCCGGGGCCAAATGCTGGCTGACTTCATGGAGAAGGAGGGACTCTTTATGATGAACTCCTTCTTCCAGAAGCGGGAACACCGTAAATGGACCTGGGTGAGCCCCGATGGTGTTACAAGAAACGAGATAGACTTCATCATGTCGACGAGGCGGCACATATTCAATGATGTCTCTGTGATCAACGCAGTTAAAACTGGAAGTGGTCACCGACTAGTAAGAGGCACATTGAATATCAACTTCAAGCTTGAAAGGTCTAGACTGATGAAGGCTACACTCCGTCGAGCACTTGTCCAGATTCAGGAGCCCGATAGCTTTCAGCTCGAACTGCAGAATCGCTTCGAAGGTCTAGGTGAGTGCATAAACGTGGACGATTATAACAGCAGGGTAGTGGAAACTGTCCATGCGGTCGAGCTCAAGTTCTTTAAAACCCACCGTACAAAAAGAACCAAAAAGCTCTCAGGCGTTACCCTCAAGCTTATGGAGGAAAGACGCAGGATGATCTTGCAGTCTCCAGAAGAAGTTTCCGAATGCCAGCGGCTCAATAGGCAGATCTCTAAGTCTCTGACTCGCGATGTACGCGAGTATAATACTGATAAAATAAGAGAGACTATCGAGCGCAACAAAGGCCCTAAAGTGTTTGCAAGGGATCTGTCTATCGGACAGAGCCGGTTGAGTAAGTTGAAGACCGGATACGGCAGGATTGTATCCTCTACACCGGAACTCTTGAGGGAAGTCGAGAAGTTCTACGGCCAGCTATACACATCAGTACAACCACCTGCCTGCAATCCGGCCATAGACCCAAGAGCCAAATTGACCCGACACTATACCGATGACGTCCCGGACATCAGTCTGTGCGAGATTATTATGGCTCTCAAACAGCTCAAGAACAACAAGGCGCCAGGCGATGACGGTATAACAGCCGAGCTTCTCAAGGCTAGTGGAAAGCCGATATTGAGGGCTCTCCAGAAACTATTCAACACCGTCATCCTCGAGGGCAAAACGCCACAGTCATGGCGCGGAAGTGTGGTGGTTCTCTTCTTCAAAAAAGGTGATAAACCCCTCTTGAAGAATTATAGACCCATCTCACTTCTGAGCCACGTCTATAAACTGTTTTCGAGAGTCATCACGAATCGTCTCGCGCGCAGACTAGATGACTTCCAGCCTCCCGAACAAGCCGGTTTCCGAAAAGGCTTCAGCACCATAGACCACATTCATACGCTGCGACAGGTCATAGAGAAGACTGAAGAGTATAACCTGCCACTATGCTTAGCGTTTGTGGATTATGAGAACGCCTTTGATTCGATCGAGACTTGGGCTGTACTACAGTCTCTCCAGCGGTGCCAAGTTGACTACCGGTATATCGAGGTGCTGAAGAGTTTGTACGAAAACGCTACTATGTCAGTCCGCCTTCAGGACCAGAGCTCGAAACTTATTCAACTGCAGCGTGGTGTGAGACAGGGAGACGTTATATTCCCGAAACTGTTCTCCGCCGCGCTGGAAGATGTCTTCAAGCTTCTGGACTAGAGAGGACTAGGTATCAACATCAACGGCGAGTACATCTCTCACCTTCGATTTGCCGATGATATCGTGCTCATGGCGGATACCCTGGAAGACCTCAGTACCAAGGTCGATGACCTCAGTAGAGTCTCTCAACAAGTAGGTCTTAAAATGAACATGGACAAGACAAAGATCATGTCAAACATCCATGTAGTACCAACTTCTATAAAGGTTGGATACTCTACGCTCGAAGTTGTTGACGATTATATATACCTGGGACAAAGAATCCAATTAGGTAGGTCCAACTTCGAGAAAGAGGTCAATCGTCGAATCCAGCTCGGTTGGGCGGCATTCGGGAAGCTACGTAACATCTTCTCGTCCAAAATTCCGCAGTGTCTCAAGACAAAAGTCTTTGACCAGTGTGTGTTGCCAGTGATGACTTACGGCACTGAGACATGGTCGCTTACGATGGGCCTCATAAGAAGGCTTAAGGTCACCCAAAGGGCGATGGAGAGAGCTATGCTCGGAGTTACCCTGCGGGATCGAATCAGAAACGAGGAGATCCGCAGGAGGACGAAAGTCACTGACATAGCACTCAGAATTGCTAAACTTAAGTGGCAGTGGGCGGGGCACATCGCTCGTAGAACTGACGGCCGTTGGGGCAGAAAGGTTCTCGAATGGCGACCACGTACCGGAAGACGTGGAGTGGGACGTGGAGGGGCCCCCTACAAGATGGACCGTTGACCTGGTGAAGGTCGCGGGTAGAAGTCGGATGCGTACAGCACAAAGCCGGTCGTTGTGGCGGTCTTTAGGGGAGGCCTTTGTCCTGCAGTGGACGTCTTTCGGCTGAAGAAGAAGAAGAAGAAGATACATAATATTATAACAGACGCTCAGAAAGACCTCAATGTGCTCAAGGAGTAGTTAAAATATAATTTGCTAACAATCAAAACCTTAAAAATATCATTCATGATCTTTGCAGCACAAACCAAAAATATTTCGGAATTTACACTGCTTACTATAGATATTGTTATAATACATCGCTTCCATCGCGAAAAATATTTTGAGCTATGGATAGACGATAAATTGATATGGAAACTGCATATCGAGCATGTTCATACAAAGCTACAATCAACTTTAATAGCGCTAAATAAGATAGTAAATTGTATTCGAAAGAAAGTTCGGCCTATTATCTATTATTGTCTTTTATAACTGCATCTCGAATATTTGATTGAAATTTGGGGGCCCGCAGCTGCAACGAACTTGAAATAATTACAAAGAACTCAAAATATATTTATTAAAGTACTTTATCATTATGACTATTTCACTCTAACAAAAATTTTATACAAAAAAAAACTAAATTATTTAATTTAACTCAACTAAATGTATAAAACATATAACACCTGCATCCTAATTAAAAATATTGTCACAAATTCTATTCAATCCAATATTCGGCTACACAAAAAAGTATATTCACATAACCTCAGGAGCAAGCATAACCTCCAGCTCTATAGTTCAATTTATAAACCGATAGGTAAGAAAACGATATATAGCTGCCGAAAGAAATAAAGAGGTGTGATAATATAGAGATATATAAAAATAAATAAATCATCATAGTTATGTAAATATTTACCCTGTGTCTCATTTTAAGTGAACTGTAATTATTTATTACAATTAACTCTTTAAACCTAAACCTAGTGAATTACTGCTTGCAGGGGTCGGAAAGTCGCCTATACAGTCAAAACAGTTTTTTTGGTTACGCCACCTCATATCGTTCTTCCTAAACAAAATGAGACCAATTAGTTATTAGCTAGATGTCACAACAGAACCGATTAGTATCGGTAGAAGATCGATTCGGATAATACAAAAAAATAGTGTCTTTTAAATTCATATAAAAATTAACCTTTTAAATTAACCTTATTCAACTGAACCTGTGATCAACATCGTTGTAATTTTTTTTATTTCACTATTAAACTGTTACTTAGTAAAAGTATTGTTATTGAATATTTTCTACAAGAAATCTATACAAAGTGTGTATGAGCAGTCTGTGGACTGTCTGTGTGCCACCGAACTTGGATTGTTTGTTTTTTGTTGGCGTGGGTACGCTTGTTATGTGAATACTCTCCACACTAACCGCTAATGCAGCAGGGACCCGCTTAGCCTGTCAATATTGCACCAGCCTGTGCATTACACGAGGCGTCGACTCAATATTCAATGACGCACGGACCCCGGCTGGAACGCGGGCTTCGAGTTGCATTGTAGGGGGCGAGCCTATTGCCATATACGGGGCACAATTCCAGACTCCGGACTCATACTGGGAATTTTTCGTTAGAAAAACTACATTTGTCCGACCTAGGATTTGAACCCAGGACCTCGTGCCTCTGCCACCCCCGCTTGGGGAATATAGGCGTGACGGTGTTTATTTATTCAATGTTTTATTTATTTATTTATTTAAAGTTAACTTCCCGATATAGTAATTTAACTACTAAAGCGAAATTGTGTATCGGCGCGCAAGCAGCAATCACCTCGCTCACACCTGTTACGACGTTATCAACGAAGCCGACTACGCGCGCACCAACCAAGGATCGGAAACCGGTTAATTTTTCAAACCGGTTTCGGTCATTGACCCCAAACCGAAATTATTTTCATTTATGGTTAAATGTTGCCGTTCGAAATCTGAAAAATATAGGGAATCGGTTCGCTTTCAGTATCGGTTTTTAGCATCACTTCAACCGATATTGAAACCTTAATTAACCTGTTAGTTTGAGATTTCTTTCGCTCGTTAAGGTCACTTTCGTATATAAATAGCAGTGTTGGGCATTAATCGATCCATTTTTCAATTGTAAGATCAAACAATTGAAATTTCAACCGCTGTAGTTTTTTTAGAAAACGTATCCAAGATAGCGGACTTGACTTTTGAAGTAAAAATAATATGGGTGTCACTTTTGGGGTTTCAGGGAAAGCTGATTTTGAATATGGCATTAATTTCTGAATCTAAGATGGCGGACATGGCGTTTGAAACAAAATCAATATGCGTGACACTTTTATGGTTTTAAGTGATGCTGATAACGAATAAAATGTTAATTTGGTAATCCAAGATAGCGGACGCGACTTTTGACGTAAAATCATTATGGATGTCACTTTTGATATCTGATTTCAAAGTGGTGGACGTGAATTTTGAAATAAAACCAATATATGCGTCATTTTGGGGTCTTAGGGGATGCTGATTACGTATATGGCGGTAATTTCTTGATCCAGGATGACGGACGCGACTTTTGAAATAAAATCAATATGAGAGACACTTTTAGAGTTTTCAGGGATGCTGATAACGAAAGTTAATTTAGCATCCCTTAAAACTCGGAAAGTGACACTCATATTGATTTAACCTCAAATGTCGCGTCCGCCATCTTGGATCCAGAAAATAACGCCTATTCGTAATCAGTATCCCGTAAAACGCCAAAAGTGACGCCCAGGCGCTCGTAGCGCTGTGCGACTGCGGTGTTCTTACCGATCACCAAGGTTAAGCAGCGTTCGACTCGGTCGGCCTGAGATGGGTGACCGTTTGTGGCATTTTCATATTCGAACGTCTCCGTGCTTCAGAAGGCATATTAAGCCGTTGATCCCGGTTACCACTTTATGTTAAATGAATAAATAAATAAAACATAAATAAAATAAACACCGTCACGCCTATATTCCCCAAGCGGGGGTGGCAGAGGCACGAGGTCCTGGGTTCAAATCTTAGGTCGGACAAATGTAGTTTTTCTAACGAAAAATTCCCAGTATGAGTCCGGAGTCTGGAATTGTGCCCGGTATATGGCAATAGGCTCGCCCCCTATTACATGGGACCTAACATCGTCGGCGAAACGTGGGTGTACTTAGTACACCTCTGCCACCCCCTCTGGGGAATATAGGCGTGACGGTGACGGTGACGGTGTTCTCGGCTTATTAGACCCATTCAATATTTGTGTTATTTTACAATAATGGTCTGAATATAATTACTGTGCATGTGAAATTTGTGGTTATTCACGCATCTACGAGACGGAAATAAATTTTATAGCACTAGGTCGTACGACCTTTAATAAAATAAGGTAATATATCTAAGCAAACAGTAATTGCTCGTCACTATACTAGGTGTAACATAATAAACGCAAGACCTCAGACACCCCGATTAGAGAATTGCTTTATTCAAAACAAAAACCAATTTTCAAATTTAAAGGTTCTTACCCCTTTTTTAAGCACTTTTATAACCCAATTAACAATGAAACTTGTATGTGAATGTGTGCATTTTGAGAAACACAGGTTAGGAATGCATTTGTAATCTTTTTATTGCTATGAATCAAGAATTCAAGAATTTTATAGCGCACTGAAAGAGTAAAAGCATTTTTAGCAAATTTAAAAAAAAAATGTAAGATACATTAAAAATAGTTGGAATCAATTCAGTTATCGATTTAGAACAAACTACTTTCAGGTCTTGCGTTTATTATGTCATCTTGAATATGTGACTTTGTAGTCTCACCATTATCAGTTCAATCACATAATACTTTGTTAATACAATATAAGTATCGGGTAATCTCCTATACCGGGTTTTTGAGCTTATGATCGCACCCGGAAACTTTCGGTGAACTTGGCAGACAAAAAGGTTTCGGGATTCCGATAACAACATAGGACTAGAAATTTGGTATTTACATTACACTTTGGTATATAATACAGTAATTTGTTACACTACATTGAGTTTAATGTTCGTGGGTGTGTGATACGGTGGCGTTTAATTGATAGTATTTTATTTAAAAGCTAGTTGGCAGTAGCTCTAACGTATTTGCTTCGTGAGCTCTACTTTGAGTCACAAATTCATTCCAACTTTCGAGATATCCTTTAATTTTCACAATTTCGTATGGAAAAATTATATAGTGCGGCTATGAAATTGCGTATTTTTTAGTAGCTTGTTATATCCGGTGTTTAATTTGAGAATTTAAAATAAGCGATATTGGTCTCAGTAAAGCTGGTTTAAGTAGAGATTTGTCAAATACAGTTCGCTACTCAGTCTTTAATTCAATAGCCAATCACTCAGTTTAGAAAACGAATATTACGTTTACTTTCTACCTGAGTTGTGCGCGATCGAAAACACGTTTAACATATTATTGATTGGGAGAGTTGCCAGTGAATCAAAACCTGTGAAGTTGTGTGTAAAAATGACGAGGGAAAAGATATATTCCGCGTCGGTGCCAAAGTCGCGGGAGACTTGGCGGATCATGAAAAATGTGGTGGTCATCAGCCTAGCCTTCATGGTGCACTTCACAGCATACAGTGTGGGTAACCAAGCAAAATAATATTATGAATGTTGATTGAATAGACTTGCTATTCAAAATTACCCTATTTTATGATGACGGCTAGGTCTTGTGGTTTAAGTGGCCGCTTGGCAAACTTGATCGCGTAGTCGGGGGTTTGATCTCCGCACTGGACAAAGCACGGAGTACGGTACTTCGTAGGACAAAACTTTGAATATATGTTTTAGTCTGGGTGTTGCACGTGGTTTTTGTTTTACTTCGAGAGCATGAGCGAAAGGTGTGAATATTAAAACTGAAGAGTATTTTTTTCTGTTCGTTACCTACTACTTTAACTCGTAGTAACAACTGAAGCAATCTCCCAACTTTGCTATTCGAATACGGTTCTCAGTCGACAGATGACGCTAGCTTAGCACGAATTGCACTTAAGTAAAACATAACATAATGATTCCCTATACACGTTATATCATGAGCTCCCGGCAATAAAACTGAATGTTAAACCCGGCTCTTTATGGTTCTCCGGTCCCGGATCTGACCTGGTCAAAGAATCTATCAGCAGACTATATGCTCCTTGACTTGCTTCTCGTTAAGAAAAAACTGTTAAATAAGTTCACGATACATCAGACGTCGCCTGGTATACAACCCAGACGATGCAAAGTTCTCACGACCCGCAAAGGCACGTGAGAAGATCTCTAGATTGATAGTTACATTTATTTCAGGGTTCTTCAAATCTGCAAAGCTCCATCCATGCAGAAGCTGGGCTGGGTACGGCATCGCTGGCTGCGGTGTACACCGGCCTCATGTTATCTAACATATTCCTATCAGTCGTTGTAACAAAGTAAGTTCGTTTGCAATAGCGGACGGTTTCTGATCACACTATTTGTAAAATGGGCAATACTTCTATTGTTCAAAGTCAAACTTACAAATTGTTCATTTGAATCAGCCAATAAAAAGCACTTTCAACGACAAAATAAATAAATGTGTTACATCTACCACCGGATCAGAACACGACCTTCACTGAGAAGATCCGGCGAGAAACTCAGCGGGCGAGAAATTTTCAACTTAGTTTGTCTTATTCGATTGGCCTTTCTGATAATATTTTTTTTCTCAAAATTGCGGAATAGTGTGAATTGCTAGTCAAACCCAATCTATTTTATCGTCAAGATAATCCGAAATATTCTAATACTCTTTCTTCCACATTCTAGGTTCGATTGTCTATTTAAACTTATTCAAATCAAATCAGTTGATCGAAAATAGGTTACAGTGGACGTTCAAATTAAATTGGTAGTACGCATTTAGGCAGCAAAAAATTAGGAATAATCCAAGAACTTAAAGTACCTAACAATTAAGAAAACATAATAATTGTATCGGAGATAAATAAATTATTTTATTAACAGTTAAATATATATAATAAAATACATAAACTTAAATAAATTCTAAGTGTTTGTTTTATCAATTATATTAATATATTGTTAATAGGCATGTTTTGGATATCTGTGGGTAATTTGTTGTAGAAGCGTATACATTGATCAATTTTTTTTGTTTTTATTTATTTATTTAAATAATTTAAATTAGGTACACACATGTAACAACTTGATTGAGCACATACAAGTTAAGTATATCTACCTAAAATGACATTCATGTTTGTATAACAATAAGTAATGGCATTTCAAACTAAACAAAAACATTACTTTTATTATTCAGTTCTAAAAATGGACTATGAAAATGTTGTAACATTCGTGTTATTATAAACATGATACAAAGAAAAATATTATTAAGATGGTTGATGGGTAGATTACTGACTCATTTTGTAACTGGTATGGTCTTGCGCCCATATACATTTCATAAATTTTATATTTCAGCGTAGTGCACTTATATTACCTTAAGCAATAATTAATAATTACAAAACAAATAATAAAAGTTATGATGTATGGACGAGGTGCTTGAATTGTTTTAGTTTATAAATGTGTATGTTTGTTTGATTCGAATTCCACTGACCTCCGTCCGTACTAGTAGGAACTGTTTCACGGTTGATCAGGTGTCCTTATCCTGAAAACCAATGGTTCTTTACAAGTAGTAAGTATACTTATCACCATTATTTGAATAAAATAATCACTCGTCATAGACTAGTTATAAAATTAACTTTGGATATTATTAAGTAATAACAATAGGAGTAGGTAGTACAAAAAAAAATGCAGAAAAAGTAAAAAGGTTACACAAAAATTTAAATTTCCAAAATTCAATAAATTTCTCTTAAACTCTTTAGTGAATTTTTTTTAACAGATAAGTAAATAGATAGGTCTAAACAGTTATTAATGAATGTTAATGTGTTGTTCTTATGTGTGGTGTAACTGTGTTAACATGTGTGAATGTGTATATGCGTGGATGTATGCGATGGAGTAGTTGAGTGTGGGGAGTATTTATAATTGTAAAGTTTATGTTGACTTTATGAGTCTATGTAATGAAACGTTTACATGTAGTGTGCGCGTAGTTAAATTTGTGTCAAGTTATAGTACGTGATTTTAGAGTTACGTCTTTTTCTAAAGTTCTCTGTAGCAACGTAATTTAACTGATATATATATATATATATATATATATTTAACTGATATATACGTAGTTAGATTTCGAAGTTTCACTGTTTTAGATATTTTTTTGTATAAATGCGGTCCAAGAAGAGGGATAAATCTCTTTGAAAACGTTCTTTTATGTCTAGGAATTGAATACACGATATCACTTCTCCATTCTGATAGAATATTTGGGCATTTTTTGTATTGCAATAGTACAATACTTTTTATAAATAATTGGCGCACCGTAATAGTAGGCGAGCCCACGAGGGAATTTTGGGATTTACTCAAGCGCGGCTGATGAACATAAGGGAGGATACCTTGCATCTTGCTGAGTACCTCTCCTATATATAAGTCCTTTATATGGGACCGTACGTCTAAGGTAGCCCATCAGATTAGTAAAAAAAATTCAACCGTAAGAAATAATAAAGCGCGTCGGATTAAGGTAAGGTGGGTTAATTAAGACCTAAACAGACTGCATTTAGAAAATCTGACGATTTAAGCGAACGTTTGGGAGTGAGAGGGTTACAAAGTTGAAAAAAAAAACCTTGTTTTGATATTCTCGAGCGCGGTTAAATTGCATCTTCATTATCTTCCCTCTGAATATCTGACGCGATGGATTTTTTTTCTGTTTTTCTACCCTTTCTGACGCCCACCCCCACTACGCAAGTCGGCAGATGAATATATCTTCAAAATCAGAGACACGTTGGAGCATCGAAACTATCAATATCTGTCATGCTTAAGTATTTAAATGTAATTTTTTTTTTACATTTTTAAAAGCCTGTAGACGCTTCCCCCACCGCTGAAAGGGGAAACATTATATAACTTTATTTCTTCCTAGCAACTAATTTACAAAATCTAACAGGTCCCCACAACGCTCGAGTAAATCCCCATTTAGCATCATGGGCTACCCTACAATAAGTAGTCATACTTGATTGTATAGAAAATAGGTCGGATATATGTATCTTTAAGGGACGCGCGCTGCGCTCTTTCTTAAATTATAAGAGTAGATTTGTAAGTGAAGGTGAAGTGAAGTGAAGTTATACAGTATGTTAGCACTGATTGACATGGGCCAAAGTACACCGATCGCAAATGACATCTTTCAGATGACGAATCACCGCTGACAGATAGTCGATGTAAGATGGCGGACGGCGCTGCGTTGTTATTCGATTGGCAACGGGGCAAGCGGTCGGATGTATCGCGGAGCAGCTAACCTCACTGCATTCCATAAGACATTAGTCTCTAACTATTGTGCGCATACTCACATATTAAGGAAGATAAGTGTACCTGACGAGACACCAGTGATATTTCAAGATTTCCTTTATGTTCGGCCACCATGCGGACGACGATGAAAACTAAGATAAATCCACCTTTTACGCCACCCGCCATCGAACCGCTACCGAAATTGGCGCCCACCTTGACACGCCATCCAGAGAACCCAAGAGTCGATATATATAATTTTTCTGGTTTGCGAAGCCAGGGTGGTAATATGATCATTCCAAGTCAAATGGACTATGACAGGCGCATCTCTGAGATAATTTACATGTATGTAATTTGATATATATGGAATCTAGTGGAGGTTGAGTATTATTTCTATATTCAGTTTTTTGGGCATTGAGTGTAAGGAGATTACTATCCAACCATGATATTACAAGAGAAAAACCATCATTGGCTAATTTGTTCCGCTAAAGAGAAGTACGGTGTCATCTGCAATTGTAATAATCCAGCCATGTGTCATTTGGAGGTTACATAGTTCATTTATATAGACCAAGAATAGCGTGGGACCCAGTATATTGTCCTGGGGTACTACGAAATGGATACTAGCTTGTTGACTTGTGTAACCACCCACTCTAGTACGTTAAGTTCTATTTGACAAGTAGTCCGTGTATAGTTTGAGTGGTACTCCACGATTCCGACAATTCATCTTTTTCAGTAGTAAAGGGACAGAAACAGTGTGGAACGCTTTGGCCAGATCAAGAAATATCCCAATAACTTTCTCATTCTGTTCCAAGCTGTCAAAAATAAAATTAGTAAGTCTTTTTACAGAATATTCGGTGGATTTTTTTTCTATGAACACGAATTGGTTGTCCGAAATAATATTATTAGCCTCCAAGTATTTTTTTAATATAGTTTTAATAATGCGTTCAATTATTTTAGACAGCGATGGCAGCAGTGAAATTAGTCTGTAATTTAAAACATTATCTCTATCACTAGATTTGTGAATTACAATTATTATTGACTTTTAGCGCTGGTGGAAATATAATAATTATTTATTATATTTCCACCAGCCATAATTAAAACATGAGTTAAATATTTTAGTTATGAGGTACAAAAACTTGTTCATGCCTAATTTTAATAGAGTAGACGATATTCCATCTAGGCCAATGGAATTTGATGGATTCAAGTTAATTATGGTATGTTTGACCTCCACTTCATCTGTAGGTATTAGAACGAACGAATTCAGTGCTGAATTATTTAAATTAATTGCTTTGACTCGGTCGTTTTCTGTAGCTTGTGTCCTAGAAAGTATAGAATTAGTCACTACAGTTCCTACGTTTGTAAAGTGATTGTTAACAAAGTTTATAGAATGTTTTGTACTGTTTTATAGTAATAATAATTCATCACAGTCTTTTACTTTGTTATTTAGGTAAGATGTATCTTTCACCAGCGGCCATTGCTTTCTTAGGTTATTTTTGTGAAGTTGTAATTATGATCTTAAGTAGTCATTTTTATTGCGATTCAAAGTTCTTATTTTATGGCTATGTATTTTATAGTTGTTATCGTTGTAAAATATATTTTTACAGTGTTGTGGAATGTCTACGTCATATACATTACCTACATTGATACCAAGTTTAATGTCGGCTGATAAGTTAATTACTTTTCCATAGTTTATATGATATGTTAAAGGCCTGCGTTGTACAATTAAAATAAGGTATTATTTAACATTATAATTGCATAACGTAGGCAATCCTGAACACTGATAATCTTAGCAAATAACTATGTGCAGCATATCTCACTGATGTAAGTTAAATGCATAGTAGAATTGATTTTGTGTATGTGTGTGTGGTAAGTGTATATGTAGGTAGTATATGTGTGTGTTAGTTACTAAATTTCTAATATAAATTTTAAATAATAAGAAATAACTGCCAAATATAACACACATGATCACTAAAAGTACCTGATTTAAAACCAATAACAAAAATAAAATAAAAGTAAATGATCAAAGAACTGTACTGTAGAACTGAGGTATGTAAGGAAAGAACCTGTTGGAACTCTGTACTCTCTGCCTACCCCGCAAGGGATCTGGCGTGAGGTTATAGATAGATAGATAGATAGATAGATAGATCAAAGAACTGCTTGGAAATTAGTCATTCTACAGATCTATAGAAGGTTTGTATTTCTTTTAAAGTTTTCGGTGAGACTGCGGGTCCATTATCTTCTTTTCGGAGAAGTACTTTGCCCTTAGATATCCAGAAATGTTTGAATATGCCATCCTTTTTTAATTTACGAGTAACAAATAATATTTTCTTTGTATTCTGGGCTAAGTAGTCGGATACATATATAGGAATATTACTGCATTCGTTATCCAACATATTCGTAGTTATCTTTTCTTCCTTAGTTGAATTAAATCCCTTGACTACTTTTATGATATTAGTGTTTTGTTCGGTATCTTTATACTCTCCAATGATTGTGTTATTAGTTCCTCTTTTTTATAAGCCTGTTTTATATCAATAGTAGTGTCTTCAAGTTTCAGGATATTATGCAATTTTTTTATTATTGTTTTTGGATCGACCTTGGTCTCTGTTGGGATATTATTGATTTCTATCATATTTATTCTTTCCTTTTTTGAAACTAATCCAGTTAGTCTTCTGTATAGTTAGGTCTCGTTAATACTACAGCGTCGTCCCTTTCCAGAACTTTCACTTGCTTTTTTATTTCAATGTGCTCAGAAAAGTTTCTGTGTAACGTTTCCTGCAATTCGTTATTAGCAGAAACGATTTGAGCATTTTGTTTTTAAAAGTCCTCTATATTGTTATTTGACTAAATATTACAGTTCTTGCAAAAATTAAATAAGGAATTGAATTTTTGCAAGAACTGTAATATTTCTTCATATGCATCCGAAGGGTTGGTATCAGCATTTTTTTTCTTTCTTCTAGTTACTGATGATTCACTGTCTGGATAGGATAAGTCAGGTCGTGAAAGATACTGTTTACCCTTTGAAGGAGAGCGCTGCATTGTCTGAAAGTTTTACGTATACTATGGTAGGCCGGTCTACTTGAACACTTGCACAGTCGCATGAAGGTACGCCCAATTAGGTTCAGCTGATACCTTCTCCTTTTGAAATGGATTCTATTGTTATAGCAATATGGTAGCTTTTTTATTTATCACTGCCTTTTTATGCTAGTAACGGATTACACAGCAAGCGACTAAGCGTAAGCCGAACGAGGACTAAACTGTAATCCATGAAAGAATTAATAATTCTGTGGAGACGATATTCTTTTTAATACATAGAAGATTGATTCATATATTAATTGTGAAACAACAGAATATTTATATATTTCCACGTTTATCCCATAATTTAAAAAGCAATGTCATAGTTCTTTTTTACCTAACAAAAAAACACCTTTGTAAAATAATAATTCTACTTGTTATTTCAGATGGCTGGGCCCAAAATGGGCGATATCACTATCGTTCCTCGCGTACATGCCGTTCATAGCGGCGCAGTTGTACCCCACGTTCTATACCATGATCCCAGCTGGCCTCATTGTGGGTCTCGGTGGAGGTCCTCTCTGGTGCGCCCAATGCACCTATCTATCAGTCGTAAGTAGAACTTGTAACGTCTTCGCCTTCACCGTAGCCCTCGGGAGGCGGAGCGACAGCGAAGAAAAACTACTGGCTACGCGCCACACGCACGCGCCTCGCGTATTTTCTACCATTTATAATTATTATAAGTGATCAAACGAACTTACCTGAAGTGAAGTTCGATCATTATTATACGAAGTCCTTCGTTCGAAGATATAAACTATATTAGCAGCTCTCTTGAGTCGCTTGGCAACCGCGCGTCATTCAGATACTTGAAAAGTCAACGCCGCCTCTATGGTATCTGTGGACATAACCTCTGCAACCATTCCTTTTAAAAGTAGTACATTTCAACTTTACCAACGGGCAGGGCGGGTTGGGTACTTATATCTTCGAACGAAGGACTTCGTATAATAATGATCGATCTTCACTTCAGGTAAGTTCGTTTGATCACTTATTATACTGTGTCCTTCGTTCTCGATATAAACTATATTAGCAGCTGTTTAGAGCTATAAGGGTAAAGTTGAAGTATACCACATAAAGCTTTTTTTTTTTGGAGCGTTACCTCTAAAAATAACATATCATGAGTATATTTGTACTGTAACACATTCCCGTTCTTTGTATTGCCATACAACACAAACACAACAAATATATATATATTTGTTATACACATATATTGTTTCTTACAACCAGTCTGTCTAACTTATTTAAAATAAATTTATATAATCAAATTCTATAACATGTTATGTTATGTAGTGTAGATCCATCCCCACAAAACCTTTAAAGCACCTGTTATGTACCTTTATACCACACCTGTTGTCCAAAATTCATTAATACCGGGTAATATTAATCAATCAGTACTTATCAGATATCAGTGCAGTCTCCCTCTGTTATGTCTTCTATAGAGATCTTTTATATAACAAGAGTTGAGGAATTGCCCATCTAGAGTTTTGTTTATATAAAATTAAGTCCTTTATAATAATTCTTGTATCATTGACAACCATTATGAGACGAACTACGAGAGTGAAGAAAGCCAGCAGGCATGCAAGGAAAGAACCCGTCGGAACCTTGCACTCTCTGCCCACCCCGCAAGAGTTCTGGCGTCATAATATGGATAGAGATAGGTAGATAGCTAGAAACCCTTACTGTGTACTAGACCTGAAAACAAAGTCTATTAGTACCCAATCTATAACAATATGATACAAATATAACAGGGAAACCTATTTCCCCACTAATGTATTTTCCAACTAGCATGTGGTGCTGTTTTTTTTTGTCAAATGATCTCG
This sequence comes from Phalera bucephala, assembly GCA_905147815.2. Taxonomy (NCBI): domain Eukaryota; kingdom Metazoa; phylum Arthropoda; class Insecta; order Lepidoptera; family Notodontidae; genus Phalera; species Phalera bucephala. Next base: position 8,580,545 of record LR990621.1, on the reverse strand, counting down.
TTTTGAGTACAGTACCAAACAAAGGCTACGAATTAATTTGGTGATTATAAGAATGTTTTTGCTATCATTACATATTTAATTTATGATTTTTTTTTTAATATCAACATTCGGCTATATTTAATGTTAGTTATATTTTTAATCTTTAAAGATGTACATAAATCAAAATTTAACATTTTTGTACTAGAGGCCTTTGTACTAATGAACTTATATGGAATTAAGTCCGGTGAAGCTGTAAAGGCCTCGCGGCCATCAGCGTACATCACTCACACACACATCTTATCTGAAGATATTCCTCACATAAGGCTATGTGCTTTACCTATATAATCTCGCCCTCCCCCCCCCAATTTTAGAGTCTGGAACGAAGGGCAGTACTAATGCGTGGTAAACAAACATAACCTACCCCAGTGTTATTACTATACCACTAATATTAATTCAATTTAAATTTCGAAACTATCCCGGAATCATTTCTATGTTCTGAGTGTGCGCCGACAAATAAATCCTTGGCTACAAAAATATTTATGTATTACTTAACGATTCGTTCTTGCGCAATAACGCCCGCGAACATTCGTTTTGGCAATACGATCGGGCCACACCTGAACCAATTACATTACTAATGAAAAAATACACTCCTAATTTAGTAATAACTTAAGAAGCGAATAAGTTACGGTCGACTAAACCGACAACTGTATCATATTGGGAATCCTATTCATAACTGAATTATTTCATACCATGAAATTTTCATTTCATACCACACTTCCTTTGCTTCTTTGCAATGCGTTACTTTCTAGTTAGTTCTAGATGTCCAACCGTGAGAATTGAGTGTTACTTAACTTATTATTATATATCCCGCATTAATAATAAATAAATAATATCAAGTTCCTTAGGACTTAGATTATTGCTGATACTACATAATATTTATCATACCTGTGATAAGAATATACTTTTGATTATTCTTGTTTAAGATAATCCATACTTTCAAATACTGTAACTCAATATTTCATCCACCGTAGCATGTCAACATAATATCATTAAATTTTCAAATGGATATTATTATCAAGTCATTTGCATGACTTTATTTTCTTTTTATATATATACACCTATTTGTAAGATACATGTAACATGTGGATGTAATAATTTAAATATAACAATACCAAAATTGCAAATTTTTGTATGATATCTCAATCCAATATTTTTTACTGAAACACTTTTAAATAAATTACAACATATATCTATCTATCTATCTATCTATAAACTCACGCCAGATTCCTTGCGGGGTAGGCAGAGAGTACAGAGTTCCAACAGGTTCTTTCCTTACATACCTCTCTGGCTTCCTCGACTCTCATAGTTTGTCTCATACACGCTCGCCGGTTACGGAGACTCTTGACTTTTCCATCAGATAAGACTCGGTTTATTTGGTCGTGGTAAGATAGTCTAGGTCTTCCCCGGTACCTGCATCCTTCCACTTTCACATTGTATATCTGTTTTGTCATTCTTTCCTGTGGCATTCTTTCTATATGCCCGAACCAACGGAGCATGCCCTTTCTCATCTTTACACCGATACTATCTTTCATACCTACTCGCTGTCTTACTATGCTGTTGCTAATGCGGTCGGTCAGCTTCACTCCACACATCTTCCGTAGAGCTCGCATTTCTACCGCATTTATCCTACTTTCATTCTCCTTCTTACATACCCAGCTCTCGCTACCATATAACAGCGTTGGGACAAGAACTCCGTTATGTATGGCCAGCTGCGCTTTATGGCTTAAGTGCCGGCTCCCGAGTAGCTTTCCCATCGCACCATTCACTCTGTTCCCTGCACTCACTCTTCTCTCTATGTCAGCGGTGTATTTCCCATCCTTACTGAAGGCGCATCCAAGATTTACAAACTCATTCACTTGCTCCAGCACATCGTTACCAACTACAATCCTTACATTCGTTCTGGTTTCTTCCCTTTCAAAAAAAAAAAAACAACATTTATATATAGTGCTCTAAAACCAACTTGTTACTTTAATGGTAGCAGTTTGTGATTGTGTTATCATAACTATACCAGAAACATCACTGGTGTTCAAAATAAATGTACACATTCCGAACTAATTACAAAACTATTTTTTATATTTATTAATTTCTTGAATAATCTTATTTAATTACATATTATTTATTGATTATCATATGATCAAAAAAAATACAGTAAAAACATCTAATTCTCCAAATGATGAATTGATGTATAGCTTTCCATTGTGTGTGCCTCAAATTTCTAATATTATTAAGTACACTATAATTGATGCAGGAAATAATCAAAAACCCAAAACCATTGAACTCACTACATGATAGAAAACTGAATAGGTACTAATAAATTTTCTATTAGTATATTTATAATGACTGTAAGGTCTATTGTTAGCATTAAGTTTTTGTTTATTTTTTGTAGGATGAGGTTTATAAAACAGTTGTGATCATTTTTAATTAAATTGTAATAAAAATGGCTATAAATTATATATCAATTATTAAACAATAGTGTTTCTAATAATAATGTTTCTATACATAATGTTAAACATATGTAGGACAAGATTCACTTGTCTGAAGTGTAAGTACTTGCACAAAACCAATAAAATTATGTTTGTCGTTGAAGGCGTTATTAGTGTCATAGATACATACCAAAGTCAGTGAATACCTTTGGCCTCCAATATTATGGTTTCTTTGTAAAACCCATGTTGTATTCCTGATTGCTTTTCTGAATTTTTCAGCAACTTAAAAACCAAGTCCTTGTGTAAAATGCCTATCATGCTTTTTGTACCTCACTTTCTTTGGTAGGAGATTTCCAATGTCCAACGTGATGTTGTTTTTGGTGAACTGATAGGTACACTGTGACTTAATATTTTCACACCCAGGATGAGGATTGTTGTTCTATGTTGGTTACAACGGTGGTCGTTTTATGAAATTTTAACTACTGGCTATGACTAGCTTGTTAATAATGCCATATTGATAATCCACTATATTAAAACTCCTTTTATGCAAAATATATACTGCTGACCTTAAAGGTTCTTATCTCAATAAAGGTTTCATGACTGTATTGTTAGTATTCATCTTTTCTGGCTACACTGCAAGGAGTCTGGGTTGATAATATTGATAGATAATTATTAGTTTTATGTTAACTGGATAGACCAGGTATTTTATATTATCTTTTAAGTATCTTTGTGCATAACACAAATTATCCCACAACCTGCCTGCCGCAGCATCGGTAGGATAAGATATTATATTTGGAATGTATCCATAGTCCTGTTGCTTGTCAGTTACAACAGGCATTGCCATTAGTATATTACTTTGGCTTATTTGGTTATAAACCCTGTTCAGGAATAAGTATTGCTGGATTTAACTTTTTTAATACAAGTACTCATAATTTTGCACAATTCTTTGTGTAATAAGCTCCAGTTTGGGCTGTTTCAGTATTATTATACAAGTATGTCTAATAATGAAATCAATAAAAACACTATGTTTCTGCAAAGGAGTGGCTTTTGTTATTAATAATGTATTGTTATACATAAACAATGTCACTTTAATTACCCTTTCAGTAAGTCTCCTTTTGGAGATATAATATGACAAATTGCTTATAGTTTATAGCAATAGTCTTTGTATTTACTGTTTTAGGCATGTTTAAGGTATGGTAACATTTTTGATTCTTACCATTGTAGAAATGTGAACTGCACAGGAACACCTCATGGATGAAACCTATGAGTAGTATGACCTTCAGCACATATCTCGTATGGGCCCCAAGTCTTGCGGATTACGCCGTTGTATCTCGTACACCACTCGTGTCCTTGAATTATCGTCAAGTCTTGTGGACCACGTCGATGTATCTCGTACATCACCCGTGTCCATAAAATGCCATCGATCCTTAACAATCATCATAATTGATGAACGTCCCCCTAATTTCTCTTATTGGAGGTATAACATTGCCAATTTATAGACGGTTAATAATCGTTTTCAGGTATATTTTGTGTTAAACTGTTTGTACACAAATAGGGACATAGACTTCATAAGTATACTTTTCGGGCGACAAAGCTTTCCGAAATTTTAATATGACGAAACTCACGTCTCCAAATATTAGATAAAATAAACAAGTTAAGCTGAAAACACCACAAATAAACACCTATCGGTTGATCTTTTTAAAAAGTACTTCTTTGCCAGGACGTAAACTTTTCTAAATTTGCCTATACGATGTTTTAAATTTATTTCACAAGGTCACTTGAGTATATTACAACCTTTTTGTTATATAACTTCAGTGCCATAACAAGATTATTAAATTAAATGTCGACCAAAAACTTTATTACAAAGCATCGGCTGCCGCGCTTTCAAAAGAATGGTTGCAGAGGTTATGTCCACAGATACCATAGAGGCGGCGTTGACTTTTCAAGTATCTGAATGACGCGCGGTTGCCAAGCGACTCGAGAGAGCTGCTAATATAGTTTATATCGAGAACGAAGGGCACAGTATAATAATGTAATACCTCTCTCTCACTTTGATTTACTAGACACCTTTGCTAGTAGTGAGACAGTTCAGACTGTTTATTATAGAGGTACCTAGGTATGTAACATCAACTTTTTTAGCCCAGTGTGGCAGAAGACACGAGTTTATCATCATTATTACATGCAAAATCATCCATGAGAATTAAAAAGACCCCATGCAAAAATAGATTATTCTTGTAATAACCGACAACAAAACGTGTACGTTTAGACTATTTATCAATGTACCCTCTCGCTGGATCTATTATAAACTAATAGTGTTTGTTACAAATTAGTCCGGTAGCATGTAGAAAAAGGCGCTTTTCCATTCTGGAGCGTAGTAACAAAAGCCTTTCGTTCAACAGCATACTCATTCACATTCACGAACAAGCGCTTTTTCAGGTATCGGAAGCACATGGAACTATATCTAACATATCAGCGGACGCTTTGCTTACGCGGTTCCTGGGGCTATTTTTCATGATTTTCCACATCAACCAGGTGTGGGGAAACCTTATTTCTTCAATGGGTGAGTAAAATTTAAATTCCGTGCAAGATTTCTGTTTCTTGTTCAAGTAAGTGGATATAACGAAAATGCAAGTGAAATCGAATTATGTTATAAGATATGTCGGCCAATAAAATGTATGCATAGATAAGATGGAATAGAAACCTGGAGCACACCATTGAGCTTACTCTATATTTGCAGATTAGAGGGTGTGATTCCGTCTCGGGGCAGCAAATGAGTAATTTGCTTTGATCTGACCAGAGTTTTTTGTAAATCGTCCTTATTAACGTTTTGTTTTTGTTAAAGTTTATCGTCGATTGACTTTGGTTGCTCATTCCAGTACTCTCATCGGGTAACAATAGAGCTGCAGTGACAGCGATAAATGAGACGATGATACCGATAGTCTGTGGTGCTAACTTTTTGCCCATCGCTGATGCTGGAGAAGCCCTGCCTCCGCAGCCTTTAGAGAAGATACAGCTGCTTTCATGTAAGGGAACTTAACAATCTCCGTCCTTTGCGTCAACTTTGTCACAAACATCTTGCCAAATATAGCGTTCGGTGATCGTTGTTGGTACACTCATGCGAACAAAGCTATTGCTTATCATAAAATGTATGTCGTTCGTTTTTATTTAGTTTGTATTCGTTCATATGTACTCATATTTAGATAGATATTGTGGCTAACTTAGACTAATACCTCTCTAGAAGGAGCATTGCTAGAAAAAATGCTGCCTGTAAACGGTTTGCTTACGCACTATGTGTTGCGTGATGGCAGTGTGCGATTTTTAGAAAATTTGTTACAAAGCTGTCAATGTGTGCGTGCATGTGCGTACTGCAATTAATGTTGGTTTCGCGCGCGCGACGCTCCATCTAGACAAGTAATTCATCTAAGGTGGTTTGTGGGTTAAGGTTTGTAAATTATTAAGCCTATGATAAGCTTTACTTCTGTCTCGGGTAAAAGTAGGATGCATACGGGTAAAAGTGGTTATCTCTGGAGTTTTGAGCTACAGGTGACGACATTCGGCTGAACACGCTAGCTTCACATTTGAATGGATTAAAGAATTGTAAAATTTTTGAACAGATTGTAGTATTCCAAGATTTGCTTCACTTGGAATTATGAGATACCATAAACCTAACAATAATTTTATGGTGAAATGACGCAAAGGGGACATTCTTCATGCCTAATATTTTTAAAAGATCAATTACAATGACAAATGTTTTTTTTGATACTTTATAGGTATAATGATGCTAATAGATCACTTGAACACCTACATTTTAGTAATTGACATATATTAGACATACAAAAACTGCCCTTGTTTTAGGATATTTTTATAAATTATGTTCTGATTTATTGTATTTCAGTAATATACCTCGCATGTGTGGCGGGGGCAGCTTTAATAGTTGCTGTAGGCGTGGATTCTATTAAAAGGTAATCTATATGTAATCTACTAACAAAGTTAAAATATTTTATTTTTATAGGCCAACAAGAGCGCTTACAAATTTTATAAACTATAACAATTTTTTGCGACTACTACCGGATCGGAACGTGGTCTCACACTGACAAGATCCGGCGAGAAACTCAGCGGGCCAGTCTTTCAACTTAGTTGAACTGGTCTTTCTGTTAGTAATTTTTTTTTTACAAAATTGTATTTTATTAACAATGTATTTTACAAACATGAATTTAGGAGTTGCTGAATGAGGAGCTACTCAAACAACCCAAGCAGTGTTATCGTCGATATATTCTGATATATTATATCCTTTACTACGTGGTCTACTTTTAATAGCTTTTTTGAACTTATTAGTAGGCATATTTGGATAGCTATCGATAATTTGTTATAGAAGCATATACATTGCCCCATGAAAGAATTAATCTTTATTCCGTGTATTAACTGCAGACAGCAGTAGAATATTTATCTCTTTGAATTTTTCTCTGAGGGAAGCTCTGGGGGCCAAATTGTAAATTGCACTAATGGCCCTTTTTTTGAAGAACGAAGATGGTATTCAGTTCATATAACATAATGCTATGGAAATAAGTGTTTCAATACCAGTCAATAACCTGATTTTCTTTCAGGCATATGCCGCTGCGCTTAACCTATTACACAGTTGTTCAATATGCGGGCCCCATTGTAGTCTGGCATCAAGAGTGATACCTTGAAATAGTTCACTCTACGAGGTTCAATTCTATACCATTTATTTGTACATTGGTTCCTACCTGTCTTACGTTTAGCGTAGTAAATTTAATACATGTTGTCGTCTTCTCAATTAGGAGAAGATTATTTGTATTTAACGAATGAGCAACCTTAGCGTTGTTCACATCATCATAAATAAGCAGCTGTTTTTTTAATCTTGAATAACAAAGATTCATTTGCGAATAACAAAATTAGGATTGGATTATCCTCTACACAGTAGGAAAAGTTAATAATATGTCAGAAATAGAAGTGGACCGAGAATGAAACCCTGGGACACGCCCATTGTCACGACAGTAGCGTGAGACTTTTTCCCATTAACATCGACCTTTTGAATTCTATTAGACAAATAATCAAGATCAAGAGGTCCAGAGCCCTGTCCCTAACACCGTAGTGGTATAGTTTCCTGAGGAGTTTTTCTTGATGCACACAGTCAAACGCCTTAGACAAATCGCAAAATATAGTTAAAGATCCTTAAGTCCTTTTAGGTATCTAACTAGTGTATAAGTAATCTACTAACTAGTGGATAAATGTCCAGAAAATAAGGGCTTCGGATGAGTTAGAGTCGTAAATGACAGATTTAGGAAAGTAAGAGGAAGCGTTTGATCAACAGTGAGCTACCACAGGCTAAAAATGGGTAATAAACAGTGTTTAATTGTTGAAGTTAATTATTGAGTAAGAAAAATAACATATCCATGATGAAGCAGTAATAGTATTAAGGCAAAACAATGAGTTTTTTGAAATCTTTAAGGAAAAAATTCTGAGGCAACCTTTACCTTCAAATTTTAGAAAGACTTAATTTTTAGCGAATTAATGTCTGTAGAGTATGTAAGGAAAGAACCTGTTGGAACTCTGTACTCTCTGCCTACCCCGCAAGGGATCTGGCGTGAGGTTATAGATAGATAGATAGATAGATAATGTCTGTAGAATGATGACTGGCTCGCTCCTTGTCACATTGGGAATTAGCAAACCTTAGCGACATGAGTGTACACAGCGCTGTCTGTACCTTGGAGAAAAAGCGCGAGATGTTTAATGATACGTAAATGTTTTGTCCTCTTTCAGTTACAAAGAAAGAAAAATATACGCAAAGATTTGATAAATTTTGTAAAATGAAAAAATGTAATATTCCCATTTATTACAACAATCATTTATTTATTTTCTATTTTCCAGATACATTCCTGGTCGAACAGACTCGAGCAGTAAGCTATCAGGGTTTGCCCTGTTGGCCGTCACCCTGAAGCTCCTGGTGGAGCCCAACCAGCTACTGCTGGTCATTATCAACATGTTCATTGGACTGGAGCAGGCGTTTTTTGGAGCTGAATTTACTGCTGTGCGTTTCATTTAGATAACGCGACTGGTAGATCATTATCATCAGCCTATAGCTTAAGGTGGTTCATTCTACTTTAATTATCATGGCCCTTGTCGGCGCGGTCTACAGACGAGCCCGAGGACCGCGGGGGCAGGTCAGGGGGCCCTCCCTCGGCCATCCGACGCAAACGCCGCCCACACATTCATGTACTTTTCTATTTCTTATGTATTTATTTGTCTTTTTTAAGCATATCCCCACACTATGATTTATTCCTATGTGGTGGGTGCATTTACAAACATGAAAATTCACATATACAAATACAATGACAAAAACAAATAATTGTGGGTCACACAAAGATTTGTCACGTGCAGGAATCGAACCCGTGACCCTTTTGGACCCAGCGGTCGAAGCGGCTTGAGCTTTTAACCACTGCGCTAAATCGTCCGTCGAATCACCGGTCGTTTCTATTACCGCGGATTAAACCTATAGTATACAGTCCATTCAACATTTTAATTTATGTCCCGTTTGGGCCTAGTCATCCCTGATTCGCCAGGACTAAATATACACGTAACGCGGCGTGGTACAGTAACTTCGCGAAATGGTCGTTTAGTGGTACTCCAGTTGCATACAGTGGAATTTTATTTTTCCTACTCCTCCTGAAAAGAAAACTTGCTAATTAAATTTTTTGCGGGTTCCAAGACCATTAAAGCACTTCCCGGGACACCCTAAGGTTTTAACCTTGACGTTATCTAAGGAGACCATTGTGGCTTACAGGAGTTACAGTGGTGGGAACGTGTGGCGGGCTTACTCCTAAACAAAAAACAATACAGGATAATATTACAGGATCATTTCACGAAGTTATTGTAACGCGCCGCGTTGGACCTGGACGGGTAAAGTGGATTGGACCGTTCACGATGGGGACGTGAACGGGTTATGTGGGACTTCTTGCTCCAGCGGCGGTTGGCGTCACTCCGGCCGTCGCTGGAGCAAGTCTTACCCACTAAAACCCCACTGTTTTCCATCGCCCGCTACAACGGTGGGTTACGGGGATGTGGACATACTTCCGCCGCCCGTCAGCAGCTGTCCGTTTTTTTTCAGACCCCTCTCCTCCAGGCTAGCCCGGCCCTGGTTGTCCTACGTGTTGAGGACACGCCGGGATACTTGGCGCGTCCTCTAACCTTGGGGGGTTTATGTTCTGCTGAGGCGACAGTAACCCCTGTTGCTGTCGCCCACAGGCCCCCTTCACGGCGGAATTAGGTCGGTGGCCGCCCGCCTCCTTCGCCCAACTCTCCGACGTCGGTTCAGAGCAGCGAGGGGATCATTCTCCCTGCTCCGCTCCGCGGCCTCCTTCTGCGAGATGATTTTCTCGTAGAAGGCCTCGATCGCCTGCCACGACCTTTCACTGCCGACGATTGTTCTTACTAGGGTGGGCAGCGTGAGGTCCCTCCAAATTACACTTGTAAGGACACTGCGCTGCGCCGCCGAAGCTGGTCATACTTCCAGCGTGTGTTGCGCAGTGTCTTCATCGGCGTCGCACTCGTGGCATGAGGGATTAGCTTCCCTCCCGGGCACCTTGCACAGATACCTGCCGAAGCAGCCGTGCCCCGACAGAATCTGCACCAGCCGAAAGGTAATCACCCCATGCTTTCGGTTCATCCACTCCACAAGAACTGGGCGAACCACCGTATCGTCAATTGGCCGGCTGTTGGCTCGACCAGCCACTCCCGCCACTTCCTCAGCGAGATTTCCTGCGCATGTCGCCTTTATGTCCATGCCAACTCCTCTAGCATGATGACGGTGGCAGATCCTCCCGGAGCTCCAATCTACGGCGGTATACAGCGGCCAGCACCTCAGCCTCCAAGTCCCAGGGTGGGGTCCTTGCCAGTACGCACGCTGCCCCTCACGAAATGGCGCGGTAACCGCGTATCACCCTAACCGCCATAACCCGCTGCGAACGTCTCAGCAGGGCCTTGTTCTGGGCGTTCAGGGCGTCCGCCCACATTGACGCGTCGTACAGTGGCCATGGACCGCACCACCCCTATATAAAGGCTGCGACAGCTTGCGCTCGGGCCTTTCAAATTCGGCAGTAGCCGGCTAAGCGCTTCCGCTGCCTTAACTAGTTTTGGGGACAGCACCTTGAAGGGGCCCTAAACTTCTACCTTGGGTCAAAGACGAGACCCAGGTGTTTTATTTGTGTCCCGACCTCGATTTCAACACCTTCAACCTCCAAGGATATTCCTAAGGACGGCTTCCTACGAGGCCCGTGAAACCAAAGACCCTTCGTCTTCTCTAAGACCACTTTGAGGCCCAGTCGCCGGATCCGACCCACCACCACAGCAACGCCGCGTTTAGCCAACCGAATTGCCACCTCAGCACAACCTCCTTTGCGTTGGTGATAGCCAGCTGTAGGTGTTCTTTCGCCTCGTTGTATACCACCACGCCGCCACTTCTTCAACATCCCTCGGCGTTGCAGCTTGCGATACCCACGATGGACAAAAGCCGCCTCTACTGCAGCGTCCATATCCAGTTGTGTCAGCGCCCAACTAGGAAAGTCCGCTCTTCCCGGACTACGACCACTACTGGTCTGGTTTAAGGGGGAAGACATCGAACCGAATATATCGATGATCGGAAAGAGTCTCAACCCCGACGACCACCTGCCAACCTTGGTGCTTGGACCCGTGCTGCGATAGCATGGGAGGCGAACGAGACGTCCACGATGGACCCAGTATGTCGCATACATGTGAAGGTGTCTCCCTGGTTTAGAATAGAGAGGCTCACGACAACTGCCCACTCCTCCATAGCATCCGTGACAGGGCCGCCCCATGCCGTAGATTTGGCGTTGAGGTCTCCCAGGATGAATGCAGGGGAAGATCCTGAGCCCCGCTGCAGTGGTTGAGGTTGCCTTGCAGGATCTGGTAGGAGCGACTACTGTCCATCGGCGCTTTCTACTACTTCCATATTTAGAGGCCTAACCTCACTGTTGGCCTCTCTTCTGACCCCCTTAACAGCCCCCCTGGCTTGGCATGCCACGCTTCCGATTTTATGCGAGGCTGATTTTCCGGCGGCAGCACATACTGAGCAGTGCGGCGTAGCCCTACAGGTGCTGGACAAGTGACCGGTCTTACCGCAGCGATAGCACTTTTCACTGCGATCGGTGTCTGTAGGGCACATCGCTCTAACATGCCCTGTTTGTAGACACCTGAAACATCGTGTGAGCTTCGGACTGAGAAGTTTTACGCCCACAGTGACTCGACCAAAAACTAAGTGTCACTGTGTGGACAGGAGGCCACAGCCAGTCGGCAGCGAACCCAAGTCGTTTCAAGGCCTGACGGTCCTGGCTGGATGGGTCCTACTTTAATGGAGTCTCGTGAACAGCCCGAACCACAGCAATGGCAACGTCTTCAGCAGTGGCAAAGTCGTCCAAGTTCATCACTCGAAGCTTTGCCCATTTAACCGGTCTGGAGACCCTTACGTCATTGGGACTGAGAGACTTTTTTTTTTTTTTTTTTTTTATCACAGGGAAAACCCTTTATGGGTACCCGTCCGCGTTCGGGGGACACGGAGGGTTTATATCGGAGTCCTTGATCCATCAACACTCGGGGGCGTAGCCCCGGCTGTTGATGGATCAAGTGTACCGACTAAAAACCCTGCGGTGACACCGTCTTTGCCGCATAGTGTCGGGGTCACGGGATCGCCGTTAGGTACGCACCGCGACCCCGACGCAACCTGCCCTGTTGAGGGCCCACCTTGGGAGTCCAGCTCCCTGCGTACTTTCGTACGTCCTTTCCCTACGTAGACGCCGCGTTGATGTCACCCAACGCGGCGTCTCCCTCTCGAGCTGGGAGGCAGACTCCCCCGAGTCTGCCACCCAGGTAATTCGGTAGAGACACCCATGTACCCGGACTTTGACATCCGAGGCCATGGGTATCTCCACGCACCCTCGCGCCACACGCGCGCGAACCGTCCAGCCGCCGCCGCGCCGCCCCTCTGGCGGCATGCAGCAGCAGCCGGTCGGCCCGGTTCGGCCGGGCTAGGGACCCGAAGGGGCCCCACCGCCCAGCAGGTGGTCGGGAGATTACGCAAACCTACACCGACCACCGTACCACCAAGCCGATCTGCGCCACACCCCTAAGGGCAGGCGCCCGAACGGCTCCCTACCAGGGGCGGCACCATCTGCTGCACCCAACTCTCTCTCCCAAGGGAGAGCGAGGGGGCAACCAGGCGCCACACCCACACACTTGCGCCTAAAAGGCGCGTGAGCCTTCCAGCCACTACTGCGCCGCTCCTCTCGCAGCAAGCAGCAGCAGCTGGTCGGCCCAGCACGACCGGGCTAGGGACCCAAAGGGGCCCCACGGCCCAGCGGGCGGTCGGGAGGTCCTTCCCTCTGCAAAAAATGCACGGCGCACAACAGCGCCGCGCTGACCTCGACCGACCACCCAAACGACAGGCGCCACCTGCTGCACCCCACGGAGGGGCGCAACCAGGCGCCACAACCTTCCGGCTAATGCCGGGGGAAAGAGGAAAATGGGAAGGAATGAGGAAAGTGAGGGATGGGACCGAAAACTAGGGAAGGGTAAGCGCATGACTGTTTCTGTTATGTCTGTTCAGAAGGACCAGACCAATAGCAGGCAGTAACCGCGAACAGGATACAGTCACACTTGCCTTGGGGATCGTCGCGACCGTGCGCTACTCCCAAGACCACGCCAAATTGCTTGCCGGGACAGACGAGCAAAATAGGCGAGAAGCTATGCCACTGCGCCTCGAAGGACGCGTGTGGTGGGATAGCCTCTCGCCCGCCCTGGGACTGAGAGCCTCCCTCAACTTGACCGCAAGGACATCTGCTTTCCACCGTTTTCCGCTCCCGGGATCTGAAAAATGCGACCGCCAGTTGCCGCTTGTTTGAGACGGAGACCGGCATATCCACAACAGGCAGCTTTGCCTTTGCCTCTGCCAGTATTGACGCATAGGTGACGCACCTTGCCTCAGCGGCCGGCTATAATGTCACCACAACAGCCGTCGACCTTGGTATGCGAAGTCTCATTCTTCGTGCCTTTTGGGCCTGCTTTCCCCTACTTGCCTTCTGTTTCTTGCTGCGATTTTTTTGCTGGCAACAGTGGTCCAACCGCCTTCAGACTTCTCCTGTTCAGGCGCCTGCATTGTAATTGCGCCACTGATTGACCCTTTCTTCTTTTGTGCCTTCTTTGGCTGCCTCTTTGACGTAGCGTCAGTTGCATTCCTAGCAGGAGCAGGCTTTGTAGGCACAACCCTCGCGCTCCCATCTTTTACTGGAGAGTCCTTAGTTTGCACCTCTTGGGCAACTGGGGTCTTCGCAGAAACTGCTTTACATGCCACTGGTTTGGTTGATCCCATCTGAGCATCCGCGGCGAGAGTTGGACGCAGACGCTTCTCCGGCAGAAGTTGGTCCTTCAATGCTGCAAAGTGCGCGTTCATCATGTTGCTAATCTTTAATTAATGTCAGAGGAGTTCCTCTAATCATATTTCTTTTTAATTTTGTTCATTACAATGGGCAAGCAAACTGTGTCTAAGGCTTTTTTAGGGTCTATAAAGACTGATAAGCATCTTTGGCCGTTGTCAAGAGCATTTGTAATAGTTGAGGTCAGATTTCTCACTGCGTCTTCGGTTGATATCCCTTGTCTAAAGCCGTATTGAGATGGTGAAAGAATATTAAGTTTGTCTAAATATTTTATTGATCTACAGTTTATTAACTTTTAATAATTTTTGATATGACTGGCGGAATAGAGATAGGCCTATAGTTGTTTATGTCGTCCTCCTCACCGTCTTTGTGAATTGGGATGATAATGATTTTTTTAGTGACACTGGAAATGTACCCTTACTAAAACACAAATTCACTAGGTGGGGATAAGTAACCAGTCGAAATATTATCCCAACCCGCACCATTGGAAGATTTTAAATTAGTAAGAATTGTTCTACCCTCTCCAGGAACCGTATCAAGTAAGAAAAAAAAATTAAGGTTGAGATGGTATAGTTGTCATTGTCCTGGTTAGTATCTAAGTTAGAAGAAATTTTTAGAGCAAGGTCATTACCTATATTCGCAAAATAGTTATTTATAAGATTTGACGATTCCATAGGAGAGATTCCATGAGAGATTAATGCATTCTATATTTTGTCCTTTACGTTTGTTTGTATGAGTTATGTTTTTTATATTTTTCCACAGTTGTTTGTTGTTTTTCATAGATATATATTTTCAATCAATAGTTTATTACAATAATTTCCATATCGAATTTATTTATTTATTAATAAGGCACACCAACAGTACACATATTATTACATTTATAAAAAAATAAATTGTTACGAATAGATTTAAAGTTCTGATATGTGTACCAATGACAGGTGTACACATCATTACTAAATTAGCTTGCGAATGTCATTTTGCTTACAATTTTAAATAATGTCAATATGTTAAAAAGATAAAATAAAAATAATAAAAAATGAAATGTCAGTAATAATCAAGAAAAAAACAGTCCAATAACAATTTAAAATATTAATAAAATAAAATGTAGTTAAAATACAGATGATGATATTGATTGAATGAATAGTATGGCTTGGTTACGAGAGCAGTTTCAGCGCCTTACTTTTAAATATAAGTGATTTTGTTTTATTTGATCAAGTGGGTCTTAACGTAGGGTTCTTTGTAGGTTATTACGATTTCTTATACACTTTAAAACGCTGGGTGTAATCCAGGGTGTTATTGTAGGTTTATTTTTAGGGATTGCTAATATATAATTGCTGTCTTTTATAGATTTTATTATTTTTTAAGTCCGATTTTCCGTGACTATACGTTACGTAGAGTCGTTACAAAAAAGCAGTTCTGATAGATTTTTTGTCGTAGGCTTTATCAAAATCGATTTTCTTTGTTTTTTGGGGGGGGCGGGGGATGGATAATTTCTTTTAACTTTAGACAAGCATAATAGAGGAGTGAAATAATCAGTAGTAGTAGTGCAGTACGACGGTCAACGCAAAGAACTTGATTTTGTTTATTTTTAGCATAAAATGGTCTAAATAATTTCTTCCTCTAGTGGGCAATATATGTCCAGGTAATATGCAATGTAAGCATACTTAGGTATTTTATTCGCTTATTATACTCATACGATTGTTCGGTAGGGCCCGGACGACTATTAATATTTATGTCTCCTGCAATTAAAATATTTTTTTGTGAATTCAAATACTGTAAATGGGTACATAAAGAGTTATTAAATAGTTCTACGTTTGTATTAGAAGGAGATCGATATATACATAATACAATATTATTATAAATATCTACTTCGAGGTAGAAAGCTTGATACAGAGTTACTTCTCTTATTTAACCCTTAATTGTATCTTTTACATAAACGACTACCCCGTTATTCTGATTTAACTGATTTTTGGTGTAATATGAGTGATAGTTTTCGAGAAAAGCAATACGTTTCGTCGGGCTAAGTCTGCATTCAGTGAGATATAATAACATCAAATTTAAAGTTCGATAGAGTAATTAAAAAATCGTCACAGTTGCAATATATGCTTCTTATATTTTGCGAAACGATAGTATGGTCATTTTTCTTTACTTATCGATATTTAGTAGGCTCACAAGTGTTGCATTCAATAGAGCGGGCTATTTCAATATTATCTATTTCATATAAAGTTTCCAGTAAGTTACCCATTATATAAATACGATTTAGAAATGTAGTACATAACATGCGCCGTGGTCCATTTATAATAAGGTACTAGTAATAAATTTCAACGAGATACGATTTGTGATTTTAATTTCGGAGTAACTAATTCCAATGTCAATAAATATGATTTATTTCTGTGTATGGTAAGATGATTAGTGGTAATGAGGGATGACTGATATGATTTTGTGTGTTTGTATAAATAAGTGATTATGTCTATAAATGTGTTTTGTGTGAGTGTGAGAAAAGTGTGTATTTGAGACTAGTGAAATTTGTTTACATATATTATGAGTTAACTGATATAATATTAGGCTTAAAGTTATAATAAAAAAATCTGTTAAAAAGTGCAAATATAAGTAATTAATAAAGATTGAGCAGAACTTTGATATAAAAAAAAACTTAGTTTGACAGTAAGTTCAATCTTCCATAAGCAAGTGACGTACCCGGGCTTCTTTCTTGTTGTTATTATCATGGAATTTTCGTATTTTCTGACATAAATTTTGCTGTATACAGTTCAACAAAACTTGTAGGCTTTACTTTTAATTAAGTCTCGTGCTAGGAAATGCAGACGGGCACCTTTAGCAGTCAGGTATTTACTCAGGAAGACAGGTGTATCCTAATGTATTTTAAGACCCACGTGCTTAGCAGAGAGCTTGGTTTTATGTTTTAGGTTGAAAGCTTTGCCCAACTTCAATTTTTCCTTCTTAACCTGAGTAGAACTTGTTTCTATAACTATTGGCGTATTATTTTGATCAGATTTCTTGCTGCGTACTCTGTAAATGCCCCTGATATCGGTTTTGGAGATATCGCAGTTTATTGTCTGTGATAAAGATAAAACCATTTCGATTAAATCGTCTTTGGTTTCATTGCTTATTTTCGGGACATTTTTTAGCTCAAAGTTTGCTTTTCGTGAACCGACTTGTAATTATTCAATTCTATTTTCCAAAATTTTTGTATTTTTCATCATCCTTTTGCTGGTTTTCTAACTGATCGATTTTCTTTTTATACTCATCGTTGTGTGCCGTTAAATTAGCAATGGAGTTTTCTATAATCAAATTTAATTTTTTAATTTCTTTTGAGCAGTGATAGCCTAGTGGTTAGACCGTTGGACTGCAAAGTCAGAGGTCTCGGGTTCAAACCCAGGCACGCACCTCTGTCTTTTCGAAAGCATGTGCGTATTTAAAATTATTTATCACTTGCTTTAACGGTGAAGGAAAACATCGTGAGGAAACCTGCATGCCTAAGAGTTTCTCGAAGGTGTGTGAAGTTCGCCAACCCGCACTGGGCCAGCGTGGTGGCCTATGGCCTAAACCCTCTCAGTTGGAGAGGAGGCCCGTGCCCAGCAGTGGGACAGTTTCTTAACAGGGCTAATATAAAAAAAAATAAAAAAAATATAAAAAATTTCTTTCAACGTGGGCACCACCTCTTTCAACTCATTTTTGTGTTGAGCAAATAGGTCGCTTATGAACTTCTGCATCTCCTTCTTAAAATCCTGCATTGTTGGGAAAGTCGGGCTATCAAAGTCCTCTCTGGTTCTCTTAGAACCATAGTAAACGTAACCGTAGCAAGGGGGTGTTATGTTATGGTCAGTCATGTTCAAATTCGAATCCAAATTAGATTTATCCATTGAGATATTTTACCCACGTACCAGGATACTAGGTGTATAGAAGTGGTCGACTCACAATCGCACGCGCCAATATGGAGTAGTAGGCGCAGGTGGCGACGTTGAGTTAGAACAATAGGCCACTTTGTGGGCGTGGCTAGAAGTCCCTCATATGCACGAATCCGAAGGCGCGTGGTTAAGCAGTGGTCATTAGTGATTTAAATATGGCGTTTAATGATCATGTGCTAATTGGTTATAAGACTTGTCACCGGACCGGTAGTACCAGGAGCAGCGGCAGTTCACATGTATTCAGCGCTCTTATACACTCGGCTGGGTTACAGTATAGCACGTTCTCCGAATTATGCACTCCTATCTTTTAAATAAAAATATTTTGTAGTAATTATTTATTAATTTTTTAACATAAAATGATACAAAAGCAAAGTGATCCTGGGGGAGAGGATCTCAGCCTATACTTGTCCACTGCGGAATATGAGCCTCCCCAATTACTCTCCAGTGCAACCGGTCCGATGCCACTTGCATCCAACAACTTCCAGCGATCCTCACAAGATTGTCGGTCCATCTGGTAGGGGGCCGTCTAGAATCTTTCTGCCCCAACGCCCGTCCCATCTTCGCGCTATGCGATCCGCCCATTGCAACTTCAGCCTAATCCTATGGGCTATGTCGGTGATCTTGGTTCTTCTATGAATCTTCTCATTCGGTCGTAGTCGT
Organism: Phalera bucephala; assembly: GCA_905147815.2. NCBI lineage: Eukaryota > Metazoa > Arthropoda > Insecta > Lepidoptera > Notodontidae > Phalera > Phalera bucephala. The sequence goes on along the minus strand of LR990621.1, from coordinate 8,562,035 downwards.
ATTATGATTCGATCATAGCTTGCTAAGCAATTCGCAGCTACTAGGTAAACTGAGCCACGTGGTTCCCGGCTTAGAATAGGACCAACCCATCTCATCCCATCGGGTGTCGTACAAGGCGACTAAGGGAAAACTAGGTAATGGGCAGCAGCGTTCCCTTAACACTTCTACCATCAAAAACTGCGCTCGCCAACCCGCCTGCCAAGCGTGGCGAGTATGGCAAACCCCCCCAATTTATTAAAATGGAAGAAAAGGATAAAACCAGGCCCCTAGTCCCCGGCGGTCCTGTTCGTCCTGGCCACGGTAGCAGCTATGGTAACGACAGGACAAGGGGTGCTAAGAATCTCCGGCAGAGATTCGGCTACCACCAACTACGAAAATTGGCCCTGGTGACATACAACGCACGCACGTTAAGAACAGATGAGAAGCTTGTTGAGCTGGAAGAAGAGATAAACAAGTTGCGGTGGAATATTGTTGGTTTATCGGAGGTCCGCAGAAAGGGCGAGGACACGATAACCTTAAAATCCGGCAACTTGTTTTACTACCGGGAGGGCGCACAGCAGTCCCAAGGTGGTGTCGGATTTATCGTCCACAAGTCACTCATATACAACGTTGTGTCCATCACTAGTGTGTCGAGCAGGGTAGCGTACCTGATACTCAGAATATCCAAAAGATATTCGCTGAAGGTCATACAGGTCTACGCACCGACCTCGGCATACTCAGATGATGACGTCGAAGTTATGTATGAGGACATTAGTAGAGCCATACGTACTTCCAAAGCACACTTTACAGTAGTTATGGGTGACTTCAATGCGCGACTGGGCAAACGGGGCGATGATGAGTTGAGAGTGGGGCAATTTGGATATGGGCAGCGCAACCCCAGGGGTCAGAGGCTGGCCGAATTTCTGGAGAAGGAGGGACTTTATGATGAACTCTATCTTCCAGAAGCCGTCTCATAGGAAATGGACCTGGATGAGCCCTGATGGTTTCACAAAAAATGAGATAGATTTCATCATGAGCACCAAGCGACAAATATTTAATGATGTCTCCGTGATTCACAGGGTAAAAACCGGCAGTGATCACCGAATGGTCAGAGGCACATTAAATATTAATGTCAAATGGAAAAATCGCGTCTGATGAAGTCTACGCTCCGACCTTCTAATGCACATATCCAAAACCCCGAGAACTTTCAACTCGAATTGTCAAACCGCTTCGAATTGCTAGACAGCAGCGCATCAGTGGACGAAATCAACAATAGGTTGGTAGAGACTGTCCATACGGTCGGGTCCAAGCATTTTAAGCCCCACCGTAAAAATAGGCCTCAAAAGCTATCTGACTACACCCGAAACCTTATGGCTGAGCGACGTACCATGACACTCCAAACCTCCGATGATGCTAAGTCCTATAGGCAGCTCAATGGACAGATACTGAAGTCCTAGCGACACGATTTACGGTCCTTCAATACAAGACGTATTGAGGAGACCATAGAGCAGAACAAGGGCTCCAAAGTGTTCGCAAGAGACGCTTCTATTGGGCAAAGCCAGTTGACGAAGCTGAAGACGGAGGACGTAAACGTAACGTCGAATAGGTCAGAGGTGCTCAGGGAGATAGAGAGGTTCTATGGGCAGTTGTATACCTCAGTAGCTGAACCTGTTGTTGACTTGGTAAAAGACCCAAGAGCCAAGCTAACCCGACACTACACTGAAGATAACCCGGACATCAGCCTGTACGAGATTAGGATGGCTCTCAAACAACTTAAAAACAACAAAGCGCCGGGTGAAGACGGAATTACCGCAGAGCTTCTGAAAGCGGGCGGATCGCCGGTGCTTAAAGTCCTTCAGAGGCTGTTTAATTCCGTCTTGCTCGAAGGAAAAACGCCGGAAGCAAGGAACAGGGGTGTGGTGGTACTCTTTTTCAAGAAAGGTGATAACACTTTATTAAAGAACTATAGGCCCATCACACTGCTGAGCCCTGTTTACAAGTTGTTTTCGAGAGTCATCACGAATCGTCTCGAACGCAGGCTTGATGATTTCCAGCCTCCCGAACAAGCCGGTTTCCGGAAAGGCTTTAGTACCATAGACCACATACATACGCTGCGGCAGATTATACAGAAGACCGAGGAGTATAATCGGCCACTATGCTTGGCGTTTGTGGACTATGAGAAAGCCTTCGATTCGATCGAGACTTGGGCGGTTCTTAGTTCTCTCCAGCGATGCCGCATTGACTATCGGTACATCGAAGTGTTGAAGTGCTTGTATAATAACACCACCATGTCAGTCCGAGTACAAGGGCAGTGCACGAAGGCGATCTCCATAAAAAGAGGAGTAAGATAGGGAGACGTCATTTCTCCGAAACTGTTTACGACCACCATAGAGGACGCCTTCAAGCTCTTGGAATGGCGGGGACTTGGCATTAACATCAATGGCGAATACATCACTCACCTTCGATTTGCCGACGATATTGTGGTCATGGCGGAGTCGCTGGAAGATCTAGGACGAATGCTCGGCGACCTCAACAGAGTATCTCAACAAGTGGGTCTTAAAATGAACATGGACAAAACGAAAATAATGTTTAACGTCCATGTCGTACCCACCACACTCACCGTTGGGAACTCTACTCTTGAAGTTGTCGATGAATACATTTACCTGGGACAGGTAGTCCGGTTAGGTAGGTCCAACTTTGAGAGAGAGGTCAATCGACGAATCCAACTCAGCTGGGCAGCGTTCGGGAAACTGCGCAACATCTTCTCATCCAAAATACCTCAGTGCCTAAAGACTAAAGTTTTTAGTCAATGTGTGTTACCAGTGATGATATATGGATCAGAGACGTGGTCTCTTACAATAGGTCTCATAAAAAGCTCAGAGTTGCACAGCGAGCTATGGAGAGAGCTATGCTCAGCGTTTCTCTACGTGATCGAATCAGGAATGAGGAGATTCGTAGAAGAACCAAGGTCACCGACATAGCCCTTAAGATTAGCAAGCTGAAGTGGCAATGGGCGGGCCACATAGCGCGAAGATCGGACGGGCGTTGGGGCAGAAAGATTCTAGAGTGGAGACCACGTATTGGCAAGCGCAGCGTGGGACGACCGCCTGCCAGATGGACCGACGATCTTGTGAAAATGGCAGGAAGTCGTTGGATGCAGGTGGCATCGGACCGGTTACGCTGGAAAGCGATTGGGGAGGCCTATGTTCAGCAGTGGACAAGTATAGGCTGAGATGATGATGATGATGATGAGGTAAACTGAGTGTAGAAAACCACAACCTGGCGTTTGCGATACTCGTGGGGCAGCATTCTTTAAATCCCCCGGCAGTACAGCTGGCGAATTGTAACTAGAGCTATACTCACGGTAAACTGTTGTTTCAGTCGTTTGTAGCGTGTGCTGTGGGTACCGGCTCCGTGGGCCTCGTGATGATGGCGTATGGATTGTCAGACGCATTCGGCTGCATGATAAACGGCTACTTGGCTAAGGTAAGTTATTAAAGATTATGAAATAGTATACAAAATAATATAATATATAAAATGCTAGGCTGTCTCATTGGTCTCGGCGCGCGTGGCGACAGAATTCTTTGGTTCTGTGGTTTGGTCCTAAGTCAAACAAAGTATAAATAGCGATCTTTCCAAAAAATATTTCCGGTATAATGGCAATCGTCTTGCCTATATAGTGTGCAGAGGCATGCATTACATATAGGCAATGTAGCAGTGCCTATCTCAGTAAAGTATAATGAATATAGACTTCCGTTATTAATTATAATGTTTAGGCGTGGATAATGATTAAAATTATTGAACGGAGAATACTTGCACAACTTTCCATTGGAGTTCTCGCACTTCGATGGAAAGTTGTGCGAGGCACAAGGGAATTTCAGATCCGGAAGAGGACGTTTGGATCATGTTTTCTTCCTCCGCAACTTCGGAGAGAAGCATCTGGCAGTGGATCGGTAGGTTTTCTGCCGCTTCGTGGATCTGGAGAAGGCGTTTGACAGACTTGTGCGAAAGAGACTTTGGGACATTTTACCAGAGTATGGTATAAATGGCACTCTGTTGCAAACCATCCAGTCCACCTATGTGGACAGCAAGGCATGAGTAAAGGCGGGTGGCAACACACCGCTGACCTAAAGAGAAGGGTGAGTGCAGGGAACTAAGTAAATGGTGCGAGTGGAAAGCTACTTGGGAGCCGGCACTTAAGCCAAAAAGCGCGCTTTTATATGATAGTGCGAGCTGGGTATGTAAAAAGGAGAATGAAAGTAGGATAAATGCGGTCGAATTGCAAACTCTGCGGATGATGTGCAGAGTGAACCTGAGAATACGAGTGGGTAGGAAAGATAGTATCGGTATAAATATGAGAAAGGGTATGCTCCGTTGGTTCGGGCATATAGAAAGAATGTCAGAAGAAAGAATGACAAAACAGATATACAATGCGAAAGTGGATGTAGGTACTGGGGAAGACCTAGACTATCGTACCAAGAACTATGAGAGTGGAAGAAGTCAGATAGGTATGTAAGGAAAGAATCTGTTGGAACTCTGTACTCTCTGCCTACCCTGCAAGGGATCTGGCGTGATAATATAGATAGATAAATAATGTTTGATATTATTTTATTTATGTTGTGATACTTAAAAGTAGTGTTACTGAATTCTTATGAGGTAGGCACTGCTTAATTGCTTATATGCAATGCACGATATTGATGTTTTTCTATTATAGATCACAAAACTGATGTACAATCTCTCATGCAATATGACAGATATAATACACTAGGTCTGATTCATATCTACAAGATGTGAATTCAGCATGCATATTTAAAGTAAGACGAGACTTAAGTGGATTAAGTATAAACTATTACAATTTTCTATGAACAAATCAAATCACTTTTTTACATTTAACTGAGGCTACAAAACCAGCAACGACATCTATTTCGCCGCAAATGGAATTGGCAAGCGAAAGCATACGAGATATGGGCGAAAAAAGACCAATATTTGTGCAACTGACAGGCATGATTTTTCGATTAACTAAGCGGCTGCCAGTACGCGTAATACAAATATGCAATTTCTCTAAAAGCTTAGGAGAATTAAGCCATTAATTAGCTTGAACAGAATCATAATGTCTAGAGATTTTCTACGTGCGCTCAGATATTTCATTTTATAGTGACTCAGCCTAGAGTTACAGAAATTTAAAATACGCCATTTGTTGTTTGAATAACATAAGTTATATAGGAACCTTTTTTGGACTTGCTCTATTCTTTCGGAGTGCACCTGGTATTATGGACTCCACAGTGTGCTACGGTATTTTAGAATACTTCGTATAATGCGATATTATGCTAAGCTAGGCTAGGTGTCAGATGTGTACTCGGTATATCAATATTAATTTTGCTGGCAATGTTATTTTTTTTAATCCTTTATTGTATATAGTAAAAAACAGTTGTAATTGACGGACGATTTAGCGCAGTGATTAAGTGCTTAAGCCGCTCCGTCCACTGTGTCTTATAGTCGCGGGTTCGATTCCCGCACGGGACAAATCTTTGTGTGATCTACAATTATTTGTTCCGGTATGGGTATTTGTGTATATGTATTTTCATGTTTGTAAAAGCACCCACGACACAGGAAATAATGGTAACGTCGCGGCTACTTTAAAAAAAATAAAAATAAAGGTATATACAAAGGTGAGTTTGTCCTGGAAACTACGGAAAGCATTGACGAGGATCTCAAAAGCGTAGTAACTACCATTCGGGAAGAAGGGCTAAGGTTTTGCGGAAATGTGTACGAGCAGGAAGACCAAACTCTCGGACGGGACTCTGGAGCTTTTGAGGCAAAGACGTGAAACAACGCAGTCCTCTCCAGCAGAGGACAGGTTCCTCTCGATGGTTATACGGAAAATGGTACGGAGAGACTTTCGGCGCTCAAACGCTCGCCTAATTGAGAAGAGACATAGCAGAATAGGGGGTCCAAAGTATTTACCCAGAACCTCGAGAGGAACCAACTTACCAAGCTTAAAACATCAGATGGTCGTCTAGTGCCTCAATGCAGGAAATCCTTGCCGAGATTGAGGACTTCGACGGCCAGTTATACGCCTCACAATGACCAAAACCTGAACCCAAATGCAACGACTATCGAGCTACGCTAACCCGCCACTACACCAACGACCTTCCGGACGTTAATCCAAGCTAGTTTGAGCTGGCCCTTAGCCCCCGGAGAAAACGGAGTCCTAACCAAAAAACACCACTTACGTAGATAGATAGGAGCTTTGAGGTTATAAAGGACGGAATCGAGTAAAGAAAGGATATGTGAGTCCCGGCGTTGCCGAATAGGCAGTCACTTTAATTTTCTTCGGAACTCAGATTCATGATCATATTTACGGAGACCGAAAATGAAGCGGATACACAGGTTGAGCAAACGTTCCAGCTTATTAACTAGCTCTTCAGTGGCATCAAACAGGCATCACCATAGTCTAGAAGTGGTAGGAGAAGAGACTGAGCAAGGCTTATTTTAGTTTGGAATGCCGAGAACTTTTGAAGACGTTTGAGAAACTGGAAGGAGCCGTAGACCCCGACAGTTTGCTTACCTCTAAAATATGGGTGCTCCATGTGAGGTTGGAGTCCATAAAAAACACCTAGATTTTGAATTTTTTTAGAGTAGGGTATAGATACAGAATCAAATAGAATTGGAGGGGGAGCCTGTAGATTCATATCTTGTGCATTCATATAGTATCTGCCACCAATGATGATAGCTTGAGACTTAGCCCGATTGACTAAAATACCAAAAGACTTTGCCCACGTGCTCATATTTTCAAGGTCATCATTGATGACGCCGATCGCATGATTAAGCTCCCCAATTTTAAAGTGACGATACAGCTGCGAATCATCTGCGTACTGATGATAGTAGGAGTATCACTTTAGTAACTAAGTTTATAAAAATTTTGAAATTGTTAGGTCCATGGTTACGAAAATTTTCAGACTCCAGACTGCAACTACGCATTTTTCTATAAGCAACTCCAATAACATTTTGTCTGACCGACCGAGGGTTCAATTCGAACCCAGGACCTCGTGATCGTTAGCCGCAACATGCACCATTAGACCCACGCTTCAGTCTGAAAGACTGTGTATAAATTAGCCCTGTATTATTTACAAGCCGTTCTTTTACAAATCTAGGTTAGTACACAGATTGGTAAAGTTTAACAAGGTTAATGAAAATATTTTCTTAAATGCCAGATAACAGGTCGGCTACCTCTGATCTGCGGCGCCACGCTGATACATGCGGCGTTGTTCAGCACGATGCTGGCGTGGCGGCCACAGGCTGACTCGAGTCACATGCTGTACGTCATCGCGGTGCTGTGGGGATTATGTGATTCCGTGTGGCTTGTGCAGCTTAACGGTGAGGTTCATGTACATACCGTGCTGTACAGTATTACCACATAGGCACCACGCTGATGCATGCGGCGCTGTTCAGCAAGGTGTTAGCGTAGTGGCCGCAGGCTAGCTCCATCCATATGCTGTACATTATATTCTGTAAAATATTTTGTATTTTGTTAAAAGCAAAAAAACATCCCTACGGGACAGGCCATGCCTAGTGTGGGGATCAATGAAAATGTTAATTTTTTGTTCAAAATTTTTTTCGGATTTTTTTATTCATTTTTCTTGTGGCTTGTGCAGACTAACGGTGATTTTCATGCACCACAGGTTATTCCATACACGCGAAATATATAGCCTGCACTATGGGTCTGACTAGAGAATACAGAGAAAGTTACTCCTCCCTCTGTGTTCTGTATTTTCTAGTTGATGTGGCGCTATAATCTCGATCCAGCCACGCGCTCTACATATTAGCTGAGTGACATGTGGTATGGACATTTATTTATGAATTAAATATAACGTCCGTACATGTATTTAATATTATGATTTGTGAACATGAGACGTTGTCAACAAAGTGTGCTGTCACATTCATCCTTATTTAGTTGAGTATTAAAGGAAGGCATGTCGACCGATAGTCTTACGCTTACGTCCATGCGTTCTTGCTATGCCCTCAGCTGTCATGTTATATTAGTTAGGTACCATTAATGCAATAAAAATCAAAGAAGTCATACAAAGTAGAAATCTTAGGGTTCGGAAGGGTTACGGGCTTTAACCATTTGACAAAGGTAACTAAAAAGTAAAACAGGAGAAATTGAGATTTATAGTTATAAAATTAGATTACCAACTAATCTATCTACCTATATCATCACGCCAGAACCTTCGCGGGGTAAGCAGGTAACTCTGTACAAGTTTCAATAGGTTCTTTCCTTACATACCTCTCTGGCTCCCTCCACTCTCATAGATCGTCTTTACTTGTCTTTCAGATAAGACTCGGTTTTTTCGCCCGCATTTCGACCGCATTTATCCTACTTTTCTCACAAACTCAGCTCTCGCTGCCATATAACAGCGTTGGGAAAAGTACTCCATTATTTATGGCCAGCTGTGCGTTTTGGCTTAAGTGCCGGCTCCCAAGTTGCTTTCCTATCGCACCATTCATTCTGTTCCCTGCATTAACTATTCTCTCTATGTCAGCGGTTTATTTTCCATCCTTTCTGAAGGCGCATTCAAGATACACAAACTCATTCAATTGCTCCAGCACCTCGTTTCCAACCACAATCCTTGCATTCGTTCTGGTTTCTTCCCGTTCAAAAACCATAATCTTGGTTTTCTTTATATTCAAATGTAAGCCATTGCTCATGCAGTCTTTCATAACTGTGACTAGTGCTTGCAGATCAGTGGGTGTTGGCGCTCTTGAGACCGCGTCATCTGCATATAATAATAATAATAATATATTATATATATAATAATTCTTTATTGGCATAAAATATCATGGTACAGTTTAAAGTTGCCTAACTGACCCCAGAGCTAGGTATACAATACCTGCGTTTCAGGAGTCAGTGTCGTCTTCCTTATTAGATGAAACTAAAATTTTATGCGTATTTTATAGTTACATGCAGCAAAAAAGAAAAACATTAAAATAAATAAAATTAAAACAATCATGGATTAAATTAATATTTGAAAACTATAGCTATATGACAATCACAATTTGATAATAGTGTGGGAGCGTGTTCGTGGCAACGTAGAGGAAGGCAGACATTACCAATTTTGCGCTTATGAGTGTTGTTTTTATTATATGGTGTGATACTGTGTTGTTTAATGACAACCTGCAGAATATAAGTTTGCCTTACAGTAAGTACTTCACACTTCGGGTATAAGGTTACTGTTGGATATAGAAAGGGTCTGAAAGTCATTAAGGATCTTTGAGCTCTTTCAAGGCATATCATATGAGTTTTGCAAGCACCACCCCAAACTACAATACAGTACGTTATAACTGAATGCACAAGTGCATAGTATACTATGCGTATTAATTTATAATCAGCTACGTGTCTTAGCTTTTTAAACACCCATACAAGTTTCCTGAGGCGTGTGCAGCTGTACTTGACATGGGTAGCTTTATTTATAGTCGAGCATGAGCAGATTTTGGTAGTTGTAGGTGAGGTGCATGTATATAATTTAATATTATTTATTATTATGGGATTAATTTTTGATAAATAGAATTGAATGAATGTCGATTTTGAAATATTCAGGGTAAGAAGGTTAGCTCTAAGCCAGTGACATACTTTATGTAAGCCTATTTCGGCGTTACGTCGAACATCATCCCAAGTATCCCCATGGAAGACCATAGGTAAAGATTTTACCATTTATAAAAGACTGTTGGCAGAGGTCATTTATGTAAACTAGGAAGAGGCTGGGGCCAAGGATACTACCCTGCGGTACACCGTAGGTCACTCTAGTGTCTGAGCTGCAATAGTCTTTAATTTTTAACCGACTTCAAAAAGGAGGAGGTTCTATGTTCGGTTGTATGTATGCTTTTTTTTTATGTATGATCAGCGATATTTCCGTCAATTGTGGACCGATTTTGATATTTTTTTTTTGCATTGGGTTCAGTATATCTCCAAGGTGGTCCCATATTAATTTTATTGACATTGGACCTTGGACTTAGAAGATACACCAGGGAACTCCTTAACGACAATAGGCATGTGTAAATTGAGATATTATGGGTATTACGTCAATCCTATAGGTACCTTACTATAGAATAATTCACTGGTCACTTAAAATTGTAAAATAAAAATCTTTTATAAAAAAAGGTAAACCGACTTCAAAAAGCAAAATAATAAATATTTGAAGTCGGTGCCAAGTAACCGACTGCACCAACCAGCACTGACTTCAAATATTAATTTTTTTGCTTTTTGATGTCGGTTTACCTTTTTTTATAAAAGATTTTTTCACTCTTTGTGTGCGGTCATAGAGAAAATCTTTAAAATATTTAGAGCATTGCCGCGAACACCAACATTATTAAGCTTGTTCACGAGAGTGGGAATGGACACGATGTCAAAAGCCTTGGCCAGGTCGAGAATAATACCAATGCATTTTTGTTTTGCATTTAATTTTACAGATACTGATAGATTATGTAAATAATCTATCAGTATCTGTAAAAAATATATTATAATATAATAATAATATTATACTGATAGATTATGTAAATAATCTATCAGTCGAGTGATAGCATCCTCAGTACTTTTTCCCGATCTGAAACCCAATTAAGCATCAGACAGTACTTTATTATGTTCTAAAAAGTTAAGGAGTCTAGTGTTAAGCACTTTTTCAAAAATTTTTGATAAGATAGTGAGAACAGAAATTGGCCGGTAGTTTCTAACATCGTCCTTTGCTCCACCCTTGTGAACAGGAGTGATGACAGACTTTTTAAACACTTTAGGGAAAACGCCTTGTTTGAAACAGATCTTAATAAGTTTTATTAGATTGGGAACTATAACGTGTTTAGCTAATTTAAGTAATTTCGCTGAGATAGAGTCCCATCCTACAGCGCAATCATTGTTCAGGTTCATTTAAAGTGATTCAACTTCGGCTTCATCTGGAGGAAGCAAAACTATTGAATTAAGAGTGTGAGGTACATCAACCTCATAGTCTGTTCCGATTTGTGCAATGTTATCTGCGAGCTCTTTACCTATGTTAGCAAAGTATAGATTTATATCATCTACTGCCTGTAATCCACTTTCTGTTACTTGAAGTAGTTCGTCAGCAGCAGTTTTTTTGTTTTTTAGTATTAGTAATAAGTTTAACAGCATCCCATTTCTCTTTGTTATTTTTTGAATTCTGTAGCTAAGTCCTTTCATAGCTTTGTTTTAACTTTTTAAGTAAGCTGTTACAGAAGTTGCGATATCTTTTGTATGTTAATTCAAGAGTTTGATTTAGTGGATGTTTTGATACATTTCTGTGGAGTTTATCTCTGTGGCGAATACATCGCAACAGGCCAGGTGTAAGCCAAGGCTTGAGTAATCTTTTCTTACATGGTTTTATAACTACTATGGAGTATATTTTCAATGCTGTAACAATTGTTTCAACTTAACGTGTTGCTAAAGAATTTGCGTTCCCATCACTGTTTAAAAATGATAAATCTACTGTCTCTAGGTGTTTGATAACAGCCTCATAGTTAGTAGAACTGTGAAAATTTACGCTAATTTTAATCTGCTTCGGGCAACTTAAGCACAATTTAACTGAATTATGGTCAGTTACTGTAGAGGTTATCACAAAAACTGAAGCAGAGTAGCGTGTATTCAGCATGATATGATCTAAACAGCTTTGTAATCTTGTGGGATATACGGGTGCTGGGAGTAGCCCTAGTTCTGCCGTCAAATTTAGATAGGAAGTGCTATTTATATCAGTACTGTTTGGTTTAGTGTCAATATTTACATCACCTGCAATAATTAAATTTTTAGTTTTTATTTTACGCATGATATTGTCTAGTGAGTTTAAAAAGCTGTTTGTGCAGTATATAGAGGGAGACCTGTATACAGTTAGTATGCAAATATCTGGGTAATTTTTTACCAATAGAAATTCAGTCCCAATTTGCGCCGGCTCTTCGACTGTGCACCTAATATGTTTCTTTGTATATATTACGATACCCCCATTTTGGTTTAAACGCGTTTTAGTATAATACGTATAGGTCTCAAGAGTGGGAATAGGTTTGCAATCATTCAACCAGCATTCTGTCAATATGATAATGTCAATTTCAAAAGATAGTCTAGCTAATTGTGCTTGAACACCATCGAAGTTTTCGTATATACTACGTATATTTTGGGATATCATTTTCAAAGCCATCAATGAGTTACTTTGTTACACGTTTCGAAGGCGCAGCAATAGCTTTTAGCCACAGAGATTGTATTGACATCGGGAAAAGGATCATTAAACATTGGAATTATTATAATTAACCATGTTACAAATAATTGTTTCATATATAAAAATTTGGTTATGGAGAAACATAAGTACCGATTTTATCGTAATTGGATTGTTTAACTGAACTCTATAGAATTCTGATTTTAAATAGTAGCATATAAATGATATATAAAGGCTTGTGGGTGTAAGTGTCATACGAGAGAAGTATTGTGTGTGATGTGTGAGTAATTTAGTATAGTTATTCGTTTGATGATTACAAACAACGATAACCTAACGTAATTAAAGGTAACATTAATTTTGCAAGACATGTCGGCTAGTCATTCACTGTGTCCGAGTTTATTGATGTCAGCTTCTTCCTTAATAGGTATTAATTTTTCCCCTTCATTTTGTCTCAGAAAAACTTTTCCGTTTGACGTCCAGCAAAACTTGTAGTTATTGTCTTTAGCAAACATTCTTGCTTGGTAGAATAATCTTTGAGCTTTCGGTGTCAGATTTTCTGCCACGTATATTGTTTACAGTTTTGCTGGGCCAGGAATTTTAATGTGTGTTGTATTTAGTTTATTATTTTTGTTCTTCTTATTGAACTGTCGGGTCCTTCTAACGATCTCGTCTTTGGTCTTAGTCCTGGCGAAGTCGACTATGATCGTTGATACTCCTTTTTTATGTTTAAACGGAAGACATCTTTAATATCCTGCTCCTGTACAGAAATTTCTTGAACATTGGCAGTTTCAGTCACAAGTTTGCATAGGTCATCCTTGGATTCGCCTTGTATTTTGGGTATGTTTCTGTTTTTCACCTTAGTCTGATTCCACTTTCGCTCCAGAATTTCAACTCTATCTTCAAGTTGGTTAATATAGGCACGATCTAATTTTCTTTCAGCTTCAAGTTTTTCTACTCTCAGGACCATGTTGTCATATTGTTTGAAAATAAATCCAATGTTAGACTTGATTTCAGCGTTTTGCGTAATAATTTCAGATAGAGACGCTTGGAGAGACTCGAATTTGCTATCTGTTTTCGCTGTGTGTATCTATCTATCTATAACCTCACGACAGATCCCTTGCGGGGTAGGCAGAGAGTACAGAGTTCCAACAGGTTCTTTCCTTACATACCTCTCTGGCTTCCTCGACTCTCATAGTTCGTCTCATACACGCTCGCCGGTTACGGAGACTCTTGACTTTTCCATCAGATAAGACTCGGTTTATTTGGTCGTGGTAAGATAGTCTAGGTCTTCCCCGGTACCTGCATCCTTCCACTTTCACATTGTATATCTGTTTTGTCATTCTTTCCTCTGGTATTCTTTCTATATGCCCGAACCAACGGAGCATGCCCTTTCTCATCTTTACACCGATACTATCTTTCATACCTACTCGCTGTCTTACTATGCTGTTGCTAATGCGGTCGGTCAGCTTCACTCCGCACATCTTCCGCAGAGCTCGCATTTCTACCGCATTTATCCTACTTTCATTCTCCTTCTTACATACCCAGCTCTCGCTACCATATAACAGCGTTGGGACAAGAATTCCGTTATGTATGGCCAGCTGCGCCTTATGGCTTAAGTGCCGGCTCCCGAGTAGCTTTCCCATCGCACCATTCACTCTGTTCCCTGCACTCACTCTTCTCTCTACTCTCTATGTCAGCGGTGAATTTCCCATCCTTACTGAAGGCGCATCCAAGATATACAAACTCATTCACTTGCTCCAGCACATCGTTACCAACCACAATCCTTACATTCGTTCTGGTTTCTTCCCTTTCAAAAACCATAATCTTGGTTTTCTTCACATTCAAGTGTAAGCCATTGATCATGCAGTCGTTTTTCATAACTGTGACTAGTGTTTGCAGATCAGTGGCTGTTGGCGCTATTAAAACCGCGTCATCTGCATAAAGTAGATGGTTTACCACTAAGTCACCCATTTGTACACCTTCATTAATCGCTTTCAGTCTTTGAAGACTTTTGTCCAGATATATTATAAACAGTCTAGCGGACAACACGCAACCCTGCTTGACGCCGATTTTAACGTCAAACCAGGGTGACCTGTTACCACCCACCCGTACGCATGCCTTGCAGTCCACATAAGTGGACTGGACGGCTCGCAACAGAGTGCCATCTATACCATACTCTGGCAAAATGTCCCAAAGTCTCTTTCGCACAACTCTGTCAAATGCCTTCTCCAGATCTACAAAACCGCAGAAAACCTTCCGGCCCACTGCCAGATGCTTCTCTACGATGTTGCGGAGTGAGAAGACTTGATCCGAACATCCTCTTCCAGACCTGAAACCCCCTTGTGCCTCGCACAACATTCCATCGGACTTCACGCTCATTCTCCGTTCAATAATTTTACCGTACACGCTGTGTGTAATTTCAGAAAATCCATGAAACTATTGTAGTCATGGTCATCTCGTTTTCCTTTGCGCATTTTGATATTTTCAGTATCATAAGATGTTAAATTGGGGGTAGAGCCAGCGCATGAGGTAGTACTCGTGCTCGGGGCTAATTGCGCCATATTTGAATCAGATGTCTTTGGTGGGGTGCGTTTTAACGGCATATTTGTAAAAACGGTAACAACTGTATACAAAGATATTGTATGCTCAAAGGTATTTGTGTCTATATAGTATTTAAAATACCAAAACGAGTCCAATGTAAATATCCAACGAGTAAAAATTTCCAAAAAATATAAAAAATTTGACAAAGAACATAAATAAAGAACTTGCAAGAAGAACTGCCGACTGCCGGGTTCGATCTGGGTCCGTTTTAATTGTAGCGACGAATCCAGTACTAAAGTGCTATTTGATCACACAAGTAACAGGTGAAATTAGGCTTCCATTTCTCATACGGGGTAGTAAAAGTACAAGTTGGAGTTCGTTTTTGTGACCATATACGGTAGCGTTTCGAGTCGCTTCGTGTGCTTTGACTCACCACCAATCGACGAATCAGGAGGCGCGTAGCGATGAATCACCGATGTTTTGCAGTTAATATTTGTATTGGTGAAATTCTTTGTTTCTGTAGATTTTTGATTAGTTAAATATAGTTATTTGTTTAATCAGAACGTACACTGACTATTTGTTTAATTTTAGTTTAATTATAATTGTTGTGATACGGTTAAAAGAAATTTGCTTAGCGGAGTGCCTTGCAACACGTCCGTCTGTGAGCGCGCACGGATGCCGACCCAATATAGTATATGGTTTATTTATTTATTGAAAAAACCAACAGCGTTACAATAGTAATAAAAAGAAACTAAAGATAAAATTAAGTAAGGCCAATAACAGGTTTTTCTAAATTAAATTAAATAATATGTAGCTGAAAGCTTAAATCACAAATCAAACATACCCTAATACACATATGTACGTAAATATATAGAGAGAATATATATATATATATATATATATACACACCTACTGATTCACATGGATTTGTACTGAGGTACCCATACCTAGTCGACTATCTACTTGTGATTTGTAATGGTTCTTATAACTTCCGTTTTAAATTTATTTTTGGAATGTATAAAAGGATCGATATGACTGAAGCGCCTGTTATAGTCTCGGGAGACACGAGCCAAGACAGCATTATCTACATATCTACTATGGTGGTGTGGTACGTGTAACATAGTAGTGTGTCGCGTCCGCGTAAACGGTGTCCTGAACCAAATCCCAGCCAGTAGTTCGGAACTATCCAAATTATCACTAAGAATATTTATTTATTTATTCTTTATTGTACAAAGTTACATAAATTAGTAAGTACATTTACAGATATGATGTACAAAGGCGAACTTAACTCAATTTGAGTTGTCTACCAGTTAACCTTGGAGTGCAAAGAGAATATTTAATGCATACGTGAAGGCAATTGTACAACAAACTATTCAGTAAACTCTAAAAAAAAACGAACAAAACAACGATAATAATGAAAACAAATATCGAAGTCTCTGCATACATAAATTATACTAACATATACTAAATTAAAAACTATACAAATAAATACACCTATATACATAAGTTTATATACATAGATATATACTTATATAAATATAAAATAATTAATAATATAAATAATATAATAAAATTTATATCAATTGCAAAGGAAATGCTCTTTTACTCTTTCCCTGAAAACATCCAGAGAACAGCTAACGCGTATGATATGTGGAAGGGAGTTCCATAGTTTCACCGCACGTACAGTGAAGGAGCCATCATAAAGGCTGGAAGTATGACGGGGAGTTCGGAGAAGGAGAGAGGTAGCTGTACGACAAGTTTTGCCCCGAGGAATAAGAAATTCGAAGCGTTCGCGAAGATATTCAGGTGAGTTAGGGTTATAGAGAACAGAGAACAGAAGAGTGAGAATATGTAAATCCCGACGTCGCCGAACAGGTAGCCACTTCAGTTTCATTCGATACACAGAGATATGATCATACTTGCGTAGACCAAAAATGAAGCGGATACATAAATTCTGCAGGCGTTCGAGTTTATCAAGAAGTTCCTCTGTAGCGTCAAGAAAACAAACATCAGCATAGTCTAAAAGTGATAGAAGGAAGGAATGGGCAAGAATTATTCTCGTTTGAAAGGGCAGGAACTTCTGGAGACGTTTGAGAGATTGAAACGAGAAGTATACCCTCCTGCTGACTTCCGCAATGTGAGTGCTCCAGGAAAGATTGCAATCCAAATACACGCCTAAATTCTTCGCACTGGTGGTATAAGGTATAGGGACAGAGTCATAAATTATTGGGGGGAGAGACTGATGGTCCAGGAGATTGTAGAAATGCCTGCCACCAATAATGAGAGCTTGCGATTTGGTTGGGTTGACTAAAAGTCCAAACCCCTTAGCCCATTGATTGATGTTTTTAAGATCATTATTGATGGCATTAATTGCTACCGACAATTCTTCGACCTTAAAATGACGGTACAGCTGCAAGTCATCTGCGTAGAGATGATAGTGTGAAGCTATAACTTTAGTGATCGCATCGATAAATACCGAGAAGAGAAGAGGAGAGAGTACGCCACCTTGCGGTACGCCCGCAGAAAGTTCACACCATCCTGAGGAGGCCTCGTTAGAGCGGACCATCTGCGAGCGACCGCGAAGATATGAATTAAACCAAGCAGTTACAGAGGAAGATACGTTAAGTGAGGATAGGATTCCCAAGAGAATGTCAAAATCGACAGAATTGAAGGCACTGCTAAAGTCCAGTAGAACCAGAGCTGTAAGTTGTTTGTTTTCCATGGCCAATCGAATGTCGTCAGTAATCTTGACCAGTGCAGTTACTGTACTATGGCCAGTACGGAATCCAGACTGGTAAGGACTAAGCAGGCTGTTAGAGGCAAGAAAGTAAGATAGTTGTTTCTGGACAACACCTTCAAGAACTTTAGACAGGATGGGAAGTATAGAAATTGGACGGAATTGCGAGACTGAAGAGGGATTTGAAACTTTAGGAATCGGTAAAACATAGGCCTTCTTCCAGGCTGAGGGAAAGGAGCTAGATTCAAGTGAATAATTGATAATGTGGGCAATAACAGAAATAAGTTCATCCACGAGGGGGCGAAGCATTTGAATTTGAAGGCCATCATCACCGATAGCCTTGGTAGAAATCGATAAGATGGATTTTTTGACCTCTTCCTCTGTGACTTGCCGAAAAGAAAACTGAGGACATACAGGCAGAGGTTGGCAAGAAAGGTTGCAGAGTGTTGAAGTTTTAATATCATTGTCTAAAGTGACAGGAGATTTTGAAAAGTGCATATTAATAGCATTAAGGTCGATATCTAGGATGCAATCGTTAGTAGATTTCCCGATACCTAGAGACTTAAGGAATTGCCATGCCTGAGCCGTATTGAAATTTTGAACTGAAGCGTTAATGTGGCGTCGCTTAGCATCCCTACACATACGACTGCAGCGATTTCGTAACTTTTTATACAGAGACCAATTCTCATCTGTAGGGAACTTCATATACCGTCTTTTAGCTTTGTCTCTTTTAGACATTTCTTTTTTGATGATGTCAGACAACCATGGTGCGGGAGAATGTTTCACTTTTACTTTTTTTATAGGAGCATGCACATCAATAAGGTCTAACAGCAGTTTATTAAAGGCGATCACTTTAGTTTCCAAGTCGGCGCAGTTGTATACAGAAGACCAGTCAATATTACCCGCGTCTTCTCTCAAACGATCCAGATCAATAGTTTTAAAACTACGAAGAAGAAGAATCTTAGACTTGCGTTTAGGTGTGCGAATTTTATATGAGAGGAAAACAAGATCGTGATAAGAAAAAGAGGCTGGAAGTTGCCCATGTACAGCCACCTTACTAGGGTCGGATACTAGGATTAGGTCTAGAAGTGAAGGAGAACAGTGGGGGGCATGGTGAGTAGCATGAAGTGGAAGAATATGCATGTTCACAGAAGAGACAAGAGATTGGAGTTTACGGCTGCGCGTATCACCCTTGAGCAGACAAGTGTTGAAGTCTCCGAGGATAATAGTGTTGTCATATAGTGATGAAAAATATTCAAGTTTAGATTCAAAAGAAAGGAAATAATCAATATGACAAGAAGGACTATAGTAAACACCTAAAAGAATTTTAGTGTGGTTAATCATGATTTCAATAAAAAGGTGTTCTGCAAAATTTGAATAGATACTCGGAGACTGATCAACAACTTTATAAGTAATGTCTCCACGGAGATAAACTGCAACCCCTACACCTCCCTTGCCCGTTCTGCCATTGCGCACAAGTTTGTACCTGGGCAGAGGAAATTGTGTGGAAGGAACAGCGGGTTTGAGGAACGTCTCAGAGACAAGGACAGCGTGTATGAGTTCAGAGTCAAAAGATGATAACAAATCAGGATGATGGGCGGGAATGCTCTGAGCATTTATATGTACTACATTGAAGAATTTTCTGAAAGAAGAGAAATAAGAAGACAGCTGATCACGCAGGTGAACGGAATCATCATTAAAAGCTGATGCGTAGCTATCATCCGATGCACAAGAAGAACAGCAAGATATAAAACTATCATCTGACAAATTTAACATAAATATATATAATATGAATTAACTAATATATATAAAATTACTAATAACTATAAATAAACAAGCGACTACTACTCCTCTTTACACTCGCCGATTTTTCACAAATTGAATAAAGGACTGATATCCAGATATCATGAACTATCCGAACATAGCACATAACTCGAAACTTGCGCGAAACATTTCCGAACGCGCGCAGCTAATGTCACTTGTAGTAAACACTAAACAATCAGAAAGTACTTAATATTATATAAGAAATTTTAGAGAAGAAATTTTAGAAAGATAGATTATAACTATTTATATAGGAGAGAAAGATTTTAAAAATAGCATAAAGTAGTAAATTGCAAGTACATAAGAGCTGGGTATGTGAGAAGGAGAATGAAAGTAGGATAAATGCGGTAGAAATGCGAGCTCTGCGGAAGATGTGCGGAGTGAAGCTGACCGACCGCATTAGCAACAGCATAGTAAGACAGCGAGTAGGTATGAAAGATAGTATCGGTGTAAAGATGAGAAAGGGCATGCTCCGTTGGTTCGGGCATATAGAAAGAATGCCAGAGGAAAGAATGACAAAACAGATATACAATGTGAAAGTGGAAGGATGCAGGTACCGGGGAAGACCTAGACTATCTTACCACGACCAAATAAACCGAGTCTTATCTGATGGAAAAGTCACGAGTCTCCGTAACCGGCGAGCGTGTATGAGACGAACTATGAGAGTCGAGGAAGCCAGAGAGGTATGTAAGGAAAGAGCCTGTTGGAACTCTGTACTCTCTGCCTACCCCGCAAGGGATCTGGCGTGAGGTTATAGATAGATAGATAGATAGATAGACCTAAGACTACTTCACTGCTTTGCGCGATTTCTTATCGGCCGGCTTCGGACACCCTGTACTCGAGCCAGACGCTGCACCTTGGGATTCCGCAGCAGCCTCCGACGTCGACGCCGCCACCGGAAATTGAGCTATTAGATGTCGCAGCTCAGCCGCAGATTCTATCTTGCGCCGGGCCTTATTTGGAAGCAGAATGACGATCTTCCCCTCGGAGGTCCAACACTGCCTTACTCCAAAGTGCTTACGCGCATTGAGGAATGTGTCATGCCTCGGTTTGGTCAAAAACTCCGAGAGCGTCAGCCCAGTGCCCTTTAATTCGGTCTTCTTGCGCCAGACCTCACCACGCCGATCGCGGCTTTGAAACCTCACGAGGAGGGGACGTGCCTTTCCCACGGCGGCTCCCAGGCGGTGACAAACCGCTATATCGGAAGCCTTGATGCTGGCAATTTCACATTTAGTTTTTAATGTCTGGACTACCAAAGAAGTGATGTCCTCATCTTTCTTCTCTGGAAGACCATGGAGAAGGAGTACCTTGTTTCGGGAAGCCATCTCGTGACGATCTAAGCCCAACACCAACAGTTCCATCTGAGTTTTAATGGATGCCACTGTCTTCCACATCAAGCTCTTGAAATCCATGAAGTCCTTGGAGAGACTTGCTATAGATTTATGGGATGCCTCGCCGCCAGCAGCCTTCAGTTCATCTTCATAATGATCCATCCTTGCAGAGAATGTTGCAGAGAGATCTTCCATGCAGTTGGAGAGCTTTGTAAAAAGGTCCATTTTGTGAAGATTTTAATGAGTTTAAAAGAAGAAAGTGATAGTGAGAGTGAGTGTAATAGAGGATATAAAAACTTAGTACATAAGGAAGATAAAATGTGAGTAAATTACAATTTTAATTGAAATTATAACAGAGCTACGAAGAATATCATACAAAAGGCACATGCCCAACACAGTACGCCTGTCATCTAGACTTAATAAACCATGTTCCTCGCAGCCTTCCTCGTATGTTTTAATCGTCTTGTGGCTGCGGTAATTAAGATGTTTAACAAATAATTTTTGGACTCTTTCGATTCTTTCTTTACGATTAACGTAATGGGGTGATCAAATGGTGCTACCATATTCAAGTATACTACGCACGTACGCAAAGTATACTGCCTTTAGAGCAGAGATATCCGAGAACACCTCACATGCTCGCAACACAAACCTGAGATTACGATAGGCTTTATCCGATATGTTGTCAATGTGCTCTGAGAATGTCAATTTATGGTCGAGGATTACACCTAAATCGCGAACAATGTTAGTTTTCTGGATAACTATCCCATTAAAATTATAGCTATATGACACTGGTTTCACCTTACGAGTAAAACTTATGTACTGGCATTTTTGGGCATTCACGGTAATTCTATTATTTGTATAATAATGAAACAATCTATCCAGGTCTTCTTGTAGTAACATGCTGTCGTTGATGGACTTTATTTTCAATAAAATCTTTTTGTCATCTGCGTACATCAGATAATTAGAATGTTTAAAGCAAGATCCAATGTCATATAAGTACGCATTGTAGAATAACGGGCCCAAATGCGATCCTTGAGGGACTCCTGTAGGCACTGAAACGAAATTTGACCTATAACCACCTATTACCACAGCTTGTGATCGATTTGACAGGTACGATTTTATCCAACGGAGAAGATCGCCGTGAATTCCAAGCTTGTAGAGTTTCCCCAAAAGAGTGACGTGATCTACACGATCGAAGGCCTTCTCGAAATCAGTGTAGATCACGTCCACCTGACCACCATGGTCCATATTTTCTAAGACAAATGCCGTGAAAGTTGCTAGGTTAAAGATAATTGAACTTCGTTTCAAAAATCCGTGTTGCTTTGAGGATACTCTTTGAGAAATTACATTATAGATTCTGTTGTATACTATACGTTCAAGTAATTTTCCGACAACATTCAATATAGATACACCTCTATAATTTTTAATGTCAGATTTAGAACCCTTCTTGTGGATGGGAATAATATGAGCTATCTTCCAAATGTTGGGGTAAACACTTTCTTTAAAAGAGCGATTGAAAATTATTGTGAGTGGACAAGCAAGAGGGTCTGCACAATTAGCCCAAAACAGTGGAGATATTCCATCACTACCAGGACCTTTTCGGATGTCTAATTTTGCTAATAATGTACGAACCTCCTCAATCGACGTCTGTATTTTTGAACAAGTGTTAAACCCAAGCTCATCATCCTCGAGAGGACCGTCTATATCAAAGAAGTCCACTTCATTCGGTATAACAAATACACTTTTAAAAAATGTATTGAAAGCTTCCCTTATCTGTTTGCCCTCAGAGAACTTGTTGCCATTTAAATTTAATGTCCTTGGATAATTAGACCCACCGCGTAACGCCTTAATATATTTCCAGAAAGCCTTCGGTTGATTTTATTATTATTTTCGCATGTTTTTGTAAAGTTAAGAAAACATGCCTTTTGAACACGGTGTTCTCTTTTACGGAGAATGCAAAATTCGTCGTAATCTAACTGATTGTTATACTTCTTCCATCTAGAATGTGCCTTACTTTTTTCTTTTATTATCCTAATTAAAGAATGAGTGTACCATGTAGGATAAGAACGATTATTTGTATGTTTAATGTGGGGGATAAATGTATCGATACAATAATAAATAATGTTATAAAAAATATGTACTGAACCATCAACCGTGCCCTCGGTTAGCAGAGAATCCCAGTCATATTCATCCAGGCAATTGCGTATTTTTCCATAATCACCCTTCCTGTAATTCCGTCTAGGTACTGATATTTCCTTGAATGGCAATAAATTTACATCCAAAACGTCTAATACAAAAACAGGATGAGCACGGTCTTCTGTTATTAACGGCAGCGTACACTTAACAATAGAAAGTGGGAGATTACAAAAGGCAAGGTCAAGAGTATTGTCAGCATAATTTCTAATTAAATTGTATTGAGATAAACCTAAAAGTCCCAATTCCTCTAGTAATAATACTCCCGCCCTCTGCACTTCTAAGGAACCCCGTTTTACGTGTAAAGGCTCGTTTATGCTCCAGTGAATATTAGGCAAGTTAAAATCGCCGATAACTATACAATTATTATTCGGATAAGACTCAATAATTGTTTTGATTGAGTGGACTATAAAATCAATATCTGCGGGGATATAGTGGGGATCGGGAGGTACGTATGTGACACCGATATACAGATCTGAGCGGGCACCCATTGTACGACCCGGTATAGTAATCCAAAGCAACTCTGTAGATAGTGGGGGGCCCGGTTCATAGCGAGTGGCACGAAGTTCTCGCCGCGCCAATATCATCACACCTCCGCCTGTAGATTTGCCGCGAGTTGTTAAATCGCGATCGGCACGAAATACATCGTATCGGTTATCGCTCAGTTTCCCGTCAAAGATATCGCTCTGCAACCAAGTTTCCGTTATGATCACTATATCGTAATCGTTATATAGCACATTCTCCCGAAATTGCAAGGATTTGGTTCTTAACCCGCGTACGTTCTGGTAATATATGTTTATATTATTGTCAGCCATCTATGAATTAAAGAAGCACTACCAACTATGCGATCCATATCAGTTAAGTAGAATTGAAATTCAATTAAAAAAATATAAATGAAACTATACGGGATATAATTGTTATAGAATATTGCAACGTTATAGGTACCGAAGGAATATAACATAATTCTTGAATAAATTAATGTAGTAGTTGTTAAACAATTATTGATTTGCCTAATTAACTTAAAACTGTATTTATTGATAAATCTAAATTGCGGGTACATAAAGTTTTTACGCCGAATGAATAATGCTCCGATCGGGAGTAAAAACAACATCGAGTTAAATAGTAAAATGTGCGCACTATAAGACAGTGCACTCCTATAACAAAAAAAGTTAGCAATTGAAGTCCCCCTCTACATGATTACATTCCGTGAGAAATAACATGGGAATACTATTAATGTCAACATAAGAATTATAATATTTATTTGTTTTTATATCAAAAACAATAATATTGCAATATACGTAGTTATTGACAGCTGTGATAATAAATAAATATAATAATGTATAATACATAGTATTTAATATTATTAAGTATATTATAAAAAGTGATAGCAGAAAATTATAAATATAATTTCTTAATACACAAGTAGTGTATGCATATATTGTGTTACTATTATAATGATCGTAAAAATAAAAATAAAATAATCGGTGCGCATTAATTGAGCTTACGTGCAATACCATTGGAATGCATGCGCACGACAATAGCGTCAAAGAGTATTCAAACAATAACTGTTGAGACTCGTTACGTGATATTGTTTTGTTCAAATGATAATTATGTGATACAATCATAGATTCTATGGATTTAAACTTAGAGAAACCACATTTCACAATAGAAAATATGAGTATAAAAATTAAATATAAGACTACCGCATATAACTTCAGCGTATTTTTCCCAGATCTTCTTCGTCCTTTATTTCGATCGCAGAAGAATTGTCGTCTCTTCTTACATATAATCTTCCGTTTTTTGCCCAGGCATATTGGAACTGTTTAACTTTTGCCATTTCCTTACATTTTTTGAGTAGCTGCTTATTATATTGTGTCAGGTGTTCATTTATATAAATCGGTTGGGCTTCACCAGGTATTTGTAAATTCTTTGTAGACACTCTAGTTTTGCGTCCAGCTGAGATGAAATTATCTTTCAGCAATCGGGATTTCATTTTAGCTATTATAGTTCTCGGTCGCCCTTGAATTTTTGTTTTCGGAGTGATTCGGTTGACTTGACTTACATCCTCCGAAGATATGTTTAAATTACAACTCTTACCAATTTTGCTTATAATATCTAATTGATCTTCGTCCTTGGATTCAGTGACGCTAAATATTTCTATGCTTAAGATTCTATCTCTCTGGTTGTTTAGGTTAATTTCCCGCTGCAGTTGCCTGTTGCAGTTTTCGAGCAACCCTACTTGAATCTGAAGTTTTTCTACAGTTTTGTTTGAGTTAGCAATGGTTTCTATCTATCTATCTATCTATAACCTCACGCCAGATCCCTTGCGGGGTAGGCAGAGAGTACAGAGTTCCAACAGGTTCTTTCCTTACATACCTCTCTGGCTTCCTCGACTCTCATAGTTCGTCTCATACACGCTCGCCGGTTACGGAGACTCTTGACTTTTCCATCAGATAAGACTCGGTTTATTTGGTCGTGGTTTCTACTCTATTATGTAAGGTATCCGCTTGTTTGCTTACAAATTCAATAGACTTTTGCAACTCACGTACTTCCTTACGTACGCTAAATCGTGTCCAAATGCTTCACATTCAATGTCTCAATGGATTTCTTGATATCAGTATACTCTTTCCTTACTTTTCGAAACTCAGACTTCATCTCAATAAATTGATTATTTATTTTTGACAAATCTGACTTAATTGCATCGTTCATGTTGTTGTGGGTTTCTTTGATCAGCTCCTTCATATCCTTCCTCCAGCTGTCTAATGTAGCATTAATTTTCGTTGTAAAAGAGTCAAAGCACTCGATAAAGTCTTCACCATGTTTACGTTTGCGTAAGGGCGCGATGCTAGGGCCTTCACTGAGTAAATTGAGATCCGAGTCGGAACTGTGTAGGTCACTCGCTGAACGCGACATTGCCAAATGTATCCTCTCTGTACTTCAATAATCTTTGACCAACGCGCACTTTGTATGACTTGAGGGTAATAACGAATTGAATTTGTAGCAATGAGATTCCGAAATGTATTTTAAATACTGTGATATAAGGTACAATTTAAATAAAGAGAAGTAAAAAGAATAACTATTAAAATTGCAAACAACCAACTACACGTCTACACGTAGTGAGCGCCGCGCGCGCGAGTTTACCACTAGGTCTCCCATTTGTACATTCATCGCTTACAGTCTTTGAAGAATTTTATCCAAATATATTATAAACAGTCAAGCAGATAACACGCAACTCCGCTTGACGCCGATTTCCACGTCAAACCGTACTCCGTGGCACCAGTATCCAGGGCATCTTCATACATTTCTCCAAAATATTCACTCCACCAGTTAAGCACAGCTTGTGTCTGCAAGAATGTCACCATCTTTAGATTTTCTCCTTTCCATGCTGGAGCCTGACGAATCACCCTGACCCTTTCTCACCGTGCTCCAAAATAGTTTTTGGTATCTTCCAAAAGTTCTTCGCCAGCCTCTCCTCCTCAATCACACTAGCTCTTTCACGATTTTCTTTCACTCATCCCACAATGCAACACCTTTTGCTGTACTATGCTTCTTTGAGCAACCACATACTTCTTTGGCAGATGCTACCAAGCTCTCTTTCAGGCTATTTCAGCATTCATCTATATTTGAGTCCGAAGAACCTGCTGTTAGAAGCGTGTCCCGGACTCTGTCTTCATACATTCTCCTCACGTTCTTTTATTGCAACTTTTCAACTTTTACTCTTTCAAGGTCTCCGAAGGGGATACGCTCTCGCCAGTGCCTCCACTTCCTGAACAAACCACTAAACCGCGCAATTACGAGGTAGTGGTGCGATTCAAGAGTGGGGCCTCTATACGCACGCGTATCTTGAAGTTTGCTTCGGAGAGTTTGCTATCAGGACCAAATCTATCATGCTTTTTGTTCTTTCCTTCTCCACGTATACATATGAATGTTAATATCGTATTAGACACAAGGAGGCCCCTTTCTAAACATCCATCTACAATGAGCTTACCTGCATCGTTCACTCTCTTATCACTATAAGGGCTCAGAGCAGCGTCGTAAGTTTGCTGCCTGGTTCCTACCCATCCGTTCAGGTCACCACACAAAATCACCTTTTCTTCACAAAACTCCTCAAGGTCCTGGGGTGTTTGGTGGGTTGGGGCTGTAACTAAAAATATTAGTGAAGCCAACCCAGTTTTAAACAGACCCAGAGAAGTCTCGCATCGTACAGGCCATAGTCTCTCACTCCAGGGCCAGGTGACGGGACAGCAAGATACCCAACCCCATGCTGGCATGATCGCTCTGCGATACCCCAGACAACAGAGCCATCGTGCCATCAGGAAGATCACAGGTTTCACTGCCCCTTCGCTTAGTCTCTGTTACACAAAGAGCATCCAGGCCTCTCTCTTTCATTACATCAATCACCTCATGCATCTTGTCTTCCATACCACCCCTTATAGTCCAATTGCCTTTGGGTGGCGGCCCCCATAGCCGCTTCCACCTGTATTTGTACCAAAGAGAGGGGTAAGAGGGGTCTCCTCGGGAGGACGTACTAGCCCGCACTGCAGTACCTCTTTAGTCCAAGATTGCAGCCTTAATGACTGGCAGGGGTCGCGACGAGCACGCTCTTGGGCATGACCCTCCTAAAAGTACTAACTAAAATAACCATATTTTTTGAGTTGTGCTACTATTACATTCAAGTCAATACATTTTCATATCTTTTCTTTATATCTTGGGTTATAATAATAGGGTTGTGCTTCTTCCTTTGATTTTTTTATATTATTACAAGAATCTGAAAGGGCTTAACCTAAGTGATGTTTTTTCCAGCTTATTGTGGTGTCCTCTTTCGCGGAAAAGAAGAAGCTGCTTTTGCAAACTTCAGGTTATGGGAGTCACTTGGGTACATCATCGCCTACGTCATCTCCCCCTACTTTCGCACCAGCTCCAAAACCTACGTGATGTTCTCCATGATGATTGTAGGAGTACTCTGTTACTTCATAGTAGAAGCTAGAGAGTACAGGATAAGGAAAAAGACTAAGAATAATAATAAGGATTTGGGTTATGTTAAGGTTTGTGATAATGTTGAGTTCGAGATTGCAGATCTTTAGAAATAGAGAATTGTTTTTTAAATGTGTTTTTCTGTTACACCTCCTCCTTGTTTGCAAAAAAAAAAATCTTTAAGAAGATGATTAGCGGTCGGGATAGTGCGTGCGAGCGTGCGTGCGTGCATGCGGGCGTGCGTGCGTGCGTGTGCGTGTGTGTGTGTGTTTGTGTGTGAGAATGATCTACGCTTCAACGGACAAGAGAGCGAGCGTGCAACTACTACGCTCAAGCCAGAAGGGCAAGGGGGCAACTAACTCAAGGGTGCCTTAAGGAGGAACGGCCTTGGCTTGGGCAATCGCTATGGGGGAGGGTGTATACTAGGTGTCTCGCCGTGGTGCTCTGCACCGGCCGGCGGGCAAGGGATTCTTCGACCTCGCCGGCGAGGTCGGTGTCTGATTCTGTATGCGGTACCTATATCCGAAAGAAGGGATGTAAGGGCATCGGGAGGGTCGGTGAGAACATGCCGCGGACGGCGGTAGCGCCTGATAGGAGGAGAGTTAGGTTCGTACATGGCGGCGGCTACGATTAGCGGATTTCTATGATTGGACGCGTTCGCGAAATATCGGGTTGTCGCCTTTTTAATAAAGGCGCGAATAGGTTCGAGACCGAGATCGGAATGGGGATCGACATTCGGCACCGACGGCTTTGCGGAGTAAACAGGATTGAACAGTTTGGAGTCTATCGATGTGAGAACTGGCGGCGTGCCCGAACACCTCACAAGCGTACGCCATGATGGGTCGTATACAAGTTTTGTAAAGTGTCACCTTATTCCTAAGGAATATTTTACTCCGCTTGCAGATCATCGGGTAAAGACGACCGAGCACAAAAGGTTGCTTGGTTACGTACTCGCTTGATGTGCGGTCCGAAGGTCATGGTATTGTTCCCTTTGACCCCTAGATATTTGACCTGTTTGACCCAGGGAATAGGTAGGTCGAACGTCACTTGACATAGATTACTGTAGTGGCGCAAGGAGGGGCGTGGGGTGGCACCTCTGGAGAAGTACACCGCAGCGCTCTTGTCCGGGTTCACCGCAGTACGCCACTTCCTGAACCATTCCCCTAGGGTGTGGGCGGCTGCCTGAAGGTAATGAAATCGACATGAGCCGGGTCAACGGGAAGAGAGCTGGGAGTGCACTGGCTTTCGAGGAAGTCGGCGAGAAGCTCGGCCTTTTCGCCGTTATCGAAGGCTGGGGTTGCGCCTGAGGGGCGGAACAGCGGGGGCATGTCAGACATGGAGTGGGATTTAAGGGTACGTACCAGCTTCCAGTAGGCCTGATGCGATGCCTGAAGGTAATGACACCCTTATTCCTATGCGAGACATAGAGAGCGGTATCATCCACGAATAGTGCTAGATGCACCTTACTCGACCGAGGAATATTGTTCGTGTAAAGGCTGAATAGGAGGGGGGGAGAGAGCTGAGCCTTGGGGGACACCCGCTTGTATGGAGTGGCGGGTAGAGCGCGTCATTTCGACGCGATACCGAAAGGTGCGATTCGACAGGAAGTCTCGTAAGATGAGCACGAGTCTGTCCGGCACATCCATTTGGTAAAGCTTGTAGATTAAGCCGTTGTGCCAGACTTTGTCGAACGCCTTCGTGACATCAAAGAAAAAGGCACCCGTGTAGACGGGTTTGGATTTGTTTAGGCCAGTGAGGATGTGCTCCGTGATGCGGTGCACTTGATGGACGCAAGAGTGTTTGGCTCAATAACTAAACTGCTCATTGATTAGAATACCTTTGGACGATCGAGCCATGATCGTGATCGTCCCATGAGTTACCGCCCATCAGTCTCCTCAACTCCCTGGCAAAGATCTACGAGCGCCTGCTCCTGGCACGGCTCAATGACTTTGTATCGTCCAAAGGTATTCTAATGGCACATCACCTATATTGACCCGGTTTTGATTCCGGAGCAAGCGGGTTTCAGACCAGCAAAGTCGTGCTGCTATCAGACTCTGAAACTCACACAGCATATAGAGGATGGTTTTGAGTTGGGTAAGATTACTGGCGCTGTATTCGTTGACTTCTCTGCGGCTTACGATACAGTGAATCTCAGGCGATTGTTGTGGAAGTTAAAAATCATGACCGGCGATCACAAATTTGTGATACTCCGAGAGCTTCCCCACAACCGTCGCTTTCAGGTCAATCTCCTTTAAGAATAAAGTAATTGGAGATCACAAAAGAACGGCTTACCACAAGGCAGTGTTCTGGCTCCGCTCCTCTTTAACATCTATACTAACGACCAGCTGTCCAGCCTCAATACGTCCCGCTTTATTTATGCAGACAATCTTGTGGTAACTTCCCAAGCTACCAACTTTGAGGAAGTGGAGGCTAACCTTACTATGGCTCTCATCGGCTGGCTATGGAATTCACTCAAGCCTAACCCCTCTAAAACTGTGTCTTGTGCGTTCCACCTTTGCAACAATCAAGCGGGTCGTAGGCTCAATATCATGTGGCAGGGTGAGCCCGTAACCCACAATCACCATCCCAGGTACCTAGGAATCGTTCTGGAGAGGTCCTTCACATACGGTAAAAATTGCGAAGCCATAAAAAAAAAGGTGCACGCCCACAATAATTTACTACAGCGCCTCACAACTACTGGTCGAGCTTGCCGAAGAGAAGCCGGTGCGCGACATCATCCAGGAGCTGCGGGACATGGCGCTCAAGCACGCCATCCCCAAGCACGAGAGCGTCGCC
The DNA here is from genome assembly GCA_905147815.2 of Phalera bucephala. Classification (NCBI taxonomy): domain Eukaryota; kingdom Metazoa; phylum Arthropoda; class Insecta; order Lepidoptera; family Notodontidae; genus Phalera; species Phalera bucephala. The sequence goes on along the minus strand of LR990621.1, from coordinate 8,531,457 downwards.
ATCATCTGGCAGTACGTGATGTCCCGTGGCGAGTGGAACAAGGAGGAGGAGCTGTTGGTGGAGCAGGCCGCCAAGCACCTGCGCGCGTACACGCCGCTCCTGGCTGCGTTTGCGCAGTCCGCTAAGGCTGAGATCGCTTTACTTACTAAGGTCCAAGAGTTCTGCTACGAGAACATCAACTTCATGCGCGCGTTCAGTAAGCTGGTGGTGATGCTGTACAAGACAAACGTGCTGTCCGAGGAGGTGATCCTCAAGTGGTACCGCGAGCCCAACTCCAGCAAGGGCAAGGTTATGTTCCTTGACCAGATAAAGAAGTTCGTTAAGTGGCTGCAGAGCGCCAAAGAGGAATCTGAGAGCGGCGAAGACGAAGATTAGATTAAGAACAGCAAGTGAGACTGACAAAGCCCGCGCCAGCGGCGCTGCCCGCGGCCGGCCCCGACCGTCGTCATAACACGAATTATAATGTACCATATAATAATAAATAATAATTGTCAAACCGGAGAACAAGCGATCTAAGTGGAATACTCCGGCGACTTTAGCATCGATATACGGGTACTACGAGTGACTCACCGACTTGGAAGCAGTATTTGGGTACTAACAAGAGTAGTACTAGTGTGTGATTAGTTCGTGTGTGTATTTGCATGCGACGTACTGTTTTGTGTGTATAGCGCCTAATAAAGTACTTCGCACATTATTCGGCATTTAATTACCCCGCAAACGTAACAGAATGTTTATAACCAACACCGTATTTGCGGAGATCATCATTGCGTCGGTGTTTGGTGGACGTTTATTTGTGAGCAATTAGTCAATTATTATTGTCATTAAATAAGATTGATAAAAAAATATATCTATATAGATATTTTCACAATTCAACCAAAAGATGTGTCAATGATACGAGTATTGTAATCGACAAAATAATATGACAGCAATGCCTTAGGACGATTGGTAAACGATCGGATCTTAATAATTTATTCATTTCAGATATCTTGGAAAGTATTTATTTCTTCCTTATCCTTTCTTTATGTGCATTTATTCAATATACCTATAAGTCACTCTCACTACACTAGTCTAGCTGATCAGAATTTCGTGAGCTGTACATGGGCTCTACTCTGCTCTATAAAGTACGAATCTGCTTTATATTTTACCATTGAAAAGATACTGTAGGTATTGTCAGAGACTGATATAAAATAAGGTTAGAGTAAGGTTCTCGGATATGGATATTTCGTCACGATTTTTGACTTTGTGAAGAAATTTTCGACTTAGGGAACCTATGAAATCAGTGTTTATCTGTTCAAGGTTTTACAAATGGAATGTTTAAATGACGAAGGATATGGAAATGCCATAGGAACTATGTGAGTAGAGAAAATCCGAGAGGTCTGTAAGGAAAGAATCTCTGGAGCTGTGTCTGTTGCGGAATACGTACCCCGCAATAACCTCTGCAGAGAAAGATCTAAAAAGCAATATGTAGGCAAAAGTCAGAATATCTAAGTGCAATACCTTACCTAGATGGTTGAATATCCGCGAAGCTAATTGCCTAAATAGTGGAGTGCCTACAAAATAACTGTCACGCCTACATTTCCCAAGCGAGTGTGGCAGAGGTGTACAGTGTAAACTCACCTTTTCATACCGATTTTCAAGTCCCAATTTAATAGTGGGCGAATCTATTGCCATTATACCGACCACAATTACAGACTCCGGACTGCTACTGAGAATTTTAGCGATAGAAAATTTACAATAACACTATCCGAGCTAGGAGTAGAACGCAAATCCCCACGCGGCACTAAACCGACCAGGCATTCTATCCAGACACTGGTACACTGGGGCCGACGATAATTTAGCGAAACTGTGTACTATCTACATTTCCGCCTTTGGAAGAAAAATGGGCAAGAGAGGTATTTATTTATTACTATACTTGTGAGCTGCCCGTGTAATAAAAAATGTAGTTGTAAGTTTCTTTTATCGTGTTATCGGCAAATAAAGATTTTATTTGAGTTGGGTAGGTTTAAGAATATATTATTAGCTTTCGTACTTTGGAGTTAGCGTGACGCTAGCGAGCAATCGTACTGTCATGTTCATGTTTATTTAGTAAATTTGGAGTGTGAAAAGAATGGCATATCTACTCGCTAGTGTCACGCTAACATCAATCTTTTCGTGGTAAACTCTTAGATCTTCTGTGAAAATTCGCGTGTGGCGGCTGCGGTCGTCAACGCCACAGAATATATTATGTGTCCACGGTGCACCAGGAACAAACAAAATAGACCTAGTTTTGTCTATCGCCGGCTGATAATGACTACGTAGCGACACAGTGGTGGTGAGCCCTAACATTGAGTTTCATTTCCTAATCTCGTTAAGAATTACCGCATCTAGGGCTGCTACGTTACGGTACGTAAGTCTATAAAATCACGGTAAATTTCTTGCGGATATAAAAGGTAAGGAGAAAAGGGATCATACCTACTGGCTGATAATTTTACTCGCCGTAGATACAGTTTGTGACGTAAGACGCTGAACATTGTCTCAATATCTATATCATCATGCTACAACGCTTGCGTCACAGTTTTTCAACAGGTTCTTTCCTTACAGACGTCTCTGGTATTAACCTCAGAAGCGGATGGATGTAGAAAGAAGACGGCAGGGATTTTGGCTAAATATGGTTTTAATTTACACACACACAGTATAACTGACAATCAGTTAAATCACCAAAAGCAAACGTTCGTATATCTGCGTTACAATTCAAAACCCTATTATATACCTCTTGTACCAACAAAACGAATTTATACAGCCAACCTATCTGATTGGCGGACTAATATACCACCGATACAATTGTGTTATAAAAATAAAAATTATGAGCATCTCACTTGATATAGTCTATTTTAGAAACTATATTCCTAAGAACAATTTTAAGAGAGAATTAGAACTATGAGTAGATAGAACTGTTATTGCTTTGTATATTTGGACAAAAGGAATAAGAGTGTAAACATAACAAACTTAATTTATCCTACGTGATTAAGGTCAACATAAATATAATATTTATTTAAATAGCCCAAAGCAACCGGCCTACTTTAACAGCAGCCGATGGAAGCGCGGTTATAACCCAGATCTTATCTTTGTCAGCGAAAGCATCAGCTCACAGTGCATCAAGGCCGTATGCACCCCAATACCTCGTACTCAGCATAGGCATATCATGTGCACAATCCAGCCCGTTGTACGACCCCTAAAAGTCCCCCTAAAGCGCCGTTTCAATTATTCTAAAGCCAACTGGGAACAGTTCTCGCAGCTGATAGACGAAGCTCTACTTAATGTACGCCAACGCCACAGAACTACGACCGATTTATCACAATAGTGCAATCAGCATTAAGACAATGCATCCCTAGAGCTTGACGGACATCCTACATCCCAGGGCTATCGAAGGTGACCTTCTCCGAGAAAACCTCCTCGGTTGGCGAGGAATTGTTATGACGGATTGGTGAGGCTCGACAGGAGAGGTGGATTAACACTGTAACTAATATAGACTTGACTCACAACAGCAAGAAGGCATGGAATACCATCCATAAACTGACTGGCGATCCTCCTGCCCCAACAGCACCCAGGCAAGTTACCGCAAACCAGATAACCCATCAGCTCCTCTTGAATGGAAAGTCATCAGGCCGCCTTGTGAAAGTCCCAAATCTAAATAGCTGCGCCAGCATGAGTGACCAAATAAGTAAGCCATTTAGCCTGAATGGCATCGTTTCGGCTATTAATAAGAAGAAGAGACAAAGAAAGTCTATATTTAGGAAAATATTTTTGAAAATTAAAGAAATATGTTGTTCTGATAATAAATTTGTAGACAAAATATTAGCAGTGTTAAAAGCAATTTATGCAAAGTGTAAAGTATTTATAAGAGATTTTTTTTCACAGGGAAACTTGTTTAAATCATTAATTACTTTTTTTGATGGATAATTATTGTAAAGATTCGTTAATCAACATAATTCAATGGAATAGTCAAAGTCTGAAACCTAAAATAATTAGCTTAGAGGCCCTAATTACACAAGAAAAAATACATATCGCCATAATTTCTGAAACTTGGTTAAATCCAGAAATTCGCATTAGTCTTAGTGGATATAACATTTTTAGAAAAGATAGAGATAATTCCTACGGGGGGGGGGGGGGTAGCCATAATTGTTCACAAGTCAATCAATGCACAGATGCGTCCGATTAGATTGAATAATCCGAGCATATTGTAAGCATTTATTGTCCGTCTTCTGTGCACACAATCGAGTCTGATTGGGAGGCAGTTTTTTCACTAGTGTCAAGGAAATTAATAATTGCTGGTGATTTTAATGGTCATCATACCAACTGGCCCTATAAGACGGATCAACGCGGCATGCAAATTTTGGGTTCATCATTGGAACAGGGATACACAACATTAAACAATGGAGAAGCAACCAGAGTTAGGTTAGTTAATGGAGTAATACAAAGGTCTTCACCAGATATTTCATTTGTAACATCTGATATTGCTGTTAAATTCCACTGGATAATAATTAATGAAAGCTTAGGCAGCGATCATCTCGTTGTTAAAATATCAATGAACTTTTAGAATCATGTAGAGTATATTCAGAGGCGTAATTTCAAAAAAGCGAATTGGCCCTCTTTTAGTCAAGAGCTGATTGATTCATTTTCAGGGCTAGATAGATTGAATACTGATATTCAGACAACGTATGACTACTTCGAAGATCAAATTAAGTTATCAGCTAATAAACACATACCTTATATAAAAATCTGTACTAATCCTGCACCTAAATTCAGACCAAAGGAATATTGGAATCCGTCACTATCCAGAGCAGTAGCGAAGCGCTAGAGCGTTAGCTAGAGCTAACCTATAGCTCTAGCGACTTTTAGGAGAAACCCTACCCCCGATAATCTAATGAGATTAGAAGAAAAAAATGCAGAGGCACAGTCATTATTGACTAAAGCTAAGTATTCGAGCCAGAAAAAGTTTTGTAGTAGCATAGATGAGTCTAATTCAGTTTCGAATATGTGGCGAAAGATAAGATGGTTTAAAGGAGTCCGTCAAGCTAAAGTTTTAGCTTCTGAAGAAAAATTAAAGGAATTATTACACTCGCTTACACCTGACTATGTTGTTAATACACCACCAACATTTATTTCTCAGAACAAATTAATAGAATCACCATTTACAATGCAAGAACTTGAGAATAGTTTAAAAAAAGGGGATACTGCTCCGGGTAGTGATGGGATAACTTATTCTATGATGTATATAATCTTCCTTAAATAGCTAAAACATTCCTTTTTAATATGTACAATAATATATGTAGATCTGGAGTTATTCCAAGACAGTGGCGATCAATATCAGTTATTGCTATTCCTAAAACTGTAAGCGACGCAAACGCAGAACTAAAACTTCGTCCAATTTCACTCATTTCCTGTGTTTGCAAGATATTTTATACCATGTTGGGTAGAAAATTGGAATGGTATATTGAAAAACAGAAAGTCTTGTCAACTTATACGGTTGGATTTAGAAGAGCTCAGTCCTGTTCAGATTGCATTACAAGACTGGTCACATATATTCAAATAGGTTTTACAAAGAACAGCCCTACTGTAGCTTGTTTTTTAGATATCACAAATGCTTACAATAATGTTCTAGTAGAAAAAGTTGTCCAAACTCTCGACGAGTTGGGAATAGGTACAAAATTATGCAATTATCTCTATTCTTTTCTAAATGAAAGATATTTGTAATTGAGAAACAGTCATAATAACCAAACCGTTGATGTAAGACGTGCAAGTAAAGGATTGGCACAAGGCGACCCCATTTCCCCCATGCTTTTTAATATAGCCACTGTCAAAATCTGCGAACAAATACGGAATGTGATCGTCTCTCAATATGCTGATGATTTTGTTTTTTACATTAGCCACAATAATTTAAACCATTGTGAAACAGAACTGCAAACCGCCATGAATTTGATGATAACATTGTTGGATAGTATCGGGCTAGAATTGTCGCCAGGTAAATCAAAGATGTGTCTTTTTAGTAGAGGAAGAAGAAAACAACAAATAAATGTTACAATCAATAATATACTAATATCTTCAGTGGATTATGTTAAACATTTAGGTATATGGTTAGATAGATCACTTTTATGGAAAAGACATATCAATGGAATAGCTGAAAACACCACAAAATTTTTAAATATATTTAAAGTGTTGGCGGGGCCTAACTGGGGTATGCATCCTAGATATTTGAGGACTTTGTATATTTCATTAGTTAGAAGTAGAATTGAATTTGGTTCATTTCTTTACGACAGCAGCGCTAAAAGTCATTTATATTAATTAGACAAAATCCAAAACCAATATTTAAGAATTATAGGTGGATTTATTAAAAGTACCCCTATCCATGTTATGGAAACCGAACTATGTAAACAACCATTAATGCTCAGGCGATTGTTTCTTGCATACAAATTTTGTATAAAAACAGGTCACTTGTAAACAATATCACTATTAAGCAAATAGATGAATTGAATGGCCTTAAACATATGTGGTATTGGATTAAAAAAAAAATACTTACCCTTACTAGTAACAGTTTATAGGGATTGTAGAACTTATAATTTATACTGTTCAAATATTTTAGATATATACTCTTTAGATATTTGGGTTACATATATAAATGTAGGTTACAAGATAATTTGTAGTTTAGATTGTATGAGAGGATCTAAAGACAGATATGAGACTACATCAATTAAATGCAAGGTAATTGAAGAATTATCAGGAAAATACTCCGGTTGGTTAACATTTTATACTGACGGTTCTAAGAATGAATCTGGTTGTGGTGCCGCGTTTTATAATATAAGTAATAACGATTCAGGTCTGTTTAGATCCTCTGATACCAATGTGTCTATAATGACGGTGGAACTTATTGCAATCTCACAAGCTCTAGTAAACATTCGTAATAACTATGTAGACAGTTCCCAAAATATAGTTATATTTTCTGACAGTAAAAGTGGTTTACTGCATTTAGCTCGATGCGTCTCTGGATATAGAGGTGTACCGATAGCTTATGTAATCCTTAGACAAATCCACGAATTAAGTAACATTAACTTGAGGTTGCAATGGGTTCCATCTCATATAGGTGTAAGGGAAAACGAGGAGGCTGACAAATTCGCAAAGGCGGCTATATTAGAGGGCATAGAATTTAATATTGCCCCTTATTATACAGAACTACTAAATCACTTTAAGGAAAAATGTTTTTATCGTTTTAAGGAATATTTCGACGAGAGGAGTAAAGAAAAAGGCATATGGGATAAAACCATTCAATGTGAGCCTCCGCGGGTCCCATGGTTTATTGGTAAAATAAGCAGATCATGCGTTGTTATGGCACATAGATTACGTTCTGGTCACTTTCCATCTAGAAAGTTTGGATACCTGATGAAAAAGGTCGAATCGCCTGATTGCGAAGTATGTGGTAAAATTGAAGATGTCCAACACTTGCTGATGGAATGTGAAAAGAACCAGGCAGAAAGAGAAGTAGTGATGCAGAAACTACAAGTTAGTAAATACGACGTAGGAGCTTTTATAAGGGTTTTGTCTAAGCCTATATCCGATGCAGCAAAATATCTTTATGATATGGTACGATACGCAGCACTACCTCGTTCTCCATCACAATAACTTCAGTTGTTTGTGTAATAGTGTTACATATATTAGATTAGGGGATGATGGGGCTGACATACCTTGTAGGGTAAAAGCCTCTAAATAAATAAGATTACAAAAAAAAATGATCATATTTAAGTGACGAGTACAGATTGTAATATGCATTTTACTTCTATTATGAACTTACTAGAATTTTTCGAAACAATTCCTTTGCTGTATCTAATAAGAAACTACCTACGTATCAGATAATGCTTATATTAATAGTAGCCAGTAATAATGATAATAGTTTTAATAATAATAATAATAGTTTATTAACCAAAAATACAGATACATGGCACAGAAGCTTGATGTTTTTACCAAGTCAGGTTGTGATAACTAACGTTAAAACTAAGAGGTTAAAATGCGAGTATGTTACATTTCTATGCTGAAATATGTTGCAGAAAATCTGTATTCAATTAATGTAAAAACTCTGCCTCTTAAACTAGGATTAACCTGTATTTTAAGAGACAGTGTTCGGCTAAAAGGTATTTAAGTAGCTTGATTTAATGCAACTGGTGAACGGTGAAGGTCTACCATTACAATTTATCATGTTTGTTTGTGTGTGTGTGAGTGCGAGTGCGCACGCGCGCGTGCGTGTGTGTGTGTGTACGTGTGTGTGTGTGCATGTGTCAGAGACAGAGTGTTTGTGCGCTTATACATTCATAGTGCGTCCTATTATGCGATGTAAGTTAGTAGGAACTCCGTAGACATATAGTCTTTCTGTAGTAGCCATTCTGTTACTTTTGATTTGAATGAACTTGTGTGTGTTCAGTGTTAAAACAGTGTTTTTAAAATGACGAAGCACGAGAATTATTCCGTGTCGTCGGAGTCGCGAGAGACATGGCGGATCATGAAGAGCGTGGTGGTTATTAGCCTGGCCTTCATGGTGCACTTCACAGCTTACAGCGTAAGTAACCAAGCAAAATAATGTGTTAGCACGGAACAGTATCAATGAATAGACTTGCAATGCTCTACAAAATATCGTAACTCGCTATCACCACGCCATCTGCCAACACATACCTGATGGTGGAAAATTATCAACGTGACATAGAATCCTTAAACAAAATGTTAAATTTTTAGTAATTATTTTGAATATATAACATACTAAAAAGGTGATGGGTAATCTTTAATGGTTTTAATTGAAATATTGGTTTCAGTTGCAGTTATACTCGTACAATTTCCAAGTTATGGGATAAGTTCTATCTGTGCATATTGCAAGATTTTGAGCTTTTTATGAGTTACAATTTGTTTTATATTTATTGACAGACTTTTCATTTAAACTGAGGTGTGGAGTGTTAGTAATGGTCACCGCTTATATAAGACGGGTCGATTTTTTTTATGTATGTTATTCTTATTTTATCGTTGTATGATCTTTTAATATATGTTTCCATTTTCAAGCATCTCTGCCTTCTAACGGCACTTTAAGCTGTTGGTCTCACTTAGCACTTCATGTGGTGGTCTTTAAGCCAAGTTCGAAGCCTTACGGGGAGACTTGATAAGTCCTAACTACAGGTGGAAAATACCTGCTTCCATCAATGTGCTCTGAGTCTTCGTGGTAGAGTATGATTCTCTTCATCATGATTTGTGAGAGAAGTCCTTTGTCCGGTACTGGGACAGAATGGGCTGATTTATATATACATATATACACCGTCACGCCTATATTCCCCAAGCGGGGGTGGCAGAGGTGTACTCAGTACACCAACGTTTCGTCGACGATGTTAGGTCCCATGTAATAGGGGGCGAGCCTATTGCCATTTACCGGGCACAATTCCAGACTCCGGACTGGGAATTTTTCGTTTGAAAAACTACATTTGTCTGACCTAGGATTTAAAGCCAGGACCTCGTGATCACAAAGCACTGTGCTTTGCTACCAGACCAACTAGGCTAACTCTGATTTGTTAAATTAATATTATTAAAACTGATAGCTACCTTTGTTTCAGGGTTCTGCAACTCTGCAAAGCTCTATCCATGCTGAGGCCGGGCTGGACACAGCATCGCTGGCTGCGGTGAACGTCAGCTGCATGTTATCCAACATATTTCTATCAGTCGTTGTAATAAAGTAAGTTCGTTCACAATAGCGGCCAGTAATGATTTCGGTAGATATTTGTTTAAGGTATCTTCTTTCAATAGATAAAATGATAAAGAATCAATGATTCATTTACTGTTTCATTGGTCTAATGACCGATAAAACAGTCGAGATCCCTTTTTACACCTTATCCGTATATTTTTAACTTACTCCAAAAGAAAAAAAAATACAGATAAGTCCACGATAAATCAGATGGCTGACGATATTATCTCTATCGTTCATCCCGTATTTTAAAAACGAACCCTTGGAATCTGACACATTTCTTTTTATAGCTAACAAAAAATTAATTTTGTATAGTAGTCCGATAACTTCACGATGGATCTGGAGTAATGATTCTCGTTATTGTTCCAGATGGTTGGGCCCAAAATGGGCGATGTCTCTATCGTTCATCACGTTAATGCCGTTCATAGCGGTGCAGTTGTATCTCACGTTCTACACCATGATCCCGGCTAGTCTCATCGCGGGCCTTGGAGGTGGTCCTCTCTGGTGCGCCCAATGCACCTATCTATCAGTCGTAAGTAGAACTTGTTACGTCTTCGGCTTTACCGCAGCCTGCGGGAGGCGAGGTTGAGCGACAGGTTAGGCATCATAGACATAAGACCTCAGCGACAACAGCGGACATTAAGAAAAACTACTGGCTACGGGATACACCTACGGGTAGGTTAAGGTAGGCTGTGGGCGGTGTCCCCCGCCAGATATTACGGCGGGGGACCCCCCCTGCATCAACATCAGCAGGGGGGCCTTAGGGGTTGCGGACGCAAGGGGCGGGGGCCCTGAGCGTCCTTCACGAGCAACCCCGAGGAGGACGGTGGCGTGGTGTGGCCTACGTCATCGTGAGCACCGCGTCGGTGCGGGAGGGAGCATGTCATCAAGTCTCCCTCCGGTGGCAGGCTCTTCGGAGCAAGGCACAAGAGGGGCACTGGTGCGTTCCATACGGAGATCCCGGAGCCCCTCCAAAGTGCTGATGTCGGCCACCCTGGGGTTTTTATTCGGTAGGAATCCGACACGCCCCGCGAACTGTGGGCGGTTTCCCCACGGCCTGGAAAGAGACTCGCCTGGTCCTCTTGAAGAAGGAAGAGAGGACTGCAGACTCACCTTTTGCGTACCGTCATATGCCTGCTAGGCGAGGCTGGCAAGTTTTTCAAAAGGATTCTTGCCACTCGTTTCGGTGGGCATCTGTCGGGTGTTGGTCCCGACCTGGCTGAAAGCCAGTACGCTGGAACATCATCGTATCCCCCCATACTTGCAGGCCGTGGTCAGGGACTACTTGCGCGACGGATACGTCCACTACATTGGACAGGGCGCTGCATTGTTCCGCAGGGGTCCGTCATGGGCTCCCTCTTATGGAACCTTGCCTACGATGCAGTCCTGCGTGTGGATCTCCCCCATGGCGTCAGCGTCGTATGTTACGCTGACGACACACTGACGTTGGCCAAGATGGACACTTTCGAAAGGACCATAGGGCTCGCCGAGTTTGGGGCAGAGGTTGCCGTCGCCAAGATCCGTGAGTTGAGCCTGGAGATAGCGCCTCATAAGACCGAAGCGCTATGGTTCCACAAACTGCCGAGGAGCAGGGAATCGCCCGACATGTGGGTTCACGTTGGAGACTCGCTAGTCCAGGTGGGGTGGTACTTAAAGTACCTGGACCTCACCCTGGACAGTCACTGGGGCTTCGAGGAGCACTTCGAGCGCCTGGTCCCCCGGGTTAAAAGAGTAGTAGGTGCTATACATAGATCGATGCCTAACCTGGGTAGTGCGATCGGTGGCCCTCTACGGGGGGCCCGTGTGGTCACACCGACAGTCGGGCGTCCAGCGCAGCAGGATGAAGATCCAGAGCCTGCAGCGCAAGATGGCCATCCGCATCGCACGAGGATACCGTACCGTATTCTTTGAGGTGGCAACGGCAACGCTCCTGGCGCGCTTTCCGCCGCTTGACATCCTGGCGGACATGGACGCGAGGGTTTACGACCAGACTCACGGCATCCGCCAAAGCGGGGAGGGCTCGCCTGCGCTCGAAGAATTGATATGACGGCGCGCTCTGGAGGAGTGGCGTGTGAGGCTCAGTCAAGAGCACATCGCGCGCAAGCGTATCGTTCAAGCTATCCTGCCGTCTTTCAAAGCCTGGCACCAGCGCAGGAGAGAGCGAGTCTCCTATAGACTTACTCAGATAATTACCGGTCACGGTTGTTTCGGTGATTATCTAAGAAAGATCGCACTTGAGGCGACGACGACCTGTCACTTCTGCGGTGGGGACCAGGATTCCGCCCAGCACATGCTCGAAGAGCGCCCAGCTCCGAGCGGCGGAGCCTGGTTGACCGGTTCGGAACGGACCTCTCCCTGTCGGCAGTAGTAGCGGCTATGCTGGCAGGGGAATCGGCGTGGGGGCCGTATTCTGCGAGACTGTGATGCCCCAGAAGGATCGTGCTCGACGAAGGCGACGGCGACGGGGCGAAGGCACAGCCCACCCAGGCCCCCAGCCCAATAGCCCGGGGCTTTAAGAATACGGGGCCTACCACGAGCAGGACGGTGGAGTAGCGTGGCCCACGTCGCCGTAAGCACCGCGTCGTTGCGGGGGGGAGCGTGTTATTAAGTCTCCCGATGATGAGCTCTTCAGAGCGCGGTACAAAAGGGGCACCAGTGCGTTCCATACTAAGATCGCGGAGCCCCTGCAAAGTGCTCATGTCCACCCTGGGGTTTTTAGTCGGTAGAATCCGATACGCCCCGCGACCTTCTCCCGAGGCTCGCGGAAGTCCTATGCAAGATTTTTCCCAGGTAAACAACAAGGATGTGGGTGGTTTTATGAGCAATCGCCAAGGTAAAGCAGCCTAAGCCTTTATCCCCAGTGCCCAGTGGCAGCTGGCCACTTAATTTTGTAATCGGCAAGACGAGTTTGAAGACTTTAAAGTTTCAACTGCTGCAGCGCTTTAAGTTTGCGTGGCGGATAATATTCTTTTTCACTTTCATTCACGAGACCTTTGCCTAGTAGTGGGATAGTATAGACTGATTCATTATAGGAGTATCTAGAGGTATGTTTCACCAACTTTTTAGCTCAGTGTGACAGAAGAGACTATTTTATCAGTATATACTCTCGCTGGATTTATTATGAACTCATCGTGTTTCTTACAAATTTTATTAGTATGTAGATATATGCACTTTTTCATTCTAAAGCGTATTTTCTGCGGTTTCACGCTCGCGCTTTTGTCCGGTAAAATCGCAAAGACCCTTTCGTCCAACAGCATACTCATTCATTCACAAACAAGTGCTTTTTCAGGTATCGGAAGCACATGGAACTATATCTAACATATCAGCGGACGTTCTGCTTATGCGTTTTCTGGGGCTATTCTTCATGATTTTCCAATTGAACCAGGTGTGGGGAAACCTTATTTCTACAATCTGTAAGTAAAATTTAAACTCAGTGCAAGATTTCTGTTTCTTGTTCAAGTAGGAGTGGCTATATCGAATGCAAGCGATTAATCGAATTATGGGAAAGAAGAGATGTATGCATAGATAATAGAAATGAGTAATTTGCTTTGATTTGGCCAGAGATTTTTTGTATACTGTCTTTATTGAAATTATTATTAATGTTGAAGTTTATGAGCGTGTATGAGACGAACTATGAGAGTCGAGGAAGCCAGAGAGGTATGTAAGGAAAGAACCTGTTGGAACTCTGTACTCTCTGCCTACCCCGCAAGGGATCTGGCGTGAGGTTATAGATAGATAGATAGATAGTTGAAGTTTATCGTCGAGTTACTTTGGTTGCTCATTCCAGTACTCTCATCGGGTAACAATAGAGCTGCAGTGACAGCGATAAATGAGACGATGATACCGCTAGTCTGTGGTGCTAACTTTTTACCCAGCGCTGATGCTAAAGAAGCCCTGCCTCCGCAGCCTTCAGAGAAGATACAGCTGCTTTCAGGTAAGGGAATTTAACAATCTCCGTCCTTTGCGTCAACTCTCTGTCATGAACATCTAGCCAAGCATAGCACTCGTTGTTCGTTGTTGATACACTCATGCGAAAAAAGCTGTTGCATATCATAAAGTATTATATATGTCGTTCGTTTTCGTATAGTTTGTATTCGTTGATATGTACACAGTTTTAGATAATAGATATTGTGATAACCTTAGTCTAAGATTTGTCTAGACGGAGCATTGCTAACAAAAATGCTGCCTGAAAGCGGCTCAGTTACGCACTATGGGTGCGTAATGCCAGTGTTCGATTTTCACAAGCTTTTAACTTACAATGTTCGTTTCTCTGTCTGTTTGTCTGTCTTTCCGGTTCACATCTTGTGATCCATTTTTCAATCACTTGCGGGTATCCGATTGAGCTTAAATTTGTTATATATCTGTAAACTAAATGACAATACAATAATATGGTACCATAGAGCTGGTCTGATGATGGAGTCGGAAGGTGGCCATAGAAACATGCGCAATATACAACGTAACCCCATCGTGTTTAGGCTTGTTAGATTGGTATTGACAAGCACTGTACAACCAGATAGGGTTCAGGGTCTGATGATGAATCCGAAAGGTTGCCAATGAAGCTACACAACTGCTTAATACATCCCCGCCGTGTTGGGGTTCGTTGGATTTGTCTTGACGAGTACTTAAGACCCGGACGGTATCCAGGATCTGATGATGAAACCAGAAAGAATACATGGGATTTCCTCAACTAAGCACGATATCTTCGTAGTGCTTTTGCTATAAAAGCTTATTTAAAAAAAAAATTGTATTATTTGAAAATTTGTTCAAAAGCTGTTAGTATGTGCGTGCGCGTGCGCACCACAATTTATTACGCCGTTTTCGCGTGCGCGGTGCTCCATCTAGTCAAGTAATTCGTCTAAAGTGGATAATTACATATGTATATATTTTCATAAATTTACTTAAGGTTTGCGAATTATTAAGTCTCTATGATAAGCTTTACGTTACTTTACGTTAGATGCGTCCAGTACAAAGCGGATTGTCGTAGCCATTTTTGAAGGAGGCTTTTGTCCTGCATTGGACGACATTCGGTTGAAGACTAGCTTACCTTTAGAATCAAAAATCAAAATCAAAAAATCTTTATTTCGGTAACAACAAAACATTCTTTGACAGTGGTTGGAGACTCCTTTTAAGTATGTTTATACTTGTGTTAGGAGACTCCGCAAAGAATGGATGGAAGAATAATGATCCGTAACATTTTTGAAAAGATTATAAATTAAGATTCGCTTCATTTGGAATTACTAGATGCCATAAACCTAATAATAAATTTAACGGTGAAATGACGCATTTGTACATTACATATATATTATTTTTGAAAAGATTACTTACCATGACAAAAGTCTATCTCTCTCTCTATCATGCCAGACCCCTTGCGGGGTAGGCAGAGAGTACAGAATCCCAACATGTTCTTTCCTTACATACCTCTCTGGCTTCCTGCACTCTCATAGTTCATCTCATACACGCTCGCCGGTTCTCGTACTCATACGTAATCATACGTTCCCGAGTGGAAGGGTTAATTAAAACATTGTATAAGCCGCCAAAGAAGATTAGTCAATTTTTGCCATCTGTCAAGTGTCACATCCCTCTACAAGGTGCAGGAGTATACAAGCTTGATTGTGAATGTGGTCTCTCTTATATAGCACAAACAAAAAGACCGGTAAAAATTCGGGTTACAGAACACATAGCTGACCTAAAACACCGTCACTCAAAGAAGTCTGCAGTCTGTAAACCTTGACTGCACCCGCCATAACATCAGATTTGAAAGACTACAAATCCTCGTGAAAGAACACCGATTTCTACCAAGGATGGTTCGCGAGGCTATTGTAATTAAAAAACATCCTCATTTCAATAGAGAAGATGGCAGGGTGCTTTCATCAACTTGGGATGCGGTAATTAATATAATCAAATCCAAAACCAAGCATAACACTGCAAGGCCTCAAGGCACCGTGAGCTTATTCTGCGTAGATCGGTACAACAAAAATAATTAAGAAGTTTGAGGGTACACGGAACAACTATGCCTTTTAGACGTCGAACACCTCAGTCCTTTCCCGTGACCATGGGTGCTGCAAAGCACTCGAAACGTCAGGAATTTAAAAATCAAAAATAAACCGCGATAAAATCCGAAAAATAGATTTATATAAAATTATCATATGTTTTACAACTATCACCGGATCAGAACGCGGCATTACATAAAAATATTTAGGAGTTGCTGAATTAGGAGCTGCTCAAACCCAAACAGTTTTATCGTCGATATTTTTTGAAATATTATATTGTTACGTAGCGGGGTAATATCGTGCGAAGTACTTTATTAGGCGCTGTACGCACAAAACAGTACGTCAAATGCAAGTACACACAAGCACTAAACACACACTAGTATTACTCTCGTTAGTACCCAAATACTGCTTACAAGTCACTGAGTCACTCGTAGTATCCATATATTGTTGCTAAGGTGCCGGTGTATTCCACTTAGATCGCTTGTACTCGATTTGATCGCTGTCGCTTCCCAAAAGAGACTATCCGTCGCCGCCCTGAGTGTTCCTTTTATACTCGTATGAAAGTTCTAGAATGGACGTGAACTCTCTAAATACATCGATAGAATAGTATATCTAAGAATAGCCGGCGCGCTCCACAAAGCGGTATTATTATTACATACCTATTTGTACGTGAACAAGTAGGTACTTGTTTACCGCGACTACGCGCCGGCAATAATTAAAGGGGAGGAACTTTTTAGACGTTTTAGCACTGAAACGCGGATTATAGATCTTTCTTGACAGATCGATATCCCTATTACACACTCTTGGGTCCCCACCCAAGAGTGTGTAATGCGTTTTAAAACAAACATCCCCAATAAGGGGTTTACAAAGTATCGGGGTGTATTGAAGTCGTAACAATATTCTTTACTACATAGTCTACTTTTAATAGCCTTTTGGAACTTATTAATAGGCATATTTTGGATAGCTATGGGTAATAGAGTTACTAATTCTAAGAAGACGAGAAGAATGTACAAGAAGATCATCTTTGTTCCGTGTATCACCATGATGAATGCCGCTATGTTGTTTAAAGTTACTGATATTCTTTGTAACATATAATAGATTTTCATATATTAATTGTGAGATAACAGTTACAATATTTACCTCTTTAAATTTTTCTCTAAGGGAAGCTCAGGGGGCCATATTGTAAATTGCACGAATAGCCCTTTTTTGAAAAACTGAATACCATCTTCGTATTCGGTTTAGTAGAACATCCCAAAAGCAGTATGCCATATGATATAGTGCTGTGGAAATAAGCAAAATAAACAATTCCAGCTATTTCAATATCAGTCAATAACCTAATTTTTTTACAGCATATGCCGCTGAGCTTAACCTATTAGACAATTGTTCAATATGTGATCCCCATTTTAGTCTGGCATCAATAGTGATACCTTGAAATAGTTTACTCTACAAGGCCCAATTCTACACCATTCATTTGTACGTTTGTTCCTACCTGTCTTACATTTGGCGAAGTTAATTTAATACATTTTGTCTTCTTCTCAATTAGGATAAGATTATTTGTATTAAACCAATGAACAACCTTAGACAGTGCGTTGTTCACATCGTCATAATTAAGCAGCTGTTTTTTAATCTTGAATAAAAAAGATGTATCATCTGCTAATAACATAATATTTGGAATGCCCCCTACATAGTAGGGAAAGTCATGTATATGTCAGAAATCGAAGTGGACCGAGAATGGAACCCTGGGGCACGCCCATTATCACAGCAGTCCCATGCGCCTTTTTCCATTAACATCGACCTTTTGAATTTTATTAGACAAATAATAAGTCAAGAGGTCAAGAGCCCTGTCCCTAACACCGTAGTGAACTTTTAATAAATAAATAAATAAATGAATGAATAATAAATAAAAAATAACCTTAATTTTTAACCCATATAATTGAGAAGACGTCTCGCAGTGGGACAGTTATGGATTTTTCTATGTACATTTATCATCACGTTACATTAATAAGAATATCATAAGAACCTTTATTACTTTCTTCACTCCCGTACTTCATTCCATATGTGTAGGTTTTATATGATAATAAATGTATAATAATAGGGAAAATGAAATAAACCGAATATATATTAGGTTTAGTTTAAAAAACAACAAGTTAATTGGGGTTAAAAAAATTCTCATTTAAATTTCTACTCCATAGTCTTTTCTGAAGGACAAGTCAAGCATCTCCGTAACCGGCGTGTATGAGACGAAATGTGAGAGTGTAGTATGAATATTTGTCGAACCGTTAAAACATTCCATTTCAGGTACAGCTCCTTTGTAGGGAAACGAAAGGTTAAGCCGGCCGCAACTTTCAGAATTGCTCGTTGCGCTCTCTCCAATTCCGCAATATGGGTTTTGGCGGCACCTCCCCATGTTGTGACACAATACTTGATAAGTGTTTGACAGAGAGCATAGTAAACCATCTTTATAACTTGCTGGTCGGCAATATGCTTTAATGTCTTGAAAATGTAAATTAATTTGCGCAGCCTTGTCACGAGGACACCGAGGTGGGGTTTAAAGCTTAAGGTCTGGTCAACCATGACGCCAAGATATTTAATAGTGTCAGTACTCTGTAGCGCAGGACAATAGCAGATAGAGGTATCTGTACATGAATGGGCTCTGATCAAGGGAACTGAAGTCGGTAGAATATTGCTTCTGGGTGCAAAGTACATACATTTAGTTTTAGTAACATTTAGCGTTAGTACATTGCTTCTTAGGCACTCACAGTCCCTACTAAAACCGGTTTGTGCAGTTTTAAATACTTCTTCCCAACTATCACCACAAAAAAATAGAGCTGTGTCGTCTGCGAAAGTAAATATACGACCACCATGTAGCTGTAGCTGGCACAGGTCATTAATGTAAACCAAAAAGAGGCTCGGTCCAAGGATACTGCCCTGTGGTACGCCATAGCTGACCAATTCCTCATCACTTATCAATGTGTCTATTTTCACTTGTTGTGTCCTTCCAGTAAGATAGTCTTTAAACAATTCCAGAGGGAGGCCTCGGACTCCGATCCTCTCAAGCTTTCGTATGAGATGAGGAACAGAGACTGTGTCAAAGGCTTTTGCTAAGTCTAGAAACACAGTAGCACATTTCTTTTTTCTATCTAAGTTTGTCACTATAGCATTAGTTAGCTCATGTACCGCATCATCAGTTGACCTGCCCGAACGGAAACCAAATTGTGACTCTGAGAGAAGTTCATTTGTCTCTAAGAAGGATATCAATCGATTGTTTATCAGGCGTTCCAGGATTTTGGACAACGACGGAAGTATAGAAATTGGCCTATAATTATTAATACAGTCTCTGTCGCCACTCTTATGTATAGGAATAATCAAAGCAGCTTTAAATGCCTTGGGAAAGATGCCGGTGGAGAGTGAGAGGTTGCAAATGTGTGTTATTGGAGTTGACAGGATGTGCCCATAACGCTTTATAATCTTACAAGAGATATCATCTACACCCACTGCACAATTATCTCTCAAACCAGTTATAAGGGACTGAACTTCCTTTTCATCGGTGGTAAACATAGCTAGTGATTGGATTGGTACGTCAGCAAAATGATTGAAAGTATTTTGAACGTAGTTTTCATCCAAGATCCGTTCAGCCAACCTTCTCCCCACGCTAGCCAGGTTTGTTGATATCATTTAGACTTTTTTCTGGATCCACCGCTGAAACAAGTCTACTTGATGTATCTGATTTTCTGCAGGAGCCACTAATGGTTTTAATTACACCCCATAGTCTCTTTTTATCATTTTTTGCGTTTGTAATTTCTTGTTTCTCATAGTTCCGTTTTGCCTTTTTTAAAACCGATATACAGAAATTCCTGTACCGTTTGTATGTTGTTTTAAGTAAAAGGTTCTCTGGATCCCTTTTTACTTTTTTGTGGGGATTATCCGTTTCTTATACAGCGCAATAAACCTTTAGTAATCCAGGGCTTGTGAATTCGTTTCTTTGTTGGTATTTTGGTGATTTCAGAGTTATTTTTAATTGCTTTGCGCAAGAAGTAGACGAGTAGGTCTGTCGCTTCATTAGCATCACTACAGTCAATCACAGGACGAAAATCTATATTGCTAACAGCAAGATCTAGCCCCACAAAATTAATGCGTTTGCTGGGCACATTTGTGTGCTTTAATTGTGTCTTGAGACTTAGGCTAATGGCTACACATTCATGATCAGTAATCGAGGACTCAATAATAAAGCATGTTGCATCTAATTTTGTTTTAATAACAATATGATCAAGGCAAGTATGCCCATGAGTTGGCCTGTTGTGCCCGGGAAGCATGCCATGAGAGGCTAGAGCATTTAAATACTCATGAGATCGTTTATCAGCTGAGTTATCCACGATGTCTATGTTAATGTCACCACATAATATAATCTATCTATCTATCTATCTATAACCTCACGCCAGATCCCTTGCGGGGTAGGCAGAGAGTACAGAGTTCCAACAGGTTCTTTCCTTACATACCTCTCTGGCTTCCTCGACTCTCATAGTTCGACTCATACACGCTCGCCGGTTACGGAGACTCTTGACTTTTCCATAATATAATATTTTTGTAATTGCTGTATTTTGACATAAGGTTATCAAGGGAATTCACAAAGTTAGTCGTATTGTATTGGCTTGGTGGGCGATATATACCTATAATGCAAGTTTCCTCGCTAAGTTTTAGTACAAGACAATTGGCATCGCTTACCGAAGGTTCTTCAAAGAGTATATCTAGGGCTTTGTTATAATATACAACAACTCCTTCATTTTGTGTCCTATGTGTAGAAGTAGAAATGCGACCGTAGCCATCAAGGTCTGGTATACAATTGGCAGTAGTGAGCCAACACTCAGTGAGTACGATTATATCGCAATTTATCTGTGATCTAATAAGTAGAGTGGTGAAACTAGACATGTTACAGTTTATACTTCTAATATTCTGTGTTAGCAGATTTAAAATGCGACTGGAATAGTGAATGTGATTTATCAAGTCATCAACATCACAATTTATTGATTCTGCTATTGATAAGGAGTCCAATTCATCATTAATTGATTCAATATTTGAATTCATGCTATCTAATTTTAAATATTAAATATAACAAGGCACAATTTGAGAGATTTAAAGCATAAGTATGTAATATTTGTATGAATATAACGGTGGTACAAACTTGATTATATAAAAATTTATGTACTAATAATAATAAATATTTGAGAACTTGACGAGTTATTAGAAAATGTAGCGGGGATAACACATCAATAACGCATAAGCATTGCTTGACATTTTTTTGTGAAATTGGTTTAGTGTGTGTGGATTTGATTGTAGGTGTGCGTAAGTTTGTGTTGTGTGTGGTGATTGTTTAGTGTGTTGATACTGAGTACTTTTTCATATATAAATAAATAAGGTTGCTGATTGTTCCATTTCAAAATAATAACATTATCCATTTGTACCATTTAAATTTCTTATGAATGTTACATAAAACGGCATCATCATATTTTCCTTCAGATGTTTTACTAAGCTGAGTAATGCGCCTATAAAATAATTGCTTAACATAGCTTTCAAAATACAATGATAAAAGTTTAAAAAGTTTTATATGTACGTTCTCAATAATAAGGAATATCAGATAATTGATTGTAATTATTTTACGTTCTAGTCAGTTGCTTTTCTTAACTACCCTACTAAGGTCCGATTCTAAGTTGATTATGACAGCTGGTTCACCCTCTTTTTTTCTGATTAAAATTTTTCCGTTGGAAATCCAACAAAATGCATAGTCCTAAGTTTTTGCATGCTCTCTTGCAAGGTAAAATAAACGTCTCTTTTTAGCAGTCAAACTTTCAGACATATAAATCAGCCTCGAGGGGCCTTCTAGTTGGATATTCGTAGTAGAAAGTTTATTATTTTTATTCCTATTGTATTCTCTATAAGCCTGTAATAAGTTATCCTTGGTTATGATTGATGCCAAATTAACCACAAGAGGGCCAATCTTAGGTTCAGATTTTGTTTTTAATCTGAAGATGTCCCGAATTTCTGACTTTTGTAAGTCTACATTTAATGCCTTACTTGTGTTTATAACAGTCTCACAGAGAGTTGTCTTGTTTTCAAATTTGCTTGGTGGTAAATTACGTATTTCGATGCTAGATGACCTATTTTTCATTTCCAAATTTTCAAGCCGCTCTTCTAGTATTTGTATATATGCTAATTTTTCAGCGTTTGAGCGTTCTAGTTCTTCTAGTTTCTGTACTAGATCATCATACTTTTTGGATACAAAATCCATTGACTTGCGAATTTCAAAGCTTTGTGTTTTAATTTCATTTACCGAACCAAGCAGCGCATTGTGCTTCATATCTTGATTATTGAGTAGTTCATCATATGTTTTCTGTTGGTTTTCAGTGAAATCAGACAACAGTTGCCTAATTTCGGACATAAATTGATTTATGTTTATGTCCTCACCCTGTTGAAATTTACGCTTGAATCTCTGGGTAATATTTGAGGCCATATCCTGCTGAGACATGGACATAGTCTTCGAGTCAAGCTTAGAGTCATAGAGCAAGTAGTGAGCAAGGAGTCAGAAGTAATTTCGAAGGTATTAACATTGAGGAAGATACGACTCCTCTCAGCAAAATTGACTCGTATTATCCACCTATCAAATCGAAATCAGTCTCCGGACTCCGCATTTTCTCAAAAACTAGATTTTTGCCACTTATCACTTTAAAAAAGCTTATACTCACTCGTCAATGATAAACTAATACAAGTAGACTGGGAGTCTGAGCTTGATTGCGACGATGTCAACATTATGACACATAAATTTTATAAAATAGTGAATTCCATTATAGAATCATCAGTACCTAAGGTAAAAAAGCGCACCCTTAAATATGACTTTTGGTTCACACGATATTTAATAGCATTAGTAGCAGAAATATCAGACGCAAATACAGATTGAACAAAAAATCCACGAGATTTGATTGAGCTAAAACTTGCGAATAAACGGGATAAATAGAAAAATTGATCAAAGAATACTATCTTACCCACATAAACAATGTAGAAGCATCAATATGCTGCAATTCTAATAAATTTTGGGAATTTGTAAAGGAAAACCGCGGCCAATCAGTTGGAATACCATCTGAAATGACGCTAGCAAACAATATTGCAATATTAGGCACAGGGTTATAAGTCCAGGGACTACGTAGCATTTTCTAGGGTCCCTCAGGGCTCTCATTTCGGCCCAATATTATTTTTAGTCTTATTATTAGAATATTTCTAATTCGTATATAAATACGACATAGGTGAGAATTTAAAATATTCTTATTACTTCCTTTTGTCTGGCGATCTTAAATTATATATGACAATAAGTGGTGTGGTGGATTCGTATAAACTTCAATATGACATTAATGCTATTAATGATTAGTGCTGTCAGAAAAATATGCAGCTTAATGCGAGTAAATGTACTCACATAAAGTTGACGAAAGTTAAAAAGACCATAGCAACTCGTTACTTTGTTGGAGGTGAGCAGCTACTTGAAGTGGCTAATATTCGCGATTTGGAAGAGCGGTCGCGGTCGAGATCGATAATCAACTAAGATTTGTACAAAATATTAACCAAACTCTATCTAAAGCTTGGAAGTTGCTTGGTTTTCTAAAGAGAACGTGCATTAAATTCTCCAACACTCACACTCTTACTTGTCTGTACAACATCTTAGTCCAAAGCATCCTCGAATATAGAACTGCTGTTTGGAACCCCCAATACAAGGTTCATATTAATCAATTAGAACGCGTTAAAAAGAATCCATAAAATTCTTAGCATATAAAGATTCACAAGGCCGTATTGTGCTAGCTATAAGGAACGACTACGTCATTATGGACTTTGTTCACTTGAAACCCGCCTCAAAATAAACGATTTAGTATTTTTACATAAGCTAGTGAATGGGACTAGTGACGATTCGAACCTTTGTCGTTGGAAAAATTAACACTATCAGTACCCTAAGTATTAATTTTTGATCCCTAGATTCCCTTTAACTTCGGCCATTGTACGCGCACTGCACCAAACCAAAATTAGTTGCCCCTTGAATCGTATTATTAAAAAATACAATGAAGTTAATAATATTAGCAACAGCATAGTAAGACAGCGAGTAGGTATGAAAGATAGTATCGGTGTAAAGATGAGAAAGGGCATGCTCCGTTGGTTCGGGCATATAGAAAGAATGCCAGAGGAAAGAATGACAAAACAGATATACAATGTGAAAGTGGAAGGATGCAGGTACCGGGGAAGACCTAGACTATCTTACCACGACCAAATAAACCGAGTCTTATCTGATGGAAAAGTCAAGAGTCTCCGTAACCGGCGAGCGTGTATGAGACGAACTATGAGAGTCGAGGAAGCCAGAGAGGTATGTAAGGAAAGAACCTGTTGGAACTCTGTACTCTCTGCCTACCCCGCAAGGGATCTGGCGTGAGGTTATAGATAGATAGATAGAAAAAACATGAAAAAGTTAACATTATAAAGATTCGAGATATTATATAATAAAGTTATAATAGATATGTTATATATAAGATAGATATAGAAGTTAATAATGTTGACATCTTCAGCAATTCCCTGGTCATGTTTCGTTGTGAATTATTTAATCACACCTGATTATTTGATTATTTTATTCTAATTTAATTAATATTTTAATTTGCATCATTCTTTTATTCTAAATTGATTGCAACTAGAATTATATAATATTAAAATGACATAATAAAAATAATTAAATATCAACATATCTATTATAACTTTATTATATAATATCTCGAATCTTTATAATGTTAACTTTTTCATGTTTTTTCTATCTATCTATCCATCTATAACCTCACGCCAGATCCCTTGCGGGGTAGGCAGAGAGTACAGAGTTCCAACAGGTTCTTTTCTTACATACCTCTCTGGCTTCCTTGACTCTCATAGTTCGTCTCATACACGCTCGCCGGTTACGGAGACTCTTGACTTTTCCATCAGATAAAACTCGGTTTATTCATGTTTTTTTTTATTATTATTTCAAATATTCATACCAATAGACTGCATGTTCACATCATCATCATCATCATCATCTCAGCCTATACTTGTCCACTGCTGAACATAGGCCTCCCCAATCGCTTTCCAGCGTAACCGGTCCGATGCCACCTGCATCCAACGACTTCCTGCGATTTTCACAAGATCGTCGGTCCATCTGGCAGGCGGTCGTCCCACACTGCGCTTGCCAATACGTGGTCTCCACTCTAGAATCTTTCTGCCCCAACGCCCGTCCGATCTACGCGCTATGTGGCCCGCCCATTGCCACTTCAGCTTGCTAATCTTAACGGCTATGTCGGTTCGGTCATGTTCACATAATAATCTTGTATTCTTTTCTGTAAAAGCTGTACACTCCGGTAATGACAGTCCACACTGTCCTAAACTGTTACAATATTTATACTGTGATATCTGTGATTCTGTCGACGGTGTGTCTTTATCCTAAATAAATAAATACAGCATTTATTTAAAAAGTATAGCTAAAATAAAATTTGAAACAAGACGGGCCAAAGAAAAAAGTGTAGACCACGACTACGATGGGAGGATATATGTACAACCTCATAACAGACGACCGCGGGTGATGCATACGATACGCTGTCAGCAATCGACGGACCTTTCTATCCAGGGCATCCAGTTCAGACTGAGTCCACCTTAGTATGCCAAAAGAGTAAGTAAAAACAGACATGACCCAACCATTGAAAGCTCCCACCTTATTTCCACCTGATAGAAGGCTTTTTAACAATCTTATCAGGCGACCAAAGAACCGATCTTTCAATGATTGTTTCATATCCTGTTCAGCTATACTTAGGGCTTGTGACATACCAAGATACTTGTAGGAATCCGTTTCAGAGAGAGACCTGAGTTATATATCTTCAGAGAATTGTAGAGTAAAAGAATCTTTAACTCTTCCTCTCTTTGTACATGGATGACCGCACACTTGTCTACTCTAAACTCTATTCCGATGTCGTTACTAAAATTGGCGGTTATTTTGAGCTCAGGTCCGTTTTCTTCGAAGCGTACAACTTGAGGTTATCCACGTACAGTAGATGAGATAGATATATATGCTCACTCTCCCTCCGTATCCTCCTCAAATGGTAACCTTGCTTTGAATCCTTAAGTATAGCACTTAATGGATTCAAAGCCATGCAGAACCACAATGGACTCAAATTGTCGCATTGAAAGATATCTATATAAGATGCTTATCTTTGACAATTCCGACGAACCAGAAAGGCCCCTATATCCTGGATTACGACGAACAGTCGTCCACTGCCTCATACACAAATCGAGGAAAGAGCATAGCGCCGGGTGTACTTTGTATAGCTCCAGCACCCTCCTCAGCCGAATCATAGGCCTTCTTCTAATCTTATTGTTGTACATGTAATCTTATTGGTGTTATTTGTGACCCTAAAATACTGGTTAAGCTAAAATGTTAGGTCTATAAATCTATCATTGGGCCTGCCATTCTATATGGCAGCGAAACGTCGCCAGTGCTAGAACGGCACAAGCAATAGAAAGAAAGAAAGTAAGAAAGAAAGAAAAATAATTTATTTTGTGCTCACACAACTAAACACAAAAGAATGAAATGCATAACAAATGTAATTAAAATGACAAAAGAGTAACAATAAAAATGGTAGAAATGCAAAGCAGTGATTGTGCGAGACCCAAAATTGGTCCCTGCCTCAGCTAATGCCGCAGCTATATTATGCTGCAGCGCTGATCTTCCGGCAGCGCCATATTTCGGTAACATCACGGGCGGTCTCACATTAGATATACTTATTAAAGTCTAAAACTACTAAGGCATATATATATATAAAAAGCGCTCGAGCAACCGAGGGGTTAACAAACTAGAATGCTGCGTGTCACGGAAATGAAGATGCTGCGCTGTATGTGTGGAGTGTCGCGGAAACGCCGCTTCAGGAACTCCCGCGTCCGCGGCAGCCTTCATGTCCGTGACATAGCAGATAAACTGCAGCAGCTGAGGATACCACCGGGAACACGCTCAGACGAAGAAGAAGAAGATTTTTGTGTATGTAAATTAAAAAAAATATTTGACGTGTCACTGACGTAGTTTAATAAAGTAAAATAAACACTTACGCCTATATTTCACGTATCCTACTAATATAATAAATGTGAAAGTTTGTTTGTTTAGACACACAAAAACAGGTGAACTGATTTGGATGATACTTTTTATTCAGAAAAAAATTATGGTTCCTGGCTAAAGTCAACGCGGACGAAGTCGCAGGTATAAACAAGTTTACCATATTTCCCTAGCACGGCTAGCAGATGTGTATTATCTAAACCCATATATTACTAACTATATTAGGTCCCCATTTTCTAAGAAGCGAGCCTATTACTAGAGAAAATTTTTCAACTCACTAAATAATTTAGGGTTTAGGGTTACGTTCTTTTAACCAAAATCACATCGATCGATAGACATAATCTATATTATGTAAAATTCTATGTTCTATAACATACCAATTCTTCATTTCGTGTCCAAACGGTTTTGTAAGACCTCCCACTTCAAATACCCGCATGTTAATACGTCTTACGTCTACTGAATATAGCTGACTGCATTCCACTAATTGCAAAATTGGTTTGAAACCGCAGGGTATAATCCATGAAGCAAATATAAAGAGGAGATAGCATTATTAGATTTCCTTATCCAATTATGCGTGTCACATCACGGGGTGGCGCGGGAAGTTACACCCCGCCCACTTCTGTATTTGCCATCTAGCAGAGAATGACAGACTGATGTAAACCATACCCATCGTGATGAAGTTAGGGCTTAGTTGGCAGACACAATGAAGAGTTGCTTAGACTCCTCTTTATATTTGCTTTGTGGTATAACCTCACTGTAATCTTGTAGTCGTTCGTCGCTTGTTATTGTCTCATCAAGATCATTGATCCAAGTGCGCGGGAGTTTAGTCTGTCGATGGTTCGCGGTGTAGAGACGCGCGCGTGCTCCACCTTTTTCGAACTTTGATCTGCGATATTTGCGCGTTCGTCGCGGAATTAATATTTTAGGGGTTTGGATATTTTCTCTATTACTTGTCTAACACAGGTAATATCTTTATTGATTTTTTTAGTTTTGCGTGAATATTCTACACGAAATGGAGCTATTTTATCGCGGCTTGTTTTAATTGTAAGTTCTTGATATTTATAGTGCTTAGTAGCATAGGCATAGGATAGTGCTTTGCAATATCCATGGTTACGGAAAGGACTGATCCTTCCTTCTATGATCGAAAAATTACAAATTAACCGCAATAGAATTCGACAAATAATATTTGGTAATAAGTAGGTACATCAAGTATTTCCTAATCTTTAATTAAATATAATTATATGTAATGGTTTGCGGTAGACGTTTTTTGACTAATGATAATAATCATGATATGTATTCTACTAGATAATTTCACTTATTGCTTTTTAATTTAAATGATTGCTGTGCTCTAATAGGGTCTCATGTCTGAACCATATCTACTTTGTTTATACATCTTTGAAAGCAATAAATTATTTATTACACCGTCACGCCTATATTCTCCAAGTGGGGGTGGCATAGGTTTACTGAGTACACCCACGTTTCGCCAACGATGTCGCCCCTATGTAATAGGGGGCCAGTCTATTGCCATATACCGGGAATTCCAAACTCCGGACTCATACTGGGAAGTTTTTGTTAGAAAATCTACATTTGTCCGACCTAGGATTGGAACCCAGGACCTCGTGATCACAAAGCGATGCGCTTTGCCACTAGACCGACGAGGCAGTCATAAAATAAATGATTAAAATTTAAATTAGGTAGGCGTGCCATTTAGAGTTTTCTGCTGACCCTTATAAGAAGAATAGTTGTGATCGGTATTTATTTAAGTGGTATTTATTTATTATTGAAGTGTTTTTCATTTTACGTTCTTACGTACCATCATTGAAGCACCATGCAATAATAACCGACGGCGTTATTATCTCAAAGTTACCTTGGATTTGTTGTCTGCATCGTCGCGTTTCTTATTTGTAACCTTATTATTTTTTATTTTGTTTATTTGCTTTAAGTACAATGCCACGGTATGGACGATTCATCTTTTTTGTTTAATTAAATCAACACAGTCAAGTCCATATTCTCCAAGCGGGAGTGGCTGTGGTATATGTTTTACCCAGATTTCGGCGAAAATGTTTAGATCCCAATGTAAAACACACTCAGGTTCCAATGACACAATTCCAAGCTCTGGAATTCTACTAAGAATTTTACGATAGGACCGATATACATTATGTCCTAATGAGAATGTGCCATAGCCAGCCACATCATGCGCGACCGAGGTATCATCATGGAGATAGAACGAACCTGCTGGGACCTTAGGTACCAGTGTTGGGCATTTTTAAATTGTAGAATCAATCAATTGGATTTTGGTTTGCAATTAAATTAATCCCCTGAGGTACAAAGACTTTTGGATGTCACACGCTTTTAATGCTTCCGTGATCATGGGTGCTGTAGTGCACTAGAAACAACGAACACTTTCAACCCACCAATAAGCCGCCACGAAATCCAAAATATTTTAATTGCAACTTTACTATTTTACAATTAATATTTGTTCAATTTTCATAGGTACTCTCTATTTCTCGTAAGGAATATGACGTGATGATATAGATATCGATACACCTAGTAGTCTACATAGCCTAAGAGGTACTTTACACATGGTATTAGCGGTTTCCATTCACTTTTGACTTCTAAACATTACTACTCCATAACTTTTTGCGGGCTAGGTTGAGAGTACAAAGTTCCAACAGGTTCTTTCCTATAGACCTCTCTAATTTCCTTCACTCTCATAGTTCGTTAAATACACGCCCGCCGGTTATGAGCACATAGTAATGGTACTTAGTAATTGCCTTGTGAAATACGTGCTATGTTTTGCCGGCGGCAGCCATGTTGTTGTCATGCCGCCGGCGAGAATTGCGGCATGCGCGGTACCGCTTCGAGCATAGATAGTTTTGATAAAATACCATCATCACGTCTGTATTCAGTGACAGTAGACCTCAGAAGTGGCATTTCATTTGATGGCAGTGTTAGCCGCTAGTCAATAAATCCTAGTGGGACTGTACGGTGTACTTGTATACACGGTGACACGGAATAAAAGTGTTATGCAAAGTTGTAAGTGTTGTACGTTAAGTCAGTCTACACACCGAGGAGGATGACGGCGTGATGTGGCCCACGTCGCTGTGAGCACCGCATCGGTGCGAGGAGAGCGTGTCATCAAGTCTCCCCCCGATGGCGGGCTCTTCAGAGCGTGGCACAAGAGGTACACCGGTGCGTTCCACATGTAGATCACGGAGCCCCTCCAAAGTGCTGATGTCGGCCACCCTGGGGTTTTTAGTCGGTAGGAATCCGACACGCCCCGCACGCTTCCTCCGAGGCTCGCTAAAGTCGTCCTATGCAGGATTTTTTCAGAAAAAACAGTCACTCTACACAACTCTACTCAATAACTTTTCTTTACTTACCTAGAGGACAGACAACAGTGTGTTCAAATAAATCAAACTAAATCTCTAGGCTCTTTAGTTAAAATGGGCGTTCCACAGGGATCGATACTGGGTCCGTTCCTATTCTTAGTTTACATAAATGATCTACCTGAAGTAATTAAAAATCGAGCGAAGATAGTGTTATTTGCTGACGATACCTCTTTGATTTTTAAAGTAGGTAGACATGTTAATAGCTTTGACGAAGTAAATGACACTATTCTTCAACTACATAACTGGTTTACATCCAACAATTTAATGCTCAATAACAAGAAAACTAAATGTATAAGGTTTTCTTTGCCAAATGTAAAAAGTACTGTACATGATATTATACTGAACAATGAGAAACTTGAGTTCATTAATGATACATCCTTTTTAGGGATTACGCTTGACTCCAAGTTACAATAGGGTCCTCATATTGAGAATTTAGGTAAGCGGCTTAGCTCCGCTGCCTATGCCGTAAGGAAGATCAGACAACTAACTGATGTGGACACCGCGAGGATAGTCTATTTTAGCTACTTTCATAGTGTCATGTCTTATGGTATATTATTGTGGGGTAGGGCAGCGGACATTGAGTCTGTTTTTATCTTGCAAAAAAGGGCTATTAGGGCCATCTATAACTTGAGTAGTCGCGACTCTTTAAGAGAACTGTTCAAAGTAGCTAATATCATGACGGTCCCATGTCAATATATTTATGAAAACATTATGTATACTAGAAAAAATTTAGATCTTTTTAATCAGCTAGGTGATAGGCATTGCTATAACACACGACATAGAAATAAATTAGACCAACCGCAGTTTCGTCTGTCAAAAATTCACACGTCTTTCATGGGGTACTGTGTTAGATTTTATAACAAAATTCCCATTGACGTCACTAAACTTAGTGAAAATAAGTTCAAAGCTTGTGTAAAACGAACACTTTGTAAGCAAGCTTATTATTCAATAGAGGATTATTTAAAAGATAAAAATGCTTGGATAGATGCTATTCCAGCTCCACTTGAGTCATGACAACCTATTCAACTGTTGTTAGTTAACATTACCTCTCTTCCTTCTATTAATTTAACACAATATGTACTTTTTTTTGTAAATGAGGGAACCATGTAGCCATTCTCATAAATAGTATTATTCGTTTTTTTAACTTAGACTCACCTGATGACCAACCTACATTGTTCTCCCATACCCCACAACAGAATGTAGATGAAAAAGTTTGTAATTTCTTATTTTAAAAGAGTAACCGTGGAGTTTCTTGCCCTTCTTCTCCACAGGAATGACATTCCGAAGTGGCGGTAGAGTCTTTGTTACTTTTCTGACGATTCATAAATACTGTAATAGTTTACATGAATAAAAATATTCTGATTCTGATTCTGATTCTTTTTCACAATTCGCTTTTTTAGTTTTACCAAACAAATTGAGTTAAAATATATGGGAAAGTGAAAAAAAAGCGAAATGATAACAGGTGTAGAAGAAAAGTGGTTCAGATTGGCGTAAGAATGTAATTAGCTAGTACTACGTTGTTAGCTAGATACTTCTGATAAATGAACACCGTCACGTCTGTAATCGTCAAGCAGGGTGGTAGAGATGTACTATGTACAATCACAATTTTCCCACGATGTTAGGTCTTAATCTAATGGGGGGCGAGCATAATGCCATTATACTTAACCTAAATCGGAATTGTTTTTCAACTCCAATTGTCTCACTTATATTCGAACCCGCTGCCACTCTGACTTTAGAAAAATAGACGTATTCTTTTTTAATTTAAACATTCCCATTTTAAGGAAATTATTGCGGATGGCAATTCTAAGGTTTAAAGCATTTTGTAGCACACCTTCACTAGCCACTACATTAAGGCGCTAGCAGCT
Organism: Phalera bucephala; assembly: GCA_905147815.2. Classification (NCBI taxonomy): domain Eukaryota; kingdom Metazoa; phylum Arthropoda; class Insecta; order Lepidoptera; family Notodontidae; genus Phalera; species Phalera bucephala. Next base: position 8,499,325 of record LR990621.1, on the reverse strand, counting down.
CTACGGCTCTATGTCATTCGGTATTAATTATTTATTTTGTTTGTTTATTCATTTCATTGACGCGCATGGGTTGCGTATTGACTGCCTCGTTAGTCTAGTGGCAAAGTGCATCGCTTTGTGATAACGAGGTCCTGGGTTCAAATCCTAGGTCGGACAAATGTAGTTTTTATAACGAAAACTTTCCAGTACGAGTCCGGAGTCTGGAATTATGCCCGGTATATGGCAATAGGCTCGCCCCCTATTACATGCGACCTAACACTGTCGGCGAAACGTGGGTGTACTCAGTACACCTCTGCCACCCCGCTTGTGAAATATAGGCGTGACGGTGTTTATGTTTATTCATTTATTTAAAAATAACATTATTCTAATGGAACCTGTATTTATTTATCTATCTGATCCCGCCAGATCCATTGCGAGGTAGGCTAAAAGTATAGAGCTTCAACGATAAAACTTAAGTACATGTTTATTATTATTTTTTATGTATTTAAAAACAACATAATGCACAATGTTAAATCATAGCCCCAGAAAAAGATGCAATTAATTTAACTGCGGGGTCAGTTGAGTCCACGAAGCTTCGTATTTACTTGATCTCGTATTTGGTTGAGTCTCAAACCAGATATACATACTATGATCTATTCTTAATAACCTCGATATGTGAGAGAAGACCTTGCCAAGTAGTGCGTAAAGGTATGGTCAAATCAACGCGTTCAGCTGCGGCCGCAGTGGAGTCCCCGGAGGTGATTGCGGTGGCGATCAGTATCTCCCTATGTTTGCGGGTGCAGACGCCGCCCAGATAGCGCGTGCAGCGTGATAGGACGCAGGATGCGCTGGTGTGCACATTTACATACAAATATTACTGCAGGAGCTGATCGCCACTCTGCACGCTACGCACGCGCACTGCAACGCGTTGGTTTGGCCGTAGCTTTAGTTTATGCTGAGTTAAGGCCTGGCAAGTACAGGATGGAAGGTTTCCCAAACTCGTCTTACTTCACCTCAATTTAATTCCGTCATCCATTATTTTACCTCAAAGTGATATCTTAAACTCGTTTGACATTGCATATTTTTACACAAAAAATACCTACAGGTACGGACCATGCGACATCGGCATGCTTTAGGTATATTTGGCATTATCAGTGTGGGTGAAACGGGCTTACACATTGAAAAACTAATTAAAATTTAAAATAAATAAACACCGTCCCGCCTATATACCTCAAGCGGGGTGACAGATGTGTACTGAGTACACCCGCTTAGGGGGCTAGCCTATTCCCATATACCGGGCGCGCTCCGGACTCATATTGGGAAGTTTTCGTTAGGAAAGCTACATTTGTCCGACCTAGGATCTAAACCTAAGACCTAGTGATCATAAAGCGATGCGCTTGACCACTAGACCAAGGAGGCAGTCACGGCAGACCAAATTTAAAAATCCTTTATTCATTACAACGTTACAATATGAGTGTTCGGGCCATTGGGCCGCAGTGGGTGTAATAATGGTGCTTCTACCTGCTTCCTGTCGCTTCATCCTTGTCGATGTTGCCACAGATAAATATTACGCGTTTGGTTTATTACTAGGCTTCAACAGGCAGTTTGACTGATATATAAAAGAGCGGCTATTTAATTAGATGAATTTTCAATAGACTAGCTGTAACTTCCAAAATGACGACTATTCCTTGTGTGACAATAAAATTAAATTTTACAAACTATAACGATGTGCTGGAGCAAGTAAGTGAGTTTGTATATCTTGGATGTGCATTCAGTATGGATGGAAAATACTCCGCTGACATAGAGAGAAGAGTGAATGCAGGGAACAGAGTAAATGGTGCGATGGGAAAGCTACTTGAGAGCTACGGCACTTAAGCCAAAAGGCGCAGCTGGCCATACATAACGGAGTGCTTGTCCCAACGCTGTTATATGGCAGCGAAAGCTGGGTATGTAAGAAGGAGAATGAAAGTAGGATAATTGCGGTGGAAATGCGAGCTCTGCGGAGTGGTAGCTGACCGACCGTATTCGCAACAGCGTAGTAAGAAAGCGATTAGGTATGAAAGATAGTATCGGTGTAAAGATAAGAAAGGGTATGCTCCGTTGGTTCGGGCATATAGAAAGAATGTCAGAAGAAAGAATGACAAAACATATATACACTGCGAAAGTGGAAGGATTTAGGTACCGGGGAAGACCTAGACTATCTTACCATGACCAAATAGACTGAGTCTTATCGGAAGGTCAAGTCCAGAGTCTCCGTAACCGGCGAGAGTGTAATAGACGAACTATGAGAGTGGAGAAAGCCAGAGAGGTATGTAAGGAAAGAACCTGTTGGAACTCTGTACTCTCTGCCTACCCCACAAGGGATCTGACGTGATGATATAGATAGAGATCCGGATCGGATCGGACGGATCCTGCAATTGTGCCCGGTAAAATGGCAATAGCCTCACCCCCATTACATGACCTAACAGCATCGGTGAAAAGTGGATGTACACAGTACACCTCTGCCATCCCGCTTAGGGAATACAGGCGTGACAGTGTTGGTTTTTTATTTAAACGTATTTGAGGTATCTTATAGAAATATTTTTGTTCTTGCGGTATCTGATAGAAACCATTTTGTTGTTTAGCTTGACTTATTTGGGCCTTAAAAGGTTCTTTTAATATGGGTATTATCGTTAATCTCGAACTTAAGGTCAAGGTCCCGCGCCTTCCGTATTTGCCTGCTCCGAACTAAATCAAAAACATTCGAGGAAGCCGCTAATGCACTTTTTTACTACAATCACATAACGTGCACCACAAGTGGGAATTTGTTTATTTTTAAACAGTACTTTATTATAAGTCATTACAAAAACGGATAAGTGCGATGCGAGCAATGATGGTTCCGTACTAAAAGAAGTAGGTGGTTGTACCTTATTGTTACAATTCTTATATAATTAGTAGCTTAAGATTATGTCAGTGGTAACTGTGTGAATTTTATCTGGAAATAAACTATTATTTATTTAGTTGAGCAACGTAGGTCGCCATAATCGGGGGGCCGAAGTTGCTCGCGTCCGTAGGATTTATTCTCGATTATCTACACGTGATCCCTGTGCAGTGCTAAACGTGCCGCACCTTCATCATCACCATTCACCACCACCACCGCCGTGACTGATTACCACCCTGCCAGGAATATTATGCCGCGAACCAGTCGTGTTTCGCAGAATTACCTACGAGGAGGCGAAACTTGTTCTAACTTCTATCTCCTCCATCTATTTGAGAGTAAATAGGCTAATACTGAGACAGCGGACCACATTTTCAGCCCATTGCTACCCTCTCTCAGGTGAGATAGAGGTCAATCACTGTCTAATCGTCTAATCCATACATAGGTATGTATATGATAAGAGGATCGTAAGGCTTCAGAGGGCACGTTACACTGACGGTTTTGGCTATGGTCATTAGATTAGATGTAGATGACGTGTAGTTGGCTAACCATCTATCTATCTATATCACGTCAGATCCGTGTGGATTCGCGTTTTTTTTTTCTGGAAAATGGTGCGGATAAATGTTAGGATAACTTCCGTTCGGGTTTCCTCGCATTTATCACGGGGATATACACGGGCATATATTTATCATTTATCTTCGTAAGATGCAATAGTGTCCCGGCGGGTAATAAATAGCGGTTGCTGTGTTGATTGTCAAAGGTATATTACCTTTTTTTTTTTTAATAATAATAATAATCAAAAAATGATCTGAAAAGTAGATAAAAGTGGGTGCACATTGTCAATGCTATATTGATTTTTAGGCTCCTATGTTATCACATTTCCAAGATGACTTTAGTCTGGTCTGTTTTTCAGTCTGGGACTTTTAAGTCCACTTACTCTTCTAAAGGAAATATTTGAGTACGGCTTCCTAAAAGGAATCCTCTTCCTTTGAGCAGACAGATTTGATCCAAATGTCCGAGGAATCTTTGTCTGGCATGGACACACTCTATGATCTATCTATCCATATCTAGCTAGATCCCTTGCGGGGTAGGCAGAGAGTACAGAGTTCCAAAAGGTTCTTTCCTTACATACCTCTCTGGCTTCCTCCACTCTCATAGTTCGTCTCATACACGCTCGCCGGTTACGGAGACTCTTGACTTGTCCTTCAGATAAGACTCAGTCTATTTTGTCATGGTAAGATAGTCTAGGTCTATGATGGTAACCCTAATTTATTTACACAGTACCTCAATAATGATATAATTTTAATTTGTAGTTGCATGCCATGTTGAGATTATCTGAGTATTTTTTTTACTTAATATGATCAAGGCAATTCTTATAAGGGTTTCCATAATTCTATTGTGAGGAGCGGAACCCTAAAACAACCAAGATCGTCAATTAAAATGCTTCCGGATCAGACAAGGCTAACGTCGTCATTTTAATAAGTTTATAAATATAAGTTATAATTATTGAAATTATAAGTTATCGTCTAATTAAACAAACATTATTGGTATTTTTTGTGATGTCAAGGTAAACTGGTTTTCTAAGCGAGATGATTGAATAGATAAATGATTAGAAAAAAGAACCTATAAATGAATGCAATCGTAACATTCAATTCTATACTTCGATGGCCAGTTATTAAATGTAAATTTTGTTTTCAATTTACTCATCAATTTTTGAGTTCACATGCACGAGATGATTCTATGGCCTATACAAGGTGTAACGTAAATATGGCAAGACCGCTTGGCAAGAATTGCTTCGCAAATTCCAAACGAAACCCAAATTTCCAAATTTAAAGGTATTCCCCCCCCTTTTTTAAGCACTTTCATACCCCAATTATCAATGAAACTTATACATGTATGCATGCGTTATGAAACATACGTTTTAGGAATACATTTGAAATCTCCTTATTGCTACGAATCAAGAATAATTTTATTATTTTATAGCACACTGAAGGAGTAAAGCATTTTTTGCAAATTTAAAGAAAATGTAAGTTACTTTAAAAATTCTTGGAATCAATTCATTTACCGATTTAGAACAAACTACTTTCAGGTCCTGCGTATATTATGTTACACCTTGTATAAGAGTAAGTACGCATAATTAACGATTTAATACGACGGACGATTTAGCGCAGTGGTTAAGAGCTTGAGCTGCTCCGCCCACTGTGTCGAATAGTCGCGGGTTCGATTCCCGCACGGGACAAATCTTTGTGTGATCCACAATTATTTGTTCCGGTCTGGGTATTTGTTTGTGAATTTTCATGTTTGTAAACGCACCCACGATACAGGAATAAATCCTAGTGTGGGGATACGTTTAAAAAAAAAAAAAAAAAAATAGGTAATGAAGTCACCGTTTAAATTCCTTTTCTTGTAGGTAGGTATAATATCACTTGCTTCATTTTCATCACTGCAAGTTATAATTATTTATCTTATTAATTCTTATAATCCTACTAATATAAAACACGCGAAAGTAGTTGAGGGTGGATGTATAGATGTTAGGAACTCTTTTACGCAAAAACTACTAAACGGATTTTGATGAGACTTTACAATAATATAGCTTATTATTATTATTATGAATCTCGCTGAGATTCACGGGCTTTAAACGGACCTTTGAAAGGCTTGCATGGGGACATGGGCCTAACACGTAGAGGCCCTTTGCGAGAAGTTAATGTTATGTAAGCCACCTGCTGAGATCACTTGCTGAAAATGAAGAAACATAACCAGCGAACTGACCCCTGCAGGTGCAAGGGCTATTGTAAATTATGGAAAGAAAACAAGGGCTATGTAAATGAGGTTTGATAGACAAAACTGGACTGTTGCAAAGGGGACGGCCACCGGTCATAATTAGTGATACCTAATTACCCGTTAATTTATTATTATTATTATCTGAGATTTACGGGCTTTACCCGGACCTTTGAAAGGCTTGCATGGGGACATGGGTCCAACACGTAGAGGCCTTTTGCGAAAAGGTAATGTTATGTAAGCCACCTGCTGAGATCACTCGCTGAAAATGAAGAAACATAACCAGCGAACTGACCCCTGCAGGTGCAAGGGCTATTGTAAATTATGGAAAGAAAACAAGGGCTATGTAAATGAGGTTTGATGGACAAAAACTGGACTATTTCAAAGGGGACGGACACCGGCCATAATTAGTGATACCTAATTACCCGTGGCCGGCGGTGACTCGCCGCTTACTAGATGGGCCCTCAAACGGTCGTCCTAGGACAACTGAGGGCAACACCGGTGTGAGCAGCTCAGGGCTGTAGAGAGGTGTGCTACGCTTTCTCCGAAGTTACTCGCGGCGTTATGCCCTTTAACACTTCCACCCCTGAAGTACATCGACGTAGAAACGCATTATCTTCCTACGTCGATATAGCTCTCACGGCTCCTCTCTGGACGGCCAATTAAGGCTAGCCAGGGCCGAGAGTCCTTCGGGCACCCTTCGGTTTCCACTCGACCGACGAAGACACGCCGAGTTGGGGGCCCTGACCGACTCTCTGAAGCACTCGGGTCCGTGGTGTCGTTACTCACCAACAGCTCGCCACAAGCTGCCCTGCGGCTTATTATTATTATTATTATTACGAGCCATTTGTGTCCCACTGCTGGGCAAAGGCTTATACATCAGAATAACACATAGGCTTTAATTTATACAGAAACATATGCAGATAAAGTCGTTTATAATACTCTGATTGTTTTAGATAACTAATCCGAGCTATAGACCTTTCTTAAAGTCACCATTCTAAGCTTAGACACCACTGCACGGATCTTCATGAGTAAATAGACTGATATTCTGTGCAAATTGGCCAAAGTGTGCTGATATTTAATCCGTGCCACCCGTGCGAAGCCGGGGCTGCCCGGTAGGTAATAACTAATTTTATAAATTCTAAAGTAACTCTGCCTGACTGTCTGTTTGTCTGTTACTTTTTCACGCCCAAACCGTTAGACAGATTTTGATTAAATTTGGCAAGGAAATCTTCTTCTCTTCTTCTTCTTCAGCCGAAAGACGTCCACTGCAGGACAAAGGCCTCCCCTAAAGACCGCCACAACGACCGGCTTTGTGCTGTACGCATCCAACTTCTACCCGCGACCTTCACCAGGTCAACGGGCCATCTTGTAGGGGGCCCCTCCACGTCCCACTCCACGTCTTCCGGTACGTGGTCGCCATTCGAAAACCTTTCTGCCCCAACGGCCGTCAGTTCTACGAGCGATGTGCCCCGCCCACTGCCACTTAAGTTTAGCAATTCTGAGTGCTATGTCAGTGACTTTCGTCCTCCTGCGGATCTCCTCGTTTCTGATTCGATCCCGCAGGGTAACTCCGAGCATAGCTCTCTCCATCGCCCTTTGGGTGACCTTGAGCCTTCTTATGAGGCCCATCGTAAGCGACCAGGTCTCAGTGCCGTATGTCATCACTGGCAACACACACTGGTCAAAGACTTTTGTCTTGAGACACTGCGGAATTTTGGACGAGAAGATGTTACGTAGCTTCCCGAATGCCGCCCAACCGAGCTGGATTCGACGATTGACCTCTTTCTCGAAGTTGGACTTACCTAATTGGATTCTTTGTCCCAGGTATATATAATCGTCAACAACTTCGAGCGTAGAATCTCCAACCTTTATAGAAGTTGGTACTACATGGATGTTTGACATGATCTTCGTCTTGTCCATATTCATTTTAAGACCTACTTGTTGAGAGACTCTACTGAGGTCGTCGAGCTTGGTACTGAGGTCTTCCAGGGTATCCGCCATGAGCACGATATCATCGGCAAATTGAAGGTGAGAGATGTACTCGCCGTTGATGTTGATACCTAGTCCTCTTTAGTCCAGAAGCTTGAAGACATCTTCCAGCGCGGCGGAGAACAGTTTTGGGGATATAACGTCTCCCTGTCTCACACCACGCTGGAGTTGAATAGGTTTCGAGCTCTGGTCCTGAAGGCGGACTGACATAGTAGCGTTTTCGTACAAACTCTTCAGCAGCTTGATATACTAGTAGTCAACTTGGCACCGCTGGAGAGACTGTAGTACAGCCCAAGTCTCGATCGAATCAAAGGCCTTCTCATAATCCACAAACGCTAAGCATAGTGGCAGGTTATACTCTTCAGTCTTCTGTATGACCTGTCGCAGCGTATGAATGTGGTCTATGGTGCTGAAGCCTTTTCGGAAACCGGCTTGTTCGGGAGGCTGGAAGTCATCTAGTCTGCGCACGAGACGATTCGTGATGACTCTCGAAAACAGTTTATAGACGTGGCTCAGAAGTGAGATGGGTCTATAATTCTTCAAGAGGGTTTTATCACCTTTTTTGAAGAAGAGAACCACCACACTTCCGCGCCATGACTGTGGCGTTTTGCCCTCGAGGATGACGGTGTTGAATAGTTTCTGGAGAGCCCTCAATATCGGCTTTCCACTAGCCTTGAGAAGCTCGGCTGTTATACCGTCATCGCCTGGCGCCTTGTTGTTCTTGAGCTGTTTGAGAGCCATACTAATCTCGCACAGACTGATGTCCGGGACGTCTTCGGTATAGTGTCGGGTCAATTTGGCTCTTGGGTCTATGGTCGGATTGCAGACAGGTGGTTGTACTGATGTGTATAGCTGGCCGTAGAACTTCTCGACTTCCCTCAAGAGTTCCGGTGTAGAGGATACAATCCTGCTGTCTCCGGTCTTCAACTTACTCAACCGGCTCTGTCCGATAGACAGATCCCTTGCAAACACTTTAGGGCCTTTGTTGCGCTCGATAGTCTCTCTTATTTTTTCAGTATTATACTCGCGTACATCGCGAGTCAGAGACTTAGAGATCTGCCTATTGAGCCGCTGGCATTCGGAAACTTTTTCTGGAGACTGCAAGATCATCCTGCGTCTTTCCTCCATAAGCTTGAGGGTAACGCCTGAGAGCTTTTTGGTTCTTTTTGTACGGTGGGTTTTAAAGAACTTGAGCCCGACCGTATGGACAGTTTCCACTACCCTGCTGTTATAATCGTCCACGTTTATGCACTCACCTAGACCTTCGAAGCGATTCTGCAGTTCGAGCTGAAAGCTATCAGGCTCCTGAATCTGGACAGGTGCTGGACGGAGTGTAGCCTTCATCAGTCTAGACCTTTCAAGCTTGAAGTTGATATTCAATGTGCCTCTTACTAGTCGGTGATCACTTCCAGTTTTAACTGCGTTGATCACAGAGACATCATTGAATATGTGCCGCCTCGTCGACATGATGAAGTCTATCTCGTTTCTTGTAACACCATCGGGGCTCACCCAGGTCCATTTACGATGTTCCCGCTTCTGGAAGAAGGAGTTCATCATAAAGAGTCCCTCCTTCTCCATGAAGTCAGCCAGCATTTGGCCCCGGGGATTCCGTTGTCCAGTACCAAAGGTTCCCACTCTCAGCTCATCGTCGCCTCGTCTGCCCAGTTTCGCGTTAAAGTCCCCCATGACAACGGTGTAGTGAGTTTTAGGGGTATGTATGGCTCTAGATATATCCTCATACATAGCCTCTACCTCATCGTCGGGGTGTGTCGAAGTCGGTGCGTATACCTGTAAAATTTTCAGTGAATACCTTTCAGTCATTTTGAATATCAGGTACGCTACCCTGGTCGACACACTCTCGATCTTGACAACGTTGTTCACGAGAGACCTGTGGACTATAAACCCGACACCACCCTGGGACTGCTGGTCGCCCTCCCGGAAATAGAGCAATTTACCGGATTTAAGTGTTATCGAGTCCTCACCCTCTCTTCGGACTTCAGATAATCCTATGATATCCCAGTGTAACTTGCTCAAATCTTCCTCCAACTCGTCGATCTTTTCGCAGTGTGCGCGTGTTAAAAGTTGCCAGGGCCAATGGTCTTCGTTGTCGGTAGCCATGCCTCTTCCGGGGATTCTTAGCACCCCCTGCCCCGCCGTTACCGTGGCTGCTACCGTGGCCGGCCAGGACTAGCGGGGCCGCCGGGGACTGGGGGCCGTTTAATATGTGTGGATGTCATTAGGGGGATGATGCCATAATCGCCACGCTTGGCAGGCGGGTTGGCGACCGCAGTATAGCGTTAGTAGGTATTAAGAGGACGCTGCTGCCCATCCTCTCATCTTACAAGCCCCTTAGGCACCACTTACGGCACCTGTGGGCTTTGATCTCCTAGCAGTAACCCAACTAACTAGGGCTTTGGATGCCATGTGTATCGCCATTCCAGAGAGTGGTGCCCTGCTTCCGGCAACACTCAGCTCAAGCGAGCCCTCTTCCGGTGTGGCACCAGAGTACTGCCTCGCTTGAACTACCGCTTGCGGTATTTGTTGCTGGATTTGGTCGCCTCTTAAGACCCGCTGTTAGGTCAGCATGCGGTGGGGAGACTGTATTCTTGATCCGTCCCCACACGGCCAAGGAAATAGACTTATCCATCCAGGGGAAGGCCATAGGCTACCTTTTGTCTCAAAAAGGGGTTCAGGGTGTGAAATACACGCCTGAAAATATCTGAATGAAGTTGCGGGTGCAGCTGGTTTTGTAGAAAATTGATTATGCGAATGATTACACTCCACAGACCTTTTTTAATATTATAGGCATAGTATTTTTCACATAAGATGGGTAGTGACAGTTCTAAGTGCCAAACGAAATTAATATTTATTGCAATAATATTAAGGCATACAACCATAAAAGTGTAGAAACAGGTCATGCCTCTTATTGCCATTGAATTGCCATTTTCTTTAACACTTACAACTGACACAGTATCCATCCTTTATGAAAAATACTATAGTAATGATTATTATATTCATAATTTTAAACTACTATAAAGGTTTCGTCACGCTCCCGTCGCGGTCCGTAGGCTATTTAACCAAACCTTAAACCTTGAGACAGAAATCTGGAGGGATGATATAGATAGATAAATTTTACAAACATTTAGCTGTAAAATTTGAACCCAAAATGTCCAACGTTGTTTTAATTTAAAATTCGTTTACTTCGAATTGTAGAATTCCGCCAAATCCGAAGATAACCGTCTGCATAAAGTTATTATAATACAAAAACCAGTTTTTAGATAGCACGGCCAATCCATTCCTGTAACTTCTTCAAAAGTATTAAAGTATCGTATCGTATATCGTAAAACTTTGTATCATTAATTAAAAAAGTCCAAGGTTTTATGTTTGTACTATTTAAAGGTGTTAAGAGATAGCTAAACTGTATTTGCGAAGTAGATTATCACAGCAAATGTATTAAATAAACCAACAGTAAATGTATAAATACCTCCTTAAGATAATTCGTGCACGAGAATCTTACGTGCCTTCAATATGGCCTTCGTTTCATCTCAACTATCTTTAATTCGTATATGAATAAAAAAGATTAGATTAGGATTAGATATTGTCAAATAAGAATTTCATATCGTAGCTAGTATTAGTAGTAGTAGTTTTTAATTTTATTATTTTTTATACAAGAGTTTTCACTTCGAGGGCAACTGCTCTTTTTTGTTTTTAAATCGTTAACCCACATTCGGGATTGTGGGTGTATATTATTGATATATACATTCAAATTTTATTCGCTATGATCTAACATAGCGTGTTACAATAACATTGTGAAATGATCGTGCAATGATATTCTGTTTTACAAAGCAGAATCAGCAATTCGTTCATGGGCCAGTGTATACGTTTTTATAACAATCAACTTATATTCGAGATTTGCCAATTCATAAATTTAAAACCATAATTAAGGCTAAATTATGTAAGAAAGCATATTACAAAATCTCTGATTACATAGGAGATAAGACCGCATGGGATTTAAGTGTCTATTATTTAGTGTTGCTATTTATTTTTCTTTTGGAATTACATCAATGTTTAAGCGTAGCGTGTTGTTCCTGACATGCTTGGGGTATTGCTGCTTTCTAGACCCAATATGACCACCGTCTTTGGGGGTCTGGTTTAGTCATGCTCACTATTATGTCTTTGCATGCGGTGGCTGTCTGGCGCAGGTCACTCCCTTCTCTCCAATTTGGTCGAGGGGAGAGATGTCTGTTCCAGTACTCGTGAACGGGTGCTGCTTGTGTGGACTGGTCCATCTGGAATCCTTTAGACACTCTTTATAAATAACATCATTAGTCTCATATCTCGGTCGTACGGCATCACACTGGAGCTAGATCGTAAACTATTTAATTGTAACCTAAGAGAGAGAATTAAATCTTCGCCGGATCTTCTCAGTGGAGGCCGCGTTCCATACCGGTGATAGATTAGTAGTTAAATTAGACATAATACTAAATATAAATTGGCTGTGTATAAGCGCCTCCGCAAGTCTTAAACAAAGTAAATTATTTAAGTTTGAGTTTAAAGTCGAATAAGGGTCCAGGGCGAAAAAAAAGTGTGTACCACAAAGACATGTCACTTTGAAGGAACTAGCCTCGATCTAGTCAACCCAGTAAACTCAGGTCTACATTCAATCACTCGATAGTTTGCTACTGCAATTTATACTAATATCATGTAATTAAATTTCAATTTGTTTTATTCTATAAATCCTAGATATATTGACATACATCATTTACTTTTAACTCCCGGTTTACAGCACAATTTCGCGAAAGTGAGGAGAGAATTGGACATAAAATTGCCCAGTATCAGGTTATAAACTGCGACAGTGAGCATATGAAGTTTACATACTCGCGTTCTTTATTTTCACTTTACTAACTACTGTCACAAAAGTGCGATGAAACTCGAGCAGATGTGTCCTTTGTGAAATCATGTAAATACAAGTAGATAAATAAACTAAACATCAACATTTTGTTCTGTTATCGGCAGATAGCAACAATGCAGCGATGAGCCGTGACATTGAGCCATTGTGCGACAGTTTGCTTCAATCAAGGCTACCTACTTCCCGAAGTCATTGATTACCCTAGGGCTGCCACGTTCAAGTCGAGGGAAGTTTCTTAATCGTCATCACTCATCATCGTGTCGTTACGCTACTGGGGCCAATTCTTCTCCAAAAACTCGGCTAAAAGCTGTACGCTATCCGATGAGTCAGGACGGCGACGCCGACGGAACATGGGGAGTTGAAATATAATGAGCTTTAGAGGGGATTATACCCCGCACTCGTCGCGCTACGCCGAGCTGTGTGGCATCCCCTGTATAGTTCAGTACTGTTACGATTGCGGGTAAATAAATGCCGCATAACTTGCGAAGTACTTTATTAGGCGCTATACGCACAAAACAGTACGCCGAACGCAAGTACAGACAAGCTCTAAATACAAACTAGTACTATTGTTTCCAATATTGCTTCCAAGTCGCTCAGTCACTAGTAGTATCCGTATATCGTTGCTAAGGTCGCCGGTCTTTTCCACTTAGATCGCTTGTTCTCGATTTGATCGCTGTCGCTTCCCAAACTGTGTCTCGCTGCGTCAAGTGTTCCTTTTATACTCGTATGAAAGTTCTAGAATGGACGCGAACCCTCCAAGTACATCGATAGAAAAGTCCAGGTACATCGAACAATAGCGGCCCATTTCACAAAGAAGAATTATTGTTATTGCCTACTTATTTGCCGCGACTGCGTGCCGGCGATAATAAAATGATGTGAATGATTCTAGATCTTTCCTCATCTAGGATCGATAGGGACTTAAGGAAATGTAATGCATTTTAAAATTAAAATCCGACCTCGCCAGTGAAGTTGGTGTCTGATCCTGGCTCGAGATAAGTGTCGGTACGACCTAGTATTAATAATCAAAGCTGACATCCGACTAACTACAGAAGTACAAGCGTTCAAACGTTTTTGCCATGCCTATTACTGGAATCAAACATAAGGATCACAAATAGGCGCATAAACCGCCGTGGTGCTTTACGACTGGGCTTATCCTAGTTGTAGTTTCCTTTTCTATGGCTGATCTGCCAATTTTTTGTGTCTCCCGCTTTACAAAGGAGGGAAGTGGAATTTTTATTTTTCCTACTCCTGTTTTTGTTCTTTCTAATTAAATTTGTTGCCGGTTCCAAGGCAATTAAAGTGCTTCCCGGGACACCCCAAGGTTCAAACCTTGGCATCATCTAAGGAGACCATTGTGGATCCTGGCTTATAGGAGTTACAATGGTGGGAAAGTGTGGCAGGCTTTGTCCCATAAAAAAAAAAACTACAGAAGTAGTACTTATCAGACTTTTACAATGTGTAACAGCTCTATTATGTCCTTAGTAATGATTTCTCAGTAATCATTCATTATTATAATAATTATTTTCAGAAATTCTGACAACCCTATCTCATACTTTTCTTGATGCGAATAAGGAAAGCTGACCTTATTGTGTCCGGTCTGAGGTTAGAGGAAACCAGGAACCGGTCCATCTCGTTAACATTCTGTTTTGGAGACTTCCTAACATAATAATGTGTTTTATTCGTCCTTCTTTGTTATATATTAACATGGAAGAAACGATAGATGAAAAAAATCAAGCTTATATACGGCTAAGTAATTATGCAATTTAAAACGGCCAATCAAAATCGATTTATGTTGTTGGCCGTAGAGGAGTTCCTTCGTCTGGAGACAATCCTAGGTGTATAATCAGGTTATGCTTACCATAAAAAAGGCAATGTATCAACGTAACTGAACCAACATATCAAATTACAATTCCGTAGAATAAGCGAAATTGGTTCTAATTCAGCTTGTGAGCTTTGCAAGATAATAAATTCAGCATGTGCAATCATTACAAGTTATTGAACTAGTAATGATTGCATACTTGCTTTGCTTTGCAAAGCTTGTAAAAAGTGAAAGTAAGGTAGTTTTATATCCCTATCTCCAGTTTAACTAATAACTAATTGGATGTCACACATACCCGATCACACCGTCATTTTTATTATTGTTATAATCGACCTTTTTAATACATTTTTGCTAAAGCCTAGTGTTGTTGGTATGATTTCCACTCTAACCAATAAGTGCGTTTAATCGCTGTTCTAATTTTCCAATGTCTTTTGCAATAATAATTCGACTTAAAATCGAGTTTAGCCGGCGACACTCGTTCCTCATGCTTAGTCATTGTCAATGTTTCGTCTAGACGGACATTGTTGTATTTTCTTTTATCTCTGTGTTCAGTTTATGTTCAACGCGTGACACGATAATTATTAGCTATTATGCTTTTTTAACTTGCAGTTTTCCTGCTTTGAGATATGTGTGAGCCATTGTGTGAAACATCAAAGACATCTACGAGTATCTAGAAATGATGTGCCTATTGAAATGAGCCGATCTGCTGTATAAAGGCTGTCATGAAGTTTTCATGGTTTTAAGTATTTTTGAGTTTTCCGTAATAAAACAGAGGTAGATGAAATAGAGGTGCTTTTGGACATACACCACCCGAATTGAAATAACCACAGAAATCGTAATAATTAAGCGTATGTGTGTGCGTATGATTAATCCTCGCTGTTGGCCACGGGGCCTTTACAGCATCACCGGACAAGTAGGCGAGCGTATAAACATTATGCTCGAGCCAGAATGGCAAGGGGCCAACTAGCTCAAAGGCGCCACAAAGAGGAACGGCCTCAACTTAGGCTGTCGCTATAGGGGAGTCCATATACTATGTGTCTCAAGTATTACGATTTCTGTGTGGGTAATAGTTTGATCGTTTATATGTAGGTATATATACGTAGGTACGTGAGTTATCTCCAAGAGGATTGGTAGATGCGTATATAGTGCACCCACATTTAATGTAGATGCTTAGGTACTCCGAACAAGATATCGACCATATATATCCGTGCATTTATCCGCAAAACGTCAGATCATGTTTTATGAACCGTCGAGTCGTTCCAACCCGCTTATAGTACCCGCCAGCGACTACGTAGCAGACTCCTTCAGTTTCTACTATTACCATGCCCTGTGCCACGTTTTAACTCACCCTTCCGATGCCCTCACTTCCCTTAATTACCTTCACATGATTAGATTACGACGGCTGATACATGATTGAATAATTTGCCGGACGGCGAGACACCTTTATATCGGTGCTTGAGCAACAATATGTGGATGGAAAGATGTAAAATTATTATTTTAGTAATAGTTTCTCGCCCTCCTTATTCACAGGAATGACATTTCAAAGTGGTGGTAGAGTCTTTGTTAATTTTCTGAGGATTCAAAAATACTATAATAATTTACATGAATAACATTGTCCAGTCCAGTGATCGACCATTTTAATCGCCCCATCCGTGGGCGCGTTCAGCTCTTTCGTTGCCCCCTTAACTCTTCCGAGTAGCGTAGTTATAGCACGCTCGCCCTCTTTTGTGGTGAAGCTAAAGGTCCATAGGCCAACAGCAGACTCATTCACACATACTTGGTTAACTGTAATTTTATAAATATACACTATAAATTTAACCTTCGTTTTAACTATGGACTGACAGTGATGTGATAAGTGTTTTTATTAACTCTGAGAATACGATTGTAAGCAAAAATATTTTGATTCGTTTCTTGATACAATGATTGCATGTCTGATGTTATCTAAATACATACAGTTTAAACTAAATATTATTTTGGGCCTCTAAATTAGCGTTAGTTTTTTGGAGAGCTGTTGTTTTTTTATAATTAGTACACGGAATATTTATTATTTATGTCTTTACAATATAAATAATTAATGAAAAATATATTAAGTTAATCTTAAAAGGTCACATCCGCATGGAATGTACATGGCCATCATTCTGGCCATGGCCACATGGTCAGAATGCTGGCTGTGTTTCCTAGCTGAATAAACTAACTAATATTTTGATTGAGGATTGAACCAGCCCTCTTGTTATGTGAAGCGATCAGTCTATGTGATAATATTCATAAAGATAAACCATTTCAAAGCATAACTCCATGAGCCGAATATTTTTAGACTGCGGCAAACGGCACAAATATGTAATTAAATTGAATTTAATAAATAAATCGATATTATTTTTGAATTCTGTAAGTATGTAGTCACGACTAAAATGGTTGCTCGGCACATTGGATAGATGTAAATATAACTTTCTTTGCTTGTAAACATTAATTGGATATTCGTACGATTTACAGATATTTATTACAGTACGTATCCAAATGTGTGTGATATTTGTGTACTGTCCTAAGATCTTGCGCCGCACTAACCTACCTAGTATGCACCAAGGTATATCAAGGAAGAAATACGTTAAGAAATTAAACCGATAAGGTAATCGTCTCAAAAACAAGATGGGTAGATGTTGTCAAGAAGGACTTGTGTATCTGCAATCCGCACACGACACGTCCAGCAGAGGGAAGTGGAAGTGAAAAATTAGGAAGGTAGACCCCACCATCAGATGGGAATAATAATTGCCAAGGAGAGAGAGAGGTAATCGCTCGTACCTACTCTACGTGACTTTGTAGCCCCAACACAATCAATTCAATTACACAATACTTGGTTAAAAGAATACGAGCATCGGGTAATCCCGGACACTGGGTTTTTAAGCTTATACTGTAGCCGGAATCCGCAGGCCAACAGAGTAAAAAAGGATTTGGCATCTCGATAACGATGTAAGGATGCTACGAATACATACTTTGGTATATAATACGGTGCTATATTGGAATAATTTAGTTTGAAGTTAGTGGGGATGGTAATAGGTGGTTTTGTTGATAGTGTTTTTTAAAGACGAATGTGTAATAGACGCGTATAAACTGAGAAAAATTGATGAAGCAAGTGTTGAGTGTGAAAATTACAACAACTAATGAGAGTCATATAAACAGGAGCGTTAGTTTTCTTTATCTTTTGTACAATGGTAAAAATAGCCTTTGATTAAATTTTATTGTGAAGATTCGCAAATTATTACTGCTAGTATAGAGGAAATGAAAAACCAACATTATTATGACCACCATTAAAAAAAGAGAACATAAAAGAAAAACAATGCTAAAATGATCTCTATTTCGACATTGTTGTCAATTTCGTAATGGAATGTGACCACATCGGAGTAGATAAATATTTCATTATAACATTATAATATTTGGGAATTGTATAGAAGTAATAGTAATAGGCCTATATTTTAAACAAAAAACATTAATTTCTTCTTAAATGCATTTGTATTCACATGAATTGATTTTTTATTACAATTTAATGATACGTTTCGTTGACCCAGTCAATAGTTTTTTCACTCCAAATAACTACATTATAATTTGTATCGGACTTTATTTATTCCAGTGTCCGACAATAGAATGATGATGAAATCAGTGTTTCCCAACAGACCAGAATTTTTCAGCAATTCACAATTTTACGTGCGCGACGGACATCACTTTCAACAGTTTCGATCAAGCTTAGTCTAGCATTTAGGTGGCATATTAGGTAAATTATATATCAGACTTAAAATCATCACTCTTAATTTCATAACACCTTCACGCCTGTATTCCCCAAGCGAGTGTGGCAGAGGTGTACTGTGCACACCCACTTTTCGCTGATGATGTTAGGTCCCATGTAATAGGGGGCGAGTCTAGTGCCATATACCGGACACCGGTATATGGGGTACCGGTTTTTTTAATAACTCCTCTGCTTATGAACCGATTTTGATACTTCTTGCGATGGGTTCAGTATAGTTTTGAGGTGGTCCTTTTTTAATGTTATTGATATTGGACCTTGGACTTTGAAGATACACCAGGGAACTCCTTAACGGCGAACAGCACGAATGTATAGATTTCGTTATTATAGTTAATATATTAATCTTGTAGGTACCTTACTGTACAACTCAGCAAAATAATATAATATCGGTATTTAAATATTAGTAAATAATTCACTCGTGACTTAAAATTGTAAAATAAAAATCTTTTTTAATAAAAGGTAAATCGACTTCAAAAAGCCAAACCAGACCTTAAATATTTATTTTTTGCTTTTTGAAGTCGGTTTACCTTTTTTTTAAAATATTTTTTTCAAACCGCACTGGGTCCGCTGGTAGTATGATACATTCTCTCCCACTTCAATTTGTGATATGTGAGATTTGTCGGTCTATGCCCAGCTGTGGGAAAGTGTAGGTTTATATATACAAGCTGTTACATAATAAACGAAAGATCTGAAAGTAGTTTGTTCTAAATCGGTAACTGAATTGATTCAAACAATTTTTAATGTATTTTATATTATAAAAAAAAAAAAAAAACAAAAAATAAACACCGGTGACAGTGTTTATTTTTTGTTTTTTTTAGGCGTGAGCCTATATTCCCCAGAAGGGGTGGCAGAGGTGTACTGAGTACACCCACGTTTCGCCGACGATGTTGGGTCCCATGTAATAGGGGGCGTTTTAAATTTGCAAAAAATGCTTTTAGTCCTTCAGTGCGCTATAAAAAATTAAATTTATTCGTTATTCATAGAAAGAAGATGATTCCAAACGCATTCCTAAAACGTATTTCTTAAAACGCACACATACTCGTACAAGTTTCATTGTTAATTGGGGTATAAAAGCGCTTTAAAAAAGGGTAAAAACCGTTAAATTTGAAAATTTGGTTTTCGTTTTGAATTTATGAAGCAATTCTCTAATCGGGGTGTTGCGCGTTTATTATGTTCGGCTCAACGGGCTCATGGTCCATTCCACCTTTTTAATTGTGGTCACACATTTATAAGGTGTAAACCTTGTCACATAAAATTGATTTCTACTTTGAATTAATTGATCAGAACGCGCCTATAAGTATATTGTTTTTTTTTACCTCGCTTATGTTATAATTCTAGTTCTTTAATCTTATCATAGAAGAACCAAATAATACCACACCAGAAGAACCAAATCCAGTGACAGTGAAATAAGAGTGTATAAAAATGACTAGTGTCGAGAAATCAGTTGTTCCCGTTCTGGAGCCGCGGGAGACATGGCGGATCATGAAGAACGTGGTGGTCATCAGCTTGGCCTTCATGGTGCACTTCACAGCTTACAGTGTGAGTAATGTAGCCTTAAAGGCTTGCGCAGGACGGGAAGTGACGGCGTGGTGGCCCTCTACTGCTCTGGTCCCATCCAGTCGGATATATGGCCCAACCTTTAACAAACCAACAGCGGTTGCGCTGATGATACTGGGCACACGACGATAAATAACTTATTTTATTATTTTGTTTTATAGCTCACCTGTATCCTACAGTTGGGTAAAGGCCTCCCCTTGACGTCATTATAATTTAGTATTTTAAATTAAAGACAATTCCGTGTGTATATGTGGTTGGCTGCACTTGTGTGGTGAACCGCCCGCGGATCGTGGATGGCGGCGTGCCATCGGACCGGGGTCGACACATAATATTATCTATTTTATTCGTCTATCGCGTAATTAAAAAAAAAAATTAAATTAGTACACCGGCTATTATGTATTCCATTTCTGCGAGAATATAAATCAGAAGCCGGTATGATCACGATTTTCACTTTTTTGTAACTAGTTAATATCGATCTTTTTTGACTGTTAAGAATTCTCTTGTTTGTGTAAATTTTTATGTGCCTGCGAGCTTGCAAAAGAAGTTACACGATTGCATAATTTTTCAAATTATATAATTCACATTTTTCAGATTAATTATAAATTTTTTATAATTAATCTGAAAAATGTGAATTATATTTAGTTTAGCGCCTATACTTTATAGATGGAATAAACTTTTTTATCCAATGAATGAATCGCGATTATAATGTCAGCGCAGAAACCTATTGTTTTCTATAATTGTTGTTTGTTTATCGGGTGCTTCATCGGTTAACACCACAAAACAATCCACTCCGATCTCGGTCTCAAATCTATTCGCGCCTATATTAAAAAGGCGACACTTCGCAAACGCATCTTTCCCTGCGAATCTGCTAATCGTAGACGCCGCCGACTACGAACCCGACCCCTGCCGCTACCGCCGGCCGCGACATGTTTTCACCGATCACCCCGATGCTTTGACATCGCTTCTTTCTGCTCCGGATACGGGCGACGACGACGAAGTCGTAGATCCCCTAGCCCGCCGACCGGTGCACTAATTACACCCCCTCCCCCCGTAGCGATTGTCCAAACCGAGGTCGTTCCTCCTTGAGGCGCCCTCGAGTATGTCGGCCCTTGCCTTTCAGGCTCGAGAGTAGTGGTTGCACGCTCGCCCTTAAGTCCGGTAAAGCTGTAAAGGCCTCACGGCCAACACACACACACCACAAATCAGGGTCTTTTTTGTTGCCTTTAGCAACCACTGTACTTAGCTAATCAGATGCAGCTTATCTTCAATAGGTGGTGCTAGCGTAGGGACACAGAACTGTAAGGAGATTCTTAATGCAAGTCGCAAAAAAATTCTAATCACTTAATAAATCTCTTTCAGCAACCATTGTGTTGGTTTTTGTTATCTGCCAGGATCTGCTTATCGTAGGTACAGTTTAGAGCCTATACTGAATCATCGTTTTCACGAACGGCTGATCCAATGTTAAGGAGCTTAAGCCGCTCCGCATATTGGATCGAGTAGACCGCGGATTCGATCCCCGCATGGGAATTTTTTTTTGTGTGACTCACAAATATTTCTTCTGTATGTGGATTTTGGTGTTTGTAAACGCACTTACAACACTGAAATATTTCCTAGATTGGGGCTGTTTTATTTAAAAACGATTAATATAATATACCTAGTAAGCCCATTTAGCGCAGTGGTTAAGAGCTTAAGCCGCTCTGCCCACTGCGTCTAATAGTCGCGGGTTCGAGTCCCGCACGGGACAAATCTTTGTGTGATCCACAATTATTTGTTCCGGTCTGGGTATTTGTGTATGTGAATTTTCATGTTTGTAAACGCACCCACGACACAGGAATAAATCCTAGTGTGGGGCTAAGTTTAAAAAAAGAGAAAAGTGAAAGAGAAAGAGTAGGCACTGCAACTACTAAATTTCTTATGTTCCGTTCATACTGTTCTAGGGTGCTGCAAATCTGCAAAGCTCAATTAATGCAGAAGCTGGGCTGGGCACGGCGTCTCTGGCCGCTGTTTACGCCGGCCTCATACTGTCCAATATTTTCCTACCAGTCATAGTGATAAAGTAAGTTCATTTGCAGTTCAGGACAATTATGATGCAACTCCTCTTTTTTTATAAAATAAGGGCACTTCATACACTCTATCGGGTTTTCTCATTGATATATTAGTCGTACTTGATTTATATTATTATTGGATCACGAATAAAGTAACAGCCAAAAAATATATGTTTAGAAATAATTACGCATCTAAACCTACTCGTAGCTATCAACATTCATGTCTCGGTCACGAAATCAGCGGGAGCGGGGCGTCGGCGGCGCGGGGAGTGGCGCGACAACGCTGTACTCGGTCTCGAAGCCAGCAGGCAGATCGCACGGCGCTAGAGCGGCGTAGTGTTGAGTTACGAGAAATAAGTACCGAAATTAGACCGTCTTTGCTGTTCCATATTGGTGTTCTATCAAATATCATTGTAATAATTTGTTCCAACACGTCGGCGGAAATTTTGAAACTTCGGTCGTTTAAAAGCAAGAAAAGAATACTACCTCTACTAGAACTAGCCTCGAAGGCAGCGGCGCGGGGAACGGGCGGCAAGCGGCGTACGAGCGGTGCATACCAATCTAGCGGTGCCTGCGCGTCTGCATTGACGTAGTGTTGAGTTCTAGTATTCTTTTTTTGCTTTTTACCGACCGAAATTCCAAATGCCCGCCGACGTATTGGAGCAAATTAATACAATGATTTTTGATAGATTTGCTTTCACGCCCGGTTGTAGGAATTTACATCTTCTTTTGCCCGCAATAAATCAAACATTAGGAAGAAATTAGTATCAAAAAGATGTCGTCGCTGTATAGACATTTTGTTCGCGAACAAAGATACTAATTTCTCGTAACACAACACTACGCCGCTCTAGCGCCGAGTGGTCTGCCCGCTGGCTTCGAAACCGGGTACAGCGTTGCCGCGCCGCTCCCCGCGCCTCCGCCGCCGCCGCCCCGCTCCCGCTGACTTCGTGACCGAGGCCTCAGTGTAGACTAGTGAACAAGTATTGTGTAAGCATTACAATGTACGAAGCTACATATTTTTAAGGTCTACTTTTTGTAAGGAGAAATAAACTATTTTTATTATTAACTGTAGAAATTTGTTTTAAATAATTAATGACCTAAATATTTTTATTATAGTAATGTTAGCAACTATTAACGCGTCTTCACGTTGGCTGTGGTTGGATCGAACTGATTCGAAATAAGACCACACGATAAGAGAACAGAGCACAACAGTGCTCTATTTTGGGACGTTTTTCGGACGTATATCAATGGGATTTCTCAATAAAAGGATTTCACGCAAAATGTGTACCTACTTGTTATCACTGCCTCGTTAGTCTATTGGCGTCTAATGTGGGTGGTAATCTCGAGGACCTAGGTCATACAAAGTTTTTTCCAAGCTTTTATTTAACTTGTAATATTTGTATGTCTGTCTGTTTGTCTGTCTGCCTATCTGTCTCTCTGTCTGCCTATCTGTCTCTCTGTCTATCCGGTTCAAATCTTGTGGTGCATTTTTGGTATACGTATGTAAATTTGGTGATAATACAATATTATGGTACCATGAAGCTGGTCTGATGATGGAGTTGGTACCTACCGACTACTACATCTGTTCTTATAGCCACCTGGCCATAAGAACATATGAACTAAACAATGTAACCCGCTCGTGTTGTGGCTTGTTAGATTGGTATTGACAAGTACTATCCACCAGATAGTGTTTAGGGTTTGATGATAAAGTCAAAAGGTGGCCAATGGATCCACTTAACTACCCAATATCACCCCGCCGTGTTTGGGCTCGTTGGATTTGTCTTGACAAGTACTTGAGAGCCGGATGGCATCTAAGGTCTGATGATGGAGCCAGAAGGAAACCATAGGAACTCCTCAACTAAACGGTATATCTTAATTGTGATTTTGCTATAAAAAGCTTGTTCTTTAAAAGCTATTTTTAAATAAAAACCGTTGTTACTACTTGAACTACTGAGAGTAGTTCAAGTAGTAACAACGGTTTTTTTGAGTTACTGATAATTTATTAAAATAATCTATTCAAGTGGATATTTACCGCTTACATATGCTATAACATTAGCAACATCCTTAAGTGCACTCATTTCACTTTAAGTTTCATTTGTTAAGTCACTACATCTGCACAATCATGGACCTTTACACCAAGCTGTCTCACAGTGTGGAAGAGCTCACCGCAACTTTCACCACACGGATGGAGAGATATGAAGAAGATCTCCGGAATGTCAGCGGTAATGAAGCTCCACACAAGTCAATAGCTAGCCTGTCCCGGGACTTCACTGAATTTAAGTGTCTTATGTGGAAAACGATGGCTGTTCTGAAGACTCAGATGGAGTTACTGACTGTGGGCCTTGATCGGCATGAAATGGCTTCTCTCAAAAAGGTCTTGTTTCTCCATGGCCTTCCCGAGCAGCAGAATGAAGTGCACATCGATCAAGCGATGAAAATAATGAAGGAGAAGATGACGATCACCAATGTCTCTTCCTCAGACATCGTGGCCTGCCATCGCCTGGGAGTTCGTTCAGGCAAGCCTCGGCTGCTTCTCATACGTTTCCAGAACTACAGTCTGCGGGGAGATGACTGGCGCAGTAAAACTGAGTTGAAGGGCACTGGGTTAATTATCTCAGAGTTTCTTACAAAGCCCAGGCACGACGCGTTTCTGGAAGCTCGCAGACACTTTGGTGTAAGTCAGTGTTGGACCTCGGAGGGCAAAATAAACATATTGCTCCCAAACAAATCACGCCGTAAGATTGAGTCCTTAGCGGAGCTACGGCCACTTCTTACACAGTTCCCGTTGGTAAGACCAACACCAAAAGAAGTCACCGAAGGATCCATGCAGCAAGTTGGCAAATCAGCTACTTCAGCGACAGATAAAAAGTCACGAAAGTGTGCAAAATAAGAGTACCTGGTTCAAGGCACTACTTTTATTTATGTTTTATGTGTGTGACGGTCACTTTTTTATTTTGTAGGTAAATTAATACCTGCCTACCTTTTATTTTTTTATTTTTTTTGACGTTAAAACACTCGTTTAGAAATTACAGTTTTATATCTCCTGTGCTTGGGGTACGAGTGTTTTAGCCTCAAAGTTGTAACAATTGGCGAGTGCATCGAGGATGCCAGAAAATTATTGTATTTATTGAAAACGTTATATACTAATTTTATTTATTATCTTATTTATCTGCTGTTATTAATTTTATGTATATTATGTTTAATATTGATTCTGAAGATAGTTTTGTACCTTGTTCTTCGTCTGGTGAGTCTGATAAAAGCTATGCTAGTACGTTTAGTGAGGACTCCGTTCTCCTGCACGAGCAACTCTCTTCCAAATTTTCTGGCTTAGGCAATTTTTTAATTCAGTCCATATAAATGCTCGAAGCGTTCCCACTCACTATTCCGATCTACTATCATCTTTCGACTCTGACCTTATTCATGCAATCCTTGTGTCTGAGACATTTCTCAAACCTGTCCTTCCTTCTACGCAGTATGCGTTGCCGGGCTACAAGCTGGTGCGTAATGACAGAACGGGCAAGGGGGGTGGGGGTGTCGCCATATATCTGCGAGGAGATATCGTCTACAAGGTTCTTGATCAGTCTCCGAGTGATTATACAAAATCAGCAGAGCACCTATTTATAGAAGTTGATTTCAATCACAGCAAACTCCTTTTAGGTGTTTATTACAGTCCCTCTTGCCACATTGACTATTTTTCTTCTTTCGAATCTAAACTAGAATATTTCTCTTCTCTTTATGATAACACTATTATTCTCGGAGACTTCAACACTTGCCTGCTTAAGGACGATATACGCAGCCATAAACTACATTCTCTTGTTTCTTCTGTCAATATGCATATCCTTGAGCTTAATGCTACACATCATGCTCCCCATAGCACCCCTTCTCTCCTAGATTTGATTCTAGTTTCTGATCCTGATAAGGTGGCTAGCCATGGTCAACTACCCGCTTGTTTTTCCTACCACGACCTTCTTTTTCTGTCTTATAAAATTCGCACTCCTAAACGCAAACCCAAATTTCTTTTCCTTCGCAGTTTCAAGAACATTAATATGGATCGTTTGAACGCAGATGCGGGTGATATTGACTGCTCTTCTGTCTACAGCTGCAATGAATTGGACACGAAAGTGGCTGCTTTTAATAGCTTACTTTTAGGTCTTTACAATAGGCATGCTCCCGTAAAAAGGGTGAGAGTAAAGCATTTTCCCGCGCCCTGGATATCTGACACCATCAAAAAAGCGATGTCAGTAAGAAACAAAGCTAAAAGACGGTACAGAAAGTCCCCAACGGAAGAGAACTGGTCTTGTTATAAAGCTCTGCGTAATCGTTGCAGTCGTATGTGTAGAGATGCAAAAAGACGCCACATTCACCAGTCTCTACAAAATGTCAACACAGCACAAGTATGGCACTTTCTCAAGTCTCTTGGTATCGGTAAAACCCGCAGTGAGGATATAGCCGATATTGATCTTAATGCAATAAACCAGCATTTCTCCAAATCGCCAATAACCCTTGACGTCAATACGAAATCTTCTGCATTGAATAGTCTGTCTAATATTTCTTTGCCAAATTGTACTTCGTTTACTTTTCACCAAGTTACAGAAGGGGATATAAAGAAAATTATCCTATCCATATCCACTAAAGCGGTGGGTCATGATGGCTTACATATTCAGATGCTTCTCCCCATTTTAAATATACTTGTTCCTGTCATAACCCACATTATAAACCATTCCCTTGCAACAAACTCCTTTCCTTCAGGTTGGAAGAAGGCTCATGTCCTACCATTGCCCAAAATTGCTAATCCCACCGCTGTATCCCAATTTCGTCCAATGTCCATCTTACCTATCCTGTCCAAGGTACTTGAGAGTGTTGTTCATGATCAACTGTCTTGTTATCTCTCCTCTAACTGCCTGCTAAGTCCATACCAGTCTGGGTTCCGTCCTGGCCATAGTACTGTAACGGCGCTTTTAAAAATCACTGATGACAGCCGCTTGGCTATGGAGAATAAACTCCTTACCATTTTGGTATTATTGGACTTTAGCAGTGCTTTCAACTCAGTTGATTTTGACATCCTCCTAGGGATCTTATCATCCTTGAATGTGTCTTCTTCTGTAACTGAATGGTTTAACTCTTATCTTCGGGGTCGTTCACAATCGGTCCGCTACAAAGAGGCTTCCTCAGAGTGGCGTAATCTGACTGCTGGAGTTCCCCAAGGTGGTGTTCTTTCTCCTCTTCTCTTCTCGGTTTTCATTAACGCCATCACTACAATTTTATCTTCACAGTATCATCTTTATGCAGACGATTTGCAACTCTATCGTCATTTTAAAATCGACGAGCTCCCTGAGGTCATTGAAGCCATCAATAATGATCTAAAAAATATCAAAGAGTGGGCTAAAACTTTTGGCCTGTTTGTCAATCCTACAAAATCTCAAGTGCTCATTATTGGTGGCAGATACTACTATAAACTTTTGAATCACGATTTGCTTCCACCAGTATTGTACGATTCCGTTCCTATAGCTTATTCCAAAAGTGTCAGAAATCTAGGAATCTATATTGATTGCCATCTTTCGTGGAATGTTCATATTGCGGAAGTAAGCAGAAGAATATATTGCTCCTTCCAGTCTCTCAAACGGCTCCAAAAGTTCCTGCCCTTTCAGACTAGAATAACTCTTGCTCAATCTCTTCTGCTTCCCCTTCTGGACTATGCTGATGTGTGTTTTCTGGACGCGACGGAGGAGCTCCTCAATAAACTCGAACGACTTCAAAATTTGTGCATCCGTTTTATTTTTGGACTCCGGAAATATGATCATGTGTCGGAATTTCGAGCGCAATTGAGGTGGTTGCCTATTCGGCGTCGTCGAGATACTCACGTCCTTTCACTTCTCTTTTCTGTTCTCCACAATCCCAATTCACCAGCATATCTCAAGGAACGTTTTGAATTTCTAGTCTCTAGGGGAAAGCCATGTCGCACATCTACTTCCCTTCTTCTCCGTACTCCTAATCACACTTCTAGCCGTTATAGTGGTTCTTTTACTGTCTACGCGGTGCACTTGTGGAACTCACTCCCGCATTCCATCCGCAATAGCATCTCACTAGACGCCTTCAAGAAGAGAACTAAAGAACATTTCCTGTCGTCATGAATTATATTTATCGGTATATAATATTAACTTATATGTATTTGTATATATTTATTTATATATGCATATATTTAGTTATATTTTATTATATTTATGTATGTATGCAATGTATGCACTTAATGTGGTAGTCGTTAAGCCGAGTTGGAAGCCTTAAAGGCGGCTTGATAAGTTCCAACAGCGGGTGGCCACAAACCTGCCTCCACCAATCCGCACTGGGTCCGCGTGGTGGAGTATGACCTAATCTCTCTCACCTCGGTTTGTGAGAGAAGGCCTTTGCCCAGCAGTGGGCAGTATAGGCTGATATTATTATGTATGTATGTATATTTAGTACTATTTAGTTAGATTTCTATGTTAGTGTAATATTTTGTATAATATATATTGTTAGTTTAGGATATTCTATTTAATTCTACTGTAGGTACACTTGCTATCTTCTATTCTATTTTCATATCTCTATCGCTCTAAGGTTTGCTGGAAGAAAACTCAATATTGAGTTAAGCTCGCCTTTGTACATAAACTTTCCGTAAAATTGTTTTTGTTAACATAACACATGTGTACAATAAAGAATAAATAAATAAATAAAAAATATTTTATTGAAGATTGGTCAGCGCTTGATCTCTATTTCATCCCCTTGATGGAAAGTGAAGATGGGGCCGATGTGGCTCAATGACTCAGTAATAGCCTAGGACAAAGTGTACTTATTATAAAAAAAACTGTTACAACTGGGAGTTTAGATTTGTTTCTGGTACTGGCAATAGACTCGCCCGCATTTTAGCGGCTTGATACGTTCCAACAGCAGGCGACGACACACCTGCCTCCACCAATGCGCACTGAGTCCGCGTACGACCTATTCTATTTCATCTCAATATACATACATATATGAGCGCTGGCGTCTACTCAACAGCGTCTACTAATGGTGAAGCGCATTCAGAACAAGTTCACAAGATATTTGTATAGTGTTTACCCATATTATCCCTTAATGTATCCGACGTTGTTTATTCTGGGAATGACAGGATATAACAAGTTGGAAGTCAGGAGGGATTTTAACCTTGCGCAGTATGTGTTGAGCTTACTTCGAGGGAAGGTATCCAACCCGAGCATACTGGAATCGATTTGATTGTGTGTGCCCAATGAGTATGTGCACCGTAGGAGGTAACCACGACTTTTCGCGGTACCCTGAGGCCGAACGCACCTACTTGACAAAATGCCCTTAACGCGTATCATGCACACGCTAAATGTAATTGCCGATAATATTGATTTATTTTGTTGTTCTGTAGATGAATTTAAACGGGTCACACTGTACACATTATGTTACGATAATGGGTAATATTAAGATATAATTACACTATTGTATTGGGATAGTCCTGTAATAATAGTTGTAAGTCGGTATAAATAAATAAATAAACATGAGGATAGTATAAGCAGATTTATTATTTCAGATGGCTGGGCGCAAAATGGGCGATATCTCTATCGTTCATCACGTATATGCCGTATATAGCGGCGCAGTTGTACCCCACGTTCTACACCATGATTCCAGCTGGCCTCATCGTGGGCCTCGGTGGAGGTCCTCTCTGGTGCGCCAAGTGCACCTATCTATCAGTCGTAAGTAGAACTCTATACACTTTTGTGGAAGTACGCAGTGTGAGCTCTTAGAGCTGTGCTTACTGCAATTTTCTTACTGAACGCCAATGGTAAACAGTTTTCAGTTCAGCCAGTCTTTGTGGGGCTTTCATTTTCAAGCGCCTTTGTGTATCGAAAGGCATGCAAGGCAGTTCCAGTTACCATTTCATGTAGTTGTCGTTAAGCTAAGTTGGAAACTTTAACAATTGCTTGACCAATTTTAACAGTTGATGGCCACTGACTTGTCTGACCGATTTCTGATCCAGTGCAGATTGGTGAAGCCAGGTTTGGGACTACCCGCTGTTAGAAGTCATTAAACAGTTTATAAGGCGATAACCAAATTAAGTGGTAACTCAGACTAACGGTTCAAAGTGCTTTCCGAAGCACAGACAAATTCGAATATGGAAATGTTACAGATGGCCAACTTAGGCTGCTTAAACTGAACTCTGCTTAACGTTGGTGATCGCTAAGAACACCACCAACGAACGAACCAATATCACGTTTTTTTGTCCTGTTTCTATTCCAGGTGTCAGAAGCACACAGCACATTATCAAAGATATCGGCTGAGGCTCTCCTTGTGCGCTTCCTTGGCCTATTCTTCATGATCTTTCAAATGAACCAGGTGTGGGGGAACCTCATTTCATCATTGGGTAAGTCATCAGCACATTTATAGTTTCCAATTTCTGCTGCCAATTCATTTGAGTGGTTACATATAGTGAAAATGTTAGTTGATAGATCTGGAAATGCCTGAAATTGACGTAAGAAGGTGGAGGTATATGATGGGGATATAAATTCGAAACTCATATCGTGTTGTTATTAAACGAGTATTGGTTACATTTGGCTTTGTATATGTTTTATATCGTTGCTGTCGTCGCCTATCCCTTAATGAGTTCAATCACTTCTCGGTGCAAATTAAGACAAAAAGCAATTTGTTCTAATCTGGGCACTGATACACTTTGACCAAACGCGGCGTATTCCATTAAGGGATCATCTTACAAAGGTATCGTAACGTGCCTCGTTACATTATAAATTGGCCATGGCGATAAGGGCCCTGGATTTTATTGGAATTGGCCATGCTATACTGGCCATTTGTATAATTTTTTATTTATACTGATATTTTTTTTAGCAAAATTACCTTTTGTTTTTCTTTCACCCGTTCCAGTGCTCTCATCAGGTAATAATACAGCTGCAGTAACAGCAATAAACGAGACGATGATTCCGATAGTCTGCGGTGCTAACTTCCTTCCCAGTGCCGATGCTGGGGAGGCTCTGCCTCCGCAGCCTCCAGAGAAGATACAAATGATTTCGGGTAAGACTATAATACATTATGACTTTTTTTGTATGATTCCTGAAGTTTACTTACGAATTCAGCTGCGACAAGTCAAATTATTGACATAGACCGGTCTTTATTCTAGGAATATAAAAAATACAGTCATGTATAACTTTGATGTTAGTAGTATATATAGGTACGTACCGCTTCAATATTGGACTATGCAATGAGACGCAGTACGCCTTAGCTGCGCGCTATTGATATCAATTGGTCACACGTAATATTTAAACGCAAACGTGCTGTCTTAGGATTTGGTAATCCAATCTTATTATCATCCTCATCAGCCCATATCCGTCCACTGCTAGACTGCATCTCCCAAGACATGCCATTGAGCCCGGTCTTTGGTTCTTTTCCTCCAACCGCTGTCAGCCACCTTGCGTATATCTTCGCTCCGCCTAGCTGTAGGGCGTCCTAACATACGTTTGCCGAGCCGAGATATCCACTCAAGAACACTTCTAGCCCAATGGTTATCGGTCCTTCGGCAAATATGGCCAGCTCACTGCCACTCCTGCCAATTTTATTAATCGGATAAAAATCATGTGTTACAGAAAGTGATGTTAGATAAGCAAGATCCGGAATAATCTGGAGGGTACTTCATGGTGAGGGGCTATTTTAAGAGTGCCTAATCGTACTAGTATAGAGTAACAATAGACAAAATGTCATTGTATAAGTCCATAGTGCCGTGACGTACATATACTCCTCAATAGAAATATTTTGAAAAGAATAATTACTACGTTATGCAAAATAATCTGTATGGGGTTTAAGGCATTGCATAAAGCTTCCAATACAAATAGAAAGCTTAAACACAATACAACACTATTGTGCGTTGATAACGTATTTGGGAAATGGACTAGAATAGGGCATAAAAAAACTTTTTCAAATGCCTTTATGTTTGGATTTCAGGAATATATCTCGCATGCATGGCTGGGGCGGCTTTAATAGTTGCTGTAGGCGTAGATTCTATGAAAAGGTAAATATGCCTTAATTTTCTATTAAACCACTGTTATATTCAACTTATAGGAACTCAACTTAAACACCTTAAACGAACTCGGAAATTAAAAAAAAACGGGCTTCCTCTAGTATCGCAGATGTCTGGGATGTAGGTGCTTTGAATATTGCTGATGGATCGCGAGGGGAGTCATGTGAGTGGGTGCGAGAGAAGCGACTTTGTTTTATCATGATGTGCTGAATCTAGAAAAGCACAAGAGAAGGGAAACGGTAGAATACATTTGGAGTTTCTAAAATCTCCTTTGATGCCAAAATACACAGAGGTTTCGTATTGTGGTAAAACTTCCACATAGGTACATACCTAAGTCTATACCGTAGAAGACTGAGAATCTTCCAAAGGCATTTACTGTGAAATCTAAAAAAACGGGTCCGTCTATGTGTTGGCGTATGCGAAATTGATGTATGTAAACGGGCTCACGATACGGAAATAGGTCTTAGTGTGTCGGAACATTAATGTTAGGTTTATAACTGATTTTCTAAATAACTTCATAATTATTTATTTATTGTATATATCAACAACATTACCGTTGTACACAAATCGTTTATACAATGATAGTTTTTATGTTCTGCGCAGCGTGTATAGCTATAATATCTAGCTGTCTATCTTTATTATCACGCCAGATCCCTTGCGGCGTAGGCAGAGAGTACAGAGTTCCGACAGGTCCTTTCCTTACATACCTCTGTGGCTTTTTACACTCTCATAGTTCGTCTCATACACGCTCTCCGGTTACGGAGCCGCTTAACTTGCCCTTCTATTTTCTTACCATGACCAAATAGACGGCCTCTATGGATGTCATGGTAAGATAGTCTAGGTCTTCCCCGGTACCTACATCTAAGCTGTAATATGATATGTAATATATAAATTAAGACTAAATTATTAAGAGTTAATGTTTATGCTATAAAAACTCGAATAGTGCCACATTATTATTCGCCTTTCCAGATACAGTTCTGGTCGAACAGGCTCAGGTGGCGGGCTATCAGGATTCGCCCTTCTGGCCGTCACCCTGAAGCTCCTGGTGGAGCCCAACCAGCTGCTGCTGGTCATCATCAACATGTTCATTGGACTACAGCAGGCGTTCTTCGGAGCTGATTTTACTGCAGTGAGTTTTTGTGTAGGCGTTCGATGACACGTGACTTCTAATTGCGATTTAGCGCAGTGGTTAAGAGCTTAAGCCGCTTCACCAACTGTCGTCTAACACGTTCGTCTAATAGTCGCGGGTTCGATTCCTGCATGGGACAAATCTTTTCGTGGTTCACAACTATTTGTTCCGGTCTAGGTATTTGTGTATGTGAATTTTCGTGTTTGTAAACGCACTCACAACACAGGAATAAATTTGGTTTGTTTAAAACGGGTTTTCCAACTCGCAAACCAAGTGCAAGGACTCTGTTTGCTCTTTGTCAGGGCCTTTGTCAGTCCTGCCATATGATGGCAGGACAGATGATAACTTCTGTTAGCCTATAAGTTGAGTCTATATGAGGACGATTAGTCTGTCAGTCTGTAAGTATGAGTTGAGGTGGGAAGTTGTAAATGCTACTCTTTTTAATCTCTCTCTGACTGATAGTCGGACTGGCCTTCTAACCTTTATCTCACGCCCTTGAGCTTAGTCTTCTGTATTATGATTAAAGACGGCAACATACTGAGTCTTAGTTGGCCCAGTGAAAGTTAAGGGTTGCGGTTACATTTTTTACGGAGTATTTAATTATTAAGGACTAGCTGTTTCCCGCGGCTTCGCACGCGTTTATTTTGTAATTCGACTTACGTAGGTAGAACTGTTTGGAACATATAACAGCTAGATATCCCGGAAGAACCTTGTACTCGTAGTGAATATATTGTATAAGCATTTTTCCAAGACTTAAGAGACACCTTCATATTAAGTTTCTTTTAAATCCGTTCAGCGGTGTTAATATGGAGAAATAAAAACAACTATCCCCCATGGATCCTGCATTACTCGAGCTAAAATGTAGTCTTAAAAAATCTTTGAGTAATCCTTCATTTTCCAGTGATAGTGTATTTAATCGGTTCCGCCGTTCTGACAATTAACACGGACAAACATATTTTTTTATTTTGCCCGTATGCGCATAAAATATCTTCTTTATTTGAAAATCACAAATCCCAAATAAATATTCCCGTGCGCTGTGCGGGGATCGTACCTGCGACTATTTGACAAAGTAAGGTAAGCAGTCTCTACCTTTTTTCGCTTAAATCAAATCGTCTTTGTTTTGCAAAATTATTTATACAGTCTACTTAAATATTACTATATTAACGTTGTAGAACAATTTCAGCATGAGCCCAGGCTTTCAGTCACCTGTGAAGAGGAAGAGGGAAATCGAAAGATGATTGAGATGATTAATATCTTCGGGCCTTTATGCAGGCCGGTAAAAACCCACCCAAAGCATATTGGTGTGATTTTATATACCACTTAGATGGATAGTATCGGCATGATCTAGTGCGCAAATAAAGTTACCTATTTCCAATTATTGTTTCACGACTTTAAGATACTTTAATATTATTTAATAATCTATATCATCATGTCAGATCCCTTGCGGGGTAGGCAGAGGGTGCAGAGTTCCAACAGGTCCTCTCCTTACAGACCTTTCTGTCTCTTTCCACTTTTATAGTTCGTCTTATACACGCTCTCCGGTTATGGAGACTCTTGACTTGCTCTTCGGATAAGACATGGTCTATTCATGGTAAGGTAGTCTAGTCCCCGATATCTTTGATCTGTTCTAGGTACACTAACATGAGACAGCGGCGTGTAAATATGTATATTTCTTTTTTGCTACCGTTTTTTTATTAATAATTCTTTATATATAATTATAAATATTGTATATAAATTGTAAAACTATAGATAGTTGTTGTTCTACGTCCTTCCACTTCGCATTGTATACCTGTGTGGATTTTTTCATATTAAGTTTCTTTATAATCTGTTCAGCCGTTTTAGTATGAAGAAATAATAGATAACGGCGAGTGTGTATGAGACGAACTATGAGAGTGGAGGAAGCCAAAGAGGTATGTAAGGAAAGAACCTGTTGGACCTGTGTACTCTCTGCCTACCCCGCAAAGGATCTGGTGTGATGATATAGATAAATAGATAGAAATACTAGATATTCAACAGAAGTATGTTTCGAGTTAAAAAGTGTTTTGTTTTATTTTACTATGTAAGACACCTTCATATCAAGTTTTAATTAAATTTGTTTAGCCATTTAAATACTAAGAACTAACAAAGACTAACATTTCCGGTAGAACCGTGTAGTATATATATATATTATATACTTTGTCAACTTCTACCAGACTTATTTCCCTATCAACTAACTCTATCACTAGATTCAGTCTCAGACGATTTAGCGCAGTGGTTAAGAGCTTAAGCCGCTCCGCCCACTGTGTCTGATAGTCGTGGGTTCGATTCCCGCACGGGACAAATCTTTGTGTGATCCACATCTATTTGTTCCGTCTGGGTATTTGTGTATGTTAATTTTCATGTTTTTAAACGCACCCACGACACTGGAATGAATCCAAGTGTGGGGCTACGTTTAAAAAAAAAGAGCCTTAGCCCAGCTTCACCCGCACAGGTGGTCTTTGTAAAATATAAACTAAACTATAGCGCGATCTTATTCAATATACAACACTAACACCGTCTCATAAAAAACGTATACAATATCTTCCTTTTCAAGAAGGATTATCAGTTCATCTATTTATCGATAATCAAAGATTATAATCTAGCTTAATAGTATCTAACGGTACATTGCCAGCTTAGTATGTAGCAAAGTGTTGTCAGTACATTTTGTGTTAGTCTTCTCGTAAGATATTCATCGTCATTACTGTTTCGTATCCGGCGCATTCATCGTTAGAGTTCTCTCCAGAAGAAACAATCCTGAATGCATCATCGGTTCATGCACAAAACCATGTTTAAGTGTTTAAATCAAACATGTATGAACAATTTGGAGTGAGTGCTTTTAACCACTAGAAAGTTTTTCGTGAGGAGACGAACCTGAGTCCAATATCAATTCATGGACGAATTCATGTATAGGCAGAATCACATATTTTACATCGGTATATTGCAGTTCGAGACAAAAGGTAATAAAGGTATGGTTTATCCCGCGACAATGTAGTAAGTTGTAAAATCGACTCTCTTTTTCTGTCCTCAAAAACTGTTAGATTTTACCAAAATATATTATATATTATTACACAAAATTTCATTGAAATCCATCAAACGGGCTTGGAGTAAAGTGTCTTTTTAGAAATCCAATGTTTCGCTTATTTCCGTCTGGAAAAACATTTTGATTTTTCGGGATAAATACCTATATACCGTGTTAACCAACATTTTAAGGTATCCGAATGCAAAGTTTCATCAAAATCCACTTAGTAGTTTTTACGTGATGATGGTTTATACCCTTGGACAGACAGACAAACAGACACGAAAGCCAAAAATTGTAGAATTGGCTTCTAAATTGATAGAATGATATGCCTGGGTTGTTATTTCCTAAAAATTTTCCATGTACAGACATGATTACCTTACAGTTTATTATATGTAGTATTAATGGATATAGATGCTTTACTTTTCCATACAAACCGTTTGATTTCCTGAAAACTTAAATATTAACTATATTGTCTGTCATATGAAATATCTTCGTTTTTGTACTTTCCTCGGAAACTGTTAAATTTTTCGAAAATATAAGTATACAGAGTTGTGATCTTTTGTTCAGGCTATAATTAAACAAAATTTCATTGAAATCCATCCAACATATTCGAAGTAACGTGTCTTTTTAGAAATCCGTTTTTTCTGGAGAAACCTTTTAATTTTCCGAAATAAATACT
Source organism: Phalera bucephala (assembly GCA_905147815.2). Classification (NCBI taxonomy): domain Eukaryota; kingdom Metazoa; phylum Arthropoda; class Insecta; order Lepidoptera; family Notodontidae; genus Phalera; species Phalera bucephala. The sequence continues at coordinate 8,462,637 of LR990621.1, read as the reverse complement.
ATACCTACAACATGTTAGCCTATATTATAAGGTATCCGTATGCAAAGTTTCATCAAAATCCGCCTGGTAGTTTTTGCGTGATGCTGGTTCATACCCTCCGACAGACTAACAGACAAACAGACACAAAAGCCAAAAGTTGCAGAATTAACTTCTACATCGATAGTGTGATACCCCTGGGTTGTTATTTCCTAAAAATATTCTAAGTACAGACACGGCTTCCTTACAGTTTTATTATATGTATAGATAATTGATGCAACTCAGCTTAACAGTAATATTGTTTCAGTCGTTCGTAGCGTGTGCTGTGGGTACAGGCTCCGTCGGCTTCGTGATGATGACGTATGGATTGGCTGATGCAATCGGCTGTGTGCTGACTGGCTATTTGGCTAAGGTAAGAGAAGTGTTAAACCATTATGGAAGTGGAAAGTTGTACCAACATGTTTGGTGATAGCTTTATATTAGCTGGAGAACAGTTGACCTACAGAATACGTATACGGGATCATAGTTCGAGCCTTATAAGGCAATATGGCATAGTTAAGTAATAATTTTAATTTAAAAATACTTTTTAAAAAACAAGCTTTTGTAGTCAAAACACAATGAACATGTCTTGTTTAGTTGAAAAGTTCCTATGACTTCTTTCTGACTCTATCATCAGACCTTGGACATCATGCGGGTCTAAAGTACTCGTCAAGACAAATCCAACGAGCCCAAACACAGCGGGGTTATATTCAATAATTGGGTGATTCCATTGGCCATCTTTCGGATTTGTCATAGACCCTGAACACTATCTGGTTGTATAGTACTTGTCAATACCAATCTAACAACCCTAAACACAAGGGGGTTACGTTCTATAGTTCATATGTTCCTATGGCCACCTTCCCAATCCAAAATCAGACCAGCTTCATGGTACTAGAATATTCTATCGTCACCGACTTTACACACGTATACCAAATTTCACCTCAATCAGACACCCGCAAGTGCTTGATCCTCAATTAAGAAGGAGCGATTCTGAGCAATTAAATTCCGTGTTTATTTGTGATGCCCATATCCCAATATAATTTTCATCATATGTGTATAGGTTCGGTAACTACGGTTCGTTACACCTGCATATTTCTTTTACCGCCTTGCAAAATAAGAGTAATCCATATCTATTGTCGAAGTATCAGTAAAAAATCAGTGTTAGACGAAATTTCTCGGTTTAAGTATAATGAAAAACGAGATATGACCCTTTCTAGGGCATGACAATAATATTGCGTATCGCCGTCGCTCGCCAAGAAAAGTCTTACCCTCTTATTTAATATTTCAAATAGCATTATCTGTAGTCTAATATTTTCATAGTATCAGCGTCGTAATATTAGGGGGCATATTTCCCGCGACATTTGCCACTACAGTTGTCAGCCGAAGTCGAGCGATGTTGGGCAACGTCACTTGACATCTTGGCCCGCCACCTATTATATACACAATTAATAGATTCATATATTGTTCGGTCACATATTGTTGCGCAACACATGTCTACACTCGGTGACTTCTGTTCCTCAAAAAAGCGACGCGGTTACAAAAAACAGGTCGGAAATGTCACCAGACATGTCGAGCAACATCGCCCAAGGACAGTCAACTTCACCTGACGTCATCAGCGACACACACTCCTAATGAATTCTAGGCTTTAGCCTTGAGATCCTATGTAATTGTTGTTGTTCAAAAAGAATTAATGTATTTTTTTCTTCAGATTACAGGTCGTCTCCCTCTTATATGTTGCGCCACGCTGATGCATGCGGCGTTGTTTAGCACGGTGCTGGCGTGGAAGCCGCAAGCTGGCTCCAGTCACGTGCTGTACATAATTGCGATACTGTGGGGATTATGTGATTCCGTGTGGCTTGTGCAGATTAACGGTGAGTGTAGTACAGTATTTATGTGGCGTGACCCTGGTGCACGCAGCGGTAATAAACACGATGCTGGCGTGGCAGCCACAGACTGTAGCACGTGGCTGGAATATCCCTGTGGCTAACATGGTACCTGTATGAATATTAAAGCGGTACTATTATTATGTAATTTCGTGTGACTCGCGCAGATTAACAGTAGTAAATCGATACAAGCTGTCCTCGTAACTATTGTAATTATAGTATAATTGTAAAGTATTTTTCAGACGTCACGGGTAGAAAAAATCATCAAAAGAATTCAGAAGCAAAATAAGCAACTAAACAATAATAGCTCTTTCATCTGCTAATATCAAATCGTTACCGATGCTTCTGCAATTTGAGCATTTGATTACAGTAGGTGAACAACCAACATTAGATTTTCTGAGCGGTTCTGTAGGTGCTGGTCCAATGTCTATCATTTTCTCCTTATTACTATGGAATATCGTCGTCGTTGTTAATTGCCGTGGCGATCTTTTGGAGAGGCCTATGATATTGGAAACTGTAACTTAAGTATTTCTTACAGCTTACTACGGCATCCTCTTCCCCGGTCGAGAAGAAGCTGCTTTCTCGAACTTCAGGCTCTGGGAGTCAGTCGGATACATCATCGCCTACGTCATCTCCCCTTATCTCCGCACAAGTTCCAAGACCTACCTGATGTTCTCCATGATGATTGTAGGAGTGGTCTGCTATTTCATAGTGGAAGCTAAAGAGTACAGGATAAAGAAAAAGATTGAGAATAAAGAGAAAGACTTGTGTTACATAAAAGGTTGTGATAATATTGCTTTTCAGAATGTTGAGCTTTAGAAGTACTGAGCTGTTCAATAAAATGCCCTTAAACTGTACTCCTAGTGTAAATTTTGGGTCAAATTAATGCAAAATTTATAGATATATAGATAGGTTTGTGGCCAGTTACTGTTGGAACTTATCAAGCCACCTATAAGGCTTCTAACTTGGCTTAACGACTATGGTAATAAGTGGTTACCAGGTCCTCCTTGTTGTGACTGTGGAAACTCAGTGCAGACTATCCAGCACATCGTGGAGCACTGTCCTACTCTTAAAATTCAGTGGCGGATACGGGTACGGTACGGGGATAGGGTCTACACCAGATGACACCGGAGGCTAAATAATGGCTCCTCCACTAAGTAAGTTAAGTTTTGATCGTGGTTCGCATTATTAAAAATACACCGCCATACGATGATAATGATGATGATGACCAAGTCCAACGGCTCAGTGTGCCTTCCGAAGCACGGAGACATTCAAATATGATAATGCCAGAAATGGTCACCCATATCAGACTGACCAACCAGAATGCTGCTTAACCTTGGTATTCGTTAAGAACATCGCGGTCGCACAGCGCTACGAGCGCCTTATATCATGGAAACTAAAAAGTACGCTCTTTGTTAACCCAAAAAATTATATTAGGCGCACTGTTCAATCACTAATTTCTGGTATGGCTTCCAAGGTATTAATTAAACAACGAATGCCCGCTCCTGTAAATAAATTTAAGGGCAGCTGTAAAAATATTGACGTGCATTTTTTTCTTTGTGCTATTATTAGGTTACTATGTTTGTTGCGAACGATATAACGATCTTATTTAACAAGATGCCTATATGATGAGACTATTCTTTTATCTGTAATTATAAATATACAGGTGAGCCATCGAGATAGGGCAGTATGGGTAAGTTTGAAATTTGTCCTACAGCTACCTATCTCCTTCTCCGAACTCCCCATTATACTTCCAGCCTTTATGATGCCTCCTTCACTGTACGTGCGGTGAAACTATGCATCTCCCTTCCACATATCATACTCGTTAGCTGTTCTCTGAATGTTTTCAGGGAAATAGTTAAAGAGCATTTCATTTGCAATTGATATAAATTTTATTATGTTATATATATTATTAATTATTTTATATTTATATAAGTATATATCTATGTATATAAATTTATGTATATAGGTGTATTTATTTATATACTTTTAATTTAGTATATGTGTTATGTTAGTATAATTTATTTTGACGGACGATTTAGCGCAGTAGTTAGGAGCTTAAGCCGCTTTGCCCACTGCGTCTAATAGTCGCAGTGGGCAAAGCGGCTTAAGCTTAAGTCGGGTTGGAGTCCCGCACGGGACAAATATTTGTGTGCTCCACAATTGTTTGTTCCGGTCTGGGTATTTGTGTATGTGAATTTTCATGTTTGTAAACGCACCCACGACACAGGAATAAATCCTAGAGAAGGGCTACGTTTTTAAAAAAAAAAATGAATTATGTATGCAGAGACTTCGATTTTTGTTTTCATCTTTGCTTTGTATCTTTTTTTTTCTTTTAGAATTTACTGAATAGTTATACAATTGCCTTCACTTATACGCTAAATATTCCCTTTGCACTCCAAGGTTAACTGGTAGACAACTCAAATTGAGTTAAGTTCGCCTTTGTACATCATATCTGTAAATGTACTTACTAATTTATGTTACTATGTACAATAAACAATAAAAAAAAAATATTGAAGTTATCGAATAAGATTTTCGTGATTTAGGGAACTTTGAGATCTATTTTTCATGTAAAAAACAGGATTTATCTTTAAATGCTGTTTTTTATGTTGTATTTGTGGAGTTAATTTCATAGGCGACTAGAAAATTGATTCTGGTGATTTGCTCAAGAAATATTGGAAAATGGTTTATTGGGGTAATTGATAGTGTAAGGCTATAAAATATCTTTCTATGGAACCCAGTATATCAAATAAAAAGAAAATGAAAAATTTACTATTTTAATTTATTTTAGTATATGTTCAAATTGTAGGCTTGTCTTAAAGGATTTTTTATTTTGCATGTCATAATACAGTTTTGCTTAGTAAAATAGATGATATGGTTCTATATACCATATAACCGGCGAGCGTCTATGAGACCAACTATGAGAGTGGAGGAAGCCAGAGACTTCTTGAAAGAAAAGAACCTGTTTGAACTCTGTAACTCTCGGTCTACCCTGCAAGGGATCTGGCGTAATTATATAGATAGATAGAAGAGGTCACAGTTGTTCTCGTTTTATAATAAGAGTGTTTTTAGCGCCAGAATTGGTTTTAGTTCTAAGTTTTCCTCATATGGACCCATCTCGATGAATCATTCTGTATTGTGAATACGTATGTTATTATAGGTAGTAATAACAATAATTTGCTTTATTTAGTTAAAGTGGTTACCATTCAGAGTGATCTCTGTCCGCCAAACTAGCAAAAAGCTGTGTATCAGGAGACAGTGCCTTCCCATTAGTTGCTAAATACAATTATGTAACATTAACATTGGGTATGATTATGTGATACTTTATAGTATGTACGCCTGCATGCAGCTTTGACTTAAATTTACTCGGTGAAAATAAGCACCGGCCACATACATTCCTTATTCCTTGGCAGATTTGTGTACTCAAATTTCGCTGACGTTAAGTTTCAGTGTAATAGAAGGAGACTTTTTAGACACCAGTAACATTCTAGACTGTTACTGAGAATCTTTCGATACAACAACGGGTTCGAAACCTGGATTTGGTGAGCTCCAGCCGTAATATGCACCACAAGACGAACTCACTATTCCACTAGGAAGATCTGCTTGACATAATACCATTTTTTAATAAAGCAATTTAAAGCAAATTTAATTTGACTGCCTCGTTGGTCTAGTGGCAAAGCGTATCGCTTTGTGATGGCGAGGTCCTGAGCTCACATCCTAGGTCGGACAAATGTAGTTTTTCTAACGAAAACTTCTCAGTGTAAGGCCGGAGTCTGAAATTGTGCTATGGTATACGGTATATGGTAATAGGCTCGCCCCCTACTACATGGGGCCTTACATCGTCGGCGAAAAGTGGGTGTACTCTGTACGCCTTTGCCACCCCCGCTTGGGGATTCTGGCGTGATGGTGTTTGTAATTTCGGCTGTTATTTGTATATTGCCAAATAAAGATACCTCAATTATCAGTGGAACCCCTCGTTCGTAAAGACGCTTTTTTAATCGCGCGGTGCAGCAGCGCTGTACAGTGTTTTCAAAAAAAAATACAATAAGCCATTTATTTTAATCCAGCGCGTTAAAAAAGCGCTCGTGCTACATAGGGTAAAGAAATTAAGGGACCAGTAGAGTTCTTGTGATATTGTTATAAATATTTTAATTATTAACAAGGTATTATCTGTTAACTTAGTTTTAATGATGACTTAATCTTTATTCGTAAGCTCAGCATAAGGATAACACAATTATGTATAAATTGACAATTACAATAAATTAGACTAATAATTAAAGTTTTTATTATTTATCTAATCTAGGTTAAGCAGTGATAGCCTAGTGGTTAGACCGTTGAACTGTAAAGTCAGAGGTCTTGGGTTCAAACTCAGGCACGCACCTCTGTCTTTTCGAAAACATGTGCGTATTAAAAATTAACTATCACTTGCTTTATCGGTGAAGGTAAACGTCGTGAGGAAACCTGCATGCCTGAGAGTTACTCTAATGTGCGCGAAGTTCGCTAACCCGTACTGGGCCAGCGTGGTGGACTATGGCCTAAACTCTCTCAGTTTGAGAGGAGGCCCGTGCCCAACAGTTTCTTAACAGCGCTAATATTATTATTATAATCTAGTTTACGCTAGTGTTGCGGGACCGCGGTGTTCTAAACGAGGCGAGCAAGGTTAAAGGTATGTTTGGACCGATCAGTTTCCATAGGTGACCGGTGGTTTGTAGCATATCCATTTTCGAGCGCTCGGGTTTCGCGAGGTACCTTGAGCCGTTGATCCTGGCTGCCACGCAATGTAGCATTTGTTAAGCTAAGTTGAAAGCCTTAGTGACTTGAAGTTCCAAAAGTAGGTGGCTTATGGAACCAATAAAATAGTATCGTTGAGAACGAAGATTATTTGATTTTACTTGATCGGTTCAATTAGTCGAAGTGGAACTATTACATCGATTTGTGACAGATGGCATTTGCTGAGCAGTGGGTCAATAGACGCTTTATTATAATTGATTTTTGAATAAATTATATTTGATTGATTTCTTGTAATTGACCGTGGCTCTACGTTAATTTCTGTTATATCACAGGTTTTATACCAATTAAATTCTACAGTATTCTCAAAACAAGTTTTGATTTTATTAATGTGTATACAGTCCAACAAAGATCTTTTTTCAACCGAGGCCAAACAGGGAAGTAATGGAATATTTGAATGTAAAGAAAACCAAGATTATGGTTTTAGAACGGGAAGAAACCAGAACGAATGCTAGGATTGTGGTCGGTAATTATGTGCTGGGGTATGAGAAAGAGTTTGTATATCTTGGATGCGCCTTCAGTAAGGAAAGGAAATACACCGCTGACATTGAAAGAAGAGTGAATGTAGGGAAAAAGAGTGAATGGTGCAATGGAAAAGTTACATGAGAGCCGGCATTTGAACCAAAAGGCGCAGCTGGCCATGCATAACGGAATGCTTGCCCCAATGCTATTATATGGCAGTGAGAGGTAGGTATGTAAGAAGGAGAATGAAAGCAGGATAAATGCAGTCGCAATGCGACCCCTGCGGAAGATGTGCGGAATCAAGCTGACCGACCGTATTTGCAACAGCGTAGTAAGGAAGCGTGTAGGTATGAAAAATAGTATCGGTGAAAAGATGAGAAAGGGTATGCACCTACCACTATTCCACTAGGTATATCTGCTTTGACATAATACCTTTTTTTGATAAAGTAATTTGACTGCCTCGTTGGTCTAGTGGCAAAGCCGTATGCTCCGTTGGTTCGGGCATACAGAAAGAATGTTGGAAGAAATAATGACAAAACAGATATCAATGCGAAAGTGGTAGGTAGGTACCGGGGAAGACCTAGACTATCTTACTATGACCAAATAAATAGACCGTGTCTTGGCAAGATCAGAGTCTCCGTAATAGGCGCGCGTGTATGAGACGCACTATGAGAGTGGAGGAAACCGGAGAGGTATCTAAGGAAAGAACCTGTTGGAACTCTGTACTTTCTGCCTACCTCGCAAGGAATCTGGTGTGATGATATATATAGATAATAATATGTCGTTTATAACATGACAACTATCGATATATCAAAACACGATATACAGTCCCGTTCTAAAGTTAACAAAATACGTCCCCATATAAGCGCGGGTGGATATACTTATGAAATAAACATAAATTAGGGCATATTGTACCTTACTAGTATCACTTAAAGTTGTATTTGCAAAAAAGCGGAAGCCTGTTAATTTTTTAGAACCGGCCACTTTTGCATGACATTTGGTAGTCCCATTTTTCGTGCGGCAAGCGCGTATCTACCTGTACGTGATCGATGTGTCGTTATATAAACTAGTGGTCGCCCATTGGTCGAAATTCGACCTACTCCTTCATCGTTTGCTGGTTATGTTTGACATGTAGTAAGACTATAGACAAAAAATATTAAAAACAAACAATATAAATCTATTCTCAATTTGACCACAGACTTTTTAACAATAAACAAAAGAATATATTTGCGTGTTTGTGTGAAATACATGGTAGCGTGTGTAATGTTTTTTTTATTGATTTAATGTATTTTTTATGCGTAATTTTAAAAAAATATTAGTTTCTGCACTCCTTCTTTATATAAACTATAAGTGTGGGAAATTTCATACTCCTTCGTTCGCGCAATTTTCGTAAAAAGGGGTACAAAGTTTTTGCTTCACGTATTAATATAATGATGATGACGTAGACGTGGTCCAATGACCTGGTGCAGGTTGTAGGTGAATGGGTACAGCAGAAACCCGATTGTTGGGGCGATCTTTGTGGAGACCTTTAACCGGCTGATAATACTGATGATAACTCTGCCGTCCAAATCATAATAATAGTAACTATGTTCTACGCTAGAAGATAGTTTGTAATGATTTGGACGGCAAAATTATATACATGATTGAATAATATGTCGTTTATAATGACAGACGATTTAGCGCAATGGTTAAGAGTTTAAGCCGCTTCGCCTATTGTGTCTAATAGTCGCGGGTTTGATTCCTGCACGGGACAAATCTTTGTGTGACCCACAATTATTTGTTGCGGTCTGAGTATTTGTGTATGTGAATTCTCGTGTTTGTAAACGCACCCACGACACAGGAATAAACCCTAGTGTGGGGCTACTTTAAAAAAAAAAGAGAATAAATATAACGGCGCTTAGGTTTTCTGAATGGCCGTCTCATTGCTGGTAACTGTGAAAGGCTGATTTATCTTCGTTTTCATAGTCGTCTGCATGGTGGCCGAATATAAAGGAAATCTTGAAATAACGCTGGGGTCTCGTCCGGTACACTGATCTTCCTTGATATACAAGTATACGCACAATAGTTGGAGATTATTTGTCATATGGAATGCAGTGAGGTTAGCTGCTCCGCAATACGTCCGATCGATTGCCCCGTTGCCAATAGAATCACAACGCAGCGCCATCCGTCATATTACATCGACTATCTGTCATCCGTGATTCGTCATTTGACAGATGTCATCTGTTATCGCTTTACAACTAAACACACTCGAGCAATCATAGAGTATATCTATGACAAGATTACAAGGTTACTAAAATGAAAATAACTGCTCGCCATTCCATTAAATGAATTTCAAATAATAGGATACGACAAATATATAAATGAAATCAGCCCACTATGAAGTATTGGCTTTACCGACATAACAAAGCTTTGTTTATAACATGACAACCATTCAGTGCAAAATAAGGATAAAGTTATCTACGCCGTCGTAAGATGAAAGGACTTAAAACAACAATTTACCTTCTCAAATAATGTTTGTAATATGTTAATAATCAGAGGGTGTAGCAAAAAACTTTGACGTCAGCGTGACGCTAGCGAGTAATCGAGCTGTCACCTTCACGTCTATTAAGTAAATTTGTTGTGTGACAAGGATGGCGTATCAAATCGCTAGTATCACGCTAACGCCAGTAATTTCGTGTTAGCTCTTTAAACATTTGCATACAAGGAAACTTAAGACAACCACATTAATTGCAGTTTATGTAATAGGTATTGAAAGTTAAGAGCACTCTGACTAGTTTCTGTTTACGGACGGACGGGCGGACGATTTAACGCAGTGGTTACGAGCTTAAGCCGCTCCGCCCATTGTGTCTACTAGGCGCGGGTCCGATTGCCGCACGGGAAAAATCTTTGTGTGACCCACAATTATTTGTTTCGGTCTGGTTATTTGGGTATGTGGATTTTTATGTTTATAAACGCATCCACAACACAGGAATAAATCCTTAAGTTGAGCTAGGTATTGATAAAAAAAACAAATTAACACGCTGATAAATTACTTAGATGCAGACAGATTTAACACATTAAATACTATGTAGCCTTTTTTTTTTCCCTGGGGGGGAAATGCCTGCTGCATTCTGCCACATCCTGGACTTGGTGATGTGGCAGTTATGTGGGGCTCGCACCCACTAAAACCCCCCCGGCGTCCGTCTCTTGCCCAATTGCCGTACCGCAGGAATTGCCAAGTGGTAGAACATCTGCGGCACGGGCGGGCCTGGTCTATTTCCACAGACCTCTCCTTCGTGCCTTGTGCATTCTTTGTGAGGGTGCGCAGGACGCAGCGCACTTCCGTCACAGGCCTGTTACTGGTCAGGCGACAAGCTGACCACGCTCAGCGCCCGCAGGCCACTTTTCAAGGTGGGCGGAGGTCATTAGCGGCATACGCTCTACGCCTCCGCCCAACTCGCCTCCTACGAGCGGGATTCACGCTAGTTTCCTCCCGCTCCCGTTCTGCTGCCTCTTTTGCCGCCATTACGGTCCCGCAGAATGCGACCATAGCCACCCAGGCGTTCTCCCTCTCGACCATGGCCGATACCACAGCCGGGAGTGAGAGCGTCGTCCCTCCGATCTCAGCGGCCAATTGCTGCCGTTCCACACCCCAAGCCGGACACATCAGTAGGGTATGCGAGGCTGTGTCCTCCGAACCACCGCAATGGTGGCACTCCGCCGTCTCCTCCCGACCGATCCGGCACAGGTACCGCCCGAAGCAGCCGTGCCCAGACAGCACCTGTGTCAGTCGGTAGGTAAGTACCCCGTGCCGCCTCTCAACCCATTGCCAGAATATCGGAAAGATATTAGCGATGGTAGCGTGTCCAGCTCTGGGTTGGCTCAACAGCCCGCGCCACTCCTCCAGGACCGCTCTCTGGAGCTCCTTCCGCCGAGCTCCTAAAGCTCTAGGCTCCGGATTTTCGTCCCTGCGCCAGCGGTGAGCGGTGGCTAGGGCCCTCGCCTCAATGTGCCATGGTGGCATTCCAGCTAGCAGGGTGGCTACCTCATAAGCGATCGTGTGGTACCCGCGGGCTACCCTGGCAGCCAGCAAGCGCTGTGGTCGGCGTAGGAGCGCAATGCTGCCGAGCGTCAGGCACTCAGCCCATATCGGGGCCCCATACAGGGCTTGGGACCGCACAATACCCGCATATAGCCTCCGGCAGGATGCCTCCGGACCACCAAGATTAGGCAGGAGCCCAGCCAGCGCCCCTGCAGTTCTGATTAGCTTGGGAGCCAGTGTTTTAAAATGTGGCTCGAATCGCCAGCGGCTGTCCAAAAGCAGACCCAGGTATTTGAGCTGTCTGCCGATCGAGATGCAGACCCCTCCAACCACAATGTGGGCATTGGGAGGCGGAGGATTCCTGGGTCCGTGGAATGTGACAGCCTCCGTCTTCTGGAGAGCCACACTTAATCCGAGCTGTCGGATTTTCCCGACAACGTGGGATACGCCCGCTGTCGCCAATATTGCCACATCCCGGTGTGTCCTCGCCTTTGCAAATACTATGTAGCCTTGCTAGTGACGTACTTAGGCGATAGTATACATAAAATGTGTAATGTATTATTATACAATGCTACTGACCCACTGCGTTGTAAGCCGTTAATTAACACGCTTATAAAGACACAGATGCAGCCAAAATTAATGAGGTAATTGAGATCGAGCACCTACTTATAGCTTGGCAAAAAAGAGTAAGAAAAATTGAGGGCGCCTTTATCGCGCATATGACCACCCCATACTACGACTCAAAGCGTTTACATTATTTACTTAACAATTGTTACTGAGCAGCAGGTTCGCATCACCAATCAAGCCACGCCACAAAACTCTCTACACTGATCCAACTTGATCAACCATCATAGATATTCTAATAGCAATTATAACGGAGTGATTATATTCTCTTTGATAACAACCACCATTACACATCTTTCTCCAACTGTTTATATTTTCTTTACATGTCTCCACGGCAACGAACAAGATGGCGTCTCGACCCCGCTCGAGGTTGTACCTCTGCTCTGATTGGATCATAGATCGGTTACACGTAATACATCATAGTAACTATAAATTTTTACTAACTATAGTTTTTGCACAATAGTCAAATGTAACAAATAAAGTGAAATTTTCAATAAAGATTTATGAAGTATTTTAGTAAATAGTTATCTCGCACGTCTACACACCAACAATCTTCTTGACTTTGTTTACTTCATCCGACATATATAAAAAAAAAATAGAGTACACGGGTTTACTACATAGTACGCATGGATGTAAGTCTATCTATCTATATCATCACGCCAGATCCCTTGCGGGGTAAGCAGAGAGTACAGAGTTTCAACAGGTTCTTTCCTTACGTACCTCTCTGGCTTCGTTCCCTCTCATAGTTCGTCTCATACACGCTCGCCGGTTGTACGATGGATGTAAGTATCACTTATAAATATACTCTAACATGCTGCCGACGATGTTGGTTCCCAACATAAAAAGGGCCGAAACTATTGTCATTATACCGTTACTTTTATTAATTCGGGTTGGTTTGTATATCTATCCGCAGCTAATGAAATATGACAAGAGACTCCCCATTCTAAGAAAGATACCAAGAATAACAAAAACCCGTCTGTTTCACTATGTACAGTCGTAAAACCAGATCTGTGTTTTTTTTTTAACTAGTCTGACATTATGTTAGCTGCTACCTAAATAATAATACAAAAATAGGCAAAAATGCTCTTAAGTACATATTGTGTTTAGTTTTTTGCTAAATATATTATACGAAGATATAATTATATTATACACATAGATTATACACGAATATTGTTTACTTATGAACTGTTTGCATTATCCCACTATTTTATCAACAATATTTTACGTATCTATCAGATTGGGCGAACTTAACTTTACTCCAATAGCTTTTATCAGTTATAGCCCTTAGTTTTTTTTAAATTAACGTAGCCAGACACATGGATTTATTCCTGTGTCGTAGGTGCGTTTACAAACATGAAAATTTACATACACAAATACCCAGACCGAAACAAATATTTGTGGATCACACAAAGATTTGTCCCGTGCGGGAATCGAACCCGCGACTATTAGACACAGTGGGCGGGGCGACTTAAGCTCTTAACTACTGCGCTAAATCGTCCGTCAAGTTTAATAGTGACAGTTTAAAAATTAAGACAAATTTCTATCTATCTATATCAGCACGCTAATTTCCTTGCGGGGAAGGCAGAGAGTACATAATTCCAATAGGTTCTTTCCTTACACTATCATAGTCCGTTTTATACACGCTCCCCAGTAACTATGAAAACTGAGAAATAAAAAAGTAACTTCTACTAAATATTGGCTATACGTACTTTAATATATCGATAATTAATGGTTTTGTAGGGATACGATGGATGAAGAAAATTCAAAATATAAGTATAAATTGATTGATTTAACAAGGATGAGACAGATGCATTCGGAACGAACCAACATTTTATCATTATTACTTATATCCCCTAATATATCCTTATATATTATTACGCCTGTATCCCTAAACATGTGTCTTAGTCTAATCATATTTATTTATTTATTCTTCATGCACTTAATTACATAGGCGGACTTAACACATTAGTTCACTGTAAATAAGGGAATCGCGTACCCATTCTCACGAATAGTATAATTTGGTTAATTGAGTTAGACCTACCTGAAAGACTAGCCTACATTGTTCTCCCATAAAATTTTAAAAGTTCTTTTAAAAGACCTCCCAGTAAAATGTAGAAAAACAAAATGTAAAAATACTATTTTAAAAGAGTGACCGCGCAGTTTCTTGCCCTTTTTCTCAGCAGGAATGACATTCCGAAGTGGTGTTAGTCTGTTACTTTTTTGACGAAATAAAGATATTACAATGGTTAACGTGAATAAACAATATTCTGATTCTGATTTTGTGGCATTTTCTTCTAGTCTGTCTGCCTCGTTAGTCTAGTGGCAAAGGTCGGCACGAGGTCCTGGGTTCAAATCCTAGGTCGGACAAGTGTGGTTTTTCTAACGAAAACTTCCCAGTAAGAGTCCGGAGTCTGGAATTGTGCCCGCTATATGGCAATAGGCTCACCCCCTATTACATGGGACCTAAAATCGTCGGCGAAACGTGGGTGTTCTCAGTACACCTCTGCCCCCCCCGCTTGGGGAATATAGGGGTGACGGTGGTGCGTCTACCTTAGGGTGGTGCTACAGTTAGTGAACCTCCTAGTGTGCCCGGCCTATTGCCAGTCCCGCGGATACGTGCAGAGGAACGACAATAGGTACGGTGACCCGTATATAAGTAGCAGGGTGAAGGAGTCCTGAGGGTTGAGCCTGCGATGGATCGGTAGTTGTTGTCTGTCACTGGCAACACGCCTCTTCGGTCCGAATCTCTGTCCATACGGGAGCCTATCACGTAGCCGCGTGACAGTCAATCGGCTGAAGTCCATCTCTCAGATGAACTAGGCTAGAGTTCTGGGGTGAAGAGGTACAGGAGGCAGCACGAGCCTCCACTACGTGGGAGTGGAATCGAACGGTGTTAGTCTCGTGGACAGCTCACCTTGGAACCCTATAGTCTGATGATAACCATGGTACTTGTAAACATCCCCAAAGGTGAGGGATCCGTGGCAGGTGGGGAGTCATCAAAATGAAAAGTATAGTAGGTCACATGGAATAACAAGACGACAAAAACCCCAAACCGGTTCCCAAAAAGGGACAAGGTGCATCAGGCACACAAGGCCCTTCGGGGCATAATGATAGGCTTAATAATAATAACTTAACTTCTCGCAAAGGGCCTCTACGTGTTGGATCCATGTCCCCATGCAAGCCTTTCAAAGGTCCGGGTACAGTCGTGAATTTCAATAATAATAATAATAATAGCAACTTGCTCTTAAATATGGCCTTGTGGATTCTGAAGTACCGTACTACCAGTACCAGCCTCTTCCAGTTCTCGAAAGTGGTCATATCACGCTCTACTGGACAGGACAGGACTATTGTAGCCAATAAGCCTGATATCGTGATAATAGATCGATCGATGCGTCGTGTAATGCTCGTTGATGTCACCATTCCACATGATGAGAACCTTGTGAAGGCCGAAAAAGAAAAAATATCTAAATATTTGGACCTGGCTCATGAGGTTACCGCCATGTGGAATGTTGATTCAACTATCATTATTCCGATGGTCGTATCAGTCAACGGCCTAATAGCGAAGAGCTTCGATAAACACCTCGAGAAGCTCTCGCTTGGCAGTTGGGTGAAGGGCCTGATACAGAAGGCGGTAGTATTGGACACGGCGCGCATCGTGAGGAGATTTCTCTATTTGGAGCCCTGACCACCGGTAGCTTGGGTCGTAGACCCCGTTGTCAGTAGGGCACATTTTTTATATAATATATATAAGAATATTTGTTTTTTGTATTTTTATGTATATTTTTAAGAAATTGTATTTAAATAAATGCATGCATAATAATAATAATAGGCCTTAGCCTAAGGGCACGAAAAAGGCGGCGAGATAAGTGACGGTAGCGAATCCCGGCGGTGGCGCCAGTCTGGTCCCCAAAAGCGCGCACATATCCAGCGGATCTAAGAGAGATACAGCGTTTTCCGGTCTGCACCTGGTTGCCAAGATGGAGCTGAAGGCGTCCGGCGCTGCTGGACCCGGAAACCATACCACCCAGGCGACCGCTGCTGGCGGACTGCATGGCGATCACTTGGCTAAGGTACTACGGTGGTGTCAAAGTCAGGGTGATCAGGGATAGGGACCTATCAAAGAACACGCATCAATGAAAAGGTCCCTCTGTCTGTGGAGCTTCAGATGCTCTGGCGGCTCCATAAAATAATCAATACGGATCGCTGGGGAGTCGTGAACACGATGACAGAGGAGCTACAGGCAAGGAGCATCATCCTGATGGATCAAATCTCAGCTGATGTCATCAAGGATGCCGGATACATACTGCACGAGGGACTAGAACGTAGCTTCTTCAAAGTCCTTGTAACTCCCGGGGACAGAGAAGAGGCTGCGGGCGGATCCGGTAAACCAGCAATGGCACCCCAGACTGCTCCTGTTAAACCGCAACCGGACCATCAGCAGAGGGCAGGTACCCCTGAGGTTCAAAGGGAGGAGGCACTGCTTGCGGATCATCCGATCCCATCGCCAGCCATGTCGATGAGATCGGATAGACTTGCTCCACAATGGGAGATGATGAAAATGCCCCAGACAGCAGCGAACCGGAGGAGAGCTGCAAGGAGGGAAGTCCCTAGCTTGGACTGCCTACGTTAGACACCGAGCAACAAAGGAGCTTGGCTTAAGGTGCGTACAAATAAACTTGCACCATTCTAAGGCTGCTACGGCGATGGTAGATTGCCAGCTGCGTATAAGGATTAGAGGCGCGGCGAATGAAGCTACTGGGAGTGACCTATCCAACTCCAGAGTAATTGCGGTTCTTCCACCCTGCTGGAATTTACTAGTTAATACAGGGAGTATGTGGATCTTCAGGTACGTAATAGCATCAGGGCAAGGACAGCACCAAAGATCCCATCGGGTCAAAGTGCGCTTGAGGACTCCTCAGTCCGCTAAGCCAACAATAAGATAAGATAAGATAGGGTGGTGTAGAAGGGCGGGCGAAAGGCTATCCCACCACACGCGTCCTTCGAGGCGTAGTGGCATAGCTTCTCGCCTATTTTGCTCGTCTGTCCCGGCAAGCAATTTGGCGTGGTCTTGGGAGTAGCGGACGGTCGCGAAGATCCCCAAGGCAAGTGTGACTGTATCCTGCTCGCGGTTGCTGCCTGCTATTGGTCTGGTCCTTCTGGAGAGACATAACAGAAACAGTCATGCGCTTACCCTTCCCCACTCGGTCCCGTCCCTCCCTTTCCTTTTTCCTTCCCGGTTCCCTTTTCCCCCGACTTTAGCCGGAAGGTTGTGGCGCCTGGTTGCGCCCCTCCGTGGGGTGCAGCAGGTGGCGCCCGTCGTTTGGGTGGTCGGTGGAGGTCAGCGCGGCGCTGCCGTGCGCCGTGCATTGTTGCAGACGGAAGGACCTCCCGACCGCCCGCTGGGCCGTGGGGCCCATTTGGGTCCCTAGCCCGGCCGTGCTGGGTCGACCGGCTGCTGCTGCTTGCTGCCAGAGGGGCGGCGCAGTGGTGGCTGGAAGGCTCACGCGCCTTTTAGGCGCAAGGGTGTGGGTGTGGCGCCTGGTTGCCCCCTCGCTCTCCCTTGGGAGAGAGAGTTGGGTGCAGCAGGTGGCGCCGCCCCTGGTAGGGAGCCGTTCGGTCGGTGCGCAACCTACACCGACCACCGTACCACCGAGCCGATCTACGCCACACCCCTAAAGGCAGGCGCCCCTTTAGGGGTGTGGCGTAGATCGGCTCGGTGGTACGGTGGTCGGTGTAGGTTTGCGTAATCTCCCGACCACCTGCTGGGCGGTGGGGCCCCTTCGGATCCCTAGCCCGGCCGAACTGGGCCGACCGACTGCTGCTGCATGCCGCCAGAGGGGCGGCGCGGCGGTGGCTGGGTGGTTCGCGCGCGTGTGGCGCGAGGGGGCGTGGAGATACCCATGGCCTCGGATGTCAAAGTCCGGGTACATGGGTGTCTCTACCGAAATACCTGGGTGGCAGACTCGGGGGAGTCTGCCTCCCAGTTCAAGAGGGGGACGCCGCGTTGGGTGACACCAACGCGGCGTCTACGTAGAGGGAGGGCGTATTTTTAAGCCAGGGAGGTGACTCCCAAGGTGGGCCCTCAACAGGGCAGGTCGCGTCGGGGTCGCGGTGCGTGCCTAACGGCGATCCCGTGGTCCCCGACACTCGCGACGAAGACGGTGTCACCGCAGGGTTTTTAGTCGGTACACTTGGTCCATCAACAGCCGGGGCTACGGCCCCGAGTGTTGATGGATCAAGGACTCCGACATAACCCCTCCGCGTCCCCCGAACGCGGACGGGTACCCATAAAGGGTTTTCCCTGCGATAAAAAAAAAAGGGTCGTGTAGAAACAAGTTATGGTTGGGGAGTTTTTGGCGGGATGGGAAGTGTGATGTCAATTTGTTTTAACTTCCAAAACAGGTAAACAACTGGCATGTCTCCAATGAGATCTCATCCTCCGATCACAATTATATATGTTTTCAGTATGGGATAGAAACGTTTAACATAAACCCAAGAAGGCGGAACCCAAGGAACACTGATTGGGCCGCATATAAAAGTGACCTTAAAGCAGAGTTAGGAAAGGTCCGAGGCAGACTCAGCTCTGTATTGGATATAGAGTTATAAGCGGATAGCGTAGCTCGGGCAGTAAAAACCGCCTGGACTAATAACTGTCCGGAGAGCAGAGTCATAGCGAAACGTGACCCATGGTGGACACCAGAGCTAGCGCGGTTAAGAGTAGAAACTCGATGTGCATTCAACACTGCGAAAGCAACCAAGAACTTTGGGGAATATTCTACGATACTCACGAGGTTCAATACAGAAGTGCGGAGAGCAAAAAGAAAGGCTTGGAAAAGACACTGCCAAAGCAAATTAGCCAAGGCAATATCCATGGCCAAATTAAATTCACTTACCACAGTGAGGAATGAGGTAGGGGAACTTACAAACAATGGGGAAGAAACACTGAAAACAATGTTCAACGTGCATTTCCCGGGTTCGGTAGCAATACAGGGAGAGGATACCATGTGTGATGTCCAAATAGATGAGCTAAGCTTAAAGACCATTAGAGCTGACTGGGAGACGGCAGGCAAAGTCGTGGAACAGAACAAACTCAAATGGGCCTTAAAGAGCTTTCAACCATTTAAGGCCCCTAGTCCGGATGGTGTGTACCCCATCCTCCTACAAGAAGGGGAACCAGTACTCAGCCAACACCTGTGCAGACTATTCAGGGCGTGCGTGGCCTTTGGGCATACCCCTAGAATCTGGCGGCAGGTGACGGTGACGTTCATTCCCAAACCAGGGAAATCCAACTATGAGGATGCCAAATCCTACAGACCAATCAGCCTGTCCTCATTCTTTTTAAAATGTCTAGAGAAAATGATAGATAGGCACATAAAGGATGGTCCACTAAAGGATTAGCCCCTACATAAGATGCAATGCGCTTATCTACCTGGTAAGTCTACGGAAACGGCATTGCACTATGTGTTGAATCGTGCAGAGATGGCTCTGCAGCAAAAGGAAATTTGTGCTGCAGCTTTTTTGGATATCGAGGGTGCATTTGATCGCACAACATTCTCATCCATAGAACTAGCTGCTATAGAGCATGGGATAGAACCAACTCTTATCAGATGGATCAAAAACATGCTAAAGAACAGGATAGTCCAGTCCATTCTATTAGGAGAAGGGCTATCCGTAAGAACTACTAAAGAATGCCCGCAAGGAGGGGTCTTATCGCCGACTCTGTGGAGCCTGGTAGTGGACTCTCCCTTGAAAATAATCAACAAAGGTTCATTCTACGGAGTAGGATATGCGGATGATATAGTGATAGCAATCAATGGAAAGTTTTCAAACACAGTATCGACACTGATGCTCTAGATAAAGTAACAAACTGGTGCACAACAAATAGCCTCTCGGTCAACCCGACGAAGACTAATGTCATCCTGTTTACAAGGAAAAAGGTACTGACGGGTTTACAGGACCTGTACATGTACGGAAGTAAAATTAAATGGGCCACTGAGGTCAAGTATCTGGGGGTGACCCTGGACAAGCAATTAAAGTGGCATACATATGTTGATCAAACCATAGCCAAAACATTGAGAGTGCTGAATATGTGTAGGTCAGCGTATGGAAAGGCATGGGGACTACAGCCCAAAATAATGCACTGGATATATATCACTATGGTAAAACCGATATTAACGTATGGATGCATCGTGTGGTGGCCTACAACTAAGACACAGACGTGCAGGGATTCCTTAACAAAACTGCAGAGGACAGCCTGCCTGGCCATCACAAGTGCATTCAAAACAACACCAACGGCAGCTATGGAAAGGCTACTCAACCTGACTCCATTACATATCGTCATTGAAACTGAGGCAAGGAAGGCACTCTATAGGCTAGAGAAAGCTGGACTATGGAGCATAACGGCGCCAGGCCTCGAACACACCAAGCTAGAACGGGATAAGGAACTAGATGACATAAGTGACATGAGAAGCGACAAGATCCTAGCCACATACATGTTCAATAAGAGATTTAGCACTCACATCCCAACCAGGGAACAATGGAAAAGTGGTCTAAATAAGCAAGGCAAGGAGCAAATGATATGGTACACTGACGGATCCAAAACCAAGTTTGGAACGGGAGCCGGAGTATACATGGAGGATACAGCCACAGCCAAAGCATGGACAGGTTTACATCAATATTCCAGGCAGAGACCTATGCGATAAACATTTGTGCAAAAGAGATATTGGACAAACGAATCACGGGCAAGAAAGTCTACATTTGTAGTGATAGTCAGGCTGCCCTCAAGGCCGTCGGCTCCTATGAGCTAAACTCAGCACTGGCTGCGGAGTGCGCATACCTTCTTGACAGATGTGGAGCGCGCAACACGGTCAGTTTAGTCTGGGTCCCTGGGCACACGGGAGTTGATGGCAATGAGCGTGCGGATGACTTAGCCAGGAAGGGAGCAATGGAAAAACCCGTTGGTCCAGAACCGTTCATAGGCATACCAGACGGTGCCTATAGAGGCGCACTCTTCAAATATGCCCAAGAACAACACAAGAAAGAATGGGAAACACACACAGGGCTTCGACACTCAAAGGAATTCCTTTTCGCATGGTGTGAAAGCGACAGCAAGAGACTACTAAAATATAGTAGACTACAACTAAGGCAAATAACTGGAGCATTTACAGGCCACTATGGCACGAAAGAACCTATGCGGCGACGTGGTATGCAGGAGCTGTGGCACAGAAACTGAAACCATGAAGCACGTCCTCTGTCACTGCGACGCTCTGGCTGCGCGGCGAATGGAACTGCTGGGAGTGGCCTATCCAAACCCGGAAGAACTACGGCTCTGTCCCCCTGCTGGAATTTACAACCTAATACAGGGAGTACTAGACACCTCAGGTACGTAAGAGCATTAGGGCAAGGACAGCACAAAAGATCCCATGGGTCGAAGTGCGCCAGAGGTATCCTCGGTCCGGTAAGCCAATATAAGATAAGATAAGATAAACTTCCAAAACTTGTGTTATTTTGAATTATAATGTGTAATGTTAGTGGAATATTAACCATTATGTGTTATTATATGTGCACGAGTGAAGGTAATTGTAACAAAGCGATAAAACGTGTCTTTTCGATTTCCCTCAAAACGGCCGTCACAGTTGGTTTGTAAAGTATCCGCTTTGATATCCAGGGTGTGGCATAGTCGCTTTGATATCCAGGGTGGGGCACTTCATCAATTTCATAATCATCTTTGTCATCAAGTTTATCGGGGAGTTGAATTTATTTTGAAATTAATATTCGTAATACTTGACATTGGCAAAACAGGCGTCGACGTGCCATAAACAAAAAAAAAGAGTTATGGTTCTTTACTCACTTGGTCTCTCCTCATTTTCCGGATATATGTACCTACTTACCATATTCGTAAAACGAGTAGTGAGTGAACCAAAACATGATAAGATTATGCTTTCACTACCTCATTGGTCAAGTGGTGCATGGTGTGGCAGACGAGGTCCTGGGTCCTGGGGAATCCTAGGTCTGGCATTGTGTTGTTGGAGTTTTTTCTGCCGAAAAATTCTCATCAGCAGCTTGGAGGGTGGGAATGAGTGATGGGAAAAATGCCGTAATAGTATAAAAGGATTATTTAGAAATAAATTTCTTTTTCACGTACTGTGAATAATAACAGCTCAGGTTGAACGATAATCAAACCACCACGTCAAATGGATTACAATTATTAGCTATTATATCTATCTATCTATATCATCACGCCAGATCCCTTGCGGGGTAGGCAGAGAGTACAGAGTTCCAACAGGTTCTATCCTTACTCTCTGGCTTCCTCCACTCTCACAGTTCGTCTCATACACGCTCGCCGGTTACGGACACTCTTGACTTGTCTTTTAGATAAGACTCGGTCTATTTGATCGTGGTGAGATAGTCTAGGTCTTCCCCGGTACCTACATCCTTCCATTTTCGCATTGTATATCTGTTTTGTAATTTTTTCTTCCGACATTCTTTCTATATGCCCGAACGAACGGAGCATGCCCATTCTCATCTGTTTATATATTGTGTTTTCTGTAGTTATTATAATATATTCTTTTATATAAATTTAAGTATTACAGTTTTAAAAATCCACATTTTATACGTGCGATTATTATTGCGATTAAATTGAAGGTTACGAACAATTAAATTTTGAATTAGATAAAAATGCTAATTTAATTTCCTATTATTTTTATTCGGTTCGGTAAACCTCTAATTTAACATGAAAATTATGTATGTGTACACATAAAGCTAATTAAAAATACTTCTGAAAATAAATTCTACCATATAGCGAGCATTAATTACAATTTTGTAATGCAACCATCTCGATCACATGCCATCTCTGTCTGGCTACAAGTTTTGTTACTTAGGACGAACGTAACAGCATACTTTCTCAATAACACACTAAGCGAATTATTAATGTCAGCCCCTCCGACCTTTTAAAATAATATACACCTGTGTTGACTTTATCGTCTATATAAATACTTTTAAATACCTATGGTATTATCTGAATAAAGGTAAAAATGATAACAAAATTCAATTCACGCTGGACTGTAAAAACGCGTTAAATCCTACGTCCTCAGGCTGTATAGTATACCCACCTCTGTTCTGTTCATTTAGTTAGGCACCTATTATCTAGTGGTTCGGTCACATAAACAAGACTCGTACAGTTTACCATTTTCGTGTCTGACAATTGAAAACTTACATTTCCTTGTTACTAAATAAAATATTGACATGGTTATGATTGTGTGAAATACTGGTCGAAAATTTTGTTTTGTTTTTTTTTTTTTTATGTATTTTATATAATTTAAACAATAAAGTCGGAATGTAGATTTTAAATTTTGAACGCATTACGTTTTTTTTAAATATAGTTACATTTTATTCTTTTGATAAATTTGGCGAATAAATATAAATAATTTAGAATTTAGGGGTAATTAAAGCAGTATCCGTGGTTAAGTGAAAAATATTATAATCAGTGAGGAAACTTTCATCGAGTGTCTTGGCATCGAAAGGGTAAGTATATAGTTTATTTATATAGTAAGGGTAATGGAGTATATCTATCTATATACATATAATGAAACTGTAACTAAGCCGAATCTGTACAGTGAATATTTTTGAGAAAATTTTATTTGGTTTATATTCCTTATCGGTATAGAGGCCCAAACAATTTTTTTTCATTCAAAAAACCAGTAGCCACACACTAGGATTTATTCCTGTATTGTGGGTGCGTTTACAAACATAAAAATTCACATACACGAATATCCTTGGGTAATAGTAATTTTTTTGGAATTAATGTCTGTCTTTCTGTCTGTCACTATGTGTTTCAATCACGCAAATACTACCGGACGGATTTTAATGAAATTTGGTATGGTATTAACTTAACCCTAACTTAAGATAATAAATACTTTGTATCCCGGAAATAAGAACCAATCCAGGATAATTGCGGCAATAACCTTTATTTCAACTTTATTATTTTTATTATTGTTAGTCGCGAGCTGCAATCTTACGTTAAAAAGTATAATTTTTCCTACACATGAATTCATCCATTATCTATTATTGGACTTAGGTTCGTTTTCTCACGCGAAACTTTTCAGTGGTTTAAAGGACCCACCTGGAATTGTGCATACACATTTGATTTATACACTCAGGATCGTCTCTTCTGGAGAGAACTCTTTAACGATCAATGGCCGGGATGAAACTTTGTATATTAATTTATTTATGATATCTAAACATGATTTTGATCATGAAGATGAACTGTAACTTCTTGCGAAGAGACTGACACGAAATGTACTGACAACTGACGACGATTTAGCGCAGTGGTTAAGCGCTTGAGCTGCTCCGCCCACTGTGTCTAATAGTCGTGGGTTCGATTCCCGCACGGGACAAATCTTTGTGTGATCCACAATTATTTGCTCCGGTCTGGGTATTTGTGTTTGTGAATTTTCATGTTTGTAAACGCACCCACGACACAGGAATAAATCCTAGTGTGGGGCTACGTTTTTTAATGATAAAAAAAAAAACAAAAAATTTTGTTTTGTACTTAGCTCGTAATGTACCATTTTTGAATATTATTACGCTAGATTACGATCTTTGGTAGGGTAGGTAGATTAGGTTTAAATCTGCCATTTTGCGAATATTTTATAATTAATAGATAAACTGGTAATCGTTCTTAAAAAGAAAGTACCCAGGTATTGTATGTTTTTTATGAGACGGCGTTAATGTATGTACCGCTCTAGATATGTTTATATTTTACAAAGACCATCTGTACGGGCTACGAATGAATTCGGTGATAGAGATTGTTGATAGACATTTAGTTGTATACAGAATAAATCTGGAGGAATAAAACTATTTTACAGATTTTATCGCGGTTTATTTTTGATTTTTTGTTCCTGACGTTTCGAGTGCTTTGCAGCGCCCATGGTCACGGGAGGGACTGAGGTGTTAGACGTCTAAAATGTCTTAACTAAAACTAAGCTATACTAAACTAAAAATCAAAAATAAACCGCGATAAAGACCGTAAAATAGTTTTATTTCATGTGTAATATTCGCGTAAATCTAAGAACTTAGAATCTGGTGGAAGTTGATAAAATAAATTTCATGCATATAAAAGTTATCGCTACACGGTTCTTTCGGGATAGTTGTACGGATTTCATTTAAATTTTATATACAGATGTTTTTCATCGTAAAATAATAAACAGAACGGATTTTAGAGAAACTTAGTATGAAAGTGTCTTACGTCGTGAAATAATAATAATAATAATAATAATAATTAAGAATAATATAAGATGGGTACTTTGTTTACACACTATATCATACCAATATTGTCCGTGTAAGTGCTATATAAAATCACACCAATATGATTTTAAAGAAACTTAGTGTGGTCTTAGGTCTACGAGTAATGCTATCTTGGAAAGACCTACCTATGTCAAATTACAAAATAAACACGTGCGCAGCCGCGGATAACCGCTAGTAAATTCTATTATTATTAGCTGATTAGAAATAGAATCTAACATAAGAAAGAAGATTACAAGTAACATTAATATAGTAAAGTAATGTTCAAAAGTAGAGTTGGTTTTAAAAATTAGATTCAATCATGTAAATTAGATAAATAATTATGAGTATTAGATAAAACGTTATCATTTAGGAATTCATCAGAAGAGTATTAACATTTTTAAAAAAGCATTGTAGTAACATTCTTTTTAAACAGTTTAGCATTAGATATAGATTTAAGCGTATTTGGTAGGTTATTATTTATGCAAGGGGCCATACCTAATAGGCTTTACTTGAATAGCGCTGATTTACATTTCTGAGAACAAAAGATATTTTTATATTGCGTACGCATTATAACAGTTCGCACCGTTACGAATATTTGAAAAGATTTGGCAAAACCAGCCGTTTCTAATATATGTCGTATCCTATTATTTGAAAATCGGTTATTGGAATGGCGAGCAGTTATTTTCATTTCAGTAACCTTGTAATCTTGTCAAAGATATACTCTATTATTGCTCGAGTGTGTTTAGTTGCGAAGCGATGACATCTGTCAGATGACGAATCACCGATGACAGATAGTCGATGTGAGATGGCGGACGGCGCTGCGTTGTTATTCGATTGGCAACGGAGCAAGCCGTCGGACATATCGCGGAGCAGCTAAGCTCACTGCGTTCAATGTGACTTAATCTCCAGCTATTGTGCGTCTACTTGCATATGAAGGAAGATTAATGTATGTATGTGTATATATATATATATTGGGCTAGCTATTGGGCTGCGAGGCCTGGGCGGGCTGTATCTCCGCCTCGGCGCCGTCACCTTTGGCAAGCGGAATCGACTCTCTCCCGATCCCTCTCAGCCTCCTCCTTCTGAGATATTATAGTCTCGCAGAAGGAGGATACGGCCCCCCACGCTGAATCCACTGCCAGTATAGCCGTTACTATTACCGGCATGGAAAGGTCCGGTCCGATCCGGTTGACCAGCATCCGCCGCTCAAGGGGCCCACGCTGGACACTCGAAGAGCGTGTGCTCTGCGGAATCCCAGTCTCCATCACAGTGGTGACAAGTCACCGTCGCCTCGCGTCCGATCTTGCTCAGATAATCACCGAAGCAACCGTGGCCTATTTGTTAACTGAGTAAGTCTATAGGTGACTCGCCCTCTCCTCCGCTGGTGCCAGGCTTCGAAGGACGTAGATGGGTTGCTCCTAATCTAAGCTGGGAACCACCTGGCACCATCATCACTTGGGGAATATAGGCGTGACAGTGTTTATTTTTTTTAGTATTTATTGTCTTGAATTGGTTATGATGGAATAGTACCACTTTTACTTCTTGATGATGTCGTAGAAGGAGCCTAAAATACGATGTACAATTCATTGTGTCCGTTTTAGAAAACTGTTGTATTTTTACGCGCCCTTAATTTGGCTATGGTTGGATCAAACTAATTCCAAATACGGTCGTATTTGGAATTAGTTGGAAGAATGGACCCACAGTCGTGCTCTCATTTTACAAATAATAAATCGATGCTATTTTGAGATTAATTCTTTTAAACAATATGGACGTTTGGAAAATTTCGATAGTTTAGCATTTCGAAAGTCTCTGACTATGTCTTCTCGGATAATAAATCTTGATAGTATATATGTATGACAAATATTGCCAAGAGCCTATTGGCATACATACACGTAGGTACTTAGCTTATATTGTTAACGTATAGATATTATAAATTAAACAGAAACACATGACATTGGACAATGTAACCTTTGTCGTCAATCAAAGTCAAGGGCATACAGTTCCGTTTGTCCACTAGTGTTGTACTGACCGTGCGAAATTATTGTCACATCAGGGTGGCCTTTCTCAAATACTTGATATAAATGTCGAATTCAGAATTATCAAAAAGTAAAATAAGCACCGTAATATCTATATTCCCCAAACAGGGATGGCCGGATTGTACTATGCACACCCACATTTCGCTAACTATGTTAGGTATCAGGGACCATTGGCGTACATTACATAAAGGCAATTAAACAGTGCCTTCTTCAGTATAGTATACTAAGTGTTATTAATTACTTTTCTTAAATAAGTATGATGATTGATATTATTTTATTAAATACTAGCCGTAACCCACGGCTTCGCACGCTTTTCTTTTGTAATTTGACATAGGTAGGTAGGACTTTTTTGAATAGCATTACTCCAAGACTGAAGAGACCTCCATATTCAGTTACTTTTAAATCCGTTCAGCCGTGTTAATATGGATAAATAAAATCAACTATCCCCCAGAAATTTTGCATTTCCCGAGTTAAAAAGTAGTCTTAAACAATCTCTAAAAATTCCTCAATTTTCCAGTGATAGTGATAGTGAAAATCGGTTCCACCATTCTGGATATTACACAGGCAAACAATATTGTTTTTTATTGTGCCCATATGCACTTAAAAAATCTTATTTATTTTAAAATCACAAATCCCAAATCAATATTCTTGTGCGCTGTACGGTGATCGTACCTGCGATTATTTGACAAAATAAGTTAACCGATAAAACGTTGACTGTTTTATCGGTTAAACCAAGTCATCTTTGTTTTATAAACTCAACTTAAAAATGAGTAAATTTTTGTTGTAGTACAATTTTTTACAGGTCCCTAGGCTTCCAGACACCTGTGAATAAGAAGAGGGAAATTAAATGATTGCCAGGCTTCTTTTAGCCTAAATATGATTAATATTTTTCAGCCTTCATGCAGTCCGGTAAAAATCCACCAAATGCATATTGAAGTGATTTTATATACCACTTACACGGATAGTATCGGCATGATATAGAGTGTGAACAAAGTACCTATTTCATATTACTATTTCACGACTTAAGATACTTCAATACTATCTATCAATCTATATCATCACAATTATCTGTATGCAATGTACAGCACTGCCCAGATGTAATAAAGGGCAAGGCTACTGTTATTATATGGGGCATAATTGCACACTCTGAACTGCTACTTAGAATTCACCCATAGAAAAAGAAGCCATCCGATCTAGGATCTTGTAGGTTTTCGCCAGCTTCATCATGCGGAAGTGGGCATAAAAACTACAACGCTCGTAGTCTTCTTCTTTTCGTGGCTATGGTTCATTTTTGTCCCGCTAAGTGGCTAGCACAATCGCGCTGTTTGTGGCTGCGCTTGTACAGATGATTGGACATAGAAGGCAGACCAGAAAGTGCGACATAGTCTGTGAGGTGGCGCCACAATTACAGCCTGTTAAATTTGGATCTGTGAACCACTACGTGCACAGATTGATTTACTCCCGTAGTGTAAAGTTTACATAACTACTTCTCATTTTCAAGTCCACTCGTTCACTGTCCGCTATACATTCTCGCATGTTTAAGGCAAGTATTTTGAGTCAAAAATTCCTTCCATTCTCACAACAAAGCGCGTAAAGTCCATGCGTTCAATTTAAAGAAACTTTATAAACGGTTCATGTAGGTATGTGGGTGCAGTTACAATAGCCTTAACCAAAGTCGTATTGCAAAAAGCTGAACAACTGTTAATGTAACTGATAATTAATAGGTCAGGGTCCTTGCACTGTTTTGTTAGAATTTAACTAAGTAATTAACGTTTGAACTTGAGTTAGAGGACTGTTGGGTGCCTATGGTGTTGGTAATTAATATGATTTCTTTTTAACCTTACGCAGCAATAATGCCGTTTTATTTACGAATATTAAGGACTCAGCTGATTGTTTAACTATAGAAGAGTGACATTATTTTTTCTTTAATTTTTCAATACTACTAAACCATATACACGGTGTAATTTTAGTCGTCCTGGAGTGAAAGACCAGGTGATCTATCCAATGCCCACTGTACATTCGTAATAAAAAATGAATAAAAAGAACATTTCAATAAGTAACATCTACCTACTGACATATCCGAATATCATAGCTAGGGTAAAAATCCGGAACACCGAAAGTATCTACCAGCCAACTGACAAGCTGCGCTGCCCCTCAATATCATTTTGCGTTTTGTGTAGGTTAAAAGTTGTATTTTAATGCGCTTACTTAGTATTGTTATGGAAATGTTACTATTTTTGTTTTAGAACTAGTGTAGGCATTCCATACATCACGTGGCTATTGCTTCGCGACATTACTATCACTAAAATTACATCGTGTATAAAGAATGATCATGCGTCATTTGGGTTGATATGGTTCATCTGGCTTGTTCTCATATTATTAGACACATCATCATCATCCGAAAGACGTCTACTGCTAGACATATGCCTTTTTGTTCTAATATAAGTCTTTACTGCTAAGTTGAAAAGAGATTCTTTAGCGTAGATACCGTACAAATAATTTTATTGAAAAGAAAATTTTGTTTAAAGGTTTGCCTAATTTATTTATTTTTTATTTTTGGCAACTGAAATTACAAACAATTTACAGGCCCATATAATAAATACCTTACAGACTAACATATATGATATAACTTATTTAGGTACAGTGCGTGTGCAGTTCGATTTCTCCGAGGTAGTTATTTTATTGCCAATGTATTTGTGGTGAGTATTTAATATCGCCCGCACATAATCAGTCTTTTGATTGATATTTTTTAAGGTGCGTCAAAAGGAGCCCTGCGCAAACATTCTGTTCTAGAGTCGGTAGACACTAAAAATATACTACATCGATTATCTATTTCAAAGACTCGCTGTATGTACACCAACCAGATTACAGAAAAACGTCTTAAGGCGTGCTCTATATACATTTTGCACACCATCAAATACTAAATACCGCAGTCGCTAACTGGTTGCAGGAACGAAACTTTCTGATCCAATTTGACTACCCTTTGCAGGAAGGTCGACCTACAAAAACTTATTTTAACCTACAGGAACAAATTTATCACTTTTTTAATATGATTCTGCTGAGCCCGTCGGTCCGTGGTCTCAGAAAGCTGCTCAGTGTCTATAAGGGCTATGCGACTGATCACGGGCTCCTTTATAATATAAATAAGAGCCAGTGTATGGTCTTTCAGGGTGGACTAAGAAAAGTAACAGAAATGCCACCTATTAGATTGAATGGCTCACCTCTAGAAAGGGTAGATATTTTTAAGCATCTTGGCCATTTATTAACACCTACCCTAAAGACGATGCAGACGTTGAACGAGAACGAATAACGCTGTCGGTCAGAGCGAACATGGTAATCCGGAGGTTTGCACCGTGCTTGATTCACGTGAAAATAACTGTTTTTAGAGCCTATTGCACTACTTTTTAAACATGCAGGTTGTGGACAAACTACACGCAAAAATCGTACAGCGCTCTACAGGCACAATTTAACAACGCGTTCAGGATGATGTTGGGGGTCCCTTGCTTTTGCAGCGAATCGACAATGTTCGCAGAAGCGCGCGTAGATTGCTTCTACACAACTATGCGCAAGAGAGGCACTTCGCTCGTGTGGCGGGTGCGGGGGAGCTCCAACAGCATGCTGGCCACGCTCGCGGACAGGCTCGATTGTCCCCACATTATCCATTGTTGTAAGGTTCACGTTGCATACAGGGAGTGACGACATTGGGACCAAATTATCTGATGTGGCAGTATTTCAATTTTGTGGCAATTATTTTAATGTTTAATGTGACTGCTGATTCGATTTTATTCAATTTTAGTGATTTTGTGAGTCTTTGACACTTTTTCAAATAAATTATTATTATTTAATTAAAATTGAACGTGATGCACGAAGCATTTGCTCAACTTTTCATTATGACTCCTTTGGGCGCCACTCCCTTTAGGGTTCCCTACCGCTATTCGAAACACGATGTATGAAATATACTTTATGTTTAAAATGAAATATTATAGAATCATACTATTCATATTCATACGCCAAAAATGAAAAAAAAATAAGTCTGATTATGTCAATGTGCTTCAAATTATATTAATAGAATCTTCTTCCAGGGTAAAAAGTAAAAGTGTAAAAATTAATTTATTGCTCCAAATAATTGTTTAGAAGTTTTGCCTCTTCAATATATTATGCTAGTGTATAATAATGAAACTAATTATATAAATTTTATAACAGAATTCATGCAATCCTAACTAGGTAACTCAAGCATAGCAACCACTTTTAAATGTCCTCCAAAACGTGCAATATTGGAGTTAAATGTTATATGGACATTCCACTGCATCCGTGATCAGAGTTGTGATTAGAGGAACTAGGATCCTATTAGCATATCGTCGCAATCATTTAAAATCTGCCCACGTAGAGTGAAGAGCATTCGCCGGACGATTTCTCAATTACTCAACTGAAGGGTAATCCGACAAGTGAACAATCTTATGTTTTCTATTTATTATGCGTACATAGTAGCTATGCGAGGAGCGGACAGGACAGGCCATATCTATATTTGTTTAAATCTTTATAAATGGAGTATGAAACCTCTTAAAAGTTGTGACATAACCGCGTACAGCTGACGCTAATCTTTATGGCCCCTTTGAGGGTAGCCGCATACCGATGTGCAGAACCCAATGATAACTAACTTTGCGTTCTACGCATCGGTGCGAGACTGCATCGACTATATTCAGAGCGGCTATAAAGATTGGCCCCAGCTGCATTAAACCCTTTTTACATAAGTGGCCTTTATAATCGCAGTGTATGATACAGGTAGAGTGCTCATTGTAGATTTGGTAAAATAAATTAAATAAATCAATGTTTTTTTCATAACGACGTCACAATATATGTTTCCGATCCCTTGTCATATTTTGTACTCTTTTTCTATCCGCTTTTATACGCGTGTCTAGAGGTGTTTCCTAACTTCCATAATATGTTTAGTCACTACGGTCACATTTATTTTATAAAACAATGAGATCACAATTGAATTACATTTACAACTAGATTACTAAATCAGAGCAATGATCGTGTTCCACGAGCGACAGAGCGTTACATGGGCGAGCTTTGTTTTTAAATTGAAATGTTGTTCTCGATCCTCAATTTAATACTGAATTTATTTTATGCCACTTCCTGCCTGGAGCATAGAGCAATTCCGTCACAGTGACGGCTGATCATTGTGTTGATTTCATACACACTTCGTATTCGAACGCACGTAGAACTTCAGGCAGTGCTATTTTTCTTTGTTTATGAAATCTGTGGAGATATTGCATTATTTTTCCCCAAATGAATATTTTTTTATAAAAACACCATTTTTCTATATTTTATACTAGCTTGTTTAGATGCGTTGTTTACTCACCTTATTTACTATATATTTTTTAGATGAATCAATCATTGTCAACTTTTTCTCCAAAAGTATTTTCTTCTCTAAACTGAAAAAAAGGACCCAAAACTGCCGGCACTGATTAGGTGAGCGCAATGTTAACGCTCGACTGTGCTCGCCCTGTTAGTCCTTTACAAAGATGTCCTCTCGCTAAAAGCACCAAGGAGGAGAAAACCGGGCAGTGATGGTGTGGGAAGGCAACGAAAGCGCAAGTAACTACTATACACAATAAGCCGATCATGGTTCTTCGGGAGTCGGCAGAATATAAATTAGGTATAATGAAACAGACGTGTAATTGGATCATCTGAACTATTCGAAAATAGATAGACATGATCGTTGTTTGTACACAGATTATAGTATAACTAGCTTTTGCTCGCGCCTTTGCTCGCTCTTATTTTGTAATTTGACATTGGTAAGTCTTAAATTTTAACTAAACTGCCTTATGTCTATCGAAATACATAGTAATTTCTTCCCTATCCCGCAGAAATATCGATAACTCCTAAAAATAATTTGTAGTAGTTATGATAATGGTTACGGAAACAAGTCAACTTTAAAGCGAAAATACGAATTCCATTTATTCTCTACCCTGTAGGAATTTCGATAAATCCAGCCTTATTCCTTGTCGACATTATAAAGCTGAAAATTGCAGCTTTTTAGGTTCAAGGTTAGTCAGAGAGTGTGTCAGGACTTGTCTTTATATAACACAAAAAATATGTAGACGTATTGACTGATAATAAATCGTACCTACATCTTGGTTAGACTTAACGATACCTCTTTGTAAGTAACCTTGGCCCGATCCTTTTCGAGGTCGATTATTCGCCCGAGCTTATATCGAAGCTTTATTTGTATTACAAATAACTTGCGTATTGTTCGCTGGTGAATAAATATTATATTGCAGCCTTAACCAGGTTTTAACAATCCTTTAATTGCGAAATAACTAAGATATAAATATGTACATATATAATATGTATTACCTACTGTCATTTAGGTGTTGATGTTTCGCGTTATTCATTTTTATTATCTTACTAATTAAGTTTTTAAAGTTTACTTACTACTGTACAGTGTTGTCATCAGTCTGATATGTAAGTGTCATATATATTTTAGATAAATTCATAATATTTATATATGTTGCTGACCTATGCTTTTCAATAAACATAAATATGAAGAAATGTTTTAACTTCTATTAAATTCTGGTTAACATAAAATGACTTCAACATATTTGTATATAACTGAGAATGCACTTAAATGAAAATAAATTATTTAACTTAAGTAAAAGATTTACTAAATAATTGTGGTGGCAGGTCTTTTTTTTTTTTAAATACGTAGCCCCACTTTAGAATTGATTTCTGTGTCGTGGGTGCGTTATCAAACATGAAAATTCACATACACAAATACCCAGACCGAAACAAATAATTGTGGTTCATACAAGATTTGTCTTGTGCGGGAATCGAACCCGCAACAATTAGACACAGTGGGCGGAGCAGCTTAAGCTCTTAACAACTGCGCTAAATCGTCCGTCGTAAAAAGGTCTATGGTTGTGAAGTTGTGTACTTGTATGTATGCAATCAAAAGTAATAAGTTGGATACAAAAGTACTGAGATTTAGTGCACTAAATCTCAGTACTTTTGTATCCAACTTATTCAGATTCAGACGACCTCAGAACAAAAACATGATAAACTAATAATCGAATTATCAATCAGTCATGCCATTTACATCCTACCGAAGGCAATGCTCTGTTTATGTGTCTCTCTCTCTATCATAACCGGTCTGAGCCAGTCGTGTCACACAATCGACTAATTCCGATATCCTTGAATGCAAAATAGGAGAAGGGATTGTTCCGCACGCGTTGTTGTTTTATGACAATAAATTGGATAATTTGTATAAGAAATAGATGTAAAAACTGAATTCAATGAACTTAAAGTCTGTTCTATAAATATGTGTACTTGATGGAAGGACGAAGTTATTTTGGTAGATGTCAAGAGTGGAAGTTTACCAACATTATACCTGTATGTACCTACCTAAATTATAGCTATAGCCGTATTGTGATGGTAAGGTAGAAAAAACTTTTGTATTTCAAAACGTGCACTTTTTGCCTATGAGGGGGTTTCGTTTTCTCTTTATAATCATTTATCCACAAGCAGCCAAAATGGTACTACTACCTGGTAAAGTAACTTCTGGATGAACATGTCCAAGGCGAAAATAATGAGAAACCACCCAATTAGAATACCTAACATCATAATAGGTGACTTCCAAATAGATTTAGTACAAGATTATATTTATCTCGGGCATTGTTTATCCTTTGGTTCAGAGTTTATTATTGAAGTAATCTCTAGACGTATTCATTCTAGAAGCCAAAATCCGTCACAGTGTCTGAAAATCAAGGCATTTAATCAATGAGTCTTGCCCATCCTAACTTATGGTATGACCTAGGTGCTTACAAAGTGCAGCCAATATAAAATCGGAGAGGCACGAGGAGCCATAGAACGAATGATGTTGGGCATCTCCCTTGTCGACCGAATACCTAATATAAAAATCTGAAGGCGGACTAAAGTAGAAGATGTTGGAAAACGGATCACGAGGTAAAAATGGCGATGGGCAGGACACTTGATGAAGCGGTATGAAAACAGGTGGATCAAGGCAAGAGTGGTGGCCCAAAAAGGGACTCAGGCCTAAAGGCAGACCATCAGCCAGATGTAGCGTTATCCAAATGCAAGACCAAGGCGAGACTTACCCTGGCCTTGGTCTTGGTCTCGCATTAGTCACCTGGTCTTGGTCTTGGTATTGCACACTTAGTCTTGGTCTTGGTATCGCACACTTAGTCTTGGTCTTGATCTTGAGCAAGAGTCTTGCATTGACCTAACAATGGTTCTTATCAATCTATACATATGTTCTTACAAAAAGTTATAATGAGAGTCGATTTAAATTTTATAAAAGGTAATTGCACCTTTTATAAAATTTAAATCGATCGCAATAAAACAAAGAGCTCATTCTTTTTTTTTATTTTAGGTTTATAAGGATGAATTAGGTAGGTACCTACTTCTATGAACCCACCTACTGTATTAAATAATTGACTTAACTTGATCTCTCTCAATTCTTATAAGATATAAGTCGAAATGTCTG
Source organism: Phalera bucephala (assembly GCA_905147815.2). NCBI lineage: Eukaryota > Metazoa > Arthropoda > Insecta > Lepidoptera > Notodontidae > Phalera > Phalera bucephala. The sequence goes on along the minus strand of LR990621.1, from coordinate 8,427,015 downwards.
TTATGGTCGAAGAGATGTATGGATCGTCGCATTAGGAACTGCGAGTAGCTTGGTGGTACTTAGCTGCTCGCAGATCCTAGCGCGACCAAGAATTTAAGTGTGGAACCGAAATCGATAGGTGTGGAAGACCTTTGTCCGGACCAATTGAATGAAATACCAAGATTTAATAAAAAAAGGTAGTCACGCAACGTGAAGACCGCAAAGGCCTCGCGGAATCCGTTGCAGAGACTTGAAAAAGACCAATCTTGCTCAAGTCTTGTAGGGTGAGTCTCGGTCTTGGTCTTTCTAAAATTAGGCAATCTTGGTCTTGGTCTTGCAAAAATTCAAGACCAAGACTGATTTTGGGTAACACTAGCCAGATGGAGCGATGACATCGTGAAGGTGGCCGGAAGATTGTGGAATAGACTAGCACAGGAACGGGATGACTGGCGTGATATAGGAGAGGCCTATAGCAGTGGGTAGATACAAGCTGATAGATGATGATGATGAACGTAACTTCAGAGGTCCTGGTTTCGAACGGGGAATCTTTATTCTAGAAGAAAAATACCAGTATAGAATGAAGTCTCTTGTTATGACTCAACTTGAATGTTAGAGATTGGTGTGCTCTAGTAAAACTTTAGGTCAATGTAAGTAGGTACCTACCTAAAATTTTAACGTATCGTGCCGGCATGCAATGGTTATGTTAAGCGCGGTGACTATGATCGTTATGAGGGTGAGTCTTTTGCTATTATTCCGGGCACCATTCCAGACTGTGACTAAGATTTTTTCGATAAAAAGCATACTTTGTATGGTCACCCAGGACCTCGTTATGGCCGGATGCAATATAAGCTACTATAATATTTTTCACATAAGATGGGTAGTGACAGTTCTAAGTACCAATCAAAATTAATATTTAATTCAATGCATAATAAGGCATAAGACCATAAGTATAGAAACAGATCATGCCTCTTATTGCCATTGACTAAAGTATAATTTTCTTTGAACTTACAACTGCCACAGTACCCATCCTTCATGAAAAATACTATAGAATAGTGAAGCAATCGCTTATATTTGTCTGGTAATACTACCGACTCCATTTGAAATCATTAAATCAAAATTGAATTATCATCGGCAACCCTTTCAAAATCTCTTTGCCTTGAATGAATAACCTTGTTGCCATTATACTGCACGTGGCAGCCTTTAGGTGGGTTAAACGTCTGACAATTATGTTGGTCCCTAACCCAATTAAAGAAAGAGACATCCTGTGTAAATAATTTCATTTCTTACTTTCACTTACCCGTTGAAATTAAAAAAATTGAAAGAGTTGTAAGTTTTTTAAAAAAAAAGAGTAATCGTGGCGTCTTTTTTATGCATTACGAATGACTAGCGGTCGGTTTCAATATTTAACTCAAGAATAGATTTGCCTACTACGGATACAATTTTGACATATTTTGTATGGAAAATCTGTCAAAATTCTACTGCCTGTAAGCAAATCTTACCTTGATTTGAAAATTGAAACCGGCCATAAGTAGGGAATTAGTAACCACTATCTTTGCCCTGGAAATACTTTTCTGCTTTACATGAAAAAACAAATATTTGATATAATTTATGTTTGTAGGCTAACCAAAATGGCGGAATCCTCAATAGTCTTCGGCACGCACGAGAAATGGCGGATTAACCGCAACATCTTCGTGCTGGGCTTCGCGTTTATGATTCACTTCACGGCGTTCCACGGCGCTGCCAACCTGCAGAGCTCCGTCAACAGCGACGCGGGCGCAGGGACCTTTACCCTGGCTGCGATCTACTTTTCTTTGATCCTGTCTAATATTTTGTTGCCAGCTGTGGTTATCAAGTATGTTTGCTTACCGATACCATTATTGTTTATCATTTCGTTGTTGTATTTACGGCTATGGTACGATTTTTCTGTGGCTTAAGGAGAGTGTGTGCTTGAGGTGAGATAACTATGTTTGAATGCCAGGAATAGACATGCATACAAATTTGTCAGTTTAGTAGTATATACGTAAATTGTGTACATTTTCAATTTGCTCTGAACTAAGATAAAATATATAGGTGGATGTTTAAATTTGAGCTAATGCAGCAATACAGTGAAGTACAGCAGAGGGAGTTGCAGAGGTGTTTTATGTACTGCCACATTCGCCGATGTGTTTAGTCTCAATTTTCGGCCTCAAGGTCTCAGCATTCGAATTCATTGCTATTGCACCGGGCACAATTTTATTTTGGACTATTATTGTGATATTTCTAATACAAAATTGCCAATTACACATTTTTCTACCTAGGATTCCGATCCAAAACCATCAATATATTTACGACATTGTATGATTTGATTACTATAAAATCGTCAAGCATAATATGCGTATAGTTATATGAGGAGATCAATGAGGCAGTTATAAGAATCATAAACATTTGAGCTTAATACCTACCTAGTCTCCTTTTACTAAATCAGTAACTATAGTCTGTATCTTTTGCACAGATGGCTGGGTTGCAAATGGGCAGTGGCAGTGTCCTTCATAGCGTACATGCCGTTCATCGCGTCGCAGTTCTACCCTCGGCTCTACACCCTGGTACCTGCTGGCATGATGGTGGGCTTCGGCGGAGGACCTCTTTGGTGTGCCAAGTGCACATACCTATCTGTGGTGAGATATCTTTTTAATCATTTTTAATAGGTCAGTTGAGAAAGGATTCCAAGTAATAAGTTAAATAACTATTAGCTATTTGTTAGTAAGGTTGGAAAAAAAAAGAGTTGGTAACCAGCGGCTATAATGTGGCTCGCTTGTATACACCGTCACGCCTATATTCCCCAAGCAGGGGTGGCAGAGGTGTACTGAGTACACCCACGTTTCGCCGACGATGTTAGGTTCCATGTAATAGGGGGCGAACTTATTGCCATATACCGGGCACAATTCCAGACTACGGACTCTTTCTGGGAAGTTTTCGTTACAAAAACTACACTTGTCCGACCTAGGATTTGAACCCAGGACCTCGTGATCACAAACCGATGCGCTTTGCCACTAGACCAACGAGACAGTCAGACGAAGTGGCTCGCTTGTATAAATGGATTTTTAAATGTAGTACAAAAGATAACTGCGTGATTTACCTGTTGCTTTTGCTAAATTGTTCGTAAGCAAAAGGTAATAATATTTTATTTAATATTATTGACTTTTGCTTATGAACAATTACAAACTAATCGCTTTGATTGATCACCTTTCCGGTCGACTACTTGTGGCTAAGCAGCTAGGTTCAAGTTTGTAGTTTTCACTTTATCTTTTTAAGCATTCTGCTGTATTGTAATAAGAGCTTATAATACAGGTTATTATCAAGTTAATTAAAAATACAGGCATTTACAAATCCTAAAAACCAGGTTTCTGAATTAAGCCTGAGTTAAGAATGCCTCCGCCAATCCGCAATAGGTCCGCGTGGTGGAGTATGACGTAATCTTTCTCACTTCGATTTGTGAGAGAAGGCCAGCAGTGGATCAGTATAGGCTGATATTATTATTTCATTATAAGAATGGTTTAAATAATTAAGTTACAATAATTGGGTAGTTCGTTAATAGACAAGCATATACTATTTCAATGTTGGGCAAATGACTTGTCTCACTATACAGGTGAGAGAGATTAGGTCATAATCTACGACGGGGATCCAGCGGATTGTGGCTACCAGCTGTCTTAAATAATAATGTAATATCTCAAATCCCTATAAGGCAGATCAAATCGCCTATATGTGAAGGTACGCCCAAACCAACGCGTCCAGCCGCGTCCGCGATGGCGTCCGCGGTGGCGATCAGTACCTATATCTTCCTATGATCGCGCGTGGAGACGCCGCGCAGATCGCGCGTGGACGACGCAGAACACATTGGTGTAAACATGTCCATAGAAATACTACTGCAGGAACTGATCGCCATCGTACACGCTATTGCGAACGCGGCTGGGTGCATTGGTTATGCCGTACTTTAAAGGTTTCGCCACAAAGCCGACGCAGCGCGACGGGAGGGCGACGGTGGCGCGGCTTGAGTAATTGTAATGTACTTAAATGTACGGGAGACGCCATACAGCGCAGCCCCGCTCGGCGGGATGGCAAACGTCACGACAGAACGTAGCCGAGCGCTTGCGTCACGCTCTCGTCGCACTCTGTCGGCTATTTGAACAAACCTTAAATGCTGTTGCTGTGAACGGTCACCCATTTAAGATAACCGAGCTGAATAATTTTCTTTAAATGTTTTAATCGGAAATCGCCTATAAGTCGTTACCTACACGCATTCCGTGTTGTCGAATTTACATTAGGTTGTCCTACTGACACAAATTTAAAATGGATGTTGTAAAAAAAAGAAAGAAAAAGTAGAATACTAATAGGTTTTTTAGTGAACACACGATAACTTGTAGCAGAAAAAATGGCTTTTATACGATTGAGCAACGTTATGTAGATATCGCCCGTAGGTATATGGTAATTATTGTATTACGCAGACTTAAAGAGAATTGCGGACTTGCCGCGGTAAGATCATAGATAACAGATCAGAAAAGCGAGTCACGAACTAGAGAGGTTTTTTTTGTAATTGGTCGTTAGAATTTGTCAAAAATCATTAATTCTTCTAGTACAAATAACAATCACTTGTAAATGACTTTCCGAACGAATGGTAGAGTCTTAAGTAATCAAAAAAATTCTATTTTTGACTAATCATAAGTGCCTTTTGGTCTACATGAATAAAAAACTTTTGATTTTGACAAAATTATTACATTTATTCAACTTTGCTTTTCAAGACTCTGCGTGAATTGTGTATGAATACGAACTTTTTTCAAGGATTTTACTCCATAGTCTGTGTATGGTATTGCTTTAGTCTGAGCTACATTATTATTCAGGCATTTCGAATTCGAGTTTTATCACGGAACTATGGTAGCATAGGGATATTTGTTTTAATGTAACCATTGATACTCGCAATTCGAACGAAAGAAAGTAAAATAAATAATCCTTTTTTTACTAATTTTCGTGCGAGTTGCGTAACGCCGTCACGTCAACACGTAAACACCGTCATGAATATATTTCCCAAGCGGGGAGGTGTACTGTGAACACTCACTTTGCTGACGATGTTTGGTCCTAATCTAATAGCAGCGAGCCTCCGCGGTAATTTCACGTCACAGTTAGGCCTCTAGTAGTATTGAGAAGTTGTCATTAGAAAAAGTACACCATGTCCGACCTAAGATTTGAACCCAGGACCTCATGATCGCTACGCGCACAATTATAGGCCATTAGACTAATGAGAAATGGACATAAAACTGGTAACTGCTATTCAGAGGCGGCGTAAGGCGTGGGCGGCGTGGGCCACTGCTGTTATTATATTAATTCCGGCAGTAGGGGGTGAAGTGGAAAAATGACTATGGGCAGGCATGTAAAGTTAACATACACTTACTTAGCCCTTAAGGTTTCGCTACATAGCCGACGCAGCGCTACGGGAGCGCGACGGTGGCGCGGCTTGGGGAGTTGTAATGTACTGAAATGTACGAGAGACGCCACACTGCGCAGCCCCGCTCGGCGCGATGGCAAACGTCACGACCGAACGTAGCCGAGCGCTGCCATCGCGCATCGTCGGCTATGACCAAACCTTTAAGATTTGCCACATAGCCGACACAGCGCGACGTGATGAAAGCGTTCGGTTTGGGTGTTTAGATGTTTTGACGTTTGTTACTCAATTACGTAAAAACGGCTGAACGGATATGGATAAAATTTGGCATACAGATAGTTTATTACTTGTTTTAACGCATCAAATACTTTTTATCCCGGAGAAATGTAAGGTTCCTGTCTAAACTAAACGCGGACGAAGTTGGGGGCAGAAACTAAACATAAAGATAGACCATTGATATAGTAAAAGTCGTGGTTAGAGCCGGAATGCATATAGCACGGAATCCGGTAATCTTTGGCTGACCAAAGATCGCCACGACGACCGGCTTCCGTGCTATATGGCTCAGGCTCATAGGCTCAGGCCTATGTATAGAATATAGGTGGACGTCTTTCGGCTGAAGAATGAATGAAAAAAAGATGTGGTACACCCACAGATGATTAATGAACAGGACAAGAATATGGTAATAAAAATGGATTATACATGGCTTAATGCTTCAAGGATCTTTTGGGTCGTGGATAAATATCTTATAAGAACTTGGGTGAATTTCATAGCAAACGGCAACTCTGCGAATGTCATGAAGTGACATTTCACTTGATGACAGCGTTAGTTTCGATTTTGACCGCGGGCCAAAAGATCCTTGTGCGGCTGTAGGTTAGGTATTATAGATTGTCATGTTTTTTGTATACCCGCCAACAGTTTTTGTTGTACCTGTCAAACAGTATTAGTTTAATTTATTAAATTGATTTAAATAATTATTCTAATATTATACCTCACTTGATTAATAATTGTGTGGCTTATATAAATCCTATTCTGCATAATTTTACATGTAAATGATTTTAACAAGCTTCGTTTGTTTTAGCAAGTAGGTATGTTTGCTTAGGAAGTGGTTATAAAGATAATATCTTTATAACCACTTCCTTTGAAATTATCTAGTTGAAATTTTGCAATCTCACAACCATCTCGCTGCCCTTTGCCTCTGAATGTGTACTTACACTGGTCAATTTCGTGTCCATTTCACTGCTCGCTGCCGTGAATTGGCCTGAATCACAGAAATCGTAAGATTAGAACACTAGAGGTGAATTAGCGCACAATTTTGTTCGATGGACGATTTAGCGCAGTGGTTAAGGGCTTAGCCCGCCCCGCCCACTGTGTCTAATAGTCGCGGGTTCGATTCCCGCACGGGACAAATCTTTGTGTGATCCACAATTATTTGTTCCGGTCTGGGTATTTGTGTATGTGAATTTTCATGTTTGTAAACGCACCCACGACACAGGAATTAATCCTAGTGTGGGGCAACGTTTTTATAAAAAAAAAAAAAAACACTTTCGCTACATGACCAAACCTACACAGTTTTAAAATAGACACAGAATCACATTATTGCTGTACTTTCCGATGAATTGTCTTCTATCTATATCATCACGCCAGATTCCTTGTCGGGTAGGCAGAGAGTACAGAGTTCCAACAGGTTCTTGCCTTATATACCTCTCTGGCTTCCTCCACTCTCATAGTTCATCTCATTACACGCTCGTCGGTTACGGAGACTCTTGACTTGTCCTTCAGATAAGACACGGTCTATTTGGTCATGGTAAGATTATTAAGTATTGTATTAGATAAAACTGAGGCGCTCGTAGCGCTGTGCGACCGCGGTGTTCTTACCGATTACCAAGGTTAAGCAGCGTTCGACTCGGTTGGCCCGAGATAGGTGACCGTTTGTGGCATTTTCAAATTCGAGCGTCTCCGTGCTTCGGAAGGCACGTTAAGCCGTTGGTCCCGGCTACCACTTAATGTGGTAGTCGTTAAGCCGAGTTGGAAGCCGTAAAGGCGGCTTGATAAGTTCCAACAGCAGATGGCCACAAACCTGCCTCCATCAATCGTATAATCGTATAATCGTGGAGTATGACCTAATCTCTCTCACCTCGATTAGTGAGAGAAGGCCTTTGTCCAGCAGTGGGCAGTACAGGCTGATATTATATAGATAAAACTTAGCCATTTAATTAGTCCACGCAGTACTGAAACATTGTGTGCTAATTGTCTCTTTTATCTCATATGTTTACGCGATTCTACGACTAGTATCAAATTATTATGATTTCTATGGCCTGAATGTAACTATAAAGTAGTTCAAATTCCATAATTCGTTAGGTGGCCGAACCCTACTCCAAGTTGTCAGGGGTCCCAGTGGACGTGCTGGTGGTGCGGTTCTTCGGACTCTTCTTCATGTTCTACCAGATGGCACAGATCTGGGGCAACCTGATATCGTCAGCGAGTAAGTTTGTTCTTCTTCTTAAGACCTTTGTTTTTTGTGGGTGTGAAAAATCTACGCTGTTGGGCTAGGGGCCTTTACAGCTTTACCAGACAAAAGGGTAAGCGTGCAGCAATTATGCTCCAGACAGAAGGCCAACGGCAACTGGGTCAAGGGCGTCTAAAGGAGGAAAGCCCTCGGCTTGGGCTGTGGCTAAGGCTGTTTTCTGGTTCTGGTTCACATTACACGTCCTTTTTTAACTTGTTGTGACTGCCTCGTTGGTTTAGTGGCAAAGCGCATCGCTTTGTGATCACGAGGTCCTGGGTTCAAATCCTAGGTCGGACAAGTGTAGTTTTTCTAACAAAAACTTCCCAGTACAAGTCCGGAGTTTGGAATTGTACCCGGTATATGGCAATAGGCTCGCCCCCTATTACATGGGACTTAACATTGTCGGCGAAACGTGGGTGTACTCAGTACACCTCTGCCACCCCCGCTTGGGGAATATAGGCGTGACGGTGTGCGTTTTTTAAGTTGTCGCGAGTTCGATCCTTGTACAAGACAGCTCTTTGTGAGATCCACTACTGTTTATTTTGGTCTGGATGGTCTGGTGTAATAAACGTACCCATGATAAAAATAGTTCCTAGCGCGGAGTTATGATTTAAAAAAATAACCTGATAGATTGCCACAAAAAATGGTTTGCTATTTTACTTAATCATAAGACCCAAATCTATGACGTCCGAGCAACGGCAATTGAGTGCAAAACTATAAGGTACAATTTATCACAATATTTGAGTATTGAAAAAACGAGAACCGTAATAAAGATTGTAAATTGTTATACTCTAATAATCTCTCTTAATTTAGCGCCATGTCTCTTTCACTTCCTTGATTTGTCATTATCAAATGTTCCGTGTTAGACATATTATTTCGTTATTGCTCATGCCAAACTGTTACTTCCCTTTGCGTAAATCAAGATCAAATGAGCCAAATTAACTATTGACTGGTCGTTCGGCAAGGTCGTTGGATCGTGAATATATTCTGAACTTTCACTCGAGCCATGCATTGTCGTTGTACACGATTGTGTCACACACCGTCACGGCTTTATTCCCTAAGCCACATTTTGCTGACGATGTTGGGTTACAATGGGTGGGGGTGAGCCGATCGCCTTTATAATAGGCATGTATCGTCTAGTGGTTGATACTGGGGACTTTTCGATATAAACATCCCCATATTGTTTTCTAGTATATAAAGCCAGAACCTCATCGCATCGTGTGTTTCTAGGCAGAGGCAGTTATTAAATCGATTATTTTTAAAAATAACGTCTTTATCTATATCATCTCGCCAAATCCCTTGCAGGTAAGGGAGAGAGTACAGAGTTCCAACAGGTGTAAATGGAAATGTTTTCTAAATGAACAATTTCGTGTTTTCAGTCGTAAATAAATAAATTCATTCAGCTTAAAAACGGTGTAAATGTGCTATTCACATTGACGAGACATATAGTTACTAGTGAAGTTCACAACTATTTACTCGGACGCGAGAACATGAATGATTGGGTCCTAGCATTGTCGAAGAAATGAAGAGTGGGTGTTACAGGAGCTTAATGTCTGTAACTCCACTTGGAGAATACAAGCGTAATGTTGTGTCTAATGAAATGTTGTGTTGAATTTTAAAACACACCGTCACGCCTATATTCCCCAATCGGGGGTAGCAGAGGTCTAATGAGTACACCCACTTTTCGCCGACCATGTTAGGTCCCATGTAACAGGGGGCGAGCTTGCCATATACCGGGCGTAATTTCAGACTGCGGACTGTTAGATCCGGGCACTTAGCTGTAATAAAAAAAAGACAACTAGAGTACTAGACACTTATTTATTTTCGTTCCACAATTATTATAACCGACTACACTTGTAACGCGGTACTTTTGTCGCTCACACGCGAGACCTCCTGAAGGTCTTTGCCGAATTCAGACCCCTTTGGTAGCTTAGTTTTCAATACTGAACCAACCGGCAGGCAGAAACCAGGTCCGTAGTTGGGCAGTAATTAGACTAATCACCAAATGAATAATGACTGCCTTTTGTTGAAAACCCGGGGTTTATAAAGGCATATATTGCTGATTTCCTTTAACAGAAATGGCAGAATGTGGGAACTGCAATTCAGCAATATAGCCGTGGGAGTTAGGGACGTAACAGGACTCATATCGGGAAGTTTTTGTTAGAAAAACTACATTTGTCTGACCTAGTATTTGAATTGAAGCAATGCGCTTCGCCACTAGAGCAATGAGGCGGTCTATCTACTGAGAAACTAATAGAATACTCCTTATGCTCTAGTAAAAACAATAAACGTAGGTCCACATTCACCGAAAATGTAAGTCAACACAACAATCAATATCCGGACTACAACCTATGAGATTTTTTTTAATAATTACTGCAGCAACACTTGGTCCAATCTAGGTTTTGCCTCAAGACCAAGAAGGCACTTGAATATTCCGTGTAATATTTTGTTTTACAGTACTGTCCTCATCTCTCGGCGATGACCCGTCATTCTCTAACGGAACCACTCCGATAGAGAGTTTGTTCAGCAACGCCACGGCCGCGTCGCCCGCAGTCGATTTTGGAGGCACTTGCGGAGTTAACTTTTGCAGCGGGAGCGCTTCCCACGTACGTCTATTGAAATGGTTTTAAGTTAAAATTACTTCATAAGGTGATCGGGAATTAAGGTATCATGTTGAAAGTAATTGTTTTAACGTATAAACGTCAGTCTATACAACTTCACTTGTATGTCTTCCTAATTCAACATTTGTGAAGAGAAAATGAGCCGACGACTTTTCTTTTCTTAAGAAACTTTGTGATCACGAGGCAGGACCTCGTGATCACAAAGTTCAAATCCTAGGTCGGACAAGTGTAGTTTTTCTAACGAAAACTTCCCCGTATGAGTCCGGAGTCTGGAATTGTGCCCGGTATATGGCAATAGGCTCGCCCCCTATTACATGAGACCTAACATCGTCGGCGAAACGTGGGTGTACTCAGTACACCTCTGCCATCCCCGCTTGGGGAATATAGGCGTGACGGTGTAATAATAGATAACCAGATCGGAACAAATAATTGTGGATCACACAATGATTTGTTCCGTGCGGGAATCGAGCGCGCGACTATTTGACACAGTAGGCGGAGCGGCTTAGGCTCTTAACCACTGCGCTAAATCGTCCGTCTAAATGTTACATCCGTATTGATGAATAACTTGGCTAGATGAAGTATTACGTGCGCAGAAACAGCTTAATATACCTATAAGGTAGACAAATATAGTGCGCACACGCACACGCACACGCACGCACACCTTGATAGCTATTGAACAACTTTAAAAAAATCAAAAATATCCAAGGTGTAACATATAATCGCAAGACCTCGGACACCCCGATTAGAGAATTGCGTTATAAATTTAAAACGAAAACCAATTTTCCAAATTTAAAAGTTTTTACCCTTCTTTGAGTACTTTTATACCCCAATGAACAGTGAAACTTGTACGTGTATGTGTGCGTTTTGAGAAATACGTTTTAGGAATGCAATTGAAATCTCCCTATTGCCATGAATCATGAATAAATTTAGTTTTTTTATAGCGCACTGAAGGAGCAAAAGCATTTTCTTGCAAATTAAAAAAAAATGTAGGATACATTAAAAATTGTTGGAATCAATTCAGTTACCGATTTAGAACAAACTACTTTCAGGTCTTGCTTTTATTATGTTACACCTTGTAGTAGTGCGCAACGGAGGGCTTTGACACCATTTTTGTAAGCAATGCTCCATCTATTACTTTTGCTCTACAATTTTATTAATCGCAAAGAATTCTTTAGTTATCAATAAAAATTGACCAACTATAATATATAATATGAAAAAAAGACGCGTTAATAAATAAAAAGTTGTAACACAAAAGTTGGGTATACGAGTATTGACGTGCAAAGATGTGTAAAAGCAACATCTATCGGCATGATACACCAATTCGGGTTCACCTTTACATAAAACGTATGTATGTAGCTATGGAGCGAATTATGTTGGGAATATCGCTAAAAGATCGTGTTAAAAATATGAAAATCCGAGATGGAACAAAACTTACCGACGTAGCTCAAGTAGTACTGGAAAGAAAGTGAAGAAGGGCAGGACATATCTATATGTCGGGGATCTGACAACAGATGTGGAAAAGTGTGCTTGAATGGAAAGTTCGAACTGGTCATCGAAATGTAGGGAGACAACCGCAAGGTGATCTGATGACCTGACGAAAGATGAAGGAAGGAACTATAGGTATAGATTACACTCAGCAATGGGTGGCTATCTGTCGATAATGACTATAACCAATCCATCGTATTGCACCGATAATCAGAACACAAGTCAATCCCAAAACTTCCCCATTCGTCGTTTTAGCTAACATGTTAATTTTTTATGCATAATATAATAAAGTCTAAAAAGAATGTTATTACATTCCTTTTAAAATACATTACTTATTTCGCTAATATAATCCACATGCTTCGTAGATCCCAACAAAGAGCTTAGCAGAAACCGATTGACGTTACATGAACATCTGTTTGTTGTTTCTAAGCCCTCAGGATGCAAACTTTTGGTGTTTGGATTATCGAGGCCTTGTTGTATCTCCTAAAGATGTTTACTATTTAACTTTATACATTAATCGTACCTTAATTTGATTTTTGCACAACCAGAAAACTTAGGAACTAACGGGAGGTCGCGAAATGGTATTGGTGGGCTTTTCAATAAGTTCCAACAGCAGATGCCCACATATCTGCCTTCAACAATCCGCATTGGGTCCAGACGGTGGCGTATGACCTAATCTCTCGCACCACGATTTGTGGGAGATACACTTTGCATAGTAGTGGGGTAATATAGGTTAATTTATTACCCTTCTTTAATCCAGTAGCTGCGTAAAATTCATTTTACAAGACCATCGAAATTTATAATAGAAAATAGAAACGCTGTTTATTATTTCGTTGCAGGAAAACACGAATCTAGAGCCTCCTTCTGCGTTGAAGATCCAGGTGATAGCTGGTGCATACTTAGCATGTATGGCTTTTGCTGTCATATTTGTGTCTATTGGCGTCGACTCGCTCACCAGGTTAGTTCAGAAAACCTCTAACATCTATCTATATCATCACGTCAGATCCCTTGAGGGAAAGATAGAGAGTAGAGAGTTTCAACAGGTTCTTTCTTAGAGACTTCTCTTCCTCCACTATCATATTTCGTCTGATACACGCTCGTCGGAGTCGGAGACTCTTGACTTGCCCTTCAGAGAAGATACGGTCTGTTAATAACTGTAGAACATTTTAAGCCAAAAGTCGGCTACTGCACTACAAAGGTCTTTCCAAAGTTCATCGACTGCACATATCTATCTTTTACCGGCGTCCTTCTCTAGATCATCGGTATATCTTATAAAGATAAAGAAATACCAGAACAATAAGGTGTGCCTTATTGTAAAAGACGATTATCAAAATAATGATGTGATATCATAAATTAAATTTTGATTATCGTCTTTTTCACGAGTCATGGGTGACGTTTGATCAGATTCCATTTCACGCATATTGTATTCAGGAATATTTAAAATAGAGAATCCATGAAATGAACAAGGATATAAAGATGTACCAAAAATCTCTTTAAATTGACTTTTAAATCATATACTGTTTATAAACTTGCGTATTTATTAAAAAAAAAACTTAAGTCTTGTTAATTATTCAAATACATAAATTGTAACGGTTTGCGTTTTAGGGACTGACACAATGAAATCGTTAAAATCGATAAACTGTTTTTTTTTAATTTACAAAACCAATTTTACTTTACATATCTTTACAAATATTATCTATGTATCCGATTGAAAGACAGTATGCTCATGGTCAAGTAATTAATAAAAAAACATGGATCTTGACATTTTTAAATAATAATTCACATGAGCGACGAATGAAGCGATTTGTTAAACGATTTTCCTGACCAATCAATTGATTCGTAAATGAATAATGAAATAATTATATTTCGTTTTTTTTTGTTCCTAAGTTACTGTTATTAAAATTGATTCATTCTACGTTATAAATTATCTTGATACGATATTCAATCGATTCTATTATATCATCACCAAATTTATAGAAACGTCAAATTCCAAACGTCACCGGACTAATGACTCGTGAAAAAAGACTATAATTGTAGCGCAATATATTATTTGTTATTTATTCTAGTAAAAGTTTGAAATTGGTCGATGAGATTGTGAATGTGACATTGTAATGAATGTGAAATTTGTCAAGTGTATGGAATTGTGCTCGCTCTAATTAATGGCGATAGGCTCTCATTGAAACCTAATATCGTTGTCAAAATGTTGGTGTACCCAGTAAAAATAAAGTACTCTGTCAGTTTGAGAGGAGGCCCGTGCCCAACGGTGTACCCAATACTTTTATGATTTTACATAAAAGGTCGCCTCCGCCATCTTGGATCCAGAAATGAATGCCATATTTGTAATCAGCATCCCCTAAAACCCCAAAAGTGACACCCATATTGATTTTATTATAAAAGTCGCGCCCGCCGTCTTGTATTCAGAAATTAACACCTTATTTGTATCAGCATTCCCTAAAACCTCAAAAGTGACACCTATATTAATTTTACTTCAAAAGTCGCGTCCGCCATCTTGGATTTTAAAATTAACGTGACATCGATTATCAGCATCCCCTAAAACCCAAAATATGATACCCATATTGATTTTACATTAAAAGTTGCCTCCGCCATCTTGGATTGGGTAATTTACGCCATATTCGTAATCAGGATCCCCCACTACCTCAACAATAACACGCATGTTGATTTTACATGAAGTCACGTCCGCCATCTTGGATCCATGTTCCCCAAAAATTGTTTTGTGTTTAATTAACAATTAATTTTTTAATTGTTGATTGTAATTGATTTTAATTGCGACTGAAATTTCAATTGTTCGATTCTACAATTGAAAAGTTACTAGGTTAATGCCCAACACTAGTATGTAGTCATGACGGTGGCTGCTATTTTTTTGACCTTTACAAAGGTATACTGGAGGTCGTAAGACGAAGTGCCAGAGCAAGTCCGGAGTCCATCTATTGGCGGTGACGCTGAAACAGCTAAGACACAAGTACCAGCTGTTGCTGTTGCCCGTCATCGGGTACATTGGAGCTGAGCAGGCGTTCATGGCGGCTGACTTTACTCAGGTAAACGAAATAAATATTTTTGAGCAACGTAAGTCGCTTCATATTCTTAGCTTTTCAATTCAGTCGTGTGTGTGTGTGTGTGAATGATGTACGCTGTTGGCCGCGAGGCCTTTACAGCTTCACCGGACTTAAAGGCGAGCGTGCAACCACTACGCTCCAGCCAGCCAGAAGGGACAGAGGCGACATACTCGAGGCGCCCTCGGTTGGGACAGTCGCTGTAGGGGGACGGGTGCACTACTAAGTGCACCGGTCAACCGCCGGCTATGGGAGGGGATCTACTACTACGTCGTCGTCGTCGCCCGTATTCTGAGCGGAAAGAAGGGACAAAGCATCGGGGGGGTCGGTGAGAACATGTCGCGCCCGGCGGTGGCGGCAGGGGTCGGGGGGGATCAATTCAGTCATCCTACTATATTAGTATTAATATTATAAATGTTTGGATGTTACTCAATCACGCAAAAACGGTGCAACGGTTTTGCATGAAATTTGGCACATTTAGTGTGCCAAATTCCATCGTTTATTGCCTGGCAATCCAGGCAATGTCGATACACATGTGATAGTTTTTATCCCTGAAAAATGTTAGGTTCCGGTTTAGAGTCAACGCAGACGAAATCGCGGGCAGAAACTAGTACAGTATAGTCTCACTTATCCGGTACTAATAAAACTAGGGGTTGCCGGATTGTTGGAATGTTCGGATTACTGTATTGTTCATAATAACATCGTCACGCCTATATTCCCCAGAGGGGGTGGCAGAGGTGTA
The DNA here is from genome assembly GCA_905147815.2 of Phalera bucephala. Classification (NCBI taxonomy): domain Eukaryota; kingdom Metazoa; phylum Arthropoda; class Insecta; order Lepidoptera; family Notodontidae; genus Phalera; species Phalera bucephala. The sequence continues at coordinate 8,411,198 of LR990621.1, read as the reverse complement.
CTGAGTACACCCACGTTTCGCCGACAATGTTAGGTCCCATGTAATAGGGGGCGAGCCTATTGCCATATACCGGGCACAATTCCAGACTCCGGACTCATACTGGGAATTTTTCGTTAGAAAAACTACATTTGTCCGACCTAGGATTTGAACCCAGGACCTCGTGATCACAAAGCGATGCGCTTTGCCACCATATAATGAATAAAAAAAAACAGTCACGCTTATAATTATAAGCGTGACTGTTGGGGAATCCCAAGCGGGGGTAATAGAGGTGTACTGAGTACACCCACGTTTCGCCGACGATGTTAGGTCCCATGTAATAGGGGGCGAGCCTATTGCTATATACCGGGCACAATTCCAGACTACGGACTCGTACTGGAAAGTTTCCCACCAACGTTTTAGAGTTGAATGACTCTAAAACGTTGGGGGATGAATAAATAAAACATTTTGCTAAGGGAATATATTTCTTTTTCACGCGTCTTCTACCGCGCTCATTCGTAAGTCGTAAATTGTAATAGATCGTTCAATATCGGTGCTTGCTAGAGGCCGTTTTCTTTGGCCAACACTTCGGCCCATTTTGGCTGAGGTCGAAGAATTGGCCAAAAGTGTTTTTTTTTTGGCGAAGGTGACCGAAACTGATACCAAAGGTTCGGTCGACGCTATAATATTTTTGATTTTTTGCAAGATGAGTGGTGACAGTTCCAAGTGAAAAGAACATTATAACAAGTAACATCTCAAACTAAGTAAGTGTATTAAAAACCAACTTTTAATCTATACCAAGCGCTAAACTGATATTGAGGGGCAGCGCGGCTCGTCAGCTGGTTGGTAGATACTTTCGGTGTTCCGGATTTTAACCTAGCTATGATAATCGGATAGGTCAGTAGGTAGATGTTACTGATTGAAGTGTTCTTTTTATTTATTTTTTATTACCAATGTACAGTAGGCATTGGAAACATCACCTGGGCTTTCCCTCCAGGACAACTAATGGCCGGTTTCAATATTAAACTTAAGGATAGATTTGCCTACTATGGATAGAATTATGACATATTTTGTACGGGCAGCATGTCAACATTCTACTGACAGTGAGCAAATCTATTCATAAGGTAAATATTGAAACCGTTCATAAAATTACACCGTGTATATGGTTTATAATATTTTTCACATAAGATGGGTAGTGACAGTTATAAGTGCCAAACGTGTATCTTTGAAATCAAAGATACCTGTAAAATTGAGGAAAAATGTAATGGACTCTTGCATGTTACCCTGCCTATCCTATAGCTCTCAGACATGGATATTTATCAATAAAACAAGAAACAAACTAATAAAGAGTCAACGGGCGATGGAGAGGAGTATTCTGAACATCCGGCTGAAAGACAGACAAAGAAGCGCAGATATAAGAAAAATAACTAATGTCATAGACGTCCTGAAACATACCCAACGTCTGAAATGGAAATGGGCAGGTCATGTAGCACGCCTTCCAGATACAAGATGGACTAAACAGGTTACAACATGGGTGGTCAAGTGGCAACAGAACCAGAGGACGCCCGAGTGAGCGCTGGGCCGACGAAATTATACAAATGGGAGAACACAACTGGATAAACAAAGCCAAAAATCGAACAACCTGGAGAATATTGGAGGAGGCCTTTACCCGAAATGGGCCTTAACTAATTAATAAATATAATTTTCATATATTTCACTATAAAGTGTAACTAGCATGTTAAGAAAACCAAAAAAACCTTATTATTATTTATATGTATCTCGCTGAGATTCACGGACTTTACCCGGACCTTTGAAAGGCTTGCATGGGGACATAGGTCCAACACCTTGCCCTTTGCGAGAAGTTAATGTTATGTATGTCACCTGCTGAGATCACTTGCTGAAAATGAAGAAACATAACCAGCGAACTGACCCCGGCAGGTGGAAGGACTATTGTAAATTATGGAAAGAAAACAAGGACTATGTAAAGGAGGTTTGATGGACAAAAACTGGACTATTTCAAAGGGGACGGACACCGGCCATAATTAGTGATACCTAATTACCCGTGGCCGGCGGTGACTCGCCGCTTACTAGATGGGCCCTCAAACAGTCGTCCTAGGACAAAACAGGTCATGCCTCTTATTGCAATTGAATTAAGTATAATTTTCTATGACACTTACAACTGGCACAGTACCCTTCCTTTATGAAAAATACTATAGTGCCGAATTATTGGACGTGCCGAACTACTGAATTGTCTGATTAGTGGGATTCTACTGTACACTCTATTTTAGAAAAGTCGATGAACATAGTGAAAACCAAATATACTAGCAGTTTCCCGCGACTTTGAATCCGGTCCACAACAGCGTTTTTTACCGGTCTATGTTACTTCTGTATAATGTAGCTTTATCATGTTGAAATAATTATTGAAATTGGTTCAGTAGTTTCAAAGTTTATCGATCACACACAAACAAACCTTTCCCCTTTATAATATTAGTATAGATTTGACGAAAAACACTTAACAAATTATGTAAATCTGTGTTGTGTCGTCGATTATCGGCATTTTCATCATTCGTCATCATTAGTCGTCGGCATCGAGTATCCTGGATTAGATTCCCGCACGGGACAAATCTTTGTCTGATTTGTGTGAATTTCAAATTTTATGAGACGCACCAACGACACTAAAATAAATCCTAGTGCGTGGCTACGATTTAAAAAAAAAAACAAAAACCTGACCCGACCTGATCACGACCGCCTTGTTGGCCTAGTGGTGCATAATGCGCTTTGTAATCACGTGGTCCTAGGGTTCAAATCCTAGGTTGCACAAATGTAGTTTTTCTATGGAAATATGGCAATAGGCTCGCACCCTATTAAATGGAGGTCCCATTTAATAGGGTAATAAGTTTTAACATCTCCGGCGAAATTAAAATCGTCGAATGACGGACGATTCAGCGTAATGGTTAAGAGCTTAAGCCGCTCCGCCCACTGGGTGTAATAGGTCCCGAGCGGGAATCGAATACGCGGTATTCGATTCCCGCTCGGGACAAATCTTTGTGTGATCCACAATTAATTGTTTCAATCTGGATATTTGTGTATGTGAATTTTCATGTTTGTAAACGCACCCACGACACAGGAATAAATCCTAGTGTGGGGCTACGTTTTTATTAAAAGAAAAAGAAAGAAAAATGGGTGTACGCAGCACTTCTCTGCCACCTCCGCTTGGAGAATATAGCCGTGACGGTGTTTATTTTAAAAACTGACCTTACTAAAGCAAGTATGATAACGCCTACTCTAAACAACCAAGCAACCGCTCAATGTGTTCGTCAGGCGTTCGTCGGCTGCGCTTACGGCATTAGTAACATCGGGTTCGTGATGATCTGCTTCGGCGTGTTCAACGCACTCGCCGCGCCCATCGCTGGAGCTCTCGTCAAGCTTACTGGACGGTACCCCGTCATGGTCACTGCGCTGGTAAGAGGCTATCTATAAATTAGGTATGTTAACCCCTTAACATAAGGGGGACGGAGGGATCAATATTGTAACAGGGGGGGGAGGGGTACTGTGCACGCACGCACGCACGCACACACACACACACACAAAAACAATGCGCGCGCGCGCGCCTACGACGGATTACATTAATATTTATTTGAAATTTCATTTTCTCCAACTGTCAATTTTATAGTTAGTACATTAGCAGAAATACAGTACGCATATTATTTAAGTCCCAAAGATCCGAAAAGAAATAATTAGCAATTACATTTATTTATAGCATGCGATTGCTCGTTTTAGCATATAGCAAAATTCAAATGTAGCTGGTTAATTTCGTGAATTCTATAATTCGTCGCAACTCGCAATCGTCGTTTAGTTTGTTATTGCTACATGCTATAACTAGCGTGCACCCCCCTTCTTGTCCGAGCGTTAGCTGCCAGGCTATGTATCTACACATCACATCTCTAGAACAGTTTTAATATTCATCACATAGAGCTTTTAATGGCCCTCTATGACCGTAACTCCATTTCTTAGATTTTTGAGTTAAGACTATACCGTTCTAAAGGTGCGACATTATCACTTATAAAAGCTTTGATATACAGCGCCTACTGGGTCTAACTTTAGCTAAAACTTAGGTGTACTCGAAAGTACAAAAAAGTCGTCAAAATCGGCAAACCAGTTTATGAGGAGAAGAATCACGCACCGTTTGTGCGTGATCCTTCTCTCAGCGGAATTTTTATATGAGATATGAGACTGACAAACTCTTGCTTCTCCTTTAGTTATTGAACGTGTGTTTATTAACGGCTCTGCTACTTTGGAGGCCGAATCCCGACCAGTGGCTGGTTTTCTACTTACTGGCCGCCATTTGGGGTACAGCGGACGCGGTGTGGCTGGTGCAAGTTAACGGTGAGATACCTTCAGAACCCTAACGTTGCATGTTTGGTTTTAATAGACAGGAAAAGTGTTTCTATAGTATACCTACCTACTTGATTTATCTGGCTTATCCAATTATGTTACTGTACTATGAATACTCAAATAATGAATTACAGGACGAGTTGTTATTGTGTAATTATTATTGAAATATGACCTATTTAATAAGTATAATTTTATTTATGATTAAATTTAAATCTCTAATAATCTAATCTTGCTATCAATCAATCAATCAATCAGCCTATCGTAGTCCACTGCTGGACATAGGCCTCTCCTAACACGCGCCATTGCACACGGTCCTCCGCCTTCCGCATCCAGTCTGTCCCAGCGACCTTTTTGAGGTCGTCGGTCCATCTAGCTGGGGGTCGTCCTACCTTACGCTTACCAAGTCGCGGTCTCCACTCTAGGACACGCTTGCTCCATCGGCCGTCGGTCCTTCTGCAGATGTGACCAGCCCATTGCCACTTTAGCTTACTGAGTCTGCGAGCTATGTCGGTAACTTTGGTTCTTTGTCGGATTACCTCGTTACGAATTTTATCCTTCAAAGAGACGCCGAGCATAGCTCGCTCCATAGCCCGCTGTGCGACTTTGAATTTGTGGACTAGTCCCACTGTGAGTATCCACGTCTCGGCCCCGTAAGTCATAACAGGTAGAACGCATTGGTTAAAACTTTAGTCTTCAGGCATTGCGGTATAGGCGAAGCGAAAACGTGACGTAGTTTGCCAAATGCTGCCCAACCCAATTGAATCCTGCGGTTGATTTCTTTCTCGAAGTTGTTCCTACCAAATTGGGCAACTTGTCCAAGGTAGACATACTCCCGAACAACTTCGAGCATCGAACCATCGACGTAGATCGGTCCCGGCGTGACATGCTCATTAAACATGATCTTGGTTTTATCCAAGTTCATGCCGAGACCGACACCTCGAGAGGCTCCATTTAGGCTATGTAGCATTTCGCTTAACTGTTCCAGTGACTCTGCCACGATGACGATATCATCGGCAAACCGAAGGTGTGAGATGTATTCGCCGTTGATGTTAATGCCCCGCCCAGTCCAGTCCAGCGTCTTGAAGACGTCTTCGAGTGCATTGGTGAAGAGCTTGGGGGATATTATATCCCCCTGTCTTACCCCTCGATGCAGCTCGATCGGGTTGGTTTTTTGGTCCTGGAGCTGGACGGTCATTGTGGCGGTATCATACAGACATCTCAACACCTCGATATAGCGCCAATCGATGCCACATCGCTGCAGAGCCGCCCAGGTTTCGATGGAGTCGAAGGCTTTCTCGTAGTCCACGAAAGCCATACACAGCGGCTGATTGTACTCTTCGGTCTTCTGTACAATCTGCCGAACAGTATGGATGTGGTCTACGGTGCTGTAGCCTTTTCGAAACCCGGCTTGTTCCGGTGGCTGGAACTCGTCAAGTCTTCTGGCGAGGCGGTTTGTGAGTACTCTCGAGAACAACTTGTAGACGTGGCTCAGGAGTGAGATGGGTCTGTAGTTCTTCAGCAAGGTTTTGTCACCTTTTTTGAAGAACAGAACCACCGCACTCCCGCTCCACGCTTGAGGTGTTAAGCCCTGGTGGATGACGGAATTAAAGAGACTCGCTAGCTTTTTCAGGATTGGAGTCCCGCCTGCTTTTAGGAGCTCAGTGGTGATTCCGTCATCGCCTGGCGACTTGTTATTTTTGAGCTGCTCGAGAGCCACTCTGACCTCGTCCTGGTTGACATCAGGGATGTCTTCCGTATCGTGGCGTGCTAGTGGGGCTCTGTGGTCGTCAGCGCTGGGTCTCGAGGGTTTAGCCATCCGTGATGCGTACAGGTCTTTGTAGAAACTCTCAATTTCCTCGAGTATCTTGAACTTGGAGGTCACGGTTTTGCCATCCGCTGTATTAAATTTCGTCAGATGGGATCTACCTAGCTGGCGAGCGAAGACTTTGGTGCCTCTGTTCAGTTCAATCGCAGCCGCGATGGTGCGGGTGTTGGAACATCGGAGGTCACGTCGCACCAGCTTCCGGATCTTTCGGTTGAGGTTCCTCCCATCCGGCGAAGACGCCTGCGTGGATGACATTTCCCGTCTCTGCCTCATAAGTTCGAGAGTCTCGAGCGATAGTTTAGACTCTCTGTTACCGCTTTTGCCGGGAAACACCCTTTGAGACACATCCTGTAGCGTTTTGACCACTGTGTCGGTTTTTTCGTCAACATTGCCTCCGGTTTCCAGCAGGTCGAAACGATTTTGAAGCTCCAGTTGGAACTTTTCGGACCCTAAAGCTATTTGAGGCGCAGTTGGTCTGAGAGTAGACCTCATCATGCGACGTCTTTTGGCCTTGAAGTTTATATTTAGAGCGCCTCGGACAAGTCGGTGATCGCTGCCGGTGTTAAACCTGTTGATCACGGAGACGTCTCTAAATATAGACCTCCTAGAATCTTGCTATACTGTGACCAAAATTGTAGCCAGATTAATAATTATAAGATTAATTAAAAATTAAATATTATAAATACAGATTAATATTATAATTTTAGATTACGAGTATGAGATACGAAATATTTGCATGCCATGAAGCTGGATATAGTGAAACACTGAAAGAGATTTATGTAATATGTACCAATATTTGATTATGATTATGAAAATTTATTCTTCCAGCTTTATCCGGCATTCTATTCCCGGGTAACGAAGAAGCGGCGTACTCAAACTTCAGGCTGTGGGAGGCGACGGGCAGTGTCTTGTCTTATGCTAGCGCTCCTTACCTCTGTGTTCGGACCAGGTACATAATAAATTATATATGAAACTGGAAAAAATCAGAAGCCGGCAAAAGATTTCAGAACGGCTAGACTTTGTTGCTCTAAGCCTAAGATAAACGTGCATGCCTTAACAAAAGTTTGACTGGAGAAAACTTGCTAAAAGGTTTGTATTGTATTGACGTAATAAACAATTCTATTTTGACGTGACAAGATTCGAATCATGGGGCGACAAAAATTTATCCCGCTTGAGATAAATCACGTCGCCTGTGCTAATGCAGCTAGAGTGTTGATCTCGATTTCGAAAGGAAAGCAGCATCGAGGCAGGGAGCATTGGGGCCATCAACCCCAGATATGATAGATGGAATTCTGCTAACAATATTCCGCTACGATCAAGTTTTCGTATCAATGTGTTGGCTTTCTACTATTATTTATCCCTCCTATCAGCCGTTACCGCCGTCCGCGGCATGTTCTCACCGACCCTCCCGATGCCCTTACATCCCTTTTTTCGGATACAGATACCGCACACAGGATCAGACACCGACCTCGCCGGCGAGGTCGAAGAATCCCTTGCCCGCCCGTCGGTGCAGAGCACCACGGCGACACACCTAGTATACGCCCTCCCCCATAGTGACTGCCCAAGCCGAGGCCGTTCCTCCTTGAGGCGCCCTTGAGGTAGTTGCCCCCTTGCCCTTCTGGCTCGAGTGTAGTGGTTGCACGCTCGCCCTCTTGTCCAGTGAAGCTGTAAAGGACCCGTGGCCAACAGCGTAGATCATTCACACACACACATAATCTACTAGTATATGAAAATAACTAAACCTAGTTGAAGCGCGGACACTAAGATTCAGTTTCAAAGGAATAATGTCAGTGACATTGGGGCCCTGTCTGTTTGCTGGATAATGGCTTCACACGAATCGAGGTGAGAAAGAAAAGAGTAAAAAGTATTCAAACCAGTCTAGCTCAATCGGCAACAGCCCTAAAGACAACGTTGACGAAATAAGCATAGAATTCTTAAATCAGATACTGCATATCAATGCAGTATTCCCTCAAGGTGGATGACTAGTGAAGCTCGCAGGTAAAAACTAAATGTTTCCAGCACACACATATTTATATTAAGGAATCCAACGAAATAAAAAGGATATTAATGAAAAATATATTTTATGTTCCATTTGTTTATGGGGCCGCTATTGTTCCTTGTTTATATAAACAGTATCCACAAAATTGGACTGAAAGGTGATATTACACTATACGCAGATGACACGTGTTTATTTTACTTTGGTAACTCAATTAATACAATAATCGCAGATGCTCAAGGAGATTTAGATCGTCTCAATGACTGGTTCCAATATAATTTATTAATCATAAATATTACAAAAACAAATTACATTATATTTTCGGCTAAAAACAAAAAGATATTACAACACAAACCGCTAAGTATAAATAATCAAGTTATTAGTAAAGTACACCAGAAAAAAATATCTAGGGCTAATATTAGACAGCCATTTAACGCGGAAACCGCACCTTGATAAAATTAAAATGAAGTTGACTGCTCTCACCGGAATGTTAAAAAACATCACTAAATGCTTACCAAATGCTTACCACGCCAAATAAAATACTTAATATACAACTCACTGGTTAAGCCGCATTTAGACTACTTAATAGAATTATGGGGCACAGCTGCCCCAACAAATTTAGCAACGTTACAAATGGCACAAAATAAATTAGTAACAAGATTATTTAATTACGACTTCCTAACACCCACCCAAAAAATCTATAAAGATACTAAAATAATGAATCTGTCACAAACTTATAATTACTACAACTGCATATTGATTCGGAAAATATTAAATAAGCAAATTCATACACAAATACACTTCAATAAAAAACATCACACACAAAAAATGCTGTTAAGATGCGCCAATGATATTAAACTGCTAAATCCTCGTACCAACTATGGGAAAAAAAATATAATGTATGATGGTGCAAAAATTTATAATATGTTACCAAAGCTAATAAAAGAAGAAAAAAGCATGCTTAAATTTAAAAAAGTATTAAAACAATATGTTATGAACAAAAAATTAACATTCTAAAACACTTTCATTAACTCAATTACATGACACATCCTGCTACGCTTGATCTTTGTATTTGCAGATTTAACAAAGCTTGTTAACTGCCGAAGTATTCACACTTACCCTCTTTTAATATAAAATATTTTTTATCTTGTTGCTAAGAACTTTTTGTTTATTGTATTTGTTACGCTGCTCGATATAATGTATTACCTTGTGTTCTCATGTAAGTGAATTTAATTCTTTATGAGAAATACAGTTTCTAACCCGATTTAAATCATACACTGTTTATAAATTTGCATAATTATTTTCAAAACTTAAAACATTATACAACTCTATTACTTAATTCTGTAAATTGGAACGGTTTGCGATTAAAGGAGTGACACGATAATATTGTTATAATTGATCAATTCGTTTTTAAAATGTAAAATATTGATTTCCGAAAGATATGGTATGCTCATGGTTAAGAAATTAATAAAAAAACGTGGTTTCATCATCTTGTAATATTAAAATACATAGTTTCATAGATTCTTTTCTGATGATTCATAAATTCTGTAATGGTTTACATGAATAAAAAATATTCTGATTCTCTCTCATTTTTAAATAATAATTCACGTGAGCAACGAATAAAGCGATTTTTCAGACGATTTTTCTAACCAATCACTTGATTCTCAAATAAATAATGAAATTATTTTTTTTTTGTTCCTTGACTATTGTTATTAAAATCGATTCATTCTTTGTTATAAATGATCTCGATGCGGTATTAAATTAATTCTATTTCATTCAATTTTAGTATCACCACATTTTTAAAAATGTCAAATTGCAAACGTCACCATACCCATGGCTCGTGACAAATATTTAAAATAAATAACAAATATTTGACCAATTTCTAATTTAAGAAATCAAGTATTTTAGGAGTATTTACAATCCTTTCTTAAATTTCAGGTTGTTCATTCTCGTGGGTTTCTTGCTAGTGGGCTTTACGGGGTATACCACTATTGAAGTGATGGAGTACAAGGCGAAGAGGTCTCATCATCTCGAGAGGAACTTCGAACTCGTCGCCAAGAAACCAGAGCAGGACACGCTCTTCCAATAAATTATGGGATGGTCAAAAACTTATTTAACTTAACAATCAGCAACTGAAATCGTTTAATGGTCGGTTACAATATTCAACTCAAGGATAGATTGGCCCGTGGCTGGTGTTGGCAGGGTGGCGTTTGTGCGAAATTAGGGTTAAAATTTAGTAAATTTTTCCTATTTCCAAGGAGATATTTCAACAGGTAGGACCGTACGGTTACTAATTAAATAAAGAAATGGGTAAATTTCATAGCAAACGGCCACTCAGCGGCTGTCATGTAGTGACATTTCTCTTGATGACAGCGTTAGTTCCTCTCTTTATCCAAGAAATAAAACAATGGATGCGTCGATAATTTATATTATCGACGCATATAAATATGAATTGTTTTTATTAACTTTGGATGCCGGTCCGATGTCCAAAACCGATCCACTGCTGTTTATTATTTAAATATTCATCAGACAGCAATTAAATAATTTTAATTCCTGTCTGATCCACTAAATATATTTTGCATTTCTGATCGGATCTCCCTACATTTTTGGAACGTGGATCACATCCGAATAGGAAATACTTTAAAATAATACTGGTCCCGTAGGAGATCAAAACTGGAATATCCGTCTAGAATAACGCTATTACTCTATTATAAAAATAATAGCATGGTATATAAATTTGTGTCGGAAATATACAAGTAATTAAAATTCTGATTAAGTTATTAACGATATCTGTATTATTATTAAAATAAGTTTTAGTTGTATAAGATTAAGTTATTTTTTTCTTTAATCGACAAAAATATGTTGTTTCGTGGCTTTTCCCAGATTGGTATTAGGGGGCGAGCCTATCGTTATTATGAGAAGTTACAATAAACCTAAAATGGTCGGCGAAAATCTGGATGTACTTTACTACACCTGACTAAGGCGGGTTTATTACACGTTTACGAAAGACATTACATCGAAGGCCATTTCTACTAAGCCAAATCATCGAAACGCTATTTGACCGACGCGTCATTTGATCGATGGGATATTTCGCCGAAAAGCCACATATACGAACTCCCATGTTGCCGATGGTACATTTGTTCGAATGCCACATATACGAAAGTCAAAGAAAAACTACCGTGTTTTAAATGAACATATTTTTTTATTATGAATATATTTTTACATAGTAATCCAACTATAATTATGCTTATTGTTTAACGTTAAATCAAAATATTTATCTATACAAATAATTAGTTAAATTAGGTATGTTTCTGATTTCAAAATATTTTTTTTATTGAGTCATAAAATGGCTATAATAGGTGGACCGACGACCTCAAAAAGGTCGCTGGGACAGACTGGATGCGGAAGGCGGAGGACCGTGTGCAATGGCGCGTGTTAGGAGAGGCCTATGCCCAGCAGTGGACTGCGATAGGCTGATTGATTGATTGAAAATGGCTATTCGTGTGATGCTAAAATCTAAACTAAAAATATATTCAACAATGTGCAAGTACTGTTTTTACAGAAAAAGATGCTACAGGAAAACATTATATTATAAAAGAAATGAAAGATTATAGCCATGCACCTACGCTAGGTAAAATAGAATGTTTAAAATTTATGAACAAATTAAAAATGGACTCTACATCGATCCGGGAGCTTCCTACCAAAATAATAAATAAAAATTTACTAGAAGTATCAAGCAGCAGTGCTTGCGCATTGCCAAGCAAAGATGCTTGCAGAAAGGTTATTAAGCGTATTCGATCTAAGAGCTCCCCTAAGGAGCCATTAACTTTGGGTGAAATAAATATACCGGATGACCATAAAAATGCTGGAAATGATCAATTTTTAGTTCGGGATTATACATATGGTACTGATCAACTTTTGCTAATGTTTTGTACTGAAGATAACATTAAACTTCTCAGTAAATCTCGTTTTTGGATAATGGACGGTACATTCCAAACGTGCCCACGTTTATTCACACAACTGTACTCGATCCACGGTACTGCTGGTATAGAAAATTGTCGTAAAATTGTTCCACTAGTATATTGCTTATTAACTAGTAAGACAGAAGAAGGTTATCTTTGTTTTTTTAAGCAACTTAAATCTTTTGCTTCTGAACTGGAAATTGAATTAAATCCGAATTATATTATCACTGATTTCGAAGTCGCCGCCCTGAATGATGTGCGAATTGAGTTCCCCGAAACAGCGCATAAGGGTTGCTTATTCCACCTCGGCCAAAGCCTGTGGAGGCATATTCAGAAATGTGGATTATCATCGCGTTATGGCGAGGACATTGTTTTTTCGTTAAAACTACGACAAATTATTGTTCTCGCGTATTTACCTGCACAAGAAATACCTATGGCGTTTAAAATTTTAAAAGAGCTAGTTATACCTCCACATGCGAAACCAGTTACTACCTGGTTTGAAACGTACTACATATTGGGTAAAAAAAAGTCAGATTTAAATGGAATGCAATTAAGAATTTTAAGATCTCAGCCCACATTTCCACCACAGTTATGGTCTGTCTTTGGAAGTGAAGAATTCCAATTGCCGCGTACACAGAATAACGTAGAGGCGTGGCACCGCCGCTGGAATGCTTTGCTAAATAATCGCAGGCTTGGACTATATGCGACCATACGTGAACTAATAAAAGAACAAATATCTACGAATCATACCATTATGAAAGCAAGAGCGTTCGTCGAAGAAGTAAAACAAAAAAAGAATAGAAGAATGGAAAATTCTCTTGCAGCCATTCTGAGAAACAGAGTAAGGATGGATGTTGTTGAGTTTTTAATGGCGATTGCAAATAACATAAATATTTAAAAAATAAATTAAGTTTATTTTGCGTTACCTGTTTCGGGATAAAAGTATCTTCAACTCAAACTCAAATAATTTATTTTTTTCGGCGAAATGTCCCATCGATCAAATGACGCGTCGGTCAAATAGCGTTTCGATGATTTGACTTCGTAGAAATGGCCTTCGATGTAATGTCTTTCGTAAACGTGTAATAAACCCGGCTAAGGCAATGTAGGTCTTCTATATTTCATGAAATTATATTTAGTGACTTTTGCCGTTGACTGTATATATATCACGCCACATCCCTTGTGGGGGTGTCAGAAATATGAATGTGAAGAATTATGTACCTATTGCAAACCAAATTTTGTATATTTTATATAATAAGATAGTACTTAAGTAAAAATAAATTATACGTTGTAAAATAATATTGACTTTCAATCACATCAAATTCACTAGAAAAACAACCGTAAGATCTCCACTGAGGGTAAAGGCTTTATATAATTATTATTATTATGGGATTCCTTTGATCCAAACATATTTAGAATTTCATCACTATATCGAGTAGGTGAAAGGATGGAGTGCGTTTTTATGGATTGAATAATTCATGATTGTGTGTGTGTGTGAATGATGTACGCTGTTGGCCGCGAGGCCTTTACAGCTTCACCGGACTTAAAGGCGAGCGTGCAACCACTACGCTCTAGCCAGCCAGAAGGGCAAGAGGCGACATACTCGAGGGCGCCTCTTCGAGGCGCCCTCGGTTGGGACAGTAGCTGTAGGGGGACGGGTGCACTACTAAGTGCACCGGTCAACCGCCGGCTATGGGAGGGGATTTACTACTACGTCGTCGTCGTCGCCCGTATTCTGAGCGGAAAGAAGGGATGACAAAGCATCGGGGGGGTCGGTGAGAACATGTCGCGGCCGGCGGTGGCGGCAGGGGTCGGGGGGGAGATCGTAGTCGGCGGTGGCTACGATTAACGGATTCGCATGGGTAGATGCGTTCGCGAAGTGACGTGTTGACGCCTTTTTAATAAAGGCGCGAATAGGTTCGAGACCTAGATCGGAGTGGAGGTCGACGTTCCGTACGAACCAGGGGGCTCCTACGGCTTTACGGAGGAAGCGGTTTTGAACCACTTGGAGTTTATCGATGTGAGAGGGGGCCGAATGCCCGAATACAACACACGCATAAGTCATGATGGGTCAAACGCAAGTTTTGTAAAGTGTACACATACTCCTATTTGAAATATTGCCTTGAATCATTCCTGTATCGTGGGTGCGTTTACAAATATGAAAATTCACATACACAAATACCCAGACCGGAACAAATAATTGTGGATCACACAAAGATTTGTCCCGTGCGGGAATCGAACCCGCGACTATTAGAAACAGTGGGCGGAGCAGCTTAAGCTCTTAACCACTGCGCTAAATCATTAGTCATACTACTAACCACAGAGCATGTAAAAGAAGAGGCGGGAAACATTGCGTTTGTATACAAGATAATTATAAGTAGTTTGTTCTTAATCGGTAACTGAATTAGTTCCAACTATTTTTAATGTATATTACTCTGTTTTTTAAATTTACAAAGAATGCTGTTACTCCCTTAGTGCGCTTTAATAAACAAAACTTATTCTTGATTCAAAGCAATAAAGATTCCAAATGCATTTTTAAAACGTATTTCTGAATTCGCACACTTACACGTACAAGTTTCATTGTTAATTGGGGTATAAAAGTGCGTAAAAAAGGAGTTAAACATTTTAAGTTTAGAAAAATGGTTTTTATGTGGAACTTGTGAAGCAATTATCTAATTGAGGGCTAGTTTATTAGTTATCCTTCAAGTTTTTCAATGGTACTTATGCATGCTAACAGTTTACCTACTTGATATTTGTGGCAAAAAATATTTAGAAGAATTTAGTATCATTTATTGGTAGGCGTTACTTAGGTTTCAAAAGAAGTGTGTATGGTATATGAATCTATCTATCTATATGTATATATGTAGGAGAGAGTAATTAAAAATTGAGAAAAAAAAGAATATTTGAACACCGTCACGCCTATATTTCCCAGGCGGGGGTAGCAGTGGTGTAGCACTTTTCGTTGAAGTTGTCCCATGTAATCGTAGATGTTATGCCTCAGGCTATACCTTGGGCAGGGCACTCGGGTAGAGACGGACGCCGGGTGTTTTAGTGGGTGCCAGCCCCACATAACTGCCACATCACCAAAGCCGCGATATAGCAGCACGCGCCAGGTATTTCTCCCATTATTAAAAAAAAAGGGGTCCCATGTAATAAGAGGCGAACCTATTGCCATATACCGGGTACAATTGCAGTCTCCGGACTAATATTGGGATTTACTCGATTCGAAAAAAAAACTACATTTGTGTATTCGTTGGAAAAACTACATTTGTTTGACCTAGGCTTTAAGCCCAGAACCTCGTTCGGCACCAGACCAACGCGGTTCTCTCTAAAAAAAAGTTGAGAACTAAATTTAAAAAGTCAATCAATCAATCAGCCTATCGCAGTCCACTGCTAGACATAGGCCTCTCCTAACACACGCCATTGCACACGGTCCTCCGCCTTCCGCATCCAGTCTGTCCCAGCGACCTTTTTGAGGTCGTCGGTCCATCTAGCTGGGGGCCGTCCTACCTTACGCTTACCAAGTCGCGGTCTCCACTCTAGGACACGCTTGCTCCATCGGCCGTCGGTCCTTCTGCAGATGTGACCAGCCCATTGCCACTTTAGCTTACTGAGTCTGCGAGCTATGTCGGTAACTTTGGTTCTTTGTCGGATTACCTCGTTACGAATTTCATCCTTCAAAGAGACGCCGAGCATAGCTCGCTCCATAGCCCGCTGTGCGACTTTGAATTTGTGGACTAGTCCCACTGTGAGTGGCCACGTCTCAGCCCCGTAAGTCATAACAGGTAGGACGCATTGGTTATTGGCTTTAGTCTTCAGGCATTGCGGTATAGGCGAAGAGAAAACGTGACGTAGTTTGCCAAATGCTGCCCAACCTAATTGGATCCTGCGGTTGATTTCTTTCTCGAAGATGTTTCTGCCAAATTGGACAACTTGTCCAAGATAGGCATATTCCCGAACAACTTCGAGCATCGAACCATCGACGTAGATCGGTCCCGGCGTGACATGTTCATTAAACATGATCTTGGTTTTATCCAAGTTCATGCCGAGACCGACACCTTGAGAGGCTCCACTTAGGCTATGCAGCATTTCGCTTAACTGTTCCAGTGACTGCCACGATGACGATATCATCGGCAAACCGAAGGTGTGAGATGTATTCGCCGTTGATGTTAATGCCCCGCCCAGTCCAGTCCAGCGTCTTGAAGACGTCTTTGAGTGCATTGGTGAAGAGCTTGGGGGATACATCCCCCCTGTCTTACCCCTCGACGCAGCTCGATCGGGTTGATCTTTTGGTCCTGGAGCTGGACGGTCATTTTGACGGTATCATACAGACATCTCAACACCTCGATATAGCGCCAATCGATGCCACATCGCTGTAGAGCATCCAAAACCGCCCAGGTTTCGATGGAGTCGAAGGCTTTCTCGTGGTCCACGAAAGCCATACACAGCAGCTGATTGTACTCTTCGGTTTTCTGTACAATCTGCCGAACAGTATGGATGTGGTCTACGGTGCTGTAGCCTTTTCGAAACCCGGCTTGTTCCGGTGGCTGGAACTCGTCAAGTCTTCTGGCGAGGCGGTTTGTGAGTACTCTCGAGAACAACTTGTAGACGTGGCTCAGGAGTGAGATGGGTCTGTAGTTCTTCAGCAAGGTTTTGTCACCTTTTTTGAAGAACAGAACCACCGCACTCCCGTTCCACGCTTGAGGTGTTAAGCCCTGGTGGATGACGGAATTAAAGAGACTCGCTAGCTTTTTCAGGATTGGAGTCCCGCCTGCTTTTAGGAGTTCAGTGGTGATTCCGTCATCGCCTGGCGACTTGTTGTTTTTGAGCTGCTCGAGAGCCACTCTAACCTCGTCCTGGTTGACATCAGGGATGTCTTCCGTGTGGTGGCGTGTGAGTGGGGCTCTGTGGTCGTCAGCGCTGGGTCTCGTGGGTTTAGTCATCCGTGATGCGTACAGGTCTTTGTAGAAACTCTCAATTTCCTTGAGTATCTCGAACTTGGAGGTTATGGTTTTGCCACCCGCAGTTTTAAGTTTCGTCAGATGGGATCTACCTAGCTGGCGAGCAAAGACTTTGGTGCCTCTGTTCAGTTCAATCGCAGCCGCGATGGCGCGGGTGTTGGAACATCGGAGGTCACGTCGCACCCGCTTCCGGATCTTCCGGTTGAGGTTCCTCCCATCCGGCGAAGACGCCTGCGTGGATGACATTTCCCGTCTCTGCCTCATAAGTTCAAGAGTCTCGAGCGAGAGTTTAGACTCTCTGTTACCGCTTTTGCCGGGAAACACCCTTCGAGACACATCCTGTAGCGTTTTGACCACTGTGTCGGTTTTTACCAATTTAAAAAGTGTATTACTTAAACTAGTCTGCAGTCGGTGGTGTTAATTGGGGATATAACCGACTGGTAGAGGAGATTTTCCCGCATGCGCCTGCTGAATAGTCATAACTGAACACTGTGTTTTCAGAATTGTTCAAAGTAAAAATCTTTATTTGTATAGGGCAATAAAAATCCCCTACATACATCTATCTATCTATCTATATAATCACGCCAGATCCCTTGCGGGATAGGCAGAGAATACAGAGTTCCAACAGACATCAAAATTATTTCATCTCATTTTTATCTCTTTTACATACCGTAGTGCGGTAGAAATATGATAAATCCATCTCGATTACTATGAACAAAAATGTAATAAATCAGGCTATGTTCAGCCACTGCTGGGCAAAGACCGCTCACGAATCTAAGTAAAAGAGAAGCACTACGAGTGCAAAAAAAACAGGGGCACTCCGGGAGTGCCGACAGAAGTGAAAACTTAAACAACATGCATGTGTATCTATGTACGTACATACACAATATATGTACATACTTATATACAGAGGTGTCGGTAACGTTAACAGTGTCGCGAGTTCAATTGTTTTTCCCATCTCAAAAATGCCCAACGCACCTAAAGAAATTTTCACTTCAAAGAGGTGTCGGTAATAGTGTCGCGAGTTAAATTGTTTTTTCCCATCTCAAAAATGCCCAACGCGCCTATAGATGTTTTCACTTTAATAAATTAGGTACGTGGGTATGCAGGTGCAGTGGTTAAACCGCTCTACCCACAGGTTGAATTTCGGTCTGGATATTTGTGTGAGTGGATATCGTCTTTGTAAACACCCACAACACAGGAATAATAACAAGTGTAGGGCCTTTTTTGGAATATTTTCATGAAAATTACACCCGTTTGCGATATAGATATAACCTTGCCCGTATTTGGATTATTTTTAATGAAGATATATATACATAGTAGTTATATGTGGTTGATGTTATGCCTATGTGTTGTTTTTTATAGAGTATTTATGTTTTTTTTCAGCCTGATTGGTTAGACCAGATTGCAAAGTTAGCGGTCTCGGGTTCAAACCCAGGCACGCACCATTGTCTTTTGGAAAGCGTGTGCGTATTAAAAAAATAGTTATCACTTGCTTTAATGGTGAAGGAAAACGTGAGTTTCCTCACGCCTAAGAGTTTCTCGAAGGTGTGTGAAGTTCGCTAAATTGCACTGCGTCAGCGCGGTGGACTACGATGGCCTAAACTCTCTCAGTTTGAGAAGAGGCCCGTGTCCAACGGTGGGACAGTTTTTTTAACAGGGATGACGGTAAAGCCAATAGAGATATGTTTAGCAATGTATGTATTTTTCTATTTACTCATTTTCCACTGTTTGCCTAAACTGTTCATTCGATAAATGAGATATCAATCGTTCCTTTATTATTTATAACCATCACAGAGCCACAGAGAGAGAGACAAATAGAGGTGCAGATGGTTGTGTTAAAATTTTAAAAATAAAACAATAAAATTAGTTTCAATTAATTGTCACTTTTATTTTCTTCACATAAATACTTAAGAGGTTGTATCGTACGACCGAAACAAAGCTAAAATGATTATCTAAGTACAATGTTTGCAAGGAAACTAACAAGTGACTAAAACTTGTTATACACAATAATTATACATTAAAAATAACAATAACCAAGTCTTGTGTTGGGGAACAAGTCACGGGGGCTTTCAAAAATAATCTTCTTATAGTAAAACAATCTTTAAATTGGTGACACATTTCCGTTAATCGCACATGTACTTGGGGGCTACCATCGTTTCTTATTATTGTAATATTACTTTCCCATGAAAGGAACAAAGCTATATTGTGTGTATCTGCCGTGAGGAAGGGAAGTATCCCTTCCTCACGGCAAAGTAAGATTATCATAATAATGGTAGAGATATTACTAACCCCTTAGGCCATTATTCGCTATGACCAAACGCGCTGGCGTTTGGTCATAGCGACTCAGCAACTCAGTAGCAAGTAACTCAGCAGTTACGATGTTTTTGTGAAATGCTCGTATAATGGTATTCTGAATGATCTCTCACAAAGTTATCGTAACGTGCTGCGCTACGTTTTTCATTGGTCATATAGCGATGGTCCCTGGATACATCAGTCAGCAAGCCTTCCTTAAATTCTTTATAAAATACTTAATTAACTATACATACAAATTTACAACTACTATATTCAGAACTGGTCCGTATTAAAGTTAGTGTTAACCAAGCTAATGTTAACATAACGTGTGATCTGAATATTAATATAAAATTTATACAAAAAACATTATATATAACATTCCTCATTTATTATTATTGTATTATCATCGTCCGATTTAAAGCGTAGAACCGTAATACTTTTCTGAAAGTGTAACTATTTATAATAAAAAGAATATTCACTTATGTTTTAAGGAAGACCGTTCAAGGCACAGAGTTTGATTTTTTTCATATCCTTTCATAATATAATGAATATTATATGCCTTTTCAAATAGCACCTTTCTTTTTCGCTCGAATATACGAATCTCCGGTAAAAATATTAATTTAAATAGTTAAGGCCTATTCTTCTTATTTTAAGCGTTCAAAGTTAAAATACACGGGTATTTTTAAAATTAACAATTAACGAAATGACACATTTGTGGAGCTTGAAATGTCACGTGCGACTTGTCGCACGATTTTGGTACCGCGGTCGACCACAGAAAATGGTAAAACGCAATGCAGCATTGATGATGTTTTAATTTTGCTAATTGCAAAACCCTCTCAGTTTGAGAGGAGGCTCGTGCCCAGCAGTGGGACAGTTTCTTAACAGGGCTAATATTAATTGCCAATGCTTAAATTATCGTGTATGCTTTGGCCAAAGGTTACAAATGTATTCTCATGAGAGTCATCATCATCATCATCTCAGCCTATACTTGTCCACTGCTGAACATAGGCCTCCCCTATCGCTTTCCAGCGTAACCGGTCCAATGCCACCTGCATCCAACGACTTCCTGCGATTTTCACAAGATCGTCGGTCCATCTGGCAGGCGGTCGTCCCAAGCTGCGCTTGCCAATACGTGGTCTCCACTCTAGAATCTTTCTGCCCCAACGCCCGTCCGATCTACGCGCTATGTGGCCCGCCCATTGCCACTTCAGCTTGCTAATCTTAAGGGCTATGTCGGTGACCTTGGTTCTTCTACAAATCTCCTCATTCCTGATTCGATCGCGTAGAGAAACGCCGAGCATAGCTCTCTCCATAGCTCGCTGAGCAACTCTGAGCTTAATGAGACCTATTGTAAGAGACCACGTCTCCGATCCATATATCATCACTGGTAACACACATTGACTAAAAACTTTAGTCTTAAGGCTCTCTCTCAAAGTTGGACCTACCTAACCGGACTACCTGTCCCAAGTAAATGTATTCGTCGACAACTTCAAGAGTAGAGTTCCCAACGGTGAGTGCGGTGGGTACGACATGGACTTAACACATTATTTTCGTTTTGTCCATGTTCATTTTAAGACCCACTTGTTGAGATACTCTGTTGAAGTCACCGAGCATTCGTCTTAGATCTTTCAGCGACTCCGCTACGACCACAATGTCGTCGGTAAATCGAAGGTGAGTGATGTATTCGCCATTGATGTTGATGCCAAGTCCTTGCCATTCCAAGAGCTTGAAGGCGTCCTCTAAGGTGGCCGTAAACAGTTTCGGAGAAATGACGTCTCCCTGTCTTACTCCTCTTTTTATAAGGATCGCCTTCGTGCACTGCTCCTGTACTCGGACTGACATGGTGGCGTTATTATACAAGCACTTCAACACTTTAATGTACCGATAGTCAATACGGCATCGCTGGAGAGATCTAAGAACCGCCTAAGTCTCGATCGAATCGAAGGCTTTCTCATAGTCCACAAATGCAAAGCATAGTGGCCGATTATACTCCTCGGTCTTCTGTATAATCTGCCGCAGCGTATGTATGTGGTTTATAGTACTAAAGCCTTTCCGGAAATCGGCTTGTTCGGAAGCTGGCTGGAAGTCATCAAACCTGCGTTCGAGACGATTCGTAATGACTCTCGAAAACAACTTATAAACATGGCTCAGCAGTGTGATGGGCCTATAATTCTTCACTAAACCACCACACCCCTGTTCCATGCTTCCGGCGTTTTCTCTTCGAGCAAGACGGAATTAAACAGCCTCTGAAGGACTTTAAGTACCGGCGTTCCGCCCGCTTTCAGAAGCTCTGCGGTAATTCGGTCTTCTCCCGGCGCTTTGTTATTTTTGAGTTGTTTGAGAGCCATCCTAATCTCGTACAGGCTGATGTCCGGGATATATTCAGTGTAGTGTCGGGTTAGCTTGGTTCAAGAACCAAGCTAACTCGAACCTGAACCTGAACCTGTTGTTGACTTGGTAAAAGACCGAAGGGTCTTTTACCAAGTCAACAACAGGTTCAGCTACTGAGGTATACAAATGCCCATAGAACCTCTCTATCACCCTGAGCAGAGTCTGTCCTCCAATATATTTAGAGGCTACCACAATAGGGGCTACGCGCGACCGCCGTTATTTTGGGCAAATACCAGCGACAGTCCCTATTCAACACTTCTCGTAATTAATGATAGTAGAATCTTTGTCACTCTTTTGACGGTGCATAAATACACATTTATGCATCGTCAGAAGGTTTATGCAGGTTTACATAAATAAAAATATTTAATGCTTAATACATTTTGAAGTGGGCACCACCGACTTCACGTGTGCCCTTACAAAATGTTATTAAGTCCCTACAACATGTATGAAAAGTATTGAAAAGTGACGATCACTGATAGTGGCAGACCGCTACTAGTGAGTAACGGTCGTGACTAATTCGTGTGTGGTAGCCGTAATGATTGATTGCCAAGACAATGTAAAATACCCCAAAATGGGGTATTATATCGTACAACATATCTTCACAGTTGACTATTTCCAATGAGCTGCATTACCTACTAAGTATATGTATAGGTATATTTTTTAATAAACTATTTTGGCAATTAAGGAGATTACCACAGGAAAAACAAATTCTCTTTACAGTATCTGTAGACTATCATCTACTTCTATCATAATAAATGACATTGCGGTGTGATACGTAACCGGTATGTGAGGGCACGAAAACAGGAACTGATGGCTTACCATATTACCGTGACGCTATCGAATCGACATGCCATCCCTTTCACTCTACAAATTTATTAAATGAAGATAAACGTGATAGCATACTTTCTTGACAACTTTACGATAACGTCAACTGTTTTGTGCTTAGCCTTCTGGGCTCCAATTCTACAAGCGAAATTTCCATTAAACCGCGTCTCAACCGATGCAGATTACGTACACTTATAATTCTGACAAGGTTTTATTGAAAAATCTATACAGCGATAGAATTGCACGTAAAATTTGCAAATTTTGCTTGAAATTTTCACAAGTCCCACCGTACTAGTTACATATCACAAACATCCTATATGACATAATTATTATTTACAGATATTTTTCTGATAATTCACATTACAGACAAATAAAATACAATACAAAAATATTATGCTCATTCTGAATTTTAATTTATAATCATTACAACTATTATTTATACACTACATTATTACTGTAGTTCGGTATCATACTGAGCGTTTATCAGGTGTGGTAAATATAATTGTTATCATATATCCAAGTATGTATAATTATACATCTATACAACTATTGTATATATTTATATACAAACAGCATAAACTTTGCGACCCTGTAGATAGAAATAGCCTCAAATATTTATGTGATAATTTTTACAGAACGGCCATTTTATATTTACAAAAAAATAATTAGTTACACAGGGTTTTGCAGCACCAAAACGATTCGTGTGTTAACAAATATTATTAATAGGGTCGACATCATATGGAAATGCGACGACATTCTTTTATACATTCCCGGGCGTATTCAAAAGTTACGCAATGTTTTTCCTCTTTTTTGTGACAGGGCCTCAATTCTATAAGCAAAACTTAACTAAAATTTAATTTTAAGGTTTCGACACATAGCGCAGCGCAACGGGAGCGTGTCGGTGGCGCGGTTTAGGGGAGTTGTAATGTAAATGTGCGGGAGGCGCAGCGCAGCCCCGCTAGGCGCGACGGCAAACGTCACGACTGAGCATATATGAGCGCTTCTATCACGCTCTCGTCGCGCTTAGTCGGCTATTTGACCAAACCTTTAATCGCTGCCGATCATTGTTTTCGTGTTTAAACACAAACAAGCTCATGCACGCACGCGCTTTTTGCATTCCTTTGTAACTCATATGAAAACAATTAAACGGCCTTAACCGGTAGCGGTTACGATCCGATTTTAGTGTAATTCCGTTAGCGGAATCGAGACCCAGTATTAATATTTCATATTATTTTAAAAATTGCGTAAAAAATATTGATTCCTTAAATTGTGAAGCGACGTCTATGTAGGTAATGGTTTACACATAGAAATACCACTTATAAAAGTATTACATTTAAAACATTTGGACGGCAACAAATTTAGTTTAAATTATTTACAATTAAAAAAAGAATCTTAAAAATTAAGTAACCTAAAGCGTCTTATAATGTAACTAAATGCAAAATCTATGAACAGGAAGACTAAATGAATGTAGGAAGATGACTATAATGTATTTTAAACTAAGTAGTATCATTATTTTAAGATTAACTATGGTGGAGATGGGACGTATGATAAAAACAGGTATAAAATAAAACTTGTATAAAGTAAAACCTGCAACACAAAATGCTAAATAATTATAATTAGATTCAAATCATCCTTGTCATAATAAGGAGAGACGTGTTGTCGTAGTGGGAGAAAAAAAATCAATGGATTCCAAATAATACAGACACCTAAATGAAAATTAAGTATTACAGCGATTTGTTTCCGTAGAAAATACTGAAGCTCATTTCGTTCTCATAAAAAAAAATTCAAGTCATCACCGATGAGCAAACAATGACAAACAGTTTTTTTGACTTAATACCCGTTCAAATAGTGGTACTCGATCTATAAAAGATATAAATACACCAAGTTTAGATAAAAAAAAAAAACAATTTGTAAAGCGAATTGCTCTATATCCATCCATATCTATAAAGAGGGGAGTATGCTCGTGATTAATTTTCTCTTCGCTCGCACAAAAGCTTATTACAAGATATAAAATACTTTTAGGCCGTTGAAGAACGCCATCTAAAACTCGGCCTGTCTACACAGAAAGAAAGAAGTAAAGTTATTTGATCGAAAATGTTATGCTACAAATTCAAAGATTAACCTCAATATAATTGAACGTAGTTTGATACCGTCAATTATTGACGGTATCAAACTACGTATCAATACCGTCAATTATTGACGGTATCAAACTACGTATCAATACCGTCAATTATTGACGGTATCAAACTACGTATCAATACCGTCAATTATTGACGGTATCAAACTACGTATCAATACCGTCAATTATTGACGGTATCAAACTACGTATCAATACCGTCAATTATTGACGGTATCAAACTACGTATCAATACCGTCAATTATTGACGGTATCAAACTACGTATCAATACCGTCAATTATTGACGGTATCAAACTACGTATCAATACCGTCAATTATTGACGGTATCAAACTACGTATCAATACCGTCAATTATTGACGGTATCAAACTACGTATCAATACCGTCAATTATTGACGGTATCAAACTACGTTCAATTATATATATTGACATAAAAACGAAATAAGCCATATTTTCTACGTCAAAAGACTGCACAAAGGAACGCAAGTAAAAAGAATACTATATCGACAACCCTAACTAGGGCTCGTAGTGTTGCTCCTAGGCTCAGCTTTTAGGGCTGTGCCGTTGATTCTGGGCGTTATGTTAGTAGTTTGTGCGCTGGAGTTGGTTGTCATAGTGGCCTGGCACTGCGCACAAGGTTCCAGCCGTCTGGCGAGGACCGCGCGCAATTTCAGCGCCGGTCCAAGCTTCATTTGCAGCATCCCTGTAAGATGGTCTTCGGTTAGGAGGGGCAGGCCGGCGCCATCGATCCTTTGTTCCCGGAAATTCTGGAAGAGAAAGGCAGATAATAAGGTTGTGTTTCCGAAAAAATAAAATAGTCATATTTTAACAGCTGTCGATCTTCGGATGACATAAGTAATTGATAAAGTAATAATTACAACAAAGCTTATTCTACAACAACAAAACCAGTTATATGTAGAGTAATATCTAGGTAAGTAAATTAAAAAAAAATAGTTATGTCATAAATCTATGCTCATGTGCAAAATGAAAACCAGCAAAATCTAAGCAGCAATGTCTAAAAACCACTGCTTAAAAATAATGAGATTTCTCTATCTATATATCATCACGCCAGACCCCTAACGGGGTAGGCAGAGAGTACAGAGTTCCAACAGGCTCTTTCCTTACATACCTCTCTGGCTTCCTCTACTCTCATAGTTCGTCTCATACACGCTCGCCGGTTACGGAAACTCCTGACTTGTCCTTCAGATAAGAACCGGTCTATTTGGACATGGTAAGATAGTCTAGGTCTTCCCCGGTACCTACATCCTTCCACTTTCGCATTGTATATTAGTTTTGTCATTTATATTCTCAAGGATTTATTATTTATCGACGCGTCGTCCTGGGTAGGCGCACCTGTCGTCATGTCATAAAATCAGCGTGCGTGCGGAACCAGTCGACGATTGGTTTTGATAATTTACGAGCAAGATTTATTTTTATTGAAAGTGATAAAGCATTCTATATGTAATGAATGATCGCCTTCCTATCATTATAACATAAATATTTAGTAACATTGTTCTCATTCATTCATACATCAGTTCATAAAAATTAATTTTATTTTAAAACTGTTAAGATTTAATAATATATCCTTTAAAACGCTCCATTACTCTAATTACATATCGCACTCAATGATTCTAATAATAGCTTTTAAAATAATCATCATTAAGCCGGATAAAAGTAATTTAAATTGAATATCAACATCCGAGGTCTTGCAAAACATCTGAGAGCTTAGCATGACGACATTAGTGTTAGCGTGACGCTAGCGAGTAATCGCGCTGTTACGTTCATGTTTGTTAACTAAATCTGTAGTGTGACAAGGATGGCATATCAACTCGCTAGCGTCACGCTAACGTCAATCCGTGCTAAGCTCTCTGGTATTAATAATAAGCGTTACAATTGTTGTTCAAATGGAAAGCATCAAGACGATTCGCGCCGCGCGGACAGGTCGCGGTCAGTCCACCGACCTGTCATCTCCGCGGGAACGTTGACAAAAACCGCGCCGCCTACGTGACGTCCTGTGCCCCGCCACCCCGCTACACCCCCTTCGCCCTCCACGCCCCACCATCCGATCCGACAACTTTTTACCGCGCGACATTTGCCCGGAGTTCGATCCGTGTCATCCGACTTATTTCTTTTTTAAATTGCGCCGAGCGTTCGATTATTTTATTTTTTAATTTTATAAGGCATCGGCCGGCCGAGCGGTAAAAAGCGATGGCGTATAAAAAGTCTATGAATAATTAAAGCGAGATAGCTACTGGCTAGATGATGGGAACGGAGGTGGGCAGTGGCAGGTCGGCGGCGGCCGCGCTGAGAGACAGGTCAATTTGCGGCGGTAGTTTTGTTCCTTTTGATATTTCCATTAGCGTTATCCGGGGAGCGAATTTACTTTTATGCAAATGCGAGGCAATTCCACCGCGGGCGAGATTAGAAACAGGGTTGGCGGATTTGTTTTGGGAAAGAACATCCGCAGCGTTATCTACATACCGATTAAATTATTCTCTGGCCGCTTGCTAGACAGTTCGTGCTGTAGGTAGATTAAATTCAGATTTTTATGATTCCTAAAGCTTTTAGCTTTAAGAAGAAAACACCAGACAATTATAATATTGGCATCTTAAGTCGGTAATATTTCAACTACTTCATACTGTAGGCCATTTCTAGTCAAATATATGATCCTAAGCATGTTTCCCCTTAATTTCCAAACCTAATGAAGAACACAAATCCAGCAAAATATCCCTATTAAATTAGTCTCTGGGCTTTGTTCGATTTCAAAGGTCATTAAGCGCGAGATTTATCACAAATAACTAAAAGTAAAGACTCATAAAATATCGTCAAAAAAGATATAAGTAACGGAATTATAGTTAACTTAAACTTTTGATCACATAATACGGCATTTCATGAAAAATATAAGATAATCAAATAAATAAAAGTAAAATTAAAACCGTCACGCCTATATTCCCCAAGCGGGGGTGGCAGAGGTGTACTGAGTACACTCACTTTTCACCGATGATGTTAGGTCTCATGTAATAGGGGGCAAGCCTTATACTGGGCACAATTCCAGACTCATACTGGGAAGTTTTCGTAGAAAAACTACATTTGTCCTAGGATTTAGCACAAAGCGATGCTCATTGCCATTACACCAACGGGGCGGTCATAAGATAATCACTAGGAATATTTTTTGTATCCCTGACAACCCTAATTAGGAATGTTTCTAATACTGAACGACTTCGAATGTTTAGTTTCGGGGCATATTTACGTTTAATGGGGGTTACGGAGCCAATTGGCTTGGGACCCTAATGCCTGTGCCCCGGGGTCAAGAGTGACCCTCCGTCCCGACTCAAACGGACCGGAGTGATATTCGAGAAAATTGTTTAATTGTGGCTCAAATTACGGGTTCGGGGAATCTTGGACCTGTTCCGGTTTTGACCTTTTTATGGGGTTCAATGTCGCTGATGGTTTTAGTGTTAGTTGAGGATAAGAGTGTTTTCCATAATCTGTTTTCTATATCATCACGCCAGATCTCTTTGGGGGTAGGCAGAGAGTACCGAGTTCTTCTGTTCTAAAGAATGATAGACTAAAATAATAATAATATATAGTATATAATAATAAGTAGTATACAATTATAATAATAATAATTCGCAACAGCGTAGTAAGAAAGCGAGTAGGTATGAAAGATAGTATCGGTGTAAAGATGAGAAAGGGTATGCTCCGTTGGTTCGGGCATATAGAAAGAATGCCAGAAAAAAGAATGACAAAACAGATATACAATGCGAAAGTGGAAGGATGTAGGTGCCGGGGAAGACCTAGACTATCTTACCATGACCAAATAGACCGTGTCTTAGCTGAAGGGCAAGTCAAGAGTCTCCGTAACCGGCGAGTGTGTATGAGACGAACTATGAGAGTGGAGGAAGCCAGAGAGGTATGTAAGGAAAGATCCTGTTGGAACTCTGTACTCTCTGCCTACCCCGCGAGGGAGCTGGCGTGATGATATAGATAGAATAATAATGTGTTCTATCATCTGTTTTCTATATCATCACGCCAGTTCCCTTTGGGGGTAGGCAGAGAGTACCGAGTTCTTCTGATCTAAAGAATGATAGAATAAAATAATAATTATATATGATAATATTGGCGCTGTTAAGAAGAAACTATCCCACCGTTGGGCACGTGCCTCATCTCAAACAGAGAGCGTTCAGGCAATAGTCCAGCACGCTGGCCCAGTGCGGGTTGGCGAACTTCACGCACCTTCGAGAAACTCTTAGGCATGCAGGTTTCCTCACGGTATTTTGCTTCACCGTTAAAACAAGTGTTAGTTATTTTTTAAACGCCCATGCTTTCGAAAAGACAGAGGGGCGTGCCTGGGTTTGAATGAGAGACCTCTGACTTTGCATTCCATCGGTCTAACCACTAGGCTATCACTGCTGTTGTAAATAAGTAAAATAAACAACGCTACGCCCCAAGCGGGGGTGGTAGAGATGTTTAACTGAAGGTTTAGTTAGCGTCGGCCTCTAATATAGCATAAGGCAAAAAGCCAACTTACGATTTCTATTTACGATTTGAGTAGAGTAATCAAAACTATGGTACATCTAATTGCTTTAGACTATTCAATATATTGTACATATGTATGTGGAAAATTTAGAGTTAAAGGGGAAGATATTATAATAACTAGGTTGCTTATTGGTCGAAATTCGACCTACTCTTTCATCATTTGCTGGTTATGTTTGACATTCAGTAAGACTATAGACAAAGAGTATATATGCGTGTGTGTGTCAAATACATGTAGTGTGTGTAATGTCTTTTTTATAGATTTAATGTATTTTTTATGCATAATTAAAAAAAATATTAGCATTCTGCACTCCTTCTCTGTATAAACTATAAGTGTGGGAAATTTCATACCCTCCGTCCGCGCAATTTTCGTAACAATGAGTACAAAGTTTTTGCTTCACGTATTAATATAATGATAAAATGTAGTTCATTGACATTAAATTTGTTGATTTTTGACAGTATTTTTGAGTTAATCCTATAACTAAATGTGGTTCCTATGGGCTTCTATAGGCATATCGCTTGAAAACAATGTAGTTATTTGGTGACCTGGTAAACAATGACAAATTAATTGTTTGTTTATTTGGTACTCTGCTATTATTCTGACCGTTTTTTCGACAACCTAAATGCAATGATCATGTTTTTCACACAGTCAAATCTTAATCGCATAATATTACTGTTGATAATATAATGGAGTACCAACGTTTGGCACAATATCAATTATTTATGTATTTCTTTCAAATATTCAAAAATACTAAGTTGGTCTAGTGGCAAAGTGCATCGCTTGGTGATCACGAGGTCCTGGGTTCAAATCCTAGGTCGGACAAATGAAGTTTTCTAGCGAATAAACCTTCCGGTATGAGTCCGGAGTCTGGCATTGTGCCCGGTATATGTCAATAGGCTCGCCCCCTATTACATGGGACCTAACATCGTCAGCGAAACGTGGGTGTACTCAGTACACCTCTTTCTTTTCTCATTCTCTTCTCATTCAAAAATAAAAAGTCACTAAGATTTTAAGTGGTTTTGTGTTTAAATACTTCCATCTTTTTTATTATATTCAAGCAAGACACAATGTCACTTTTAAAATTTTCTAAAATACTAAGTAAGTATAAGGTAATAGATCGATGCAGTGTCGATACCTACACTACAAAGACTACTTGATGTAGGTATTATAAAATTTCCAAGAAGTATTAAGGAGATCAATTATAAACGATGTTCCTGGTGTTAATCGGACAATGATCGTGTTTATCATAATTTTACGACGACAGATGGCGGTCAGTTCGGGACAAAATGGTTATTATCGGGCAAAAAGTGGTTACCCAGGTAATTTTATTAATGGTGAAGACTTTTGCAGTCGATATGGATAAAGTATTGACGAAGACAAGAGGTACGGAGATATATTTTTTTTTCTACTTTCTGTTAGAAAAATTGTATTTTCGTTTGACCCGTGTAGGCAGAGGTGTACTTAGGACACCCGCACTTCTTATATGGGTGGTGATTCTATAGTAATTTTTCCAACTCACGACTTGTTTTTGAAAACTTGGTGGCACCGATTTTCCTCATTAGTTTCTAACTGTATCAATATAGACACTGTCATACCTATAATTCCGTATTATTACAAAAGCATAAGCGACTTTTAAAATGTGTGTTTTTAAAATAAGTCAGTAAAGTTTTATAAAATAAGACCTTCCTTACACAACATCAGAAATAAGTACACATTAAAATTAACACCACCATAATTTCCCCCGCAAATTACCATAAACAAACCACTATCATCAATACATTTCAAATATAGAACGCGTTCCTTAACGGCAGCTTGCGAATTCGAAAAACAAAAAAGAACGACCATCGGCGATTATAGTTAGCAACCCTATTTCTCAGATACTGCGTATCGCCTGTGGCCATGAACCGCGCAGCAGCCAAGCAACAGGTTGCAGGGGAGCAAAAAAGGTTAAAGTATGTTCCTCCAGGGTCGGGAGGGAGCGTGAGGGGATCGCGGGGCGCGCGGGGGCTAATGACAGGGGCGGCGCGGCGCCCGCGGCTGCTACCGCGCGCAAATTGATGCCTGCGCCCTCTATAGAACCTTTGCTCCCGGCCAGTGATGTGTTTTATCGATAAATTGTGACAAGCACGTTCTCGCTCGAATTATACGAACGGTTATCGACGATCCGAACCCGAACGACGCGGCGTTAAAACTTGGGAATATTTTATGGGACTAGTTCGTTGTTGTTTATGGTTTATGTTAATGGTGATAAAGCAAATACTGTGTTGTTTTTGTTAGTGCATGTTAACTTTATTGTTTCTAAGTAAACGAGTTGACTAAAAAGTTAAATATATTAGTTGAGTGACAAGGACATACCAGATTTCATGTTTGAGATTAGGCACAAATCTTATAGAACATATTTATTGCAACATTCTGTGGCTTCGATGAGTACACATCGCTAGCTAAATATTGCTTCTATATTACATAATGCGCCATTTTTTAAATCTCACAATGTGTACGATAATCGATCGATATTAAGATTCAATAAAACCATTACCATTTTCTTTATAAAACCAACACCTATATAATTAAATCAACACGCCTCAAAATTACATTTACAAGTAGCACTCGAGTAGCACTCGACTATCTAATTAAACATTTATTAATGGCAAACGATAGCAATTAAAAACAATATAGCCAAAGAACAATATGAGTTCGCAACAGGCAATTGTACAATGTAATAACACAGTATCGACATCAGGTATGGAACTGATAGCATCACTATTCGGAGGCCGTCAAAGATTGCTATTAAGTTTAAAGCATGGAACGCACAAGGCAGGGTTTAGGGTTGCTACTCGTGTTTAGTCGATGGCTGTAACCCTATTTTTTTTAAAATCGATTACGCAAAGGCGCCACTTATTATTTTTTAATTAAATTAAACTTGTCACGCCTATATTCCCAAAGCAGGGGTGGCAGAGATATACTGTGTACGTCTATTTTTCGCCGAAGATTTTAGGTCCCATGTAATAGGGGGTGAATTTATTACTATTGTACTGGGCATACTGCTAGACTCCGGTCTCATACCGGGAATTTTTTGATAGAAATACAACATTTGTCCGATCTAGTATTTGAACGCAAGACCTCGTTATGGTAACGCGGTTTATTCGCTACTAGACCAACGAGGCAGCCATTATTTTTTAAAGTAAAACAAATGTGTGATAGCCTAGTGGTTAGACCGTTGGACTGCAAAGTCGGAGGTCTCGGGCTCGAACCCAGGCACGAACCTCTGTCTTTTCAAAAAGCATGTGCGTTTCAAAAATTAACTATCACTTGCTTTAACGGTGAAGGAAAACATCGTGAGGAAACCTGCATGCCTAAGAGTTTCTTGAAGGTGTGTGAAGTTCGCCAACCCGCACTGGGCCAGCTTGATTGACTATGGCCTAAGCCCTCTCAGTTTGAGAGGAGGCCCGTGCCCAACGGTTGGACAGTTTCTTAACAGGGCTATTATTATTATATAGTTATAAAATTGTTATAGAGATCCGTTTAAGTTTTCTCTTTACTAGAACCTCTTCTTATGTTTGTGAACAACTAGTACAGTAACTCTCCGGAACTCTGTTTACTCTTGCTAGGTTCATTCTCTAGTGTATTGAGATTTAACATCGTATCTGCCCACTCCAAGTCTTCCAGTACGTGGTCACCACTCAAGATTTTTCTGGTCCAACGGCCGTCTGTTCTGTGAGTAAAGGGTCCCGCCCGTATCCAGATTCTGACGGCAAATTCTGTGATCAGGTTCTTCTATGGATCCTCTTGTTTTTTATTCGATTTAGCAGCAAAGCTTCGAGCATATCTCTCTTCTTTATATTTAGATGCCCTTGAGCTTTCTTACGAAGCTCATCGTGACTAACCAGGCATTCTGCCTGACATTTATATGAAAAAAAAACACGAAAATAAGAGTGGAATATAATCACTGGGTGATTAGTCGATTGGTGATCATTGCACACTAATTAGTCACCATTAATCATCCTGATGATCAAAGTAGAATGAATAGGAAAGAACAAAAAAGAGAGAGAAGTAAATAAAAGAGACAAGCCAGCTAAGTTTCTCGCCAGATCTTTTCAGTGTAGGCTGCGTTTGTAGATGAGTAAGTGGTTAGATTAGGAAAAAAATGTGAATTGCCAATTTAAGTGCGTCCATAGGGTTTATACAAAATTATATGAGTTTGAGTTTAAACCAATTGTTATTTGTTTTTGGTCAGCCCTGGTGAGCTTGTATTAGTGGTGAGTGACTGTGCGCGGGAGTGCGTTCGCCGTAATTATAATCTGAGACCATCGCCATTTCTCAGCGCACCTTTAACTCGTATTTTTAGAGGTCCACGTATAGGTTCGAAATTATTCTGCAATGGTAACCCCGTAGTTCAAGAGACGTGTTTGGTTTGAAAAAGATCGCGTTTGAAAAAATGATAAATTGAATATATTTATCAAACTATGGGTGATATTAAAAAGGGACCGCGTATGTATGTTTAAAATATTTACAATAAAAAAAGTATGAGTCCGGAGTCTGGAATTGTGCCAGATAAATGGCAATAGGCTCGCCCCTATCACATGGGACCTAACATCGTCGGGGAAACGTGGGTGTACTCAGTACACCTCTGCCACCCCCGACTTTTTTACAATAAAAAAAAAATAACTTTGGTTAATAAAATTAAATTTAAATTTATATTGTTACTAGAATTAGCACTTCAAGCCTTGACATCAAGGCAAAAGGCCTTGTATGTTTCAATTCATAAGTCGCACTGACAGAATTTGGATTACTACAAAAAAGATTTTTAATAGAAAAAAATCAATAACACTAATATAAGATTTGAATCCAGAACCTTGTAATCAGCAGCCGTACCACACACCACTAGATCAACGAAGGAAAAAAATTAGCTGAAGAAGATCCATTGCAGGACAAAGTCCCCCAGCAAAGGGTTTGGCTAAAAATCAGTGTTGGAGGAGACCCCAGTCGGCACAGCTTACTCCCTATCCCTAGCAAACAATACCTATAATAGTATCTCATTGTATTTTATTCTTTGTTTGTTTTTTTTTTATCCCTGTATTTTTGCTGTGCTGAATAAATATTATTCATTTTATTTTATTTCAAAGATGGCCACGATGGCCGGCATTGTGCTGTAAGGAACCAATTTTTACCTACGACCTTCACCGGGTCATCAGTCTATCTTGCGCGCGCCAACCTACAGCAGGCTTCGCTGACAAGCGCATTCCACACTTTCAACCGGGTCGCCATCGAAACGGACATATTTAACTGTGCTCTGAGTGAATTTACAACAACATATATACTGTGTTAAATATAGGAAATATCAAAATAAGATGTCAAGACTAGTGTATTCGGGTGTTAATATCCCATGAAAGTAGCTGTAAGAGTGGAAAATCCTATTAATATTATAATAATAATATTAGCCCTGTTAAGAAACTGTCCCACTGTTGGGCACGGGCCTCCTCACAAACTGAGAGGGTTTAGGCCATAGTCCACCACGCTGGCCTAGTGCGGGTTAGCGAACTTCACACACCTTCGAGAAACTCTTAGGCATGCAGGTTTCCTCACGATGTTTTCCTTCACCGTTAAAGCAAGTGATAATTAATTTTTAATACGCACATGCTTTCGAAAAGACAGAGGTGCGTGCCTGGGTTTGAACCCGAGACCTTTGACTTTGCAGTCCAACGGTCTAACCACTAGGCTATCATTGCTTTTCCTAATATTAGAAATCTAGTCCTACTAATATTAGAAATCTAAAAAATAAGCATGTTTTGATTTTTGTTACTTAATCACGAAAAAACGGCGAACGGATTTGGTTGAAATTTGGCACTTAGATAGTTTATTACCTAGATTAACATATCCAATACTTTTTATCCCGGAAAAGGTTAGGTTCCTGTCTAAAGTCAACACGAACCAAGTCGCAGGCGGAAACTAGTAAATAAATAAATGTTTTATAGGGCCTGATCTGGATCCCTCCATAAAAACATATATCCTTTTTTTTAATACGTAGCTCCACACTAGTATTTAATAATAATATTAATATCAGCCTATACCGCCCACTGCTGGACAAAGGCCTTCTCTCACAAATCGAGGTGAGAGAGATTAGTTCATACTCCACCACGCGGACCCAGTGCGGATTGGTGGAGGCAGGTTTGTGGCCACCTGCAGTTGGAACTTATCAAGCCGCCTTTAAAGCTTCCAACTCGGCTTAACGACTACCACATTAAGTGGTAGCCGGGACCAACGGCTTAACGTGCCCCACCCACGGCATAACGGTCACCCATCTCGGGCCGACCGAGTCGAACGCTGCTTAACCTTGGTAATTGGTAAGAACACCGCGATCGCACAGCGCTACGAGCGTCTCATTCACACAAGGATTTATTAAAATAAAATTCGCACCCACACATGCAAATTCACATACTCAAATACCCAGACCGAATCAAATAATTGTGGATCACACAAAGATTTGTCCCGTGCGGGAATCGAACCCGCGACTGAAGCTCTTAAATACTGCGCTAAATCATCCGTCTGTCTGTCCTTTATTAACCCACTTCTATTGAACCAATCACTGCATTGCACAATACTCTAATTATTATCATTACGATAACTACATGTATGAATAAGTTGCCACTTTTACGTAACTTTCTATTGTGGTCCAAAACAATATCTTTTACATCGGTCCAGTAATGTCAGTAAACGACATTATAAGTATTTGATAACTTATCTTTGTAGAGACATTGGTTTGAGCAACTTAAATATTTTTATTTCATAACGATTCGAGTGGATAAAGCGATTGTCTAATGCCAATATCTAGAATCTACATAATCTTGATGTTTGTATCTAGCTTCTGTGGGTGACCTTAAAATATTTGATACATAACTATCAAAGCTATTGTACCTAACTTTTTGGCTGATTTATTGTCTAATTTATTTAATTAAATAAACCAAATTTTTTAGTAAAATTATCTACCTAGATATTTTTTTTTTTCAACTTATGCTCACACTAGCATTAATTCCTGTGTCGTGGGTGCGTTTACAAATATGAAATTTTACATAGACAAATACCCAGACCAGAACAAATAGTTGTGGATCACACAAAGATTTATCCCGTGCGTGAATCGAACCCGCGACTATTAGACACAGTGGGCAAAGCGGCTTAAGCTAACCACTGCGCTAAATAAGTAGGTACTAATATATTTAAATATTAAAATACCTTATACATAACAAACATACCGTCAAGCTATCAAAGCTGTTTTTTGGGTTATTTAGTAACTTTTAATTGAATAGTAATTGCAAAAATAATGAAAATATCAATAAAAACAGTTCTACACTGTTTTACTAAACAAACAAATTGTTTAATATCTAGATAACTTCTAAAGGTGATGTCAAAGTCGTTATAATTTTTGGGAATAGTTTAGTAACTTCTAAATGAAAAAAAAATGAAATAATAGCTCTACATTGTTTTACTAAATAAACAAGATTAATTAGTATGTAGATACATTATATGATACTATGTCAATTTGTGTTAGTGACCTTAAAGTATTTTATACTACTTAAAAAAATTGGAGCATAATTCATTTGTAAGGCACGCTGGATAATGAAACGTAAATCATTTGAATTACCAAACATATATCAAACACATAGGTCCTAAATATGTTTATTCTGGTCCAAAATGCCTAGGAATATGCTGTAAATGGTTTGGCATATTAATATAGTAGGCAAGTAAGCGCGTCATAAATGAAACGCCATCTTTTTTTCGAAGTTTTAATAGAATCAATAGATACAGAAAGTTTCATTCGTTTTTTAATTTTACCTCGAGGCGAGAATATAGATTAGCGGGTTATTATTTTCTTTTTTTTATTAGTGAGGTGAGAGGGCAAGGTACGTCGGGCAACCTCATCTCATTCTTTTTTTCACAATGATAATTGTCGTTATGGCATACAGCGTTCACTTTCTAACTTAATGGAGTCCATTAAATATTTCGCCACTTGCCTGCGTCATTATATTTTTTTACGATTGCAATGAAATTAATTATGTTGAGTTTAATTGCGTGAAGGTTCCATCCTTTTTGATTTGATCTTATGATAAAGTGTTTTGTTTTATTCAAGGTATTGTTAAATATTATAATAACTGAGCATAAAAGTAAAAGCTATAAATGGTTTTATTATGCCATGACGTGGTAAATTTGCTTGCATATTTTTTGAGGTAAGAACTTATTTATTTACTAGTTTCTGCCCGTGACTTCCTGTGCGTTGATTTTAGACAAGAACCTTACATTTTTTTTTCAATTTCATCAAAATCCGTTAAGCTGTTTTTGCGTGTAGAAACATCCGAATATTTAAACATCCAAACACCCAAACTTTCACATTATTTTATTGGTAGGATTCAACTGCCTCGTTGATTCTAGATACGTATAATTAGGTTGGCTATCACGAGAACTTGGATTTGATTCCTAGGTCGGAAATAGTGTTAAGACTGTCCGGCGTCTAGGATTGTGCTTAGCAGGTAGCATTAGGCTTGCTACCATTAACATTTTATTTTATTTTATTATATGGCCTATTTTATAAACAAATAGGCGCTCGTAGCGCTGTGCGACCGCGTTGATCTTACCGATCACCAAGGTTAAGCAGCGTTCGGCTCGGTCGGCCCGAGATGGGTGACCGTTTGTGGCATTTTCATATTCGAGCGTCTCCGTGCTTCGGAAGGCACGTTAAGCCGTTGGTCCCAGTTACCACTTAATGTGGTAGTCGTTAAGCCGAGTTGGAAGCCTTAAAGGCGGCTTGATAAGTTCCAACAGCAGGTGGCCACAAACCTGCCTCCACCGATCCGCTTTGGGTCCGCGTGGTAGAGTATGACCTAATCTCTCTCAACTCGATTCGCGAGAGAAGGCCTTTGCCCAGCAGTGGGCAGTATAGGCTGATATTAATATAAACAAATATCAATGCTTACAATAATTAAAATACTTAATATGGTTGGGAAATCAATGAATGTTCAAAATTAATGAATTATGTTCTTGTTTGTTTGTTTATTGCCAGTTCATATATATTGTTTATAAAATAGAAAAACAAAAACTATACATTACATTAACGATGAAATGTAAATGTAAGTATGCAGTGAAAATGGGTTAGTCTTTTCAACCTAAATAATCTAATATCTTGTTTAGCCTCAAACTTAAAACTCCTATAAAAAATCAACAACATTACTTAGTTCGCATTATAGACTGGAAGGAGTAGAATATATTATACGCAACTAGTTTGCATAATATAGTTTCGTTGTTATAAATCTGAATAACAAATAACTCGACTCCTACGCGGACATTCTTGACAAGTTTTTCATTCATTTTTTGTTCTTAATCTTTTAACGCTGAGTCAAATGGTTACGAATAATTCCTTTAAGGAGATCTTTATAATATAATCTTTCATGATATGATGATACCAGAAGGGATAAACATAGTAGGAACAATGAACCATTCATAATGTTACTTTGTCGAGAAAACTACTCTAATAAACAGTCTAAGTTTAGTATGGAGATAGAACGCATTACGTGGGCAATAAGTGCCTGACCATGCCGCCTCCGCCAGGACCCGGAAGAAGAGGTAGATCCAAGAAATGCTGGCTTGATGTTATTGAGAGATGACATGCGTGCCAATGGCCTCGCCACAAAGGATGCCGAAGACCTCGCGAAGTGGAAAAGGAGAAAGCGGAC
This sequence comes from Phalera bucephala, assembly GCA_905147815.2. Taxonomy (NCBI): domain Eukaryota; kingdom Metazoa; phylum Arthropoda; class Insecta; order Lepidoptera; family Notodontidae; genus Phalera; species Phalera bucephala. Next base: position 8,372,182 of record LR990621.1, on the reverse strand, counting down.
CCCGGGCTCCGAAGCAGCAGCTGAGGATGCTACAGGGAACACGCTCAGACTAGGAAGAAGATAGAACGCACATTTAAATATCGAGTGGGATTAAATATTATTTTACCTAACTTAGGGTTTATTTGTAGAGTAAGTTTTCTATAGAAAATTATCATGGAAGTCTGATGAAATATCTCCCTATACAAGGTGGAACATAATAAATACAAGACCTCAGACACCTCAATCAGAGAATTGCTTCATAAATTCAAAAGGAAAACCAAATTTCCAAATTTAGGGTTTTTACCCTACTTTTAAGTACTTTTATACCCCAATTAAAAATGAAACTTGTACGTGTATGTGTGCGTTTTGAGAAATACGTTTTAGGAATGCATTTGAAATCTCCTTATTGCTATCAATCAATAATAAATTCAGTTTTTTATAGCGCACTGAAGGAGTAATAGCATATTTGGGAATTTAAAAAAATGTAAGAAACATTAAACATTGTTGGAATCAATTCAGTTACCGATTTAGAACAAACAACTTTCAGGTCTTGCGTTTATTATGTTACACCTTGTATATTAGACAAATTGTGGACTTCGTCGTATTTGTGTTTTCTTTTAAAACAAGGCATTCAATTCCTTTGAAATGCTTGCGTTTTTGAATGTTTACCTATTATTATTATACAGTTTCAATAAGTGAATATCGTTAACAAGTGTAACTATGCCCAGAAGCATTAGAAACAACAGTCAAAAGATATGTAGAGACATGTAGAGAATTTAAATCAGAGATTTGATAGGACACTAAACCTTGGACATAATACTAAATACCTGTCAGCTGCTTCAAATACCCATAAACTGGTTTTGAAAATAACTCCCAGTTACTGTTCGTGTAACAACGAGATTGCCTCACTCATTTTGTTAGAAAGCTTATCATTGTTGGCATCGGCGCGCGCGCAAAAAGCTCCTACATAATAATCGGAAAATAACCTAACGCTGATCTGTGGGTGGGGCGTCCTTCCCGAGCGGCTGCGCGAGACAGACTGACGTAACACGGTGAGAAAGACAGAGACGGATATTGATTGCGCGCGCAGGTGGGCGGAGTTACAATGGCCGAGATTTGCCGATGGTTCCCGAATAAATCCGAATTAAACCGCCCAGTCGCTAATGCTACGTTCGTTCGTCTAGTATACTTGACCTATGACTTTAGAACAAAACTAGTACTTTTATTGCAAAGCCTGAGGTCTAATCTAACTGGTGTTTCGAACAATGCAGGCTGTTTGAGCAATGTGGACTCATTATATAGGTATTATCAGGTTAATAGAAACCTGGGTAATGGATTGTTCGAGCGAGTGTGTAGTGATATTCCTTATTAATTTAATTGCTGGTACATTGTTAATTTGTTTCCAGTTAATGAATGAGATGATTGCTGCGTGTTTGCACTATTTATGTTTGAATTAATCTTTAGTGATGTAGAGTTAGCGTTTATCAAGACTTTAAAAGGGGTGGTTGAATTGTGTTTATGGCCTTGCCTTATGAAGGTTGTTTATATTACAACGTCGAGAGGATCTATCAATGTTTATAGCAATTTCATCGGATAGGTGGGCTAATATAGATTCCTTTTCGATCAATCCCACGCTTATAGGGGATATTTTGTCTTTATCAGTGCTTATATGTTTAATGCAGTCAACTTAAACAAACGATATAATACAGAAAAAAAATAGGTCCTATCTACTACAAAAACAAAATTAAGCCCCATAACGGACGATTTAAAGCGCTCTGAAGCGTAACATACACATCACATATACCGCTAGACTACCCATCCATATTCCAACCGCATTTAACTTCGCTTGACATCACAATATTGCAAACTACGAACGGTTCAATGCAGTTAACTAACATAACGCATTTGATGCAGCAGTGTTAGTTTAAAATAATTGATTCACTCTACGTTGGTTAAATTAAACACGGCAGAGGTTACCGTGGGGTTATTTTAATAGTTAAAATTAATTATTGGAATGGCCGCGGGAGGTTTAATGCCAGCCTTTATTATCAGAAGATTTACAAGAAGCAACTAGAAATTGTATTAGATACATTCAGGGTCTTAGGTCAGGGTCTTCAGGGTCTATGAATGTGACGAATTGAGGCGCAACTTATTAGTGAAAAAAAGAATCGCTTTACTAGTAGTGATACAACTACTACGATAGATATCGATATAAATGCCGTATGAATGAATGAACGAATTCGTTGGCAAGATATCGATACGAAATACGAATGCATCGTATTAACATTCATGTATCTATTATGTTGAATATTGTGTCATAACCTAAACTAAAGCAGTGATAGCCTAGTGGTTGGTCCGTTGGACAGCAAAGTCCAAGGTCTAAGGGTTCAAACCCAGGCACCCACCTCTGTCTTTTCGAAAGCATGTGCGTATTAAAAATTAATGACTACTTGCTTTAACGGTGAAGGAAAACATCGTGAGAAACCTGCATGCCTAAGAGTTTCTTGATGGTGTGTGGAGTTCGCCAACCCGCATTGGGTCAGCGTGGTGGACTATGGCCTAAGCCCTCTCCGTTTGAGAGGAGGCCATAGGTCATATGCCCAACGGTGGGATAGTTTCTTAACAGGGCTAATATTATTATAACCTAAACTACACTGCTTGCAACACACTAGACTAGACTGCCTCGTTGGTCTAGCTGCAAAGCGCATCGCTTTGTGATCACGAGGTCCTGGGTTCAAATCCTAGGTCGGACAAATGTAGTTTTTTTAACGAAAACTTTCCAGTATGAGCCTAGAGTCTGGAACCGTTCCCGGTATATGGCAATAGGCTCGCCCCAATTTACATGGGGCCTAATATGGTCGGCGAAAAGTGGGTATACTCAGTACATCTCTACCACCCCCGCTTGGGGAATATAGGCGTGACGGTGTAACTGAAACTACGAATATCGAAATTAGAAAATCAGAGCAGTCGTGGGGTGCAGAGTGCCGAATAGGCACTTGGAATGTAAGGGATGGTATGGAAGATATGATGCATGAGGTGATTAATGAGAGTGGAGGAAGCCACAAAGCCATGTAAGGAAAGAACGTGTTGAAACTCTGTGGTCTCTGCCAACCCCGCAAGGGATCTGGCGTGATGATATAGATAGAAGGAAAAACAAAACAAATTCCTATTTCCTCTAAATTAGTTTTATCAAAAAGTTATACCTAACTATTATTTGATGTAAAAATCGGACCATAAGGAATTAAATCTATTTAAACCTGATCGAGGATCTTGTCATGGCATTATAGGTAGGTACCTTCTAACAAAAACCCTTTAGTATGTAACAGGCGGGTTAAAAATATTTGTTAATAATATATGACGGACGATTTAGCGCAGTGGTTAAGAGCTTAAGCCGCTCCGCCCATAGTGTCTAACAGGCGCGGATTCGATTCCCGCACGGGACAAATCTTTGTGTGATCCTCAATTATTTGTTCCGGTCTGGGTATTTGTGTATGTGAATTTTTATGTTTGTAAACGCACCCATGACACAGGAAGAAATCCTAGTGGGGCTACGTTTGAAAAAAAAATATGTTGCATACTCTATATAGACTAGAAATTTGCATTGTATATCTCTAATAGTACTGATTATACAAGCCATAATGATACAACTATAAAAAGTCTACATAGCTTCAGTTAATGTGGGCAATACTTATTTAAAAACTAAAAAAGAAAAATAAAACACACATTGTGTTGAACACCGGTACCCACATACAAATTATTATAATGCACTTCATATTTCAACCTCGGGCCGACAGGTGGCGCTGCATCAACTCCCGTTAACCAAACACTGCGCCCGCGCAGCCCGTTAGCGCACACCGCTGACTTACAGCACTAACGTACACGCTTTATGTATGCTCAAGCGATTTTAATATCTGATTTATAATAAAAATATCTATTAAAGACGTACGTATGTCACCTTGCACAATCAATTTATATATATGTTTAATATAAATATTCTTTATAAATTTAAAGATTTTGAAATTCTACTAGAGTGGTCGGTACCTATGTACATATACACATTTAACGTACTGTTTCATCCCTAACTCCTACGGCTATATTGCTGAATTGCTGTTCCCACATTATTTCAGTTCTGTTAAAGCAAGTCAGTAATATATGCCTTTATTATGACGGACGATTTAGTGCAGTGGTTAAGAGCTTAAGCCGCTCCGCCCACTGTGTCTAATAGTCGCGGATTCGATTCCCGTATGTGACAAATCTTTGTGTGATCCACAATTATTTATTTCGGTCTGGGTATTCGTGTCTGTGAATTTTCATGTTTGTAAACGCATCCACGACACAGAAATAAATCCTAGTGTGGGACTACGATATAAAAAAATAAGAAAAAAAGAAAACCCCGAGTTTTTTAAAAAAGTCACTCATTATTCATTTGGTAATTAGTCTAATTCCTGCGCAACTACGGACCTGGTTTTTGCCTGCCGGTTGGCTCAGTAGTGAAAACTAAGCTACCAAAGGGGTCTTAATTCGGTTACGACCTTCAGGAGGTCTCGCGTGTGAACGACAAAGTACCGCGTTACCAGTGTAGTCAGTTATAATATTTGTGGAACAAATAATAAATGAGTATCTAGTTGTTTTTAACCTAACGTAACCTTACAGTACGTATGATATAATTATACAAAAATATATTAAACTAAAATTTATTTTTTTCGACGTTTCGTTGGTATCAAACACCTTTTATTCCAATTTGTTTTACCACAGACTTATAACACTAACGCACACGCTGTATGCTCAAGTGATTTTAATATCTGATTTGTGTTTCATTCAATATTGTAACATTGTAGTAAGGAAAGTTTATTTAATTCAACCTGCGGCTTCTCGGTGTAAATTTACTGATTTCTGTAGAGCTATATTAAATTAATGGAGAAATTCTAGTTAGAATTATGTTCTTACATTATGTATATCTACGTACAAACCTGATCTTTGTATAAACTAGATTAAAACGAACTTTTAAATTTCTAATTTTAAGATTAAAACATTATACAACTTAATTTAAATTTCAATTTTTAGTATTCATTAAACGACCTTCTCTCAAACGTTCACTAGAAACGTAAATCTGAAAACTACATACTACGTAGAAAACCTACTAAAACTTTTACAATACACGAACAATAAATCGACTAACCATTTTCTTATTTTATTTCTAAACTATTTAAATCAAAAAGTACCACTTTCGAAACGTGAATCGATACTCACGATTAAATCGTATTATTAATCGAGTAAATAGTTCTCGGTATCAGCAGAACGCTGTGTTCCGGTGAAACAATCTGCTTGTATCATCGGCTGCGAGATACTATCGGCTCGTGCCACTTGTAAACCTCTAGTGATGTATGTTAGTCGATTTATTGTTTGTGTCGATGTATCGGTGTAGGTTTATGGTTGATTCTCAATATTCCGAAAATATGTGAGTTAATAATATGGTTTCAGTGTTTCTTATCCCGGAAGCCACAATAAACCTTCGGTGCCAGCAGTAACATACAAATAGTCACACCATTCGTTGCCTTTTATATTAATTTAAAACGAAAAAAAAGAACTGCTCTGCTTTATCAAATTAAAATATTTCATATAACAAAATTATACTAATAATTCTTACTTCGATCGACGATCGGTAGGCGAAGAGCATCTGGTCCTCCCCTTAAGATGGAAAACCAAAATTAACCGTTTTTAAGCATGTTATTGCGTTAGTCCACGCAATAGATTTAACAATACTTATTTTATATCGATATCGATACAATAACTTAATGTCAGTACATACCTACTTCGGCACGAGTAGCGGTCGCGTGCCGCGGCGCGCCCTCGCGGACGAAAGTGCGCTGCGCCGGCACAGGCCGCGCGGACGCCGGACGATACTTATCGCATTAACTTTAATCGTATCTAGTATTAAGTAGTTCTAAGCTTTTCGACTATTGTGTATAATTGATGACTAGCATTGAATTTTTAAGAAAAAAATAGGTAGGTATTTTGTCTCACGCAGATGTTTAAATAGAAACAGAATGGCCGTTATTAACTTTTGCTCTATAATTGCCCTAAAAAATGGCCGGAGCTAAAACGATACCATGTCAATACGAGAGCGAATTATAATGTTGATAAATCTGGATACACTAAATTACTAAATGTAGAGCTTTTTTTAATTTGTGGCCAAAAAAAACATTCGGTCTCACAGACCCGCGACAAAGCATAACCCTTCATCTTCCGACGCTATTTGTCAAAGTCTTGTGTTACTTTACAAATTTGTTTCCCTTTAACCTTACACATGAATAGCTTTAAATTTTATAAAAGGTAATTCATATGAATCACACTTTGACATCTTCCAAAATATTTGTTCTGAACGTATGTTTTTGTAATGACCTCATGACCGACAGGTGTAGAGCGAGCAGGTCTCCCACAAGATGGACGCGAGTCAATGCACGCAGCTCAAAGCTAGTCGGTATGTTGATCCTTTGCAGTGACCTTCGCCCAGCAGTGGTTTTTGGACTGAAGAATATGACTCCCCTGTAGTGAAGTGGATCTATTAACCCATGATGTATATGTTGCAAATAGTGACTTATATTTTATGGTCGTTAAGATCATAAGTTTATTACCAACTTTTACCGTTCCCATGAGTCTCCTTATACAGTATTCCACTAACAGTAAGTGGTTCAATGTAGAATTTGTAAACACGCCCACGGTTTGCGGGTACTCTTGTAAAACGGTGGGTTTTAGCCCGCGATCCGATATTCCCATTAGCGGGTTGGGCTAATAAATTACTAATGAAACAGTTGCGTAGCCGTTTTAGCCTCTGCTTAGGCAAGGTTGTTGATTCTTACACTGTGTTTTGTAGTTATAGGGTTGTAATTTTACAAACTGTATTTTAGGGTTTAAAAAAGAAATAGTTTCAAAATTAGACGTGGACTTATTGGTTTATTGGGTTGGGCGTAGGCTTCTTGGCTTAGTGAATTATGCAGTTATGAATTTGATCTCTGCAAGGGACAAATTTGTGTGTGACCGATAGATTTTTGTTTAGATCTAAGTGCTTGTAAATATATCGACGTGCAGTCGCCATAGGCTTTATGTTAAGACATAGGTTAGGACCTAAGTGGGATTCCAAAATATTTTACATGAATGTGGTCAAACAAAATAGGTTTTGTTGCACGTGTCTTGTTTTACTACACTTGTTTCAAACTACAAACAATTAATAAAACGAAATTCATGAAACAATGCGTAGTATTACAGAAGGAAATATCATAAAGTTTCTGGTTCGTCGGTTGCAGAAACAGGTAAAATTGCATTTAATCGAGAGCAATGAATGCTAGTTCCACTAAACAGAGATTACGCATGAAACCAGGACGCGTAAACACATTTTAGGCTATTACAAAAGTTTTAAGGTATGAATTTTGAACATATTCAACCAATTTCAGCCTGCAATGATCTCCAGCTGCAAGTTTTCCTCCAAACTCTTTGTTACTAACATACAGAAGAACAGAAAATTGATATGCCCAATTTAAGCGATTAAACAATCATGGTAAGAAACCTTCTAACATCTTCACCCGATTTTCAAGTCTAAATATTTTACAACTGACCGAAGCTAAAGAATACGCCCAATTTCGGAAAGCACGCAAACAATTCTTTACTGTTCACACTGGGATGGAAAATAAAAGTTGAGAATTTAAATGTATACAGAAGGCGAGTTACACTCAAATATGAGTTATCTTCCAGCGAAGCTTATTACTATGTTCTCCAACCATCCAAAGATACCAAATTCCAGTCTATAATATTCTTTAACTGACCGAAGACTTCCTCTCCGAACTCCTCGTTACTAACATCCAGAAGTCAATCTAAGGAGAGACCGACAAATCTTAATTACGACCCGATCAACAACACAAAAGGTACCGGCCGGTTAGATATCTTGGCCCATTATAACTGATATCGTTATTAGCGGGGCTGCTTTCATCTCGCGGGCACTCGGTGGCAGAATTGTACCTTATACGGTGCCAATGCGGATACTGGGGCTGTGGTGACCACGCGATGTGATTGGAGCTGTAATAATTTCATATTGTTGAGGTTGAATATGTTGTGTTGGGATAGATTTGTCTCATCGACTGTAAGATCGAAGAATCTCTCCACACCATACGCTACTGGACCAAAGAAGCGGCGGTCCATTTATCTACCTATTAAATCATGCCAGATATCTTGCCAGGGTTACAGAGTTCCAACAGCTTCTTTCCTTACAAACTCTCTGGCTTTCTCCACTCTCATATATCGTCTAGTTTACATTACGTTATTTAATTTATAACTATATTAATATTCATATATGTACTGTGTACAGACACCCGCTTTACTAATATACATTATTAAATAATGTTTTTTTTACAACCTCACCGCTAAATAGCATAATTTTTCCAAAACAAATAGCTTATCCCATAAAACGTAAGAAACTCGTTGTCTACAGGATACAGGCTGATATCTTGTGTGGGTGACAAGATACCTCGTGCGTTTGTCTGTTCGTGTGTCCTTTGAATATACATGAGGCGTGCGCCGATACCCTTGTCTTAAGGCATTGCTGAACAATATTGTATTTGTAATTTGATTGTTAATGTTTGTGCATATGTATTGTTAGGATGGTAGAAACTTTGCAAATTGGTGTTATGTTATGACTGATTGAACATTCTTTAGTTCTATTGTTTTTAGAAAGCATATGCGTTTATTAAAAAAATATAACCTATCTATCTATCTATATCATCACGCTAGATCTCTTGCGGGGTAGTACAGAGTACAGAGTTCCAACAGGTTTTTTCCTTACACACCTCTCTAGCTTCCTCCACTTTCATAGTTCGTCTCATACATTCTCGCCGGTTACGGACACTCTTGACTTGCCCTTCGAATAAGACACGGATAGCAGAATATAATGATACTCAATTAACTAACTGCCCATTAAAATCTTCGGCAAACATATATAAAAACATAAGACACTTATGTCTAAACTGTTTCGTTAAGAGTTTTCAGGTTAAACACATGTTTGATTAAGTGTGAAGTTTTTCTATAGAATAATTCAGTAGCAGTCCGATGTATGCATTTTTTTTAGTATAATCGAACCTATTGGCCAAATAACATTAAGTCCTTACATCGTTGACGAAATGATGGCGTTGGGAAGGTGTACTGCCATCCCCGCTTAGGACATGATTTTTTTATATTCAACAGTGATCACTATATATAAAAAAAACAATCTATGGTTCTATAATAGCAATGCCCCTCAGATATCGTACACACCAACGCACAAATTTCATTTAATCAGATTAACATATCTCTCTCGCTTCCACGCACAAATGCACAGATTTTCACTCCATGGGCTAGTAGAGATTACAAATCACCTTTTACGGGTTAAACAGTCGATAAATCAGTTCGGTCCACCCACTGCGCGTGAGTCGATGTTATCACGGTTCTACTGCCTTTGTGGTGTCCCAGACATAAAATGAAGTTTTGCCGCTGGCTGGAGATTTGTTAAAGTTGATAATTATAACGTTTATTTTTGGATGCAGCGTAAAATTTTGTACTTGAATTTTTTAGTAGTCGCATTGTTTGGTTAGCGGATTGTTTGCATTTCGGTGTCTGGAAATTTAGACTGTATGATCGTGATTATTATTTAAGAATAAGTAAGTAGGACACACATACTTTGTCTTCCGTATATTTAATGAAGTACATGTAGATGGCACCTTAGTGCTAGATTTATATTAAATTACAAGGTATATGATCAAATGCTTGTAGCCCTACGGGATTGCGGTGTTCTTAACGTTGACTTAGGTTTAACAGCGTTAGGTTCGGTTGGTCTGAGATGGGTGACCAGTTGGTGTAAGTTCATTTTTTAATGTCTCCATGCTTGTCTACGTAAATAGGCAATAAGCTGTCCTTTTTTTAAACTTAGCCCCACGCTAGGATTAATTCCTGTGTGGTGGGTGCGTTTACAAACATGAAAATTCACATACACAAATACCCAGACCGGAACATATAATTGTGGATCACACAAAGATTTGTCCCGTGCGGGAATCGAACCCGCGACTATTAGACACAGTGGGCGGAGCGGCTTAACCACTGCGCTAAATCGTCCGTCAAATTATATTATTCTATTACTTAACTAATACCCAATTTTATAGGTCAAAATTAATTAACTTAATCATAACCTAGTTCTATTGGGTTATAATTCACAATCTATCCGGAGGTCGGGCTGTAAATACACAGGTATTAAGTTAACCTCGAGTTCCGAGCGGTTTAAGTTAAGAGTTAACGAACTACTAAACTGTAGACCGCCGTTAAAGTAATGAACAAGGTAGTGACCGTGTAATGACAGACCGAAGTTATTTAGGCCTCCTTTCGCAAATTATACACATCGATAAAGAAGGGTTAAGAGAGTGGAGTTAGAATGAGACATATCCTTTAGACACATCACAAGTTGAAAGCTTTATAGGCGGCTTGATAAGTTCCTCAATCTGCTACAAATAAGCCTTCATCACAACAGAAGGTCGTGGTGGAGAATGACCTAAGTTCTCTCACCTCGATTTGGGGAAAAAGGCCTTTCACAGCAGCGGAACAGTACATGTTAATTTGTGCTTATTTGACAGAAGAGCGTAGCGCTGTGCGACCGCGGTGTTCTTACCGATCACCAAGGTTAAGCAGCGTTCGACTCAGTCGGCCTGAGATGGGTGACCGTTTGTGGCATTTTCATATTAGAGCGTCTCCGTGCTTCGGAAGGCACGTTAAGCCGTTGGTCCCGGTGACCTCTTAATGTGGTAGTCGTTAAGCCGAGTTGGAAGCCTTATAAGCGGCTTGATAAGTTCCAACAGCAGGTGGCCACAAACCTGCCTCCACCAATCCGCACTGGGTCCGCGTGGTGGATTATGACCTAACCTCTCTCACCTCGATTTGTGCGAGAAGGTCTTTGCCCAGCAGTGGGCAGTATAGGCTGATATTATTATTTATTATATTATGACAAAAGAGATAGAATACAATTTGAAAATATAAATACACTGAAAAAGAACATCCAGAACATGACAAGCTTACAATAAGTGTGTCTCCTGGAATCGCTAATTAGGTCCTTCATTAGCTTAGGTTATGTTCAAGTCCTCTTTACCCAGTGCGGAGGCAGGATTGTAGCTAACCTCTGTAGGATCTTATAAAGCTGAAAGACTTCCGACTTGGTTTAAAAAACTATTAGATTAACTGCCAAAACACGGCTGCTCGGATATGAAAATGGCAAAAACCGGTCATCCATCTCGGACTGCTAAATGCTGCCCAACCTTGGTTATAGATTAGAACACACGGTACTGAGAGAACATCCGTATTTGGTATTTTTTCTAACTGGGATCAGTGTTTTGCATACCTTCCGAAACATAGAGACGGTCGGATAGGACATTGCCAAAAACGGTCATCCGTGATACCTTGGAGATCACTAAGAACTTTGTATTTGCACTATTTTTTTTCTAATTCCAACCTGTCAATTAGTGTATCACAACACTATGTTTACGACAGTAGTAGAGCCAGTAAAAGCTAGTAATTTGTTCATGCTTGGAGCCGGGCCCGGTCGGTTGGTAAATAATGACATCCATAACGCGTTGGGAGCAACAATCATGTACGTTTCCTTTTGCAGCCGCCGTTCGACATCCGGCCGGTAAACGGACACGACAGGGCTGCCAACTGTATTCGTTACGGGAGTTGTATGTACGTACATACCAATACTTGTATCCTGAGTTGATGTTGGTTTAATTGGTATTATAGAGAATTAGTATTTTCTTGAAAGCAGATTATTTTTTAAACATTTATAAATTTCGAAATCTGAAGATTGGATTTTGTTTTTAATGAATAGGTTGTATTTTTTTAACAAGAGCCGCATATTATTATATAATTATCTTTGAAAAAATTTAACACGACAAAAAAGAAACATTTTAATATTAGAATTTTGCAAAAGTCTGATTATATTATAGCCGAGTGTTATTATAATGTGTAACTTTCTTTGTAACGGCTGCCCCGTTGGTCTGGTGGCAAAGCGCATCACTTTGTGATCACGAGGTCCTGGGTTCAAATCCTAGGTCGAACAAATGTAGTTTTTCTAATGAAAAATTCCCAGTATGTGTCCGGAGTCTGGAATTGTGCCCGGTATATGGCAATAGGCTCGCCCCCTATTACATGGGACCCAACATCGTCGGCAAAACATGGGTGTACTCAATACACCTCTACCACCCCCTCTGGGGAATATAGGCGTGACGGTGTGTAACTTTCTTTAGAAACTTACGTAGATAAATATTCATGTATAAACTTCTGGTGATGCTTCAGCTTTTTAACCGACTTCAAAAAGGAGGAGGTTCTATGTTCGGTTGTATGTATGCTTTTTTTTTTTTTTTTTTTTTTTTTTTTTATGTATGTTCAGCGATATTTCCGTCAATTGTGGACCGATTTTGATGTTTTTTTTTGCATTGGGTTCAGTATAGCTCCGCGGTGGTCCCATTTTAATTTCATTGGCATTGGACCTTGGACTTAGAAGATACACCAGGGAACTCCTTAACGACAAACAATAGGCATGTGTAAATTGAGATATTATGGGTATTACGTCAATCCTATAGGTATCCTACTATAGAACCAAGCAGTATATTAGCCAACTTCAAAAAAGGAGGTTTATAATTCGTCCTTTTTTTATAACTACTTTGCTTATGAACCGATTTTGATGATTCTTTTTGCATTTGGTTCAGTATAGTTTTGAGGTGGTCCTATTTTATTGTTATTGGTATTGGACCTTGGACTTTGAAGATACAAGAGGGAACTCCTTAACGGCGAACAGCACGAATGTATAGATTCCGTTATTATAGTCATTATATTAATCCTGTAGGTACCTTACTTTACAACTTAGCAAAATAATATAATATCGGTATATAAATATTACTAAATAATTCACTCGTCACTTAAAATTGTAAAATAAAAATCTTTTAACAAAAAAGGTAAACCGACTTCAAAAAGCAAAAAATAAATATTTGAAGTCGGTGCCAAGTAACCGACTGCACCAACCAGCACCGACTTCAAATATTTATTTTTTGCTTTTTGAAGTCGGTTTACCTTTTTTGTTAAAAGATTTTTATTTTTTAAAAAAAGAGCGTATACTTGATTTATATTTTATATAAAAACAAACAATTTTCATTGTTGGATCTACACCCGTTATAATGGCAATTTTCCATGGCGCCCAACCCTACCCACCGATCGGATCGAACCGATCTCTCTTTAATTATATTGTTATACCGACCGCCGTCCGGGAGGTCGTGAGGTTACAACAAATAGATTATCTTCAGATTCCGAGGCCTTCTGAATGGTCCCCTTTCATATCAGCTCTATCGAATTCTTTCACTACCCGCGGGTCATTATCGTTACGTTGGTACGTACCTAGCTGATTGCTTTTTGTAATTCGGAACGTTCGATGTTTGAATTATTTTCGGGAATTCGTATTGTGATGTTGCCAGTACGCTTTTTATGGTCTGTTTTACTTTTTTTTCGATGGAGGTCGGATTGGTCTAGTTTGGAGGTCGATGATTCGGTTTGCGTGGATTTAAGTCGTAATAGAATATCGGTTAAATAATGTATGTTGGTATTTTTGAGAGTAAAAATGATTATGATTATCGAGGTGTTTCTGTTTGTTTCACGTTAACAATACAAGAGTGAAAAAATCTCAATGCAAATCACAAGTAGTCGATCTGATATCTGTCAATCGCATACCTTAAACAATAATTATTATAACAGATCATATAACTTCATACAACAAGCATATAACACTGCTGCCTTATTCTCAAAAGATATCAAATGACGCGTAATTCTTTTGTAACTTTGACATTTAAAAAACGACCATACACTACGGCTAATAAATTACTATCGATTATAATCTAGTACAAAACAAAAATATATAGAAGACAACGAATCTGTCTGTCCATCAATGATGTAACGAGTGTTCGGGTCCTTTTATGTGATAATCTTTATAGTTTGCGTAGTAATCTTTATATTAATTGGCATTTTTAATGTATTTGAAACAAGAAGGTTGAGAAAATACATTTATTTACGAGGAATAATCCCGATCTATGAATTTCTTGAAAATCTGTATCAGATGATATGACAAATTAAATAAACACTTATTATTCTCAGAAAACGAATTACACCGATCAAGTAATCAAAATAATTAGACGTCATCTCAGTAAGTGATACTGGTAAGTGATACTGAGATGACGTCTACGATGACAATTAAAAAAAATATTAATCAAACTGGTTTGTAATTATTTAACTTTACAACAATGCCTAAAAATAAAAAAAAACAACATGGCAGTAATAAAAACGTATATATCTCTGTCACTAACAAACACGCGCTAATGACACATTGCCACCGCACGCAATATTTTACGACCACAGAAATAGTAATAACGAGATACTAGAAGGCGTATAACCGCGTGCGTTTGTCGCCATACATGTGATAAAATTATCACAAAATGCTTCAATACTACGTAAACTAACGTATAACTGTAGTAAATATACTCTCGTGTTAAGCGAATTCCAATGTAATGTTCTTAATGAGAATAAATGTCTATAAACATAATATAAGGTACCAGCCGTTATGTCGCGTATGCGCACGCGTTTATTATGTAATATCTATAAGAACTATTACACACACAACACACACCGTCACGTCTATATTCCCCAAGCGGGGGTGGCAGAGGTGTACTGAGTACACCCACGTTTCGCCGACGATGTTAGGTCCCATGTAATAGGGGGCGAGCCTATTGTCATATACCGGGTAGAACTCCGGACTTATACTGGGAATTTTTCGTTAGAAAACCACATTTTGTCCGACCTAGGATTTGAACCCAGGGCCTCGTGATCACAAAGCGATGTGCTTTGCCACTAGACCAACGATGCAGAACTATTACAACTACCATTATTTCAGGCTGAAACCTTAATATTACTGAAATACAATGCAGCCTATGTTACTTAAGGATAATGAAGCTTTCTAGAGGGGAAATAATTATTAAAAAGGTTTAATAGTTTCAGAGTTCATCGATTACAAACCAACAACCTTTCTTCTTCATAATATTTCCGTTTTATGTAAACGTATCCCCACACTAGGATTTATTCCTGTATCGTGGGTGCATTTACATACATGAAAATTCACATACACAAATACCCAGACCAAAACAATTGTTTGTGGGTGTGACCCAATTTTTTGTGGATCACAATTTGTCCCGTGCGGGAATCGAACCCGCGACCATAAGACACAGTGGGGGAGCGGCTTAAAATCCTAACGAAAACGCTGAATCGTCCGTCCATTATATTAGTTTTAATATAGAAGTGAACCTGTATCTATTTTTTTAAATCGTGCCTGTATGTCAAACTGGCGGCAGTAGTTTCGAACGAAATCGTACGCTGTTTCACTTCTAGTGGTAGTTTGTTATTACCATTTCTGTGTTAACGACGTATCGCGACCGCACATTCCACGCACCAAATCGCTGCGGCGCGAGCGCACCTGGTGCGCCATTACGCGATGTGACACGCACGCGCGAAAAAAAATGCAATTTCCGCGTTCGGAATGCGATGATACGCTTTTTAGAAACGGCATTAGGGTTAAGTAGATAAGAGTGTGGTAAGAATTATACTTTTTATGGTTTCTTCTCTATTTCTTTTTTTTAATAATGTTGACCAACACCAGGAAGGCTTGTTCACAGACTTCCATATTTTATACTAGCTTTTGCTCGCGGCTGCGCGCGTTTCTTTTCTTTCTTTAATGAAATTATTATTACGATCGGTTTACTAGTTTCAGAGTTTTATACATTACAAAAAAAAACAAACTATCTAATTCCTCTTTATAATATTATTACGAGTACGTGGAAGTCAGGGGAAGGAAAGATTTTCGAAACAGCCCTTTAATTATTCCTTTATCGTTTATGAGACACTAAAACCGAATCAAACATTTATGGGTTAAACTTATATTTGCCTCGTTTGTAGATCAAACCCTTGACTACTGGATCCTGTGACACGAGCGGTCTGCGCTCTCAGTACTAGATCAAGCAGTCATTCAACATTTACTACTGATACACTTTTTGTATGTGTAGGCTCAGTTCGATTAATCCAGTCATCGTTATTTAATTAATCCGGTCATCATCCCCGCAACGGATCTGGTGTGATGATATATTATTATGGAATTGCGTATCATCGTCAAACGTCATGAAAAAATTAACCAGAAGTATATTACTATTGCGAGGTGTTTGTAGTGGTACCGCGGTGTTCTTAGCGATCACCAAGATTAAGCAGAGTTTGGCTTGGGCGGCCTAAGATGGGTGAACGTATGTAGCATTTTCATACTTAAGCGTCTCCGTGCTTCATAAGGCACGTTTAGCCGTAGGTCCCGGCTACCACGTAATGGGGTAGTCGTTAAGACAAGTTGGAAGACGCAGCTTGATAAGGTCCAGAAGCAGGTGGCCATAAACCCACCTTCACTAAATCGCGCTGGGTCGGCGTGGTGGAGTAACCTAATCCCTCTCACCTCGAATTGCGAGAGAAGGCATTTGTGTGTGCGTGTGTATCTACGATGTTGGCTGGGGGGGGGGGGGGGGGGGCTTTACAGCTTTACCGAACATGCAACCACTACACTCGAGCCAGAAGGGCAAGGGGCCTCGGTTTGGGCAGTCGCTATGGAGGAGGGCGTATACTAGGTGTCTCGCCATAGTGCTCTGCACCGGTCGGCGGGCAAGGGATTTTTCGACCTCGCCGGCGAGTTCGGTGTCTGATCCTGTGTGCGGTATCTGTATCCGAAAGAAGGGATGTAAGGGCATCGGGAAGGTCGGTGAGAACTTACCGTGGACGGCGGTAGCGGCTGATAGGAGGGCAGTTAGGTTCGTAGTCGGAGAAGGCATTTGTACAGCAGTGGGACAAAATAGGCTGATATTTATTATATACTTATTAAAATATTCATAACAAGTACATATTGATGTACAGCCGTGCACTAAATCTTATATGTCAAGAGTATAATATATATTTGTGGAACATTAATCCGGTTAGCTCATACCACTGTCATCCCAATTACTCAAACGTACTGTCGAAACCAATAGCCACGAGCTATCGACCGTCCATCTAAAGACCTAATCACACTGAAACGAGGTAAGCTTAGTGATTCTTGCGTACGAATGTAAAAGATGGTGTGTCATTGTGAACATAGGCGTGCTTATATTTCCAGCAAACTAATTTTATTCCGTTGCTTTTTAAATTTTTCTAAGAGTTTGCTGGCGTACACAGTGTGTAACAAAAAATTAAAATAAGTATGTAAGAAAACTCTGCACTGGAAACTTTACGTATCATTTTAATAATTTTCTTTTCATTATAATTACTTTTTAGTCTGATCAAATGTAAACACAGTGCTATAAATCGATCTTTTGAATAACTCTTAATCTTAAAAGATAAATATACGAAATTATTACAAAATAATGATAATATTTTAATTTAGAATATATATTGTCAATAATGACATATTTTGTATTTCCTATAATAACCTAATAAATATATAATATTTGCATACATGTAAGATGAACTGTGCTGAACTATAAGATAAAGCAACACCATATTGTAATACCATGTTTCAAGCAAATAAATTTCATTTCATAAAAAGGTTTTTTAGTTGTGTCTCTATTTCATTCAGCTATACCATATATGAAATAGACTATGATGTATTTAATGCTGCCAATATTAATACCAAATGATTCTAACTTCTAGCGTACGATGGGCGTAGCGTAGGTTCGGTGTGAACGTACCCCAAACGTATTGATTTACAATTAATAGCCCGGAGGCTTAGACAATACGACCTCGCATGTTTCTCTGTGACATTTAGCCTGATCGACCTTTCGGTCGTTTTCGGCCCGTGTCGGGTACACCTACGGGCGAAATAACATACGAGGCATGCGGAAATGTGAAACGACTTAAGTGCCTTTGTGTGTATACAAATAAAATGTAATTGTGAACAAATTATGTTGATTACTGGTTATATTATTGTGTTGTTATTGACTACTGTTTTTTTATTATATTTGTTTGATTTTGGAATACGCCAAACAAATGAAAAAAAAAACTGTTATCATAGACAATTAGAAGGACGAGTGTTCTAATATTTGAATATTTTTTTATGTTATTATTAAGTTGGCATTAGTGATGGGAAAGGGTACATTATAAACTACATTTCTAAATCCGATTTTATTTTTGCTAATTTAGTTAGAGAAATTAATAGAAATTCTGCTTTATAAAATGTTATATCCTCCGGATACCAGTTGATGTTGTTTATTGCCCAGATGCCTACTAAAAATAACGATATTTATGATCATTTTCCTTCTTAATAGAAGTTAGTTTATATAATTTATCTTACTGTTTATCTATATCAACACGAAAGATCCCTGGCGGGTTAGACAGAGAGTATAGAAATAGATAGAATATTTTTTATTTTACATCTGTGCAACTACATTAAGCAGACATAATACAACTTATGACAAACTAGGGCCTGCCTGCGACTTCACCCGCGTTGACTTTAGACTTTCTAACGTTCGTAAAAAGTATCATATGTGTTAATCCAGGCAATGAACTACCTGTGTGCCACATTTCGTGTAAATTCGTTGAGCGGTGTTTACGTGATTGAGTTACAAACATCCAAAAATCTAAACATACAAACTTTCACATTTATAATAACAGTAGGATGCACAATTAGCGGGTTTATTGCCATAAAAGTGAGGATATATATTTTAATTTTATGATAGGGTACTGACCGAACGGATAGATGGCAGACTTTGTCCAGTGGTTCCGCCCTCTGAACGGGTTCAAACAATCCACGGAGCAAATTATTGTGTGACTCACAAATATATGTTTCGGTCTGGGTGTTTTTGTATTTTAATATAAGTTTGTTAACGCACCCACGTCACAGAATTAATCTTTAAAGGGATACGTTTTTTTAAATATTGTTCTGCGTTATTACAATAATGGTGCATTACTTAATTATAATTATGATAAAGAGATGTAGCAACCTTATAACTGGCATGTATTATAGTATATGTTGAAATAAATCAAAAAGATGAACTAGTGTTCCTTTTTCAAAATGGCGTATAAGTCATTACGTTTGTAAGCGGTCAGTATCATCTAGAAGCACGCCAGCCCACGGGTGCGCCCACATTACAAACCGAACTAGATCTGGTTCATTGTTGGACAGTTCTTTGCCGTCGGGAATGTGAGAATGATCTGTTTATTTATTGATGGCTCGTGGAAAGATGAAGAGAATTGCTCGTTTGCGGATTATTGTCTGGTGAATTATAAGGGTAAAATTGCCGTAGATGTTATATTTTGGTTAGTGAAATGTCATTAGGCCTAATTGCTTCGCTTGGGTCTTGGGAGGTTTCAGCTCAATTTCTCTTACATATCAAATATATTATATAAAAAAGGTAATATTATAGCCTTGTTAAGAAACTATCACACAGTTGGGCACGGACCTCCTCTCAAACTAAAAGGGCTTAGGCCATAGTCCACCACGCTGGCCCAGTGCAGGTTGGCGAACTTCACGCACCTTCAAAAAACTCTTAGGCATGCAGGTTTCCTCACGATGTTTTCCTTCACCGTTAAAGCAAGTGATAATTAATTTTAAATACGCGCGCCTGAATATATTATTGAATGATTGTTTATTATGTAACTAACTTTGCTTCAGATATAAAACAAGGTAACAACTTATGGCAGTAATACGTTATTTTTTTGTATATTTCTTCGAATAAAAAAAGAGCAACTTCGACAATGGCTTGGTCAAGAGTTAAAAAGCTTAAGTTAAGCCCATTGGATCGAAAAGTCGGGGGTTTGATCCCCGCACGGTACAAATCTTTGCACGTAAATAATAAAAAATATCTATACCGTTATTTTTAAATGAGAATTATGTCAGTTTCTCTTTCAAAATAACACGATCATGTTGGAAATGGATGATCAAAAATTATGAGCAAATTATTATAGTTAATTAAAAGCATAGATAAGGAGCACATATCCGGGAAGCTCTAATAGCGCATAATTTTTAAATTAATATATTATATTAGTCATTTAAGATATTAAATGCCTTCAGACACCGTGAAGAAACGGTCGAAATTATGCCTTTACCTACAAACATTATTGTTACAAAGAAGTCGTGATATCCGTCGGAAGTTCTGTAAGGAAAGAACCTGTTGGAATTCTGTATACCCTGCCTATCCCGCAAGGGATCTGGCGTGACGATATAGAATAATATTAGTGTGGTCGTGATATTAATAAGACCGGTGCATAATAGGTGTCTTACATAAAATTACTATCTACAATTAATAAAAAGGTTAAAACCAAGTTAATACCTACATTTTATTCGGGTATTTTGTTTGTCCTAATAATATTATAAATGTGAATGTTTGAATGTTTGTTACTCAATCACGCAAAAAAGGCTAAATTTAGTTAAGGCTAAATTTGGCACACAGATTTATGACCTGGATAAATATATAGGATAAATTTTCTACCCCGGAAAAATGTCAGGTTCTGGTCTAAAGTCCACGCCGACGAAGTCGCGTTTTTTAATAATTAGGTCTTGTTTCAAACTTTATTCAGTTGAGTTTTAGCATCAGTTTAAGAGATATCTTCTTCTCTATTAGATTGTAACATCACTATATATTCAAAATAAGGAAGTACTTAAATCTCAGCAGGCAGCAATTTTAACAGCGATAGTCACAATATTCAATCTCAAATATAAATCGCAATAAAAACTCAAAGTAAACTAAAAAAATGTATTAAAAATAGCGCAAGTCGTTCAGCTGCAAGGCGTGACACCGTTATAGTTTGTCGGCCATGTTTTGGTACGTTGGCCAACCGTCGCATATTTCCTCGGACACTAGACACTTGATTTGACTCGGAAGGAAAAACTGCTTGAGGGGTTTAAAAAGTAAACACTTTGAAATACTATTTCTGCAGTAGATGTATATTATAACTAGCAGTTTCTCGCGGCTTGGCACTCGGTCGACAATAGCGTCACCCTACCGGGTCCCACTATAGCTAAGAACTATCTAGATGACCCCATATAAAAAATTGTCAAAATCAGTCAAGCCTTTTAGAAGGAGAAGTATTACGAATGTACTTACATCGAAATTTTATATATAAAGATAACTGATTTGACCCTCTCTCGTGGAAATCTGATAAACGATTCAAGTCTCCATAACTGGTGAGCGTATGAGATAGTGAGCGCACGATTTATGAAGAAGCAAAAAAGTTTGTAAGGTACGCTTTAAGGCACCTGGCGTGATTATAGGTATATAATGACTACCTAGTTGATTTTTCAAATAAGTGCTTTTCGCAAAGACACTTTCTATTGAGTATATCAAACGAATTCAAGAGGCTGACATTTATTTATCGTATACATCTCTGGTAACTATAATTTACATAAATATAGCTCTACACTAGTAACGGAAAACAATGGTGGACTGAGATATTGCAGGCACATGGTATTTATTATTACAGATATTTAAATAAAAAATTAACGGTATTTAAATATTTTAGTTATTTCAACTATTCCATGGCAACCCTACATTTGAGGAGCCAGCGAGCGCGCGCGCACCCTCAGGCGACGCGGCGCGTGTCCACGACGATGTACCGACATGAGCTCTTATTCGCTATGACCAAATGCGATGCGTTATGATAATTACGTGAAATGATCGTCAAATGTAGAGTCCGACCGAACTTTCGGCTTCGGCCACCTTCGACCAAAACTACTGCTTCGGCCAAAATGGGCCGAAGTTTTGACCGAAGCCAAAGGTTTCTAACAAGCACCGAAATTGAACGATCAATTACGATTTACGACTTACAAATGCGCAAGAGCGCCGCAGAAGATCTCGTAACGTGCTGCGTTACGTATTTCATTGGTCATACCGAATAAGGGCCTTGCCGTTTTACAGCGCTCGTCAAATATGGAGCGAAATAATAAGAAGTAGATGATTTCTGAATTGGCCGATGACCAATTGGAAAACTCTATGATAGAAAATATAATGGTATCAATACCCTATTTGGGTTGTTTATAGGCTTGGAAGATTGGTTGATTATTATGACATTTTGTAAAGATGAAAGATGTAGTTGCTGTACCTTTAAAATACATTATATGAATTTTGTAACTTAATTTTATAGTTCAAGATGTTTTTACTTTGTTATCCTATTGTCATTATAAGAAAACTGTTACATAGAATCTAAATTGCAAAGAACTGGTAATCGGTCTGTAATAAACTGCGTTTTATCGCTTTCTTTTCGATTTATAAGATTATTTTATCTGAATTCTACTATTATGATTAAACAATGTTGTTTATGAAACACATACTAAACTATTCAAAACTAGTTTTTCTACTGGGAAATTAATAAATAAAATATCTTTATTACAGAATTATTCAGTCCATAAAAGTTGTTAGTGATAAGTAAGTAACAGATTTGCTTATGCGCGACGTTAGTTGTTAGTACTGTACTAATAGAATAGCCCTTATACTCTAGTAAAAACTAAACACGCCACGCAGGCTTGCGAGTGGTGTACTGCGTACGTCCATATTTCGCCGACTATGTCAGTTTCATCATCATCATCATCATACAATTACAGGTAGGCAGAGAGCGCAGATTTCTAACAGGTTCTTCCCTTACAGACCTTCTTCCACTATAATAGTTCGTCTCACACACGCTCGCCAGTTATGGAGACTCTTGACTTGTCCTTCAGATAAGACTTGGTCTATTTGGTCTCGGTAATATAGTATAGGTCTTCCCCGGTACCTACATCCTTCCACTTTCGCATTGTATATATATTTTGTCATTCTTTCTTCTTTGTAAATTTCAATGTATTTATCCCATTATACTGGTTCCCGCAAGAGATCTGGCGTGATGATATAGATAGATAGAGATACTGGTTACAACTCCAAACTAAGGACTACAAGCTATGAGGTTTCTTTAATAGTAGCTCCAACAAAACTTGTTCCAATCTAGGATTTAAAACATACCAAAACAACACTCAAAAGATTCGAAGAGTATCATGTCCTAGTAGTCCAACAACTAGGCATAATACAAACATAAATACATATCATAATATCAGTTCACGAGCCCGACGTATCGGGCACAAGCGAATAATAAACAAACGTTCACCATCTATTCTCTATTACGCTTATAGTGGAGCAGGCCAAGTTACTGCCAATTTATTTACTTTCTACGCGGCTCCGGACAACGGACCGGACTGGACCTTTACAAGTACTTACTCTGTTTTCACTTGAAAAATATAAAAGGCTTTTGAGTTAATTAACTTTGAACGTTGAGATTGAAGGAGATACAGATGATTCAAGGCGTTGGAGATATGATATAAGAGATGAAACTGTTTTTGTAAATTCAATACACCTTTTGGTGGTATATATAGATATGGTATAGATATTATAAATAGATTTGATGATTTTTTGGATACTAAGGTAGTACTATACTGCGGTAATTGAATGTTTTTAATGGAGTTTGCTAATTAACAATGATTTAATCAGTGTATATATTTATAGTAGAAGTAACAACAACAAAACAAAAAATTGATGATTTGTCATTTAAGCTTTCATTCTTTTGGGTAGCTTTTAGGTACTGTATATAAACCGTACGATGAAGTGATACAATCCATTTAGTATGATTATATAATAACTTTACATTTTGCAAAAAGACTGTGTACCCCAAGATGTCATTTTAAGACCAACATTATTTTTCAAACACAATATTCTCTATACAAAAGCAGTTCCCTATTAAAATATATAGCATCTATCCAAGATAAACCTTTCACTTTGCGACGAAATAAAGAGCCTATAATCTAATGTAACAGCGGACAAATCTATGAAACCGTGAAACGTCGCGGAACCAAATGACGGTCATTTAAGGGCCACCACCACAATCTGAGTCGCCGCCTGTGGATCACATTATATCTATTATATGTACTTCACTGGCTGTCATTTGTGTCAATTCAGTTCATGGGTGGGCAGAAATGGAGATAAAGTTGATGAAATATTACGTTTGATAAGTATAATTAGTTGCGTTTGGTATTTTGTTGAGTTAGTTTTAGTTTGGAGGTGTTGACATCGTAGATGGAATATAAACTAAAGGTTTATTGCATATTTGCATTAACATCAAGATGCTTTAATAATCCTTAACCTGAAGTTAGCTAAATTTTGAAATGAGAAATAAAAACAGTCAAAAGTAATCAGATTTGAATATTATCGTTGAACACCGCCAGTCTGCTAATTACAGTGTTAACAAGAATATCTATAATCTTATCATTATACATATTAAATTATTCAAAATGTGGAAGCGGTGAAGGAAATCCAATATAACAAGATTATAATTCACCATACATCGGCCTTCATGTGCGTTCAACATCTACAGTGTGTAATTACGCCAATATAAATTTATGTTAAAGTATTTAAATCGCGGAGATTATTGTATCAAATAGCCGACTCGATATGCTCCCATGACAGTCTGTAATCACAAATAATTAAACCGTATTGGAAACATGCCTAGTCAGTAGAGTTGAAGATAGCGATCTATAGAACTTGCTATTAGCGACTAACTACGTGCATGCATTACTGCTGAAATGTGGCCGTGTGCTGAGGTATTCTGTTGAGATTTTAACTATCGAAGTTATAGTCCGTATAATGGTAGAAGAACATTTTTGCCAGGATTACATCCTTTTAAATGTGGTCGGAATATAACTTAATAAGAAAGTAAGCAATTTGAATTTTAATGAATTTCAGCTATATTTTAGACTACCACAGATACAATGATTAGTGAATTTCCCAATGTGGTACTAAATTTATTGATCTAAGAGAGAGATTGATCAGGGTTTTGTACGTGTTTATACACAAACTGAGCAAGTGATTATAAGAGCACTTAGGTATATCATTAAAAAATGTGACAATGAGTATACTAAGTTTTCCAAGTCATATAAGCTAGCATGTCTTGTTTAATAATGTCGCATTTTCCGCCGTCTCCAGATATCGCTAGATCAACGGGCTTCAAGTCTTAACTGTGAATGTAGAAAATGCAAATGTGCTGTGATCTGTGGATCGCAGTCATAGAGAGCACTCGTTATTGTTACCGGTATGTGTTAGATATGTATCACTTTCGGATTTTAGGATCATTCGTAACGGTAATCGAAAGTCGCTCTAAATGAGTTGCATATTTTGGTCGATTGTTTTCTCGAGATAGAGGTTTGATGAGTTTTTATTCGGAGTGTGGTGTTGGGCAAGACGTTTTTCTTGTCTTCTTTGGACATAGTTGTATTGATAGATTGATCTTTTCTCTTTTTCCCTTATTATGCTTCACCATTCGTGTAAGTTATTTGGTTACGTTATCATAATATATTAGGCGAGGCTGAGTGGTTAGAGCACCGGCAGCTCCATTCGTTGGATTGAGTGATCATAAGTTTAATATTCACTCGTGTCTAATTGTTATGTGAACCTTAAACATTTGTTTCGGTCTGGTGGTGTCATTTCTTGTCTAGGACCAAGTTTTATTAAAACAAATATTGCCTGCAATAATTTAACAGAATAATTTGCCAAAGAAGAATACAACGCAAACGAACTAGTAAAGTCACGGCCAAATCGATACATTAAACTTGCAAAATATACCAGTGTATATCTAGTGAAAGGCAGACAATATATTTATCTTCTGTCGTTATCATTGACACAGGTTCGGTTCCAGTAGTGGAGGTTTGAATAATGAGTGCGGTCCGTAGATAAACTCGTTTCCGCGACGACAGATGTCACTGTAAGACTTGGACAAATGATAGCGCCTAAAGCCACTTGTTTGCATAACGTACTAGCTACCGGATTGTTACATGGTCAGGATTTGAAGGACTTTAATATTGAGTCATATCGTGATATGAATATCAAATTGAATAGTAGATTTAAATTAACAATTGTTCTGTGAGCTTAGCCTAGTTGAAAATTATCCTAGAGAAAGAATAGCCCAAAAGATATATTTCACGGAGGCCCATTTTTTTTTGAAAATTTTCAAATAACTATAAGTGTGATATTCTAGTTCATTATGCAGAAGAGTTCCACAAGTTTTATGAACGGATAAAGGATAGTTAAGAGTAAGAGCAAAATAATAGTTTAACAGTGCATCGGTAATAGGAATAGGTAGTGCGTACAAGAATATGGAAATAATTTGTATAAAATTGGAATAAAGTATCTGCGTCCGAGGTTCATCATCAATATACATCAGTTAGTGGGAAAATGTCGTGGCTATGCAAAATGTATGACGGCGCAGTCAATATCCTACTTGTCCTCCACGTACTATCTAGTACTTTAACATTAAAATAATAAGATGTACCGAAAACTCTAAGTTGTAATGGTATAAAATATTTCACGTGCGAATCAGAGAATAAGATCTTATTAAATACGACTGCTAAGATATAATTAAATAATGTTCTAAACTTGTTGGCCGCATAAAAATAGCAAAATAAAGTACCTTTGCCCAGCAGAAATAAAAGAGCACATTTGAACCACTGAAAATTAGAATATGGACTGCAGAGATATCATAATTTTGCATTACGGTTCAAGTGAGCCAAGTCTTCAACTCTTCTGTTTCAATGCTACCAGCCATCTTCCGTATAGATACATACAATACATAAATATTATTGTTAATGCGACCCTATTCTTAACTGAAACGTAATCTTTGTTACATAGTTATCTTTATTGTGCACAGTACTCACGGAAAAGGTGTGAAATACATTGCCACAGTCGTGTGATATATCGAGTAAACAGAACGTATAGATCAAATGTAATTAAGCCCTTATATTGCGTTCGTGCATTTTTTGCTTAATTGCGACACAGAAGGTTGGTGCACAAAAAAAATAGTTATATGCGGAAAGGCTGGTCCATGTGACGTGAAGATTAATGGTAATGATCAAATACCTTAATGACTAAATCAGATAATTACTTTAGATGAATTAACTGTATGTCAGATTTGTGCAATTTGAATTCAGTGCCATGATAGATTTAGATACTTTTGGGGGCAGTGTGACACGGGACGAGGGCACATAATTTCACAGCTTTCAATTTTTTTCTAGGTTCTTTCAGATATAACGGTTTCCTCACGAAGATTTCCTTTGCCGTTAGCACATGGCATAGTAGGTTCTGAAATCATAGAAGTGAGAGCTGGGATGTCATGCTGAACATTGAACCTCGTAAATATAAAGCAAACGTTTATTACAGGATTTAATGGCCTGTCACCTGTCTAAGCTTCCTTAACTCCATAAATAAAACATTTCTATTTCAAGCTTGAAAATGCAAATTTCCAACAAGTTGCCTTGTTATACTTATGATTTGCAAGATAAAAACGGCGGTTATTAAATCTTGCTGCTAATTTATCGGTTAGATAAGTAAACTAGCATTAATTTGAATAAACTGCAGTTACGTAAGGCTTGTCGACACAACCTGTGACTTGTAGTTATGTTTGTGTTACAAATTTCCGTAATATTTTTGCAACTTTCTTGATGTTGATAACTACAGTAAAATAATTTTTATTACGTTGTCATTTGATTACGTAACTTATCCGATATTTCAGATTTCATATTTTTATCAAATTAAGTTTTTAAATATATTGCCGCACTGCCATTGAGGTTTTACTATATATAACTAGATACTACTATGCCAGAACTTGGACTCGAACCACCTTCATGGTCGCCAGCCCAATCCGCAACTTGACCAACCAGGCAGTATAAACGACCGGAAGGAAGAACAATTTTACTGTTTTTCAGCAAATTATATTGTTGTAATTAATTATTATAAAATATTACAGCTGGAAGTTATAAATTCTTATTGAGAAAATTTATAACGCAGGGTCATATCGTACGTTTTTTGATGTTATTGTAGCCATTGAAGATAAAAAAATAAGGAAGTAAATTTCTTGGACTAAGGCTTGATGGGATCATCAAAACTCCCTATAGTGATGATTTTCGGGCATGTAATATATAATGGAGTAGATCCTAAAGATAAAGATAAATAGGAGAGAAGCGATGTAACACCAAAAAGGAACGGTCAGATTTCTGATAATGATAGTGCTATGATTTACGGCAATACCTCAGCTCTCGTTAAGATATTTACTAATACCTTTTATTGAATTAAGTCATATAATCCATCGATTCAACTTAAAGCTGGTAGTATAGGACTGGTCTAATTAAGTATCCAGGAAACAAATACACTCAGAAATAACTAATATACTATGGTCAAGCGTATTCCTTAGATATCGTCATTTCACGCGGCACGACCAATCATCGCGATATTACCGCGACTTTCGAACGGAAACGTTGTAGTCGCGTGCGCATAATATGCGGTAATATCAAGTGATCGTAAGGCTTGGTGTGCGCGATAATTTTAGTAGTGGCGATTTTACGATTGGTTGTCGGCAACATAAAATACATTGCTCTCCAGGCAGGAGTAGCTTAATTACGTGATTCAGATTGAAAAGCAAGTTGTTTTTGGATAATAAGTTGAATTGATAATTTATGTTTCACTACATTACACAAAAAGTTTCAGTAAATAATGGACAGGGTAGCAATAAATTGTGTTGAAATCAATCGTTATCCATAATTTATCAGACGCATATAATTGTAGTCACTAATAAAAAAATTACCGGATCAACATTTTCTAGTCGTTGCTAAAAAAAGCTATTCTTACTACTTCATAGAGGAAGAACAATATCAGAAACAACCAGAAAATTAAGTTATCACATTATGTGCGGTAGACGTTATCCATTGGTCGCGGCAGATGGTCACAGATGTCGGGAATGGTGGGCAATCTGCGGGACCACTGCCGGCGTCCGACCGTAATGGTCGCGGTAATCGTCGGACCAGTTTGCGACCTTTCAATCTAGGAATGTCAACTTGGAGTAGGGCTGTCGGCTTTCTAACCACAAGTATGCTGAGTTATAGATGATGGCGATCAAGTAAATGCGAAATTAAGCTGAACGCGATTTTGCTAAAGCATTTGAGAAGGTATGATGTCAATTATCCTTCTCTGAAAGTCTCGCTACCTATATTATAATAGTATCATTTTTGTTTTAAACTGAATTATAGTATTTTACAAATTATAATAAATACTATAAAATTACAGACAGCGAAATCATTATATATTTTTTGAATTGCATACCTCAAGGGTCATTACTTGGGCCAATTCTGTATTTACTGTGTATTTTCAATACTACAACCCTAATTTGTTGCCTGCAGTCTTTCGAAAGTACTGCTATACTTTACTAGTAATACTTTTATTACCATGTTCCTTATCCCAACATAATAAGGTATATTTTGCTCCAGTCATAATGATCGAGGTATGCAAGTCATAACGTAGTAACGACCGCACTTGTCCGGCACTATTTCACGTTACAGTTTTATCTCATTGTGGGGTTCGATTACCGGGTGAACCGTGTTTTAACCGCTCGCTTGAGTTTAACGGGAGACTGACTGACATTATGAGATTTAACGTCAGTAAGATATTACGCTCCCGTTAAATTGTCTTTATGTGTTATGGTGTAGCGAACTGCAAAAGATTTATAAATTAAGCATAAAGAATATGTTCTTTCATTCATTGCTAACAGTGGTCATATTTATATAGATTTAAAGATTATTTTACGAGAAATCTTCTTCATTAATTAAATATTCATTTCATTTGTTGGTACCGAACATACTTATTCTATCTTACTTCAATGTATATCCTTATGCTTACAAAAATTCAATTAGAAAATGTTCTGTAAATAATATTTGATTATCATTGATGAAAAATTCAGAATGATACAGTATTTCTATAAAAACACAACACGTTTATACCTAACGCAACATGTATTGGATTATGTGTCATATTTTAGTAAAAATAATAATATAAATGTTTAGAATGATTTGTCCAATTGTGTGCTATCGTCTGATGGAATATGCTGCATATCAGAAAATAATAATTTATAACACCTTTTCTGATATTAACATTATGTCGTAGGTGGCAAATAGTTCCGACACCTAATTGATTGTGATGCTGTCAATGCATGATTGATCTCTTACTGTAATTAAATTAGCGATTACTACCTACGTACCTTTAACAGGATGTAAATCATTAGCTTCTACTCTCAAGACTAGCGATAATACTGCACTAGCCGTTATTATTTGCAGTAGTTTAAGTCTTGTTCTAGGATTTGTACTTAAAACATAAATCACTAAAGAGAGATACCGATTTAACGGCTTTTTTATTTTTTTAATATATTGTAGGCAAAACGATTTTAAGATTGAGCTCATATTTGAGATTGATTTATTTAGACGGACTTTAAATAATCAGCTTGAATATGGTATTATGGATCTTGCTTTATTTTAAATGAAACCTGGAATAATGTAAGAATACCTAATATGTAAAAACAATTGAAAATCTTACAAGATGTATCTAACATGAGCCTTCATTATTCCTGTAATGTAATGGCTTTTCTTGAAAGGTTGAATGTAATCGTAACTATTAAATGTTTCATCAATGTTCTTTTATTATAAATTAATGCTAACCTCATAAAATTACATGAAACATCCTTATGCCGGTAGTTTACCCTTGTAAATGCACATGTTAAACCGAACTCAATTAGTAGCTTGAGTAATATAAAGTTATATCTTATGTAAATTGCAACGACGTGTAAGTTACTTGAAGTAGTTAATAAGGATATAAATATATGTGATAAGGATAACAGAATGACAAATGGATAAGAGTGTAACTCTTTTTAATAATGTGGTTTGTACATCGATGTCGTGTTTCCTTTAAACCGACTACTAATCATGAATCTACAAATACTGATTGGAATAAAGTTAAAACAAAGTCACATATAATGCGTCACATTTAATCACAATTTATTGCGATCAAAATGGTTCCTCGTAAAATGCAATCCTCCAATACAATTTCAAAAATTTTCGTCTAAGATTATTATTGTACATTAAGTACGTGATACAATTACCCGGTGCATGCGGTGTCCGCCACATGTCCAACGCATTGCTATGTCTCGTGAATACGAAAGGAATTGCTTTGATGGTCCAAGGACCGCCCTACGTGATCCCCGATCGCTGGACGATTTAGAAAATTATTTTATAGCTTAGCAATATTATGGGAATAAGTTTTATGATGTCATGTATATGACGTAGCGGTCTGTGTTGGTACATTTTTTGCAGAAGTGGTATTGGGTATTATCCGAAAATGGAAAGAATGACTTCTTGTCAGTTCGGCTTCGTCTGTCAACTTTTATAATCTCTAAGTTAAATCAAATTACCTTTCATTATTTTAAAATTTATAGTGTCTCCTTTAAATAAATAGTATTTACAATGGCTATCATTTTAGCTGTCCTCAAAATAATTCTAGTTACCTTAAGCCCAATATTGAAACAATAAAATCCATAATATACTGCAGCTACATCTAAATTTCTTTTGCAAACATCATTACTCAGCATTTTGCCGTCATTAAAACCATTGACTGCGCAAGCTAGACTAAGAAAAACGTCCACTAACGCTCGTCTCGGAGAAACTTTACAAACGAGGACTCCGAGACCCCAAGATAACATCTCCAGTGCCCGCTCCCAGCTTCTATCTCGCCATCTAGACGTCTCAATTTAAATACACGCCTTCCGAGGCTCGATTGAGCTAAATTAAATGTTCTTACGGGTGTAGAAGCTCATGGCTTGGGAAGTTATGAGACGGATACACAATTTATGGTAATGTAACGCTTAGTAACGGCGCACGGGTGGCAGTTTTTATGCTTGGCTGTTCTAGTGATTTCGCGTTTGATAGTGGAAATTATAAAGTCGGATGTATGTACAAAGTATACGATAATTTATGTGGATTGAAGGCTTTAAAGTATGGTAAACTTTGAAGACATGATCTTAAAAGCTTTTCGTAATCGTGAATGTCAAAAAGTGCAGACTAAGTTAAAAAAATATACGATTATCCTGAAAATGTCAATCGCAATTGGCTGCTAGCGGTGCAGATTTCGAAAAGACACTTGCAAATATACGGTTTCAAATCTGCAAATATATGGATTTAAATAATGTAATGATAGATTTCTTATTGCAACTAAATTCTAAATGTAGCATATTTACAGGTAGGTTTTCTCGACAGCTTACAAATGCAATAACAGTCGCTCAAGATGAATCTAAGGCTTCATTTTTTCTCTCCCAGACCGGGCGAGTTCAGAAACGTGTACTTCCAGGGATTATTATTAAAGGAGACCATTCTAGTCAAGTGGAAGACCGGTACACTGGTTACTTTAATTACGTACCCTTTCACAGCTTCGCACTGGGTCCTTATTCGCTATGACCAATCAAACACGTAACACAGCACGTTACGGAAACTTTGTGAAATGATGGTTTAATTGCATTTCTGTGGTATACAATACAATATAGTTTATTGCACACCCAAAATAAAAAGACGTAAGAAATAAATAAATTCCCTAAGCTGAGTTTGTCTGCTAAGCTAGATGACGATGTTGGTACTCTTGTAATAGGGGCCGAGCTTATAACCATTTGCCATAAAATATGATACAAAGTTATTGGTACAGTAAACCAGCGGTTAAAGTGATTCCATTCAGGAAACTTTCAGGTAGATGACAGATTTGATTGTGATAAAAATGGGCAGGGTGCAACAATCTAATAGAATTTTAACTAAATAAAAAATAAGCAATTTAACGACAAAAAAAACCATTTTTACTATTAAACATAATAAAACCTGTTGGAACTCTGTACTCTCTGCCTACCCCGCAAGGGATCTGGCGTGAGGTTATAGATAGATAGATAGATAGAAACATAATAAAACTAAATGGTATATACAAAACCATTACAAAATTGTACGAAGTAATTGTAACGCGTTTGGTTATTTCGAATAAGGATCTTTCAAGAGAAGCAATTCTATAAGGGATTTACGATTCAATATATTTGCAGGATCCGGACGAAAGTGGTGGTCGGTAATTATAGGAACGCAACGCTATGGGCAAGTATAAAACATTGATATACGGTCGATTTAACAACGCCATAATAGATTTATAGTTCACTGTTACTTCGTTTAATTAATTGTTATGGGAGCATTAATGTTGTGTTAATTAATTCTGAGTAATGGCCGACGATGGTATACGGAGTGTTCTAACACTCGGTCACTGAAAAAATATGTATATAATTAAATTGATTTTCATTTTGATTGATTGTAACTAGCCTCTGTCCGCGACTTCGTCCGCGTTGATTTTAAACGGTTACCTAAAAACTTTTCCGGGATAAAATATATCTTATGTGTTAATTCAGGTAATAAACTTTCAGTGTATCGAATTGAATCCAAATCCATTTAGCCGTTTTTGAGTGATTAAGTAACAAACATCCAAATGACTAAACATACAAACTTTTACATTTATTAATTTATTTATTTATGTATTCTACAAAAGTTTTATACTATATACAGTATAAAACTATTGTAGATAGTCAAGGAATGTAAGGGGTGGGATGGAAGATAAGATGCATGAGGTGATCGATCTAATGAAAGAGACGGAGGATGCCAGAGAGGTATGTAAGGAAAGAACCGGTTGGAACTTTGTACTCTCTGCATACACCGCAAAGGATCTGGCGTGATGATATAGATAGATAGTCATATCGTAAGTCATTTTTCTCTACCTCATCTTTTTAAGAGGAGGGTGTAGTTAATACTTCTTTGAGGTTAAAACGAGTATTATATAGAGATTTTTATATAAACTAGAGACCGCTTAGCACGGGTGAATAATACACAAAACCTGCCCCTTGAATCACTCCGTCCATTGGTGAAAACCGTATGAAACCCGTTCCGTAGATATTTAGTTTATCGCGTTCAGACAGACAGACAGGCGCGGCGGTGGGACTTTGTTTTATATTTAGTGATTTGTAATATAGCAGTGATAGCCTAGTGCTTAGACCGTTGGACTGCAAAGTCTGAGGTGTTGGGTTCAAACCCAGGCACGCACCTCTGGCTTTACGAAAGCATGTGCGTATTAACAATGAAGTATCACTTGCTTTAACAATGAAGGAAAACATCGTGAGGAAACCTGCATGCCTAAGAGTTTCTCGAAGGTGTGTGAAGTTCGCCAGCCCGCACTGGGCCAGCGTGGTGGACTATGGCCTAAACTCTCTGTTTGAGAGGAGGTCCGTGCCCAAAAGTGAGACAGTTTCTTAACAGGGCTAATATTGTTATTGTTGATATGTAAAATCAATCATTTATAATAAATTATCTGTTTTCAACCAGACTCTAATTCATAAATATGAAGTAAATGATCATTTAAATTCATAAAACTTTAACTTAAATTAAATTTTATTATTCAACTAAACCGTGAAAATAATCTAAGTAACTTAATTAAGATACTGCAATCAATACCTAATAAATTTAATAAATCAATAAATTATCAATGGGCATTGAACATAAGTAATTATAGAGATATTAAAACCGATACCATATCTCCGTTAAGTTAAGACTTAAGTTCAACTTAGTTCACGGTTTGCATGTTAATTAGAATTCACGTTCAATTAAAGTTATCCATAAGTTAGTGTAAGTTCTGGTTATAAATTGATATATAAATAGAGGTAGGGTAATCATTAGAATTCTATCTCTAAGTTACTGTGAAACATAATGGCAATTAAGTTTATATTTAATACGCAAGCGATACACATAATGAAGTAAATGTTAATCAAAGTTAAATATAATTTGTGTATAAATTGTCATGATTGTCTTATTCAATTAATCATTATTACGGTCGGTTCTTAATTTCAGCGTTTGATGATAAGTATGATTTAAGTAACGAAGTGTTAAATAATTACGTACTACACAAATTTTACAATAATTTAATTAATTGAAGTATTTTTTTTTATTAAATTTTAACAAAAGTGACTGATTTTATAATAATATTATTATATTATATTAAAAGTGACTTTTATACTAATATTATTATATTATTATAAAAGTCACCATACCAGGAATTATTCCCGTGACGTCTGTGCGTTTAAAGCAACTAAATTCACGTACATAAACATCCAGACACATACAAATATTTGTGGATCACACAAAGATTTCTCCCGTGCGGGGATCGAACCCGCGACCACTACATCTAGTAGGCGGAGTAAACTTTTAAATATTATACCAAGCAATCTATCGTAATTTTTATTTATTATTCAGACACCGGCTGATAGATAGGTAACCTCCTAATTCTCCGCCTAAAAAGCTGTTGAAGATTCAGTTAGAAAATATATCTTGAGGAAACATTTGCAATGTGTCAAAATGACTTACAATAGATTACGAACTGCAACTCAACACATAGAAATATGACTATGTTAACTTTACTATTTGAAAGAAAAGTTGTTTTAATGCCCCTGAGTCTGCCGTCAATCGCCGTATCCGTCTAAACGTGTCTCTATGTCAATTTTATATTCGTTCTTATACGCACGCATCCATGATGTTTACATTGATTTCTAGAACGAGGTAAAGTTTTTTATCGAGAAGAATAACTTGACTATGCAGTATATAAATATTGTTGGTAAAATTACTTGTGTTCCAACACCGGAACCCTAATAAACTATCCTTCATAACAGCTCTCATAAAATCGTAGTGCCATTTATACCTTTCGATTTTGAGCCGCAGACAGCGCCGCGTGGCGGTCGATTGGCAAACTTTATTGGTGGTCTGTTCTTATTAGCCGGCGCTTATCCGACATCGTGCGGACACACACGAGCGCTTTTGCAATTTTTATTACTACGGTAGAGAAAGGAATTGGGTCTTTATTATTGTGGAAACGAATTGGGTTTACCGTGGTATATTATTTTTATGTTGGTTTCTTGTCACTGGAATTTCAAATACTTTAAGAACGAGGCAGGTCGATTATTAGTTAGTAAATAAAGATGTTTATTTTTGTTTTTGAAGATACTATAATACTACTGTATTTAACGTGGTGTCTACTGCCATAAAAATGCAATGGTATCAGAAAATATCCATGTACGCTATGGTTTGTAGAAAAAAAGGAAAGAAGAAAAGAGGAATTGAAGTTAACGTCCAGTGTGAGATGACATTCATTAAAAAGATAAGGTACAATATACATTGATAATTACTAGTAAAATATCTAGTTTCTATAAAGCACATCGCATAGCAAAGAAAATCAAGCCGAAATAAGATTTCATATAATAGCCGATCTGCCAGCTGAAATAATCGATTTTAGTACCGATTATTTTAATCGACAATATAATCGATAACAGCTTAGGAGCCGGTCGAGTAAGACATGCTGGCTAGTTAAATGAGCAAATAAATACCGATGTAAAATTGCCAGCCGTAGTCTGGTCGTATCGGCCTGTTTAATTGAGGTCATAGGTCGTTTGACACGCTCAGCTCTAGATATAGTTATCTGCGTTATAAATGTTCTTAGAAGTACAGTAGTTTCAATCGAGAAAAATAAAAAAAAATATTTTAATTATAAATGTTAGCTACTTAGAATGCATCAAAAACAGAGCAAATGTAAAGAGTAGTTAATTTAAAAATTATGACTAGTATTAATTTAATGCTCACAAAGCTAAGTTTTAAAGAATATAATTAAATAAATAAACGATTTATATTCATTAACTATTTCCTCAAGAAATTAATTTGATACTACAGAAATACACTAAATAATGTGTATTATTTTACAAAGAAGATGAAATAAAAAGCTTTGTATTAAACGTAACCGAATTAAAAAGAACGCATCCTAAATATAGATTTGAATTCCTTAGGCAGTTTCTCTCAAATAAGATTCTAATAGGCATTATATAAAAAATAGACAAAAGTAACAACATTTATAATTCATCCAATCATGAAGGATAATTTAGGCGTAGTGAAGCTGCATGAATGGACGCGCTAATAACGTATTCAGGTATAGTATTTGGCTGATACAGAACTTATAATTAAGTGTTACGACTGTGATACTGAATTGCTTATTTCATTCTAGTGAGTTAACTCAGATTTTCTATGTACTAAATTTAAAAAGCAGAGAAAATGCTAAGTCACTTCCGGTTTTGTTAAGATTTTTTGAATAAATGCCTGTAATTTGATTCAAAGTCTAGTTAAGAAATCAAGGTTAAAACGTTACCTTTATGACTAGACTGGTTGTATAGACTAAAAGCGCGTATTCAATAAAAATTTAGAACCATGTGTCGTCTATCATTAATACATGAAAAATGTCCAATAATTTGCGTCGCCAAGATATTGTAACAAATATCATATAATTAGTCACTATTATACTACACTTTTTAATAGAACTAGGTACTAACTGCCATACACACACCGTCACGCTTATATTACCCAAGCAGGGGTGGCAGAGGTGTACTGAGTACAACAGGCACAATTCCAGACTCCGGACTCGTACTGGGAAGTTTTCGTTAGAAAAACTACACTTGTCCAACTTAGGATTTGAACCCAGGACCTCGTAATCACAAAGCGATGCACTTTGCCACTAGACCAACGAGGCAGTCATCTGCCGTCACACTAAAAACAATAATATCGGCAAAGCACAATACTCTACTGTGCCTCTACCGACTAACGTATAAATCCAATTCGCGATCTATTCTAAGTTGTTAACGATAGAGACTGGAACACAGTTAACCAGAATATAGAGTCCTCGTTACATACAATAAAGTCTATTGATCGCTCACCGTTTTAACAGAGAGTTATGTGGTAAGATACTCTACCGTGAGATTTCTTGAGGCAATAAAATGGGACACTTTATTTGAGTTTTAAGTTACGTTTGATTTTAATTAAATAGTGTTTGTTTTGCTGTCAGTTAGCTAGAATAGTTAGCTTTAGTTACTAATGGCCGGTTTCAATATTCAACTCAAGGAAAGATTTGCCAGTAATGTCAGTAGAATTTTGACAGATTTTCCATACTAAATATGTAATATTGAAACCGCCCGTACGACGTATTGATTTAAGATTGCTTTATGTCAATTGCAGGGATAATAGCTTAAATGCAAGGTATTTTAAATGTGGTATTCAGAATTTCAAAATTGTACGAAATTTCAGCTAACTAATTTATTTCACCAATCTGTACTGGGTTTGAAAGATGATGAACATCCTGTTTTATCCCATTTTGATATGTGAGGGAAAGTCTTCGTCAGTTTACTTTAAATTATTATATAAAGTGAGATTCTACACTAAAAAAATTGTCCCGATAAATTGTTGTAGCTCTTTCAACATATTTATCGTATGGTTTAAAAATCGTGACAGATCGAGACCCACTAATCGATTTTTGACCATATTTTTGGCATTATCAAGTTCCTTTTTTGACCTTACGAAACAATACTATATTCTCTTAAAAGTGGAACACAGCTTCGAAAGTAGAGTAGCCATCACAAAAGTCAAGCTATTAATTAGTGATTGTTCAATGTAATCAGGTGCTTCAGAAATAATCGGCGGTTGGTCTCGTTTCGCCACGCTATGACTTAATGCCATCGACTCCTCAACTGTCGCAGACCGGTTCACAGAGAAAGTCATGATTCAATTTAATTTTGCCTCTAAGATAACGTCGTTTGACCGATGAGCTAATAAATGGTAGGAAAGAATTGCGCAGAACTGTTAGAGTTCGGTTACTGATTTTAAGCGCATGATTTTTTAATGTGGTAGATTTTGGAGGATGTTGATAGATTTTAAA
Organism: Phalera bucephala; assembly: GCA_905147815.2. Classification (NCBI taxonomy): domain Eukaryota; kingdom Metazoa; phylum Arthropoda; class Insecta; order Lepidoptera; family Notodontidae; genus Phalera; species Phalera bucephala. The sequence continues at coordinate 8,333,423 of LR990621.1, read as the reverse complement.
CGTGGTTAATGTTGAATAATGGACTAATATACATTAGATACTACAACACGTTTTTTAACGAGACTGATATGGTAGATTATAAAATATGTTTTTAAGCGGAGTCGGATATTGAAAGACGGTAGATCAGGTAGCACTATTTTTAAACGTGATTGATGCTCAGGGATAGTAGATTATATAACTTGATTATTTAAAAAATGTTTAATATTAAAAATATTTCACAATATACGATATCCGATCCCACAATAAATTATGTAACAGTTATTTTGCAGTCGCTCACTCAAAATTTATGGCCCATGACATATATCATTTTTGATTACTACAAATATATATGATAATATTCTAATATTGATACAAAATTTTGCTAGACAAATAAATCATAATGTAATCGTTTCTAAAATTCGAAAACAAAATACTAATCTAAAAAAGACACCTAAACCGCGGAACCCCAACAAATAAATACATCAGAAATAAAATAACCTCGCTACACACACTTAATTTACTGGATTGCAATAAATCTAAGCCATCATTAGAGGAAAAAAAGTGCGAGATGAACGCGTCAGAACGAAATTATCCACGACGATGTGAGATGAAGAGTTAGAAATTGGTGTCGCGAAACTAAGTGGCTATATCACGACTATTGTGCATAGTTGTGACTCGTGGATGTGATTTTGTTAAGTTGAGTATTTTTATTTTTAAAAGAACGTAGCGCGCTCAGTAGGAATTATTCCTGTATCGTGTTTAGGGTTGTTAGATTGGTATTGGCGAGTACTTTACAACCAGATAGTGTTCAGGGTCTGATGATGAAGCCGAAATATGGCCAATGACGGACGGACGATTTAGCGCAGTGGTTAAGAGCTTAAACCGCTCCGCCCACTGTGTATAATAGTCGCGGGTTCGATTCCCGCACGGTACAAATCTTTGGGTGGTCCACAATTATTAGTTCCAGTTTGGGTATTTGTGTATGTGAATTTTCATGTTTTTAAACGCACCCACGACACAGGAATAAATTCTAGTGTGGGGTTAGTTTTTTTTTTCTAAAAACGCAACTATCTGACTTCTCAATATATCCTTACCGTGTTTCGGCTTGTTGGATTTGTCTTTACTAGTACTTTATTCCCATATGGTGTCCAAGGTCCTGTTTGTATACCTGTTCGTATACAAACATGAAACTCTCATACACAAACACCCAGACCGAAAGAAATATTTGTGGGTCATATAAAGATTGTTCCCGTGCGGAAATCGAACCTTCGATTACTTGATCCCGTGGGTGGAGCGGCTTAAGCTCTTAACCACTGAACAAGCCGTCTGTCCGGTAACGATCACGGGTAAAAACTGGATGTACATAGATCACAAATCCGGTCGTCGTAGGGATGTTTGGAGGAGACCTTTATTGAATAATAGACGAACTACGAGAGTGAAGGAAGCTAGAGAGGCATGTAAGGAACCTGTTGGAACTCTGTAAGCTTTGTCTACCCTGCAAGGGATCTGGCGTGATGATGATGGCGTGATAGATAGATAGAAGAAGGAGAATGTATTTTGAGATGTATCTCTTGGATTACATATAGCCCACCAGTACGGCAGCGACCAGAGAAATGGATATGAAGTAGGCCAGCGTAAGAATACAAACCATAGCACATAGAAGAGAAGAGGAGATGAAAGATTGGTTTGAAAAAAATGCAAACTTTTCATGGCCATTACGATATGTATGCAACGGTAATAATTTTGGTAGACCGCCCGATATTATGCTCGCTTAATATGAGGTAGACTTGTAACAAATAAATACATTCTTGTAATTCATTGCCCCAAAAATACTCCATTTAACGAACAGTTAGGCTTTTACACTTTAACGCCAAAATAGAGTGAAAACTGATTCATAATTCCCGCAATAAGTAAAATTACGCTCTACAGCTTTCGTTATTTACCACAATTTCGGTAGCGGGTTATTTAAGTTAATATCGTTAGTTGCGTTATCGTAGAGTGTGAGAGCACCGCCGAATTATCGCCGCTTCGTTTGATACAGAGTGTTATAAATTGGGCCCATTTACACCTCACGACGGCTACGCGAAAGCGGCGCGGATGCGTTCAATGCAGGGTTGTCGCAAAGAAAAAAAAGTAATCACGGTCACGTCAATATTCCCAGAGTAGCAGTGTTGCGACGATGTTAGGTTTTTGAAATTTATTTATTTATATGTTTCCTCACAATAGGAAGAATTTCTCTGTCGTTGTTACATTTAGTGAATAATAATAAATAGTAGGTACTCAAACTATGGGTCACACAAAGATTCCCGAGCGGGGATCGAAGTTACGACTGTTGGATCCAGTGAACAGAGCGGCTTAAGCTCTTAACCATGGACCAAGTCATCGTCAGGTTCCACCGTAATAGGGAACGAGATTGTTGTCATTATAGTCCTAGACTCAGAATACTGGAAACTTATCAGAAAAATATTACACTATCCAATTTCGGATTTGAAACCAGGACCTCGTGATCGCTACAGTTGTACCAACTAGCTAGTCTTTATTAGTTTTTCTTGTCCAGCCATTTAATGTTTAATATTTTGTTTCAAATGTTTAGACAACCCTACTCATGCTCCATCACATTACGCTTGAATGTACACAGCGTTATGTAAAATACAGTTTAATGAAGTGTTTATTGTAATATAATTAATATGTGTTGCAGATTATTTATCGTATCATGTGAAGATTAAGAAAGTTAAGCGCTAAGAAACTATTTGTCAGTTTTTTTTTCATCTACTACTGAGAGAAGAACTATTTGTAAGTTTTTTTTCCTAGTTAACGGCTATCAAGTTTTTGTAATTAATTTTCTTTTACGATATGGAATATGTTTATATATTTCTTACATCTGTCATGTTCAATGCAAAAGACTGAGTTGTGCAAAGCTCACCTGCAGAGTTATTTGAATATTCAGTGTCCAGTCTTAAGCTGGTATTTTTTTTTATATACATTCATTATTTTAAAAATAAACCCTGTCATATCTTTATTCTCTATGTAGGAGTAGTAGAGGTGTACTGTTAACTCTCACTTTTTGCCGACGATTTTCGTACATTTATAATCATTGGGCACATTATTTCACGTTTTATATATATTTTTGAAATTCACCCAGACATTTATGTCCACAGAAGTTACATTAAATCAGTCCGAATAAGCGTCAAACTAAGTATTTTCGTGATTAATTTCACTTCATGATGTTTTAAAATTATATGTTTCTAATAAAACAAATTGTCGATGGCACTGCTCTACTAAAACTTAGCACTTTAAGACGTCCGCTATTACCATTATTAAATTAATATTGACCTTTATTAAACTAATCTAATAATAACTGTAAATACAAAATTCAAGGTTACAAAACGCAATCAGATGTCCAAATAAGCCAATAATACACATTTCGAAACAAAACAATCGCTTCACTACATACTTTTGATCGATTAATTTCAATTCCATTTAATCGAACGAATCACCGAACATCGCCCACCACTAAGTGAAATCGTGTTAGCTCCGATCATTTTGCGCAACGAATGCTCACATGAAGATGACCCGCGACCATTTTCGATTTCATGTCTAAAATCATAACAATATCCGAGTGCTCAGGCGCACGAGAGAACGCCCATTATAGTAATTACAAGCTCTAGAAACAAAGATATTAATGCAGTTCGTACTTTATTATTAGAACGGGTTAAGGTACAGTTTTGTGGAGTCAAAATTGGATTTAAGGTATGCTAAATTTGTAGTCCATTTAACAATAGTTGATGCTTTTGTTGTATGAGTCGTGTATGGCTCGGGGTGGTAAACATTGTTTGTTTTAGGTGATACTTTGTTTGATATAACGTGATTGTGAATCGGAGTGATGGATGCTTTGTGTGTGGCATTTGATGCGACGTGAGCTGGTTGTGAGGCAGAAATGTGGGTTTGATGAAATATTCTGACATGTCTTTAGGTTGGAGTTTATATTTGCAAATTTATTGTACTCGGTGGTGAGGCTTGGTTGCTTTAGATTCTTAAGGCTACTTTCCGACTAATAGACAGTTATAAATTAAAAGTTATACGTAATATTTTTCGGGACTTGTCCACATTCCCATCACTAATCACTCCTAAAAGCTAGAATCCACAATGTCCTCGATAAATGAAATTGAGCTCATCAATATCGGTTATTATGGAACCTTGATGATGGAAAAAAGTATGGGATGCGACGAACTATCGAATAGTTCTGATGAAACACGTTTTGAATAACCTCCTCATTTCAAAATAAGTAAGTATCTCTTTAAAAAAATTATATTCGAATCACAAAATGCTAAGAAAAACAACGAACGCTTATTTGCATATTTAAAAAAGAACGCAGTTCTCACAGTAAAAATATTACCATGTTGTTAGATAAGTTTACAAATATGTAAATCACATACTCAAACACCTGGACTAAAAATTTACAAGTTTCACAAAGTTTTGTTCCGTGGGGGGATCAAACCTGCAACCAGGAACAAGGATCCATTGCGTGTAGACCAAGACGTCGTCAATTAGTAATCCTTGAAACGGACGTTTACTGTGATTTGATAAATGAATTCCTTTCATTTTAACCTAATCCAGTGCACGTTGATTTATCAACTGGTCCATTATAGTGCTATTTATTACCGCACCAGGTCGCGTAGATCGTCCCGTAACCGTCGTCGTGCACAAACACTTAGCGGCTAGCGCTAATTGCGCCGGCGCACACGTTGACGCTACCCATTTATTTTCATACGAAATTCCAAATCACTGATTTGTACAGCCATATCCAGCCAATGGGATGGTAATTATTTTAATACTGTATAGATATTGCTCTATTCATTAAAAATGTATTGCATTACTAGCAGATTTTCGCGGCTTCACACGCGGTCCGCAACAGCGCAATTCAATTATAACTAAGAACCGCCCAGGTGCCCCTAAAAGTACAAAAAAAATCATCGAATCGGTCAAGTCGTTTTGAAGAAGAACAAGTAAAAAGACACTAACACCGGAATGTTACTTTATTAAGATTATCAGCCGTTAATCATTTACTGTAGGACAAATGCTTCCCCAAAGATCGCTATGACGACAGGCTTTATGTTCCACCTACGCATTAAGCTTTTAGACGCGACCACCAGTCATCGGGCTACCTAGAAATGTTGTACCCGTGGATGCATGAAGGAAATCAGGTTAAATTAAAATGGTTTGGTTGAATAACTTATGCAAATTCGCGATATTCTTATTACAAAATTCATTCATGCTGGCTGCGATGACTTTTACAAACAGTCACTGCAACAAAAAGAAATAAAAATCGTTCCTTTCGGTTCCAAATTCAAAATGAACCGCGCGAACAACCTGTCAACTTTGTCGGCCATTGCTCAAATACTTATGATGACAACACGTTGATTCGTTCCAACAATATTTTCCTCACGAGCGTACGAAACCGATCCCGAGCGAATATTGCTATAATTTAAACGTTTTATATTTCACATGCAGCGGTAATTTATATGAGGCTGTGGGTTGCGTTGCGACACACTGGATCACGATCGCACGAGCATCCGAGCCGCGCACTAATGGTGACAATGCACAATTAGGATTAAGTGCGCATCTAGATCGAGGATTTGCGAGTTGTACATCACTGCATATAAATGCATATAAGAGCAGGGAATATTTGCAATGTAAGTTTTCTAATGCAGTGGGGTATTTGAAGGATAGCTTGAACAAGTGGTTAAAAGCTTAAGCCGCTCCAACAATTGGGTCGAGTAGTCGGGGGTGTGAATCCCGTATGGGAAAAATCTTTGTGTTACCCATAAATGTTTGTTTCGATCTGGATGTTTACGTGTGTGAAAGTCATGTTTGCAAACGCACCGACGATACTGGAATAATTACTCAAAGAATCAAAATCAATTTTTTTTTATTCATGTAGACCAAGAAGCACTTATGAATGGTTAAAAAGAGAAAATTATTGATTACTTAAAACTCTACCTTCAGTAAGTCCTTCCTGTGGAGAAGAAGGGCAAGAAATTTCACGGCTACTCTTTTTAAAAATGAGAGTTTTACAAATCTTTTTGTATATATCGCATTCATGGGAGAACAGTGCTAAAAAGATGTGCTTAAGTATAGATTAAATATAAGTGTCATTCGATTCATGGTATCAGTCAGTGGCTACATAGTCCTCTCATTTACAAAATAGAGACTTTGTAAAGGTGTATATTAAAAGTAACAGAAAAATATAAAATATGTAAGAGTGCGTACAAAATAATTGGTTATGCTCCGGTGTGATGCCGAACGAGACAAAATGTAACATTACTACGGTGCATGTTTAATCAGTCAAAGGATAGAGGACTGGTTTGAGACTACGCTTTTTTAATTTAAACAGTTATGTAAATCTTAAAGAGAAGAGAATTTAATAAAATAGCACGCGTTAGAATTCATACACTCTAGCTAGAATAACATATTTGAGTGCTATGTTTTATTTGAAAGATATGTCTATGAAAACACAGATATCCCTTTAAACCCCGCGGTCGTCAAATTGCCTAAATTTAAGGAGATTTATTTTAAGTTGGACATAGTACTTACGACCTGCTATCTCGAAATTCCGCCGGATCTTAAGACCGCGTTTACCCGAGTCTAATAATTACTGCGGCGTCAATTTTCACACAAACAATAGAATGTGCGAACGAAGGAGCGCACGAACTCTTGCGCAAGTCAGGATTTGACATGCGCGGGCGCCGGATCGATGGGATCGCAACAAATTCGTGGCGGGCACTTTGGGTGTCTATTTGTTTATTGCTCACGATATTTGGAACTGAAAAATTTGGTATTTAATTGAATTTATCGCGTTATTTAATAGAACTGTATTTAAGGTCGTCGAAAAACACAGAGGTGGCAGAGGTGTACTGCGTTCACCCACCTTTTGTCGACGATGTTAGGTCTTATGCATGGTGTTTACATAGTGGGTGTACACGCCTCCTATTGTAGGCGAGGCTATTGCTATAATACCTGGTAAAATGCCAGACTTCGGGCTGATACTGGATTTTTTCTATCTTAAAATTACATTTTAATCCGATCTAGGGTTTGTTGTCGAGAAATACTAAAATAAATATGTAAATGATAACCGATCACTTCTTTCAACCTCAAAGAGACATGGGGATAATTATAGTGCACCCATATTGTCTTGAAATTTACTAATGTAATAGATGGTGTTAGGATTCTGGCTTACAAGAGTTGCAATGGTGGGAATGTGTGGCAGGCTTATGCTCCAGAACAGAGATGGTGTTGGGCACTTATATAACAAAAAAAATCCCAATATTTAATTCTTTGTAACCTTTTTCCCATTGACTTATTTATAGACCAGATATATACATCCAAGTGATAAACCCCAGTTGGCATTTAATTAATGTTTTATGAACATAGAGTTGTAATCGCACAATATTTACGACCAATTAATATTATTCAGATTAGTTAAATGCGACTAAAACGAATTTTATACACTTTGAACACCCGGTTGAAAATAAATACTGCATTTTATAAATAAATTATAATAGTGCCATCGAACTGTCTTTAGAATGGAATTTCAATAAAAAATCGTATCAAACTCTTTTCCACTTCGCACTTGCTATTTCTTCGAAATGGCTGCTAAAAAAATACTGAATATGAAATCACATGTTGTTCGGATATCATATCATTAAACAAGTGCGGCGCTACTTAGCACTAGCTGCTAGCGAATTAAAAAAGCCTGTAAAATCAAGCATATAAAATTACTGCTAATTATCGTAATGTTACTTATGAAATTACTGTCACGTTGGTATAATGGCGAATATAGAGCGTAACAATCACGAGATCCTAGGTCCAAATTCGAAGTCGAACAAAATGTTATTTTTCGATAGAAACATTTTCGGTATCAGTCTGTAGTTTGGAATGAAAAATAGTTTGGAAGCCTCGCCCCCTATTACATGGGTCCTGAAATCGTAAGCGAAAAGTGGGTATGCCAACCCCGCTTAAGAAATATAGGCATGACGGCGGTTATTTTTTTAAATGACAGCGAATTATTATAATTTCATAAAATTACCAATCTCAGTCTGTATTGAACTATGGAAGTGAACTGTCTCATTAATCATGTAACTAGTGGTTAACTGGGATTATATCTAGCGAACAATTAATTCCGTCGGCACGACACTGACGACTTGCTATCCGATTTGCTACTATTATGTACTGAAATACTGCTCTGACGTTTGACGAATAATTTACTAAGTCGTGTGACTAAATATTTAATTAGAAAAAGTTATCAATAAAAAATAAAATTGAACAGAGATATATACATATTATATACATATTTATAAAAAAAGCAGTGATAGCCTATTGGTTAGACCGTTGGACTGCAATGTCAGAGGTCTCGGGTTCAAACCCAGGCACGCACCTCTATCTTTTCGAAAGCATGTGCGTATTAAAAATTAATTATCACATGCTTTAACGGGAAACCTGCATGCCTAAGAGTTTCTTGAAGGTGTGTGAAGTTCGCCAACCCGCACTGGACCGGCGTGGTGGACTATGGCCTAAGCCCTCTCAGTTTGAGAGGTGACCCGTGCCCAACAGTGGAACAATTTCTTAACAGGGCTAATATTTTGTACATTTACTAAGCGCGAGTGGCAGAAGTGTACTTTATACGCCTACATTTTGCCGACGATTTTAGGCCCCAAATTAATAAAGAGCAAACTTATTACTATTATACTGGACACAAATGAGCATATTGTATACATCCGGCGCTCATCATCATGAGGCGCTTGTAGCGCTGTGCGACCGCGGTGTTCTTACCGATCACCAAGGTTAAGCAGCGTTCGACTCGGTCAGCCTGAGATGGGTGACCGTTTGTGGCATTTTCATATTTGAGCATCTCCATGCTTCGGAAGGCATGTTAAGCCGTTGGTCCCGGTTACCACTTAATGTGGTTGGCGTTAAGCCGAGTTGGAAGCCTTAAAGGCGGCTTGATAAGTTCCAACAGCAGGTGGCCACAAACCTGCCTCCACCAATCCGCACTGGGTCCGCGTGGTGGAGTATGACCTAATCTCTCTTACCTCGATTTGTGAGAGAAGGCCTTTGACCAGCAGTGGGCAGTATAGGCTGATATTATATAAATTATTATTATTATATACATCCGGATATTCTACCGGATATAATTCCAGACTTCGGACAGCTACGGAGATTTATCGATAGCAAAGCCCCAATAACACTTTATCCGGCTTATGATTTGAACCTATGACCTCGTGATCCGTAGTCGTTATAGTGCCTAGTGACTGGACCAACGACGCAATCTACTAATATTGTGTATTTTTTAACGTAACCCCACACTAGCATTTATTCCTGTGTCGTGGGTGCATTTACAAACGAAACAAATAATAATCACACAAAGATTTGTCCCGTGCAGGGATAGAACCCGCGACTATTAGACACAGTCGGCGGCTTAAGCTCTTAACCACTGCGCTAAATCGTCCATCCGTAAGACTTCTGTAAATCGTACATATTAAAATATACAAGCTGTAACATAATAAACGCAAGACCTGAAAGTAGTTTCAATAGGAATTGATTCCAATTATTTTTAATGTACGTTACATTTTTTTTAAATTTGCAAAAAATGCTATTGCTCCTTCGGTGGGCTATAAAAAACAAAATTTATTCTTGATTCATAGCAATAAGGAGATTACAAATGCATTCCTAACCTGTATTTCTCAAAATGCACACATACACATACAAGTTTCATTGTTAATTGGGGTATGAAAGTGCTTAAAAAAGGGGTAAAAAACTTTAAATTTGGAAATTTGGTTTTCGTATTGAATTTATGAAGCAATTCTCTAATCGGGGTGTCCGAGGTCTTGCGTTTATTATGTTGCACCTTGTATACGATTCACAGAAGTCTTAATAACGCTGCGAGTTATTTTAATAAGCCTAATATAGTTAATTAAAATAATATACGGCTGAAATATAATATACATAAGCATATTGAAAAAAAAATCAAAGATATACAAATGTCTCTAATCAAAAGCGTTCCACAAATTAATAGCTAACATATGTATTCATAAACATCTAATAGCACGCTCTTAAAGTACATTGAAATTAAATGTAAACAATTTACATAGTACCAATAATATTACCAGAGTGCCATGAGGCGCGAACATGAAATAAATTTATGCATAACCATAGATTTAAATGCATTTCCAATAATGGCGGTAACCCGCCGTGAGATATGATGTGTCATTTCTATTATTTTAATATCCTGAATTCTAGTCTAGTACTACAATATATTTCATATGAGTATGTAAATTTATTGGAGGTTCACTAATGTTTAGTGTCGGTGGAAATGGAAGCGATGTTTATGAAAACTGTTCGGTATGCGTTAAAGTGGTTAATTTTTATGGATTTAAAGCTTAAAATTTATTATCCAACTTGCAGTATTATTATAATTTTATTTTCCGTCAGTAGGAGACAATAGATTTAGATACGCGATTATAATATTATCTCTAAAGATGAACTTCCTCCTATAAGCATTTCTAAACACACCGTCACGCCTATATTCCCCAGAGGGGGTGGCAGAGGTGTACTGAGTACACCCACATTTCCCGGACGATGTTAGGTCCCATGTAATAGGGGGCGAGCCTATTGCCATACACCGGGCACAATTCCAGACTCCGGACTCGTACTGGGAATTTTTCGTTAGAAAAACTACATTTGTCCGACCTAGGATTTGAACCCAGGACCTCATGATCACAAAGCGATGCGCTTTGCCACCAGACCAACGAGGCAGTCTATATATATATCTAATAAGCATTTCTATATATATAAAAATGAATTGACGATTGTTAGTCTCAAAAAACTCGAGAACGGCTAGACTGATTTGGCTAATTTTGATTTTGAAATATTTGTAGAAGTGCAAGGAAGGTTTAAAAGGTGTTTTTTTTCTTCCGATATCTCTTCTTGTTTCAATACGTAACATAATTCAAGGCCTAAATAAGTGTTTTCTATCCACCATATATAATGTTCGACACTGCTTAGCTCTTAGGAGGGGTCGAATATTCGATTTTATTTGCAAGGCAAATTGAAAGTGTATAATTTTCATGCGTATAACTACATAAGTATTTCGTTCTGAAAAATAATGTAATATCTATCTAATAGATACACTAGTTTTCAGGACATATTGGATGTCAATCCTGAATGATTATGCACAATTTGCTCGATACTAATATGGCGACCCAGCCGCCTATTATGGTCTGCTTCGCGTCACGGCGTCACAATGCGCGCGCGCCGTTGCCCAAAGCCATAGGCCCAAAGGTATGTTTATTTTATTACTCAATCAACTAACAGACATAGTCAGATGATAGCTTACTTACCTTCGGTCTGTTAGCAAACGTATGTATGGTATTATTTATAGTAAAAGTATACTGTTGAAGAGACAGATTAAAATAGTAGAAATCTACTGAAATCGTACAAAAAGACTGAATGTCTCGTTAGTCTATTGGCTTATGGTGGGGCTATGAGGTCTTGAATTAAAGGTCAGAATAAAGTATAATTGGGACTTTTCTATAGGAAAATTATCACTATCTTTTCGGAACCTGGAATTGTGTTCGGGGCATCATCACCGAAATATAGGTACATCTGTCATTCTCAATTGGGAAATGTAAGCATGACGATATTTTGCGAGCAAACTGAATTAAGTATTTAGAGAACAATGATCACATGTTTCCCTTTTAAGAACTAAAGAGAGAAATATGTGTGACTTAAATGTCATCCCTTAAAAACGCACCAAAAGCAAAAACCTTCTCTCAAAAATGATGGTGAGAGAGAATAGGCGATACTGCACCACGCACACTCAGTGGTGCACGGATTGGTTCGCACGGATTGGTGGACGCAGGTTTAAACTTATCAATCTATATAAAAGGTGTATCGTAAATAACGCAAGTCCTCAGACACCCTGATTAGGTAATTCACTTCACAAATTCAATACGAAAACCTGTTTTCCAAATTTATCATTTTTCACCCCTTCTTAAGCGCTTTTACACCCCAATTAACTATGAAACTTGTACGTGTATGTGTGATTATTGAGAAAAAGGTTTTAGAAATGCATTTGAAATCTCCGTATTGCTTTGAATCAAGAATAAATTTAGGTTATTAGAGCGCCCTAAGGGAGCAACAGCATTTTGTTAATTTAAACAAAACTGAAAAAATCAATTCAGTTACTTATTTAGTACAAACTACTTTTAGGTCTTGCGTTTATTATGTTACATCTTGTATATAATCACGCCAGATCCCTAGCGGAACTTATCAAGCCGTACCATAATACTTGGGAGTATTATGGTGCGGCTTGATGATTCGGCTTAGTCATCAGAAAACCCAATAATATCGCAATAAACTTGGAATTCCATCTACTAAACGTAACATTTACGACTCTATTCTCACACACGTTCGGTAATAATTTCTTACTAATTCACAAAATGCAACTAAAGGACCAACCTATAAATGTAAGTGTCGAACCCAACATGGGTTGCAGGCAGCCAGCAATAAACTCTAACGCGATAAACCTAACTAATAATCAGTTTTACTACTGTACTGTAACCGTATTATAATGAAATTTGATAATAAAATCAATACCGCTCTGATATAACAGTAAATAAAATACACCGTCACGCCTATATTCCCCAAGCGGGGTGGCAGAGGTGTTCTGAGTACACACACGTTTCGCCGACGATGTTAGGTCCCATGTAATAAGGGGCGAGCCTCTTGTCTGGAATTGTGCCCGGTATATGGCAATAGGCTCGCTCCTTTTTACATGGGACCTAACATCGTCCGCGAACCCCGCTTGGGGAATATAGGCGTGACGGTGTGTGTAATAGAAATACATTTAAAATAACCGTAATGCTTTGAATTATTTGAAACTTAAAAAAAAACTAACTTTAAAAATAGTTGAAATCGATTCAGTTGCCGATTTAGAACAAACTACTTTCAGGTCTTGCGTTAATTATGTTACAACTTGTATATGGATATTAAAAAAAATCTTAGTGACGCTGGAAAGAAAAAAAGAGCTGAATAGTGAGAAGAGAAGAAAATGCAAGCCTTTTACCACCCTAAATTCCTACCTGGTTGCCTCATTAGAAGCTCCGGGATTTCCTAATGAATCGCATCATTGCAAATGAAATGTTATAAAGCGGACTCAGGCAATTTCAAAGGGGTGATCAGAGGTGCACATTGTACGCCCAGATATTTTGGTCCTTATATATCCACTTGTGACTATCAATCTACTAATATTGTATGTATTTCACATGGTATCTATAAAACACTTGAAAAACAATCTTACTACCAAACTAGTATTTTTAATATTCGGTAGTATTTGAAAAAATATCATAATTTTAAACTAATTTAAATTCCAAATACAAAATTAAATACTAAGCATCTTAAATCTTTACAAAATGGCCAATTTATTTTCTGCCAGTGTCAAATGTGATTATTATTTCCATGGTCACTCTTAAAAAAAACAACACTTTTTGCCGCCATTATGGCATTTCGCTTTGTACGCGCTTTATAGATAGTAGGTATCCCTAGTATCATTCCAAACTTTGCTAATACAAAAAAAAAATAGTAAAGTGACTCTCAATTTAATCAAGCCAGTATTTAAATCAAAGTCGTTCGTTCGATACACATACATCTCGTGCAGCCAACAAAGATGTCGGTACTTATGCAACGTGGGTGTCGGAATAATTAAACCGAGTTATGATTCTTTTTCAATACTCATGTTTTTATTATTCCTTTCACCGGCGCACGCAATTAAAATTAATAAAAAAAGAGAACAAACAATATGTAACAGAATACTGACATCCAATTTATTTTGGTCTCTTTTATTCTGTTGCGTAACGTGCAATGTGTTATTAGAGCATGGGCCTTTTAATAATGGTGCAGAGGTGAAGAAACAGTGAGCGATTATATGTAATCATGATTACGGCTCTGGGTGCCGAGGTGATGTTTTACAGAAGTGACGCGTACGTCTTGTTAAAAATAGATGCTCCAAGCAAGAGAATACAGGAATGTAATAGTTATGGATGTGTGTAGGTAATAGATAGGAGAAAATATGAACAATATAATATGATATACAAAGATGAGGTTTTGATAAACGGAGATTAGTCTATCTATCTATCTATCTATATATAACCTCACGCCAGATCCCTTGCGGGGTAGGCAGAGAGTACAGAGTTCCAACAGGTTCTTTCCTTACATACCTCTCTGGCTTCCTCGACTCTCATAGTTCGTCTCATACACGCTCGCCGGTTACGGAGACTCTTGACTTTTCCATCAGATAAGACTCGGTTTATTTGGTCGTGGTAAGATAGTCTAGGTATAGATATATATATATATATATATATATATTATATAAGATAGTCTAGGTCTTCCCCGGTACCTGCATCCTTCCACTTTCACATTGTATATCTGTTTTGTCATTCTTTCCTCTGGCATTCTTTCTATATTCCCGAACCAACGGAGCATGCCCTTTCTCATCTTTACACCGATACTATCTTTCATACCTACTCGCTGTCTTACTATGCTGTTGCTAATGCGGTCGGTCAGCTTCACTCCGCACATCTTCCGCAGAGCTCGCATTTCTACCGCATTTATCCTACTTTCATTATCCTTCTTAGAGATAAGTCCTTGGTATTAATGTATGCTGAGAATGTATATTAAGGATTGACCGGAGATGGCTAATAACAGATCGGCCTGAAAGCTTATAGGGTAGATTTTAGCCCAGCGTTGTAACAATATAGGTTAAGAAAAATAATCATATTATTATTACTCATGTTAATCTACTACATGCCCACAAATAATTATCGTGTCGATCTTTGGGGTAGCTTTTGTACTGCAGCAAACATTTTTGTATTAAGGTTTCCAACTCGCGAGTAATCCAACTAGCGACTTCCCATTAAGTGGCAATCGATCAAGGCTTCACGAGCCTAACGATGCACGGAGGTGTTCGAATATAGTACTACAACAAACGGTCACCCATCTTAGACAAACAGCCAGAGCCGAAATTATTAAGTTTTGTGATCTTCTTCATTTCCTATCGGTAGATATGTTACAGCGAATACTTGTCTATCTCCTTAGTCCGATTAGTCGGACTATGGGAATTTGTAATCATCAAATGAATCGATGAATGGGTTGGACTACGCCGTCGGACCACGCAGACACAGGGTGTTATTCGCTATAACTGTAATAATTTTGAGACCTTTCACCGCACGAGCTCACCTGATATTTATATTAATGGATCTGTCAACATAAAACCGTCCCTATCCATCTTCTTAAACATATTTAATTCAACTATCTCGCTTTATTATTATGATTGAGTCTGATTGCCTTAGATGAAAGTTGTTAATGGGCGTTAAGGGGTATCCTATTATAATGGTAATAACCTTATTCTGTTATGAATTAATTGATGTTCGTGATTGACGCTTCGCGGTGAACTCTCCGTTTTTATGGCCAGTTGTAGATCATCGCGTTGTAAAATTTATGGATGGCAATTTCCTGCTCGTAAAATAATCTACTTACGATATTCTAATACCGATGTATTTTAAGCTTTTTTATCGTTATAAAAACATTCTTTTCATAAAACGTCACGCTCTCCGTGCGCAAATAAAAGTAAAGTGAACGAAATTTATAAAAAAAGTGTAAAATGATACGGAATGTTTTATTACTGACACAGTATTATGCCATGAGCTTGTAAGGGCAATGTGAACCATTACCGCGCCCGAGCTGCTAGTCCTTTGCGTCCCGCTAAAGGACCGACTATGAAGAGAGTATCGGCCGGTGAGGGAAGGGAATTACAGGACAAATGACGATTTTATATGCTGCTCTCGCTTCCCGCGCGAAGTTAGAATATAAACGTAAGCACATGGCATTCCAATTATTTACTTTATAGTATTTTTCACATAGGATGGGTAGTGACAGTTCTAATTACCAAACGAAATTAATATTTAATTCAATGGAGTTAAGGCATAAAACCATAAGTATAGAAACGTGTCGTGCCTCTTATTGCTATGGAATAAAGTATAATTTCGTTTGGCAATTAGAACTGTCACTACCCATCCTATGTGAAAATTACTACAACTGTCGTCAATGACTATTTTTTCTTCCGTTGTATCTATATTGATAATCGACTTTCAATAAACGACTCCTAAAAATACTATTAAATTAGCTGCACTGATAAAAGAAGACAAAAAAAAAACAAAAATGTCATCCAAACAATCAGACAGTATTCCAAATTTGAATATTCAGATTAGTGATGTGCACTTACCGATGCGTATTCCGCACAGATGTCGATTGAATTGATGAAATCGTAGACTTCGTCGACTGACCACGCTGATAACCTGGCTCGTGCTTCTGCGCATAAACATTCTCCGCGCGCTTCACTGCGATCTGTGGCGAATAACGATGAATTGAATTGCGATCAAAATTTTCAAATGACTAAGGCAAAGAATTCAAAGAATGCATGGATTTTTAAAAATAACATTGTATTGTATAAAAAGGCGTTTGTTTCACGTCACGATGGGCTTTTTGTTCAGGACGTTTGTATATAACAGCCTGTTTTGAATTAAGAATTTGAAAGGCTTGATCGCGTTCATTTTGATTTCTTTTTGTTTTTCATGTGCCGCGCATTAAACACTAATAAAGAAGCTATTAATCTATGTTCTCAAAAAAGAACTTCTTTTGCATTATTAGAACCCAATAGTGGAAGTCAATATCAATTCAAATCAATCGATAAAAATTTCACATCGAATCATAAATAGCATTTAAATGAGAAATCCATTTGAACACCTGATTAGTGTCATAACTGATCATTAAATTAATGTTTTATCGATAAAATATTTGCTCGTATTATCGATTTATCGACATGTGACAATAAGCACAATCATTTTCTATTATTTACCACCAACTAACATTTTGTCATGAGTCATGCATGACATATTATAATCATTAAGATATTACTGACGTCGTGAGTACTACGTGAATTGATTATATCTCTTGGTCTTGTCATGTATAAAATTACTATTTTATAATGAGACATAAGTTATGTCATCATACCGGTGACATTATAATGACGTTTAAAGCGAAGGATTTATTAAGTAGGTGGTTAATAAAGGGATTATTAAATTATTATAAAAAGAATCAATAAAGAAGTACATAAAAATAATAATTTAGTAACTGGCCGCTTATTGTGGCTCTCCGATAACTTAGTGGGATCCGTTTGGAGATGTGTATACATAATGCACGTATTGATGATCCTGGACTTCGATAAAATGATATGCTGACACCACTAACAAGTTGTGACTAAATAAGTAAATATTATTCAATACCAATCAGCACATGTCTGCAAGGGTTATTTTCATTGCGTCTAGAGTATCTCGACCACCACAGTATCAATGTCACGTTTGGTAGATTTTAAGTAACTCGATAAGAAAATTGAACTACACTATTAGCCTTATTTTTACTGCTGTTATAATATTACTAAGATATAATCTTCGAACCGATGTACTAACATCGGTTCAAATATTCCGTTGAAATATTGTGACAAAACTGTGACTAGTTTTATATTTTTCTGCCACATGCATTTGCAAAATTTGTGTATATCTGAATTATCATAATCATCCTCGTCGATAAGCATGTATCTATCTACTACTGAGTATAGGTTTCTCCTCTATCACGCCATTCGCTCCAGTCCTGTGATAATGTATTCCTCAGTTTTTTACCTACCTTCATATGCTTTATCATAGTCTGTCATTCAATCTTCGTCCGTTTTTGAGACGCTACTGTGTTTCAGTCTTGGTCCACTTGCCATCATCCCGATTCATCAAGTATCTTCCCCATCTCTGAGCGTGTGATCGTGATATATCTGAATAGGTCTTAAAAAGACTTACCATCATTAGAGACTCTATCGCGCTCATCACTATCGCTTCTGGTACTGGGACTAGCGGATAGTCGGGCGCGCTTGGCGGCGCTCTCGCCTGCCGCCGACAAGTCAAGCGGCGAGTGCTCAGTGGCACCCCCTGCGCCGGCGCCGGTGCGCTTGCGCCGCGACCGACCGCCACGCCCCACTCGCGATATCGCTAGGAGGGTCTGGGAACGAAAATAAAATGTTACAGTTTTTATTATTAAAGTTGGTAATCATCAGCAATCAAAACACTTCCTTCCTCAAAGAACGCCACGATGACTGGATTTGAAATGTGAACACAAATCTATCTATCTATATTATCACGCTAGATCCATTGCAGGGTAGGCAGAGACTACAGAGTTCCAACAGGTTCTTTCCTTACATACCTCTCTGACTTCCTCCACTATTATAGTTCGTCTCATACATGCTCGCCCGTTACGGAGACTTTTGACTTGCCATTCAGATTAAACATGGTCTATTTGGTCATGGTAAGATAGTCGATTGAACACAAATAGGCCCCGTTAACCTTTTGTCAGATCCGTGGTCCCTTACAGCTGGGGTTATTAGAGTTCCTCCTTCTCTATAGCTGATCTGCCAATTCTTTATTTCTGGCTATCTGATTGCAAAGGATTTTTATTTTTCCTAAACTTTTTATTTACCTTTGCTAATTAATTTTAATAAAAGTTCCAAAAAAGATAATTGAAGCACTTATAGAAACTCCCCAAGGATCAAACTTAGGTGTAATCGGCAATTCCTGAATGTGAGGATTGAATGATCCTCACATTCAGGAATTACTGATATGTAGTGGATAAAAAGAAAATCCCAAAAAGAAACCTGTATAAAAAGAAAATCTATCATTTTTTTAAGTTTAAAGTTTTTAGTTGATTAATAATTGTTTGTGTGGAGGTCAATGATCCCAATAGTAAAAATGTAACGTTTAAAACATAATAATACAGCAAATCTATATCTATGATATTAAAAAAATCTATTCTCAGTAAACAAATACGAATTTAAAGACGAGTTTATCTATCTAAATTACTATCAACCATATCCAGTTCGAACTCTATTCACGCTGCAAAAAACCTCCAATGTCTCCAACAAAACAACAAAACAGGTTTCACCAATAGCCACTGTCTGTGCCAATAGTAAATGGAATTTAAACTATGCCCGTTGAGCTACTCATTCGAAAAACTCAATTACTCATAAATCCATCCAGTGGCTAGTACAGTACGATGAACAAACATGAAAGGCCAGCCAGCGGGCCATTATCTGATCGAGAGCACTCTCATATCGTAAGTGGCTAACATTCATCATAATAACGTTCTGAAACGTCACGCTCGCCGCCCGCGGGTCAAATTGCAATCTATCTTTTTTAATTGCCACGCGCACTAAAAAGGCGAATGCAGGGTAATTCCGAATAAAATTCAGACAGAGGCGCGCGCGCGTGAAATGAACAAGACCGACGTGTGCGCGGGCGCGTGCCGGCACCGGCTCGCCTACGAGCTATGTGCTGAAGCACGGCAACCGCTATAAATCTTACGATTTATTTTTGCGTCGCTCCTGTTTCTCTTTATAGGTGAAAATAAATTTAAACCACTATCTTACTGATCGTTTTAACTATAAAGAGAAACGTTACAAATCATCCTCGACGTAATTCGATCTCGGTCGCGTACGTTCGATACGAAATTACCGAAAGACACGTGAACGCTTATGTCGTTGGTGTATAGCTAGAAAGTTGAAATCGAATAACAGTAACGATGCCACTAATGCAATTTTATCGTGGTTGTTATTGCACTCGTGTGCAAAAAGTCAACTGATTTTAAAGTCGAGTCGTGTTTCGATTTCACATCCCATCACTAGCGAGTCGCGGGGCGCGCTCCGCGGCGCATGCGCGGCGCGTGCCGCGGCCAATTAGTGCAGCTCCAGTTCCTTTTACAGTGGAGAGTCGAGTCGAGACGGTTCGCTGGCGAGCGAGAGGCGGGGCAGCACTATTACCCCGCGGATTGTGTACTGTACCTCAATTAACACTAGTCGGACTATATGCAATAGCGGAGGAAGTGTAAAGGTCGTGAGCCTTATCAGATTTAATTGCGGCCATTATTACAGGAAAGGAAGCGGGGTGCTCACCGCGCGTTATGATTTTAAAGAGGCACGAATTAACATAAACGAGCCTCGCTTGATAAAGATGCCTCGCTCGATAACGCCTTATGAATTTTACGAGACAATTTAATCACAGCCGTGAACTATGAAGCGGCGTGTGCTGTGTAATTAAAACAGGAAGGTCAGTGAGCACTTGTGTGTATAATTAATATGAATTACAAATGTGCTCTTTTGAAATGAAAAATCATCTGACCGTAAATTATTTCATAGGGGCAGTGGCCTTGTCGTAAGTAACGTACGTTGTGAAGTAAGAAATATGAAACTGTTAATTTTTTAATGTATTTTTAAAGATTCAGTCGGTACAGTACTAAATAAAAATAACAAGAATAATATGAAGCCGATTTATTGAAATTATCATTGCGGGTATTGCTTGCATAAAAAGCTTCAAATATCAGTATAAAACGTTGGGAAAAACATTTTTTGATTGTCTATGATTGAGAACATCCTGTTAGCAAGCCTGCCCACAATGTCAAACAAAATGGAGTTTATACATTATTATAATAACAATAATGTAACCGTAACTAATAGCTATATAAGTGTGTTTCATTTAATTTAATTATAAGAATATATATAGTTCAAAATAAAATAGACCAAAAATGGTATAATTGTGTATTTAAGAAAAATAACCGTGTGGTTATTCTGTTTAGTTTCTTAATTTTTGTGTAGGTATGGATAAATAGAACAGCCAGGCTTCGTTACGAAATTTTGCCAAAATTGTATTCTCGAGAACTTCAATCTATGGCGACGATAGGGGAGTTTATTTTAATAATAATAATTAATCAGCCTGAAACTCCTCACACCACTCGGATTGATGCAGGATTGTGCCCACTGCTGTGAGAACCTATTAAGCCGCCCATAAAGCATATATCGTAGCCCTAACGACTACCTCATTAAGTGGTAACCGAGACCAATGGCTTAACGTGCCTTCCGAAGCTCGGAGACGCTTGAATATCAAAATACTACAAACGGCCAATCATCGACATATTTTTCATACTAGATTACAGATGAGACGACCTATGAGAGTGGAGAACGCCAGAGAGGTCTTTAGGAAAAGAACCGGTTGATACTCTCCGACTGCCTCGCAAGGGATCTGGCGTGATGTTATATCTATAACTCTCTAACTCTCTCTATATCTATAAGTTTCTATATATCTATATAGATAGACGAATAAATATATAATAATAAATACTAATTTTAAATTAATTTACCTTAGTAGAGCTCATGTCGAACATGACAGGGAAGGCGGGGACCCTGGGCGGGCCGCCCTGCTGCTTGCACAGCCTGGTGAAGAGCCCACCCAGCGGCGGGTCAGCGGCTTCCGGCTGCGCAGGCGACGTCGCCGCGCGCGCATCGCCGTAACCGTTCATGCGGTGGAAGTAGCTGAGTGAAAAATAATGAGCTGTTAATTGATTTAACATACATTAAAAAAATAAACAACGTCAAAACTATATTTTTGTCAGGTAGGGAGGTGTATTGTTTGGGTGTTTTAATCCAAATATTGCCGACGACGTTAGCTCCCAAAAGTAATAAATGGCGAGGCGTTATACTAAGGACCACGGAATAAAAAGTACCTTTTTGTTTTTTTAGCAAGGAAAATCTCAGACTCTGCACTACGACTACAGATAGGAAAGCACACCGTGTCGGATCTAAGACTTGATCCTAGGATCTCGTCACAAGTTTTTTTTTTATTATTATTAAAACGTTTCCCCACGTTAGTATTTATTCCTGTGTCGTGGGTGCGTTTACAAACATGAAAATTCACACACAAATCCCCAGACCGGAACAAATAGTTGTGGATCACACAAAGATTTGTCCCGTGCGGGAATCGAACCCGCGACTATTAAACACAGTGGGCGGAGCGGCTTAAGCTCTTAACCACTGCGCTACATCGTTCGTCAAAGTTAATATACACCTTGTCGGTCTGAGGACGAAATGGGAATATTTTATTAGGTACACCAATAGCGGGGTGTAAGAGGCGATTGAATTTAGCAATAAATGCTTTTTTCGATCATGATTTATAACAGAAACCGACTGTAATATTTAAGTTGTCTAATAATATTAGTTATCTATTTGCCAGACACATTGTGGGCTAAAATAGTAAACATATAGGTCCCTCCTAATTTTAAAAGACATCGCGGCTGGCTCAGTAAGAGATGACGGGATGAACTGGACGTCTTTATGAGTGACTAGCAGTTCCCGGGACTTCGTACCCAGATGACAACAGCACCACCTACCGGGTCTATGTTTTATAGCCTATGTTACTTCTGAATAATGTAGCTTTCTAATGGTGAAAGAATCATTAAAATCGGTTCAGTCGTTTTTGAGTTTATTCGTTACAAACATACAAAATACAAATCTTTCCTCTTTATTATATTATTGTGGAAGTGTAGATTGGCCCTCAATTGTTTTAAACAGGGTGGAGTGGAAAGTGTGGAGGGAGGCCTTTGCCCAGCAGTGGGACACAAACGGCTAGATAATAATAAAATAATAAATAATTTACAGGAGATTCTTTTTGAATGCGTTCAAGAAGATAACATAAATATGTCCCAATTCGGTGCCCAATTTGGTCTTCGAAAAATGGTTAACGGTGCGCTACTTTATTATTCCAATATTTGACATGAATTTAAAAAAGTAATATCTAAGTAAAGGTACAAATCTATTTATTAATATTTACTTATAAAATTAAAAAATAATATCCATATAGCCAATTTAACGATTATTTACGACCAAACTCATAATTTAGAAATATACTGTCTTGCAAATACAATTTATAATGACAGATCGGTTATCTAGTTATAGTATTATGTTAATCTAAACTAATATTATAAAGAGGAAAGCTTTGATTTTTTGTATGCTTGTCTGTAACGAATAAAGAATAAATACCGTAACCGATTAAAAAAAATATTTTACCGATAGAAAGCTACATTGTAGGCAAGTAAAATAGGCTACATTATATTTTCAAAAAATTAGAGATCTCTACGAAAATTGTAATAATGAAGCCTAAGGTATAAAAAAAACGCCCATAAAAGTCATTATTTGGCCGTGTATAATATAATGGCACTATAATCTTAATCGAGTCTTATCTGATGGAAAAGTCAAGTGTCTCCGTAACCGGCGAGCGTGTATGAGACGAACTATGAGAGTCGAGGAAGCCAGAGAGGTATGTAAGGAAAGAACCTGTTGGAACTCTGTACTCTCTGCCTACCCCGCAAGGGATCTGGCGTGAGTTTATAGATAGATAGATAATATATATAACGTACGACGTGTTTATAGTTCTCATTAATACTCACAAAAACGTCCGCGAAGATATACGTCTAACTAGTATAGTATAACATGAACAGCTTTTTTCAAATTAGTCAATCAAAACACGGGTACAATCGAAAGATAATGACATTCATATTACGGTATTAATCCTTATCCAATTAAAAAGTTTTATACTCAATGTCGATTACGTACATGTTAATTCTTTTAAAAATTTTCGAATCGGACCTTTCGTTTATAAGTTCGGGTATAAAATGTTAAAAGTAAGAAAAATGCCGCGGTGTGATCGAACAGCCCTACGCTCACATTTTACCCCAAAAAAAAAGACGAATTGAAGTTCGCGGGAACAGCTATTATATAAAAATATATTAAAAATATGTTCCATCCATGACTGAGCGGACTTATGTAATAACGTATTAATAATATAGTTGGTATTTTATGGAAATGGGCCTTATCTGTGATATTTTATATCCTAATTTCCCTGAAACATTTGACGCACTGACGTACATATTTATGTTACTTTGATAGAACCACATGATTTTAGGCAAGATCCTTACGTGTGTTAAGATGTTATTTCTCTCTCTGCACGCTTCTCTAGGCTTTTAAATTACTTAGTTTTTAAACTAAAGTTTTTAGAAACATTAACTTGTCCTAGAGCTCTTTTAAACATTTTTTTTAGAATCGTATATGAAGTTGCTCTAGGTTACATATATTCCGTAAATTTCATTAAAAAAAAATGTGTCTATGAAGAGGTTTTTGCAAATGTATTCTTTCAGAAGAAAAACGACACGTTAGACTCTGGTAAATCCATAAAGATTAACTAATACATATATTCTTTCATTTCGCTTTATTGTAATTCCTTCATTCTCACCTCTTGTATTCTAACTAAGAAAGTACCTACTAATAACACAACAAACAATCATTATAATGTAGACCCAATCAATCACGCTTTATCAATTTCAAAAGTAATAATCCAAGCCCGTTGATTGACTAACCAAACTTTCTTTAACTTCTCAGAAATATCTGTCGGTAACAAAGCAAGTTTAAACAAGTTTATAAATAAAGGCTTCATTACTAATCAAAATTGTCTCACAACCATCGCTATAAAATAAACAAGGAAAAAAATCGACTACGCTGTAATGTTGTTTTTCCGACTCTTGGTGTATTTTATATTCATTCTTATACTTTATCTATATTTATGAACACATCATTTTGTTTTCTTCTTTTTCTTCTTCTTTAAGTTATGGCTTCAAACTAATTTTGAGTGTATTTTTCCAGTGTCCAGTGTGATGCATAATCGTGTTTCAAGTGTAAATTAATTGTACTCTCCGATGAACTTAATGACAACGATGATAATGAAATTGATGAAGTTCCCCACCCTGGACAGTTAAGCGATGGATACTCTAAATACCAATTGCGACTGCTGTTTTGAGGGAAATCGAAAAGGCACATTTTATCACTTTGTTACAATTACCTTTACTGGTGCACATATAAGAATACATAATGGTTAATATTCCACCAGCATTACACATTATTATTCGAAATAACACGAGTTTTGTAAATTAAAACAAATTGAAAACTTCTCTCTTTGACTTCCCGCCAAAACTCAAATTTTCTTTTCCTTAATTTGACATCCTATTCGATACGATAGCAAAAAAATCAGAGACCCCTACTTTTTTAAATGTAACATCCTTTATATTGAGTTTTTATTTTTACAAAATGTAGCGTATGTCACCTGGACCATAATAACGTATCAATTGACAATCGATCCTTCAAAATTGGGTGGGTAGTTTAGGCGCTACGGTGAAACATACGTAAATACAAACATACACAGACTATAAATATAACCCTATACGGCTTTGCTGCATCACTCTCTAATTAATATAAGTAGTAAAGACGTCAGGCGCCCGGCTTGTCGCGTCGATAATTAAAATAGACAAAGTTCACCGACCGCCTCATCAGATGACCAATTCATTAATATAACATAAGTTCACACGCATAGCTTCGGTTCTCACGAATCATGTAAATTTGTCGACTGGACGTAAGTTATTTAATCGATTAATATGCTAATCTGTGTTGGGCATCACTAGCCCGCCGGTCGGTGACCGCGGGTCGCATACTGTTGTGACATGGACCGTGTGAAAAATGATCGATGAATGCGAGTATCGAATTGGTTATCGATAATCGGAAATGGATTAATTATTAACGATGACGTATTAATTTTAAAAGATTTTCCGGATGAATAGAAAATATTATTTGATACTATTGTTTTAGCGAATAATTATTTAACTGTCAGAGTTTGCGTTTCGTTTTTGGAATGGGACCGGAATTATATAATTGATTGACTACCGTACTAAAATGGATCGTTTGTTTACTTTCTTTTTTTTATCAAAAGTATTTGGATGCTTCGACGCGTAAATCGAAAACAGAAAACAAAAATGTCTACATCCTAATTTAAAAATGGTTAATAACTATTTCTCTTAGTTGAAATGTCTTATCAGTATTACTATTTCATAAAAATCAGTTGTTAATTTAATAAAATGATCACAAGGTTATTATTAATATTAAGCTACCTAATAAAATCTAATTAAAACTCTATTCTCATTCAGCAAAATTAAATGCATTGGCACTCATATGTATAATTAATTTTGCGTTCGTCCGCAATTATACTCGTAGTATATTATAATTATAATATTGATTACATCTATTATAGTTTTTGCTTGCATAATATAAGGCTTTTAATTTGTGTCTTCGTTTATTAATTCCGTTATTGTTCCTTTTTTATTTATTGTTTATTTTCGATGGAATAATTCATTTTGAACTTTCAACGCTTTCACAAGGCTTTCAAGTTACTGGCGTAATTTTGCGTCGTGGCAAAATTGTAATTTTATGAGGCCTAATATTGAAAAGATATTACATGATTAATATACTTTATATATGAGAATATATACAACTTATTAGGAAGCTTTTTATAATAGTCAACTATACTGCATATTACAATAATTGGTTCACATGCCAAACTGTTACTGTTACAGTATTTAAATAAATCGGACAATCACAATACATCCATTATATAGGTTTTTAATGACGTCGTGCAATATTTTAAAGCAAAATTTTATAAACACTTTTGATAATCTGAATAAATATTTTAGCCGTGGACTTCTGAACTTTTTTCTAATTAGTTCATTGAATATAATACTCACTCGTTGTTGTTGTGCGAGTTGTGCCTGGCGGCGAGCGCGCGCATGATGTCGGAGCAGTTGCGCGGCAGGTGCGCGAGCGCAGGCGGCGCGGGCGCGGTCGGCGCAGGCGCGTGCGGGCTGCCGCGCTCCGGTGGCGTGCCCGGGTACGACGACGTCGACGGTGTCACGCTGCGGGACCTGTGACAACATACTTACTTACTTTTTGTGTTTTTTGATCTACACTTTAGGCTGCGGGATAGGGAAGAGGGCAAGCGTAAGCTACGGTTAAGCCAGAAGGGGAAGGGGGTAACTAGCTTAAGGGCACCTCAAGGAGGAACGGCCTCGGCTTGAGCTGTAGCTATGGGGGAGGGCGTATGCTGTCTCGCCGTGGTGCACTGCACCGGCCGGCGGGCAAGGGATACTTAGGTTTTCGATTTTGATTCTTATGTGTGTGTAGATAGTGATAAAGTTATCACAATAATGGAGTACCAGACAGGGTAGTAAAATGTAGTTAATCTGAAATATAGGTATTTCGGAGAAGTGTGGGTGCACTATGAACACATTTGCTTACTTCTTTCGGATACAACGGTTAGGGGTATACTGTGCTATGTGTAAATAAATATCTTCTGCATACACCGTATGTTTAGCTATACCGGTGGAGGCACGGTGAAATAGGCGATGAGCGGAATGTTGTGATAGAAGATAAGGATCATTTTTGAAATATATTTGAATTATAAGCCAAACCATTTTTAATTTTTTGTTTATGAAGTCTTTTACAATCAGCTCCAGGACGCAATTCATTCTACAAAGTTTCATTTTACAAAGTCCGGAAAAGGTCAGGTGGGCTTCGAACTCCGGGCGTAACTTGACCGTGCTAATCGAATGATCCACGCGCAACTGAGTTACGACAGCCTCGGTAGCTATTTATGCTGTATCCGCTGTGCTTTAAAGGGCACTGACATTATGGTAGTGAGCCTGTTTCGGACAAAAAGTATATATTCAAAGGGTAAATCAAAGGGTCGAACAAGAAAGGCCAAGACATTATAATTATGCTGAAATTAACATTCCACCAAAACTATTCTGCTAACGCCGCAATGCAGACGAAATTTTGACGAGTTTGTTATGTCTTGAATTAAACACTTTAATTTATAATAAGGTATAGAAGAGAAGTTGACCGAAAACCGTATGGCTTTCCATAAGGGTGATACTCGCTTCTACACCGAAAACGGAACGAGACATAAGTAGTAGATGTGGTAACTACAATCGAACGTCACGAATCGAGATGGGCAGGACACGAATAAATTAAGAGCGATGGAACAGAAAGGTTCTGAAATGTAGACTAAGAGACACCATGCGCGATATAAGTCTGCCGTCTGAATGATGGGTTAGAGACAACCGACAATACGCGGGTCCAAATTGAAAGGTTTGTAGGAGGCCTACGTTCGAAGACAGACTATGGAAATCATTATCATCGTATGGCGATATACTTTTATTAATGCGACCTACGATCAATACATATCAGCGTGAAGGAGCTTGTTTAGCCTCTGGTATCAGCTGGTGTAGCCACTCGGCCGCTCAATTTCCTAGTGCCACAGTCCTCCACGATCTGCTAGATAGTCTGCACTGAATCTCCAGTCACAACAAGGAGATTCAGTGATGCCCGTGCAGATGATAATTGCGATTACTTACGATTCCGGTGCGATGTACCTGTTGTAAATATTTTTCTCCGGTGAAGTTGTCAAGGCCCCGTGGCCAACAGGGTAGATCACTCACACACACACGAAAAAAAGGTTTTCCTTCACCGTCACGCCTATATTCCCCAGAGGGGGTGGCAGAGGTGTACTGTGTACACCCACGCTTCGCCGACGAGGTTAGGTCCCATGTAATAGGGGGCGAGCCTATTGCCATATACCGAACACAATTCCAGACTCCGGACTCATACTGGGAATTTTTCGTTAGAAAAACTACATTTGTCCGACCTAGGATTTGAACCCAGGACCTCGTGATCACAAAGCGATGCGCTTTGCCACCAGACCAACGAGACGGTTTTCTTTCAAATACTCTCTACTCTGACTATTCTTCTGAAGCAATTTGTGACGGTATTGTATTGGTTACCTGGAAGCGGTGGAGTCGTGTGGGCTGAGCCGCTCGCTCTTGACGTGGTGGTGCGCTACGGGCGCCGGCGTCGGCGTCGGCGGCGGCGCGTGCGCCGGCGACACCGCCGCATCGCGCGCACAGCGCCGCGCCCCGCCCCCGCCGCCGCCCTCACCTACACACACACACAAACAAACATTTTATATAACCATATATAACCATAATTCAACATAGGAGAGCTTATCATTACCACTTCGTTACATAAAGTGGCGTTATCACTAATGCTTCTGTTTCACCAGTGCTAATGATTACGGTAACCAGGACATTACGCAGATATACCCAGTACTTAATGCGTTAATTGGTATTCGGTTGCGTGTTATTTTTCAACGCCTTATTTAAGGCGCATGTTGACGGAGACCGTATCATATCTGAAAGGCGAGTCAAGAGTCTCCGTAACCAGCGAGCGTGTAAGAGACGAAGTATGAAAGTGGAGGAAGACAGAGAGGTCTGTACGAAAAGAGCCTGTTGAAACGCTGTACTCTCTACCTATCCAGCAAGGGATCTGTCGTGATGATATAGATAGTTAGAATTCCAGATTTAGCACTGCTACTGGGTTATCTTTGAGAGAAACCCTCAATAACCGTACAGGCATCAATTCGCACTCAGGATCTCGTGACCTACTGCTCTATATGTCACTAGACCAACGAGGAAGTATTTAAGATAGTGTCACCTAAAAATAAAATAAAAAACGTTTATGGTATTTTTACTAGTTAGTTTCTAAAGTAGCAGCCCTTGTAATTTATCCTCAGCTATTAATTATCACAATAAAAAAGGTTGTTATTATTTTTATGAGTCACTGTTGTGCCAATCAGTATTAGTGCAACAATGACTCATAATTATGACAACAAAGACTTATTAAGTGACCTTTGCCCAGTGCCAAAGGTCACAATAAACATTTTGCACGGAGGATAAGGGTCTCGCAAAGATTTGCCGCCCGTAGGCCTCGCCACTGAGTCTTTGGTCGTTTCTATTTCATAAAAATGCCCTAATTTTAACCCAATGACGAAACCCATTGTCCATAATAACCATTTAGCCAAAGAGGTCCAACCAAAGTGTTAAAAGTTCAACATGACCAGGTTTACTCTGGATACTGATAGCATCACCGCGGTACGTTTGATGCCAGAGTTATGCGAATCTCGAAATTCACCAGTCCACAATCGGCACGCCATCTTGCGGATTAATGAGAGAGAAGTGAGAAAAACGAGATAACGTCACGCCGAGCGAGTTAAAAAAAGATACAAGTAATATGAATTCCTTAAAACTTGTACTTTTGTGTTTTTTTATAATGGCGACAAGATTGTACACGAAGGTTTACAATGAAATTTATTTATTTGCTAATACGTGTCCAATGGGATTATCTATTATTGACTCTTTTGACCCCCTAAGTAAATATAATAATAAATTAATCATTATATACTGTTCCCTTATAAATAATATGTCTGAATATTTTGGAGACCCCTCTTATATGACGGGATGTATTTTTAAAAAATCCTTAGTAGAAATTTTAACACATAATAAGCTAAGAAACTGATTACTTTATTTAGTAATATGTAGAATTTTAAATTTAGAAAGATGTTTAAGTCTATTGACGTTAGTTATCATATTAAATCTCCTCGTTTTCAGGTAACAGTATTAGAATTACTAATAGCGTATTTTAAACGTATTTATCTTACAAGTAAAATACCAGTATTAGTAGAATGCATGAAATAGGCACTTAAAATTAAATAATCTGCAATAAACATGACAAAACTTTCGCTTTTAATTACTTCGAAGCAGATAAATGCCACTTAAATATGTCGCATTTCAATTGCGCAAGCCTGTCATAATGATCCGCGTCGCACCAGATAAATCACAAATGATTCATTGTGTGAATGCTTCGTACTTGTCACTGTGAAATATAACAGTGATTAATAACAGCCTGTTATCTCAGTAACAGAAATTCCCTACAGAACTATGTAAATAAGGTTGGGAAACAGGTGGTGGCTGTTAAAGATTAATGTGAAGTCCGTGAGGGAAGGCTACCAATTGCAGGAACAGGTATTCAATCGGTTCATATTGAACTGTTCTTGTGGTACACTTAAAACATATTTTTTTTTATCTATATATTTATATCATCACGCCAGAAACAGAACTTTAATTATTTTAATCCAAAATAATAATTTGTTTTTATTTCTATTCACTCCTGTTTGCTTTAAACTTTTTTAATAATAATAACGTTTATTTGTACATAATAGAAAACACAATACAATTAGCGATTACAATAGGTTGTACATCTTAAGACTAAGACTAACTCTTCGTGGTATGTGTAATAAAATGAATTGACAACGCTATTACCAGTAAAATAATTAGCTTTTACGATGAAGGTCGTAGATTCGGTGGCATTGCCAATAATTACAATCTAGGTACATGTAAATTGATGTCATACGCCGGACTTTAAAGTGCCAACGACGATGTTTTAATAGGAGAAATTTCGTATAGCGTATCGTTATTGATTTCAAATTATTCATTTCTGCTTTTGGATTTCGAACAATCTATATCGATTTTACTAAAACAATCAAATTCATCATTTGCATTCGACTATTATATTTTATTATCGAAATGTCACAGCTCGAATGTTACAACACTATTAAATATTACTGAAACCAACCAGGTGTATGTTGATAGTAATTATGATAATTTTAATGGCATTATTAATGTACTCACACCGATTTGCATCTTATTATGTGAGGAATATTGACCTTGGATTCAGAAAAATATATTTTCTAAGAGGAAAGTTTAGTAGACGTGGGAATCAGTTTAGTTTAATATAGTTTTATTTTGATCAGACAAGTATTAAAATATTATGCGTATCCCATTAAATATCTAACAGAGAAATCGAATGCAGAGTCACGCATAAACATAGTTGTCCACTTAATTATTAAATCGATTCTAATATAATTTCTTGTGAAATCGATACTTTTACCAAGTTTTAGAAGTGGTCGTCGTTGAATATAAGACTAATATTCGTTTTATAATCATTGTTGTTATCTTATAAATATTACCCAGATTATACTAAATAGTGTCATCCATATCCATACTATAAATAATAATAATATTAGCCCTGTTAAGAAACTGCCCCACTGTTGGGCACGGGCCTCCACTCAAACTGAGTAGGCGACAGTCCACAACTCTGGCCCAGTGCGGGTTGGCGGACTTCACACACCTTCGAGAAACTCTTAGGCATTCAGGTTTCCTCACGATGTTTTCCTTCACGATTAAAGCTGCTTGCTTAACTAATTTTTAATACGCACATGCTTTCGAAAAGACAGAGAAACGTGCCTGGGTTTGAACCGTAGACCTCTGACTTTGCAGTCCAACGGTCTCACCACTAGGCTATCCCTGCTTTTTCTATACCAAAATTATAAATTAGAAAGTAACTCTGGCTATCTCTCTGTTATATTCAAGTAGCACATAGGTAACCTTTTGTCTCAAAAGAGCCTAAAGGTGTGAAATATGAAAAAAAAACTTTGTTAAAATGGTTAATAAGCTTAAAGAAATGTGTATCAGGTAGTGGGCAGTAAGTGGACAGTAAATTTGATTCCCGCATGCAAAAATATTCGCAAGTTAATGTAAAATATGTAAGCAAACAATCGTCATCACCATCATCAGCCTATAACAGTCCACTGCTGGACATAGGCCTCTCCAAGTGCACCCCACTGGGTACGATCCACGGCTTATCTCATCCACTTTCTGCCAGCCGCCCTACGAGGGTCATCGCTCCACCTAACCTGAGGGCGTCCTGCAGTACGTTTGCCAGTCCGTGGTGTCCACTTAACAACTCGTTTGTTCCAGTAGTCATCGGTTAAGCAAACAATGTCACAGAATAAATAAATGTTTTTTTTTATTTGAAATGCTATCACAGTAACTCCAACAAAAGTCTCAAATATCAAAACTAAATCACACAATCTCAAATTATAATGACCACTTATTTATATAATCTTAACTAAAAATAACTCATTACATGACAATACAAAACGACACTCGTATTAAGTAATACCAATATCAATCGACTAACAAAATCAAATAAATCGACAAACATCGACTATAGATTCAATAATCTACTCCAATCTATAGGGCAGCCGTATAAAGTAGCGAGCGTAAAGTCGTGTATTATGAGAAAATTATAATAAATTGGGGGACATTTGAAAAGAAACCAGAAAAGCCATGGTAGTATGTAGGCGAGTATTCTGTTGTGATATGATTTACGCCGGTGTAATGATAACGTATTTATAAAGAGATTACCAGTTTGGACCACATACGTTGATCTTGACGGGTGAATAGAGAATCGCCAAGTGGGAGTTTAAGTTATGGTATTAATATGGCGTTTGGGATTTTTTGGATCGGCTGCTCTACTTTGTAAAGGTATATGGAAATATATGTTATAATGTTTTGGCGAAAAGTAAAAGAGTTATTTTAAAGTTGTGTTGTTTTGAAACATGATGAGTAATATTGGTAGAATATTTACAATTATGCATTTGTGCAGTAATAGCCTAGGGGTTAGTCCGTTGGACTGCAAAGTCAGAGGTCTCGGATTCAAACCCAGACAGGCACCACTGTCTTTTCGAAAACATGTTCGTATTATAAATTAACTATCACTTGCTTTAACGGTGCAGGAAAACATCGTGAGGAAACCTGAATGCCTAAGAGTTTCTCGAAGGTGTGTAAGGTTTGCTCGCACTAGGCTAGCCTGGTAGACTATGGCCTAAAACCCTCTCAGTTTGAGAGGAGGCCCGTGCCCAACAGTGGGACAGTTTCTTAACAGGGCTAATATTATTATTATTTTATTTTATGCATTTGTAGATGAACTATGACAACGAAGAGACTTGTAAGGAAAGAACCTATTGGAACACTGTAGCATCTGCCTACTCCGCTAGGGATCCGCCGTGATTATATAAATAGATGCATTCCCATGTGCATGAGCGACAAAGTGATAAAATTTTTCCCAAAAAGCTCATATTAACTGATCGGTGAAGTATTTACTTTGTAGCTGATTGTCAGTTTCAAAAAAAGAAAGAGAATGTATGTCTTTTTAGCATGATGTGATAGAAATTTGCTTTAAGCTAAAAAGGTTAGGTGTAAAAAATACTATTTGGGATTAAAACTCTATAGTACCATTTTGGTGATTTTTTTCTAAATACATTGTTTTAAAAATGCAAAACATGAAATATAAGCTGAAAGGCACAAATATTTGTTTAACCAACATTACGGGAAGCATGCAAGAAGATGCTAAGTGGCAACGGAAACATCGCCCAGTTTTACGATATCTACAGCACCACGGAGTTGACACAAAACGTCACAATTTTGATAAAGCACCTTTGTAATATCCGATAATAAATTTGTAGGGCGACCATTTTCACAACCAACGAAACACGATTAGTTCTCACGTGAATAACACTAATCAAGATTTATAACACAAGAGAAAAACGAAAACAAATGTTGTAATTTTCGCAGGAAGCGATCGGTATTTACGATGGGGACCAATGAGCGACGACTTCCGGCGCCAAACTGGGGTCACGTGGTTACCGGAGGAAATTTACCGTTAGTGTAAGCCAGTGCACCGGTCAACTTGTCAACTGATTAACTAAATAGATTGTGAGCATTCAATATCGATATTTAATTGTGTAAGTGTTTATTTTAAATAAATTTGGTTAACATTCCATGTAGGAAGAATGGTACGGGCAAGTTGATCAAACATAATATTCGGTCGCTTAGAACTAGAGATCCTACGAATAGTGATATCGCTGAATATCAAATATTTGACCACGCTCTCCTCCAATGCGCCGAATATTCGGCGGACGAATGTCCGGGAAATTATGTGTACATTTTGCAAGTGAAAGAGCACGATGTAGGTCAATCAAATAAAATCTCCCTTTATCACAAGCTTTCCGATCATCAATCGCACATTCAATTTCAAATACCAAAAACGATTCAATATGTTCACTCGTAAGCTAGTTAACCAACAGACGATAATGCGGAACAAGAGTGCAATTAACCTCTGGCACGTGACCCGGTGTAATGTGGCACCTGCATTGTTCCACGGCCGGCGCATTTGACTTGACACCTCGGTGCGTGTGTGGTGCAAGCGATAAAATTTAAAAGGATTAGAGATTTTTGACCTGCGGTGTTACTTATAGGTTGTAACCGTTTTGTTTGAGACAGTTGCTTGCTTTTAAGTTAGGTTTTTTTAAATCATAGTCTCACCCTAGGAATTTTCTTGTGTCGCCGGTGACATGAATTTGACATACACAAGCCTAGGTGTTTGTGCCCAACTTGGACCGAAGATTTGCGGAAATCGAACCGGCGACTGCTTGATGCTTGATGGGCGGGTCGGCTTACACTTTTGAGTAAGCCTTCCATCAAATTCAAATTGGATGTGTTATTTATATTGCATTTCAAAGAAGAAATGATGTTAATAACATTCAATAACATGACTTATTACACACAGAAAAAATAATATAGTGATCTATACGGTTTGTCAAGATTTCTAGTTTGTAAAGTGAACAGATATTATGTCATTACAGTTTGTGGTAATAAGTCTTGGGACACAATTAGCTACTCGTGCGGATAAGTGGCTTTGGTAACATTGCTGTACATACATTCATAAACGGGTGAGCACTAAATTCGCACCCCTTACGCGCTTTTAGCTACCTACACAATGCAAGTAACTGGTGCATGTTGATGCACTAGCTTGGGTTAATTGTATCGTCTAAACTAGCTACGAGTTACCCGAGCCAGTAGTTGACGCATATAGTTCCCATCGTGAACTTTATGTACCGACAGCATCAATACATCGATGCAATTTTATCACGCTTCTTCTCGTTATCGCTCTTAACTTACGGCATCCACCACTCGTAGGGTCAGCAGCGTCATCAAACAAGGTACCGTTGGCAGCGGCACCTGACCCGAATGGGCAGCACGTCCGCCAAACAGACTGCCTAAGTGATCGGTACCGTTCACAAATATGTGTTTGGGGAGACAAGATTATCATCAGAGGATAATATTTTTTCATGTGGATGCGGTATTTGATGGGCAGTTCAAAGGGATACTTATACGGTGAGACAAATTTGCTGGGACATTACTTGCGAGTCGATCGTAAGAGAGAGATAGAGCTAATAATAGTAAAAAGTAAGAGAGCCTGAATAAAAAAAAATATTTTTGAAATTATTAAATTTGGTTGTCTGGAAGAGATCGCTATTAGCGATAAGACCGCCAATTGTGCCTTTGTTTAATTTATTTTTTTTTTTCTCTATGTAAATGTATTGGTGTACAATAAAGAGTAATCTATCTATCTATCTAAATATTTACCAAAAAATATGGCACAGAATGAGGAGGTTTATATCTTACAGAGGGTTATAGAAAACTGATCATGAAAAAAATGTGTCCGCTGATTTGATAGATATACACACCTTTTTAATTAAGTATTTAATGTTTTAAAATGTTGTAAGCAATATATAGAGGAGACGAATTAATTACTACCTTTCAAAAATAGAATGTACAAAACAAACATCTGTGTACCTTTTCTCTGCAATTACCTCCTCCAAACTATCAGAGCACACTTGTCATAGTAGTTGGTTGGTCTCCGAAGATGTTTTACGTTGGTCAAACAAAGATCGGAATCTCAGACAATGAATGTTGACAGACGATGCGCAGCCGCGGCCGACGTGAACCGTGACTTCCTGGAACTGGAAGCTTTGGAGAGGCCATAGAGGACTGAGTGGAAACACAGGGCTAAAACACAGTCCAGTGTTTTCACTTCTGGTACAAATATTATTTTATGCTAAGAAGGAGGCTCTAATCTTTGTGTTGTTATATACTCTATAGGTACACTTGAAATAAATATTTTGTTTCGTTGCCCTGATTTGGTTCTTAAAAGATTATTTTTATATTTAGTACACGTCTTTTGGCTGGTGATAAGTGAGCTTTTGAGCACTTTACTGAATTGTTTTTTTCTTTTTCTGGTGGTTATAATGAATGATTCAACTTTAAGGAGTTAGTAGAATATTGCATAGCTCGTCTATATGACTATATTCTGAAAGCGTTAGTTAGAAACATCTAAGATACATTTTTGGACCTAGTTTAACAAAAAAAAAAAAAAATTGTCAGAACTCCGTACATAACAGCAACGCACATGCCTTAAGTTGACAAAGGCTTGACTCGGTGGTTTAACGTAGGTAGGCCGTATTGGTAGGCCGCTTGGTTTATTGGCTCGAAAATTTGTAGATTCTCTTTATATTCAAGATCTAATGGCTTATCTCTCTATCAATCTCATCACGCTACATTCCTTGCAGGGTAGACGAAGGTTTACAAAAAGGTACAGAATTACAAAAAGCGAGTACTGGCTGAGTTCAAATGTTGTATAGACTACAGCTTAGGACTACGCCTAGAGAGTAGAGCAGAACAAAGAATAATAGTATTTTTAACCGACTTCCGAGGAGCCGAGGAGGAGGCCCGACCGAGAAGGTTCTATGTTCGTCTGTATGTATTTTTTTTATCCTAAATTGTACCACATACGTTTTCTAAACAAAGGATCATCCCACATCGACAGTTCTATAGATATAATAAAGAGTATAATACAAACATTACGACACTCATTGGAGGTTCTAATTCAAGAATCAACAGCAATATGGAGGCACTCGAGGCATTGTTTGTGGAGCGCGCCATGAACCCGCGTCGCACCCGCCCGTCCCCGGACAGGGTTACCATTGGAAAAAAATGTTTAATTAATTAACAGGGTTGCCAGGTGTTACATTTTTAACATAATTTATTTACGACCTGGTTCACAATGTTTTAAATTAAATTAAGTCCGTGTTTATTCAAGTAACTGTAATACCAAGTTTAGTTTAATTAAAAATGAGATGTATGAACAAAAACAACTGACACAGATTAAATAAATGTTGAAAAGTAAATAATAAAGTATGAATATTACTTTCTGTGTTGGTCATACTTATGGCAGATACAATAGACTTCAACGTGACACGTTGGTAAAATTACGCATAAATTATCTAGTCTAAGGTTTTTGACAAAATGCACATTTTGTCAATAAGCGAAGGTTTCCCCGCTAGGTATTTGGCGCGCTGATTGGATACATTTCGTCAAAATGATTTTAATACTATTGCAGCCTCCTTTTATCCATTTATATCATAACGCTGGATCCCTTGCGGGGTAGGCAGACAGTACAGAGTTCCAACAGGTTCTTTTCTTGTATACCTCTCTGGCTTCCTCCACCCTCATAGTTACTCAGTCTCCTTAATCAATGAAATAGAAAATACACCTTCAATGCCTTTTAAAGACATCCTTGAAGTCCAGATAAGACCTTGTCTTGATAAAATAATGTCAAAAATACTAACACACACACACCGTCACGCCTATATTCCCAAAGCGGAGGTGGCAGAGGTGAACTGAGTACACCCACGTTTCGCCGACGATGTTAGGTCCCATGTAATGGGGGGCGAGCCTATTGCCATATACCGGGCACAATTCCAGACTCCGGACTCGTACTGGGAATTTTTTGTTAGAAAAACTACATATGTCTCACCTAGGATTTGAACCCCGGACCTCGTGATCACAAAGCGATGTGCTTTGCCACCAGACCAACGAGGCAGTCAAAACGAGGCAAAAATAACAATAAGTAAAAAAATAGGCAAACCCAGTTGCCAACCCTGTGGCACTCTGTGCGAGTCGCGTGGGTGGAGTGAACAAGCCTGACCTCCCATGAGATGGTAGGGTTGTCATGTCCGGATCATAACGCGGGCGGACTCGCTTGCCCGTGAGTTCGAACCTTTGAAATTATGTTAATATCAGTGGCGGTGTGGAACTGTTGTCTGTAGAGGATAGTTAATAACTCAGTATATATACTGACCCTCGGCTAAGTAAAGATCTGCGTGACTATTTAGCCTGCCTTGTTGTCCTAGTGGCGAATGATCACGAAGTCCTGTGTTCAAATCCTAGGTCAGACAAATGTAGTTTTTCTAACGAAAAATTCTCAGTAACTCCGGAGTCTGAAATTGTGTCCGGTATAAGGCAATAGGCTCGCCCCCGATTATATGGGACCGAAGATCGTCGGCGAAAAGTGGGTGTACACAGTACTCCTCTGCCACCCCCACTTGGGAAATATAGGCGTGTCGGTGTGTGTTTGAATAAATTACGTACGACACCTTGTATTGATTTTGGGAAGAATATTACACGGATATTACGGTAGATGAGCCCTTTAGCCTATGTTATATGAGATTTGCAGATGCCATAAAGTATATATATTGTTTGCGCGCCATCTATAATGAGTGACGACACTAACGGACGACATGAATTATCTCCGCATGTTGCAAATGAACGGCCAATCGCGCGGCGAGCCCTACCGACGTCATCTGCGACGAGCTTCAGAACATAACATTCCACAATTCGAACCGCGTACGATACACTTTTTTTTCATATTATATATAAAAAATTGTAAAACGAATTAAATTTATTTTGATACGATATAATAAACGATTCATTTATTCTGACGACTACATCTCCACAACTAAAAAGCCTGATCCTGGATAAAACGAGTCACATCGCAAATATATAACAAAAATAAAACTTACAAACAAATTAATATTACCAAAACGATTAATAAATATTATAAAATTAAAGAGACAAATTAACACATATACCGTAACACAGAGGTCTCTTGACCCAATGGAGATACTCAAAAAAATAAAATAATTAATGATATAGAAACGTAATTTCCCAAAAAAGATAATTTTAAACGTTTAATCTCGAGATCAAGATACAAAGTGTTGACAAATTGTATCAACATGGTTTAACATGTTTTTCTAAATCGATTAACATTTTTATCCACAGATATCGATGACTGGTCTTTCCATAACTATTAATCTGGATGCCGCATAACATATTAATTTATTTCGAATGATTAATAATTGGTTTATTTTGTGACTTTAAGATTTAGGCGAATACTACACACGTATTATTATAATGCATATAAAATAAGGATACTTTTCGGTTGTTTATCGCGGTAAATGTTTAATTTTGAGTTATCAACCTTTTGAGCACCCATAATTTTGAAGTATTGAGGTGTTTTTACTACAATAATATTTAGTTATTATTTTAGTGTATATTAGACTTAAAACAACATTATTACCGGGCAAGGCTCCCCATTTTAGCACATTTTAATCAACTCTCTCATGTCTATCTCATTGCTTTTCTGTTCGGTAAAAATTTGCTAATTAATTTCAGACTAACTTCCCAACAGATTATCAGAAACTTTAAACCTGTGTTAGAATTGGTTGACACTGCAATATATTACCATATGCAAACAAACTCTCGAGACGTGGTCTCTTACAATAGGTCTCATAAAAAAGCTCAGAGTTGCTCAGCGAGCTATGGAGAGAGCTATACTCGGCGTTTCTCTACGCGATCGAATCAGGAATGAGGAGATTCGTAGAAGAACCAAGGTTACCGACATAGCCCTTAAGATTAGCAAGCTGAAGTGGCAATGGGCGGGCCACATAGCGCGTAGATCGGACGGGCGTTGGGGCAGAAAGATTCTAGAGTGGCGACCACGTATTGGCAAGCGCAGCGTGGGACGACCGCCTGCCAGATGGACCGACGATCTTGTGAAAATCGCAGGAAGTCGTTGGATGCAGGTGGCATCGGACCGGTTACGCTGGAAAGCGATTGGGGAGGCCTATGTTCAACAGTGGACAAGTATGGGCTGAGATGATGATGATGATGATGCAAACAAACTTCAAACTTGCAAAAACGGCAAACATTTAGGTACTATACAAGGTGTATCGTAAATAACGCAAACCTCAGACACCCCGATTAGATAATTGCTTCACAAATTCAATACGAAAACCGAATTTCCAAATCTTACATTTTTAACCCCTTTAAAGCACTTTTATACCCCAATTCACAATGAAACTTGTACGGTTATGTATGCGTATTAAGAATTATGTTTTAGAAATGCATTTAAAATCTCCTTACTGCTTTAAATCAAGAATAAATTTGTTATATTATGTTATACCTTGTATAGGTTACGGAAACAGAATAAAATGTATATTTTTTTAAATACCTACCACGTTTTTAAAGGACTAAATAAAGGACGAAATATTTAAGCAAAAATCTTATGTAGCGTATTCTTCATCATTAATTTTCACAGATTTTTATCTTCCTTCCAAGTACTACTTCCAAAATATCCCGAGCCTCACCTGTTGTTTGCCGTCGGCCAGCCGGGCGGTCGGTCAAACACTTGTCTGTTTGTTTGTTCGTCTCCCACCTGCGCCTCCATGGTAGCTATATGGCCTTGGACAGGTGGGCCTGGGCCAGTTGGCTTTCTTCAAAGTAGTTGGGATACACGTTTGAAGTACTTGTATGGTGAAACTTTGGAACACCTACGTATTTTTCGAGAATGTTTAATTATTTCGTTCTCTTTCATCCTTGGCGGAATTAAATGGCGCTATTTTACTGCCTAAATGCGATTTAACTTCTAACAATCGTAATGTAATTAAATTAACACACACACACAACGCCACGCCTCTATTCCCCAAGAGGGGGTGGCAGAGATGTAAAGAATACACCCACTTTTTGCCGACAATGTTAGGCGAGCTTATTGCCATAAACCGGGCATAATTCCAGACTCTACTGGAAATTTTTAAAAATAGAAAAACTCTATTTGTCCGACCTAGGATTTTAACCCATGACCTCGTAATCACAAAGCAATGCGCTTTGCCACTAGATCAACGAGGCCAGTCCTTAAGGATTTGAGGCAAGCTTGTAGTCACCTGCTTTTGAACTTATCAAGCTGCCTATAAGGCATCTATAGTTAGATAGATAGTATATAGGCTTGATGACAACAGCTAAACGTGCATTACCAAAAACGGGGGCGCACGGAAATTGAATTACCAGACGATCACCCATCTCACAAACGGACTAAGACGAACGCTGCTTAACCTTGGTGATTGCTAAGAACAGTAAGTCCCGCAGGGCTACAGGTGCTACTAGTTATAGTCAAAAGACGTCCTCTACAAGACTAATGCTTCCCCAAAAGAAGGTTACGATGACCAATTGTCTGCTGTATGCATACAGCTCTTACCTGCGACCTTC
Source organism: Phalera bucephala (assembly GCA_905147815.2). Classification (NCBI taxonomy): domain Eukaryota; kingdom Metazoa; phylum Arthropoda; class Insecta; order Lepidoptera; family Notodontidae; genus Phalera; species Phalera bucephala. The sequence continues at coordinate 8,291,576 of LR990621.1, read as the reverse complement.
ACCAGGTCATCAGTTAGTTATCCACCTAATATTATAAATGTGAAAGTTTGTGTTTGGATGTTTAGGTGTTTGGATGTTTGTTACTTAAAAACGCAAAAACTGTTGAACAAAATTGGATGAAATTTGGCATACAGGTAGTTTATTACCTGGATTAATAAATATGATTTTTATCCTGGAAAAATGTTAGGTTCCTGTCTAAAGTAAACGCGGACGAAGTCGCGGGCAGAACCTAGTACTAAAATATTTATTCCAAAATATTCTTTACACCAGCTTAACTTGAAGTCCAAAATTGGAATCCCGGTGCATTATCTCATCAACAGCTATTACCACGTATCCGAGAGCTAACAATGTTACACAAACATTAAGCACTTGAGCTCCACCCGCTTAGCGCTAAACAGTTAGCGTTTCATTATGACGATCCCAAGAATGCGTAGTGATGGGACACATGATTCAGTCGAGCTTAATTTACTGAAGTTTGACTTTAAACGAAAATTTATTTATAAAGAAAAATATGTACAATATGTAAGAATAGAAATATCTTAAGAGTTTAATCTATACCAATATTACAAAGAGGAAAGATTTGTTGGTATGTTTGTAATCGATAAACTGAGCTGATTTTAGCAATTCTATCACCATTAGAAAGCTACACTATCCAGAAGTAACACAGTCCCGGTAGGTGGCGCTGGTGCCGGGTGCGATACCGCGGGAAACTGCTAGTTATTGATAGTTAGGGAGTTGTCATGTTTAATTCGAACTAAAATTCGAAAATTTTGTTATTACTTATAATAAAAATTCAATTTACAAACACAGGTCGGACAAAGTATTGTTAGGGTTTTATTATCCAAAAATTCTAGTTTTTTTGTTGATTTTGAATATTTTTTTAAAACGCCGGTGTCAGTCCGTTTTCTGAACTCGTGGAAAAAATTAGTATTCATTACACCGGACACAATACCAGACTCCGGACGATGCGAGCCCAAGCTTGCTCGTATTTTTATGATGATTGAGACCTTATTAGCGTCCACCATCGTCGACAATATTGAGATATACCCAGTACACCTTTGCCACACGTGTTGAGGGATTATACAAATGACTGTATACAATTAATTTTTTAAATCTTCAGACACACACTTAAATGGAATATTCGGATGTTTTGATGAAATAGTCTCATATCGATCGTTTCCCATCCCTAGCCCGTTCAGTAAGGAGTGCCCTTGACGTGTGGTCAAACGTTTGTGTTGGAGGGAAAACATTTGTTCTGTTGTGAGGGCCCAGCGACCTCTCGACCGGATGAGTGCGTAGCTAGACTGCCGGGATGGCTTCTGAGGAAGGCTTTATAGCCAGATGTAAGGTCTGCACATCATCCCATACATTTAAATGCATTTTTTTTTTATTAAGTGATTTCTTGTCGATCGTGCCCCATCCCTAGCCCGTTCAATAAGGAGTGCCCTTGACGTGTGGCCAAACGTTTGTGTTGAAGGGAAAACATTTGCTCTGTTGGGAGGGCCCGGCGACCTCTCGACCGGATGAGTGCGGGTCTGGACCGCCGGGATGGCTCCTGAGAGAAGCTTCATACCCAGATGTAACGTCCGCATATCGGTGGTCAAATGTATTAAAAACATGTAACTGTAACATTATTTTGACATTGATAACAGCTTAGTCCAGTGGTTAGACCATAGCGTAAGCCGGTCAACTTGGCAGATTGAGTAGTCGCGGATTCGAATCTCGTACGGTGTGTGTATGTAGATAAACGCACCCACAAATTTGATTCCTACCATGGAATTTCGTTTTATTAAAGAAGAAAAAATATTATTTATCATACGGGAGTAGCAAAGGTGTACTATATTCACCCACATCGTGCCGGTCCTAATGTTATAATAGGCGAGCCTAATTCTTGGCGCAATCACAATAGAAAAAGTTGACTGCCTCATTGGTCTAATGGCAAAGCGCATCGCTTAGTGATCACGAGGTCCTAGTTTCAAATCCTAAGTCGGACAAATGTAGTTTTTCTAACGAAAACTTCCCAGCATGAGTCCGGAGACTGGAATTGCGCCCAGTATATGGCAATAGGCTTGCCGTACGTACCATGGAACGTAACATCGTCGGCAAAAAGTGGGTGTACTCAGTACACCTCTGCTACTCCCGCTTGGGAAATATAGGCGTGACGGTGTGTGTAGAAAAAGTACACTTTTTTGGACTTTGGATTCGAACTCAGGACCTCGTGATCGCAAGCCTACCGGTACGCTACTAGACCAATAAAATAATTAGAGGGCACTAAAATAAAACATATTTAAAAATTTAGCACTATCATTTTACTCATACAATAGCCCGTCTTTATCAAGATTCTAAAATCTTTTTCTTTCTGTATTATTCTCAGCAAGACGTTCCAATGACGATTTAAGATTCCACACGGGTCTATGTTTTCTAAAGGCGGGGTCGTTCTGAATCCGCAATTAACCTGCATTAGCATTCGAACCGGCGACCCGCGCGGTGCGCTGCCGACCCCAGCGCCGTTGCTATTTAGCGGACTTTTAATCTTCGTCGCGTTTTTGTGGTGTGCGTGGAAAGGATAATGGGTACTTTTGTTTTGTAAGGCTAAATGTATGCTGAGGTAAGAGTTTAAAGTCAGAATTTAGAACAGATCTCCATAGTATGAGAACTGAGAACAATTTTCTCATATAAAATAAAAATATTGAGTTTTTAGACTTACGCGAAAATTACACATGAAATAAAACTATTTTACGGATTTTATCGCTCAAAGAAGTCTGCAGTCTGTGAACATGTCCTTGACCGGACCCGCCATAACATCAGATTGATAGACCACAAATCCTCGTGAAAGAACACCGATTCCTACCAAGGATGGTTCGCGAGGCTATTGAAATTAAAAAACATCCTAATTTCAATAGAGAAGATGGCTGGGTGCTTCCATCGTCTTGGGATTCGGTAATTAATATAATCAAATCCAAAACCAAGCATAACACTGCCAGACCTCAAGACACCGTGAGCTCATTCTGCGTAGATCGGACCAACAACAACAAAAATAATTAAGAAGTTTGAGGGTACCCCGGAACAACTATGCCTTTTGGACGTCTAACACCTCAGTCCCTCCCGTGACCATGGGTGCCGCAAAGCACTCGAAACGTCGGGAACTAAAAATAAAAAATAAACCGCCATAAAATAGTTTTATTTCATGTAAAATAAAAATATTTTTTTTTTACTTCAGACAAAATAATATAACCTTATACAACGTGTAAAAGTTGTTTTTGTTAGTTCTTAAACAGGAAACAGAATAGATTCCAACTTTTTAAATATATTTTATAACACTTAAAAATCGGAAATTTTAATTTCTGTAACTCATTTAAATCCTTTCGCAGTCCACTATATCAAATACGTTTAATGATTAGCGATGAATAGCGATTTCAATTGCACTTTTCAACATTATTCCTCAATACGCTAAGCTTTTTTTTGGATACTTGTATCAGAGTGCTTATAAAATGGTAAATAGCTCTTTAAAATTGTAGGGTTTATTTTCGTATTCAATTTGTAAGACATCTAAGTGGGGTGTCTGAAGTCATGCGATGTTTATATTACACGTTGTATAAGAAATTCTCAGTGTGTTTTCATCTGCATTCAAGAAGATCATGCTGCTTTATTATGCCCGTTAGATGACGATTTAACATCTGATAGTTGTTTATTAATCTTACATTCGTGCAGTGGGACAATAATGGCTTTCAATAATAATAATTACAACTTAAAAGGTCCAATACTAAAATCTGACACTCAAATGACCGCGCACAACTTTACAACCATTTAACTTCATTAAATGTCAGCATTGCAAAATTTAAATCAAATTTCTAAAACGCATAAAACGTTTTATTTGCCTATAAATAGTTAAATAAATATTCTACTATAGGAACCCTAGTGGGACTTTATTTGTTATGACCAATTAAACACATAACGTGGTAATAATATTTTATAATATGAGCACACATAACGTGGTAATAATATTAGCCCTGTTAAGGAAGTGTCCCACCATTGGGCACGGGCCCCCTCTCAAACTTAGAGGGTTTAGGCCATAGTCTACCACGCTGGCCCAGTGCGGGTTGGCGAACTTCACACACCTTCGAAAAACTCTTAAGCATGCAGGTTTCCTCACGATGTTTTCCTGCATCGTTAAAGCAAGAGATAGTTAATTAAGTGTACATTAGGGAACCGAAAGGCTGAATTAGTTTATGATTATTTTATTGAAATAAAACTGCCTTTTAGAATTCTGTACCCTTTTGTCTTTTCTTTTTTTTAAACGTAACCCCAGACTAGTATTTATTCCTGTGCCGTGGGTGCGTTAAAAAACATGAAAATCTACATACACAAACACTCAGACCGAAACAAATACTATAAGTATTTGCGAGGATCGAACGATCGAAGCTATTAACTATTGCACCGAATCACCTGTTAAGCCTACCAACTCCGCAAGGAATAACTCTCTGCTAACTGCGCAACAAAACTGGCGTGATAATATAAATAGATAAAGAACCTCGTTGGTACAGTGGCGAATATGCGGCGGGCGATTGCGAGGCCCTGGCTCCGACTTTTTGGATGGACAAAATGTTATTAAAGATTTTCTATTATAACTTCTCAGTGGCAGCCAATGACGACATTAGGCGTACCTTATGCCATCACAATCATTATTAGGTTTTAGCGCAGTGGTTAAGAGCTTAAGCCGCTCCGCCCTCTGTGTCTTATAGCTGCGAGTTCGATTCTCGCACGGGGCAAATCTTTGTGTGATCTACAATTATTTGGTAAGTCTGGGTATTTGTGTGTGTGAATTTTCATATTTGTAAACGCACCCACGATACAGGAATAAATTATAATGCGAGGCCATTTAAAAAAAAAAATAGGTGGCGTACCCCCTATTACACCAGAACCTAACACCTTCAACCAAATGTGGGTGTACACAGTCATAGGTTTGACGCTTTATCACGGTGAATTAAACGTAATTTCACGTGTTTTCGCAACCGACGGAAAATGGAAGTGATCGTCACTGTCGTCGTGTGTGTTTTATTGGATTAAAACATTCCGAGCACCTCACACTCTTCAACTCTTTTAGGAAATAAAATCCCGACGTATACACGACGTGTATCTTAGGATACACATACAAATGATGTGCATCTTTATTTTACCCATACAAATGCAAAAATTCCATCACATTCCCATTTCCTTACCGACAAACGTGCGTAGATTATGCTTAAGCCGTTAACTGTTCGACTCGGTGAAATGTCAGAGGTGGCCAACCTTCGACCGCATATGAATCAACGAGCGTCGCCCGCGTCCCACGACCCGCGTGACCTTGTGACCTTGACCCTAACCTGACCTTGACGGTGGTAATAAATGTTTTAAATACACCGCGTGCCAAGTCAAGTGTTAAAATGTGAATTTTAGTGTACACTTGTTCGTTTAATTTCTATTGCTTTCATGTGTGTGTGTGTGTGTGTGTGTGTGTGTTAATACTTTCTATTCACTATTCGCGCTGTTAAATCTTAACACAAAGGCTGTAGAGAGGAAGACGATAAATATATATTAATACTTTAATTGAGGATATCCTCATACAATGAAAAATGGATAGTTTTCCTGCTTTATGCGTCATTTAGATAGGTATTATGTGATTTTAGTATAGTTTTTTTCCTGGAAAATAGTATATTAATTTGTAAATGTGGTATTCCTCAAGCACATCTTTGCAACTAGAATAATACACAAACAAAAAGACAAAAATCACCATATGAGTGATTTTTGTCGACATCTGTTGAAATAAAAATAAAATAATAATATTGGCCCTGTTAAGAAACTGCCCCACTGTTGGGTACGGGCCTCCTCTCGAACTGAGAGGGCTTAGGCCATAGTCGACCACGCTTGCCTAGTGCGGGGGTGGTAAACTTCACACACCTTCGAGAAACTCTTAAGCATGCAGGTTTCCTCACGATGTTTTCCTGCATCGTTAAAGCAAGAGATAGTTAATTAAGTGTATATTAGGGAAGCAAAAGGCTGAATTAGTTTATGATTATTTTATTGAAATAAAACTGCCTTTTAGAATTCTGTACCCTTTTGTTTTTTCTTTTTTTTTAAACGTATCCCCAGACTAGTATTTATTCCTGTGCCGTGGGTGCGTCAAAAACATGAAAATCTACATACACAAACACTCAGACCGAAACAAATACCACAAGTATTTGCGAAAAATTCTTAATCATGCAGGTTTCCTCACGATGTTTTTCCTTCACCGTTAAAGCAAGTGATAATTAATTTTTAATACGCACATGCTTTCGGTAAGACTGAGATGCGTGCCTGGGTTTGAACCCGAGACCTCTAACTTTGCAGTCCAACGGTCTAACCACTAGGCTATCACTGCGTCTTTTATAAGTGACCAAAGTCAAATATTCGTCATTAGAACACGGTCACAGAAACTTTGTTTTGATATTGTGTCCCCTTATCAGACGCTTGACCGATTAAAATGCTTAGTTTATGATCAAAAGATAGTAAGGTGACTTCAGATGGCTAATGTGTTCCGCTGAATCTATCTCTCACTATTAAAAGGTTCCAAGAAAATACTATTTTATATATTTTTTAAATAATATCTATTCTTTCCTACTACTGAGCAAAGGCTTTCTCTCAAAAATTGAAATGAAAAGGATATATCAGCGAGACAAAGACCGATATATAGACCGAGTCTTATCTGAAGGTCAATTCAAGAGTCTCCGTAACCGGCGAGCGTGTATGAGACGAACTATGAGAGTGGAGGAAGCCAGAGAGGTATATAAGGAAAGAGCCTGTTGGAACTCTGTACTCTCTGCCTACCCCGCAAGGGATCTGGCGTGATGATATAGATAGATAGATATATCAGCCTATATTGTTTCACATCTGGGCAAAGGCCTTCCTCTCACAAATCGAGATTCCATACTTCACCACGCGGACCCAGTGCGGATTGGTGGAGGCAGGTCTGTGGACACCTGCTGTTAGAACTTATCAAGCCGCCTTCCAACTTGGTTTAACGACAACAACATTAACTCGTAACCACGATCAACAACTTCACGTGCCTTCCGGAGACGCTCGAATATGAAAATGCTACAAACGGTCACCCATCTTATTCCGACCGAGCCAAACGCTGCTTATCTTCGGTGATTGATTAGAACACAGTGGTTGCACACCGCTACGAGCGCCTCTATTGAGAGGGATATATTTATTAACGTTAAATAAAATGTCTACAATTTTATCTTTATATTGCTGTTTACTTTATAGTCATCTTAAAACGATTACGTAAGAAATGTCAGAGGTACGCAACCTTCGAGTTCAACTTGTGTTTACTCTTCGCTTGGCTCGTCTCGCGACTTTCTCACCTTGGCAGTGACCTTCACCTTGGCAATGGAGACGAATATTATATTTATTTTACTTTTTCAAGAGTTTTTGTTATTGTACGTAATCGATCTGTGCTTCCATTCAGTACAATATTGTTACTGAAATAATGATCTTGGTGACTTCATGGATTAGTAAAATAGTACCAGTCTGGGACTGACCGAGTTGACATTATAAAACTATGCAAATTATAAAGTAGGTTTGTAACATTAATCAAGATTTGAAATGGTAACCTGTTGAACACTATAACTCTCTGCCTGCCCCGTAAGGCATCTGAAGTGATGATATAGATAGATAGAAGATTTTTAATATCACGATTGATTGACCTAAGTATAAATTGGTTGAGGCAGTATGGGTATTTATAGTTGAAACTCATAAAGCAGCGCAGTTGGCTTCCAAATTGGCTTAATGTCTAACCACAGAATAAAAATAATCTGGAACCGCGGGCGCACATCGTGTTGAAGCAACAATTAGTACCTGCAAAGCAAGTAGTCATACGTTTACGCGATTAGTCACTCGGCGACCGTCGGGCGCAACAACGTTCTCTACACGTGTCAAATTAAATTTAATTATGGCGTCTTATGGCGTTCTTACCTGCAACAATCCCGTCAAGCTTAAAAAGAAACAGGATGGGATTACATTTCATTTGTAAGTAGCGCAATCGGACATCGTATTATTTAAATATTGAATTAAATGTTCCGTTTATAATTGTCACCGAAAATGATGCGTCCATTTTACTATTGATCTTAGTTGTTATAGTACTAACTTTTATTAATTCAGTTACTTATTACATAATGACATATCTACTTAGGATTACCGCGTACACCCACATTTCAGACAATATTTAAAAAAAATGAATTAACAAAAGGGATATAAAATATAATATATTTTTTTCCGTCCTAAGAATCGATTCCAGAACTTCATAATTGTAACGCAACGACAAAAAAAATAAAAAAAAATATCAAATAATAAATTAAACATTATTAACTTACTGCTAATGGAATCGCGTTTTATTTTAATAACCTACTTAATTACGTCTATTTCTATCGTTAATATATATAATGATACATTTTACTGCTAGAAATAAACAATAATGATTTTATAATTTCTTACTGAAAATTTACCCCAAAAAGTGGTAAATCATTTTTAACTAGCAACATTATGCGGGTGGGAAGTGCGGTGAGTGCGGGGCGTTTGTTGATTTTTTGGCTTCATCGCGCGGCTTGCAATTACGACTGGACGCGGCTTCTGGATTACTGTTATTCTATGTGTCTAACAGATAAGTGTGGCAGCTAGGATCAATGGCTTGGCGTTCTTTTTAAAACACGGAGACGCTACAAACTATTATATATCTCAGATGGACCTAAATCTCGATAGAAAAACTATGTCCGACCTAGGATTAAAACCGGGACCTCGTGACCACTAGTTGCATTGTACGCCACTAGAGCCTAAAGAATAGTCAGTTGCGCTGTCACATATCGTCAGTACACTATTCCCACCACCCTCTTTGGGAATATGAAAGAAGAAAGAAAGATATATTTATTAGCTAGGCTAACAGCCAAGTACGAGTACACTACAATAAAAACAATGATATTTAAAAATAATATGCACTATTTAGCCGCAATAATGGGGAAACACTCAATGTAAAGCTGTGTTGCACCATGAACCAGAACACACAGAACCGTCACGCCTATATTCTCCTAGCGGGGGTGGCAGAGGTGTACTAAGTACACCCACGTTTCACCGACGATGTTAGTGATATTATTTGTTAGTATTTTAGTATTTATTTGATTGAACTTAGGTAATTAAATTAAAAACACGAACTGAACAAAACGACGGAAACAAAAAGTGTATATTTTTTCAAGAGCAGATTACAGAGTATATTATTTTTTCTTTTTTTAAAACGTCATAATATGACAAGTGCACAATATTCACAATAGATGGCGTTCAGTGTTGCAATTAATCATTTCAACATCCTCTTCTTAATTGCAAACCCATAGCCATGGAACAGTCATCAGTCTTCTTTGGAGAAATTGGTTTTGTAAGTATGTCAGCAACCAATCTTGAGTCCCAACATAGCAGAGTTGAATTTCCTTATCAGCAACTCTTTGTCGGAGAAAATGATGTCTCAAATCAATATGTTTGCTGCGAGCACAGTAAGAATCAATACCTGCAAATTTGATTGCGCTTTGATTATCACAATAAATTATGGTAGGCACATCTGTAAGCTTCCAATTTAGTTCCGACTCTAAATGCCTTAGCCACATAGCCTCCTGTGTGGCCGTAGCTAGTGCCATATATTCAGCCTCCAAGGTTGATAAGGCAACTGTGTTCTGTCGTTTAGAACACCATGAGACTGAAGCACCCTGAAACAAAAAAGTGTAGCCAGAGCATGATCTCCGGCTGCTAATGTCAGAAGCCCAATCTGAATCACAGTAGCCAAACACTCTTCTTTCATCTTTATTTTGGCTCAATTTTAATTCATAATCCTTAGTTCCTTTTATGTAGCGTAGCACTCTTTTAACTGCTAACCAGTGTTGTATTTCTAGTTTGTTGTTGAAACTACTCAATTTGTGTACAACAAAAGAGATATCTGGTCTTGTGCCTTGTGATAGGTAAAGCAAACTCCCAATAGCTTCTTGATAAGGTACATTACTAATAATATTATTTTGATCTCCTGTGCTGATCAATTTAGAGCTAAGATCACAGGGCGAATGGACTGGATTACAATCTGTGATATTGAATCTCTGTAGGATATTTTCTATATAAGCAGTCTGATCAATATAAATTTGGTCTCTGGCCGCGTTTTGGCTTATCCTCCAGCCAATAAAATAATTGACAGGTCCCAGCGATTTCATTTCAAATTTACTTTTAAGTTTTCTCTTCATTATTATAAAAAATTATTAATCATCCACATATATCAATATAAAGATGATGCTTCCATTATCATTTCCGTGGTAAATACATGGATCAACAGATGTACTTTTCAATCCCAACTGTTTGAGAACAGAAGTAAGTTTCAAATTCCATTGGCGACTCGCCTGTTTTAAGCCATAAATAGACTTATTTAATCTGCAAACTTCTTGTCCGTGTTCATAGCCAGGTGGTTGATTCATATATATTTCCGCATCTATATCTCCCTGCAAAAATGCTGTAACTGCATCCATTTGATCTATATATAAGTTTTCTTTTACAGCTACTGCAAACAAATATCTTATTGAAGTATGCCGTACTACAGCAAAAATTTCATTAAGTTCAGTTCCTTTCCTCTGTCTGAATCCTTTTATGACTAATCTTGCTTTGTATCGTACACTTCACCATTTGCATCTATTTTCATTTTGGAAACCCATTTGCAAGGGATTATTCTTTTGTCTTCAGGTAGAGTTACCAATGTCCATGTATTATTCCGAAGGAGCGATTCATACTCGCTATCCATAGCTTCTTTCCACTCTTTTGCTTTTGGGCTTGAAAGAGCGACTTCCACAGTCTCTGGTTCCTTTAATAATGCTGATAAACTTGTTGGTTTCTCTTCGTAACAAAAATAAGTAGTTGGTTTGATATTCCTTGGCCTCAGAGTTATATTTCTTAATGGTATGGAATCGTCATCAAATCTTTCCGGTGTGTAATCTGGGTCATTATCTCTTTCTGAATTTGATATATCACTGCTGGCATCATACAATTGTTCCTCTTCTGAACTTTCATTTACTAAAGTATCGGTATCAGATTCTTGTTTGGCTGTCGTTTCCTGTTCTTGCAAAGAAGTGAGTGGCATAATTACACAATTATTCCTAGCTGTGTGTTCCAAGAAAACAACATCTCTACTCTTGTATATTTGTTTTTTACTCTTATCATAAATCTCTAGCCTTTAGTGTATTCGCAATAACCCACAAATATCATCTTAGTAGCTTTTGAATCCCGTTTTCGTCTGCTTTATTTTGGTACATGAACCATTGCGTGACAACCAAATATTTTCATGTTATTTAAATTTGGTCTTTTACCTGTCCACATTTCATATGGTGTCTTGTAGTCCAAAGCTTTTGTTGGTGAACGATTTGTTATATATGCCGCTGTTGAAACCGCCTCAGCCCAAAATATTTTCTGTAGTCTAGAATTCAAAATTAGGCATTTAGCTCTCTTAACTAATGTGCGATTCATACGCTCTGCCATACCGTTTTGTTGTGGCGTATATGGATTACTTGTTTGATGCTGGATACCAGATTTACACAAAAACAATTTAAACTTATTGTTTATATATTTTTTTCCATTATCTGTGCGCAATGTCTTTATTTTCTTATTAGTTTCATTTTCTTCTAAAATCTTAAATTCTTTAAATTTTTCTAAAGTTTCAGACTTGCTCTTCATGAAATAGACAGATACTTTCCTACTGTAATCATCTATGAAAGTAACATAATATCTGGCACCTCCAATAGAACTTGTCTCCATCGGACCACATAAATCTGAGTGAATTAATTGGAGCAATTCTGAAGCCCTAATACCCGTATTTTTAAATGGTTGTCTACTCATTTTTCCCTCTAAGCAAGTTGTGCAAACTTGATTACTTTTTTCGATAATTCAACCCCTTCTGCACTATCAGTTATTTTCTGTAAGTCTGTGAAATTGAGATGGCCCATTCTTAGATGCCATAAATTTATATCTCGCTCATCTGTTGTTGATAGCAATGCCGGTGCTTCAGAAACATTGTTCAATATATACATGTTATTGCGATGCAATGCTGTCAATATTAACTTATTATTTTGATATATCTGACAACCATCTCTCTCAAACTCACTTCACAGCCATTATTTACCATTTGACTTACAGAAAGTAAATGAACTGTTAGTGTGGGTACATATAAAACATCTCTGACCTGTATTGTCCGTATTATGCCATCTGAGCCTCTAATCTGAAAATCCACCTTGCCACTGCCTTTTACTGCTACTGTTTTATTGTCTGCAACCTTAATATTGTTGATAGTTAATGGGAATACATTATACATCCAATTCTTGTTATTGCACATATGCAATGATGCTCCGGAATCAACGTACCAGCAACTTCCATTCAATTCAGCAGCAACTGGAAAAGCAGCATAATAACCATTATTAGAATTGTCATTGTTTGACGGACCCTTTTTTTTTGTCTTTAACGTAGCAATCCCTACTCATGTGACCATACTTGTTACATACAAAGTACCGTGGCCCTTTGGGTTGCCCTTTCCTCTGAAATTGGTTATTAGGATTTTTTGGCATTGACTTTGACGTAATATTTTGTTTATTATATGACTTGGCATAGTAAGCAGCTGAATCTGATACCTTAACTTCTTGTAACAACTTAGTTTTTACATAATCTGCAGTAATATTCACACCGGAGCTCTCTAAGGCCTTTATCATTGGCTTGTAGTAATCAGGGAGGCCAGCGAGCAGCAACGTACCCAGCCACTCGTCTCCTACTACAAAATTGATATTTCTTAACTTGTGAGCTGTTGACATTACCTTATTGACATATTCCTCGACACTCGAGCAATTGTCCAAGTTAGTGGTGACCAAATCTCTCAATAAACCTACTTTTCTACTAAGCCCTGAGTCATCAAACACTTTTTCAAGTTTGGTCCAAACCTGTTTCGCTGTTGTAGCCTCTTGTACATGGAAGTAATTAACTGGGTCTACCAACAGTATTATTTTCGATTTTGCTTTTGTATTTTTCTTGCTATTAGATACATAGCCTGAGTCAGATTCAACCTCCTGCCACAATTCTTCATGTTCGAGGTAGTTTTTCACGGCAAACTTCCAACTTTGGTAATTTTCTGTTCCAATTAGCTTTTCAATTGTACCCATTGATATTTGTGATGCCATTTTATTAAGTACTTTTCTCAAAAAAAATTAGGCTGAAATTGCTGGGATAAAAAAACGAACTTGCCGGCAATGGCCGGTTTTGAGGTTATCTAACTTTAATCTAATTGAATCACAGCACTTATGTTTCGAATTACTTTTCTAATATACTATCGGACATATATAGCTTTGATATTATTTGTTAGTATTTTAGTATTAATTTTATTGAACTTAGGTAATTAAATTAAAAACACGAACTGAGTAAAACGACGGAAACAAAAAGTGTATATTTTTTCAAGAGCAGATTACAGAGTATATTATTTTTTCTTTTTTTAAAACGTTATAATATGACAAGTGCACAATATTCATAATAGATAGCGTTCAGTGTTGCAATTAATCATTTCAACAGTTAGGTCGCATGTAATAGGGGGCGAGCCTATTGCCATATACCGGGCACAATTCCAGACTCCGAACTCATACTGGGAATTCTCCGTTAGAAAAACTATATTTGTCCGACCTAGGATTTGAACCCAGGACCTCGTGATCACAAAGCGATGCGCTTTGTGATCCACTAAACCAACGAGGGAGACCATCATTTTTTCTGTATCATCACTTTAGATCCCTAGTGGGGTAAGCAGAGAGTACAGGGTTCCAACAAGTGAACTTAAGGCGTACTTTTTTAGGATTAGTATAATATCAGCACATACAGCTCCACGACTGGGCAGAGGCCTCACAAATGGAGGTGAGATAGATTAGGTCATACTTCACCCCCGAGGACGGCGGCGTGGTGTGGCCCACGTCGCCATGAGCACCGCGTCGGTGCGAGGGGAGCGTGTCATGAAGTCTCCCTCCGATGGCGGGCTCGTCAGAGCGCGGCACAAGAGTGTGCCATGCCATGCCACCGGTGCGTTCCATATGGAGATCCCGGAGCCCCTCCAAAGTGTTAATGTTGGCTACCCTGTGGTTTTTAGTCGGTAGTACTCCGACACGCCCCGCAAGCTTCCCCCGAGGCTCGCGCAAGTCCTATGCAGGATTTTAACCAGTAAAAAACAAAAATATCATACTTCACCGGGTGGACCCGGTGCAGATTGGTGGAGGCAGGTTTGTGGCCACCTGCTGTTGGAACTTATCAAGCCGCCTATAAGACTACCAACTCGGCTTAACGACTACCAAATTAAGTGGTACCAACGGCTTGGCGTGCCTTCTAAAGCACAGAGACACTCGAATACGAAAATAGAACTAACGGTCACCCATCTCAAGCCAACCGAGTAAGAACACCGGGGTCGTACAGCGCTACGAGCATCTTCATAGGATTAGTATGAACATTATTTACAATTATTGAATATTCTTTCACTGAATAATTAACGACTTCTCAAAAACTTCCAAGTTTGTACTTGCACGTTTCAAGCATGACTCATTTTTAAAAGGCATCTAACAATTAAACCTCATACTTCCTTACAAAAGATTCTTACGCCATTGTTATCGCATGAACACCGTACTTACCCCATAGAAAAAACTATAGCTGTATGCATTGTCGCGATTTCCTGCCCACCCCAAGAAAAAAAAGTTACAGGTAAGGTAATTTTTTTCATGGTCAGGTATTTGGTTCCAAGAAGTGAGGATTGCAAAATGTAGTATTGTCTGTTTAAGCCAAAAGTTTAAGGTTCAAAATGGGGATTGTTTTTAGATTTTCGAAATTACTGCTCATGTTACCCCTGGGGTGTGAAGACAAATAAATTTTGAGAGATTATTTATTACGAAAATATGTTTGTTTAATTATTGTGTTTTAAATTGTTTTTTGACTAATTTTCTGAATTTTTGCCTTCCCTAGTATATGAGAAAGGAGACAAAATTATATTATCTACAGAGTAGTTTAATGCCAACTTGACCCAAAACTTCTTAATATAAATGAATTCACATTCAACTTTTTTCCGTTATTTTTTTGTTTTTGTTTTAATTCTGAATCGTTTATGTAATGTTAAAACATGATTATTTTTATGTAGCCCCTAACATTAGGAATTATTCCTAATAACATAGGGTGCATTCTCAAACACGGAATTCACAAACGATCAACCAAACATTTGTGGGCCACAAAAATGTGCCGTGAGGGGATCGTATACCTGACCTATCTGTCCAGAAAGTGAAGCGGATTACGCTTTATCCACTAGACTATGGCTAATAACTTTCTAGGTACTTTGTATAAAGAATGTACAAGTAAAGCCATCCATATTCGATTTTAATGTTTAAACAAGCCTTACTTCGCTGTAGGTCTGACAACATTCAGAGAAATCCAAAATCCAAACAATTAACTCTATTGTTTGTAAAACATTTACCATAATCCGGGGTCTTATACCTGTGCATAACATTACAAGTTGCCCGGCTTGTCCCTTTCTTTGTCCCTAATTGCTGGTCAAAAGGACCAAGTGCACCTTTCTCCCGAGGGTCCAGTCTCGTTAAGGTCGCTTCTACCTGATTATCGATTTTCTAGTGAATATGCATGTTATAGATGAGTTTACAATTGCCGTTTTGGCGTTTTGGTTCGTTGTACTTTGGAATTTATTTATACCACGGATGTTTGAATGAGGTGAGGGATAAAAGACTTATCTCCGAAGGCGGATTATTAAAATGCTGTGATGGATAACAAGAGAGGTATAAACGTGGTTTTTAAAGCCTGTCTTAGTGATAGCCGTGGCATACTATATCTGCAACTAAAGGCGAGCAGATGCTATGTTGGCCTCAAAAACATTTATATACTTTTGAAGATACTGGTATATTGAAGCATATAGGAAAAACCTGATGGAGGAAAGAAAAGTAGGTAACAACGTTGAATTTGCTACTAGTACTGCTATTAGTTTCATAGCAATCCTAATTTCATCATGTTTTGTTTACCAGGACCCCTTCCTAAAAAATATTTTTTTGCGTATTGATAGATATTTATATACCGAGTTCTTTATATTACACATGGAATAAAACTGATGAATTTTCGGATTTTATCGCGGTCTATTTTTGAACTTTAAGTTTCCGACGTTTCAAGTGCTTTGCACCCATGGTCACGGGAAGGACTGAGATGTTATACGTCCAAAAGCCATAGTTGTTCCGGGGTACCCTCGAACTTCTTAACTATTTTTGTTGGTCCAATCCACGCAGAATGAGCTCACCGTGTCTTGAGGCCTTGCAGTCTTATGATTGGTTTTGGATTTGATTATATTAATTACCGGATCCCAAGTCGACGGAAGCACCCATCCATCTTCTCTATTGAAATTAGGATGTTTACTAATTTCAATAACCTCGCGAACCATCTTTGGTAGGAATCGGTATCCTTTCACGAAAATATTTATATCTAAATGCTGAAAGCATAGCTGTTGATATAAGTATTGTAAAGTAGGGCAACTTGTAGGTTTTCCCTACCTAGTTGGTTAAAAAAGTGTCAAGATTTGTCTATTTATCTATCTATCTATATCATTTGCCTCTGCAACATTTAACTGCCTCGTTGGTCTGGTGGTAAAGCGCATAGCTTTGTGATCACGAGGTCCAGGGTTCAAATCCTAGGTCGGACAAATGTAGTTTTTCTAACGAAAAGTTCCAAGTATGAGTCCGGAGTCTGGAATTGTGCCCGGTATATGGCAATAGGCTCGCCCCCTATTACATGGGACCTAACATCGTCGGCGAAACGTGGGTGTACTCAGTACCCCTTTGCCACCCCCTCTGAGGAATATAGGCGTGACGGTGTTATCTATATCATCACGCCAGATCCCTTGCGGGGTAGGCAGAGAGTACGGAGTTCCAACAGGTGAGGTTGCATTATGTAAATATATATTAATAAATTATAGTATAGTAGAATAATATATATATATGTGCTGGAGCAAGTGAATGAGTTTGTATATCTTGGATGCGCCTTCAGTAAGGATGGGAAATACACCGCTGATATAGAGAGAAGAGTGAATGCAGGTAATGGAGTGAATGGTGCGATGGGAAGGCTACTTGGGAGCCGGCATTTAAGCCAAAAGGCGCAGCTGGCCATGCATAACGGAGTGCTTGTCCCAACGCTGTTATAGGGCAGTGAGAGTTGGGTATGTAAGAAGGAGAACGAAAGCAGGATAAATGCGGTCGAAATGCGATCTCTGCGGAAGATGTGCGGAGTCACGCTGACCGACCGTATTCGCAACAGCGTAGTAAAAAAGCGAGTAGGTATGAAAGATAGTATCGGTGTAAAGATGAGAAAGGGTATGCTCCGTTGGTTCAGGCATATAGAAAGAATGCCAGAAGAAAGAATGACAAAACAGATATACAATGCGAAAGTGGAAGGATGTAGGTGCCGGGGAAGACCTAGACTATCTTACCATGACCAAATAGACCGTGTCTTAGCTGAAGGGCAAGTCAAGAGTCTCCGTAACCGGAGAGTGTGTATGAGACAAACTATGAGAGTGGAGGAAGCCAGAGAGGTATGTAAGGAAAGAACCTGTTGGAACTCTGTACTCTCTGCCTACCCCGCGAGGGAGCTGGTGTGATGATATAGATATAGATAGATAGAATAAATTATATTAAAATAAAATAAATAAACTCTCATGACTGTAACTTCGAAAGAAAAAACAGATTACATTTTATATTTAAAAAATAATACTAATGAAGGAATAATTTAGTTCATTTTGGATTGAGTGAAAAATAGCAGTAAGCTCCTTATCATAACATACAGTTTTGTATTTATAAATATATATCGGATTCCATTATACGTTGGAATCGTATTTAAGTACATAAATATTTTTCATAAATACTAGGAAGGCGTGATAAAATTCACGTAAAATTTTCCTCAAAAACAAACATTTCGTATACAGTTATCGATCACATTTATGTTTGTTTGACATGCCATTCGTAACAAAAGGTGAGATCCTCAGAAAAAGTAATAAAGCATTATCTAGACTAGATCTTTTATATTTTATTGTAGTCATGACAACTCACTCAGTCGATGTTTGGATTTCATAAAAAGTCCAACGGTAATCTTGAAAGTGTCTGAAATGCGGTGTAAAAGGAAGATATTGCATCGCGTTATAGTGAATAAGACAATGTGCAAGAATAAAGTAGTATACAGTATTAAGTTTATGTGAATGCCGTCGGTAAAACGCCGCGTGCGCATCCCGTACGGAAGACTTCAACGCGCTGCCTCCGTTGCGTTCGATTAAAAATATTGAGTTATTATGTTACTTTAATTAATTTATTAAATTATACACTTGTTTATCTAAATATAGAGTACAATCTGACTGAATCATGACTACGGGGTATTACATTAAATTATACATTTAATTTGGTTCATTTTATCCTAAATTTAGTAATAATTTTTTTTTTTTCAATTACGAGTTGGATGTTATAAAGTTGCGTTAATATATTGCATTGAATTTTATTAGTAGAAATGCGATAGATTTCTTATATTTAACATTTATATTTATTTTTTATATGTGAGTTCATTTATATGGCAGATTGTGTGAGCCAAAAAAATTGAATAATAACTATTGTAGAAGTTATTAATTGAATTGATTGCAGACAAGAAAACGTTTTTCAAGATTGCTACGTTTTATGATGTATAGAAGTCATATACTTTATTAGTCCTTGGGAAAAAAGTGTGATTGCGTCGCTAATACAGTCCAAACTGTTGATGGTTTCTATATATTTGGATGCAATGCTGTAGTAACCAGTTCTCTTCCTACGACCTTCTACAACTCTAGGACATTGACTTCTAATATCCAATTAAGCTGTACAATGTCTAAAACTAATAACACAGCACACATGTAAGATCATATAAAATAATAAGTTTTCCCCAACATACTCACGGTCATCTAACTCTTCCTCATAATCCGAGAAACACCTTTCCTCCTTCAGATTCTGATTGTTCGGTTGCTGGTAAAACCTTTCAGATTTTATGTACATTTTTAGGTACATTACAATGAATCACACATCACACATATAACACAGTTCACAAGATCACAATCTGTCATCGATACAAATGTTAGAAGGAAAATGTTGCACTCTTAAAATGAATGTCACTTAATCATTTAACAGTTATGCACTTCATAGTTTAATTAAATCGATATTTATTCTATGAGATAATAAATCTAGTATTTACGATCGATAGAATAATCTCTTAATAATATATAAAAAAGTCAATCACTAATTAAAAAAATATTCACTCATTCATCAAAACGAGTTTTCGATATTTTTATCGAAAACTCCATATTTTTCGATATGAGAGAATCACTAATTACAAAAACAAAACACTCAAAAATATCCAACACAAAGTACAATACACAAAATTTACAATAATCACTGGGAGAGTAATCACATAAAACGTAAATCAGTGGGGTAGACGGTAGGTTCGTGTTTACGATCCGCCCGGTAACCGTCGGCACGCGCAGCCGGGTTGACGTGCGCACGAACACTGCCCGCGACCCGGCCACTATCGGACCTTTGACAAAAAAAAAGGAAATACAGGTAGTGGTTTAGTGGACGCGCAGGCGAAATGGATTTTGGGTTTCGGTCCCACGTGGTGTTTGTGTGGTTCGCGTGGGCAGATTTTTTGGAATATTGTTATGTGTTTTTGATTAAGTTATTTTATTTGCATGTATTATAAGGATGGCTATGTTGACGGATAATTATCAACACTATGGATATTAAATACTCATATTGGTGTCGAATAAGTTTAGATTATGTGCTCAAAATCAAAATCAACAGTTTTTTATTCATGTAGATCAAGAAGTACTTATGAATAGTCAAGAAATATAAATCTTTCGAGCGATTACTTAAGACCACTTCTCCACCGGAATGACATTCCGGTGGAGAAGAAAGGCAAGGATCTCTCACAAAGGTTACTTGAAAAAGAAGAGTTTGAAAATCATTTTTGTAAACTTGCGTTAAGGCTTGAATGTAAATTAAACATACTCATGGTATCAACCAGTGTCTTTGACACTCTCATTTACATAATAAAGACTTAGAAAAGATGTATAATAACAAAATGTAACAATAATAATAAGAATTAGGATTATCCATCAGGAACTTGCTCTTAAATATGGCCTTGTGGACTCTGAAGTACCGTACTACCAGTACCAGCCTCTTCCAGTTCTCGAAAGTGGTCATATCACGCTCTACTGGGATCGATCTATTATCACGGACAGGACTATTGTAGCCAATAAGCCTGATATCGTGATAATAGATCGATTGATGCGTCGTGTAATGCTAGTTGATGTCACCATTCCGCATGAATAGAACCTTGTGAAGGCCGAAAAAGAAAAATCATCTAAATATTTGGACCTGGCCCATGAGGTTACTGCCATGTGGAATGTTGATTCAACTATTATTATTCCGATAGTCGTTTCAGTCAACGGCCTCATAGCGAAGAGCTTCGATAAACACCTTGAGAAGCTCTCGCTAGGCAGTTGGGTGAAGGGCCTGATGCAGAAGGCAGTAATGTTGGACACGGCGCGCATTGTGAGGAGGTTCCTCTCTTTGGAGCCCTGACCACCGGTAGCTTGGGTCGTAGACCTTGCTGTCGGTGGATCACATTTTTTTTTAAACAATATATATAATAATATTTGTATTTTGTATTTTTATATATCTTTTATAAGAAATTATACTTAATAAATATATACATAATAAGAAATATCTTCAAAAAGGTCGCTGGGACAGACTGGATGCGGAAGGCGGAGTACCGTGTGCAATGGCGCATGTTAGGAGATGCCTATGTCCAGCAGTGGACTACGATAGGCTGATTGATTGAAGAACAATCTGCTTCCCATAAAATATATAATGAGTGCGAATAAAATACTTGGTTATAGCTTCAGTGTAATGCCGAACGAGCCAAAGTTCAACAGAACTACAGATTTATTCAGTCCAAGGATGGAGGACGGTTCAGTCTCCACCAGCAGCATCCGTTCACAAGTATGAATTAAGATGCAGACATCACTCTCCTTGACCACATTGGAGGTAAGAGAGTGACGCGCTCCACAGAGCCGCCATTAGCAGAGACATTTTAGTGAGCATAACCAATTCAAGACCCCATCGATATCGTTCTAAAATAATATTTAAAATCAATTTGAATGCACGCTAGGCAGTAGACGCAGCACTTATCATATTCTTGTAAATATCAGGCAATTTGTGTAAAGGTATTTTTATCATTCAAAAAAGTATTTTACAGTGTAGGTTGATTGTGTAGAGCAAAATTGAGGTAGATGGGCAAGCTCTACATTACGTCGATGAGTACATATACCTGGGCCAGATAGTTTCCTTCAAAAACAGGCAAAACAAAGAAATCGATCGTCGCATCGAAAACGCCTGGAAGAGCTACTGGTCCATGGGGCAGCTTATGAAAGGCGACCTGCCTTTAACATTAAAACGGAAACTTATCGACATGTGTATCTTGCCCGTTCTTACCTACGGCGCTCAAACGTGGTCACTAACCGAGGCTCAAAAGTCCAAACTCAAGGTTTGCCAGCGAGCAATGGAGTAGCATCTTAGGCATTAAACGTATCGATCGAGTACGGAACACGGTGTTACGCTCCATGACCCGTATTGTAGACGTCGGAGTTAAAACCGCGACATTAAAATTGAATTGGGCGGGTCACCTGAGCCGAATGGATACAAATAGATGGGCCAAACTGTGTACCGAGTGGGTTCCACAACAAGGTCATCGTCGCCGAGGCAGGCCCAGGAAGCGGTGGCGTGATGACCTCAACGCATATCAAAAAGATTGGCCATTATTGACTGGGGATAGAGATCGTTGGAGAAAGGAGGGGGAGACCTTTGCCCTGCAGTGGGACACATTAGATTAATACAGTGTAGATGAGAGAGAGATGAGAAGACAGAGAGAGAAATAGAACTGATGATGAGCTTATTGCCAAAATGACATGCTCTAATTTTGAATTGCTAATTTTATCTGTAGTTATAATGCAGTGTGTAGTTATAATTTGAATAGTAAAAAACTCTGATAAGCTTTCCCTCTATCAGATTGATTTACACACACAACACGAAATTTATACAGAAACAACCAGACCGAAACAAACATTTGTAGGTAACACAAAGATTTGTCCCGTGCGGGTATCGAACCCGTGACTACTTGATCCAGTGGGCTGAGCGGGTTAAGCTCTTAACCATTTGACAAAGCCTTCAACAATTTCTAGTATTTGTACCAACATTAACCTTTGCTAAAGTAAGTATACTATGTACCTATATCTGTCTATCGTTATAGGAATAACGGTGGATATCATTTTAATATAAATATATACAAATATTGTCGATATAATACACATAATCTATCATATTATAATAGAAAATGGTAGATAATGTAATTTGACATGTTAACACTTATTTATATATTCAAGCTGCTCCCATTGTAAACTCGAAACATCTCTCAATATAATTAACAGATAAATTATTATTAGTACCGTTTATTATTATTTGATAACTTCAAATCACTTTCCGAACACAGTTGAATGGTCATCAATTATTATTAAAAACGTAAATCAGAATAATAGTGTATTACATACCTAACAAATAAGGTCGAAATTTTATTAAATTATTCATTTATAAATAATGCATGGAATTGTGACGGTGGCTACCGTGTTACAGTCAGAATGGCTAAATAACATACTGGATGTACGCTATCAGATTTTTTTATTAAACTTTTTACATAAATAAATGGTTCCTTCGAACTCGGAGATATTTAAAAAAGACACAAGCCTAGCTTCCCAGCGCCTTCATTTAGAAGTTTAGTCTGCTTCAGGAATAGTAGAAACATCTACATTTCATTTTTTTGTTATTTAATTTTATAAAAGTTAGGAATATCATTTAGTATCATCAACCGATATTTCGACTACTATAATATAAATGTTTGCTATTAGCCTTAATTTTATTATACTGTCGTTATTACTTCCTGAGAAATAAATAAAACTTCAAACGTATTTTGAAAAGTTGATATATGTATGCCCTTGAAACTTTAATGTTAATCATACGTGAACTCTAAAATTTCTGGATTCTTACAAAGTAATACCATTGTGACACCTTATGAAATCTTTGTTATAATGCTTGGTATAAAAAATTATAAATTATTCATAATTAATACTTAAGATTTATATTTCTTCTACCTTCTAGTGCCTTTTAGCCATTTAATTTTTTTAGGAATATCAAAATTTTTTGAAGTTTAACTACGAACGTACGAATAGACTGACGTTAAAGTACCGCTATCAACTTGATATGTCATCCTTTTTACAATTATATGTTTTATATAAAGACTAGTTTCTGACCGCTACGTCGTCCACGTTAACTTTATATAGAAAACTAACATTTTTTCGGGATTAAAATCCTATGTATAATTCAAGTAATAAGCTCTCTGTGTGCCAAATTTCATCTAAATCCGTTCATTCGTTTTTTGACAACGTTACGTTCGTGTTACGCCATCTGGGAAGTGTAGACTTAAAAAATATAACTCGGAGTTATTTATCACGTATACTCAGGATGTTTTCAACCCAATATCGACGGTTTATGGCAAAATCACAATAGGTCGATGCGTGGGCGCCATGACACATTCTACATGTTGTCAAGAAAACTTAAAATTATGTTGCTTTTTACCTAATTTGGACATAATAATAGTCCAACACACGAAAATTTGTCCGCCATCGTTAAATTATAATGTGACTAATGGTCAATTGCGTTTTTAATGTCAAACGTTTAGTGTTGATAATTTAATTATTAATTTGTTGAAGACTATATCGTTGTTTTTAAAGGTTATCTTTAAATATTTCCTGTGACCATATATGGTTTTTGTTGACATTAGGTATGAAATGTTAATATTATATTTTTCGTGTGTTTGCATTCTTAATAGACGAAGTATATTAAACTAACCTATTTTAACATCAAACAGCCTTTTCTGCGTAAGCTGACTCAGATTATTCTAGTAAATCTAGTTTTTTTTTACTTGACATAAGACGAGTCTGTTACTGTGGTCTTCATAGGTAAGCTTATGAACATAATTTTCACATGCCAAAAAATCCAGACGGATACTAAATCTATGGATCACAAAAATATTTGTCCCGTAAGAAAATCAAAGTAACAACATCTAGATGCAGTGAGATAAGCAGACGTAGGACTTAGCGCCAACATTTAAAGTAAAATAGGAGATCAGCCTAAATTATCTCATTGGTGGGCAAAGGTCTCTTAGAAATTTAGGTGAGAAGAATAGGTCATGCAACATGCAGATTCAATGCGTATTGGGGGATGATTCACTGAGTAAGTTGTAACCATGTTTTAAATCAAATCGTCAAATCTCTTGCGTGGTAGGCAGTGTATAGTGCTTTCTTTATAGACTTATCTGGCTTCCTCCACTCTCATTGTTCTTCCCATTTATACTCGCCAGTTACGGAGACTCTTGACTGTATATATAATGAATAAAAATGCGTGACTTACAAACTCATTTTTCTCAAAAGTAAGCCTATGATGTAACTACTATATGGTTTATTAAAGTGTTGTTAATATATTTTAGCGTTAGCCGCCTTACAGTTTTAGAATTTTCTTGTCAAGATAATTTGTTCTTATTGTTGGAATTCTATCTTGGTCTATCATTATTTATTGCCGATCAGAATCCTAGGGTGGCCATAAAGGTAGCGATATGCTTTTCAGAGCTGTATGTTATTTTGACTGCCTTAAGGCATATTATACACAAGTTAATGGTTCTGATTAAGGCACTTATGCGGATTATTAATCGTATGAACAGCTTGTGAGTTCAGTGTTTACGGATGTCTAACGCAGTGTTACTCGTGCGGGTTGCCTGCGTCGATAATTCATAATAAACGCCCCTAAGAGCATAGAGTATAAATGTTGATAGAATGAAAAAGTTAGTTCAGTAACTGGATAATAAGGAAATCTCTTCTCTTCTCTTCTTCAGCCGAAAGACGTCCACTGCAGGACAAAGGCCTCCCCTAAAGACCGCCACAACGACCGGCTTTGTGCTGTACGCATCCAACTTCTTCTACTTCTTCTAAATAATGTGTTAAAATTCAATTGTTATTTCGTATAAAAATATTATAAACTGAATTAGCGCAGTGGTTAAGAGCTTAAGCCGCTCCGCCCACTGTGTCTTATAGTTGTGTGTTCAATTGCCGCACGAAACATATATTTGTGTGACCCAAAATTACTTTTTTCGGTCTGGGTATTTGTGTATGTGAATTTTCATGTTTATAAACGCACCCACGACACAGGAATAAATCAAAGTGTGGGGCTATGTTATAAAAAAAAATCGTCCTTAAACTGATACAAAGCTCAATATTATAGGTCTATTGCTTAGACCACAGCACTACATTAAATGTCCACATCTGACTATTAAAACATGATTCCAACTCATAAGTCGCTTGTTTACTGGCTCTACCGCGTTATCCACATAATTTGTACTTTAATGTGTCTTGAAATTTTTGCGGAGGCGTTATATTGTTATAGAAAGTCTGGTTATAGATAGGCATTGATTGGGTATACCCCTCTAGTATTTATGAGTATTAGTAGAAGTTATTTGAATAAAATCTTTGTTTAAAGGTCAGTATTTCCATAGAATTTGTAGGTAGGTAGATAAGTAATAAGTTAGACGGGATGTTTTTAAGCTAATTCTTTTAAAATTATGTCAGTGTGTTTGAATCCAATTCACATTTTAACGATATAATTTTTCCCTGTAGTCTTCCCTGTTAAAGGATTGTCCAAAAGTGAAATTGTCCAAAGCAGTGATAGCCTAGTGGTTAGACCGTTGGACTGCAAAGTCAGAGGTCTCGGGTTCAAACCCAGGCACGCACCTCTGTCTTTTCGAAAGCATGTGCGTATTTAAAATTAATTATCACTTGCTTTAACGGTGAAGGAAAACATCGTATGGAAACCTGCATGCCTAAGAGTTTCTCGAAGGTGTGTGAAGTTCGCCAACCCGCACTGGGCCAGCGTGGTGGACTATGGCCTAAACCCTCTCAGTTGGAGAGGAGGCCCGTGCCCAGCAGTGGGATAGTTTCTTAACAGGGCTAATATTATAATATTATAAGTGTGCTGGCGAGATAGATTAATATTCTGCATTACACCCCTCGCACAGACTAGTAAGTTTATTACCATTCATGGGATGATTAACACTTTAGAAGCAAAATAATTGTGAGGATTTTGCATTTTAATGGAACAAAAAGTAGTATGCTTTATCTAGTCTAAGTCATGGCAAACGTTATTTCTGTTTACTCTCAGTGGGCTATATCATACTAGTCAAATGTTATAAGTATACAATTCAAAAATTTCATTTATTTGACTGACTACAAAGTTAAATTTCCTCTGTTCCAGCTTTTTTAGTTAAGTCAAAGGAATTACCAAAATTATTGAAGATTGAATTCTGATTGGCTACAGAAAAAACAACTAAAGCAAGGTTATTATTATCTAATTTTGGACTTTGAAGCGAGTTGGTATGAAAGATAGTATCGGTGTAAATATGAGAAAGGGTATGCTCCGTTGCTTCGGGCATAAAGAAAGAATGTCAAAAGAAAGAATGACAAAACAGATATACAATGCGAAAGTGGAAGGATGTAGGTACCGGGGAAGATCTAGACTATCTTACCATGACCAAATAGACCGTGTCTTATCTGAAGGGCAAGTCAAGAGTCTCCGTAGCCGGCGAGTGTGTATGAGACGTACTATGAGAGTGGAGGAAGCCAGAGAGGTATGTAAGGAAAGAACCTGTTGGAACCCTTTTATCTCTGCCTACCCCGCGAGGGAGCTGGCGTAATAATATAGATATATTGATAGAATTTTGGACTTAATCTATCTAAAGGCAGTGAAACATCAAATAAATCATAAATACCAATGTCCCAAGTGTGAAATATTCAAAGATCGATATCGATGTCGCGATAATTTATAAACTTTACGCTGCCACTGTCGATTCGTCTACTTTATAACTACAGAACAGCCGTATATTAGCCATTATCAATTTAAACTCGCAATATTATAGAGTGTAAAATAACTATTATGTGCGAACGATTATCGCTTGACAATTTTATTGCTCTTGTGTTGGGCGTAAACTGGTGTCGCCCCGCTGTTTTGTCTTAGGGAATTCGTAAGTTCAGTTTAATGAAATCAGCCTATACCGCCTTACTGCTAAGGAAAGACTATATCTTACAAATGAAAATGGGAGAGAGTAAATCGACGGGTGCAAAGCCCTACAAGTCATCTACAAAATAGTGATTTTTACTCTTTTTACCCTATCTTACTGAACACAGTGAACTGTATAATATAGATAAATTATTTTATAATCAAATCACTGCTCCATTGAAACCAGTCAATAATATAAAAAATGATAACTCTTTTTCTTGCTAAGCTCTCTACTTAACAGTTACTAGTAGTTCCAGTATTCTCTGTTTAAAAGTTAGAGAGCAACTTCTAGAAAATATGCCGCTATTAACATGAAAACTATATTCAACAGAAAAACTCTTTCTTTATTGTATAATAATTATGTACGCCATTCTAAGCTATTCTAAGCCGGGAACCACGCCGCGTGGTTCCCGGCTTAGAATAGGACCAACCCATCTCATCCCATCGGGTGTCGTACAAGGCGACTAAGGGAAAACTAGGGAATGGGCAGCAGCGTTCCCTTAACACTTCTACCATCAAAAACTGCGCTCGCCAACCCGCCTGCCAAGCGTGGCGAGTATGGCAAACACCCCCAATTTATTAAAATGGAAGATAAGAATAAAACCAGGCCCCTAGTCCCCGGCGGTCCTGTTCGTCCTGGCCACGGTAGCAGCTATGGTAACGACAGGACAAGGGGTGCTAAGAATCTCCGGCAGAGATTCGGCTACCACCAACATCGAAAATTGGCCCTGGTGACATACAATGCACGCACGTTAAGGACAGATGAGAAGCTTGTTGAGCTGGAAGAAGAGATAAACAAGTTGCGGTGGAATATTGTTGGTTTATCGGAGGTCCGAAGAAAGGGCGAGGACACGATAACCTTAAAATCCGGCAACTTGTTTTACTACCGGGAGGGTGAACAGCAGTCCCAAGGTGGTGTCGGATTTATCGTCCACAAGTCACTCATTGACAACATTGTGTCCATCACTAGTGTGTCGAGCAGGGTAGCGTACCTGATACTCAGAATATCCAAAAGATATTCGCTGAAGGTCATACAGGTCTACGCACCGACCTCGGCATACTCAGATGATGACGTCGAAGTAATGTATGAGGACATTAGTAGAGCCATACATACTTCCAAAGCACACTTTACAGTGGTTATGGGTGACTTCAATGCGCGGCTGGGCAAACGGGGCGATGATGAGTTGAGAGTGGGGCAATTTGGATATGGGCAGCGCAACCCCAGGGGTCAGAGGCTGGCCGAATATCTGGAGAAGGAGGGACTCTTTATGATGAACTCTTTCTTCCGGAAGCCGCCTCATAGAAAATGGACCTGGATGAGCCCTGATGGTTCCACAAAAAATGAGATAGACTTCATCATGAACACCAAGCGACAAATATTTAATGATGTCTCCGTGATTCACAGGGTAAAAACCGGCAGTGATCACCGAATGGTCAGAGGCACATTAAATATTAATGTCAAAATGGAAAGATCGCGTCTGATGAAGTCTACGCTCCGACCTTCTTATGCACACATCCAAAACCCCGAGAACTTTCAACTCGAATTGGCAAACCGCTTCGAATTGCTAGACAGCAGCGCATCAGTGGACGAAATCAACAACAGGCTGGTAGAGACTGTCCATACGGTCGGGTCCAAGTATTATAAGCCCCACCGTAAAAATAGACCTCGAAAACTATCCTCGATAACTCCACCCGAAATCTCATGGCTGAGCGACGTTCCATGACGCTCCAAACCTCCGATGATGCTAAGTCCTATAGGCAGCTCAATGGACAGATACTGAAGTCCTTGCGTCACGATTTACGGTCCTTCAATACAAGGCGTATTGAGGAGACCATAGCACAGAACAAGGGCTCCAAAGTGTTCGCAAGAGACGCGTCTATTGGGCAAAGCCAGTTGACGAAGCTGAAGACGGAGGACGGAAACGTAACGTCGAATAGGTCAGAGGTGCTCAGGGAGATAGAGAGGTTCTATGGGCAGTTGTACACCTCAGTAGCTGAACCTGTTGTTGACTTGGTAAAAGACCCAAGAGCCAAGCTAACCCGACACTACACTGAAGATATCCCGGACATCAGCCTGTACGAGATTACGATGGCTCTCAAACAACTCAAAAATAACAAAGCACCAGGCGAAGACGGAATTACCGCAGAGCTTCTGAAAGCGGGCGGAACGCCGGTACTTAAAGTCCTTCAGAGGCTGTTTAATTCCGTCTTGCTCGAAGAGAAAACGCCGGAAGCATGGAACAGGGGAGTGGTGGTACTGTTTTTCAAGAAAGGTGATAACACTTTACTGAAGAATTATAGGCCCATCACACTGCTGAGCCATGTTTATAAGTTGTTTTCGAGAGTCATCACGAATCGTCTCGAACGCAGGCTTGATGACTTCCAGCCTCCCGAACAAGCCGGTTTCCGGAAAGGCTTTAGTACCATAGACCACATACATACGCTGCGGCAGATTATACAGAAGACCGAGGAGTATAATCGGCCACTATGCTTGGCGTTTGTGGACTATGAGAAAGCCTTCGATTCGATCGAGACTTGGGCGGTTCTTAGATCTCTCCAGCGATGCCGCATTGACTATCGGTACATTGAAGTGTTGAAGTGCTTGTATAATAACGCCACCATGTCAGTCCGAGTACAGGGGCATTGCACGAAGGCGATCCCCATAAAAAGAGGAGTAAGGCAGGGAGACGTCATTTCTCCGAAACTGTTTACGGCCACCTTAGAGGACGCCTTCAAGCTCTTGGAATGGCAAGGACTTGGCATCAACATCAATGGCGAATACATCACTCACCTTCGATTTGCCGACGACATTGTGGTCGTGGCGGAGTCGCTGGAAGATCTAGGACGAATGCTCGGTGACCTCAACAGAGTATCTTAACAAGTGGGTCTTAAAATGAACATGGACAAAACGAAAATAATGTGTAACGTCCATGTCGTACCCACCGCACTCACCGTTGGGAACTCTACTCTTGAAGTTGTCGACAAATACATTTACCTGGGGCAGGTAGTCCGGTTAGGTAGGTCCAACTTTGAGAGAGAGGTCAATCGACGAATCCAACTCGGCTGGGCAGCGTTCGGGAAACTGCGCAACATCTTCTCATCCAAAATACCTCAGTGCCTTAAGACTAAAGTTTTTAGTCAGTGTGTGTTACCAGTGATGATATATGGATCAGAGACGTGGTCTCTTACTATAGGTCTCATAAAAAAGCTCAGAGTTGCTCAGCGAGCTATGGAGAGAGCTATGCTCGGCGTTTCTCTACGCGATCGAATCAGGAATGAGGAGATTCGTAGAAGAACCAAGGTCACCGACATAGCCGTTAAGATTAGCAAGCTGAAGTGGCAATGGGCGGGCCACATAGCGCGTAGATCGGACGGGCGTTGGGGCAGAAAGATTCTAGAGTGGAGACCACGTATTGGCAAGCGCAGTGTGGGACGACCGCCTGCCAGATGGACCGACGATCTTGTGAAAATCGCAGGAAGTCGTTGGATGCAGGTGGCATCGGACCGGTTACGCTGGAAAGCGATTGGGGAGGCCTATGTTCAGCAGTGGACAAGTATAGGCTGAGATGATGATGATGAATAATTATATACCTATTTATTATGTTATAGTTTGTTTTAATATTATCAAATGATGTGCACGTCTGTAATTAATGTAAACATTAGTTTCTTACTGTTGTCTATCTATATTATCACACCAAATCCCTTGCGGGGTAGGCAGACAGGACAGCGATCCAACAGGTTCTTTCCTTACAGACCTTTTTGGCTTCACTCAATTAGTTCACAAGAACTATGAGAGTGGAGGAACAAATTTTTACTGTTGTAACATAATAATTCATAGTTTATGTGTTGTTGTTAATGTTCCTAATAAAAAAAACTGTGTCGGTGTTAAATAGTTATTGCCTTACACAAAAAATATTTTCAACGTACAGACAGATTTATAGTGAGCATACACAATTGGAAGCGTGCGCCCAACGTTCGTAACATGAGATTAAAGAAAACACTGCAGTTATGATGAATGGGCGTGAATGCGGAATAAATTATAGTATTTCTACAATGTTTAGCGGTTGTTGAATCATGGCGGTATAAGTTAAACTTCTCAATAAAACATGATTTCTTCGGAATGTGATGGGGATTATGTTTGTTTATATTATCAAGCCTGTGCAACATAGGCAAAGAGTATACATAATATTAGCCCTGTTAAGAAACTGTCCCACCGTTGGGCACGGGCCTCCTTTCAAACTGAGAGGGTTTACCACCACGCTGACCCAGTGCGGGTTGCCGAACTTCATACACCTTCGAGAAACTCTTAGGTATGCAGGTTTCTTGTGTGTGTGTGTGAATGATGTACGCTGTTGGCCGCGAGGCCTTTACAGCTTCACCGGACTAAAAGGCGAGCGTGCAACCACTACGCTCTAGCCAGCCAGAAGGGCAAGAGGCGACATACTCGAGGGCGCCTCGAAGAGGCGCCCTCGGTTGGGACAGTCGCTGTAGGGGGACGGGTGCACTACTAAGTGCACCGGTCAACCGCCGGCTATGGGAGGGGATTTACTACTACGTCGTCGTCGTCGCCCGTATTCTGAGCGGAAAGAAGGGATGACAAAGCATCGGGGGGGGTCGGTGAGAACAAGTCGCGGCCGGCGGTGGCGGCAGGGGTCGGGGGGGAGATCGTAGTCGGCGGTGGCTACGATTAACGGATTCGCATGGGTAGATGCGTTCGCGAAGTGACGTGTTGACGCCTTTTTAATAAAGGCGCGAATAGGTTCGAGACCTAGATCGGAGTGGAGGTCGACGTTCCGTACGAACCAGGGGGCTCCTACGGCTTTACGGAGGAAGCGGTTTTGAACCACTTGGAGTTTATCGATGTGAGAGGGGGCCGAATGCCCGAACACAACACACGCATAAGTCATGATGGGTCGAACGCAAGTTTTGTAAAGTGTCACCTTATTTCTAAGGGACATTTTACTCCGCTTGCAGATTAACGAATGGAGACGACCGAGCACAAATGATGCTCGGTGACGGACCCGCTTGATGTGCGGGCCGAAGGACATGGTACTGTTTAGGGTGACCCCTAGATATTTGACCTCTTTGACCCAGGGAATGGGTCGGTCGAACATGGTCACTTGGCCGAGATTACTTCTAGGGCGGCGCAGGGAGTGGCGCGGGGTGGCACCCCTGGAGAAGAACACCGCAGCGCTCTTGTCCGGGTTCACCTCAATACGCCACTTCCTGAACCAATTCCCTAGGGAATTGGCGGATGCCTGAAGGTGTCTGGTAATGAAACCCTTATTCCTATGCGAGACGTAGAGAGCGGTATCATCCGCGAATAGGGCTAGATGCGCCTTACTCGAACGAGGAATGTCGTTCGTGTAAAGGCTAAACAGGAGCGGAGAGAGAACTGAGCCCTGTGGGACTCCAGCACTGATGGAGTGGGAAGTGGAGCGCGTCATTTCGACGCGATAACGGAAGGCGCGATTCGACAAGAAGTCTCGTAAGATGAGCACGAGTCTGTCCGGCACACCCAATTGGTAGAGCTTGTAGATCAAGCCGTTGTGCCAGACTTTGTCGAATGCCTTCGCGACATCTAGGAAGAGGGCGCCCGTGTAGATTGGTTTGGGTCTATTGAGACCGGAGAGGATGTGCTCCGTGATGCGGTGCACTTGGTGGACGCAAGAGTGTTTGGCTCGAAAGCCAAACTGCTCGTCGATAAGGATACCCCTGGACGTTACGAAGTCCTTGAGCCTCGCCAGAAGGAGGCGTTCGTATATCTTGGCCAGGGAGTTGAGGAGACTGATAGGGCGGTAGCTCGCGGGGAGATTGCGAGGTTTGCCGGGCTTGGGAATGCCAATGACGTCCGCCTCCTTCCACTTAGCGGGGACGGTGCAGTTCGTCATGGCGGCGTTCAAGATGGCCACCAAGAGGCAGATATGCAGGTTTCGTCACGATGTTTTCCTTCGCCGTTAAAGCAAGTGATAGTTAATTTTTAATACGCACATGCTTTCAACAAGACAGAGATGCGTGCCTGGGTTTGAACCCGAGACTTCTGACTTTGCAGTCCCACGGTCTAACCACTAGGCTATCACTGCTTCAAGGCAAAGAGTATTTTTTCCATATTATGTAAAGTATAAAAATGAATTATCCTACTAATATACTAAACGCGAAAGTTTGAAGATGGATGTATGTTCTTTACTCTTTTACTTCATTTTTTCATATATATTCCATAATCTTTATAGCAGTACAAATATAACATTATGTTAATTATGATCTTCCAATACATTCAATTGCATTATTTTAGATTGCATTTGAATGTATTGGAAGATCTTTATAAATGTATTTATTTATTCATACTTTTTGCACAAAGTTGTACAGAGGCGGACTTAATGCCAAAGGCATTCTCTCCCAGTCAACCTTAGGGTGATGCAGAGAAAACAACGTAGGTGCACTTGGACTACATCATAAAGAATTATCGGGAGGACAAATTATGTTTACAAATTTATGTATGTATGTATATCGTACGCTACGTTATAGTTTGGCTAGTCGAGAGCAAGGAACATTCCTTGGTGTATTTTTACAATCAGAAATTCAGGCTTCTTGTGGCGTTCTCTTACTATAAAAAATGCGAAAGTTTTTATGTTTCTTACTCAATAACTTCTAAACAGTTGAACGGATTTAGATGAAATTGCAGTGGGGTTGATTGTATAAAATTATAAGCTGTATAAAATTTGAATAATGATTTTTAATACCGTTACGCCGATATTCCCCAAGCGGGGGTGGCAGAGGTGTACTAAGTACACCCACGTTTCGCCGACAATGTTAGGTCCCATGTAATAGGAGGAGAGCCTATTGCCTAAATCGGGCACAATTCCAGCCTCCGGACTCATACTTTAATACCATCATGAAAATTATCATAAGAGGTTTACAAATAAGCTTAAAACAACATTGATACTTTTGTACCGACTTTCGTCGTCACGTCATTATTATTACCATCTGCCAAAAAAAATCCATTGGAAGACAGGTATCCCCCAAATGTAGCCACGACGACTAGTTTTATTCTGTACGCATCCAGTTTTACATAATCGTAATACACTGCTTTGTATATTTAATATAACCCCACTAATAAAGTAATGCAGAAGCTAAATGAAGGTCTCCACTCCCCCATAAGGCCAGCACCGATTTATAGTACAGTAGAACTTCATTGTTCCATCTCCGGTGCACCCACGGACGTCTATATCCGAAACCCGATAGAATTGTCCATTCAATTGTGAAATCCTACTGTGTCTTTAAAAGGTTAAGTGTAACAAACTTGGTAACTTATTCGTTAGGATCACATAAACACGTAGCGTGGAGCGTTATGATAGCTTCGTGAAATGATCGTTTAGTGGTGCTCCCACGAAGCAAACATTTTGTTGTTGTATGTATTAAAACAAACATAAAAAAGTATCGGTGTAATAATGAGAAAGGGTATGTTTCGCTGGTTCAAGCATATAGAAATATTGTCGGAAGAAATAATGACCAAACAGATAAACAATGCGAAAGTGGAAGGATGTGGGTACCAGCACCTACACTATCTTATCATGACCAAATAGACCGTGTCCTATCTGAAGGGCAAGTCAAGAATCTCCGTAACCGGCGTGCGTGTATCATGAACTATGAGAGTGGAAGAAGTCAGAGAACTCTGTAAGGAAAGAACCTGTTGGAACTCTGTACTCGCTGCCTACTTCACAAGGGATCTGGCGTGATGATATAGATAGATAGATAATATTGGTATATGAGCGTTTGTTTTTTTTTTTAACTGCATGTATGGCAAAGCGGCGATAGTGATTTGTAACAAAATCGTGCGCTATTTCACACCTAATGTTGTATTATAACTAGTTCTGTAGGTGCTTCATTGGCTAGATTTATTTCACGAATTTATCGTGCCACGCCGCGTTTGGTAATAGCGAATAAGGACCCAGGTAAATTGAAACTAACTTAAAGCTAAAAATTGAAGTGTGGATTAAGTTATTGTT
Organism: Phalera bucephala; assembly: GCA_905147815.2. Lineage (NCBI taxonomy): Eukaryota > Metazoa > Arthropoda > Insecta > Lepidoptera > Notodontidae > Phalera > Phalera bucephala. The sequence continues at coordinate 8,256,214 of LR990621.1, read as the reverse complement.
AGTTGACAAGTCTTTGTTAGATGTTGGATACTGATAAGGATAAATAAGCATTAGGCTACTGTTACGAGTTCGATTCTTAGAAGTAAAATGTTTTGGAATGTAGTTGTATAAAGATGTTCTTGTTACACCAACATTCCAGCAAGAAAAATATGAGTTTAGTGCTATGATATTATTGAGCAAAATAAATTATTTTATTTAGGCCGACTTGCACGACCCAGTGTTAGTGTTACCGATTGACTAACTCGGAGTTATAACGTTAAGGTGAAGGCAATTTAACGTTATAACCTCGAGTTAATTAATAGGTAACGCTAACAATGATTCGCGCAAGTGGGCCTAAGTAAAATAGTTTATTTTAGGCCTTAATTTATAAATCAGAGGGTTTAGTACAAAAAATTAACGTTGGCGTGACGCTAGCGAGCAAAAGTGCTGTCACGTTCGTGTTTATTCATTTAATTAGTAGTGTGACAGCAATGGAATATCAACTCATTGGCGTCACACTAACGGCAATATTTTCGTGCTAAGCCCTCTTTTCGTTGAACAAATCCCTTCTAAATTCGATGAATCATTTATACGTGATAGAGCAACAACCATTTAAACAATATAAAAGAAACTGGGACTGGTTTCACATCACATTCTTAATATTTTCCTTAAATTAACTCCAAATTGCTTAGAGCTACGTAAATGCATAATAACATTTCGTAGAATTCCTATTCGTGTTTTATCCATATTCAGCTTTAATCTAGAATTGCCTAACTTGATTTGGCGATCACGAGGTTCTGGTTACAAATGCTAGGTCGGACGAATGTAGTTTTTCTATTCACAAATTCCCAGTATCAGTCCGGAGTCTGGAATTGTGTGATATACGGCAATAAGTACGCCCCCTATTACATGGGACCTAACATCGTCGGCGAAAAGTGGCTGTACATAATACAACTCTGCCAACCCACCTGTGATTATATATTTTTTTTCCCTCTGTAGTTACTACCAACCTACACTGCAAGGTATCTGTCGTGATGATATAGATAGATAAATTAAGTAAAATCAGATTTTGAATGTCCAAGTACGTGAGACGTCCATCTATCTTGTATATAATTACGCCAGAACTCTTGCGGGCAAAGCAGCCACACCCATTGCTTGTAGGCAAAGAGTGTAGAGTTCCAACAGGTTCTTTCCTTACAAACCTCTCTGGTTTCCTCCAATCGCATAGTTCGTCTCATACACGCTCGCCGGTTACGGAGACTCTTGACTTGCCCTTTAGATACGACAAGGTCTATTTGGTCATAAGACAATGGTGACCGTCGGTTATTATGTTATACGTGTCAAAGTCAAAAATCGTTGTATTCGTGAAGACCAAAAAAAAGCGTCACAATTGTTACATTTGTTCATCTACCACCGTATCGGAACGAAATACTGAGAAGATCGGGCGAGAAACTCAGCGGGCTAGTCTTTTAATTTTATAGTTTTATTGCTGGCCCGTCTGTGTGTCTCCGTGAAGTGTTTATATTAGATTTAGTATTTGAGGACCACACTTGAGCTAGTATGTCGATGAGTTAAGCGCTGAATAAGTCTAATCAACATTTCTTTTATCGTAAAATAATATATTTTAATTACATTGTTTTTTATTTTATGTTATTTTTAAGTGCTGATTTTCAACTGTTAATGAAATTTGTTAGATTAGGGAGCTAAACTGAATTCTGTTTATTGTTTTTTACCGCATGTGTAAAGATGAGAAATATAGAAAGAATGTTTGAGGAAAGATAATACAAATATAAAATACTAAAGTGGAGGGAAGTAGGTAAAGAACAAATGGCATAGAACGGGTCTTATTTTACTAACGGACAATTTGGCGCAGTGGTTAAGAGCTTAAGCCGCTCCGATCACTGGGTCAAATAGTCGCGGGTTCGAATCCTGCACGGGACAAATCTTTGTGTGACTCACAATATTTTGTTTCGGTCTGGGTGTTTGTGTATGTGTAGTTTCATGTTTGTAAACGCACCCACGACACGAATAAATCCTAGTGTGGTAGGACCACACTTTAATAAAAAATGGACCTACTCGAATCTTGGATTCTTTGCCTACCTCGCAAGAAATTCAGCATTATGATATAGTTTATTTTGAATCCAATAATACTATTCATATTATATAAAGGTATACTTGGATCTTTCATTGTTGATGAATTAACAATTGTGATTTATAAATGAATTATCACTAAATACCGAAAATAGACCACCCGACCACAAGTTACCACTATCGCAAACTACAAACCAGTAAAGTATTTAAAATATAAGGTCATAATACTTGATTACGTTTCCTGGTGCGGGGTACTGTGCTGGCCGGCGTCGTATTGTGCGCAAGCGCAGCCGATTAGCATTGAGAAGGTCGCGGGGTGCGTAGGCTAGGCGTGCCGAGGTATTCCGAACTCGCTTCGTGACATTTCGGCTTACATGACTGGTTTATGAGACCTAAGAGCCTTTGCACACGAAGACTTTTTGACGCATAGTTGAAGCCACGGATTCAATATAAAGAGGAGATGACCTTATTAGCATCCCTTATATTATAAAGCGTGTTACTACGCGGGGTGGCGCAGGATGAAGAGGACGTTACACCCCGCCCACTTCTGTATTTGCATGTAGCCGGGAATGATAAACTAACATAAACCACATCCACCGCGATGACGTCAGGGCCTAGTCGGAAGACACAGTGTACAGTAGCCTAGGTCGACCCCTCTTTATATTCCCTTCGTGGTTGAAGCTCTCCTGCGTATGCGCTACCAAGGCCTAAGTACGAATATTTTGAAGACTGTCAACTCGACATGAATTAGCTTAGGTTGCAGATGCTCTAGAAGCCACATTTTTAAAGAATGTCATGTCGTCAGTCTAAACCAGCTGTCCTCCAATGTGGGACTAGAATACTACTCCCTGGCTTAAATTACTGCTATTTCCGGTATTGCAGTTGGGAATCTATATTCCGACCCTATACAAATCCTCACAGTTTTTTAGATGTGGGTACTATAAAAAACATGCTCTGAAGTAACGGGTACTGTGGTGTATATTACCTGAAACAAACAAAACAAAACTTAACTAACTTTATTTTAGACAGAACAAAGATTTAGCAATATGTTTTTTGCGTTGATAATTTCGGGGAATTTGTTGTATCTCAATGTAGCTGTATTGCAGTACACTCCCTCATTTGAAAACAGAAACTAATTTATCCATCTATATCATCACGCCAGATCCCTTTCGGGGTAGGCAGAGAGTACAGAGTTCCAACAGGTTCGTTCCTTACAGACCTTCCTCCTTCTCATAGTTCGTCTCATACATGCTCGCGTTTCATGGACACTCTTGACTCGCCCGTCAGATAACACGGCCTTTTTGGTCATGGTAAGATAGTCTAGTTCCTCCCCGGTGTGGCTCATGCCACCGTGAGCACCGCGATGTTGCAGGGGGGGAGCGGGTCCATTGGGTTCTTCCCCGAAGGCGGTGTCGGTGCACGATACAGAGGGGTGCCGATATGTTTCTAATGGAGATCCCGGAGGCCCTCCCCAAACTGTTGCCCCGCCAGCTGCATCCTTCCACTTTCGCATTGTATATCTGTTTTATCATACTTTCTTTCGACATTTTTATATATATGCCCGAATCAACGGAGCAAACCCTTTTTCATCTTTACACCAATACTATCTTTTATACCTACACGCTATTACAGATAGTTATATAAATTTATTAATGTTGGCATATGCTTTTAAAATACTGTTTTCTAATCTATGAATAATTAACTTACTATTATTTGACTTAAAACAACAACGAAACCAAATCAACACCTCTAATTGATCCGTGACCAACTCCCAAAGGTTTTAAATAAACGTAGCATAACCACAAATGACTAAGCACGACGGCAAAAACTAAGCACATTTTAAACAAACTTTGTACCTCTCCGTTACAAATTTACTTTCGAAGCGACACGACAGAAAGGTCATCTTCGTTATGTTCTATTTTGGCTCTAGTTTTGTTCGTTTTGAGAAAGTACCGAACGAAATGATGTAAAAAAGTCACGTAGATTTTTTAGGTCCCTCGTATAAAAATTAAGTGACAACTTTTACAAGTGATCGACTTAAAAGAGCAGCGTTTTGTGTTATGGACAGGCACCTTCAAAGTTGATTTTTAATTTTATTATTGTTGATTGGGTGCAATATCATCGTAACCAAACGGAGGTAGAACTTCAAAATGTAATTTTTAAAAAGTGACGATCCTGTTGAAGTTATACGGGATAAAACCACAGATTCCGGACAGCTATTGTCAATTTCTTGATAAAAACACCACAGTAACACTTTTTGCTTTGGGGGATATAGGGGGGTAGGCTAGGTATAGGGGGGTAGGGGGGTAGGGATATGGGGGGTAGGCTGAGAGTACAGAGTTCCAACAGGTTCTTTACTTACATACCTCTCTGGCTTCCTCCACTCTCATAGTTTGTCTCATCCACGCTCGCCGGTTACGCTATCTGTTTTGTCATTCTTTCTTCTGACATTCTTTTTATATACCCAAAACAACGGAGCATACCCTTTCTCATCTTTACACAGATACTATCTTTCATACCTACCCGCTTTTTGACTACTCTGTTGCGAATACGGTAGGTCAGTTTCACTCCGCACATCTTCCGCAGAGCTCGCATTTCGAGCGCATTTATTATTTATGTATTTATTTATACTTTATGCACTGTTGATACATAGGCCGTAAGTATAAGTCAGTGAAGAATCCAAGCGAGGCATCGAAGAAAAATAAAAATACCTAAAAATAAATATTAAAATATACTATTTGAAGAAAAAACGTATATGGACAAATAAACTGAAGTAAACGTTTTGTTTTAAAACAGTCCCTTAAAAAGGATCATGAACTATTCGATCTAGAGAGCATGAGTTTACAAAGAAATTCTTTAACTAGATCGAAACTTAAATTCATTTGGATCTCCTAAAAACGTGTCGAATGCCGGAATCAAATCTTCTGCCTTTGATCCGATGGAACGACGTCAGACCACTAAACCAAGTGGTACAACAAGACAGAATTATAAACTCTTTTGATCGAAAAATACTTGTCCAATGCGGAAATAAAATCCTTTTGATTCAACGAGTCGAAACCTCAGGCCACTAAACCACGAAGATTATAAGTAGTCACACCATCCGTCTGTCACATGCAACTTTAAATCTGATTCATTCGACATAATTGACAAATTGAAGTGAAAGTAGAGTCAGGTCAGTTGGCGTTAAGGATTATGGTAATGAGAATTCTAATCCGCCGATAGAGACCCATTAGCGGTTCGATAAGTAAAGGTCACATTTGAAATTGCGGTGCCCGTCAGTGCATTGGTATTTTTCTTTTTGTTTGTCAATGATCATTTAGGAAGTCATTTTGAGACGTCTGGCTACATGCATTTCATAATGTCGATAAGACTGGTCAGTTAAGAATTAGATTAGTGGTTTAAAAGCATTGGTACTGCAAAGTATTTAATACCGAAATAAATCTCCCTATTCTGTCCCATTATTGGTCATTTTCCCGGTTGTGACCATTTATATTCTCTACATGTAAGGCGAAGCGCCGTGAGTCAGAGCTCTATCACGCGGACCCAGTGCGGACTGGTGGAGTCATTTGTAGCTATTTGCTGTTGAGACTGAACAAACCACCTTTAAGATTTGGTTGTGCTGTTGATGTCGCTCGGCTGCGTTCGGTTGTGACGTTTGTCATCACGCTGAGCAGGGCTGCGCTGTGTGGCGTCTCCCGTACATTTCAGTACATTACATCTCCCCAAGCCGCGCCACCGTCGCGCTCCCGTCACACTGCGTCGGCTATGTGGCTAAACATTTTAACTTGGTTTACGGATACCCAAGGAGTGACCTTGACCAATGGCTTAAAATGCTTTCTTAAGCACAGTTAAGTTTGAAAATGAAAATGCCACCCATCTCAGACCAAGCCAAACGTTGGTTTTGGTGATCGCTACATTAACTGCAGTACACATAGCGCTATGAGTGCGTCAGGCAAAATAGTTATGAATTAAGCAATATGTTTATAGTAAGTTTATAGTAGCCCTCTCAGTTTGAGAGGAGGGCCGTGCCCAACAGTGGGTCAGTTTCTTAACAGGGCTAATATTATTATTATTATATATAGTAACCGTAACCGGCGAGCGTGTATGAGACGAACTATGAGAGTCGAGGAAGCCAGAGAGGTATGTAAGGAAAGAACCTGTTGGAACTCTGTACTCTCTGCCTACCCCGGAAAGGATCTGGCGTGAGGTTATAGATAGATAGATAGATAGATTATATATAGTAATTGTGCTATTAGATATTTCTTATGATCGTGAGTTTCAGGTTTTCAATAATATCTTTTCAGTAAAGAAGTACACCCGAAATTATAATTTAAATGTGTCTGTCCAAAGTTGTATATCATAACAAAAAAAAAAACTACTATGATTAAAAATATAACTTTAATTAAATTATAGATATGATATATAGATTGTCTACTAATGGGTTAATGTTTCCTATAAAACATTACGTAAGGTCTTAGCGAAATTTTGTAATCTATTAAGAATTAATCAACCGGAAAATTACATTCGGGAAGATAATTTAATATTGCGTGTGGGGTGTATACCACAATTACTGGATGCAAGTGAAATATGAAACATTTCCTGTATCTTCAAGAATTTCATCTTCACGAGGTGTACAGCGATATACAAATGAGCTTATTTCATAAATCCACATTACGTTTAAAAAAGACAGTGTTGATACATTGCGAATACATAATATTATAACGTGGATGTTTACAATTATCGATTTCACATACACAAATATCTAGACCTAAATAAATATTTGTAGGACTTATTAACGTAGGCCGTATGCAGCAAATAGCTACATGAGAGGATCAAACTAGTGTTGTAAAAATCTTTTTAATAAAAAATAAAACCGACTTCAAAAAGCAAAAAATAAATATTTGAAGTCGGTACCGGTTAGTGCAATCGGTTACTTGGCACCGACTTCAAATATTTTTATTTTTATTTGTGTAGTGGGTTTTTTTTACAATTTTAAGACAAGTGAGTTATCTACTAATATTTATATACATAGGATTGATATAATAACCATAATAACGGAATCTAAACATTCGTGCTGTTCGCCATTAAGGAGTCCCCTAATGTAACTTCAAAGTCCAAAGTTCAATACCGATTTCATTAAAATGGGATCACCCCGGAACTATACTAAACCCAACGCAAAAAGAATCATCAAAATCAGTTCATAAATAAAAACGAGATATAAAAAAAACACAGACGAATTGTCGACCTCCTCCTTTTTTGAAGTCAGTTAATATTCTGATTAGTTCTATGGCAGGGTGCCTATAGGATTGACGTAATACCCATAATATCTCAATCTACGCATTCGTATTGTTTGTCGTTAAGGAGTTTTCTGGTGTATCTTCCAAGTCCAAGGTCCAATACCGATGAAATTATAATGGGACCACCTTGGAGCTATACTGAACCTAATGCAAAAAGAATCATCAAAATTGATTCATAATTGGCGGAATCATCGCGTAACATACATACAAAAAAAAAATACAGTCGAATTGAAAACCTCCTCCTAGAAGTCGGTTAAAAATGAGGGCTGAAGTCGAGCGGTTAGCGCTGAGTCGATGCTTACGAGCGTTGAAACACGCAGAAGCACCGACTCGAGCGTTCTTACAACACTAGGTTAAACCCGCGACTACATGGTCCAGTGCACGGAGCGACCTATGCTGTAACCATTAAATCAGTTGTTGTCCAAAATGATTTTAAACAGAGGGCTAAGTACAAACCATTTGACGTTATCGTAACGTTCTTAAGAAAGCATGCTGTCATGTTTATTTAGTAATTTTGTAGTGTGAACAGGAAGGTTTCGCCATTTCCCGCATTTTACGACACCAATAGGAAAAAGTTAATTTTAAAAACATAATTAATTTGGGAAAGTTCACGAGTTGGTAACTGATTGTTGACAAACTGAGTTAATTGGTGATTTGTACGAATGTGTTAATGGCTTCGTACACACCTATCGGGTCGTAAACTTGACAACATATTTGTCGTATTTAAGTGTATCTATCGCTTTAAATAGCGTGAGAACGTATTCTACTAATATTTATATCTATAATAGTAATGCAATAGTAGAAAAAAAAACACAGTCACACCTATATTCCCCAAGCGGGGGTGGCAGAGGTGTACTTTGTACAGCCACTTTTCGCCGACGATGCTAGGTCCCCTGTATGAATAATAGAAATAAGTGGTTTATTTGTCAAAACATGTAATAGGGGGCGCGGCTATCGCCAGATCTCGGGCACAATTCTTGACTCTGGGATGATACTGGGGATTTATCGATAGAACAACTACATTTGTCCGATCTAGGGTTTGAACTCAGGACCTCGTGATCGCAACGCGCATTATTCACCTGACCAACGAGGTAGTCCATTAGTTGTACTAAAAACAAATATTTTATATATACAAAAAAGGATATCGCTGGGATGATTAAGGTTAGACTAGGTTTGCCTACCCTCCTGCACCAACATCAGCAGGGGGGGCCTTCGGGGACGCCGAGGCAGGAGTGGGGGCTCTGAGCGTCCTTCACGAGTAACCCGAGGAGGACGATGGTTGGTGCGGTGGGGGGCGTGTCATCAAGACTCCCCTCAATGGCGGGCTCTTCAGAGCGCGGCACACGAGGGGCACCGGTGCGTTCCATACGGAAATCCCGGAGCCCCTCCAAAGTGCTGATGTCGGCCACCCTAGGGTTTTAGTTGGTAGCAACCCGACACGCCCCGCGAGCTTCCCCCGTGGTTCACGGAAGTCATATAGTTCAACTAGCATGGGTTCGAATCCTCAGTTGGACAAAGTCTAGATTCTCTATCAAAATACGACGTTTCCAGTCTTTGGAATGCTAGTAGCACGGGGCACTGGACTGACGTGGCATGCCCGGTACTATGACAATAGCCCCCCTCTTCTAAATTGGGGCCTACCATTGCCAATAAAATATGAGTATACACAGTATAACTCTGTTACCCCTCTTTGAGAATATAGGCGTGATGGTACAGTAACAAGGTGAAGAGATCTTAACTTTGTCCTTACTCAGATTTTACTCGGGTATAAAAGAATTTTATGCCACAGTACCACTCAAGGAATAAAGATAATTTAATACAATATGGCTTCCATTCTCTTTAAAGCTACAAAAACACGCAAAATAATACAACAAACAGTGTATTTACAAGCCTCATAAATGAACACGTAGGCGCAGCGGTCAAAAGTCGTGGACGCGTGGGATTCTGCGTTCGAGTCCCCGTTTCGACACTTATTAGCGAGTACGACGTCACCTTCGCCCACTACTGGGCTTTTTATTTCCCACGGTAAGGTAATAAGCGGTTGCAGTAGTTGTCAATTCAATTTTTAAATGGAAATATAAAAATACCTATCTAAGTAAATTAAATAAAAACTTGTTAAGCGAACTCATCTTCACTAATAGGAAAGAACCTGTTGGAACACCTCCTATCTACCTATCCCGTAAGGGGTCTGATGTGATGATATAGATACATGTACACTAATATAAACTATAACAAAATTCAAAATACAGGATGACCGCTAAATAAAGAAAAAAGAAACACTGATGCCTTGTGTCTCTAGTGGGGGTGGCAGAGATGTATTGCGTACAAATATCGCCGATGTTGTTAGGTCCTGTTGTAATATGAGTCGGGTCTATTGCGATTATACTAGGCACAGTTGCATTCTTGAATACTACTGAAGATTTTTCTACATATATTTTTTTAAAACCCATATTGGTTTGTGATCACGAGGTCCTGGGTTTAAATCCTAGGTCGAACAAATGTAGTTTTTCTAACGAAAAATTCCCTATATGAGTCCGGAGTCTGGAATTGTGCCCGGTATATGGCAAAAGGCTCGCTCCCTATTACATGGGACCTAACATCGTCGGCGAAACGTGGGTGTACTCAGTACACCTCTGCCACCCCCTTTGGGGAATATGGGCGTGACGGTGATTAAAACCCATATTGTCCCACTTCTGGGCAAAGATCTCCCCCATAACCTTCCAGGCTGATCTGTTTTCAGCCATCTCCGGCCAATCCTTTTAAAATGCATCTAAGACGTAACGCTAACACTTTCTGGGCCTACCCCGATGGTGATTCCCATCTTGCAGGCACCCATTGAGTAACCACTTTAGCCCATCTCTCAGGTTGCATTCAACAAACATGCCCCACCCACTCCCATCTTTTTGCAGACTTATTGCCCACATCATCGCTTCCCGTTTTTCTAGGCATAGAACAACTAAACTAAGTACAGCTCTTAAACTACTCAACTAAAAAGTAAAAAAATCATCAGACCCTGGACCCCCCTAAGAGCATAGTACTTGTCAAGACAAATCGAACGAGCCCAAACACAACGGAGTTGTCTTGTTTAGTTAAGGAGTTCCTATGGCGCCCTTCAGACTGCATCATCAGATCCAAAGAACCATATTATATTGACACCGTACTTGCAAAGTTAATAATAATGGACGATTTAGCGCAGTGGTTAAGAGCTTAAGCCGCTCCGCCTACTGTGGCTAATAGTCGCGGGTTCAATTCCCGCACGGGACAAATCCTTGTGTGAGCCAGAATTATTTGTCTCGGTCTGGGTATTTGTGTATGTGAATTTTCATGTTTGTAAACGCACCCACGACACAGGAATAAATCTTAGTGCGGGACTATCTTTCACTAAAAAAGAAGGAAAAAAAAAATACAAAAATGCCAGCAAATGCCATTACAAATTTCGAACAGATAACACATATATGAACGAAGCAAGTTAAATAAAAAGTTAAATGACAACATTGACGGACGGCTTGGCCGAGTGGTTTAAAAACTTAAGCCGCTCCGCCCACTAAACGCGGGTTGATCCCGGCACGGGACAAATCAATCTCTGTACATTCCATAAATGTTGGTCTGGGTAAACACCCAGACCAACATTTGTGGGCATACATACACAAACGTGTATGTGAATTTCGTGTTTATAGACGCACCCACGACACAGGAATAATACCTACTGTGGGGTACGTTGTTTCTTTTATATTTCTCCTTTTTCAGAGGCAGTCACATAAAACAACCATCTTCAATAATATACAAATCACAAAAACGTAATGGCAGCCAAATAAAGAATATATATTTTTACCACTATTGTGACCTCTAAAGAATATCAATTTTGACCGCGAGAGCGCGGCAAAGTGGCGATTTATATATAATATATAATTCCTAGTATAATTCCGCATAGTTTATTACTCGCGACAGACATAATAAGCCGCTAACAGCTGACCTGCGCCCACGCAGCCGCGGACGTGTTTAGACACGGTATTGCGGACATGCCCGTTGTTGTTAGAACGTTTGCATACTGGATATTGTTTGATTATTTTTCAAGGGATTTTATTTAAAACAAGATACAATTTAAAGGAAATAACCTGTTAGAATTCTGTACTGTCTGTCTATACATATGATCTGGGGAATGATATAGATTGATAGATTTAATTTAAAAAAACAATTCATCATCAGAATCTGATCACCATTCTATCTATCTATAACAACCTATTCATTACGACCATTCCAATAAGCTCAAACACGATATCTCTGTAATATCATTGTAGTCACAGGATACTAAATTTCGAATCGATCAGGCCAGTAGAATTTGCTCACATCCCTTTAACAACTAAAAAAGTGCTGATAATCTTGAAGCGGCTAAACAGATTATCTTGAATCATAGCTAAGAACGCTCTCGATCAAGTCACCTTCCAAATAAAAATTAAACTTAATCATAGCCTGTTCATCTGACACATACAGACAGATATATACCTTCAACCTTATAAAAATTATATACATATATAAAAATAGGTTTTATTTAAATGAGTTTCGTCTTTGGTTTCAGTAAAATAGACTAGATGTTGGTCATCATGCAGGGGAAAGCAAGTTTTGTTTCCCCTAGAAGATAGGGTTGTAGGACCGCGGCAGAGGGGCACCGATGCGATCTGTGACGCTTAGAATTAGGATAGGTATGATATGTGCAAATGTATAAAGCCTTCTGTAGTTTTGTGGTGCAGTGCGGATGGCGAAACCCTAGTCCCGCATCTAAAACAGTATCTGGTATAGCGTTAAAAAAAACTTTAAACATTCCCGTTTCTTTCAAAATGTATCGCTTTTTTCATGTTTCATTCGAAAAAACAAATGACAGCTGATGCTGAATAAATCTATCTATCTATATCATCACGCCAGATTTATTGCGGGGTAGGCACAGAGTACAGAGTCCAAGAGGTTCTTCCCTTACATACCTCTCTAGTTTACTCTACTCTCATAGTTCGTCTCATACACGCTCGCAGGTTACGGAGACTCTTGACTTGTCCTAATTAAACATGTATTTTTCTAATAAAACGAAAGTTCCTCGAACAAAACGAAGCTCGTTGGTCTAATGGCAAATCGCATCGCTTTGTGATCACTAGGTCCTGGGTTCAAATCCTAGGTCGGACAAGTGTAGTTTTTCTAAAGAAAACTTCCCAGTACGAGTCCGGAGTCTGGAATTGTGCCCGGTATATGGCAATAGGCTCGCCCCCTATTACATGGGACCTTAAATCGTCGGTGAAACGTGGATGTACTCAGTAAACCTCTGCCACCCCCGCTTGGGGAATATACGCGTGACGGTATGTTAAAACGAAAGTTTCTGGTAGAAACGATGGTGTCTTTCGTTTACATTCAGAGTCGTGAGTATGAGTGGCTTAAATTTGCCACAGTGAGACCAACGCGAGGTGTTGAGAATTGTTTATGTACTTTGTACATTTATACTCATATGATATAACTCAGTAAGCTAAAGTGGCAATGGGCTGGTCACATCTGCAGAAGGACCGACGACCGATGGAGCAAACGTGTCCTAGAGTGGAGACCGCGACTTGGTAAGCGTAAGGTAGGACGGCCCCCAGCTAGATGGACCGACGACCTCAAAAAGGTCGCTGGGACAGACTGGATGCGGAAGGCGGAGGACCGTGTGCAATGGCGCGTGTTAGGAGAGGCCTATGTCCAGCAGTGGACTGCGATAGGCTGATTGATTGATTGATTGATTGATATCATATATTCATATTATATTGACCGACGGTTTAGGGCAGTGGTTAAGAGCTTAAGCCGCTCCGCCCACTGTGTCTAATAGTCGCTAATCTTTGTGTGACCCACAATTATTTGTTTCGGTCTGGGTATTTGTGTATGTGAATTTTCACGTTTGTAAAGGCACGCACGACACAGGAATAAATCCTAGTGTGGGGCTAGGTTTTTATTAAAAAAATATATATATGATGAGGAGCTCGTAGCGTTGTGCGACCGCGGTGTTCTTACCGATCACCAAGGTTAAGCAGCGTTCGACTCGGTCGGCCTGAGATGGGAGACCGTTTGTGGAATTTTCATATTCGAGCGTCTCCGTGCTTCGGAAGGCACGTTTAGCCGTTGGTCCCGGTTACCACTTAATGTATAAGTCGTTAAGCCGAGTTGGAAGCCTTAAAGGCGGCTTGATAAGTTCCAACAACGGGTGCCCACAAACTTATCTCCACCAATCCGCACTGGGTCCGCGTGGTGGAATATGATCTAATCTCTCTCACCTCGTTTTTTGAGAAAAGGTCTTTGCCCAACAGTGGGCAGTATAGGCTGATATTATTTATATATTTCTCCGACAATATGTGTACTTTGTACATTCACATATCGCCAACGATATTTGTCCGGCCTAAAAATGTATTTCCTCCCGCGGCAGTGGCAGAAGTGTACTATGTACATCCACATTCCAACCACGATAGGTGTACTTTGTACGCCTACATTTCGACGATGACATAAGGTCCTAAAATATGTGTCCCTAAGCAGCAATTGCAGATGTGTACTTTTTACACCCACATTTCATCGACGACGAATGACATAGTATATGTTTAAAATATCGTTTTAAACCGTTTTTTCTTTTCAATAAAACCGGTTCTTTTAGTAAAAATCTTATTTTTTTCAACAAGTCACGTCTATATTTTTAAACAATAATTCGAAAAAGACTGAAATAAGCGAATTTTCCGTTTTTTTCGCAAAAGAAACAATTGGTTTCTTACAGAATTTTGAACGCTAATCTGGTATAATGGAGATACACTCGCCTCCTTTACATAGGAACCCAACATTGTAATCCAATTCCGGGTCTACGCATTACATATTCAACATCTCGATCCGTCGAAACTCTTCAACCACCGCTTAGGGAATATAAGTGTGCGTTTCAAAATCTATTGCAATGCCACTCGTTTCAACTATGTTGTAAGTCGGTGCCAAGTAACCGGGTGCACCAACCGGCACCGACCTCAAATATTAATTTTTTGCTTTTTGAAGTCGGTTTGCCTTTTTTAAAGTTTTTTTATTTTACAATTTTAAAGATGAGTAAATTTAATTATTATTATTTATGTACCTATATTATATTATTCTACCTAGTTCAACAGTAAGGTACCTACAGGATTGATATAATAGTTATTATGAACTGAATTCGGCAAACAGCACGAATGTGCTTGCCGTCAGGAGTCCCGTGGTGTATCTTCAAAGTCCAAGGTCCAATACCAATAAAATTAATTGGGACTACCTCGGAGCTATGCTGAATCCATTGCAAAAAAAAGAAAAGAATAACCTAAATCGGTTTATAATCAAAAAAGTTATAAAAAAACACAGACGAATTATGAACTCCCTCCTTTTTTGAAGTCAGTTAATATTTTACTTAGTTCTATAGCAGGGTACCTATAGGATTGTCGTAATACCAATAATATCTCAATCTACGCATTCGTTTTGTTTGTAGTTAAGGAGTTCCCTAGTGTATCCAAAGTCCAAGTTCCAATACTGATGAATTTAAAATGGAACCACCTTGGAGCTATGCTGAACCCAATGCAAAAAAATCATAAGAAAACAGTCCAAAATTAATAGAAATATAGGTGGACATACATAAAAAAGAAAAAAAAAGCATACATACAGACGAACAAAGAACCTCCTCCTTTTGAAAGTTGGTTAATAATGAAAATCTGTGCACAAAATGAGAGTTGTTTAATGGACGATGGAGCGTGCCATGTTAGGCAAAACACTGAGTTACCGAGTCAGAAATACGGAGATCCGTAAAAGAACTAAAATGGAAGACGACGGATTCCACATATTTCGACTCAAGTGGTGATGGGCAGGAGACGTCGTAAGATGTGGTGATGGCAGGTGAAGTAGAGCTTTTTGTGTGGGTGTGTGTGAGTGATTTACGCCGTTGGCCGCGGGGCCTTTACAGCTTCACCGGACAAGAGGTGAAGGGCGCCTCAAGGAGGAATAGCCTTGGCTGCGGCAGTCACTATGGGAGAGGGTATATACTAGGTGCCTCGGCGTGGTGCTCTGCACCGGTCGGCAGGCAAGGGATTCTCCAACCTCGCCGGCAAGGTCGGTGTCTGATCATGTATGCGGTATATGTATTTGAAAGAAGGGAAGTAAGGGCATCGGGCGGGACGGTGAGAATATACTGCGGGCGGCGGTAGCTGCTGATAGGAGGGGAGAAGTAGAGCCCTGGCGGAAGGAATACCGTAATGCAATAACAACAGTACAAAAATGGGTCGATGATGTCGTCAATTGCGTAAGTAAGATCTGGCAAAGATTGGCTCAGGATAGGGATATGTGGCGTAAGAGAAGGATGCTTATACTCTGCAGTGTGTGGAATGAGCTGGACGTGATGATGAATAACATGTCAACACCAATATGTATTAAGTCAATTTATTAATAATGACATTTATTCTGCTTCCAAGAAAATATAGAAAATACATTCACAAGGGATATAAACAAAACTTATAATAAGAAAGTTGCAATGTTCATTCCGCTTTCCCAGTCCGCCAGTGTGTAGGCGGCCTTACCAGACAGGTCGACTACTCAGATCTTAATGTCGTCTAAACTGTCTGGATGGCTTTCAATCTTTGTGTCGCTAATGTACACCATCTGATAGCGAATTGTGATCAGGATACGTTATCAATTTTAGAAATTTGTTCTACAATCCAAACAAATGTTTCCTTTGAATATCGTATGTGTTAATATGTTTTTTTCTATGCGTTTTGGTGTAAACTTTGACACTGTTTGTATAGCTTTAGGAAATAATATAAAATGCCTATGAGTTTCTTCTTTCTTAATGTATGCCACAATACGAACGGTAAGTATCTAAAACATTTTCGGTTTTTCAAATCACATGCACACTTTCTCTTTGCGTCGAATCTATTTTTTTTTTATCTTTGATTTCTTTTATCTATATCAGGGCTGGGCAAAGCACGGCCCGCGTCTTGTGTTTTTGCAGCCCGCGACATTTTTCTATCTACCGCTCTTACGAAAATATTCTATCCATCTAAATCATCACCCCAGATCCCTAACGGGGTAGGCTGAGTGTACAGAGTTCCAACAGGTACTTTCCTTACATACCTCTCTGGCTTCCTCCACTCTCATAGTTCGTCTCATACACGCTCGCCGGTTACGGAGACTCTTGACTTAGCCGTCAGATAAGACACGGTCTATTTGGTCATGGTAAGATAGTGTACGGAAATATCACTGTAACAAAATTTATTCGATAGAACATTATTGTATTTATAAGTTAAGGTATTCAAATCTGCGGACCTCTAATCTTTTTAGAAATTTATATTGGCCCGGGATTGTGTCTGGTTTGGACAGTCCCGATCTAGATAGATAGCATCACACTAGATTCTTTGGGGATAAATTTAAATAATACTTCAATATTTTGATTGTTTGGTTTTGTCAATATTTGCCTACCTTTCTAAAATAAAGAGTATTTGAATACTTATTTGAAAATTTGAGTATGTTCAATTTCTAGATTGCACAATCGCATTGCAATTTAATTTGTAACTATAAGGATACATGGTTATCATGGCAGGAAATATATAAAACAAAATAAGGAAAACAACAAAATTAAAGGCACAACAGAGGAGAATAAAATCTTCCAATAAAATCTTTTTCATTTCTTTATAAATACTAATACAACAACAATAATTCTCATAATAATCACACAATGTTATGCCATGACAACAGACACAAAGTTAGAACACCACAAACAAGCCTATTTACGGCGTCCATTGATTCACACGGGTGACGTCACGCTGCACTCGCAGGGCAAATGTCACGCCCGCGGCCCACGTGCGCGCCCTGACGCGTGCAAGCGCAGGGGTGCCAAATTTAGATTTTTAAACAATAAGTTGTTATATAATACTTACCAGAAAAGCTATGTCAAACAAAACATGGGACGCAACTTAACGACCGCGAAGTTTGAGGGAATGTTTATGTTTTCGTACGAAATAAACTCTTTTGTTTCTGGACTTCTTTAAGAAGTACCTTTAGTGAACATGAAAGCATATTTTTTTAAATAAAATTTTACATTCGAAGGCCTCACGTTGCAGGAAGCACCAAGAAAATATGGAACTTGAGTGCTTCACTCTAATTTTAGCTACAAAAAAAATACTTGAGGCTTCGATAAAATATAGGTAGATACACGCTCGCCGCACAAAAAATGGCACCACCAAAAGGCAGGCAAAAGTGGACGGTACTAAAAAATTAACAAGCATCCGCTTTTTTGCAAATATAACTTTAAGTGATACGAGTAAGGTACAATATGCCCTAATTTATGTTTATATCATTACTTTAGTGTAACTTTTGAATGGGACTGGACTGGACTGGATGGGACTTTTTTTATGATATATTGATGACTTAAGGAATCTTCTCTAGTAGTAGTACATACCAACTCAAAGGTGTTAAAATAAAAAATATATGTTTTTACACACAAACAAATTTGAACCAAAACATTTGGACACCTTTGCGTAGGTATAGGTTAGGTTAGTAGGTACTTTGTGGTCTACCCCTTGCATGGGCAAATCAGAATCGGAATATTTTTTATTCATGTAAACCATTACAGTATTTATGAATCGTCAAAATAGTAAAAAAGACTCTACCACCACTTCGGAATGTCATTCCTGTGGAGGTTACTCTTTTACAATAGTATTTTCACAATTTTTCCATCTACAGTATCAGGTGAGTCTAAATTAAATTAACCAAATTAAACTATTTATGTGAATGGCTACATGGTTCTCTCATTTACAGATAAAGAAATGAGGAAGAATAATGATCAATTTTATTTAACTACTAGAAGGAAGAGAGGGAATAATAAATAATAATAGCTGAACATGTTATCCACATTCTGGTGGAGCTGGAACAGCCTCCTCTTTATATTTCCACAAATTGCCACAAATCCCTTGCTATTTGTGACCATAAAGTAACGTATAGGTGTCCAAATTGTCCCAACTCCTGGGCAAAAGCCTTTACTCACAAATCAAGGTGAAAGAGATTAAGCATAATCCACCATGCGGACCCAGTGCAGATTGGTGGAGACCGGTTTTGTGGCCATCTGCTGTTGGAATTTATCAAGCCGCTTTTAAGGCTTCCATCTTGGTTTATCAACTACCGTATTACGTGATAACCGGAAACAACGGCTTCACGTCTTTTCCGAAGCACGGAGAAGCTTCAATACGGAAACGGTTACCCATCTCAGACCGACCGAGTCCAATACTACTTAATCTTGGTGATGGCTAAGAACACCGCGGGAGCACTGACAGTATGGCAGTTAAATTACTTTAATTAAAAACAGTAACTCAAAAATAAATATTTACAATTATAAAACTAAATAGAGAACAAGAAAAACAAATAATAGAATTTACAAAATAAATAATAAGTATTAAGTTTTATTTTTTATATAATTATTAAAAGAAGTTATTTATATCATCGCGCCAGATCCCTTACGGGGTCGGCAGAGAGTACAGAGTTCCAACAGGCTCTTTCCTTACATACCTCTCTGGCTTCCTCTACTCTCATAGTTCGTCTCATACACGCTCGCCGGTTACGGAGACTCCTGACTTGTCCTTCCGATAAGACCCGGTCTATTTGGTCATTTTCTTTTTTTTTTTTTTTTTTTTAAACGTAGCCCCACACTAGGATGTATTCCTGTGTCGTGGGTGTGTTTACAAACATGAAAATTCACAAACAAATACCCAGACCGAAACAAATAATTGTGGATAACACAAAGATTTGTCCCGTGCGGGAATCGAACCCGCGACTATTCGACACAGTGGGCGGAGCAGCTCAAGCTCTTAACCACTGCGCTAAATCGTCCGTCATAGTAAGATAGTCTAGGTCTTCCCCGGTACCTACATCCTTCCACTTTTGCATTGTATATTAGTTTTGTCATTCTTTCTTCGGACATTCTTTCTATATGCCCGAACCAACGGAGCATACTCTTTCTCATCTTTACACGGATACTCTCAAAAGAAGTTATCTCCTGGATATATTGATTTCGTGGATATATTATCAGAGAAATATACAATTTCATTAAACAATTTGTTATAATACGTAATGAATTAGAAATAATAACCGAAAATGGATACAGCATTAAGTGAGAATTAAATAATATCCCTTACAATACGTAATGCAAATTATTACTTCCTAATTGACAAGTTATTATGATAATGTAATGAGTAATGTGTTTTAAATTAACAATCTTACTAATATTATAAAGTATATGATGATAGATGTATGGATGTGTGTTACTCTTTAATGCCAAAACTATAGAACAGATTCCAATGAAACTTCAATAATAAATCTTATATATATAGACACTGGAATTCTTCAGACACTCTTTATAAATAACTTTATTAGTCTCATATCTCGGTCGTACGTCATCACACTGGAACTAGAGTGTAAGCTATTTAATTGTAACCTAAACATTGTAGTCACACAATATGATAATGATATGATATGATAATGATGTGATAAAACAATTGAAAGGAAAAAAGAGAAAGAGAATTAAATAACAAAAGACAAGCCCGCTGAGCTTCTTCACCGGATCTTCTCAGTGAAGGCCGCGTTGCGATCCAGTGGTAGATTTGTAGTTAAATTAGATTTAAAAAAAATGTAAATTGACTGTTTGTAAGCGCCCCCGCAGGGCTTATACAAAATAAATTAACTGAGTTTGTGTTTGACACCAGAATGACATGGCTATATATAAGTTATAAAGATACATACGGAGACGAAATCGCAGGTGGCCGCTAATATTATTATATCTGTATTATTGTACATCGTCGGCGAAACGTGGGTGTACTCAGTACACCTCTGCCACCCCCTCTGGGGAATATAGGCGTGACGGTATGTACTCGCAACAAAAAGTAAGAAGAGTAAGAAGTAACAGAACCAAGGTCACTGACATAGCCCATAGGATTAGCAAGCTGAAGTGGCAATGGGCGGGCCACATAGCGCGAAGATCGGACGGGCGTTGGGGCAGAAAGATTCTAGAGTGAAGACCACATATTGGCAAGTGCAGCGTGGAACGGCCGCCTGCCAGTTGGACCGACGATCTTGTGAAGATCAGAGGAAGTCGTTAGATGCAGGTGGCATCGAACCGGTTGCGCTGGAGAGCTATTAGGGAGGCCTATGTTGTGCATATTCATATTCAACAGTGGACAAGTATAGGCTGAGATGATGATGGTGATGAAGTAGCAAAAATAAGGTTCTGGGTTCGAATCCTAGATCAGTTAGAGTGTAATTTTTCTAAAGAAATTTTTCCAATATTTGTCCAGTATCTGTCGCTCGTAACGCTGTGCGACCGCGGTATTCTTAGCGATTACTAAGGTTAAGCAGCGTTCGAGTCGGTCGGCTTGAGATGGGTGACCGTTTCTGGTACTTTCATATTAGTGCGTCTCCATGCTTCAGCAGGCCGTCGTTAAGCCAAATTGGAAGTTTTATGGGCGGCTTGATAAGTTCCAACAGCAGGTGGCCACAAACCTGCTTCCACCAATCCGCACTGGGTCCGCGTGGTGGAGTATGACCTAATCTCTCACTTCGATTTGTGAGAGAAGGCCTTTGCCCAGCAGTGGGACAGTATAGGCTGATATTATTATCCGGAATATTATTATCCGGTGTGTGGATGTATATGATATAATGGTAATAGTCTCGCCCACTATTACATTGGACCCTAAAATTTTAGGCAATATTTGGGTATTCACGGTACACC
This sequence comes from Phalera bucephala, assembly GCA_905147815.2. NCBI lineage: Eukaryota > Metazoa > Arthropoda > Insecta > Lepidoptera > Notodontidae > Phalera > Phalera bucephala. The sequence continues at coordinate 8,235,082 of LR990621.1, read as the reverse complement.
ACTGCCAGGCTTAGGGAATATAGGCCTAATGTTATTTCTTTATATTTTTTTTGTTAATATTTGACGAGGCAACCCTGGAAAGGCACCTCATGACCGTAAACGACCGTTGTGTAGGATTTTAATATGGAATTGAGATGTTTCTTTTTAGATATTATGTTGTTTAGGATAAGTGACTCACGTGTTTTTAGATTTCAAATTGATTTCTTAATATTATTATTTTGAGTCATTTTACAACAGTTACTTTAGATCTTGATGATGTAAGTCTATTGTTGGGAGTTCTGGAAATTCAGGTGAATTTGAATATAATAAAACATTTTTTCTTAAACTATTTTTCGGATATTATCGCGACTTATTTTTTATTTTTAAGTTCCCGTATATAGTATTTAATGTATAATAAAACTATTTTTTTAGGAAATCTCACTCTATCTCTTTATCATCTCATGATCATCACATCAAATCCCTTGTGGGGTAGGCGGGAAGAGGCTCGATAAGATATGGGAACGATAGCCATTTTGAATTAGTTGTTATAATAATGATTGACGAGGTGAGGCCATAAATTTTTTCGTAAAAGTGTTAATATTCTATATATCTTATGTATTATAATGCAATATTAATTTCAGTGTAGACATAAAAGAGAGTACTGAGTTCTTACATTTACGCGAATATTACCCATGAAATAACACCCATGGTCAATGGAAGGTCCTTTCCGTGACCATGGGTGCTGCAACGCACTCGAAACGTCGGGAACTTAAAAATCAAAATAAAATGCGATAAAATCCGAAAAATTGTTTTATTTCATAACATAGAGTGTTTCAACAGATTCTTTGCAGACCTTTCTGGCTTCCTTCACTCTTATAATTCGCCTCATACACACTGGCCAGTTACGGAGTCTCTTGACTTGCCCTTCAGATAAGACACGCTCTATTTGGTCATGGTAAGATAGTTTAGGTCTCTTCCGGTACCTACGTCTTTCCACTTTTGCATTGTATATCTATTTTGTCATTCTTTATTTAGAAATTCGTTTTATATGTCTACACAACCGGAGCATACCCTTTCTGATATTTACACCGATATTATCTTTTACACCTATACGCTTTTTACAATGCTTTAAGTTATTTATTTATTTACACAAAAAACAGATTAATAATAAGAAGAAAAAGCCTCATGGACTCTCGACACTGCCCTGTAAGAAATATGGCGTGATAACATAGAGAGATATATACTTATACGATAGTAGTGTCTGCTCGCGACTTCGTCCGCGCTGTCTTTAAACAGGTACCTTACATTTTGTCGGGATAAAATGTATCCTATGTGATCCAGGTAATAAACTATCCGTGAGCTAAATTTCATTTAAATCCGTTCTGCTGTTTAGCGTGAATGAGTAACAAACATCTAAATATACAAACTTTCACATTTATGATATCAGTAGAACGAATTCAATTTATAATTCAAATAACAGTCATCAATGATGACACCGGGTCGAAACCGAACCTGCATCTTTTGAATTTAATAACCGCGGTGACCGAAACCATATAAGGTAGCTTGTATGTCGAAGAGTCAAAAACAAGCTTTTGAAATGAATGAAGATTTTAAATGCGAAATATCCCAAACCGAGATACACTGTGGGTTGTTATAATAATTTAATAGAATTTATATTATATACAAAAATAAATCACTGCCAAGCCTATATTTTCTCACTGGGGGTGGCACAGGTGTGCTGACTACACTTCCTGTGCCAGAACCGTTTGCCCCGTATGTTTCGCCCCTGATAGCCTAACTGAACCCGTAGGCTCCTTTAAAGTTAAAATGGTCCCGTTCGCCCCTCCTGTCATCTATGTCAACATAGAGTTTTGGATAAATAAATTGTAGTCAAAATAAATTGTAGTCACAGTGAAATAACATTCAGATTACAATACACATTTATTTAGAAAAAATAATGCTTTTATTGAACAAGGGGCGAAGAGGTACTTCATAAATATTAAAAGGGCGGCTAAACGCGTACCGTAAAAAGGGGCGAAAGACGCTTTTAAATTACAGGGGGCGAAAACAGGGGGCAATCAGGTGCGAGACCGATATTAGATACTTTGTAACAGGAGGTTATTCTACTACCATTATCATTATCGTCATCAGCTTATAGCAAGCAGTACACTGATACCGGGCACGATTCCAGACTGCTATAGATTTTTTTCAATAGAAATATTGATTGGAACCTAAGAGACTTCGTGTTTGCCACGGATTCGAACTCAAGAGACTTCGAGATTGGCATCGGCATCATATACCGCTAGACCAGAGAATTTACATGTGTGTGAACAATCTACGCTATTAGCCGCGGGGCCTTTACAGCTTCACCGGATAAGAGGGCGAGCGTGCAACCACTATGCTTGCGCCAGAAGGGCAAGAGGGCAACTAGCTCAAGGGCGCCTTAAAGAGGAACGACCTCGGCTTGGGCAGTCGCTATGGGGAAGGGTATGTACTAGGTGTCTTGCCGTGGTGCTCTGCACCGGCCGGCGGGCATGGGATTCTTCGACTTCGCCGGCGAGGTCGGTGTCAGATCCGGTGTGCGGTATCTGTATCTGAAAGAAGGGATGTAAGGGCATCGAAAGAGTCGGTGAGAACATGCTTCAGACGGCAGTAGCGGCTGATAGGAGGGGAACGAGATCAGCGAAGCTGTGAATGATCAACATGAAAAAAAGAAAGAAAAAAACATGTATATGACCAACACACGACAGGGGATAGTAAATTGTGTGAAGCCTGTCGTTATAGTGCAGCGCTGGTATCCTAGCAGAACCTTTGCAAGTGGCGTCACGGGCAATAAAATACCTCATTTTATAAGGATATAATAATATATATATACTACTACTCTTCCTCCTTCTCCTTGCGTCGATATCCTCAATGTTGAGGGTCGTGACCTCCAGGAACAACTATATATTCCCCCAACCAGCTCGGTTTTCAGAATAATTAAATATACTACTACTACATCAAGCCAGATCCCTTGCTAGAGAGTACGGCACGGAGCACGGAAGTACATACATATATCGTATAAGTGCATAGTCAATTCATGCTAATAGTATGAAATCAAAAGTAGTTCTGTTTGTCTGTTTATCTGTTCCCTTTTCACGCCCAGATCGCTAATCAGATTTGATTTAAGATTTTATCCACGGGAAGGACATAGGCTACGTTTGTCTCAAAATAAACTTAAGGGTGTAAAATACACGCCTGAAAATAACACAAACGAAGTTGCGGGTACAGCTAGTAAATAAAAAAATAAGTTACATAATAGGTAAGCATATAAATTGCTGCTTTAAATAATACACCAGAATGTTTCACGATTATCTAGATGTAATATTGATAGTTTTAAGATATATTAGGTTCCATTAGTGTTTATTGGCCGATGGCAGTGATAAATTGCGATTGGATACCTACTTTGAAATGTTCCGTGTCAAAAAGTCATGCATTAAATATAACTGTTTCATTTGTCCTGATAGACTTATAAATTAATCTACCTACTAATAATTTTAAGGTTAAAGTCTGTCAGGACGGATGGATGTTTGTTACTCTGTTACGCAAAACTAATCAATGAAATTAAATTTTACAGTAATATAGCTTATACATCGGAATAACACATAGGCGATTACTATCATAACATATTATAAAACAAAGTCCCTCGTCGCGTCTGTCTATCTGTCGAACGCGATAAACTCAATAACTACCGGATTTTCATACAGTTTTCATCCATGGACGAAGTGATTTAAGAGAAAGGTTTATGTGGGTATTTTAGCGGGAAGTCAAAGAGTGATGTCAATTTGTCTTAATTTCCAAAACTTGTGTTATTTCGAATAATAATGTGTAATGTTGGTGCAATAATAACCATTATGTATTCTTATATGTGCATGAGTGAAGCTAATTGAAAGTATGTGATAAAACGTGCCTTTTAGATTTCCCTCAAAACGGCTGTCGCAATTGGTATGTAAAGTATCCATCGCTTTACTCTCCAGGGTGGGGTACTGTATCAATTTTATTATCATTGTTGTCATCAAGTTCATCGGGGAGTTAAATTAATTTAAACAACGATTTTGCATCTTACGGGACACTTCAAAATACACTTAAAATTAGTGTGAAGCCATAACTTTAAGGAAAAGAAGAAGAAGATTTATGTGTATGATTCACCCGGCCGAAGCCGGGGCGGGTCGCTAGTAACTTATAAAGCTATTACAAGATAAAAAACGTGCGTCGTCGTCTAATAGTTCTTCGACTAGTGTACCCTTCCCTTGATCGCAGTGTGCTTTTATATGGAAAAATACTCAGTATCCGTTCGGAGTTCGGAATTGTGATCGGTACAATGGCAATAGGACCGTCCTTGGCGATATGTGTATGTTGTAACCCAATTTAGGGAATAGGTGTGTGGCGGTGTCTGAATGTCATCACAATCCGCCTGGACGCCCGCACCGCGCTAATTACTGGTACGGGTTTCATTCCATCAAAGAACACGCACGCCCGTGTTATAGGTGTAAAGGTATGATTGTGTGCATGTGTGTGTGTTGTGTGTTATCTTATTGTAAATAAACATCATTTAATCCTTATTAAGATTCATGATTATAACAACTTTAAAAATATTACAACTTTAATAATACAAACGATTATTTACGTAACTAATCAGAATAGGTACAGGATTTATTGATAAAAGAGATATCATAGCTTTTTTTTTAGTAAAAATGTCGCGGATAATAAAAAAAAAGTCTTGATTGGGATATAAATATCATTTATGAATGCAGAGTGAAGTCAATATTATACTAAAATAGTATACCTATAGTATAATTGGAGTCTAGACCAACAAAAATGACTATAAATCATACGAATTCGTATATAGACAGATTAATTACTGCCAGCCATAGAAATCTTAATAAAGACCCTAGGAGTCGCATAGAGACGTGAAGATGTCGCCACACATATAAGAAAATTATCACAAAATGCTTCAAGTCTGCGCAAAGCTTTACTTACTTACTCACTGTGAAGACTTTAAAATAAGTTAAATATTTATTCGCTTACTTAAGTGGCAGTGGGCGGGGCACATCGCTCGCAGAACTGACGGCAGAAAGGTTCTCGCGTGGCGACCACGTACCGGAAGACGTGGAGTGGTCAGGCCCCCTACAAGATGGACCGATGACTTGGTGAAGGTCGCGGGTAGAAGTTGGATGAGTACAGCACAAAACCGGTTGTTGGCGGTCTTTAGGGAAAGCCTTTGTCCTGCAGTGGACGTCTTTCGGCTGAAGAAGAAGATTTTTTTCTCTACAGCATTTCATTTCAATGGCTTCGGAAATACTGTCGACATCATACTACATAGGTTGCAATCAAAACTAAAACATTTAAAAAAGATGTTCACAAAGTTTTAAACTTTGATGGGAATAGACTATACCTATGTGATATACCTAATGAAAAATGTGCGGTCAGGAACAAAGTTCCAATCAGCATCAGAATATTTTTTATTTATATAAACCATTACAGTATTTATGAATCGTCAGAAAAGCAACAAAGACTCTACCACCACATCGGAATGTGATTCCTGTGGAGAAGAAGGGCAAGAAACTCCACGGTTGGTCTTTTAAAATAAAAAAATTACAAACTATTTCATCTACATTCTGTTGTGGGGAATGGGAGAACAATGTAGGTTGGTCATCAGGTAAGTCTAAGTTAAAAAAGCAAATTATACTATTTACGAGTATGAGAATGGCTACATGGTGCCCTCATTTCCAAAAAAAAAGTACACAAAAAAATGTCATTATGTTAAATTAATAGAAGGAAGAGAGGGAATGTTAACTAATAACAGTCGAATAGGTTGGTAGGTCATGACTCAAGTACAGCTGGAATAGCATCTATTCAAGCATTTTTATCGTTTAAATAATCTTCTATTGAAAGACAGACAATGTAACTCACTGTTAATAAAATTGTTAGTTATTGAAAAGCGATTTAATTTAACGGGAGTATACTCTGAACATCGAGCACATTTAACTAACACGTGATGTAAACAAGTATGGCGGCCAGCGTTTACGATAACATCCGAACATCGCTGGACGGAACCGAACGTCTCGTAACGTTTTTTTCGTTATGTTACGATTTCTACCTATCAACTTCTACCGCAAGCCGCGTTAACGAACTTCGTTCAAATAAAGTTATTATGAAAGTCTTCCGAGACTTGTTGTAACTGTATTTATAAGGTGATACAATTCCACGAAAAAAATTATATATCATCCCGCCAGATCCCCTGCGGGGTAGGCAGAGAGTACAGAGTCCCAACAGGTTCTTTCCTTACATACCTCTCTGGCTTCCTCCACTCTCATAGTTTGTCTCCTACACGCTCGCCGGTTACGAAGACTCTTGACTTGTCCTTCAGATAAGACTCGGTATATTTGGTCATGGTAAGATAGTCTAGGTCTTTCCTGGTACCTACATCCTTCCACTTTCGCATTGTATCTGTTTTGTCATTCTTTCTTAAAATGTTTTACACCAATAAATTGAGTGTATGGGAGTCTGTGTCAATTTTTTTCAAGCTGTGCATTAGGGTCGTCATCTCATTATCATCATCACATGTGTGTATATTTCAATGTCAATGAGCACTCCCTTCTGGTTGAGATAGGTGGTCAATATTTTACCAACATAATAACACATACTTGTGTATAAAACCAGGGGGTAGCGCGACTTCTGCGCGATATTTTTTGTAGTTGGTCTAATGGCGAACAATGTGCTTTACAATCACGAGGGTTCAAATCCAATCCTCGTCAAATGTAGTTTTATATCGAAAAATTCCCAGTTCCAGTCCGTAGTCTGGAATCTTGCCCGGTATATAGCAATTGGCTCGGTCCTTATTGCATCAGACCTTACATCAGAACCAACGAAGCAGTCTGGTTCTAGTGTTTTATAATTTCAATTTCTGTGGTGCCAGCCAACGCACTATAAACAAAGAGATGTTTAATATTGACATTTCTCGAGGAAAAAATGTCACAACACACGATTTAATCTTAATCTTATGACGTGTCGGCTCTCGGAAATGCGCGGGCGCACCTTGACATTCGCATGTCAAATGTCAACCGGCCATCGACCCCGCCTGCGTGATAGTTCACAAAAGATTACGGTCAATCCTTTATTTTGATTTTTTTTAACTTTCAACGTCTAAAAATAGGTAGTGTGTGAATAGGTATGTATTGCGGACGGCTTGGTGCAATGGTTTAGAGCTTAACCTGCTTAGCCTACTGGATCGAGTAGTCGCGGGTTCGATTCCCGCACGGGACAAATCTTTATGTGACCCACAAATGATTGTTTCGGCTGGGTGTTAGTGTATGTGAATTTCGTGTTTGTAAACGCACACTACGGCTCCGTTTTTTTGTAATAATATTTGAATGCATGTGGATATATGCTTTATTTAATTAACAGTTGCTTTCTAGATTAAAAATTCCAAAGCGGGACGGTTGCGCCGCTTGGGGGATTGTAGTGTACTGAAATGTACGGGAGACGCCATACAGCGCAGCCCCGCTCGGCGCGACGGCAAACGACACGACCGAACGTAGCCGACGGCTTACGTCGCGCTCCCGTCGCGCTCCGACAGCTATTTGACCAAACTTTAAAGTTACCGTTCGACTAAATTATAACCTGACTGAATTATAAAAGGGAAACAATTAAACTTTTTAGTCATGCAGCTGAGTTACTATAATTTGTTTTCGTTTCATTTTGTCGTATGGGTAACTTTCATTAGATGACAGAAGAATCAACCCTAACATGTAGTATAATTACTGGTGACAAATAAAATTTTTAAGGTTTTTATTGGAATGTCCAGAGGGCTTAGCACGAAAACATTGACGGCAGCGCGACGTTAGCAACTAATCGTGCTGTCACATTTATCTAGTAATTTTTTTGTGTATCAAGGATGGCATATCATCTCGCTAGCGTCACGTTAACGTCAATCTTTTCGTGCAAAGTCAAGATTGGTACAACGAATATGCTTATTTTGAAGTATGGTTTATATGTAGCCTTGTTCTTACGTATTCATGATGTCGTCTTATGAATATCAACACATTTAAATTTGAATAATTTAGTTGTCATAGACATGAATATGTACATTATTAACTTAAAAATACTTACGTTAAATGAACTAAATATACAATATGTACAATTATTTACAGATGTAACACACCGTCACGCCTATATTCCCGAAGCGAGGGTGGCAGAGGTGTACTGAGTATACCCACGTTTCGCCAAAGACCATCCCATCCCCATGTAATAAGGGGCGAGCCAATTGCCATATACCGGGCACAATTCCAGACTCCGGACTCGTCCTGGGAAGTTAGAAAAACTACACTTGTCCGACCTAGGATTTGAACCCAGGACCTTCGTGATCTCAAAGCGATGCGCTTTGCCACTAGACCAACGAGGACGTAGAAAGATAAAAAAAAACAAAAGCATATATATATATTAAGAGCTTAAGCAGCTCGGCCCGCTGTGTCTAATAGTCGCGGGTTCGATTCCCGCACGAGACAAATCTTTGTGTGACCCACAATTATTTGTTTCGGTCTGGGTATTTGTGTATGTGAATTTTCATGTTTGTAAACGCACCCACGATACAGGAATAAATCCTAGTGGATACGTTTTTAAAAAAAAAGTATAAAAATCAATATTTACAAACGTCCTAATGGCCCTGCACCTCCCCCTGTTGATAGGGTATCTAGAACGCCGGCAGCATTGCCTCGTTGTATGGCTAAGCCCTACGCCGATGTGCCGACCCAGGTAACTACCAGCGCTCCGGTCACCGGTACACTCGACCAGATATTTCGAAATTTCTCGTAACATCTGGTGAGCCCCGGCCCCCAAGGACCCAACGTTTCTACCCTTAGATTTAGTTGCATTTTTTTATAATCAATTTGTTTTCTTTACAATCGCGTACAAATAGCCAGTTTATCTCGTTAAATAGTATAAGTTATTCATATGTAGCTACGTTATGTATAGATATCGCATTTGACCAATCAAAACTACCTATAGTCAATTGCTTCTTATTATTGAGTATTAATACCTTTTAAAGATTTCGCTTATCTAGATTGTAAGTTGCAGATAAGTTATTTAGGAAGTCAAAGTAATGAACTTTGTTAAAAGGTGAACCAGTTCTTAATAAAACCCGCTTGCTATTTGAATATAAACGCCTATATAGGCTATTTACGAGCGTTGTAACGGGAAGTTTTTAAGTTGATATGTTGTATAATATGACAAGTATTATCTGTTGGAATTTTGGTTTTCCTTGTGGTAAAATATAGATGATATACCTATTTATTTTATTAATTAAACATTAAGCTTGACTAAGTGAAGTGGTGTTACTTATTTCTTGATTAGCATTACTTAGCAATTAATGGCTAGTTTAACCGTTGGTTAAGGCAACACATATATAGTATACACACACTCACACACACAGACTGTTACGCCTGTATTCCCCAAGCGGCGGTGGCAGACGTGTACTGAGTAATGCCACTTCTCGCCGACGATGTTAGGCCCCATGTAATAGAGGGCGGTCCTATTGCCATTTACCGGGCATGATTCCAGACTCCGGACTCATACTGGGAAGTTGTTGTTAGAAAAACTACATTTGGCCGACCTAGGATTTGAAACCAGGACCTCGTGATCACAAAGCGATGCACTTAGCTTAGCTATTAGACCAACGAGACAGTCATATTGTAAAATTTGTATATAGATTTCCTTACAAATTTAATTGTCTATTAGTCTACTTCAGACTTTACTCAAGGGTGGTGAAAAACGACCCTTAGTGTCGTCTTAAAATATTTTGTAATATTTTTACAATTCAGTTTCTTATTTAATCTTGATAATATCCGTGTTTTGTATGTTACTTTTTTCCAAAAAACGTAAGCACACACACACACACACAAACACACGCACGCGAAAACATTCATTAATAAAAATCAATTTAATAATATGAAACAGACACTATTTCTTATTTGAATTTAAATGCGCGATCGATGATGTTCTTAGCGATTACAGAGGTTGCAGCGTTCAGTTCGGTCAGTTTGAGATGTAACCGTTTGAGGTTTTCCATTTGCGAGCGTCTCTCTGCTTCGGAAACACATTAAAACGTTATTCCTAGTGGCAATTGAATAATTACTCATTAAACCAAGTTGGAAGTCCTATGAGCGTCTTGATAAGTTCAAATAGTACATGGCCATAGATCCGCTTCCACTAGTTCGCATTGTCTGCTTTATGGAGTTGACCTATTCTCTGACCAACATGGGACAGAATTAGCTAATTTATTATGTACCTGAGGCACTCGTAGCGTTGTCGAACCGCGGTGTTCTTACCGATCACCAAGGTTAAGCAGCGTTCGACTCGGTCGGCCTGAGATGGGTGACCGTTTGTGGCATTTTCATATTTGAGCATCTCCGTGCTTCGAAAAGCTAGTTTAGCCGTTGGTCCCGGTCACCACTTAATGTGGTAGTCGTTAAGCCGAGTTGGAAGCCTTAAAGGCGGCTTGATAAGTTCCAACAGCAGGTGGCCACAAACATGCCTCCACCAATCCGCACTGGGTCCACGTGGTGGAGTATGATTTTATCTCTCTCACCTCGATTTGTGAGAAAAGGTCTTTGCCCGGCAGTGGGCAGTATAGGCTGATATTATTATTTATTATTATGTACCTACGGAACCAAGACCAAGATTATGGTTTTTGAAAGGGAAGAAACCAGAACAGAAAGTAAGGATTGTGGTTGGTAACGATGTGCTGGAGCAAGTGAATCAGTTTGTATATCTTGGATGCGCCTTCAGTAAGGATGGAAAATACACCGCTGACATAGAGAGAAGAGTGAGTGCAGGGAACAGAGTGAATGGTGCGATGGGAAAGCTACTCGGGAGCCGGCACTTAAGCCATAAGGCGCAGCTGGCCATACATAATGGAGTTCTTGTCCCAACGCTGTTATATGGTAGCGAGAGCTGGGTATGTAAGAAGGAGAATGAAAGTAGGATAAATGCGGTAGAAATGCGAGCTCTGCGGAAGATGTGCGGAGTGAAGCTGACCGACCGCATTAGCAACAGCATAGTAAGACAGCGAGTAGGTATGAAAGATAGTATCGGTGTAAAGATGAGAAAGGGTATGCTCCGTTGGTTCGGGCATATAGAAAGAATGCCAAAGGAAAGAATGACAAAACAGATATACAATGTGAAAGTGGAAGGATGCAGGTACCGGGGAAGACCTAGACTATCTTATCACGACCAAATAAACAGAGTCTTATCTGATGGAAAAGTCAAGAGTCTCCGTAACCGGCGAGCGTGTATGAGACGAACTATGAGAGTCGAGATAGCCAGAGAGGTATGTAAGGAAAGAACCTGTTGGAACTCTGTACTCTCTGCCTACCCCGCAAGGGATTTGGCGTGAGGTTATAGATAGATAGATAGATAGATAGATACCTACGGAATTGCGTTTAGGGTGTGTGTGTGAGTGATGTACGCTGTTGGCCGCGAGGCCTTTACAACTTCACCGGACTTAAGGGCGAGCGTGCAACCACTACGCTCGAGCCAGAAGGGCAAAGGGCGACATACTCGAGGGCGCCTTGAAGAGGCGCCCTCGGTTGGGACAGTCGCTGTGGGGGGACGGGGTGCACTACTAAGTGCACCGGTCAACCGCCGGCTATGAGAGGGGATCTACGACTACGTCGTCGTCGCCCGTATTCTGAGCGGAAAGAATGGATGACAAAGCATCGGGGGGATCGGTGAGAACATGTCGCGGCCGGCGGTGGCGGCAGGGGTCGGGGGGGGATCGTAGTCGTCGGCGGCTACGATTAATGGATTCGCATGGGTAGATGCGTTCGCGAAGTGTCGTGTTGTCGCCTTTTTAATATAGGCGCAAATAGGTTCGAGACCTAGATCGGAGTGGAGATCGACATTCCGTACGAACCAGGGGGCTCCTTCGGCTTTACGGAGGAAGCAGTTTTGAACCGCTTGGAGTTTATTGATGTGAGAGGGGGGCGAATGCCCGAACACAACACACGCATAAGTCATGATTTCATGGGTCATGGGTCGAACGCAAGTTTTGTAAAGCGTCACCTTATTTCTAAGGGACATTTTACTCCACTTGCAGATTAACGAATGGAGACGACCGAGCACAAAGGATGCTCGGTGATGGACCCGCTTGATGTGCGGGCCGTACGTTTAGGGATTCTATAACATTCAATCGCATACGCATATTATGTAGCTAATGGTTCTTGTCGGACCAAGTACACCTGTATTCAATAAGCACATTGTAAATTAGTGTTTCTACAGAGTTACGCCTGCGAACAGTTCCGCGTAGAACGTCGGGTGACCATACGGAACATGCAATTGGGGCATAATAAAATAATTAAAAAATCTTTGCCTTGTTGGTCTAGTGGCAAAGCGCATCGCTTTTGGATCACGAGGACCTGGGTTCAAATCCTAGGTCGGACGAATGGAGTTTTTTTTAACTGGAATTGTTCCCCGTATATGGGAATAGATTGCCCTCTATTACATGCGACCTAACACCGTCGGTGAAAAGTGGATGTACTCAGTACACCTCTGCCACCTCCGCTTGGGGAATATGGGCGTGACGGTGTTTTATTTATAAAAAAAAAGCTCTTTCACACCTCTTAGCAGGGCTGGTAGTTGTGTAGTGTGTACATCTTCATTTTGCTGACAATGATTATTGGGGGTAAGCCATTATACCAGGCACAATTCCAGATTTTCGACTTCTTTTAAGAATGTTTCGAACGTGTCTAGGAATCGATTTTAAGGTTACCACGTACTTATTCGTACGTATATGGCGAATATACACGTACGTACGTATTCGCCGCCAGTTAATCTAACTGATGTATCCAAAAAAATATTAAATAGTGACTATACACGATGAGTTTTCAGTTACTGTAGCAGTACCGAATCTTGAATAACATTATAATTCTGTACTGTTTCAACTCAGCCCTCGCCCTCTCAGTTGGAGAGGAGGCCCGTGCCCAAAAGTAGAACAGTTTCTTAACAGGGCTAATACTTAATACTACTCCTACTGTTTCAACGACAGTCAAATATATTCGCAAGAATAACATAAAACTATTTATGGGTTTTATCGCATTTTATTTTCGACTCTTAAGTTCCCGACGTTTCGTATGCGGCACCCATCACGGGAGAAGCGGTATTAGACGTCCAAACGGCATAGTTATTCCGGGGTACTCAAATACTGCATCGCAAGTCCGCAAACCCAAAAGCATAGTCATCCTAGCGCTGAAAGCATCTGTTCTCGCATTGTACGGTACGTTGGTTCGATTGTTCCATTACACACAATATGTGCCCGCCGAGCTGGCCGCAGCGGCGTCCCTATTCAGCACCCATTGAGTTATCATGTGTCTTATTTTGTGTTTGAATTGCAATGGCGCACTTACTACGCTCTATGACCAGAGACTGTACTACATTCTCTAATAATAAAACTAAATAACATCTCAGCCTATAGCGATGCTCCTCAAGCGATGTACACCATGATTAAATTGACAGATTTCGAAAGAGTATCAATACTGCATTGGACAGTCGAGAAGACACACTGATTGTAGTCACCTACACTATAATGTTATGTACTCTGTCATCAAACCTAACCTAATATTTGTATAGGCTGTTACAAATAGTGCATGCTGTGTTCACTTTAACAGGTTACATTCCTAGTATAAATACCCTAATACACTCACTGTACTACAAATTTATGTAAATGTATTGTTGTGTAATCAATTGTGAGCCTTAAATAAATATATATACTTCTACTACTGAGCAAAATCCTATTCACACAAATTAAGATGAAGGGGAATGGGTCAAACTTCGCCAAAGGGAATCCGTGTGGATTGGCGGAAGCAGAGTTGTGACCTTGGTTCCTTACCTTACTTATCATTAAAGCAAGTTGAAAGTCATATAGGCGGCTTGATAAGTTCCAATAGCAGGTGGCCACAAACCTGCCTCCATCAATCCGCACGGGTCAGCGTGGTGGAATTAGGCTAATCTCTCTCATATCGATTTGTGAGAAAAGATCTTTGTATAACAGTGGGATTCTATAGGCTGAATTATTATTTATAATTATAATAATAATATAAGCCCTGCTAAGAAACTGTCCCACCGTTGGGCACGGGCCTCCTCTCAAACTGAGAGGGTTTAGGTCATAGTCCACCACGCTGGCGTAGTGCGGGCTGGCGAACTTCACACACCTTCGAGAAACTCTTAGGCATGCATGTTTCCTCATTTTTTCCTTCATCGTTAAAGCAAGTGATAGTTAATTTTTAATATGCACATGCTTTCGAAAAGACAGAGGTGCGTGCCTGCGTATAAACCCGAGACCCCTGACTTTGCGGTCCAACGGTCTAACTACTAGGCTGTCACTGCTTAATACTATTATTATACATTAAATAATTATCCAGAACATTAATTTCAATCCAAATCTCAACATACATACCTGCTGACACGAACGGCCGAACTATTTCGTCTTATAAACAAATTTCAGACGGATCCGTCTGACTAAACTTGTTGACATAACTGCGGCTGTGTCGGGACATGCCAAAACAACATTGCCAAATAAGATAACAACGTGAGCTAATAGATGCTGGATACATAACAATGATCCAATGTTATGGCCAAAACTGTTGTTATGATGATTACAAACATCGGCCGTGACAGTTCTCCTGAAGGGTAAGGACGTATGTTCATACATTATTCAATGTTTATAATCTATCTAGATAGATAGAGTTAACTTTATTGTTCACCAATATAAACACAGCACAACAGACAAACAAAGAAAATAAGATGTACATGTATAAAATGGTCTTATATAGTATACATGTATAAAGTTCTTATCACTAAAATCAATATTTTCCAGTCATACATTATCTTTGTCTTAATTATATTACTTACTTTCTCCGCTGGCTCAGCGACCCAAAGTGAGTCTTGGCTTCCGAAACGAGATTCCGCCACTTCTCAAGGTTCTACGCGATTCCCTGCCAGTCTTCGGCTTAAAGCTCACGCAGAACCGCCTCAACTACGTCCTTCCAGCGATACCTGGGAAACCAACCGGTCAGCGGCCGATTGGTCGGTCCAGATAGGCCTTCTTTACACAATGATCTCTCATTATTTAAATGTAGCCACACCATCGGAGTCGTGAATTATTAACGTGAACGTAATTATATTACATTAAACTATTTATCTATATCCATCCAGATTCAGGTAGGCAGAGACTATAAGTTTTTCAACAGCTTCTTTCTTTACAGATCTCTCTGGCTTCCTGTACGTCTGTCAGCTGATGAATGAATCCAACCTAATCTGTCCTACCAGAGAATATGTTATCTATCACGCAAACAAAGTGCGGATAGGAAGAGGCAGGTTTTTACGCACCTACTGTTGGAAATTACCAAGTCGCCTATAAGGTTTTTAACTAGGCTTAAACAATTACTATATTAAGTAGCATGCAGCAGGATCAACGGATTCACGACCCTTTTAATGCATAGAGATAGAGAGAGACCAACGGTCACCTATTACAAACCGAATGGTACAACGTTCCTTTTGAAGCATAGATGATTGAAAATCTAGTAAAAGGGTCACCCATCTCAGACTGAAGAGACGAATGCTACAATGTCTTTTGTGGCCGCGGAGCGCTACGAGAGCGTCGTGCAATTTAACAACATTAAATTATTATACAAGCCTACCTCGTTGGTCTAGTGGTAAAAAAGCGCGTGGAAATTACAAGGTCCTGGGTTCGAATCCTAGGTCAGACAAAATGTAATTTTTCAATAGAAAAATATCGGATATCAGTTCGGAGTCTGTCATTGTTCCCGGGTTAAAGCCAATAGGACCTGACATCGTTGGCGAAAAGTGGGTGTACATAGTACACCTCCGCCGTCCTCGCTTGGAGAATATAAGCGTGATAGTGTTTATTCTAAAAGTTCTTTGCCCAGTAATGAGACAGTACAACTAGAAGTTATTTTTAATAGTGGTATACCATTACCGCATTATCTCCAGCTACCATCACTATTACACCATCGCGAATAACATCCTTAATATTAATTTCATCTGTCATCTTCACACCAACACTTAATCGGTGTTAAGCGATGATCTCAAAACGTTACACAACTATTGATCGGTCGTAAATCAGAGGAGAACGACCTCGATCGGGACAACCGTTCGATCATTGCACCACGGCATTGTTGTGCTAAGCAAATAAGTTATACGTGTAACCTTTAGGTTCTGAGCGGGCGTGGGTGGGCACCCGCCCTGGGCGTGACCTAACCATAGAGTATTTAATATTAATATATTGTGACCAGTGATTATAGCTGTCGCCATTTTGAATTTATTTCTTTTTTTAAGTTGGAAGGCTAGCTCAAGTCGGAACTAACGCTGTCATCGTGAAATGTCACCTCATG
The DNA here is from genome assembly GCA_905147815.2 of Phalera bucephala. Classification (NCBI taxonomy): domain Eukaryota; kingdom Metazoa; phylum Arthropoda; class Insecta; order Lepidoptera; family Notodontidae; genus Phalera; species Phalera bucephala. Next base: position 8,218,658 of record LR990621.1, on the reverse strand, counting down.
ACAGTTGTCGTGTGCTATGAAATTTACCTAAATTCTTTTTAATTAGTAACCGTGCGGTTAGATATTTCAACAAGTGGGTACCTGTTGGAATATCTCCGTAAAATTAGGAAAATTTTACTAAATGGTAACACTAATTTCACACCAACGCCCCTCCTGCCACGTGCCAAAAGATCCTTGTCGGACTATACATGAAATTGTCAGTGACGTTGGGAATACCTATTATCTAAATTTCTACAGTATTATTACTAATAATCCTATGTGGGTTATAGCTATCCCTAGAAAGGGTGTGCCTAGCTAGTTGAATTGATTTAACGAAAGAATGTTTTTTTTATGTCACTCTAGGAACCATTCTTGTACTCTAGGCGTGTTTACATACACACACACTGAATGAACAATGTAAAAAAAAATTGAATACTGGCATTATGCATCATAGTGCGTAAGTGAGGTACCATTTTTGTAAGCAATGCTCCGTCTTGACAAGTCTTAGTCTAAGGCGTTACCATTACCGCATTATCCTAAGCTTCTATCACTATTACACCATCGCGAATAACATCCTTCATATTAATTACAACTGTCACCTTCACACCAACATTTAATCGGTGTTAAGCGATGAAAGAAAATGAAAGTTATTTTTTATATGTTGCCTCAATCTAGAAACTATTCTTGTACCGTAGGCGTGTTTACAAACATGTAAATTACATACACAAACACCCAGAACGAGACAAATCTGTGGATTGCACAAAGATTTGTTTCGAGCGGGTTTCGAATTCTTGACTCGGATCACTAGAGCAATTCACAGGTTTAAACACCACACGAGAGAAATATTTGCAAAATAAATATCATTTTTTTCAGTTTGGTCATGTTTATAAACGCACCCACGACACAGGAATAATACGTAATGTGGGACAACGTTGTTTTTAGAAAAAATATACTTAAACCCTTGACAGAACAACTCAAGTTCCACAGCAATAAATTCAAGTGTCGTATCTACGATAATGAAGACAGCGCTCTTTGGTAATATGCGCGCGGTTAGATGCGCGTGGGCGGAATAATGAAGACATTTGTCGCGGGGAGGCGCATGCTCATACGTGTTATCCCTCTTGTATCGAGTCTAAACTCCATACAAGCGGTATACGGTTTAATTAGGGTTGCCAGGTGCAACACTGAAATACTTCCTTATTTTTCATAAAAAGCTTACGAGGTACGAGTACTCGTGGTATTTTGTTTTTCCGATTGCGTAAAGTATAAAAATAATGAACATTATCATCATCTGCCATTCACGTTTAAGGAATAAAGACGTGTTATCTTTATTTCTTAAACGTGAATGGCAGATTATGATAGGTCCCGATCTGATAGAGTATGACCCTATTGACCATATACCTGGCATATTTTAAACTCTAGACTGTTATTGAGTTTTTCCGATAGGAAAACCACATTATCCGATCTAGAATTGAACGTAGGACCTTGAACAAGGCAGTACAGAACTAAACATGGCAGTAATTCCGCTGTTGATTCTTCACTAGGATGGTGGGTTTATTATATATGAGTAAGTGCCACAGCTAAAAGATGCTAAAGTGACAAATGGGCAAAATATTTGTTTGCAACTAGAAATAGGTGACAAATTGTCATTGTTTTTGATGCAATAGCATTGAACTTCTAATAAGAAGATGACCAAACAAATCTCATAACTGAAGTTATAAAATGAATACGTGTAGTCTTTTTAAATCCAACTAAATAAAAAATAATATTACTTAATTTGAATACATTTCAGATCGATCGAGTTTTCAAATAATATTCCTTGAATTTCCCTGAATATTCTAAAATTTGTATGGGTGGTGACACCACTAATTTCGGGGCTCTTTTATCACCTGGCAACCTTACCTCTCATTCTGAAGTAATGTTGGACAATATAAGAAGACGTTTATTTTTATTGACAAAATAAGAGTTAGTGTCAAATGACGTTTATAGGCCCCACACGGCTATTGACACATTACGTTAGAAAATTTATTGTGTTTCGATCATGTTTCAATAATTTTAATTGAATAAAATCTGTTGTTGTGAGATGAGGTCATAATGTCAGAGGCGTAGTCGTATAAGGTATTACAGTTTCCAAAAACGGTGTGGATTATGATGACCGGTTATCAAGAAACGTTAAAATGAAAATAGTTACGTCATTTTAGAACTATGCTTTTATTACTGAATCGCATTTATAGTTCTAAAGCTTAGACATGTTTGTTTTATTTAACTTAGACAATTTCTCTTATTTAAGTATATTGTATCATAAGAATAGGCTAACAACCCTTTATAAAGGACGGTTGTTATGTTCACAATCGATTTTTGATAAGTGAGATCCATATAAGTGCGACTTTATTGATAAGTACTAGTCACTAAAATTTCAAAGGTTATTTTTAGAAAATGCTTACAATTTCAATCAATACAGAACTAAGAAATGAAGATCAGACAGTCATTTTATTAAACCAATAAGGGGAGCCTAACCAAGCTAACATCTTTTTCCACAATCGATGAAGCTTTGTGCCCATGCGATATTGGTTTTTTTTTTTTTTTTTAAACGTGGCCCCACATTTGGATTTATTCCTGTATCGTGGGTGCGTTTACAAACATGAAATTTCACATACACAAATACCCAGACCGGAACAAATAATTGTGGATCACACAAAGATTTGTCCCGTGCGGGAATCGAACCCGCGACTATTAGACATAGTGGGAGGAGCGGCTTAAGCTCTTAACCACTGCGTTAAATCGTCCGTCAAACTTTAAATTTTCTTTAGAATAGCGTAAACATTGAAAATTTACTTTAATTTTATTGTAAACAATAGTATTCTCTCATATCTCTATTGCCGTTAACGACTGTAGAAAAAAATTTGCTTACATGAGCTGGACTAATAATCAGACTTATGATATTTTGACAATACAATAACATACGACTAATTGGCCCGGTAAATTAAATTAAATAAAACAAGATTATTTGATTCAGCGCTCTATTTATATGTAACTATAAAGTTTAATTTCTTCTGTTCTTACTTTTTTAATTATGTCACTGTTTCATTCAGCCAGCAAAACGTCGTCTTGACGTTAGATTAAAACTAAAGAAATTGCGATCAATTTCTTTACCTTTTACCCACGTGTGTGGAACACGTCACGTCTGTGCCTCACATTCCCCGGAACTGTACTCATTAATACTTAACAGCCGTTACATAATGCTTACGTCACTCGTAGGTATCAATTTTAATGCGACATAATCGCAAGGTTTCACTTATTTGGAGCAAAATCGACGGCTGCGGTGAAAGGTGGCGATGGTATCGCCCACCACTTTCAACCGCCATTGTCTTGGTGGGAATGTTGTTATAATTTAGGTGTAAACTGTTTATTTACTTAGTGCTGTGTTGGTCAAGTGCTGCGTGGTACAGCTGGCGATCATGGGGCTCATATGTTGAATCATAGATTGGACAGAGTTAGGTGTTCTCTATCCAAAAAAAAATTCTCCAAAATATAGCTCCTCATGACCTGTGATCTTCGGATCCTAGATCGGACAATGTTATGTGTGTTTTCCTAACAAAAACATTTATAGTCGCGCATCCCCAGATCCCTTTCGCGAAGAGAGATCAAGTTGTTTTTTCAAACGTGTATAGTACCCGAAAACGTTTTTTCCCAAAGGACCACCGTCAGGATGCACAAAGCTTTATGACATTGATGTCATAGGAGTTGAATCCAATCGAAAGGAGTTGAAAAGCAATATACCTCCAACATAACATATTTTTGAATTAGTTTTGTTATTCTAATAGATTCATCTATTAGATTATTTTTTTAGCATGTTGCCCACTGAGTGGGACGGACACTTTCCATGTTTATATAAAAATAGTTTTTCACTTGCGTTTAATATGTGTTGTGTCAAGTTTATGGAGCAACTGATAAAATCACCTCGATTTGTGAGAAGGCTTTTAACCATTGACAGAGTATAGACTGATTTATATATAAATAACACCTACCCATTACATACAAAACATTGCTCAAGCGCACGTATTAAGTCCCGAACTAGTTTCCCGCTATCAGTGCCGGGACAAATGGAATGTAAGCGACAATTCGAGGCGGGGAACAATGGCCTGTAGGCGAACTGGATCCGAGTGCACCCAGTTCCTGTGGGCATGGCTCAGATAAACATAGTTCAGTGGAAACACAGACGAGTTTAAATGAATATACAGATGATAGCCATTGTAATTATCGTAACTCGCAAAAATCTCAAAATCATGTATGTATGTATCATGGTGCTGGACTGTCCCACTGTTAGCCCTTAGTCATAACAGCATTAGTCTATATATTTATCTATCTATATTATCACGCCAAGTCCCTTGCGGGGTAGGCAGAGAGTTCCAACAGGTTCTTTACTTACATACCTCTCTGGCTTGCTCCACTCTCATAGTTCGTCTCATACACGCTCGTCGGTTACGGAGACTCTTGACTTTTCCTTCAGATCAGACTCGGCCCATTTGGTCATGGTAAGATAGTCTAGGTCTTCTCTGTTACATATATCCTTCCATTTTCGTATTGTATATCTGTTTTGTCATTCTTTCTTTCTATATGCATGAACCAACAGAGCATACCCTTTCTCATCTTTACACCGATACTATCTTTCATACCTACTCGCTTACTATGTAATTCATATAATTATATTTCTATCGATACGTAGCCACTTTCATGTGTTTATTTATAAATACCGTGTTGAAAGTAAGATACGATATTCTGTAAGGCATCGTAAGTCTGTTCAATCTCAAACTAGTCTGTGGTGTAAATAAAAGATATCGGGTAATGAATTGTGTTTGGGAATTTATTTGAGTTCAACTTGACAGTATCATGGGCAAACTTTCAGGGTTGTTGTGGTTGGCAAGAAACATGGAGAAGAAATTCTTTAAGATTAAGCCAAACTGAAGACATTCTATGGTGTGGCAGATTTTATGATTATTTTTAAGTAATTACTCATATACGTCATATAACAGTTACTGCCTCGTTAGTCTAGTGGCAATTCGCATCGCTTTGTGATCACGAAGTCCTGGGTTGAAATCCTAAGTCATCCAAATGTAGTTTTTCTAACGAAAAAATCCCAGTATGAGGTATATGGCAATGGACTCGCCCCCTATTGCATGGGATTTAACGTCGTCGGCGTAAGTGGGTGTACTCAATAAACCTCTGCCACCCTCACTTAGACAATATAGGCATGATGGTGTTTACAGTTAAAAAGATGGCCATCTTTTTAACTGTAGTGGGCGCATAGTTTGGCTAGTAATCCCGAGGTCCTGATTTGGAATTTTTGGACAGACAAAGTGTGATTTTCTTATGGAAAAAAATGAGTCACATTCCTGAGTCTGGAATTACGACCATTATAACGGCAATAGAAGCTTGAAGAATATCAGACAAAGAAATCAATTCAAACTAAGGAAATCATATTTAAGCTCCATAATTGTTAATGCCCAAAACCAAAGAACCAATATATTTCTTGCCCAAAATTATCACCTGTACAAAAAATAATTTAAAAAATAATGAAGAATCCTCTACAAAGTAAATTTATTGTAACCTTCTTTTTCTAAGATTGATGAAAGTTAACTCATTTCACAAAACATCCTTTAACAAAATGAACTAAACTTTATCAACCGATCATTATTTTTAAATTCCATTGTTTTAAAACGGGCATTCCTAAAGTGGTCGATATCGGTTTCCCGGGGGTCGACATAAACGAAAACTGATTTTGGGGGTCGACGAGGTCTGAAAATCGACCTCTTTTAATTAACAAAAGTTCTTATTTGAAACTTTCAAGATACTGTATAAGTTGTGTTACGTGTACCAACTTGTTATAAGAATGACTAATATTTTAGTAGGAAGTATCATTGTTAATTAGTTAGTTAATTCACTTAACCAACCCCAAAGTTTTTAAATTGGTAAGTATTTTGTAAGCGACTTGGTAAGCGTAAGGTAGGACGGCCCCAGCTAGATGGACCGACGACCTCAAAAAGGTCGCTGGGTCTGACTGGATGCGGAAGGCGGAGGACCGTGTGCAATGGCGCGTGTTAGGAGAGGCCTATGTCCAGCAGTGGACTACGATAGGCTGATTGATTGATTGAAGTATTTTGTATCAATAGGAAAAAAAAACTAGAAATAGGATTTTTAAAGTAATTTGGCTATGAGGGTCTGAGTTATCAGTTCATTTTGGAAAAGGGGTCTCTTGCCCAAAATAGTTTGGAAATCCCTGATCTAAGCTCTTTAAAAGTATAATATACCATAATTTAACCCAAACACCATATTGACACACCACAAGCTCGTCATTGACGCCCAAATAAATTAATCTCTAATTGGCTTAATCCTATTTCCGCCCACTAAATAATATAAAAAAAACGCCTCACGCCTACATTCCCTAAACGGGAGTGGCAGAGGCGTGCTGCATACACCCATGTATCTTCGAAGATGTTAAGTCTCAATGCAAAATGGGTCTAACAAATTGCTACCGGGCACAATTATGGGCTCGGGACAACTATTGAAAACTCTTCGATAAAATTCATGCTTTTGTCCGACTTAGGATTTGAATCCAGAGGGTTTAGCATGAAAAAAAATGCCGCTAGCCTCATTCTATAGATTAACGTGCTGTCGCGTTCATTTTTATTGAGTACATCTGTGACAAGGATGGCATATCAACAACCATCACGATAACGTCAACCTCTTCGTGCTCTCAGGACCAAATTTTTCCTAGCCGCACTATGCACCACCAGACTAAAGATCATTAAAGATATATCATTTCCAATTTCCATATAAAACACATTAAATAACCACAATATAAACCAAACACCACAGAACAAATACCAACCACCGTAATATTGACACACCACAAGCTCGTCATTGACGCCCAAATAAATTAATCTCTAATTGGCCCGATCCTATCTCGGGCCACCAAATGTCGGCCGATATAAAAATGTCACTAGCACTGACATTTTGGATTGTAATCCGAGGCGGGAAAGTGATCGGCTACGGACCTTTGGCTATGATGGGCCGACGCGTAAGGCTGTTGTTGTGTGATAGCCGGTAGCGGGGCGGGGCAGTACAATTCGTAGGCAGCAGGAATGTGTTTTTGACGGTCGGTATTTTTAGCTTTTCGTCTTTTTACCACGGAGATAATCTTTATAGGAAAAAAATGAGCTATGTGGAATATTTACCATACTAAAAACTTTAGCGGTGATATATTTCGGTGCGCTAGTTTAATGGGTTTTCAGAAGGGTCCCCACCGGTTCACCTCTCTTGTACTTCGCTCTATTTAGCAAATTTTGGTGAATTTGATTCACTTGCCTATACCCCTATGGTGCTTATGGTAGCGTGGAGTCACTAACACCATCGTCCTCCTCGGGATAACCGAGATTGATAGCTAAAATAAATAGAATATGGGGTTTGTAATCAAGCTTATATAAGGCTCTCGTACTAGCAGTTACCTAGTGTTATAGTTATTTGGTATTTGCACCTTCGGTTCATCAGTTTTCATTTAACCATACTAGGAAAGAGATAACAGAATGCGAAGTAACCCGAATTTCACACACACGAACACCTATAACGAAATAAAAGGTTGGCTTACAAGGATACAAAGATTTTTTTCTTTCGGGGATTGAAACTGCGGCTACTTGATCCAATGAACGGAGCGGTCTACGCCTAGGCAAAAGCGTAAAAATCAATATACACGCCAATATTCTTGGAACCCGTCTCTATCACTTGTCAAAAATGTAATGTCATGTGCCCGTTGTAAAAAAAAAAGCTTTAGCGCTAAATAGCTCCGCTGCCGCTTCGGTCTTAAAGCACGACCCTATCCAGTGGGTCTTAGCCTTGGTTAAGCGATAACCGATCGCGATGTCATTGTTGTCAAATGTCTGTGGATTGATGAGGAATTGGTTTTATGATGAAGGTGACTCTTGGCTCTAGTAGTCCAAGGCTGACTTCGTGTGTAAAGATGTTAGACTACTGTAATGAAATTCGCTTATTGCCGGCCTCTGCAATTGAGAAATTACATTTCTTAGATTTTGTGTATTATATTAGGTGTCATTTGTAATGAAATTAACTTTGACTTTTATTTGACAACTGAACCATACTTTGAAACTATTTCCATTATCTATGATCCCTTGCGGAGTAGGCAGAGAGTACAGAGTTCCAACAGGTTCTTTCCTCTCTGGTTTCCTCCACTCTCATAGGTCGTCGCATACACGCATCAGAATGATCTAAAGAGATTCTATTTTAATTGCGGGTTCGATCAGCGCACTTGCCAAATATTTTTAAGGCGCTCATAGCGCTTTGTGATCACTAAGGTGACGGTGTTCTTAGCGATCACTAAGGTTAAGCACCGATCAGCCCGGTTTGTCTGAGATGGATGACCCTTTGTGGCATTTTCATATTTACGGAAGCCACGTTAAGCCATTGTGCCCGGATACCACAGACCGGATACGGTAGTTTTGAAGCCATGTTGGAAGCCTTATTGGCCGGCTTGGTAAGTTCCAACAGCAGGTGGCCACAAACCTGCCTCCACCAGTAGTATGACTTAATTTCTTTCACCTCGATTTCTCAGAGAAGAACGTTGCCCAAATATATTTTACAAGTAGAAGCCATCAAAAGAAATAAATAAGCTTGTAAATAAATATTAAAAAATTGAATATTTTGAAACAAGTTAATTTAAGGTACATACTCGTATTTTCTTCTCAGAATGAAAAACCATTACTTAACCAAAATATGCCTTACCAGACCTTCCCAAACAGCCTATATTTTAAAATACCATTCATGAAATATATGAAAGTTTCTGCTAAAACAGCTACTTTATCGAAATATCCTTCAAGACATCGCCCTATAAATCTCTCCACACATTCCGATCCCGGGTCAAGCAAGATCTATCGTGTAACAGTAGCCAGTGATTTGTATCACCGTGATAACACCAGTCGATATTGGTAAAGGAGCTGATAGATAGAGCGGTGGATTTATGAATTGAATTATTGGTAGAATCCGTAACTTTGCAGGACTACCGTGTTCTTAGAGATCACCAAGCAAAGCAGCGTTTGCCTCAGTCAGTTTAAGGTGGGTGAGCACTTTTTGCAATTGCATATTCGAGGATTTCCGTGCTTAGGTACGCTAGACCGTTAATCCCGGATATCACCTAATATGGCTGCAGTTTAGCCAAATTGGGAGCATTATAGGCGGATAAGTTCCATATCGATCGGCGCTGGGTCAACGTGTTGGAACTATCCTTTCTCATCTTAGTTTGTGAGAGAAAACCTTTGGACAAAGACTAGAGTATAGACTGAATTATATAAGAGGAGAGCGGAATATTTTTGTAAAACTAATAATCAATATAAACGCCGTCGCAGCTATGTTATGATGGTAACGGCTTTGGTGACTAAGGACGAAGAAGAAAAATAAGTTTTTAATTATAATATTTTACTTTTATTATATATTATTATAAATGTGAAAGTTTGTATGTTTAGATGTTGTTTGTAACTTAATTACGCAAAAACGGCTGAACAGATTATAAACAAATTTGGCACACAGTTTATTGCCTAGATTAACACATAGATAACTTTCTATCCCGAAAGAATGTACGATTCCTATTTAATGTCAACGCGGAGCAAGTCGCGGGCAGAAACTAGTATTAATGATACATTGATGCCCACACCATTTATTATTCCTATGTCATGGGTGTGTTAACAAGTATGAAACTGATATACCCCAACCGAAACAAACATTCGTGCGTCACTAAAAGGTATATTCCATGCAGGGGTCGAACCCGCGACTTTTCGATTCAATTAGCAAGCGGAATACACTATAAGCACTAAACCAAGCCGTGATCTTATTGTCGTTGTATAATCAAGTAATGTTACGTATTATATCCAAAGTTGTCACAAAACATTATACAATTTGGAAGACATTCCAAATATGCATTTCCGCATTTGACCTTTTAAGTATATATTTACACAAGAGGCAGACAGTCGTGAGCTCAACTACAAACGGGTGTTAATACGTCGTTTTGAGCATATAAAACTTATGTCAACAGAACTGTGGCGGAAACTGTCTGAACACGCGCTTTGAGGTAAATAATAATATTCTGGAAAACGTAATGTCGTGAGAGCTCAGAGACGCAAGCACGATTTATTTGAGGTACAGAACGCTATTTGGAATTTGAAAGCCTTCTTCGGAAGGCACGTTAGGCCGTTGGGCCTGGTTAGCACCTAATGTCATTAATTAAGCTATGAAGTTGGAAGCCTTATAGGGGGCTTGATAAGTTCTAACTGGAGCCACAAACCTGCCTCCGTCATTTCGGGCTGGGTCTGGGTAGTGGAGTATCCTTATCTCACAGTTGGAAAGTAAAGGCTGATTTATTATTATTATATTATATATGGTACGCCATTCAGTTAACGTACTATCTCTGTTAGGGTACTATATTTGTACAGTAACAGATATAGTACTTGTGGTATAGAAAAAAATGCCTTTAGTCTTAGTAGTTGACAGTATACAACGTGTGACGTAAATAACGTAAGTCATTAGACACCCCCTTAAAATATCGCCTTCCAAATTTAATACGAAAACCTTTTTTAGTTATTTTTTTTCTTTACCAACCACATTGTGGTTGGTAACGATGTGCTGGAGCAAGTGAATGAGTTTGTATATCTTGGATGCGCCTTCAGTAAGGATGGGAAATACACCGCTGACATAGAGAGAAGAGTGAGTGCAGGGAACAGAGTGAATGGTGCGATGGGAAAGCTACTCGGGAGCCGGCACTTAAGCCATAAGGCGCAGCTGGCCATACATAACGGAGTTCTTGTCCCAACGCTGTTATATGGTAGCGAGAGCTGGGTATGTAAGAAGGAGAATGAAAGTAGGATTAATGCGGTAGAAATGCGAGCTCTGCGGAAGATGTGCGGAGTGAAGCTGACCGACCGCATTCGCAACAGCGTAGTAAGACAGCGAGTAGGTATGAAAGATCGTATCGGTGTAAAGATGAGAAAGGGCATGCTCCGTTGGTTCGGGCATATAGAAAGAATGCCAGAGGAAAGAATGACAAAACAGATATACAATGTGAAAGTGGAAGGATGCAGGTACCGGGGAAGACCTAGACTATCTTACCACGACCAAATAAACCGAGTCTTATCTGATGGAAAAGTCAAGAGTCTCCGTAACCGGCGAGCGTGTATGAGACGAACTATGAGAGTCGAGGAAGCCAGAGAGGTATGTAAGGAAAGAACCTGTTGGAACTCTGTACTCTCTGCCTACCCCGCAAGGGATCTGGCGTGAGGTTATAGATAGATAGATATATAGATTTTTTCTTTAGAACCGTAATATCCAAACTAACTACGAAACATACAGGTGTAACATAAACGCAAGACCTGAAAGTAGCTTTTTCTAAATCGATATCTAAACTGATTCCAATAATTTTTAATGTACCTTAATTTTTTGTTAATTTGCAAAAACATACTGTCACTCCTTTAGTGCTCTATAATAAACAAAATTTATTCTTGATTCGAAGCAATATGGAGATATCAGACGCATTTCTAAAACGTATATCTCAATACGCACACATACAAGTACGCGTTTCTTTGTTAATTGGGCTATAAAAGTGCTTCAAAAAGAGGTAAAAAAAAAAATTTGGTAATTTTGTTTTCGTATTGAATTTGTAAAGCAATTATCAATTTGGGGTGTCTGAGGTCTTGAGTTATTTACTATACACCTTGTATACGTATGCGTATTGAGCTATAAGTTTCAGAAATGCAATTGTAATCTTCGTATTGGTCTAAACTATTGCAAATAGAAGAACGATCGAAATGATTTACAGCAATTTAAGTTAATATTATTATATTATAGTAGTAGAAAATTATATACCTTAGTAAAAAATAGTACCGGGGAAGACCTAGACTATCTTACCATGACAAAATAGACCGTGTCTTATCTGAAGGGCAGGTCAAGAGTCTACGTAACCGGCGAGCGTGTAAAAGACGAACTATGAGAGTGGAGGAAGCCAGCGAGACCTGCTAGGAGAGAACCTGTTGGAACTCTGTACTCTCTGCCTACCCCGCAAAGGAACTGGAGTCGATATGACAGATTTGGAACCAATAATAACTTTCAGGCCTCGCGTTAATAATGTTCTTTCACGTTATATTCTCAAGTGACACTAACCCTGAGGTGTTTTGAAAAAAAAAACTAACAAATGTATGCACGGTAGAATCTTATCATGATCAGTTCACAATGTCCACTGCAGGATAATGGCCTCCTCCAGAAATCGCCACGATGAGCGGCTTTGTGGCTTTTACCTGACAAATATTATACAACTTTATAACGCAATTGGTTCGGTCCACTGTCGCCTACGTTTTGATCTTGTCTGAACTGAAGATTCAATGTAATGGCAGTCTATAACAGTAGCGAGTCGATTTGTATCTCGGAATAGATGTTATTGCATGAAGATAGCGTGTAACACCATTGAGAGGTGAATGTATGGGCTTAACATGTATGAAGGTTCATGGAATATGCTCATTGATGTACAGTATTCATTGCATAGAAATACTTTACGTCAGTATGGAATAGTCGTCATTTTATGACGTTTATATTGATATGGTTGATATTTTCAAATTTATTACCAAATCTATACAAATGAATAGAGTCGGAGTGTCTGTTAGTAATGTCAAAATAACAGCTGTTTACTAAATGTAGTACTTATAACAAAAATTAAAACAATTTTTAAATTTTTGTCTGTCTGTTTGTTCCAGCTAACCTCCGAAATGGCTGGACCGATTTTGACGGGACTTTTACTGTTAGATACCTGATGTTATAAGGAGTGACTTAGGCTACTTTTATTTTAGAAAAAGATGTTTTGTTAAATTCCAAGCGGGTGAAGTTGCGGGTTACCCGCGATATCGCCCGCGTGGAAATTTCTAGTACCTGAATACATAATTATAATGTATAACTTATAGTATTCAAATAGAGATAGGTCTAGTTATTAATAGTTTAAGCCGCTCTGCCCACTGGACGTGCGATCCTCACACATGACAAATCTTTGAATGACTCATATGTATTTGTTTAGATCTGGGTGTTTCATGTTTCTTGACATGCACCCGCGACACAGAAATAATTCCTAGGGTAGGACAACTAAAATAGAAAAAAGAAGATATCATATATTTTAAGCGTCTGCCTCGTAAGACTGCCTCGTTGGTCTGGTGGCAAAGCGCATCGCTTTGTGATCACGAGGTCCTGGGTCCAAATCCTGGGTCGGTCAAATGTAATTTTTCTAACGAAAAATTCCCAGTATGAGTCCGGAGTATGGAATTGTGCCCGGTATATGGCAATAGGCTCGCCCCCTATTACATGGGACCTAACATCGTCGGCGAAACGTGGGTGTACTAAATTTAATGAAAAACACTCGAAACAGTGTTCTTAGTACGAAGTAACTCTACTGACATAACGTAACCGGCTATTTTATGGAATCTCAAACTTCTTAAGTTATAATCTTTCATAAAATCTACAGTAAGACATTTTAATGATAGACTACAAAAGTGTATATTAATTACTCTGTTATCAAATAACAGATTAAAAGTATGCGTTTATACGCAGAATTGCTACAAGAAAGTAACAGCAATTTCCACAAGCATTTCCTTCAGCTTACATAATGGCTGGCATTGTAACCATTACTTTATACCTGACCAATAATTTGCACCTAGTTATCGCCGACATTTTGAATTTCAAATCGCATTTATAAATGACGACAGGTTTTATTTATCGTTTATGCTAGGTGGAACGTAACATCCGTGTTAAAGGGGATACCATCATTATAAGTATAAATAAAAATAAATAGATTAAACGCCGTCATATAGACGATATTCCCAAAGCGGAGACAGCAGTGGTGTACTGTGTACGCCTACTTTTAGCCGACGATGTCAGGTCCCATGTAATAGGGGGCAAGCTTATTGATCATACACCGGGCACAATACGAGACTCCGGTCTGATATGGATTTTTTTTTACCGAAAAAGTACTCATCCGAAGAATTCGAACCCAGATCTCGTGATCGCTACGCGTATTAATCACCGTTAGGATAACGATAAATTTTAAGTTTAATTATACTCTATCAATCCTTTCCGCCGCGTGGTTCCCGGCTTAGAATAGGACCAACCCATCTCATCCCATCGGGTGTCGTACAAGGCGACTAAGGGAAAACTAGGGAATGGGCAGCAGCGTTCCCTTAACACTTCTACCATCAAAAACTGCGCTCGCCAACCCGCCTGCCAAGCGTGGCGAGTATGGCAAACACCCCCAATTTATTAAAATGGAAGATAAGAATAAAACCAGGCCCCTAGTCCCCGGCGGTCCTGTTCGTCCTGGCCACGGTAGCAGCTATGGTAACGACAGGACAAGGGGTGCTAAGAATCTCCGGCAGAGATTCGGCTACCACCAACATCGAAAATTGGCCCTGGTGACATACAATGCACGCACGTTAAGGACAGATGAGAAGCTTGTTGAGCTGGAAGAAGAGATAAACAAGTTGCGGTGGAATATTGTTGGTTTATCGGAGGTCCGAAGAAAGGGCGAGGACACGATAACCTTAAAATCCGGCAACTTGTTTTACTACCGGGAGGGTGAACAGCAGTCCCAAGGTGGTGTCGGATTTATCGTCCACAAGTCACTCATAGACAACATTGTGTCCATCACTAGTGTGTCGAGCAGGGTAGCGTACCTGATACTCAGAATATCCAAAAGATATTCGCTGAAGGTCATACAGGTCTACGCACCGACCTCGGCATACTCAGATGATGACGTCGAAGTAATGTATGAGGACATTAGTAGAGCCATACATACTTCCAAAGCACACTTTACAGTGGTTATGGGTGACTTCAATGCGCGGCTGGGCAAACGGGGCGATGATGAGTTGAGAGTGGGGCAATTTGGATATGGGCAGCGCAACCCCAGGGGTCAGAGGCTGGCCGAATATCTGGAGAGGGAGGGACTCTTTATGATGAACTCTTTCTTCCGGAAGCCGCCTCATAGAAAATGGACCTGGATGAGCCCTGATGGTTCCACAAAAAATGAGATAGACTTCATCATGAGCACCAAGCGACAAATATTTAATGATGTCTCCGTGATTCACAGGGTAAAAACCGGCAGTGATCACCGAATGGTCAGAGGCACATTAAATATTAATGTCAAAATGGAAAGATCGCGTCTGATGAAGTCTACGCTCCGACCTTCTTATGCACACATCCAAAACCCCGAGAACTTTCAACTCGAATTGGCAAACCGCTTCGAATTGCTAGACAGCAGCGCATCAGTGGACGAAATCAACAACAGGCTGGTAGAGACTGTCCATACGGTCGGGTCCAAGTATTATAAGGCCCACCGTAAAAATAGACCTCAAAAACTATCTAACTCCACCCGAAATCTCATGGCTGAGCGACGTTCCATGACGCTCCAAACCTCCGATGATGCTAAGTCCTATAGGCAGCTCAATGGACAGATACTGAAGTCCTTGCGTCACGATTTACGGTCCTTCAATACAAGGCGTATTGAGGAGACCATAGCACAGAACAAGGGCTCCAAAGTGTTCGCAAGAGACGCGTCTATTGGGCAAAGCCAGTTGACGAAGCTGAAGACGGAGGACGGAAACGTAACGTCGAATAGGTCAGAGGTGCTCAGGGAGATAGAGAGGTTCTATGGGCAGTTGTACACCTCAGTAGCTGAACCTGTTGTTGACTTGGTAAAAGACCCAAGAGCCAAGCTAACCCGACACTACACTGAAGATATCCCGGACATCAGCCTGTACGAGATTACGATGGCTCTCAAACAACTCAAAAATAACAAAGCACCAGGCGAAGACGGAATTACCGCAGAGCTTCTGAAAGCGGGCGGAACGCCGGTACTTAAAGTCCTTCAGAGGCTGTTTAATTCCGTCTTGCTCGAAGAGAAAACGCCGGAAGCATGGAACAGGGGAGTGGTGGTACTGTTTTTTCAAGAAAGGTGATAACACTTTACTGAAGAATTATAGGCCCATCACACTGCTGAGCCATGTTTATAAGTTGTTTTCGAGAGTCATCACGAATCGTCTCGAACGCAGGCTTGATGACTTCCAGCCTCCCGCACAAGCCGGTTTCCGGAAAGGCTTTAGTACCATAGACCACATACATACGCTGCGGCAGATTATACAGAAGACCGAGGAGTATAATCGGCCACTATGCTTGGCGTTTGTGGACTATGAGAAAGCCTTCGATTCGATCGAGACTTGGGCGGTTCTTAGATCTCTCCAGCGATGCCGCATTGACTATCGGTACATTGAAGTGTTGAAGTGCTTGTATAATAACGCCACCATATCAGTCCGAGTACAGGGGCATTGCACGAAGGCGATCCCCATAAAAAGAGGAGTAAGGCAGGGAGACGTCATTTCTCCGAAACTGTTTACGGCCACCTTAGAGGACGCCTTCAAGCTCTTGGAATGGCAAGGACTTGGCATCAACATCAATGGCGAATACATCACTCACCTTCGATTTGCCGACGACATTGTGGTCGTGGCGGAGTCGCTGGAAGATCTAGGACGAATGCTCGGTGACCTCAACAGAGTATCTCAACAAGTGGGTCTTAAAATGAACATGGACAAAACGAAAATAATGTGTAACGTCCATGTCGTACCCACCGCACTCACCGTTGGGAACTCTACTCTTGAAGTTGTCGACGAATACATTTACCTGGGACAGGTAGTCCGGTTAGGTAGGTCCAACTTTGAGAGAGAGGTCAATCGACGAATCCAACTCGGTTGGGCAGCGTTCGGGAAACTGCGCAACATCTTCTCATCCAAAATACCTCAGTGCCTGAAGACTAAAGTTTTTAGTCAGTGTGTGTTACCAGTGATGATATATGGATCAGAGACGTGGTCTCTTACTATAGGTCTCATAAAAAAGCTCAGAGTTGCTCAGCGAGCTATGGAGAGAGCTATGCTCGGCGTTTCTCTACGCGATCGAATCAGGAATGAGGAGATTCGTAGAAGAACCAAGGTCACCGACATAGCCGTTAAGATTAGCAAGCTGAAGTGGCAATGGGCGGGCCACATAGCGCGTAGATCGGACGGGCGTTGGGGCAGAAAGGTTCTAGAGTGGAGACCACGTATTGGCAAGCGCAGCGTGGGACGACCGCCTGCCAGATGGACCGACGATCTTGTGAAAATCGCAGGAAGTCGTTGGATGCAGGTGGCATCGGACCGGTTACGCTGGAAAGCGATTGGGGAGGCCTATGTTCAGCAGTGGACAAGTATAGGCTGAGATGATGAATCCTTTCTAGAGTAGAGACTACGTTTTGGCAAGCGCAGCGTGAGACGGCCGCCTACCAGATGGGGCCGACGATCTTGTGAGGATCGCAGGAAGTCGTTGGATGCAGGTGGCATTGGACCGGCTGCATTGGAGAGTGATTGGGGAGGCCTATGTTCAACAGTGACAAAGTATAGGCTGATATGATGATGAAGATAAACTCTGTGGTTGTTTTAGAGGTGATAGCTGCTAAAGTAGTCATACTCGTAAACGGGTACTAAATCCTTCAGATTTTTAATGTTTAAAAATATTATTTTCATGTCTTATTATCTCAGTCGTAAGGCCTGTGATCATTGCAGCTATATCGTAAACTTAATTTTGTAATATTTTATACAGAAAAAGGGAAACCTTTTTCCATGATTTTCTTTCTTTTTTGGGAAGTAGATAAAAACGATAAGTTAAGTGTTAAGTGGTTGTTCAATCCAGTAGTAGATTTATAAGTTAGAAAAAGTATGAATTATGCCTCCGTAGCGTTAATTATACATAAAATTGACGAGTGAGTGAAACTAGAAGTAATCTATACAAATAAACTGCTTAAGTTCGAGTTTCATAAAATATAACTGGACTACCCTTATCAAGTAAACAGAACAGCCCATTGTCGGATGCAGTCCTATATTACGATCATATCACGTAGTTATCAGGACAGAGATCATTCGCCACTTTCCCTTGGCACTATTCACGGATAACTATCGTGATTATAAATGGCCTCGACTTGGTAAAAGTAGCTAAATCTTGTCTGTCTGTTTGTTCTTTAAAATGTCTAGTGTTAAGTTTCATGCATTTCAAATTTAACTATTATATCCAAAAGATTTTAGAAATGATCTCAAAATCCTTGTACATTATAAGGTGTGTGTGTGCGTGCGTGTAAATGATCTACGCTGTTGGCCGCGTTTGAGCCAGAAGGGGAAGGGGCAACTAGCTCAATGGTGCCTTAAGGAGGAACGGCCTCGACTTGGGTAGTCGCAATGGGGCAGGGCATATACTAGGTGTCTCGCCATTCCACTCTGCACCGGCCGGCGGGAAAGTGATTCTTCGACCTCATCGGCGAGGTCAGAGTCTGATTCTATGTGCAGTATCTGTATTGTTTTATGAAGTCTCTTTGTGTCTTCGTGGTCTTGTAGCCTATGGTTTAGCTAGCGATCGCTATGTCCTCGTTTCAAATTCTAAATCAGACAGTGTTATTAAGGTTTTTCCATCCAAGTACTCTTACTAGCAGTTGGGTCTAAGGTATGGGACTTTTACCATACTAAAAAACCCCGCGATGGTCTACACGGTAGGGGATTCCAGGATCCCTAAACAGAGAGCATTGGTGTCCCTCTCTTAAGTCTCGCTCGATTAAAGAGTCAGAATCTTGGGGAGTCAGAATCGCGTCCCTCGAACTTCCATGGTACCCATTGCAGCGTGGAACAACTTACACCACGGTCTCGCTCGGGATCGCTATGTAACGCTAAGAATCCACACCCAAAAACATTCTTTATCCATGAGGCGGCCCGTTCTTTTAAGCTCGGGCAGCAAGGTTGGATGAATTTCATACCTAGCATCCTCGACGACGTATGGATCTACACCTCCACCACTCTCGTTTAGTTTATTTTTATTACGTAGTTTGCTAAGAATCTGCGCAGGATCGCGCTATTTTACGCCATGTCAACGTCAACTCTTATATTTTACAACACTAATTTCAAAATTAAACGTAATATTCAAAAAGTAATACCAGTTTCGCCTACTCCAATATTTAACCCTACGGAGTAGACAAAGAATACAGTATTTAACTTATGAAAACTAATTAGTTCCTCAAAGCAAAAGTTCTAACACTTAAAATATCAGGGTCTTTATTTGCTATAAACAAACGCGGCGCGTTATGATAACTTCGTGAAATGATCGTGTTTTCCCTGTATCCATTAGCAGGGATCGTATAACCCAATTTCTGTGCTATAAACTATTGACAAACTGGTACGTTATTGAATCAGTGTGTAAATCTATCGTCTCATTAAATAGCTATATTGTGTATAGATTGGTATGTTCAATTTGGAAAATTCTGAATTTATTATAGTAAACTTTTTGAATAAACTGAGGGCTAAGCACATATAATTTAACGTTGTAGTGACGCGGTCGGGAAAGTGTGCTGTCACGTTCATGCATGTTTAGTAAAGGACATTGTCGAAAATCAGAATCAACAAACATGTGACCCATGCCATCATGATTTATCTATTTTATTAAAATAATGGCAAATATCCATATCTAACGGACAATTTGCTATCTAAAACGAATATTTCAAAGTATTGTAAGTACTTACATCGTAGTCGCCGACATCGTTACTGAATGTCAACACACAATATAACCTCAAAATTAAATACTATTGCGCATAATTGCGATTCTCCCGCTTGTTCGTTTAATAATAAATACCTTAAGAGAATACGTTTTTTTTATTAATAAAAAAGTAGAGATAACCCTAGATTTTATTCCTATCGAGAAAATTTCGTTTGATCGTGTATTCCTTTTACCAGATTCTAAAATATACAGTCAAATATCATATTTTGAAATATTAAGTCTCTAATCCATATACTTTTTGAAGTGCATGGAGTACAAAAACACGTTTTTTTCGCTGTAGCCCCTTAAACAATAGTTTCACGTTATCGTAACGCACCGTGTTACGTTTAATTTGTCATTGCGAACACGGGCCCAGCAAGTTAATAAATTGTGACTTAACTCACATATCGGCAGGATCAGACACCGACCTCGCCGGCCCTTGCCCGCCGGCCGGTGCAGAGCACCACGGCGAGACACCCCTTCCCCATAGCGACTGCCTAAGCTAAGGCCGTTCCTCCTTGAGACGCCCTTGAACTAATTGCCCCCTTGCCCTTCTGGCTCGAGCGTAGTGTTTGCCCGCTCGCCCTCTTGTCCTGTGAAGCTGTAAAGGCCCCGCGGCCAACAGCGTAGATTATTCACGCACACACACACACACATCGGCATTTCTTACAACTGTCCATTTCCATTGTTATGAATTGTGTTGTTTATTTAACGGTTGTCACATTGGAGTTTTTATGGTTGCAGACTCATGAATGCATTTCACTCACAAAAGTTATAACGATATTATTTATAATGAAATGTAAATGTATGTGATTTATATTTTTACTGAAATTTGATTTATGTTATTATAATAGTCAGATGTTTAAATTTCTACGCAGATTAGAGGAAGCGTTGTATTACATTTTATTACATCTTTTTATCTTCATGTATTTATTATTAAACGGACAAGCGGGGGACTCGTATTATTGCAATAAAGGTATTAGATTATGAGGTTTTAATTTAGTAGCAAACTTTATCTGTAAAATCGTTATGTACAAATATAGTTTCCCGAGACTTCGTGCCCGGTCGACAACGACGCCATCTACCGGGTCTATGTTATATAGCCTATGTTACTTCTGGATAAGGTAGCTTTCCAATGGTGAAAGAATCATTAAAATCGGATCAGTAGTACCGAAGATTACCCCGAACATCTAAACTCACAAACTTTACCTCTTTATAATATTCGTATAGATAATCAAAACGATTATGGTGAAATGTAAAAACAATAATATTACTGATTGATAGGATTGACATCTCTAAACGTAATTTGATAACAACGTTGACATTCTGTAAGGATGTCGGCGACTTTGATTTCTTCTTCTTTTTCTTCAGCCGAAAGACGTCCACTGCAGGACAAAGGCCTCCCCTAAAGACCGCCACAACGACCGGTTTTGCGCTATACGCATCCAACTTCTACCCGTGACCTTCACCAGGTCATAGGTCCATCTTGTAGGGGGCCTACCCACTCCTACCTACTCACTTTGATTTAAGTACTATCAATACATTGAAATATTCGTTTTGGATTGCGAATTGTCCGTTAGATACGGATATTTGCCATTACTACAATAAAATAGATGAATAATTACGTTATAAGTTACATGTTTGTTGCTCCTGGGGCCATTTTCGAAGATATCCTTTATACCGTAGAAAAATATACTATTTTTATACTATCTACTCTATATATGTACGCTGCTCTTTGTAAATTTGCATTTGCAATTATTTAATTTATAACACCGTCACGCCTATATTCCCCAAGCGGGAGTGGCAGAGGTGTACTGAGTACACCCACGTTTCGCCGACGATGTTAGGTCCCATGTAATAGGTGGCGAGCCATATACCGGGCACAATTCCAAACTCCGGACTTGTACTGGAAAGTTTTCGTTGGAAAAACTACACTTGTCCGACCTAGGATTTGAACCCAGGACCTCGTGATCACAAAGCGGTGCGCTTTGCTACTAGACCAACGAGGCAGTCAATCAAGACAAATATCTAATGTTTCAAAAAATTAAAAATAAAACACAAATCGTTACCACGCCTATATTTTCCAAGCGGAGATAGCAGAGATGTAGTGTGTACACCAAATTTTCGCTGACGATGCTAAGTCCCAATGTAATAGAAGGAGATTCTATTGACATTATACCGGACATTACGCCAGACTCCGGACTGTCACTATTTTTTTCCTCTTGAAAAGTTACTCCTTGTTCAAACTACGATTCGAACCCAGGACGTGACCGCTACGCGCATTATTCGTAACTAGACTGACGAGGTAATTAAAAAATTGGAATATCATCGTTTATTCTCTACCTACCTATATCATCACGCCAGATTTCTTAGTTTATTCCTAAAAATTACACAGCATTTGATGACTTTTTCCGAATCGACCTCTCCTTCCCCGTAAAAGCCTTCACTTACAGGCTATAAGATGGCAATAAGTAAATGATACCTTTTCGCAACCACATTCACATTACCGTACTATTCTGTACTACGTCGCCGGTCGCCCACGCGCTGTCGCAGAGCGCCGCGTAAATATAGCGCGGAATTAGAACTACCCGCGCTTATTTATCGCCTGCGCGCGCGCAAGAGAAATCGACGCGCTGCCCGCTCGGTGTCACTTCCTGCTTGGACGCCGCCGCGAGCGGGCGTACCGATGCGTTGCTAACATAGCCTTTTTGATTGATTAAAGGTACTTCGTACATGCTATTGCTGAAAGCTCGGTATTAATATTGCATTACGTAAAGCGTATTATTGATAATGGATTCATAATTTCAATGTGAAAAGCACTTGTCTGCAACTTGGGGTTAGCTGATAATCTTCTGATAAGCCCATTTTTAATTTTCTGCACCTCTCAATAACATAGAAATTTAGATTGACTACAGATATCATAACTAACTGACAAGCTACATCGTTGGGCTAATGATGCATAAAGCCGGTGACCATCAGGAGCTTCCGCGTTCGAATCAGGCCGGACAAAGTACCTAATATTTGTTTATCCAAAATATCTCAGTCGCAGTTTCGAATTTTGCTCGGGCAATAGATTCACTCCCCATTATTAACACCATCGGCGATATGTACACAATACACCTCTGCTATACCCGCTTGCTGAATATAAGCGTGACGGTGTTACTTTTACATTTTAAATTAATAAAAATAGGCAACCTTCATATGAAATGCTCGCACCAAATTGAGAAATTTTTCATCCAAAAGCTATATATTCATAATTTTTTCCTTAACATTTTCCACCAGTCGTAGAATAATCATTATTGATAATAACATATAATATTTTGAAGAAACACCATAGTAAATTTACGCTAAATCATTTAGTAACACTGACCGCGGGGTAGTCATGTAAAAGACCTTTATTTAATGGCATAAAATTATATCAGACCAGCTTATGCTCTGATCGTAACCGTTTATCTGATTGTTATTTATATTCTCTGTTCGTAAAATAGTCGTTATGTAATGTGAGTCGTATTTCAACAGCCTTTATTCTGCCTCATTGGTCTAGTGGCACGTAGATCAACTGGCAATCACGAGATCCTTGATTCGAGTCCCAGGTCAGACAACTGTATCTTTTTTCAATTAAAAAAGAAACTTGAAATTGAAATTACAGATATATTAAAAAAAAAATAGGAGTTCAGAGTCTGGACTAGTGCCCGATATCATAACAATAGACTTACCTCATACTAAACTGAAGTATAAAGTCATTCATACTTTAACGAATCTTTTTCGATAACCTTAATGATATTATAAGAAAAACTGGATATGTACTTTATATGCGTTCATAAAGTGACTCGTTATAAAACTACACCAATTGGTCAGGATTTCGATGAAATTTGGCGCATGTGTGGACTATGGGCTGGAATGACATATCGCACATTCAGAACGATATAGTAAGTCTATATCGTTCTGAATGTGCGATATCAAAATCTTACAAAATCTTAGAAATCGAGTTAGGGTTATAGATGGGCATTAAAAGGTACGCTGTATCGGGTGAATATTCTGACAGCAGCGTTTTTATGGTAGATTTAAAGATACGATAATTCGGACTCTTTCACTTTCTCTCCCTCTTCCCGCACCGCTTGGTTCTGAAAGGACGCGATTAGTTTCTTGACCCTAAATTTTTTTGAGATAAGTCACTACTGTTCTGAAGGTGCGATAAATGCTACATAAATTTGGCCAAGGCGTTATGGTATGTGCGGTATATTCTGGCATATATTCGTTTGGGTGGTATGTGTACCTATAATTTATTAGGTTTTCAGGGATACTGATTCTAATTACATATAATGGGTAACCTGCTGGACAAAGGCCTTCTCTCGCAAATCGAGGTGACAGAGATTAGGTCATACTCCACCACGCGGACCCAGTGCGTTTTGGTGAAGGTAAGTTTGAGGCCACCTGCTATTGGAACTTATCAAACCGCCTGTAAGGCTTCCAAATCGGCTTAACGACTACCACATTAAGTGGTAACGTGGATCAACGGCTTAGCGAGCCTCCCGAAGGGAGATGCTCGAATATGAAAATGCAACAAACGGTTACCCATCCCAGGCCGACCGAGTCGAACGCTGCTTAACCTTAATGGTGAAGAACACCGCCGCCGCACAGCGCTACGAGCCCTTTGTATTACGAATATGACATCTATATTAAAATCTTAAAAATTAAGGGTAATGTGCGTGCCCACCGGCACGCACAAAACGTATGTTCAATATCGTATGACTTATTTTACCAACAAGAAAATAAAGTAGGTAGACCTCCACAAAGACTCATTACAAATTGCTCTCATAGAATCTCCGACGTTGAACATACCCAAGTATTTACTCGAAGCATCTTAAGCACTCACTTAAAACTCGATTAAGACGTGATCTGGTTGATAAAGTTGTAAAATCTAATAAATCCGAAGACAAGATGTCACTCTGTCTACGCCTGTTACGGAGATGTATGTAATTGAACTAGTATACATTTGAGAGGTATATATTTTTATTTCACTACTAAGCTGATCGGACGGGCGTTGGGGCAGAAAGATTCTAGAGTGGAGACCACGTATTGGCAAGCGCAGCGTGGGACAGCCGCCAACCAGATGGACCGACGATCTTGTAAGGATCGCAGGAAGTCGTTGGATGCAGGTGGCATCGGACCGGTTGCGCTGGAGAGCGATTGGGGAGGCCTATGTTCAGCAGTGGACGAGTATAGGCTGAGATGTTGATGAGGATGACTAAGCCATCTCATATCTCAATCATAAAGCATCACTCTGGAGCTAGATCGTTAGCTATTTAATTGTAACCTAAACATTGCAACCACACAATATGATTGAAAAAAAAGAAAAGAGAAAGAGAAGTTAAAAATAAAGACAAGCCCGCTGAGTTTCTTCGCCAAATCTTTTTAGTAGAGGCCGCGTCCCGGTGGTAGATTAGTAGTTAAATCAGATTTAAAATAAAATGTAAATTGACTATTTGTATAGACCGTGTCTTATCTGAAGCGCAAGTCAAGAGTCTCCGTAACCGGCGAGTGTGTATGAGACGAACTATGAAAGTGGAGGAAGCCAGAAAATTATGTAAGGAAAGAACCTGTTGGAACTCTGTACTTACTGCCTACCCCGCGAGAGAGCTGACGTGATGATATAGATAGATAGATAGAGTATTAGTAAGCGCCACCGCAGGGCTTATACAAAATAAATTATTTGAGTTTAGGTTTGAAGATGAAAGACATCCACTATAGCATTGGGTTTTCCCGAAAGACCGCTATGAGGGCTTGCTTTGTATTGTATGCATCCCAGCGTTATACTATAAATGTAAAATTTTGTATGTTTAGATGTTTGTTACTCAATCACGCAAAAACGGCTAAACTGATTTTGACGAAATTTGGCACACAGATAGTTTATTACCTGGATTAACACATAGGATACTTTTTATCCCGAAAAAATGTAAAGTTTCTGTCTAAAGTCGACGCTGACAAAGTCGCGGGCAGAAACTAGTCCTTAATAAAGAGACAACAAAAAACATTTATAATTATGTTCTCAGCAGTAGTGCAGCCATCATTAAGATGGGTGACCGTTTGTATCTTTCCCAATTTCGAACATATTTGTGTTTCAGTAGGCATAATAAGTCATTGGTTGCGGTTGCCATTTAAGTGGTAAACATCTTAACTTACCTTCCGAAATATGAAGAAGCTCGAAAAAGCTACAAACGGTCACCTATCTTAAATTAACCGAGCCGACCGCTGTTTAACCCAGTTAATCGCTACAAACACCACAGGCCCACAGCGCTACGAGCGTCTTATCGATCATTAGTGCCCCAAATATATTCTAATTAATACTTAAAAAAAATGAACTATCACAGTTGTTACGGAAGTAGGTACAGCGAATGAGTTAGCGCACACGCATGACCGATGACTTTTTACGTGTTGGCATTTACTCGACATTTGACATTACGGCCCGCCACTCGTCTAATTATTATATGTGGGTGTGGGCTGTCAGTGGTGTCCAAACTGGGTTATTTTTTAGGGTCCCATGGGGCCTGATGCGATTAGAAAATCGATCAATTTTGTAAAGGTGAAAATAGAAAAATAAAGAAAAATATGGTGAACTTTTTGACTTAAAATTATAAATTGCTCATTGTTTTAATATATTGTACAAACATAAAAATTGTATTTTGTTTTCTTGTGTGTTACAAAACGTAAACGATAAACATACACGATTATATTCTTGGAAATAATTGGTATACTATTTAGAGATCTTTAAACTTTTATGTACATATTACGTAACTAGCTTTATGTCACAAAAAGAAGAACAACACATAACTAAAACTGCAACCTGTGCAATTAAAAGTAAAAACATTTGCATATGTTGCGAAGAACCCAATAATAAGCACAATATAATTATTTACATAATTCGTTTTTTTTAACTTTAGTTGTATCCGAAACTTACAATATTATGTGCGAGGTAAATTATTATTTGGGTCATAAAATAAAATATTCCATTTTTCGAAGGTGTGAGGAATGACCTTATCACCACAAATAATATTATCTATCTACAGAACCTCTAATACAAATCAATGACTTTTGCTAGGACAGTTTTTTGTACTTAGTGTAGCGCTGAAACCAGTTCAAGTGATTAATGCATTACTCTGTGAATGTCATGCGTGTTTGGTTCTAATTAAACACCTTCCTTTGTGGTGACGGATTTGTTTCTGAACGTTGAATATTCATTAGAAAATGGGTGCAGGTAGGAAATAGGTGACCATCTGGACTTAGTGATGTAATGACTGATTTTGATTGCAAAAGATAAGGATAAGGTCAGAAGAAATGATTTAATGTTCTACATAAAATAATAATAATAGCAATTTAATTCGATAATTAATCTGTCCTACCTACCAATCGACGGCTTGGTTTAGGGGTCTGAACGGAAGCTACTCGGGTTATTATAACTAATGATGGCAAGTTCAATTCCTGTGCGAAACAAACCTTACAAATGAAAATACAGAAAAAGTGTACACAGGCATTCTCCAGAAATTCTTTTAACGTGAACTTTTAACATCTGTAAACTTTTGCGGATAATTAGTAGATAAGAAGGCGGTCGTTACTGCGATCTCTAGGGAGGGGTTTGTCCTGCAGTGGACATTTTTACGCGTAGGTACCTACCTAATATTATCCAACACTAGACCTATCATCTTCCTTCGCAAATTCTTTTACCGTTGTAACAAACTTTAGAGCAAACAGCAAACCGTCAAAAGAGGAGGAATCTAGAGAAGTCTTTATGGAAAAAACGTGTTCGGAGCTCTGTACGCTCTGATAGAGCAAATGTAGACCCACTTAGAAGGTTATGGGCAGACCATTGACTAGGAGTGCGAAGACATAGGTTATTAAAAAAAGATTGCAAAACGTTGACGACGGGCGGAGTTTGTCCAAAAGGTTTTTTTGTCACCTGTTGGAAGTTGTGTCCAGCGACCTCGACGGTGTCGCGAAGGTAGCGCAAAAACAAATGATTAGTTAGGTGTATAGTGGTACCATAAGTTTAATAATAAATGGCAGACATTATTCATTTGTTAATTATATTCATTTTGCTAAACAAGTTCGTGAACGTTTTTAGAGCATTTAGTTAAGGGTCTTATTTTTTTTGTTTTAATTGTACAAGATTTGCAAAAATAATGCTTTATCATTTAGAATTTCAAGACTAATATAAATAATAATAACTAGATATTATATATACCTATAGCAATATAAATATATTACACTTTATAGGATTTGTTACTTAAGGCCTGTGGGTGTAATGCGTTTTATATCTATGTGAGTTATTAGACAATTATTGTAACAATTATAAAGCTACAAATGAGAGGCTTTTATATTGCACATTTTGTAGACATTTTCAGCTTCATGATGATAAAAACAACAAGCTGGAAAGAAACTAATTAATTGTTACAGATTTTAGAAGAAGATATTTGACAGAGTCGTTGGTCGTATTCTTTATCTGCCTCTGTGGCATATAGCGGTGAGTGAATATACATATGTATGTGTTACGACTGTAGCTAATGTCAAAATAAAGAACAAAATATATTTTCTCACTTTAGTTTGTTTTATAAGAATGCTAATTTTTCCAAGGAAGTTTCTAAAAGGAAATCTTCATATTCTTTAATTGTAGTCTTAAATTAACCACCTGTCGTGGTCACATGACAACGTTAGTCATATCTGCCTCAGTTTTTATACGAGAATAACTTTGTGCCTACGCTCGCGATGGCCAATGGTCAATTGCTTTTTTGTCCCCACTTCTATCTACTACAATGACATGCAAGCCTTAAGATAACTACAGAATGTATTATTTGTCTTTGCTGTTAATGATATTTTTTTCGTTCTTGGGATAGTTAAGGTAAGATAATTTCTATGTTTCTCAACTAGTGTTTATCGAAGGACGTGTAGTTAGTTACTGGGTGGTGGTATTCTATTTTTTTTTAAATCATATGCACGTACATCATCGGCGTTTCTCTACGTAATCGAATCAGGAATGAGGACATTCATAGAAGTACCAATATACCCATAGGATCAGCAAGCTGAAGTGGCAATGGATGGGCTCATAGCGCGAAGACCGAGCGGGCGTTGGGGCAGAAAGATTTTAGGGTGGAGACCACGTATTGGCAAGCTCAGCGTGGGACGGCCGCCTGCCAGATGGACCGACGATCTTGTGAAGATCGCAGGAAGTCGTTGGATGCAGGTGGCATCGGACCTGTTACGCTGGAAAGCAATTGGGGAGGCCTATAGTAGTGGACAAGTATAGGCTGAGATGTTAATGATGACATACTAGATTGAAGCAAATATCTGGAGGACACGTAACGATTTGCTCCGTGAGGGTATCGAACCCGTGGCTATCGATCCAGTAAATAGAGTGTATCTAAGTAACCTACGTATGATACATCATTATATGGCCGTAATTACTACCCGAAACCATCGTTAAAATTAATTTAGTACTGATCATCGAGATGTCCAGGGTCTAAGCCTAACCTAATGAAGACCTAAGACCCCAAATGTAGAGATAAGGTTTTTATATATTGATTTTAGACCTCCCCGATAGTAGTATACAAAGGTAAATAATTTTTATTTTAAAAGATTTATAGTTCAATTTGTTGCTCTTCGCTACAAAAATTATATCCTCAAACTAAGTCCTGAAAAGTTGGCAGAGTCTTTGTTGTATATTTTTGATTATTTATAATAAGTGGATTAATGATTTACATGCAAAAATATTTTGATACTACAAAAATGCGCCGCTCCGCTCGACTGTGAAAATATCTTTTTATGATCAAACAAATCAGCCTTCAAAATTAAATTCACCTCTATTATATGAACTTTTTGGATTTATTGTTGTGAAATGAGCGTAAAATCTGGTATCTTATTGGAATATGTTATTATTTTCAAATTATATATGACCATTCGTATGGTCATAATAAAGTCATGGTCTAACTTCATTTAAGCCATACGTTTAAATATGCAATTAAGATTCCTAAGCACTAATTGACTGAAAGGCCGCAATGACCTTAGTTTTAGATGAAGCAGTAAAAGACCATCTACGACCAATAACTACTGTTCTATGCGATAAAATAAATCCCTTTTCCCACTCACTTTATTCGTCGGTAATTTAAATCTATACCGTACAGTCAGAGCCATAAGTTGCTGAATAATTTAAGATTTTCAAATTACTTACAAACTTTTGTTTTGTATCAAGTATTTTTTTTTAAATACTTTTTATTTATTTTGTTAATATTTGATTTTGTCAATGTTCAGTAACTTTTGTAATATAAAGAACATTATTTATACGAAAAATTGAAAATGTTCAGCAAATTTTGTCACTATTTCATCTGATAGGAAAGTAATGAGTCTCTGACACCGATGAGCAAACTATAAGTGTGGAGGAAGCCCTCTGGCTGTAGGGAAAGAACTTGTTGGAATTCGATGTGATGATATACAGATAGACGAGGACGGCTTGACCTCTTGATCTAATAGTTAAAGCGAAGATCGCTTCGCGCACTGAATTGAGTGGTAGCGCGTTTGAACCCTGCAAGGAGCAAATCTTATGTGACCCACTAATGTTTGTTTCGGTCTAGTTGTTTATGAATGTGAAATTTCATGTTTGTAAAGTCACCACGACACAGTAATAATTTCTAGAGTTGGACTACGTTTTTTGAAAATAAGAAAAGTTAGATTTATAATAGAAACAATGTTCAGACACTTCTTCCGCTGACTGTACATACAGACCCGAAGATAATTACACATGCAAATCTCTTTATCGATGTATCGAAATGTCCGGGGTTTACTGTATAAAGCCGCGGATAAGGGAGTGACTGGGGAGAGGAAGCGATTAGCGGCGGGATCTAAGCGTTTGCTTAATTACACGAAAAGAACTGCAGATAGATACGTTGCCTGTCGCTAACTATCTAAAAGTCATTAACGTAAGTGATAGAAATAAAGGGTAAAGTTACACCGCAGAAATAATAACGATTGGGCGTGAAAAAGCTCAGTCTTTCTCGTTATCATGGGTGCTGTAAAGAAACGGAAATATCTAAATAAATCTTTTATTTTACGTGTGTATGTAAAAGGGTACGGTAAAATGATGATATAATAAATAGTACTAAAATACTTTTTTCTATTTAAAATTTCGGCGAATATGTGGCTGTATACAGTACCCTATGCCACCCCTAGTTAACGAATATAGGTGTAACTGCGTTTATCTATTTTATTTGCAAACATTTTTTACAGCAGTGTGTTTTTTCTATCGAAACATTATACACAATAGCACTCCAGAGTCTATAAGTGTGTTCAGTGTAATGGCAACAAACTCACCTCCTATTACACAGGACTCTTATATCTTCTGTGATATATAGGTTTACAAATTCCACCTCTATTATTCGCACTAAGGGTAATAACGGACGATGCGATGACGGTGATAATTTTTTTGTGTTCTTTTTTTACTTTAATTTTTTGTCGCCCGCTACCGCTCGACACTAAAGCCGGGGCTTTAAGCATCAAATACCGGTACAGCGTGGTAGCCCGACGGTGCAGATAACGTTGCTCCTGTGTCAAACTGCTGGCTCTTAATTAAACCGTACCCTGGTTTCAATTAAAGTAAATTGTTTCAAGGAAATAAACTTAGAGATTGAATGATGTCTGTAGTCTGTCTAGTCGGTTAATAGTTCCGCCGTTCTCTTGTAAGTGTAAAAAAACAAACGTAATCATCAAGTACTGTCACGCCTACATTCTTAAGGCGGGGATGGCAGAGATATGCTGGGTATACCAATACTTTGACGACGATGTTAGGTCCTGATGCAATGATGGTATCTATATCGTGTACAATTTCAAAATCCAGACTGCTATTGACATTTGTCTATAGAAGAACACCAGATACATATCGTCTGACGTAGGATTCAAACACAAGACCTCGGGACCAGATGCATCATGATCCACTACAACGCGGCATTTATCAATCGATGACTGACCAATCTAACATATTAAATCGATTTTATAATGATGATAAATGAAAAAAATAAGGAATCGTAATATGCCATTTCAAAATGATTTTATTTTATTCCATCAATCTTTAGTTGTTTCATAAAAAGTCAAGAGTGCAAATGTCATTCTGATAATGGTTTTGATAGGTCTGGCTCTGCCTTTAATACTAAAAAAAAACATCTATTTGACGACAGCTTCGTTTAGTGGCTAAAGCATAGATCAACTCGATCACTGGAACGCGTAGTCATGCGTTCGTTCCCCGCACGGCACAAATCTTTGTGTGACTTACAATTCTTTCGGCAGGATGTTTATGCAGGTTGGTGTTATATTTGTAAACGCACCATTATACTAAAATAATTCCCTTTAATGGGTTTTAAATAAAACAAATAAACATTTATGCCGTAAGCAGAATGAATTTTCCAATAAATATTCGTGAGCAATCAACCGTACACTAAATTACACGTTTAGTCAATAAAGTACTTCATCTTAGTAATTTTACAACTCAATCGGTTATGTAACGATGATGTAAGAACTATAATAGTTTTAAAGTCACTACCAGATTATTGGTATTCATTATGACTCATTTAAAATTCTGTTCGAGCTCAGGTCAGTTTTTTCTGAAAAGTTTAGTTTTCGTCTGAGCGGTAATTTATTGCACAGCACCTGTAACAATTATAATTGTATATACGAAATGAAATACTTTTCTCTATATTCACATCCTATTACAACTATGTATGTATCTCAAACGGTCTAATAAAGCCGCTGTGATATTTATAAAGAAAAAATTACGAACCCTACTAGTTTACCAACAATAAATACTGAACTAAAGATGGCCGAAATAAAATTATTATTGACTTTTTTTAAGATCCTGCAAATCTTAACTATTACGGCAATATCTATAACCAAGGTTTTGAATTTTGATCATCGTTATGGACATTACAGATTCAAAAATCGAATCAGATTTTTATCCAGTGTAGCACAAAATTATTATCGAACTTTCAAATTGGTAATTAGCTGCGAGCATCTAAAAAATTATATTTAGCAACTAAACATTGAAACAAACAACAGGTAATATACTAAATGTATTAACATTTTGGTTGGCTAACTCAAATCTGGCTTTTTGTCACTGTTCTAACAACTTTTTTGCGAGTGATTAGTGGAACCTCTAAAGCCCGCCTCTCGGAGACCTAATTCACACAAACCCCAGTTCTAACCTAACCTAATAAAAATGTGAATAAAGCTGTTTATTAGAAGCGTTATAATACTCTCGTTGCTTATTAATTAATTAGATGGTCTTCTCGTAAATTCAGCTTGCTACTAACGTGAACCAAAAGGAAATCGGAGCTGATAAGTCCCCCATTCAAAAACCCTCTACTCATCCAAGTTACTTTCAAGGCCTAACATGACCAGGCCACGCCTAATGAGATATCCATTTCCCCCGGCATGTACCGGCTCAATGGAGTGTAATTACAAATGTTACAAAACACGCTCCAGTTTCCAGCGGCTGTCGCGGCGCGCGGCTGTGTGCGTGAGGGGACACTGACCTGGGCTATCTCGAGATCGCAGCCTCCGACCGGCCAGATGCCGAAAGATGGTAGCCAGGCACGGACTGGACTTGGCATGAATTAGTTGGGCGAATATTTAATTTTTTCACTTCAAATTATACTTTTTTTAGATTTTAAGTACATTAAAGAATGGCTTAAATGGAGTTAGATATTTTTGGCTAGGACTACCTTATTGGTCTAATAAAAGTGGTATAGCTGGTGAACATGAGATCAGAGACCTAGATCAAACAAAGTGCTGTTGGTTTTAGTGGCAAAAAAATCTCTCATGCATAGTGCCTGTGACTCGGTATAACGCCAACAGGCTCGCCCCAAGTGACACTAAAACGTAACATGGTCCAACCCAATAGCCCGGGGCTTTATAATACGGGCTAACTTGTGTCCCCTGCCGCAACATGTGGCCCACGCCTCCGTAAGCACCGCGACGGTGCAGGTGGGTTAGCAAGCTACAAGTTTCTCCTCCCGAGACGGGCTCTTCGGAGCGCAGCACAGGGGGCTGGCGCGTTTCATTCGGAGACCGCGGAGCCCCTCTGACACGTGCCAGTGCCGGCTACCGTGGGGTTGTAGTCATTGAGAGTCCGACATGCCCTTCCAGCTTCCCTGAGGTTGGCGGAAGTCCATGAGGATTTCCCCACGAAAAAAAGGACGTAAAATGGTCAGCGAAATATGAATATACACCTCTGCCAAGCGGGTATGTAATGTCCCACTACTGGGAAAAGGCCTTCACTCACAAATCGAGGTGAGAGAGAATAGATCACACTACAGTCACGCAGACCCAGTGCGGACTGGTGGAGGCAGGTTTGTAGCCAATAGGTAATAGGTAATCTGCTGGGCCTTGTCTCGCAAATCAAGGTCAGAGAGAGAAGATTATACTCCACCAGGCGGACCCAATGCGGATTGGTGAAGGCAGGTTTGTGACCACCTGCTGTTGGAACTTATTAAGCCGCCTATAAGGCTTTCAACTTGGCTTAACGACTACCATATTAAGTGGTAACCATGACCAGCGGCTTAACGTGCTTCAAAAGCACGGAGACACTCGAATATGGAAAGTCCACAAACGGTCACAGAACAATGTATGAATATTTTGTTTTAGAATTTTTTTGGTGTTTGAAATCATCCGATAATAATTGAAAATAGTGAAAATTACAATCGGAACCACGCGGTGCTAATATTCAAAAAATATTTTAAATTCGTGTACTTAAAATTGTTTATGTATTCTGATATTATGTAGGTTGGGTTCTTTTGATTGAATTAGGTCTAAATTATTAAGTTATTAAAGCGCATTATTGTTAATGGTACGAATAAATGAAGACATTTTTATGCAATTTGAGTGCGTTTCTGTTAAAAACAACTCATAATGAGTGAAAATTGGCTATTTGGCTTAAGTTTATTTTTGTAATTATGGTTTGGTAGCCTAATTATATTGTTTATTTACTTAAAATGTATAATAAAAATCAGCTACCTTTATTTTAATATATTTAATTAATCCATTCAGACAATTACCTGAAGTATTATTAAATTAAAATTTTATTCATTTGCCTTCATTTATAAATAAATTGTGGCTAATATTACCTAAAGCGGGTTAATGTATATTTTTATGTGTTAATCAATATGTAATCTGGTTCTTTTATATATTTTATTCTGAGGTCATACAGGTGAGTTCAGGTTAAACAGTTCAATAACTTCGGATTGAATATGTGTTTTGAATATCTAATTTATCAGGTACCTATTCGTTGAATATCATTCAAAACGTAGGTCAAAGGATAATAAATTGTATCTTAATGAATCGTATCTTATGAATTTTATTATCTGCTATTAAATTAACTTCTTAACAATGTATCAGCATATACATAGTCCAAATGATATTTAAAGACTAAACATGGCGATAGTCTTCGAGGAAGAAGAGCAAATGTAGTGTTGACATAAAAGGTTTTTTTTTCAACTCTGGCAACAAACTACAATAGAACTTTCGAAATACAAATCGCACATTGAAAACAAAAGTTACACTATACAAAAATAATGATTATATAACATGTTTTGTGACATTATATTTTTAGTTAAAGAAATATGTGATATTAATTAATATATTAAATACCGTTTCTTTATTAATTAGTAATAAAAATATTGACCAGCACCGTTGGAAAATAGAAAAAAAAATGTATTAAAAAATTAAATCCTGAAAGGCGTTGTAAAACAAAATTAGAGATTTTGGGTATACAGTCAATTTTGTATTTATCAGGATCATAATATAGTTTTATTATTAAACCATTATAGTATTTATGAATCATGAGAAAATCTAAAAGAGATTCTAACACTGTTTCGGATTGTCATTCCTGTGGAGAAGAAGGGCAAGAAACTCTACGGTTACCGTTCTTCTTCTTCTTTAAGTTATGGCTTCACACTAATTATAAGTGTATTTTGCCAGTATCCAGCGAAATATATAATCGTGTTTGTTTAAATGAATTCAACTTCCCGATGAATTTAATGACAACGATGACAATGAAATTAATGAAGTACCCCACCCTGGATAGTAAAGCGGTGGATACTTTACATACTAATTGCACCGGCCGTTTTGAGGGAAGTCGAAAAGGCACTTTTATCACTTTGTTACAATTGCCTTCACTCATGCACATATAAGAACACATAATGGTTAATATTCCACCAACATTACACATTATTAGTCGAAATAACACAATTACAGTATGATTGAATGAAGTACTTGTGATTTTAAATTAAATTCCATTTATAAAGAATCCTTGGCATTATTTTTGGTTTTATTGGCGACAAACTTCTCCCTGCAACTTCCTTCGCGTTTTGGAAATTAAAACAAATTGAGAACATGACTCTTCGACTTCCCGCCAAAACTCCGGTTACCCTTTTTTACAATTCTATGTGCGGAACTTTAAATTTCGAAATTGACTTAGATTCTTACCGGCCAGTTCGTCCCTGCCGTAACCTTTAGCTCGCGGCTATCGCGTTTAAAAATAAAAGTAGCAGCGTTAATAACGTATTTTTACTGCGGCGAGCGTTTGGTAGGCCGCTACCGCAGGTGCCTTCCCCGCGCCGCACCGCCCCGCCCCGGCCCGCCCCGCAGCCGCGTAGCCAGATATAAAACGAATCTTGCACTGTTAATTAATAAATCTGGCAAGTGTGAGTTGTATATTTAAATAAAAATATTGTTAATTAGTTGCGATTTCACTGGAAGTAAAAATTAACGATGTTTACAAACAGCAAATGTGAGATGAAGAAAAAATCATATTGTGAAAATAACAGAGACTTAGCTTGAGACACCCGAATCTTGGGCGCCTACTCTATTCCGAGACTTTGTGGTCCTGATAATGAGCTTCGGTGTGCTCTGGACCTCACGGACCCCATGATTCCTCTTACGAAAAAAAATAACTATATGTAGTCCTCCCAGCTCCAACATACGACTCCGTAAGATGCGTCACAGTGCGGCGAATTTAGATTCTAATCTATACTTGTGATGACTCTATATTCTAATGACTTCATGTCCCCGCACTATTCTAAAGCCTCCTATTCATTAGTCGGCAAATGTCCCGCGACAGTGTTGCTGGTGCCGTCAGACGTAGTCTAGCGACGTCGCTTACCAAGAGTATGTGTGAATGATCTACGTTGTTGGCCGCGGGGCCTTTACAGCTTCACTAAACCGGCAAGGGGGCAGCTTGGCAAGTCTGGCGATATTCCGCGACCTGGTCCTTGTCGCCGCGTCGCTTTTGTTGAGAATCAAGAGTTACAGAGTGTAGACGTGTGTTGCGTAACAAAATGGAAAAACGATGGATGGAACCTCTTTGGGCGACATGCTGCGACCGGCTAAACAAATGTGGACGACATAGGACGCGGGACATTTGTCGGTCAACATCACGCGGCATATTAAGCGACACGTGTAGCGGGACATTAGCCTCCTAATGAACTCGAGGCTTAATAAAGGAACATAATCCTTTATTCATACAACGATAGTGGTGCTACAAAGATTAATTATTAATATACGAAATGCCCATATGTAGTAATTCTTTATATATCCATATCTCAGATCTCAAAGCACGCGATGTGAAAATCTTGCATATAAACATTAAACATACACATTCATTCATTAACGCGCTTACTTCAAAGACTTATTATAAAAAGTAGTATATCTGACATGTTTAGGTACAAAATAAGACTTAAGGAAGGAAATAGACGGAACAGTGGTTAAGAGAAGCTGATTTTATGCTATACATTAATTTGATATACAAGTTTAAAATATCTGTAATCATTGTGATTAATAGTGTTGGAAACACTTAACCCCATACATATGTATAGGTGTTTCAAAAACGGATATTAAGCTTGGTGGTATTATAGTACCTATGATATTGATAGCAGTTCTTCTATTCCTTTTTTGGAA
This sequence comes from Phalera bucephala, assembly GCA_905147815.2. NCBI lineage: Eukaryota > Metazoa > Arthropoda > Insecta > Lepidoptera > Notodontidae > Phalera > Phalera bucephala. The sequence goes on along the minus strand of LR990621.1, from coordinate 8,181,014 downwards.
ACAAAAAAAAAAATGCTGTTTTAAAAACTCTGATTGCCTTAATGGATATCTGATAGTAGTTATTGGTGTTAGCCTGTGTAAATAGCTTTCTTGTTTGTATGTTCGGTAAAAACATTTCAATTGATTTTAAACTAAATTCTCGATGGGTTAGAGACTCCAAACCTTGAATATAGCTCAAAACAGGATAACAACGTATTTTGACCAAAAATCATCACACACGAAAAAATTAAAAAGCAGAGAACAATAATAAATAAAGAAAGACACCGGAGCGTTTTGTCTATCTTCTTCCTTTACTCTAACAAAACAAGAAAACTTAGTAATTAACACTATTATCAGCCTATTATCCTGTATATCCGAATAGACAGTAGTTCAGTCCAGGCTGGCGACACCGGAGGCGCGCATCACGGCCACAGGACGCAAGATATGAATCAGACAGGGACGGACGCCTTCCGTCCTGCGCAGGAGACTCTTATTAGCCTTAGAACTTACCGGTACTTGTTTTAACAAACGAATATATACATTATTACACTGACGAGCGTGGATGACACGAACTATGATGGTGCTTCTAAACTTATCGTCCAACACCTGAACCACCAAACCAGACCAAAGTCTATCAATAATCAAACCGATCCACCACACGATGGTCCAACATCCGAACTTCTCGCCAAACCTGGGTGAACTCGTCATCATGTATGATTTTTATTCCTAGTGGACACGTAATCGCTACCAGCAACATCGCTGTATCATTAACGCTTATAATGGTCCAAATTTACAGTAGCATTTTAAAACATTGGCGGCAATGAAGTGTTGAAACTAACTATACATAAAACCAGCGTCTAGTAACGTGTAGGTAATTAGTATCTGTCACTTCTCTTTAACGAACCAAATTTCTCTTCTCCGATCAACGGTATTAAAAACATTGGTGGGTTGCGATTAAGATTAAGATTTGCAATATTTGTAAATAGAATATGCACCCTGGCTACGATAGCCAGACACAATGGAACACCGTTTTTTTAAATAATTTTGTCAGGCTAGGACTCAAAGCTTTTTTTTTACCTGGAAAAAATCTTGCATAGTACTTCTGTGAGCCTTAGGGGAACTTGAACTTCCACCCACAGAGACGTGTTGAACTCATATCGACTAAAAATCCCAGGGTAGCCGGCATTCATATTACGAAAGGGCTCTAGGATCTCCATTAGAAACACTTTGGATTCGAATCTACCACTTCTTGATCCCAATGTGTTAAACTAACAAAACTTTCACTGCTACCTATTATTACATACTAATCGTTTGTTTCCCGCCGTGCTTGGCCACTGCCAGTTTCACTGTAAAGTAATTTGTGACTACGAAACAGCGACAGGTGTTGAGGAAATGCCCAATTTTATGGCTACTGTTGTTTAACCGCTTTTATATAAGCTATTAATCCCGTAAGGTCAAGATTCTGTGTAAAAAATACCGTTGATTAGAGTTTTGTTTGATAAGATAGTCTGCTGTTGGCTTGATAAGTTTCAACAGGTGTTCATCAACCTGTCTCCACCAATCGACACTGGATCCGCGTGGACTATGACCTAATCTCGCACCTCAATTCGTGAGAGAACGGACAGCATAAGTAATCCTGCCAACAATTAACAGATTATGACACATTTAATAGCTGACCGTAGTGTTGACCATTAATTACCTTCTCTGATGGGTTTAAATGATCGGTTCTAATTATTACTCAATTCTAGATAAACAAGGTAAGTGTTTCGCGGCTATAAATCTGCACTTGGAAAGTGCAATAACTGCTGTAGTATTGCGTAATTCTGATGCTTCCGTCTCTTTGGTATTGGGAAACTGTTACATTTATATAATGCAGGTCAGATTATTTGGTGTTTAAGTACACGGCTTTACAGTCGAGCAAATTTTTGGAGTAATAATAAGTTTCGTTAGTTGTTAGCGTGATTATGTTTAGGATATCATAATATACTGCATGTTGGGGCAGGCCCAAGAAACGAGGGCGCGAAGAGTTGGATGCTATTCAAAACGATTTTTCAGAGATTATAGATCAAGGTAAAAATAGGTGAAGAAAAAAAAAATGGTCGACTGCTGAGCGAAGGCCTTCTTTCACGAGTTAGCATGAGAGAGTAGATCATAGTCGACCATTCCGATGACAATCCTGCCACCACCAATCCCTAACGGAGGTATTTAAATCTGTTGTTCGAACTTATCAAGCCACCTATAAGGGTTCCAACTAGACTTAACCACTACTACATGAAGTGTTCACCGGAACCTACGCCTTAGCGTACCTTCAGAAGACGCTTGAATATAGCTCGTAATTTCGTATTACTCTGTTATTAGTCAAATGAATTAATTATTTGAGCAACATTCTGACATATGTATTTCTATTCTGGATCTTTAATATAATTATATGACAGGAACGCAGAAGAGCCAAAACTCACTTTTTGAGTAACATATAAGCCGTAAAAAAACAAACTCCATAGGACAACTCCCTTTTAAGTTTACAATTTCTAGCCACTTTTTTAGTCCGCACATTTCTTCAACTGTACGAGTATATACAGCAAGGAAATCAAGTTTCGCGTACGTTCTAAGGATTCCTCATACATATCTTTCGCATTCTTGATAGCAACACTATACAGTAAAGTGCTTCTAATCGATCCATTCATTACAGACCGGGGAGAAAGTCTTATTATATTCTACAAACGTAATGTATTCAAGTACAAAGAAACCATTGCAATTTTATTGAGAACCGAAGTATTCCTGAGGTGTGCGTTTTGTTCAGCCTAAAATATGCTTGTAATTTCCAGAGGTATGGATCATGAGGCGTGTTACGGAATTTATACCTTATGTGGGGATAATAGAGCTTATTGCACATCGTAGTGGTGTGTTAGGAGTTTTTGTAATGATGCGGTGCGAGTGTGAGCGGTGGATTATTTGCAGTAAATTATTAAAACTTAAAATATAAGCAATGGAAGATTAGATGGTAAGCATTTTAAAATGGATCGAAATAGATATATAAGTGTAGTTTTTCTAACGAAAACTTCCCAGTACGAATCCGGAGTCTGGAATTGTGCCCGATATATGGCAATAGGCTCGCCCCCTATTACATGGGACCTAACGTCGTCGGCGAAACGTGGGTGTACCCAATACACCTCTGCCACCCCCACTTAGGGAATATAGGCGTGACGGTGTGTTTCGTTTATTTCTTCTGTTTTTTTGTCATTTTGCGACAATATTTTGGCAATTTCATTGCTTCGGCTTGGCGAATAATTTATAAGTTACATACCTATTTTTTGAGCGTTATGTAAAAATATATGTTTCCTTTAGGAATAACTATATGTAAGTTTGTACTGTTTCTTCTGTTACTACATTGAATAAGAAAAATTAAAACAAGTTTAAATGAATACGCTTCCCGCCGCCGGTCGCGCCCTCTAACTACCCATATCATAAACCTACGCATTTAATTGAGCACATTCTGTACGTGTGAACTGCCGTGAGGCCACTATCTCGGCTGTAATAGGTATTCTCCAAACGATAATAATGCTAATATGACGTTAATTTTCACGTCAAAACTACAATATTTGCATTACACTTGTTTTAAACGCTGTTTGTGTTTTGCATAAATTGTTTAAATTACAATTGTTTGTTTTATATGAGCTTTAGAAGCTATAAATGGTAAGGTAAATTGTTTATTGTGAAGACTTATGGACTTATGTTATTGTAAGCTTAAGCAGTGTATCCTAAGTTAGGAATATTATTTTTGATTCACAATTTTAGTATTTCTTACACAATGGTACAGCTTTACCACCGCCGCTTGGGGAAAGTGGGCGTCAAGGCATTTTTTAATATGTATATGTATTATATATTTGGGCTACGAAACTGAGAGCATAGCACAAATAGATTGACGGTAGCTTAACACTATCACGTTGGTATGCCATCCTTTTCGCACTACTAATTTACTAAATAATAAAAGGTGACAGCAAACTTTCTTGACAACGTTACCCTAACATCAATATATTCGTGCTAAGCTCTCTGATTTATGTACAACCAAAATAATGTATAGAACGGTTAGCTGTAATCATTCCTAGTTAAGTCAGAAAAATACCGGAATAATACAATAAAAATACGTTAGCTATATTTTTGAAACAAAAACAAATATATCCCTTAATTTCCTAACTTTTTTAATTCGCTGTCACACGCTCGCGCAATGTGAACTTGTTAATTCAGTTTTACATGTATGCAGTAAGCTTGTAGCGGCGGCAGGTGCAGTGTGACGCTGTCATACGTCTTCCGGGGGACGTCGCGACAAGGTTAGTTCGTGCAGCATCGCTCATTAGTCGTGTTGACGTTTGGTTAGCGCTGCTCGTTTATATAAAACATTTTTTTACTTAAAAAACATGTATTTTGTTTGTTAGGCGTATACATGCGGAAAATTGTTATTAATAATGATGCTATGTATTGTTCTCTTATAATTTTTTTTTTTTTTTTTTTTTTTTTTTTTTAAACGTAGCCCCACACTAGGATTTATTCCTGTGTCGTGGGTGCGTTTACAAACATGAAAATTCACAAACAAATACCCAGACCGGAACAAATAATTGTGGATCACACAAAGATTTGTCCCGTGCGGGAATCGAACCCGCGACTATTCGACACAGTGGGCGAAGCAGCTCAAGCTCTTAACCACTGCGCTAAATCGTCCGTCAATTACGGCAATATTAAAGCGTAGAATGCAGCATGACCAAACCAGAACCCCAAAGACGGTAGCCAGATTGTGTCTACATAGCAACAATACTCCAAGCTCGTCAGGCAGAACACGCTAAGCTTTAACATAATAGTGAGCTTTACTCATGCTCACTATAATGTCTTTGCTTGCGGTGGCTGTATAGCGCGGGCCACTCCCTTTCCACCAATATGGTCAAGGGTAGTGATGGCTGTTCTAGCAGTCATACTTGTGAACGGGAGCTGCTTGCGGGGACTGGTCCTTCTGGAGTTCTTTCCTCCTTCCTCTACACAGATACCATCATTAGAATCATATTTCGATCATAAGGCATCACACTAAATAAATAAATTACAATTACTGGAGCTAAACCGTAAACTATTTTATTGTAACTTAAACATTGTATCCACACAATATGATTGAAAAAAAGAAAACTAAAAAGAAAAAGAGAAGGAAATAAAAAAGACAAGCCCGCTGAGTTTCTTCACCGGATCTTCTCCGCGTTCTGATCCAATGATAGATTAGTAAAGAAATTAGATTTAAAAAAAAAATGTAAATTGACTATTTGTAGGCGCCCCCGCAGGGCTTATACAAAATAAATTACGAGTATTTGACATACTGAGTTCTTAGATTTACGCGAATATTACACATGAAATAAAACTATTTTACGGATTTTATCGCGGTTTATTTTTTGACGTCACGTCCCGTGACCATGGGTGCTGCAAAGCACTCGAAATGTCGGGAACTAAAAATCAAAAAATAAACCGCGATAAAATCCGTAAAATAGTTTTATTTCACGAGTATTTGAGTTTGAGTAAAACGTCGTTTACTTTGATGTTTAATTGAGATACACATAACTATATTATGTATGTTAGTTTGAAATACCAGGGCTTGTGGGTGGGATCCGATTGTTGCAGGAGACAAATACTGGATTTTTTAGTTAATTTTACTCGAGATAAAGAGCGAAATCTGTTGGACGTTGGACTTTCTGCTTATCCCGGAACAGACCTGGCGAGACGATATTACGAATAAAGAATTGATGTTTTTAGACTCGAGTCTCTAAATCCAAATCGACTATTACAAAATCTTACCTTCGATAAACTCCGCCAACACACGACAGCTCCAGTTACTCCTGATAAACTGCAAATCGATTCAAAACTGATCCGCAATCGACTAACAAAATCTCGGTCAACACTAACTTAGTCGAGCTCTAGCGGCAGACGGTCCGTTTAAAATTCAAATTTGCCAAGCTTCGCATAAATCTGATACAATTAATACCGATATATTGTAAAATTAATTGGCAAGGAGATAATATGTAAATCGTAGCAAGGCGGTACTTTGCCAGGTTTAATGTAAACGTGTTATAAAATAAGAGAATATATATCTATAAAATATGCATCATTAGTGGTGGTGAATTTATTTTTTTATTACTTTAGCTAATATATTTTCCGCCTATCTCTATGCTAAGGTTTATAGTAATTATAAATATTATGCAATATAACTGTTTACATTTTTATTTTTCTTATAATTTAGTATTAGTACATATTTTGAAATGTACATTATAGATATATGTATTTTACCCTTAGCGGGGGTGGCAGAGGTGTACTGAGTACGCCCACGTTTCGCCAACGATGTTAGGTCCCATTTAACAGGAGCCAAGCCTATTGCCATACACCGGGCACAATTCCAGACGTCGGAATCATACTGGGAAGTTTTCGTTAGAAAAACTACATTTGTCCGACCTAGGATTTGAACCCAGGACCTCGTGATCACTAGACCAACGCGGCAGTCAATATATTTAACTTCTTTAAATATATTTTACATTGGGTTTTGGTCCTTAACTATATAATAAGGGCAGGTGACCACAAACCACCTCCAACAATCTGCACTAGGTCCGCGTAGCCGAGTACAATTTATTCTCTCACCTCAATTTATAAGAGAGGGACAGTCATATTGCCCCACTCCCCAAGAGAGTATAGGCAGATTTATATTTATTATTAATATATACTCTAGTTGATTATGCATTATTGATTATTACACTACAGCTCTCAGAAATTATTTCTTGACTGAACGGACACAGAATAGGTAGCTTACTTTCGTCTCTTACAGCTCTAATAAAGTTGAGATGCATTACCTGAAATGAAAAGAAAATATTTATTAATAAAACAGAACCAAATAACAAATACATTTAACTAATGAACCTTATTTTTATCTATTTTCAACCGAAAGATGTTCCTGCAAGGCCTTACCCGAAGATCGCCATGACGACCGGTTTTGCCGTACGCATCCACTTTTTACCCTCAACAGGTCATCGGTCCATCTTGCGGGGACCTACTTTTTTATAGTCGAAAAATATTAAGGGCTTATAGCTACTTTTGATATAAATAATATTAATATCTACTGGACAAAGGCATTTTCCAAATTGATATTCGAGAGACAGGTTCTTTCCTTCCAGACCTCTCTGGCTTCCTCCACTTTCATAGTTCGTCTCATACACGCTCGCCGGTTACGGAGACTCTTGACTTGCCTTTCAGAAAGAACCTGTTGGAACTCTGTACTCTCTGCCTACCCCACGAGGGAGCTGGCGTGATGATATAGATAGATATGAGAGAGACTAAGGTCATACTCCACCACACAGACGCACTGCGGATTGGTAGAGGATTTATATCGGTTATGTGACCACCTTACAGTTCGTTAACTATATGTCCTACATACTGTCTTAAAACTTTACCCGAGAAGAGAAGGATACATAATGTAGCCCCGAGTAAGAGAAGAAAATCAATATTTGCTATGCGACAGCAAGCTAAACAATCTTCTCTTTAATATAACTCAATTAATAAAAAACTAAATATTTATAATAAAGAGTATTATGAATGTAAAAAATACCCTTGACCTACGAGGAGACTGAGCAGTTAACGCATCATGTATCGTAACGCTTTTTACAATACTAATACACAAACACTCTCTCTCACACATACGCGCGCACAATTATTTTACACTTTAGATTAAGTTCTGTAAATATATATTTGTTTTTTTCTTACCAAGTAATAAATCAATACTATTAGTAAATGTTCACTGGATGTGGAAGAGCGGGGTCTCCCACTACAGATTCTTTATACTTAAAAGGAGACCCCCACACTCGAGTAATGTTTTAAAGTTGGAACAGAATAAATAATATATAATCATCGATATATCATAAAAATACACAGTCCTGTTCAACAGTTACACTAAAAAACTTCCCCAAATCGACCTGAGAAGTTACAGTTGTGATATAAATGTAAATTAAGGCATTTTGTACCTCACTCGAATCACTTAAAGGGGTATTTGCAAAAAAGCGGAACACTGTTAATTTTTTAGTACCGTCCACTTTTGCCTGCCTTTTAGTGGTCCCATTTTTTGTGCGGTGAGCGCCTACCTATACTTGATCTAAAACTATAATAATAAAAAAACACATTATATCCTCAAATCCCTCCTTCTAGAAGGGAAGCCCTAAAGTGGATTACAACACGCAACAAATACACCAGCTTTCCAATATATTGCACTAGTCAAGTCTAGAGGTCCATAAAGCTGGCACTGTGTACCTTAAGGCGATTAGCGTGATACTAGCACACATCTAATGAGGAGAAATGCTCGTAAATAATCTTGTAGGGCAGTAACCAGTAGTGCTTAAAGTATGATGGACCATTTAAATATAATCAAAAGTAATATCCGTTACAACAATAATTAATTTAGTTTGATTATGATTGGATGGCAAAATGGGGTGCTTTGCTTATTACGTGTGGCTTGAAAACTAAGGTAGAAAACATTAACATTTATTTACTTATAAGGTAGATAAATTTTAGTAAGCACACGCACGCGCTAGCACACATTGAACTCTTGAACAAATATTCAAAGATCGAACACTCGCATCACGCACACATAGTGCGTAACTGAGGCCACTTTTAGGCGCCATTTTTGTTAGAAATGCTCCGTCTAAACAAGTCTTACTCTAAGGGTAGTTCGTAAATGATTTACTATATACGGCTCTGTCCCCCCTCCCCCAAAATTTACTCGTATTATTTTTACCTTTTTATTATACCCTTAGACTTAAGATGATGATGAAATTAGTCCATATAATAAGGCTATCATTATATGTACTAATTATCCTAGTCCTAGAGGGAAAATCCTAGTAGCGTGTCGAACCTCTACTGTCCCTGTCTATAATATACTACTGTACTTGGTATAAATACTTCAGAAACAACTATGGTGGCAACTAACTGGCAAACTAACATAGGTGGCCATAATGCAGAAACAAAACTTGAGGAAAAAAGACTTTTTTACTGAGTTTTTAGATTTACGCGAATATTACATCAAATAAAACTATTCTTCGGTTTATTTTGATTTTATATTTATGTTTATAAGCCGCCATAGATCAGTCAATTTTTACCATTTGTCAAGTGTCACATCCCTCTACAAGATGCAGGAGTATACAAGCTTGATTGTGAATTGTGTCTCTCTTATATAGGACAAACAAAAATACCGGTAAAACTCGGGTTAAATAACACATAGCTGACCTAAAACACAGTAGCTCATAGAAAACTGCAGTCTGTGAACATGTCCTTGACCGCACCCACCATAGCATCAGATTTGATAGACCACAAATCCTCGTGAAAGAACACCGATTCCTTACAAGGATGGTTCGCGAGGCTATTAAAGATAAAAAACATTCTAATTTCAATAAAGAAGATAGCTGGGTGCTTCCATCGGCTTGGAATAATTAATATAATCAAATCCAAAAGCAAGCATAACACTGCACGACAGCTCACACCGTGAGCTCATTCTGCGTAGATCGGACCAACAAAAATAATTAAGAAATTTGAGGGTACCCCGGAACAACTATGCCTTTTGGACGTCTAATACCTCAGTCCTTCCAGTGACCATGGGTGCTGCAAAGCACTCGAAACGTCGGAAACTTAAAAATCAAAATAAACCTCGATAAAATCCGAAAAATTGTTCATTTTTTTTTTATTTCTTTAAAAAACGCCCCACACTAGGATTTATTCCTGTATCGTGGGTGCGTTTACAAACATTAAATTTCACATACACAAATACCCAGACCGGAACAAATAATTGTGGATCACACAAAGATTTGTCCCGTGCGGGAATCGAACCCGCGACTATTAGACACTGGGCGGAGCGGCTCAAGCTCTTAACCACTGCGCTAAATCGTCATTCATTTCATAAAGACTTTCTTATAAAAATCTCGTTGAGAGAGATTGAGTCATCCTCCACCACGCGAACCCTTTAAAACTATTTAATTATTTCATAGAATATCAATTTATCTATTTATGTTATCACGCCAGATCCCTTGCCAGAAGTAATAGAATAATAAAAAAACCTGCGTAAATTGTATACCCAGTAACGTGACTCTACAATGCATTCTGCTATAATACAACCACAAAAAACATAATTAAATGTGAACAAATCCAAAATGGATTTAAACAAGCGGCACCCGTAACGCTGTGCGACCGCGGCGTTCTTAGCGATCACCAAGGTTAAGCAGCGTTCGACACGGTCGGCCCGAGATGGGTGACCGTTTATGGCATTTTTATATTAGAGCGTCTCCGTGCTTCGGAAGGCATGTTAAGCCGTTGGTCCCGGTTCCCACGTAAAGTGTTTGTCGTTAAGCCAAGTTAGAAGCTTTATAGGTGGCTTAATAAGTTCCAACAGCAGATGGCCACAAACCTGCCTCCGCCAAGCTACTCTGGGTGGAGTATGAACGAATTACTCTCATTGGTAAGAGAAGGCCTTTGCCCAGCAGTGGGATAGTTGTAACGACCACTATACATCCCTACATAGTTGCGACTTCCTACCAATAAATGGTGCTGAATATTTGCCATACATTTCTAGAATGCGATATTAGAGTGCGCACGACGTGTAACAAACCTCCGACAACAACTCTCGGGGAGAGTAGCAGGCCCCGCCAGATATACCACCCGTCTGGCTAGAGGATCTTCCCTTTGACAAATCCTGCCACAACGTTCCTGCCATTTAGTATAGGCTGACATTATTATACAATTTGGAACATTATTAACGCAAAACCTGAAAGTAGTTTGTTATGAATCCTATATATATATATATATATATATATATATAACTAAATCTATTCTTGATTCAAAGCAATACGGAGATTACAACGCATTTCTAAAACGTATTTTTCTATGCACGTATAAGTTTCATTGTGAATTGGGGTATAAAAGTGTTTAAAAAAGGGTAAAAACTTTAAATTTGGAAAGTTGGTTATCGTATTGAATTTGTAAAGCAATTATCTAATCGAGGTGTCTGAGGTCTTGTGTTATTAACAATACACCTTGTATACTGTTATAAATCCAAAAACCCACTCCACAAGAGCACCAACTCTCGACTTTTTACTTAATATCGTAATTAAAATGTTCTTATAAAATTAAAACACGAGCAGAGATTGTAGAAACAAGCGGTTCCAACGCGGACATAACTTTTTAATACCAAATGCTTACATAAATCCTACATTGAAACCATCTTAAGTGTCACTTAAAATCAAACATAAAATGTTTTAATTCATTATCTCGAACGAGCACTTTCGAAACTTTAATTCACTTTCTAGTAAAAGCCTATATTTCATAAGTTTCTTTTTATTACACGGTTTACGAGAGAAATGGCCTTTCTTTTGCTTTAATGGAATCCTGGATAAAATCTTTTAAATAGTAAAGCAACACTACATTCGTATAGTCTAGAAAACGGTCAAGTAAGATTGAAATAATGCTGCTGAGGCTAACATAAATCTTGCGTGTGCTACCTAATTTAAAAAGTTTCAATTAAAAACCTTACTACTATTATATTATTATTACTAGCTATTACCCGCGGCTGCACCCGCGTTTATTATGTGATTTGACATAGGTAATAGGTAGGACTTTCCAAGATAGCATTACTTCAAGGCCTAAGAACTCTCCATACTGAGTTTGTTTAAAATCCGTTCAGCCGTTTTAATATGAAGAAATAATAGAAATAATTCCGCAGGAGCTGGCTATTTTGCTGGATATAAAGTGTTCTGTTTATATTTTACAATGTAAGGCACTTTCATATAAAGATTCAATTAAATCCGTTCAGTCATTTTAGTATAAAAAACAGCTAACCCGCAAGAACCGTGTAGCGATAACTTTTATATTCATCAAATATATTTTATCAACTTCACAAGCATGCATAATTTCATGTGATTGCATTTAACCGTTTCTCGTGAGGAGACGAACTTGAGGCCAATATCAGTTCATTGAGGAATTCATGTGTAGGCAAAATCACACAAGAGATTTAAAGTGTTACTTTGCAACTCGAGACTAACATTAAAAAAAATATTTTTTGCGTGATCGAAACAAAGATACAGATAGACAGGATATAATTCCAAAAGAAAATTGTTTCGGCCTCTACATCGACAAGGTACCCTAATTCAAAATTTCAAAAAATATCCATTATTTTGATTCGGCTTGGACAGTTTTATTGTATGTATAGATATTATCTACTACTATAATAATAATAGTAGCCCTGTTAAGAACTGTCCCACCGTTGGGCACGGGCCTCCTCTCAAACTGAGAGGGCATAGGCTATAGTCCACCACGCTGGCCCAGTGCGGGTTGGCGAACTTCACACACCTTCGAGAAACTCTCAAGCATGCAGGTTTCTTCACGATGTTTTCCTTCACCGTTAAAGCAAGTGATAATTAATTTTTAATACGCACATGCTTTCAAAAAGACGGAGGTACGTGCCTGGGTTTGAACCTGAGACCTCTGACTTCGCAGACTTTGCAGCAGTAAGGCTATCACTGCTTTATATTATCTATATCTACTACTGTTTATTTTAATTTATGTAATTAGACACGTCGGTTTATAATAAGTTGTTTTTCATAATATTGTATTTTTTTCATTTTATTTTTTTAAACGTAGCCCCACACTAGGATTTATTCCTGTGTCGTGGGTGCGTTTACAAACATGAAAATTCACAAACAAATACCCTGACCAGAACAAATAATTGTGGATCACACAAAGATTTGTCCCGTGCGGGAATCGAACCCGCGACTATTCGACACAGTGGGCGCAGCAGCACAAGCTCTTAACCACTGCGCTAAATCGTCCGTCGAACATACTTTGATAAAAGCTCAATCGATGAAAATAAACTCGACAACAGCGCTACTTCCTAGGTTCAACTGTAACTAAGAATCATCCAGGTGACCCTATAACTAAAACAAAATTCTCAAAATAGTCAAACCCTCTAGGAGGTGAAGAATCGCACACATTCACATCGACCTTTTATGTGATTGCAATCTATAAGAAGTGAAGTATTTCCGAAGACATCGAAATAAAAAGCTGTTAGCAAGAAATCGCTGCTTTTATGTTGAGTGAAAAAAACTTTATCAAGTTTTAAAGTTTGATTGGAATAGTATATATATATGTACATTTTATATTTTGTATAAGTATATTTTTTTGGAATATTTATTTAAAATGTTAGAAGACAACGATTAATTTAAATTTCTTAATTTATTTATATCTTTTTTAAATAAACACGATCGCCCCTTGGTAGGTTTATGATGTTGCGTACATAAATGCTTCTTAAAAAAAAATTGACCTCCAAGAACTGTATATTGTTTCGAAAGCCGCGACACAACGCGGCAATTAGGTGATCATTATGACGTATGTTTTATAAAGCAGGGGAAACACAAGCCTTTTATAATGATTTAAAAATTAAATGACTTGAATAATGAAATGTTCCTTTGGTTTAAGGGTCTGAGGAGGTATCTTGACTCGCTGATCGAATGAACTAACCCTAACTTTAATCACTTATTTTCTATAAGCCCTGTGAAGGTCAAATTGTCAAGTTTAAATATTTTTTCTTTAAACTACTTACTTATATAGCATCGGGTCGAAGCGCAACCTCCACTGAATAAAGAATAGAGAGAAACTCTGCGGCTTTTTTTTAAATTTAATTATTTCTTTCTGAGGCTATGATAGCTTAGTGGTTAGACCGTTGGACTGCAACGTTAGAGGTATCGGGTTCAAACCCAGGCACGCACCTCTGTCTTTTCGAAAGCATGAGCGTATTAAAAATGAACTATCACTTGCTTTAACGGTGAAAGAAAACATCCTGTGGGAACCTGCATGCCTAAGAGTTTCTTGAAGGTGTGTGACGTTCGCCAACCCGCACTGGGCCAGCGTGGTCACTATGGACTAAACCCTCTCAGTTTGAGAGGAGGCCAGTGCCCAACGTTGGGACAGGGGAACGTTTTCTTAACAGGGCTAATATTATATTATATATTATAATTCTTTTTTTAACATACAATAGTATATAGACACTAAATTAAGTTTACGATCTAGCGAGTATTCGAGGGTTCGATCCCCGCACGAAACAAATCTTTTTGAGACCCAGAAATATTTGTTTCGATTTGGATGTTTGTGTATGTAAATTTATTTTTTCACAATTTTTTTTTTGCATCGATAGGAACTTGATTTCTAGTACAAAACAATGTTTTAAAAAAGGAAGAAAATATTGCCATTATTTTTTAAAAATCAAAGTCTTATTATTTTTGTGGCAAACATACTGCAATTAAACTAAAAACTAACACTCAAATACAGACGAATTGAGAACCTCCTTTTTTATCGAAGTCGCTTAAATTCCAACTAAATAACATAATGCTAGTGTTGTAAAAGCGCTCGAGTCGGCGCTAAAAAGCCCGCGCCTTCTACGCGCTCCAACGCTCGTAAGCGTCAACTCAGCGCTAAACGCTCGACTCTAGCGCTCATTTTTACAACACTCCTTAATGCCGTGTGCACCCAGCTTAAGTACTACAAAACGGCGGGTAATAACAACAGTTGCACGTACACACCGAATGATTATAACTAATGATAGTTATTTCAGAGAGAGGACTACCGAAATAAGGTTAGCATCTTACTAACATCTGGCATAAGTATGTAGGTTGTATTGCATGATACAATTTTGTAAAAACTATCACGGCTACATAGCCAGAAGGGTGTATATATATGTTTATAACTACGTCGTTGGTCAAGGAGCCTTTACTGTTCTACCGGACAAGGCCGAAGGATAGTGGTATGAAGCGTTTTCAGCATTTGAATAAGACAAACGTTTGACGTATAATATATTTCATTTTTAACCTACTGCAAAAAGGAGGAAGTTCTTTGTTCAACTGTATGTATTTTTTTATGTTTGTTTACAGATATTTTCGTCATTTGTGGGTGGATTTTGATGCTTTTCGTTGCGTTGGATTCAGTATAGCTTCGAAATGCTTCCATTTTAATTTCATTGGTGTTGGACCTTAGACTTTAAAGTTACACCACCACCTTAACGACAAACAGTAAGAATGTGTAGTTTGAGTTATTATGGGTGTATCCATACTGTAGAACCAAGCAACAATTAATAATTAATACTCATCACTTAAAATTGTAAATATATAACTTGTTTAAAAAAGGTAACCGACTTCAAGCAGCAAAAATAAATATTTTGAAGTCGGTGCGGACTGGCACCCGATCGGTGCAGTCCATTACTTGGCACCGACTTCAAAATATTTATTTTATGCTTTTTAAAGTCGGCTTCCATTTTTTTAAAAAGTTATTGTACATTATTTTTTTAAATCGTTGCCCCATATCAAGAATAATTCATATATAAGTAGTGGGGGTACTTATAGACACAAAGGACATTGTCGAAAATTGCCCCAGAACCAATAAACATTTGACCCATGCCATCATTATTTATCTATGTTATCAAAATAACCGCAAATATCCGTATCTAACGGACAATTTGCAATCTAAAACGAATATTTCAAAGTATTGTTAGTAATTGAAATCGAAGTCGCCGACATCTTTACTGAATATCAACACATCAATATAACCTCATATGTATTAATGGCTACTGAATTATAACCTCAAAATCGAATACTTATTGTGAAATATTGCGATTCCCCCGCTTGTCCGTTTAATAATAAATGCCTTAATAGAATTTATGGGTGATTTGTAATCATTTAAGTATTTTTTCATTGCTGTTGGTTTTAGGGCAAATCATATATGGGCGCAGAACAATGTCCTTTCATGTGCACAAACAGACTGAAATAAATGTTTGTGGGTCACGAAAATGTTTGTCGCATAGTTATCGTTAGCTAACAAAAACCTTAGCAAAAATATCTATAGGCCTCAAAGATCCCTGTAATAACATGGCGCGTTTCTATAACTTCATGAAATGATTGTGTAATAGTTTAAGTACCTATGTCACTTCAGCATCATTCTTACTTTCTGTTTTTTTTAATAAAAAGTTCCACACTAGGATTTATTCCTGTGTCGTGAATGCGTGCGTTAACATGAAAATTCACATACACAAATACCCAGACCGAAACAAATAATTGCGGGTCACACAAAGATTTGTTCCGTGCAGGAACAAAACGACTATTCGACTCAGTGAACGGAGCGGCTAAGCTCTTAACAACTGCGCCAAAACGTCCGTCGTCATTAAATGAATATTTCCCGAAGTCATCGTAACGCGCCGCGTTACGTGTTTAATTGGTCTTATTAAATAAGGGCTTCGATTTGGTAGCCCTAATCACTTCTTTTTCAGTCGTACTCTTCATTACTGAAGGTCGTGTCCCTGAAAGGCCCTCATGGCCTTGTGTACGACTTCCTTCCACTTGACTCGATCCTCGGCTTCTTTAAGAGCATTTGTTGTAAAGAGGCCAATGAGAGCAGTGATTTGATCACGCCAGCAGCTAGGTGATCGGCCGCGAGGTCTTTTTCCATTTACCCTGCCCATTACCACCAATTTATCAAAATTGTCTGGCTGCCGTCTTGCAATATGACCAAAGTATCCCATACGCTGGTAGCAGATCACTGAGAGTTTGATTCTAATGTCTAGCTGTTCTAGAATAGACTTATTCGTTCTCATGGCCGTCCATGGTATTCGGAGCATCCTTCGCCAACACCACATCTTAAACGAGTCTATCTTTTTTCGTTTCATCGCTCGAATCGTCCACGCTTCTACTCCATATATAGGAAGATTGGGAAAACCAAAGTTCGGACTAGTCTCATCTTGGTGATATTGGAGACCTTTCTATCTTGCCAGATGCATGTCCGTTTGCTCATAATCATTATCACTGCATCTGTCGGGACGCGATAAACTCAATAACTACCGAACGGATTTTCAAACGATTTTCACCAATGGACGGAGTAATTCTAGAGGAAGAATTATGTGTATAACTCACCGTGCAAAGCCAGGGCGGGTCGCTAGTAGTTTAATACTTTATTCATAAATACGCAATAAAGGCGTGTCCAAGCTGACGGTTGGTAACGCGCGTTGGCGGCGCGGTTCGTTACCGCGGATTAGCCGCGCCTCATCGCGTCAAATTTCTTCGCGTCTTCGAAACGAAGCGTGTTTATTGTGTTATTCTGCTGAGTCAATTCTAGTTTAATCTTAAATACTTTGAGTACTAAGCCGTCGATTCGCAACATCAAACTTGTGTGGTTGTTATAATTATACAAAACTATATATATATACACTGATTAGTTAATAAGAAAGTAACTGTTCTCTTGTAAAAACTTTAAGAATCGGTTGACATTTAAAAGCTTATCTTACATTTATCAAATCACACGTTGACAGCGTTAGAGACGTGTGTAGTTACGTGACTTCAACTGAGATTGTTCAACGAAAGACTCCTGCATAACACAAGACCTAGATCTGTAAAATTATGAAGACCACATAGTAAAAGTAATTTAAAAGAAAAGTAATTTTTTTGCTAGGCAATTAATACTGATTTTTAAAACCACTATTCAACAGCTCGACTTTATCTACAAATTATCCAACAGGCTATAACCTCCTCGTCATAATACAGCGTACATTACCAAACTATTAACTATGACAAACTAGGTATGGCTGAGTCAGGTACATCTGAATCGATCGGGCACGGGACTTGAGTAAATCGTGCGCCAGTGCGTCACGGGCGATTGACGCGCGTGCCATGCGCGAAAGTAATAACGCGTGGATGATCAAATAATCGCGCAAGGTGAACTGACCCTTATTACAAAAATATACGGTTTTCATCGGGTATATTTTTTTAGAGATAAGTCGATTAATAAGTTTCTCCCATAGGTCTTATATCGTCGAAGAGGTAGGTGTATATAGAACCACCACGTTTCATGATGATATTATGTAGTACTACACTACTAAGAGACTGCCTCGCTGGTCTAGTTGCGTGAAATGCGCGTAGCGATTATGAAGTCCAGGGGTCGACCCTAGGTCGGACAAAGAAAAAGGTTTTCTATCAAAAAATTTCCAATGACTAGTTTAATGACAAAGCACGCCCCGCATTATATTGGAAACTAACAACCTCGTCAGCGAAAAGTTAGTTGTATACGGTACACTCCTGGGAATATAGATGTGACGGTGTTTATACCTCTAATAAAACACGTTTTTATATATTAAGTTTAAAGGCAAATACGCTTCTTCTCGGAACAGGGAGCTTAGCATGAACAGATTGCAGTTACCGTGACGCTATCGAGTCGATATGCCGTCCTTTCCACACTACAAATTTACTAAATAGATAAACGTGACAGCACGTTTTGTCGACGTTACGATATCGTTAAATGGTTTGTGGTTAGCCCTCTAATAAAAAGAGATAAATGTAAGCCGTTACATGTAACGCGTAAAATAAATTACTGGTAGCTATAAATATTTTGTCCTCTGTGTCCCCAAAGGCTGATCAGAACAAGTTTTATAAGTACCCATAAACGATCCTCACCTACTGAAGACTTAACGATATATGGGAACTTATAAAAATGTCACTGTTTTATTTGGATTATAAGAGAAATAATAATTATTAAGTTTTAACAAACTGTAAAATTTTTAATCTTAGATTACTTCATTTATGATTAATAATATTTATTCTTTTTTTTTTAATACACAGATTGGATTTAAAAATGTTGTATTGGAAAAACTTTTTTTTAAGTTTATAATCTCAACTTTACTTATAGCCATCGATAAAATAATTAAAAGCTAAATAATTAAAAAGGTAAGTATCAACATAATTTAAAAATGGAATGAAATAATTATTCCTTTTTGAATTGAAAAATTGATTATTTCAATGTTTTTTTACTCCTTATTTTTTAATAGTTTTCTTCCTTTTTTTTCTGGGGAAATTATTAAGCCACTATTATAGAAACTTTTTCAAGGAAGGCAAAGTGTACTAGCCCATACAGCCTTTACATTAAATTACTATAGAGCCATCTCAGCGTCCCACAACCTTTTCCTTTACAAAATTGCGTCGTTATCAAAATGTACTGCATCTAACAAGGAATTTTATTCGGCTTATTACACAAACATGACAACGAGCGGTTTCGACAGCGGGTGTGTAATTTGGCTTATTTCGCGTAATCAGTGGTTAGACACGCGCGGTGACCAATCACGACAGTCCTACATATCAGCGAAAAATGCTTTTGCGTGTCAACCGCTATGGCACATAGCTCAACGAGCGTTCACAGCTAATGGAAATGCTAGATCTGTCATTTTTATTAGACGGCAGCTGATCAGAAGGCTTAGTACAACAGTTCCACGTCGCGTTGTCGAACAAACGTAGTTGTTGCACGCTCGCCTTCCCCCCCTGGTGAAACTGTAAAGGCCTCTCAGCCAACTAAAATTGAATTGAAAGTAATAATTTGAAAGTATTAATTGAAAATAAAAATGAAGCATCTGTTTATTGCAGGTACGTTGTGGCAGGATTTGTCTAAGGGAAAATCTTCCAGCCAGACGGGTGGTGTGTCTGGTGGGGCCTGCCACTCTCTCCGAGAGTTGTTGTCGAGGGCTTGTATGTTACACGTTGTGCGCACTCTAATATCGCGTTCTAGACATGTATGGCGAATCGTCAACACCATCTATTGGTAAGTAGTCGCAACGATGTAGCGATGTATAGGGTTCGCTACATGTTTATAATGACAAAATAACTGCTTTCCACTATATGCATTTGCTTTATAATTAAGTAGGCCCGTAGCCCCACATTAGGATTTATTGCTGTCTCGGGGGTGCGTTTACAAACACAAAAATTCACATACAACCGACCCAATACCCGGACCGAAACAAATAATTGTGGGTCCCACAAAGATTTATCCCGTGCGGGAATCGAACCCGCAACTATATGACCCAGTGGGAGGAGCGGCTTAAGCTCTTAACCACTGCGCCCTATTTAACCAAAGCGACCGCCAAAAGTATAAAAGTATATACGGTACTTATAACAAAATAACATAATTTTAAATTTTTGTCTGTCTGTTTGTTTCGGCTAATCTCCAAAACGGCTGGATCGATTTTAACAGGACTTTCACTGGCAGATAGCTGATGTTCAAAGGAGTAACTTAGGCTAACTTTACCTTTAACATTAAGCTATCATAGATATTTGTAAAGAACTTGTGTATTAAGAATGGACTTTGGTAGCAAGTTATGATAGAGATACTGATCACATATATTCTGCCCAGTATAATGTATTTAATAGGCTTGCTCCCTGTTAGGTACATTGAAACTTAAAATCGACTAAGCTTAGGTGTACTTTACTGAGATTAATGGTCTAGCCCGGTGGTGCTTTGGTTAATTCATCCTAAGACTTTTTGTGCGAACCCTACCGGCTGACTCATAATTTACGGATCAAATTAACAGAATACAACTTATTACAACGTTTACAATTCGCATTAACAGCAACAGATCGTTGCTTAGGAGCATCAGGTAGTGTTGTGAAAAATTATCTTTACCGATATCAATATATTTATTATTATGTCATTTTAATCAAACTTTTTGCTTTTGATACTGTTTTTTTGGGTTCGAAATGATATTGAAAAATATAAACGATAACTACTACAGGATTTATACTATGAATATTTTCACTAAAAAGTTATTTCGATTATTGAATAGGCCTTACCCAATGTTTTGTTAATATTTCCTCACACAGTTCAATGATTATATTCACGCAGCACTAAAACTAAGATAAAACTCTGACTGTCCCTTTTCTAGGCAAAAGCGTTTTCTCACAAATTGAGGTGAGAATAAATAGGTGAACTCAGTGCGGATTAGCAGAGTCAACCTTAACAACTCACCTGCTCTTTGTAAATTTTGAGCGGCCTTTGATGCTTCCAACCCGGCTTTACTACTAAATTATATAGCAGCTGGGACCAACAGCTTAACATACCTTACTAACCAATCAGATACTATACAACTGGTAGGCAAAAGCCTTCTCACACAAATAGAGGTAAAAGAGAATAGGTCATCCACGCGTTGCTATTGGTGGAGAGCCTTAATAAGAACTAAGCATATACAGAGTCAATGTCAATCCTACATTTAATTACATGTACGTACAAACATATTACTATCCTCACATTAATTTAATACCAACTTCTCGCTAACATAAACTCCTTTCTTAACAAGACATTTCATATATCTTTACGACAACATTTGAGTTATTAAAACGAACATGTGGACGAACAAATAAAATTTAACAGCAAGAATACGGAACAATAGTTAAATTTAATTTACAACTACGAGCACACATGTTAGTCGAGTCGAGACTAGAAATAATCGGATTCGGTGTAAACAAAGCACTTCACTACGTACTAATAAAGTCATACGGCGGAGACGGCGGTCATAACGTGTCGAATTTACGCCGACCGTTAGGGCATGACATAAAAGTCGATATAAACGCGTTTTTATCGATCCCGCAATCCACGCCTCGTTACTCGACTGATAATTTCTTCATTTTCGTATTATAGGTATCGAGGTGGATGTCCCCGCTCAGCGGATATCTTTTTTTATAGTTGTATAAAATAGGGTGAGGTTAAAGGATTAAAAAGGACATCACTCAAGCAGGAGTGGCAGAATTATCCTGTGTTTTTCTGACAGCTTTAGGTTCCACTGTTACAGGGGGCGAACCTTAAACCATCATACCTGTCATAATTCCAAACCTCCGATCTAATTTTGAGAATTTTTGTATATTTTAATAACTTGAACAATACTTTGTCCAATCTTGGATTCAAATCCAGGATCTTGGTATCGCCAGGCGCATGCCGATGCCCTTACATCTCTTCTTTCGGTTACAGATACCGCGCACAGAATCAGACACCGATCCCGCCGGCGAGGTCGAAGAATCCCTTACACGCCGGCCGGTGCAGAGCATTACGGCGAGACACCTAGTACATCCCTCTTCCTTGAGGCGCCCTTGAGCTAGTTGCCCTCTAGGCTTTCTGGCTCGAGCGTAGTGTTTGCACGCTCGCCCTCTTGTACGATGAAGCTGTAAAGGCCCCGCGGCCAACAGCGTAGATCATTCACAAACACACACACACACAAAATCCGTCATTCTCTATTATCATTCACTGTCTATTACGGAAACTCCTTCAGGCCCACTTGTACAAACCTAGGTTAGCGGTACCTATTGACTAACTCGAGGTTATAACGTTAACTTGAAGGCAATTTAACGTTAGGACCTCGAGTTTGTCATTAGGTAACGCTAACCCTGGTTTGTGCTAGCGGGCCTTAGTCTTTTAGTGAGAATAAAGAATAACATTGACTATGACGGCTTTGGCCAGTGGTGAAGAGCCTAAGCCGTTCCACTCACTGAATCGAGTAGTCGCGGATTCGATACTTGCACGAGATAAATCTTTGTGTGTCCCACAAATTTCTGTTCGATCTGGATGTTTCCGTATAAATTGTATGTTTGTAAATGCACCCACGATACAGGAATAATTCCAAAAGTGGAGCTACGTTTAAAAAAACAACAAAATAGAAAGTGTCTTATCTGAAGGGCAAGTCAAGAGTCTCCGTAACCGGCGAGCATATATGAGACGAACTATAAGAGTGGAGGACGCCAGAGAGGTCTGTAAGGAAAGAATCTGCTTGAACTCTGTACTCTCCGCTTACCCCGCAAGGGAACTAACGTGATGACATAGATAGATAGGCTTTTGGTCTCCAAACCCTTTATTATCACCTTCATCATCAGCCTAGAGCAGTCCAGGCCTCTTCCTCCCAAATCTTACCTACCTATATCCCTTGCCAGATGCCTTGCGGAGTAGCCATAGAGTAAAGCGTTTCAAGAGGTTATTTCCTTATAGATTTTTCTGGTTTCCTCCTCTCTCATAGTCCTAAATACTTACCTATATTTAATCATTGAGGTATCTGGAGATATCTACTTGTAAATCAATGCTGTAGGTACGAGGTCAACGTGCCAACACAAAAGTAGTGCTTGCGGATAGCAATTAAGATATTTCGATCGGGGAGTAATCAAAGTAATTGCATTCTCTCGGTAGCCGCTCCCGTAGATTAGGTGAAAGCACGGCCAGCTCTACCATTTTGTACTTTAATTGAAAATAGAAATAAAATAAATTTCGTCGTACACGTTTGTATTATCTGTGATTACTTACTTGTTTTTTTATTTAGTACTGGCTGATGGCTGTTTCGTAAAATTGATTTATTTATTTATTTTTAGAACAATCATGGAATATTACACTAATTAGAAATGGAAAAGTATTAAAAAAGTATCAGAATTAGAGATAAAAAATCGAATAAAAGATATAGTCACACCAGGATCTTTTATCGCACATACGCTGTCATTAAGTAAAATACCGTTGGACTGCAAATTCAGAGGTCTCGGGTTCAAACCCAGGCACGAACCTGTCTTTTCGAAAGCATGTGCGTATTAAAAAATAACTATCACTTGCTTTAACGTTGAAGGAAAGCATTGTGAGGAAACCTGCATGCCTAAGAGTTTCTCGAAGATGTGTGAAGTTCGCAAATCCGCAATGGGCCAGCGCGCTGAACTATGGCCTACACCCTCTCAGTTTGAGAGTAGGCCCGTGCCCAATAGTGGGGCAGTTTCATTATTAAGTTTCATTATTAAAGCAGTGATAGCCAAGTGGTTAGACCGTTGGACTGCAAAGTCAGAGGTCTCGGGTTCAAACCCAGGCACGCACCTCTGTCTTTCGAAAGCATGTGCGTATTTAAAATTAATTATCACTTGCTTTAACGTTGAAGGAAAACATTGTGAGGAAACCTGCATGCCTAAGAGTTTCTCGAAGATGTGTGAAGTTCGCAAATCCGCACAGGGCCAGCGCGGTGAACTATGGCCTACACCTTAGTTTGAGAGTAGGCCCGTGCCCAATAGTGGGACAGTTTATATATTATAAGTAAAATGTCAGTTCATGACAGTCGAATATCTGCCGTTTGCTATGAAATTTACGCAATTTCTTTAATAAATTAGTAACCGTGCGGACCTACCTGTTGAAATATTTCCCTAGAAGTAGAAAAATTTTACTAAATGATAACCCTAATTTCACACCAACGCCCCTGCCAATGTTATCCACGAGACAAAATATCCTTGTCGCACTATAAGTATCCATTCATCCATCTTTTATTATAGGTATTTGGTATTCAAGACTTAAGTGCTAAGACGGATCTATATTTTTAAAATGCACCGTCAAGTCTATATTCCCTTAGCAGGGGTGGCAAAGTGTACTATGTACACCCACATTTTGCCGACGACGTTAGGTACCAACATAATAGAGGGCGAGCTAAATTCTTTCATCTTTATACCATCACGCCAGATCCCTTGCGGGAGAGGCAGAGAGTACAGAGTTCCAACAGGTTCCTGACCTACCTCCTACCTCTAATACCTCTCTGATTTACACACATACGCGCTCGTCGGTTACGGAGACTCTTGACTTGTCCTTCAGACGACTCGGTCTATTTGGTCGCAGTAAGATAGTCTAGGTCTTCCTGGGTACCTACATCCTTCCACTTTCGCATTGTATTTCTGTTTAGTCATTCTTTCTTCTGACATTCTTTCTATATGCCCGTACCAACGGAGCATACCCTTTCTCATCTTTACACCGATACTATCATTCATACCTACTCGCTTTCTTACTACGCTGTTGCGAATACGGTCGGTCAGCTTCACTCCAAACATCTTTCGCAGAGCTCCCATTTCCACCGCATTTATCCTACTTTTATTCTCTTGCTTACATACCCAACTCTCGCTACAATATAACAGCGTTCGGACAAGCACTCCGTTATGTATGACCAGCTGCGCCTTTTGACTTAAGTGCCGGCTTCCAAATAGCTTTCCTATAGCACCATTTACTCTGTTCCCTGCACCCACTCTTCTCTCTATGTCAGCGGTGTATTTCCCATCCTTCTAAATTCTTTCATATCGAGCACAATAGTAGAGTCCGGATTGCTATTAAGAATTTTTAGGTAAAAAATCCCCAACAATACTTTGTCCAATCTAGGATTCGACCCCAGGACCTTGTGCAAATAGACCAATGAGTCAGACTTTTAAGTTACTAGGAAATCGAAAAAAAAATTTCGCCTAATAATTGTTGCATCAATCAGTTATTATTTAAATTTAATTTGACGGACGATTTACCGAAGTGGTTAAGAGCTTAAGCCGCTCCGCCCACTGTGTCTAATAGTAGCGGATTCGATTCCCGCACGGGACATATCTTTGGGTGATCCGCAATTATTTGTTCCGGTCTGGGTATTTGTGTATGTGAATTTTCATGTTTGTAAACGCAACCACGACACAGGAATAAATACCAGTGTGGACTAGGTTAAAAAAAAATTAACTACCGAAATTGATTTCCGAGTATTTTTTTTTATTTTCTCCGAACAAATTTTTAAGTGTTCCTACCCCGAAAGGGATCTGGTGTAGTGATATAGTAGATAGATAGAAGTGTTCCTTAGTTAATAATAGTAATGGAGCTATAAATAACAGAACATCAAAATTAAATACCATAATCAAATCATAATCGCTTCCATAAAAAAAAATCAAAAGCATCCGTGGCGCGCTATTCGCAGTAAAAGGAATGGCCGACCCTTGCGCGAACTCGAACGGGTTCCGCCGAGGTCATTAAGGTTATTTCGGGTTTCCGTCACCGTTCCAAGTTCCAACGCCCGGTTAAGTATCAGTACTGGGAACCCTTCATGCTGTGTAAAATTAAGGATGACAAAAATTCCTTCATAATAAAACGTAGAGATTTTTCCAATTTTCTTCAATTAAGTGTGATTTTTTAATGGTATTTGTAATTATAAATGTCAAGTAGTTTAATAATACATCCGTTAGTTTACTTTCTTCGTCTTATGTAAAGGTAATATGCATTAAATAAATTAATACAAAAACGTAATGAGACATGTCCGTTTTTATTTTTATTTTTTGTTTTATTGCTTATATGCAAAGTGACAAAAGTAAAAAAGACTATACAGTTCCAGAAAGATCTCTCGGCCCGCGACTAAAATCGGAACTAACGCTGTCAACAAGTGAAATGTCACTTCATGGCAGTCGCGTTGCCGTTTGCTATAAAGCATGGATATCTATGAAGTTTATTAAGTTCTTTTTTTAACTAGTAACAACGGGGACCCACCGGTTGAAATATCTCCCTGGAAGTAAAAATAAATAAATAATGGTAACCCTTATTTCACACCAACACCCCCCGTCAAAATCATCCACGCGCCAATTGATCCTTGTATCCTTGCACCATATGTCAAATCTATATATGTTCTTATTTCTCTGTGTGGCTATGTGAAAGTTTCAAAACTTCACGTTCGCAAACGGTAGCAACCCTATTACCGTCAATAAACTCAAAATCCACAAATGGAGACGTCCAATACCGATCTCAGATACCGAAATAATATCAAAACATTAAAATAATGTTAAAAAAACTCACCGTGTTTTTAATTGTGCCATAATTTTAACTGGCAACAAAATTCCATTTTTAAAATATTTGAACGATACAGATTAAAAAATATCACATCCTATACACTTAACATAAATTAAAAACTTGAATGTGTGAATGTTTGGGACACAATCATATCGAAACGGCTTAACAGATATGAAAGCATATAAGCTATTATTATATTGTAGCTACTTATTTAGGCGTCGTTTATTAGGATTTGAGTGTTGTCAATTACAAATATGACATTTATTTGGAATCCCAAGGTGATGGGCGCGAGTTATTTTCAAGGCTTCTGGCCGGAAAAAGAAATTATTCCCGTAACTTATTTTGCTTTGGAGTGGTGGTAACCAATAACCATTATGTACTTGTGTATGCGTATGGTTCAAGGTAATAGTAACCTGTCATAATTGGTCTGTAAAATATTCACAATTTTACTGATTGAGGAAGCACCTAAGTTTGATAAATTTTATTATCATTATTTTCATCGGGCAATGTAAATAATTTTAAATATGATACATTCGACACTAGCAAAAATGACAGCTTCGCAGCCAATTGCCATTTAAAAAAAGAATAATGAATAATAAGTAACTAAGGGACACACCAGTCAAACTACTCGCTATAACTAGTATTTTGCTTTAAAAAAATAAAGAACGGCTAATGGATATTTTTCCATTTTCCGTTTAAGCACTCAACGTATCGCAATATCAAATCGACCTCGATTAACCTTATCAAGAAATCGAGAGTACCGTTATTACCTTAAATTTTTATTGTTCTGTTATTATTGATTTTGGTCATATTTTTTCTTACGGTACAAGTAATATAAATAAGTGCGCTGACGAGGTCGTAACTTGTCCGCGACCGTTCGTTGGTTCGATCTGTATTCTGACCTTTATAGCGAATGTTGATCAGTTTAATAAATTAGGGTTCCATCGTCCTCATTTTTACACGCAAAGGGATCATCATACAAGCATTTACCCAACGATAGAACCTTAAGTCATAAAACTGATCACTTACAAAGCAAACCCTTAAAATGATGGTCAAGCACTCTCGGAAAAAGTCTTTTGATTTTAACAGCCACAAGAAAATCATAACCTTTCGTCGGAGTCTTTGATAAAATGGTAGTGCTGACTTGGTCGAAACTCCAACTGTCCAAATCACAGTCTCAAGAAAAACTAGATCTTCCAACTTACCCTTTACCAAGTGTTTTTTGTACTGACTTGGCAGAACTTTCAATTGTCCAATTTGAAGAACTAATTGACCTTCCAACTTTTCCATTACCATGTGCTATTATGCTGAATTGGCAGAACTTGCGGTTATCCAAGTCGCCAAGTGGCTCTGTTGACCCTGACCGAACCACTGTTATGAAATGCCAACACCAGACTGTTTATAGATACTGATAGATGCTTCTAGTGTCAATGACGTTGTAAAAAATATTGGTAAGTGTGAATCAAATATTATGGGTGTGGTTCCGTTCTTGATAAAATGATCTCGAATAATTTATAAAAAGAATTGGAAATTTAAATTCTTATTTATTTTTTAATATGCTAGTCCCTTTATGGCTACTGTGTTAATTCAAGGGTATTGTAAATAGACCGAATTATTATACATAAACAGGAATTTCAATAAGAATGCCATGTTTTAACAACCCATTAAAAATGATGGTAAAGTGGCGATATAAATCTATTAGGACCGCTACAACGGCTAATAATTTTGTTCTGATATAAGACATTCGATTGGCTCAATTTAACCGAATAAAATTTCGCATAAATAGAACTTATTATATTTTCAATAATAGTATGAGGTCTGGAATAAAACTCCGTACAATAGCCTCGCCCATATGGGATAATATTACACTAATAAGTAATAAAGGGACCTAAAATAGCCGGCGAAATTTGGGTATATACTACTACCACCCCAATGGCAGAACTGTTTTTTGTTCTATTAATTGTTATAATGATCAGGTTAGGTTATAATGATAAAGATGAGAAAGGGTATGCTCCGTTGATTCGGGCATATAGAAATAATGTCGAAAGAAAGAATGACAAAACAAATATATAATGCGAAAGTGCAAGGGTATAGGTACGGGTGAATACCTAGACTATCTTACTATGACCAAATAGACTGTGTCTTATCTAAAGGTATAAGACGAACTATGAGAGCGTAGGAAGCCAGAGAGGTATGTAAGGAAAGAACCTGTTGGGACTCTGTACTCTCTGTCTACCCTGCGAGGGATCTGGCGTAATTATGTAGATAGAGAGATACATGACAAGGTTCGTCTGGCTTAAGGATCTCTAATCCATACTGACCGCGATACCAGGAATTATTTGGCTTTTCCATTGACACTGTCGCTCAATAAATAATAGAGGCGATGGGAGCGGCGCGTGCGCAGCCCACGCGCGCATTACTAATGTAAACATCACAGCGGACACACGCAGACTCTTTTTATAAAAGAAAAAAAATCAACACTTTTCTAGCTTAAATATAATATATGCTGATTCAATGCTAAAGAGTGAACATCTCTCTCTCTTTCTGGATATTTGTGCATGTAAAATTTTCATTAGTAAATATACCTACAACACAAGCATTAAATAATGTAGGAAAACGTTTCAAATACTACTCACAGGCTACTTAGGTAAGCATAGTTTGGTTTGACCTATCTTATAAACAAGTATCTTCTTATTTAACGAGTTCACATCTCAGTTGTAGACTTTCGCAAAACGATAACATGCGCAGTCTCATCACTAGGGTCATACTCTATATAATAACCCTTCCCGTACCCCACTATTCTTTACGATTATATTCAAACAATTTTATAGTCAATATTTACGGATTGAATCTGTCGGACTCCAACTAAAAACCTATAAATATTTTAAACTTCTGTCCGCATTGGTTCCTAGACATGGTTTCTTAATACAATTCTATTAAGTTAATGTTTTCAACAGACGGCTCCGACAGGTATTAATAACAAATACTGAGGTCGAATGCAAATTACGTTTAACAAAGTATCCAGCCCTACGGGATGTAGTGATGGGAAAAGTCGATACTATTTGAGAACGAGTACTAGATACTTTTTTTAAAAGTACCTAGTACTTTTCTTTGAAGCCGTGCTTATAGCCAGATTGTATTGTGTGATTTTATATTGATGACAGTGATATGTACGTATATTTTTCTAAGTCTCCGTACTTTGAGGTAACATGGAAATATTTATTCCGGCTTTATTCCTTAAATCGAGAATCCGTTTATCGACTGTATCAACATTTTTTTACATTAGAAATGGTAAGTAAAAGCTCAATACATCTTAACCTGTATCGTGTATGCATTAATAAAAATGAATTTTGCATACACAAACACCCAGACCAAAATGAAAATTTGCGGGTCACACAAAGTTTTGTCTTGTGTGGAAATTCAACCCCGAACACTCCTTCCAATAAGCGGAGCATCCATGAAATCCAAACAATCGTCAATAGGGTTTGGTTATAATGTTACCAAATAGTACGATAGTATATAGATAGATAGCAGGGCGGGGCGAGGTAACATGCATTCTATAATCAAACACGAGTCTACAAACTTTTAAATAAAGTATACAAGTACCATTGAGTACGATCGAGTATATAAAGTAACATTACTATTAGATTGTTATATTATGCGAATTGTTATTTAGAGTTAACGGTAGTTGATAACAGCGCCGCACTGAATTGATAGCGCATGCCTAGCTATCGGGATTACAGGCATTAGTTCGTGTTTTTATGTACATTTTAAGTACAACCTCACTATCTAGAAAGAGATTTGAATTATCAGAATTAAACGGTAAGCTTGAGCGCTTTAAATTCGCCGCTTCTTGATATTGTTTTACTTTGTTCTTTACAATTAATGTAACTCGCCCATACCGCCCATGCGACCATAAAAACCTTGGCATAATGCACTTTATTATCTAGTCGTTACGAGTATTTATTCAGTAGATAATAGGTTAGTCTGATGGCTACAGCGTAAGCCACTCTACTTTCTAAACTGAATGATCAGAGGTTAGATCTTTGCACGGGAAATTATATTTTTTAACACACCGTCACGCCTATATTCCCCAACTGGGGGTGGCAGAGGTGTGCTAAGTACACCCACGTTTCGCCGACGATGTTAGGTCCCATGTAATAGGGGGCAAGCTTATTGCCATATACCAGGCACAATTCCAGACTCCGGACTGGTACTTGGAAGTTTTCGTTAGAAAAACTACACTTGTCCGACCTAGGATTTGAACCCAGGACCTCTATTATATTTTTTTTACCCACAAAATGGGTTTCCGCTAGTATGTTGGTGTATACGCCGACAATGTTAGGTCACAAGCAAAAGGAGGTGAATCGGTTGGCATTATAATTCCAAACACCCGACGGATAGTCAGATTTCGTCTAAGATCACATGTTGTTCGACTTAGTATCCAAACCCAAATTCTCGTGATCGTCAGTCGCACTACACGCCACCCAACCAACAAAGCCGTCACGATGTTAAATATATTTATTCTATCTATCTAAATCATCACGCCAGATCCCTTGCGGTGTAGGCAGAAAGTACAGAGTTTCAACAGGTTCTTTCCTTACATACCTCTCTGACTTCCTTCACTCTCATAGTTCGTCTCATACACGCTCGTCGGTTACGGAGACTCTTGATAAGATAAGACTCGGTCTAAAATATATTTTTTGTTACGTGAAAAATTAATTAAACATGAACTTTTACAAACACCTATAGAATTAGCTGCTAGTTTCCGTCTCGTAACGGATTTCTACTCATTGTTTTCAATGGACCTTAGGTTGCGTTTTATTTTGCTTTTAATGGTCTGCTAGACCCCATCTATTCTGCTTCGCAATCGCACGAACGAACGAATATAAATTTTGAAAAAAAAAAGAACCATTATAACAAGGATGCGTTATAACAAGCTATGTTACTGCAAGAACTGTTCGAAATTGTGTTTTTTTTAGTTTTGTCGCGACTTTATTAGCCTGGATACCACTTAATGTGGTAGTCGTTAAGCCGAGTTGGAAGCCTTAAAGGCGGCTTGATAAGTTCCAACAGCAGGTGGCCACAAACCTGCCTCCACCAATCCGCACTGGGTCCGCGTGGTGGAGTATGACCTAATCTCTCTCACCTTGATTTGTGAGAGAAGGCCTTTGTCCAGCAGTGGGCAGTATAGGCTGATATTATTATTAGCTTGCGTAAAGGTGGGTTCAAAAAGCACTAAGACCAAATATTATTAACTAACTAATTAACATCGGGCGCTATGATGAACTGTAAAGTGGATGGAGCCTTTAAGCTTTTTAAGTATTCTCTATTTCTTTTTCTTTTTTATGTAGCCACACACTATGATTTAATTTTAATTTGTAATGTGGGCGTATTGATAAACATGAAATTTATACACAGACATCCAGACTGAAACAAATATGATTTATATTTCGATATTTCCCGCACAGGATCGAACCTACGACTACTTGTCCTGTGAGTGGAGGAGCCAAGTAGTTGTAAAACAATTTGCTTTTTTATGCCGTCCTCTGCGAAATTTAAGTCAAAAAACTGTTATTGGGTTTTTGTAGATCAAAAATCCTAGCCCTGTGTCAGGTATAATCTATCTATAATAGTTCGTCTCATACACGCTCGCCGGATACGGAGACTTTTGACTTCTCCTTCAGATAAGACTCAGTATATTTGGTCATGGTAAGATGGTCTAGGTATTCCCCGGTACCTACATCGTTCCACTTTCGCATGTTATATCTGTTTTGTCATTAATTCGGAATAATGCATACATATAAAAACAATACAATAAAAAAACGTTACCAAATCCAAAAAATTCTATCTATTTATATCATCACGCCAGATCCCTTTCGGAGTAGGCAGAGTACAGAGTTTCAACAGGTTCTTTCCTTACATACCTTTCTAGCTTCTTCCACTCTCATAGTTCTTCTCATCCATGCTCGCCGGTTACGGAGAGTCTTGACTTGCCCTTCGGATAAGACACGGTATATTCCAATCGGATAATCCAATGAATTGTTATCGAAAATCCTTTCGTATGTCCGTACCCTAGCTAGTTACAGTGTAGTGTTAGCTAGTGGAACCAGTACAACACTGGCTCCTCGTAAATCTCATCCACGCCTGTCAACTCACCCGCGACTGTAGCTTCAATCGAAATCAACACAAACACCGTCTTGAATTATTGAGTCGTAATTATAATTTATCGGACAACTTTCGAAAGAAAAACTTTATCTAGCTACGAGTTTCTACTACGATGTTTTTGATGCTAGATTTAGCGGATCGAACAAGTCCATTGTTTAGTTGAGCAGGGTTAAGATTCGTAAGTTATTCTATGTATTCACGCCAGCTCCCTTGCGGGGAAGGCAGAGAGCAAAGAGTTCCAACAGGTTCTTTCCTTGCAGACCTCTCTGGCTTCCTCCACTCTCATAGTTCGTCTCATACGCGCTCGCCGATTACGAAGGTTCTTGGCTTGCTATTCAGATAATAAGTTATTCACAATAATTTTACTACATGAGTATAAAAACCAGAAGAAGCTCTTGTTCACCTTATTAAATATATATATATATATATATATATATATATATATATATATATATATATATATATATATATATATATATATATATATATATATATATATATATATATATATATATATATATATATATATATATATAGTTATTTTATACTTACGTCATTATTTAGTACATATTGAAACTAAATCCTTTTGTAGTGTATTGCAAAAAGCGCGCGATCATGGCATGCGGTCATGGCAATCATTGTGGAGGCATATGTTCTGTAGTGGAAGTCTTTTGAATGATACTGGTGGTTTGTACAATATCGATATGGAAAACCTGTTTAACCCACTTAATTATCAAAATAACAACTATATCATTTCCTTTCAATTCACTAAAAGTATCCTTTTTTAGAAATGATCAACAGTTTCAAAATACCTAATGCTTCGAAAAATAACTTTGTTACCTATAATTGCCAGTCATAAAATAGCGCCAAATAATAAATATTGTTGCCAGTGTCAATATCCTAAAAAACGAGCATTGACACAGATTGCTAATAAAATTTAAATTTAAAATTCGAATTTGATTTACTTTAAATATCCATTAGAATTTGAATTGTTGAATGGATCAATAAGTATGTTAACAAAATAGAATTCCATTCATAAAAAAATGCTATTTCTAAATGATGTTTTAATCCAATATGAGAAAAACATAATAAAACGTTTAGCACTTCTTAGCTAATTGTATCACTTCGTTATTATGTAGTTACCGAATTTTCTTGAAATCCGACATCGAAATATCTGCAAAGGCACTTCTCAGTTCGGTTGCACTAAAATTAATCTATTTAGTTCCTGGGCTTAAACCGTAGTAGGACAAATATGTCACTAAAACCTTTCTATTAGGGAAATTCTTAACAGCAGTCCAGAGTCTGAAATTGTGCCCGTTATAAACACAAATAGGCTTACTCCACACTAAAACATATTTTTTCGGGCGCCATGTGGATCATTCATGTTTTACGAGTTTTGGCGTAACAGTTTTCTTTTTAAAGTAGATACCATCACGCATATACTGCCCAAGAGAGAGTGGCAGATATATATTTTGTGCAGCAACATATCGCCCGGTGCTTGGGCGAAGTGTAATAGAGAGCAAACCTAATGCCATTAACCAAGAATGTTTTAATCGAGAAAACACACTTTGTCCTTCGCATGATTCAAACCTACGGCCTTGATCACCAGTCGCACTTAAAAAAACAATGACGGCTTAGTCTCATTGATTTAGTAGATCAATGAGGCTAAGGCAATTTTTTTTAAATATTAAATATACTCAAAAAAACAATGACGGCTTATTAAGAGCATATACCGCGCCGGTCACGGAGTCGAGTAGCCGCGGGTTGGATTCCCGCACGATATGTGGACCTTACGTATGTGAACAGTCGACGCAGCCGCGATGCTGCTTATTGTTCTATGCGGCAAGTGGCGGCACTGGCAG
The DNA here is from genome assembly GCA_905147815.2 of Phalera bucephala. Lineage (NCBI taxonomy): Eukaryota > Metazoa > Arthropoda > Insecta > Lepidoptera > Notodontidae > Phalera > Phalera bucephala. Next base: position 8,146,536 of record LR990621.1, on the reverse strand, counting down.
TATGTAAATAGGGTATAAAAAATATATATAAACGGTAGCAAACACATCTGAAAAAGTAGCAAGCAATCAACTGTAACAGGCAGTTAACAACGAGAAGTGGTCTAGTTAAGCACTCGTTTATCTCGCGCGGTGGGTGGCGGGCAGGTGCGCGCATTTCCATACGTCTTCGCTACGCCCGCGCATGACACGAACACGCTCGGATATTTTTGGGTTCTCCTAGGAAGCCATGTTAGAATGGTAGTAGTGTTACATAGGTAGTAGCCCTACTAACAATTATTCATGTATTGACGGGTAAAAATTAGAAAGAGAAACGTTTATTTATAATATCAGCCTATACTGCCCACTGCTGGACAAAGACACAAATCGAGGTGAGAGAGATTAGGTCATACTCCACCACGCGGACCCAGTGCAGTGTTGGAGGCAGGTTTGTGGCCACCTGCTGTTGAAACTTATCAAGCCGCCTTTAAGGCTTCCAAATCGGCTTAATGACGGACGGACGCACGGAGACGCTCGAATATAAAAATGCCACAAACGGTCACCCATCTCGGGCCGACCGAGTCGAACGCCGCTTAACGTTTGTAATCGGTAAGAATACCGCGGTCGCACAGCGCTACGAGCACCTACACAAAATACACGAAAATCTCATACACGAACACCTAGACCGAAACAATGGTTTTAACCTTACAGACCTATCTCACTTCCATTCTCAGTTTGTCTCATCGCTCGCCAGTTACGGAGACTAGACTTGTAAAAACATAAACACAATATAAAAACCGTTATGGCTACATGTCCATCTCCTCTCCATTCCCCATACCGGGGTAGCAAAGGTGCATTGAGTACGTCCACACTTCGAAGACAGTGTTAGGACCCAATTTTAGGGCGACCGTATTGCCATTATACCGGGCAGAATTCCAGTCTCTGGAGATATAATGGGATTTTGCCTACAACAAAATAAAGGTACCAGGAAGATTTAGACTACCTTACCATGACCAAATAGACCGAGTCTTATCTGAACGGCAAGTCAAGAGTCTCCGTAACCGACGAGCGTGTATGAGACGAACTATGAAAATGGAGAAAGCCAGAGGGGTCTGTAAGGAAAGAACCTGTTGGAACTCCCTGCCTACCCCGCAAGAGATCTGGCGTGATGATATAGATAGATAGATAAATAGAAAAAACACATTTTGTCCGGTCTAAAATTTACCCTCACTAAGCTTCACTAAAACTAAATAGTTAGGCAATCTACTTGTGAAGCCTCATATCTTTTTATACACGGTGTAATTTTAGCTGTCCTGGAGCGAAAGCCCAGGTGATGTATAAGGTGCCTACAGTTAACTGGTAAAAAAATTAGACAAAATAACATTCCATAAGTAAAATCTCTATAACAAAGCTAATTTAGTGCATTAAAACACCTATACAAAGCGTAAAATGACATTTAGGGGCGGCGCGGCTCGTCAGCTGCCCGGTAAATAGCTTCAGTGTACCGGATTTTCACCCTATCTATGATATTCGTATAGGTCAGTAGGTAAATGTAACTGATTAAGTATTCTTTTATATTCATTTTTTTACTGACTGCTTCGTTGGTCTAGTGGCAAAGCGCGTCGCTTTGTGATCACGAGATCCTGCTGTCAAATCCTAGGTCGGACAAGTGTAGTTTTTCTAACGAAAACTTCCCAGTACGAGTCCCGAGTCTAGAATTGTGCCCGGTGTATGGCAATAGGCTCGCCCCTCATAACATGGAACCTAACATCGTCGGCGAAACGTGAGTGTATTCAGTACACCTCTGACAACCCCGCTTGGGGAATATAGGCGTGACGGTGTGTTATTACCAATAAACAGTAGGCATTGGATACATTAGCTGGGTTCTAGCTCCAGGACGAAAAAAATTACACCGTGTATATTTTCCCTTGCAACACAATATTAACTCACCGTTAAACTCGTATAAACTCCGCACATTTTCCTAACGTGCAATTTTCTGATACTGATCTACAGCCATTACTCAGAACCGAACCTGTCATTAAATCGATACCAGAAGTTCTAGTGACAACGTAATTGGTAGCACATAAGCAATAATACGTTAATATAATTATTCCAGTGGTAATTGAATTTAATTATAATACAGTTAGAGTTTTAATTTGAATGTATCAAAAAGATGTCTAAAGCCGGCTCGAGCACGATTGGCGAGTCAATTTACCTCGACCGGTGTAGACATAGTTTGAGCGGCATCGGTCTCAGCTGGGGTCACGGTTCGGACCCGAGTTTAGACATCTTTTTGATATAATATAAACGATATTAAAGCGAGAGTGGTCTGTAGTTACAAAATCTGTTGGAACTCTGTACTTTCTGTATATAGAGCAAGGACACCAGCGTGATAATATAGAAAATTTGATGAGTAGTTTTTAAATTTAGGATTTTTGCAGTAACGAAAGTGATTTACGTTCCGCAGTGCCCAAACTTGCTGAATATTTATTTACAGAAGTCATCGAAAAAACTTTAATAAAACGTCGATAGGGTACGCCGTACTTAGACTAGTAGGTAACCACAATAAAGAATTACTACTAGTCTGTTCTGTGTAGGTAACCAACGCCTTTTCCCACAAACATTGTGAAAGTTTTTCATGATTGACTTGATACTGAATCGTAGCGTTAATGGAGCTGCTATACCTAGGGTTTAGTTATGTTAATTCCATAAAATATCATCGTCTTGATAAAAATGTCACCAGAAATTACCTTGCCAAAAATACTTTGCCATGATACTGGCCATAGAAAACACGTTCATGATAAAAACAGCCAACTGTGGGTAATTTAGACCTTAAATAAAATACTTCGATTTATAAATATAGGTAATACTGGTCATAGATAAAATACCATAACATTGTTTCCAAATTTAAATCAGTCTTCCTCAGAGAAATTTTAAATAAAGGTCTTCCTGATATCTTCGTCCTGTATTTTCTTAATCATAATACTGCATTCCATCTCCATCTACAAGAATAAAATGTATCTGTCGAGCCTTGTTTCCAAATTTGAAATTGGCGGGTTACCAGAACTATTTTCATTTACTTTGCCGTGAAAGAGAGATAGTGCTACGACTGAGCTGCAGATATTCAATTATTTTTTCTTACCACTAAGTCAGACTAGAATAGATTTGTTGTGTGTTATAGTATGTGCCCTGAACCTTTATTTCTTCATTTACGTCTCCATCTAGCCATTTAAATTTAAACCCTATGTCTCTTGTGTTAAGTACCTGAGTAGCACCATGCGGGCCAGACGACCGGTGTCTCCGCGTCCAGGTCTCGTCGGGTGGAGAGCGAGGCGAGCATCAGTGCGGCATGTCACCGGCCGCGCTGTCCCTCCACGACATGGCAACACCCTACAAATTGACATCATACACTTGACGTAGCGAACGCTGATTGGCTGACACCCTACCTTGGAAGACAGACATAACTATGACCCTCTTTATACAAGTATTCCTTGAAGATTTGACATACTTAACCCTGGAAGGACCGCTTTATAAAACAGTTGCTTGAAGAATTTTTGATATTTTGTTTCTATTTATTAAGAAGACGCGTATTCGCTAGATAAAATCGGACAAGCTTCGACTTTAATTTTTTATTAATACCAAAATCACCATGTTGTCCTCTAAAGAACTTACACGATTTAGTCATCTTTTCTTGATATACCTAAATACGTATATATGATTCTCACTTTGAATTTTGTTAAAGTATCGGAAAGAGATGGTTGATTACTGATCGTTTTGGTTATGGGAATAAATAATTTCGCTTTAATATTAGCTGATTTTGAAATCATCTCATTATAAACTCTGTTTTAATGACTCCAAGGATCACTAAATAATCTTATTCGGTTTTGTGGTTAAAAGCGAAACCCATTTTAATTTACATATAAACCAAATAAAACAATCTAAATTTAAAAGGTCATTGGATGCATCGTAACATCAAACAAACACTTGGTTGATAACGGAAGCTGATTGGCTACGCTAACTCACACATATTCAAAAGAAACGTGATTGGCGCATTTGAATTAGAAACGGTTAGTAGTTCTATTGTGCTTATCTAAGGCGTGATTCGATTAGATTGTAGAAATACCTATTTTTTAACTACCTGTCGCCTTGGTTATTTTTAACATTGATAAAAAGTTAAATAAATACTTTTTAAAGGAAAAACTTTTGTCAACAATCAAGACTTAATTGCAATATGACTTTTATATTTTTTATCAATTAACCTCATTGGTTTATTGATTATAGAAATAATATATAACTAGCCGTATTAAAGATTGAAAAGGTTAATTTGTAACGTGTTATAATCAAAGCCTTTATCTCAGAAAGGGTAAGTAGAGACATTTAAAAAGATAACAAACCTTCTTGTTTCACCAATATAATCTCAAATATGTAAGCTAAATACAATAATAATTTCTTTTAGCCATTCTTACGACACAGGAAGTATCTGTTATTCAACACAACACCTCAACCAAAATATTTAGCTGTAATGATAGAGCTACCTTTAATATTTTTAACAAGAATAATCCAGTCTGACAAGCTTTATTAAATTACAAATCATCACATAGAGGTCCAAGAGGTGTATTATTAAAGGAACACGTGATATAGAAAGCGTTAGCACGCCACTTACACATTAAAATCTACTTAAAATGAATTCGGTCCAAGTTTATTTAAATTTCGAAATGCGCGGGCGCAAGGCTCCGCTCATAACTAAACATGGAGAAAATAAATTATTTATAACTGAATGTTTCTTACCACAAATTCTATTTTTTAGAAAAATAGATATAAATATGAAATCGGTTATTTTTGTAACGGGTTTCTTATATTTATCGTGAAAAATTAAAATATTATAAAATACAGGGCGTCTATCTGTTTTTTTCCCTACCGATGATATAATATTACAGAGGCATTTTGCCATTTATCTCATAATTTTTCTACGAAAAATCAAGTGCAGCTCGTTACGAACGCGTTACAATCGATCGTCTATGGTTCAGTTAACGTTCTTTCAAGAGTGATGTTTTTGTGGGCCAGTAATAAAAATGTGCACCAAATAATATAATTGATTTCACAGTGATAAATTGTCCGTTATTTGTGAATAGAAGCCGACGTAGTTTACTGAAGCAGTTACCAAAACTGGTGAACATGTGTAAGACAAAACAATGGCACATGTAGGTGTGCTTCAGCCGAAAGACGTCCACTGCAGGACAAAGGCCTCCCCTAAAGACCGCCACAACGACCGGCTTTGTGCTGTACGCATCCAGCTTCTACCCGCGACCTTCACCAGGTCATCGGTCCATCTTGTAGGGGGCCTACCCACTCCACGTCTTCCGGTACGTGGTCGCCATTCGAGAACCTTTCTGCCCCAACGGCCGTCAGTTCTACGAGCGATGTGCCCCGCCCACTGCCACTTAAGTTTAGCAATTCTGAGTGCTATGTCAGTGACTTTCGTCCTCCTGCGGATCTCCTCGTTTCTGATTTGATCCCGCAGGGTAACTCCGAGCATAGCTCTCTCCATCGCCCTTTGGGTGACCTTGAGCCTTCTTATGAGGCCTATCGTAAGCGACCATGTCTCAGTGCCGTAAGTCATCACTGGCAACATACACTGGTCAAAGACTTTTGTCTTGAGACACTGCGGAATTTTGGACGAGAAGATGTTACGTAGCTTCCCGAACGCCGCGCAACCGAGCTGGATTCGTCGATTGACCTCTTTCTCGAAGTTGGACCTACCTAATTGGATTCTTTGTCCCAGGTATATATAATCGTCAACAACTTCGAGCGTAGAGTCTCCAACCTTTATAGAAGTTGGTACTACATGGACGTTTGACATGATCATCGTCTTGTCCATGTTCATTTTAAGACCTACTTGTTGAGAGACTCTACTGAGGTCGTTGAGCATGGCACTGAGGTCTTCCAGGGTATCCGCCATGAGCACGATATCATCGGCAAATCGAAGGTGAGAGATGTACTCGCCGTTGATGTTGATACCTAGTCCTCTCCAGTCCAGAAGCTTAAAGACATCTTCCAGCGCGGCAGAGAACAGTTTCGGGGATATAACGTCTCCCTGTCTCACACCACGCTGCAGTTGAATAGGTTTCGAGCTCTGGTCCTGAAGGCGGACTGACAGAGTAGCGTTTTCGTACAAACTCTTCAGCACCTCGATATACCGGTAGTCAACTTGGCACCGCTGGAGAGACTGTAGTACAGCCCAAGTCTCGATCGAATCGAAGGCCTTCTCAAAATCCACAAACGCTAAGCATAGTGGCAGGTTATACTCTTCAGTCTTCTGTATGACCTGTCGCAGCGTATGAATGTGGTCTATGGTGCTGAAGCCTTTTCGGAAACCGGCTTGTTCGGGAGGCTGGAAGTCATCTAGTCTGCGCGCGAGGTGTAATTTTCAGAAATCAAATGAAAAAGTGGTGTTTTGTTTCCAGTGTCCAAGAATTTTAGTTTAAATTTTAAATTCTTTTTAAATGATTGCACAACTTTTATGTTCCTTGAAATAAATCTTTTTAGATATGACTTTCTAAATTGACCACACCGATTGGAGTCGTTATGTTCAAATTGCGATAGCTTGGATATAAACAACAAAACTACAATTTATTTTGTAATTAAGTTCCTTGTTTAACAAACACTACTTTTTTCTTATATATCTTGACACCTTTATAACAATCAAGATCTGTCTTTTCAAATATCTTTAACCTCCTCACAATCAGTATCTATCTCACAAGTCAACTTTCTACACAATTTCCTTCAACGTTCGTACACAAGAGCGTAAATAACAAAAAACGGCGTATTTTCCTGCGGAAACTATAAACATGCGAGGGAAATGCCCTTCCACTATCATTGTGATTTGTAAGCTAATTAGCTTAGGCCGGAACTTGGTGCTTATCTGCTATTTACACCGATTATAATGCTGTTCATTCTATTACTGGTGTAATTACACGTTTATAAATGAGAGAGTGTTCAAAGCCTTCGTCTGTCATTGCTGCATTGGTGAGCGGTTACTAAAAAGTTACCCATTTTTGGTTGTTGGCTTTGATAGGTACCATTTCAGCTCCTCTTGAATTATAGATAACTTGATCAGCTATAGCGGGGAATATTAACTAATAATAGATAATATTCCCGGTCTGCGTTCTATTAATGTAGCATAATGACAAAAATTTTTTGATTCCTTCTGTGTAAATGAAACAACCATGTAGACATTCTCTGAACAGTTAATTTGGCTGATTTTATTTAGTCCCACCTGAAGGAAGAATTTTTTTTTAAGAGTAACCGTGGTGTTTCCTGCCCTTCTCCATATGGTCATCCGTCACCGTCACTTTTCTGACGAATAACATTTTTTTTTAAATCTAATTCTGATATCGGTTGTAAGCTTTGTCGAGTCACGTAAATTCGTGAAATTAGGGGATTGTCTATCAAATGATGAAGATCTGAAGATGAGTCCGGGCTATGAAGTCATGCCTGGTATGGCAATATTCTTGCTCCATATTGTATTCATTGCACACCTCTGCCAGCCCCGCTGAAGGAATACAGACATGACGGTTGTACAAATATACAAAATACAGACTGGCCACTCAGTCAGGATTGAATTTACTGATAATACCATCCACCGCAAACATTTTCACTATTTAGGCCACGGTCCAAAACTATGAACTTAAAACATTCAAATCTAGATCTACTTTCGTTTCGCTACCCGGCGAGTTTCCGTGACAATGGTCAAATTTAAATGGCGGGCGTGCCAGTTCGCTAGGCGTGTTCGGCGCACGCGCCGCGCCTGCGCGCTGTCTATGCCCGCGAGCGGTGTTCTGCTTACAAATAGGGTTGGTACAAATATAAACTCAAACTCAAATAATTTATTTTGTATAAATCCCGTGCACTTACAATTTATCAATTTTTTTTTTTATATAATCTAACTACTAATCAAGAGTCCAAGTCAAGGTCTCCGTAACCGGCGAGCGTATATGAGACAAACTTTGAGAGTGGACGAAGCCAGAGAGGTATGTAAGAAAAGAACCTGTTGGAACTTTGTACTCTCTGCCTACCCTGAAAGGGATCTGGCGTAATGATATAGATAAATAGACTAATCTACCACCGTATCGGAACGCGGTCTCCACTGAGAAAACCTGGCAAGAAGGACTTGTATTATTTATTTAATTCTCTTTCCCTATTTCTTTCAATTTTTTTCAATAATATTGTATAGGTACAATGTGTGGGTTACAATAATAGTTTACGATCTAACAGCCGGATGCCATACGGTCGTGATATGAGACTTATGATCAATTTTAAAGAGTAAGTGTCCAAAGGATACTAGCAGCACTCGTTCACGAGTCCGACTGCTGGAACAGCCATCACTTCCATTGACCATATTGGAAGGATTGACCCGCACCCGACAGCCACCGCAAGCAAACACCTTTTGGCGAACATAGGTGTTTTTTAAAGAATGTAATTTCACGCTTGAATTTCTTCCGATGTCATGGGTGCGTTTACAAACACGAAATCTACATACAGACACACCCAGAGCGATTCAAATATTTGCCAGTCACACAAAAATTTGTCCCGTGCGACTCAAGTTCTTAACCACTGGACTAATCCGTCCGTCTAATTAATAAATTATTTTAATAACGATAAATAAAAAAAAAATACTCAATTACGACCGATAGTAGTTACAGCGATAATATTTGTTTTATAGCACATTACTGGTTTAGTGGTTAGCTTAGCGGCCACTAGGTCGACTAGTTACAGTTATGATCGCCACACCGGAAAAATATTTATGATCTTGGCTCTGAGTATGCGTTCGTTTGTAAACGCACCCGGTGTGAAGCATTTTTTATAAACAAAGATATCAATTACAAGAATTTAAAACGAAAATTTTTTGATACATTTGATAATGCCACATATTCTTCATTTGAATGTTCATAAAAAGCAATTAATAGAACATAGTAATATGTACTTATTTATCATAAATCAGCAAGCATCTTATTTCATTACGAAATTAACCCGTCATATATAAGTTTCCTTCTAAGCCAGCGTGTCAATCTTTATAAACTAATCGACCACATAATTGGTCGATTGGTACTCAAGAGTCTGATCGTTTTTAAGCTGTGATTTATGTGTGAAATAAAATGTTTATCATTCAAGTGCTGCAAGGGATATACCATGATGATATAGACAGATAGATCAAAGAGTTATTTATTTAATAAATATGTACGTAAAAAAGATAGTACTGATTAGGACGGCCGTGGTGGGTGACCACCCTTCAAGCAAAGTCATGTCAAGCGACTTTGGCGTGTTCCAGCATGTAGCGCTGTGTTGCCTTACGAGGAGGCGGGTTCTTCGCTTCTTCAATTTCCTTATCCTATATACAAGCCTTTTAAAGCACTTTTATACTCCAATTAACAATGAAACTTGTACGCGTATGTGCGCGCATTGAGTAATGTTATTGTGTTGGTATGAAACAAGAATAAATTCAGTTTTTATAGCGCAATAAACGAGTAACAGCATTTTTCGCAAATTAAAATACAATAAAAATTGTATGAATGAATTCAGCTATCGATTTAGAACAAACTACTTTCAGATCTTGCATTTATTATGTTACACCTTGTATTTAGCCAGCTAACAATCATCGGACACATCGACATTTTCCATCAGATAAGATAGACGCAATAAAAATATGTTTTAGAACATTTTTTTTATTTACATGTATGATAAATACGTAGGTGTGTGAACCCTGCCCGCGTGCCAGGTGCACCGGTCGTGCGCCGGAGATGGTCCGTAAACTCGGTTGCTCGTCAATTGCAAGCAATTGAGGCTTTTTTCCGAGCGGCCATTAGACGCGACACGCGAACGGGAGGTGACACCGCGCATACAGCGTGTGCTATCAGACAACTATTACATTTATTTTTATTATCCATAGGGCTCATGAGCACTAACGATTTGCTATCTGACTGAATCTTGTGGCAGTTAAGTGCGGACAACATTTATTGCAAAAAGCGCATAGCCATAAGTTTAGCCTTAGCTGCCCACGCGGTTGCCCGCTGGTTCCGCTAGTATGGGATAATATTATAGAGACCATCATCAATTGAAAGACGTTCACTACAGAACAAAGGCACAGTAAACATATGTAAACAGTTGAGTGTATTATTGCTAGCGATCCGAATTAAAATCACGCTCACAGACGCGCGCTCTACACGGCTTCTCGGAAGTGTTCAGCCGTCAGCGGGTAGAACTCTCCGAGGTCTGTTGTTCGTACTGCTAGTACCAATATGCTCAACTGTTTACGTATTTTAAACTGTGCCTTTTTCCTAGCTAGTATTACCATTCTCAACTGCCTCCTCCAAAAATTGTCACTACTACTGGCTTGGTAAGGTAAGCTTTTACCTAGGACCTTTATAGATCAGTCTATATACATATACTAAATTCTACAACATCCACTACATCCCAGCAATATGTTAACCGCGTATTAATGAACATAATATGAAAAATGGGGAAATCAGAATTAAATGAATAATGAGGCAAGCCCGCTGAGTTTCTTGCCAGATCTTCTCAGTGGAGGCCGTGTCTCGATCCAATGATGAATAAGTAAGTAGATTATATTTGAAAAAAAAAAACATAGTTATGTAAAATTATCAATTTGTAATTTCCCCTGTAGGGTTTAAACAAAATAAATCTATCTCTCTATGCATATCCAGATCCCCGCGGCATAGGCAAAGAGTACAGAGTTTTAGGACGTTTTTTTCCTGACAGAACTATCTGGCTTGACTTTAATGTGATCTGCAAAATGCCATCACCCTGTACGCCGACCGCGAAGAACTAGAAAGCGTCGCCAATTACAGGCATGCCGCGACTGTCGTTGCGCCGCCACCCTGCGCGTGCACACCGACCGAACTGCCTTCATCACGTCACACATCTTTATAACCTAAGTCAAAGTCGTAAGTCATTTCATTATATAAGTAGACCATTAAAATGCATTTACAACAAAATGATTTTAAGTGCCTCGTTGTTCTAGTAGAAAGCAATGCGCGTAGCGATCACGAGATCCTGGATTTGAATCCTAGGTCGGCCAAAATGTATTTTCCGATGGAAAAATTCAAATCAGTCTGGAGTCTGGCATTGTGCCCAGTATATTAGCAATAGAATCACACCTACTACACGAAACCTAACATTTTCTGCGAACAACGAGTGTAAACAATACACCTCTGCCTTCGCCGCTTGTGGAATATAGGCGTGACGGTGTTTTTTATCAATACCAAATTACCCCTAGAAGGAGTAATTTATAAATATCCCAATCTTTATTAGTGTCTATTTGGAACTATTAAAATTAAAAGGATTATCATATTATGAACGTTTTCTAGTGGAATATAATACGGCTGACGATCATGAGTTCTTAGGACAAATCCAAGGTCTGACAAAGGGTTGAATTCTTTGTAGCAAAATCCTCGAAAGCAGTCTGGAGTCTGGAATTATGTCTCGTTTGAAGGCAATAAGCGCGCCCCCTATTATGTTGGGTACTAATATGGTCAGTGAAATGTGTATACACAGTACATAATATTATGCTACCGCCACTTTAGGAAGGTAGGCGTGGCTGCACTTGTCTTTTTTTCATGTCTGTAAATCATTAGATCATAATAATCATCATCATCAGCCTATAGCAGTCCACTGCTGGACAGAGGCCTCTCCAAGTGCACGCCACTGGGTACGATCCTTGGCCACTTGCATCCAGTTTCTGCCAGCCGCCCTACGAAGGTCATCGCTCCACCTAGTCTGAGGGCGTCCTGCATTACGTTTGCCAGTCCGTGGTCTCCACTCAAGAACTCGCCTGTCCCGGCGGTCATTGGTTGTTCGGCCACCGGTGTGACCGGCCCATTGCCACTTTAGCTTACTAATAATAAGAACATGTAATACTTGCATATTACATGTTCTTTATTACCGTATAATATTAATATAACAGTGAACCATACTTCTACAATAATAATAATATCAGCCTATACTGCCCACTGCTGGGCAAAGGCCTTCCCCCACAAATTGAGGTGATAGAGATTAGGTCATACTCCACCACGCGGACCCAGTGCGGATTGGTGGAGACAGGCTTGTGGCCACCCGCTATTGGACTTATCAAGCCACCTTTAAGGCTTCCAACTCGGCTTAACGACTACCACATTAAGTGGTAACCGGGACCAACGGCTTAACGTGCCTTCCGAAGCACGGAGACGCTCGAATATGAAAATGCCACAAACGGTCACCCATCTCAGGCCTACCGAGTAGAACGCTGCTTAACCTTGGTGATCGGTAAGAACACCGCGGTCGCAGAGCGCTACGAGCGCCTTTACAATACGTAGATATATATCTACGTATTCTACAATACGTAGATATATTTATATATCTATGCTTTTACATAAGAAATGTAACTAGAGCGCATGACTAAATCAGACAGTCGATATTGGCTAGAGATGTAACGGTCGTGTACCCGGCCGGCTGGAAATTTATGAATGAGACCTCCAGCGCGGTAGGTTTGCCTAACATCGCTAGTGTTGGGACACGAAGTATCAATAAATATCGATATGGATCTCATACATTGTAAGTATTGTATTGATATATATCCCGCAAGGGTTCTGGCGTGATGATATAGATGGATAGATTGGTATTGTAACTGCATATGTTTTTGTTAAAAAAGAAGACATATCATATTTTATGTATTCGCTTGTGTTGAGAATTATTATTTCTGGATATTGATATTTTTAGGGATAACATGAATTCTGGAATTTACATGCTTGATTTAGTGTACAAACAACTATATGTTACTCAAAAGTTTATTTATTAGTAATGTTATCACTACCATCACGACCAAATAAACCGAGTCTTATCTGATGGAAAAGTCAAGAGTCTCCGTAACCGGCAAGCGTGTTAGAGACGAACTATGAGAGTCGAGGAAGCCAGAGAGGTATGTAAGGAAAGAACCTGTTGGAACTCTGTACTCTCTGCCTACCCCGCAAGGGATCTGGCGTGAGGTTATAGATAGATAGATAGTTATCACTCATATTGATAAACAGCATTAAACTATTATTTATAAAACTGGGCAAGGCCAAAAATATTCATAGCAAGAAAGTTTATTTATAAAATATACAGAAACGGCCAGTAATTCGATACTATACTCGAACTTTTTCTCTAATTTAAACTTTTAAGCAATGAATCTCGAAGAGACCCGCTTGTTAAATGATTTATTTGTTTACACATAACCATCTGTCTACTAAAAATTAAAGTTGCGGCAAATTAAATACGATAAAGATCGTTATACAAATTTATGTCTAAAATTTTAAATACCCATACGAATATCTTATTTCATCGACAAATATAATAATTTATTCAGATATTAGCATATTGTCGCATCACTCGAGGCCCTCACAAGAGGTTTGCTACCATTGCAAGTTGTTAAGAGCCTTGTTTGTGCATTTCATTACCCCCTCCTCTGTGGGGGAGGCAGGGTGTACATTACCATCTGGTCGACATTTAAATCAAAGTTCCACGGCAATCGGACGAAGTATTTTCTAGTTTAGTTTATTTCACTTCCTAGTATCTTGTACTCGCTTCAATATACAGAATTAGTTGGATAGGAAATGTTAACGTTTATACTAAATCTCAGTAAATTTAAAATTATATTCAATAACCAAGCCATCCAATTGGAAAGCATGTGCGTATTAAAAAGTAATTATCACTTGCTTTAACGGTGAAGGGTAACATAGTAAGGAAACCTGCATGCCTGAAAGTTTCTCGAAGGTGTGTGAAGTTTGCCAACCCGCACTGGGCCAACGTGGTAAACGCCCTAAACCCTCTCAGTCTGAGAGGAGGCCCGTGCCCAACGGTGGGACAGTTTCTTAACAGGACTAATATTATTATTATTCAATACCCAGCTTCCTTGTCTTTTCGTGAGAGCACCTAAGCAGTTAAAAACGTATGGATTTCTTAAAAATGTCATTTAAAAATGACTGTCGTATCGCTATCTTCCATCACACATAATTAACACAGCACTCCTTCCAACATACTCGTATTTAAATGTTTATATAAATAATCGTAAATAAACACCGTCATACCTATATTCCCCAAGCGGGGCTGGCAGAGGTGTACTGAGCACATTCACTTGTCGCCGACGATGTTAGGTCCCATGTAACAGGGGGCAAGCCTATTATCGTATACCGGGAACTATTCCGGCTCCGGACTCATACATTTTTCGTTAGAAAAACTACATTTGTCCGACCTAGGATTTGAACCCAGGACCTCGTGATCACAAAGCGACGCGCTTTGCTACTAAACCAACGAGGAACTTACGTTTATATTTTATGCAATAATCGCAAACAATCAACTTAATAAGGTTTTTCCTACAATGGTTATCATTTACGATTTCTATAGGAAAATGTGTCACTTTTCTTCAGCCCTGTCCTGATAATCACACGGGTCCAGATAATCATTACGACGGTTTGTTGCATAAGGGTCAAAATATTTCAGTAAACCATACGATGCTCACTTTCAGCGGCTTTTCCAATATTTAGGGGGTTTTCAGTCTTAAAAATTATTTAAGAAGAAAATAATCTCGTTGGGAATATTTTAAGGCAATTTTTTTGACTGCCTCGTTGGTCTGGTGGCAAAGCGCATCGCTTTGTGATCACGAGGTCTTGGGTTCAAATCCTAGGTCGGACAAATGTAGTTTTTCTAACGAAAAATTCCCAGTATGAGTCCGGAGCCTGGAATTGTGCCCGGTATATGGCAATAGGCTCGCCCCCTATTACATGGGACCTTACATCGTCGGTGAAACGTGGGTGTACTCAGTACACCTCTGCCACCCTCTGGGGAATATAGGCGTGACGTTGTTTTTTTTTTAAAGCAATTTTTATGCCGGGAATATTTTGGTGCGTGGATAGCATTAGTAGAGGGGCGTTAATGTTAAATGCGAAATTAGGGTTGTCATTTATTTATTTTTTTCTACTTCCAGGGAAATATTTTAACAGGTGGGTCCGCATGGTAACTAATTAAAAAAAGAATTTGGGTAAATTTCATAGCAAACGGCAACTCTGCGCCTGGCATGAAGTGGCATTTCACTCGATGACAGCGTTAGTTCCGACTTTGGCCGCGGCCCAATAGATCCTTGTAAGAACATCCTTGCCTTAAAAATATCTACACTTAACTATAATTTAGATATTTATGTGTTTTGCCACTAGTTTGTTCTAATAAGTTTTTTTTTTTTGTAAATAGTAGTTTTTGTGTTTGACTGTAGATTGTTCACCACTAGTTTCTCGAACTATGTTTTGCGAATTCCTAGAATAGAACACAGCTTGTTTTTATCCTATTATCTGTTTGTAGAAGCTTGTAATTAGCAACTTGTATAACATGTTACATTACTATAGATTGTTATTAGTCTGTAAGCTTCTCTAAAATAATAAAAAAAAAAAAAAAAAAAAAAAGACTGTATGTTCTCCTGATGTTCTCTAGATTATGGCAATTGTTATCTGTTGGTTAGATTTAGAAACGTCAAAGTAAAACCCGTATTTTTTATTGAGTGTTTAACTAAGGACGGACACTCAGCCCACTGTGTCTAATAGTCGCGGGTTCGATTCCCGCACGGGACAAAAGTTTGTGACCCACAATTATTGGTTACGGTCCGGGTATTTGTGTATGTGAATTTTCATGTTTGTAAACGCACCCACTATACAGGAATAAATCCTAGTGTGTGGCTACGCTTTTTTATAAAAAAAAACTATTAAAATATTTCAAAAACTATACTGACTCTTTTCTTAAAATATCCACGGCTAATTTTTAGGACATGTCCAAGTTCTAAACCTTTTTAGATAATTATTAATAAAATAGCAGATTGCCGTCCATTTTAATACAAAAGTATTGCTTTATATGCTTCTATTATGCTTCAAGTTCCACCTAGTCACGTTAATCATACCTCAAGCTGCATTATATAATAAAAGGCAATTCATTAACGTTGCAACGCAAACGTTGTACAATAGATTAATGATCGGGTCGAAGGTAATGGCGGCGAATCAAAGCGGCCCACAGGTGGGTAGGGACTGAGAACATGTTTGATGGAGTTGACCCTTAGGTAGTGCTATCTAGTTTATACATTTTTAGTGGCGATTATTATATTGGTGATATGTGTGTGAAAATGTTTGCTGTTAGTTGAAGGGTTTTTGCAATTTTACAGGACAAGAGGGCGAGCATGCGACAGTGACGCACCAACCGGAAGAGCAATAGGGACAGCTAGCTCAAGGACACGTTAAATGTTTCGCCACATAGCCGACGCAGCGCGACTGGAGTGCAACGGTGGCGCGGCTTAGGGAGTTGTTATGTACTGAAATGTACGGGAGACGCCACACAGCGCATCCCCGCTTAGCGCGCCGGTTAACCTCCCGACCGAACGTAGAAGAGCGCTTCTGTCACGCTCGCGTCGCGCTCCGTCGGCTATTTAACCAAACCTTAAGGAAATACCACCAAAAAAACCTTAGAAGACGCTCAGCAGTAAAGAAATAATGTCCAGTAAATGCTAAAAATCAGATATTAATAAAAAAAAAAATAAGTATGCATTAAAAGAAACGTAATACACAAAAGTATAATTGTCTTTTACAGTTTCAATTTTAACTTTTAATTTACACACTATTATCTGTTAAATTATAATCTTTCTTTATCATCACGCAAGTTCCCTTGCGGGGTAGGCAGAGAGTTCCAACAGGTTCATTCCTTACATACCTCTCTGGCTTTCTCCACTCTCAAAGTTCGTTTCATTCGTGCTCGCCGGTTACGAAAACTCTTGATTTAGTAAATAATAACTAGAGAACTATAATGGTACACAAATATTTACTATAAACTAGCTTAATCAAGTTGTAAGCATTGTGTATCCATTCTTTCTTTTTGATTTCTTTGACCACGTATCTTTTTTTTTTGAAAAATATAATTCCCGTACTTTTATCCATTTTCTATTACCGTTAATTACTATAGAATGTCAACTTGGCTACAGGAGCTTTGGTGTTTATAAATATCCCAGATAGTAAACAGTTTTTGTGTTTGCAAAAATAATAATTCTTCTAAAATTAAATATCCAAAAACAAACAACATAAAAATTAATTATAATATTAATGAATCTCGAAGCACAAGATATATGCTAATTGCTAGAATATTAAACACAGTTAACCGAATGAATACATAATACCTTTAATTTATACATGGTTGAAAGCTATATAAATCTGTTTGATATCGTATTCATAATCATCGTATCGATTTCTGGCCTAACGACTCAACAAATAATGTTTATTATTATTGACAATCTGTATTTATTTGATTATAATTAAAGTTAAAATAACTTTAATAAATAACAATGTGTGTGAAGATCGTCAACCCGCACTGGGCCAGCGTGGTGGACTATGGCCTACACCCTCTCAGTTTGAGAGCAGGCCCGTGCCCAACCGTGGGACAGTTTCTTAACAGGGCTAATATAATTATTATTATAATAAATAAAATTAAAAAATAAACACCGTCACGCCTATATTCCCCAAGCGGTGGTGGCAGAGGTTAGGTACCATGTAATAGGAGGGAGCCTTTTAGCCATAAAACGGACACAGTTCCAGACTCCGGACTCATACTGGGAATTTTACGTTAGAAAAAACTACATTTGTCCCACCTAGGATTTGAACTCAGGACCTCGTGAGCACAAAACAATGCGCTTTGCCACTAGACCAACGAGGCAGTCGGCATAACGGTAATAGTAATCAAATTATCGAACACGTCAGTTTTCTTGCAGGGTAGGCAAAGAATACAGAGTTCCAACAGGTTCTTTCCTTACAGACCTCTCTGGCTTCCTCCACTCTCATAGAAGAATTTTAGAGAAGAAGTTTAGTCTAAATACAAATTATCGATGACTTGATCGAGTGGTTTGAAAGAAGCCGCTCGAATAGTCACATCCAGTCGTGGAGGGTTCAATCTACACACGTGCGGAATGTGTGACGCACAATTGCTTGGTTGATTGCTTAAGCACCCATGTAAAAAAGAATATTTCCTAAAGTAGGCAACCCTGTTGTATAAATATGGAAGAAATGTAATTGATTTAAATAGTATCTGCCCGCGACTTCGCTTGCGTGGATTTAGAGCGGAACCTAACATTTTTCCGGAATAAAAAGTATCCTATGTTTTAATCCAGTTAATAAACTGTGTACCAAATTTCACCCAAATCCAATCAGACGTTTTTGCGTAATTGAAACCGTTGGAAACGTCCAAACACACAAACTTTCACATTTATAATATTAGTAAGAAGTAAGATTACCAAAAATCATGTCAATAGGTCCACATTACTACCTTATACTGTCACAATTGGCTGACTGATCATTTGTTAAACAAATTCTCTCTATTCTATCTGTTTCTAGTATTATAATATTCATAAAAAATATTTTTGCGAGAAAGCAAATACTCTAATAGTGTTTCCATTTACTAACAAAGTATTCGCTTTCTCACTCAAGCTTCACAAGCGTTTCCCTTCATCGCATCATCCCAGTACCTCAAGACTTAAAAACATTTCCAGTCCACCACACACCAATCAGAATAGAAAGTACAATCATTAGCCGCTATTACAGCTAATTAACTATTTTGTTTGATAGCAACTGCGCGTACGCACGTCGGCGGCGTGCATAGACATCGTAATAATAATACACTAGAAATGGCATCGCCACATTAAGTTGTCAGAAACACAACACATGTGAGAAAATTATCACAAAATGTTTTAGGACGGCCTAGATTGTATGTGATACGGCTGAAGTTGGTATGAACATTTTTCAAAACTTGTAATTATACTTTATATTAATTATTATTAGCGCATCGCTTTGTGATCACGAGGTCCTGGGTTCAAATCCTAGGTCGGACAAATGTAGTTATTCTAACGAAAAATTCCCAGTATGAGTCCGGAGTCTGGAATTGTGCCCGGTATATGGCAATAGACTCGTCCCCTATTACATGGGACCTAACATCGTCAGCGAAACGTGGGTGTACTCAGTACACCTCTGCCACCCCCTCTGGGGAATATAGGCGTGACGGTGTAATTATACTTACAAATAAATATTCAATTTTCCAGTGGATCTGTATGGAGGAGTATGTCCTAATCTCTCTCATCTCGATTTGTAAAAGAAGGCCTTTGCCTAGTAGTGGGCAGTAAAGGCTGATATTGTAGTTAAATTTCAAACTGTTCGTGAATGTATGTCGAAGTGGCGACAGCGGTTCCAAACAAAATCGTGTGCTATTTCACTTCTACCATAACAAATAAGAATAAACACCGTCACATCTAGTATATACCCCGAGCAAGGGTGGCAGAAGTGTATTGCGTACACCCATTTTTCGCCAACGATCTTAGGTCTCATGTAATAGAGGGTGAGGTTATTGCCATATACCGGATACAATCCTTCCAGACTCCAGACTAATACTGAGATTTTTCGTTAGAAAAAGTTTTTTTTTTCACTTCTAGTGTTTCTATCTCTCTATCTATCTATATCATCACGCCAGCTCCCTCGCGGGGTAGGCAGAGAGTACAGAGTTCCAACAGGTTCTTTCCTTACATACCATTCTAGTGTTTCAATGTTATTATATCTGTGGCGGCGCGCCGTTACCGTGATTGATGCTACTTATAGAACAAAACGTTAGATGGACGCGCTTTAATCATGTTTCTTAACCCAATTAATAATGATATCTTGGGCTGTATCATTAATTTGTAGAAAGTCTTCATTGGTTATAGTTTAAGGCGATGATCTATTGAGATTTATTTGACGATTGCTTGGGTTTAAGGTTTGAACGCAGGCCACTCGAATAGTCGCTCGTTCGATCTCCACACAAAACAAATGTTTCTGACACCCACACTTATTGGTGTTGGTCTGTGTATGTGAAATTCGTATTTTGGAATGCACATAAGAATAATTTCAATTTCTTATGCGGGGCAAGGCAACGTTTTTCTTAAATTAAAATTGAAGGGTTATTTAAGAAAAGAAATACTTATTAGTGAATATATGATGTCGAAGTAAAAAAAAAAAACACTATAACTTAGATACCCCAATAAGAGTATTGATTTACTAATACTGTTTGGGTTAAATCAGACTGAGATGGGTGACCGTTTGTGGCCATTATCCACCGTCTCCGTGCTCAGGTCATATATTACTAAAACCAAAGTGGATGCCTGATGGCTACTTAATAATTATAATCCAACAGTGGTCATCCTGCCTCCATCAATCCGCACTAGACCGTCGTGGTGGCATGTGACCTATTTATCCTCTTTCACCTCGATTTGTAAGAGAATGTATTAAAAAAACTTTTTTTGTCGTATCTTATCTGAAGGAGAAGTCAAAAGTCTCCGTAACCAACGAGCGTGGAAGATATGGACTAAAAGAATGGAGGAAGCAAGAGATCTCTAAGTAAAGAAGCTGTTGGAACTCGGTACTCTCTGCTTGCAAGGAATTTACTGTGATGATGATAGAATCAGAATCAGAATATTTTTTATTCATGTAAACCATTACAGTATTTATGAATCGTCAGAAAAGTAACAAAGACTCTACCACCACTTCGAAATGTCATTCCTGTGGAGAAGAACGGCAAGAAACTCCACGGTTACTAGGTAGATAAATGGAAATATAGTCTTCCCCTTAAACATATTACACCTTATTTTGATAGCCGCAAAATCTATAATGGCTTCTATTCGGGCGTAGTAAGAATTCCATTACAAAACGAATGCACGACGTCAATATTCGGACCTTTCGGTATAATTCAAACTTGTAATTAAGACAGTCGGACAACTCAATCCATTCGGTTACATGTTAATTTGGTTGCCTAAGATACAGATTTTAATTGTAACAAGAGATTGTAATATCTTTATCCGATTGGTTGTAGCATTGATTAACGATGATCAATTTCGATGCTCTATACCAGTGTTTCCCAATTAGTAGTCCGCATACCGAAATATATTTTAAGACGATTATATGTAAACTGGTATAAATTTGACCCTGCTGAGGGTAGCGGGAACCAGGGCGGTGATGCGCTCGACCAATCGACTAATCTCCCACTTGTTCGTCGGCATCAGTTATTTTTTGAAGGGGTGCACAGAAAAAACTGATTGGAAACCGCTCCATACTGTGCCTGGAGCTGGATGTGGTAACAGTTGGAAGTATACAGCACAAAGCCAATCCTCGTGACGAACTTTGCGAAGGCCTTTGTCTTGCAGTGGACGTATTTTGGCTGATGATAATGATATTATGTACATAGCTAAGTCAACTTTCTACAGTTCTTAACTCTATTAGAAGATGATAAAATGTACAGTCACGTGATCAAAACAAAGTGATAGATAGATAGATTGCAAGAAGAGTACGGAAACAAAACCTTTGCCAGTTAGCTAGATCCTCATGGCTACCCCGTTGGATTAGAAGGAGTGCAGCGTGCAATAACGAGGGTTTGAATCCTAGACTGGACAACATGTAGTTTTGTACCAAAGAAATCTTAATAGCAGACTGTAGTCCCGAATTAGAGGCCCGGTATGATCGCACTTTTTCACATAGGAGGGCATAGTGCAACGTGCAATACCGCGTGTGGTTTTTTATCCTAAAAAAACTCAATAGCAATCCGTAGTCTAGAATTAAGTGCCCGATATATCTTTGCCTATTGCATTTGGACCAAACATCGTCGGCGGTTAGTAGGTGTACTCAGTACACCTTTGGCACCGCGCTTGTGAAATATTTAGAAAAACCTCTGTTGACAAATTGCCTGACTCAGAAAATAAAGAGATATAAGGTCATAAGGTTATATTAATCCGCGTATGACATCATAGTTTAAATACCGTATGCACACCTATTTGGATCACAATAAATTAACACTTACCATACATGAATACAGCACAACGAACACAGTACGGCAGGCCCGTCGAACAAAATCGTATGTGCCAATCTTATACGTGTGGTCGTTGCAAATCAATAACCTCTTATGTCACATTTCTTATAAAAATTGCTTTTTACAGCAATCGATAAGTTAAATTGATATATTCGCCTTTTCTGAATTAATTTAGTAGACTCTACCTTAGTAGTTAAAACTGATGTGTGTGGGATCATTCATTGCTAAAACTCTCGCAGTGGCCTTCTTCGAAACAATAAAGGAGTGCCTGTATCTCCAAACGGAACGGATCGGTATCCCTCTGTTATGCCTCTTTCAATTGAGCAAATCTTAGGGGGGCACAAAATCTCTAACCCAACACTCGCGCTGCTCACGGCGGCGTAGATCCTCATTATATCGTTCTCCTTAAAGTGGACGAACGATTTAGTCTATGGATGGCGATTCTTTCCGAAAAAGATCGATTTTTAAATCAATTCGAATGGTAACCTGATGAATAGATTCACAAAAAAAATCGAGGTCTGAAAGATCGATTTATATAAATTTTTTTTCAAGACTGCATTTACAATGTAAATATAAATACAATTTATTAAAAACAGGATACCATAATAAACGATCTCTTATTAGTAAAATTATCTGAACAGTAAAAACAACTTTTCTTATGACGTCCTCACTAGGCATGCCTGTATCATGAAAGTTAATAAGAACAGTTAAATAAGTATTATATACAAAGAGAGGTAACATTTTGACACGTTTTATTATATGTAACAACTCCCATGTAGCATTGCAATTAAAAATATTGCAATCCTCGTTTTGCTATGACACATATAGAGTCTTATCTGAAGGACAAGTCAAGGGTCTCCGTAACCGGCGAGCGTGTATGAGACGAACTATGAGAGTGGAGGAAGCCAGAGAAGTATGTAAGGAAAGAACCTGTTGGAACTCTGTACTCTCTGCCTATCTAGTAAGGGATCTGGCGTGATGATATAGATAGACATAGAATTTATTTATCTTGACAATACATAAGAAATTTTATGTTTGCAAAGACGATATACAATTTTGTTCGACGGGTCCCAAAAACCATATTTCAATGTTTAATTTGAAATACGATTTCATTCAGCGGATTAATCTAGTACTTATGTGTGAACCGATGTATAAATAATTTGCGGGGCAAAGGTATGTGTCATCACCACATTATGCATTGACCTCAAATTATGTCCGTAGATATGCATCACGAAGGTGGGCGGTATTAAATATCAATAATTAAGGATCGATTCTTTGTTGTTAGTTTAGTTAGTCATAAAATTTAAAGGGTGAACAGAGCTATTCAAAATACTGAAGTAGAGAGACTGGCTACATTTTATGTCATAGTTAGGTATATAAAAAAGGTCTTGGGTTCCGACGGCTGGTGGTTACGACATCCCGGGTTTGAATCCTCGGTTAGGTAAATTGTTATTGAGGATTTTCTATAGAAAAAGAAAACAGTAACAGTATTGGGGGGTGTAAAAAGTACATTAGTATCCCCGCTTGAGGAATGTACCTAAGCATAACACTATTTTTTTTTTTCTTTGTTGCCGTGTTAGTCATATTGCTTGAGGAGTAATTAGAGCTATTCAAAATACTGAAGTAAATCGACTATCCATATCTTACCATTACCTATTTTTTTTTGCTATTACTAATTCGGTCATAGAGATATTTATATCTACTTACCATTACATATAGATCATTTTATATACCTGTCGTCAGATGGTCAAACTAACTAGCACAATCTTCAGACACAGACAGGGTGGGGCTAGGTTTCCAAACAGCTAAACACATTAATTGTCAGTCGGTTATTTATTCATAAGGGTTATTATAACTTATTTATACGAAACACAACATCGACGATAGAACTATGAAAAACAAGGGAAGACGATCCGCCAGATCAAAGTCCATTCCACCATCAACCCCCGCATCGTTTTCCATCCTCTGTCCGCCTTCCTTTTTCAAATCTAGTTAACTCTGGCGTTCCGTCAGTGCGCGGCCTAGGCGCTAACTAGGACGACTCACGTACTATTTGCCATAGACAATAACCACGCAGATATACCTAGAATCTGTCTGTATCATCGCGCCAGATCCCTTGCGGGGTCGGCAGAGAGTACAGAGTTCCAACAGGTCCTTTCCTTACATACCTCTGTGATTTCCTCCACTCTCATAGTTCGTCTCATACACGCTCGCCGGTAAACTAACTAATAAACAAGAATAATTTTCATTATTAACCTCACACTTTGTAATATTCCTGTGTCGTTGGGGCATTTATAAACAAGAATTCCACATGCATCAACAGGCTCACCAAAATAAATAATTTATCCCGCATTGGCAATAAATCTGTGACTACACGATCTAATGACACAAGTGGCCTAATCTAGGGTCTTCGTCGCGTCATCAATTTATCAATTCAATTTAAAAAAAAAAAATAATAATAATTACCTAATATAATAAACCGGCACCACTTATTATAGCTTAGTGTTTACTTTAAATATAGACGTAAAGTTTTTTGTTTTAGACGTAAAGTTTTAATTTTAAAAGACCTGGTCCAAAACGAAAATATTAGCTAAAGCTGGCGTTCCTATGGCTTCCTTTCGGCTCCATCATCAGACCTTGAAGACAATCCGGGTCTAAATTATTCCTCAATACAAATCCAACGAACCCAAACACGGCGGGGTTATTTTGAGTTGGGTGGTTCCACTGGCCACCTTTCAGCTTCATCATCAGACCTTGAACATTATCTGGTTAGTAAGTACTTAATTACTCAATACTAATCTAACAAGCCTAAACACGAGGGGGTTACTTTGTATAGTTCACATGTTCCTAACGCCACCTTCCGACACCATCGTCAGACGAGCTCCATGGTACCTTTGCAATATCACCGATTTTACATACGTATGCCACATTTCAGCTCAATCGGATACCCGGAAGTAATTGAAAAATAGATGACAAGATTTGAACCGGAAAGACAGACAGACAGCAACTTGCTAAGCAAAGCTTGTAAAAACAAACATTAAGTTATGTCTGCATTTTCCAAGCGAGGGTGACAGAAGTATATATATTTACACCCTCATTTCGCCAACTAAGTCCCAATGTAATAGGGGATGATCTTATTGCTATTATACTACGGGCACAATTCTAGTCTACTACTAAAAAATTTTTGATAGAAAATTCGAACTGAGGACGTCGTGATCGTAATGCATTATCTAATGCAGCAAAAGAAACCGTTAATTGTATAATATAAATAAAGCAAAATGTTTAATACAATGAGATTATCAAAAACACACCGTCACGCCTACGTTCCCTAAGCGGGGGTGTACTCAGTACACCCACTTTTTGCCGACGATGTTAGGTCCTATGTAACAGGGGCGAGCCCATTGCCATATACCGGGCACTATTCCGGCTCCGGATTCAAACTGGATTTTTTTTGTTAGAAAATTAAACTATATTTGTCCGACCTAGGATTTGAACCGTCGTCATCACAAAGCGATGGGCTTTGCCTCTAAACCAACGAGGTAGGTACTGTATAATATACAAGTCAGTTAAACATTTTCATTTTTTCACCAACATTATGGGTATAACTTTTTTATCTGTTGATGACAATCAAATCCAAATCAGTTCAATATTTTTTGATATCAACCCGAAAAGACAGATAGACGTGACATAGTCTTTGTTTTTAAATAATGTTTTCTATTCACTATCGATCGACTTAAAAGAATTTAACAAATTTACATGAGTTATGAATAATTGGAATAAATATGAATTATTGAAATATAAACATCAGAACATAACCGGAACGCACAATGGATGTGGAGCGAGGATGCGCGGAGGTCGGGCCAAGGTTCGACGCCGGCCGATGCCTTTTGTTCTAACAATTGTACGTTAGACATGAAATGTGTTTGCGTGATATTTTCAAACTGCTTTGTGTTATTGTTGGTTGCTGCTAAGTACACACTTAGGTCGACTTTATATTATAAAAAAAATGTCTTTAGTATCCATCTACATCATCACGCCAGTTTCCTTGAGGGGTAGGTAAGAATACAGAGTCCCAACAGGTTCTTTCCGTACAGACCTCTCTAGGTTCTTCCACTCTCATAGTTCGTTTCATACACTCTCACCGGTTACGGAGACACTTGACTTACCTTTCGGATATAATATAATAATAATATTAGCCCTGTTAAGAAACTGTCCCACTGTTGGGCACGGGCCTCCTCTCAAACTAAGAGGGCTTAGGCCATAGTCCACCACGCTGGCCCAGTGCGGGTTGGCGAACTTCACACACCTTCGAGAAACTCTTAGGCATGCAGGTTTCCTCACGATGGTTTCCTTCACCGTTAAAGCAAGTGATAATTAATTTTTAATACGCATATGCTTTCGAAAAGACAGAGGTGCGTGCCTGGGTTTGAACCCGAGACCTTTGACTTTGCAGTCCAACGGTCTAACCACTAGGCTATCACTGCTATAATAAATAAGATCTATCTATCTATCTATCTATAACCTCACGCCAGATCCCTTGCGGGGTAGGCAGAGAGTACAGAGTTCCAACAGGTTCTTTCCTTACATACCTCTCTGGCTTCCTCGACTCTCATAGTTCGTCTCATACACGCTCGCCGGTTACGGAGACTCTTGATAAATAAGATTATTACATAATTATCATTAATCATCTGAAGGGCAAGTCAAGAGTCTCCGTAACCGGCGAGCGGGTATGAGACGAACTATGAGAGTGGAAAAAGCTAGAGAGGTATGTAAGGAAAGAACCTGTTCGAACTCTGTACTCTCTGCCTACCCCGCAAGGGATCTAGCGTGATGATATAGATAGATATCATTAATCACCTCTCTGCTTACCTCGTACGCGGTCTGGCGTGATGATATAGAGGAATAGATAAGAAATCAACCCGTAAATCTTAATAATAAGACATTACCTATTAAGACAGATCTATTTAGACTTGTTAATACACAACAATCTCCACCCTCTATCAATAAGGATCATATTCCCTTGATACACCTCAACATATTTCCACCGCAATGCCCCCAGAAGCAGGCAAACGGTGTGTCCTACATACGACCTTCGGTCCTGACGGGAGGTCGCACCGGTGACCGGCCATCCACCATTAACATACAGACAAAGCCTTCGCAATGAATAAAGACCAGTTGACGCACATACTTCGCGATCGGAGCTATAAAATGTTGCTTTGTGTCAGTGAGAATATTTTTATTGGTTGTTTTTTTAGATCTGGCCGGCTTCAAATCCTAACTTAGTGTTGGTTGATCAAATCGTAATCAAATGTGAAATGGATGCAATGCATTTAAGATCACGACCGGATTATTTATAGTGTTTTAAATAGAGATGAGAAAGGGCATGCTCCGTTGGTTCGGGCATATAGAAAGAATGCCAGAGGAAAGAATGACAAAACAGATATACAACGTGAAAGTGGAAGGATGCAGGTACCGGGGAAGACCTAGACTATCTTACCACGACCAAATAAACCGAGTCTTATCTAATGGAAAAGTCAAGAGTCTCCGTAACCGGCGAGCGTGTATGAGACGAACTATGAGAGTCGAGGAAGCCAGAGAGGTATGTAAGGAAAGAACCTGTTGGAACTCTGTACTCTCTGCCTACCCCGCAAGGGATCTGGCGTGAGGTTATAGATAGATAGATAGATAGATTTTAAATAGCCTGATTCGAAGAATATTAAATTGTAAAAAGGTCACAATTATGAGAACAAAATGCTTAGCTAAACTAAATACATGTACAAAAACACAAATTTCACGTTTTCTTAGCGCAAGAAAATTTAAGTGTCTTACTAAAATTATTTTGCAACACCAATTATTTTGCAATGTGGTTTTGTCCCGATGCAGTTATTTCGATAGTCAGTGGTTTGCTGCTAGAGGGCTTAGCGTAAACAAATAGACGTTAGCGTAAGGCTATCTAGTTAAAATGCCATGAACGTGGCATTACACTTTCTGGATAGCGTTTTCTTAACGTCAATCTATTCGGGCTAACTCCAGGGGAGTTCGCACGAACGAGATATTGATTCGAGATACTTATTATATAGAGTTGTTGTAGATATGGTCGTTCTGAGATCGATTCCAATTTTGCATTCTTGGTTATAAGGATAAAAGCAGTGATAGCCTAGTGGTTAGACCGTTGGACTGCAAAGTCAAAGGTCTCGGGTTCAAACCCAGGCACGCACCTCTGTCTTTTCGAAATGCATGTGCGTATTAAAAATTAAATATAACTTGCTTTAACGGAGAAGGAAAAACATCGTGAGGAAACCTGCATGCCTAAGAATATCTCGAAGGTATGTGAAGTTCGCCAACCCGCACTAGGCCAGCGTGGTGGACTATGGCCTAAACCCTCTCAGTTTGAGAGGAGGCCCGTGCCCAACAGTGGGACAGTTTCTTAACAGGGCTAATATTATATTATATTATAAGGATACCAACTCATTACTATTCTTAATACATATATATTTCTCTCATAAATTATTATTCTGTAAAATCCATTGCAAATAATTCGTAGTTGTCAATACATGAGCCCGATGCAACATTTTAGCGTCGCCATTGTGAATCGGCCGCCTTTATCATGCAAACTTGGTGACTTTCGGTTCAGTTCACATTTCTTGAGACGAAACAATGTTATGGCTACGACAACCTTGCGGAAAAACTGCGCGCATCGTAAATTTCTACAAAATCCCAGTTTTAAATAACGTTTATCCGTCTACTTTTAACCAGGTATGGAAATAAGTTATAATGAGCAGGCAATCAGTAATATGTTTTATGATATTTGTAACAAACCAAAAATGGTGATTCGATATCTATACATGGTGTGTGTTCTTCCTGGAGCAAAAGACCAGGTGATGTATCCACGCCACCCGTCAATTTTAATTGTACGCTTGTTATAGGTGTTTTTTAATGCACTAAATGAGTACTGTTATGTTGTTAGGGGGAGGTATTACATACGAAGTGTCTTTTTTTCATTTTTTTAGTCCTAGTAAACAGTAAGCGATGTATCCAATGTCAAATGTTTATTTGAAATTAAAAAAATAATAAAAAGAAGACTTCAATTAGTAACATCTACCTAGACCTATCCGAATATTATAGCTCCAGCCCAATAGCCCAGGGCTTTATAATATGGACTAACTTGTGTCCCCAGCCGTAAAATCTGGGGGGGGACCTCCCCCCCGCCCCTGCACCAATATCCGCAGGGGGCCCTTGAGGTCGTGGGACGCTGAAGCGGGGCCCCTTGGCGTCCTTCACGTGCGACCCCGAGGAAGACGGCGGCGTGGTGTGGCCCATGCTACTGTGAGTACCCCGGCGGTGCAGGGGGGAAGCGGGTCCATAGGTTACCCCCGAAGGCGGGTTCTTCGGAGCACAATACAGAGGGGCACCGGTGTTGCACCGGGGTAGGCCTCTGCCTACCCCACAAGTACAGAGTTCCAACAGGTTCATTCCTTAAATACCTTACTGGCTACCGCCACTCTCATAGTTCGTCTCATACGCGCTCGCTGGTTACGGATACTCTTGACTTGCCCTTCAGATAAGACACAGTCTATTTGGTCATGGTAAGATAGTCTAGGTCTCCCCCGGTAGCCATATCCTTCCACTTTCGCACTGTATATCTGTTTTGTCATTCTTTCTTCTGTAATACATACATATTGTAATACTTTTAATTGTTTACCATTTAATTCATTTCCAATACAATAATGGAATTAGCAAACAAACAATATATAAAGACAAGGCATTAAGAATGTAAGTCATTAATTCTCGAGTGGCTGATCGTAAAGTCTCCTTCGTGTTGGAGGATACACGTGTCTTAACGAGTAATTGCATCATACCAAGTTTTAGTTACACGGGACCCTGAGGTCACGGCGTCTGCCACCAGAGGGCAGCTGCGGATATTTTACGTCACCGTGAATTATTCGAAACGAGGTGTTGATTGGAATACATTGACTGTTTGTTTATTAATATTACCTACCTTTTGTAAGTTTAATCTGAAGTCTTTTTTTTATTTGGAATGATATTGTGGATTTCTTTTTGTATTTTGCCACCAGAGTGCAGATAGCACAAACAAAGTGACGTTTACGTAGCGTTTTCAAAAAAGCGTGCTGTCATGTCCATCTTTATTTAGACAAGAACAATGGCAAAATCCCATTCATGGTTTTGCCTGATATCGATATGAAGCGTCAATGTTTAAAAAAATTAATGTAATAACTATAGGGTTTCCATTACTTAACCATATAATAATCATATAATAATATAAGCCCTGTTAAGAAACTGTCACACCGTTGGGTACTGGCCTTCTCTCAAACTGAGAGGGTTTAGACCAAAGTTGACTACACTGGCCAAGTGCGGGTTGGCGAACTTCACATACCTTCTCTTAGGTATGCAAGTTTTCTCACGATGTTTTCCGTCACCGTTAAAGAAAGTGATAGTTAATTTTTAATACGCACATGCTTTCGAAAAGACAGAGGTGCGTGCCTGGGTTGAACCCGAGACCTCTGACTTTGCAGTCCAACTGTCTAACCACTAGGCTATTACTGCTTACCATAAAGAAAGAAAGAAAGAAAGAAAATAATTTATTCACTACCACAAATAAGGCACAGTGTATACAATTACAGGTTATATTGATATGTTTGCTGCGGCAGTGAAAAGGCTACAACTCAGCATAGATGCCTCGCTTGAAACAGCTTGGCGCTGATTTTCTGTTGCACCCGTTATAACACGAGGTAGTAGGGTGAGAGACACAGCTTAAAAGTATATGGAGAAGATATAGATAATGTTGCTGCAAGTAAATAAACACAATATGGAGTTTGCTACACAAGATAATTATATATAACATAATTTAATTAAAAACAATATATCAATATAATTAATACAATATAATACTACAATGTATAACAGACCAGGAGTGAGGTAAGTAAAAACCAAATCAAGTCCAGGGCTAAAGAACAGCTTGTTTCGCTATCAGACATGTCTTATACAGGGATTTAAAAGTACTTTTAGACATCGGTTTCGTCAGTGGTGGCGGAAGATTATTCCAACATTTAGTAGCCTGATAGCGAAAGCTGCCCTCAAACGCTCTAGTTTTATGAAATGGAGTGGTAAGAATAAAACAATCAACGCGCCTAGAATTGTACGATTTATGGAAGGTATACCACTCAAGTTTGTTGTATAAATATTTGGGTTTCTGCTTCCGTATAATATTACATAACAGTCCGGCAAAATGAAGATTTCTCCTGGATTCCATATTAAGTAAGCCAGCTTTGTTTAAGTAAGGTGTGATATGACTCCGCGGTGGCACTTTATAGCAAAATCTAATACACGCATTTTGTACCCTTTGAATTATACGCTTGCTACGCGAAAGAAGACACGGTCCTAAAACTACGTCGGCATAATTTAATTTTGACAAGACTAATGATTCACACAATTGTAGTCTGATGTTTTCACTTAGTAAATGTCTGATTTTATATAATACTTTTAGCCGAAAAAAGCAGCTCCTTACGACAGTTAGCACATGGTTCTCAAAACGCAATCTGTTGTCCATAAGCACTCCGAGATTTCTGGTCTCCACAACATACTCAACAGCAGTTCCGTGTATAGAAACAGGAAGATCAAGCAATAATGCAGTTTCAATTTGTTTTTTTGATCCTAAAACCATATATTTGGACTTGTTTGGATTTAGTGATAGAGAGTTTTGGATGGACCAGTCTGCTATGCTGTCCAAGTCAGAATTAATTTTACTAATAACAGAAGTGACATCGTCTTTGGGATTGAAAGATAAGTAAATTTGTACGTCATCGGCATAAATATGAAATTTGGAATACTTAATATGTGCAATCATATCAGATGTATATAAAATAAAAAGGAGAGGGCCTAGGATTGAGCCCTGTGGGACACCTCTATATACGTCCCTGGGTGCAGAAAAAACGTAGGCACCATCACTTTTCTGCACTTTGACGCTTTGCGATCTACCACTTAAATAACTACTGAACCATTTTATAGTTGAATGATCAAAACCATAATATGCCATTTTTGAAAGGAGTAAAGGTATGCTTATGCAATCGAATGCGCGTGAGAAATCTAGTAAAACTAGTAATGTGCATTGACCAGTGTCTTGAGCTGCTAATATATTGTCGACAACGTCAAGAAGAGCCGTTGCAGTACCAACATTTTTCCTAAATCCCGATTGTACTGACGGTAAAATGTTATTATTCTCCAAGAAATTATACATTTGTAGGTACACGATTCTTTCAAGGACCTTTGAGAGGTAGGGCAAAATGCTTATCGGTCTTAGTTCTATAAATTTAGTTGGATTTGCTACTTTGGGTACAGGAGTGACGAGAGCTGTTTTCCAAGAGGTAGGGAAAGTTGAAGTATCGATAGACTTATTTATGATTGACGTTATGGCTGTTAAAGTCTGGGGCATCGTTAGTAATATCATCTCCATACTATTACCATCCGCACCTTGAGAATTTGATTTAATAGACAGAATTGCATTTGATACGTCACTTTCATTAACAGTTTTTAATTTAAATGACAATGAGGTAAATTATTAAATTCGTAGTAAGTTAGTGTTGATATTGAAATTTTGTTTGAACTGGGCAATGTTAAAAAATGATTATTTATTTCATCAGGATTACTAAATTTATCAGGCAGGCAACTATAGTCCTTATTATCATTAGTCAAAACGGTTTGTTTTAAGTTTTTCCAAAGACTTCTCGAGTCATTAATGCGGTTGTTTATAGTTTGGTTATAGAAAGCACGTTGTTCATTATATATCGCTTCTTCGACCAGTTTTTT
Source organism: Phalera bucephala (assembly GCA_905147815.2). NCBI lineage: Eukaryota > Metazoa > Arthropoda > Insecta > Lepidoptera > Notodontidae > Phalera > Phalera bucephala. The sequence goes on along the minus strand of LR990621.1, from coordinate 8,113,812 downwards.
AAAGGATTTATAGTATATCTTATGTGCATTAAGCTTTGTTGATCGATAGCGTTTGAGAGCTTTATCACGTAATGTTATCATAAGTCTAAGATTAGGAGTCATCCATGGTGTGGGTTTGTCTCGTATGAGACTAGTTTTAATAGGAGCATGATTATCAAATAACCTTTGTATAGAATTGTTGTATGTTAAAACCATATCATCTACAGAATCAAGCTCAATAATTTTGTTCCATTCAATGCATTCTAAATCTAAATTAAAATTATTTATATTAATATCCTTAATAGGCCTAAATGTTATGAAGCGTGAATTTGTTTTATCTTTTTTTATACTCAGAGTAACGTTGACCATAGCATGACCATGTATTCCTGAGATATTTGAAACATTGACACTATTTACTGTAACATCAGTGCAGACTAGATCTATGAGGGTTGCACTGCTATCAGTAAAGTGAGTATGCTCTGTGATCACTTGTTTGAGCCCAGAACACTGAAGAAAGTCCGAAAACTGCTTGTATTTACAGTTGGTTGTATCAAATTGGTCAATATTAAAGTCACCCAGCAACACAATCCTGTCTATATATGCGAAGCTGGAGATGGTGTCAGTGATAGCGTCAAGAAACACTGAAGCACATTGCCAAGGTGGTCGATATGCAGTGCCAATAGCCAACCTTACTCCATTTAAATTTATTTTTACCCATAATTGTTCAGTCAATGACTGCGGATGCGTTATAGTAACAGCTCTTAAGCCATCGCGAATGTAGAATGCTACACCCCCACCTCTGCCCCCACGTAACTCAATAGGGCGCGGTTTCATACGGAAACGGTAACCAGGAATTACAGGAGCAAGTGCTTCGCACCCTTCTCTTAACCAGGTTTCATTTATTGCTAAGAGATCTGGGGCGTGATGCTCCACGGCCAATATGAATTCGTTCCTACAAGTATTTAAAGACCCCGCATTATAAAGTCCGACTTGAAAAAGCTTACTTTTAGGAGTCATTTAGTATGGGTATAAATGAATCTGAGCTTGTTTCTGTAAGTGTGTAAGCAGACATGTGAGTGGAACGGTAATTTGAACATAAAGATAAAATATATCACCAGTATAATATATATGTCCTTATAAAATAAAAAGCCACGCGATAGTTTATGCAAAATATAGTATTTATATCTGTCATTATGCATAGAAAGATATTTAAGAGGATCGATTGACAAGAAAATAGATAAATACGAGTATGTTATAGTATTTGCGCCTGATGAATGTTCACATATAAATTCATTTTTGTAAATATTTATTGCTTTATCGTGAAATCGTGTGTGGTGGGTATCAGTATAAATGTATAGATAGTTAATTATTGATATTATTATGATACACTTCAAAGCTTTTTTCACTGCCGCGAGCAAATCCCAGAGCAAGTGTACGTAAGGTAATGTAGTATACATATTAGATATTTTACAGAAACCAAATGTATGTATTTTGAGACTAACACAAACACGAGTATAGAAAAATATGGAAATGCGTTCTAAAAGTAATAGTATGATGACATGATATTTCATCCAAAAACCTGTTCAACATCTTTTTCGGTTCGCAGCAGATGGACAGGGGAATTAGGGGAGTCCGTGCGCTTTGCGTAAATACGTCCCTCCTTGATCCAAACAAAACTCCAATTATGATTTCGGCCGGCAGCACGTGCCTTTCCAAATATGACCCGATTTATTTTGGTGAGCCTCTGGTTCACGTAGAAGCGGCGGTTCTCATCAGCTGCAAGGCCAAGGTCAGCGGTAGTGGCGCCACGCCGCACCCGTGCGCTTTGCAGCAGCTGATCGTGGACAGAACGTCGTGTGAAGCGCACAACAAGCGGGCGAGGACGCACCCGTGACTCATTATCCTTTGAACCTGTTACCCTGGGGTTCTTAGGGCCGACGCGGGTAGCGCTGACTATGTCGCGTTCCTCCAGAGACAATCCCAGCTTGACTGCAACATTAAGAACGATATGAATAGCTGACTCGCTTTGTGACTCCGGAATGTTGTTAATCTCAACGTCATTAAGTAAAGCCCCTTGGTCACGGTCGTTGAGTTCAGCTCTAAGTTGAGCAACTGTGTCTGCTAGGATAGAATTCCCTGGCATTCCTTCAGTCTTGAGCATGTTTATCTCAGAGCGTAATTGGGAGTTTTCCTCTTGAAGTAATTTAACAGTATTACTCATAGTTTCTAATTCTTGCTTCATTTTAGATAGTTGCATGCATAATTGTGACGTGCCAGCACTTAACTCATTCTTGAGCGCATCAATAGCATCTTTAAGTTCGCGCTTGATTTCATTGGTAAGAGTTGACCTGATCGTATGTAGCTTAGAGTCGAGTCTTGTATCCAATAAAGCCGCGAACTGTTCCAAACCTATTAACGGACTAGGCGCAGTATGAGCGCTAGATGAAGCTGTTACATTTGCAGTATCCTCCTCAAAAGACATCTCCTCAGAGTTGATGGTAGCAGTGGGTGGAGAGCATTGAAAAATTCCCTTAGTGGGTGTTTCATCAGTTTTCCCACGGCGCTGAGAATTGATGTTAGTTCGGCAGGGAGGGCACTTCCAATTGTGCTTTAGAACATCTTTATTCTCCAAAAAAATAGCTGCCGTCATATTTAAACACTTGTAGTGGTATGTACCTTTGCAGAGTACACATGCAATAAGCTCGTCAATTGCAACTCGATTAGGACAAGCTAAGCACTTCATTTTTAAAACGTATATAATCCTCAACTAAATCTATCAGGTTTTTGTTGTTATAATTTAGTTAACTTCTAGCGGGTAGATGCAGGTAATGTATTTGTGTCGTCCTTTCAATAGAAGTGCAGTCGCAACAGAAATAAAACACGGAATATACGAGGCCGCGCCCAAAAGGTCATAAGCGCCGTGTAATACGCGTCGCTTACGCGTTAGTTACAAGCATCAAGGAAAAAATTAACTTGATAATATTATTTCCTGTTTTAGTAATGTTATTGGGGTATAATTTAGAAAATTATTATGGCATAAAGCACACTGCCTTTATAAAACACAATACACTATAAAACAACTGTTCACTAGCACTAATAAAACTTTTTTCCTACTTTTATACGGACTATACAAATAAACGTGTGACCCTCACAGTTGGTACGACGTAAACCCACCATAAACACCGTTGTTGGTACCATAAACACCGAGAACTTTTATCTGAGATACCGAAATAGAAGATATTTACATTTTAAGTTTTAAGGTTATGTCAATATGAAAAGTCATTTCATAGTTAGGAATCATGAGCTATTTATAACATCATGGCTTCTAAAACACTCAGCGGCAACTGCGATGTTTAAAACTAAAAACAAATCAGACAACCAGTCCATCTGTTCGTGCTAAGCCCTTAATTGCGGATATCAAAACAAATATTAGAAAAAAAAATCATAACGGGGTGTTTATTAATATTGTTTTGTAAGTTTTATTGGAAGTAAATGAAAAGTGTGTTTTTATGATCTTTGGAATAATTATGGTTATTCTAATAATAAGGGATCGTGAGGTCTATACACCAGAGGGCAGCAGCGGATATCTTACGACACTGTGAAAAAATTCAAAACAGGGTGTTGATTGGAATAAGTATGTTTATTAATTTTGTTTTCTAAAGTTGGGTTTTATTCGCAGTTAAATTATGTATGTAGTTTTTGTGGAAAAAAAGTGAAGTTTTCTAAGTTTAAACAGGGATCGTGTGGTCAAAGCAACAACTACTAAGGCCCCAAGCCATTTTGCAGTAACTATTTTAATAAAATTGTTGAACATTTACATCATAATTTTTATTTTTGACAGTTTCCAATCTACTAATTCATTGCTTTTCAATTGTTATGGTACCTATCAATAATTCTTGACTCAATAAAATTTTGACTTCTGGCACAATAGTAATATAGGCCCTATAGGCAAGAACTATAGGCCCATCACACTGCTGAGCCATGTTTACAAGTTGTTTTCGAGAGTCATCACGAATCGTCTCGAACGCAGGCTTGATGATTTCCAGCCTCCCGAACAAGCCGGTTTCCGGAAAGGCTTTAGTACCATAGACCACATACATACGCTGCGGCAGATTATACAGAAGACCGAGGAGTATAATCGGCCACTATGCTTGGCGTTTGTGGACTATGAGAAAGCCTTCGATTCGATCGAGACTTGGGCGGTTCTTAGATCTCTCCAGCGATGCCGCATTGACTATCGGTACATCGAAGTGTTGAAGTGCTTGTATAATAACGCCACCATGTCAGTCCGAGTACAAGGGCAGTGCACGAAGGCGATCTCCATAAAAAGAGGAGTAAGACAGGGAGACGTCATTTCTCCGAAACTGTTTACGACCACCATAGAGGACGCCTTCAAGCTCTTGGAATGGCGAGGACTTGGCATCAACATCAATGGCGAATACATCACTCACCTTCGATTTGCCGACGACATTGTGGTCATGGCGGAGTCGCTGGAAGATCTAGGACGAATGCTCGGCGACCTCAACAGAGTATCTCAACAAGTGGGTCTTAAAATGAACATGGACAAAACGAAAATAATGTGTAACGTCCATGTCGTACCCACCGCACTCACCGTTGGGAACTCTACTCTTGAAGTTGTCGACGAATACATTTACCTGGGACAGGTAGTCCGGTTAGGTAGGTCCAACTTTGAGAGAGAGGTCAATCGACGAATCCAACTCGGCTGGGCAGCGTTCGGGAAACTGCGCAACATCTTCTCATCCAAAATACCTCAGTGCCTAAAGACTAAAGTTTTTAGTCAATGTGTGTTACCAGTGATGATATATGGATCAGAGACGTGGTCTCTTACAATAGGTCTCATAAAAAAGCTCAGAGTTGCTCAGCGAGCTATGGAGAGAGCTATGCTCGGCGTTTCTCTACGTGATCGAATCAGGAATGAAGAGATTCGTAGAAGAACCAAGGTCACCGACATAGCCGTTAAGATTAGCAAGCTGAAGTGGCAATGGGCGGGCCACATAGCGCGAAGATCGGACGGGCGTTGGGGCAGAAAGATTCTAGAGTGGAGACCACGTATTGGCAAGCGCAGCGTGGGACGACCACCTGCCAGATGGACCGACGATCTTGTAAAAATCGCAGGAAGTCGTTGGATGCAGGTGGCATCGGACCGGTTACGCTGGAAAGCGATTGGGGAGGCCTATGTTCAGCAGTGGACAAGTATAGGCTGAGATGATGATGATGATGACAATAGTAATTGAACGATTTTTGTATCATGTTTTATATACAATACACGTAAAAAACAGACTTGGGGCACAGGGTGCAACAGAGTGCAAATCACTGTCAATTATTCCAAACGGGATACTGATTGCAATAGCTTAGCTGTTTGTTTTGTAGTTAAAATTGTTCTGTAACTTGGGCTTTATTCGAAGATATTTTATTAAGATATATGCTCATGAGATCGAGTAGCCGCGGGGGACTATTATTTGTAAAGCCCACATTTTTTTTGTGTCTGTAAACGCGTATAGAACGCAGATATAATTCCTAGTGACAGCATTTTTTTTATAAGCTTTTATATTCAATGTTCGTATGTCTGTCTGTTGTCTAATAATGTAATAATAAAGTACTATGGATGGAGTCGGAAGGTGTCCATGGCAACATGTGAAATATACAAGGTTTTTACCTCGTGTTTAGGCTTGTTAAATTGGCATTGACAAGTAGTATACAATGAAATAGTGTTGAGGGTCTGATGATGAAGCCCAAGTGTGGCCAATTGAACCACTTAACTACTCAATATAACCTCGCCGTGTTTGGGCTCGTTGGGTTTGTCTTAACAAGTACTTTAGACTCGTATGGTGGTGGAGTCGGAAAAATACCAGAGGGACTCTTCAACTAAGTGAGATACCCTGTGTTTGTAACACTCTTTTTCGCTATACCAACTACGACTTTTCATATTAAAATTATTTCAGTAATTCTCTTTAGTTTTTCATTACCGATACCATATGTATATAGTGGCTCGATCCACAGAACAACAATACAGTTAAAAACACAACCCAGTATTTACATGCGCTGATAACTGAAGAGTATTTATAGGTGATTCAAAAGGGCATTGCCCTATTCCTATGACCTTGCCGGTGAAATGACGAGCTGAGGACAGGAAAATATATTTTACTACTTCACGAGGTTATACTTGATAATAAAACGTAGTTATTTATGAAGGTTTATCTATTTATTTTCAGAGACCTATCGCGTAAGCAGTTTTGTATTTCGTACGGTTTATTGTATTTGAAAGAGGCTCGTTTTGAAAATTCTATTCTATTCTATATTATCACGCCAGATCCTTGCAGGGTAGGTCGAAAGTACAGAGATCCAACAGGTTCTCTCCTTACATACCTCTCTGGCTTCCTCCACTCTCATCGCTCGTCTCATACAAGCTCGCCGGTTACGACTCTTGACTTGCCCTTCAGTTAAGACACGATCTATTTGATCATAGTAAGATAGTCTAGGTATCTAGGTCACTTTCGCATTTTATTTCTGTTGTGTCATTCTTTCTTCCGACATTTTTTCTATATGTCCGAACCAACGATGCATACTATTTCTCATTAGAAAAGTTTTTATGAAATCAGTTGGAAAATAAATTCGGGCCCTAAAACGTGGCCCTAAGGGCATATCTCCGATGATGTGATCATCAGGGAAGTTATAAGATTAAATTAAAATTTTCTTTTATTCTTCTTAACTGAACTAAGTATAGGACTATGCGCTTTATGTTTTGTATTTCTTGTCAGTTGATGTAATAAAGGTTACTGTGTATTATTATTATAAAATGATTAATGTAGGGCTCTTAACATAAATATAGAACATAAAAATATTTGTATAATATAACAATAATAAACATTTATTTTTCTCTTTTACAATGTAGTTACAAAGTTCTTTTGGATTATTATCTAATTTTAATAACAGCATTATTTATAACTTTGTAAGGGACTGATATCTGTACTAGGTGACCCTGTTTGACAGATTTCCAGGACTTCGTTTAGTGGACTTGCGTTAGCTAGCTTTTAGATAATCATCATAATCAGCCAAAACACGTCCACTGCAGGACAAAGGCCTCCCCCAAAGATCGCCACAACGACCGGCTTTGTGCTGTACGCATCCAGATTCTACCTGCGACCTTCACCAGGTCATCGCTCCACCTTGTGGGGGGCCTGCCCACTCCACGTCTTCCGGTACGAGGTCACCACTCGAAACCCTTTCTGCCCCAACGGCCGTCTGTCACGAGCGATGTGCCCCGATGTGCGATGTGTATTAGGTAATACTTATCCATTTATATAACATTAGTTATTTGAGTAAAAAGAGAAGCAAAATAAAATGTATCAACTTACATTCTGTAAAAATGAGTGTGCGTGTGTGTGTGTGTGTGTGTGTGTGTGTGGAAGAGCGCGCGTGTGTTTAGGACATGATTTTTAAAAGATCTTCGGTTTCGGTTCGACATAATAACCATTTGTGCACCTTCTGTTTACATTATGTTTTAGGTAATGCATATATCGATAATTCTTTATTAATTTTATTATATAGATAACCACCAAGGAAACCAAAAAAATGTGTGAGAAACTAGTTTTGAAAGGGATTGTAGGACACACAATATTTCCGCTTACGAAGAGAAGATGGATCAAATTTTAAAAAGGAGTGCCTCTCCAATAACTGATTGTAATACAAAAAGTTGACGAACTGTCATAGCATCACATTTATGGTAAAGTTCTGTCGTTAGATAAAAGAATGGTAGGAAATTGCTGAAAAAATATAAAGCTGTCATTTAGATAAAAGGTACAGGCACGCTTATATAACACCTTATATCGTGTTACCTGACTTGTGTACTGTCAATCGTGTCAAACAAGGTCTTCTAAAGACGAGACCATGAACTAGCCGGTGCAGGTTTGATGCTCCACGTGCGCAGAAGAAAAATAATCTCCACGTCATGATAATTCTGTATGCCAGCGGGATGGGTACCATTCAACGATTTTCACGAAGAAATCGTAACGCGCCGTGTTACTTTAATTGGTTGTGGCAGCTTTGTCGATCGTCTCAAACATAGCCTTCTAAAGAAGATACCATGAACTAGCCGGTGCAGGTTTGATGCCCGAGACGTGCGGAGAAGAAAAACAAACTTCATGGAATGGTATTCTGTATGCTACTGCGGAACCATTAAACGATTATTTCGCGAAGATATCGTAACGCACCATGTTACTTTGATTGGTTATAGCAGCTTTGTTGATAGTGTCAAACATAACCTTCTTATGGCGAGACCATGAACTGTAGCCGGTGCAGGTTTGATGGCCGGCGCGCGCAAGAGAAAAATAAACTTTACGTAACGATTATTTTGTATGCCACTGGGGTACCATTGAACGAATTTCACGAAGATATCATAACATGCCACGTTACGTGTGTGGACCTGTCAATCGTGTCAAACACGGCCTTCTAATGACGAGACCGTGAACTAGTCGGTGCAGGTTTGATGCCCGGCGTGCGCAGGAGGAAAACACGCTGAGCGTGACCCGCGACCCGCGGACGAAGGTCGCTTTGACGCGCAACCTGAGATTACGCGTGGTGCAAGTTATAAGCGATATAATTAATAATAATTAATGCATTTACGAAATAAAGGCCTAGGGAGTCCTTAAAAATCTTAAACGAGGAACTTAAAAATCAAAAATAAACCCCGATAAAATCCGAACAATAGTTTTAATACATGAGTTATATTCGCGCAAATCTAAAAACTTAATAAATGATTAATGTATGACAACCTGGGAAGGTAGCTCAAACACGAAAAATCGTCTCAAAACGCAGTGATACACCGTCACGTCAGTATTCCCCGAGTGTTCGTGGATGAGTTGTACTTTTACACTCACATATCGCATGAGGAAGCATAAAGTGGAAGGATATAGGTATTGGGGAAGACCTAGACTATCTTATCATGACCAAATAGACCGTGTCTTATCTGAAGGACAAGTCAAGGGTCTCCGTAACTGGCGAGTGTGTATGAGAAGAACTATGAGAGTGGAGGAAGCCAGAGAGGTAAGGGAAGATCCTGTTGGAACTCTGTACTCTCTCCCTACCATGCAGGGGATCTGGCGTGATGATATAGATAGATAGATATTGCATAAGATGCTTTTACCATTATACTAGGTACAATTCCAGATTCCGAACTGCTACTGAATATTTTTGTACGAGTATTGAAAACCTGAATAATCCGGCCTTAGATTCTAACCCAGAATTACCTAGTAGATTCGAATCCTAGGGTCAGATAGTGTTAATCAGGTATTTCCATTCCATGAAATAATCTGAATCCCTGCAAGGGATCGAACGTAATGGGATATACAGAAAAAAATCCGTAGCGACCGATTTACAAAGAAGGCAACTAAAGCTAATACGAGGATGACCTAGACTATCTGACAATAACCGTACAACCGTACAAAGGAATAAGGAATACTATCGCTTTTATACAGCATTCTGTTTGATCCTAATACTCCTTTATACCTCAAAAAACGATTCGAGTTCCTCCGTGAGTCACATTCAAGATTCTTAAGGTCGTCGGAAAATCTCAGACTGGAAACACCAATGCATTCCAAGATATTTCTTGATAAATCCTTCTTAGTCCAAGCTGTTCGTCTATGGAATGCATTGCCGGTTGTCAGTAAGACGCGCAGTCTTTGGCCATTTTTAAAAGAATGGTTAAGGGCCACTTTCTTTCGACTATTCTCTAATAAGTCACCTACTATCATGCCGTTTCTTTATACCTATCTTCATTATACTTATATATTGTTATGTATCATATGTGTTTATAAGCATATGAGCCTGTACCTATTAAAATAAAACTAACTAATAAATGTACGCCACCTACTGCCCTCTATTTTTTTGTATAACTTTTTTTCTTTCAGTTTTGGTTGTCTGGAAGAGATCGCTATTAGCGATAAGACCGCCAATTGTACCTCCTTTATTTAATTTTTTTTTTCATTATGTAAATGTATTGTTATACAATAAAGAGTAATCTATCTATCTATCTATAAGTCAAGAATCTTTACCGGCGAGCGAATATGAAATTTAAGACGAAACAAGAGAAATCTGTAAGAACCCGTTGGATGAAACTAGTTACTCTTTGCCTATCTCTGTCTGCCTTGACAATATAGATACAAATTTATGTATTATCATTATATTGTAAGTAACGCAAGACTTAGTGTCTGAGACACCCCGATTATACAATTACTTCACAAATTCAATACAAAAAACCAATTTTCAAATTTAAAGTTTTTTACCCTTTTTTTTTAGCACTTTTGTACCCCAATTTACAATGAAAACTGTACGTGTATGATTGCATATTAAGAAATAAGTTAGGTGCGTTTACATCATGAAAATTCACATACACAATTACGTATCTGTATACCCAGACCGAAACAAAACAATCGTGGATCACACAAAGATTTGTCCCGTGCGGGAATCGAACCAGCGACTATTAGACACAGTGGCCGGATCGGTTTAAGCTCTTAACCACTGCGCTAAATCGTCGGTCAAATGTTATAGGGCACTGACGGAATAACAGAATATTGTGCAAATTAAAAAAAAAACAAATTAGATACATTAAAAAATGTTGGAATCAATTCAGTAACCGATTCAGAACAAACTACTTTCAGGTCCTGCGTTAATTATGTTACACCTTGCATATACGGCTAAAACTAGAATAATAGTGGATCGCTTATACATTGAGCCGCGTGTGCACTTAGCGATCATAGATGCACTCGGAGCACCGTCATTATGTAACGCAGTAAATATGTCAATGGTGTCAGCTCGTGTGCGCAGCCTTAACCCGTGGGTCGACAGTGACATCCTCACACTGGCCGGACTTGTTCTGATGCCATTCTACATTATTGTTATTTTAATATTAAATCAGCCCATCACAAATCGAGGTGAGAGAGATTAGATCATACTCCACCACGCGGACCCAGAGCGGATTGACGGAGGCAGGTTTGTGGCCACCTGTTGTTGGAAATTATCAAGCTGCTAATAAGGTTTCCAACTTGGCTTAACGACTACCACATTAAGTGGTAACCGAGACCGTTTTAGAACAAAATTCCAATTGACGTCACTAAACTTCATGAAAATAAGTTCAAAGCTTGTGTAAAACGAACACTTTATAAGCAAGCTTATTATTCAATAGAAGATTATTTAAAAGATGAAAATGCTTGGATAGATGCTATTCCAGCTCCACTTGAATAATGACAACCTATTCAACTGTTATTAGTTAACATTTCCTTTCTTCCTTCTATTAATTTAACATAATGTCATTTTTTTGTGTACTTTTTTTTTGTAAATGAGAGAACCATGTAGCCATTCTCATCAAAAGTATAATTTGCTTTTTTAACTTAGACTCACCTGATGACCAACCTACATTCTCCCATACCCCACAACAAAATGTACATAAAAAATTTGTAAAAATTTTATTTTACCAGAGTAACTGTGGAGTTTCTTGCCCCTCTTCTCCACAGGAATGACATTGCGAAGTGGCAGTAGAATGTTTGTTAGTTTTCTGACGATTCATAAATACTGTAATGGTTTACATGAATAAAAATATTCTGATTCTGATTCTGATTCAACAGCATAACGTGCCTTCCGAAGCACGGAGACGTTCAAACAAACAAACCGAGTCGAACGCTTCTTAGCTTTGATGATTGCTAAGATCACCGCAGTCATACAGCGCTACAAGCGCCTTGAAGCAGCTATTACCTCACTCAGATGTGCCTCGATGACTGCCTCGTTGATCTGGTGGCAAAGCGCATCGCTTTGTGATCACGAGGTCCTGGGTTCAAATCCTAGGTCGGACAAATGTAGTTTTTCTAACGAAAAATTGCCAGTATGAGTCCGGAGTCTGGAATTGTGCCCGGTATATGGCAATAGGCTCGCCCCCTATTATATGGGACCTAACATCGTTCGCGAAACGTGGGTGTACTCAGTACACCTCTGCCACCCCTAGGGGTGGCAGAGGTGTACTGAGTACACCCTGCATACATCTAGATGTATGCAGCTCGTGAAATAAAGAAATAATTTACAAGAGAAATTGAAAAGAAGAAATTGTAAGTACATTTTTAATATTTGACGATTTAACGCAGTGGTTTAGAGCTTAATCCGCTCCGCCCACTGTGTTTAATAGTTGCGGGTTCGATTCCCGCACGGGACAAATCTTTGTGTGATCCACAATTATTTGGTCTGGTATTATTTCAGTCTGGGATTTTTGTATGTGAATTTTCATGTTTTGTAAACGCACCCACGACACAGGAATAAATTCTAATGTGGGGTTTTCAATATAAAAAAAATTACGCAAAAGACATAGTAAATTTAATTCTTTTCCACATTACCTTTCATATGTTAAATAGGACATTGTATAAATATTGTCTACCTTTAAACTCGTCTATTTAGAAATTAAATTGAATGATTGCTAATTTACGTATTTTATTAAAGAAATAAAATATAAATAAATATTATATTTGCAACAAAATGCCACGATATTTTAGCCGCAAGTCGCAAAGTCGCACCTCACGGCGATCCGGCTAGAACTATAGCTTACAATAGTTTACGAGCATCTCATTACAGGGACATGTTTATTCGGACGCCCACGCCCAGCCCCACGCGTGGCTCGTGCCCCAGCACGGTGCGAGGCATAAGCTAAAGCGAGAAACTATTTCTTCTATAACAAACAAGCGAACGAGTTGAAGCGAAATTTTGAGCGATCTTGTTAAACTCTAATGTCTGCGTATGGTTGCTAGTACAAGTAAAACTTATGTTTCTAAACGCAGCCGCAAAACCAGAATAATTCCTTGTGAGGACAACATTTTTTTAAGTAAAGAAAAAGGAACTGGTTGCTGGCAAGCCCTTGCCTAGCCGTGTTTAGACACGACAGAACTATCTTGTTCAGATCTTCAGCATCTCCAGTCTACATTATAGGATCAGCTCTGTAGTAGATAATGAATTGACCCCGAAATTACATAAGAATTAAATTGTTTGCAAAAATGGAATGACACACGAACGAAGCAAGTTAAAGTTTGAAAATAATGCCCAAAGTACCAATGAACTTTTGTCGCTATACTGCCTCATAAAAACTTCATAACACGACCACCTAATTTTTTTTTTTCATATTGTGAACCTTGTATAAACCTACGTATCCAGTCCACCCGTTCATTCCTCATAACATACAAGATTAATGAATCGGTAAATGTCGCCTGCCTACACTCTAGAAGTGACCGCTCAATCACCCACGCCCAAAAATCATACAAAAAAATCATTCAAGTGTCAAATTCCATGCATTATCTTATCAATAACACCGTTCTTGGACCACCATAGATTTACCCTCGGATACTAGAGTTGGAGGCCATAAGGCTGTCTACAAGCATAGCTACACAAGCAACTAATTATGTCTAACGCGGGATACTTTTTAGTTGCTTATATTGGTAGTGTAATGTAATTTTTAAAATGATGATCACAAGAATGGATGAAAGAAAATTAAAATACTAGGTACTTAGGCCAAAGGTGTCATGAGGTGTTTACTGGTAAATGCACGTAAGAATCATACCCAACGGAAAACAACTCAGTTCACAACCAAACCACGTTATTGTCACATATCATCATCATTAGTAGTATCAATTAGTTAAATCAATGTTCTCATTTTGACCAAAGTGGTGTGGTCTACACACCATTTTGGTTTGAGTAATTTTAAAGCTTTAATAATTTACCTGTAATTACTAAATATCACAAATCTTTATCTTATAATTTAACCGAATTGTGTACTTTAAAAACGTATGGCCATCTCCTTCACACCATTATAAACATGTAGACCTACGAACTGAGATCGAAGACAATTTTCCAGTTAAATTTAACTATCTACTAACAAAAATGACTACTTCAAAAATTATTGAGCTCATTCACCAATACTTATCAATATCCAAATTAACAGTTGCCTTGAGGTTGCTCGTTACATATTTACTAATGATACCACGAAGGAAGTCCTTGCTTGCGTCGCGCCTTATGTTCACATACATGAGTATAATACCATAAACAATGCTAATATAGTAATCTAAATTCATTTTAACAAACGCTAGTGGTTTTCTTTATAAAATATAGATATAATGCTATCTAAATACAACTTAATACCGTGAAAGCTTTTGTGAACGCCATTTTGGTTCGACGTGTGGGTTCCGCCGATGTTTACGTGTGTTGAATGTGTGTTTATTTGTTACTCAATTACTGAGTAACGGCTGCATCGATTTATGTGGAATTTTGGAATGTGTTTATTTTTAGCATTTGTAAAAGTAATATGGGTGTTTATGAATAAATCTTGTGTATTGATACGTTAAAATAATAACGCGTATTTCATCCTGGGATAAATACGATGATGATACTGAAAACTTGTGATATGATCGTTTAATGGTATTCCAGTGTTATACAGAATATAATAACATTATACATTTCTCGAAGTTGGTTTAGTGGCAAAGCGCTTTGCTTTGATCACGAGACCCTGGGTTCAATTCCCAGGTCGGACAAATGTAGTTTTTCTTACGGAAAATTCCCAGTATGAGTCTGGCGTCTGGAACTGTGGCCGGTATATGGCAATAGGCTCGCCCCGTATTACATGGGACCCAATCGTCGGCGAAAAGTGGGTGTACTCAGTACACCTCTGCCGCCCCCGCTTGTAGGCGTGACGGTGTTTATTTCTTTTACGAAGTTGTCGTAACGTGTCGTATTTGGTTATAACGAATAGGGCCCACTTCGCCATATGATACAAACTCATCAATTAATTTATTACAAGTGAGAATAGCCGAGGATCGTACCCAGTGGCGTGCCCTTGGAGAGGCTTATGTTCAACAGTGGACTGCTATAGGCTGATGATGATGATGAGGATGTAGTGTAAGTAGCAATAATTTGATTAATCTTTAAATAAAATGCAATGAATAATGAATTTTAAGTAAGTAAGCTAAAGTGGCAATGGGCTGGTTACATCTTCAGAAGGACCGACGGCCGATGGAGCAAGCGTGTCCTAGAGTGGAGACCGCGACTTGGTAAGCGTAAGGTAGGACGGCCCCCAGCTAGATGGACGACCTCAAAAAGGTCGCTGGGGCAGACTGGATTCGGAAGGCGGTGGACCATATGCAGTGGCGCGTGTTAGGAGAGGTCTATGTCCAGCAGTAGACTGCGATGGGCTGATTGATTGAATGAATTTTAAATCGGTAGGTACCGAACTAACAGACCGAAATACTTTTAAAATATTTTATCCACACTTTAATCATATATAACTAAACCACTGTCTGTCATGGGGTATTTCACTAGATGTCATCATTATTCCCGATTTCGGCCACGGGTCAAAGATCCTTTTTGGACTGTAAATACGAATCTACATGCATATACCTTAATCCTAGGAAAATACGACACCAATCATTACAATCCTATGTGGAAATTCCTATATAGGTCGCCGGTTTATTTTTAGCTCCATACGACACAAACGAGACAACTAGAGGTGACATTTCGCAATGGACAAGAATTCGTCACCATAATTTCAATGCCATGACCTCGCCATCTAGAAATTAGAACACAATTACAAGTATTAGAAATAATATTGGGCGTGTATACGATATTAAATTAATTATTTCCTTAGTCGTGTTAACACCGTCACGCCTATATCCTCAAGCGGGATTGCAGAAGTGTACCACAAATCACCTAAGATGTACACCCCAAGAAAGCAAACCTATTCCTATTCTACCAGGTACAACCACCATGACCAAAGAGACCGTGTCTTATCTGAAGGGCAAGTAAAGTATCTCCGTAACCAGCGAGCGTGTATGAGACGAACCATGAGAGTGGAGGAATCCAGATAGTTCTGTAAGGAAAGAAGGTGTTGGAACTCTGTATTTCTGCATACCCTTCGAGGGATCTGGCGTGATGGTATAGATAAATGAGGCACAATTCTAGACTCCGTATCTGTACTGAGATGTTTTCGATAGAAAAATCAACTTTGACCTAGGATTCAAAGGTAATACCTAGTAATCGCCAATCGCTAGAACACCGAAGCACTATATTTTTGGCCTATACGCCATTTACAACAACCTATACAACAATTGAAATTGCTTACAAACTCGAACACAAATGCCTAAAACATGAACCGAGGGCCGATAAGAATGGAAAACAATGCAAGCGCATGCCATTAAAGTTTAAACTTTAAATATACGTGTTTGAATTCTTATTACATTGAAGGTGTTGAGTACTTACGTCGTTATAGTTCGTAAGTTGGAGGTTAGTAAAGAGGTCATTGTGATAACAGGCGGTGACGGAGGTCACATGAAAATGGGAAAAACTCGAGTTATTTGTACACTTGCTAATTATATCGTTTATTCAGTTCGTTTAAGGTCGTTGGTGTTATAACTACGCGGTAGTTATTTCTTTTAAAATTGAAGTGGGGTTTGAATTTATATTTTTTTTCAGAGGGTTTAGCATGAAAACTTTGACGTTAGCGTGACGCTAGCGAGTAATCATGCTGTCACGTTCATTTTTAGTAAGTGAATTCGAAGGGTAACAAGGATAGCATATTTATTTTTAAGAAAAACGTGACCTCTCACCATGATTTTTTTCTGTTTTTGTGTGTGTGTTTACAAACGTGAAAATTCACATGCTCAAATACCCAGACCGAAACAGAATATTTGACGGTCACACGGTCTCCGTAACCGGCGAGCGTGTATGAGACGAACTATGTGAGTCGAGGAAGCCAGAGAGGTATGTAAGGAAAGAACCTGTTGGAACTCTGTACTCTCTGCCTACCCCGCAAGGGATCTGGCGTGAGGTTATAGATAGATAGATAGAGATAGACACACAAAGATTTTTCCCGTGCGGGAATCGTACCCGCGACTATCTAACCACTGTGCAAAATCGTCCGTCAGATTTTAACTCGCTGGCGTCACTCTACCGTCAAGTTTTTCGTGCTAAGCTCTCAGTTTCACAAACGTCAGGTAACTTTACGTCTGTTACCTTACGGGGTTGAACAAGTCAAGCCGGCTTCCTTGTAATTTTCAACCGACGTCAAAAAGGAGGAGGTTCTTTATTCGGCTGTATGTATTTTTTTATTTATCCGTCAATTGTTGGATGATTTTCATATATTTTTTTTTTAAAAGTTGCCCCGCACTAGGATTTATTCCTGTGTCGTGGGTGCGTTTACAAATATTTACATACACAAATACCCAGACCGGAACATATAATTGTGGATCACACAAAGATTTGTCCCGTGCGGGAAACGAATCCGCGACTATTAGACATAGTGGGCGGAGCGGCTTAAGCTCTTAACCACTGCGCTAAATCGTCCGTCGATTATTTTTGCATTGGGTTCCGTATAGCTCCAAAGTGGTCCTATTTTAATTTAATTGGTATTGGACCAGGGGCTTTGAACATTCACCAGGGAACTCCTTAACGACAAACAATGCGAATGTGTAGATTGAGATATTATGGGTATTACGTCAATCCTATTGGTACCCTACTTTAAAACTAATCAGAATATAAACCGACTTCAAAAAATTACAAGGTTCTTAATTCGTCTGTGTTTTTTTATAACTTCTTTGCTTACAAACCGATTTTGATGATTCTTTTTGCATAGGGTACAGGTCCTATTTTAATTTTATTGGTGTGTGTGTGTGTGTGTGTGTGTGTGTAAATGATCCACGCTGTTGGCTGCAGGGCCTTTACAGCTTCACTGGACCAGAGGGCGAGCGTGCAACTACTACGCTTGTGCCAGAAGGGCAAGGGGGCAACTAGCTCAAGGGCGCCTCAAGGAAGAACGGCCTCGGCTTGGTCAATCGCTATGGGGGAGGGCGTATATTAGGTGTCTCGCCGTGGTGCTCTGCATCGGCCGGCGGGTAAGGGATTCTTCGACCTCGCCGGCGAGGTTGGTGTCTGATCCTGTGTGCGGTATCTGTATCCGAAAGAAGGGATGGAAGGGCATCGGGAGGATCGACATGCCGCGGACGGCGGTAGCGGCTGATAGGAGGGGAGCAGGGTTCGTGGTCGGCGGCGGCTACGATTAGCGGATTACTATGACTGGACGCGTTCGCAAAATATGTAGGGTTGTCGCCGTTTTAATAAAGGCTCGAATAGGTTCGAGACCGAGATTGGAATGGAGATCGACATTCCGTATGAACCACGGGGCTCCGACGGCTTTGCGGAGGAAACGGGATTGAACCGTTTGGAGTCTATCGATGTGAGAGCGGGTGGCGTGCTCGAACACCTCACAAGCGTACGTCATGATAGGCCGTATACAAGTTTTGTAAAGTGTCACCTTATTCCTAAGGGACATTTTACTCCGCTTGCAGATCATCGGGTACAGACAACCTTTGACAAGGCTGCTCGGTTACGGTGACCCCTAGATATTTGACCTGTTTGACCCAGGGAAAAGGTAGGTCGAACATGGTCACTTGACCGAGATTACTTCTGGGGTGTCGCAGGGAGGGCGCGGGGTGGCACCTCTGGAGAAGAACACCGCAGCGCTCTTGTCCGGGTACACCTCAATATGCCACTTCCTGAACC
The DNA here is from genome assembly GCA_905147815.2 of Phalera bucephala. Lineage (NCBI taxonomy): Eukaryota > Metazoa > Arthropoda > Insecta > Lepidoptera > Notodontidae > Phalera > Phalera bucephala. The sequence continues at coordinate 8,095,242 of LR990621.1, read as the reverse complement.
AATCCCCTAGGGTATTGGCGGCTGCCTGAAGGTTTCTGGTAATGAAACCCTTATTCCTATGCGAGACATAGAGAGCGGTATCATCCGCGAATAGGGCTAGATGCACCTTAATCGAACGGGGAATATCGTTCGTTTAAAGGCTGAATAGGAGGGGAATTTTATTGGTATTGGAACGGCCTTCGAAGATACACCACGGGAGTACTTGATAGCAAACAGCAAGCATGTGGAAATTCAGTTATTATATTAATCCTGTAGGTAACTTACTGTATAACTAAGTAGAATAATATCATAATAATGAAATTAGTCACCACTTACAATTGTAAAATAAAAAACTTTTGAAAAAGAATTACCTCTTTCTACTACCTACCGACTTCTAAAGCATAAAATAAATATTTGAAGTAGGTGCCAAGCCGACTGCACCAATCGGATTATTTTTTTGCATTTTTAATTGGGTATTCCGTTTTTGTTTTTAAATTTTTCAGTTACTTATAATTTTTATGTGTATAATAATCAGTTCTATTACTAACTTTGACTGAAGTTAACTATGAGAGTTTAGGATACCGGAGAGATCTGCAAGAAAATAACCTGTTGGAACTCGGTACTCTCTAAAAACTCGCAAAGGATTTGGCGTGGAATATACATAAATAAATAGACAATTATTCGCATGATGAAGTACCTATGACCTGATCTCTCTCACCTCGATTTGTAGGAGAAGACCTTTGTCCATCAGTGGGGCAATATATAATACAATATAATATAATATTAGCCCTGTTAAGAAACTGTCCCACCGTTAGGCACGTGCCTCCTCTCAAACTGAGAGGATTTAGGCCATAGTCCACCACGCTGCCCAGTGCGGGTTGGCGAACTTCAGACACCTACGAGAAACTCTTAGGCATGCAGGTTTCCTCACGATGTTTTCCTTTACCGTTAAAGCAAGTAATAATTCATTTTTAATACGCACATGCTTTCGAAAAGACAGAGGTGCGTGCCTGAGTTTCAACCCGAGACCCCTGACTTTACAGTCCAACGGTCTAACCACTAGGCTATCACTGCTCATGTGGGGCAATATAGGCTGAAATTATTATTATTAGGCTAAACTGTCTGTGGCTCAAGATAAAATTTGCAAATAGTCTGTCCAGCTTGATTCCCACGCACGAACACGCGATCTATCATCTTATCTGACACCAAAATATATCGCACACATGTTGTGAGTGGCAGAATAGCATATCGTTAGCGAAATGGTATAGTGTCCTAAGTAAAACAGCGAAAATTAAGGAAGTTGACCTTTTTAGTTGTTAATATTGAAGTTCTTTTTGATTGCCTCGTTGGTCTGGTGGCAAAGCGCATCGCTTTGTGATCACTAGGTCCTGGGTTCAAATCCTAGGTTGGACAAATGTAGTTTTTCTAACGAAAAATTCCCAGTATGAGTCCAGAATCTGGAATTGTGCCCGGTATATGGCAATAGGCTCGCCCCCAATTACATGGAACCTAATATCGTCGGCGAAAAGTGGGTGTACTCAGTACACCTCTGCCACCGCCTCTGGGGAATATAGGCGTGACGGTGATTTTTTTTTTCTTTTTCAAACAATCGATTTTTTGAGTTGTGCCTTTATTGCGTTTAACTAACTATGTACTTACACTATAAATAAAGTTTCAGTGTATATGAGAATAGGTATATATAGTACAATTCAGGTTAAAATAATACGATTTAGCGCAGTGGTTAAGAGCTTAAGCTGCTCCACCCACTGTGTCTAATAGTCGCGGGTTCGATTTCCGCACGGGACAAATCTTTGTGTGACCCACAATTATTTGTTTCGGGCTGGGTATTCGTATATGTGAATTTTCATGCTTGTAAATGTACCCTCGACACAGGAATAAGCCCTAGAGAGGGGTACGTACTTAAAAAGAAACGAAATGGTATAATGACCTAAGTAAAATAGCAAGAGGAGATTAAGCTTTTTGGTTGTTAATTTTAAAGTTCTTTTTCAAATAATTATTTTTTTTAGTTGTGCCTTTATTGCGTTTGACTAGCTATGTCCTTACACTATAAATAACGTTACAGTGTATATGTATGTATGTATAATATAATTTGTGATATGTTACCTTTTTGGTCTAGTGGCGAATGATGCGTGTTATGATCACGAGGTCCTGGGTTCAAATCCTAGGTCGGACACTACATGTGTCCGACCTAGGATGTACATGTGTGTTTTGCTATAGAAATATTCCAGTATCAGTCCAGAGTCTAGCATAATGGCAACAGATTCACGCCCTATTACATGGCACCAATCATGATTGGCGAAAATTGGGTGTACCTTACACCTCTGCCACTCCAGCTTAGGAAAAATAGGTACAATGGTGTTTATTATTGTATTATTTTTAAATTAGGATTGAAGTTACTTACCTACATAATATAATTTGGACGCTTCACCGTCGCCCATATTCATAAGAATTAAAACAAAAGTTATTTTTCACGAAGAACAAAGTATTTGCAATTAGTTTCAGAGAGGTCGCGCGGACAGCCGACGGCCTCGCCCAATGTCAATTATCACAATGTGTGTCGAAATATTATGTATAGCGTTATATGTCGGACGTAATGACGTCACAAAACCAATTCTGAAGATATGATGGAGTGCCATGTTGTTTTTTTTTTTAATAAAACGTATCGCTACACTAATGGCAGTGATAGCCTAGGGGTTAGACAGTTGGACTAAAAAGGACGCAACTCTGTCTTTTCAAAAGCATGTGCGTATTTAAAATTAACTATCACTTGCTTTAACGGTGAAGGAAAACTTCGTGAGGAAACCTGCAAACCTAAGAGTTTCTCGAAGTTGTGTGAAGTTCGCCAACCCGCACTGGGCCAGCGTGGTGGACTATGGTCTAAACCATCTCAGTTTGAGAGGAGGCCCGTACCCAACAGTACGACAGTTTCTTAACAGGGCTAATATTATATTACATTATATTCATTCGAGAGCTGGGTATGTAAGAAGGAGAATGAAAGTAGGATAAATGCGGTGGAAATGCGAGCTCTGCGGAAGATGTGCGGAGTGAAGCTGACCGACCGTATTCGCAACAGCGTAGTAAGAAAGCAAATAGGTATGAAAGAGAATATCGGTGTAAAGATGAGAAAGGGTATGCTCCGTTGGTTCGGGCATATAGAAAGAATGTCCGAAGAAAGAATGACAAAACTGATATACAACGCGAAAGTGGAAGGATGTAGGTACCGGGGAAGACCTAGACTATCTTACCATGACCAAATAGACCGGGTCTTATCTGAAGGACAAGTCAGGAGTCTCCGTAACCGGCGAGCGTGTATGAGACGAATTATGAGAGTAGAGGAAGCCAGAGAGGTATGTAAGGAAAGAGCCTGTTGGAACTCTGTACTCTCTGCCTACCCCGTAAGGGATCTGGCGTGATGATATAGATAGATAGATAGATAGATTATATTCCTAACTAGCTGTTTCCCGCGGCTTCGCACGCGCGTATTTTGGAATTTGACAAAGGTAGGTAGGACTTTTTCGGATATCATTAATCCAAGACTTAAGAGACACCTTCATTTCAAGTTTTTTTTTAAATCCGTTCATCGGTGTTAATATGGAGAAATAAAAACAACTATCCCCCATGGATCTTGCATTTCCCGAGCTCAAAAGTAGCCTTAAACAATCTCTGAGAAATCCTCCATTTTTCAGTGATTGTGTATTCAATCGGTTCCGCCGTTCTGGAAATTAACACGGATAAACAATTTTTTTTATTACATTATATGCCTAATAAGGTTCAAATCTTAGGTTGGACAAATGAAGTTTTTCTAACGAAAAATTCCCAGTATGAGTCCGGAGTCTGGAATTGTGCCCGGTATATGGCAATATGCTTGCATGTTACATGGGACCTAACATCGTCGGCGGAATCGTTCAATTACAATTACCTATGCCTGAGTCGGTAATCTACTAAATTCTTTATGGTCTTATTAACAAATAACGACAAATGTTTCAAGTGGTTCGCCTATGGAAAACCATAAGGACACCACTGAATTAATAGATTATCAAAACTGCCAAAACCAAGGATTATGAAGTTAATGAACGACAATTTTACTATAACTGCAATAGCAGACTTGGCGCCCAAGAGTGATAATGGCATAGTCTCGCTCCCTAATACACTGGGACCCAGCATCGTAGGCAAAAACCTACTATATTGTTCTGTTTATACTTCTGCTACCCCACCTTGGGGAATATAGAAGAGAAGTACCCTTACCAGTAATTTCGTTCGCGTTATTTTCAGGTGTGTATTTCACAACATTAAGCTTTTTTTAAACAAAAAGTAGCTTAAAAAACGAATTCCTTGCCAAATTTCATCAAGATCTGTTTAGAGTTTTGGGCGTGAATAGGTAACAGACAAACAGACCGGAGTCACTTTCAAAATTATAACATTACCTAGAATAGATTTATTTACATGCTAGGTCAGCATAATACAAAATACAGAACAGTAACTCTATGGAGTCGCTCCGCCTATGCTAAGCTAGTGGATACAGCACTGAATGAAACTTGCCGGATCATCACGGGCTGCCTCAAACCAATTCCGGTAAAATTGCTGTACCCATTAGCTGGCATAGCGCCTCCAGATGTTCGCAGGGCTGTGGCGAGCTCTGTAGACAGACGAAAAATGGAAAACGACCCACAGCACTCAATGCAAGGCTATTCCCTAGTGCAGCAACGGCTGAAGAGCCGTATAAGCTTTACCAAGTATGTCGACCCATTAACTTTGGAGACATCAAAAGCGAGGTGCAACCTTTGAAGAGATGGAGTGTCCTTACATGGACATAAATTACCATGGCCGATCTAAAAGTGTGTTTGTGTGTTACCAGTGATGATATATGGATCAGAGACGTGGTCTCTTACTAAGTCGTGTTTAATAGGTCTCATAAAAAAGCTCAGAGTTGCTCAGCGAGCTATGGAGAGAGCTATGCTCGGCGTATCTCTACGCGATCGAATCAGGAATGAGGAGATTCGTAGAAGAACCAAGGTCACCGACATAGCCGTTAAGATTAGCTAGCTGAAGTGGTAATGGGCGGGCCACATAGCGCGTAGATCGAACGGGCGTTGGGGCAGAAAGCTTCTAGAGTGGAGACCACGTATTGGCAAGCGCAGCGTGGGACGACCGCCTGCCAGATGGACCGACGATCTTGTGAAAATCGCAGGAAGTCGTTGGATGCAGGTGGCATCGGACCGGTTACGCTGGAAAGCGATTGGGGAGGCCTATGTTCAGCAGTGGACAAGTATAGGCTGAGATGATGATGATGATGATCTAAAAGTCTTTAAATAGACTTCGGACTTAGGTTGGCCGAAGCAAGGAATACACGTTCAGGTAGAGACTTACAGACAATACCAATTTGAAGTGTTTGTGCGGTGTTAGCCAAACGATGGTCCACCTTACATCGTGATCTGCACCAACACCTGTACGCGGAAGGATTTGATAAATGCCACTGTCAATGCGGTCGTAGTGTCTGCCTTCTGGGCCATATCATATAGATTCGACATGTCTGCCATCGAAACGATAAGAAGATAATACAAAATAGACCGTAACTGATTTAAACAGCAACCAAAATGGTTTGATATTCTTTCAAGTATTTTATGACTATAATATAAGGTTATTTTAATTCATAAGAGGCACGCGGCCTTCGTGCAGGCGGGAGTGAGGTCGGGCGGAACTACGTGTCCTAATTGCAGTCGTGGTGCCAATAAAATATATAACTATTGTAAGGAATAGCGTGTGGAGTAAATAAAATATTTAATTTTAAAAAAACCTAACTCGTTGATTTATTCGTACACGTTCGGTGTTTTCGAGGTCCATGGTTAGAATTCTGTCTTGGACAGAGTTATTGAATTCTTTTCTATTAAAAAAATTCTAAATAGCAGTATAGAGTCTGGGATTCCTGCTTTGTATGAAAACATAGGCTCGCCCACTTTTACATCGTCGGTGAAATGTGGGTGTACACTGTAACCTCTTCCACCTCCAAATAGGCGATATAGGCGTGATGGTGTTTAATTCATAAGTTCTATGGACAAATTTACGGAAAAAATATTCGAAAAACGCACGGAGTCAGATAATATGTGTTATCTTATTCTTATTATCCATTTCTTAATGTGGTTTAAGTACAGACGAGTCGAATGAGACAATCCACTCAGCTTATACTTTAGACCACAGACGCTGTGCGGTTCCTAAACAAACATGGCCGAATCAGTTTGTAAATAAATATGACTGCATTGCAACGGTGATCTAAACAAACACGTAATCAATGTCAGAACTTACTTCCACGTCTAAAGAAAAACGAAACAAATGCTCAAAGAAAATGACCTGTAAGAAATGATATGGCTAAATGCTATGGGAAATCTGTACTCTCCGCCTACCCCGCAAGGGGTACTGGCTTGATGGTATATAGAGAAAAACAGAGAAAGAGAGAGGGAGAAAGTGAGAAATGTTCAAAGAAAAGAGTTCTGAAACCAATTCTAATAAATGTTTCCAAAAAAAATCCCTAGATGACGTCTTTTAAGGAAAAGTCTTTCGTAATTAGCGACAATCCTACTGCCGTAAACAATGATGATGATCTCCTTCCATGTATATACACCATAAATCCTTCCTTTTAAATACAGATACCGCACACAGCCCCACGGCGAAACACCTAGTTCATGCTTTCGCCTCCTTTAAATTTACCCTTCCAACTTATGAGAAGTTCTGGATCTCTCACCCTTCTTGTCCGAAGAAGCAGCATAGAGCATTTGGCCAACAGTGTAATTTCTCATTCATACACACACACTGATAAAAGGACAGCAGTATTCTACCAACGTAGCAACATAGCAACCTACTCGTCGTCCCTCTAAATACTTATCAACTGTGAGAATAAAAACGTACTTTATTACACATTGAAACTACATTTCAAAGCAATATTAATTACCTCACTAAACAGATCATAGCGGATATTACGTCAGACTATTTACGTTAACATCTCCTGCCCTCGCAGGCTGATAAAAGTGTCAGTGTCAACCACATTGACAGATGAACTCAAATTAGATACTCACGATGGGGACATACAGAAAACGTACACGAGGTGTAAATGTATTGAGTGCAGAAAATTGTACGGCCTACAATACAAGCTAAAGTAGTGTCCAACTGAAACAAGTTTTTACAGTCGAAACCGAAAGTCTTTCATATTCTTTCAGTTTCGGCAGAAACCAAAACTGAATGTTCCTTTTGACGCAATTTTGTATTTTGTTTAAGTTTTGTTGAATAATACCCCCTAAATGGGATTCCATACCGCAAATAAAAAAAAACGATTTGTGGCAGCATGAACGCGGGGGAAACGTGTAAGCGCCCTGCTAAGCCGATGAAAATCAAATTAAAAATCAAAATCGCTTCCTAATTCCGGCTTTCAACCAACATTTTTTCAGTTTCAGTGGTAGTTTCGGCATCTTTTCTGTCGAAATCTAAATTACGCTGAAACTTTAATTAGGCACTGAAACTTCCCGAAACCGTAAGTTCGGTCAGATAGTAAAAAGGAATAGCCGTGGAGTTGTTTGTCTATCTTCTTCCTTCCACACAAATAACATTCAGAACGGGTGATTATGTTATCACTAGTTTTTTCCGTCTTAATAATTAGTCGTTCTATGTATCAGCACACCAGATCTCTTGCGGGATAGGCAGAGAGTACAGAATTCCAAAAGTTCTTTCCTTACAGACTTCTCTGCCTTCCTCTGATCTAATTACTGCTATTATTCACTCTGTCACTGTTCCATGTTATGCAAAAATTGCTCAATATAAGTAATTGTAACAAAAGGACAACGAGACGTTAGCCCAAACGGGTAAGGTTGTTGGTGTCAGTCGGGTCGCGGCGCTCGCAAAAACATTTGACACCGGCCAAATTTTGTATGCATTGTGTCATGCTGAATGACGATAGCTCCGGTGATATATAAGTATGTCGTGGGCATTTTGTTGCTTCTGAATATTTATGAGGTGTCCAAAATACCAGAGTCAGTAAGTATCAATGTTTTATAAATAAAGTTCTAATTTTTTTCTTTGAGTATGACCTGATATTTCACCTCAATTTGTGAGAGAAGGCCTTTCCCCAGCAGTGGGACAGTATTGACAGGCTATTGTTATTTTTACTTCTATCTATATTTATCTTCACGCCAGGTCCCTTGCGGAGTGGGCGGAGAGCAATTTTTTAACTCTCTGAATTATAATTATACATCAGACGACTCCTTAGCCTAGTTGTTATAGAGTAGGCAGCTTCTCTTTAACGAGCGACCCCGAGGATGACGGCGGCGTGGTGTGGTCCACGTCGCCGTGAGCACCGCGTCGGTGCAGGGGGAGCATCATATCTCTGTCATCAAGTCTTGTGTCATCAAGTCTCCCCCCGATGACGGGCTCTTCAGAGCGCGGGACAAGAGGGGTACCGGTGCGTTCCATACGGAGATCCCGGAGCCCCTCCAAAGTGCTGATGTCGGCACCCTGGAGTTTTTAGTCGCTAGGAATCCGACACGCCCCGCGAACTTCCCCCGAGGCTCGCGGAAGTCATATGCAGGATTTTTACCTACAAAAAAAAAACTAAAAAAAAGAGTAGGCAGCTTCGGGACAAATAGTCACGGGTTCGATCACCGCATGGAAAAAAACATTAGTGGCTAACATTTTTTTATATCGATTAGGGTGTATGTGCATGTATTGTAAACAAACGAACTGACCCACGATAGCAAATGACTGCATTCCACTTTTAATGGATATGGCAGATTAACAAATGAAATCAAAATCGACGGCACACTAATCTCACCCAAATCGCACTTGTTCGACAATTAGTTTATTACGTGCCTTTTCCCAAAGAATTCTATACTACCAAGAAACCCTATCACAATCGCACTTGACCGATTATTTAAATCTATATACAAGTTAATAAAACTATATCAATAAATATTCACACGACGCGACAAAAACTAGATGAATGCAGACTATTAATAAATCAGTTAATATTTCATTTGCAATATGCATACATAGTACCTGTGTTTGCACATTTGACCTGCATCGAGAGAGCAGGGTCACTAGCAAGGACGGAACACAAAGGTGTAACTGCCATTTGTCAACTGAATGCCGATAATTACCTGTCAGTAGCCACTTAATGGAAAATTAATGGGCGTAATTAAATGAGGGGATATAACGAGTCGCTTTCACTACACTTGGTTAAAAATTAAATTTATGTGGATATTGCTTTATGAGGTGGATGGCCGCCTTGTTGGTCTAGAAATGATCCGTGTAGAGATCCCGAAGTCCTGATTCGAATCCTATAGCGGAAAAAGTGTATCAGTCCTGACTTCGACATTTGTATCCGATATAATAGCATAAAGCTAGCCGCTTATTGATGGAACCTTACATTGTTGGCGAAAAGTAAATGTGCGCAGTACTTTTTTGTCACCTGTGTCCTATGTGATTGGGGACAAGACTATTATACCCGGCACAGTCCCAGACTCTGGACTGATGCTATAAATTATTTATAGAAAAATTACATTTTATATCACCCAGGATTCGAACCCCCGTGATCGCTGCGCACATTATTTGCCACTAAACCAACGAGGAAGTCACTGTTGTATGAAATAATTTTGATTAATATTATTAGATATGCGCTCCGGACCGACGAATGGCAGGGAATCGCGCAGAACTATGAGAAGTGGCAGAATCTCGTTTCGGACGCCAAGATTCAGTTTGGGTAGTTGAGCCAACGGAGTAAGTAGTATTATTATAAGATGTAAATTTCAAAACTGGTACCTTTATTGTATACGCCTACACACAGCTGTGGATAGGAACAGAATAATTCAAGGATAATGTTTAGGCATTTTGGCGCTGATTAACATCTAATACTGACAGGTCACTCAACACCACACACAACTCGCCCTTTCACCCGACCTCGGCAACCAGCGTCGTGTGTCCATTAAAACGAAATACATTTCAGTCATATTGTAGTTATTATTTTAACCAGAGGATTTAGCCTAATGTTAGCGTAACGCTATCGAGATGACATGCCATCCTTTTCACACTAACGATTCACTAAATAGAGATGAACGTGTTTACCCGGCTTTATGAAAGGCAATCAAAGAGTTTAAGCACCAAAAGATTGACGTTAAGGGCCTACCATGATCAACCATGAGAGAAACAGTGATACAACTATTTAACAAATGAATAATAGGGGACGGTTATATTGAGGGGGCGCTCGGAAATAAACGATGTGCCTATGTACAAAAACAAATTTATCATTTTCTAAACTAAACAACACTATGACATAAAAAAGCTGTTCTACAAAAACTTTGCTACAATTAATTTCTACCATCATTTCAGCCTATACTTGTCCACTGCTGAACATAGGCCTCCCCCATCGCTTTCCAGCGTAACCGGTCCGATGCCACCTGCATCCAACGATTTCCTGCGATTTTCACAAGATCGTCGGTCCATCTGGCAGGCGGTCGTCCTACGCTGCGCTTGCCAATACGTGGTCTCCACTCTAGAATCTTTCTGCCCCAACGCCCGTCCGATCTTCGCGCTATGTGGCCAGCCCATTGCCACTTCAGCATGCTAATCCTGAGGGCTATGTCGGTGACCTTGGTTCTTCTACGAATCTCCTCATTCCTGATTCGATCACGTAGAGAAACGCCGAGCATAGCTCTTTCCATAGCTCGCTGAGCAACTTTGAGCTTTTTTATGAGACCTATTGTAAGAGACCACGTCTCTGATCCATATGTCATCACTGGTAACACACATTGACTAAAAACTTTAGTCTTTAGGCACTGAGGTATTTTGGATGAGAAGATGTTGCGCAGTTTCCCGAACGCTGCCCAGCCGAGTTGGATTCGTCGATTGACCTCTCTCTCAAAGTTGGACCTACCTAACCGGACTGCCTGTCCCAGGTAAATGTATTCGTCGACAACTTCAAGAGTAGAGTTCCCAACGGTGAGTGCGGTGGGTACGACATGGACATTAAACATTATTTTTGTTTTGTCCATATTCATTTTAAGACCCACTTGTTGGGATACTCTATTGAGGTCACCGAGCATTCGTCCTAGATCTTCCAGCGACTCCGCCATGACCACAATGTCGTCGGCAAATCGAAGGTGAGTGATGTATTCGCCATTGATGTTGATGCCAAGTCCTTGCCATTCCAAGAGCTTGAAGGCGTCCTCTAAGGTGTCCGTAAGCAGTTTCGGAGAAATGACGTCTCCCTGTCTTACTCCTCTTTTTATGGGGATCACCTTCGTGCACTGCCCCTGTACTCGGACTGACATGGTGGCGTTATTACTGCGTTATCACTTCGATGTACCTATAGTCAAAGCGGCATCGCTGGAGAGATCTAAGAACCGCCCAAGTCTCGATCGAATCAAAGGCTTTCTCATAGTCCACAAACGCCAAGCATAGAGGCCGATTATACTCCTCAGTCTTCTGTATAACCTGCCGCAGCGTATGTATGTGGTCTATGGTACTAAAACCTTTCCGGAAACCGGCTTGTTCGGGAGGCTGGAAGTCATCAAGCCTTCGTTCGAGACGATTCGTAATGACTCTCGAAAACAACTTATAAACATGGCTCAGCAGTGTGATGGGCCTATAGTTCTTCAATAAAGAATTATCACCTTTCTTGAAAAACAGCACCACCACACCCCTGTTCCATGCTTCCGGCGTTTTCCCTTCAAGCAAGACGGAATTAAATAGCCTCTGAAGGACTTTAAGTACCGGCGATCCGCCCGCCTTCAGAAGTTCTGCAGTAATTCCGTCTTCACCCGGCGCTTTGTTGTTTTTTAGTTGTTTGAGAGCCATCCTAATTTCGCACAGGCTGATGTCCGGGATATCTTCAGTGCAGTGTCGGGTTAGCTTGGCTCTTGGGTCTTTTACCAAGTCAACAACAGGTTTAGCTACTGAGGTATATAACTGTCCATAGAACCTCTCTATCTCCCTGAGCACCTCTGACCTATTTGACGTTACGTTTCCGTCCTCCGTCTTCAGCTTCGTCAACTGGCTCTGCCCAATAGACGCGTCTCTTGCGAACACTTTAGAGCCCTTGTTCTGCTCTATGGTCTCCTCAATACGCCTTGCATTGAAGGACCGTAAGTCGTGTCGCAAGGACTTCAATATCTGTCCATTAAGCTGCCTATAGGACTTAGCATCATCGGAGGTTTGGAGCGTCATGGAACGTCGCTCAGCCATGAGGTTTCGGGTGTAGTCAGATAGTTTTTGAGGCCTATTTTTATGGTGGGTCTTAAAATACTTGGACCCGACCGTATGAACAGTCTCTACCAGCCTGTTGTTGATTTCGTCCACTGATGATAATTTCTATGTTTTAAGGTAATTTCTATTGACTATTTCTTAAATGTTTAGCGTTGTAATCAGAAAATATATAGTAATAGAGATGACTCTAGATTTGTTTTATTGAGAAAAAATCTTTTTACCAGAACTTAAAATATAGAGTCAAAAATTATATTCCTAAATATTAAGTCTCTAATCAACATACTTCTTGAAGGGTATACATATAAAACACGTGTATTTTCGAGGTAGCTCCTTAACGTGACGCAAGCGAGATGATATGCTATCATGACACAACTTTACAAATTTACTGAATAAACATGAACGTGACAGCACGTTTTCTCGACAACGTTACGCTAAAGTCAATCTGTTTATACTAACAAAGGATTGCTAGTAATGATCGCTAGTAGCGATTTTTTAACTGTAGCATGTAACATACTTCAGTCGCTAAAATGTCTAGAAATATATCTATATCATCACCCCAGATTTCCTGTGGGGTAGGCAGAGTGTACAGAGTTCCAAAAGTTCTTTCCGTATAGACCTCTCTAGCTTTCTCCACTCTCATAGTTCGTTTCATACTAGCTCGCCCCTTACGGAGATTCTTGAGTTGCTCTTCAGATAAGACACGGTCTTTTTGCTGATGTTTAAAAATCTATTTCTATCTATATCATCACACCAGATCCCTTGCAGGGTAGGCAGAGAGTACAGAGTTCCAACAGGTTCTTTCCTAACATACCTCTCTGGCTTTCTCCACTCTCATAGTTTGTCTCATACACTCTTATGACTAAAAATAATACTGCATATTTCTTAAAGTGCGGAATTTTAGGTGTATTTTGTAATAAATGTTCAATCTCGCTCCGCCGAAAGGATCACGTTGCGTTAAGGTCACAGCATTCGGTATTCGCGCTGTTTGTAAAACAACGCACGCGTGCATACCGAGCGTGGAATGTTACGTTTTCACTGCGTACTCATGTCTGGGAATAATGTGTGCGAGATCAATGTGGAAGACCGTTTGACGTAAAGCCGGTGTAATAGATTTATTTACGCTTTCTTTTTTTAAGTGTTTTTCGAGAATAACGTAAGCGAAATAAGTTTAAGCAAACACTTATTTATGTACATTATCTGAATAATGGCATAAAAAACTGCAATATGATAGAACCAAGCCGAATAGTTGAACCTCTTCTGGTACAGTCGCCTGTGTAACAAGAAATAACATTTATAATAGACATGAATTTTATTTGACAAAAGAAATTACAATCGAAGATCATCTCCCCAAACTTGTACTTGTGCCAAGATCAGGGCGTGTGCCACCATCTCCTTAACAAAGATATTATAATCTTGCTTTCGTATAAGAAAGAGATGTGGAAATACGTATTGATAGCTCTGTCTCTTTTTAACGACAAACAAAGATAATCGTTTTGCTAAAGAGATTGTGTTAATGATTCCCTCCTGATCCCAATCCAAAATTATTTTTGTACTATTAATACACTCTCCAGTATTTTGGCCTAGAAATATGCCCACTGGAATAGTCACCAAAACAGTACACACACAGAACAAGTTGACAAACTACGCACCAACATAAATTCGCACATATCAACCATGTGCTTATAATTATGACAGAAACCCGTTTGATTTTGATATCCACATTTAGATGTCAAACATGCAATAAAGTATGTTTATGCGTCCTGTACATAATGGTTTCCGTTAGGCAAATTGTGTATTAAACAAATTCATTAACGAGAAATGCCAAGTTACAAAATACCTTGTACAGTCGCGTAAGTTTTCAGTCAAGATGGAACTTGGTATGTTCTGTGTCAGCCATGCTTTAACTTAAATTGCACGTGTTGTCACTTTTTTAGCTAACTGATTGAATTAGCTTATTTATGATTTATTGAAATAAACCACATTTGCCCAGCATTTGGGCAGTGTGCGTATTACAATAGTTAATGATAATTTCACCCTCTTTTCGGCAAGAGAGAGAGGAGCGAGTATTGTTATTCCTAACATTGGGCATTGCATTTCAATTTATTGGTTTTTTTTTCTATATATATAACCACGCCAGAACTCTTGCAGTGTAGGCAGAGTTGCAACAGGTTCTTTCCTTAGAGACCTTTCTGGCTTCCTCTATCTATCTATCTTTATCATAACGCCAGATCCCTTGCAGGCAGAGAGTACAGAGTTCCAACAGGTTCATGCCTTACACACCACTCTGGCTTCCTGCACTCTCATAGTTCGTCTCATACACGCTCGCCGGTTACGGAGACTCTTGACTTGTCCTTCAGATGAGACTCGATCTATTTCGGTTCTATCGGTCTTCCTCTACTCTTATGTTTTATTTTTAACTAATAATGTATGCTGTTGATCGCTGAAATCCTTAACAGCTCGCTTATCTCGTTGTCCACTATACTTCGATAACAACTGTAAATATGGTGATATTGCTTACGTAATCCAGGAGTGGTTAACTGTAGTTGTAAAGTTACGGTGTTGATAAGAGAGGAAGCACTTAGTATTTTTATCGGTGTCTTAAAGGCAGTTTGATGGTGCCTTTTGAGTGTAATCAAAGTTATCATCTACCATATTAGCGGCAACAATGTATATTACGCTAAGGCTCGATAGCGTTAACACTTTTATACACCGAAGACTACTTATCCATAATTATGTCATGATACTGCCATAAGGAAGTTTTTAAGTGTGTAATTCAAGTTAGTTATACGTTCCAGTAATTACACATTTAATATTTTATATTAACAAAATGAATATTAAACCAATTAAAGCGATAGAAATCAGAATGGAAGAATTAGCAGTGTTTAAGTTGAGGTCAAACATTCATTAATATTTATGATGCTCCAGTTTTTACTTATAGTTCCAATGTGCTTATCAAATGATTATAATACAAACTGTTTTCTTATCTTTCATTAATATAAAATCAAAACTTGTTTTATTTATATTTCGGTTACGAAATAGCTATTGTAAAGAAACAAAGGATTAATATTTTAATTAATTCAAGGTCAATGTATTTCAACATCAGCAAATAACGAAGTCAATAACAAACGTTTGCATTTTTCCAATGAATTGTACCTCCCACATGAAAAAATTATACAAAGCAAACAATGTTACATAGATTTCGAATCACAAATTCCTAATACGTCGAACCGATACAACCGGTCGCTTCGTTACGTCCACTGATCGCGATTAAATGTCAATTAGACCCATTGTCGCACTCGCCCTCATAAATAACCTAACAGTCAATCTGGTACAATCCGGTCCAATCTAGTTCGGTACACTCACGTTAACGACTCCGCATTCGACACCGCTGACACTCAACGTCCTTAAAAGACGCGTCACTGTCTCATTTACTTCACGCTCGAAAAATAAATTGTACCGAGAATTTAAATTGAGAGATTTCCAGCGGATGGAATGCGGTGACCTTTACTGAACTGTCAAAGTTGATGTATTATAGGAAATTCAGGTAATTTGGCAAAGATTGATGGATTGAAACTGGAGTGTTATTTAAATAGGTAGAATCTTACAGATACTGTATGCATGCGCAGTCCAAGAGAGGATTATGGGGATTACACCACAAGAATAGAGATTGATAATCAATAAAAATACAATTCAAAACATCTATTAGCTAAATATCTCCGAACAGCGTTTCTCAAATAAGTTGAAACCTTTTAAAATCAATAATAATAAAACTGTCACGCCTACATTTCTCAATATAAAAGGGAGCGAACTTATTGCCTTTTTTCGGACACAATTCCAGTTTCCGAACTTTTTAAGAAGTGTTAGACGAAGAACCTTCTCTAGGTAACACGAAACCAGCTTATTATCCACAACTAACCAACATTATCAACACAAATCATCACCGAAAGACGGGGGGCCTGCACACTATGGCCCGTATTACAGATCAAAACACAGTCGTCAATATAGTTTTAAAACTAACGTTTTAGCAGTTTTAATCATCAATTCAAAACTAGATTAACGAATAATTTACGTTCTGTAATACGGGCCTATGTCTCCTCGAGGTCGCCACTCGAGAATCTTTCTGAATATATATTCACTGTAATAAATAAAAAAGAAGGCCTATCTGGGCCGACCAATTGGCTGCCGACCGGTTGATCGTCTCTGGTATCGCTCGAAGTTATCGTGGCCAGGTATCGTGGTTGAGTCTACGTGAGCTCCGCCGAAGACTGGCAGGGAATCACGCAGAACCGTGAGAAATGGCAGGATCTGGTTCGGGAGGCCAGGATTCACTTTTGGTCGCTGAGCCAACGGAGTGAATAAATAAGAAATAAATAAATTCACAAAAACATAACATTCTCATTGGAGATATAAACACCGTCACGCCTATATTCCCCAGAAGGGGTGGCAGAGGTGTACTGAGTACACCCACGTTTCGCCGACGATGTTAGGTACCATGTAATAGCGAGCTTATTGCTATATACCGGGCACAATTCCGGACTCCGGACTCATACTGGGAATTTTTCGTTAGAAAAACTACATTTGTCCGACCTAGGATTTGAACCCAGGACCTCGTGATCACAAAGCGATGCGCTTTGCCACCAGACCAACGAAGCAGTCGAGATCTAAACCTACTATATAGATATATAGTAGGTTTAGATCTCAGTAGGTTAGATAACCTACTATATTTAAAAGAAAGATAATGTCTTCATTCCGATCTATGGACCTATTTTATGGGCCGTTAGATCAAATTCTAGTCCACGACAACTATAAAAGCCATAATTTTGCCACTAAATTTTTTACTGTCATGTATATTTTGATAATATTTGACCAATTACAATGTCGTTAAATATGATGAGCCATAAAAAATCGTATTAAATGTGGTTCTGGAACCAGATGTGTGTTTTCGAAGAAAATTACATATTACTACAGAGGACTTAGTGCAAAACGATTGAAGTTATTATGACGCGTAGTGAGTAAACGTGCTGTTTCGTTCGTGTTTATTTAATAAATTACAGTATGACAAGGATGGGGTATCAACTCGCTAGCGTCACGCTAATGACCAAATTTTCGTGCTAAGCCCTCAGGGCTCTTATTCGCTATGACCAACTAACATTGAGAGATTGCAGAGTTCCAACAGGTTCTTTCCTTACAGACCTCTCTCGCTTTCTCCACTCTTATAGTTAGATACATTATTCGTACTCGATTACCGAACAAAGTTTGGATATACATACGCATCTATACTTTCTGTAAGGAAAGAACCTGTTGGAACTCTGTAATCTCTGCCTACCCCACAAGGGAACTGGCGTGATGATATAGATAAATCTATACTTTCGTAGAAGCAGCTATAGAAATGATCCCAGATTATGGTAGATCTAGTAAGCTGTAGCATTTTCGCTAGACTTTGGTTAGAGTTGGATCGAACTAAACCACACCTTTGCTCTTATTTTTCGGGCTGTTTTTCGGACAGTCACTTTTAAACTTATAATATATCGATACTACATGTAATACCATATGTTTTTTATTAAAAAAACACGTAGACCCACACTAGGAATGATTTCCGTATCGTTGGTGCGTTTATAAACTTGAAATTCAAACACACAAACGCACAGACCGAAACTAAATAGAAGTAGGTCACACAAAGATTTGTCCCGTGCGGGAATCGAACCCGTAATACCTCCATCGAGGGTGGACCGGCTCAAGCTCTTAACTACACACACACACACCGTCATGCTTATTCCCGATCGGGGTGGCCGATATGTACTGAGTACACCCACTTTTTGCCGACGATTTTAGCTCCCATGTAATAGGGGGCGAGCCTATTGACATATACCGGGCATAATTCCAGACTCCGGACTCGCACTGGGAATTTTTCGCTAGAAAAACTACATTCGTCCGACCTAGGTTTTGAATCACGATCACAAAGCGATGCGCTTTGTGATCGAGGCAGCTCTTAACTACTGAACTAAATTGTCTGAATTTCTTCCTTGATTATCCATTTCTTTCTCGACTTAACTAAGTTTTGGTAGAATTTAAATTAAATTTCAATATCTTCGTAGCAGCAATTCACAAACACGCAGTCGGAGAAACTACACCACAGTTCAACGACCGTCCGCGTACGCAGTTTTGTGCAACCCGAGCAAAAGTTGCTTAGGTATTCTGGTCAGTGGCGTCGACGCTGACATGTCGACCTCGATCTGACCCGCGCTAGGTAAACGACCCAGCTATATAGAGCAACGCATTAAGGACATTCCGAATCTTACTTAACTACAACTTAGTACTTCTTGGTGTTACGAAATTCGGAGCGAATTATGTGTGAGATACAATTTGGTAATATCAAGCGTTAGCAGTTACGCTTGGCAAACTCAAACTCAATTTATTTAGTATAGCTATTCCCGCTTCGTACGCGGTCGACAACAGCGCCACCTACCAGGTCTATGTTACTTCTTGATAAGGTAGCTTTCTAATAGTGAGATAATTTTTGAAATCGGTCCATTAGTTTTTGAGTTTACTCGTTACAAACATAAAAATACAAATCTTTTCTGTTTATAATATTAGTATAGATAAGACACTTGTCAATTTACATTTCTTTTGTAAAGATTTCCTTACTATGCTATTTCTTTGATAAGCTTTTAATCACGGACGATTTAGTGCAATAGTTAGAGCTTAAGCCCCTCCGCCGTCTAATAGTTGAGGGTTCGATTCCCGCCGACAAATCTTTGTGTGACCCACAATAATTTGTTTTGGTCTGGGTATTTGTGTATGTGAGTTTCATTTTGAAAACGCACCCATGACACAGGAATAAATCTAGTGTAGCGCTACGTTTTTTTTAAAAAAAATCTTGCAATGTTCATATGTCAGTTTGCTTGATCCATTTTTCAAGCAATTGGAGGTAGCAGATGGAGCTGAAATTTTGTAAACATATGTAAGTTTGGTGACAATTCAATAATATTATGGTACCATGGACCTGGACTGATGATGGAGTCGGAAGGTGGCCATAGAAACATGTAAACTATACGACGTATCTCCCTCGTATTTAGACTTGTTAGATTGGTATTGACACATAATAAGATAGTGTTTAGGGTCTGACGATAAAGCCGAAAGGTGGCCAATGGCGGTTCCAACTACTGAATATAACCAGTACATTCATTAACAATCTTTTGCGAATAGAGCCTAATTTTTGGAAGTTAGGGCTAGGTTCCCCCTTAATATACAAGGCGCTCAGCAAATCGAACCCCGAACTTTCGCCTTCAAATTCCAAAATTCAGTACCTATCAGATGCAATTTGGGCTTAGTTTTCAGTTTAAAGATAAAGATTCAAAGTGAGGCGTTGGGTTCAAAGCTAAAATTAAACCTCAAATGTATGTCTTGATATACATAATCTACACACATGTTCCTAAGCTGCGGTCACACTGATCAGGCGATTGCGATGCGACTGTGGACTGCGATTCTACTCAGACTCAACTTCAAACGCAAATCCTTAATTTTCTGTAAGCCCTGCGGGGATATTTGCTAATTGGAATTTTTAAGATCTAACTCAGATAAGTTAGATCTGTGTGATTAGTAGAAACTAATCATACACCAAATCCGAACGCAGTCTTCACTACGAAGATCCGACAAGCAACTCAGCGGATACGTATTTTTATTTAATTTCCTTTTTTTTGTTTTTTTTTCTTATTGTATATGGGCACCATGTGTCCCTCTACCTGTATGTTATCACGCCAAATCTCTAACGTGATAGGCACATAAAGGTCACGGATTTATGATCTATCAGTGTCTTAAAACCGAGATATGAGACCAATTATTAATTACTTATAAGAGCCCTCAAAACCAGCCTCTTGTAAATAACAATCCATTAATTAGGCAATGTGAGAAATTATTTTTGTTCGCAATATTTGGTCGTATTGCGTCGCAATCGCTTTACCACTATGCCCCGGCTTTACAACAGATTTCAAATTCCATTTAGTATGTAAACCTTATTTACAAAGACTTAGAAAGGTTTTGCGTTTGGTAATCGGATTTTCCTTAGTTTGGGTATAAAGAGTGTAACGCCATAAATTTTATGATTAAGACATAAACATTTGAATATGGTAGCAAGAATGCTATTCATTTGTTAATTATTTTGATCGTAAAAAGATATTGCATGTAAAATAGTTACTGAGTTACGACTATTATTGGTACTTAAATTTAAAGGTACAGTGGACATTATAGCGGTTAGATAAGTACTTACTGCTGTAATCAGTAATATAACTGTATTGCTATTTCGACATAAATGGCGAATATTGTATTAATATTTATGTAACAAAATAAAAATGTGCATGAAAGAAATAGTTCAAATTTTATTATACACCGCGTTATTTTAGTCGTCCTAGCTCTAAAGCCCAGGTGATGTATCCAATGCATACTGTTGACTGGTACTAAAGTAAATGAAAAAAAGAACACTTTCATACGCAACATCTTCATAACAATACTTATTTAAACAACGCCTTCAAAAGTTCTTGCCCTTCCAAACTAAAATAAGCCTTATTGAGTTCTTAGATTTACGCGAATATTACACATGAAATAAAACTATTTTACGGATTTTATCGCCGAGCTTCAACATGTCAAGCAAGTCCTGCACGACAATAAGCTTCGAGTCCCACGCCAACGTCATAGTGACCGAGTGAAACCAGCCACAGTTGAGCGTCTCCCTGCTGTACTACCTTACATGAGAGGAGTCACGGACAAGATTGGCTACATCTTGAAGCGTGCTTCGATTAAAACATTTTTTAAGCCGCCAAAGAAGATCAGTCAATTTTTACCATCTGCCAAGTGTCAGATCCCTCTACAAGATGCAGGAGTTTACAAGCTTGATTGTGAATGTGGTCTCTCTTATATAGGACAAACAAAAAGACCGGTAAAAACTCGGGTTAAAGAACACATAGCTGACCTAAAACACCGTCGCTCAAAGAAGTCTGCAGTCTGTGAACATGTCCTTGACCGCACCCGCCATAACATCAGATTTGATAGACCACAAATCCTCGTGAAAGAACACCGATTCCTACCAAGGATGGTTCGCGAGGCTATTGAAATTAAAAAACATCCTAATTTCAATAGAGAAGATGGCTGGGTGCTTCCATCGTCTTGGGATCCGGTAATTAATATAATCAAATCCAAAACCAAGCATAACACTGCAAGACCTCAAGACACCGTGAGCTCATTCTGCGTAGATCGGACCAACAACAACAAAAATAGTTAAGAAGTTTGAGGGTACCCCGGAACAACTATGCCTATTGGACGTCTAACACCTCAGTCCCTCCCGTGACCATGGGTGCTGCAAAGCACTCGAAACGTCGGGAACTAAAAATAAAAAAATAAACCGCGATAAAATCCGTAAAATAGTTTTATTTCATAAAATAAGCCTTGCTCAGTCTCTTCTCCTACCACTTCTAGACTATGGTGATGTCTGTTTTCTTGATGCCACTGAAGAGCTAGTTAATAAGCTAGAACTTTTGCAGAATCTGTGTATCCGCTTCATTTTCGGTCTCCGTAAATATGATCATGTATCAGAGTTCCGAAGAAAATTGAAGTGGCTGCCTATTCGGCAACGCCGGGACTCACATATCCTTTCTCTTCTCTTTTCCGTCCTTCATAACCCCAAAGCTCCTATTTATCTACGTGAGCGTTTTGACTTTCTTGTCCCCAAGGATAGGGCCTGTCGTACTGCTACTTCTCTCCTTCTTCGTGCTCCTCTTCATTCTTCCAGTTGCTATGATAGGTCTTTTACTGTTCGTGGAGTGCGTCTTTGGAACTCACTCCCACACGCTATACGCACAAGCTCCTCTCTGGACATCTTCAGGAGAAGAATCAGGGAACATTTCCTATCTGATTGCTGATACACATTTGTAATATAATATACTATGTGTATTTTTATGTATGTTTATTTTATAAATTATATATATTTAGTTTTGTATAGTATGTATTTTATTTATATTTATGTTTATTTTATTGTATGTTTTAATGTGTAATTGTATAACTACCCTCTTATTAACATTCTCATCTCTCAACACTTAAAGGTTCGCTGGAAGAGAACTCATATTTTGAGTTAAGCTCGCCTTTGTATATCACCTGTGAAATTACAACTGTAAATGTACTGTATACAATAAACGATTAAATAAATAAATTTAATGCATAGAAATACACCTATACCAAATGTGTACCAACCGCAAAATGACATTGAAGGGCGGCGCAGGTCGTCAGCTGGCCGATAGATATCTTCGGTGTTCCGGGTTTTCATACAAAATATGATATTCGGATAGGTCAGTAGGTGGATGTTACTTATTGAAGTTTTTTTATTCATCGTTTTAATACCAATGAACGACCTGGGCTTTCGCTTCAGAACGACTAAAATTACACCCTGTATAAATCGAGTAGCAGTATTTTATTTAAATCAATCAAATATTAACCATTGCCAATCATCGGCGTTTAACTGCTTTCGACTCTACTACAATACTAAAACTGCTTCAGCTGCTCTGCAGTTAAGATTGGCTTTTTGCGATTTTTTCCAATAGAATTGGGTCTTTCGATTGGGTCATTCGACACACTTTTTTTACAAAAAAAAAAAACATATTTATTCCTGTGTCGTGGGTGCGTTTGCACACTTAAAATTCACATAAATAAATACCCACCCCGGAACAAATAATTGTGCGGCACACAAAGATTTATCCCGTGCAGGAATCGAAACCCGCGACTATTAGACACAGTGGGGGGAGCGGCTTAAGCTCTCAACTACTGCGCTAAATCGTCCGTTTCTTTTTAGTTGTACATGTAAAAAATAAACTATTTTTCTTTCTTTCTATACAATTACAATATCGAAACAGCTAAAGATCGTAGATTGGCGTCAGTTGAGATTCTACTTTTTTTTTTAAATTCTTAACGCTTTGGTCCTTTTACAACCAGAGGGCTGGAGAGCACGTACAGATTGAGGTTAGCATGACGCTATCGAGTTGATATGCCATCCTTTTCAAACTACAAATTTACTAAATAAAGATGAACGTGAAAGCACGCTTTTTAGCCAACGTTACGATATCTTCAAGTGGGTTGTGCTTGACCCATTCTCTACCTTAACTACTCAGAATTTTTCTACATAGATAGGTCCACTGACAACCAGCCTAGAAGTAGCTCCCTTGTAACCACTCTTAGAACAAACCAATTTTCCAACAGCCGTCACACAACAAAGCTTCACAAACGATTACCCACGAAAACATGCCAATCCAACCGATCCATCTAACATAACTGTAGACAAAGCATACGACGTGACCCGTGTGTGGATAATTGTCAGGCATTACGGCTGACAAAAGAATTGGGAGTCGCCACGCAAGCCGCCGTGAAATTGCGCCGTTTTAAATACTTTCTACGGCTGAAGCGGTTGTATACTTATTTGCGGTTTTATTATATTTTAGAACAGATAAATATGTTTTACTGGCCATATTAAAAAAAAAACGTAGCTCCACACTAGGAATTATCCCTGTTTTGTAGGTGTGTTCACGGACATGAAACTCACATACACAAACATCCAGACCACAAATATTTGTGGGTTGAAACAAAGATTTGTCCAGTCTTCATCAGCATCATCTCAGCATATACTTGTCCACTGCTGAACATAGACCTCCCCAATCGCTCTCCAGCGCAAGTGGTCCGATGCCACCTGCATCCAACGACCGCCTGCGATCCCTACAGATCGTTGATCTGTCTGGTAGGCGGCCGTCCCACATTGCGCTTGCCTATACGTGGTCTCTACTCTAGAATCTTTCTGTCCGAACGCCCGTCCGATCTTCGCGCTATGTGGCCTGCCCATTGCCACTTCAGTTTATTAAACCTATGGGCTATGTCGGTGACCTTGGTTCTTCTACAAATTGTTATTTGTCTCGAACCTGCGACTACTCGATCCAATGGGAGAAGCGGCTTAAGCTATTAACCAGGGCTGTTTTTCGCTATGCCCTATTAAACACGTAACACGGGGCATTAAGATAACTTCTTAAAATAATCGTTCAATTTGCTTCAGTGGCATACATGATGCCATTACCCTATTATTTTAGGAAGTTATCATAACGCAACACGTTTGGTCCATGCGAATAAGGGCCCTGTGTCTTGAATACGATTATAAACATGAAATTCACATACACAAACACCCAGATCGAAACAAGCATTTGTAGTACCCACAAAAATGTATCCCGTGCAAACTCAAAAGTTAAAGTCGAAAATCATTTATTTGTGTAGGCCAATACAATAGCACTCACAAACGTCAAAATTATTAAATTTTTTACATCTACCACCGGATCGGAACGTCGTCCGGCGAGAAACTCAGCGAGATAGACTTTTAATTTAATTTGTTTGGCCTTTCTGATAACCATTTTATTTTCTTTTTCATAATTGTATCATACATGTTAATCGATTAAATCCACGAATACTAGATCCAATGAGTAGAACGGCATTTGCTTTAACCACTATCTATCATAACGTGAAATCCCTTGCGAGGTAGGTAATCGTAGTATCATATTATTATAAAGGTTAAACAACCAGTAGTTTTAAACAATCGCCACTGTTAGGTGGTCCGTACTTACAAGGCCCTTATCAGCTGATCTAACTCGTGACCTAATCACTGGCTAATAAATTAAACCCACCGACAAATAACCCGATATAATTGGATCATGAATTTTAAATTGATAATTGAACTTGTAATTAATTTGCATCTAGTTTCTGCATTCGGTGTTGTCCGGGTTATTGTTATTTAAAAAAATAGATAACAAGCTTATGTAAAAAGTAATTTAACGTATAACAGAGACAACATTATATTTTCTAAAGAACCAAACACAGTTAACCAAAAATAAACATTATTATAAAAACATATGTATCTAAAAGGATCTTAAATAAATACTCGTATCTATATGAAAAAACTGGAGATAATTCTAGTCACATATAGACTCGAAAAATATTCCAAAGACACATTACTGAAATATCCCCCACTTGAAAATAGACCCCGTGACAATTTGCTGTTATAGACTCATCGATATAGGTTTATAGACTTAAAAAATCATGTTCAAATTCCACAATACAGTCGGAATAAACAGCGATCTATATCCACAAAATTAGTGCCTAAAAACAAATCCATTCACTAATAATTACAATGGCAACATACAATTATTTTATTATGGGGCCTTGACGCAAACCTGACGCAACTGGCCCACAAAACGCAATATTTATTGGGCCGTTTGTCATCCATTTTTGGAGTGTTTCCAATGGAGCCTTCGATCGACCCGCCGGCCAGTTCCGCCAATCACTGTACATTTTACTTTCGCTCTGGTTTTCCACGACCTCTGTTGAGCTAGTGATGTGACAGGGAATATGTAACGAGTGTGCACTCGAGTATTTTGTAGTATTTATGCAAGATAATGGGGTTTTTGTGGTTGTGAAATACGGAAATGCGGTAGTAAACATTATATAAATATTTCTAGAGAGTTAACGTGTCCAATTAGGGTCGAGAAAACATTTAAGCTTATATGAAGAAAATGCCAAGTACACAATATTTGTTTTAAATATAACTATTACTTTTAAACAAGATCTGTCACTATATATTCCTGTCATATTTAACATTATTATGTTGTTTATGACAGGAGCATACAGTGGGTCTTTTGAAACTACTGCTTAAATGATCGAATACATTTACTCGATCTTTGAAGCTGTAGAAGAAGAATTCTGTAAGAGCAAATTTGAGCACAGAAATACTAAATCTCAATTTATAAATACATGACAATGGCACACACATTATTTAACTAAAGCATATATTTTTATACACTCGATTGAGTCGTAACCTCTTTGGCCCGAATCGAGCGCATACTCTGTTCTCTTCCCCTCGAGTACAAAGCCACCCCCATCACTAGTCACACGGCGTAATCTCATAATACGAGTACTCTTGTTTTGACTGTTTTGCACTTTCAAAAACAAACTGTTTCGTGTTGCCGACCAGTTTGCTCGATATTTTAATTTATGTAACGGCGTACGATCGTGTTAATTCGCCATGTGAACCCAGAAATGTAATAAATGTCGGCTCGTGACGAGAATGTCTCGACATCAGTCTCGACTTCCCCTGATATGAATATTATAATTACTTGAAGTATGTAAATGTGAGATTTCTTTATACCCACCGCTGACAGAATCAGAGCGAAATTTTTTAACAGTTTAATCTGAAAATTATTTAAGTCTTAAATTGAGTACGCAAGACTCGTAAGCTAGAGTATAGTAGATGCAGCACTAATGGCAAGCTAGAGTATGCAAGACGAAAAACTCATTACAAGCTAGAGTATGCAAGACAAAATACGAATAACAAACTTTAGTATGCTATTTGTCTTGCGTCTTTGCTAAATACGTAAAAATCTTCAAAGAACTATTACTATTAACTAATAATTGAGCGATGTTAGAGTGTTTAATTTACTTGCAGACACGAAATGACTATATGTAAAGCACGAATTACTCTTGACCAATCTCGCAAAGGTGGGCATTGAACTCCCACGTTTCGCTAAATCACAATTTTTCTTTTTCTTTTTTTCAATATGTAAGGTGATTAACTTACCATGTTTTTAAATATTTTTATATATAACTAGCAGTTTCCCACGACTTCGTACCCGGTCGACAACAGTGCCACCTACCAGGTCTATGTTATGTAGCCTATGTTACTTCTAGATAAGGTAGCTTTCTAATCGTGAAAGAGTTTTTGAAATCGGTCCTTTATTTTTTTGAGTTTATTCGTTACAAACATACAAAAATACAAATCTTTTTGTAAATTAAATTAACTCGATAACAGAAAAAAGAAACCTAACAATGTGACCTTTACTGAATTGCATTAATAGTATCTAACCCTAGAATCCAACTGCACAGAGTTCACTGAACCGTAGACGCGGCGCACCGAAATAAGTTCCACCACTCTATTTATTTGTCTATAACAATTCAATTTTCCGCCGAAAGCCTCTCACAGTATTTTAAATAACTCAAAAAGGTACCATCGGACCGTAATAAAATAAAATAGACCGAGAACCAATGAACCGAATCACGCGATCGGCCGGTAGGTATCGCTCAGTTATTTTTTACAACATTTCGATTTAAACCAGTTCAAAGAGCACATGAAATTCGAATGATCGTAAAAAATGAGTAAAACAAAAATATTCCACTTATCTGTTGCCGATGGAAAAATAATTGGTTTCAACTACAGGTGCATAGGATAAAGAATTGTTATTTTTGGAATGGCAAATGGTTAAAGCGATGGCCGCTGTACTTACTATGTGGCGTAAACCTGGGTTTGATCCCCACATAAGACAAATCTTTGTGTAGTGTACATCGATATATCATAACAAGATCCCTAGTCCCATTTAGCGCAGTGGTTAGGAGCTTAAGCCGCTCCGCCCACCGTGTCTAATAGTTGCGGGTTCGATTCCCGCACGGGAGAAATCTTTGTGTGACCCCCAAATTATTTGTTTTGGTCTAGGTATTTGTGTATGTGAATTTACATGTTTGTAACGCACCCACGACACAGGAATAAATCCTTGCGTGGGGCTACGTCTAGTAAAAAAAATAAAAAACAATTACACTAAAAACGTACCCAAATCCTCGTGAGTAATTATAGTTTTGATATAAACATAAATTAAAACATATTGTACCTTACTCGTATCACTTAAAATTATATTTGCAAATAAAAAATCCTGTTAATTTTTTAGTACCGTCCACTTTTGATGGTGCCATTTTACGTGCGGCGAGCGTTTCTACCTATATATAATCTATGGTAATATGCAAATAAAAACCCTCTCAGTTTGAGAGGAGGCCCGTGCCCAACAGTGGGACAGTTTCTTAACAGGGCTAATATTATTATTATGTGCAAATATTTGTTTTGGTTTGGACATTTGTGTATGTAACAGAAGACAGAGATAATTCCGAGTGCAGCTACGATTATCAAAAAAATACAAAACAGAAACACAACGAGATTACAGATGTTATTTTTAATAATTTTCGATGGCGTTTATTTATGTCGTTACTATTTGAGGAACATCAGTTCAAAATAGGTTATTTCAACTTCGTAATATTTTTTTTTTTTTGCTTAAACCAGTTCTAATCCCAAAATGTTGTGTAAATAAAACTGACTTTACTCTGATCCAAAGACCTTTTTACCTAACGAAATAGTAACCTTTTTTCACTGTTTCGATCAATTGGTGCTATATATACCTCATTGACTCATAAAGTCAACAGTGTTTTCTTATATTTTTTGTAGTAGTTAGTGCGAAAATCGATATTCCGTTAAACGAACATTTCGCATTTATTAATGAACACCTGAAATCAAATGACATTTTAAGAATGAAGATCTTTCTTTGGTTTGCAAGCGTTGTAAGATCATAAGCATCAGCTTTCATAACCCACTGCACTCCATAAGCCTTATCCCGTAATGAAGATAGGCGTCTAGAATTCTTTAGAGTGGAGAAGGTATGAGCGAGAGAGAGCGTCAAGTTTGTACGGAAAGTAATCGGCTATGGTAAACCTGAAGAATTTCTGTACTCCTTGCCAACCCCGCACGATATTTGGTGGAATAACATAGAGATATATCATTCCCCAAATCTATAAAGGTCACAGATGTAACTGTGGACTGCTTACATATAGTTAAAAGAAAATCACAATCAACGATCACTGGATCCACGGGCGTATAAGGAGGAAGTTGATGGGGACTCAAAATCCCAATCTATCAGTTAAGAGGAAGGACCTGACTAGGGGTATTGAAAAATTATTAGAGCTGCATTCTAAATTAAATTGTAAATTTGTATTCTGTGCCTTGCCATATGCCAGTAACTTAACCACTCAGCAAAACAGGCACATTTATGACATGAATTTATATATTTACAACATAACACACCGTCATAGTGACGCCATTTTTTATTTTGATATAAATAAATTCATTAGCAAGTTTAGGCTGACAGAAGATACTATGTATCTGCCCTTTACAACTAAACGACAGTTGGCTACATTGTTAGCATGTAATATACAAAAAAATGACGCGGTTATATGCAATATAAACCAAAATAAAATGATTGATACTGGCAGCAACATTAGGTTGTGTGACCATAGTTTAAACTAGTAAATGCGACAACAGCTAAGTCAATAGAATTAAATATTTTTCATCAGAATATGCAAGGTTTAGCTGGCAAAGATCTCGAGATAGAATTATTTCTTAGGAAATACAACGTCCATTTATTCTGTGTTACTGAACATTGGCTGAAATCTCATGAAATAATCAAATATCAAAGTCAGTACACAGTGTTGAGTGCGTTCACAAGAAAAACAGCCATACGCGGAGGGTCTCTAATATTAGTCGCCAACGACATCAAGTGTAAAGAGCGCAAGGACATTATGGGTCTTTCTATTGAACGCATTGTTGAGATATCTTGTGTCGAACTGGATAGTTATGTTGTAGCATGCGTTTACCGACCGCCCTCAGGTGATTTTAATACATTTGAAAACGTTATGGAAGAGGTGTTAAAAAAAATTTCTGGTATTAAAAAGCAAAGCATTATATGTGGTGACTTCAATGTCAATCTAATCGAAAAGTCATCCATTAGCTGTAGACTAATTACTCTTTTTAAATCTTTTAATCTAGTATGCTTGTTTAATGAACCGACTAGAATCACTGCTACGTCTGCTACCTGTTTAGATAATGTGTTTTGCGACTGTGAAGTGTTTGATAAATTAATTATAAACGCTTTGCCCTCAGATCATAGTGGTTTGTTGGTGTCAGTACCCAGCCACCTTATACCTAAGTTATGTAAAGTTACTTGTAGGCCGATATCAGATCGACGTATAAACTGTTTTAGGGATAAAGTTTACAATCGCATATCTAATATGGATTGGTTACATAATGATCCCAATTACCTATATCAAAACCTTTTTGATACCATGAAATCAGAATTCGATAATATATTTAAAATAAAATCATTTTCAACGGCCAAGAAAGCAAAGTTTAGTGATTGGGCTACTGTAGGAATTCATAAAAGTAGAGCTAAGATGTATGAACTGTATGATACGAAAACATATAATCAAAACCCAGCTTTCTTGGAATATGTTAAAAACTACTCGAAGACTTTTAGGAAGGTGTGTACTGCAGCAAAGTCTTTATATTATAGCAATATGATCAAAAGGTCATCAAATAAGATCAAAACCACATGGGGTATAATTAACAGTGTATCTGGGAGAACTCAACCACGCGATGATCTTATTGAACTTGTAATTAATGATAACATCTTAACAGATGATTTCGATATTGCGCAGGCTTTTAATAAATTTTTTAGTGAAATTCCAGTTCATACTACTGGCTCTTTGAACTCCTCTTCCCGAAAAGCTGAACTAATATTAAAAAGCAGTGTAAAAGAATGCAATGTCTTGTTTGAATTTAAATATGTGACCCCGACAGACATAATCTTAACCTTTAAGTCGTTAAACATTAAAAACGCTGTCGACTTCTGGGGTATATCATTAAAAATACTAGATAGCATAGTAATGGCTATAGCACCTGCGCTGGCGACGATATTTAATAAATGTGTAGAGAAGGGTAGGTTCCCCGACTTAATGAAACTTAGTAAAGTTGTACCGATTTTTAAATCAGGGATAAAAAGCGAGCCTTCCAATTTTAGACCGATTTCCATCTTGCCGGCCTTGAGTAAAATTTATGAAAAGATCCTACTCAATCAATTGCTTAACCACTTTAATGAGAATAAGCTGTTACACGGTGATCAATATGGTTTTACTAAGGGACGTTCAACCACAGACGCGGGAGTAGGTCTGCTTCAGCAAATTTACGGTGCCTGGGAGGCATCGCAGAATGCAATTGGTGTATTCTGTGATCTCTCTAAGGCATTCGACTGTGTTGAGCATGCAACCCTTATTAAAAAGCTAAGGCATTACGGTATTAAAAACACTGCCCTTAATTTATTAGCTTCATACTTAGGTGAAAGGTCTCAATGTGTTGAGATTAACGGGGTCAAGTCTCAGGAAGTTAATATTTCAATTGGTGTTCCACAGGGCTCCATCTTAGGACCCTTTCTCTTTTTAGTATATATTAATGACCTGCCGAACTTTGTCCGTGATGTCTGTGACATTGTACTATTCGCAGATGAAACCTCATTGATCTTCAAAGTTGACAGAGCTAAGCTTAATTTTGACGATGTGAATGGTGCTCTTTCACGGATATCAAATTGGTTCGAAATAAACAATCTATTGCTTAATTCACTCAAGACAAAGTGTATTAAATTTACTATGCCCAATGTAAAAGTTAATGCTACGAATATTCTTATTAATGGCACAAAGCTGGACCTCGTGAACTCCACTGTCTTTCTAGGCATTACCCTAGACTCCAAACTCCAATGGGGGGCCCATATCTCATCGCTTGCGGGTAAACTTAGCTCCGCTGCTTATGCAGTGTGGAAAGTACGGCAACTTACGGATGTGGATACAGCACGTCTAGTTTATTTTAGTTACTTCCATAGCATTATGTCTTATGGTATCCTACTGTGGGGTAACGCTGCTGACGTGGAAAATGTATTCATACTGCAAAAAAGAGCTATCCGTGCCATTTATGATCTTGGACCTAGGGCTTCCCTCAGAGAACTTTTTAAAGAGATCAACATTCTCACGGTCGCTTCACAGTATATATACGACAACATAGTGTACATACGTAGGAATATCCATTTATTTAATAAAGTGAGTGACGTTCATAAATTAAATACTAGAAATAAACATAAACTGGTATTACCAATTGTTAGGCTTAAAAAAGTATTTACTTCCTTCGTAGGAGTCGGTATTCGCTGCTTCAATAAGATACCAAAGCCCATGTTAGAGTTGCCACTTGACAGATTTAAAAAGTATATTAAATCTTCACTAATGAGTAAAGGATATTATACACTAAATGATTTTTTAAATGATAAAAATGCCTTTACACAAATTAACTGAAATCTAGAAGAATTTAATGTTAAGTGCAGCGTGTCCTGCCTAGCGAGCGTTCATTGATTTTAAATATTACTCTCGAACGATGTTGACAGGGTCGGGGATTGGTCATGCTCACTAAAATGTCTTTGCTAGTGGCGGCTCTGTGGAGCGGGTCATTCTTTTCCCTCTAAAATGGTTGAGGAGAGTGATGGCTGCTTCTCAGGTCATACTCGTGAACGGGTGCTGCTGGTGGGGACTGGTCCGTCCCCTGCCCTTTGTCTGACTGAACGTGTACCATAATGCTGTTGAATTTTGTCTCGTTCGGCATCACACTGGAGCTATGACCAGTTGTTTTGTACGCGCTCTTTACATATTTTATAGTAACGCTTTCTCTTACTATTATTATTATGCTTTTTATTATATACCTCTACAACATCTCTATTTTGTAAATGAGAGGACTATGTAGACACTGACCAATATCATGAATCTAAGTACACTTATTATTAATCTATACTTAAGCACATCTATTTAGCTCGTTCTGCATTGTTCTCCCATACTCCATAAATGCAATGTATACAAAAAGAATTGTAAACCTCATTTTTTAAAAAAGAGTAACCGTGGAGTTTCTTGCACTTCTTCTCCACAGGAATGACTTTCCGAACGGGTGGTAGAGTCTTAAGTAATAATAATTTTCTCTTTTTGACTATTCATAAGTGCCTTTTGGTCTACATGAATAAAAAACTTTTGATTTTGATTTTGATTTTGATCAATAAACTATCGTGTGCTTTAAGCTGTATAAAATTTCTAATCGACTGAAATTGGCGTTTAGTATTATACCTTTTTCTGGGTCGAGTGATGAAGGAAAACTATCACGTCAGATCCCTTGCGGAGTAGGCAGAGTGTACAGAGTTCCAACAGGTGTTTTCCGAAAACAGAACAGGCAGTTTCAGGTGAACGAAAACTAGTTTCTTTTTATACATTTTTGAACCCTTAAATCCTAGGTGAAAGCTATATCCATGACTGGATCTAACAATTGTGTAACGCTGTTGGCCGCGGGGCCTTTACAGCTTCACCGGAAAAGAGGGCGAGCGTGCAACCACTACGCTCGAGCCAGAAGGGCAAGGGGGCAGCTCAAGGGCGCCTCAAGGAGGAACGGCCTCGGCTTGGGCAGTCGCTATGGGGGGGTCGTATACTAGGTATTTCGCCGTGGTGCTCTGTACCGGCCGGCGGGCAAGGGATTCTTCGACCTCGCCGGCGAGGTCGATGTCTAATCCTGTGTGCAGTATCTGTATCCGAAAGAAGGGATGTAAGGGCATCGGGAGAGTCGGTGTGAACATGCCGCGAACGGCGGTAGCGGTTGATAGGAGGTGAGTTGGGTTCATACTCGTAGTCGGCGGCGGCTACGATTAGCGGATTACTATGATTGGACGTGTTCGCAAAATATCGGGATGTCGCCTTTTTAATAAAGGCCTGAATAGGTTCGAGACCGAGATCAGAATAGAGATCGACATTCCGTATAAACCACGGGGTTCGACGGCTTTGCGGAGGATATAACAAATTGACACGTCTTCTATGAAAACAGGACAAAACCCGTCCTACAACCAATCCTTATATAAATTGTAGTATCTCAACCCGCAGTGGAGATCGACTTTTTGCTTAGCTTTGATAGCGCTTTGTGCGAGACAAATCCTCCATTTTTTGTCCCTCGCGACATTTTTCTGTGTACGGAGCAGATGCGGGTCACGTTCCGACATCACGATGTGCCCCGTCACTATCGACAAGTGGCTGCGTTTTTGTCGCGACATTTTTGTGCGATCGGTCGCGGTCGCAGGTGAGATGCGACAAGTGGACGTCACGACGGTCGCTCGTGTGCGTGAGATGTCTGGAGTTAATCGATTAGATAGTCGTGGTAGACGGGTTATTTTAAGAATTCTGTGTGAGGTAGAGTTATTAGCGACCGGTTAGAAAAAATATAAACACTATCACGCTTATATTCTTTAAACGGGGAAGGCAGAGATGTACTGTATATACCTAAACATCGCCGGCAATGTTACGTTCTAATATAATAAGGCGCGAATCTATACCCGAACTGTAATTTGAATGTAGAACCTCGTAGTCGCCAACTGCACTTTGCGCCACTAGACCAACGAGAAAATTAAAGTGACCAATGACATGGTTATAATTACTATATTAAGATATTTTATATGAGAATATTTGATATTTAATTATAGTAGCTAACGACTAAATGGATGTAATTTTTATGTAAAGGGTTTTATTTATTTATTTATTTATTTGTAGGAAGATCAACAGCACATGATACATTACGTACAGATACAATAAATGTAAGTCTAAGCTGCAGAAGGCCAATTACTGATCTTCACGTTATTCGTTACGTTCATTTTTCATGCTATTTATGGATATCAGCAACTTCCAAGCAAATCTACTTGCCGAAACTGGTCATTTATATTATAATTTGTATTAAATATCAACTTTCTGCGTCAAGACCTAATATTCCTACTAACAAAAAAGGAAAGAAAAACTCAAAAAGCAGGTGTAAAATACGAACTAATACATTTCGTGCTACCCTCCCATTAAAGCGACAACCAGGAAGCCCATCATCTATCATCATCCCACGTTCCCATCACTCTGTCACGTACTGCGGTCGCAGTCGGTCGCGGTCGCGCGATCCGGTCGCGACCTCCATCCAAAATGCGACCGCGCGGAACAACTGCTAAAAAAACCAATATCGAGTTACCAGCAAGAGGCGCGGAGATTTTGTTCTTATTTTGGGACAGTTCATCAAGTCGATCATTTTTATTTTTATATGTACATTGTTGCGACAAAAAATCGCATTTCTTTTATAAGTCTCGTTTGCGTAATAATTTTTGTTTCTTTTTTTTAAGAAATCGTTGCCCCGCACTAGAATTTATTCCTGTGTCGTGGGTGCGTTTACAAACATGAAAATTCACATACATAAATACCCAGACCGAAACAAATAATTGTGGATCACACGAATCAAACGACGGTGGGCGAAGCGGCTTAAGCTCTTAACCACTGCGCTAAATCGTCCGTCAACTTAAGGATAAATTACAGACATACAAGGATCTCTAAGCCTGCGACTAAAATCGGAACTAACGCTGTCCTTAAGTGAAATGTCATTTTATGACAGTCGGACAGTTGCCGTTTGCCTTTGCCATGAAATTTACCCAAGTTCTTTTATTTTTTTAACCGTGCGGAACCACCTGTTGAAGTATTTCCCTAGACGTAGGAAAATTTTACTGAATGATAGCCCTAATTTCACAGCAACGGCTCCCTGTCAATGTCATCCTCGGGCCAAAAGACCCTTGTCGCACTTTACATACGACACACTTTTAGTCACAAATCTCTGATTGTGGATTCTAAAAGAATCGTATGTGCCGTCTTGGTCTAAATTAGATTGTATACAAGTCATTTTTAATGTAGCTCACATTTTTTTTATTTGCTAAACCTATTGTTACTCCTTCAGTGCGCTATAACAAACTTCTTTTATACTGAATTCAAAGCAATACGGAGATTTTAAATGCATTTCTAAAACGTATATCTCAATACGCACATATAAGTTTCATTGTTAATTGGGATATAAAAGTACTTAAAAAAGGGTAAAAAAAACTTTTATTTGGGAATTTGATTTTTGTATTGAATTTGTGAAACAATTGTCTAATCGGGGTGTCTGAGGTCTTGCGTTATTTACGATACTCCTTGTATATGGTGACCAGTTCTATTATGAACAGTTAACATCAGCTATCAGCGAATGGAAAACATTTCAGCAGTTTTCTGTTCAGTTTTTTTTTTTGTAAAGTGGTGATCTAATGGCGCATCGTATGTTGTTCGTTTTGTTGTGTAGTAGTTCGAAAGTTTTCAGTCGCAATTTGAAGTCCGGAATCGTATATTACACTATTATTTCTATATTCAATTATGGCTATAAAGTATACATAATATAGTCCAACTTTGTTAATCGATTATCTTACTCGATCATTACTCGATATTTGTTATGTCAGTGTCAGAAAGTTAATGTAAAAATTCGCTGTCATTCGAGTTTGAAAGATGTCATTCCGGTCGGCCATTCTAACGGACATCAGTATATCGTCAGTTGGGAACGAGACGCCGTCATGACCAGATTCAGGTTAGTACTGTAATTTTGATAATTGTGATCTAAGTGAATATGATTTAATTATCTTAAATTCATAGCAAAATTGTTTAGTTTTACTCCCCTTTGAGGCATGGCTTTACATGTACCTGGTTCCCCTCCTATCAACCGCTACCGCCGTCCGCGGCATGTTCTCACCGACCCTCCCGATGTCCTTACATCCCTTCTTTCGGATACAGATACTGCACACAGGATCAGACACCGACCTCGCCGGCGAGGTCGAAGGATCCCTTGCCCGCCGGCCGGTGCAGAGCACCACGGCGAGACACCTAGTATACGCCCTCCCCCATAGCGACTGCCCAAGGCGAGGCCGTTCCTCCTTGTAGCGCCCTTGAGCTAGCTGCCCCCTTGCCCTTCTGGCTCGAGCGTAGTGGTTGCACGCTCGCCCTCTTGTCCGGTGAAGCTGTAAAGGCCCCGCGGCCAACAGCGTAGATCATTCACACATGTTATAAATAATAGCAATAGGAGTTCGCCTTCTATTAGGACTTAGCATCGTTCGTAAAACCTACTCGGCACAGCTCTATCAGCCTTTCTTAGGAAATATAAGCATGATCAGTACACACCTGATACTACCGCTTGCCAATTACGAGGGTACAGGATAAGTGTCTTTTGAAGTGAATTGTTTCTTTCAATATGTGACAAAGGTCACAACTACATTCATAACAATCTATAAACATAAGCGCGCGCGCACACACGCCGGTGCATGTCGTCTAAGGTTATGCGGATGCCCGGCGGCGCGTGCGCAGACTGCCGATCTGAGCCCGAGGTCGCAGCGCCTCCCCGACCCGAGGAATGTTACACTTTACATATTTATATACTCCTGTGCAACCTGGAGCTAAGAAAGTCTTGTATTAATAGCAGTCAATCCAGGATTTAAATGTCATAAATTAATCGAGTTTTTTTCAGGTGGGTGGGTCAACTGCGTTCACGCACTGAGTATTTTAATACCAGCGGGAGTGGCAGAGGCACCCAAGGAACAGATTTGATTTTCGCTCAAGACAAATCTTTATGCGACTCTAAGATATTTCTTTCAGTTTTTCGGTTTAAGCAACTGTGCCTATTAAATTCCTATCTCTAAACATATAGACTACCTCGTTGGTCTAGTTGCAAAGCGCATTGTTTTGTGATCACGAGGTCCTGGGTTAAAATCATAGGTCGGACATATGTAGTTATTCGGACGACAAATTCCCAGTACGAGTCCGGAGTCTGCAATTGTGCCCGGTATATGGCAATACGCTCGCCCCCTACTATCGTATCGTATCTAATTTCCTAACATCGTTGTCAAAAAGTAGATGTACTCAGTACACCTCTGCCACCCCCGCTTGGGAAATATAGTCGTGACGGTGTAAACATATTTACGGTACAGGTATAATTACTAGTGTGGGACAACGGTGTTTTTGTTTTAAAATCGAACAAGTGCGCAAAGGGCTCGCGCACTAAGCCATTAGCTGGCGCTATTTAAATATTTCGTCAAATTCGAAGAAAAAAAAGGGGTTTGATTACAAATTGGTAATTTTCGGATGTTTCCCTCTACTTATAATAAGTGATCAAACGAACTTACCTGAAGTGAAGTTCGATCATTATTATACGAAGTCCTTCGTTCGAAGATATAAACTATATTAGCAGCTCTCTCGAGTCGCTTGGCAACCGCGCGTCATTCAGAGATTTAAAAAGTCAACGCCGCCTCTATGGTATCTGTGGACATAACCTCTGCAAGCATTCCTTTTAGAAGTAGTACATTTCAACTTTACCAACGGGCAGGGCGGGTTGGGTACTTATATCTTCGAACGAAGGACTTCGTATAATAATGATCGAACTTCACTTCAGGTAAGTTCGTTTGATCACTTATTATACTGTGTCCTTCGTTCTCGATATAAACTATATTAGCAGCTGTTTAGAGCTATAAGGGTAAAGTTGAAGTATACCACATAAAGGTTTTTTTTTTTTTTTTTTTTTTTTTATTGTGACCTCTAAAAATAACATATCATTAGTATATTTGTACTATAACACATTCCCGTTCTTTGTTTTGCCATACAACACAAACACAACAAATATATACACATATATTGTTTCTTACAACCAGTCTGTCTAACTTATTTAAAATAAATTTATATAATCAAATTCTATAACATATTATGTTATGTAGTGTAGATCCATCCCAACAAAACCTTTAAAGCACCTGTTATATACCTTTATACCACACCTGTTGTCCAAAATTCATTAATACCGGGTAATATTAATCAATCATTACTTATCAGATATCAGTGCAGTCTCTATCTGTTGTCTTCTATAGAGATCTTTCTTCTATAGATATCTTCTATATAACAAGAGTTGAGGAATTGCCCATCTAGAGTTTTGTTTATATAAAATTAAATCCTTTATAATAATTCTTGTATCATTGACAACCATTATGAGACGAACTATGAGAGCGAAGAAAGCCAGGCAGGCATGCAAGGAAAGAACCCGTCGGAACCTTGCACTCTCTGCCCACCCCGCAAGAGATCTGGCGTCATAATATGGATAGAGATAGATAGATAGCTAGAAACCCTTACTGTGTACTAGACCTGAAAACAAAGTCTGTTAGTACCCAATCTATAACAATATGATACAAATATAACAGGGAAACCTATTTCCCCACTAATGTGTCTTCCAACTGCCATGTGGTTCTTTTTTTTTTTTTTTTTTTTTCAAATGATCTCCTTTTGAGTACGGTACCAAACGAAGGCTACGAATTAACTTGGTGATTATAAGAATGTTTTTGCTATCATTACATATTTAATTTATGTTTTTTTTTTTTTTTTTTTAATATCAACATTCGGCTATATTTAATGTTAGTTATATTTTTAATCTTTAAAGATGTACATATATCAAAATTTAACATTTTTTGTACTAGAGGCCTTTGTACTAATGAACTTATATGGAATTAAGTCCGGTGAAGCTGTAAAGGCCTCGCGGCCATCAGCGTACATCACTCACACACACACACACCTTATCTGGAGAGATTCCTCACATAAGGCTGTGCTTTACCTAAATAAACTCGCCCCCCCCCCCCCCAATTTTAGAGTCTGGAACGAAGGGCAGTACTAATGCGTGGTAAACAAACATAACCTACCCCAGTGTTATTACTATACCACTATTATTAATTCAATTTAAATTTCGAAACTATCCCGGAATCATTTCCATGTTCTGAGTGTGCGCCGACAAATAAATCCTTGGCTACCTAAATATTTATGTATTACTTAACGATTCGTTCTTGCGCAATAACGCCCGCGAACGTTCGTTTTGGCAATACGATTGGAGCACTCCTGAACCAATTACATTACTGATACTAAAAATACTAAAAAATACACTCCTAATTTAGTAATAACTTAAGAAGCGAATAAGTTACAGTCGACTAAACCGAACCATGGGTTACAACTGTATCATATTGGGAATCCTATTCATAACTGAATTATTTCATACCATGAAATTTTCATTTCATACCACACTTCCTTTGCTTCTTTGTATGTGACTGTATTTATAAGTAAAAACAAAAATTGCAATGGGTAACTTTCTAGTTAGTTCTAGATGTCCAACCGTGAGAATTGAGTGTTACTCAACTTATTATTATGTATCCCCCATTAATAATAAATAAATAATATCAAGTTCCTTAGGACTTAGATTATTGCTGATACTACATAATATTTATCATACCAGTGATAAGAATATACTTTTGATTATTCTTGTTTAAGATAATCCATACTTTCAAATACTGTAACTCAATATTTCATCCACCGTAGCTTGTCAACATAATATCATTAAATTTTCAAATGGATATTATTATCAAGTCATTTGCATGACTTTATTTTCTTTTTATATATAGATACCTATTTATAAGATACATGTAACATGTGGATGTAATAATTTAAATATAACAATACCAAAATTGCAAATTTTTGTATATCTCAATCCAATATTTTTTACTGAAACACCTTTAAATAAATTACAACATATATAGTGCTCTAAAACCAACTTGTTACTTTAATGGTAGCAGTTTGTGCTTGTGTTATCATAACTATACCAGAAAACATCACTAGTGTTCAAAATAACTGTACACATTCCAAACTAATTACAAAACTATTTTTTATAGTTATTAATTTCTTGAATAATCTTATTTAATTACATATTATTTATTGATTATCATATGATCAAACAAAAATACAGTAAAAACATCTAATTCTCCAAATGATGAATTGATGTATAGCTTTCCATTGTGTGTGCCTCAAATTTCTAATATTATTAAGTACACTATAATTGATGCAGGAAATAATCAAGAACCCAAAACCATTGAACTCATTACATGATAGAAAACTGAATAGGTACTAATAAATTTTCTATTAGTATATTTATTATGACGTAAGGTCTAGCGTAATAGCATTACGTTTTTTTTTTTTTTTTTTTTTAATAAAAATGGCTATAAATTATATTTCAAATTATTAAACAATAGTGTTTCTAATAATAATGTTTCTATACATAATGTTAAACATATGTAGGACAAGATTCACTTGTCTGAAGTGCAAGTAATTGCACAAAAACCAATAAAATTATGTTTGTCGTTGAAGGCATTATTAGTGTCATAGATACATACCACAGTCAGTGAATACCTTTAGCTTCCAATATTATGGTTTCTTTGTAAAACCCATGTTGTATTCCTGATTGTTTTTTTTTTTTTTTTTGAATTTTTCAGCAACTTAAAAACCAAGTCCTTGTGTAAAATGCCTATCATGCTTTTTGTACCTCACTTTCTTTGGTAGGAGATTTCCAATGTCCAACGTGATGTTGTTTTTGGTGAACTGATAGGTACACTGTGACTTAATATTTTCACACCCAGGATGAGGATTGTTGGTCTATATTGGTTACAACGGTGGTTGTTTTATGAAATTTTAACTACTGGCTATGACTAGCTAGTTAATAATTCCATATTGATAATCCACTATATTAACACTCCTTTTATGCAAAATATATACTGCTGACCTTAAAGGTTCTTATCTCAATAAAGGTTTCATGACTGTGTTGTTAGGATTAATCTTTTCTGGCTACCCTGCAAGGAGTCTAGGTTGATAATATTGATAGATAATTATTAGTTCTATGTTAACTGGATAGACCAGGTATTTTATATTATCTTTTAAGTATCTTTATGCATAACACAAATTATCCCACAACCTGCCTGCCGCAGCATCGGTAGGATAAGATATTATATTTGGAATGTATCCACAGTCCTGTTGCTTGTCAGTTACAACAGGCATTGCCATTAGTATATTACTTTGGCTTATTTGGTTATAAACCCTGTTCAGGAATAAGTATTGCTGGATTTAACTTTTGTAATACAAGTACTCATAATTTTGCACAATTCTTTGTGTAATAAGCTCCAGTTTGGGCTATTTCAGTATTATTATACAAGTATGTCTAATAATGAAATTAATAAAAACACTATGTTTCTGCAAAGGAGTGACTTTTGTTATTAATAATGTATTGTTATACATAAACAATGTC
This sequence comes from Phalera bucephala, assembly GCA_905147815.2. Taxonomy (NCBI): domain Eukaryota; kingdom Metazoa; phylum Arthropoda; class Insecta; order Lepidoptera; family Notodontidae; genus Phalera; species Phalera bucephala. The sequence continues at coordinate 8,053,259 of LR990621.1, read as the reverse complement.
ACTTTAATTACCCTTTCAGTAAGTCTCCTTTTGGAGATATAATATGACAAATTGCTTATAGTTTATAGCAATAGTCTTTGTATTTACTGTTTAGGCATGTTTAAGGTATGTATTTTAGGTAACATTTTTGATTCTTACCATTGTAGAAATGTGAACTGCACAGGAACACCTCATGGATGAAACCTATGAGTAGTATGACCTTCAGCACATATCTCGTATGGGCCCCAAGTCTTGCGGATCACGCCGATGTATCTCGTACACCACTCGTGTCCTTGAATTATCGTCAAGTCTTGCGGACCACGTCGATGTATCTCGTACATCACCCGTGTCCTTAAAATGCCATCGATCCTGAACAATCATCATAATTGATGAACGTCCCCCTAATTTCTCTTATTGGAGGTATAACATTGCCAATTTATAGACGGTTAATAATCGTTTTCAGGTATATTTCATGTTAAACTGTTTGTACACGAATAGGGACGTAGACTTCATAAGTTTACTTTTCGGACGACGAAGCTTTCCCAAATTTTAATATGACGAAACTCACGTCTCCAAATATTAGATATTATATAAATAAACAAGTTAAGCTGAAAAACACCACAAATAAACAACTATCGGTTGATCTTTTTAGAATGTCCTTCTTTGCCAGGACGTAAACTTTTCTAAATTTGCCTATACGATGTTTTAAATTTATTTCACAAGGTCACTTGAGTATATTACAACCTTTTTGTTATATAATATCAGTGCCATAACAACATTATTAAATTAATTGTCGACCAAAAACTTTATTACAAAGCGTCGGCTGCCGCGCTTTCAAAAGAATGCTTGCAGAGGTTATGTCCACAGATACCATAGAGGCGGCGTTGACTTTTTAAATCTCTGAATGACGCGCGGTTGCCAAGCGACTCGAGAGAGCTGCTAATATAGTTTATATCGAGAACGAAGGACACAGTATAATAATAAGAAACCTCATTTCTAGACAATGTTAATGACATTATAGGAAAAAACCTTAAGTAACGACTCAAAGTATGTTTTCTTATCCTTTCGAATGAATTGAAACGAAAAATATCGCGTATAACGATCCTAATTCGCGATTTTTTCATTCGGTAATATATAAAGAAAGTATTAAGTGACATGCAAGTGATTCGCGTATTAATAAAGACAGCGGGTAACACCGGAGCGCTGTGGGTAACGCGACACCTCGCGGTTTGAACCCGCGACCGCCGCTCACTACGCGCCGTTTATACCTACATGGGCTTATTTACCGGGTTGAATAATGAAAGTTGATTGTGCTGTCATGGATTTGAGTGTTGGGGCATCAACTAGATATTTTAATCTTTAAAAATAAACCGTAGCCTGATACTATGGATTATTCCTGACACAAAACTTACATACACAAACCCAGACCGAAGCAAACATTTGTGGGTTACACAAAGATTTGTCTTATATTATGATTTGTTGTATAAATCCCATGGCATAGAATACTCCTTTCTGCGTGCATTAGTTTTGTCTCTAGTTTCAACTGTCGTCGGTTGCGAAAACGCGAAATCGCATTCAATCGCTGTTACAAAGCGGCAGAGAAATTAATTGATATTCTTCTTTTAATGACGTAAGCCAATTTTTATAATTACCTGTTCTATTCTATAATTACTTGACATTGGCGAAATACACAGTCAAAATGTGGGGCCATTCATTTAAATTAGAAGAAAAGATTAACTAAACTAGTGGAGAAAGCCAGAGAGGTCTGTAAGGAAAGAACCTGTTGGAACTTTTTATTCTCTGCCTACCACGTATGGGGTCTGGCGTGATGATAGAGATTAATTAAACGACTACTGTTAAAGCAATACTGGACTCATTTACACGCAATTCTATGATGGAAATACCACAAACATTACTAACTTTAGGGCTATAGGATTGCTGTATTTGTTTAGGGATTGTTTAAAAATGTATTTTAATAAGTGCTTCTTAAGGTATTTAATTGAAGGTGTTGTAAGGCAAGGCTATATATAATATTGATGGGTACGAGTTCATCCCACATCCGACTTCGCGCTATATTGTCCATACTTGAATATTTAAGGACTGGTTCCATAGACGTAAGCCGTAGATGACCTAACTTAAATAAAATTTATAGCGGTCACGCTAACATCGTCAGTGAAATGTGAGTGTACATTATACACCTTTTCCATCCACGCTTGGAGAATAAAGGCATGATAGTATTTATTTATGTATATTCGCTATCTATCTATATCATCACGGCAGATCCCTTTGGGGGTAGGCAGAGATTATAGAGATCCAACAGGTTCTTTCCTTACATACCTCTCTGGCTTCCTCCACTCTCATAGTTCGTCTCATACACGCTCGCCAGTGACGGAGACTCTTGACTTGTCCTTCAAATAAGACTCTGTCTATTTATCGGTATATTCGCTATGACATACATAACAAATATAACTAGGGGCTTTTTGACAGGAAATCGAAGAGTGATGTTAAGAATTTGTTTTAATTTCCAAAACTTGTGTTATTTCGAATTATAATGTGTAATATTGGTGGAATATTAACCATTATGTATTCTTGTATATGCACGAGTGAAGATAATTGTAACAAAGTGATAAAACGTGCCTATTTCCCTCAAAACGGCCGTCGCAATTGGTATGTAAAGTATCCATCGCTTTACTATCCAGGGTGGGGCACTTCATCAATTTCATAATCATCTTTGTCATCAAGTTCATCGGGGAGTTGCATTAATTTAGAAATTAATATTCGTGATACTTGACATTGGCAAAATACGCGTCGTCGTGATGCCATAAACATAAAACAATATATAACTACGTAAACTGATCATGTTATGGTATTCTGCATACCGCTGGAGTACAACCATTTCACGATATTATCTTAACGCGCCGCGTTACGCGATTAATCGTCACTACTACAAATATTATAAATCCTCCCTCCGGCTATCCTACTAATATTATAAATGAGTAAGTTTGTATGTCTAAATGTTTGTTACTCAATCACGCAAAAACGGCTTTATTAGCAAGATAGACACATAGAATACTTTTTATCCCGAAAAATCTTAGGTTCCTGACTAAAGTTAACGCGAAGGAAGTTGCAGGGAGAAGTTTGTCGCCAATAAAACTAAAAATAATGCCAAGGATTCTTTATAAATGGAATTCAATTTAAAATCACAAGTACTTCATTCAATCATACTGTAATTTAATCAAAAAATTCAGATCCACACGATACGTAAAAGCAGTGATAGATGGTTAGACCCAACGGTCTAACCATCTATCACTGCTTTTGCTTTTTGGACTGCAAAGTCAGAAGTCTCGGGTTCGAACCCAGGCACACACCTCTGTCTTTTCGAAAGCATGTGCATTAATTATCACTTGCTATGACGCTGAAGAAAAACTTCGTTGGGAAAACTGCATGCCTGTGAAGTTCGCCAACCCGCACTGGACCAGCGTGGTGGACTATGGCCTGAACTCTCTCTGTTTGAGAGGAGATCCGTGCCCAACGGTGGGACAGTTTCTTAAAAGGGCTAATATTATTATTATTATAATTCAGATACTGGCTACGGCCAACATTGATATCTTAGAAGAATTATTTGATAAGATAGAGCATCACCCGCATGTATACCGCATAAAATTTATCAACGCATAGGGTAGATATATTATAGTACACACACGCATGCACACAATGGCAGATTTGGAATAAATCGAACACAGGCGTCACGCACACATAGTACGTAACTGTGGCCGCTTTTAGGCGCCATTTTGTTACCGATGCTCAGTGTAGACAAGTATAAGATTAAGAATATTAACAAGTAGTTAACCTGACACCATCCTTAATTAACTATTGATCGTTTCTTAGCCTGGACGGGATCTGAACCAGCTTCCTTTATTATCACGACCAGCCCGCTCCACTGATTACTTCAAAGTTGATTAAATAACATGACCAATATCTAAGATAAGAACAGTTCGATTCATTCACGATTACGACCTTTATTTCCGTTAAAAGCACGACACAAAAAATGTAATATTCAATGAATTCCTACCTCATTTAATAAATGAACTCAACACTTAGCATTTCTTACAGACAATACATATTCATGCAGATTAAAAAAAAATACCTACGCATTCTTTGAAGGCAAAAATATTCAGGCATATTAAAGAAAAATATCTCAAACCTCATCTACCACCTACTAAAATTGCACTTATTTTTTAATATTTTGTGTATTCTGATTATAAGGCAACTTACTGACTGGGATATTTGAAATGATAAATGTACTCAACACTTAGCATTCTTTAAAGGAAAAAAATATACCGGCAGATTATAAAGAAAAATATCTTCAACCTCATCCACCATCTAATAAAATTGCACTTTCCTTTTTAAATGTTTTCTGTATTGTGATTATAAGTCGACTTAATGACTGGGGTGTCGGAAAAGGCTAATAATATATTTGTTACTTGTTGTATGTATGGTATATGAACATAATAATAACTGAAGACCAATTCTACTAACAAAATTCCACAAAACCGAATTTTAACTGTTGTCTTTCAATGGTTATTTGCTTCTAATAGACCTTTTACGTATTCTAGTAGAATACGAAAAAGCGCTACATGCCGTAGATTGGCGGAATTAATTATGATACGATACGGTGTACTTGTAATGCACCAATTACAGACAATTGCAATTGTAATCTATATCTATGACGTAAAAAATAATTACATACTATTATTATTATCGAACTTCTAATCGATGACATCGAAATAAAATGCTATTTTATGTAAAGTGCGATTTCAGCAGCCATATAAAGACAAATAGCAGGTGAGGCAAATGATAAGGAATTTCACATACATACGAGTAAAAAAAAACACCGTCACGCCTATATTCCCCTGAAAGGGTGGCAGAGTACACTTCAAAAACATCACCATCCCCTGAGGTAATCATATTGACGATGGGCAGTCAGTTTAAAACGCATAGATTCAGTTATGACATGTGTTCATGTCATAATATGTCGTTCAGATTTTGCATAGCAAGGCAAGCAAGGCTTAGCAAGAATGTCGATTCGGTTTAGAGTAACCTCAATTCGTTCAGAGGGTCAGACACTGACATCGCCGGGTTACTCGCCAGCATGTGCAGAGAACCAGGACGAGACAGCTAGGATATGCCCCTGCCCGTACACCCCAAGCCGAGGCCGTTCCTCGTTGAAGCGCCCTTAAGATAGATGCTCCCTTGCCCTTTAGACTGGGCCTTACCTGTTGCACACTCGCCCTCTTGCCCAGCGCAACTGAAAAGGTCTCTCGACCTGCCTAAATCATTCACACACACAAAAAGTCATTCGTTAAGACGTACCCTTAACATTGAATATGTAAAGCTCGCTAGGGAGGTGACACGCGTCTCTCCGCGCAGCGTGTCAATGAGGGATACACTTCCGGGACAGAGCGTGACCGAATACAACAAGCTATAAAGACGATCAATTGTACGAAGGACAATGTCGTGTGGACATTGCTGGCTTTTTAATTTGATTTAATGAGGTAGAACGATTGGGTTAGGGTCGAAGGATTATAAGTTCAATATCAGCTACGGCTTTGCATTTTTATCATGAAATTTGTCAGACTTGAAGGACCGTATGTATCATAAGTCCATTAACACCCGTGATTGATTTTAATAATTTCAAATTTGAAAAATATTAGGATTTATTGTTAGTAAAATAGAGTCCTTTAGAACACCCATGGTTATATATATACACTAACTTTTTTCTTTTTTTTTAAACTTAGTCCTACACTACTATTTATTTCTGTATCGTGGTGCATTTACAAACATGAAAATTCACATACACAGATACCCAGACCGAAACAAATAATTGTGGGTCACACAAAGTTTTGTCCCGTGCGGGAATCGAACCCGCGACTATCAGGCACAGTGGGTGGAGTGCCTTAAGCTTTTAACCACTGCGCTAAATCGTCCGACGAACTTCCTTATAGCGAGAACGTGCGAAATGTTTGACGTCCAATATATCATTCCTTTTCCGGTAAAAATTAAATTTGATATATATATTTTTTTATTACATTTTTTTTTCATTTACACAAATTTACACAAATATACTTGCGTATATTTATACATCCAAGATAAGTAACAAACTAGATAAGATACTTAGAATGAGAGACATCAAATTTCTTTGGGTGACGTTTATACCGTCAGGCCTATATTCCCCAAAGGGGAGTTGCAGAAGGGAAGACTGTTAAAAAAATCAGAAACACAAAATTTAAAAACAGAAATATTGTTATATTTCTGTTTTAAATCTCGAATTTGAATAAAAAATTATAACCAGCCATGCAGTTACATGATTAAAAAAGATCCCAAACACAATTCATCAACATCACAAAAAACCTTTGACATTTTGACTCATATGACACTACCTGTCCTCATAATGACCTGCTAGTTATACTAATGACCCCTAACTGGGTAATTACGTGTGTTCACACGCCCGGGTGTACTTGTAATACACTAATTACAGGCAATTACACTTGTAATCGATATCGATGACGTTGAAAAATAACTACATAATGTTATTACCGCCTTAAGTCTCTTTGAATTGAATTCAATTCAAATTTAGCGCAGTGGTTAAAAGCTCAAGCCGCTCCGGCCACTGTGTCTAATATTCGCGGGTACGATTTCCGCGCGGGACAAATGTGTGACCTACAATTATTAGGTCCGGTCTGGGTATTTGTGTCTCTGAATTTTCATGTTTGTAAACGCACCCACTACACAAAAATAAATCCTAGTGTGGGGCTTCGTATTTAAAAAAAAGAAATAGTCACAAGTAGGCGGCCACGACTGCCTCATTGGTCTAGTGACGAATAATGCGCTTTGCGATCACGAGGTTCTAAGTTCAAATCCTAGGTCGGACAAATGTACCTTTTCTATCGAAAAAACCAGTATCAAAGCGGAGTCTGGAAGTGTGTCCGGTATATGGCAATAAGCTCGCTCCCATTTCATGGGACCTAACATCGTAGGTGCACAGAGTACACTACTGCCACCTGCCTCAATATAAGCGTGATGGTTTTATTTTTATTTAAATAACTGCATAAAGTTATCACCGCCTTGAGTCTCTTGGAATAAGGATTTTTTTACCTTTAATCTAGTGATACGATGTATAAGTTGATCACCATATCGATTTTTTTATTTCCCACACTGCGACTTATTTCTGTGTCGTGGATTTGTTTACAAACATGAAAATTCACATACACAAATACCCAGACCAAAACAAATAATTGTGAATCACACACATATTTGTCCCGTGCGGGAATCGAACCCGCGACTATTAGACACAGTGGTCGGAGCGGCTTAAGCCCTTAACCACTGCTAAATCGTCCGTCATGTGTTCGTCATAGTATAGTTGATGATTACAAGAGCTTGGTTCAAATTTAGGAAGGACAAAGAATTATAATAATAATATCAGCCTATACTGCCCACTGCTGGGCAAGGCCTTCTCTCACAAATCGAGGTAAGAGAGATTAGGTCATACTCCACCACGCGGACCCAGTGCGGATTGGTGGAGGCAGATTTGTGGCCACTTGCTGTTGGAACTTATCAAGCCGCCTTTAAGGCTTCCAACTCGGCTTAACGACTACCACATTAAGTGGTAACCGGGACCAACGGCTTAACGTGCCTTCCGAAGCACGGAGACGCTCGAATATGAAAATGCTACAAACGGTCACCCATCTCAGGCCGACCAAGTCGAACACTGCTTAACCTTGGTGATCGGTAGGCACACCGCGGTCGCACAGCGCTACGAGCGCCTCAGTGAATTTAGTATATGGAGTAAATTATGATTCTACGTATTCAATTTTCCAAAATAATACTTTTAGAAAACTATTTAATGGTAGATTGGATTTGTAAAAAATATACACGAAAAAAAAGCTTAAGTCATGCTCTATAAATTGTATGGAAGACTTTGTATTTTAATTAATCATATCTGAATTATTTGAAATATACTGTATTTTGGGTCCTCCGGGTACGTTAGTAATTCCCTAAGCTTAGGATTTCTGTCAAACCACGAGACTGTCAGAATCTAACCTTCCAACACTAATGAATGAAAAATAGAGAAAGCAAATTGTGTAACGGGTCATAGACGATATCAAGTTGCATCGCCGCCTTGAATGTTGCCCTAGGAATTTCTCAAATCAATAATTTATTATCATCATCATCTCTATCATAAGCCTCATTTTGTGTCATTCTTCTAAGTCCTGTGGTATTCATGTTCAAACTCAACTCAAACTCTGGATATATCAACTACCCATCGAATCCTTAATCATTTTCTTACTTACAGGCTGCTGTAGTATAAAATATTATTTAATATATTTAAGTGGGTACCTATGTAATCATTTAAACATATAATTGATTAGGCAGGCACGTTAATCATTATCCATTACTTGGTATAGGGAAATATTGCAAATAAACACATTTAACTGTATCAAAACAATATTATATGGGTACTTAAGTCATAGGTATATAAACGCCGTCAACTTAAATCAGAAATAAGTAAGTAACGATTCAAAAACTTGGACCGAATTCTTAATAAAATAACAACAAGCTAATGCGTACCTTTTACGTATCTCCAAATACAGTCTTCCGATAAATTCCTCAGTTTGGAAAACTTATAAACGTTCAAAGTCACAACACTAGCACAGTCCACTAACGCCGGATTCCTTTTTAAAAAATATAATAATAACAAAAGGAAATAATCCAAACGGTTTCACCAGGACATAGGCAATGTTATCTCCAGTCAAATGTCAGAACGCACTTATCAGTCGTCAATTAGCATTCAGAACGCACACGTGCTATGAAGTGCGGAATGTCCGAAGCGGGACGGTACGACCAATGCGCGCCATACAGACCGGCCGACTGAAACACTACGCTGACTCACACACACGCGCACACCAATCAACAGGTGAAAATGTAACAGTGTGGCACAAGTGAACTCGTATACGACCCGTGGAGGTTACCCAGGTGAACCGCGCGCGCATGTGTGCGTGCACCATTTTGTTCGTGTTGTACAGATTTATTACAACGCTCGCGTGTGTGCGTGCGCTCTACAGGTGATACTCTTTTGTGTTTGTTGGTAATCACACTCGGTCACATGTCATGTGCGTATGTATGCTGCCTACCTGTTGTGCCCCCGCAACTTATCAGTTTTGCTCTTTTAGGGTCGTTCGGAAAATGCCTCATAAAACGTCCATCTTCAATGATTTAACTGTCGACGTTCTTTATTTAAACATGACCTTTGTGGTTAATAACATTATCAACGCACACAAGTATGGCAATAGCTATATGAATATACGTGCATTTTAAAATTTTGCGGTCGCCGCAAATTTTCCGACAGTTTCCCGACTCTTCAATTCGGTAGCATTGTATTAATGTTTGTGTGTGGGCGTAAATCGTGCCTTCTGCACTTAGTGAACTTTGTACAGCGTAAGGTCACGGATGTTTAGCACTAATACAATAGGTATTAACATCTCATGTCACCTTGACGTAAGCCCAAAGACACAGTCTGCGGCAAGGGAATACAACGTAAACAACAGCAATGTTCAAACGGTATTAAGCCTTAATGCTATCGCACTAAAAACTATACTCATGAAAATAATAAATTGCATTTACGTTACTTTACATTGATTGATTATTTTAGAACACAAGATGTGAACTCAAGTTCTACCATAATCAATTTCAAATCTTGTCTGATAATAACAAAGTTGATTTTTCACTCTACATTCTAATGGACTTACGTCAATTTTTCCACCACACGCCCCGATCGTGACTGGTCTATTTGTATTGTAATTTGCACCTAATCAGATGTAAAACTAGATTGATTATCGCGGTACGGGGCACTTAAGAGTTTATTGTGTCTCTTTTTGTTGTTTTTAGTGACAATTCGGGCTATTGATGACAGGCGCAGCGGCCATTGTGTTTGGACACAGATTATATTCTACGCCTACTTATGAAACTTTTTGTGGTGATAAGTTTTTCTGCAGTACGGTCATTTGTTACTCCTGATTTACATTCTGTCTACTCGCGCGGGAGTGTGCAGGGAAGTTGGCATGAAAAAGAGCAGTGCAATAATTTAAAGTTGATAAAACCACAACTAGTTTTCATGGATATTTTCCTGTTCACTGCCGCTGTCCATATTTTCGCGCTGGGTCCAAATTCGCTATGAAAACACGAAAACTTCGTGATATTATCGTGTAATGGAATCTCTGTGTCACTGGGCTACCATTAAACGGTCATTTTACAAAGTTGTCGGAACGCGTCACGTTACGTGTTTAATTGTCAAAGCGAATAAGGGCCCACTGCAAGAATATAAAGTAATCAAACCGTTATTTTACTTACCTAACCTTTGAACAAACGTGCCGTTTCGATAATTTTGTTGTTATCAAATGATCATATAATTCTGAATGCAACTGGACTACCATTAAATGTTCATTTCACGAAGTTATCGCAACGCGACGCGTTAAGTATTTAATTTTTATTTAATTCCCTAGGATCGAGGACCCTGGTCAGTTTCATGTTTATTTATCTACTCGCAGTCATATAAGTGAGTTGTATGTGATCAATGGGTTGAAGGATATGTGGTGTTGACGTCATAACTTTGTTATAATAATGAAACAGTTTATAAGTTTGTCTGCAGTACGGTTATTTGTTACTCCTGATTTACATTCTGTCTACTCGTGAAGGAGTATAAGTGGGAGTGCAAGAATCTCACTGCAGGGCAAAGGCCTTCTTTCACAAATCGAGGTGAGAGAGAATAGGTCACACTCCAGTGCGGATTGGTGGAGGCAGGTTAGTGGAACCTACTGTTGGAACTTATCAATCCGTATATAAAATGCCTCACGTAAGCATGGTGGCCAGCATTTACGATACCAGGACATGCTCAAAAGGCATCTTAACTCCTGTGCTATTAATGTCGAAAATTGGGAGCAGCTCGCTCTACACAGGTCATCTTGGCGCTCTACCATCCATAATACCATTCAAGCATTTGAAAAAATTCGCCTTCTATCACTTGACCATAAGCACCAAATTCAAAAAACTAGGCCTAAGCTTTCCTATACTTACACTTATAACTTTATTGCTCTACTTGCAACCGGTTGTTTAAGATCAAATTCGGTTTAGCGATATTACAGAAAATAATATTTTAAAATTATTAATCGGTGTAAAGATGAGAAAGGGTATGCTCCGTTGGTTCGGGCATATAGAAAGAATGTCAGAAGAAAGAATGACAAAACAGATATACAATGCGAAAGTGGAAGGATGTAGGTGCCGGGGAAGACCTAGACTATCTTACCATGACCAAATAGACCGTGTCTTAGCTGAAGGGCAAGTCAAGAGTCTCCGTAACCGGCGAGTGTGTATGAGACGAACTATGAGAGTATATAAGGTATGTAAGGAAAGAACCTGTTGGAACCCTGTACTCTCTGCCTACCCCGCGAGGGAGCTGGCGTGATGATATAGATAGAATATTTTAAAGTTTGGGTCGCCGTCATCGAAACCGATGTGGAGGACTATATACAAGGTGTAACATAATAAACGCAAGACTTCAGACATACCGATTAGAGAATTGCTTCATAAATCCAAAATGAAAACCAAATTTTCAAATTTAAAGGTTTTTACCCTTTTTTAAAGCACTTTTATACCCCAATTAACAATGAAACTTATACGTGTATGTGTGCGTTTTGAGAATTACGTTTGAGGAATGCATTTGAAATCATTTTCTTGCTATGAATCAAGAATAAATTAATTTTTTTATAGCGCACTGAAGGGGTAAAAGCATTTTTAGCAAATTTAAAAAAAAAAATGTAAGATACAGTAAAAATGGTTGGAATCAATTCATTTACCGATTTAGAACAAGCTACTTTCAGGTCTTGCGTTTATTATGTTACAGCTTGTATATGTACCCGAAACACAAGGCTATCCTTAGCTTGGGCACCAGTCTCCACCAGTCATGTATGTAAACTTGTGTTTTGTGTGCATTTTAATTTGTATCTAAAGTGGAGAAAATTAATAAAGAATTATTATGACGGACGATTTAGCGCAGTTGACAAGAGCTTAAGCTGCTCCGCCCACGTGACTAATAGTCGCGGGTTCGATTCCCGCACGGGACAAATCTTTTGTGTGACCCACAATAATTTGTTTCGGTCTGGGTATTTGTGTATGTGAAATTTTATGTTTGTAAACGCACCCACAGGAATAAATCCTAGTGAAGGGCTAAGAAAAAAAAAGCAAAAAACCAAAAAAAAAATTATAATCATTTAAAAAAGCTTCCACTTGATTTCATGACTACTATATGAAATGGTAACTAAAACCATAACGTGCCCTCCAAAGCACGCGGACACACGAATAAGAAAAGCCACCATTTGTACCTGTTTTCGTTGACATAAAAATGGAATTTAATCCTAAAAATATTATAAACTAGCTTCTGCCCGCGGTTTCGGCTGCGTTGACTTTAGACAGGAACCTAAAATTTTCCCTGAAGATAAAATATTCTATGCGTTAACTATCTGTGTGTCAAAATTAATCGAAATCCATTCAACCGTTTTTGCTATTTTTTGCGTTTTGTATGTTAAGATGTTTGGATATTTGTTACTCAATCACGCAAAAACGGCTCAACGGATTTGGATAAAATTTGGCACCCAGATAACTTATTACCTGGATTAACACATAAAATACTTTTTATCCCGGAAACAAATTAATTTCCTGTCTAAAGTCAACGCGAAAGAACTCGCGGTGGAAACTAGTGTTATGATAAAAATATCTTATGTTGACACAATGATTAACATTATACCTTTTTCGTAGTCCTTAAACAGAAAGTAAGAACTGATGAATTGATTAAAACTACGTACTTATACAATCGCTAAACTCTATTCAGCTAAAGTGTTAAAAGAAACATTTTGTTTAGAATGAGTTTGTACATCTTGTGTGGCGGAAGTGCGGAGTGAAGCTGACCGACCGTATTCGCAACAGCGTAGTAAGAAAGCGAGTCGGTGTGATTAGAAAGAGTATGCTCCGTTGATTCGGGCATATAGAAAGAATGTCAGAAAAAATAATGACAAAACAGATATACAATGCGAAATTCGAAGGATGTAGGTACCGGGGAAAACCTAGGCTATCTTACCACGGCCAAATAGACCGAGTCTTATCTGAAGGAAAAGTCAAGAGCCTATGTATGAGACGAACTATGAGAGTGGAGGAAGACAGAGAGGTATGTAAGGAAAGAACCTGTTGGAACTCTGTACTCTCTGCCTAACCCGCAAGGGATCTGGCGTGATGTTATAGATAGATAGATAGATTGTTTAGACATGGGTCGTTCGTTCAATCGTTGTTTAATTCTGTGTGTACCTAAGCACGTACCTAAGTATGTACTTAACGGAATATTAATATACCGTATGTGAGTGCATTTTTGAATAAATTAAATATACATTTATCTATCTGTAAGTAATATTCAAAATGTACACTGAAACTGAATCAAGAAATAAATTAATTTAATTTAAAAATACCTTTTTAAAAACAAACTTTTCTAGCAAAACACAACGAAGATATCTCGCTTAGTTGTAAAATTTGTATGGCTACCTACGGGCTCCATCATTAGTCCTTGGACACGATCCGGGTCTAAAATACTCGTCAAAACAAATCCAACGAGCCCAAACACGGCGAGGTTATATCGAGTAGTTGGGTGATTCCATGGGCCACCTTTCGGTTTCATCACCTGAACACTATCTGGTTATATAGTACTTGTCAATACCAATCTAACAAGCCTAAACACGATGGGGTTACGTTGTATAGTTCACATATTCCTATGGCCACCTTCCGATTCCATCATCAGACCAGTTGCATGGTACCATATTATTGCATTCCTATGGACTTTACATACGTATGCCAAATTTAAGCTCAATCGGATACGTGCAAGTGCTCGAAAAATCGATTACAAAATTTGAATCGGAAAGACAGACAGACGTACAAAAATTGCAATAAGTTAAATAAGAGCTTGTATAATAGATGCGTTTGTCATATTGATATGCTACTATATGTTCGTTTTTTTGTATCTTTTTTTTAAATCGTAGCCCCACTATGATTCCTGTGTTGTAGGTGCGTTTACAAACATGAAAATTCACATACACAAATGCCCAGACCGGAAAAAATAATTGTGGATCACAGAATGATTTGTCCCGTGCGGGGAATTGAACCCCCGACTATTAGACACAGTGGGTGGAGCGGCTTAAGCTCTTAACCACTGCGCTAAATCGTCCGTCAATTCAATTGATCAAGATTTTAAACCCCAAATTTTTTAGGCTTATCTGCATAGTACATTTCGTGTTTTGCAAAAAAAAGAAAGAAGTGAAGTTAAATTTTTTTTCTTTATAGTTTTTTCGTAATTTTTTCTATAATTTTTGCAGGTTCCAGAACAATTAAAAAATATAAGAGCAATCTCCAGGCCATCGCGAGTATCAAACCTCGGTTTTATCAATTGCATTGTAGATCCCGGGTTTAAAGGAGTAACAATAGTGAGAATTTGTAGCTAAGTCCGATTTAAAAAAACTCCACATATCGTTAATTTATTTGTCTGGACGTCTATGTGTGTCTGTTCACAGTATCAAAATGTCATGTCCGAATAATAAATAACTAACTTTACGCTCAATAAGTTGACTATCAGTTAGTAAACGCTTTCGATCGCAATCACTATTACATTTCCTTAAATCAGTTACCGTAGGGTTGTCAATTAAATATAAATATTATTTTATTTTATTTTAACATACTCTTTTTCTGTGTGTGTGTGTGAATGATCTACGCTGTTGGCCGCGGGGCCTTCACAGCTTAACCGGACAAGAGGGCGAGCGTGCAACCACTACGCTCGAGCCAGAAGGGGAAAGGGGCAACTAGTTCAAGAGCGCCTCAAGGAGGAACGGCCTCGGCTTGGGCAGTCGCTATGGAGGAGGGCGTACACCTAGTATACGTCTCGCCGTGGTGCTCTGCACCGGCCGGCGGGCAAAGGATTCTTCGACCACGCCGGCGAGGTCGGTGTCTGATCCTGTGTGTGGTATCTGTATCCAAAAGAAAGGATGTAAGGGCATCGGGAGGGTCGGTGAGAATATGCCGCGGATGACGGTAGTGGCTAATAGGAGCGGAGTTGGGTTTATAGTCGGTGGCGGCTACGATTAACGGATTTCTTGATTGAACGCATTCACGAAATATCGGGTAGTCGCCTTTTTAATAAAGGCGCGAATAGGTTCGAGACCGAGATCGGAATGGAGATCTACATTCCGTATGAACCACGGGGCTTCGACAGCTTTGCGAAGGAAACGGGATTGAACCGTTTGGAGTCTATCGATGTGAGAGCGGGCGGCCTGCACGAACACCCCACAAGCGTACGTCATGATGGGCCGTATACAAGTTTTGTAAAGTGTCACCTTATTCGTAAGGGACATTTTACTCCGCTTGCAGATCATGGAGTAAGGACGACCGAGCACAAAGGCTGCTCGGTTACGGACTCGCTTGATGTGCGGTCCGAAGGTCATGGTATTGTTTAGGGTGACCTCTAAATATTTGACCTGTTTGACCCAGGGAATAGGTAGGTCGAACATGGTCACTTGACCGAGATTACTTCTGGGGTGGCACAGGGACGGGCGCAGGATAGCACCTTCGGAGAAGAACACCGCAGCTCTCTTGTCCGGGTTCACCTCAATACGCCACGTGTGGGCGGCTGCCTGGAGGTTTCTGGTAATGAAACTCTTATTCCTATGCGAGACATAAAGAGTGGTATCATCCGCGAATAGGGCTAGATGCACCTTACTCGAACGAGGAATATTGTTTGTGTAAAGGCTGAATAGGAGGGGGAAAGAGCTGAGCATTGTGGGACACCAGCTTGTATGGAGGGGCGGGTAGAGCGCGTCATTTCGACGCGATACCGAAAGGTGCGATTCGACAGGAAGTCTCGTAAGATGAGCACGAGTCTGTCCGGCACACTCATTTGATAAAGCTTGTGGATCGCGCCGTTGTCCCAGACTTTGTCGAACGCCTTCGCGACATCGAAGAAAAGGGCACTCGTGTAGACGGGTTTGGGTTTGTTGAGGCCAGTGAGGATGTGCTCCGTGATGCGGTGCACTTGATGGACGCAAGAGTTTTGGCTCGAAAACCAAAATGCTCATTGATGAGAATACCCCTGGACGATATAAAGACTTTGAGCCGTGCCAGGAGCAGGCGCTCGTAGATCTTTGTCAGGGAGTTGAGTAACTCGTGGGACGGTCACGAGGTTCCCGGTCTTAGGGATGCCTATGACGTTGGCCTTCTTCTACTGCGGGGAAGATGCAGTTCGTCATGGCGGCATTAAAGATGGCCACTAAGAGGCAGATGTGTTGAGCGGGTAAGCATTTGAGTACGCGATTAGAAATGCCGTCAGAACCGGCGGCCTTTTTCAGTTTAAGACCTTTAATCAGGTCGTCGACCTCGGTCTGGGTAATAGGGGGTAAGGAATAGGTGTCCGCCCTGCGCTCGTCCTCCCGGTCGAGCGAATCGACATGAGCCGGGTCAACGGGAAGAGAGCTGGGAGTGCACTGGCTCTCGAGGATGTTGGGGAGAAGCTCGGCCTTTTCATCGTCATCCAAGGCTGGGGTTGCGCCTGAGGGGCGGGTCAGTGGGGGTATGTCAGACATGGAGTCGGATTTAAGGGTACATGCCAGCTTCCAGTAGGTCAGATGTGATGGCGTGAGGCCCTCTAAGAAGTCACTCCAGCGATCATCCCGGACCTCCGCGACACGACGCTTTACATCACGTTGTAAGGCGCGCATCCGGGCCCGGTTGGGTTCGATGGGGTAGGAATCGTAGGCTCGGGCTGAGGCATTTTTAGACCAAATAAGTTCCCTAACATCGTCTGGCAGTCTAAAGCGGTTGAGATCCTCCGCCTCGACTTACTTTGACGACCGACTGACAGCTGATTGGATATGGGCGGTGAAGGCATTTACAGCCTGATCGGTGTCCTGAGGGGACGGGGTGGAGTCCGAGCTAAAAGGAAAGGGGGTGAGTCGGCATCCGCTAAGGATGTACTCAGCGCATGCCAATCCAACACCGTCCTCTTGAGCGGCTGAGGGGTGATTTTAACATACTCGTGAACGCGTGCGCTTGTGGGGACTAGTCCATCTGGAATCCCTTAAATACTCTTTACAAATAATATCATTATTGATATCTCGGTCGTAAATCATCACACAGGAGCTAGATCTTAAACTATATGTTAATAAACACAATATGATTGAAAAAAAAAGAACAAAGAAAATATATAAAAAAGACAATCCCGCTGAGTTTCTTCGACGAATCTTCTAAGTGGAAGCTGCGTTCCGATCCAGTGGTAGATCAGTAGTTAAATGAAATATAAATTTCCTTTTGTAAGTGCCCCCGCAGGGTTTATACTAAATAAATTATTTCGAGTTTAAGTAATTCCATCAATCTATCTATCTATAACCTCACGCCAGATCCCTTGCGGGGTAGGCAGAGAGTACAGAGTTCCAACAGGTGCTTTCCTTACATACCTCTCTGGCTTCCTCGACTCTCATAGTTCGTCTCATACACGCTCGCCGGTTACGGAGACTCTTGACTTTTCCATCAGATAAGATTCGGTTTATTTGGTCGTGGTAAGATAGTCTAGGTCTTCCCCGGTACCTGCATCCTTCCACTTTCACATTGTATATCTGTTTTGTCATTCTTTCCTCTGGCATTCTTTCTATATGCCCGAACCAACGAAGCATGCCCTTTCTCATCTTTACACCGATACTATCTTTCATACCTACTCGCTGTCTTACTATTCTGTTGCTAATGCGGTCGGTCACCTTCACTCCGCACATCTTCCGCAGAGCTCGCATTTCTACCGCATTTATCCTACTTTCATTCTCCTTCTTACATACCCAGCTCTCGCTACCATATAACAACGTTGGGACAAGAACTCCATTATGTATAGCCAGCTGCGCCTTATGGCTTAAGTGCCGGCTCCGGAGTAGCTTTCCCATCGCACCATTCACTCTGTTCCCTGCACTCACTCTTCTCTCTATGTCAGCGGTGTATTTCCCATCCTTACTAAAGGCGCATCCAAGATATACATATTTCATTTCAAATATGTCGTATGGATATGTACCAGTTTTTGCACCCTATTCCATACACCCTATTTATAGTGTTACAAAGTATAAATAACTAAATTACATTTATTGCCGAAAATAAACTGTCTACCGCGTTACAAGATGTATTGATTGAGCGTCAAATGAAGAACAGCTTTTATCATGATGTAAAAGTATGTAAGGGTTTTTTCGATAGAATCTTATATAGATACTAATACTATTGTGTTATTATTGATTATAATCTTTAATTTTGTTTTAAAAACCTGGCCGTACCATTGACCTATATTATTTCTACTGAGTTGAATGATTGATAAATTGACTGAACTGAATTACACTGCCAGAAAAGAGGGTGATAGCTTGGAGAAGCTCGTGGTCACTGGGAAGGTCGATGGACAAAGTCCTCGAGGCCGCAGCCCAACACGTTGGTCTGACCAGATTCGCACCACTCTGGACACTGGAAAAAGGCAAAACACCACAAGAGCAAGACTCCTGGGAGGTGGTCACGACCCCCAGACATGAGGAATACGACTGGAGGAAGAGGATTCCTACTGAATAAAGGCCTTCTCTTGCAAATCATGTGATAGATAATAAATGGGTCATACTTCAACATGTGAACTCAATGCGAATTGATGGAGTTATTTAACCATTGACTGCTAGCCTCTCTGGATACAATAGTTTTGGGTTCGGTTTACGCATACCTGAAAAATGAAGAGAAAAACAATTATTAAGTAATAATAAACATTATGATATATTAAATATGACTGCCTAGTTTGTTAAATGGCAAATAATGTGCTTTGCGATGACGAGGTCGGGGAGTTCAAATCTCAGATCGGACAAATAATAATAACATACTTTATTGCACATAAAATATTATGACGAAAAAAACACCATATCATTATGATGATACAGCAAGGCGGCCTTCTCGCTTCAAGTGATTTCTTCCAGGCAGCCTTTAGGTAGAAGACAGAGACGTTTAACATAAAAAAGAAGGGGTAAGGTGCAACAATTAATAAAATATAAAACAAAACAAAACAAACCAATTATACCTATTGTTACATATAATGTAGGTACTTGTGTTCTTATTTGTTTAAATAAGTATTACAATGGAGGGTACATAGAGATTAACTGGAGTCTGGACAGGATTGTGTATGCTACCTAGCAGTAAACATGTGAATCGTTAAATTGTCTTTTATTAAACATAATAGTGGCGACGACGTAGAAAATTTGGTGATAATGGAGCGTAACAAGTGTATAAACTTTTGTGAATTCAATCCTCACATAGATAACTGGGACAGTTACTTGGATAGACTAAAATATTGTTTGGAAGCAAACAACATAGTGACAGATCAAGCGAAAAGGGCTAACTTTTTCACAGTGTGTGGTGCACAAGTGTTCGAAACATTCTTAGCTTTAATTACACCAAGGAAATCATGTGATGTAACCTTTCATGAGATTGAAACTATTTTATCGGAACATTATAGCCCAAAACCGAATGAGATTTCGGTATCGTTTCAGTTTTACAATCGTGATCAGAAAGGAAATGAACCGGCATCCGAATACATTGCACAGTTGCGAAAATTAAGTACCGGTTGCAATTTTCCAAACCTAGAACGAATGCTGCGCGATAGGCTCGTATGTGGCATGAGTGATCAGAAATTACAATACGAATTGCTGAAGCGGGACAACCTAGGCTATAAGGACGTCGTGGACGCGATGCTATCGGCGGAGAGCGCAGGCCGGGACGTGCGCATGATTTCGGCGCGAGCCGCGGGCAGCGCGCCCGGCGCGACCAGCGCGGCCGCGGACAGCGCGCCGGAACCCATGGATATTAACGCCGTGCAAATTAAAGCTAATAATATGATGCGGTTCTGTTATCGCTGCGGTGATAGACATAGTAATGAATGCAGTTTTGTAAATGCAATTTGTCGATATTGTAAGAAAAAAGGGCATATAGAAAAAGTATGTATTACAAAAAAGAAAGCGGACAAGATCAACTACTGTGCGTCGAATGAGTGCGACTATAATTTAAATGGGATTTATTGTTTTGGTAGTTCACGGAATTTAATACAACCATTTAGAGTTAAGCTGATATTGAATGGCACGCCTGTGCTTATGGAAATAGACTCGGGTGCCAGCTTCTCATTAATAAATGAACATACGTGGCGTATACTGCGCGGAATGCGATCGCGGGACTCATTGCAGTCTACACCACTGAACTTACACACGTGGACCAAGTCTCCTGTATCACTGATCGGTCAGACGGTTGTGCGTGTACAATACAATGATATAATACGCAATTTAAATATTATTGTTGCTAGAGGTGCCGGACCAAATCTTTTGGGAAGAAATTGGTTTCAACCGCTTAATATTACATTAAGTTTAAATACTGTATCATATGATTACATGTCATTAGTGGACGACATTGTTATGAAGCATCAAGAAGTATTCAGAGCGGACCTCGGTACCTACCGTGGGGACCCTGTGACCATAAATTTATTACCCAATGCTACACCGAAATTTGTGAAGGCGCGTCCGGTGCCGTACGCCTTGAAGGAGAGAGTAGGAAATGAGATAAAGCGTTTAGTGGACGAGGGGGTGATTCGTCCCGTGTCTTATTCGAAATGGGCAACACCTGTTGTACCAATAATTAAGAAGTCAGGTGAAATTCGTCTCTGTGGAGACTACCGCTGCACTGTTAACCAGGCTACAGAGTCTGACACCTATCCGATGCCTACAGCTAGTGAAGTATTCGCTACGATTGCTGGTGGTAAATTCTTTACCACACTGGATTTGAATAGAGCCTATACACAGGTGACTGTTGATGACACGACAGCTAAGCTGTTAACGCTAAATACGTGCAAAGGCCTCTACACAGTACATAGATTAGCCTTTGGGGTAAAGGCATGTCCAGGAATTTTTCAGAGGTTAATGACCTCTTTGCTGGCGGGCATTTCTGGCGTCGCAATCCTGATTGATGACATAATAGTCAGTGGGCATACAATGCAAGAGATGGGTCAACGTCTGGACGTAGTTTTAGAACGGATTAAACGCGCCGGACTGCGGCTTAACAAGCATAAATGCAAGTTTGCCAAAAAACGAGTAGAATTTTTGGGATTCATTATTGATGCCGAGGGTATCCACCCTGCTCCTAGTAAAGTAGAATCTATAATGAAAACGCCGGAACCTAAAAATGTACGAGAACTGCAAGCGTTTTTGGGCCTATACAATTTTTATGAAAGGTTCATACCTCATAAAGCGACGATACTTGAACCGCTGCACCGGTTGTTAGACAGATCCAAGGAATGGAAATGGACAGATGAGGAACAGAAAAGCTTTGATATAGCTAAACGTTTATTGTCATCTGACATGACGTTGGTGCACTACGATTTAGATAAACCTCTGATTGTGACATGCGACAGTTCCGAATACGGGGTAGGCGCTGTATTGGCGCACGTCATGGATGATGGTAGCGAGCGCCCGATAGCTATGGGGTCCAGAACCCTTCACATACATGAACAAAGCAGCTGGACAAAGAAGCGACATCGATAATGTTTGGCATTCAAAAGTTTCACAATTACCTAATGGGCAGGTCATTTACTGTAGTTACGGACCATAAACCTTTGCTTGGTATTTTTGACCCAAAAAGACCTATGCCTAGTATCTTATCACCTCGTTTAACAAGAATAGCAATTGCACTCACATCGCATGATTACAATATTTTATACAGGCCCGGGACTCAAATTGGCAACGCGGACGGGCTCAGCCGTTGGCCCCAGCCGGTAGACGAAGAACCCGAACCACAGACGGGAGATATTTTATTAATGGCAGAAACTCCGACAGACTTCCCAGTCGATATTAACGCTTTAATTCTAGGAACCAAGAAAGACAAAACCTTAGTGCGTGTTGTACATCACATGCTCACCGGCTGGCCTCCCAAGGTTGCCGACGATGAGTTACGTCCTTACTGGCTGCATCGAGCAGAGCTGTCACTACAGGATGATTGCATATTGCTTGGCTGTCGGGTTGTAGTCCCACCTTCATTGCGTGAGTCAATATTACAGACTTTACATAAGACACACAGTGAAATAGTGCAGACGAAGGCGATGGCGCGAAGTTACGTTTAGTGGCCTAACATTAACAATGACATAGAAGCTGTAGTAAATGGCTGTAATGTATGCCTTGAAAACCGCCACATGCCCCCTAAAACAGCGCATGAATGGGTTACACCGACTAAACCGTGGTCCAGAATCAATGTTGATTTTGCAGGGCCGTTTCAGAATAAAACCTTTTTAATAATGGTTGACGCCTATTCTCGATGGCCTGAAGTATTCATAGTGAATAACATGACGTCTGAAACAGTGATCCGGCACCTGAGAATGGTATTCGCTACCCATGGCTTGTGTGAGACATTTGTATCAGACAATGGTACACCATTTGTTTCAGCTCAAATGAAGGAATATCTGTCTTCAAATAAAATACGTCATATTACTACGGCCCCCCATCATCCCGCTACGAATGGTCTAGCTGAGAGTGGTTCAGACTGTTAAAGACAAGCTACGGAAAATGAATAAAATACCATGGGACATAAAATTACCGAATATGTTATTAGGTTTACGAGTTGCTCCATGTTCAACAACACAAAAGAGCCCAGCAGAACTTTTAATGAACAGACGACTAAGAACATTGCTGGACACTATACATCCTGATAATATTAGACGAGGAAAGAGAGATGTACAAATTGAAAATAATCAGCAGAAGAAGCACAGGGAAACTAATGTTGGTCAGAATGTAATGTACAGAAATTTCAGTAGTGGGCCTAGGTGGTTACCAGGCATTGTAAGGAATAAAGATGGTCCATCTAGTTACAGAGTCGAAACTAAAGAAGGAGACATTGTGAACAGGCATATTGATCAGCTAATTAAAATGAAAGAGACGGAACAGCATACTGAAAAACGGACTGAGGAAGCTTCGGAAATGGTGGAAGAGGATTCTTATAATAAATATGGACAAGCAGGAATAGATAACGATATCGACACTCAAGACATCATAGAAATTCCTGATTCAGGCAAATGGGAGGAGATGTTGGGTATTCCCTGTACATCGGATGCAGAACCTAATTATGCTAGTAGGCGATTTAGGAATAGGCAATATAGGCTATCTAAATCACCATATGTGAGACCTACAGCTAATGATTAAATGTGTAGTTTCTTAAGATCACTTAGTTAAGTATCTTTTGTATCAGTTAGGAGTATTTTTGATGAACTGTCATATAAACGTAGTTTCAATGGTACTGTAGAATAGTGTACACTCTTGGGGGAAAGGTATGTTACATATAATGTAGGTACTTGTGTTCTTATTTGTTTAAATAAGTATTACAATGTAGGGTACATAGAGATTAACTGGAGTCTGGACAGGATTGTGTATGCTACCTAGCAGTAAACATGTGAATCGTTAAATTGTCTTCTATTAAACATAATACCTATTTTACATTAATGATTTTTTTTTTCATTTTCCGATATCATGCAATCGACTTACTAGCCATTAGCAGATGGGTTGTATGCCAGTGGTGGGGTACATAAATGAATGACGGAATAAATATAGAGGTAAGGAGAGACAAATGAGATAAGAACAAAAGGTATAATTTGAAATTTAAAATGTTGTTATTCTATCGAAAAGTTCGCAGCATCAGCCTGAAGTCTAGAATTGTGCTCGGTTTATCGGATCAGGCTTGCCCCGTTACATGGGACCTAGCATCATCAGAGAAAAGAGGGTGTACACTACCTCTGTCACCCCCGCTTGGGTAATATAGATGTGACGGTGTTTATTTTATTAAGTATTATTTTGTGTATCCTAGATCATTTTGGCACCTTTCTATTTTCATGTTGACATCCCTGAATACCGATGCAAATAACTAGCTCACCAACAATGATACTGAAAGGCGAGTACACACGACAGTGCCCTTAATAAGGCTGTTTCATAACTGCAAGGAGAACGCCACGAATATTTACACGCATTTCAATTAACAAACAAGTTGGATAACATGCTATAACTATTGCCTGTGCGCAGATCTTAACGACGAGTTAGGAAGGAAAACTAGGAATGTGTTATGTATCAAATATGTATAATTTATCAAAATATTTATGAAAACACTAGGTTCTGCCCGCGATTTCGTCTGCATTGACTTTAGACAGGAACCTTAAATTTTGGGGATAAAAAGTATCCTATATGTAAATCCAAGTAATAAACTATGTATTATATAATAAACATTTGTAAAAAATGGTTTATTTGGAATGGCACCGCGCATATTTAATAAACTGCCAGATTACATAAAAAATGCAAACAGTCAAATTTAAGAAAACCCTATATAATATATTAATTGACAAATTTCTTAATGATAATATTTTATGAGTAAATTATGTATTTCAACTTATTATTCTAATTTGTAATATTTCCTACTTTTCCCTGCATTGAATTATAACTGGACTATTTGTGATTAATATTTGCACATGTTTAATCATAATATTAAATCTATGACATATTTGACTAATAAATAATTTGTATGCCGCAGGCAAAACATAGTGTGACGATGTAACAAATTGTTTTAAGACCTTATATGTGCCTATGTTATATGTGTAACAAACATAAAATCATTTATTCATTCATTCATCTGTGTGCTAAATTTCAGCCAAATCTGTTCAACGGTTTTTGCGTAATTGAGTAACAAACATCTAAACATCGAAACATACATTTTTTTAAGTTCCCGAAGTTTTGAGTGCTTTGAAGCACCAATGGTCACGGGAAGGACTGAGGTGTTAGACGTCCAAAAGGCATAGTGGTTCCGGGGTACCCTCAAACTTCTTATTTATTTTTGTTGGTCCGATCTACGCAGAATGGCTGGCAGTGTTATGCTTCGTTTTGGATTTGATTATATTAATTACCGGACCCCAAGTCGATGGAAGCATCCAGCCATCTTCTCTATTGAAATTAGAAGAAATTGTTTTTAATGCGTATTTCAATTCAAACATTTTAAAACCTTTTTCCTGCAGACAACGTCTTTCACCTGTCATATGACTATTTCTGGAAATCAGTGGGTTGCCCCTGCATAAAAAAAAAACAACAGCCTCTTTAAACAAAACAACACAATTCCCAATCCACCAAAACCAACAAAACATTCGTACATCAATGTACCACGCGCCGTATACGATAGCATTCTCGTTTTAATTTATTCTGCGCTGCAATTAAGGCCGTGTTCCCACTGGTACAATGGGCCGTGGCCGCGGATGCGACAATTGTGCACGCAAACCGGGCTATCTGCATCGCTACGGGCCGCGACCTGTCGCCGGTGTGTACGATACCTGCGCAGTTAAAGGATATTAAAATTTGTATACAGTGTAGATGAGTATCTCATAGAAATACAGGCGTATAAAGATCTTTTGGTCCGCGGCCTTAATCGGAACTAACGCTGTCATCAAGTGAAATGTCACCTCATGACATTTGCAGAGTTGCCGTTGGCTATGAAATTTACCCAAGTTCTTTTAGTCACCGTGCGGACCCACCTGTTAAAATATTTCGTTGGAAGTAGAGAATTTTACCAAATGTTAACCCTTACTTCACCCTCAATGTCATGTCATTCAATGTCATCCATGGGACAAAAGATACTTGTCTTGCACTATGCATCCTATTAAAAAAAACACCGTCACGTCTATATTCCCCAAGCGGGGGTGGCACAGGTGTACTGAGTACACCCACGTTTCGCCGACGATGTTAGGTACCATGTAATAGGGCCTATTATTTATTTTAATTCTTTATTGTACACATATATTAACAAATAAAAATTTAACGAAAAGTTTATGTACAAAAGGAGCTTAACTCAATATTGAGTTTCCTTCCAGCAAACCTTAGAGCGATAGAGAGATGTGATAAATAGAGTAGAGGATAGCAACAAATGTACCTACAGTAGAATTAAATAGAATTAGGGTATTCTATTTAATTCTACTGTAGGTAACTAACTAACTAAACATATATATTATACAAACTATTCTATTTTAGTTTGTGTTTAGTGTGTGTTTTTATTATAAGTTATAATGTAAAATAAGCAATTCTTAAATAAAAAATACATATATTATAATACTATATACCGATACATATAATTCATGACGACAAGAAATATTCTTTAGTTCTCTTCTTGAAGGCGCCCAGTGAGATGCTATTGCGGATGGAATGCGGGAGTGAGTTCCACAAGTGCACCACGTAGACAGTAGAAGAACCATTATAGCGATGGCCTATTGCCATAAACCGGGCACAATTCCAGACTCCGGACTCGTACTGGGAAGTTTTCGTTAGAAAAACTACACTTGTCCGACCTAGGATTGGAACCCAGCACCTCGTGATCACAAAGCGATGCGCTTTGCCACTAGACCAACGAGGCAGTCTTTACTTACTTTTTGATAGTTATCTCAATTTCAATCTTTGGGAGGCCTTTCTCCTGGAAGAGACGTCTTTCAGTGATATGTCAGAGACCCTCAGAATTTCGGCTGCCTTGTTATTCTAGTGGCGTCTAGTGCAAGTGCGTGGCGATCTGAGTTTGAATCATAAAGTGTGTCATTTGTAGACAAATCCTCAATATTAGCCCGGAGTTTTGAATTGTGCCTGATGGTCTGGGAATAGGTTCAGCTCCTATTACATTTGCGCCTAACATCTTCGGCGAAATGTCGATATACGTACGTATTCTGTCATCCCCGCTTTCAATTTGAAACACATACGTTGCCTAAAGTTCTACGTCCACCGTTCGAATGCCAAGTTAATATGAAGCGACAATGTGACAACTCCACGCTGTCACAGAACTTCTCTATTCGATTATTGGTATAATTAAAATCCATCTATCTATATGATCACGCCAGATCCTTTGCGGGGTACGCAGAGAGTACAGAGTTCCAACAGATTCTTTCCTTACAGACCACTCTGGCTTCCTTCACTCTCATAGTTCGTCTCATACACGCTCGCCGGTTACGGAGCCTCTTGACTTCAGGGACCCTTCAGGGCAAGTATATCGATACTCATGTATTAAATGTATAAGAAACTGTTTGTCCTTTCACGCCTAAGCCAATAAACTGATTATAGCAAGAAGGTAGATTGCAACCCAAGGCAAATTTGAACCGTCGAAATATTCCCAGTATCAGTGAATTATGCAAGGTATAATAGCAATACAACTACAACTTGCTACCTATTGCATTAGAACCAGTCATAGTCAGAGAAGTTTGGTTATACACAGCAGCTCTACCACCCTCACTTTGGGAATAAGGCGTGACGGTGTTTCACCAATCAGCCAATAAAAAATACACCCTTTGGAAGAGTCACTAGTCTACTATTAACAAACTGGTTTAATACCCATTTCATCTCAGCAACAGAGGCCTTAGTGCGAGCAGACTGACGTTAGTAGACGCTACCGAGTTTATGCGCCATCCTTTTTACCCTACACATTAAAGATGAACGTGACAGCACGCTTTCTTGGCAACATTACGATAACGTCAAATGGTTTGTGGCTAGCCCGCAGATTGCTGGTATCTCCGAACTCGTAAATTATGAAGCAGGAAGTAGTCCAGGATATGAAAAATGTGGCAGCTTACCGGCGTACTGCGGCACCGTGATGATACGCGGATGACTCAGGGCGATTTATTGCTCGGTCGAAGATAACCGGTACTTGAACAACTTGGACTTGTAGCCTTTTAAAATCATGGTTGTGATGGGAAATGTTCCAGAAACAAGACCAAATTATCTAAAACGAACAAAAAATTTCGACTTTTTAGCGTTTCGACGGCAATACTTTAATTTTAGTTATATGGAAGCAGGTCAGAATTCGCTAGACTATGTAAAATACAACTTCGTGAAATATACCGAAGTAACTCGAAACAGAAAATTTTCTTTAAATGAAACTATTTCAACATTGCAGCACCCATGATCCCTCCCGTGACCATGGGTGCTGCAAAGCACTCGAAACGTCGGGAACAAAAATCAAAAATAAACCGCGATAAAATCCGTAAAATAGTTTTATTTAATGTGTAATATTCGCGTAAATCTAAGAACTCAGAAATTTTTTTATTTCTCTATCTGTATCATCACGCCAGATCCCTTGCGGGGTAGGCAGAGAGTACAGAGCGCCAACAGGTTCTTTCCATACATACCTCTCTGGCTTCCTCCACTCTCACTCTTGACTTGTCCTTCAGATAAGACTCTGTTTATTTGGTCATGGTAAGATAGTCTAGATCTTCCCCGGTACCTACAATCTCCTACAGAAAATTTTAAACTTATTAAATGTTTGAGTAAAAACAATAGCAACAGTAATATATAAATTTGGAATCGGTGACTCTCGACTATGGAAATGCCGGAAACAGCCTTATCTCGAACTGACCCGAGCCGAATACTGCTTAACTTTGGTGATCGCTAAAGCATCGCGATCCCGCAACGCTGCAACGAGCCGGGTTGCCAAGGCCGAGAATTTTAAAACGCTTTTCAATGGTTGTATCAGCTTCGCTATCTAAAACACAAACGCAACAGGAAGTAATTACTCGTAAAAATAGTTACATTTTATCATTATCCTTGACTTCTAAATTAAATAACAACACATAAAATCTGGGTGTGGCCAGTAAAAATGTAGTAAACCAAACTTAAAATTTATTCGAATAAAACCCGTTGACTAGAACAATCAGCTTTTAAATTAATATAATCACAATCATAAAATAGTGTCACAACAAAATTATTCCAATAAATGTGACAGAATATCACTATAATATAAATCTACCTGCGATAAATTTATAGGACCGGGGCCAATTTAAATCCTGTGTTTCTAGAGCACAAAAAATGGGGCAGGGTCGTTTGGACACTACACAAAACGTGATATTAACCACAATCGTATACAATCAAAAATGAACTGTAATAATTTCGGTATACATTGATGATATGGTCGATAATTGAGCGAATGAACGGTTAGAACGGTCGGAGAGCGAAGGTCGTTGAAGGTTGGCGCGCTTTTCCGCGATCAACGGCACTAGATTAAACAAGATGGCGGGAGCGGCGCGTGCGCAGTGGCCGCAGTAACTTAGCTGGGTCGCTAAAATGTTGCGTGATTAAACTTATTGATCGACAAGAGTAAAAAGTGGAAGTAATTATCCTTTTTTTTCTATGTTCAGTATACAGGACATTACTTTTAGCATTTTATATTTTGCCCAGGTCCAGTGATCTCTTATGAATCTAATCTAAATATATAAAAAATTTACAATGTTTTAAATTTTTTTTACTCTGACAAATTAAGAATTAAGTAAAAAAAACTAAGTAATTACAAGCGATAATGCAAATTATAAGCTATTACAAATGCTCGAGTAGTTACTAAAAGTAGAAAAACGCAGTTCTGTATTTTATGCGTGTAGTAGCGATGCGCGACTGCGAATGATTCCATTCGAATCATTCGACTTTATAAATCATTTGAATTATACGAATGAATCACGAAAATTAGATACTAACTGCCTCCCATTCGACTTGCTGGACCGAATGAACGAATAATGAATAAAGATCGGCGAACGAATAATAAATTTACCTATCGGTCGCACCACAGAGTACAAAGGAAAGTAAGTTAGCATCATTCGGACTGCAGCTTACCCCAACGTCTGCACGGGGGCTTTTTGTGCTAAAGCACTGTAAGCGCTTTTAAAAAAATGTACTATTAGCCGTTTGTTTCATTCCACCATTTGATTACCGCGCGCGTATTATATTTAAATTCTATACTAGAAACTTTATTAAAACGCACTTTTAAACACAAACCAGCAGGAGCGTTATTATTTAGTTTAAATGTTACTACTCACTCGCAAACGTAATTGGTTTTGGCGCGGAAATGGCGCGAGGATCGGCGAATCATTCGAATAATTCATTCATAATCGGGTGAGAGTCGCAGATGATCTAATCGAATCATCATTAGTAGTTACTAATTAGTAGTCGTCATTCGAATGTAAAAATTAGTATATTACTAATGTTCAAGTCGAATCAGAAAATTAGTAGTTGTAGATGATTCGAATAGACGGATTATTCGCAGTCGCGCATCTTTAGCGTGTAGTAGCTAAATAGCAACGAACATAGTAAAAATTATTTTATATACAATGTAGTATGTAGATTAAATAGCTCTCTGGGATATTTTGGCTTAATAATCCCTTTCTGCATATAGCATTATCTATTTAGATGACGTCTTGGTCTAGTAAATAGAGATCAGGCCGCTCTACTCACTGAATCGAGTAGTCATGAGACAAATCTTTACGTAATTCACAACTATTTGTTTAGCTCTGGGTATTTGTACATGAAAAATTATAAGATTGGTGCCCGTTTGTAACATTTTTATCTTCGAGCGTCTCTGTTCATCGAAAGGCGCATTAAACAGTTGGTTTTAGTTGCCGTAGTATAGCGAGGATGTCGTAGTGGTTAAACATAGTTGAAGCCTTATGAGCATTTTGATAAGTTCTAATAGCAGGTGGCCACAACCAAACACAATCTGCCTGCACCAATCCGCACTGTGTCCGTGTGGACAACCTATTATTTTTCACCTCGCTTTGTGAGATAAGCCTTTGGCCTGCATTAAGACTTCTGGCTCGAGCGTAGTGGTTACACGTTCGCCCTCTCGTCCGGTGAAGCTGTAAAGGCCCCGCGGTCAACAGCGTTGATCATTCACACACACATGCACACACATGGTAGATATGACCTCTCACCTTGATTTGTGCGAAAGGGCTTTACCAACCTGTGGGACAGTATAGATTAGTTGATTATTATGTAATATATCAAGCGTCATTTTACACCTGCTGATTTAGCTCCAAGCCGCGGTAATAAATGTGCTTTTAATGTTACGATATTGTGGCACGAGCGGCGGCCACATAGATACCATTATGAATTTCGTCCACCGCGCTCAGTTCGGTTAATCTGCACTTAATATAGTTTAGTCTAGCTTTAATGGAGTTGAAACTTTGTTTAGGGTAGAATGGATCGCTCTTTTTTCATAATTATTTAACACTAGTTTCTGCCCGCGACTCCGTCCGCGTGGCTTTAGACAGGAACCTAACATATTTCCGGGATAAAAAGTATCCTATGTATTAATCCAGATAAATTAAACGGACGATTTAGCGCAGTGGTTAAGAGCTTGAGCTGCTCCGCCCACTGTGTCGAATAGTCGCGGGTTCGATTCCCGCACGGGACAAATCTTTGTGTGAACCACAATTATTTGCTTCGGTCTGGGTATTTGTTTGTGAATTTTCATGTTTGTAAACGCACCCACGACACAGGAATAAATCCTAGTGTGGGGATGAGTTTAAAAAAAAAAAAAACAAATGTCAAAACTATCTGTATGCCATTTCATCCAAATACCTTCAGCCTTTTTTGCGTGATTAAGTAACAAACGTCGAAACATCTAAACACCGACTTTCACATTTATAATAGTAGAAAGTATGATTATTATATTTTTGATTGAGTTATAATTAAAGAAAAGTGACTCTTCATATGGTAAGTACCCAGATGATGCGAACGACATAATAAGGAGTGATTTTTGAAAGGAAAGGGATTCTTTTTATAGAAAAATGAAAGTTTGAATGCTACTCTATTATCATTTTTTTTTATAGCCCTGTTAAGAAACTGTCCCACTGTTGGGCACGAGCCTCCTCTCAAACTGAGAAGGTTTTTTTAGGCCATAGTCCACCACGCTGGCCCAGTGCGGGTTGGCGAACTTCACACGCCTTTGAGAAACTCTTAGGCGTGCAGGTTTCCTCACGATGTTTTCCTTCACCGTTAAAGCAAGTGACAATTAATTTTTAATACGCACATGCTTTCGATAAGACAGAGGTGCGTTAAATATGCTATTTCGACCTTTTCTTAAAAAAGTGTTGCAGTGGAAGTTATTTCTTTAAAAAAAAATCACACCTGAAACTTGTCTAAAACAGTCCAAGTACCAGTTTAATAGTTCTTATTCTCTTATCCACGAAAGCATAATAATAATATCAGCCTATACTGCCCACTGCTGGACAAAGGCCTTCTCTCACAAATCGAGGTGAGAGAGATTAGGTCATACTCCACCACGCGGACCCAGTGCGGATTGGTGGAGACAGGTTTGTGGCCACCTGCTGTTGGAACTTATCAAGCCGCCTTTAAGGCTTCCAACTCGGTTTAACGACTACCACATAAGTGGTAGCCGGGACCAACGGCTTAACGTGCCTTCCGAAGCACGGAGACGCTCGAATATGAAAATGCCACAAACGGTCACCCATCTCGGGCCGACCGAGTCGAACGCTGCTTAACCTTGGTAATCGGTAAGAACACCGTGGTCGCACAGCGTTACGAGCGTCTCCCCACGAAAGCATGTGTGTGTCTATATTGATACAAAGTTGCAACTACCTACCGATAGATGGCAATCCGTCTCTGAAATATATGGAGCACGAACATTAAACAACGATTCTCAATACATGTCTAGAACGCGATATGGAAGTTCTTACGACAGTAACATATAGATAATAAGCTCTTAACGTCCGTTGGAGATCTACTCTTTGCCTATTCCTCACACAAGGTGTCTGACACATATTGTTTTTAAAAATATGCGACGGGTGTAGAGTCAGCAAGCCGTACGAGGGTGTTTTAACTGCACAGATCTGTGGATAAATAGCGACTGTAAAACCTAGAACTAAAAAATGATACCAAATACTACAATGACAACACTTACCAGGGGTAAAAAGGAAATTAATCGGTTGCATACCTATTACACCAAAATAATTAATGAACAGGTGGCACACTGCCTTGTTGGTCTGGTGGCAAAACACATCGCTTTGTGATCACGAGGTCCTGGGTTCAAATCCTAGGTCGGACAAATGTAGTTTCTTTAACGAAAAATTCTCAATATGAGTCCGCAGTCTGGAATTGTGCCTAGTATATCGCAATAGGCTCGTCCCCTAATACATGCGACCATCGTCGGCGAAACGTGGGTGTACTCAGTACGCCTCTGCCACCCTCGCTTGGGAAATATAGGCGTGACGGTGTTAATTTAATTAATGAAACTGCTGTTTTTTAAAAGCTTAAATTTATCTTCTAATGTTTAAATCACTATAACCTGAACTAGAACCATTTCCTTTGAACCAATTTATTATTCCACGGAGTGGAAATGTGACATATTGATTCAATTCTGATGCATGATGATGATTCATGATGATTCAAAATGCATTGTGCATTTTCATGGCCAGCATGCCCTTATTTTACACTCAGGATTGGCTCCAGATGAAGGAACTCCTCAACAACCAACATTATAGGCACGAAATTATCGTATACACATTTATTTTAAATCGGCCATTTTAAATTTCACCAATACTTGAGTACATAAAAGCTTCTTTCAAAAATATTTATTAATATTAATTTATTTTAAGTAAAATGTAATTTAATTTGCGTTGTGTGCCGCAATCTTTTCCGAATGTCAACGTTGTTATTGAGTTACGGTTGGAGATGTCAATCATAACAATTGGTTATATTCAATCGATTACATTCAACCATAATCGATTTGAATATTGCTAATATATTTTTACGACGATTTTACAGATGTATTGTTGGCTACTAAATTATAACCTCAAAATGTAAGTCTTTATTGCAATAATGCAATTCCCCCGCTTGTCCGTTTAATAATAAATGCACGAAGATAATTTACAAGTAACTTGTAATCATTCGTGCATGTTTTTCTTGCTGTTGATTCTGAGGCGAATCATGTATGGACGCAGATCAATGTCCTTATCACACCTGTCCCTTACAACCTCTATATATTTTTTCAAATACAAGCGTAACCAAATAAACAAACAAGTTTAGATCTAACCGTACCACAGACAAGTACAGACAATTTGCTTAGACGAGAACATTAATCAAAGATCGAAATGAACTCCGTCCTAATAGGTTTAGCGTTGAATTAAAAATATCACGATCTGTCCGTACTTATGTTTTATTATTGTTACTGGTTAAATTATTATCCATTCATGTTTTGTGGGTCAATTATAGTTAGCTGCGGCCTAGATTTGTGGGACCACTTGAGGGCTAGGTTTTGTTGTTATAAAACTATATTGATTTAGGATGGACTGTCCACAGAAGTGAAGCTATCAAGCGCTATATACTATTTTAAGCCTGTCATACTTGTCAATGGACAAGGCAAAAAAATCGATATTGTTATTTTTTCTATTGTTTTGATGATTGAATAGCCAAGGTAGAGTTATGTAGATGCCTAATAGCCATCAGAAGGTCTCGACTCAGTGTCAACCGCTGCCTAGTCGTAATAATCACAGTTTCTACCTTTATATTTGACACCCACGTTTCGCCGACGATGTTAGGTTCCATGTAATAGGGGGCGAGCCTATTGCCATATACCTGGCACAATTCCAGACTCCGGACTCATACTGGGAATTTTTCGTTAGAAAAACTACATTTGTCCGACCTAGGATTTGAACCCAGGACCTCGTGATCACAAAGCGATCCGCTTTGCCATCAGACCAACGAGGCAGTCTTAGTACACCTCTGCCACCCCCCTCTGGGGAATATAGGCGTGACGGTGTTTTTTTTTTTTTTTTTTGTTTTTTTTTTATTTGACATTTGATGCCACCATATTATATTTTATACCAATGGTTTTTTATATCAATGGTCTTACAAGATCTCCAGAGGCAGAGTCTGCTATATCATATTCCTCTCCAAATGTTGTTCAATATTATCGATCATTAACACAAATAGTAAAATGTGCATATTCCTAAGGCACACTACGCTTACACAAAATCATCATTACCTATGGTCAATTGTCAACCTAAATCCGCAGAACAGTAGGCTAAAATGCCAATTGTATAACTTTAAAAAAGTTGGAGGTAAGAAGTAATACGCAGCTATGTAGCTTCGCTTGTAGGAACGGCGAGTGTTAGTTCATGGTATCAGTAAATAAAATTTAATTATCTGTCAATGATTTATTTGTTCGCTTAACTGTCCTATTATATTATTGAAAAGGGTATTTCATACCGTTCTTTAATTTAGAACTCTATTAAAACCGAATAAAGACGTCTACTATTTAATTTATATTTATTTACATACATTAATGAAAAACAATATTTCGCCCTTAGATAAATATATACAAGAGGGAAGAGAGGCAGAAACATTACATTTACTTACATTGCATCAATTAAAATTGGACTCGTAAACGAAGGCAATTTCACCGTAATCGTCTAATAACATCGTCGATCTAAGATTACATCACTATTCCCTTACACCATTTTTGTCAATTGTCAGAAATATAACCAGCAGAGACCTGTTACAAATATCTCAGAGTATTGCTTAACGCCGTTATATTACGAAACAATAACGTTACGCGGCGTTATGTGCGCGGCGCGTGCGCGGGCGCGCGGTGCCAGCTACTGCTGCGATGAAAGTTAGTAGACAACATTATTAGCTTACGCTAGGTGAGTGCTTTGTTAAGATTTAAATATCTTTTGAATAAATGTCCACACTTACATGTAAAGTCACCGTAGATGGCAAACCTCGGGAATGCAATTTAAATTCATATATTTCATTCATTGAAATCTGTCTCATTTGAATACGCATGTTAATGGCATACTAAATAAAAAAACAAATAATTAAATAAGCTGTAGTGATCAAAATCATAAAGGTTATAAGGGAGCAGTTCTTCTCCTTCTTATAAAATTGGTACAGAAATCAACTTCAAGAAAATCACGCTGAGTGTCTTAAAAATTGAGAAAATGATAGTTATTTCTATAAAAATATTTAAAAGGAGTCGCAGCTGCCTAAGAGGCATTCCAAAGGAGACCTTTTTAATAGTCATGAGAGGAAAGACTATTCCGCTCAGCCAATACGCATAGTCCTGTCCCGTGATAGTTAAAAATAAAAATAAGACTGTCACGTCTATTTCCCCAATTAGGGGTGGCAGAAGTCTATTGTATCACTCTCATATCACTGACGATTTTAGGTCGCAATGTAATAGAGGCGACCTTAATGCCATTGTACCGGGCACAATACTGGACCTCGACTAACATTTACCTATAGAAAACCTTTTTATGGCCTCTAGATTCAAATTGGGGTCCAAAAACCCAGGACCGGACCGGGACCAAATTCTAATTTGAACTCAGGACCTCATGATCGCCGCTCGCACTATGCGCCACTAGACAAACGATGCAGTTAGATTCAGTCTGTACTCATAAAATATTTAAACGTAAGCTCGAGTTTAAATCTTTACACACCATCACGCCTATATTCCCCAAGCGGGGGTGGCTGAGGTGTACTGAGTACACCCACGTTTCGCCGACGATGTTAGGTCCCATGTAATAGTGGGCGTAAGTTTTCGTTAGAAAAACCACATTTGTCCGACCTAGGATCTGAACCCAGGACCTCGGGATCACAAAGCGATGCGCTTTGCCACTAGACCAACGAGGCAGTCAAATCAGTCAGTTAAATCTTTACTCTTTCAATATTTAGACATAAGCTCAATATGTCATCCATTTTACAATGCCCACCGAAGAATAAGTGTTATGTCGTTTAAGCGTAATCTCATAAAATTGACTTCTGTTTTCACTGCACTCTTCCGCATTAGCTCCACTTGTTTACAGTTAATGATTAAAAGAAATTGAGTTAGTGACGAGCGTGAACAATGCTACTGACTATAAAATTAGATTGGAAACACTTTCATTGTACTGCTTTAGGTGACTGTTATAAAATGTTGGGTTACCTAAGGAGCATTGTAAACTTGTAGTCCTACTAATATAAATGTGAAAGTTTGTATGTTTAGATGCTTGGATGTTTGTTACTCAATCACACAAAAACGGTGGAACGGATTCGGATCTTTATCTCGAAAAAATGTTAAGATTCTTTCCAAAGTCAACGTGGACCAAGTCGCGGGCAGAAGCTAGTCTAGTATAACTATTGTATAAACTAAAAAAGAGGGTGGCAGAGGTGTACTGTGTACACCCACTATTCGCCGAAGCCTATTGCCATATACCGGGCACAATTCCAGACTCCGGACTGATGCTGTGAATTTTTCGATTGGAAAACTATATTTGTCCGACCTAGGATTTGAACCTCGTCATCGCAAAACGCATTATTTGCCACTGGACCAACCAAGCGGTCATTATAATTATTGTACTTGCGATCATACCCATACTTTATGGTTACATGTTGCATTGGTTGGATTACAAAAGGATTGGTGTCTGCTCGCTCTTGAGCCTTTGGAAACAGAGAAAGTCATCGTACGATAAGTTCGCTGATCATAAAATAGCCGCAATGCTCGACATAACCTTACGTTCCCAAAAGATATGTGAAACACTGGACCCAAAAAATGACGGCAAGAGCACCTGGTACATTTGGACGAAAATACCTTTATGAGTAAGTATTCATAATTTTAATAATAATTTATAAAGCGCAGCATACCTCTCTACACCCCTGAGCCACTCACACCGGTGTTGCCCTCAGTTGTCCTAGGACGACCGTTTGAGTCGGAGGTGGATCGTAGCAGTTTATGTTACCGCTGCTCTCGCCCTGGGCACAGGGTCGCTGAGTGTGGAGAAATCCCGCATTGTGCTCTCTGCGCTGCCAGAAATAAGCCGGCGTCCCATTTGGTAGGTGGTAAGGAGTGCGGCCTCCAAGGGAACCGGCACTGGAAGAGGGAAAACAGTAAAGAGGGCTCATCAGAAGAGCACAATAGATAGCAGGGCTGCTACTTCCGAGCGACGGGGAGAGGAGATCGTTACCGATAATGGACCTTAGCCGCCCACACAAGATACTGCAGGGCAATCTCAACCATTCCGCTCGCGCTCAAGACCTTCTTGTGCAATCAATGGCGGAGTGGTCGATAGATATCGCAGTGGTTGCGGAGCCCTATTTCGTCCCTAACCGGACTGACTGGGTGGGTGCTACCGCCCTGAACACCGTGGAGCGGGGCCGGGGTTTTGTTGCGGTGAGATGGGGAGGGGCGACTCTCATAGGAGTGTACTTCTCCCCGAATCGGATCCTCGCGGATTTTGAGGCCTACCTGGACGAGGTTGGGGCTGCAGTAAGGAGAGCATCGCCGCGGCCGGTATTCGTCCTGGGCGACTTGAACGCTAAGTCCACGGCGTGGGGAGGCGTTGCGACGGACGCCCGTGGGGAAACCTTGGAGGAGTGGCTGGTACAGGTCGGTCTCGTGATTCAGAACCGGGGATCTACCTTTACCTGTGTGCGGCAGCGAGGTGGGTTCGTAGTGGATGTCACGCTCGCTTCCCCGGCTATCACGCCGCAGATCCGGGATTGGCAGGTCCTTGTCGGGGTTGAGACATTGTCGGACCATAGATACATCCGGTTCGATGTCTCCCCCAACTGGATGGCTGACGAAACGCGCCAAAGAGACCATGGTGGTCCGTCACCATTTCCCAGGTGGGCACTATCGCGCCTCGACCTGGACGCCCTTAAGGAGGCGTTGATTGTTCAGGCGTGGGTTTCAGGACCGAAAGGGAATGAAGAGGCGGTAGTGGAAGAAGAGGCAGTGTGGTTCTGCGGTGCAATGACCGCCATCTGTGACGCGGCAATGCCGCGAGCTCGTCGCAGACACCCCAGAAAAGCGGTCTATTGGTGGTCGGTGGAGATCGCGGAACTCCGCAGGGAGTGCGTGACTGCTCGACGGGCCTACACTAGGCGATTCAGGCGCCGTCCCCGGAGCGAGGCAGCTGAGGCCCAGCTGTACCAAGCCTATAGGGGGGCCAAGGAGGCTTTGAGCTTGGCAATCGCGGGAGCAAAAGATGGAGCCCGGCAAGAGATGTTGGAGGGTCTCGATCGGGATCCGTGGAGGCGTCCGTACCGGTTTGCGCGGAAGATACTGCGCGGCCGAGCGCCTCCACTCACCGAGACTCTCCAGCCTGAAGTGTTGGAGAGAGTGATGGCGGCGCTGTTCCCGGAGGAAGAGGACCACGAGCTTCCCGCGATGGCTCAGCTAGGGCAGAACGAGGACGATGTCACCGAACAAATCCCAGCGCTGACATCTGACGAGCTCGGCGAGGCGGTTCAAAGGCTTCGAGTTAAGAACAAAGCCCCGGGGCCAGACGGGATTCCGGGTCGGGTCTGGGTTCTAGCCCTAGACGACCTGGGGAACCGATTTCGGGCCCTGCTCGAGAAATGCCTGTTGACTGCATGCTTCCTGTCCGCATGGAAGCGCGGGAGGCTAGTCCTGCTGCAGAAAGAGGGGCGCTCGCAGGACTCACCGTCGGCCTACAGGCCAATCGTGCTGCTGAATGAGGCGGGCAAGCTCTTCGAGCGGGTGCTTGCTGCCCGAATTATCCGACATCTGCGCAGGGTTGGTCCAAATCTGGACGACGCACAGTTTGGTTTCCGGGAAGGCCGGTCGACCGTGGACGCGGTACTGCGCGTCAAGGCTCTCTCGGAGGAGGCAATAGCGAACGGTGGGGTCATGTTGGCGGTATCTATTGATATCGCCAATGCGTTTAACACCCTGCCCTTCTCTTGCGTCCGGGGAGGCACTGCACTACCATCAAGTGCCTCCCTACCTGCGGAGTGTCGTTGGTGACTACTTTCGTGGGAGAAGTGTTGTCTGCGTAGCCAGCGACGGGCGCCTATTGCGTCGAGGAGTAAGCTGCGGTGTTC
Source organism: Phalera bucephala (assembly GCA_905147815.2). Classification (NCBI taxonomy): domain Eukaryota; kingdom Metazoa; phylum Arthropoda; class Insecta; order Lepidoptera; family Notodontidae; genus Phalera; species Phalera bucephala. The sequence continues at coordinate 8,013,453 of LR990621.1, read as the reverse complement.
CACAGGGATCGGTGCTGGGGCCTCTCCTGTGGAACATCAGTTACGACTGGGTGCTCCGCGGCTCTCTACACCACGGACTCCATGTCGTATGCTATGCAGACGACACGTTGGTGTACGCTCAAGCAGGCGAATTTGGGGAGGCGGTTAGGCTGGTGACGGAAGGGTGCTCTGAAGTGATTGGAAAGGTCCGTCGGCTCGGTCTGAGGGTGGCCCTAGAAAAATCCGAGGCCATTTGTTTTCATGGGCCTCGACGACGCCCGCCCTCGGGAGCGCGGATCCAGGTCGGTGGTGCGGTTGTCGAGATTAGGGCCCACATGAAGTACTTGGGTCTAGTCCTCGACAGCCGCTGGAGGTTTGAGGAGCACTTCCGTCAACTGGCTCCAAAATTGGTGGCGGTGGCCGGGGCTCTGAGTTGGCTCCTGCCCAACGTTGGGGGTGCAAGTGCGAGCTGCCGCTTATTGTACTCTGGGGTAGTGCGGTCGATGGCCCTGTACGGCGCACCGGTGTGGGCGAGCGCCCTTAACGCCCGGACCCGGACCCTCCTGCGAAGGCCGCAGAGGGTCATGGCGATCAGGGTCATACGCGGCTACCGCACCGTGTCATGCGAGGCCGCATGCGCGTTGGCGGGGACCCCACCCTGGGATCTGGAGGCGGTTGTGTTGGCCTCAGTGTTTCGCCAAAAGGCCGAAATAGAAGCGTTGGGAGGAGTCCCACCCGATGAGGTGACGAGGTGGTGGCGGCGGGCGCAGAGGCGTGCCTTCCGCGAATGGTGGAGCCGGCTCGAGGAGCCGAGTGCAGGCCACTGGACCATACGGGCGATGCATCCAGTGCTGAAGGAGTGGGTGTACCGAAAGGCAGGCACGCTTACCTTCCGGCTTGTGCAGATTCTAACAGGGCACGGTTGCTTCGGAAGGTACCTGCACCGTGTGGCCGGGAGAGAGGCCGACCAGAGGTGCCACGAGTGTGGTTGCGCCAAGGATACTGCGCAGCACACGCTCGAGGTTTGCCCTGCTTGGGCGGAACAGCGTAGCTCGCTAATTGCGATTGTGGGAACAGATCTCTCGCTGCCGGCGATTGTTCGCTCTATGGTCGGCAGCGAGAGATCATGGGACGCGGTGGCCACCTTTGCTGAGGTGGTCATGACACGCAAGGAGAAGGCGGAACGAGCCAGGGAGGACGATCCACTGGCTGACTCAAACCGCCGACGGAGACGCGGGCGCAGGAGGCGACGACATGTCGACCTCATGCCACCGTAAAGAGGGTGCGCGGGTGACGGCATTGGGGGCCGTCGCCTGCTCTACACTTGCACCCTCGAGGTGAAGGGGTGTGCCTATTTTCCCGGACGGACGTCCCCGATATTAGAGAGAATTTCTGCGGCGTCGCGGTCGCAACTTAGTGGGTCCATACTAAGGACAACCGCTGGAGAGGCTGCGGATGAAGTCCCCGTACCTGGAGCCTTCCTAAAAGCGGCAGGCGGAACACGTGGAGGTTTTAGTCGGTATGCTGCTGCGGTCCCCGCGTCACACAAAGTGGGGCGAAGACCGCAGCAGAGAGTCCGACACTCCCCCGCCTATCTACCCAAAGGCAGGTGGGGGGCTAGTCTTTAAAAGATTTTCTCCACGGGGAAAAAAAAAAAAGGACGACTGTTTGAGGGCCCATCTAGTAAGCGGCGAGTCACCGCCGGCCACGGGTAATTAGGTATCACTAATTATGGCCGATGTCCGTCCCCTTTGAAATAGTCCAGTTTTTGTCCATCGAACCTCATTTACATAGCCCTTGTTTTCTTTCCATTATTTACAATAGTCCTTGCACCTGCCGGGGTCAGTTCGCTGGTTATGTTTCTTCATTTTCAGCAAGTGATCTCAGCAGGTGGCTTACATAACATTAACTTCTCGCAAAGGGCCTCTACGTGTTGGACCCATGTCCCTATGCAAGCCTTTCAAAGGTCCGGGTAAAGCCCGTGAATCTCAGCGAGATTTTAATATAAAAAGATTTTTTTAAAACAATCTTTTATAGCTAAAGTACGACGAGGATATCTTGCTTAGTTGAGAAGTTCCTATGGCTTCCTTCCGGCTCCATCATCAGACCCTGAACACCGCACGAATCTAAAGTACTCGTCAAGACAAATCCAACGAGCCCAAACACGGTGAGGTTTTATTGAGTAGTTGGGTGGTTCCATTAGCCACCTTTAGGCTTCATCATCAAACCCTGAACACTATCTGGTTGTAAATACTTGTCAATACCAGTCTAACAAGCCTTAACACGTGGGGGTTATGTTGTATAGTTCCTATGGGCACCTTCCGATTCCATCATAATACCAGCTCCATGGTCCATCGACTTTACATACCTATCCCGCATGTGCTTGAAAAATGAATCACAAGATTTGACCCGAAAGAAAAAGCTTGTAAAATCAGCCTATACTATTCTACTATGGTTGAGACAAAGATTTTGTCTCAGAAATCGAGGTGATAGAGAATAGGTCGGTATCCACCACGCGAAACCTGGTATGTAGCCATCTGCTGTAGAAATTTATCAAGGCGCACCTTGATAAATTTCTACAGCAGATAGCTACAAACCAGGGTTAATAAGACTTTCAAGTTTGGCTTGTCAATTTCCATATGAAGTGGTAGCTGGGATTGACGGCTCAAGGGTCAAGCTTAAGTCCATTAATTACGTGAGCTCAAAATGGTGAGGAGGGGTCCAGTAAAATCTCATCAAATCTCGTTTAAACTTTCAATAATGCATCCCCATGCATTATTGAAAACCTTCGCAATCGCAAATATAAAAAAAATATTTAATTTTCTATTTACGTTTCTTAACGTATCCCATTTTGTACACTAAAGAAATGTCATAGTTATCGAAAACATGTACTTCAATAATTTAGTCTTCTAACAATTAAAGCGTAAATCTCACGTTAGGGGGACGGGGGGGGGGGTCTCAACAAATCTCCCTAAATCTTACTCTCCATATTAAAAGAAAAACAGCTCACATAATTAGCGGATAGCAACGTCCCTTCCAAAACAGGAAGACCCTCTATAATGTAAATGCTACAAACATTCACCCAACTCAGATTGACCACAGTCCCACAACGCTGCGAGTACCTCAATCGCAAATCGAGTGCTTGACTCACTTATGTTAAAAAATCTTTGAAAAAAGTAAGTTTGTGAGAACTCTTTACAAATATTACTCATCTTAAAATTTTCAATTCAATAATCAGCTCTAAAACAGCTGAATCATTTACAAGATTACAGTTTGAAAGTAAATTTGTAAGAATTATTTTCATACAAGTGAACTAGAGTACTAAGTTTCTCGTACTTTTTCAAATTCCGATTCCAAACACCAATAATCAATACGCAGTAATTACGGCCTTCATATAGCCTTCAACTCGTGTTCAAAGATCGCATTCCTCGCAGTAGATGCAAATGGTAATTATATGTTAATCAGCATAGCTGTTATGAACATAGATCGATCGATAAATGTAACATGAATTAAGCTATGTCGAATGTATAATACAATGTTGCTAGTTTGTTTGCCTCGGATACGGACAAAGATAGCTGGTTGGTAATCTAGATGATTTTGTAATATGCGATAGTATTAAAGCAAGGTACAAAATATACAAATCGTATGGGTAATCATCATCAAAATCAAAAGTTTTTTATTCATATACACCGTCACGCCTATATTCCCCAAGCGGAGTTGGCAGAGGTGTACTGAGTACACCCACGTTTTGCCAACAAGAAGTTGTGTGTTAGTAGTGTTAAGGCCCATGTTACTCGTATAGGGGGCGAGCATATTGCCATATACCGGGCACAATTCCAGACTCCGGACGCGCCAACAAGAATGTGTTAGTAGTTAGTAATGTTAGGTCCCATGTTATAGGCAGCGAGCATATTGCCATATACCGGGCACAATTCCAGACTCCGGACTCGCCAACAAGAAGTTTTGTGTTAGTAGTGTTAGGTCCCATGTAATAGGGGGCGAGCATATTACCATATACCGGGAATAATTCCAGACTCCGGACGCGCCAACAAGAAGTAGTGTGTTAGTAGGGTTAGGCCCCATTTTATAGGTGGCGAGCATATTGCCATATACCGGACACAATTCCAGACTCCGGACTCGCCAACAAGAAGTTGTATGTTAGTAGTTAGTAGGGTTAGGTCCCATGTAATAGGGGGCGACCATATTGCCATATACCGGACACAATTCCAGACTCCGGACTCGCCAACAAGAAGTTGTGTGTAATTAGTTAGTAGGGTTAGGTCCCATGTAATAGGGGGCGAGCTTATTGCCATATACCGGACACAATTCCAGACTCCGGACTCGCCAACAAGAAGTTGTGTGTTAGTAGTTAGTAGGGTTAGGTCCCATGTAATAGGGGGCGAGCATATTGCCATATACCGGACACAATTGCAGACTCCGGAGTCGCCAACAAGAAGTTGTGTGTTAGTAGTGTTAGGTCCCATGTAAGAGGGGGCGAGCATATTGCCATATACCGGACACAATTCCAGACTCCGGACTCGCCAACAAGAAGTTGTGTGTTAGTAGTTAGTAGGGTTAGGTCCCATGTTATAGGCAGCGAGCATATTGCCATATACCGGACACAGTTCCAGACTCCGGACTCGCCAACAAGAAGTTGTGTGTTAGTAGTTAGTAGGGTTAGGTCCCATGTAATAGGGGGCGAGCATATTGCCAAATACCGGACACAATTCCAGACTCCGGACTCGCCAACAAGAAGTTGTGTGTTAGTAGTTAGTAGGGTTAGGCCCCATGTTATAGGCGGCGAGCATATTGCCATATACCGGACACAATTCCAGACTCCGGACTCGTAATCGGAAGTTTTCGTCAGAAAAACTACACTTGTCCGACCTAGGATTTGAACCCCGACCCCATTAGACCACCAAGGCAGTTTTTTATTCATTTAGACCAAAAAAACTTATGAATAGTCAAAAAGAGAAAATATTGACTACTTAAGACTCTACCACCCGTTCGGAAAGTCATTCCTGTGGAGAAGAAGACCAAGAAACTCAACAGTTACTCTTTTTAAAAATGAGAGTTTTACAATTCTTTTTGTATACATTGCATTTATAGGGTATGGGAAAACAGTACAAAACCAGCTAAATAGATGTGCTGAAGTATAAATTAAACATAAGTGTACTTAGATTCATGGCATCAGTCAGTGTCTACATAGACCTCTCATTTACAAAATAGGGACTCTGTAAAGGTATATAATAAAAAAGATAATAGGAAACCAGAGAGGTATGTAAGGAAAGAACCTGTTGGAACTCTGTACTCTCTGCCTTCCCCGCGAGGGAGCTGGCGTGATGATATAGATAGATAGATAGATAATAGTAATAGTAAGAGAAAAGAAGGGCTAACTATAAAATATGTAAACAGTGCGTACAAAATAATTGGTTATAGCTCCAGTGTGATGCCGAACGAGACAAAATGTAACATTACTACGGTACATGTTTAATCAATCAAAGGATATGGGACGGACATCATCATCGCCTCTACAATAAACCTTCTTCTTCTTACGCTACAGATAGGGATATCCTGAGTGAATCTTGGTCAGCTCCTACCTACGCACTTAGGCACAAAACTCAAACTCAAATAATTTATTTTGTATAAGCCCTGCGGGAGCGTTTACAAATAGCTATTTCCTTTTTTTTAGTCTAATTTAACTACTAATCTACCACCGGATCGGAACGCGGCCTCTACTGAGAAGATCCGACGAAAAAACTCAGCGGGCTTGTCTTTTTTATTTACTTCTCTTTCTCTTTTTTCTTTTCTTTTTTACAATCATATTGTGTGGATACAATCCAGTGTGATACCTTACGATCGAGATATGAATCTAAATATGTTATCTGTATAGAGTGTCTAAAGGATTCCAGATGGACCAGTGCCCACAAGCCGACCCGTTCACGAGTATGACTGCTGGAACAGCCATCACCCCCCTCGACCATATTGGAAGGAAGGGAGAGACCCGCGCCAGACAGCCACCGCAAGCAAAGTCATTATAGCGAGCATGACCAAACCAAAACCCCAAAAACGGTAGCCAGATTGTGTCTACAAAGCAGCAATATCCCAAGCTCATCAGGCAGAACACGCTACGCTTTAACATTGCCGTAATTTCAAGAGAAAAATACATAGCATCACTATTAATAACATAGCACTTCGATCCCATGCGGTCTTATCTTCTATGTAATCCGAGATTTTGCAATAAGCTTTCTTACATAATTTAGCCTTGATTATGGTTTTAAATTTATTAATTGGTAAATGTCGAATATTGTGAGGAAGTTTGTTATAAAAACGTATACACTGGCCCATGAACGTCACCATCAACTTATCTTCGTACTGGCCTTCCAACACCGGTTTGACCAACCAAACCATTCGGTCAAAGACTTACTCCACCATCATCTTGCTTGTAAAGGTAATCTATCTATCTATCTATATCATCACACCAGATCTCTTGCGGGGTAGGCAGAGAGTACAGAGTTCCAACAGGTTTTTTCCTTACATACCTCTCTGGCTTCCTCCTCATAGTTCGTCTCATACACGCTCGCCGGTTACGGAGGCTCTTGCCTTGCTCTTCAGATAAGACACGGTCTATTTGGTCATAGTAAGAGAGTCTAGGTGTAAAGGTAATAATCTAAGTAAATCCTTAATCAGGTCCGGAGTCTAGAACTCGCTTTCTTTTATATTGAGATCTAACATCGTTGGCGATATTTGAGTGTACACAGTAGACCTCCGCCACCCCAGCTGGAAGATCATAGGCGTGACAATGTTTGTGTATTTGTCTTTCTTTCTTTTAATCTACATTGGGTTCGTGCGGTGGAACATGATTTCTTCTCTCTCACTTCCATTAGTGAGAGAAGACCTTTGCGCAGAAGCAGCATAGAATAATCTATTCAATTAAAAAGAATTGATGTGCAAAGTTAGAGCACAGTAGTTGTTTAGTGTTATTTGTCGCTATCTACAAAGTGTAACGCAATTAACGTAACACCTATGAGTAGTTTGTTCTAAATCGGCTTAAATTTTATGGTTAACTTGGGCACCAAAAAGCTTAAAAATTGGTAGAAAACTCCTTAAAATTGAAAGTTTGATTTTCGTATTGAATTCGTAAAGCAATGATCTCTGTCTGAGGTCTTGCTTTATATATGTTACACCTTGTACATTATCAGGCCGAATCTCTTGCGGGGTAGGGAGAGATATACATATATTGATTCTAAATAGTTATTTTCCTTCCTACGAAATAAATAAACACCGTCACGCTTATATTCCTCACCAAAGGCCTTTTTCATTTAGTATTATGAGAGCGTTTTGATGGAGAATGCGTGATCGTGAAATGATTGAATATATCAAAACATCACAACATACTCAATATGTATATATACTCTCAAACATGTATATATACTATGAAAACACAGACAAGTGAAATCTTATCAGACGTACTAAAAAACGTACACAGAAAAGCACAGATTGAGGTTCAGAATTTTCTGATAAATACGTGAACTAAGAGATTCTAATAATTCTAGAAAAGTTAAGGTTTCCTGTTTTCTAATCGAAGAATTTACTTTGTTATACCTTTGCTAAGGCTCTCTTTCTACTTACCCGTGACTAATCAGATAATAATTTAACAAAACAACCATGTTAATGCACCCACAACTCTTATGCTACCGACACGAAGATTGTACCAACAATATCTTACGCAGTAAATACCGATCTACACATCCAATTAATACTTAAACAAGTGCGTTCAACGCGCACTCGTAAACTATCGATGGTGGGCTTTTGATTGTAATTATCGATAGCGCAGCACTAATTGTGGACGGCTATCGACTGGATATCGCTGAGGATGACGTTGGAAAGATGATGGATCGGTTAGTATCGATAGGTGTGCGAATTATTTGTATGTGACAATTTGTGTTTATTTATTGTAGCAAACGCTCGTAGCGCTGTGCGACCGCGGTGTTCTTACCGATTACAAAGGTTAAGCAGCGTTCGACTCGGTCGACCCGAGATGGGTGACCGTTTGTGGCATTTTCATATTCGAGCGTCTCCGTGCTTCGGAAGGCACGTTAAGCCGTTGGTCCCGGCTACCACTTAATGTGGTAGTCGTTAAGCCGAGTTGGAAGCATTAAAGGCGGCTTGATAAGTTCCAACAGCAGGTGGCCACAAACCTGCCTCCACCAATCCGCACTGGGTCCACGTGATGGAGTATGACCTAATCTCTCTCACCTCGATTAGTGAGAGAAGGCCTTTGTCCAGCAGTGGGCAATATAGGCTGACATTATTATTGTGGCAAGGTTCAGTTAAATAAAAAATAGAGTATCAGAGTTTAACATTGCAAATTGGCGTGTGAGTGAATGACCTATGTTATTGGCTGTGGGACCTTTACAGCTTCACCGGATAAGAGGTATAATGGCTCGGGCCTTGTCTTTTAGTACACTAGACCAAATATTTTTATTGTTTTGGTCCTGTAATTTTATCACGATTGGTTTTAGGTGTTATTTGCAGTTGAATCCATAAAACTCCTCTTGTTCAAGGTATCGAAACCACGATGATTTCATACAAAATGTATGGGAAATTTGTATAAATTGGCATAAAACAAATTATGTGAATTGCCATTATCTTGCTGACTGTAAATTTTTTCCAAAATCTGTAAATGCAGCTCAAAATGCCGGGATAGTCTCCTAAGACAGTTTTCCTATAGCTACAGCAGTTGCGGTAGCTGCCCTTTTACCCTATATCAAAAATCCGCCTGGTATGTTACATCACTAAATGTTACGTGGCTATATACAATATTGTATCATGAAACCTACAGATTTCTAAAATCTTTAGCCAACCTTCCTGCAATAATATTTCCATGCTAAATTAGTAATTAATTAAACTAACAACACAAAATAGCTTCTAAAAACGTGAATTATCAAGCGATTATTACGTAATAATCGATACGTAACATCGATCATTATCAACATCCCTTCTCACGCGTATCAATTCTAATGCGCGCCCGCCGGAAATTGCACGCGCTGACATCTCTCGCACCTGACGAAACACTAATAATGTCATACCACTGACCGAATAAAATGAGGACTCAAGTGACAAAAATATTTATTTAAAAAAAAACACCCTAAATGTAATAGGTAAAAAGCTGAAATTCTATCGATATTGCTTTCGTAGTTGTGACCACTGATTTGATAAAACACTAGAAGTGAAATATCTCGCGCGATTTCATTCAAAGCCACTGTCACCGCTTTGCCATACAGCACAATTTGATAATAAGACACAAACTCACATAACTGATGTAAAAAATACTTTCCAACGCAATGTAATACCTTATAAGTACAATTACACGTTTTGGAAGACTGTTCTATCTATCTATAACCTCACGCCAGATCCCTTGCGGGGTAGGCAGAGAGTACAGAGTTCCAACAGGTTCTTTCCTTACATACCTCTCTGGCTTCCTCGACTCTCATAGTTCGTCTCATACACGCTCGCCGGTTACGGAGACTCTTGACTTTTCCATCAGATAAGACTCGGTTTATTTGGTCGTGGTAAGATAGTCTAGGTCTTCCCCGGTACCTGCATCCTTCCACTTTCACATTGTATATCTGTTTTGTCATTCTTTCCTCTGGCATTCTTTCTATATGCCCGAACCAACGGAGCATGCCCGTTCTCATCTTTACACCGATACTATCTTTCATACCTACTCGCTGTCTTACTATGCTGTTGCTAATGCGGTCGGTCAGCTTCACTCCGCACATCTTCCGCAGAGCTCGCATTTCTACCGCATTTATCCTTCTTTCATTCTCCTTTTTACATACCCAGCTCTCGCTACCATATAACAGCGTTGGGACAAGAACTCCGTTATGTATGGCCAGCTGCGCCTTATGGCTTAAGTGCCAGCTCCCGAGTAGCTTTCCCATCGCACCATTCACTCTGTTCCCTGCACTCACTCTTCTCTCTATGTCAGCGGTGTATTTCCCATTCTTACTGAAGGCGCATCCAAGATATACAAACTCATTCACTTGCTCCAGCACATCGTTACCAACCACAATCCTTACATTCGTTCTGGTTTCTTCCCTTTCAAAAACCATTGGAAGACTGTTCTTAGTTGGATATACTTCAAAATACCAATTTTCGCTACTACATTAGCACACATTTGTCTACGTAGAACTAAAGCATTTTGTGATAATTTCTCACATGTGCGGCGACAAGTTCACGCGGCTAAATGACTTCTATAATCGTGTTCACAAATTCACGGACAACATGACAGGTGCAAAAGTCAAAACAAATAAAATGTTGCCAGCTTAAGACAACTAGTGTAGAATTGATAACTAAATCAAACGACATAAATTATCGACATGTTTAAAAATATTTATCGTATTTACTAAATTAAGGTTGAATTTTACTCAATGTGCATTTAAACAATAAATTGTGATGTAAATGAATTTATTTTGGATATAAATACCGATTTTTCTTAATATTTTTTAAATAATACAAATTGTGAATAAAATATTATCGATGTCTTTTTTATATCTGTCTTAACATTAAAAACTAAATAAAAATAAGTTTTGGTGATATAGGATTATTTTCATAAATAATAATGGTAAATGACTATTTAAATAGTGTCGAATTCTGACAGCGTAAATATCAATTTGTACGTGGAAATATGAACACGACTATAATGTCTTATTATAACGATTTCTATGCTGGCCGAATAATAATAACACAAGTCAAAAATTGATTTATTTGAAAAAGGACCCTAATGGTAATAACTAAAAAGCTGAATTTATTTCGTTCTTGCTTTTATAAATATAACACAATTCATTCGGCGAACATTGTGATAGTTTTATTGTTTATCCGTCATTACCTTGCATTTTAAATGAAAGCTGTCATTACGCTGTAAATATAACACGTTTCGTAATAAAATTGTGTACTGTAACGAAATAAACAATAAACTTTAATTGGCAACACGTTTTCTTTCCTACTTTTCTAATTTTATGCCCCCTGGGCGGTTAAATGTGTTTGTGAAAGAAATTAATCTGATTACTAGTATTAAGAAGGACGGTTTACTGCTATTAGTAATAATAGCAAGTAAGTTACTCGTACTTAAGTAATTAAGTACGAGTAAGTTCTTACCGTTTAACGTTAAGACTATTTTTAAATAAAAGAAGGAAATCGCTGAAAACATATATATCTCTAAAACAGACACAGGTAAGTATGACTACGAACAAGGTTCTAAAACCATCCCATTCACGCCCCCTTACGAAATTGATTTCGTTTAACGAGAAAAAAAGAAAATAAATAAAAAGAAATTTTGTCCCGGTTGTTTCGATGGTAGATTAGTACTTAGGTTAGATATAATTTTTAATGTAAAAAGAACTTTTTAAAACTAGCTTGTATAGAAAAAACAACAAATATAGCTTGCTTTGTTGAGGATTTCCTATGGCTTCCTTTCGGCTCCATCATCAGAACTTGGACACCATCCGGGTCTGAAGTACTTGTCAAGACTAAATCAATGAGCCCAAACACGGCGGGGTTATATTAAGTAGTTGGGTGGTTCCATTGGTCACCTTTCGGCTTCATCATCAGACCCTAATCACTATCTGCTTGGATAGTACTCGTCAACACCAATCTAACAAGCCTAAACATGAAGGGGTTGCGTTGTATAGTTTATACGTTTCTATGGCCACCTTCCGACTCCATCATCAGACCAGCTCCATGGTAACATATTGTTGCATTGTCACCAAACTTACGTATGCCAAATTTCAACATAATCGGATACCCACAAGTGCTTGAAAAATAGATCATAAGATTTGAACCGAAAAGACAGAAAGACATACATACGAAAATCGGAAGTTAAATAAAAGCTCGTAAATAGTGAAAAAAAATAAAAAAAAATAAGCTCGCTCAGTTTCTCGCCAGATCTATTCAATAGAGGCCGCATTCTGTTTCGGTGAAAGATTAATAGTTGCATACGATAAAAAAATGTAAATTGACAATCTGTAAGTGCCCCTGCAGGGTTTATACAAAGTTAATTATTTGAGTTTGATTTCAATCAATCACTGCCCAGTCTCATCGCCTATCGTACAGCAATTTGCATAATGTCGCAGAATTACACCGAGCAACTTAAGGCCGGGGCGGGTAGAAGCAGTGGCTATTAGAATATCCCTTTACGGGCTGTGTACCGAAGTGTTGCGGCGAGGGACACACGGTTATCTTATAATAAGAGTAATGCGGTCAAGCAGCCGCCTATAACGTGCTTACAGCTACCCGTAGCCTAACTAAATGTATAATTAACATAAAATTAAACAGTAGAAACGATTAAAGTTCTATTTTTTAGGGTTCACACGAGTATTACACTTGAAATAAATCTGCTTTTTGGATTTTATCTCTGTCGATACGATCAAACCAGATCTGTTACGGTATAAGCGGAGAGTACAAAGTTCCGACAGGTTTATTCTTTACAGACCATTTTGGCTTATACTCTTATAATCGTTCCATGGACTGGACCATGGATGCTGTAAAGCACTTTCAAGAGTATTAGGTCGCAGTGTAATACGAGGCAAGTTTTTTTCCATTATATCTGGTACTATTTTAGTCCCTAGAAAAATCATTATATAAAAAAATGTATAATAATATATAAATATATAATACAAATTTCGATAGAAAATCCCTAATAAAACTTTGTCCAGAAATTAACTCTAGCACCAGGAGGAAATAGAATAAGAGAGAAAAAATATATAGTTCACAGGGTTTGTTAATTAAAAACAGTGATTTAATTATAGTACCTATATTAATTAACCAAAAAAAATCTTAATTTCTAAAAATACAATTTTTTTACCACAGTAAATTCGGTACTATACAAATTTGTTCTCAACAAATTTTATCGCGTCAGTAAAATCATTAATTCATCATTATTTTTATATACTGCTGCAGTGTTTCTTAACAAATCCTTGCCTTATAAACTCAGTACACTGAAAATCATACCTTTCCAAAGCTTTCGAAACCAAAGTTTGTTCCCACAGTCGAGCGCGTTGAAATCGTTTCAAGGAAGTGACGTTTTGTCGTTGTTCTACGCGCTGGTCTTAACAAGACATCGATTACCGACGAACTATCATCGACCGGATACCGGACTTAAAGCCTAATTTTATAATCCGGTCTTATAATAAAGTTCTAACATTAAAAAATGTGAAATGACGTCCGCTTGTTACAAACCGCGGCGGCTGAAATTAATTGTTTTTTTTAATTTGGTAAACGGCTTGTGAGTGTATACTTCCTTCATAATTTTGTCCTAGAACATACTATTAAGATTACTTTAATATATACTTACAGAATCAGATTAGCATTAAGATTATTACATTACATTAAAATGACGGTTACGGAGACTTGACTAAAAACGAATCTATTGAAACTCTTTAATCGCTGACCCCTTGTGAGGTAAGCAGAGGACTTACCTCACATGGGGTAAAGTCAAGAATTGCCGTAACCGGCGAGCGTGTATGAGACTGTGATAGTGAAGGAAGCCAGAGAAGTGTGAAGGAAAGGGCCTGTTGGAAGTCTGTATTATCTACCTATCCTGCAAGGGGTCTGGCGTGGTTATATAGATAGGTAAATAAATAAACCCATAACCCTTTTATTTCAATCTGCAATAGGACTGCACACAAGTAATTCTCAAATATTCTAATATAAGTAGATATTATGATGAGACAAAACAACTGGAAAAGAAACAATTTGACAAAAATACAAAGGTAACTTCGCTCGAGATTAATACAACTAGCAAGGTTATGTAACGATACTTACTTATTACTACTCATATCTCACAAATTGATAAATAAAGATTATTTATGAAGCAAAAACCGAAACCACATCACGATATAAAAAATAAAAACAGAAGGAAATTGACCTATGAAGTCGGTAATAATTAGCTAATTAGTCTGTCGATAAGCGTGCTTCCGTTTCATTGGTGATTGAATTGAACTTTTGAGAGCTGGTTAATATGATATTTAGCGCAATTTTAATAAGGTATATCCTCAATTAAACACTAACATTTCACGATTATTTTGTTATAACACTGTTCCATATACCGTTTCCTTCGTGAATGATAGTTATAAAGAGCTCAGTCTAATTCTACTAATATTATAAATGTGAAAGTTTGTATGTTTAGCAGTTTGGATGTTTCTTACTCAATCACGCAAATCGGCGAACTGGATTTGAATGAAATTTGGCAGACAGATTTATTACCTGAATTAACACATATACACTTTTTATCCCAGAAAAATGTTAGGTTTGAATCTGAAGTTAATGTGAACGAAGTCGCGAGCATAAACTATTGTTTATATGTTGTTAGCAGAACAAGAAAATGCGTCACAAGTAGTGGGGAAGAAATGTGGCGGGGACATTCCTATACAAGCTGTAACATAATAAACGCAAGACCTGAAAATAGTTTGTTCTAAATCGGTAACTGAATTGATTCCAACTATTTTCTTTTTTAAATTGGCAAAAAATGCTTTAACTCCTTCAGTGCGCTATAAAAAACTAAATTTATTCTTGATTCATAGCAATAAGAAGATTTCAAATGCATTCCTAAAACGTATTTCTAAAAACGTACACATACAAGTTTCGTTGTTAATTGGGGTATAAAAGTGCTTAAATAAAGGGCAAAAACCTTTTAATTTGGAAATTAATTTTCGTTTTGTATTTATGAAGCAATTCTCTAATTGGGGTGTCTGAGGTGTTGCGTTTACTATGTTACACCTTGTATAAGCGGTTGCCCGCTCAGTAGGACGACAGTCTTCGCTGTATAATCAACTCGCTAAGAGGAATCTCTGTCCGTCTGATTGTCAATTTGCCTACTCTGAATTATTTTTCTTGTTTTAAATTAATATAATTGTAGTATTGAGTGATTGGTTTTGTTTTAAGATTAAATTATTCCTTTTGTTGGTAAACGTGTTCCCTTTTCGGCAATCGTTTTTTTTTTTTTAATTATTTCTGCCACGGCTTCCTAAAAATATTATAAAGTAGGTTAAGGTAAAATATTAGAAAGTCAAGCCATTGAAATACGAAAACTATTTGAAAAAAGAACGAACAAGTTTTATAATAGTATTTTTCATGAAGGAAGGGTACTGGGTCTATGTTAGGTAGTCTATGTTACTTCTGGATTAGGTAGCTTTCTAAAACTAAAGAAAGGATTGAAATTCAGTACAGTAGTTTTGAGTAGTATTGTCCACTTTTGCCTGCCTTTTGGGGGTGCCATTTTTCATGCGGCGACCTATATTTGATCGTTGTCTTTCGACTTTTATTTATTGCCGTAATGGCGTCAACAAGCCAATTTTTTATAATTTACTGTTATGTATATTTACTGTTATACTGCTAAAGTGTGTGGCCATTCATTACAAGAAGAAGTATTCTTTTTATACTTATGTAATAATAACAATTTTGATGACTGTTTAGTTTAATTTTAGGCACTGCAACGCACTTGAAACGCCGTCACCTAAAAGACGGACGATGACGGACGATTTAGCGCAGTGGTTAAGGGCTTAGCCTGCCCCGCCCACTGTGTCTAATAGTCGCGGGTTCGATTCCCGCACGGGACAAATCTTTGTGTGATCCACAATTATTTGTTCCGGTCTGGGTATTTGTGTATGTGAATTTTCATGTTTGTAAACGCACCCACGACACAGGAATTAATCCTAGTGTGGGGCAACGTTTTAAAAAACAAAAAAAAAAAAAATTAAAATTAAACAAAGAATACAACATCAGTCTTAATTCTTACGATCTCCCAGTTCAGTTCCACATCTTATAAGCTAACCTGATCGGCATACCTATAGGCTGCTCCACATCCATACAAAATTAATTTCCATTTCACTGTTTTTGTATCTAAGATCGTGGTGTACACTTAACTTCATGGTCGTATTAAACAGGACTACGCAATCTAACGCAAAGAAAGTCAAACCATTTTAATTCGATCAGCTATAACGCGTGAAGGAAAGGCGAGTGGGTATAACCCGGCTTACGAGGGTGGTGAGAGATGTAGTTACAGGTGTAGGCGGGAGGTAGACGACTGAAATCGGTCGGCTATGACGACCCGAGAGCGCTGAACTTCGCTGACCATTAGAAAATCTAATCTTACGCCGCTTCTGTGTGGGTCGTCAGGTAGGGGTGGAAGAAAGTTTAATCCGAATTTTGGGTACTTTTTGTTCAAATAAACGGAAAATGGCTAAAAGATGCTTTTTACTTTTAAACTTGATACCTTGTAAGTCTCACCGCAGGATTTATATAAAACACCGTGACGCCTATATTCCCCAAAGGGGGTGGCAGAGGTGTACTGAGTACACCCACGTTTCGCCGACGATGTTAGGTCCCATGTAATAGGGGGCGAGCCTATTGCCACATACCGGGCACAATTCCAGACTCCGGACTCATACTGGGAATTTTTCGTTAGAAAAACTACATTTGTCCGACCTAGGATTTGAACCCAGGACCTCGCGATCACAAAGCGATGCGCTTTGCCACCAGACGACCGAGTCAGTCAGGATTTATATAAAATAATAATAGTTAATTTTAAATTAAAGTTTTTTTTTTATTTGGAACTAAACCCGCCACGCATTTCTAACACTGTAACTAAAGTAGGTCAGGATCCACAATGGTGTCAGTTTCCATTGATTACGCCAAAGTTCGAACTTCGGGATGCCTCAGGCAGGGACTTAAATGTCTTAGAATCCGGAACAAATTTTATTAGTTTGAGCTTATAAAGTAGCGATCTTTGGAGGAGGCCGTTATCCTGCAGTGGACATCTTTCGTTTGATACATAGAGCTTTGGACTAAGCCCGCCACTCATTCCCACCATTGTAACTCCTGTAAGCCAGGATCCACAATAGTATCCTTAAATGACACCAAGGTTTGAACCTTGGGGTGTCCCGGGAAGCACTTTAATTGTCTTGGGACCCGCAACAAATTTAATTAGAAAGAAATACAGGAGGAGTAGAAAAAATAAAAATTCCACTTCCCTCCTTAGCAAAGCGGGAGACACAAAAAATAAAATAATTGGCAGATCAGCCATAGAAAAGGAGACTACAACTAGGATAAGCCCAGTTGTAAAGCACCACGGTCACGAAAAATTATTAACAGGGCCTATTTGTGAGCCTCATGTTTGATTCCAGTAATAGGTATGGCAAAAAAGCTTGAACGCACGAAAATTATCCCGTGTTTCTACAAGATCCGTGTAGTAGATATACATAGAGCTTATAAAGACATGTAAAAACAATGTTTGGCCCGTACTTTCGACTCCCCGCAATCAGAACGGTCGCACCTGGCACCGCCCAATCGCGCCCGCTCGCCGTCGCCCTGATTGAAACTATTAAAATGGCGAGGTGAAAAGCAAACACCGTAGTTATAGGTGCTTTCGGCTACGCCTTCTGATAAAACGAAATACTGGGCTTTTACTTGCAGGAGTAAACATTTATAAACATCCGAGATATCTCGGGTACAGTTACGAAAAGTGTTTATCTAACGGATGGATTTTGATTTGAGACTTTCCAATAAAATAAGCAAATAACAAAATGGCGACTTTACTTAAAGTAATTTTAACTCTCTTATTAACTTCTTCGTCTCTTAACACCTAAAGGTTTACTGGAACATGACTCACATTTTGAGATAAACTATTACAATTCTACTTGCTTAATAAACGAAAGCTTCAGTAACTATTAATTACAACAACAACACCGTCACGCCTATATTCCCCAGCAGGCGTGGCAGAGGTGTACTGAGTACACCCACGTTTCGCCGACGATGTTAGGTCCCATGTAATAGGGAGCGAGCCTATTGCCATATACCGGGCACAATTCCAGACTCCGGACTCATACTGGGAATTTTCCGTTAGAAAAACTACATTTGTCCGAGCTAGGATTTGAACCCTCGCAGAAAGCGATGCGCTTTGCCACCAGACCAACGAGGCAGTCAATTAATTATTAGGTGAATTTTATAGATGTTACTTGACTTATATAGAAATAGCGTCATCTAATAGGTAAATGAAAAGTATACATTCTGTGTTTTTTTAATAACGTAGCCCCACGCTAGGAATTATTCCTGTGTCGTGGCTGCGTTTTACAAACACGAAATTCAAACGCACAAAAACGCAGACTGAAACAAATATTTGTGGGTAACACAGTGGGATTTGTCTCGACCGGGAATCGAATCCCCGACTACTCAATCCAGTGGGCAGAGTGACTCAAGCTCTTAACTAATGGACCAAGTCCTCCGTCTTGTGTTGCCGACCGTAATGTGTTTTGAAAGTTTCTATTGAGCTTTAAGATTTTAGCCGCAAAAGCTTTTACCTAGTCGCTGAGAGCTCATCATGAACACTTTATTACACAAAGAGACATTATGACTAATTCAATCACAATTTATTTAATCATAGACGGACGATTTAGCGCAGTGGTTAAGAGCTTAAGCCGCTCCGCCCACTGTGTCTTATAGTCGCGGGTTCGATTCCCGCACGGGACAAATCTTTGTGTGATCCACAATTATTTGTTCCAGTCTAGGTATTTGTGTATGTTAATTTTCATGTTTGTAAACGCTCCCACGACACAGGAATAAATCCTAGTGTGTAGATATGTTTTATAAAAAAAATAAAGAAAAAAAAAAGAATTTCAGTGTATATTTTATTCATTTTGTGCAATAATTCAATGCCATATTAGCTATTACTGTTATCTTTAAAGTTTAAAGAATGTCTCTGCAACTGGGCATCTATTATAATACATTAGTTTAGTACAGTCAAAAATATAAGATATTTAACATTCTCAGTTGTTCAACTCATTATTACTCTTTATTTAACATAAGTTGGTTAACATTGACAAAACCAAATTATTAGCAACATATTCAAATATATTTACATGTAGAAAAATAAAGGATTTGATGATAATAATTGTATGTAAGCGACTGAAAACGTTAAGCGACTTATATTGCTGACCATAGGAGATAATTGTCAACCGCATTTATCTGTCTCATGCACCACTAGACCTATGGACAGATTATTAAAATAACCGAAAAAGTGCAAGCAGTACTTGCGCTCTGAGGGTCCGACTAAATGGTGCAATTTTATTTTCTATGTATGTAAAGTATATTAACAATAAAAGTAATATTTTACTTTTACTTAATAAGTCAACAATATATTATTCTGATATACGTACATATGCATGAGCTTAACACATATCTGTTAGAGACATACACAGCATTTATTGAATTTTTCAATCAAACTTTTTATCGAATTCGATGATTTCTTTTATATGATATAATAACAAATTAACGATTTTCAGATTTAGTTTACTTTACTTATACTATGAAATCTTGCTTGAATAACGGGAAGTAACAAATAGGTTTAAATGACCATACCTATTGATTACATTGACTTAGAAGCTTCAATTTCTTTCCACCGCTAAGGAACCGTTAACCTAAGTACTTGACACAAAGTTCAACTAAATACCTCTGCCCGTTTCTGAAAAGGATCTTAACCATAGAAATCAAAATAACTTCTATGACTATTACGATTTATGTGGTCTTAACCGTCAGACAGATAGACAGACGAACTACAAAGTGTAGTTACCTTGTAAGGGTTCCCTTTTTTTACCAAAGATTATATATGTAACCCTAAAAATTAATTAAATATGGTAGCTACTTTGTATAAATACATCGCGTGTAAACTTAAAGCATTCAGTCACAACAACCTGTTTGACACGCGGGTATTACTTACTATAGCGATGGTGGACCAAGGAGGCGGGCAGTGAGTGGGCGAGCGAGTACCAGTAAATGGTAGAGTTATTGCGCCAATGGTTTATCGATGATAACAAATTAAGTATCTTTGACTAAATAAAAAGCCCTCATAAAGCTAAAGGACCACGGAGTTTTTAGTGATTACAGAGATTGAGTAGCGTTAGGTTCGGTCAATTTATGAAGGGTGATTGTTTGTGGAATTTAATTTTTAAGCCTATCTGTGCTTAGGAAGGCACGCTAAGCCGTTCCTCTCGATTACATATAACGCAGTACCAAATGTCACATCAAATCCAGTGCGAAGTGGGCAGAAAGTACAAAGTTCTCACGGGTTCTTTCCTTAACGGGTGCTCTCTCGCCTTCTCCACTCTCATAATCGCTGGCCGGTTACCGAGACACATGACTTGCCCATCAGGTAAGACATGTATTTTAGTCAAGGTAAAATAGTCCAAGTCTTCCCCGGCACTTACATCCGCACTTCAGCATATTTAATCTGTTTCCTCATTCTTTTCCGCAAGAGTATTTTTACAAGTTCTCATTAAACTTGCTCTATACGTTTCTGTCTTTCCAATATAAAATTTATAATTAATTTTTCAAGGAATTACTGGCTTCAGATGGAGCTGAAATTTAGCATACGTATGCAACTTTGGTAACAAGGCAGTAACATGGTATAATGGAGTTGGCCTGAAAATGCCGGAAGGTGAGCATAGGAACTCCTTAACTAAATAAGATATCGCCGTCGCCTTTGGTCTCGTTAGAATTGTCTTAACCAGCGATATTTCCCTAGGTGTCCAGGATCTGATAATGTATTCAGAAAGTGGTCAATGTAACCCCTCAATAAGCAAAATATCTCCATCATGTTTTCGCTATAAAGCTTATTCTTAAAACGATTTTTGTTGGAACTCTGTATTCTCTGCCTACCCCGCAAGGAATCTGGCCTGATCATATAGATAGGTTATTTAAGTTTCCAATTATTTATACGAGCAGTGATAGCCTAGTGGTTGGACCGTTGGACTGCAAAGGCAAAGGTCTCGGGTTCAAACCCAGGCACGCAACTCTGTCTTTTCGAAAGCATGTGCGTATTAAAAATTAATTATCACTTGCTTTAACGGTGAAGGAAAACATCGTGAGGAAACCTGCATGCCTAACAGTTTCTCGAAGGTGTGTGAAGTTCTCCAAACCGAACTAGGCCAGCGTGGTGGACTATGGCCTAAACCCTCTCAGTTTGAGAGGAGGCCCGTGCCCAACAGTGGGACAGTTTCTTAACAGGGCTAATATTATATATTATTAATTATTAATACATTAATAACTTCGTACTACTCCAAAACAAGTGATATAATTCTAGAATCATACAATTTCACAGGACCAAGGAAAGGCAAACAATGTATTACCTCCCATATCTAAAGTTATCTCCCAATAAAGATAAGCTACGGCCGGTACACGCCGGACCCTGAACCCTGGACCTCGACCCCGGTGGCCACGAATAAATTCCATTGTTAACACCATACGTATGGTAGTTTCCGAGGTGGAGCACGCAGACACATATTGTCCTTTCTATTTCCACCTGTTTATGGGTTGCTGGAGTCCACTTATTATTGGGGAAGTGGTCAAGGGTTCAGGTGGAGGACTGTGGTCCTTACTTCACATAGCAAGCCATCATATATATCAATGCACATGGCTGTAACTTTGTAATTAGGTGGCCAAAGGTAATAATGACACAACTCATTATTAACTTATCATTTGAATATCCACTTTAATTACAAAAGCTAAAAAGCTTATATTCCCTTGTTCTGTTTTTTACTTGTCACCATTTTATTCGACCAACGAATTGTGTTCATATCCTAAATCCAGGGATAACAAGCTTCAAATTTGACGAACGGTTTGGTCCAGTGGTTAAGAGCTTGAGTCGCTTCGCCCACTGGATTTAATAATATCAGTACTAAAAAATATGTCGCCAGCTTAAGACAACTAATGTAAAGCTAGCAACTAAATCAATTGACATATATTATTTACACAACAATATGTCAATAATTAAGTCAATTTAACTTAATTTCGTATAAAATGTTCATTATTTTAAAAGCAGATGAAGTCATGTGCATGCTTTTATTTAACTGAGCCTAATTAAAAAACGAAACTTATTTTTTTTATTTCTTTTCATCCAGCTACCGCAAGTCACTAATTGTAAAATACTGTCTTTCGAAATTCAAAACAAAATAAGAAAAAAACAACAATTAAATCGATTTAAACATCGAATTAGTATCGACACCGATTCCATTTCGCGAAGTGGACAGTTACCCAAAAACTCGAAAGTATTCGGTGCAAAATACCGACCTTAATTAACAATACATTATTCGCTAAAACGAAACGTGACGTGTTAAGACAACTTTGTGAAATAATCGTGTAATGGTATTCTGAATACCACTAGCGTACCATTTAAAAAAAGTTCCACACTAAGAATTATTTCTGTCGTGGATGAAAATACAAATACAAATTATTTAGGTTTGGATGTACCTAGGTGAAGTGTAGAAAATATTTGTAAGGCACACAGATGTAGACTAAAACGACTCTTAGTAGAAAGGGCTTAATATAGTGTTCACGAATACCTTGTTGACAATATAAAATGATGTTTTTAATTACGAAACTTATCTAAATTGAATTCATCAGTCCTGATATTATTTTAACTGTCACTATTATAATTAAAATTACTATAATTAACATTAATATAATTCTTATCATTAAAACAGACACTTGACACAGAAACAGACAGATTAATTTAATTTTACATATTTTATTATATATTTAACTTTTAATTAAATAATTTATAAATGTCCGATACAATTGTTATGTTTTCTTAATTGTGAGGTACTTTAAGTTATTGGATTATTCCTAATGATATTTGCATACCTAAGGGCAGAATATGGCGTACGACCATTGTAATTTTAACATCCACTGTAACCCATTTTCGCAAATAAACTGATTTGATTTGATTTGAAAGATTTGTCCCGATCGAACCTGCGACTACTCATTCCAGTGGGCGAAGCGGCTTAAGCTTTTAACCACTGAAACAAGCCGCCAATGAAATGATAATTTCACGAAGTTATCGTAACGAGCCGCGTTACGTGTTTATTTGGTTATAGCGAATAGAGGCCCTGGGTGTAATGGATAACTGCTGAGTGATATTTTTTCACTAATTAAGATAGGCGAGAGAGATCCAGTCGGACCGTTATTAGGATATAGCCCCAAGCAATTATTCGCCACTAGACCAACGAGTCATTTTTATTCTTCTCTTAAAATCATCTTGATGACCAAATAGACCATGTCTTATCTGGAGGACAAGTCATGAGTCGTAATCGGCGAGCGTGTATGAGACGAACTATGAAAGTGGAAGAAGCCTGAGAGGTATGTAAGGAAAGAACCTGTTGGAACTCTGCACTCTCTGTCTACCCTGTAAGGCATTTAGCGTGATGATAAAGATATATAGAAAGAAAAACATTTTCTAGCCCTTAAAATGATTCCTATGCCGTGACCGAAGACCGAAAAAATACGATATTTATGGATCACAAAAATTAATACGACCGACCATCGATCAAATACACGCTCGCCGCACGAAAACTAGCACTACGATTTAGCGCAGTGGTTAAGAGGTTGAGCTGCTCCGCCTACTGTGTCGAATAGTCGCGGGTTCGATTCCCGCACGGGACAAATCTTTGTGTGATCCACATTTATTTGGTCCGGGTATTTCCGGTCTGGGTATTTGTTTGTGAATTTTCATGTTTGTAAACGCACCCACGACACAGGAATAAATCCTAGTGTGGGGCTACGTTTTTTAAAGAAGAAAAAAAAAAAAAAAAAACATAAGGCAAGCAATAGTGGACGGTACTAAAAACATAACAGGCTTCCGTTTTTTGCAAATACAATTTTAAGCGATACGAGTAAGGTACAATATGCCGTAATCTATGTTCATATAACTACAACAACTCACGTAGAAAATAAAACTATTTTTTGGATTTTATCGCGGTACATTTTTGATTTTTAAATTCCTGATAAATCTAAGAACTAAGTAAACTCACGTGAATTTTTAGTTTAACTTTTGAACGGGACTGTGTATCTTGACATCATGATATATCATCGGAAGGACCGAAAAAATTAAGATCGATAAATAAGGGCCACAAAGATTTGTGTCGTACAGGGATTGAACCTACGACTCACTCAATTAAGTGGGCTGAGCGACCTACACTTGAACCAGTCAACCAGTCAGTCATAAAACTTACTTAATGGTATTTTGTCAACAGAAGAAAGACCACATGAAACTTTACCACCACTACCAACACACGAGACCGCAAAAAATCTCACCATACGTTAAAACCGCTCCAATTTCAACCTCATGAATTCCATAACATATCGATATCACGGCCAATATCTTTTACGTTTTAATCGATTTGTCAACACTAAAGTTTCGCAACGCAATCGGTATAAGGCCGTCAATACACATATGATCAAATAATCCTTGCTCCTCAATATCGTGTCCATATCTCTTAAGCCTGGTCAAATGTAACGGTAAAGTAATAATTATTATTATTGCACAAAAATGTAATTACCAGAAGCGATATTTATTGATAAAAACACATAAAATATGACAGAGCAAGACGGTGTGCACCGGCCGGCGAGAGATAAAAGGGGAACTGCACTTACGCGGGACGCCGAATGTATAGTCTCGTCTTTAAATGTACTGTACCTGTAGGTTTCGGAAATACGCAAAATCGCCTCAAAACGTCGATTGATAAAGCGGCCAAGAAGTTAATGAAACTGGCCAAGACCAGTGCAATGCAGAAAGCCCACTTTGACACAGGTATCCAATGTAGACATCCAAAAGTAAAATCTTGACCTTCAAAATGTGTTTTATATGATTTTAAACAAAAAGTCTAAAATAGAAGCTAAAATGAAAAGAAAATTACACCATCACACCCATTTACTCCCCAAGTAAAGGTGGCTACTTACTACTACTGGAAGGGAAGGTACTTACATTTACGCGACAATGTTAGATCCAATATAATAGGGGGGCGAACTTATTGCCATTTTATTAGGAATATTTCCAGACTCCGGATTAATAATGGGAATTTCAGTTAGAATGTAATACCTAGAAGTTTTAGAAAAACTACACTTTTTCTGATCTAGGATTCGAAACCAGGACCTCTGACCTAGGACCTCGCGATCGCCACATGCATGAAACCCTGCTAGACCAGCGAAACAGGCCAAAATTAATGGTAAACAATCATAATTCTCATTATCGTATATCATAAATCTAATAGCAGTGATAGCCTAATGGTAAGACCGTTGGACTGCAAAGTCAGAGGTCTGAGGTTCAAACCCAGGCACGCACCTCTATCTTTTCAAAAAGCATGTGCGTATTCAAAATTAACTATCACTTGCTATAACGGTCAAGGAAAACATCGTGAGGAAACCTGCATGCCTAAGAGTTCCTCGAAGGTGTGTGAAGTTCCCCAACTCGGACTGGGCCAGCGTGGTGAACTATGGCCTAAACCCTCTCAGTTTGAGTGATGGCCCGGGCCCAACGGTGGGACAGTTTCTTAACAGGGCTAATATTATTATATTATAATCATAATTCGCTTAATTCTTTGCGTATTTGTAAATCATCCTACACTAAAACAGCATTCCTTTAACCAACAACCGCTGGTAACAACCTCTAATAAAACCTAATAAACAATTAATTAAGATAATTTACAGCCAGACTACAGATACGCACCGTCCAAAGGAATGTGCTACAGTTTAAATGAGGCTGCGCGGGAGTCGAACCGGTCGGGGGCGATCGGCCGCCTCCGCGCCACTTTGGGGAAAGGTACTGCCATGATTTATATTTTAAAATATACTACACTTACTTAATTTAATAAATACGAAAGTTTAAATATTTGTATGTTTGTTAGTTTAGTAAGATGTTGCTGCTTAGGGACTAACAAGCTTTAACAGCATTCGGCTCAGTCTGAAATGGGTGACCGTTCGACGTATTTCCATATTCTAGCGTTTCCATGCGGTAGGCCCGTTAAGCCGTGGGTCTCGTTGTTCATTTTCTGCAGCAGTCGTAAAGCTAACTTGGAAGCCTTATGGGCTTGATAAGTTCCAATAGCATATGTCAGCAAACATCCACCACTAAATTGCACTGGCTGTGCGGGATGGAGTATGAGCTATCCTGTTTGCTAGAGAAGGCCCACCATGTGGAATAGTGTAGGCTCATTTATTATGTAGGTGTGCTACGGAAATATTTGATTCCAGTAATAGGTATGCAAAAGCTACTAACTATCGTCATCTAACTATCATCGTCAGCCCGTGACAGTAGACTGCTGGACGTAGGCCTCTAACGTGGCACGCCACTGAGCTCGATCTTCAGCTCTGCTCCTCCAATCCCTGCCCGCTGCTTTACGAATATCGTCGCCCTACCTAGTTACATGGCGCCCTATACTACGTTTGCCGTCACGCGGTCTCCACTCATGAACCTGTCTACCCCAACGGTCATCGGTTCTGCAGCATATGTGACCTGCCCACTACCACTTCAGCTTGCTAATTCGCTAAGCTATGTCGGTAACCTTGTTTCTCTGACGAATAACTTCGTTCTGGATTCGATCCCTAAGAGAAACTCCGAGCATAGCTCTTTCCATAGCTCGCTGAGCGACTTTGAACTGATAGACAAGCCGCACAGTAAGTGGCCACGTTTCGTGAGCGGCCACGTGTTATTACAGGTAGGACGCACTGATTAAAAACTTTCGCTTTTAGGCCTATACCTAAACCGGCGAGTCTTCTCGTCGCCCATACCCCAATGAGTATGGGCGACGACAAGTCTCGCCGGTTTTTAACTAGTTGTAGCAACTGCCCTAGGTGTACATACTCGGAAACAACTTCGAGGGAGACTCCGATTTCGTATATACCTATTAATGCAATAGACCCCGTTAAGATTTTTATTATATCCGTGGTGCTTTACGTCTGGGTTTATCCTAATTGTAGACTCTTTTTTCTTGTTCTATGGCTGATTTGCTATTTTTTGTGTCTCCCACTTTGCAAAGGATTTATTTTTTCTTACTCCTCCCGTTTCGTTGTCTTTCTTAACAATTTTTTTGCGGGTTCCAAGACAATGAAAGCGCTCCCCGGGACACTACAAAGCTCAAACGTTGGTGTCATCTAAGGAAACCATTCTGAATCCTGGCTTACAGGTCTTACAATGGTGGGAATGAGTGGCGGGCTTAGTCCCAAAAAATGAGCTGTAAAAAAATATGAGCATCAAATTTTGGCTTTAGGGATTGTTTATTACGAATATAGGTAATCTTATTTGAAATTAGATATCACAGCCAGCATTTGTAACTCGATCATGCGGTTAACGCGGGCGGCACCGCGAGAAAAAGCTAGTTTAAAAATTAAATCTCGAACTCAGGTTGAACGGAGAAACGAGATCACGAGTGTATTCAGATCGATTTTATCGATATATCGGTATCGGTAGGTCGTATGCGCAATTCGGTTTGGTTAACATCTGATTTAATGGAGGTGATGTTAATTGGTAAGATATTTACCGGTTTAGTTACGATCTATATGAACGGGTTTGTAGATTAACGATCCTTGTGTTATATAATAAAATAAAACAGACAATACTGTTCCACCGCTGGGCAAACTCCTTCTTTTATAAGCCAAGACCTATAAGTGACCACACGGACCCAGGGCGAATTGTATAAGGCAGGTTTGTTTCCAGCTACTGTTGGGACTTATCATACCACCCTTATAGCTTCTAACTTGGTTTAACGAATACCACATGTAGTGGCAGCCGCAACAGCCTTACATGTCTCCAGAAGCACAGAGACTCTTAAAAACGGGAACGCCATAAAAGTCAAACATCTTAAATAGCTTAACGCTCGTTATGATGGTTAACTTCATTGGCTACAATTTCGTCAAACATTTCCATCACCTACAATAATAATCTCCCTCTTAGTGAAATGTAGAACTTTGCACAATACTGTTATGAATCTGTATGAACTCTTTATTATAATCGTTAATACGATATGTAGCTAAATAGATGTAATAATCTCTAATATAGTTAGAAAGAGAGAAAATAAACTTCTTGACTTTCATACTTCACTGCACATTGATCTGTTTATAGAGATCACACAGGGTCTTATCATTCCCGATAATCATTTTCGAAACACATTAGTACTATTACCGTAAACAGCCTTCTATGGTGGCAGAGAACGCAAACATTATCCACTCGACGCCGATATCGCGCCACGAAGAAATACAACCTCTAAAGATCCATGTTCAGTATCGCATAATCCCCTAATTCGCATTGTTCTTATTGGTCCATCAATCGCGCATGCGCTGTGGTGCCCACCGCACCTATATATTCTGAGACGAGATAAAATCAAGTCAGTCGCGCTCCGGCAGCGGGCGCGTTATCTAGATCTAGGAGCTAACCGCGGCCGCAGGTCGTTCCATACAAATTGTATGGCATATCTACTACTACTTTTGGGCATAGTTAACCTTATAGTTTTCTTGTAGCGTGTTCTAGACCACTAATGGGAGCGATTCATCGCGTCAATGGTGTGAGAAACGCGTAAATAGCGTTCGGAAGATGGAGGTGGTTGATAGCATTGGTATTGTATTGGACGAAATGGGCTACGAATGTTCTGTTCGCAACAAACGGAGATTTGAAGAATGTATGGCTTTAATAGGAATTACTAACAGGTGGTGATTCAGAATGTTGGATGATAACCGCCAATTGTATTTTACCATAATCAGAAACCTATTTAGTAGACTATATCATCACGCCAGATCCCTTGCGGGATAGGTAAAGAGTACAGAGTTCCAATAGGCTCTTTCCTCTGGCTTCATCCACTCTCATAGTTCGTCTCATACACCGGCGAACGCCGGTTACGGAAACTTTTGATTTGCCCTTCAGATAAGATACGGTGTACATATTTGGTCAGTATCTTCTAGTATCGTAATTACCCTGATGGGTGCAAAGTAAGGGTACTAGCAATATTAAGGGGCTGATTAATTTTACTTATGAAGACAAATTTTTTTTCACTTTGAACCCAAAATAATCAGTGTACAGAAGTCAAGCTACATACAACGCGCGCTCGAGCAACGCACACATAGACTGGCTCACGGACACGATATCTCGGCACAGTTAGGAACAATGCAAGCGCGAGTGCCGTCCGCTTCAGACACGCGTCTTGTAATTGTTTTTGTGCAGAGATGAAGCAACAAAAAAAGAGTTATTATAACTGCTTAGTTGATGGATGTTTAAATTCTACTTTTAACGGTGAATTGTCGTTTTTTAAGCTACCAGTTGTATCAGTGAGGTAAGTAGGTATTTGCTTGTATTTTAACGTAACACAGAACAGTAGGTAGGTAAGTACCGCCCGCTGGCCCCGCGCCGAAAAGCGAACATGAGTTTGTGGCCTTGTAATATTTTTATAATTTATTTTATTTATTGTAGTATAAGCTGTGTAAGCCTTGTGTTCTAAAATTCACTAAACCCTTTCGAACCGCTAGCTATTTTTTTGGTTACGGTTATGAATTTTAAGATAAAGTTATATCTTGTTTCAGGCGAACTGAGTGGTTGAGATTGATATATAGAGAAGATTTAATAGATTCAAGTTGCCTTCGTGCTCGTGTGTGTGAAGCTCATTTTAGTCTCAACTCCATTATAACAATAATAATAGGTATAACAATGACATTAAAATTGAATTATTTTAGTTATTATTGGTTTTTATTTCCGTTCTTTCTGTTTTATTCTCAACAATCAATCAAACAGCTAGATACGAGTGCCACTACCACCATAGTTTTTTCACATAATCCAGAGTTGATAACCCTAGCACCCTAGTTGATAACCGCCGAGCGTAGGTATGAAATGTGAGGTACATGAGCTTGACTTCTGTACATTAATATTTTGTGCTTAAAAGACAAAAATATTGTTTCAGCCACAACTAGCGCCATCTAGCGCACGGCCTGTTAAGGACCTTGACAGAGGTCTCGATTTAAATAAGAAGTAATAAAACGCCATCTTACACGCGTCTTCTCCTTCTCACACGACACAAAAAAACCTACATACGAAGAAAAGTACTCCCACAATTAACGAAAAGAACAAGACTGGAGCCCTCCCACCGGTACAGAAATGATGGATGATATACTATTAGAGATTAATCACGATAAGAGTTTATAGATAGAGAGAGAGGGTATGCTCCGTTGGTTCGGGCATATAGAAAGAATGTTTGAAGAAAGAATGACAAAACAGATATACAATACGAAAGTGGACGGATGTAGGTACCTGGGAAGACCTAGACTATCTTACCATGACCAAATAGACCGAGTCTTATCTGAAGGACAAGTCAAGAGTCTCCGTAACCAGCGAGCGTGTATGAGACGAACTATGAGAGTGGAGGAAGCCAGAGAGGTATGTAAGGAAATAACCTGTTGAAACTCTGTACTCTCTGCCTACCCCGCAAGGGATCTGGCGTGATGATATAGAGATAGAGAAAGAGTTTAGTTTAAGTTTAGTGTAGTGTATAATATTTTGTATTAATTTAGCATACTATAACGAAAATAATACGGTATAACACTTGTATTTTATTCTGAAATACATGGGTTATATTCGCGAACGCCGATTTGTTTGAAAGAGCCGACATTTCGTACTATGAAAGAGCCAGTTCTAAATTATGGAAAAAAAATAACCAGATGGATTTCATAAACAGATCTTGATAATAAGGCAACTAAATGAATTTGCCGGCTGCCTCGTTGGTCTAGTAGCTAATGGTGCGCTTTGTGATCACGAGGTCCTGTGTTCAAATGCTGAGTCGGATAAATGTAGCTTTTCTGTTGAAAATTTTCCAGTATCAGTCCGGAGACATTTTTTTTTTGTAAACGTAGCCTCACACTAGGATTTACTCCTGTGTTGTGGGTGCGTTTACAAACATGAATATTCACATACACAAATACCCAGACCGGAACAAATAATTGTGGATCACACAAAGATTTGTCCCGTGCGGGAATCGAACCCGCGACTATTAGACACAGTGGGCGGAGCGGCTTAAGCTCTTAACCACTGCGCTAAATCGTCCGTAGACTAACATCGTGCTCGATGTATATCAATAGACTCGCCCCCAATTACATGGGATCTAACATTGTCGACGAAAGGTGGGTGTACACATTATATCTCTGCCACCCCCGCTTGGGGATTATAGGCGTAAGGGTGTTTATTTTACTACTATATCCTATAACCATATAGCGAGCCCTCTTGACCGACCTAGGATTTGAACCCAGGACCTCCTGATCGCAAAGCACATTATACGCCAATAGACCAGCAAGGTATCTGATTATATTAATGATAAAACTGTATGTGCTTGTTTTATTTTACTTTTAATAACTTTATTTCATATGCGCTGGATGCCAGCTCACTCTCAGAACGCCATAAATAAAAATAAAAAGAGCCATGTGCTCTTTTTTTTTTAAACACCAGGATGCCTTGAAAGAACTGAATTCCCTCTTTTTAAACTCTTATCATAAATAGTAGTAGTAATATTCGTCCTTTACGGACAGGCGAAGGTACAAAGCCATACTGCCAAGTCTTATATTTGTTTAAATTTATTCAACTCCCCGATGAACTTTATGATAACGATGATAATAAAACTGATGAAGTAACCCACCCTAAATAGTAAAGCGATGGATACTTTACATACCAATTACAACGGCCGTTTTGAGAGAAATCAAAAAGGCACGTTTTATCACTTTGTATCAATTACCTTCACTCGTGCACATATAAAAATACATAATGGTTAACATTCCACCAACGTTACACATTATTATTCGAAATAACACAAGTTTTGGAAATTAAGACAAATTGACATCACCCTTCGACTTCCCGCCAAAAACCCTTATCATAGATATTGGGTATGACTCCCTATTCTTTTTTTATATTTATAATTGTAGTAACTAGCCATAACGCATATTTTTGTTTGGAATCTGTAGAATTAAAATATTGTTTTTGGGTAGTTTCTAAAACTGAAACTTTCATACACACTCTCCCCTAGTATGAGGCCTAATGCACCGGGCATTAAGCCATACTCCGGACTGGTACTGATTATATTTCTATCGAAAAATTACATTCTATCCGACCTAGGGTTAAAACTCAAGACCTCGTGCTCACTACGCACTTTATTCGCTACTACAAACAATTTAAAGTATTTATTGAAACTGCTGCCAACCTCTGTGCCAGCGTGGTGGACTACGGCCTAAACCCTCTCAGTTTGAGTGGAAGCCCGTGCCCAACGGTGGGACAGTTTCATAACAGGGCTAATAGTAAATATAATAATATAAAATCTAAACTTCACGAAGGTGATATCAAGTTAAAAGGGATATTATAAATAATAGCTGGCAACACTGACTCGCCAAGCGAGCGCAATGTAAACGCTTGATCGTATTCGTGCTATCAGTACTAACTCTAGTAGTAACTCCCGTTAGACAATCTGTCAAAGAAGAAAACGGACAGTTTTATTAAATACGACTAAGATGCGATATGTAAAAATGACAAAATAGTCGCTTTGTTACAATAAGTGTTTTATATGACTTATTAAAGTGGTTTTATATGGCTTATTTTTGACAAATTTGTCAAATTGTCACCTGTCATTTGCTACTTTTTTAAACACAGCCCAGACACAGACAGTGAGGTTGAGGGAGTTTCTTTATCGTACTGGCGATATCAAGCCATTTTTATGATTAACTATATTATTTTATTATTTATTTGTTTATTTATTTGAGTGCATGGAAAACTTACAGCATATAAACAAAGTACAATACACAACTTGTATAGGTAATAGAAAGCCAATGACAAGTCTTCACTTCTAGTACAATTTAATACATAGCTTAAGTGTGATGCAATTTGGTATTTTGTAGTTATATCAATACGTTCAAAAGGAATTATCAACCTTATTCCATGGAAAATAAGTTATCGGAAAAAAGTATTATTACTTAACATTGGCGAAATTAAATACACTGTGTTTTAGTATGGCCATTTATTAAAATAAGAAGTAAAGGGTGAGTGAAGTGACTTTGTAACTTTAGTTAGTACTTAGTAACAGGTGTCAGACTAGATCCAAGTGACTAGACGTGGCCATCATAAATTATTCTCAAAATTCATGTATGTACCAAGAACATAATTTACAAGGCAATAAAAAGAACATAACTCAGATAATAGTCATCCGCATGCATCTGCC
Source organism: Phalera bucephala (assembly GCA_905147815.2). Lineage (NCBI taxonomy): Eukaryota > Metazoa > Arthropoda > Insecta > Lepidoptera > Notodontidae > Phalera > Phalera bucephala. The sequence goes on along the minus strand of LR990621.1, from coordinate 7,980,418 downwards.
GTATCTCTAGCGATTAAGCGAGCGACAAGATACGGTCAACCTTAATATCTATACATCTTTGTGTATGTAAACATTAATACCTATGTCTGGCTGTATATAAACAAGAAAAAGAGCAACAACAAGTTGTCTGTGGTTAAAAAACGTTGTATTAATTTGTAATGTAATATTTCATGCTTTGTATCTGCTCGATTTGGGATCAATTAATAATTAAAGACGAGAGCAATGCTTTTTTTCAATTATAGAGGAGAATGAAAGTAGGATAAATGCGGTAGAAATGCGAGCTCTGCGGAAGATGTGCGGAGTGAAGCTGACCGACCGCATTAGCAACAGCATAGTAAGACAGCAAGTAGGTATGAAAGATAGTATCGGTGTAAAGATGAGAAAGGGCATGCTCCATTGGTTCGGGCATATAGAAAGAATGCCAGAGGAAAGAATGACAAAACAGATATACAATGTGAAAGTGGAAGGATGCAGGTACCGGGGAAGACCTAGACTATCTTACCACGACCAAATAAACAGAGTCTTATCTGATGGAAAAGTCAAGAGTCTCCGTAACCGGCGAGCGTGTATGAGACGAACTATGAGAGTCGAGGAAGCCAGAGAGGTATGTAAGGAAAGAACCTGTTGGAACTCTGTACTCTCTGCCTACCCCGCAAGGGATCTGGCGTGAGGTTATAGATAGATAGATAGATTAGAATATGCCAGCTTATGTGGACCGAGGTTTCGATATAACATATACTTCACATTGAACCGTACTAAAAAAATGATCACGATTACGAAAAAATGTAACCCATTTATCGCAGAAAAGTAAGTTACTGATGAAGCTATTGACAACTGTTCGTAAAATAGTGACCTTTTTTTTCTTTTTTTTTTTTAAAAACCTAGCCCCACACTAGGATTTATTCCTGTGTCGTGGGTGCGTTTACAAACATGAAAATTCACATACACAAATACCCAGACCGGAACAAATAATTGTGGATCACACAAAGATTTGTCCCGTGCGGGACTCGAACCCGCGACTATTAGACGCAGTGGGCAGAGCGGCTTAAGCTCTTAACCACTACGCTAAATCGTCCGTCAATCATCCGATTAAAAATACTTATCCACTGGGTCCACGTAGTAGACCTATTCTCTCTCACATTGATTTGTGGGAGAAAGCTATCGCCCAGCATTGGGACAGTGAAGGCTATTTTATTAGAAGAGAGCAATTTTATTCATAGGTACATCGGATTAACAAAGGCTACTAAAAATTAATAAAAACTAGTAGTAATCCACCGCAAAGTACCACCAGGCAAATCCGCAAGCACAGCCTAGCAAAATTCACAGAAATATTTCACATTACAACAATGCTTTCGCGTTAAAAAACGGTTGTTTTAACTTTTTCAACATCAAGATCACCAATGAAGATAGTGTGATGAAATTAATTCGCGACATTGAGATGGTTTCCAGCGACAACTGTGACCTATGCGCTCGTAACAGCTCCCGGGGTTCAGAATACTTGCGAGAATTCCATTTGCTTATGTAATGTGGTAATTCTACGAATGTTGTATGTGGGGTAGATTTTATAGATAGTAGGTTTTGGGCATTTAAATTAAATGTTGTTAATTGATGTATTTTAACTTTAAGTTATGGCTTTGCACTAATTTTAAGTGTATTTTGCCAGTGTCCAGTCAGATATATAATCGTGTTTGTTAAATTTAATATAACTCCTCGATGAACTTGATGACAACGATGATAATGAAATTAATGAAGTACCCCACCCTGGATAGTAAAGCGGTGGATACTTTACATACCAATTGCGACGGCCGTTTTGAGGGAAGTCGAAAAGGCACGTTTTATCACTTTGTTCAATTACCTTCACTCATGCACATATAAGAACACATAATGGTTAATATTCCACCAACATTACACATTATTAGTCGAAATAACACAAGTTGTGGAAATTAAAATCAAATTGACAACATCGTCAATCGAAAGTCGTGTAAATGTTGCAACTATTTAAACATTTTAAAATATATACAAACGTTCCATATTTGAAATGATATTTGTAATGATATTTTAAATTGTTAGTTTTAAAAATCGAATGGAAAATTTCACATTTATATTTATTTAATTTCCATTAAAATAAAAGCGTAATGATCGATGTTCCAAGTGCGTACATTTTTTTGACTTTTTTTTATTTCATCAACACATTCATATATAAAATTCCGATATGAGTGTGTTCTTAGTTCATCTCCTCCTTAACGGCTTGACCATTTTTATCACCTGGATGGTTAATAAATATAGTTTGATCCTGTAGCGAGCGAAACCGCGGGAAACTGCTAGTATTATTATAATAATTAAATGCATTAGAGACCTCACTCTGTAATAGCGGTCTCTCAAACCAATAGACAATATTTAAAAAAAACAAACACTGGCTACCAAAACAAAACAAAATCGCTAAATAAATTTATAAAAAGCATAAAATTACGTCGAAACAAATTAAAATTAAAAAGCAATAAAGACTCAAACACCGTTAAAATAAGTTGCAGGACAATGTCTGGCCGGGGACGGTCGGTCGCGACGTAAGGACGACGCGAACAATGTCGCGTCGAGATGCGGCGGCCGATTGCAAGTAATTACTGCCACTGCTGCCTGTACTGCCGACCCACTTACCGCGTTACAGACCATTCTTTTATGAAATAAAATGGTACTCGTATTTACGCTTGATGAAGAAGTCGTGTAGGTGTTACATATTTTTATTAAATATACAAAGATAATTAATCTAATCGACTTCATATTTGAAGGTATATTTTTAAAAATCGAGTACATGCTTTCTTCTTCTTCTTCTTCAAGGCTTCACACTAATTATAAGTGTATTTTGCCAGTGTCCAGTGAGATATATAAACGTATTTGTTTAAATTAATTCAACTCCCCGATGAACTTGATGATAACGATGATAATGAAATTAATCTAGTACCCCACCAGGGTGGACAGTAAAGCGGTGGATACTTTACATACCAATTGCGACAGACGTTTTGAGGGAAGTCGAAAAGGCACGTTTTATCACTTTGTTACAATTACCTTCACTCATGCACATATAAGAACACATAATGGTTAATATTCCACCAACATTACACATTATTAGTCGAAATAACACAAGTTTTGGAAATTAAAACAAATTGACAACTTCACTCTTCGACTTCCCGCCCAAACTCCGAATACATACTTTACATATTGTATTTATATCCTCCCATGCATAATAAAAATGATAGGAGTTCGAAGTGCGTGATTTTTTTTTACTTTTTCATTTCGTCAAGATATACTTTATTATTATGTAAAACAAATGTCTCCGTAACCGGCGAGCGTGTATGAGACGAACTATGAGAGTCGAGGAAGCCAGAGAGGTATGTAAGGAAAGAACCTGTTGGAACTCTGTACTCTCTGCCTACCCCGCAAGGGATCTGGCGTGAGGTTATAGATAGATAGAAATGTATGGAGAAATTAAGCTGTAACTGATATTTAAATCTCAGTACATATCTATACTATCACGTCAGATCCTTTAAATAAATCACAAATCTCAATCGGTCTGTTGGCAAAGCGCATTGCTTTGTGATCACGAGGTCCTGGGTTCAAATCCTAGGTCGGACAAATGTAGTTTTTCTAACGAAAAATTCCCAGTATGAGTCCGGAGTCTGGAATTGTGCCCGGTATATGACAATAGGCTCGCCCCCTATTATATGGGACCTAACATCGTCGGCGAAACGTGGGTGTACTCAGTACACCTCTGCCACCCCCTCTGGGGAATATAGGCGTGACGGTGTATATACTAAGATTTATCCCGTGCGAGGATCTAGCCCGCAACCACTCGATCCGATAAAGCCTACGCTCTAACCACTAGACGTGACAGTTCTAATTGCCAAACGAAATTAATATTTAATTCAATGGTGTTGAGGCATAAACGCATAAGTATAGAAACGGGTCATGCCTCTTATTGCCATTGAATAAAGTATAATTTAGTTTGGCAATTAGAACTGTCACTACCAATACTATGAGAAAAATACTATAAGACTGACACGTTGGTATTCTAGTGGTGCATAATGCGTATGGCAATTGTCGGTAGATATCGTCGTCGAAATGTGAGTAGTACACAATATATTTATGCCACCCACTCAGATAATGCAGGGTTATGAAAAATAAGACTGACTCATTGGTCTATTGACGAATGATGCGTAGCGATTACAAAGTCCTCGGATTGAATCCTATGTCGGACAAAAATGTTATTATTCAATAGAAACATTTCCAGTATCAGTCCAGAGATTGGCATTGTGCCCGTACAATGGCAATAGGCATGCCCCTAATTACATAGGAGCTAACATCGTCAGCGAGAAGTGCATGCACACAGTAAACCTCTGCCACCCCAGCTTGGAGAATATAGGCGTGATAGATGAAATTATAAAAATGAAAAAATATTTATTTCCAAAATTTGAATTCAGCAAAAACATGGATCTATGGCCGATCTGCCATTTTTTTGTGTCTCCCGCTTTGCAAAGGAGGGAACTGGAATTTTATTTTCTTACTCATCTTGTTTTTCTTTCTAATTAAATTTGTTGGGAGTTTCAAGACAATTAAAGGGCTTCCCGGGATACCCTATGGTTCAAACATTGGTGTCTAAAGACATCATTGTGGAATGTGTAGCAGGCTTAGTCCCATTACAAAAAAAAACACTAATTTGCCCCACACTAGACCGCCCCCATTCATTGTCTGTTTTATTTTCACCCGGATGTAGGAGAGTAACGTTATTTTATTATTATCTATTGCCTAGACTATCGTACCATGACCAAATAGATCGAGTCTTATCTGAAAGACAAGTCAAGAGTCTCCGTAACCTGAGAGCGTGTATGAGAAGAACTATGAGAGTGGAGGAAGCCAGAGAGGTATGTAAGGAAAGAACCTGTTGGAAGTCTGTACTCTCTGTCTATCCCGTAAGGGATCTGGCATGATGACTTAGATAGATAGATAGATAGTGCAAGCCTCTATATAAATAAAACCAGGAAGTGTTCCGAATATCAAAAGAGGGAGATTATTAACTGCATCGGTGTCTGCGGCGCGGGGTGGCGGGTGAAAGTTTTCATTGTGGTGTCATGCGCCCGCTCACCTCTCGCCGACTACAGCGCCTTTATTCAAGACGTAATGTAGTTTCACAAGTTTCGCACTTTATGACTTAAAGGTTATTACATTTAGAAATAAATTATTAAAATATAATAACATTGCAATAACATCTTAAGTCTCTTGGATTTTCGTGATCTATCTATCTATCTATATCATCACGCCAGATCCCTTACGGGGTAGGCAGAGAGTATAGAGTTCCAACAGGCTCTTTCCTTACATACCCCTCTGGCTTCCTCTACTCTCATATTTCGTCTCATACACGCTCGCCGGTTACGGAGACTCCTGACTTGTCCTTCAGATAAGACCCGGTCTATTTGGTCATTTTCGTGATGTTTCATATATTTGATTATTGTTCCGTTTTTGAAAGCCTTGTATGATTAAAAAAAAACATTTATTTTTTATAAACTCCATATGCCTATATTCCCCAAACGGGGTGACAGTGGTGCACTGAGTATACCAACTTTTCGGCGCCGATGTTAGGTCCCATGTAATAGGGGGCGAGGCTTTCCGCACGGGACAAATCTTTGTGTCACCCACAAATATTTTTTTCGGTCTGGGTATTTGTGTTTGAATTTTCATGTTTGTAAACGCACCCACGACGCAGGAGTAAATCCTAGGATGGGGCTACGTTTTTTTTTAATAGCCTATCCTTTGCCCCTCTGATGGGCATAGGCTTCCCCTTGACGTCTCCACATAGATCGATCCTGGGCTAGTAGTATCCTTGTCTTTCCCGCAAAAGTGTCTAAGTCGTCACGCCATCTTCGTCTCGGTCGACCTGTGACCGTCTAACATTTTAAAAAATATACCGGTCCCATTCCAGACTCCGGATTTGTTTGATTGGATGATATAATTGTGTTTATAATTTTCCAATGAGTGAATATAGTATTTTTAGCTGTAACACTCAGCACGCTAAGGTTATGGAGCCTATAGATTGACATATGTATGTATTTAACACTTGAACTCGATGTTAACCTGAAATTATTTAGACACTTAACAAAATTACTCACCATTATTAGTGCAGAAGCCGAAGGCGTCGCGCTGAACATTTCCTGAAAAAATGAAACAGTAACATTATATCCAGTATTTATATCCAAACCAGTAGATAAATTAGCATGACGCTGTAGCGCGAGAAAGTTAACATGATTTAGATACTGACTAGTTTCATGCCCACTTCCCTGCATATTGCCGCGCGAGTACACCGAATTTAAGCCAGGTATGGTAGTGTGATTCATAAAAGCGTATTTCTGAAGATTTATTCTACTTTAGGCTGCTTCGTTGGTCTAGCAGCGAATAATGTGGTTTGCGTTTAGGGGGTTCTGGGTTCAAATCTAGGTCATACAAATGTGGTTTTCCTATCGAAAAAAATCCTAGTATCAGCCCGGAGTCTGGAATTGTACCCATAGGTTGTGGCAACAGTCTCGCCCCTATTAAATGGAACGTAACATCGTTGGCTCTACCGGTCCTGCAGCAAAGGTTTGCAAGGGCCCGGAAAGCGTCCCGGACGCAAGTTCCACCATATTTGATCATCTCGGCGGATATCATGTCTACTCCCGCAGCTTTACCGTTTTTCATACTTCCTATCGCCCATTCAACTTCTTCCATAGTGATGTCCTCCGTTGATTCTGGTGCCGCAATCGCGCCTTTGGGCACGTCTGCGGTATCAGCATCCGGGTCATCTCCATACATTTCTCCAAAATATTCACTCCACCAGTTCAGCACAGCTTGTGTGTCTGCAAGAATGTCACCATCTTTAGATTTTATCCTTTCCATTCTGGAGCCTGACGAATCACCTCGAGCCTTTCTCACCTTGCTCCAAAAGAGTTTGGTGTTGTTCTCGAAGTTCTTCGCCAGCCTCTCCTCCTCAATCATACTGGCTCTTTCACGCTTTTCTTTCACTAAAGTTTTAGTGGCATTCTTGCATTGCCGGTATATTTCTTTCCTCATCTCTGTCATACTGGCATTCAGGTTCAAAGAAGATACATAGTCCTGCCACGCTTTCTTCTTACTTTCTACGGAGCTTTTCAACTCCGCATCCCACCATGCATCACCTACTACATTTATAATAAATACTACATTTATCTATCTATCTATCTATCTATAACCTCACGCCAGATCCCTTGCGGGGTAGGCAGAGAGTACAGAGTTCCAACAGGTTCTTTCCTTACATACCTCTCTGGCTTCCTCGACTCTCATAGTTTGTCTCATACACGCTCGCCGGTTACGGAGACTCTTGACTTTTCCATCAGATAAGACTCGGTTTATTTGGTCGTGGTAAGATAGTCTAGGTCTTCCCCGGTACCTGCATCCTTCCACTTTCACATTGTATATCTGTTTTGTCATTCTTTCCTCTGGCATTCTTTCTATATGCCCGAACCAACGGAGCATGCCCTTTCTCATCTTTACACCGATACTATCTTTCATACCTACTCGCTGTCTTACTATGCTGTTGCTAATGCGGTCGGTCAGCTTCACTCCGCACATCTTCCGCAGAGCTCGCATTTCTACCGCATTTATCCTACTTTCATTCTCCTTCTTACATACCCAGCTCTCGCTACCATATAACAGCGTTGGGACAAGAACTCCGTTATGTATGGCCAGCTGCGCCTTATGGCTTAAGTGCCGGCTCCCGAGTAGCTTTCCCATCGCACCATTCACTCTGTTCCCTGCACTCACTCTTCTCTCTATGTCAGCGGTGTATTTCCCATCCTTACTGAAGGCGCATCCAAGATATACAAACTCATTCACTTGCTCCAGCACATCGTTACCAACCACAATCCTTACATTCGTTCTGGTTTCTTCCCTTTCAAAAACCATAATCTTGGTTTTCTTCACATTCAAGTGTAAGCCATTGATCATGCAGTCGTCTTTCATAACTGTGACTAGTGTTTGCAGATCAGTGGCTGTTGGCGCTATTAAAACCGCGTCATCTGCATAAAGTAGATGGTTTACCACTAAGTCACCCATTTGTACACCTTCATTCATCGCTTTCAGTCTTTGAAGACTTTTGTCCAGATATACTATGAACAGTCTAGCGGACAACACGCAACCCTGCTTGACGCCGATTTTAACGTCAAACCAGGGTGACCTGTTACCACCCACCCGTACGCATGCCTTGCAGTCCACATAAGTGGACTGGACGGCTCGCAACAGAGTGCCATCTATACCATACTCTGGCAAAATGTCCCAAAGTCTCTTTCGCACAACTTTGTCAAATGCCTTCTCCAGATCTACAAAACCGCAGAAAACCTTCCGGCCCACTGCCAGATGCTTCTCTACGATGTTGCGGAGTGAGAAGACTTGATTCGAACATCCTCTTCCAGACCTGAAACCCCCTTGTGCCTCGCACAACATTCCATCGGACTTCACGCGCATTCTCCGTTCAATAATTTTACCGTACACCTTGGCTGCCAAGCTGATCAAACTGATGGCTCTGTAATTGGCGCAGTCATATTGTGAACCCTTGCCTTTATACAAGGGTACTAAGACTGCGCGGCGCCAATCTGTAGGGACTCTACCGGTCCTCCAGCAAAGGTTTGCAAGGGCCCAGAAAGCGTCACGGACGCAAGTTCCACCATATTTGATTATCTCGGCAGATATCATGTCTACTCCCGCAGCTTTACCGTTTTTCATACTTCCTATCGCCCATTCAACTTCTTCCATAGTGATGTCCTCCGTTGATTCTGGTGCCGCAATCTCGCCTTTAGGCACGTCTGCGGCATCAGCATCCGGGTCATCTCCATACATTTCTCCAAAATATTCACTCCACCGGTTTAGCACAGCTTGTGTGTCTGCAAGAATGTCACCATCTTTAGATTTTATCCTTTCCATTCTGGAGCCTGACGAATCACCTCGAGCCTTTCTCACCTTGCTCCAAAAGAGTTTGGTGTTGTTCTCGAAGTTCTTCGCCAGCCTCTCCTCCTCAATCATACTGGCTCTTTCACGCTTTTCTTTCACTAAAGTTTTAGTGGCATTCTTGCATTGCCGGTATATTTCTTTCCTCATCTCTGTCATACTGGCATTCAGGTTCAAAGAAGATACATAGTCCTGCCACGCTTTCTTCTTACTTTCTACGGAGCTTTGCAACTCCGCATCCCACCATGCATCACCTTATGCTGTAATATGCTTCTTTGAGCAACCACATACTTCTTTCGCGGATTCCACCAAACTCTCTTTCAGGCTATTCCAGCATTCATCTACATTTGAGTCCGAAGAGCCTGCTGTCAAGAGCTTGTCCCGGACTCTGTCTTCATACATTCTCCTCACGCTCTCATCTTGCAACTTTTCAACCTTTAATCCTTCAAGGTCTCCGAAGGGGATACGCTCTCGCCAGTGCCTCCACTTCCTGAACAGACCACTAAACCGCGCAACTACGAGATAGTGGTCTGATTCCAGAGTGGGGCCTCTATACGCACGCGTATCTTGTAGTTTGTTTCGGAGACTGTTATCAACCAGGATCAGATCTATCATGCTTTTTTGTTCATTCCTTCTCCACGTATACATATGTATGTCCTTGTGCTGGAATATTGTATTAGACACAAGGAGACCCCTTTCCAAACAAACATCTACAATGAGCTTACCTGCATCGTTCACTCTCTTATCACCATAAGGACCCAGAGCAGCGTCGCAAGTTTGCCGCCTGGTTCCTACCCATCCGTTCAGATCGCCACACAGAATCACCTTTTCGTTAGCCTCAGCCAAATCCAGAACTTCCCTGACATTATCCCAAAACTTCTCAAGGTCCTGGGGTGTCGACGAGCTTACGGGAGCATACGCTGCGACCAAAAATACTCTAGTGACACCCAGTTTCAAACGGACCCAGAGAAGTCTCGCATCGCACAGGCCATAATCTCTCACTCCAGAGGCCAGGCGACGGGACAGCAAGATACCCACCCCCATGCTGGCACGACTGCTCTGCGGTACTCCAGACCACAGAGCCATCGTTCCATCAGGAAGATCACAGGTTTCACTGCCCCTCCGCTTAGTCTCTGTTACACACAGAGCATCCAGGCGTCTCTCTTTCATCACATCAATCACCTCATGCATCTTATCTTCCATACCACCTCTTACATTCCAAGTGCCTATTCGGCACTCTGCACCCGATGACTCGCCAGTTCGGGCCCGGCGTGATGGGTGGCGGCCCCCATCGCCGCTTCCACCTATATTCGTACCAACGGGGGCGGGCCGGTACGCGTCGCCTCGGGGGGACGCGTACATTTATAATAAATACAGAAATAAGAAAGATATAATAATAATAATACTTTTCAGGAATGTTTTTGATTTTGAACTCCTAGTTAAACACCAATCATTTTCCCGGTAAGTGCTCATCCTTATGTCATATTCAGTCCATATTAATAACAAAAACAACAACAATGTCAGCCTATACTTTTCCACTGCGGTGAGAGATGTTGCTCCACCGTGTGCATGACCCAGTGCGAATTGTTGGAGGCAGGATTGTAGCCGCTTATAAGACTTCAAATTTGACTTAACGACTACCACATTTCGTGGAAATTGGGTCAAACACCTTAACGTGCCTTCTGAAGCAAAGAGACTCTCGAATATGAAAATGCCAAAAAAACGGTAACCCATCTCAGGCCGACCGCGTCAAATGCTGCTTAACCTTGGCGATCGCTACATATACCGCAGTCTCACAGAGCTGCGACCGCCTCTTTGCAAAGAGCCGCGAACGCTTCTAATAAATATTTTTAATGTAATAATACATAGTTAATTAAAGTACCTCTAGTCAATAATTCCAGCAGTTTACTTGAAAAATGAAACTCCTGTGAAAACATTTCAGCACATAAAAGATAAACTAATCAATCCACTACACTAAAAATGTAATTCTCAAACACAAAAAAAACACACACAAAAAAGAATAACGGTTATCCAAACGACTTTAATTTTTTTCTATTCGAAAAATTAGAATTTATAATTAGGTTCCAATTTTCTTACGTAACTATACGCAAGTCGATCACGTGTCAAAAAATATTGTATTTCTAATAATTCAAACTGGCCACTAATAAAAACGTCACTCGCGTATATTTTTGTTTAAATATCTACCACTTTTTAATTATATTTAATAACGAGACACGTTGCAAATATTTTTTTCGTTACATTCTAATTCGTTACAATGGAGAACTTATTTCCGTTATGTTACGTGACTGACGTCACAGCGCGTGTGTCACTTGCGTGTTATTGTGTCAAACGAAATATTAGTGTGACCCGAACAGGGGCGGTTGTCGCCAACTGTTTAATTATGCCGAGTGTTCCGATTCATTAGTGCACTATGGTTTCAGGGGCGGCTTTAGGCGGCATTTTTCGCTGTGATTTATTCTAGCACTCGTTCTTACCCCTGACTTTGCCTGCGTTTGATAATTAATAAGATATTGTCTCGCCAGATCCCTTGCCTGATACAAGAAGTCTTAAAATATTTATAAATCGGGCTTTAAAAAAAAAAGTCCTTGTAACTTCTTTGTGGATTAGTCAAAAAGTAATATAACTAACCAGGAATATATAAGTTGAGCGGTATTGTACTACTAAACTAACTTAACAGATAAAAACTCCTGTTTCCTAAAATCTGTACGTAGACACATATGGTACAGATTAATGAGTTTTATAAACATACTGATTCCTTTCTTCAATCATTGCTAGCTGCATTTTTTTTATTTTATTACAGTTTAAACCAACTTAACTTAAGTTACTTTTAACATACCTTATGGCCACCCAACACGACTGCCGTTCATGCCCACTCAATATATATATTTTAATTGCGAGAAAATAAAATTAACAGTTCTTACGGACAGTAAATAATAAACACAACACACTGTTTCAAAAAAACGACAGGTACTCGTACAAAAAAAAATAATACTCAAGTACGGCCCACGTCGTCTGGAGAGGTCAGGGTTGCCGACGCTCGTCTTTTGACCCTTATTCCTGTCTCCCTCACAAACACATCATAAAAACATACGCTTATCCCCCTCGCACAGGCTGCGACACATTGCTTGACATTTAACCCTTCGCGTCATTGTCAACGCTATCCTTTTCGCGCTTACAACATTTCATATACTACTGCTTCATTCGAACAGGTTATGACATATCGGTCGACATATGACCCGAGCATCGGTGATGTTCTGTCTTTTACTATCGTGTGGGTTGTGCGTATGTGTGTCCTTGTCGTTCATGTCACGACCCCTACAACTAGCCACTTGAATAGATTAGGTGTTTTCGTTTGAACGGTACTGGTTCAATATTCATTGATAATCGGTACGTTGGCATTTTATATGCAATACACGTTCCTTTATACTTTGGTACGTTTCATGGATTTCATAATTTTACTTTGTAATTTTATAAAAAAATTTGATTTACTTACCGATGGATAAATTATATACAACTTCAGGTACAATTTTACTTATTAAATATTGAAGATACTTATGTGCAATAACACTTTAAATGGAAATTGCCTACTATGCATGTAATACCAAAATATTTTTACAGATTGTTCTTCGGCTTACAGCGATACGAAGACTGATTTACAGGAAAGTAGTGTCTGACCGAAGGTCAATTTTTGCCCGAAGCCGATTTATAGGCCATTGCCAAAACCTTCAACCAAAGCTGAAGCCGAAGGTTTAATAAACACAGTACAGGTTGAAATGCGGTGTAAGACAGGGGGTATCACCTCGCCCCGCCTTTTTAACCTTTACATCAACGGTCTGATCGTTAAGGCAGGAGCGCCTACATCGGAAGTCATATTGATGGAATATGTATCAACAATATCAGTTATGCTGATGATATAGTGCTGCTGAGTCCATCGATCGCCGCTCTAAGAAACCTTATTCGCATGTGTGAAGAAAATGGACGGTCTCAGGTACAACTATAAAAAGAGTGAGTTACTTGTGTTGTACTCTGTACTCTCTGCCTACCCCGCAAGGGATCTAGCGTGAGGTTATAGATAGATAGATAGATAGATACTTGTGTTCAAGGCTGGCAATAAAAAGTACTTGAAAGTGCCACCAGTATTTTTATACAACAACCCCCTAACGCAAGTAACTCAGTTTAAGTACCTAGGTCATTGGGTCACTGAAGACCTAAGAGATAGCACGGATATAGAGAGGGCACGCAGGGCGTTGGCTATCCGATGTAATATGCTGGCCCGCAGATTCGCACGATGTACTACACAAGTGAAAATTACACTCTTTAGAGCTTACTGTCAGTCACAGTGCACGTATAGTCTGTGGATTAGCTATACGCAGAGGGCATACAGCGACCTGCGTGTTCAGTACAATGATGCTTTCAGGATGTTGTTGGGGCTGCCCCAGTTTTGTAGTGCCTCTGGGATGTTCACAGAGGCTGGACATGATGGCTTCCATGCCATCATCCGAAAAAGCTGTGCATCCCTCCTACATAGATGGCGTGCTAGCTCAAACAGCATCCTGAAAGCATTAAGCGATAGGTGGGACTGCCCAATGCTGGAGCACTGGATACAGCTTCACGCGCCTGTTGCTAAGAGTGCAGTTCTCTAGTGTGACAGCCACTTCCCATTTACTCATGTTCTTTTTACTAACATTTTTTAAAAGTTACGCTTGCTTTATTTACTTAACGTGATGATTTAAATTACCTACAAAGGTTTAAAATTTATAACACTGAAATAATATGATTTATAATGTTTATTTACTGAAAAACATTCGTAAGTTAAATAGTAATAGATCGTTCAATTTTGGTGCTTGCTTACCAGCACCTTCTACCTTCGGCTTCGGTCAAAACTTCGGCCTATTTTTGCCGAAGGTGGTATTTTTGGCCGACGTAAGCCGAAGCTTCGGTCGGACACTACAGGAAAGGTTTAGGTATATTTATTTATGAAACCAACGGCGTTACAGTTTGTATTACAGGTCATAATATTGCAATGTTAAGGCTAATAATAGGCTTCATGAAATACCAGCTAGTACATTGTATTGGTTTACGCGAATTACTCAAGAAGAAAGAAAAACAGAGTGAATGGTGCGATGGGGAAGCTACTCGGGAGCCGGCACTTAAGCCATAAGGCGCAGCTGGCCATACATAACGGAGTTCTTGTCCCAACGCTGTTATATGGTAGCGAGAGCTGGGTATGTAAGAAGGAGAATGAAAGTAGGATAAATGCGGTAGAAATGCGAGCTCTGCGGAAGATGTGCGGAGTGAAGCTGACCGACCGCATTAGCAACAGCATAGTAAGACAGCGAGTAGGTATGAAAGATAGTATCGGTGTAAAGATGAGAAAGGGCATGCTCCGTTGGTTCGGGCATATAGAAAGAATGCCAGAGGAAAGAATGACAAAACAGATATACAATGTGAAAGTGGAAGGATGCAGTTACCGGGGAAGACCTAGACTATCTTACCACGACCAAATAAACCGAGTCTTATCTGATGGAAAAGTCAAGAGTCTCCGTAACCGGCGAGCGTGTATGAGACGAACTATGAGAGTCGAGGAAGCCAGAGAGGTATGTAAGGAAAGAGCCTATTGGAACTCTGTACTCTCTGCCTACCCCGCAAGGGATCTGGCGTGAGGTTATAGATAGATAGATAGATAGAGAAGAAAGAAAAAATTAAAAGTATGTGAAAAAAAAACAAAAACAAACAAAGTAAGCGTGGAAGTATATTAGGTACCTTTAACTAAAAAAAAGGTACATTATTATATACAGCGTGTAATTTATAACGTAAGACTTCAGACACCCCAATAAGTCCTGCAGGTTTTTTACAAAAATCGATGTTCCTGTTTTGACGAGGTGATTACCATTTCCTTAAGAATTCAGATATCCAAAATAACTATAAACTAGGCATATTGAAGAATTTTAATTATTGTTGAACGTATATTTATAATACAGCGAATCCGGGAACAATTGAAACGAGTTAAAGCAGCCAATTCAAGAATTAACGAGATAGACGTATAAATAAATTTAATTTGAATAATAAGTGCGAAGGTACATAAATACATTATATCACTTTTTTCTTTCATTGGTTGATATTTGAATGATTTACAATTGTTTGATAATGTTTGTCGATTAAGTCGGAATAAATCATACGTACTGAGAGCTTCAGTTGCATGATCGCATGATCGAATCAAAAAGCACAATAAGCCCAACTGTTCTTGAAAAAGATGTGAAATATTTTAGACCTTAAGTACCTACATGCAAAAAAGAAGATTTTGCCAAAACATCTACTTATTAAGGTGTCAAGATGAGAAAGGGTGTTCTCCGTTCGTTCCGGCATATAGAATGTCAGAAGAAAAAATGACAAAACAGATATACAATGCGAAAGTGGGCGGATACAGGTACCGAGGAAGACCTAGACTATCCTACCATGACCAAATAGACCGAGTCTTATCTGAAGGACAAGTCAAGAGTCTCCGTAACCGGCGAGCGTGTAAGAGACGAACTATTAGAGTGGAGGAAGCCAGGGAGGTATGTAAGGAAACCTACTGCCTACCCCGCGCGGGATCTGGCGTGATGATATAGATAGAGAGATAGATCTACTTATTCCTTGACGATGATATTTTATCTAGAATTCAGTTAGAAAAGTGTGTGGACCGAACGGAGAGGAAAGAACTCGTAACTTTTTCCGCCACCTGACCTGAGCAGATCGGGAGCATTCCGACCATCTAGCGTTGGTGTAGAACTAAGAAACGGTGGAGGTGGCTTAATATTATTACAATAATGCTTCAAGAATATACTGTCATACTGAGTTCTTAGATTTACGTTAATATTACACGTGAAATATAACTATTTTTTCGGATTATATCGCGGTTTATTTTTGATTTTTTAGTTCCCGACGTTTCGAGTGCTTTGCAGCACCCATGGTTACGGGAAGGACTTTCCAGGAAAGATAGTTTTATTTCATATACTATCATGTTTACTAGATAGAGAGAATCTCCTTTTTTTAAATAAAACACCTATCCCATAAATGGAATTATTCCTTAGTCGTAAGTATTTTCATACAGAAACCAGACAGAAACAAATATGTGTGGGATACAAAAAGCCTTTATCTCGTGCGAGAATCTATTAAAGTGGGTACCACACTATTTTCTTATACGAAAAGAAAACAATGTTCCCATACTAGAAATTATGCCTATGTCGTGAATATCGTTTACAAGATGCATGTTGTTCCCCTTTTTCTGCCATTACTGCTATTGTAGACTGTCTCGGTTCGAAAACGGGATCAAACCCGAGTATTCAATACAACAAGTCGAGCAATCTACGCTCACACCACTAATACCGTCGTCGCATATAATTTACTAAATACGTTCAGAAATAAAAAGGAATGAAGCAGAACCCGCTGGAACTCTGTAGCGTCTGCCTACCTCGCAAATGATCTAGCGTGATGAGTTAATAAATTATATTATTGTTTAAAAAAATAAACCGCTCCGCCCACTGTGTCTAATAGTCGCGGGTTCGATTCCCGCACGGGACAAATCTTTGTGTGATCCACAATTATTTGTTCCGGTCTGGGTATTTGTGTATGTGAATTTTCATGTTTGTAAACGCACCCACGACACAGGAATTAATCCTAGAGTGGGGCTCCGATTAAAAAAAAAAAAAAAAAAAAAAACGAACTAAAAAGGAGAAAATAATTTTTAAGTGTGAAGAGTTTGTTACATTAATTTTATTGTGAAAAAGCGTGAGGTGCTTGACATCCATTGTTATAAATAGTTCATTAGGAGTTATTTATAAAAGTAGAGTTATTATAAATATATATTAAAAAGCACTCCACGCCATTTCACAATAAAATTAATGTAACAAACTCTTTATACTTCAAAAAATATTTTCTCCTTTAAAGTTCGGCTTGTAATTAAAGCGTGTTTTTTTTAGTTTTTTTTCAATCAATCAGCCTATCGTAGTCCACTGCTGGACATAGGCCTCTCCTAACAAGCGCCATTGTACACGGTCCTCCGCCTTCCGCATCCAGTCTGTCCCAGCGACCTTTTTGAGGTCGTCGGTCCATCTAGCTGGGGGCCGTCCTACCTTACGCTTACCAAGTCGTGGTCTCCACTCTAGGACACGCTTGCTCCATCGGCCGTCGGTCCTTCTGCAGATGTGACCAGCCCATTGCCACTTTAGCTTACTGAGTCTGCGAGCTATGTCGGTAACTTTGGTTCTTTGTCGGATTACCTAGTTACGAATTTTATCCTTCAAAGAGACGCCGAGCATAGCTCGCTCCATAGCCCGCTGTGCGACTTTGAATTTGTGGACTAGTCCCACTGTGAGTGTCCACGTCTCGGCCCCGTAAGTCATAACAGGTAGGACGCATTGGTTAAAGACTTTAGTCTTCAGGCATTGCGGTATAGGCGAATCGAAAACGTGACGTAGTTTGCCAAATGCTGCCCAACCCAATTGGATCCTGCGGTTGATTTCTTTTTCGAAGTTGTTTCTACCAAATTGGACAAATTGTCCAAGGTAGACATACTCCCGAACAACTTCGAGCATCGAACCATCGACGTAGATCGGTCCCGGCGTGACATGCTCATTAAACATGATCTTGGTTTTATCCAAGTTCATGCCTAGACCGACACCTCGAGAGGCTCCATTTAGGCTATGCAGCATTTCGCGTAACTGTTCCAGTGACTCTGCAACGATGACGATATCATCGGCAAACCGAAGGTGTGAGATGTATTCGCCGTTAATGTTAATGCCCCGCCCAGTCCAGTCCAGCGTCTTGAAGACGTCTTCGAGTGCATTGGTGAAGAGCTTGGGGGATATTACATCCCCCTGTCTTACCCCTCGACGCAGCTCGATCGGGTTGGTCTTTTGGTCCTTGGAGCTGGACGGTCATTGTGGCGGTATCATACAGACATCTCAACACCTCGATATAGCGCCAATCGATGCCACATCGCTGCAGAGCATCCGAAACCGCCCAGGTTTCGATGGAGTCGAAGGCTTTCTCGTAGTCCACGAAAGCCATACACAGCGGCTGATTGTACTCTTCGGTTTTCTGTACAATCTGCCGAACAGTATGGATGTGGTCTACGGTGCTGTAGCCTTTTCGAAACCCGGCTTGTTCCGGTGGCTGGAACTCATCAAGTCTTCTGGCGAGGCGGTTTGTGAGTACACTCGAGAACAACTTGTAGACGTGGCTCAGGAGTGAGATGGGTCTGTAGTACTACAGCAAGATTTTGTCACCTTTTTTGAAGAACAGAACCACCGCACTCCCGTTAGTTTTTTTTAAACTATATATTTTTTTAATAATTTATTTTCTTATTTTGTAGTCTCAACACAACACAAAAGTAATTAGATTTTTTTTATAACGTATACAACACAGATATCTTGCTTAGTAGAGGAGTTCCTATGGCTTTCTTCTGGCTCCATCAGCAGACCCTGGTCACCATCAGGGTCTACAGTACTCGTCAAGACAAATCTAACGAGCTAAAACAGGGCGGGATTATATTGAGTAGTTGGGTGGTTCCATTGGCCACCCTGATTTCATCATCAGACTCTGAACCCCATCTGGATGTACAGTATTTGTCAATACCAATCTAACAAGCCTAAACACGAGGGGTTTATGGCGTATACTTCACATGTTTCTATAGCCACCTTTTGACTCTATCATCAGATCAGCTCCGTGGTACCCTATTATTGCATTGTCACCAAACCTTATGTAAGTTTGCAGTATGCCAAATTTCAGCTTAACTGGATACCCGCAAATGCTTCAAAAAGACAGACAGACAGACCGATCCTGGTCAGAATATTAGGCCAAAGTTATAAAATTATTGTATTGTCATCGGTCCGTGACACGTGTACCAATTTGCCAGTTAAACGGACGCCTTGAAATTTATGTAAATTACGTTGCAAGATTCCGTTACATAGATACATAGTTACAGGTCAATTTAATAAAAGCGTGTTTCAAAATAATAATCCAGTATTAACAAGCCGTCTCCACAGCAACACATATCGTGGAGAAGAAAGCGCGGCGTGAGCCGGCGCGTGCGCAGCGCGTCGGCCGCCAGTTTTTGCCGCGATGAATATTTATCGGCGACCGCCGCCATTAGCGTGGCGAGCCGCTACACCCGATACACTTACCGTGATCGGTGGACTATCACTTACTCCGTAATGCACCTTGAAGACCAACCATTTCGGGTGAACCACTAATATCTATCTATATATCTCTTTACCACTGAACCAGACGGACGGCTTGATCCAGTAGTAAAGAGCTTAAGGCGTTCCGCCCACTAGATCGAGTAGCCACTGTTTCTATCCCCGCACAGAACAAATTTTTGTGTAACCCACAAATAATTGTTTCGGTCTGTGCGTTTTGTATGTGAATTTCATGTTTGTAAACGCACCCAGGATACAGGAATAATTCCTAGAGTGGAGCGACGTTATTTAAAACAAAAATCATTCTGTATGCGTTGCCAGTGATGACTTACGGCACTGAGACATTGTAGCTTACGATAGGTCTCATAAGACGGCTCAAGATCACCCAAAGGGTGATCGAGAGAGCTATAGTCGGAAGTACCCTGCGGGAATAAATCAGAAACGAGCATGTACACAGGAAGATCAAAGCCACTGACATAGCATTCGGAATTGTTAGCAGTGGGCAGGGAACATAGCTCGTAGAACTGACGGCTGTAGTGGCAAAAAGGTTCTCGAAAAGTGAACACGTACAAAATGGACCGATGACCTGGTAAAGATCGTCCGTAGAAGGCGGATACGTACAGCACGAAGCCGGTCGTTGTGACGGTCTTTGGGAAGCACTTAGTCCTATAGTGGACGTCTTTCGACTGAAGTAAAATCTGTTTAATCACGCCAGATCCTTTACGGGGTATACGAATACTTTGCGAACTAATATTTTGTTCAAGATTATATCAAAATCAGTATTTTTTTAAATCACTATGCCAAAATTTGTAAGAAATTTCTTTACAAATTACTCTTAAAACTGGAATTTCGGTTTTGGTAATGAAGTTGCAAAGCAATTTTCTCATTAGAGTGACCCATTAAGTTGATCAAATTATCATCCCCGTTTACATTTCAAAACGATAGTGAAAAAGTCCGATGCGTTCTAACTAGCAGTCGCGCCAATTTGAATTTGAAATCAGAACGCGGGTCGTTACGCGACCGGTCTGCGCACACGCATAGTTTTTCACACTCGATCGAACAAATCGTATGGACTATTATATTTGCATTTAACTCGGAACCGCACTTGCTATTCATTAGATAGATCATTAATAACATACATTAGTAACAACCGTTTTAACTATTGCATACATACTTTGTGTTAAACCTTTACAATGTAAAGACGCTGCGTAACATTTTCTCAGATATAGATATCAATTTACGCAATATTAACGACGGAACAGTTACTTAAATCCAAAACACATACTAATCTTAAATTCTTAATAATAATATAACTATGAGAAAGGGCATGCTCCGTTGGTTCGGGCATATAGAAAGAATGCCAGAGGAAAGAAAGACTAAACAGATATACAATGTGAAAGTGGAAGGATGCAGGTACCGGGGAAGACCTAGACTATCTTACCACGACCAAATAAACCGAGTCTTATCTGATGGAAAAGTCAAGAGTCTCCGTAACCGGCGAGCGTGTATGAGAGTCGAGGAAGCCAGAGAGGTATGTAAGGAAAGAACCTGTTGGAACTCTGTACTCTCTGCCTACCCCGCAAGGGATCTGGCGTGAGGTTATAGATAGATAGATAGATAGAATATAACTATTTATTTATTTATTTATTTGATTCTTTGTACACATACACGAATTGTTACAAGGTAAATTAATGAACAAGGCGAGCTTAACTCAAAGTCGAGTTTTCCACCAGCAAACCTTTGAGTGAAAGAGAAACAAATGATCAAAATGAGGATAGGAATAAGGATAGGAATATGAATAACTATGTAGCTGATTTTGTTTCTTCATTTTCAGCAATTGATCTCAGCAGGTGAATTAAATAACATTAACTTCTCGCAAAGGGCCTCTACGTGTTGGACCCATGTCCAAGCCTTTCCAAGGTCCGAGTAAATACCGTGAATCTCCGCGAGATACAAATAACTAAGTATTATATATTAATGTGATCTGCATTATATTTCAACAAATATAACTAACAGATTAGATTATCTTAAAAGTTGTAAGAGCTTGGTGCCTAACCTAGGTGAAAACCTGTATTTCAGGCTAATAGTCTTTCACAGTTTACAAGAACGTTAATATTTTAATCGTTTCTATTTAGCCAAAATGGACTTCAGGTTGTAAAAGGTCGCATTAACAGTAATAAATACATTTCTAACATAAAGGTGAGCGCTGATAGGTTTGTAAACGCCTAAAGGACCTATCCTTCAGGCGTTTCCAAAACTATCTGCTATGACCATTAATATAAACTATGACCGCACTGACCTATGACCGTAATAAAGATATTTTGGTCTATACAGGAAAAAATAGTTTATTTTTCTAAATTAATCTCAAACTGATTCGTTGGTCTGGTGGCAAAGCGCATCGCTTTGTGATCACGATGGTCACACCGGTGGTCACGGCGGGCTCGTGGACACACTGCAGTATGACCGGTGTGGCTACGGTATAACATCTATTACTTGTATTTATACCAAGCATCAAACACCGTCACGCCTATATTCCCCAGAGGGGTGGCAGAGGTGTACTGAGTACACCCACGTTTCGCCGACGATGTAAGGTCCCATGTAAAGGGGGGCGAGCCTATTGCCATAAACCGGGCACAATTCCAGACTCCGGACTCATACTGGGAATATTTCGTTAGAAAAACTACATTTGTCCGACCTAGGATTTGAACCCAGGACCTCGTGATCACAAAGCGAAGCGCTTTGCCACCAGACTAACGAAGCGGTCATCACTACTAAGCATCTTTCTCTAAAATTCTACAATTACTAGTTTACTAGATACTTTTAAAATTATTTCTGAGAAAACACCATTCATCTATTTTTAACCGACTTCAAAAAGGCATACATACATACAACCGAACATAGAACATGTTCGGTTGTATGTATGCTTTTTTTGTTTTTTTTTTTATGTGTGTTCAGCGATATTTCCGTCAATTGTGGACCGATCTTGATAATTTTTTTTGCATTGGGTTCAGTATATCTCCAAGGTGGTCCCATATTAATTTTATTGACATTGGACCTTGGACTTAGAAGATACACCAGGGAACTCCTTAACGACAAACAATAGGCATGTGTAAATTGAGATATTATGGGTATTACGTCAAGCCTATAGGTACCCTACTATAGAATAATTCACTGGTCACTTAAAATTGTAAAATAAAAATCTTTTATAAAAAAAAGGTAAACCGACTTCAAAAAGCAAAAAAATAAATATTTGAAGTCGGTGCCAAGTAACCGACTGCACCAACCAGCACCGACTTCAAATATTTATTTTTTTGCTGTTTGAAGTCGGTTTACCTTTTGTTTATAAAAGATTTTTTTTAGATACAACGTTTAAGGGACAAGAAGATCCAATGGGTAAACTTGGACGCCAACAATACTCGTATTTGTATAATTAAAATATGGACTCACATCCAAGGATATTATACCATAAAGTTACTAATATTAATAAACTTGTCAAACGGATATTACTAATTTCCCTGCCCCAACACCTACCACCATTTCATTCATTTTAGGATAACTGCTAAGAAAATTATAAGTTGTAAAACTGGTCATAGAAAAACAATAGACTAATTAACTAGTTTAGCGTTTGTTATTAACGACGCCTATAAAAAATTAAATTAACTTTTCATACACAAACCGTTGTGTAAATCTCTGGTTTTACATAAACACAACGTCTGCAGACTTTCTATAAGAAATCGTTAAAACGGAAATTAGTTCGACAATGCACAGGCGGTAAACTCCGGTCTTAACGTTTGACTCTAGTGATGTAGCTCCGATGGATATGTACATGTGTGCGGACATGTAATGTTGTGTGATTAATAGATAGTGAATCAATAAGTCGATATAAAGATTCTGTCTAATAAGATCGTTTTTAAATTGATCACAATCTAGGTCTAAAGAATTGATTATAAAAAAACAAAGATTAGAAGACCGATTATTCAGAAACCCTACATAGCACACATAAAAATTTGTTGTGTTTGAAGTTCATTCAGTTTTCATATAATAGGCTACTTTGCTGATGTTTTTTAATACTTCATAAATGCTTCGTGTTTTTTTTTAATTATGGAATATCAAGTATACAAACAATAATATGCTACTTGCATCATACAATTATATCAAATCAAATCATTTCATGAAACTCTGACATATACTGAAAATAGCAAAAGATTGACAGCTTTGGAAGTTTTAAGGAGAGGCCTTTGCTCAGGAGTGAGACAGTCAAAGAGGCTAAAGAAATAAATGAAACTCAAGAGCCTCAAAGAACTCAAAAAAGGAGGTTTGGCGGGAAGTCTAAGAGAGATGTCGTCAATTGTTTTATTTCCCAAAACTTGTGTTATTTCGGATAATAATGAGTAATGTTGGTGGAATACTAACCATTATGTATTCTTATATGTGCATGAGTGAATGTAATTGTAACGAAGTGATATAACGTGCCTTTTCGATTTCCCTCAAAACGGCCTCCGCAATTGGTATGTAAAGTATCCATCGCTTTACTATCCAGGGTGGGGCACTTCATTAATTCATTATCATCGTTGTCATCACGTTCATCGGGGAGCTAAATAAAAGTAGAAAAACACGATTATGCATCTCACTGGACATTGGCAAAATACACTCAAATGCGAAAGTGGAAGGATGTAGGTGCCGGGGAAGACCTAGACTATCTTACCATGACCAAATAGACCGTGTCTTAGCTGAAGGGCAAGTCAAGAGTCTCCGTAACCGGCGAGTGTGTATGAGACGAACTATGAGAGTGGAGGAAGCCAGAGAGGTATGTAAGGAAAGAACCTGTTGGAACTCTGTACTCTCTGCCTACCCTGCGAGGGAGCTGGCGTGATGATATAGATAGAGAGAGATAGATAGACACTCAAATTAGTGTGAAGCCATAACATAAAGAAAAAGAAGAACTCAAAAAATTATAAGACCTAGAGTCGACAAATTAATCGTTTACACATAATTTCATAAAAAGGAACCTTTATCCGGCATCCAAATCTCACAGTAATCCCTATTTAACCATCTCTATTTGACTCGTGCGGGCAATTACTCGGCCGCGTTCGGAAGCCCAGCTTTCATACAAGAACATTAACAAGTTAGATGTGTCGGGTTTTTGTCGCTTGTCCGATAAGCCACAATTATTACAGGTTTATGCGGCTGATGCCGCCGTGATCGACGTTTCCGATCTGTTTTTGTTGACGATGAGGTTTTCACATGAGCTGAAGCGGCTAGCGATTTTACGTGTAAGGGGTTGATGATAAACGAAATCGATTGTAAGGGAAAGCCATTAAAGGTATGTAGGGCGTTATCTAGAAAAGTAATATAGACGGATGATCAATCTTAAGGAAATGTTTATATATCTGAAGGAAGGTCAGCCAATACCGGCCCTCTGATTGGACGAAGCCTGCTCCTATAATATTTTCATGAAGGAAGGGTACTGTGACAGTTGTGTCAAAGAAAATTATACTTTATTCAATCGCAATAAGTGTCATGACCCGTTTCTATACTTATAGTTTAATACCTTAATACCATTGAATTAAATATTTATTACGTTCGGCACTTAGAACTGTCACTACCCATCGTATGTGAAAAATATTATAAAGGTTTCTCACACACACCAAGATAAGACATATTAGACCATATTTCACCACGCTCGCTGACTTGAAAGAAACTTAATTCATATACTTACCTTCTTTCCATAACGATCATTGATCCCAGAACGAATGGTCAGTCGTTCGGAAGATATGTTAAGCGCCCACGTTTCACCAATATTATTTCCAATATTCTACGTCATTGGTGGTGAATCTATTGCCGACGACTAATCGATCGATGTATTTTTAATAACTGCTATTAATCTTAGTCAAACATAAGTTTCCCACACGCAAACACCCAGACCGAAACAAATGTTTGTAAGTCACATAATTGTTAAAACTGTACTCTTTGCCTACCCCACAAAGGGATCTGGCATGATGATATAGATGTATAGATAAATATTTATCTCTAGCGGAGATCGAAACCACTACTATAGATCAAGAGAGCGGAGTGTTTTTCTGTCGTTTTTTTTCGGAGGAAATCCGGCATAGGACTTTCGCGAGTCTAGGGAGAAGCTCGCGTGACTTGTCGGGCTGCTACCGAATAAAAACCATTGACGTTTTGGAGGAGCTCCGGAATCTCCGCTGGGAACGCATTGGTGTCCCTTTGTGCCGTGCTCCGAAGAGCCTATCATTGAGAGCGGAGTGGCATTTATTTTACGTGGAGAAATCCTCATGGACTTTTGCCAGCCTCGGGGGAAGCTGGCGGAGCATGTCGGAGACTTATCAACTAAAACCCCAAGGGCGGCATCGACACTTGGTGGAGGGGCTCCAGGATCTCCGTTAGAAACGCACCGGTGTCCCTCTGTGACGTGCTTCGAAGAGCCCGCATTCGAAGAGGAGCCTATGGACCCGCTCCCCCCTGCACCATCGCGATGCTCACGGCGATATGACGCCAACTAGACCAAGCCATCGTTGAAATTTTAGTCTCCATTACGACTTCAATAAAAAGTAGTACTTAATTTATAATAATAGTATTGCATTGATAACAAAACTATAATAATGTTCTATACAAGGTGTAACGTAAATAATGCAAGACCTCAGACACCCCGTTTAGACAATTGCTTCACAAATTCAATACGAATACCAAATTTTTTACCCTCTTTTAGCACTCCGATTAACGATGAAACTTGTATATGTATGTATGCGTATTGAGAAATACGTTTTAAAAATGCATTTAAAATCTCTGTGTTGCCTTGAATCAAGAATAAATTTAGTTTATTAAAGCGCACTAAAGAAGAGACTGCCTCGTTGGTCTGGTGGCAAAGCGCATCGCTTTGTGACGACGAGGTCCTGGATTCAAATCCTAGGTCGGACAAATGTAGGTTTTGTAACGGAAAATTCCCAGTGTGAGTCCGGAGTCTCGAATTGTGCCCGGTATATGGCAATAGGCTCGCCCCCTATTACATGGGACCTAACAACGTCGGCGAAACGTGGGTGTACTCAGTACACCTCTGCCACCCCCGCTGGAGAATATAGGCGTGACGGTGCACTAAAGGAGTAATAGCATTTTTTGAATATTAAAAACAAATGTAAGATACATTAAAGATCATTGGAATCAATTCAGTTATCGACTTAGTAAAATAACTTTCAGGTCTTGCATTTATTATGTTACACCTTGTATACAAGAAAATGACCACTACTATTTTTTTATCATAGTGTCGTCATTTAAATTAATGATTAGTAAATATACAGTAAGTCAAAAAATACCGCTATCGCAACGAATTGTTAAAAATTTGCAGAATCATAAGCACTAAGCATTGTACCCGGTCGCACTTTGATTAATGATTACTGCGGATAGTTAGGGATTTAGCGAAGTAGAGTGATTAAGAGATTGTTCTATTTTTTACTACCTCGTTGGTCTAATGGCGAACAATGCGCGTAGCGATTACGAGGTCGTGGGCTCAAAGTCGGACAAATTGTAATTTGTCAAAATGCCCAAAATCAGTCCGGAATTTAGCATTGTGCTCGGTAAAATGGCATTAGGTTCGCCATCTATTATATTGGAACGTAACACTGTCAGAGGAAAGTGGGTGTGCGCAGTACACCTCTGCCACAACCGCTTGGGGAATATAGGCGTAACGGTGCTTTTTGGGAGATTTTTATTTATTTAGAGATATTTTTACGAAGATTATACACATATCAGCCTCATTGTACCTTTTAAAAAATATTGGCCTACTTATTGTAGTCCACTAGTACATTTTCATGCAATGTAATATGCTACACACCAAAATCAATCTTGTTTATATTAAAGTCTATAATCATAGCTTGCTTTTCCGTCGCATATCAGACACACTCCACAAGAATATGAAAAACGTCCTCAATAATTCCACAGGTTTCGCAATTTGGTGGCTGGGATGTTTTTATGCGATATTTAGACTTATTAAGTGGTGAAGCAAGCTGCAAGCTGAAGTGGCAGTGGGCAGGTCACATATGCCGCAGAACCGATGGCCGTTGGGGCAGACTGTTTCTGTAGCTAGGTGGGGCGACGATATTCGTAAGGCAGCGGGCAGGGATTGAAGAAGGAGAGCTGAAGATCGAGCTCAGTGGCGTGCCATGGGAGAGGCCCACGTCCAGCAGTGGACTGACACGGCCTGATGATGAAGTGGTGAATGTCCAGATCTGCGCCACAAAGCCGGTACAACCATTTTTTGAGAGTTCTACGCGCCGCGCGTCCTTCCCTTACCTTCACTCACAGCATGCCCAAATCTTTTCATACAGCTTATTGAACACTGCTTGTAGTACACGTATGAACTAATCACTCACAATAATCACTAATCACCTGGACTCGCACTTACTAAAGTGCAAACCGGGCTTTATGCGCCTGATAAATTTCAAAGGTCCTCCGATAACTCTAAAGGCCTGACAATACAACCACGCCATATTTTATCTTCATTTCATGCATAAATATCTAGCTGTTACTTGACCTCTACTTGCATACAACTTCTACGGTAGCATAGGTCAACTACTGGTTGCCACATTTGTTCATATTGCCGTATGCTGCGCAGGCAGCGAAGTTGGTAACAACTAGTGAATATTTACATTCACTTAATCTAGTCATTTGAGCTTAAACTCACTGTACTGTTTATAGGGTCCACGAGTGTTTACATACTCACGCTGTCCAGATTCGTGTTTCCCATTAAATGGAGAATGAATAGGCAAGGGTTCACATTTGGCTAATAATAAATTAACCATCACTTATAATTAACCACCGTTTGTTTTCTTTTTACACTAATATAATAAAAGGAATGATTTGTATTTTTGTATGTTTATAACGAATAAACTCAAAAACTACTGAACCGATTTCACCATTAGAAAGTTTCATTAGCCAGAAGTAACATAGGTTACAAAATATAGACCCGGTAGGTTGTCGACCAGGAACGAAGTCGCGGGAAAACTGCTAGTATCGAATATAAAGGATTCCTGTCGTCATTTTACACACTGCACTACGCGAACCCAGTGCGGATTAGTGAAGAACATTTTGTAGACACCTGCTGGGTCTTATCAAGCCATTTCCAATTCTGATCTAAAAACTGCACGTGTAGTGGTAAAACTGGAAATGATTTAACGCCCCTTCCGAAGCAAAGAGATCTTCAATATGGAACTGTGAACTGAACACCAAAATGAAATTGACAGACGATTTAGCGCAGTGGTTAAGAGCTTAAGCCGCTCCGCCGACTGTGTCTAAAAGTCGCGGGTTCGATTCCCGCACGAGACAAATCTATGTGTGACCCACAATTAGAAAAGAACGAAAATAAAGTTAATTTTTGAAACAAGTAGGTATTTAAACTAACAAACGTTAATAAAAAAAGATATAATTATATGACCTCGTCACAAAAAACGGTTCCAATTCAGCATAATGCTGGCTACTAAGCAACCAGCGCCGGTCTTCCGTTGGGCCGGTTGGTGACGTCCCAGACGTCAACAAAACAAAAAAACAAAACAAACAAATTAAAATAAGAAGAACAAATAATAACATAAATAAAAACTAAGTCGGGTAAATAAAACATACAAAAAAAAACAAGAACTTACAAAGAAACAAACAAACCCACAAGCCATAACAACATAGAGAACAGGGTGCTTTTGTTTTTGCCATAATGGCGACAACGATCCAATTTTATAACACCGTCACGCCTATATTCCCCAAGCGGGGATGACAGAGGTGTACTGAGTACACCCACGGTTCGCCGACAATGTTAGGTCCCATGTAATAGGGGGCGAGCCTATTGCCATATACCAGGCACAATACCAGACTCTGGACTCATAGTGGGAATTTTTCGTTAGAAAAACTACATTTGTCCGACCTAGAATTTAAACCCAGAACCTCGTGATCACAAAGCGATGTGCTTTGCCACCAGACCAACGAGGCAGTCAGAGCACTACACCAATTTTATAATTTACTATTATTACTCGACATAGGCGAAACACACTGTTAAAGTGTGGGGCCATTCATTAAAATAAGAAGAAGACGGAGTCACAGTGAAAATAAGTTAATATAACCCCAAAAACTGACTACGTGGCGCTAACTAAATTATGCTTTGTGGCAAAATGTACAATTTTAATCATACTAAACAATATCAAAATCAAAATCAAAAGTTTTTTATTCATGTAGACCAAAAGGCACTTATGAATAGTCAAAAGGAAAAAAATATTGATTACTTACCACCCGTTCGGAAAGTCATTCCTGTGGAGAAGAACGGCAAGAAACTTCACGGTTACTCTTTTTAAAAATGAGAGTTTTACATTTCTTTTTGTATACATTGCATTCATGGGGTATGGGAGAACAATGCAGAACGAGCAAAATAGATGTGCTTAAGTACAGATGAATCATAAGTGTACTTAGATTCATGGTATCGGTCAGTGTCTACATAGTCCTCTCATTTACAAAATAGAGATTTTGTAAAGGTATATAATAAAAAGTATAATAAGAGGAAAAAAAGGTATCAAATATGTAAGGAGTGCGTACAAAATAATTCTTTATAGCTCCAGTGTGATGCCGAACGAGACAAAATTCTTCTTAATAACTGCATTCGATTCATATTTAATTTACGTAAATTTGACCATGTGTCTGAGTATAGATCTCATTTAAGGTGGTTGCCTAATTGCAAGCGCAGAGCTCTACGAGCACTGACAATGCTATTCTCCATTCTTTATTCTCCTGCTTCACCTGATTATCTTTCCTCCCATTTTCAATATCTATGCTCTAATCACGATAAACTTCTTCGTTCTTCTAATAATCGCCTTCTTTAATGCCCTTCTCACCATTCTAATTTTATTCACTCTTCTTTCTTTGTCCAATCCATCTTACTATGGAACTCACTACCTCTGGATATCAGGATGGCCACAAATCGCTTACCTTTCAAAAGTAAAGTAAGAAGAAAGAAAGAAAGAAAGAAAGTACAGGATTATCTGCACAAAACTTTGGCGGAATCATCTCAATATTAATTTAGTTTATGTATATGTGTACTTATTATTTATATTATTATATGTATACATTATATGTGTATTTATCTGTATCTATATTATATCGTTATATGTCAGATCGATAGAATATTTATTCTACTAATTATATATTTGTTACATATTTTCCTCTACATTTTTTTGGTTCTATGGTTCTGCACCTACTTCACTCGTTTCTGCATCTCCCTAAGGTAGACTGGTAGATAATGCCTCAGGCATTAAGTCCGCCTTTGTACCAATAGTACAAGAAGAATTAAATAAATAAATAAATAAAATTCAACAGTACTACAATAAATATTTATTCAGTCAAAGGATAGAGGACGGACAAGTCCCCACTAGCAGCAACCGTTCACGAGCATGACTTGAGAAGCAGCCATCACTCTCCTCAACCATATTGGAGTGAAAAGAGTGACCCGCTCCACAGAACCGCCACTAGCAAAGACATTTTAGTGAGCATGACCAATCCACGACCAATGAACGCTCGCTAGGCAGGACACGCTGGACAATATTTAATTATATTGTTATTGGTTTCTATCTGGGTATTTGTGTATGTGAATTTTCATGTTTGTAAACGCACCCACGAAATCCAAGTGAATCCTTCGTTTTTCTTTAATAAAAAAAAAACAAAATAAAAGTTTCACAAATGGTCACCCACTTCAGACTGACTGAGCCGAACAACCGAATCGATCACGGTTGGTGATCGTTAAGAACGCCACACTACCGCAGCTCTACGAATGCTTATTCGAATATATACCTACATATGAATTAATTATAATCCAGATAATTTGATGATTACACATACTGTCTTACTTCCGGAAGACGTCTTGCTATAATTGCCTTTTTTGCGTCCAATAATTATCAGAGTTGGTAATTATTTTTACCTTACTGCCTGCCAGAAGGTAATAATATTATGTTTTAGCTTAAATACTTACTTTACTACTTAGAGATTATGTTTAGTATGTAGATATGAACGTTATATCATCATCACCAAGCGGGGGTTGCAGAGGTGTACTATGTACACCAACATTACGCCTACAGTGTTATATCCCAATTTTAGGGGATGAGCCTGTTACTATTATCGTTATAATTATTTCTCAGCTATAATTATTAATCATAGCTATCTAGATTGCTTGTCTTATTAGACTAAATTAATACTTATATAGATAGTTCCTTAGTGTGTCGATAGGCATCTATAAAAATATAATTAATCTTTAAATCCACACAATATATTTTTGACTACACAATATAACCTCATATGTATTAATGGCTACTCAATTATAACCTCAAAATGTAGTACTTTTTGTGCAATATTGCAATTCCCCCGCTTGTCCGTTTAATAATAAATCCCTTTAGAGAATTTATGGGTGATTTGAAAACATACAAGTATTTTTTCATTGCTGTTGGTTCTGGGGCAAATCATGTGTGGTCGCGGCACAATGTCCTTTATCTATCAGAGAGGCAGAGAGTACAGAGTTCCAAAACGTTCTTTCCTTACATACCTCCCTGGCTTCCTCCTCCTCATAAACCAGCCTGTATAAACCCACTGCTAAGTGTAACCCTCTCCTCTCTTACGCTATTCGTTTCAGTCCTGTGCTAATCTATTCCACAATTTTAGCGTATATATTTTTCGATATAAGTTTGACAACGTGGCAGTGAAGAAGCCTTAGTTAAGAATCACAGACCACAAACTTGTTAAGTAACATTGCAATATTGATGCAGTTGCTGATTTTTAATGAAACCTTCGCCACATAGTCGACTAGCGAGACGGCGGCGCGACGGCAGACGTCGGCGCGGCGCGTGCCGTCGTCTGCCGTCGCGCCGCCGTGGTTGCGACGGAACCGTCGGTATCGCGTCTCCCGCTAAACAACACAATACTAGAACCCTGCTCGAACTAGCGTCTCGTTCTCACCGTGCTTCGTTTGTATTCACGTCGGCAAAATGGGTTCATCTCGGAGACATTGACGCTAACATGACGCTTTCTGGTGGAAGTGCCATTCTTTTATACATTAAATTAACTATATACAGATGAGCGTGACAGCACGCCTCCAGCGTTGTCTTCGTGCTAGTATATCTATGCGTCGGGCGCAGTGGCGGCGTGTCGCACCATTTTCCGTCGAGCCGAGCCTGGCTGCGCTGTGTGGCGTCACCCGTACATTTCAGTACATTACAACTCCCTAGGCCGCGCCGGCGTCACGCCACGTTCACGCCGCACTTACAATATGGTCAAATGGTTTGTGGGTAGTCTTCAATGAATCTATCTATCTATCTATAACCTCACGCCAGATCCCTTGCGGGGTAGGCAGAGAGTACAGAGTTCCAACAGGTTCTTTCCTTACATACCTCTCTGGCTTCCTCGACTCTCATAGTTCGTCTCATACACGCTCGCCGGTTACGGAGACTCTTGACTTTTCCATCAGATAAAACTCGGTTTATTTGGTAGTCTTCAATGAATGTATGGTATTATAGTGTCAGCGTGACAGCGGGCGTCGCTCGTCACTCGTCACGGGTCGCGTGCGCCAGGCGTGTCGCGATGTAATGTCGCCACTAACTGCTGTACTTTTCTTTTCTATTTGTCTGTACTTGTACGTTTCCATTGGACAGGTAACACGATGCTCGGTCTCGTCTATATGCAATACCAAATATCCCTTGCGTGATTTCCAAATACTAGGAACATATTTAAATAATATTTATTTATATCATGGAATAAGCAGGCATGCATAAGCAGTGATAGCCTAGTGGTTCGACCGTTGGACTGCAAAGTCAGAGATCTCGGGTTCGAACCTAGGCACGCACCTCAGTCTTTTCAAAGGATGTGCGTTTCAACAATTAACTATCATTTGCTTTAACAGCGAAGGATAACATCGTGAAGAAACTTGCATGCCTAAGAGTTTCTTGAAGGTGTGTAAAGTTCACCCAACCCGTATTGGGCCAGCGTGGTGAATTATGGCCTAAACCCTCTCAGTTTGACAGGAGGCCCATGCCCAACGCAGCGACAGTTTTTTAACAGGGTTAATATTTTTATACTATGGAAAATCATAGTTTTGGTAAAAAATTAAAGTGTGCACGCGATTTACAAACTGAGGCGCTGATTTTTATCTAGATCCTCCTTGGTATTCAGCAGAGTTGGGCTAAAATTAATTGTGAAAGAATTAAGTTGCATAATTGCAACTATAATATATATAATATTTTAATAAATATACAATGTGAAAGTGGAAGGATGCAGGTACCGGGGAAGACCTAGACTATCTTACCACGACCAAATAAACCGAGTCTTATCTGATGGAAAAGTCAAGAGTCTCCGTAACCGGCGAGCGTGTATGAGACGAACTATGAGAGTCGAGGAAGCCAGAGAGGTATGTAAGGAAAGAACCTGTTGGAACTCTGTACTCTCTGCCTACCCCGCAAGGGATCTGGCGTGAGGTTATAGATAGATAGATAGATAGAATAAATATTTGGATTTCGTCGCGGCCTATTTAACCGACTTCAAAAAGGAGGAGGTTCTATGTTCGGTTGTATGTATGCTTTTTTTTATGTATGTTCAGCGATATTTCCGTCAATTGTGGACCGATTTTGATGTTTTTTTGCATTGGGTTCAGTATAGCTCCGCGGTGGTTCCATTTTAATTTCATTGGCATTGGACCTTGGACTTAGAAGATACACCAGGGAACTCCTTAACGACAAACAATAGGCATGTGTAAATTGAGATATTATGGGTATAACGTCAATCCTATAGGTACCCTACTATAGAACTAAGCAGTATATTAGCCAACTTCAAAAAAGGAGGTTCATAATTCGTCCTTTTTTTATAACTCCTTTGCTTATGAACCGATTTTTATGATTCTTTTTGCATTTTGTTCAGTATAGTTTTGAGGTGTTCCTATTTTATTGTCATTGGTATTGGACCTTGGACTTTAAAGATACAAGAGGGAACTCCTTAATGGCGAACGGCACGAATGTATAGATTCCGTTATTATAGTCATTATATTAATCCTGTAGGTACTTTACTTTACAACTTAGCAAAATAATATAATATCGGTATATAAATATTACTAAATAATTCACATGTCACTTAAAATTGTAAAATAAAAATCTTTTAAAAAAACGGTAAACCGACTTCAAAAAGCAAAAAATAAATATTTGAAGTCGGTGCCAAGTAACCGACTGCACCAACCAGCACCGACTTCAAATATTTATTTTTTGCTTTTTGAAGTCGGTTTACCTTTTTTTTAAAAGATTTTTTTGTTGTTTTAAAGTGCCCGACGTTGACCGGTCTACAGCACCCATGATCACGGAAGGGACAGAAGCGTTTGATGTCCAAATGTCATTGTTATTCCGGATTACCTCGGGGGGACTAATTTAATTGCTTATGAAATTTCAATTGATTGATCCTACACTTGAAAATGCCCAACACTGATTCAGTTACAAGCTCTACT
Source organism: Phalera bucephala (assembly GCA_905147815.2). NCBI lineage: Eukaryota > Metazoa > Arthropoda > Insecta > Lepidoptera > Notodontidae > Phalera > Phalera bucephala. The sequence continues at coordinate 7,945,699 of LR990621.1, read as the reverse complement.
TCAACCAACCTGACTTCCTTCCTCAATCTTTATCTCAGCCTATAGACATCCACTGCGGGACATAGACCTTAACCAAAGATCAAGTCTTTGTGTTGTCATCCAACTTGTACCCACGAACTTCACCAGATCAGCAGTCCTACTAGTGAAGAGTCCCAACTACACGTTATCTGATCGCCACTTAATAACCTATAACCCTTTCACTTTTTTCCTTGTAAAATAAAACGAAACTCAAATAATTTATTTTTTGTTAACCCTGCGAGGGTATTTACAAATGGTCATATTTACATTTTTTGTTTGAGTTTACTAATCGCACCACCGGCTCGGAACGCGGCCTCTACTGAAAAAATCAGGTGAGAAACTTACATAGAGATATATACATAAGATACATACATTTTTATAGTATCTAAAATCATATATGCGATCCAGCTCCAATGAGATCCTTTACGTCTGAGATATAAGACTTATTATAAAATTTCTAAATATATGTAATAATGATAAGCTAATAATAAAATCTAAAACATCAAATTAATTATTCTCGTCTGCAAAATATCCAGTTTTGACGCTCCGATATTTAAAAGAGCGGAAGGTGGCTGAATGGGAACCTCCACCACCTCAGTAGAACCACGCTCGCGGAACGCGACTCTCCGGAAAAAAGATGTTCCTTATCTCGTTTAGGGCACAGAAATCCATTTCATTTACCAATGAGAGGATGGTCTTGGGCTAGAACTTATCAGTGGCACGTCTTACCAGCTCAAAACATAATAACACGAACACTTAATGGGCAAAATGGGAAGTGAAATGGGATATTGTTACGACCCGGACATACCCCGATATCTCAAAAATTCTTTATCAGGGGATGTCAATCCTAAAACGCATTACTTACCCTTAGGTCCCTTATCAATACGTCAAGAAAGATCTCGAATCCGAGTTTGAGTGCTTAAAAATCTAAAAGGTTCCTCCCCTTTAATGATTGCTGGCGCACGGTCGTAGTAAACAAGTACCTATTTGTTCACGTACAAATAGCTATGTAATAATAATACAGCTTTGTGGATCGCGCCGGCTATTGTTCGATGTACTTTTCTATCGGTGTACTTAGAGGGTTCACGTCCGTTCTAGAACTTTCATACGCGTATAAGAGTAACACTCAGCGCGGCGGACACATTCTCTTTTCGGAAGCGACAGCGATCAAATCGAGAACAAGCGATTTAAGTCAAATACACAGGCGGACGGATAACGTTATACGGATACTACGAGTGACTCAGGGACTTGGAAGCAGTTATTAGGCACTATCAAGAGTAGTACTAGCGTGTGTGTAGTGCTTGTGTGTACTTGCATTCATACTGTTTTGTGTGAATAGCGCCTATTAAAAGTATCGTACTTCGCACGTTATTCAGCATTTATTTACCCCGCAAACGTAACAATATAAATAAACAAACAAATCATCGTTATACATCTAATATTTATGTTAGATGTATAACGATGAATATATAGGGGCTGGATGAAATGATATTATCATCATTATATTAATACGTGAAGCAAAAACTTTGTACCCCTTTTTACGAAAATTCCGCGGTATGAAATTTCCCACACTTATAGTTTATATCGAGAAGGAGTGCAGAATGCTCATATTTTTTTTAAAATTATGCCTAAAAAATACATTAAATCAATAAAAAGCACATTACACACACCACCATGTATTTGACACAATACACTTCAAATTGAGAATAGATTAATATTGTTTGTTTTTAATATTATTTGTCTATAGTCTTACTGAATGTCAAACATAACCAGCAAACGATGAAAGAGTTTTTACAAAAAAAAACATCGGTTACAGAGAAATTTTGTATCATTAATTAAATTATCGAAATATGTATGTCAAGTTCAATGGACAGCATTTTCTTTTTGGTTTTTGTGTATATAAAAAAAAATTAAAAATAGTATTCTTTATTTTAATCATTTTTGGTTTTTTTTTTATTTAAATTTCATATAATTTGTGTAAAAATAGGCAAATTAACAGTGTAGACTTAGCGAAATCTGTGATTAAGTCTTTGACAATAGCACCTTAATAATGTTCAAACTTATAATTAAAATTAATTATGGTCGAATTTCGACCAACGGGCGACCACTAGTATAGAGAAAAAAGTGAAAATGACAAGAAGAAACGACGAAAAGGAACTCTGGGAAGGAACTGACAAGATGTCAAAAAAAAAGAAATAAAAGATAAAAGTAAAAAAAAACTAAAAAAGGCCGGCGTTGAACACCGACAGGGTTGATATTGAATAACCGAACATCGTCTACAATGGAAACATGCACTAAGTGGCAGTTAAGTCGTCCAGCGTGCGTAAACGAGGTACGACGGAAGTGGCCCCGTGAGATATGGGGGGCGGGACTCGGCCATGCTACTGTGTGCTTCGCAAACCTATCATTTGGCACGGTCACTGATTAAGACAATTGATTCCTGCTGACTTATGGGCATACTGGTAGAGTGCACGTCATCATGATTATTGTCTAGAATGGGGTGGACTTTTTTCCACTTTCGCATTTTGCCAAATTAAAAACATCCGCAGAGATCACTTATACGGTACGGTAATACGGTAGGGGTCCCAAACCAAACCCATAAATGCTCTGTTACACCCTTAAATCCCACGCTATGTTGCTAAATTGCAACTTCCAGTTCCCTTCCAGTATTAAAGTACCAATCAAAAACATAGTATGCCTTCATGAATTCCAACTTTTAAATATAGGGCAATCATTCTGATACTTAGTCGAATTTCTGTGCAGCTCCGGATACGGTTTCGGTCAGCCGGCTGGCTAATTTAAGTGCAACTACCGAAGGTTCGAATTTCGGGAAAAGTCTTCAGGAGGTCTTACGTGTGAGCGACAAGTTATATACCATATTACGATAAGTAGGAAAAGGTATTTTTTTTTAATTAAATAAGTCTGATGCTCTAGTAGACGTAGGCAACGCGGCCTTGTCGTAGTGCCATAAAATTGGTAAATTCCCGACTTCGAGCTATCACATCACATACCTATAAAGATAACAGTGTAAGTAGGAATTAAGAATTAAATAATAAACAGAATTGAATAACTTCGTTGTTTTTAATGGCTAAGTCTACGGGACTAACGCTAGTTCGAGCACACCACGGAGAATTAATTTAACTCCATAATTCACCCGAACGTTCTAGATCCTGACCTAAGATCTAAACCTTTGTTCTAAAAAACTAATCAAAACAAAGGACTACTAACCGCAGTCAAGTTTCTAAGCAATCAGCTCGCATATCTAAGTGACTATTAAGTTATTGCGTTTTCCCGCCCAAAAGGCCAAGATGGCGTCATGGGAGAGTGCGCGCGCGCCGGTCCACGGGAGCATAAACCACAATCAGTAATAAACTACAGGGACAATGAATTTTAACGATGCGTTTAGATAGCCGTAATGTCTTAAGTGTTTCTTTAGAAATGTCGTGATTTATGAGGTTTCTGCATCGATTTGCTTTAGTTATGTATACTTCTATTTGGTTTAGTCTATTATAACGAATTGGCGATTATGAAGTCCTGTTTTTGAATCCCATGTCGGATAATGAATGTCTGTGTAGTGTAGTAGTTAGGGCCAATATAAATACTATTGCAACCTGTACTATAAGCTTAGAATAAACTTATGCACTGAACAGTAAACATCTTTTATTGCATACACCGAACCTTACATCTGTTGTGATGATGCACTGCTTCTGGTTGACGTTCTTCGAATATTAAGGGTCCAGATGGAAATCAGCGTCATATACTTTATTGGTACAACGCTGATCTGGATGCACTTGGCTTAATCGTGGGACACATAACATCTACAGTAGAGGGTAAAAAATAGCCATCATTACTCGCTTTATTTCCTGTACCATATGGCAAGTGCGTTGATGATTAATCAAAGCAGAGTTAGGCTTCTGTGATAGATATCTTTTTAGTTATTGTGTATCGCAGGAGAAAGATCTTCGAGAAAGACTGAGTATGCGGGACTCCGGGATATGATGATTGATTGATCCGACCGATTTCGGCCATGGCGACCACTTTAAAGACCCCTAGTCAGAGTAATGCCGCTGATGCGCTCGAAGATGGCTTATGTAGCCTATCTTCGCGGCGAAACTCCGTGCACATTGAGGGCACGTAAGTACGCCGTTCTCATAGTTGTATGATATGGCAGCAGGTGCGCGGGCCTTTAACTGATTGCGTTTGGCGTCAAGGTCAGCTTTACGCTGAGCCTCGAACTCGTGTACTTGGCTGTTCACCATCCTGCGCCATTCTGGCCGCTGTGCTGCCAAACGTTCCCAACGAGAGGGCTCTATGTTGCATCTCTTCATGTGTCGCTTTTGGACATCCTTGTACCGGAGGAGGGGACCGCCATGATTCCGCTTGCCCTTCTCCAGTTCAGAGTAGAAGATGCGCTTCGCCACTCTTTCCTCCGCCATACGAGATACGTGACCGCACCACCGAAGCTGTCGACGCATTAAATAGGCCTCAATGCCACCAACATTGGCTCGTCGCAGAACTTCGGTATTTCGCACTCTATCGGACCATCTGATCCTCATGATGGTACGGAGGCATTTAAGGTGGAAGCGATCCAGAGTGCGAATGTGGCGGCGGTATACACACCACGTCTCAGAGGAGTATAGGAGGTTTGGCAGCACGATTGCCATATACACCGATATCTTAGTGGGCAACTTAAGGTTATGCGAGCAGAAGACCTTGGTACATAACTTGCCGAATGCCGCAGCTGCGGTACCCACCCTGCTATTGATCTCAGCATCAAGGTCACACTTGGATGTTACAGTGTTCCCCAGATAGCGAAATCTATCCACCTGCTTTAGCACATCCTCACCAAGTTTTATGGTCAGTGTCTCGTGACCGTGCATGTCCAGGGACATCACCTCCGTCTTATTGACACTGATCTTTAAGCCAAACTTACGGCAGGCTTGGTGGAATGCGGACATCAGCTGTTGCAGGCCGTCTAGGGATTCTGATAGGAAGCACAAGTCATCAGCATACATGATCTCAGTGATCAGTGCGTAAGAGACTTTAGTGCGAGCCTTAAGTCTAGCCAAGTTGAAAAGGCTGCCGTCTGTGCGGAAACGGATGCGGACTCCCTGAGAAACAGTATGTAAGACCTCTCTAACTACCACCGCAAAGTATAAGGCGAACAGAGTAGGCGCTAAGACACATTCTTGCTTCACCCCACAGGTAACGGGGAAGAAGTCTGTCTGTTCACCGTCTACGGCAACGCAGCATTGCATGTCGTCATGCAGGAGTCTAAGAAGTCTCACAAACTTTTCCGTGCACCCGAGCTTACCTAGCACCAACCATAGAGCTTCCCGAGGCACGCTATCGAAAGCCTTCTCCAGGTCAACAAAGCAAAGGTACAGCTGACAGCCCTGTTCCCTGCTCTTTTCTTGCAGTTGACGCACAGAGAATATAGCTTCGCATGTGCCTCGGTCCGGTCGGAAGCCAAACTGGGTTTCAGGCAGAATCTTTTCAGACAAGTTCTTTAGGCGGTTTAAGAGAACTCTAGCAAAGACCTTTCCGGGGGCTGAAAGGAGCGAAATACCGCGGTAGGAGTTGCAGTCAGATCGGTCACCCTTGTGCTTGTAAAGAGCACTTATGTGCGATACTTTAAAGGTATCTGGAACGCGCTCCTCCTCCCACATGCGAACAAATAGTTCCCACACTAACGTGTGCAACTCCTCTCCGCCGTATCTTATCAGCTCTCCCGGTATAAGGTCAATGCCAGCCGCCCGTTTGTTTTGTTGCTGTCTGATGGCAGTAACAACCTCGTCACGCAATAGAGTCTCGTCCAGCTCAAAGGCGATAGGGAGCTGAGGCATTAAACCGATACTTTGCAGATCAGCTGATCGATCCACATTTAGCAGAATGTTGAAGTGCTCCGCCCAGCGGTTTAGTATATCCTCCTTGCTTGTCAACATGTGACTACCGTCTAGAGACCTTAAAGGCACCCGAGCTTGGTAGGATGAACCAATCAGCTTACGTACCTCACTGTAGAACTCACCCAGCTGGTTTGTGTCAATGAGCCATTGCATGTGACTAGCTTTGTCCTGCCACCACTTGTCTTTCATATGTCGAGACAGCTTGCGCAATTCGAGGTCACTAGCTTTAACAACCGCAACGCTTCCTCTCTGCCTTTTGTGCTGTCGCAGGAGATCTCGTTGTTTGTCGAATGCTGCCCGCAGGGTTTCATCATTTCCATCAAACCAGTCTTCGTTGCGACGGATTTTTTTACCCAGTACAGTTGAAGCGGTATCCATGATATGAGATGACATAGTTCCCCAGGCAGCATCAACATCACCTACCTCATTAGCTGGCATCAGCTTTTCAGCGTATTTCTCCCTGACCGCGATATCTTCTAGCTTATCCAAGTTCAAAGAAGCAAGCTTTTTTATAAGAGATCTACGCGGGCGACGGAGGCGGATTCGTAGCTTAGTGACAATAAGTCGGTGGTCAGACCAGCAGTGCGCACCACGCATCACGCGGGTGACTTGTACTTGGCTGAAATCTTTTTGTCTCACGATAGCATAGTCAATCAAATGCCAATGCTTAGATCTTGGGTGCATCCATGTTGTCTTGTACTTGGCGGCAAGTCTAAACATAGTGTTCGTAATTGCCAGACCGTATTGAGACCCAGAACTCCAGGCCAAGCCTCATAGTCCCGTCCAACCCTGGCATTGAAATCGCCCAGCAATAAAACCTGCTCCCTGGCGTTGAAGCTATCGAGGCAATGTGTCACTTCCTCATAGAACTTTTCCTTGATGTCATCAGACTTGTCTAACGTTGGAGCATAGACACTGATGACATTAAGGTAGTTGTCTTTGTCCAGGTGAAGGCGCAGTGTGGTTACGCGGTCTGAGATATGTACAGGGTACTCCTCTAAATGCTTTGCTAAGTGATTCTTGATGGCAAAACCTACCCCTGATCGTCGAGTTTCGGAGGCAGCGGTACCTTTCCAGAAGAAAGTGTAGCCGCCACCTGCTTCCACCAGCTCTCCTTCATCGGGGAGATGTGTTTCGCTGAGAGCAGCCACATCCACGCTATAGCGATGAAGTTCCCGAGCTACTATGGCGGTCTTACGTTCGGGGCAGGCGTTGACATCTCGATCAAGAAGCGTTCTCACGTTCCACGCGCCGAATGTCATAACAGGTGTTCTTTTTAAATTTCCTTTGCGGCGTCGACCACGATTTAAATGATGCGATGATAGCCGCGGTTACTACCATCTGCCATGTCGGGACGAGCATTTTTTAGGGCACCTTTTCTAGCCCCCTCCCCAGCTGAGCGGGGAAAGCAGTGCCTCCCTAAACAGGGCTGCTTTGACATCCCAAGTGCTGCCGAGCCCGTGCTGTCGTCCCAAATGTGCAGCTCGGAAACGACCACGGCGTGTTCTCACGCCCCCGGGACCGCCTGCGTGCAGATATCAGACAAAGCCTAGTTTGCATCAGGCTAGACCTCTCTACTTCTACCCATCGCCACAGGACTTCTGCGTACTCGGAGTCCAGTAACGGAAGCGGTCAGATGCGCAGGAAATATTAAGGTGCACAAGTATACGCGCGAGACACAGGTGCACATACTCATCCTTATCCTTCTGGGCCCAGTGGAACGGAGACCGTTACGACCGGAGAAGGACTCAGACAGACGGAGCAGTATCACGGTGAGAAAGATACAAGGAGTCAGTATTTTCTCACACTCCCTTAATCGCCTTCTACGATACCCACGGGAAGATATGGGGTGGCGCTATTCTGCTCTGCCGGCACCACACGGCATATACTCCGGGATATACACCGTTATACAAGGTGTAACATAATAAACGCAAGACCTGAAAGTAGTTTGTTCTTAATCGGTAACTGAATTGATTCCAACAATTTTAATGCACCTTACATTTTTTTTAATTTTCACAAACTGCTTTTACTCCTTCAGTGCGCCATAAAAAACTAAATTTATTCTTGATTCATAGCAATAAGGAGATTTCAAATGCATTCCTAAAACGTATTTCTCAAAACTCACACATACTCATACAAGTTTCATTGTTAATTGGGGTATAAAAGTGCATAAAAAATGGGTAAAAACCATTAACTATTTACATGGGACCCAACATCGTCGGCAAAACGTGGTCGTACACCTCTGCCACCCCCTCTGGGGAATATAGGCGTGACGGTGTTTTATTTTTTGTTTTTTTTTAAAAACCGTTAAATTTGGAAATTCGGTTTTCGTTTTGAATTTATGAAACAATTCTCTAATCGGGGTGTCTGAGATCTTGCGTTTATTATGTTACATCTTGTAGATATACCTACCAACCATTCACACCGCGGACGAAGTTGTTTTCAAAAAATAGTGGCATTACGGTTATATTTGCAAACAAACAACAATCACTTGGCTCTTGTTTTACGCTTGAGAGCACCGGACGCGCAGGCGTTCTCACGGCGCGCACTCTCCACTGGTGTCGACACACTCGTAAACTGCAGCGACATGCCCTCAGCGAGCCTCGGACACTGCTGTAAACTCCTCGAGATTATAACGTTAGTTAGACTAGACTGACGGACATAAATACAGCGTTAACCCAACGTAGACTTCCTCGCCATAGGAAGATAGTTATAATGTTTACTTTTTAATTGACAAAGAATCGTATAAAGCTTAAGTAACATAAATAAAAAATGGACACTGTCACGTTTATATGTTTCAAGAAGATTATACAGGGTTGTTGAAGTCGGTGTGCGACGGCGTCCACGGTGATTTTGAATGTATTTTTTGTCATTAAGCTGTCCTACCGTAAGATAAGTTCCTATGGAGCGACATAGTCTTCAGTGACTAAGCTCCTAAATAAAGACTAAAAAAAAAATATGTTTCAGGTGGGGATGACAGGTGTGCTGTATACCACACAATTCACCGTTAATGTTACATCCCAATGTAATAGGGAGCAAGCCATTATATCAGACACTGATCTTCGAGCCCAGAACCTCGTGATCATCAGCTACACTAGTACTCACTAGCCCAATTAAGTAAATCGCGAGGGAATGCCTTTGCTTAAATTAGAAGAAGTAAAGAGTCAGCTTAATATACTCTCCTACTACTGAGGCCAAGCATTGTCTCGCCAAAAAAATATAACATACTAGCATTTTCCCGCGGCTTCTCAACCGGTCGATAACAACGCCACGTACCGAGTCTATGTTACTTCCGGATAATGTAGCTTTCTAATGGGGAAATAATTATTGAAATCGGTTCAATAGTTTGAGAGTTTATCGACTACAAACAAACAAAGCTTTCCTCTTCATAATACTAATATTAATATAGATATATTTATTTTCCAGATCTAATGGAAAATACAGTTCTGTCCCCTTGTGATATATGCATTTACTGAGTAATAGCTGGGTTCCTTCCCACTGCTATGTTTTGCAGAAATGACCGTCTTCCCGGGGAACGCCGTGTTCCCACATTACCTACCACTGTAGATAATTATACACGAACTGTTTTATAATCGCCGACTGCCTTGTTGGTGTGGTGATGCATAGTGTGACTGGTATTCAAAAAGTCCTTCCAGTAACAGTTCAGAGTCTAAAATAGTACCCCCAGTATAAGGTGTATGAATATCCTGACTTTTTGTTTTTGTTCGGTGTAAAGATGAGTGAGAGAGTATGCTCCAATGGTTCGGATATACAGAGAGAATGACAGATATACGATGCAAAAGTCGAAGGATGTAAGTACTGAGGATAATGATAGAAAATCAGACCATGATCAAATAGATCGTGCCGGATCTGATGGGCAAATCATAATCCTCCGTAACCGAAGAGGGTGTATGAACTATAAGAATGGAGAAAGCGAGAGAGTTGCATAAGAAACGGTCCGGTTGAAACTCTCTACCTACTTCCTGCCGAACCCGATAAAGATCGTGATGATATAGTTACAGAGATTCGAGCACCCATTTCTTACATCCTCTAATAACTTTGTACACAGTTACGATCTTAAGTATAACAATAAATCAATTTAAAGCGATCTTCTGATTACGGTATCTCGGGCGTTCCGTACGCTGGGCCGCTAATAAAGTGCGGCGCGCGGAACCACTGCGCTTATGACACCGGCTGGCCGCATCAGTCATGGCTTAAGCATGTGATTGGCTAAATTGCTGACAGGTAAGCTACCGGGAACATGGAGCTACGAATTTGTTAATACAAATTCTTGAGTAATAAGCGTAGCATAACTTAATGTGATTCCCATAATAGTATGACGGGAGGAGCTCTACCTATATCATCACGCCAGATTCCTTGTGGGGTAGGGAGAGTCCAGGTTTCTTTAGAGACCTTTCCAGCTTTCTCCATTCTCCCATACACGGTTTCCGATTACGGAGATTCTTGTCTTGCCCTTCATATAAGACACGGTCTATACATGGTAAGACAGTCTAGGTCTTCCCCGGTACCTACATTCTTCCACTTGTCCATTGTATATCTGTTTGGTCATTCTTTCTTCCGATATTCTTTCAAAAGGATATGCCCAAACCACCGAGCATAACCTTTTTTCTTTTCTTTTTTTTACCTGGGGAAAATCCTGCATAGGACTTCCGCGAGCCTCGGGGGAAGCTCGCGGGGCGTGTCGGATTCCTATCGACTAAAAAACCCAGGGTGGCCGACATCAGCACTTAGGAGGGGCTCCAGGATCTCCGTATGGAACGCACCGGTGCCCCTCTTGTGCCGCGTTCTGACGAGCCCGTCAGCAGAGGGAGACTTGATGGCACGCTCCCCCCCGCACCGAGCATAACCTATGTCAACTTTACACCGATACTATCTTACATATCTACAAGCTTTTTTACTACGTTGCCGCTGTTCTTGTAGTTGGGAAAATCTTTTTTTAACCATTTCACCACCGGTAATATCATGCGAAAGAAAAGTTTCCTATAGCACGATCGGTTGTGCCCAGCAGTTGTGTCACGGATCTTAAACCAATTTTTCCCTGCGTCGCATCCCACAAACGCACAGTTTTTAAACAAACATTTGTGGGTTACAGAAACATATGTTATCTTGTCTTACTAGTCTCATATAAACATTATTCGATGAAGAATTTTAGATATATAGCGTAATACCGTAATACTCTAAAAAGCGAGATTTCTGTCAGGCGCTTTATTTATTGGAATGAAATGTTGTCTCCGTAACCGTCGAACGTGTAGGGGACAAACTATGAGACTAGAGGAAGCCAGAGAGGTCTGTAAGGAAAGAACCTGTTGGAACTCTGTACTCTGTGCTTTTCCCGCAAGGGATCTGGGGTGATGATATATTGAGGAATCACATGCAAGTACCATTTAACAACGCATTCGCTCTCTAGACTATCGCATCGCTTCTCCCAAAGAGCTTCAGGACGAACTTTAACACGCCACTAGACATTTTTACAATATTCATAGGAAGAATAAAAAAAGGACCTATATGATCTTAAAATTGCTTATCCAATGTTTCCTAAATCCCCAAGTATACGCTCCGCTAGCCATCAATAAGCCGAAATATCTCAATTCAACTCGTGTCTTCATCTGTACTCACTACAGCGCCCATACGTCATGCTCCGTCTACGGTGAGAGATTGTTACGTACGGGACCACACCGATTGATCATGTTGTGTCAAAACTATATTTATTTAACTCATTTATTGTATTGTCTGTCTGGGGGTTTTTAACTGCAGATCTTCATCACGGATTTTCTTTAAAGTTTTACCTATATACCAGTATAACCTATTATTACGGCAGTTCCCTTGCGGGATAGTCAAAGCATAGATTTCCAAAAGGTTCTTTGCTTAGAGACCTATCTGGCTTCCTCCACTCTCATAGATCATCTCATATACACTCTGCCTCCTGAGTTGGCCTTCAAGTAAGACACAGTCTATTAAGTCATGTAAAAATGTAATTATTATACAAACTTTTAATTTGTATACTCGTGGAATTCACAGAAGTAGCTGCACTACCAATACGAAACAGAATTGCTAAAAAATAAACTATCTATATCATCACGCCAAATCCCTTGTGGGGTAGGCAGAGAGTACAGAGTTCCGACAGAGACACTTGTCTAGGCCCTCTGAATAGGTACTTCTGCCATGGGATAGGATATTCATCTCATCAAAGGTTATACTAATTTACTGTCAAATTAATATAAGTAAAAATACGAGATATAAACAAACATAGCAAGCTTTAAGTAGTGTATAATAATTAAGTAATCCTATAACGTATTCAACATACTCCGCGAGAATACTAAGCAACGACCTTTGTATGAAGTAAAAACTGTACAACCTACCTCGCAAGGAATTTGTCATGCCTCGTTGGTCTAGTGGCAAAGCGCATCGCTTTGTGATCACGAGGTTCTGTGTTCAAATCCTAGGTCGGACAAATGTAGTTCTTCTAACGAAAACTTCCCAGTATAAGTCCGGAATCTGGAATTGTCCCCAGTATATGGCAATAGGCTTGTCCCATAATACATGGGACCTAACTTCGGCGGTGAAAAGTGGGTGTACTCAGTACACCTCTGCCACCCTCACTTGGGGAATGGTGATGGTGTTTATTTTTTTTCAGATAGAAAACATTATTTCCCATATTAAGTCCTCAGATAACATGGGCGGAACTGGAGGCAAAAGTGTGTGAATATAAATAAAGTTGGCCGCAACTGTACCGTAATGTTCGCTTTATAAACATGTCGACGGCTACTGCGTTACTCTCGTTACAGTTTCACGACAACTCGGTTTTTATTTACTGTTAAGTATCTGAAGTCATGACTGATGGTTGCATGAAAAAATTAAAACGTAGTGGTATATGCTCTTTGGAAGAAATAGTCTTCGTACGATATTTAATCCTAAATTTTTCAAACACTTTACAGATTACACTTTTCATAATTATTTTCCAAATGATCAGGCAGACGTGTACACCTACATTTGGACAAGGTATTCAAGGACTCAATATGGTCTGTTGCCATTCTTTGTGCTTGTGTCTGTAATTTTACATGTCTTTTGCAAAATGTTAAGAATATTTTACCAGTGATGATATATGGATCAGAGACGTGGTCTCTTACTTTAGGTCTCATAAAAAAGTTCAGAGTTGCTCAGCGCGCTATGGAGAGAGCTATGCTCGGCGTTTCTCTACGTGATCGAATCGGAAATGAGGAGATTCGTAGAAGAACCAAGGTGACCGACATAGCCCTTAAGATTAGCAAGCTGAAGTGGCAATGGGCGGGCCACATAGCGCGAAGATCGGACGGGCGTTGGGGCAGAAAGATTCTAGAGTGGAGACCACGTATTGGCAAGCGCAGCGTGGGACGACCACCTGCCAGATGGACCGACGATCTTGTGAAAATCGCAGGAAGTCGTTGGATGCAGTTGGCATCGGACCGGTTACGCTGGAAAGCGATTGGGGAGGCCTATGTTCAGCAGTGGACAAGTATAAGCCGAGATGATGACGATGATGATGAAGAAATTTTAGGCCTCCTGCCTCCTAAGATTAGTGCCGAATAATGTGCGTTACAATCGCGGCAATAATTTCTTCTTCAAACATGACGTCCTTACTACAATTCCTAAGTTGGTTAAAGTGTGGTTTTCTATCTATCTGAATCATCACGCCAGATCCCGTGCGGGGTAGGCAGAGAGTACAGAGTTCTAACAGGTTATTTCCGTACAGACCTCTCTGGCTTCATCCACTCTCATAGTTCGTCTCATACACGCTCGCCAGTTACGGGGACTCTTGATTTGCCCTTCGGATAAGACACGGTCTATTTGGTCATGGTAAGTGTGGTTTTTCTATCGAAAAATTCCTAGTATCAATTCAGTCTGGAATTGTAGCCAGTGTAATGGTAATAGATTCACACATAATTTAAAAAATGCAATAAATTAAAAAAAAAGCGCATACAGCACTTCTATTAAACCTGATGATAACTGTCACGTATTTTTTGTAAAAAAAGTTTTGAGTACCTGTCTTTTTGGGTGCTTCATAATCGACAGATCTCAATACAATTAAATGATAAAAATATTAATAATTAATTGTTTTCAAGCTTTTAAAAATATTCAATTAATATGGTAAATTTTTAAAAAGTAAAGTAAGTATCATAAATTTTATGAAGCTATGAAGTTTTAGTTTAGGTACAAAACATTTTAAAACGACAAAGTGACATTTAAATAACCTTATTTTTGATTCGTTTACCTTTTGTTTAATGCCAACACGAACGGAGTATGAGGCAAGGTTTAAAAACATCTCCCTAGAATGATAAGTAAGCTTATTGATCAAGAAATTCATACGGTACAGTACCACCCTCCCCAAGGCGGTGTCACGCCGGATGCCCGCAACCCCAGAATGCTACTTACGGCCCCGGGTCGCTGGCCACAACACCATACTTGTCATTTTCGTCAACCGCCAATCATAGCTAACGATATCGTACGGTAGTGTACCTTCTGTTTCTTTAAAACAAGTTAACGTTTGTCAGTATGTTCATATCGGTATATTATCCTAATAATATAAAAATTGCAAAAGTTTTTATGTTTAGATGCTTTTGTTTTGTTTTTTTTATTAAAAAACGTCGCCCAACACTAGGATTTATTCCTGTGACGTGAGTGCGTTTACAAACATGAAAATTGGCAAAAACAAATACCCAGACCGGAACAAATAATTGTGGATCACACAAAGATTTGTCCCGTGCGAGACTCGAACCCGCGACTATTAGATACAGTGGGCGAAGCGACTTAAGCCACTGCGCTAAATCATTCGTCAAATGAATGTTATATGTTCGTTACTGCAACATCTAAATGGCGAATCTAAATGAACGGATGTAGGTGTTAAAAAGGTACATTATACTTTGAAACGACAGATAAGCTAAACAAATTTAGTTAAAAAAATATGACGTGTATGGAGCCACGAACTAAAACTAATAATGTATTATGTACTAAATACTGCTACTAAATACTCTGTACTCTCTGCCTACCCCGCGAGGGAGCTGGCGTGATGATATAGATAGAAATACTGCTTATGAATAAAACATCCTCGCACTCTTTTAAGCCGTTATTATAAAGTGACCTAAAAGACGACCACTGTACAAAGGCCTCCACGAAAGAGATCGCTGCAATGACCGCGTTTCTGCTCTCCGCACTTGGGTTATACCCACAACCTTCACCAGGTGGTCGGTTGTCGGGAGCCTATCTTCTCTACGTATTTCGGTACGTGGTTGCTACTCGATAAACTTTTATGCCCCAACAGCAGTCGGATCTAAAAGCTATCAAATCTAACATACATACTGTCGCTTAAGTTTGACAATCCTGAAAGCTATGTCAGTGACTTTGATTATATTGCGGAACTCCTTATTTGTTAAGGTAATTTTTCCCCTTTTGGAGAGCATGCACCAGTAAAAATGATAACAACTAATGAACCCAACAAAAACTGACAAACAGAAGACATATGAAGCAATTTCAAGAAGCCCCGGTTGCGGTGAACCCAACCATTTCTAACCACGTTAGCAAAAAACGCGGGCAGAGCCGCTAGGCACGGCTAGCGGCGAGTAAAAACCGACCGCAGTGACCTGGCGAGCGATCCACTCCGCTGCGCATACTCAATGACCTGCGAGGAAAGAAAATGAGGATGAGGCATTGTGTGAATAATGCTACTTTCTCTCTTTGCTAGTTGGAATATAATGAAAAAGTTTGGTGTTGCTGTTTTAGGGTGAAGATTATATGTGAACGGGGAGGATGAAACCTGTAATATAGCTACAAAGTAAACATGAAAAATCACAGGTAACTGAACTTTTTTTTCTGTTCGCACGGGAAGAAAAAAAAGACAGTTTTGTAGGCAGTCTCCTTCAAAACGGACTAAATTACATCGTAACGGATTGAACCGCTAAGCAATCGAGATTAAGATAAGACCTTGATCAAATTAATCTTGATAAAAGTTTGTTTCATACAAAATACATTTAGGTGTCAGAACAAGTCCGAAATTGATTCTCTTTACACTGCTTTTTTAATGTTTCTAAAAATATTCGTATGTCCCGGGTCCTTCTAATAGGCGCTCTTGTAATTTTAATGTAGTAGGTATTCACTTTACAACCTGGACTATGTATGCTGTGGAAAACAAGGGTTACTTCTAGTACAAAATTTAAAACTTAAAGAAGTAAACAACGCAAAACCACATCCATCAGTACCAACATTCGTAACTCCCGGCCCCTTCTAATGAGCGCTCTTGTAATAAAGGCGAAGATGTGTAATTGGGGGGCGCGCGCGCCACGCGCCGCGCACGCGCGTCTATCGCGATCGCACTTTTTGCCGCGGCGCGCGCCGTTTTTCCACACTCCCGGAAGAGTTAATATTCATTGCGATGTAAAAGTTCAGGGCGTGATGAAGGAATATTCTTTTAACTTGAATTATTGATGTTTATATGTGTTGGCTTGATACAATATTATCAGAAAGTTGGTCTTGTAACTTTTTTTATGTTTTGGGCACCTGAGCGCTATTGAAACTAACAGACTGAACTGACACAACAATTTTACAGGATATTTTATTATGCACAAAGGACATTGTTCCGCGACCATACATGATTTGCCCCAGAACCAACAGCAATGAAAAAATACTTGTATGATTTCAAATCACCCATAAATTCTCTGAAGGTATTTATTATGAAACGGACAAGCGGGGGAATCGCAATATTGCACAAAAGGTATAAGATTTTGAGGTTATAATTTAGTAGCCATTAATACACATGAAGTTATATTGCGTAGTCAAAAATATTGAGTGAACCGCGCGCGCGTGCAAAATGCGGCCGTACGGAAAAGGGATATGGTTATGTATACTATATATTGTGGAAACTATATTTTTTTATTGCACCACGTATCCTAACGTACTTTATGGACAACAAACTATTAATGTAAAATCGTTATATAAAATAGATTAGCAACAATCAAATCTATTACGGTTAATGTAATCGACTGAATATAACCGATTGGTAGGATTGACATCTCTTACCGTAATTCGATGGCAACGTTGACATTTAGTTAAGATGTCGGCGACTTCGATATAAGTACGTATAATACTTTGAAATATACGTTTTAGATTGCAAATTGTCCGTTAAATACGGATATTTGCCAATTGTTTAATTAAGTAGATAAATAATCATGGTATGCGTCAAATGTTTGTTGGTTCTGGGGCAATTTTCGACAATTTCCTTTATCAACTCATGTCACATTTTCCTGTGGCAATGGTCACTCTTATAAAATACATATTTGACACATACACAAAATTTGGTAAGACAACCGAGTAAGCTAGAAAGTGCATTATCCCGACTTATCCGTTAACACGCGCCCGGGAGCGATCGTAGCTCTGCGGGACCCTTTGTGTTCTTAACGATCACCACGGTTGGGCAGCATTGATGATTTGTGGCAATCCCATTATCGAGCGTCTCTGGGCTTTGGAAGGCATATTAGGCCATTGGTCCCGACTGCCACTTAATTTGGTGTGTCGCTAAACCAAGTTGGATGACATAAAACGAGCGAGCCTTACGGTAGTCGCATATGATGTGTAACATCTGACATGTTATCCTACTATTAAATTGAGATGACTCATTGGTCAAATCAAATAGCGCGCGCTTCCTCAATTTCCTGTAACACCTTTCCGTCCCTTTTCCAAAATCACTTCCACAAAAAATATCCAGCAACCGAGAGGAAAGATGTTACACATCAAAAACTTCTTGATAAGTTCTCACCGCAGGTGACCTGCCTCTACAATCCTCACTAGGGCAGCGTGGTGGAGTATGTACCTAAACTCTCTTACCTAGGTTTGTGAGAGCAGATCTTTGGCCAGCAGTGGAACAGTATTAGCTATTTTTGTTATCAATTTTCACACTCTCTTGGCTAATTGCGAACCTACCAAAATAATTTCAAGCAGCCCATGGATGTAACCTAGCCTGCCGAACAAATCGGACCTGGAAGGTAACCGTCACAGCGATATACGCAGTTTTAAATACATCTGATTCTCACGGCAAAGTAAGATTATAATAATACTATGACTACTACTATACTAATCAGCACCCCTAGCACTTGTGCCTGGCATTAAGCTGATCTGGATACCTATTAGGCTCAGACGTGAGACACATATTCATGTGTATTTGTTTGTAGTGTTCTTATATAGTTTTGAGACAATGTTAATCGTTCGAACGTTCTGTAATTGAATGGTTGAATTGTTGATATGTATGTGTTATATCAGCTAAATATTGTATCTCAAGCTGTGTCAAATAAAATTTCTTTCTTTCTTTACTACTTAAGAAAATGTGTTAAGCTTCCAGGACTTCGTGATTGATCCATACGCCACTGAGCCAACAATACAGTTTTAAACTAATTATCTTTAATAAGGCAAGAGCAAGCTTTACGGGGTCGTTACGTTAATCATTGTGTACACCAGCTCGTGACCCGTGGCCCGTGCCGGCACGCTCCGGTGCCTCCACATGAGGGCGCGTGTCGAAGGTGCAACAATGCCGAGATTACATCAAAACTTCTTATAAACACTAGCTCGGCCCGAGTGTCCATTGATTAGATTTTTTTCTTTGATTGGAGCTACAGACAATAATTAAGCTTGAAGATGTGACGTTATGTGTGGAATGGCCAGGCCCCCCACAAATTGACCTGGTGACGTTCGCGGGTAAAATCTGGATATGTATTATACAAAGCCGATCGTTTTGGCGATCTTTGGGGAGGTGTTTACCTCAGTGGACGTCTTTTAAATAATGGTGTGACATTATTAAATGACTACCCATATGCAAATGCGATTTCCCATCAACACCCTAATCAATCGTGGTAAGGAATGAATTATTAAAAAATCTTTTCTTAATATTCACTTATTTTATATTTGCGCGTACCATAATTAATGCATACTTCAAAATAATTTAATTCGAATCGGCAACTAACTGAGAATTGTAAAATATGTTAGTTACACTTAAAAAAAAAACATTAAGCTAAAATTCGAGACAAAATGCTATTTACATGAGTAAAAATAATTTGGCCTAAAATTTGCATAACCGGCTGAGTTTTAAAGACCGCGCTTCTCCGTGTCTTGAATAAAATATCAGCCTAGACTGTTCTACTGCTGGGCATAGGCTGTCTCACAAATTGAGAAGAGAGAGAGATTAGGTCTACCACGCGGATCCAGTGCCGATTGGAGAGAGCAGTTGGAGAGCTGTTGTTGGAACTTAGCAAGTCACCTGTAAAGCTTCTTACTCGGCTTAACGATTACCACATTAGGTGGTAACCGTTACCAAAAGCTTAGCATGCCTTTCGAAGCACGGGGATGCTTAAAATGCCACAAACATTCACCCATTATAGACCGACCGAGACGTACGCTACTTAACATTGGTGATGGCTAAGAAGCTTAACATTTAACGCTTCATTGAAATGGCTAATTCAAGTCTTGAATATCCAAATGTAATTTCTACGGAGCACTAGTTTAAAGTGGAGCTCAATAAGTAGGCGTCCACCTCGATTACTTGTGGGCACATAAAGCATATATTCAATTACCATCGGCAGACCCTTCACACCCCGTAATTGGCGGACGCCTCAACATACTACTAACGGGGTGGCCATTAGTTACGATTTTATAATTAATGTTTTAGGACATATTACATTGTTTTGTTTTTCCGTCAGTTCGATAATCAGACCCGAAATGCAACGTGATCATAGGAGGTAACTTTTTTTGGAAAAAGTGTCAAGAGTTGGATCTTGCCAGTGAAATATATTAGAACGAAATATCTTCTATAAAAGCAAGTGTAGGTACTGTGAATACTCTTTTTGTTATATGACAAATAAGCTTTTTTTACTTTCACTGCACATATGTATATTCGGTGTAATTATCCATTAGAGGGATAAAGTGTCATTCGTGATTCTTTTTTGAAGTAAGGTATGTATTTGCTACAAATGACGATTATAGGTTTTCCGGGAAAATTTGGAAAACAGAAGAGAAGGACAAGCTAAAACTTTTTCGAATGTCATGTCAAATATCGTATCCAAAGTAAGGCTTGCTGCTCGATACAATAAAATTTAGGTGTACTATGTACAACTCTGCCTCCGATAAAAGCAGAAATGAGAAGTAAGTTTTTTGCATCCGTTTGCATATTTTTACAATTAGCTTATAGTATTCACAAATCATAGTATCAGAAATTACTCCAAAAAGCCACAGTGTGGTCGCAATAGCCCCTGCATTTGAATTATAATGACCACCGGTCAACAATTGGCTCCACCCGGCTGGCATGAAGTGCGGCGAGTGAATCAACACACCCAATCATTGCTAATTTATAACTTAAAATATTCTGTGCTAACAACAAGTATGTTTGTAGGAGAAGTAAAAGCATTACGGTTATTGTGTGTGTGTGTTTGTGAATGATCTAAGCTGTTGGCGCGGGGCCTTTACAGCTTCACCGGACAAGAGGGCGAGCGTGCAACCACTACGCTCGAGCCAGAAAGGCAAGGGGGCAACTAGCTCAAGGGCGCCTCAAGGAGGAACGGCCTCGGCTTGGGCAGTCGCTATAGGGGAGAGCGTATACTAGGTATCTCGCCGTGGTACTCTGCACCGGCCGGCGGGCAAGGGATTCTTTGACCTCGCCGGCGAAGTCGGTGTCTGATCCTGTATGCGGTATCTGTATCCGAAAGAAGGAATGTAAGGGCATCGGGAGGATCGGTGAGAACATGCCGCGGACAGCGGTAGCGGCTGATAGGAGGGGAGTTGGGTTCGTGGTTGGCGGCGGCTACGATTAGCTGATTACTATGATTGGACGCGTTCGCATAATATCGAGTTGTCACCTTTTTAATAAAGGCGCGAGTAGGTTCGAGACCGAGATCGGAATGGAGATTGACATTCCGAATACACCACGGGGCTCCGACGGCTTTGCGGAAGAAACGGGATTGAACCGTTTGGAGTCTATCAATGTGAGAGCGGGTGGCGTGCCCGAACCTTAGTCACCTTATTCCTAAGGGACATTTTACTCCACTTGCAGATCATCGGGTAAAGACGACCGAGCCCAAAGGCTGCTCGGTTACGGCCTCGCTTGATGCGCGGTCCGAAGGTCATGGTATTGTTTATGGTGACCCCTAGATATTTGATCTGTTTGACCCAGGGAATAGGTAGGTCGAACATGGTCACTTGACCGAGATTACTTTTGAGGTGGCGCAGGGAGGGCGCGGGATGGCACCTCGGAAGAAGAACACCGCAGCGCTCTTGTCCGGGTTCACCTTAATACGCCACTTCCTGAACCAATCCCCTAGGGCATTGGCTGCTGCCTTAAGGTTTCTGGTAATGAAACCCTTAATCCTATGCGAGACATAGAGAGCGGTATCATCCGCGAATAGGGCTAGATGCACCTTACTCGAACGAGGAATATCGTTCGTGTAAAGGTTGAATAGGAAGGGGGAGAGAGCTGAGCCTTGTGGGACACCAGCATGTACGGAGTGGGGGATAGAGCGCGTCATTTCGACGCGATACCGAAAGGCGCGATTCGACAGGAAGTCTCGTAAATTAAGCACAAGTCTGTCCGGCACACCCATTTGGTTAAGCTTGTAGATCAAGCCGTTGTGCTGGCACTTTGTCGAACGCCTTCGCGACATCGAAAAAGAGGGCACCCGTGTAGACGGGTTTGGGTTTGTTGAGGCCAGTGAAGATGTGCTCCGTGATGCGGTGCACTTGATGGACGCAAGAGTGTTTGGCTCGAAAATCAAACTGCTCATTGATGAGAATACCCTAGGACGATACAAAGTCTTTAAGCCGTGCCAGGAGCAGGCGCTCGTAGATCTTTGCCAGGGAGTTGAGGAGACTGATGTGGCGGTAACTCCGTAAAAAATGCCGTCAGAGCCGGGGGCCTTTTACGGTTTAAGACCTTTAATCAGGTCCTCGACCTCGGTCTGGGTAATAGGGAGTAAGGAATCGGTGGGGGGGTACGGTTATTGTTTCAGAAGCGTTAGTTAAAGATTATTGAAACGAGGATAGCGGCCACATTTCACGAAATGCATCGCAAACAGCTCACGTTATAGGGAGCATCCCAGTATCTTTAAAACCACACAGCCTATACTCTACACTGTTCTATAAAAGACCACTGACAAATCATGGTTAGAGAAATTAGGTTAATCTTATACTCCAACAAGTGCAGATTCGTGGAAGTAGGTTTGTGACTTACAAGAACTACTTAACAAAACTTAGTCAAAATGTTGTGGCTATCTGCTGTTGGGAAATACCAAGCCGCTCATAACGTATCTAAGTTAACTCAACGACTACCATATGAAATGGTAACCAGGACTAAGGGCTTAACGTGGTCACCAAAACAAGGAGCTGCTCGAAAATGGAAATGCCATTGAGATTTTTCCTATACAGAAATATTAACAAAACATTATCCTGCCTACGATCCGAAACCCTGTAATCAAGGCGCACAATTCGCCACCAGACCCTCGTTTGTCTTCAGTTGGAATTTAGTAATGCAATTTATTTATATCATTTCTTTCTTCGAATATGGACGCGATGTTATAAAAGAAGTGAGTTTTTCTATTTTTTTACGGAACATCTTTCCATGAATCCCACTCCCGTTTGATCAGGTTTTTAAATACTTATTTTACATGCTCGACTGGTTTGTATCTTGTCTGTATTCAGTTATAATGTTTACGAGGGCGTCTCGGATACGCACATTTATACAAACAGCAAATGAAGGCACTCCGTCAATTTAGAATTTTCTTGTAATCTCTCTTTCTTACTCATGTGATTTATAATAGTTCATACACATATAGGTAATTATTCCCTCTGTTAGGTAAAGGTTGCCTTTACAAATTGAGGAAGGAGAAATAGACCTATTTCTACTACACTATTTATACTTATACTTCACCATGCAGACCCAATGCAGATTGGTAGAGGCAGATTTCCGGCCACCTTTTTTGGAACTTATCCAGTGGCCCATTAGGCTTCCAATTGTAACGACTAACAAATGAAAGGAGGCAGAATCAACGGCTTAACATGACTTCACTCATGTCAGACTGACCGAGGCAAAAGCGGCTTAACATTGACGATCGCTACGAAGACCGCAACACCACAGCGCTACAAGCGTCCAAAGAAATATTTTGAATTTACCAAATAAAAAACCGGCTATATATTTTGAGTGTGTTTGTGGTTTATTTTCGTGGGTTTCTCGTAACTGTCAATGTCCAGACCAAAACGTCAATGCGACGATGTAAGTCGGAGCTTAATACCCGCTGTAACAGACATGCGAAAGCTTATCTGCTTTGCAAAAATAACCGCCTTTTGAAACCTTAATTACATGGTCTTGATATAGAAAACATGAAACACTTTTTAAAAGTCTCAAGAGGATGGAAGTACTTCTTTACGGATGCTTTACCAATTGAATTACTTCGTAGGTCTAGTGGCCGACGGCATAGTCGCAAGTGATGATCATGGTCCTAGGGTCTAATGTTAGGTAGGCTGAAGTGCAGTTTTTGTAAGAAAATATTCAATGGCCTCGCCCCCTATTATAGATGTAGTATCTAACATTGTCGGGAGCGAGACTAACGCGATTATACCGGAAACAATTCCAGAGTCTAGACTGTGACTGAAAAATTTCAATAGAAATAGTATAATTTTCCCTAGCCAGGATTCGAAGCCTCGTGATTGCCTGTATTATGTGCTATTAGACCCACAAGGCAATCGAATATATCCTTATTTAGACGGTTTAATTTTTCTAACGAAAGATTCTTAATACCAGCCCTTAGTTTGGAATTGTGTCCGGTGTAATAGCAAAAGTCGCGCCCCTAGCTACAATGGAACCCAACATCGTCGGCGAAATGTGGGTGTTCACAGTACACCTCTCTCATTCCCACTTAGAAACCCTCGTTATACTATTATAAATCTTTTAAAATTAAATAATTTAATTTCAATGGATAGGATTTATATAGGGAAAAGTATGCTCGTAATTTTAGTATCACGAACGTTTGTCCAAAGCGGACAACCTTAGAAACTGTATCGAGAGAGCCTGGGCCGTTATTCGGTGTGGCTAAACGCGACGCGTTACGATATCTTCGTGAAATGATCATGTAATAGTGTTTTCCATGCCACTAGTAATAGTATGCTGTATTCTGTTCAAAATAAAATAAAATAAACGAGAAATGGCGCGCAATTGATGACCACAGGGTGAGCGGGAATTTTGTAATGTCATAAATAATACCATCTTATGTATCTCGAGTTGTTTAAACAGTTGTGTGTGTGTGTGTGTGTGTGAATGATCTACGCTGTTGGCCGCGGGGCCTTTACAGCTTCACCGGAAAAGAGGGCGAGCGTGCAACCACTACGCTCAAGCCAGAAGGGCAAGGGCGCAACTAGCTCAAGGGCACCTCAAGGAGGAACGGCCTCGGCTTGGGCAGTCGCTATGGGGGAGGGCGTATATTAGGTGTCTTGCCGTAGTGCTCTGCACCGGCCGGCGGGCAAGGGATTCTTCGACCTCGCCGGCGAGGTCGATGTCTGATCCTGTGTGAGTTTAAACACATGAAGGCATACTTTTGAAATAAAACTGCGCAACCGAACATGTCACGTTGGGGTATACACCAGGCACAAATTAAGGTTAAGTATATGCACTGTAACGTGAGATAAGTAATGACGGACGATTTGGTGCAGTGGTTAAGAGCCGCTCCGCCCACTGAGCCGATTAGTCGCGGGTTCGATCTCCGCACTGGACAAACCTTTGTGTGACCCACAATTGTTTGTTTCGGTCTGGGTATTTGTGTATGTGAATTTCATGTTTGTAAACGCACGTACATCGTAGTCCCACACAGGGATAAATCGTAGAATGGGGATACGTTTATTAAAAAAAAATTGTTAAGGTGTCTTCTCTAGTACGCTATTTAACTTGGAATGTTTGTTTATTTAGGTCAAATCATGCCAGCTGAATTAAAATCACTTCCTCTAATTCTACGGAGTTACAATTTGACATGATATTGCACAATAATTTCACGAAGTTATCGTAACGTGTTGCTTTACGTGTTTAGATGGTCATTGCAAGTGAGTGCCCAGGCCGGACGCGGCAGGTGCTACCGAGGGTTCACTCGGGTTCACGCCCTCCCCGTCCCGGCCGCGCACCCCCTTGCACCCCCGCGTACCACGCAGCATCCGTGCAAACCCGTTCCTCTAATAATATAACGTAGAAATGAAAGATTAATGAGAGCAACCAGTGCACGCCTCTTTCACTCGACCTATAGTGTTGGGGACATGTCGATAGTGGAAGTTGGAATAACTTTTGAGCTTTATCGATAAATTTTGTTCAAATTTTAGCATCAGGGTATCCTACAGCAACTTTTCTCTTACACTATATGCGTTATTGCGTTTTTGATGGTATTCCCTCTTTGCACAATAGCAAATTAAGTCTTGCATTGTTGTGATAATGTGTCTGTTACGCTCCAGTGCATGCTTTCTTTGCCGTTTTCAATTTTCAGATATGTCTTCACTAGTTTTTTGAGCCACACGTCCATTGAGTCATGTAAAAGCAAAACTAGCAACATCCATATCGATGGATATTAATATTACTGATTTTGCTTCGGCGGGGCAGTTTGCCCTGCCAGTTTATAGGCGTCGGTTCATTACTGCAAGATTTTAAGAGATACTAGTCCTTAAAGTAACACCGTTACGCCTATTTTCCAGAAGTGTAAAAATACCAGCACCATCCATATCGATTGATATGGATGTTGCTGGTTTTGCTTCTACATGACTTACACATTCAAGGTATCTATGAAACTGCAGCTATCCGTTGATAGTTATTTATATTTTTAAGTTTCCTTGCGCAGTTCTGTCTTATTTGCCTGTACCATTTGAAGACGTGCATGTTACAAATAACGTGTCTATAGATAAAAAAAATTTGAGACGATATCGCACCGTCACGCCTATATTCCCCAGAGGGGGTGGCAGAGATGTACTGAGTACACCCACGTTTCGCCGACGATGTTAGGTCCCATGTAATAGGGGGCGAGCCTATTGCCATATACCGGGCACAATTCCAGACTCCGGACTCATACTGGGAATTTTTCGTTAGAAAAACTACAATTGTCCGACCTAGGATTTGAACCCAGGACCTCGTGATCACAAAGCGATGCGCTTTGCCACCAGGCCAACGAGGCAGTCAGTCAACGATATCGCGCCGTGTTTGTATCGTCTAACAGAGAGCTTGTGCTGAAAAATATTGCAGAAGAAGACAAACTTAAGTATTATATCGAAAATAAGCTATATTTAAAATACGACGTTGCCATATCCTCGCGAAGTGCTAAGAAACATTACAAAGATTATAAATTTAATTACCTATAAGGGATTACCGTCCTTGATAACAGTAAGTAAATCAAGCATTCTGCATACCATGAGCTAAAATTATCTGTAAATATATAATAAAACATATCGATGACTTTATCGACACATCGTCCCATCCCTACAGCAACAGGTACGGATGAAGACCGCCCATATAAAATATTAGCCGCGTGCCGCCGGTAGCCGCCGTAATATATCGACCGATGACACTCGCATTGTACCCATATCTATGTCTACACACGGAATGTGAGTCCTTTGTATATACCCGGCATTATACATTGCTGACGACTCAATTCTCTTGGTTATTTCTTTAGTGGTTCCGCAGTTCTGTTCTGAGCCTATAATGGACTTGGGCAATAGTTTCGTTGATCTAAATCGAAACCTAGGTCGGACCGAATTTATTGGCTTATTCTATGGATAAAATAAATGGCAGTAGCAATATATAAGTCTAAAATTGGTACTAATAATGCGGAAATAGCAGAATTTATTTCATCGATAGTTTAATCAGCACCTTGTCCCATCGCTACTGCAACATATACGGATGAAGACTGCCCATATAAAATATTAGCCGCGTGCCGCCGGTAGCCGCCGTAATAGATCGACCGATGACACTTGCATTATGCCCATATGTATGTCCACACACAGAATCTGAGTCCTTCGTATATACCCAGCGTCATACATCGTTGACGACTCCATTCTCTTGGTTATTTAATAGTTCTGTACTATAATGGGCTTGGACAATTGCTTCGTTGGTCCAGGTCATACCGAATTTGACGGCTTATTCTATGAGTAAAATAAATCGCAGTAGCAGTATATAACTTTGGAATAGTGGCTAGTATAATGGCAGAGAACGCCCCCCTGTATTTATGTCCAAACACGGAATATTAAAGGACATTGTCGAAAATTGCCCCAGAACCAACAAACATTTGACCCATACCATCATTATTTATCTATTTTATTAAAAATAATGGCTAATATTCATATCTGACGGACAATTTGCAATCTAAGCTATCTAGATTGCTTGTCTTGTTAGACTAAATACTTATAGAGATAGTTCCTTAGTGTGTCGATAGGTACCTATAAAAATATAATTAATCTTTAAATCCAGTCAATATATTTTTGACTAAACAATATAACCTCATATGTATTAATGGCTACTCAATTATAACCTCAAAATGTAATACTTTTTGTGCAATATTGCGATTCCCCCGCTTGTCCGTTCAATAATAAATGCGTTACGATATTTATGGGTGATTTGAAATCATAAAAGTATATTTTCATTGCTGTTGGTTTAGGGACAAATCATGTATGGGCGCAAAACAATGTCCTTTAGTCCACAATGGACTAAAGGACATTGTTTCTCTGAAGTTATAAATCGTTGACGACTCAGTCCTCTCGGTCTATGATCTTTTTAATTTAACCCTACTAATAAATAATATCAGCCTATATTGCCCACTGCTGAGCAAAGGCCTTCTTTCACAAATCGAGGTGAGAAAGATTAGGTCCACGGACCCAGTGCGGATTGGTGGAGGCAGGTTTGTGGCCACCTGCTGTTAGAACTTATCAAGCCGCCTTTAAGGCTTTCAACTCGGCTTAACGACTACTACATTAAGTGGTAACCGGGACCAAGGGCTTAACGTGCCTTCCGAAGCACGGAGACGCTCGAATATAAAAATGCCACAAACGGTCACCCATCTCAGGCCGACCGAGTTGATCGCTGCTTAACCTTAGTGTTCGGTAAGAACACCGCGGTCGCACACCGCTACGAGCGCCTACTAATATCCTACTAATATTATAAATGTGAAAGTGTGTATGTTTAGATGTTCCTTACTCAGTCACGCAATAACGGTTTTATTCCGGAAAAATGTTAGGTTTCTGTCTAAAATAAACGCAGACAAAGTCGCAAGCAGAAACAAGTAAATAAACAAATAACTGTTCCGTTGTACTTAACGATAGAGTTCAATAACTACTCTTGTTAATAAGAAACCATCCAACAGAGATCAACAATCTACTACAGCAATTTTCTGTTCTTTGTACCTCGCCTGACTGAGCATATGTTTGAGTATCAAAATCTCTTCCTTCAGTGTTCAGTACAAGTAGATGCACACGGCACCTCTCAAAAAGCAGTTAGTAATTGGGTTGTAAAAAGTGATACACGCGACCGCACAAGCTGTATTGGAGACCATCCAATCACGTCCAACCGTTGGTGAGATGCATTAGTTATTACTTATTTCTTTATTACTATACAGCGTTTTCTCGAGTAGTTGTCCTATAATATATTAATAATATTAGTCATGTTAAGAAACTGTCCCACTGTTGGGCACGGGTCTCCTCTCAAACTGCTCTCAGTTTAGGCCATAGTTCACCACGCTGGCCCAGTGCGGGTTGGCGAACTTTACACACCTTTGAGAACTCTTAGGCATATAGATTTCCTCCCCATGTTTTTTTTACTGAAAGCGATGAATGAAGGTGTACAAATGGGTGACTTAGTGGTAAACCATCTACTTTATGCAGATGACGCGGTTTTAATAGCGCCAACAGCCACTGATCTGCAAACACTAGTCACAGTTATGAAAGACGACTGCATGATCAAAGGCTTACACTTGAATGTGGAGAAAACCAAGATTATGGTTTTTGAAAGGGAAGAAACCAGAACGAATGTAAGGATTGCGGTTGGTAACGATGTGCTGGAGCAAGTGAATGAGTTTGTATATCTTGGATGCGCCTTCAGTAAGGATGGGAAATACTCCGCTGACATAGAGAGAAGAGTGAGTGCAGGGAACAGAGTGAATGGTGCGATGGGAAAGCTACTCGGGAGCCGGCACTTAAGCCATAAGGCACAGCTGGCCATACATAACGGAGTTCTTGTCCCAACGCTGTTATATGGTAGCGAGAGCTGGGTATGTAAGAAGGAGAATGAAAGTAGGATAAATGCGGTAGAAATGCGAGCTCTACGGAAGATGTGCGGAGTGAAGCTGACCGACCGCATTAGCAACAGCATAGTAAGACAGCGAGTAGGTATGAAAGATAGTATCGGTGTAAAGATGAGAAAGGGCATGCTCCGTTGGGTCGGGCATATAGAAAGAATGCCAGAGGAAAGAATGACAAAACAGATATACAATGTGAAAGGGGAAGGATGCAGGTACCGGGGAAGACCTAGACTATCTTACCACGACCAAATAAACCGAGTCTAATCTGATGGAAAAGTCAAGAGTCTCCGTAACCGGCGAGCGTGTATGAGACGAACTATGAGAGTCGAGGAAGCCAGAGAGGTATGTAAGGAAAGAACCTGTTGGAACTCTGTACTCTCTGCCTACCCCGCAAGGGATCTGGCGTGAGGTTATAGATAGATATAGATAGATAGTGTTACCATTACTAAATAGACCATGTCTAATCTAAAGGGCAAGTCAACAGTCTCCGTAACCTGTCGGAACTCTGAACTGCCTACACAGCAACTAATCTGGCGTGATAATATAGGTAGATAAATTTGTTGAAAGACGGTCTCTGTGGCACCTACTAAAAGATCTTTGAAGACAAACCGAAAAATAAATTACAGTAGTCGCATATGATATGTAACACCCGACATGTAAGCCTACTATGAAATTTAGTTTGTTTTTTTTTTTAAAAAAAACGTAGCTCCACACTAGGATTGATTCCTGTGTCGTGGGTGCGTTTACAAACATGAAAATTCACATACACAAATACCCAGACCAACACAAATAATTGTAGATCACACAAAGATTTGTCCCGTGCGGGAATCGAACCCACGACGATTAGACACAGTGGGCGGAGCGGATTAAGCTCTTAACCACTACGCTAAATCGTCCGTCATTGAGATTAACGACCAAAATTGAGATGACTCATTGGTCAAATCAAATAGCGCGCGCTCATTGGTCAAATCCAATAGCGCGCGCTTCCTCGGTTCCACCGCGCGTGCTCATTGGTCAAATCAAATAGCGCCCGCTCATTGGTCAAATCAAATAGCGCGCGCTTCCCCGGTTCCACCGCGCGCGCTCATCGGTCAAATCAAATAGCGCGCGCTTCCCCGGTTTCCTGTAACACATTTCCGTCCCTTTTCCAAAATCACTCCCACAAAAAATATCCAGCAACCGAAAGGAAAGATGTTATACATCAAAAAAAAATGTTTGACGGGTTGTCTGTCTGTTCGGGATAAAGCAACAACCTGTAAACCAATTAATACAGGACTATGATACTTGGATAGTACCTATATAGTCTGACTTATATAGTACGTTTGATCCAAATCGGTTAGGTTGAGCAATAGAAATAAAGCATAGCTTAGCCTTTCCATAATTTGCTGGTGGATACTAGGCATTAAAATACCTCTATTAAATCTAGGAATTTGTACTTGAAACCTGGATTAAGATAATATTTTATCTTATTTTGTTATAGATCGTTATGTTACCTGCCTCGTTGATCTCGTGGCAAAGCACATCGCTTGGTGATTACGAGGTCCTGGGTTCAAATCCTAGGTCGGATAATAAATTTTATTTAACAAAAAACTTCCCAGTATGAGTCCGAAGTCTGGAATTGTGCCCGGTATATGGCAATAGGCTCGCCCCCTATTATATGGGACCTAACATCGTCGGCGAAAAGTGGGTGTAAACAGTACACCTCCGCCACCCCCGCTTGGGGAATATAGGCGTGACGGTGTTTTTATCGTTAGTTTATTTAAACAGAATCTTTCTTTATATTCAGTGATGAAGTCACGTTTACAGCAATTGAGTGTTCTTATCGTTTCATTCATCTCTAAAAACATCTCACCTATACTGTACATGAAAAAGTTCGTTTCTCAAGAAAGTGTCTGTGCGCATACCATACGCCACTGGGTACGCGGGCGTAAGCGATAGCATTTCACCTCCTCGATCAAGATCCCGCCGCTCCGAGATATGGCTAATTGTAACGCGCTGGTCACGCTTTCACGTCACTCACTGCACTCGATTTGCGCAAAAAATAGTTCGTGGCCTTTTCACTGAGAAACACGCAAGTTCTCCTCCACAATAATGTTTGACTCATTGAATTTTGTGTTACACTAGTCTAATCGGAGCGTAAACAAACTCAATGGGAACTATAAAATTCGGAAAGTGCCTAGTTAATCCATACTTGGGCTAAGCTCATCTTAAGAGTTAAAGAAGGTGCAATAATATCATAAAATGCCAAAACAATTGATATATTTAAAAATCTAAACGAGATTCAAATCACATTGTTACAAAACTACTAAATCTGCATATTTTTCACTTCATCTATTGTATTGCGGTGCCAAAGAAACAACTAACCCCATCTAGTCAGATCAACTGAAAACATTAATCTTGAGCAAAACATCAGAACATTTCTCCAGGAATATTTTAGTTACACGATGTGTTTGACCGACTAGTTACTTAATAAGTATTCTAAGTTATTTAATTACTCACTTATACGAGTAGCTGTCTGTTGTTGTGATTGTAATGATAAATAAGGTACATTTTTAAGATAAAACATATGCCTATACCATTACTTTTTAATATTCCCCAAGTAGGGGTAGCAAAGGTGTTTTTGGACACTCACCTTAGGGCAATGAGATCATTCATTACTATTACATCGATTACGGCTTCAAAACTGCTGTTGAAGATTCTTTTGATGGAAAAACTAAACTAAGTCCAGTCTTGATTTCAAATTCAGGACCTCGTGATTGTCAGTCATACTATGCATCATTACACTACAGAGTCTATTGGAGAAAGCACAATTTAAAAATAATATTTATTTTTATATACCATATAAACTTCTAAATACATAATAGGCATACAATTAAGAAAGTTACAATGTTGTTAAAAATATCTAAAAATTTACGTATTTAATTTATTCATCAAACATTATATTAAATTAAATTCAGTCCGGGCCGTGTAAACAAACTTAAATTAATAATGACTATCTCTAGATCTTCATAACGTAAGGTAAAATAAACTAATTTACTATAACAATGATCGCTACAGATAACGTTATGTATGGTAGGGCTGACCGCAACGTAAAGTTTAAAAATATTTCTAAATAGTATACACTATTTATACACTAACTCAATTGATCATGTATTTCCTATGTTTAATTGAAGAACTCGATGAGTTTTAAGTGACGAACTTGCTGAATATTATCATCGGCGCATAGGTCTATTTGCAACAAATTAGCGTAAACACATACAACTAATAGGCCTTTTTTTATTTACAATCATTACGCCTAAGTAGAAAAACGTCTATAATTACTAGCGGTCGCCCATTGGTCGAAATTCGACCATAATTAATTTAAATTATAAGTTTGAACATTATTAAGGTTCTATTGTCAAAGACTATACTTCTATAATCACAGATTTCGCCAAGGGTACACTATTATTTTGCCTAATTTTTTCAAACAAACTATATGAAATTTAAAAAAAAAAAAAATTATTAGAATAAAGAATACCTTTTTTATTTTTTTTTTATTGAAATAAACAACATTGACATATACATATTTCGATAATTTAGTTAAATATACAAAACTTCTCTGTAAACGATGTTTTTTTGTAAAAACTCTTTCATCGTTTGCTGGTTATGTTTGACATTCAGTTAGACTATAGACAAATAATATTAAAAACAAACAATATGAATCTATTCTCAATTTGAAGTGTATAGTGTCAAATACATGGTAGTGTCTGTAATGTGTATTTTATTGATTTAAAGTATTTTTATGCATAATTTAAAAAAAATATTAGCATTCTGCACTCCTTCTCGATGTAAACTATAAGTGTGGGAAATTTCATAATCCTCCGACCGCGCAATTTTCGTAAAAAGGAGTACAAAGTTTTTCCTTCACGTATTAATATAATGATGATATAAAAGCGGTCACAGTGACTGCAATGTAGAGCCATCAAGTTCTGTTGCGTGCAGGTTTTGGGGCACGTAAAGCACGATATTAGGGGTAAAATCGTTTGAATAACACCCTAGTACTGTCTTGATGTACTGTATTCATATTTTTCTTCTAATAATAAAAGATGGTTATACTATAAAAAGAACTAAGCGCTTATTGATTTCTTGAAAAAAATAAATGCGATAGTAGCAGCCCTAGCTTCAGATTTATACCTGAAGAAGTTGATCCGCCCTGATTCACCGCACTATAAATTACTAGTACATCAAAAAGGTTGATTCGTACACAATACGATAGTTAGAACGCATAACACGATGTTTTCTTATTAAATTTTATATAAGACCTGCACTTTCACGCTGTCACGAGTAGCGGGCGATTTAAAGTGAAACTAGATCCTAAAAATACTATAGGATTAATTAACACAAGCTGAATAGATCAGCCCTGTTAAGAAACTGTCCAACTGTTGGGCACGGGCCTCCACTCAAACTGAGAGGGTTTAGGCCATAGTCCACCACGCTGGCCTAGTGCGGGTTGGCGAACTTCACACACCTTCGAGAAACTCTTAGGCATGCAGGTTTCTTCACGATATTTTCCTTCACCGTTAAAGCAAGTGATAATTAATTTTTAATACGCACATGCTTTCGAAAAGACAGAGGTGCGTGCCTGGGAAGAAAGAATAGATCAAGCAAACTGCTAGCTACAGTTAAATCCGATCCTAAACGGTACGTCGCGGTCACTTCAAAAAGTCACATGTACGAAAGTGTTATTTTCAGGAAACATAAAGCACTATTTATTATTGTCAAAAGGGCAAGAGGAAAATATCAAAACATTCTTTTTTGCTGCCAGATTAAACAAATCCAATAAATGAAAGAGTTAGAGATTAAACAAAACAGCTTTGTTTTTTAGTCTTCAATGTGATAAATAAGATTAAAAAGAGAATAAAATAAAATAGATCCGGTGGTAGATCCTGGTAGATTAGATTTAAAAAAAAATGACTATTTGAAAGTTGCCATACGGTTCATAATAAATAAATTATTTGATTATGAGTTCTCAAATGTAATAGTGGCACCACTCAAAAATATAATTATTTTGGTAAGCATTTAATCTATGAGGCTTATTCTTCATTGGTCCTGTTCTTGCTTTGCAGTCGAACCGCTGTTTCATTAAATATGTGTGCATGTAAATTTTGTGTCAAACACCGATCCCCAGTTAGAGACAGCCAAAAAAAATAAGGACCTCACTTGAATACATCACTCTCAAACTTCGTACTCGCGAATTTCAACAGTCGATTTTATCCATAGTCTTATTACGTGGTAAGCATTGCATTAATTAACCCAGTCTACCAGTTAACCATTTCAGGAAGAGAAAGTGCTCGATATACCGAAAATCGAGATAAATCACATTGCAATACATCCGACCCGCGAACCGGAGCAAGGTCCATCGGACGAGCGAGTATCGATCATTATAAATTTCCCGACGCGCTAACGGCGCGCGCGCACGCGACCTTAACACAAAGATTAATTCTGCAGATGTATTGTTTTGTTTTATTTAAATAATAAAAATGTTAATTCATATTACTACATTTAAATATTGAATTGAGTTATTTAAAAGACTAAAATGCTTGGACAAGTGCTGTTTTAGCTCCACTTGAATAATAATAGATAACTAGTTCAGCGATTACAAGTTAATAATACTTCTTCCGTCTATTAATTTAGATAAATGATATTTTTTGTCGCCTTTTCTGTAGATGATTGATTCTCATGAACAGTATAATTTGTTTGATTTTACTTAAACCCATCTAGCAAACCAGCCTACAAGTTTCTTCTCTACGCCACAGTAAATGTTTATGAAAAATACAATTTAAAGGATTACCATGAAATTTCTTACCCTTCTCCACAAGAATGACATCCCGAGGGTACGGTGGAGCTTTTGTTACCTTACTGACGATACATAAATACTATAATGGTTTACACTAATGTTGGCTAACGGGTTTTTACAGGTTCATGAGAGAGGCTATGTAAAAGGTAGAGAGAGAGAGATTCCATAGAGCGAGCTTGCAACAACTACGTTTCAGCCGGAAGGGTAAAGGAGGTAACTAGCTCAAGGGCGCCACGAGAGAGGAACGGCTTCGGCTTGGGGAGTCGATAGAGGGGAGGGCATAAACTAGGTTTCTTACCATTGTGCTCTGCACCGGTCAGCCGATAGGGAGTCTTCTAGCATGACAAATTCTATCAGAGTGAATTTTGGTCAAATAATCCCTTCACAAATCAAGCCGTTGTGATATCTACGTTTTGGGTAACATAATCTTATTAAGAACCTGTTGGAACTCTGTACTCTCTGCCTACCCCGCAAGGGATCTGGCGTGAGGTTATAGATAGATAGATAATCTTATCAAGGGCCTACCGTGAAAAAAGCGTATTTTGTACTCCATGCAGTTCAAGAAGCATATGGTTTGACTTAATATTTCAAAATATGATTTTTGACTGTATACTTGAGAATCTGGTGAAAAGAATAAACGTGTAAATAAAATTTTCTCGATTGAAAAAAAAAACTAAAATAATCTCTATTGCTCTACATTTTTTGATTTCAACACGAAATGCTTAACAACTAATCAATATGATTTATTTAAAAATGTAGTAAAGTATTGTAGCAAAGTTCTTGTAAAGCAGTTTTTTTAATTAAATAGTGTGCCCGATATAATGGCAATAGAATTCTCTATTCGAAACTGACATTGTCGACGAAATGAGGGTGTATAAAGTGCTCTTCACCAACCTCCGTTTGGAAAATATAGGCAGTGACACTATTTTTAAATAGTAATAAATACGTCAACATTAAGATAAGGGCCGTCGTCACGAAAAGAACATTATTCCGTTATCTGAGTGCAACCGTATCGCGAGAACACGATTGATACGGGTTTGTGCGGCTTCGTGATTCGTGATTTTCATGTGTTCAGACACCTCGATAATTATAATCTTAGTATCATTATTTGGTTAAAAGAACCAAGCCCCAGTCTAGGAATTATTCTGAACCGTGGGTGTGCTTACAAACATGACATTTACATACACAAACACCTAGACGAAACAAATGTTTATAGGTCACACAAAGATTTGTCGCGTGCGTGAATCAAACATGTGACTTCTGAATCCAGGAGACGAACCACTGCACCGAACCGTAATCGAATTGTCGCCAATCTCTAAGTTAAATAATGGTGTGAGATGCTCGTAAAGCTAGAGTACCGCGGTATTTGTAATCACCATGGTTATGCAGCGTTTGGCTAAGTCTACTGCTTGGTCAGTCCGTAGATGCTGGCAAAATCTTTGCACATAGATTCAGAGATCCAAATATAACAGCCTGCGATTATGGTGGGATCTTATCTTATCTCATCTTAATCTTGGCTTACCGGACCGAGGAGACCTCTGGCGCACTTCGACCCGATGGGATATTTTGTGCTGTCCTTGCCCTAATGCTCTTACGTACTCCCTGTATCAAGTTGTAAATTCCAGCACGGGGGCAGAGCCGTAGTTCTTCTGGGTTTGGATAGGCCAATCCCAGTAGCTTCATTCGCCGCGCAGCCAGAGCGTCGCAGTGACAGAGGACGTGCTTCATGGTTTCAGTTTCTGTACCGCAGCTCCTGCATACCACGTCGCCGCATAGGTTCATCTTGTGTAGATTTTCTTTCGTGCCATAGTGGCCTGTATTCACAGGCTCCAGTTATTTGCCTTAGTTGTAGTCTACTGTATTTTAGTAGTCTCTTGCTCCAGAGCGCGACTCTTACACCATGCGGAGAGAAATTCCTTGGAGTGTCTAAACCCTGTGTGTTTCCCATTCTGGTGGGACCTTACAGACTATGTCGCACCTGCTGATCTGCCATTTATGCCCCACCACCTGTACAAGGGAACGAACAGAACAGAAGGCACGACCGAACTGGCCACTCACTTAGCGGGACAAATATGAACCATTGACACGAAAGAAGAAGAAGAAATGTGTGATAAGTGACCGTTTGTAATATTTCCATGTCTTTGGTCCCAGACTGCCGCGTTAGGTAAGTGGTACCTGATGGCGACTGGAGATCTCCTGCTCCTGGTTGCAAATCCTAGATGTTAATGGAGTATTTTTATCAAAAAAATCTTAATTAACAGTTCGGAGTCTGGAATTGTGTTTGGTGTAATAGCAATAATAGCAATAGCCTTGATCCTTACACTGGGATCTAAGATGTCGGTGAAACGTGCTCATGAGTTTAAATCGTAGATTAGACAAACAGTTACTGGTGATATTTTTTATCGAAAAACCCCCATTATTTGGTAGAAGTTTGGAATGATGCCCGGTGCAACAGCAATAGATTCGCTCGTTATAACATTGGGATATACCAACGCCCCGGCTTCGGGCGACCCGCACGGGTCAATTATACACATAAATATTCCTTTTGAATCACTCCATCCATTGGTGAAAATCGTATGAAAATCCATTCGGTAGTTATTGAGTTTATCGCGTTCAGACCGACAGACAGACGCGGCGGGGGACTTTATTTTATAATATGTCGTGACACGACATCTTCTGTTTTGCTCTATGCTTGGTAAAATAAGCGACAGAGTTCCTTTTTTCTTTCCTATTCCCAGTCTTTCCTCTATTCCTAGACCAAAAACCGTCTACGTCTAATTCATCTTTGCTTGTATTACGCCGACGGCTGCCTGTGCGCGCGCCGCCGCGCGGTCCATACATCAATGCGCCTGCTCTCTATATTTGCTCACGACTGATAGAAATTATCACTAAACCATCATGTAATCAACATTTAACCTTATCTTCACAATAACAAAGTTTAATATCAGTTGGCAAATTGTGAAACTTATTTTTTTTATGTAGCTCTACCGGATTACTATTTGCCGTATTTTAGCAGCTAAGGTCCATAAATCGTGTTTCCTGATTAACGCTATCGAGTAATGGGAGTCGGGGGATGGCGGGAATTTATGCATTCATTAGCAAAACGACCCTTAACCGATTGGAGGTTAATTAGACCGATTGATTCGTTTTCGCTCCTGTTTTTCAACACTATTCTGTAAAAACAGTAATAATGTTTCATTTCTTGTATGCACAAAGCCCATGGGTTTTCGTAGCAATAGACTAGGAATGATAAAATTTACATACACAAACACCCAGACCGAAACAAATAACTGTATGCGGGGATCCAATAGGCGGAGTGTTAATAAACGTAATGATAAAACTTCTTGTATGAGAGTAAACCATTCAAGTTTCTACAAGAAATGGAGTTCTGTGGCAAGAGTCTTCGCTTACAAAGGATCGAAAATCTTCATAAGACCTTCTTCCGCGAAAAACAAAAATTCCCGATTTTTATAATTTCATGCATTTTAGGTTACTTTAACTTACTTAGGTTCATTATACTTAGGTCGCATACAATAAAAAAGAGCGTCAAAGATTTATTTCTTATCTTTTCTTTTTTTTTTTGTTTTTAAAAAACCCCCACACTTGGATTTATTCCTGTGTTGTGGGTGCGTTTACAAATATGAAAATTCACATACACAAATACCCAGACCGAAACAAATAATTGTGGATCACACAAAGAGTTGTCCCGTGCGGGAATCGAACCCGCGACTATTAGACACAGTGGGCGGAGCGGCTTAAGCTCTTAACCACTGCGCTAAATCGTCCGTCAATTACAGACAAGTTGACATGCTGCTGGATCATATGATTTAAACATTAGAATAAAAATCCTGCATTATGAGAGTGGAGGAAGCCAGAGAAGTCTGTTAGGAAAGAATCTATTGGACCTCCGTATTCTTGACTACCCATTGTCCATAAGTTATAAGCTTTCCTTCTGAATAGCGCGAAAGACACATATTCATCAGTCATTTTATCTGCACCCAGATAATTTCTACGGAAAAGATTCACTTCTGTGTGCAAATTTACGTGGCTATAAATGTTTCCGCGGCCGCCTCAGACTAATTCAAACAACAGCAACAGATGTGCTGATACCATATCTGGGATCTGAGCCATTGTTGGCGGGAGTTAAGGCGCGCGCCGCGATGCTGCCCCTAATTGTACTCGAGCCGTACTGACACGTGCCCTTTACTAGGGCCACCAAACGGTTACATTCCCGTGGACATTTAGAAATTCAGGATTTTTTATCTATCTATTTTAATCACGCCAGATCCCGTGCGGAGTAGGCAAGAGTACGGAGTTCCAATAGATTCTTTCCTAACAGACTTCTCTGGCTTCCTCCACTCTCATAATGCAGGATTTTTTTTCTAATGTTTAAATCATATGATCCAGCAGCATGTCAACTTGTCTGTAAT
This sequence comes from Phalera bucephala, assembly GCA_905147815.2. NCBI lineage: Eukaryota > Metazoa > Arthropoda > Insecta > Lepidoptera > Notodontidae > Phalera > Phalera bucephala. The sequence continues at coordinate 7,906,182 of LR990621.1, read as the reverse complement.
TGACGGACGATTTAGCGCAGTGGTTAAGAGCTTAATCCGCTCGGCCTACTGTGTTTAATAGTCGCGGGTTCGATTCCCGCACGGAACAAATTTTTGTGTGATCCACAATTATTTGTTTCGGTCCGGGTATTTGTGTATGTGAATTTTCATGTTTGTAAACGCACCCACGACACAGGAATCAATCCCAGTGTAGGACACGTTTTTTTAAACAAAAAAAATCCAAAAAAAAAACTTACAAGCATCATCACGTCTATATTCCCAAAATGACCTATGCGTTTATCAGTCATTTCATGCGCCAACACATAAATTCTATAAAAGGGATTTACTTTTGTACAAATGTTTCCGCGATCACCTCAAACGGGCTAATTCAAACAACAGCAACAGATGCGCTGATCCTGTATCTGGGATCTGAGCCATTACTGGCGGGAGTTGAGGCGCGCGCCGCGATGATGCTTTTAAATGCACTCGAGCCATACTGCAACGTGCCCTTTGCTGGGGCCACAAAACGGTTAATACCCGTGGACATTTAGTAATGCAGGATTTTTTATCTATCTATTTCACCACGCCACATCCGATGCGGGGTAGGCAGTGAATACGTAGTTCGAATAGATTATTTCCTTATAGACTTCTCTGGCTTCCTGCACTCTCATAATGCAGAATTTTTATTCCTATTTTTAAATCATATGATCCAGCAGCATGTCAACTTGTGTGTAAATCCAAAAAAAAATAACTTACAAACATCATCCCGTCTATATTCCCAATATGAGCTACCTATACATTTATCAGTCATTTTACACGCAGACAGAAAAAATCTACAAAAGGGATTCACTTTTGTACAAATGTTTCCGCGATCACCTCAAACGGGCTAATTCAAACAACAGCAACAGATGCGCTGATTCTGTATCTGGGATCTGTGCCATTTGGCAAGAGCTAAGCAAGGCACGCGCCCCGATGCTGCCCCTAATTGTACGCGGTCGTACCAACACGTGCCCTATGTTGGGGTAACTATACGACGTGGCCATTTAGAAATACAGGATTTTATCGTCATTTCAAATCACTTCTTTAGTCAGTTAAAAAAGTAGTCACTTTAATGATAGTGATGATAATGATTATATTATTTAAACAAAAAAAAAACGAAAGGAAGTAAAATTTCAATGATCAGTAGAAGGTCTCCACCCTTTGTGATAATTTAACAATAACAGGCTGCCACAAGTCTGCCTTCTCCAATTGGCATTAGGTCTGCGTGTTTATAGACAATCTCTGTTCTTTATCCTCGATTTTTTAAGAGAAGACCTTTTTAAGCTATAGAGCAGTAACTAATATTTAAAAAAAAAACATGAAATTCATACCTACACACATACCTACTCAAACATCGAAACCAAGACAAGCATTAAAGAATTTTTGTGGAACATAGACCAACCAAAGACCGAATTGGCCACATCAAAGTTGCCTTCATGTCCCGATTTTCCAACATTCAAGATGGCAATGATACCTTTGTCTCGCTTGTAATTACTTTTATAAGTGTACTAAGCGATTTACATGTGGCAGATAAGGATCGAAGTAAAGGTTACGACTTTTGTTTCGGTCACGGTTCGCATGGTGCGCGCGCGCTTAGTAATTTATGACGATAGAATACTTTGATCAATATTGGATTGCTGGCTAGAGAGAGTCGCGAGAGATCCTTCGGGGTCTATTAATATGTCAACCTTTAAATAAACCTAAAAATCCTTATAACTTCTACTGTTATCAAACTTAAGTGTGAGATCATAGTCAAGGTCGATATTAGTACACATTATATAAAACGCCTCTTTCTTTGTTTGATATAAATATAATCCGGGGTAATCGCGGGGCGACCATGTAAGCCTCGATCAATACCTCAATACAATTCTTCTTACGAGGGACGCAAAATTCAAATCTTGTCAAATTTATGAATTTGGTAAAATTTTAATTTTAGGTTTGGTTATATTCAAAACGATCCGAGCGTGTATGATCTCTCGGCAAAAACAAGGATATTTTTTAAAATAACTTGTCTCCAATACCAATACCGGAACCTTACTTATTTGTGTGCAAGCCTGCACACTGCACCGAGTAAAGTGTTAACATTAGCTATCTATACTAGTCTTTATAAATCGACGGACAACATGAAAGGTCAAAATGTCAAAAACAAGTAAACAATTAAATCAATCAACTTACATGTAAAAATATATTTTTTATTATTAAATTAAGATTGCATTTTAGTCAATGTGTATTTAAAAATAGTATAACTTATTAAAAATAAGTTTTAATTGTATAATATTATTTTTTCTTTTCTCTATAATCGACATAAAATATACTGTAGTACATACGACGATTACAAAGACTATAGACCTTATTATACTTATAGTGGCAACCCTCCAAAAGGTAATTCGTTACTGACCTTTCATTCTGCTCTGGCACCTCAGCTGGTCGATAATACTGGTGAGCCGGTTCTCCCGCTGGCTGCCCCGGCTGACCGCGTCATCAGTTTCCTCCTCCATCTTTACTGATACTTCACTCACGTCACTCACTTCATCACTACACTGCACTTTCGATTCAATCGCTTCCATATTGTAATAATTTTTTGTTTCTTACGCACTGCAGTTTTTAATAAGTTACTGGCTGGTTCTAAAATTGGATATTGGTTATGTATAGTGCGACAAGGATCTTTTAGCCCATTGATAACATTGACAGGGGAGTGGTGCGGTGGTGTGAAATAATGGTTAACATTAAGTAAAAATTTCCTTCTTCCAGGGGAGTATTTCAATGTTTAGTTACTAATAAAAAAAAACACACACGGCAACTCTGCGATTGTCATGAAGTGACATTTCACTTGATGACAGCGTCAGTTCCTATTAATTCGGCAAGCCAAACGATCCTTGTATGACTGTACTAATAAAACGTAGTGTTGGTTATATGCTTTTTGGTTACTAATGCAATCTGGTTTTTAACGAGATAAGTTTCTGGACGAATCTAAATTTGACAAGGTTAGGTTACAATTTCAACCAAAGTCTAAGTTTATTTATTTGTTTAGGCCAATACATAAGCACTTACAAACGTCAAAATTATTACATTATTTACATCTACCACCGGATCGGAACGCAGTCTCGTTTTAGTCGGTAGGAGTGCGATATGCCTCGCTAGCTTCCCCCGAGGCTGATGAAAGTATATGATTGATTTCCCCACGTAAAAATAAATAAACTTAGATTATTTATTTGTTTAGGCCAATACATAAGCACTTACAAACGTCAAAATTATTACATTTTTTACATCTACCACCGGATCGGAACGCAGTCTCGTTTTAGTCGGTAGGAGTGCGATATGCCTCGCTAGCTTCACCCGAGGCTGATGAAAGTATATGATTGATTTCCCCACGTAAAAATAAATAAACTTAGATTATTTATTTGTTAAGGCCAATACATAATCACTTACAAACGTCAAAATTATTACATTTTTTACATCTACCACCGGGTCGGAACGCGGTCTCCACTGAGAAGATCCGGGGAGAAACTCAGCGGGCTAGTCTTTTAACTTAATTTTTTTTTTTTTTTTTTTTTTTTTTTAAATACGTAGCCCCACACTAGGATTTATTCCTGTGTCGTGGGTGCGTTTACAAACATGAAAATTCACATACACAAATACCCAGACCGGAACAAATAATTGTGGATTACACAAAGATTTGTCCCGTGCGGGACACGAACCCGCGACTATTAGACGCAGTGGGCAGAGCGGCTTAAGCTCTTAACCACTGCGCTAAATCGTCCGTCAAATTTGTTCGGCCTATCTGATAATCTCTCAAACCCAATCTGTTTTATTGTTAAGATTATCCAAAATTTTGTAATAGTCTTAAACATTCTAGTTTTGATTGCCTTTTTAAATTTATTGATAAGCATGTTTCGGATATCTATGGGTAATTTGTTGTAGAAGCGTATACATAGCCCCATGAAAGAATAACTAATTCTGTGGAGATGAGTAGAATGTACAATAAGATCATCTTTGTTCCGTGTATTAACATGATGAATGTCGCTATATTTTTCAAAGTTACTGATATTCTTTTTAACATATAGAAGATTTTCATATATAAGTTGTTAGTGACCGTTAGAATATTTATTCATCCAAATTTTTCCTTAAGGGAAGCTCTCGCCAACAACCTAACCAACTAGCAGACTCTTCGGAACACGGCACAGAGATTCCTAACGGAGACCTCGGGATCCCACCGTAATTGCAAAGCGTTTTAGTCGGTAAGAGTGCGATATGCCTCGCTAGCTTCCCCCGAGGCTGATGAAAGTATATGATTGATTTCCCCACGTAAAAAATGTTACAACCTCATAAGGAGTGAATGGATAAAACAGAGCTTACATGATCAGTCTGACTGCCTTAGAGAGATACCGTTATGTATAGATAAATGTTGGTTTCTTTCTTATGCCTTGAAGTGGGAAGAATTAAAATCTAATTTAAACGTATTCTTTCTGATTATCAGGCGAACTTGGCCGAACTGTTCATAGAAAAAACATTTAAGTAATAGTGTCTGAACCGAAATCTAAATTCTTGCTAGAGATTTTAACATTTATTTTACATAGACTGCCTAGCTTGGCTGGTGGTGTGTAATTTGGTTGGCGAACACCAAGGCCTGGGATCGAATCTTAAGTTTGACAAAGTATAATTATTCCTATTAAAACATTAATAAGCTATCCAGAATCTGGAAATGTATTGCCGAGTAGGCAGAGCTTACAAAAGAGAACTGTCATAAAAGAAAACTGTGATATGCAAATATTTTTTTCCATATCAAGCAGATATATTTTTTAGGCAACAGATTCTTAACTGTATACCGGCGTTATTAAACGCTATACATTATCGCGTTACTAATTTTAACCTTTGAACGTGCGTCACGTTATCTCTGTGATATCTTCGTATAGTTTTATTGATCGCTTTGCACAACTATTCCAACTGATATTCAAAACATCTGTGAGCCCTTTTTCCTTAAGATAAGCGGCATTTCTTAAAACTTTATTAATAGGGAAAGGAAAGACCCCACATTACTGAAAATTCTCTGAAGCCGTATCTTAAGCATCACCGAGTAATGATTTCGTATTCTATGCTGTTAATATATTGGGTTTAGATTCGGTTTTAGCGGTTTAGAAGATTTATTATCAGGACAGAAAAATATTGCGATAGAAATAATATTTTTTTTTTAATTTTTTTTTTTTTAGATTCTGAAGTGAATTTCTCAAGAAATATGTACTCAGTTTAGATAAATAGATTGAAATATTGATAATAATAAATATTATTCCTTCCTCAAATATGGTCGAAGGGAGTGATGGCTGTTCCAGCAGTCATACTCGTGAACGGGTGCTGCTTGTGGGGGCTGGTCCATCTGGAATCCTTTAGACGCTCTTTACAGATAATATCATTAGATTCATATCTAGATCGTAAGGCATCACACTGGAGCTAGATCGTAAACTATTTAATTGTAACCTAAACATTGTATCCACACAATAAGATCAACTGAAAGGGATGTAAATAAAAAAGACAAGTCCGCTGAGTTTCTTCGCCGGGTCTTCTCAGTTGAGACCGCGTTCCGATTCGGTGGTAGATTAGTAGTTAAATTAAATTTAAAAAAAAATAAAAAAATAACTTTTCGTATCCTCCTCCACAGGGCTTATACAAAATAAATTGTTTGAGTTTGAAATATTGAAACTAATTTGATACCAGTAACACATAATAATAATATAATAATATCAACCTATACTGTCACTGCCGGGCAAAGGCTTTCACTCCCAAATCGAGGTGGGACAGCTTAGGTCATGCTGCACCACGCGGACCCAGTGCGGATTGGTAGAAGCAGGTTGGTGGCCACATGCTGTTGGAACTTATCAAGCCGCCTGAAGCCTGTACCTAACGACTACTATATTAAGTTCTGGAAAATTATGAATGCGAGTGCAAGTTCCTCTCGACGTACAGAGATTTCCCTAATACTACAATTCTAACATTTTCCACACTACGATTTATTCCTGTGTCGTGTGTGCGTTTACAAACATAAAAATTCACATACACGTGAAGTCCGATGGAATGTTGTGCGAGGCACAAGGGGGTTTCAGGTCTGGAAGAGGATGTTCGGATCAAGTCTTCTCACTCCGCAACATCGTAGAGAAGCATCTGGCAGTGGGCCGGAAGGTTTTCTGCGGTTTTGTAGATCTGGCGAAGGCATTTGACAGAGTTGTGCGAAAGAGACTTTGGGACATTTTGCCAGAGTATGGTATAGATGGCACTCTGTTGCGAGCCGTCCAGTCCACTTATGTGGACTGCAAGGCATGCGTACGGGTGGGTGGTAACAGGTCACCCTGGTTTGACGTTAAAATCGGCGTCAAGCAGGGTTGCGTGTTGTCCGCTAGACTGTTTATAATATATCTGGACAAAAGTCTTCAAAGACTGAAAGCGATGAATGAAGGTGTACAAATGGGTGACTTAGTGGATGGTTTATCTACTTTATGCAGATGACGCGGTTTTAATAGCGCCAACAGCCACTGATCTGCAAACACTAGTCACAGTTATGAAAGACGACTGCATGATCAACGGCTTACACTTGAATGTAAAGAAAACCAAGATTATGGTTTTTGAAAGGGAAGAAACCAGAACGAATGTAAGGATTGTGGTTGGTAACGATGTGCTGGAGCAAGTGAATGAGTTTGTATATCTTGGATGCGCCTTCAGTAAGGATGGGAAATACACCGCTGACATAGAGAGAAGAGTGAGTGCAGGGAACAGAGTGAATGGTGCGATGGGAAAGCTACTCGGGAGCCGGCACTTAAGCCATAAGGCGCAGCTGGCCATACATAACGGAGTTCTTGTCCCAACGCTGTTATATGGTAGCGAGAGCTGGGTATGTAAGAAGAAGAATGAAAGTAGGATAAATGCGGTAGAAATGCGAGCTCTGCGGAAGATGTGCGGAGTGAAGCTGACCGACCGCATTAGCAACAGCATAGTAAGACAGCGAGTAGGTATGAAAGATAGTATCGGTGTAAAGATGAGAAAGGGCATGCTCCGTTGGTTCGGGCATATAGAAAGAATGCCAGAGGAAAGAATGACAAAACAGATATACAATGTGAAAGTGGAAGGATGCAGGTACCGGGGAAGACCTAGACTATCTTACCACGACCAAATAAACCGAGTCTTATCTGATGGAAAAGTCAAGAGTCTCCGTAACCGGCGAGCGTGTATGAGACGAACTATGAGAGTCGAGGAAGCCAGAGAGGTATGTAAGGAAAGAACCTGTTGGAACTCTGTACTCTCTGCCTACCCCGCAAGGGATCTGGCGTGAGGTTATAGATAGATAGATAGATAGATTAAATCAGAACACTGACAAGACTTAGCATTAAGAAACCATTGCTGATGGACATCACCTCACCTCCGTATAAAATCCCTTGAAAATATGATACATAACTTTAACATTCATAAATAAGCAGTCATCATTTCATATGACAACCGCAATGATAAACGTCAATCTGTCCTTATCTGTTTTGGTTTAAAGGAAGAGACGGAATAAAGATAAAATTGATACGCCAGATTACTTCGTGTCTCTACTCGTATTTTCAGTACTTTGACCGTATTCATAGAATTGCTAAAGCCTTATGAACTCGAGGGTACGGTATGAATGACGATCGTGGGTTCGAATCCTATTTCGTGTCAACTCTTTCTAATAATTCTCAGCAGGTATCAAGGCCTTAGCCTAGCTGTGGGACAGTATAGGCTGAATTCTTATTTTTATGATTCTATTATCTGCCTGAAGTCTTGAAGTAGGTTCGGTATAATGGCAATACGAGACCCAAAGTCGTCGGCAATACCTGGGTGTATATAAGTTGTTTCGTAAATAACGCAATCCCTCAAACACCCCGATTAGATGTCTTCACAAATTCAATATGAAAACCAAATTCCCAAATTTAATGTTATTTCCCTTTCCCAAGCACTTTCATAACCCCATTAACAAGGAAACTATGCGTGTGAGTGTGCGTATTGGGAAATACGACTTAGAAATGCATTTAAAATCTCCGTATTGCTTTGAATCAAGAATAAATATAGTTTGTTATAGCGCACTGAAAGAATAGCAGATTTATTTGAAAATTATAAAAAAATAAGATACGTTCAAAATAGTTGGAATCAATTCAGTTACCTACTTAGGACAAGCTACTTTCCGGTCTTGCATTAATTATGTTTCCTTACTGTACCTTGTATAGTACAGCTCTGACACACTTGCTTAGAGAATAAGTGAGTGATGTTATAACTTAAGTTTATAAAGAGTATGTTTTAATGAAAAAAAAAAAAACTGGAAAAAAAATCTTTTGTGCATTCTAAGTTAGTCACTTCCCTTTTTTTTTATTTAGGACGAATGAAAAGACTAGGCATTTGCAGGCCTTGTTTACTAGACTAGAATGTTTAGACAGTACCTAATATTTACTGTTTACACGAATACAGAAAATCGGAGCGGTAGAATAAATCGAATATTAATCGATAAAATAATCATTCGATCTATGATTTCTACAAACAATTAACGAATTCCATTCTAAGTAACCTTGTAGACAAACCACAGCACACGATACCTACCTTAATGTCAATCGGACCGATAACGCGTTACTCACAAGGCAGTGATAAGGCATTCAAGTGACGCAGGGATGTGCGATGTCGGTAATAATGATTATAGGATTAATTTCACGATTAAAGTGCAGAATGATTTTTCAAAAGTTAATTCTATTAAGAACACATTTTCATAAACTCTTTTCTGCAGTAGGTAGAAACATTTTAATATATTTTTTTAAAGGAATGGAAACTCTATGTGCAATATGCTCTTAGAACCGTTACTATAATTTTAATTTTTAAAGCATATGATTTTTTAAACTAAATCTTGGAAATACTACATCTTTTTACTACTACAGGAAATAAGACCTTTGCAATAAATAACTTAATTAGTAAAGACGTGCGGTCTTCTGTTCATATGTCATGGCGCCTACACAACACTCAAGCAAGCCAGAAAATCGATTTGTATATATTCGATAAAAGAAAATATAAACTATCTCTGTGTTGTTAATAGTTCCTTGTGTTCAATACACAATTTTTATATATCTTTACTCTTTCTTTACTTTCGATGTGTTTTTACCCAAAATAAAATATAAACTCTCTCTGTGTCGTTAATAGTTCCTGTATATTTACACATTTTATATATCTTCACTCTATCTTTACATTGATTTCGAACAAGATAATAGAATTTAATAAAACTATCGATTTTTTTTAACGAAAAACTTCGTAAACGTCAAACCAAGTTAGTTAGGTAGGTTAGTTAGGTAGTAGTATTTTTTTTTAAGTAATTCCTAACGTGAATGACGTTGAGATTTTTTGTTTAAAGAGGGGAGCGTCCCCCGGGTGGTGGATGGGGGAACGGTCGGTAGTACAGCCTTGCTACACTGCTGGCTAAGTCCGATGGACCCGCTGACCAACGACGGGTGTGGTGCATTTCGGGGGTTGTGCGGCGGGCTAACAACCCTCCCACAAAAAAAACTTTATTATGAAACCGAAAAGAGATAGAAACGGATTCTAAACTCCAGACTGCACTAATATTTCATCCATAGGAAACACCCCAACACATTATACAGCCCCTGATTCGTCAACATCCCTGCCTACTTCTTCAGGGATACGGTTGTGTAAATCCTATTTTTATGACATGGCGCCGCCACGGCATCTCGCCCACGCATCTCGTGTTATCCTATTGTTTATTTTAGTTATCTATTTACCAGAATTAAATACTTGTATACGAAAACTATATTATTTAGCTATCTTAAGTAGTAGCAAGGTTTTCTCTTTAAATACACATAACCTCTGATATCTATAGCTTTCTGCATTGTTCTTCTATATACCATGGATCTCAATGTATACAAAAATAATTGTAGATCTCACTTTTTAAAAGAGAACTTAACCTTAGCCATGGGTTCCTGGTTTACTTCACATTAATCACACACACCGTCACGCCTATATTCCCCAAGCGGGGGTGGCAGAGGTGTACTGAGTACACACACGTTTCGCCGACGATGTTAGGTCCCATGTAATAGGGGGCGAGCCTATTGCCATATACCGGGCACAATTCCAGACTCCGGACTCGTACTGGGAAGTTTTCCTTAGAAAAACTACACTTGTCCGACCTAGGATTTGAACCCAGGACCTCGTGATCACAAAGCGATGCGCTTTGCCACTAGACCAACGAGGTCACAATCACATTGGTGTTAAAAGGCGATTAACTAGTGTCCAATGTTATGTGTGTAATGTTAGGCTAAGACTTGTCTAGACGGAGCAACGCCTAAAACCGGCCTCCGGCACTATGTGAGCGTGATGCCAGTGTTCAATTTTTTTAAAAATTTATCTAAATTGTCTGTATGTGCGTGCGCGTGTGTGTGCGTACTAAAATTTATCTGTGCCATGGGTAGACAAATTTTATGCCGTTTCCGCGCACGCGATGCTCCATCTTGTCCAGTAATTTCTATTTGTCATTTTTTTAAACGTTTTTCCACGCTACGATATATTCCTGTGTCGTGGGCGCGTTTACAAACATGAAATTCACACACACAAATACCCAGACCGAAACAAATAATTGTGGGTCACACAAAGATTTGTCCCGTGCGGGAATCGAATCCCAAAGTATTAGACACAGTGGGCGGAGCGGTTTAAGCTCTTAACTGCGCTAAATCGTCCGTCATTCAGCTAAGGTCCAATGATTGCTCAAAGGCAAACCCCTTTCTTCTTTACTATGAATGACGTTCCTAAAGGGTGGTAGAGTCATAAATAACCATTAGATTTTTCTTTCTAGAATATGCAAATGAATTTTTGGTCTGCATGAATAAAAATATGTGGTTGAATAACTTTTTTTCTTACTTATCATTATATTAATACGTGAAGCAAAAACTTTGTACCCCTTTTTACGAAAATTGTGCGGACGGAGGAGTATGAAACTTCCCACACTTATAGTTTATATAGAGAAGGAGTGCAGAATGCTAATATTTTTTTTAAAATTATGCGTAAAAATACATTAAATCAATAAAAAAAAAACATTACACACACTACCATGTATTTGACACACACACGCATATATACTCTTTTGTTTATTGTTTAAGGTCCGTGGTCAAATTGAGAATAGATTAATATTATTTGTCTTTAATATTATTTGTCTAAAGTCTTACTGAATGTCAAACATAACCAGCAAACGATGAAAGAGTAGGTCGAATCTTGACCAATGGGCGACCACTAGTCTTAATTATTATTTCTTACAGACGAACGGCACTGCACTAATGGCAAAGGTGAGTATTGCAATCGACAAGCCACGAAGGCAGCAGATACCCCTGGATGCCGTTGATCTGCAAGAGTTCTTGAACTATTTTTGGTGATTTCAACAACTTTAACACAAGGCTGATAATAAACAAACGAGAAACCAAAAGAATAGGAATGACATTCCAGTATTTGCGACATCTTTAAAAAAGAAAATAAACACCGTCACCACTATATTCCCCAAGCGGGTATGGCAGAGGTGTACTGTGTACACCCACTTTTCACCGACCATGTTAGGTCTCATGTAACAGAGGGCGAGCCTATTGCCATATACCGGGCACAATTCCAGACTCCGGACTCATACTGGGAAGTATTCGTTAGAAAAACTACATTTGTCCGACATAGGATTTAAACCTAGGACCTCGTGATCACAAAGCGATGCGCTTTGCCACTAGACCAACGAGACAGTCTTGTCTAAATTATTGTTAAAATCCATTAAACTTAATTTTAAAACTTAGTTAAATAACATAGTAAAAGAAAAATTATGAAAGCATAATATTTTTCCGTGCAAACTGTTTAATTTTCATCTTTTTAATTCCCATTTGATAATGTTAAGGTCATTGACATTTCTATCTTATTTATTGGATTGCATACTATAGTTTAACATTTTCATTCTATCCCAAGTCATGCGATGTTATACTTCAATAGAAAAAACCTTACCTAAACTTATTGTTTTTATCTACCTACATATGTGCTATCATAAATTTGAAGGAAATACACTTGTATTTCCGTGACGACTTCTTCCAGGGATTAATAAAGCTAATACTAATCGTTCCAATATCATTTGACCTTACACGCCGTCATCATATTCACATAGTCATTATTATACGCAAGTATACTAGTTCTGTACACACATTAAATACCTACGACTTGTCTGATAAGCCAAACAACCGATCAATTAGATCCGTAATACATATTTTTCACCGAAACAAAACAAAAATTTGATTAATGTTATGAAAGCAACATCTCACCGTTTTAATAATCGATTATCACAAAAAAAATTTAACATAATCTATAAAAAGAATACAGCACAAAGGTCACGGCTTATAACCCCAAAATTGCGTGGAAAATACCGATTTACTTGACATAACCTCACGGCTTCTGTTAAACAAATACTGTGATTAGAATTCATGATATTACATGACATTCACAAAATATGTTAAACATTTATGAGGAGGAGAAGAATATTTAACACACCAAAACACATAGACACAACAAACTTTTTAAAAATAAACACTCGTGAACAGCCAGGACGCGAAATTTCCACGTTCGAATTTTGAAAAACGGAAAAAAATAACAATTGTAAAGGTACAGGTAGACGGTGACGGCAGAGCGGTTATCGCGGCGCACTACTGATAACTGAGGTGTCAGGTCAAATGAGCAAATGGGGCGTCACCAAGGTAGGTACAAAGCTGATAACGCGATAGCAGGCTCTTAACCTTCCGACTGTAGCACTCGAATGGAAACGGTGTCATCGGCTGAAGAACATGTAACGCGGTCTGTATTTATTCGTATCGCGGATTAAAATGCGAATTGTGGTAATTCAAATTTGGAATGCTTGTATCTAACTTCTTTTTTACTTTAATTTTGTGTTCTTCTGTGAGGCAATAGCATGTGTACATTTATAGGTATTCCAATATAGATGTGGAGTGGACAGTTTCCCAGAGCAATGTCAGTTGTCCTGCCGATCTTTAGCGGACGACTTTTGACGATTGACGATTAAGTTGGTAAATGTCAAAGTTTAACAAAAACTGATCTAAGATGTGCGACGATAACTAGGTAAAAGACGGACTGCGTTTCATTCTGTTATAAGGGGTTTAATGGTACTCCAGAGGCATCCAGAATACCCTAAGCCTAAGCCGCGTTTAATCATAGCGAATAATGCCCAGACTAGCCCGCTGAGTTTCTTGCTGGATCTTCGTACTCTGTATTTGGATTCGAATCCAGGTTCGTGTGCTCGCCTCTAAATTAATAAAATAGTCTTTTGAACGTAGATGCTTCCATTAATCCTTCGTAGCACAGCTGCTTGGCACAACCAATAATGCGATAGGAGATTTTCCTTTCCCGTAGTACGTTTTTCTTGCATTTTATTATTACTAGTGGCATTGCTATTGTGTTCGAAGTTTCGAAAAACATTTGAAAACAACGTAGCCCCCACTAAAATTTTTAGCGGTTTCTTGACGGGAAGTCGAATAGTGATGTCGTCAATTTGTTTTAATTTCCAAAACTTGTATTATTTCGAATAATAATGTATAATGTTGGTAAAATATTAACCATTATGTATTCTTATATATATGTGCATGAGTGAAGGTAATTGTAACAAAGTCACATAACTTGCCTTTTCGATTTCCCTCAAAACGGCTGTCGCAATTGGTATGTAAAGTATCCATCACTTTACTATCCAGGGTGGGGTACTTCATCAATTTCATAATCATCGTTGTCATCAAGATCATCGGGGTGATAAATTAATTTAAAAATTAAATCTTAGAAACACGATTATTCAGCTCACTGGACATTGGCAAAAGACACTTAAAATTAGTGCACGAAATTCGCAACACCCAGACCGAAAATTTTATGTTGATCACATTAATATTTGTCTCATGCGGGGATCGAACCTGCGACTATTACATCCAGTTGTTGTTAAACGTAGCCCCACACTAGGATTTATTCCAGTGTCGTGGGTGCATTTACAAACATAAAATTTCACACACACAGAAATACCCAGTAACCCAAAAATAATTGTGGGTCCCACAAAGATTTGTCCCGTGGGGGAATCGAACCCGCGACTATTCGACCCAGGGCGGAGCGGCTTAAGCTCTTAACCACTGCGCCAAATCGTCCTTTCTTGATACTGTCCGATCCAGTACCACAGGATCAAGTCGTCGCCAGGTTCCAGTCAGGATTTCACATAAAATATGTGTATAAATAAACTTGAGTCGCTTGTCGGGACTCGACCGGTCATGTAGACAATAGATAACAATATCTACCGCGATACGAGAGGGACAAAGGAAAATATCAACGCCAAGGAAAATCCACTATTTGATAAAACTGTTTACACAAGTTGAGCGTTTACGATAGGGTCATTTTCTTTTAAGTACACATCACTCTCACAACGAATAAATAGGTACTGTAAAATATATCATCATGCCAGATCCCTTGCGGGGTAAGCGAAGAGTACAGAGTTCCAACAGGTTCTTTCTTACAGACGTCTCTGGCTTCCTTCACTGTTGTAGGTCGTTTCATACACTTAGCCGGTTACAAAGGTCTACAAACTATCTGTAAATATTATGGATCGTAATTAATTCTTACTATATAGAATTAAATTAAATTAAGTTAGTTTAGTTTACTATAGCATGTTCCTAATATTTTAATTTATAAAATTCAATAGTTTAAAAATATACTACCAGAACGTTCGCGGCTTGCGAACAAAGACTTACGATTTCTATACACAAATCTGCTGTAATGATTATGATGTGATTATATTGGTTGAAACTTGGCTGAACGGTTATATATTTTCGTATAAGTTGTTCGACAACAGATACACGGTATACAGAAGGGACCGTGAAAGCACGGGTTTCCATAGTTATAAAGATAGTGGTGGTGTTTTAATTGCGGTAAAGAACGAATTGACTTCGACACGAATGACTTCATGGGAAAGCTCTTGTGAAGACTTGTGGATCACTATCGACGTACCTATAAATCGTTTTAACAAAAAAATGGATAGGGGGGGACTTCAATCTTAGTTCTATAAACTGGGATTTAATTAAAGATTCTAATAGTGGCTATAGTGCTCCAACTCTTGAATCCAAATTAATCGACTTTATGCATCTTCATAATCTTTCTCAAGAAAATGGGGTCATGAATAACTCAAATCGTATTTTAGACTTAGTATTGACAAATGTGTCCTGTGAAGTCGTAGAGTCTTGTAATGCTCTTAGTACAATTGATAAGCTACATCCACCGTTGGAGATCATAATCTCGCTTAAAACTTTCCATAGCCTTCCATATTCCTCTAATAGTAAAATTCACAAGTTCTACAAAGCTGACTACACATTGATTAATGAATTTCTGGACAAGATCGATTGGGTTATGCTGTTCAATGGACTCAAAAACGTAAATGAATATCTGGAAGTTTTTTATGCTAAAATACGGGAAGCTATTAGTAAATATGTTACTTTCGTCGACTCGCGGAACTCCAACTCTAACCGTTTTCCAGTATGGTTTGGTCACAGTCTGATCCGTAGTTTAAAAGAAAAACATAAAATAAGATCACGGTTTAGACGGTATAAAAACCCAATGGATGAACTGGCTTTAAAGATACTTGGTCGGCGATTTAAGCAACTTGCAGCTCAAAATTAAAAGCATTACATAACTAACATGGAGCAGGGTATCATTCATAATCCAAAATTGTTTTGGACTTTTGTGAAGAATAAACGTGGTTGCACTGGCTCCTACCCAAATTATATGAGTGATGGTTTATCTAATGCGAGGGATGGCTTAGCAATATGTAATCTCTTTGCGAACTACTTCTCTCGAGTTAATTGTTCTCACAACTCCAATAGTAATAATTTAGACTGCTTAAGAAATTCGGATCACCTTGTGATAAAGAGTCAATCAGTCATACAACCCTTAATAACTGAGGCTCATGTTTTGCGTGTATTAAAAGCTTTGGACCGAAAAAAATGTGCGGGATCGGATAACATACCACCGTCCTTTATTGCGTCTTGTGCAGTAACTCTGGTCCCTCCTCTATGTATTATATTTAATGAGTCTTTAAGATCTGGACAATTTCCTCGAGCGAAAACTGCAAAAGTGGTTCCAGTCCACAAGTTAGAAAACGTTTCTAATGTAACGAATTATAAACACATATCAATATTAGCTACATTTGCAAAGGTCTTCGAAATTATTATGTGCCCACTTATCCAGAATCATCTGAATCTGTACCTGACTCCGCAACAACATGGTTTCGTTCAACGCAGATCAGCTTGCACTAATCTTGTGAGTTTTACTGAGACTATAGTTGAATCCATTGATCAAAACAAACAAATAGATACCGTGTACACCGACTTCAGCAAAACTTTAGACTTAGTACCGCATGATATTTTAGTATCTAAGCTCTCGGCATATGGCTTTGCTGGATCGTTGCTCGGATGGCTAAAATCATACTTAGAAAAACGGACATTAACAGTAGTCGTCAACGGTTTTCAGTGTGCCATTTGCAATATTACCTCAGGAGTACCACAGGGCTCTCATCTTGGCCCAATCCTTTTCAATACATTTATAAACGATATTACTCATTGTTTCACCCACTCTTCTCTATTCATGTACGCAGACGACTTAAAATTTACCAGAACGATTGAGACCCCTGATGATTGTTTACTATTACAACAAGACTTAGATAAACTGGCGCAGTGGTGTCATGACAATAATATGCATTTAAATCCTACTAAATGCTACCACATTACCTTTTCTAGAAAACATCAAGAAATTAAATTCAATTACCACATAAACAACCATGTTCTGGAAGAGTTAGAGGTCATTCGTGATTTAGGGGTAATTTTTGACAAAAAGATGACTTTCAGTTCGCACTTTGAACATATCATCAAAAAATCGTCGTGTATGCTGAGAAATGTAAAAAAGTTCAAGAGCATAAAAGTTAAACAACTTTTATACAACAGCCTTGTTAGGAGTATTCTTGAATATTGCTCAACAGTCTGGCGACCCCATTATGCTACTCACTGTCTGAGGTTAGAGCGTATTCAAAAAAGATTTCTCTGGCACCTAGCAGGTAGTATAGATAAAGCAGACAGGAATTTCTCATATAGTGAAAGGCTTACATATTTTAAAATAAACTCGTTAGAAAAAAGAAGAACTTGCCTTGATTTGCTGTTTCTTTTTAAAATATGTAACTTATATTAATTTTACTCAGTAAATTTAATATAAGAGTACCTGCTAGAATGCTGCGTTTCCCAATAACACCTCTGTGCCCACCCTTAGAACAGTACTTGGTGCAAACTCACCTGTACCAAGGTTGTGTCGCCTTCTTAACCACATTAGTAGTAGTGTTGATATTAATGCTGACTCTCTACTCATGTTGCGAAGATCTATTTACTTTAGCAATTAGATTGTAAAGATCGATCTTGGCTTACTTTTAACTTATAGTATAGTAAATGGATAGTCTTAAGATGCTATGTATTTAAGTTTTAAAACTTGTTAATATTAAGTTATGCAGCAGAACAACTTCCTTCTTTTCGGTTCCATTACCATTAATCTATTTTCAGTGCCTTCTCTTAAGTAAATGTTGTGTTTACTTGTAAATGATCACTTTACTTAGTCAATAATATCTGTTTCTAGCGTGTAAAAAAATGTAATAGTATAAGTGATTGTAAGTAGACCTATTAAATAAATAAATAAATATCAATTAGCATATATAATAAACAAGGCTCAAAGCGGAGATGGACATTTCACTGACAATGTGTGGTCTAATGTGTAATAGGAACGAGCCTATTGCTATTATACTAGACTATAGCTCTATTCTAGACTCCGGACTGTGAATGAGAATTTTTACATAGTAAAATACCAATAACACACTATCCTATCTTTGAACTCAGAACCTCGTAATAGCCACACTGTGCCACACTACGTTAAACCAAGGAGGCACTTACTTATGTGTTTAACGACTTTGACTCCTTTAGTGGTTAGGACAGAAGCCTGCTACCCATAGCTTAGAAGAACGAGCTACCAGATGGCACGCAGACGCCTAAAAACTATGGGCTCCTGGTATTCAGTTAACAGAGCGATCGTGATCAATTTTGAATCTTAAGCTAAACAAATGTGGATGCTGTCTTACAGGATAACTTCTGTAAGACAGTAGTGGAATATATATCTGATTTAGGACTTCTTTCACCACCCTTGAATAAAGTCTGAAATAGACTAATCGACAATTTAAGTCAGTCTATGTACGTATTTAACTATCTTTGAGTAGTCCTATCCGACGGTAAACTAGCAAGTTTCAGTTACAGAGTAACGTTAATAAAGAACTAACTAACCAGCACTTTACGTGACGGTGGTGAAAGAGGCCTTTAGTCCTATAAATAAAGGTAATTCAAAAAATCTCAAGATCAAACTCACATTAGAATGATCTATCAAATCTAACCCTAGTTCTAACCAAAGCGAGACAGCGCTATACTACATATAAGTAGAGATAGAGATGTCATCCACGTCGTGTGTACAGTAGCTGGCAGTTGGCAGGCACCTGGCGCGGTGACGTCACGAGCTAATTCCGGCGAGACGAGGTCGTGACCCGACGCCCTGCGCCCGCGCACCACGCACACACACGCAACGCACACCATCCAAAAACAAATATGAACTGGGACTTCTTACTGTATTATCCCGTTTTTATTTCTATGTAATATCAAAAGCATATCCCTGTAGAGCCCTTATTGGGTAAGCCCAAACACAGCACGTTATACCTTCGTGAAATTATTGTGTAACGGCATTCTGTATGCCACTGGAGTACAGATGAAATGATCATTTCTAGCACTTATTGCTGTCTTCTTACTCCATTATCCTGAGTTTATATCAACGTAACGTGAAAACCGTATCCGTGTACGGACCAAATGCGGCGTGTTACACCTTTGTGAAATGATCGTGTAACAGTATTCTGTATACCACTGGAGTACGGATAAAACGATCATTTCAAGAAGTTATTACTGTCTTCTTACTGCATTATGCTAAGTTTATGTCTAGGTTACTTCAAAGACACACCCCTGTCGAGCCTGAATTCACTAAGACCAAATGCTTCGCGTTACAACTTCGTGATATGATCGTGTAACGGTATCCTGTATGCACGGCTAAAACGATCATTTCACGAAGCTGTTACTATATTGTAACTACATTATCCTGAGTTTATTACTACGTAACTTCAAAACCATATTCCATACCATATCTCTATACCATATCCATTCATATCTCTATTACCATTATTTGCTTAGCCCAAACACATAACGTGACATGAAATGATCGTATAATGGTGTCTGTATGCTACTGGAGTATGGACAAAAGGATAATGTCAATAAGTTCTTGCTGCATTATCCTGAGTTTATATCTACATAATATGAAAAATGTATCCGTGTAGGGGCCCTGTAGAGACAAACCATATCCCTGTAGAGCCTTTACTCGCTAAGCCCAAATACGACGCGTTACACCTTCATGAAATGACCGTATAGTGGTGTTCTGTATGTTACTGAAGTACGATTTTATTGCTGTCCTTCTTACTATATTATCATCATATTATGCATTATGGTAACATTAAAACCGTGTATGTCTGTTACCCTTGTTCGCTAAGCCCAAACTTAGAGATGGGCAAAATGAAATCAGTTTAATGATTACAATTGTATTTTCTTATATTCAATCACGATTCCAGATTAAAAGTGTAATCGTAAACGTTGAAGATTACAAAATGTAATTGTAATCGTTAATTATTAATACACCACCACGCCTATATTCCCCAAGTTAATCGTTAATCTGATTACATTTTTCCCATCACCTCAACAGAGCGTGTTATACCTTCGTGAAATGATCGTGTATTTGTATTCTGTATGCCACTGAACTACCTACGGATAAAACGATTTCAAGAAATTGTTGATGTCTTCTTACTGCATTATCCTGAGTTTATATCTACATAACATAAAAATTATATCCCTGTAGAGCCATTATTGGGTAAGCCTAAACTCAGCACGTTACACTTTCGTAAAATGATTGTGATATTGTATTCTGTATGCCATTGGAGTACGGATAAAACGATCATTTCAAGAAAGTATTGCTGTCTTCTTACTTAATTATGCTAAGTTTTTGTCTAGGTAACATGAAAACTATATTTCTGCAGGGCCCTTATTTTTATTACGGATTGGTCCGAGCGATTAGCGACTGTTGGAAAGTGACGATGGGGCCGAAGATAGACTCGCTGACTCAGTAATAGCCTATTTACTCTAAAAAGACTGCGAATATGGAAGTTACACGGAGTTCCGAATCGATATCAGCATACCGATAGACCTGCTAGACCTGCAACCTCGTAAGGCAACTCCGTGCAACACGCCGGAACACAACTAGGTCGCTTGGTAACGAGCCACCGCCGTAGCCTACCAACAGCGAAGGTGCTCCGGGTTCAGCTATGCCCAGGGACCACGTGTAGGGAATCGACAGTAAATCCTACGGACGCAAGCAGCTTCGGCCCCTAATTCCCTTATTCGGTATGACCAAAAGCTACGACTTCGCGAAATGACCGTGTAATTGCGCGAAGCAATTGTATTCAGTGTGCCATGTCTTTAAACGATTGTTTGACGAAGTTGTCGAAACGCGCCCCGTTACGCGTTTAATTGGACCCCATTCGAGCAGGCCTTTGCGTAACGATGGGACAACAATGCCGCTACGTGTTGGATATATGTACCCGCACAAGCTTTCCAAAAAAACCAAAGGATCGCGTAACCCTTTGAAGAGATATTCTATAACAATAGTTGTTTAAGACGACGTCTGTAGCACGTAAATCACACATAATATTTTAATTCCCTAGTATACATAACAATCTTGATCCATTTTCATGTTCAACTTCCCTGCTCACTACTGCGATTGTTGGAGCAATAGCTAACATTTACTGTATCACTAACAGTTTCCCACGATTTAGCACCCGGTCGATAACAGCACCACCTACCGGGTCTAACACCTAGCTAAGCACCATCCAGGCGACCTCATAAGTACAAAAAAAATAATCGAAATCGGTCAATGCTTTAAGGAGGGGAAGAATTACGAACACACGCACATAGGAATTATATAATATATACGTATTCTATTGTAGGAATGTCAAATGTTTTGTCAAACTGGCCCGTGCTTTCGCGTTTCATGTCCATATTTCTGATCACTGTCACACGAGCTAACTAAGTGTAATCCAAGGGAGCATAGATACAACAATCTCTTTAGCAATATTTTTGTAATATTATTTTATCGTGACATAGGACTCGCTAGGCATAGGCTAAGGCATGCCCAGCAGAGTACTAACACGGGCTGATGATGAATGAATGATTTTATCGTGAGAAAGAGA
Source organism: Phalera bucephala (assembly GCA_905147815.2). Lineage (NCBI taxonomy): Eukaryota > Metazoa > Arthropoda > Insecta > Lepidoptera > Notodontidae > Phalera > Phalera bucephala. Next base: position 7,884,710 of record LR990621.1, on the reverse strand, counting down.
CTTAAATATATGCAAAGCTTCGTCTTTTACTCATAGAAAAGTATTTTTTCCCGTAGTAAAATTAAGAACCCCTTTATCACTACATATTATGAAAAAAGTTCCCTGCCGCGTCTGTCTTCTGTCTGAACGCGATAAACTCAATAACTACTGGACGGTTTTCATACAGTTTTCACCAATAAGTGCGAAGCTGGGGTAGGTCGCTAGTAAAAAATAAAAAAGAACGTTGTCCCACACTAGTAACCATTCTCAAGTTGTGATCATCCAGACAAAGATTGAGTACGTAATCCAGTGATTCGAACGGCCTTCGCTCAACTACGTAACCAAGCCGTCATCTTTTGATTTCATTAAAATCTTCATTTATTGATTTTATTAATCTCCTCTCATATAATACGAATCTTGGCAGGATTCCACGTGAACTAGCGATATGCTGCTATTTTGGGACAGCCGCTCCCAGGTCATGACCCAACCACGATCGGCTTTACCCTGTCCTCAATTCTTATTGCGTTCAAACTCTTTGTCCTTACTTTATGAATAATATTTTCATCCGGTTGGAATTGCAGTTTTAGCCGGTTGAACAATAGTAGAACACTCGACGTTTATTTATAAGGAACGGAGCTTAGCACGAAAAGATAGACATTAGCGTGACACTAGCGAGTGGATATGCCACCTTGTCTCGCTACAAATGTACAAATAAACATGAACGTGACAGCACGATTATTCGCTCGCGATAACGTTAGTTTTCGTGCTAAGCCTCAGAACTTAAATTTTAGCTTATACTTATTTTTCAAAACCTATGTGTGATTGTCACATGCAAACAAAACATGTAAACAAAAAAATGAGAGGAATCCTCCATGATGGCCCAAAAAAGTTCGAAAGGCACGTAAAATGATGACGACAGGCTTGCTCTCTTCACATTAGGGTCAAAAATGCTTCAGGTAAACAATTCACACCAATTATTTTAGTAATATAAAAGCCTTATTTCTGAAAAATCGCTTATATGTCATAATCACAAAAACAAACGTACAAAAACTGCCTTCATTGAATCATGCGGTAACGTAACAAAGAACAATGAAAAACAGGCGAAAGGTGTAAAGCAAAAAGATTACACTACACCTGCGCATTACCAGCCACCATCAGTTCGGCGACAACCAGCGGACATCGACAGCGGACAAAATGAAGACAAGAATCAAATTGGTTAGTTTTTTTTTTCATTCAACCTTTTTTTGTGTCTTTAGAAAATTAGGTCTCCTTTATTAACCTTTTAGGAATGTGTATTAAATATTTGCCTATTTTACCAATAACAGTGGCACAAAGGTTTACCTCAACCACTCCCACTTGATATATGCACATTTTGCCCACGATGTTACGTCCCAATCTACCTAATAGGTAGCCAACCTACTAAAATTTTAAAGGACACAACGCCAGGTTCTGTACTGACGCTAGTGGCGATTTTGGTTGACGAGTGTAATAACATTAAACCCAGGACTTCGAGATCACCACCTGCACCATGAGCCATTAGACCAAGGCAGTTAGTTAACTACACACCTTCAAATAATGTATTTCTTTTATTTGTTACAGATCCTGTCAACATTCGCAATTTACATACTTACACACGCATCTTCAAATTACTATGAACCAAACTCTTACTACCCTGGTCAGGATTATTACGACTACGAAGAGATGGATGAATACGACACAGAGCCACGGCACCATAGACACAGGAGTTACCATGCAGGAAAACATCATCATAACCAAGAATACATGCATGCAGACGACTGCACGGAACAAATGCAGTACTGCTCTTGTAACAAATGCGACAACCCCTCACCTTGCTGCCAAACATTCTGTGCTAGTTGCGCTTACATGTCTGCACAGTCCAACCTTGTGTTTGTACCATATCCTTACCCCTTAATGGCGTCTAACCCAGATCAAAACAATACAGAATTAGCTCTAAGATCAGGTGTGACTACAACTACCACTGAAAAATATACGACCGTTGCGAAAGTAAGCAATGATATCAGAAATGGTGAAGATCTAGAAATGGCAGTAGTAAAAGCACCGGTGAAGATTAAAGGTGGAAGCAGTAACAGATATATGCTGACTTCGTTAAGACGCACGAAGCCGACTTGGGTGCCTAAGTACGGCATTGTGCCTATACCGGACAATTTGGCGGAGAAACTGATGTCTCAATTGCGAGACGTCAGGGAGTTTAAGAGACCTCAATAGCTTAGATGGAAGAAAGGAAATTTGTAGAAACTGCCATTGTTGGTTATATAATGTCTTGCACAACAAACCTTAATTAGATTAGAACAATTTCTATTGGAATGAAGGTATAATCTCTCTTAAAAAATTAAATGCAACAAAGATACATGATAGCGAAAATAATACATCAAAACCAACTGCTAGGCCTCTACCTTCGGAAATGAGGTGAAAGAAGTGGGTTATACTCCATAAGGGCCCATTGCGCTTTGGTGGAGAAATAGCGAAACTCGCTTGCTTAGTATCAACAAATTAGTGAAGGCAAGCGAGAACTGGGAATGTTTGGAAATTTCGTTACCTTTTGTTTTCTTAAGCAAGCAGGCAAGCAATAATCCCTATAATTTTACCACGTTTTCATTAATTCGCTTTCTTCTCGAAGCGGTTGTCGATGGGTTAACCTTCAATATTAATGCATAAATAGTTTATTTTCATGCAGCATATATCCAATGCATGCGCCCGTAACGTTAGGCGTATTAAATCTTACAAGTTTTTTCATAGCTATATAATTTGCAATCACAAATTTCCAATACAATTTTTATGGGGTAATAAATTTGTATGAGACTAAAGGCAGTTATTAGGTATTTTATACTATTTACACGTAAAAGATCTGGCGTGATGATATAGATAAATAGATTATATTCTTTGGTCTGTTTTTAAATATTAGTATACTGAAAATTGTTTCTTTTTAATATATATAACATTTATTTTTATTGAACTATATTGTAACTATAAAAAGCGATTTATATTTTTTGATAAGAAATAAAATTGTATAAAATCTATTTTCTGTTGAATGTTTATTTTTACACGTGATCTTTTGAATATATTTTGATATGTAAAACTTTTGTTTCTTACAAAGATTGAGATATGAGATTTGTAAGTTTTGTTATGAAAATCTTTATTCTTTATAAGCTTTCCTAGGAATGAATCCACATTTGAATCATTCTGACATAGCACGATCACCCGTATAGTAACAAGAACATGACGTATCCTAAGTATGGATGCCCATTTTAGCTTAATCGTATCACGACCCGTATCATGTAGACAACCGCGTTCGTATATCCAATTAGCATATCAAATCTATAGTGTAAGATAGGACTTGTTGTTAGGCTGGATAAGGTGTGTCAGATGGGATAAGTATCACCACGATGATTCAAATGATCGCGTATCCTTTCACGCTTTAATCTAGGTATAATAATTCATTTCTAAGATATTTAATGACGCTATAGTTGTTGACCCACCTTAAATGTTCTATTGTTTATCGCAATACATTCAAGTCTAACGATAAGGAGTCAGACATATTTAAAACAAAACCAATTTCATAACATACTGACCAAATACTGACAAAGAAATGTATAAACAATTTTGTAGTGACAGCTATTTTGTGACAGCTATTGTAATTCATATCTCAAATCAGAATCATAATGTATTAAGATTTTACCGTAATAATCAATTGTCTTAATTGGCACCCGTACTCCGCAAATGTGTAATAACACAATCATTATTTCACAACCATTTCTACAGCATTTGCTGTACGATTTCAGATCTACAGCATTCCAATCCTATACTTTCTAGTCGAAAGCAGTGCACCGCGGAAAATGCATCGCCGCCTCGTGCCTGCACCAACATTTCCGCCAACTTCCCAGAACATGTATTACGAGTATTCCGAATCCACCGAGGAAGAGATCGGTCCACAGAATCACCGATACCTGAGGCCAACAGAAATGCAAGAGGAAGACTACGAGAAGTTATCAGCAAGAACCGCCAATCGGAAGAAAAAATGCAGATGCTCTTGTAAACAGTGCATGTACTCAGTTCGACCGTGCTGCCAAAGCACCTGTATGTCTTGCATGATGCAGCCATCAAACGTAGTATATGTTCCATTCCCTGTTCCATTCTTGACTCTAAACATAACTACTCCAGCACCACCTTCCACCACTACATGCAAACATACTTCAACTACATGCAAATCAACAACACACTCATGTAACCATGTAGCGCATATTCGTCATATTGACCCTTCCATACTTCGAAACCCGGAAGATAATGCTATAGCCGAAGTTACTCTACTAGACTACATAGAACCAAAATATGCTACTGCTAACGTAGATAATGATTCAAAAAATAATAGGCCTGTATATAATAGATTTCCTAAGTATGGTATAGTTCCTATACCAGATAATATGGCTTTGAGACTGATGCAACAGTTGAAAACTGCGAAAGAACTAAACAGGGCAGATAAGAGTCGTGCGTTTCGTTTGCGTAAAGTTAGATGGTAAGTTATTAAGTTAATTGATAAAGAGCATTAATAATTTGATTTCTTAATAATATATAGTAAAGACCGAATTTGCAAAATACGAATTTAGAAACTATAAAAATATTATAAACTGGTAGGTAATTTATTTTGTGTGTAAGTTAGTTTTAAGAAGTCCATGTAAGTTATTTTTTACCTAACCATTATTTAGGTTGTTGTCCCTATAGCGTTCTAATTGCAAAATTTGTATAGATACTTACAATTATATGTGTTAATACCTATCATTTCTTCTACTCCAATTAATTTCTAGGTATAATGAGACGAACTATAAGAGTGGAGGAAGCCAGAGAGGTATATAAGGAGGGAACCTGTTGTTACTCTGTACTCTCTGCTTACCCAAGGGATCTGGCGTGATAACATAGATAGATAGATAGAATTTCTATGTATATATTTTTCCTCATTCTCAAACATTGCTAAATAAATTCATAACTTTAAATTACTTAGTACCAAACAAAAAAGAATACCGTCACCCCTATATTCCCTATTCGAGGGTGGTAGAGAAGTATTGTACCCACATTTTGCCAACGAAGTTAAATCCCAATGTAATAAATGCCTATTGCCATTATACCGGGCCTGTTCCAGACTGCAAATTAAAGAATTTTTGTATATATTACAATAATATTTTATCGGACCCAGGATTCGAACTTAGGACCTCGCTGATCAAACCGAGGATATCGTGATTACCAGCCGCACCATGCGCCTTTAGACCAACAAGATAGTGGAACTATCGTCAAATTAGTAACAAACAGTGGAATCATTAACCTGTATTATCATAATTTATATATTTTATTAGATCATTCGAATCTAGTACATCGGGATAGTCAAATGCCCCGAATGTTTACCAAACACTTGTAGACTAAGACAAGACGGGTATTAATAAATTTTCACCTAAGTACTTTGTTTATTGCAGAATTTTATGATACGATAATATACGTATATGATAAGAACTTAAGACTCAAATTGACTCAGATGCAAGCTATGCCTATTACTAAAGAAAACGCTAATTACATATCAAAGGTATATATTGATCACTTTTAAGATTTCTTAGAAGCTTTCAAATGAAAATTTGTTTACACTTTAAGGTTGTTAATGTGTTGGTTGATTTTGCATCACAACAAATACAAACAGAATAAATAATCTACTTTAAGAAAAGAACTTTATATCTACTTACACACAAAATAAACTACTAATTAAACGCAATTACCAATTTCTTAATTATGTGTTACAGTGTAAGTACTTACATAGTAATTTTAAATTTACTCACAACAATATAAAATGCACAAAACCCATTTTTCTTCAAATACATCACACATTTTCAATTGTTTTCAGCACACACTTTTGAAACACACATTTTTTATCAATCACTGAAAAATCACACGCGCCGTCGTTCTACTCGATTCCTTGGTAGGAATATTCGATATATCTAATTAATAATCGATTTATAGTTGTTTAGACAATGGCCGGGACATGTTCAGCGTGGCTTGACCTTTCAGAAGGCGACGAGACTGCGCGAGAGTCGCGCGGGGTCACAAACGGTGTATTTTTAGAGTTTAAAGTTCAAAATACGACGGTTGAAGACGCGCGTGTGACCGGCGCGCAAGTTTCTCGCTTCCGGCAATGTAGATTCGTAACAGATATGGTATTGATATATAATTGAGATCTGTCTTTTCAGAAGGACTTATTTCCAGTTTTACAGATCTTTCAGGAAATGTTAAATACCAATGACAAAAGTATAGGGAAATAAATCATTCTACAATACGTCCGAAAGTAAGTACCTACGTACGTGTACGAATAGCTTTGATTTGTATAGCACTTTCTATGTCAATTTTCCATAATTCTGAGGAAAGGATTAGATTAATAACATGTTTAAATCGAATGGCATTTAAACATTTTCCGATATAAGAAACATACTCCGATAAATATAACTCCTTTTGAAAAGTTACTTCTCAATTGCGAGAATAACGGCCGGTTTCAATATTTTACTCAAGAAAATATTTGCCGACCACGGATAGAATTTTGATATATTTTGTATAGAAAATCTGTCAAAATCCTACTGACAGTAAATAAATCTATCCTTGAGGTAAATATTGATACCGGCCATAAGAGAATTTGTAAACTTTTTGAGCTTTAAAGCTTGGGGGCAACATTTTGATATTCTTATGGACTTCATAGAAGTTTTTTTTCCAATAACAAAATATTATAATTTGGGAACATCAAAACCATTTAAACTGACTATTTACTTAATACCTAGGTAGAGGAAGATGTTTTGAAATGACAATTTATCTAAAATTTGGACGACCGGTCATTATATGTTAAAGGTGTGCAAGTATACTTTTATATCAAACTGTGTATCCACTAATTAGAATGTAAACCTTTGTCTTGAGAAATAAATAAACCTTATTATTATTATTTTTACAGATTAAGTGTTTGTGCATAGCTAGTTTATATCCCTTCAAACTTTAGTAATTATTTACTTGAGAACAATTTCCATCTGTAGGTACTGCAATATTTAAAAGTTCCTTCTATACATATTTATAATGCATAAATACGCAAAAATCCTCAGTTAAAGCATACAAAATCATAGAAACATATACCAACACAATTACATCAAACTGATTGAATTTTAAATGTGAACGAAGTTAAGAATGTTTTAAAGAATTAGGCAAAGATTCCGCGCCAAATGTTCGCGTCATACCGAAGGAAATTAGCTGTCAGGGACCGTGCGCGCGCGCAGTAATGGCGACAGGTCACCGAGGGCTATTTTTGCACACCCATCCAGGGCGCCATCGGATTTAAGCACAATATCATTAAAAGCGAATGATATAGGTCATTATGAAATGGAATGTTTTAAATGTGCTACAGACATTACCATAGACCTAATTTGTGGGAAAGTTGCGAGATTTTTTTCCAAGAATATTTTCCTTTAGTAGCTGTTTAAAAAAAAATAAACACCGTCCCACCCATATTCCCCAAGCGGGGTTTGCTGAGTACACCCACATTTCGCCGACGATTTTAGGTCCCATGTAACGGGGGCGAGCCTATTACCATGTACCAGGCACAATTCCAGACTCCGGGCTCATACTGGGAATATTTCGTTAAAAAAACAACATTTGTCCGACCTAGGATTTGAACCCAGGACCTCGTGATCACAAAGCGATGCGCTTTGCCACTAGACCAACGAGCATCGTGATTTTTTAATCATCAGATAAAATGGTTCATTCCATTTTAATCGCATAGGTGATCAAGGGTAAAATACAACATAAACAGAGTAAAAAGTACAATAGTACTCGTAAGTACAAAGGTTTCGCCACATAGCCGACGCAGCGCGACGGGAGCGCGACGGTGGCGCGGCTTGGGGAGTTGTAATGTACTGAAATGTACGGGAGACGCCACACAGCGCAGCCCCGCTCGCCGGGACAGCAAACGTCACAACCAAGCGTAGCTGCGTGCTCCCGTTGCGCTCCGTCGGCTATTTGACCAAACCTTTAATGACATTTTGTAATACTTTGATCTCCGTGTTGTTCTTTGTTTTGCGTTTTGCTATCTGCAACTTTCTTTCTAAACTCTACTATTAATAAAACTTGTAATAGGCCTTCTCTTTTCATGATTTTACCTTAATTAAGTTGATGGCTAACTTCCATTGGATGATTGAAAAATTAACTCTTATAAATTTGAATCTAACCCCTGGAGTACACTGGCCTTCCTTGTTGGTCTAGTAGTACATAGTGTGGGTGATCACGAGTGATGGTGTGGGTGGTTTGGATGCTAGGTCGAAAAGTGTGACTTTTTATGTACAAAAAATTCTCAGTCGCAGTTCGGAGTCTGAAATTGTGCCCGGCATAATGGCAGTAGTATAGCTCCATTATATTAAGATCTAACTATCGTCACATATCTAGGTGTACACAGCACTCTTCTGCCACCCCCGCTTCTACTTTTTCTTCAGCCGAAACACGTCCACTGCAGGGAGCGCGACGGTGACGCTGCTTCGGGAGTTGTAATGTACTGAAATGTACGGGAGACGCCACCCAGCGCAGCCCCGCTCGGCGCGACGGCAAACGTCACGAACGAACGTAGCCGAGCACTTCCGTCGCACTCCGCCGGCTATTTGACTAAACCACTACCCCTAAGACTGCCACAACGACTGCCTTTGTGCTGTACGCCTTCTAACCGTGACCTTCACCAGATCATCGGAATACATATAGGTTTAGGAAATATACGTGCGTGACTGCCTTCGTCACTTATTACGAAGACCCTTGACTTGACTGTCAGATAAGAGACAGTCTATTTGATAATGGTAAGATAGTCTAGGTCATCGCCGATACCTTCATTCTCACATATTAATCATTCTTTCTGCAAGCGATTTTAGTATTTATAAAGCAACGACAGAGTTTAATAGTTTTCAGTCTCCAATAGGTACTTTTCTTTTTAAATTGATACTTTAATTCATAAAAATATCACCACTTTTTATACTAGTTTCTCATGGAAAAAGGGATAATGAGAATGACGTATCCGAATAAATGTCATGTTTTATCTTCAAACATTTTTATTCTTTATTGTACACGTATAATTATATACAAATATAATTCATGATGAAAGGAAATGCTCTATAATTTTCCTCTTAAAGACGTCTAGTGAGACACAATCGCATATAGAGTGTTGCAGTGAATTCCACTGCACGAACAGTAAACGAACCAGTATAAAGGCTATAAGTGTGACGGGGAGTGCGGAGTAGAAGGGAAGAAGATGTACCGGCAGGGCTTTCCCCTGGGGACTAGAAACTCAAAGCGTCCCCTAAGATAAGTTGGTGAATTAGGATTATGAAGAAGAGAATAAAGGAGTGAAGGAATGTGAGTATCTCGACAACGTCGAAAAGCCAACCACTTCAATCGCTTCCGAAATTCCGACACATGATCGTATTTTCGGAGCCCGAAAATCAAGCGTATGCACAAATTCTGTTCGTTCGAGTTTGTTGAGTAGCCCATCCGTCGCGTCCAGGAAACATACATCAGCATAGTCCAGAAGGGGAAGAAGAGGTTGAGCAAGGGTTATTTTAGTATGAAAAGGCAGGAACTTCTAGAGTCGCTTGAGAGACTGAAAAGAGCAATAAATTCTGCTTACCACTGCAACGTGAATATTCCACGAAAGATGACAAAAGACCCAGATTTTTAGCACTTTTGGAATAGATTATGGGTACTGAGTTGTAGAGTACTGGTGGAAAGACATCCTGATCCAAGTGGTTTGTGAATCCAATTTTATTCTTAAACTGCATAAAAAATACAAACTGGGCACTGACTGAGCAGGTGAGGGCAATGTCGTTTACTTTGCCCTCACCTACTCAGTCAGTCGACCGCTATCCCACTCGAACCCTTAATTCCTGTTAAAAAACCGCCAACCAAAGGAGCGCCGGCAGTAATGAAGAAAATTACATAGTTTACGCAATTTCTGCGCCCTTGCGTGCCTTGCGAGTTGGTAGAATAAAAACCACATATCGGGTGTTTTGGTCAAGATTTCCTCATGTTTGCTTTGATAAGGTTGTCAACTGTTATTTCTTTTTAATTTTAATACCTGATATAAATGTAGCCGTGGGTACTGGATACCTATTTTCATACCATTACTTAATAAGGCTTGCGCAGTAAGAATGAAAATGTGTCGCAATATTAAATCCGTAGGTAACTTAAATTTTATTGAAAACAAAATCAAACTAACTTAAAACTTAAGTACACCGTCAGGCCTATATACCCTAAGTGGAGTACCCGCCGCCGACTATGAACCTAGCCCCTGCCGCTACCGCCGCCGGTGACATGTTCTTACCGACCCACCGCTTACATCCCTTCTTCCGGTTTCGGATACAGACAGCACACAGAATCATTCACCGACCTCGCCGGCGATGTCATAGAATCCCTTGCCCGCCGACCGGTGCCAAGCACAACGGCGAGACACTTAGTATACACCCTTCCCCCATAGCAACTGCCCAAGCCGAGGCCGTTCCTCCTTGAGGCGCCCTTGAGCTAGTTGCCCCTCTGGCTCGATCGTAGTAATGCACGCTCGCCCTTTAGTCCGGTGAAGCTGTAAAGGCCTCGCGGCCAACAGCGTATATCACTCAAACATACATACCTAAGTGGAGTTGGCAGAGGTTTACCGTGTAATAATAGATCGTCATAATGGTGCAAGTTCCAAAATACACCTGACATAAACTACTTGGTTAAATAAGGGAGCGGCATTGCTAATCCAAAACATTAGGAGCGTTAACCAAGCTTCAAGTACAAGTCTGGTTTCAGGTACGCGGTTGGTTTTTTCTTTTGAAATTACATTAATGTTAAAGCGTAGCTTGTTCTGCCTGACGAGCTTGGGGTATTGTTGCTTAGTATACCCAATCCGGCCACCGTCTTTGGGGTTCTGGTTTGGTCATGCTCACAATGATGTCTTTGCTTGCGGTGGCTGTTTGGCACGGGTCAGTCCCTTCCCTCCAATATGGTCGAGGGGAGTGATGGTTGTTCCAGTAGTCATACTCGTGAACGGGTGCTGCTTGTGTGGACTGGTCCATCTGGAATCCTTTAGACACTCTTTATAAATAACTTCATTAGTCTCATATCTCGGTCGTACGGCATCACACTGGAGCTAGATCATAAACTATTTAATTGTAAACTTAACATTGTACCCACACAATATGATAAAAAAAATTGAAAGGAAACAAGAGAAAGAGAATTAAATAAAAAAAAGACAAGCCCGCGCGTGTTTCTTCGCCGGATCTTCTCAGTGGCGGCCGCGTTCCTTTTGGGTGGTAGATTTGTAGATAAATTAGATTTTAAAAAAATGACTATTTGTAAGCGCCCCGGCAGGGCTTATACAAAATAAATGATTTGAGTTTGAACAATTTCGCCTATATAATTTTGGTCTAATACTTACATTTCGTGATCACAATGTTGAGATGCTCTGTAGTTTAAGCCTCTTTATCTCCAGTCACGTAACCGGACGGAACGGCTTGACCACGTGACTATAAAACTAGCCTTAATATAAGTAACCAGTCGGTCGATGCAGTCGGTTTCTTGGCAGCGACTTCAAATATGTATTTTTTTTGCTTATTAGTTGACTTAGGTATCTTACTTTTGCGCTTTTTAAAGTCGGTTTTCCTTTATTGCAATGTTAAATATTATAAAATTTTAAGTGATGATTTAATTGATTTTGAAATTAATTATTACCACTACGACTACTACTGTATTATCACACCAAATCCCTTGCGGGGTAGGCAGAGAGTTCAGAGTTCCAACAGGTTCTTTCCTTACATACCTCTCTGGCATCCTCCACTCTCATAGTTAGTCTCATACGCGCTCGCCGGTTACGGAGACTCTTGACTTGTCCTTTAGATAAAGACTCGATCTATTTGGTCGTGGTAAGATAGTCTAGGTCTTCCCCGGTACCTTCACCCTTCCACTTTGCATTGTATACCTGTTTTGTCGTTCTTTCTTCTGACATTCTTTCTATATGCCCGAACCAACGGAGCATACACTTTCTCATCTTTCACCGATACTATCTTTCATACCCACTCGCTTTCTTATTACGCGGTTGAAAAGATTTACAAAGTCATACACTTATTAAAAAAATAAATATTAATACAAAATATTTATATATCCCACTGTAACTGTCCCACTGTTGGGCACGGGCCTCCTCTCAAACTGAGTGGGTTTAGGCCATAGTCCACCACGCTGGCCCAGTGCGGATTGGCGAACTTCACACACCTTCGAGAAACTCTTAGACATGCAGGTTTCCTCAGGATGTTTTCCTTCACCGTTAAAGCAAGTGATAGTTAAATGTGTGCTTGCTGTGTGGTGCCGGCAGAGCAGAATAGCACCACCCCATATCTTCCCGTGGGTATCGTAAAAGGCGATTAAGGGAGTGTGAGAAAATACTGACTCCTTGTATCTTTCTAACCGTGATACTGCTCCGTCTGTCCGAGTCCTTCTCCGGTCGTAACGGTCTCCGTTCCACTGGGCCCAGAAGGATAAGGATAAGTATGTGCACCTGTGTCTCGCGCGTATACTTGTGCACCTTAATATTTCCTGCGCATCTGACCGCTTCCGTTACTGGACTCCGTGTACGCAAAAGTCCTGTGGCGATGGGTAAAAGTAGAGAGGTCTAGCCTGATGGAAACTAGGCTTTGTCTGATATCTGCACGCAGGCGGTCCCGGGGGCGTGAGAACACGCCATGGTCGTTTCCGCGCTGCACATTTGGGACGACAGCACGGGCTCGGCAGCACTTGGGATGTCAAAGCAGCCCTGTTTAGGGAGACACTGCTTTTCCCGCTCAGCTGGGGAGGGGGCCAGAAAAGGTGCCCTAAAACAATGCTCGTCCCTACATGGCAGATGGTAGTAACCACGGCTATCATCGCATCATTCAAATCGTGGTCGACGCCGCAAAGGAAATTTAAAAAGAACACCTGTTATGACATTCGGCACGTGGAACGTGAGAACGCTTCTTGATCGAGATGTCAACGCCTGCCCTGAACGTAAGACCGCCATAGTAGCTCGGGAACTTCATCGCTATAACGTGGATGTGGCTGCTCTCAGCGAAACACATCTCCCCGATGAAGTAGAGCTGGTGGAAGTAGGTGGTGGCTACACTTTCTTCTGGAAAGGTACCGCTGCCTCCGAAACTCGACGATCAGGTTTTGCCATCAAGAATCACTTAGCAAAGCGTTTAGGAGTACCCTGTACATATCTCAGACCGCGTAACCACACTGCGCCTTCACCTGGACAAAGACAACTACCTTAATGTCATCAGCGTCTACGCTCCAACGTTAGACAAGTCTGATGACATCAAGGAAAAGTTCTATGAGGAAGTGACACATTGCCTCGATAGCTTCAACGCCAGGGAGCAGGTTTTATTGCTGGGCGATTTCAATGCCAGGGTTGGACGGGACTATGAGGCTTGGCCTAGAGTTCTGGGTAGACATGGAGTTGGCAACATGAACAGCAATGGTCAGTTGCTGCTCAGTCTTTGTGCTCAATACGGTCTGGCAATTACGAACACTATGTTTAGACTTGCCGCCAAGTACAAGACAACATGGATGCACCCAAGATCTAAGCATTGGCATTTGATTGACTATGCAATCGTGAGACAAAAAGATTTCAGCCAAGTACAGGTCACCCGCGTCATGCGTGGTGCGCACTGCTGGTCTGACCACCGACTTATTGTCACTAAGCTACGAATCCGCCTCCGTCGCCCGCGTAGATCTCTTATAAAAAAGCTTGCTTCTTTGAACTTGGATAAGCTAGAAGATATCGCGGTCAGGGAGAAATACGCTGAAGCCCTGTCTGAAAAGCTGATGCCAGCTAATGAGGTAGGTGATGTTGATGCTGCCTGGGGAACTATGTCATCTCATATCATGGATACCGCTTCAACTGTACTGGGTAAAAAAATCCGTCGCAACGAAGACTGGTTTGATGGAAATGATGAAACCCTGCAGGCAGCATTCGACAAACACCGAGATCTCCTGCGACAGCACAAAAGGCAGAGAGGAAGCGTTGCGGTTGTTAAAGCTAGTGACCTCGAATTGCGCAAGCTGTCTCGACATATGAAAGACAAGTGGTGGCAGGACAAAGCTAGTCACATGCAATGGCTCATTGAGACAAACCAGCTGGGTGAGTTCTACAGTGAGGTACGTAAGCTGATCGGTTCATCCTACCAAGCTCGAGTGCCTTTAAGGTCTCTAGACGTTAGTCACATGTTGACAAGCAAGGATGATATACTAAAGCGCTGGGCAGAGCACTTCAACATTCTGCTAAATGTGGATCGATCAGCTGATCTGCAAAGTATCGGTTTAATGCCTCAGCTCCCTCTTGCCTTTGAGCTGGACGAGACTCTATTGCGTGACGAGGTTGTTACTGCCATCAGACAGCAAACAACAAACGGGCGGCTGGCAATGACCTTATACCGGGAGAGCTGATAAGATACGGCGAAGGAGGCAGGAGTTGCACACGTTAGTGTGGGAACTATTTGTTCGCATGTGGGAGGAGGAGCGCGTTCCGGATACCTTTAAAGTATCGCGCATAAGTGCTCTTTACAAGCACAAGGGTGACCAATCTGACTGCAACTCCTACCGCGGTATTTCGCTCCTTTCAGCCCCCGGAAAGGTCGGTTACTAGAGTTCTCTTAAACCGCCTAAAGAACTTGTCTGAAAAGATTCTGCCTGAAACCCAGTTTGGCTTCCAACCGGACCGAGGGACATGCGAAGCTATATTCTCTGTGCGTCAACTGCAAGAAAAGAGCAGGGAACAGGGCTGTCAGCTGTACCTTTGCTTTGTTGACCTGGAGAAGGCTTTCGACAGTGTGCCTCGGGAAGCTCTATGGTTGGTGCTAGGTAAGCTCGGGTGCACGGAAAAGTTTGTGAGACTTCTTAGACTCCTGCATGACGATATGCAATGCTGCGTTGCCGTAGACGGTGAACAGACAGACTTCTTCCCCGTTACCTGTGGGGTGAAGCAAGGTTGTGTCTTAGCGCCTACTCTGTTCGCCTTATACTTTGCGGTGGTAGTTAGAGAGGTCTTACACACTGTTTCTCAGGGAGTCCGCATCCGTTTCCGCACAGACGGCAGCCTTTTCAACTTGGCTAGACTTAAGGCTCGCACTAAAGTCTCTTACGGACTGATCACTGAGATCATGTATGCTGATGACTTGTGCTTCCTATCAGAATCCCTAGACGGCCTGCAACAGCTGATGTCCGCATTCCACCAAGCCTGCCGTAAGTTCGGCCTAAAGATCAGTGTCAATAAGACGGAGGTGATGTCCCTGGACATACACGGTCACGAGACACTGACCATAAAACTTGGTGAGGATGTGCTAAAGCAGGTGGATAGATTTCGCTATCTGGGGAACACTGTAACATCCAAGTGTGACCTTGATGCTGAGATCAATAGCAGGGTGGGTACCGCAGCTGCGGCATTCGGCAAGTTATGTACCAAGGTCTTCTGCTCGCATAACCTTAAGTTGCCTACTAAGATATTGGTGTATATGGCAATCGTGCTGCCAATCCTCCTATACTCCTCTGAGACATGGTGTGTATACCGCCGCCACATTCGCACTCTGGATCGCTTCCACCTTAAATGCCTCCGTACCATCATGAGGATCAGATGGTCCGATAGAGTGCGAAATACCGAAGTTCTGCGACGAGCCAATGTTGGTGGCATTGAGGCCTATTTAATGCGTCGACAGCTTCGGTGGTGCGGTCACGTATCTCGTATGGCGGAGGAAAGAGTGGCGAAGCGCATCTTCTACTCTGAACTGGAGAAGGGCAAGCGGAATCATGACGGTCCCCTCCTCCGGTACAAGGATGTCCAAAAGCGACATATGAAGAGATGCAACATAGAGCCCTCGCATTGGGAACGTTTGGCAGCACAGCAGCCAGAATGGCGCAGGATGGTGAACAGCCAAGTACACGAGTTCGAGGCTCAGCGTAAAGCTGACCTTGACGCCAAACGCAATCAGTTAAAGGCTCGCCCACCTGCTGCCATATCATACAATTATGAGAACGGCGTACACACGTGCCCTCAGTGTGCACGCAGTTTCGCCGCGAAGATAGGCTACATAAGCCATCTTCGAGCGCATCAGCGGCATTACTTCGACTAGGGTTCAAAGTGGTCGCCATGGCCGAAATCGGTCGGATCAATCATCAGTTAAATTTTAATACGCACATACCTTCGAAAAGACAGAGGTGCGTGCCTGGGTTTGAACCCGAGACCTCTGACTTTGCAGTCCAATGGTCTAACCACTAGGCTATCACTGCTTTCTTATTAAAATATTTATACAAATTAATATTTATATATCTTTATTATATTGTATAGTAAAGTACCTTCAGGAATTTCTCATAGATACATTATTAAATTATCAATAAAGCCCATATAAATTTCATCCCCTATTGTTACACCTATAGTAGTATTTTTTCTTCAAATTTAAATAGGACTAAATGGAAGCATATCCTCTCAAACAAAAAGAATTTCCCAAATCGGTTCATAAATGACGGAGATCTGAAGTAAGAAACATAAAAAGAATAACAGTGCCCACAAGTTTTAGAATGGAGCAAGACCTGATTATACCTACTGCTCACCCTTGCTCGGCCCTAATATACCTACTTATATACCACTTGTGCCTGCAAGCATGGAATTTGGAACTTGGGAGATCTTTTTTTTATTATTTAGGTTATCCAACCCATCTTACCTAATGAAATGAGACCATGAAGCAGAAGATGTAGCTCACTGTCTCACTAATAGCCTATTCCCTCTGAAATGGGCTAAGGAGACGCAAGTTACTCCGAGTTCCGAATCGTTAAGATCGGACAAGACAATCCTCCCAGCAAAATGCTGAGCACGACCGGGTCGCTTGGCAGCATGAGTTTAGAAGAATGGTGACAAACCTCGCTTTCGGCCTCGGTCTCCATACATAAAGATGCTAATCGTTTAGCACTACTCTGGGACCACATGTACGGGTTCGAGAGTGAACGAAGAAGAAGTGACGCGAGCAGCTTTGGCCTTCGTAATCGAGAATATCTTACGTCTTTGTCTAGTTTATCCATGGGAAACAACCATACTCGTCGATAGTGCACTATCTGCGCTCCTTCCGGTACTTTCAGTAACATGTTTAATGAATTTTTTTTTCCTTATTCTTTACCACTGAGGGACTTACTGGCACTTAGTGTCTGGGACGGCTGCTCCGTTGGTCCGGCTGGCGATATTTCCTTTTGTTATTTAAAAACATATTCCAAGACAATAAATTATTTCCATGTCTTGGGTGCGTTTAGAAATATGAAATAAACGTAAACACCCAGAGTGGAACAAACATTTTATGGGTCACAAATATTTGTCCTATGCGGAGATCGAACCCGCAGCTAATCAGTGTACTGATTCCAGTGCGCCGGGCGGTGTACGCGTTATCCTACTATTCAAAAAAACTTTTCCTTTGAGAGGCTCGTAGCGCTTTGCAATCGCCGTGTTTTAGCAATCACGAAGGTTAAGCAGCGTTCGACTCATTCAGTCAGAGATGGGTGACCGTGAGTAGCATTTTCATGTTAGAGCGTCTCCATGCTTCAGAAGCCTCGCTCAGTCGATGGGCCCGGCTACCACTTATGGCCGGTTTCAATACTCAACTCAAGGATATATTTGTCAGTAGATTTTTGCCCGATTTTCCACACAAAATATGTCAAAATTCTATCCGTAGTAGGCAAATCTATACTTTTCGTTAGTGTGGTAGTCGCTTAGCCAAATTGGAAGCTTTATAGGCTTGATAAGTTCCAACAGGCGGCCACAGTTGACCACAAACCTGCCTTCACCAATACATACGTCAGGGTGGTGGGGTTTTTGACCTTATCTCTGTTATCTTGATTTGTGAAAGTAGGCATTTTCCTAGCAGTGGGATAGATCGATTGATTCCTTAGGAGAAATACAGATAAAAAGTGGTATTTGGTTTATAAGTAAAACTAAAGACCAACTTAAAAATAAATTTATTACTTAATTCATAAGAAGTACACAGCCGTTTTTAACATTTTATAGACTTTTCCATCTTAATATTACAATTTACGATAGCTTACGAGTATCTGATTAAAAACATGGCAACTACATAAATAAATAACAATATGTTTATAACAAATAATAATTAATAAATTCATATAAAGTATTATATATTAATAAAGAAAATAAACGCCGCCACACTACAGAAAACAAACATCTTAGTAGTTAGCGGTTCAAACAAGAATCACGCAGACACGCGCTTTACGCCGCTTCCCGGGCAGTCATTTTATATTGTAGGAGCAATCAATTGGAATTGCAATACGTCTAAGGTACTTCGAAAAAACAATCACTTTTGGTCGTCAAACGCCTCAGTCCCTCCCGTGACCATGGGTGCTGTAGACCACTCGAAACATCAGGAACTTATAAACCAAAAATAAACTGCGATAAAATCCGAAATACTTTCATTGCAGTTAAATTTTTGCAAGACCTACTATCTTACCATGACCAAATAGGCAGTCTTATCTGAAGGACAAGTCAAGAGTCTCCGTAACCGGCGAGCGTGTGAGAGACGAACTATGACAGTGGAGGAAGTCAGAGAGGTTTGTAAGGAAAGATCCTGTTGGAACTCTCTGCCTACCCCGCAAGGGATCTGGCGTGATTATATAGATAGAATTTAATTTTTTCCACATTCATATTTTCTTAACTCTGCCGGAAAGTCTCATGAGGTACTACCAGCTAATTATAGCCGAGAAGCCGCGTACAGCGCTATTCTGTGTATATGATTCTTATCCTAAGAAGCTCAACTATTCACGTTTGTTATCTGTAGTCGCGATTACATTTCCCAAGCAGGCCCACCAACATTTCGCCAACAATGTTAAGTCCCGATGTAATAGGGAGCGAATCTATTGCCAATATACCGGATAAAATTCCAGACTCCGGACGAATTGACGGACGATTTGGTGCAGTGGTTAAGAGCTTAAGCCGCTCCGCTCACTGGATCGAAGAGTCGCGGGTTCGATTCCCGCACGGGACAAACCTTTGTGTGACCCACAAATATTTGTTTCGGTCTGGGTGTTTGTGTATGTGAATTGTCATGTTTGTAAACGCACCCACGACACAGGAAAAAATCCTAGTGTGGGGCTACGATTTTATAAAATTACAAATTACAATTACACCGGCTTGCTACTGAGAATTATTAATAGAAAAATCCCAATTATAGTTTCGACCTACAAATTGAACGCAAGATCTTACCACCATGCCCCACTATACGAATATGTTTATAAAAATAATATATATTAATATTCACGTGATCTATTACAATATATATTAAAGATATACTGCTGAAAAGTAAACAACTGCTTCGAGGCCACGTTTTTATCTTAGAATACGAGAAAAAAATAAAAGAATCATCCAATCTCAATACAGATTGTAGCTAGAAGTCGAGTCTCCCACATTGCAAGTGGGGATTGGTCCACAACGTTCTGTAAACATCCATACCACGTTGAATACACCGGTTCTCGACCGACCAGAATGTTTAGTGAATATGTTAGTTCTATCATTACACATATCGTTACATTTTCATTACATATGTGTAACGATATACGTAATAAACTAACTCACAACTGAACATTTACTTTAATCTTAACTTTCAATTTTTTTTGTTTTCTCAACTAATAATGAGATTCTTCCAAAAACAGAATACCGTACCAAGAAGACAGCTAATACAATCTCAGAAGTACACCTTATATAATAATTGACGACTACTTACATACAAATATCAGTTAAAAATTTAATCATAAAATCCAAAACGCAAAACCAACATATCGGAACTAAGTCCCGTAAATACTTAAAAGTATCCGCACTTTCTTGTACTCAATGTAACATCACAATTTATCCTTATCCGCGTATTAATTTAGTTTTAAATGCACTAAAATACACTATTTTAATAGACAATCATCGTGCATACGAAGATCGCAGAGTCAACAACCAATCAGCGTCAAACGCACAGATAATACAACCAATAGGAATTTAATTTGGATCTTATGATTATCACTATTGGTCGACTAGCATTTTCAAATTTTACTATAAAATATATGTCAAAAACTTATGTTCTCACAAAACTAACTTGTCTAAATTCTTTTCTATTTTAAGTCCTATGTCAACGTGCTGAGGTGCACTTTCAAATGCTCGAAAAATTTGTTCTAGCAAATGTCATAGGTAGTTTCACTTGGTCTGCAGAGTCAGGGCACTTATCAGTTCCTGGAAGTCAGTAACGTACCAGGCAGCTCGCTTTCTCACTTCCTCGCGAATTACATTCCCTCCAAAACCTAAGAAGAGAAAGGAATAAATGATTAATACCCATTTAATAGATTTTATATTTGCATGGTCCCTATTTTTAACCGACTTCAAAAAGGAGGAGGTTCTATGTTCGGTTGTATGTATGGTTTTTTTTTGTGTATGTTCACCGATATTTCCGTCAGTTGTGGACCGATTTTGATGATTCTTTTTGCATTGGGTTCAGTATAGCTCCAAGGTGGTTCCATTTTAATTTCATTGGTATTGAACCTTGGACTTTGAAGATACACCAGGGAACTCCTTAATGACAAACAATAGGAATGTGCAAATTGAGACAATATGGGTGTTACGTCAATCCTATAGGTAACCTACTATAGAACTAAGCAGAATGTTAACCGACTTCAAAAATGGAGGAGGTTCATAATTCGTCTGTGTCTTTTTATAACTTATTTGCTTATAAACCGATTTGGATGATTCATTTTCAGCTGGATTCAATATAGTTTCAAGGTGGTCCCATTTTAATTTCATCAGTATTGCACCTTGGACTTTAAAGATACACCGGGGAACTCCTTAACGACAAACAATACGAATAGGTAGATTGAGATATTATGGGTATTACGTCAATCCTATAGGTACCCTACTATAGAACTAAGCAGAATGTTAACCGACTTCAAAAAAGGAGGAGGTTCATAATTCGTCTGTATTTTTTTTTGTAATTTCCTTGCTTATAAACTGATTTTGATGATTTTTTTTGCATTAGGTTCAGCATAGCTCCGTGCTGGTCGAATTTAAATTTTATTAATATTAGCAAATAGCTTTGAAGATACACGGAGGGTTTCCTATACGGAAAACAGCATGAATGTGAAAATTCAGTTATGAGTTTTATATTAATCTTGTAGGTACCTCACTGTATAAATAAGTAGGATAATATAAAGGAGGTATATAAATGATAATAATAAATTCACTCATCACCAAAAATTGTAAAATAAAAAACTTTTTAAAAAAAGGGAAACCGACTTCAAAAAACAAAAACTAAATATTTGAAGTCTGTGCCAAGTAACCGACTGCACCAACTAGCACCGACTTCAAATATTTATTTTTTGCGTTTTGAAGTCGGTTTCCCTATTTTTAAAAAGTTCTTTTTCGTAATTACGGTGTCTATTAAAAACTTTGAGCAAGTTGAATTTCCTTGCGATGTTTACCCTAATGCTTCCCTCCGCCTATGACGGAGACTTTATACAGAAGCAGGCGTTAATTGAGATGATAGTGTTATTTTTTTTTTTTTTTTTTTTAATTTTTTAACATCTTTTAAAGGATATTTGACGTAGACTTTAACATTAACGGTAACGCAGGAGCATAATAAACAAGTTACAGTGAGTAACTTCCAAGCACGTTAAGCCGTCACAGTTCATAAATTCATGCGGTAGTCGTTAAGCCAAGTTAGTAGCCGTATGGGCGGCTTAATAAATTTCAACAATCCGTACCAACTGAGTCCATACCACCAATCCACACTAGGTGGAGATGACCTATTATGATGGACAGGTCGTCTCTTACTTCGTAATGTGAGAGAACGCCCATATTATAATACTTAAAACGATTAAAAACATACCGTTCTTCCAGTGACATCGAAGTCGATATCTTTTTGACTCCTATTTTTTTTAATAATAATAATAACTTTTATTACCAAAACAGGGTGAACAGTTGCTTCGTTATAATTATAACTAAAGTTACATAGTATCTTAAATTTAAAGCAAAGTGATGTGTGTCTGTACCTGAACTAGGAGAAATCCTGTATCTCAGATAAAATTATGAGATAAAATAGCAAACTATTATGCAAGAGTAACAATAAAAATTAAATCTAAAGCCTGTTTGTGTGTGTTTGTGTATAAATTAGGCGATACATAAAAAGAATCGAAGAATAATACATAAAAAGAATCGAAGGAGTCTTGTCAACGAGTAGCAAATAAATTTAAATCCTATCAAGAACGTCCCTCCCATTTGGATTACACTCGCTGGAGAAACGTAGAAAATATTTAGATCTAGTTTTTTCTAAATAAATTATGCACTGGCTATAAATATAAAAAAGTAAAGAAACTAAACACAGTCAGGCCTACATTCCCCAAGCTGGCAGAGGTGTACTGGGTACACCTATTTGGCAGAGGTGTACTGGGTACACCTATTTATGGTCAACGCTATTAGGTCTCAATGTGAAGGTCAAATATAGACACCGGACTGATAATTAAAATTCTCCTGAAAATGAAAATAAAAGATAATCACCAATGAAGCCATCAGCTGGTGGGCTCGCCTCCGCGTCCGTAGCCCCATCACCAATGATTATCAGCCTCTGGTAGCCGTGCTGTTCCTTCAGCCTTCTGACCACCAGACCCTTGCCTCCAGACCTTGACGTCGGCTCGTTTTCATCGAAACCGGCGTACTCACCTGAAAAAAAGATGCTTTGTAGCAAAATAATCCTTTTTCAATCTATACTAATATCATAAAAAGGAAAAAATATGGAATAAATGTGAAACTACCGAACCGATTTTAATAATTCTCTCACCGTTAGAAAGCCATTATCTAGAAGTAACATAGACCCGGTAACATAGTTAGAGCTTTTGCGTGCGTAGCCGCGGAAACATAATGCTAGTAGGAAATATAATGAAAACTTTGCCAAGTGGAAGACAAGAAGTCATAAAAAAGCGCAATTGGAATTAGTATCGATAAAACTTGTAGTAACAGTAATTAGTTTGATATTCCGTTTACCAAACTAGTAACGACATTTCTATGCAGAAGTAATAGACGATTGTTTATTATAAGAGTTATTTCGCAAAATATCTCCTGTCTTTTGAGAATATACTTGTATGTTTTATAGGTACTTTATTGCAAAAAGAAATAC
Organism: Phalera bucephala; assembly: GCA_905147815.2. Classification (NCBI taxonomy): domain Eukaryota; kingdom Metazoa; phylum Arthropoda; class Insecta; order Lepidoptera; family Notodontidae; genus Phalera; species Phalera bucephala. The sequence goes on along the minus strand of LR990621.1, from coordinate 7,861,455 downwards.
TTATTGAGGAGAAAACTTATAATTTAGATAATTTTAACCCGTTTATCCTCTGACCTACTCATTAAGTACTGTGTTACCGCGTAGACCGCGAATATAATAATATTTATATTTAATAATATTTATAGTAAGTGTAAGAAGAAAAATAGGTAAGATTGAAAAAAACAACAAAACAATTATATTTACACAGATAATATAATTGCGTGCGTAAATGAGACCATTTACAATACAAAAACATCATGTCATCATACTGGCCCAGTTGCCGGGAACACGGAACGCAAGAGGGCGGAGCCGCCCGTCAGCGCAGCGCACGCGTTCGCTGCGTGCGCGCGCTCCTATCGCCATGTTGCGAACGAGTGACTCAGAAAATATTGAATACCGTATTTATTTCATTAATATCTTTGATTGGACGTTGTTTAATAAAACTGACTGTAAACCATACTGATACATGCATAATTAAAAAAAAATTAGGGCGATCTCAAAATGATGAAAATAAATATAGCTTTTTTATACCTAGCTGTACCCGCAACTTCATTAGCGTTATTTTTAGGCGTGTATTTTACAGCCATACGTTTTTTTTGAGGTTGCCTATGTTCTTCCCCTGGATAAAATCTATTTCCTTGCCGAATTTGACCAAAATTTTAAGCGATTTCAGCGTGAAAAGGTATCAGAAAAACAGACAAAGTTACTTTCAGAATTTATAATATTATAATGGAGAATGGATAGTGTGGATTTTATGGCATTACTAGTACCTGCCCGCGTTAACTTTAGACAGGAACCTAAGATTTTTTCGGGATATGCTAATCTAGGTAATAAACTATCTATGTGCCAACTTTCATCCAAATCCGTTTGGCTGTTTTTATGTGATTGAGTCACAAACATTCACCATACAAACTTTAACATTTATAATATTAGTAGGACAAATTCATTTGACTATTATTTTGTAATGTAGGCACCTAAGTATGTTAAAAAAAAATATCTAAACCTCCTCCTTATTTCGAAATCCGTGTTTCGCTTTTTCGATAGATAGAGATATTGAAAATATGTCTATCGTAATAATGAACAATAAAAAAAAATGGGGAATTTTAACGTGTGCTTATGTCACCGTTAACGTTTCATCATTTTCTGCAATCGATCTCCGAAGTTGACTACATAATATTTAATTTCACACAAGGTCTACGTCGAGGTCTGAGGAAGGTTTACGAAGCAGTGATAGCCTAGTGGTTAGACCGTTGGACCGCAAAGTCAGAGGTCTCGGATTCAAACCCAGGCACCTCTGTCTTTTCGAACGCATGTGCGTATAAAAAAAACTATCACTTGCTTATCACGGTGAAGGGAAACATCGTGAGGAAACCTACATACCTAAGAATTTCTTAAAGGTGTGTGAAGTGCGCCAACCCGCACTGGGCCAGCGTGGTGGACTATGGTCTCAACCCTCTCAGTTTGAGAGGAGGCCCGTTCTTAACAGGGCTAATATTATTATTATTAAGGTCTAAATGTAGTTTTTCTAACGAAAAATTCCCAGTATGAGTCCGGAGTCTGGAATTGTCCGGTATATGGCAATAGGCTCGCCCCCTATTACATATAGGACCTAACATCGTCGGCGAAACGTGGGTCTACTCAGTACACCTCTGCCACCCCCTCTGGGGAATATAGGCGTGACGGTGTTTTTTTTTATTAAGGTCTACGTGTTTGACCCGAGCCTTCTAAAGGCCTAGGCAAAACCCTTGATTCTCAAAGTCGTCTAAGTTCTGCGTTATAAACTTAATCCAACTAATATTATAAATGTAAAAGTTTGTATGTTTAGATGTGTGTTACTCCATCACGCAAAAACTGCTGTCACACAGTGGATTAATTAATAATATCAGCCTATACTGCCCACTGCTGGACAAAGGCCTTCTCTCACAAATCGAGGTGAGAGAGATTAGGTCATACTCCACTACGCGGACCCAGTGCGGATTGGTGGAGACAGGTTTGTGGCCACCTGCTGTTGGAACTTATCGAGCCGCCTTTAAGGCTTCCAACTCGGCTTAACGACTACCACACTAAGTGGTAGCCGGGACCATCGGCTTAACGTGCCTTCCGAAGCACGGAGACGCTCGAATATGAAAATGCCACAAACGGTCACCCATCTCGGGACAACCGAGTTGAACGCTGCTTAACCTTGGTAATCGGTAAGAACACCGCGGTCGCACAGCGCTACGAGCGCTATAATACATAGGATAAATGTAAGGTTCGTCTAAATGCAACGCGGGCGAAGTCGCGTGCAGAAACTAGTAATAAGTATAAGTGCGAAGTATCTATCTGTATATAATATGTTTTATGAGTGCACGTGATTATATGTTTACAGAAATGTCGAGTGATCCACAGACCACACCCATTAGTAATGAACTTGAGTGAATAATATTTTATATCATGACAGCGACATGGCAGTCATAATACATAATTATAGCCTTAAAGAAAAAAAAACTATCACGCCTATATTCTTCAACCGGGAGCACAGGTGTGCCGTGTACACCCACATTTCGGTGACGATGTTATAATAAGCCAGCTTTTCTATTACACCGAGTGCAATTCCAAAGTCCCGACTATTACTAGGCATTTTTCGATAGTCTCCGTAACCGGCGAGCGTGTATAAGACGAACTATGAGAGTGGAGGAAGCCAGAGTAAAGAAAGAACCTTTTAAAACTCTGTACTCTCTGCCTACCCCGCAAGGGATCTGGCGTGATGATATAGATAGATAAATTGTCTGACCTGTCTGAAGATTCGAATCCAGAACCTCGTGATTGTTAACCACACCTTATAGTAGCGACTAGACCAACGACAGTTTAAATTGTTTAATAAGCCAAAGGGACATACAAAACTCGTAATTACAGAGCGAAACATCATTCACCAATGTAGCAAAATCTGAAAGTTAAATGGATATGATTCTACTATTTATTTCTAACTACTTTTTTATACTTACCATGCTGTTGTACACAAATCACGTTTACGGGTAAAACTACATTGGGTGTTATAGCAAGGCGAGCTCTCTCTTTAGCAATGAGTAAGATTCCTTACAGTCGGGTATAAGTTTCTAGTAAAAAAAGGCATATCAAGATATATGCCGGGCTCATCGTTAGCAGTTGAAAGCAGCCGAAAGCCGGTAGCTAAGCTTCCTATTCTAAATCTGCTTACGATATAGATTTGGACAGTAACAATACATAACTTGCATATGAAGATAGGCATATGACGGGGTATGTTTTATCTCTTTCTGTAAAAAAGTCTCTCTTTCTGTCCGAAAGATGAAATAATAATGAGTGGCTTTTACGGTAGCTAGATGGATCCTGTCCTTTTTTGGAGGGACTTTTACACAGTCCCACTGTTGGATAAATCATATTAAGGCCATCTCATAAACTAAGGTGACTTTCCAGGTCACACTAAAAAATCAAAATAAGAGAGATTAGGTTATAATCCAATTCACCCCGGGGACACCCCTATAAGGCATCCAAGCTGGCTGAACGGCTTCACGTGTGCCTCAAAACATAAAGACACTCGAAAACGTAATTGCCATAAACAGTCACCCATCTCAAACCAACCGCGCCGTACATTGCCTAATCTTGGTGATCGCTAAGAACAGCGCGAACATGCAGGGCTACGAGTGCCCACATACAAAATACATACTATACATTTAATATATGTTGCAAGTCAACAAATCGATTATAAATCTAAAAATAGCACTAACAATAATTTTTAATACATTACCAGTGCCATAAACAACTTGGTGTCACGTTGCTCGGACACGGCAATAACCTCAGAGCGCAAACAAAAAGGATCCCTATGGTTTGGTAATAAAGTGCAAATAATATCCTAGTATTATCTGTTAGAGAGTATCTGACTGTTGACTCCTGTCTCTGGCCCGAGGCCGTGAATGTTACATCAGGCTGTATCACTCGTAGCTGTCGTGCCCCCCTCAATGTTATGTACTTATTTTGAATTACGCGCATACATTAATTATCACTTTAGCGATAAACATCGTTAAACTTACAGACATCGTGTGCTCCACATCTTTGTACCTATTAAGACTGCCATAACTACCTCGCAAGGGATCTGGCGTAATGATATAGATAAAATGAATACCACTACCATAAGAGCAACTCAAGAATCCCGGTAACCGGCGAGCGTGTATGAAACATAGTGTGAGAATGGAGGAGATGTCTGTAAGGAAAGATCCTGCCTACTCCGCAAGGGATCTGGTGTGATGATATAGATAGAAGGTTTAAGAGTTCTTTATTTTCTCATAAAAGATTACAATGAATCACACATGAGAACCTTAACTAATAATTAAATTACTAGTGAGCGGAACATGTGGGTGTTTTACAAAAATGACAAAAATAAAGATAAAAACAAAAAAAAAGACATAATCGGAGGGTAGTTACAATTACAATGAATGTTCGATTACACCATAATAGCAAACTGTTGTTAATATCTAGACGGCGGTTAGTTATTACATAAAAAAGAGAAAAATAAATAAAGTTTTATATTTTGGACAGAAAGCCTTTAAAATATGCTGTTTTAAGTATTTTTTTAAAAACATGAATGGATTTGGCTTCTTTAATTTCATTTGGAAGTTTGTTATATATCTATACTCCTTTATGCATAATATTCTTTTTACCATAATTGGTACGGGGCGACGGGTGGGGTTAGACGTTTTTGTATCTGTGATTTTTTTTGTAAATACTATGTGACTATGTATATCCTTGTTTAATATTTTCCTAATCAGTAAACATGTTTTATATATGTAAGTTTGTGTTAAATTCATTATCCCGGTTTCATTATATATTTTGTGAGATGGTGCCAGATAGCTATAATTAAATAATAATTATATAAAGACTACCATATTATAGTGACCTGGGCCATCCTTGCTGTTTAATGATGCAAACACTAAGGTTATTTTACTTCTTACTACAATGCGCGAAACCTACAATATTTGCGTAACCCGTATCTGACCAGTGATCCGGTCAATTCCACATTTCGGTAAACTTCCCTATGTATCATACAATAACAAATTAGTATCTCCAAGTTGCGCGCAGTATAAATACTTTATCAATATGGAGCAACCACTGATAATTCACAGCTGTTTCGAGACAAATCGCGCATTTCCTTATCGGTCGATCCCACACGTTCTTAGCAGTTTTTATTATTTTAGACTGTAGACAGATTATTAGTATGTGATATATTATGTACTTTATGTATCTGAGGCATTCAGACAGATAATTCTACGTTATGTTTGAGGCATTAAAACACATAATTCAATGTTCCTGCCTAGTCGACGGAAGTACGTATACTACATATTATATTGTACCGTATAGCGACACTCCTTATGTTCCCTTTCTAAGGATGTTGAAAACTGCGAGTATGAAAATAAAAGCCATTTCATTTTTATCAAACCTGTCATAGCAATAGACCTTGAATCATAGGACCCTTCCGGGAATATGCTATCCTTATTCCATCCTGCATGATAAAGACTGGAATAGTATATAGTTCAAAGACCTAATACGTAGACGATTTAAAATTATTTCTAAGATAGGAATACCAATAAAGACTAAAGATAAAAGTAATGCCTATGATCATAACCCCGAATAACCGACTGAGAGACGCACGGGCATAATATTTTATCCATTTGGTATCCTCTGCTTCTGTTTAATTGACATCATTACTTAGATCATACCCTGCGACAATAAGAGCACAAACTTTCGAGAAACTATCTGAAATAACTCACTAACAGTAGTTTCAATCGCCTTATCAACATCAAGACCAATAATCAATAGCACTCTAAAGTGACAGCCATATAGACCCAATTGTAGTATTTGTGATATAAAACGATTGTGGCTATTTTCATTTCAATTGACTTCGTTGATTTTAATTATGAAATGCCTGTCTGGTAGAAGTATGAAGATAAGGCTCATACTCATGTCACTCTTAAAGCATGCACAATCGCGTGCTACCGAGTAAATATTCTTCAAGATAAAGTTATTCTCGGGGCCTATACTTTATTTTCTTTTATTTTCAATACGTTGCCCCACACTAGGAATTAGTTCTGTATTGTAGTTGCATTTACAAACATGATTTTCAAACACAAATAACCAGATCGAAAGCCACACAAAAAATATTACCGTGTGGAGATCGACCACAACTACACGATCTAGTAGATAAGGGGCAACTACCTACGTTCTCACCACTAAACTAAGTCGTCGTCGATATTACTGTACGTCAATATGATAAACTCGTAAATATCTGACATCATCGCAACCCTATGGAGAGGATACATTATTCCTAGAGTCCATATACCATCGAAATAATTATAAACAATGTCTGCGTAAAACTCATGTTTTTAATATGTATTATTATTTTAACCAACCGCAGTGTTTACTTCTGTAGGATGCCCTTACAGACAATTACTATAGGATCAGTTCATTTCTACTCGCTAAATATAAATATTTCTATATCTATCGGTTTAAAGTACCTTTCGAAGGGCAATACGAAACGAGTTTGACAAGAAGTAGCCTTAAATCGTCAAAGTGCATCGTATGATGTAACCAGTTGGACAAGTAATGGCTTTCTCGAGCACCGATGCGCACACGCCTTTTTTTGCAAACCGTTCTGCACTTATAAGTGTTCGCACACGTAATTCTGATATGATAGCGTAGTGTGACCCAATTTCAAAAGAGTAACGTACTTACAATGTACTTATTGTAATTTTATTGATTGCTCAGCTCCTTTGTATTTATTAATTGGCTTATAAGACTGTATACGAATAACACCAATCAAGTAGGTTTTCTATTTGAATAATTTCTTGCATGTTTGAATTGCAATAAAATAAGGCATTTAAGTCACAATAATTAACCAGTAATAGTAAATCATTTACAAATGAGACCCTCGAAAATACGTTGTAGCTTTGCCGATATGGGGCAACAACAAATTTTAATACAATTCCAAGGGAAATTTGAAGACTTAATTTAATCCTGATATAAAATTGTGGTCGCCCAACAAAAGCACCTCTATAGCACTGTTACAAGCATTTGATTAATCTTTTTAATTATCATTGAAAGTCATTATTTTTTCAACGTTCAAACGCTAAGATTCATATAATCAAATTACTTTAAGCCCATCCTGGTATCAGGGGAAACAGATTCATCAGATTCAATAAAGCACACAGGTTCAAATTATAAATTAACTATAGGGATATTTCTCATATCTGAAATGATACTCTAGTAATGTCGTTAGTATTACCCCGTGTAAAACGCAAATTAATATTGTTTTTCGACCTTGAATTTATGAATACGTCGTAGTTTGTGTACTAACGTAACATTCTCCATTAAGTTACAATGTTGATTAGTAAAACCAGTTGCATCTGATCTATTAATTCATAGGTCAATTTCGCATCACTGGTCAGAGAGTGCGACCTTTTATGATAACAACAATAGATATTGACAATTATACTATAAGTACATGATTCATTCTATCTTGTTCCGGAACACGTGTCTCTATTAGGGCAGTTATGTCAACCGTGCCCAGGGTTAAAGTAGAAAAATATAGTAATTAAAATTGTTACTAGATAAGGAAACACGGGTTCATTATAAATCGCGTCCAATGGTTTATTGACCTGTTTCCGCATAATTCAATAAAATTTACATTAAATTACATATAACTAGATAGAGTACTTTTTATCACACACCATGATAATTAGTTCCATGGCAATAACGTTTGCTTACAACAACCAAATACCTACTTAATAGTTTAACAAACAATAGAATTGAAATCTCTAATGAAGAATGTTCCCACATAAATATTTACAGATATTATAGCAATACAATTTTCTTAACAAATCTCATATGATACATAGCCTTAATAGAAACAATTGCAAAAACTGTAAGTAACCAAAGGTAACAAATATATTAATTTCATGTTACCTTTCAAAATCTCCGTCAAACAGATTTAAGGAAGGTTATAAACAAAATATAATTTCTTTGTATTTTTCTGAATTAATTTCAAACGTAAATAAGATTTGGGACGGAAACTAGTACCTTGAGGGATGCCAAAAACAAAAATCTTACTCACCATTGAAATAGAACTTGAGTTTATTGGCGTTTACATTGGAGATTGGAATTTCTAGCTTCTCTGCCACAGGTTCTATGAGGCAGCGGAAGCCTCCAGATACTAGATACACGGGGACTCCTCTTTCATGTAATTCTTTCACTAATTGTCTGAAAGAATAGACCATAATCGTTAAAACTCGTTGAAAAAAAACATTTCGTTAACCTCAATGATGTAATTGCCAATAAAGATACAAATAAACAAAGGTCAACTTCGCAAGCGGTTAAATTACCTAAAGCTTCATCGCTTTTGGCGTCGGTTGAGGTCAGAATTTCCATAACTTCGCCATTAAGAGCTTACCGCGATGGACCATTTATCGACCGGGAGAGTGACAGTGATGCAATTACTTAACAAAAGTATAATATGGGACGGATATATTGAGCGCGCGATCGGAAATAAACGACGTATATGCAATAACAAGTTTTATAATTTCCTAAAAAAACTACACTGAAATAAAAAACTGCTCTAGAAATTTGCAACAATTATTTGCTATGTTTCTAATCTAACGAAATTCCATGGATTATTTCTTAAGCATTTCGCGTTGGAATCGAAAAATGTAAAGCAATAGAGATAGATGACTTTAGATTTTTTTTCTATCGAGAAAATATCGTTTAACTGTGTAATGCTTTTACCAGATTCTAAAATATACAGTCAAAAAATATATTTCGTAATATTAAGTCTCTAACCCATATACTTCTTGAGTAGCATGGAGTACAAAAACAGGGTTTTTTTCGCGGTAGACCCTTAACATCAATACAATTTCTGGATGGCAAAGTCCTCTTATTAACCAGAAATTGTATTGATGTTATTCTGTTGGTCAACTTATTACTGACAGCTGTATTTACTCTTAAGTCATTTTACGTTATATAGTGAGTAATATCGTTATTGTAGACTATAATTAATATTAATAATAGTTATATAATTGTACTTTGCATAATACGTATATCAATAACAATGTTTATTTCCCTTGTTCCGATTGACTTTTATATTAAATAGTTTTTAAAGAATATTGAAACTTTTACGCATTTATAAAATTTGGTAAACCAATCGTGAATGGTCAATTAAAACTATTTTAAATAATCACCATTTGTTAGGGCAATCTATATTTGTTCTACCAGTGCTACAATTAGGTGACATATATTTCAATCTTGTTTTGTAAAAAAGCAATAATAACAATGATATGGAAGTAGATATAACGGGAAACAATGATTTAAAAGAAATACAGATTGTCTGGCTCCAGATAATGCAGGTACAGATAAAGCAAAAAAGAAGTCTATCAGTTTTCCTTCTACAACGGCCGTGGATACTTACGAGATGCCCGGCGTAAGATGAATAGGAAACTTTTGTATGAACTCCCCTATTTGACTAACACTGGGCCTAATGATATCCAACCTCTTCTTTAACGCTTCTTGGAATGTCATACTTCCTCCCATAGCCTCAGCCGTTCTGTAGACAAACGATACATGACTAATGCGTACATTACATCACTTTGTTGATTTGATATCAGAACTATTCATAGCAGCTAGAAAATGCGTTCTTTTTGGAAACTAATTTACATTATTCGTAGTTATTATCTACCTAGCTTATGTTATACCGATGGTATAATTTAAATAAACCTTACAAATATGATCGCAAAAACTGTGCATCGTTTGTGTGTGATAAGAAAAGACCTTTATGAGGACGTAGATAGCAGTATCTATTATCGACGTATTGTGTTATAAATTAACGTTTATTGGATTAAATTTATGAATGATACTGATATTTGATTTGATTAATATTTCTCGAATCTCTCTTATTCTCGAGTAACATTTAATACAGCCTAGATATATCATGCAATTTGATAGATAGAATTATGTTAATAATACATCAAGAAATTTTGCTTAACCAACTCCTAAAACCATGGCGTAGTTTCGTTCTTAGGTTTACTAATAAAAATAATAAAATTATGTTGAGGAAGGCAAATCTTTTCTTAATTCTATTAAAACTAATATATTGCGAATAACACTGTAATCCATCCTTCCATCCTTCATTAAAGCCCCGATTTCCTCCGCTATAATCTTCTTTATAATTTGTTAATACATAAATGTAACTCAATGTTAGTTTACCTGATAAAACTTTTGAGTCTCAGCCGGAGAGCAATGATTTATCAAATCAAATTACTAAAATTTACCCTCGATATTACGATTATGAAATAAAGTGTTTTTATTTTTTAAATAATCAGTACATACATGATAAAGTGACTGCTGGTGAAGATATCAAATACAAGGCTAACGATATTGCGACTTAACTAAGTCTCGATGACATTATTAAAACAATAAACTGTATTGCACTTGTGGAAGAATAAATACACATAAAAAAACTATGCCCATAGTTGCATGATATAATAGTAAAAACTACTACTATTTTATAATACTAATCATTGGTTCTAATCAATTCTTCGAATTACTCAAAATTGAACTCTCAGTGATTCAAACTCGAATTTTCGGCAATATAAAATATTATTCCTTTAATAAAATTGTTATGCGGCAAATTTTGGTCAATGTTATTGGATGTGTAATCTCAGCGTATTTTATCAAAACATACAAGCGTAGTCAAAACATGATATTTTATTAAAATTAACGCACTGATTCACCAAACTCATTCGTATCGTCTTTGAATTTGCAACATCTACTCCATTAATATTAAAGAAAGATTAACATGATTTGATTATTTGATATTGTACTTACAGTCTCTTGACTTCATCTCCTTTGCCGCAAAACTTGGCCAGTTCATCAATGCCCTCGTCTTGTATAACGGTGGAGTCCACATCGAAACACACACAGTCCGCTGTGCGAAACAATTCCTTGACAGTATTCTGGGGCGACATAACGCTGATCGAGACCAGCGATAGAGTCTTTAGGGTCGCGTAGTGGAGGTTGTTTTTCAAGCTGTAACAAATGAATTAGGCCATGAAATAGGAATCATCAGTTTCATTACGTTAAATGAAATTGCAGCTATCAACTCTCAAGGTAACCTGGAGTAATAACCAATCAATGAATTTTAACAAACATTAAAACAAAACACTTGTGTACTTAAACAGTATATTACAAATTATATATTATACCTAAGCAACCTATTCAGTTAGGGAAAATCCTGCGTGGGAAAAAAGCGAGGCTCGGGGGACCCAAAAAGAAGGGGAGAAGCAAGGAAAGCAGAAAGAAGAAGAAGGAAAATATATTAGGTATCTTTTTCGAGAGTGGCACTTAGTACATTTGAGAAAGATACTTAGTCAAACTAAATCAGTGGAAACTGGATTCTAACCGGTCGAAAGTTTTCGATGAAAATGATGGTTGCAGCCCGATTTGTTTTTTTTCATTAAATGAAATATTAAAAGAATATCATAAATTTTATAAATTAGTTAAATTTGATACACCGGAACACTTGAAATCGCAAGAAAGTTATTAAATTGTCTACCACTGTTAAAAAGAATCACGAAGTAATAAGTTGATTAGCGCGCTCAACTGACAAAACTTCAACACGCGGACGAGTCGTGACACCAAATGCAATTCCATAGTATCTAATTGTTTGTCCTTCGTTTCCAACAGGCAAAAACTCACGTATAATCAATAATACTCACATACTTCATGTCGGTAATATTGTTATAGTCAACAAGATTCAGATCATAGCTTACATCACGTATAACTATACAAAAATGTATACAAACGAATTATAGAACATAAACTGTTGATACAGAAAAAGAAGAAGTCTACGATAAAAGCATGGCATTTTCCAAAACTGCCAACTCTGATAGCTGTATTCTGAATTCATAATTTTAGTCGCTATTATCGGGACTTTATCTGTATTGAATTTGTATCCGAGGATACAAATTCAATACAGATAAAGTCCCGAAGTCCCGAATCCAAAAGTCATTCGTTAAAAATTTTAAAAATACTAGTGAAACGAAGTACTTATTACATCATATCATAATACTTGTTTGTCGTAAAGGTGCAACTAAACAACTCAAATGCACACAAGAAGGTGACTTGCATAATAGCAGATGATAAGTCTTAAGTACAAAACATGGCTAATTTAATTTTAATAGGTTTAGCAGAATTAAGGAGAAGTAAAATAGAATGATTAGTTATAGTTCTTACAGCTGATACGGAACTAAGTTCAGTAGCTATCGGCGATAAGACCGCCTAGTATAGATTCGTCAGTATTAAATTTATCTGTTTTAATCAGTTTAATGTAATTTGGTTGATGTGTGATAAGGAGCTCCATATATTTAATTTAACTTCTCTGTTGCTAACTGCATAGAATCAGAAATGTATCATATCTGACCCTAAATCTTGCCTGTCTGATTATCTATTTAGAGTTAATTTACTCCAAGTTATCCATTGTCTTTAAAAAGGCATTACATATTATTTGCTACCATCATAGAATCTTAAAATTTAAAGACAATTTGATCCTTATCAATGTCCTGAGTTTCACGATTGGTTATTCACAAGTATCATTAATTATAGCAAACGGGTTGTTTAATAGAAACTTACTATGAACTATATAAATTATAAATTTGTATATAAATTATAAATTTGTATATTTAGGTACCTTTAATTTCTAAATCGATTGACTTTAATACGTAGTGTTCAAAACATACATGATTATTAAATCAGCAGGAATGGAGTATGATTATTACGATCAGCAAGATTGAGATCCAACTTTTCCGTAATTATTTGATGACTTGAATGAATCATCAACTTATAAATAACATTAGTAATATTACAGACTGTTGAAACTATTGGTACTGCTGTTGATATGAACTTAACGATCATGATAACATGCGTAAGGATTGGCTCCATCTATTTCAAAAGCAACTGCGATGCACTGAGCAATAAGTTTATAAACTTGTGTATAACGTCTACAAATAATCTTTGGGAAGTATATCGACCGATGTGAAATAAATTAATGAAAGGATGCCTTGAGACTTGCCGGTCGATGTACCAAGACCACTTACTATACAACTTTTTCTTAATGTGTTACAAGGCAAAGGACATGGAGTTAGTATGTTTGATATTTTAAAAAGGAAACAGATTTACAGTTAACTAGCGCAGAATTTTTTTTTAAACTTATTCGTCTCTATACAGATGCATAAATACTTAGGTATGTGATGTATATTGTGAAACTTAATTATTACGTGTTACCTAGTACTAGTAAGAACTTAGTTTTGTATATAAATATTTTGTTAATATTTGTACATAATTTTTAGAGTGAAAGACTTACCGTGTATAGTTAGTTCAGAAAATAAATATGTACTATTAAATAATTTCTAATTCTTCGATGAAGATAGTAAAGATAAAAAATAAAATTGTATTAAAAAGAGCTATAAAATACTACAATGACCAATACTGAACATTTATAGAAAATTTTATCGAATTCTTCTGCTATCAATCGTATTCATACGTTAGCAACAGTACGTTACACTCGGAACTATGTGGTGAGATCGTGTCTAAATGTGGTTAAAAGATCCATTTTTATTCAATGTGGTGAAATTAATATGAATTTTGTAATTTTATTTTTTAAATAAATTTATTTGAAATAAAAATAACTTTGATTTTTTATAAGAGATTCCAAACTGATTGTGGTGAGATCGTGTGCGAAATATAATTAAAAATCCGATTTTTTATTCAATGTGGTAAAATTTATATAAACGTTATTTTAATTTATTTTTAATAATTTTTTTTTATATTCCTATCTTGGTTTGTTATAAGATATTTAAAACTTATTACATACTACCATAGTTTATTTAATTGAATTAAACAAATTACGTAACTAATTTGATTATGAAGATATTTTTACGTATTAATAAAATAAATTAATGAAACCAGTTATTTATTTATAATGTTAATTATATATAATGTTATTTTTTAGGTATTGATGGTAAAACTCATTGATTTTTAACATTTTTATGCCAGTTAAGTTAAAGCAAAACATAATCAAAATTAATTAAATTTAATCATGCACCCATATTTTCTTTAACGGTAAATATACCTGTACAGTGCCATCTCTGTTGTGTCCTCTTCAAATAACAAAATTACAATGAGCTGTTTCACTAGAATCGATTTATATTGATCGTTATTTACTTATCTTTCGTTAAAGGTTAATAGAGCAAAAATGAAAGACCCACTTGGTGGCATATACCGCGTACACGCCTCCTTCTACCGTGATATCACAATATACAGTAAACTGACGACGGGCTTATCGGCTTATATCCACATGCCTCCCCCGAGATAAGCTGTGATGCGAGCTACAGAACAACCGTCTGAGAGCTACGTACTATTACCTACGTCACAACACTGTCTTCGGTAAAACCCATACTGCCAGACAAGAATAGCGCTTCGAATAGCACCACCAAAACGAGAGTCGTCTCGCTCACGCGCGATAGAAGCGTATGGAATATTTTGTGGAACAACTTGTTTTGCAAATTGCGTCGGGCGCAAAAGCGATAAACGTTTATGATAAAAATTGTTTTTTAATAAAATATAAACTACTCCACAATAATGGGGAAATGTTGTTGCGCAAGAACAGTTCGCAAGGTCGCAAATATTTTTGTTTGTATAATCTTACAACAAATATTATGGCGAAAATATATTCCGGTATTTTACCATCACTATCTATTCATAAACAGACATGATTAATTGCGGTGCTATAAATAATCATGTACATATTTAAATAAATCAATAGTTTTTTAATTAAATATGTACATGATTTATCTCTATGACTGTACAAAAATTATACACTAAAGTAATTTCAGTGTGTGGTTTATAGGTATTATTAATAACAGGTAATTCTAAAAAGTTTAACACATACTTGTTAAGTCTGATCACTAAAATAAACAATTCTTGTTTATATAGTACTTACTATATAAAATAGTTTAGAAGAATACTTAATTATCCATAGATATTATAACAAATTATGGTAGAGTCTTCTATTTGTTCATTAAAAATAAATTATATACGTACTAAAAGAAGGTAAACACAGTAAAACCTTTTTATTGATTAAGAAAAATTTCACTTATCTTCAGGGGTAAAAAATATGGGAAACAGATAATGCCTTACAAATTATTTAAGAACTCTTATTAAGAATGTACTCTTTTATAAGAATACAGAACTTATAAAGAACTTTTATAAAAATAGTAGGCAATTAAATTTAATATTGGATATTTTTTCGCCATATAATATTCTGGTGTGACTCTTCTGCTCCTTAATGATCTGACCAATTTTGATGATGTTTTTGCACTTATGGAGTCACCTGTATGGTTCTTAGTTATAGTTGCACCTGGTAGGTGGCACTGTAGTCGCGGGGGGGAAGCCGCGGGAAACCGCTAGTACGAATATAGAAAATGCCTAGTTAGCAATTAAATATTTTAATTGGTGCACAATTCACAGTATTATCATTTCATGCGTTTGGTGCATGACTATTTTTTACGTTGTTAGTATATTTGTTGAAAATAACTTATCATTGTTATTTGATAGATTTAATCGAAGTTGTTTACATGTTTATCATATTTACTTCGTATGAAAATGTTATTTCATAGAAATTGTAGATGCAATTCATGAAGGTCAAGATTGTGTTAGATTATAACCCCAAGCACAATAAAAAGTAGAATATTAATAGGTAAATATATAATAAAATAATGACTGTCGGTATTCATTATAAAATATTGATGTTTGTTGTAATATCTGAACTTCACCTTAACGGGTGCAGTTTTATTTAATTTAACAGCATGTTGACCATAGAGTAACCTCTATGGTCAAAATGCTGTTAAAATTAAATAAAAAAAAAATAATCACACTTGTTGTATGATTATAAGCTAAGTAAAACAAGTGCTACCTACACAAAGCATACAATAGTTCGGAAATAATCGCAATACCTCCATCACAATACCAATATAGATTATAAAAACAACATTTTCGCCATGCAGAGGGTCTGTATTAACAAAAACATGCTTCAGTAAACGAAGGTTGAAGAAGAAAGACGGTAGAAGTTGCCGGTTAGATCTTTACGTGACTCAAAATTTTTGTTTGATATTGTTTATGTTTCAAGTTTTAAAGGTATATATTGACGTGTCCAATGAACAAATTCCAATAATCCCGTATTTAAATTTTGCATGAATAACCTTATTGACGGACAAGAAAGCTGAAAATGCCATTTATTGTTTGGCATATGTAACTTTGTTCTACCTTCGATATAATCTTTGTAGGGGCACACTATAACATTGAGCAACTGTAAAAATAGATGTTAAGAATAAATAAATATATGAATAACCTACAGTTTACATATATAGCAATTGAGATGACAGAATTACATCATAAATAAAAAAGCTATAGTATATATAAAAATACACCGACAGATGGCTTACGCCAAAGCCGCTTCGCCCACTGCATCAAGGTGTTGCAAATTTGTTCCCCGCATGAGACAAATTTTTGTGTGACCCACAAATATTTGTTTCGGTCTGGGTGTTTGTGCATGTGGATTCCATATTTGTAAACGCACCCACAATACAGGATTAATTCCTAACATGGGCGTGTTTCTTTAAAAAGAAATTATAAATAGAATAATTACATAAGTAAATATAAGCCCTGTTAAGAAACTGTCCCACTGTTGGGCACGGGCCTCCTCTCAAACTGAGAGGGCTTAGGCCATAGTCCACCATTCTGGCCCAATGTGGGTTGGCGAACTTCACACACCTTCGAGAAACTCTTAGGCATGCAGGTTTTCTCATAATGTTTTCCTTCACCATTAAAGCAAGTGATCACTAATGTTTAATATGCACATGCTTTCAAAAAGACAGAGGTGCATCAGGCATGCACCTCTGTCGGTTTGAACCAGAGGCTTCTAACTTTGCAGTCCAAAGGTCTAACCACTAGGCTATCATTGCTGCTGCATTACATAAGTACACAGTACATATTATACATACAGTTGAAATAGATATGCCTTATTTCAATGTATTTTGTGTCTCTATTAAATAGCAATCTTTATTGCATCATTATAAAAAAAAAGTATAATCAAAATCATTCACACATTTCATGTTTATATGTTAAGATGGGTTATATCCAGATAAAATCGGTTTTGGATATAGATCATATGACTTTTAATCAGTATGATTTCAAACGGAAGGAACCGGTAAAAAGCAGTTTAACTAAGTATAGAGGGCAGTAAAAGCTATCTGTATGTAACTAGTGTTACAATGAAATAAATATTTACTTTAGCAGTAACTGTTACTAAAGAGACTAAACAATCAATTTTTAAATAATAATTTGAAGCTTATAATTAGAATTACATCTTTTTAAACATCATAAAATATTTTTTTAAATAAGTTTTGGGTAACCGGCGAGCATGTATGACACGAACTATGAGAGTGAAGGAAGCCAGAGAGGTATGCCATATATTTTCCAAGGAAAGAACCTGTTGGAACTCTGTACTCTCTGCCTACGCCGTAAGGGATCTGGCATGATGATATAGAAGTTTTGGGTATATTGTGCTCTGAGAATTCTTAAGTTTTATCTGCCTTGTTGGTCTAATGGCAAATAGTACGGTGTGTGTAGGTGTGAGCTTCTGGATTTGAGTTCTAGGTTGTAAAAACTGTTTATAGTTTTTTTTTGGGGTAATGTATAGTATTATGGCAATGGCACCTTCAGGCTGGTGGAAAGTGATCTAGCCCATCCTGCTATGGATCTGGTGTAATGATATAAATAGATAGTGGTCATCATCATAGACATGATGACCAAAATCTGTTTCAGTTTTAAATATAACAAACATACATGTAACATTTTCTTATAAAATAATAAACATTTTTCAATATTATCCAATTGTTTGTAGTTGATATGATAATAACAAAAACACCAATATATTTTTATTATTTCAAAATAAGGAGGTACAGTATTATTAGTATAGTAAATATGTGGCAATAATATTAAAACACTGTAATGGTAATAGGAGACAATTTAACCCGAGTGTGATTGCATCATATTATATTATTTGTTACTAACGTCACAACACAAAAAAAAATACAAAGTATTACAACATATCTATGATTTCTAAACTAAATAGGAAAATATCATCCTACCTTAATTAAAACGGCGACAACTCAGTCTGTTTACCAACTAACGAATGGACTGTGCAAATGCATGGAAACAACAAACATTGGTTTTTTTGCAGACTCATTAAATACAATAGTCTCGTTATAGAACGACCTTAAGAATCAAGGTTATGATAATCTAAGCATTTGAAAACTATAACTAACCACACAGAGTACGTTATAGATCATTCTAGTGGCAAATACTTTTATTACACTAGTAATAAAGCTATGGACTTCCATTAAAAGTTGAATTAGTTTAATAAACCTATCAAAAACAACAAATATTGATACCGTACCTAGTTTAAGGTTATCCTCATTTTAGATAACATATCTGCATATTGTCGCTAAAGCCAATAAAACCTGAGCAGCTGTTTATTAAATTGAATGCACTAAAACCATAACAAGCAAAACTTTCTTTGAGAAAAAGTAAATTTAAATTTACGCACCAGTCGGCAATATTGTGATTATTTGAATGAATGATGTTTCTTTTTGAGTTGACGTCCCGCTCGCCCGCTTGACAGCTTAAAACGTGTTCGGTTTATGTATGACCTTAGAATATCCTTGGATGGATTAAGCGCCCAAAAAAAAATAATAATTTAGTACGAATAAAAAATAAACGATTTTGGTTCCATTTAAATAACAAACCTGCATTCCAAATGCAACAATCCCATAGTGAGAGATACATATATAAATCACCACCAAAGTAAAAATACCAAAAAACGGTCAATTTTAAAATACCACCAAAATAGGTACTATCTGATTAATAAATGTTTAGCAACATTGTACATAAATTACTATTTTAGTACCTACTATTGCATCAATATTTTTTAGAATAATTTGCAAAAACAAAATAGGAACCCAAAATCATTAGCCATGAAAGGAATACGCTTAACGAAATGCACTTTTTTTATTTATTGGCGGGATAAATAAACTTACATCAACCAAACACAAAATTATAATAAATTACATACCTAATAAAAATGAATGTTGTTCAGAGAGATAAAAGACCAAACCTAAGAACACAACCGAAGTGTAGAAATGAATTTGTGAGGAAAGACTCTGCACTTGGTAAGTATTTAGCATGAAGAACACACCTTATAGACATATTTCGTTTTATATTTACTTAAACAATGTAACTATAAAAACAGGAATACGTGGTGCAACATCAATATTGCCTATAAAACCTTTTACTGTTTTAAAAGTGTCGCTTGCTCCTAACAAAGCTCCAAGATATCAATTCAAAAACGACAAGCTTGCGACGACTTCACGTAAGCCTTCAATGGGTCCCCCACTGGGGCCACCGAAAAATCTAAAACGCAAGTAAGTACATTAATTTCCTACATAAAGAAATGGGTATTTAGTTTTTATTTAAATATTTTCTTCTGTAACTAATCCTCAAAAAAACCTTTTTTTCTCCCAACCCCACTTAAAATAAATTGATATAGTTAAACTTACTAAGAGTTAAACCAAAAAGATCCAACCCACAAAGCACCAGCGAACAAAAACAAATTCTAAGAATGTAATCTCAAAGTTAATTTTTCATTGTAAGCGTCTTGTGTAGTTTAATTTTAATGTAGTGTCGTGGGGACGTTATAAACTTAGTTTTCACACGGGAGCGGCTCAACCTTAGGGCAAACCTCGATATGACACTGTTTTCACATAGGTAAGTATACCAATGCTCATACAGATACTGTGACTGGATGACAGCTATAATACACGCTACGTTTATCTTTTATGAAAATAACTAGTTTCTGCCCGCGACTTCGTACGCGTTGAGTTTAGACAGAAACCTTAAATTTTTTCGGGATAAAAAGTATCCCCTGTGTTAATCCAGGTAATAAGCTATCTGTTTGCTAAATGAGGAGGCGCTCGTAGCGCTGAGGACCGCGGTGTTCTTACCGATTACCAAGCAGCTTTCGACTCGATTGGCCTGAGATGGGTGACCGTTTGTGGCATTTTCATATTCGAGCGTCTCCGTGCTTCGGAAGGCACGTTAAGCCGTTGGTCCCGGCTACCACTTAGTGTGGTAGTCGTTAAGCCGAGTTGGAAGCCTTAAAGGCGGCTTGATAAGTTCCAACAGCAGTCCAACACCAGTGCGGATTGGTGGGGACAGGTTTGTGTGGCCACAAACCTGTCTCCACCAATCCGCACTGGGTCCGCGTGGTGGAGTATGACCTAATATCTCTCACCTCGATTTGTGAGAGAAGGCCTTTGTCCAGCAGTGGGCAGTATAGGCTGATATTAGTATTGCTAAATTTCATCCAAATTCGTTCACCCGTATTCGCATGTTTGAGTAACAAACATACAAACTTAAACATTTATAATATTAGTAGGATACACGTAATTTTGATTGTGTCCGAACGACGCTGCTGATCTCAAGAATCGTAAAGTATAAGTATAGGCCAGTTCTAAATAGGCAGGAAAATACAAGAATAAATGTGGATTTTCCTTCCTCATATCATCATTATCATCACTTACACCATAGCCTTGGCACCACCACGAAACACGTATCAGAATTAGCGGGTCTAGCTACAAACATTTTGTACCTATCTATAAATCTCTTTTTGTCATCAACAGCGCCTTGGTCTGACCACGTGACTATTCTTTGTAAAGTGGCTTCCCCGCTCCGAACACGAAAAAATGCATACTACAATAGATCTATGGAAAAATGGAGGGGAATGGGATATTATAATGAAAGGTCACGTAGTAAGAATAAAGATATCGAAGGCAAAAGAGCTCGGTTTTGTCGTTCGCTTCTAATTAGTTATCCACCAAGATGTGTGGTTCGTATTTGTTTAAAGGTTGGCTTGCCAAAGGTGTGTTGCAGGTCTACTTTTTTCTCATTGTTTTACAATGGATTACTGACAGGTAGCAGACCAATCATTATGTACGAACACACATATCATGTCATACATACGAGTATTACCACCTTCGCTTTAAGTATATAAAACGTGTTAGATCTATTTCCTTATTTCATTTTAAGAATAATACAGTCTACGTCATCGAAACCAGAGTCCTGCTCAAATGGTAAAGCTAGACCGAGGATACTGGCCAGCGATTCAGCTGCCAACACTCCTAACGATTTTTGCACGCCCAAGAACAGACCTACTGCTTTGAGATACATCAGTAGCAGCAGTAGAGGTAAGTATAATACGATTTCTTATTAGGTACTAGACCTACACGATCTATGCGGGACTTACCTACAAGATCTATGCGGGACAGCAGAGTGTTAGCGATTATCCAGGTTTAGGAATATATCCCTACCAAATCCCTTTGTTTCACCTGTTGAGAGTCTCCCACCTGGACATAAATTACCATGGCCGGTCTGGAAATCTTTAAATAGACTTCGGACCCAGGTCGGCTGGAGCAAGGAAAACATGTTCAGGTGGGGATGCACAGACGGTACCAATTTGGGATGTTTGTACGGCGTAACCCAAACGATGTCCCACCTTATATCGTGCTCCGCATCCCCTAACACCTTTACGCAGCATGATGCCTCCGATAATGCAGTCACTGTGGCCTTTGTGTGTGTGTGTGTGTATGATCTACGCTGTTACCCGCGGGGCCTTTGCAGCTTCACCGGACAAAAGGGCAAGCGTGCAACCACTACGCTCGAGCCTGAAGGACACGGGGGCAACTAGCTTAAGGGTGCCTCGTGCAGGAACGGCCTCGGCTTGGCCAGCCGCAATGGGGGAGGGCATATACTAGGTATCTCGCTGTAAGGGCCCCGCGGCCAACAGCGTAGATCATTTACACACACACGCACGATAAAAATGTGCAAAATGCAACAATTTGTGATATCGGTCTAGGCTAACATGTGATATGGTAGTCGTGAACCAAGATCGATACTTTTTTTTATGTTTATGGCATCACGACGACGCGTATTTTGCCAATGTCAAGTATTACGAATATTCATTTCAAAATTAATTCAACTCCCCGATGAACTTGATGACAAGGATGATTATGAAATTGATGAAGTGCCCCACCCTGGATAGTAAAGCGATGGATACTTTACATGCCAATTGCAACGGCCGTTTTGAGGGAAATAGAAAAAGCACGTTTTATCATTTTGTTACAATTACCTTCACTCGTGCACATATAAGAATACATAATGGTTAATATTCCACCAACATTACACATTATAATTCAAAATAACACAAGTTTTAGCAATTAAAACAAATTGACGTCATCACTGTTCGATTTCCCTCCAAAAACCTCCCAGATCGATACTTTGTAGTCGTTTGTTTCTATAAATTTCAACTGTACTTATATTGCTGTGTACAAGGCATCCTTCAGTGATCTAAAATGGGTCAGCTTGGTTAACTTATTATAGCCATTATCTAGTGGCATTAGTAAGTAAAACACATTTTTATACCACATGAAATTAATTTATGTATACGTAATATGAAAACGAGTCTCCGTAACCGGCGAGCGTGTATGAGACGAACTATGAGAGTAGAGGAAGCCAGAGAGGTATGTAAGGAAAGAGCCTGTTGGAACTCTGTACTCTCTGCCTACCCCGTAAGAGATCTGGTGTGATGATATAGATAGATAGATAATATGAAAACGTAACATCTGCCATGTTTACTTGAAGATGATAGAGGTGACGGTGTTTTGGTTGAAATACTACTATGAATTGCAGTGATGAATGTTTGATAGGTGTAATAGGGGTTTCATAAACAAAAATTTTTGGAAAAGTTAAGTGGACAAACTATCTATTGTGACACGCAACATTCATTAAGGATACAGTTCAAAAATAGCTCGTATCAATGCTTCGGTAAAATCCCGTACGGATCTTATTTACTTAATAATTTGTTGTGTAATGTAGAACAATTTTATCATTCTTACTTGAATATTTAATGAACATGTATTTCCCCTTTTACGCTTATTACAGGCGACTGCCTTTTAACTATACCACAAAAGATACCTTACACAGCTGAAAGCTTGACTGGGTTTAAAAGTAAAATATATTTTTAGGTGGTGCTCGTTCGGCTATGTCTACAAGTGTATCTGCCGCCGAACCTAGTGTTATATTAGGTAGGTACTTTTTTATTAACTCAAATCTAATTCCATATTATAATTTTGCTTCTACAAGTGTCTCCCTTGTATAATATAGTACCTACATACTATTTTCAGCTATATCGGAAGGTAGAGGCATGGCCCGTGGTGAGATCGGAATGGCAGCTGTGGATTTAAGACACCCACATCTAGTATTATGCCAATTCAGTGACACCTTACTCTATACACATACATTGACCAAAATCAATTACTTTAATCCTGTTGAGGTACTTATATGTATATAAAGATAACGATATCACAGCGCGTCTGATGTGTAAATTGTGTTCTTATGATAAGCATGTGTTGCAGATTATCGTTCCACACACGTTTTGTGAAGGTGTACAACCAAATCAACTTTATCAGCTAATAAAAGATCAATATCCCTTGATAAATTTGACAACTGTTCAAAGGAGACATTTCAATGATGCAGCAGGTCGTCAACATATACAAAGTTTGTGCGCTCCTCAATATAGCGCTGTTTACCTTCAAGTTCTTCATAAGTAAGTCCAATATTTAAACACGACGTATGGCCTTCTTAGGACAATATATTTTTAAGTCATAACTTTCGAATAATTATTAATCTTCTTTCTTTCTTCTTATGTTTAATCTAATAACTTTAGAATATTATTTTATGATATCCCAACTGCCGGTTTTTGTAGCGATTGACAAGTTCATAATCGTTGGGCAGAAAGGTCCTCAAATAGCTACAATGTACTGGAAACCCTGGATAGGCAGACCCCCCACAAGATAGACTGATAACTTGAGAAAGGTTGCAGATTAAAGCTTAATGCACGTAACACAAACCTAATCGGAGTGGCAATCTTTAAAGAAGGCATTAGCCCATCAGTTGGCGTCTTTCGGTCGGACATCATGATCATGATAATTCATATTCCAACTTTTATTAAGAGTAGAACAAAGCTTTGCCTTATTAACTAAATTGTTGATAGGTTTTATGCAGTGACAGCTGCAGCAGCAGTATTAAAATATGTTGAATACATCCAGTGCATAGTTTTTGCAAGGGAATCATTGAAGATTGAATATCATTCTTCCGAAAATACCATGATCATAGGTGAGTAATTGAATACGTATAGGTATGTCCTAATTAAAACCTAAAACGACTACACCTTTGTCTTCTCTTACTTGAAATCTTAAAGGTTGTTTGTTGTTTCTATTAATAACTTCAAGTAGCAGTAGTGATAGTCAATCGTGAGTAGCTTAAATTTTGTTTGTAATCACACCCAGAATGACCTGTTTTCCAAACTAAAATGTTCTGTGTCTATTTCGTCAGAAGAAAAAGGGGCACATAAAATAGAAATTTTATAAACGGGTATTTTTTTTTAATAATAATCAAGTTATTTATTACATTTAACATCAAATTCTGTAAAATCTACATCTTCTCTGTTATAGACATAGGAACAGCGACCCAGTTAGAACTAGTTCAACCACTGATACCATCCGCGGGAGTTACTTGTTGTCTGTTAGGGGTCCTGGGACCCACGTACACCATAGGTGGTATAAGGGCGTTGAGAGCAGCGATACTCCAGCCTTCTTGTAATAAAGACTTCATTGAATCAAGACTAGACGCTGTTCAAGATCTTATTGAAAATGATTCTGGACTGATGACTGATTTGACGGTCTGTTTGTTTGTTTAATTCTTTATTGTACACACAGAAAATGCTACAAAATAAAAATAATAATAAAATAAAATGTGTCTGTGCAATTTCCTAGCTTATAATATTGATATAGAGTTTAGTATAGTCTATTACAATCAAACTTTAAAACTGTTAAAAAAAACCATCATTTTTAGGTGCTTAAGTTGTGGTTGCAATTTATAACAAGTGTAATATGAAACAGCATTTCCGAAGTCATCGAAATGTAAATGCTGTTAGCAAGAAATCAATGTTAAAAACATTTTGGGTTAAAAAAGTTTTAAAGTTTAATTGGAATAGACTATAATTAGGTTTTAAAAAAAAAAATTTGACGAAAATCAAGTCCAACTAAAATATTTATTAAAGGAAGCTGAAAATAATTTAATGATTTTTAAAATAATAACTTCTTATATAGGACGTCATCAAGAAACTTTCAGAAATCGATAGGATTCTTCTCTTGTGCATGGATTCATCCAATCAAAATATGGATAAATTAGGAGAAGCACAATTAAATCAGACATTATTACTAAAAACAACAATGGATGTTGTACCAAATCTTGTGGATGCTCTTAGTAATGCGATGAGTGGGAGATTACGGAGAATAAAAATGGTATATACTATATTTTTAAAATAATTCTTGGAATGCTTTACTTTTGTGGTCTGTAAAATATTATGATTTGTAAGTTTAAACAAGCCAATGTTAATATAATTGAAACTATTATTCTAACAGTTAGATATCAATAGCTAGTATTGATACCCAGCCATAGACTTTATCCCCGTAATAGGTAATATTTTTATCAGTCTCCATATACTGTTTCAAAATAGGATTTAGAAAATCCAAACTATGACAAAATCACAGAACGCATTAAAACGATTATACAAGATGACGCTCATTTAGAAAAAGGAGCAATGGGAAGTCTACAAAGATGCTTCGCTGTCAAACCTGAGATCAATGGTCTTCTAGATGTAGCTAGAAGGACGTATTCAGAACTCATAGAGGACATTCAGAAGATTGTCGAGCAACTAAGTGAGACGTACGATCTGCCTTTAAAACTGAATCAGAATATGATGAAGGGATTCCATATTGTGTTGCCAATAGCTCCAAAGAATAGAAGGAGTTTTAATGTTGAAGAGTTACCGCCTATATTTATTCAAGTAAGATTGTTTTCAATTTAAATTATCCGAGACAGATATTTTGTATGGAACTAAGACAAGTAGGCTAGTGTCGTTGAGACTTGAAAGCAATTCAAAAGCTGAATTAGAATCACTACGTACACTTGAAATCAATACTCTAAGTATGTTTCTATCGCTAATTGGGGATCGATAAGATTTACAGCAGTGAAGTCAAATGCTATCGGACTTAAAGGCTATCGGAGTTAAAAACTCGATAGATAAGCAATATTTTACGCGAATACTATGAACATTGATTTTAATCAATCAATCAGCTTTGTTTAGTGGTCTAGTAGGTAGGCTGCTTAAATCTACTGGATCAAGCTTCCAAGTTTAATCCCTGCACGAGACAAGCCTTTGTGCGATTCATTGATGTCGTTTGGTATATGGAATAGTAACACAACTAAAATCGTAAGAACGGGAGAAATCGAGCTTTTAGTGGTTTAAATTAATGTGATTATTCAAATAATACTTTTTTATTTGTGTGATTATTTTTTATGAGATCAGCGAATTAGTTAAATATGGAAGGAAATATTTTATGCTTGTAAAATGCACCTACGATATAGAAATAATTTATCGTGTAGAAGATGATCTCTCTCTCTCTCTGAAAAGTACTCTTCAAAATATTACAGGTCCAAAACAGCGGTGCAAGTGTGACCATGAGCACTGAAGAATTGGTTGTACTAGATCAGCAGGCTAAAGAATCTTTGAACGAAATTCAGAAAATGAGTACCATGTTAGTGATATTTCGTAACAGCCCTGATACGGGGGTAGGCCAACGTTTGTTTACACTGCTAGAGAATTCAGCGGACAATTTTCCTATCGGCCTATCTTGGGCATTTTTTTCCTCGTGTGTGTTGGCTGTGGGGTCTTCACAGCTTCACCGGAGGAGACAGCAAGCGTGCGTAGTTGTTACGCTTCAGCCGGAAGCGTAAAGGAAGCAACTGCAAGTCTTAAGGAGGAATGGCTTTGGCTTACAGAATTGCTATGGAGGATAATACGGAAAGTGTATTGAGATTATAGAGCTTTTTGTGTTCGATCCGACACTTTTGGCTTATCGATCCTAAAATTTACGTTTTACACTTAGCGGCCTTCTTCCATATCAGGGTATTAGTGCCTTCGTATCTGTAAGAATATTCTTCTATTGTATTTCTGCATTTTTGCAGTGTGATTTCAAGTTTACTACAAGAACTGCGACCGTTTATGCCAAGTTTGTACACGTTGTGTGAAAATGTAGCTGAATTAGATGTATTATTGGCGTTGGCACAAGTATTCTTTTAAATTATTTTCAAACTCAAACGATATATTTTGTGTAAACCCTGCGGGTACTTACAAGTGGTCATATTTGCATATTTTTTTAACTTACTTCTACCACCGTATCGGAGGCGGCCTCCACTGAAAAGATCCGGCGAGAAACTCAGCGGACTTGTCTCTTTTGTCTAATTCTCCATTCATTTGTTCTTCCATCATTTTCTGTAGAGATACATACATTTTTATACTATACAAAATCATTTATGCGATTCAGCACAAGTGTGATACCTTACGACTAAGATATAAGACAAATAATAATATTTATACATATTTGACCAGTCTCCACAAGCAACACCCTTTCACGAATATGACTACTTGAGCAACCATTTTGCTAAAATAATAAAAATAAATCAGTCTATACTGTCCCCACTGCTTACTCTCACAAATAGAGTCGTACTCTACTACACAGACCCAGTGCGGATTGGTGGGGGCAGGTTTGTGGGTGGCCACCTACTGTTGAACTACTGTTGTGGAACTTAAGGAGCCGCCTAAAAGGCTTCCAACTTGACCTAAAGACTACATTAAGTCGTAAAATTGTGCTAATATAAATAAATTTTCACAATAGTTAATTCTGTTGAACTGACAAACATGCCTTAGAATAAATATAATCTAGAAGCCGCGGGTGCGCATCAAATTGAAGTAACAATGACTACCTCCAATGGGATGACTATCGCGTTTATGCGAGTAGACGCTCTGTGACCGATGTGCAAAATAATGATCTGAACGTGTCAAATTAAATTGAATTATACCGTCTTATGTCATTCTTGCCTGTAAAAATGCTGTTGAGCATAAAGAGAAACATGATGGGGTCACGTATAATACCTAACTAGCGCATTCAGGTGCCGTATTATTTAAATATTCATTCAATTCTTCCAGCTGTAATTGTCATAGTAAAATACGCGTCCATTTTGATAGTGTTGCTAGTATAACAATTTTATTTTCCGTACTTTTATTTGCTGAGGACTTTATTAGTTCTAATATTGTTATATTAATTTAGTTAACTACTACAACATGGTTTTAATAATGAGTTACGATGATAAAAATATATTTTCCCTACATTAATACTTAAAGCTTTAATAAATAAGTATATCTATAACTTGAGTTTAATATGCATTAAAATACACGTTACCGCAACAACGATCGTATTATCAGCTACTGTATTGTCATCAACATTCACCCCATAAAGTGCTTATCTTTCCCGGCAGCTAACATTACGCGAGTGAGAAGTGCGGCGAGTGAGTGGCGTTTGTTGCATTTTTTGGTTCACCGCGTCGCGTGCATTTACGACAGGACGCGGCTTCTAGATTATATTTATTCAAAGTCTTTAGCTTATGCAATCGACTAATTTTGCTAACTATTAAGTTGATCCTCTTTTAACTTGTTAATTTCAGGCAAGCTCAATTGGCTTCTATATAAGACCTGAATTCAATAATTATATGGATATTAGGAACTGTGTGCATCCTCTTCTGGATTACAACAGTCAAGTTATGCCGGTGCCAAATGATGTTGTAAGATTATTGTATTTCCGTTTGCCAATATCGATACCCTGTATCGACCTATTATTAGAATAATGATTAACAGTCTAAGGTGATACAAATTGTTTCTTAAAAATGTTCTAGTTTGCGAGTCCCGAATATAATTTTACAATTGTAACCGGACCGAATATGGGCGGCAAAAGTATTTATATAAAACAAATTGCTATAATGCAAGTCATGGCGCAGGTTAGTAACATGGATTTAGCAATTGGCGGATAATTTTGACCAAACTCCGCCCACTGGGTCGAATAGTTGCGGGTTCGATTCGATACGGGAAAATCTTTGTGTGACCCACAATTATTTATTACGCACCCACGACACTGGAATAAATTCTAGTGAGGGGCTACGTTTTTATAATAAAAAAAAAATCACTGATGCAAGTTTGATGAAATTATATAATAGAAGATATAGAGAACTTAACTAAGTTCTCTATATCCTCATCCTGTTACGAAACGTGAGCAGATAATAATAATGGATCTTCGCTCTGGCGTGAAAAATTTGGCGTTCAAAGAGACACGAGAGGAGCTCTTAGAGCTGCATCAATGAAGGGAAATAATACTTTTTCGACATCGATAGTGATGGAAATTTTTAAGGTTATAGTGAAGCAAGTAACCACGGAAAAAGTGTAACACACCTCTTGAGACGCTTACACCAGTATGGTCTTTAATAGTTTTATTACAAGCGTTTTGGCCTAGCCATCGCCAACCAAGGATACTTAGGTATAACTAATTTTGGCGGTATCCATATCCTTTGAAATAAACCAGTTTCTGTACATTAAAATCATTTCCATAGTCCCTGTTACTTTCCATAATTTACAATAAGCCTTGCACCTGCTGAGATCAATTCCAAACGTTCTGAGAACCTACTTCATCATCATCATCATCATTTCAGCCTATACTTGTCCACTGCTGAACATAGGCCTCCCCAATCGCTTTCCAGCGTAACCGGTCCGATGCCACCTGCATCCAACGATTTCCTGCGATTTTCACAAGATCGTCGGTCCATCTGGCAGGCGGTCGTCCTACGCTGCGCTTGCCAATAAGAACCTACTTAACATGAGAAAATTAACGCTTGCCTCGCCTGACTTCAAATCATTTGCCTAATACTTTCTTACAGTTAGGATGTTTTCTACCGGCAACAAACGCTGTTCTGCGACTTTGCGATAGAATATTCTCAAGGATTGGTTTCAACGACAGTGTCGAGTTAAACGCTTCTACTTATGTTTTTGAGGTACACCCAAGTAATTACTTACCTACTCCAACATATACACCCGTATTTATATACACGTCTAAGAAGTTACTTTTACTAAAGTAACTACTTAGCACATCATTTTTATTCTATAGTTGAGAAGCTGTCAAAAGTGAGAAATGCCAGAAGTTAGTTTTGTGTAGAATTTTATACAAATGCCATTACTCGGCTAAGTACATGCTTAAGACTAAGTAATGAATTGTCGGATGTTAGTAGAGGAATCAATCAGACAGAAAACAGAGGAATTATCATTATAATAATGATTTAATTTAGTGGAAGGTAGGTGGGTGTAGGTACCGGGAAATATCTAGACTATCTCGCTCGGCTCGCCGGTTACGGAGACTCTTGACTTGTCCTTAGATAAGACTCGGTCCATTTGGTCATGGTAAGATAGTCTAGGTCTTCCCCGGTACTTACATTCTTCCACTTTCGCATTGTATATCTGTTTTGTCATTCTTTCTTCTGTCATTCTTTCTTCTGACATTCTTTCTATATTACCAAACCAACGGAGCATACCCGTAAATGTAGTGTTAATTAAAAATCACTTTTACAGATGAAAGAAATTCAACATATACTAAAAGGCCTGACTTCTTCCAGTCTGGTGATAATCGATGAGCTGTGTAGGTTAGTACACTTATCGATATAGAATAAAACCACCTCGCAGAAATAGCTGTGCGGAATTTACTTCCCGTAAACTTTAATCAATGACTAGAATAGGTACAATAAAATGTATTTATTTCTTTTCTAAGTACTACCTATGGTGGAGCAAAACTTCATTTGCGAGACATAGGTATATTTTACAGTCGATCGCCTACCAAACCGAACAATTGCTTGGATATCATAGATACCGTCATAACAAAGAGTGTTACCCTGATTCCGCCCGCAATGAACCCTCCTGCAGTGTCGCATCATAGTATTAATAATATTTATATTAGCCCTGTTATGAAACTGTCCCAACGTTGGGCACGGGACTCCTCTAAAACTGAGAGGGTTTATGCTACAGTCCACCACGCTAACCCAGTGCGGGTTCGCGAACTTCACACACCTTCGAGAAACACTTAGGCATGCAGGTTTCCTCACGATGTTGTCCTTTACCGATAAAGCAAGTGATAGTTAATTTTTAAAACGCACATGCTTACGAAAATACAGAGGTGCGTGCCAGGGTTCGAACTCGTGATCCCTGGCTTTGCGGTCCAACAGTCTAACAACTAGGCTATCACTGCTTCTGCTGCTTGCAATCATAGTATTACTTCACTTTAACTGTTGTTGTTTGCCGTATTTTTTCTGAATTTATTCGCCACTGCTACCAGCTGTAAATCGAACTAGCGGTGAGGATACTATATTCTTGCTACGTAACAGCACGGACACTAAATACCTACAGATAAAAAACATAAGTATGTCCCTTATCACAAGCGTATTGGTAACTGTTAAATAAAGTAGATGGAAATTTACTTTTACAAAAAAAATAATTGTAAATATAAAAATAAATTGTAAAAGAAAATAGATGTAGGTTAAACACCGAGGGTACGAGGGTGGCAGAGTGGAGGGACTACTTTTACAGTGTACACCTACTTTTCGCCGACGACGTTACGTCCAATGTAATAGGGGCCGAGCCTAGTGCTACATACCAGGCACAGTTCCAAACTGCGAACTAGAGTCCAAGTCTGCTATAGCAGTTTAAATTGTTGTTCATTGACTTCATAATTGTTGGTTTAGATAGTGTTGATAATCTGTTAATTCAATGGTGTCCTTATGGTTTCCCATAGGCGTACCACTTGAAACATTTGTCGGTATCTGTTAATAAGACTATATAGAATTTAGTAGATTGCCGACTTAGGCATAAATGTAATTGAACAAATGTTATAGCATGTCATAATGCCCGGATACTGGGAGATATTCGATAGTAAAACTACATTTCTCCGACCTATGACAATAGGGGTAGGTAGCATCGATAACTATCTATCTATCTATCTTTAACATCACGCCAGATCCCTTGCGAAGTTTGATAACTATACTTTAATTAATTTACAGAGGCACATGTGCCGAAGAAGGTACAAGCATAGCCTGGGCTATATGTGAAGAACTGATCACGAGTAATGCGTTTACATTCTTTACAACACACTTCATGTATTTGACAAGATTACAAGACTTGTATTTCAATGTGGTTAAGTAAGGGCATCCATATCATTTATTTACGATATTGTCCTCGTTTTCTTATTATTAAATTGTTCTTTGACGTCATCGCTAACTGATAAACGATAATATTTTTATATTAATGCCTTTGTACACAAAATCTTTAATGAGGTCTTTGTTTTATCCGCTCATGATTGCCTTTACAAATACGCTTTTCTACATAGTCGTCACACGGCTGTAACAGAAGAAGGAGAGACAGAAGGTTCCGAAAAGAGATTAGTATATCAACATAAAATCATACCGGGCGTAACAAAAATAGCGCATTATGGATTATCATTAGCATCCAAGACGAATTTGCCAAAAGATACCGTTAAACTTGCTATAGAACTCGCTGAATTGATTGGGAAGAATACCAAGGTAACAAAAAAACAATTATTATAATATGGGTAAATCGGTTATAAGTAATGCATCACTGCTGTATTTTTCTTTTCCCATTTAGGCACAGGAAATAAAAACACCACAAGGGACAGATGATAATATACTTTATGAATTAAATGCAAAAATAAGGCAAGAGCTTAGAAAGATTACCAATTCAAATGAGGTAATAAAATCTATACTGCTAAAGTTTAAAGAGGACCATCCACAGTTGATCGAAAGAATAAAAATAAGTCGAAGTAAAAGCAACAATAGAACAGATACTGATACTTTCTCGTCTGTACTAAACTTTAAACAACATACAATATTGAGTAATGACGTCAGCGATAATTTTGTAACAAATCATAATGTAAATGCCCATGATTCTGAAGTTAATGCGGAACATGATTCTTTATTATCAACGAACCTTGACATGATTGATGAAAATGCAAAACAGTACGATACGAATATTGATTATGCTTCCGTGCGATCATCTAACCAATTACTAAACAGTGTTCTTAATAATGATCAAGAAATTTTTGAAGAAATTCAAATCATACAGAATAACACAGATGTAGAAATGAGTGCCGATAATCTCGATTTAATAGGTACTGTAAATCTTGGTAATAAGCATGAAACTGATCTATCAAATGGGGAATATGTAATCATTTCTAATAATAATCCTAACAATTATCACATGAATGAAGATAAACATATCAAAGATACTGTTGAAGGTCTAAGCCCTACAGAAAAGTCGTTTGTCGATGATATGATAGAAATTGACGAGACATCAAGTGATTCCGATTTAGCGGATGCACTTACACAAATAATAGAACAATATTCCTCAAGAAATGAAACAGATTTGGAAGAAAATAGTGATCTCATGTCCATTGATGAAGAGTTGATTACAGAAACGGTCAATGAAATTAATTTAGAATTACTATCCGATACACTAGGTGTCGAAAACATTGTTCTAACTCCACCTAAAGACTTTCGTGATGTATAATCTAATAAATTTTGCTAAAAAAGAATTAATGTATTTTAATACGCCTAAAAAGAAGCTCTTATGCTTAAACACATTGTAAAATATTGTCATAGTTTAAAGTCCGATACAACTCAATTGATATTTCTTAGGTAGGTATTAGGTATTACTGCTTATAGATCGACCGTTCACTCCGTGAAAATACGCCCCGCAGTTTCTCCTACTAATCGATAGTCGATACCTCGATCGTCCAAGCAAGTCGAGGCGGAAGATCTCTACCTCAGCCGCTTTCGACTGCCGGACGATGTTAGGGATCTCATTCGTTCCAAGAATGCTTCTATCCGAGCGTACGACTCCTACTCCACCGAAGCCAATCGGGCCCGGATGCGCGCTTTACAACGAGAGGTAAAGCGTCGTGTCGCGGAGGTCCGGGAGGAACGGTGGGGTGTCTTCCTAGAGGGCATCGCGCCATCGCATCTGGCCTACTGGCAGCTGGCGCGTAGCCTCACATCCGACTCCACGATTGACATGCCCCCGCTGTCCCGCCCTTCAGGCGCACCCCCAGCCTTCGACGACGACGAAAAGGCCGAGCTTCTCGCCGACTCCCTCGAGAGCCAGTGCGCCCCCAGCTCTCAGTCCGTCGACGCGGTCGACAGGGAAGTCGAGCGCAGGGCATCCCTCCCCCCCGTCGATTCCTTACCTCCTATCACCCAAACGGAGGTCGAAGATCTAATTATGGGTCTCAAAACTAAAAAAGCCCCCGGCTCTGACGGCATTTCGAATCGCGTTCTGAAATGCCTGCCCGCCCAACTCCTCTGCCTCTTAGTGGCCATATTGAACGCCGCCATGGCGAACTGCACCTTCCCCGCTAAGTGGAAGGAGGCGGACGTCATAGGCATTCCCAAGCCCGGCAAACCTCGCAATCTCCCCGCGAGCTACCGCCCTATCAGTCTCCTCAACTCCCTGGCCAAGATATACGAGCGCCTACTTCTGGCGAGGCTCAAAGACTTCGTAACGTCCAGGGGTATCCTTATCGACGAGCAGTTCGGCTTTCGAGCCAAACACTCTTGCGTCCACCAAGTGCACCGCATCACGGAACACATCCTCTCCGGTCTCAATAGACCCAAACCCATCTACACGGGCGCCCTCTTCCTAGATGTCGCGAAGGCATTCGACAAAGTCTGGCACAACGGCTTGATCTACAAGCTCTACCAATTGGGTGTGCCGGACAGACTCGTGCTCATCTTACGAGACTTCTTGTCGAATCGCGCCTTCCGTTATCGCGTCGAAATGACGCGCTCCACTTCCCACTCCATCAGTGCTGGAGTCCCACAGGGCTCAGTTCTCTCTCCGCTCCTGTTTAGCCTTTACACGAACGACATTCCTCGTTCGAGTAAGACGCATCTAGCCCTATTCGCGGATGATACCGCTCTCTACGTCTCGCATAGGAATAAGGGTTTCATTACCAGACACCTTCAGGCATCCGCCAATTCCCTAGGGAATTGGTTCAGGAAGTGGCGTATTGAGGTGAACCCGGACAAGAGCGCTGCGGTGTTCTTCTCCAGAGGTGCCACCCCGCGCCACTCTCTGCGCCGCCCTAGAAATAATCTCGGCCAAGTGACCATGTTCGACCGACCCATTCCCTGGGTCAAAGAGGTCAAATATCTAGGGGTCACCCTAAACAGTACCATGTCCTTCGGCCCGCACATCAAGCGGGTCCGTCACCGAGCATCATTTGTGCTCGGTCGTCTCCATTCGTTAATCTGCAAGCGGAGTAAAATGTCCCTTAGAAATAAGGAGACACTTTACAAAACTTGCGTTCGACCCATCATGACTTATGCGTGTGTTGTGTTCGGGTATTCGGCCCCCTCTCACATCGATAAACTCCAAGTGGTTCAAAACCGCTTCCTCCGTAAAGCCGTAGGAGCCCCCTGGTAAGTACGGAACGTCGACCTCCACTCCGTTCTAGGTCTCGAACCTATTCGCGCCTTTATTAAAAAGGCGTCAACACGTCACTTCGCGAACGCATCTACCCATGCGAATCCGTTAATCGTAGCCACCGCCGACTACGATCTCCCCCCCCCCCCGACCCCTGCCGCCACCGCCGGCCGCGACATGTTCTCACTGACCCCCCCGATGCTTTGTCATCCCTTCTTTCCGCTCAGAATACGGGCGACGACGACGACGTAGTAGTAGATCCCCTCCCATAGCCGGCGGTTGACCGGTGCACTTAGTAGTGCACCCGTCCCCCTACAGCGACTGTCCCAACCGAGGGCACCTCTTCGAGGCGCCCTCGAGTATGTCGCCTCTTGCCCTTCTGGCTGGCTAGAGCGTAGTGGTTGCACGCTCGCCTTTAAGTCCGGTGAAGCTGTAAAGGCCTCGCGGCCAACAGCGTACATCATTCACACACACACACACACACTTCGATAGAAAGCACATTGAACAATAGCCGGCGCGCCCCACAATGCGGTATTATTATCATATACCTATTTGTACGTGAAGAAGTAGGTACTGCGCGGATTTTAGATCATTCTTGACTATTCGATAGGGGATCTAAAGGTGTGTAATGTGTTTTAAAATCCGATAAAGGATTCACACGATATCGGGGTGTATTGAAGTCGTAACAATACTATGGAGAATAATGTAATTCAGTTATTCCAAGGCAGCTATGCATTCCGCAGTATAATTACTAGACACAGAGGGATATTTAAACAATTTAAAAATTCCAGTAGAATGACGCCAATAAAGCAGCACCCATATTGTTAGGTACATACAATATCTCTTTCTCCTGTCGATATGGACGCATCCGAAAAGAAAATTTCCACTGTGCCAGCATTCTGTCCAATGTAATCGTGCACCTTATCATTAGCATTATTATACAAAATCAATATGGGTGTCATTTTTGGCCTTTTAGGGTGTGCTGATTACGTACATAGTGTTTATTTTAAATCCAAAATGGTGGACGCGACTTTTCGTGTAAAATCAATATGGATATCTGTTTTGCGATTTTAAGGGTATTCTGATTAAGGTTATGTGGTTAATTTTGAAATTCAAGATGGCGGACGGGGCTTTTTGTGTAAAATCAACATGGGTGTTGTTGTTACACAAAAAGTCACGACCGCCATCTTGGATATCAAAATTAACCCCATATTCGTAATGAGCATTCCCTAAACCCGAAAATAAACAACTCCATTATATTTACTGATGCTCTTAGTTGCTTGTAATCTCTGCATCCTAATCCATTTGGCAAACATTTGAATCCGGTAACACCTGAACTTAAAAGTAAACTGAAGGAATGTCAGGACTCCAATCTACAGGTTTTGTTGGCCTGGATTCCTGGACATTCGGGTATTCAGGGTAACGAAACTGAGGATGGCCTGGCAAAACTAGCAAGCTTCCAAGGCCGTTTAGATTGTACTGTTGATTGTAATGACATTCTATTACTTCCACGTATACAGTGGGCCTAGACAAGTTCCAAGCGTTTTGTTTCTATTCTCTTGTCGCAATCGATAGCGCATTGTTTTACCTACGTGACTTTTCGTTGCAACATGTCATTCCCATACATTTTTCCGCTTTCTATTAGCGTTAACGACTGTAGATTGTCAACTTGGCTATAGGCGCTGGTATTTAAAAGTTGGAATCGTGATTGGGTGACAGCAAATTTATACCAGGCCAAAATATTATCGGACAATTTAATCCGTCATCATCATCATCATCTCAGCCTATACTTGTCCACTGCTGAACATAGGCCTCCCCAATCGCTTTCTAGCGTAACTGGTCCGATGCCACCTGCATCCACCGACTTCCTGCGATTTTCACAAGATCGTCGGTCCATCTGGCAGGTGGTCGTCCCACGCTGCGCATGCCAATAATCCGTAGGCCCAACCAAACCCTGGTTCTCCAAATTAAAATTGACTAAGAAAACAACTTTTAAAATTCGAATATAAGAAACTCGCCGTTGTGCGTGTTGTGTGGCTAAGTAATTGGCGACCTCACCCACATTTTATTTTCCTGTCCTCGTTAAAGCTTTCCATCCTTACACGATTTCCTTATTGAATGTAAAGCTCCTCTTGCTTATAATTGATATGTTTAAGCTATTGTAAAGTTTATTGTAGATGATAATATCTATATTTAATATTATAATATGTCTATAATTGTTTTTCAAGTTATCTTATTAAATTTATGTTTATATTGCCCACTTTTCTCAAATCCTTACCGGTCCGCCAAACCTCGTTTAACCCATCCTATTTATAATCTAAGAAGTCAATTATCTCTAATTATTGTTCATCGCGGCGTTGAATTATTTTAAAAATCTTACAAACACGATTAAGCATTTCACTGGACATTGGCAAAATACACTCAAAATTAGTGTGAAGCTTAAAGATGAAGAAGAACATTTTCAAGTGATTTTTTAACGCTCGTTTGAGCACTCATTTTGCAAGCGTTTAAATCTCACCTAAAGCGTTTTATTCCGGCACTACAAAAAAGCGCTCTTGCGAACGCCCCCTACGGTTTTGTTTGAAATAAGACGTTAAGGGTTTCATTTTAGGGAAATCCCCTAAATCGGTGGTGCCATGGTATAAGGTGGTGCGTACTTGGTTCAAGGAGGCCTAATATACCTAGAAGTGTGGCCTAATATATGGAGTGCGTTCCACTAGACGATCATAATGTTCTAGTCTGGGCGCACCTCCAGCCTCCACTTGACGAGAAGGCCATCGTTTTGGTCGTTGCTTCATCATTACCACCCGCAACGCAATGTCAACGATCTGCGTTGAAACGTTGTTGTTTAAAAAATTTTGCAGTATAGTTGACAGACGACTAGTGGCATTGGAAAAATGACTCGTTTGAGTTAAAAAATAAAATGTATCTATCTTCACACCATATCATTACACCATATCCCTTGGAAGCAGAGAGTACAGACAATAAGATATATTTATACCTAATTAATTTAAGTCATACTCCACCACGCGGACCCAGTGCGGATTGGTGGAGGCAGGTTTGTGGCCACCTGCTGTTGGAACTTATGAAGCCGCCTTTAAGGCTTCCAACTCGGCTTAACGACTACCACATTAAGTGGTAACCGGGACCAACGGCTTAACGTGCCTTCCGAAGCACGGAGACGCTCGAATATGAAAATGCCACAAACGGTCACCCATCTCAGGCCGACCGAGTCGAACGCTGCTTAACCTTGGTGATCGGTAAGAACACCGCGGTCGCACAGCGCTACGAGCGCCTCCTCTCGCTATCTCTCTCACCTCGATTTGTGAGAGAAGGCCTTTGCCCAGCAGTGGGCAGTATAGGCTGATATTATTATTATTATTATAATTTAAGTATGCTCACAGCTGCTGTCTCGCCTATGCTCTTAGCAGATTGGGGGATTTCGTCAAAAATCCGAATTTTTTACATTATTTTTAACTGCTTATATCATTGGACAGACTAGCTTACATACAGATTTTTGTCAAAGTCTCATAATTTGCTAAAGAAACAGCAGTCGTAAACATAAGCGATATGATTCACTTGTGAAATGCACCCAAAAGGATGTACTACGTCTCCGAAATCTATCGATCGATCTATACCGGAATCAATGTACATTATTAGATATTCACATTATAATAATGTCTTTATTAGTTAGAATAAATATAATAAATATCTATTTACATGAAAAACATTTCGCTACCTATTAATTTACTTTGCTCTTATTTTATAATGTTCTATAACCTACATACCTTATCGATATAGGCTTATTAATATATCTCTATAATAATAAATATCTGCTTAATCGACTATATGAGACATCAATATGTGACGCCATATTAAAAAAATAACATTGCAAATGGCCGACATCGCGGCATATTCTGCATTTTTATTTTCATTTTCATTGGAAAATTGAATTACGTTTATATTTTGTGTCCATTGAGTGATATTCAAAATTTGATCATCACGTGAATAAAGTAAGTATTCTTTAAAACTTAAATACTACAGTTACTAATTGAAACCGGCGTCTGTTTACCACGCGCTGCAGGTCTTGTAACCATTTTGAATTAGTGGAATTGTCCATGCATTATGGTATTGTAGAGTCGTGGTTGTCATTCTAGAAGGCGGTCAGCCATGTCGCTGCCGCCTTATCTGCTGGGGCCGAACCCCTGGGCCACCATGATGGCCCAGCAGCAGTTGGCCGCGGCGCAGCAGGCAGCCCTGCAGGCTCACGCCGCGGCCGCTGCCGCTGCGCCACCGGTGCCGCCCTCGCAGCCCCCTAAACCACATCATATACCGGAGGAGAAGATCAAGGAGAAAAGTAAGTGACGTTTACTATTGTTTATAGGTTATGAAGTAACAGGAATCGTTTTATGAATTTACTTGTATGTCACAATACTAAACATACTATGTTACGATAGGCAAGGTAGATGTTTCATAAGAAAGTATTAGAGAATCTCTTAATAAATGATGGAATTATTACAAAAAGTTTACACCTAAACAAGCTTAATCAGTTTATTTTTACCTATACTCAGACAATGATATTTAATAGTATTATTACTGAAGTACGGTGTCTGGTTTTGTTTATAAGTTTTAAGTGGGGTCAGTGAGAAGTGATACTAAAATATCTAAATGAATAATATAACATTATTTATGCATTATGTGATAGGTGGGACTGCCGAATGCTGGAGCACTGGATATGGCTTCGTTTTTTTTCTAACACTAGTTTCTTAAGTTATTATTGTACATAGTACCATTATGGACTTTCTGGTCTGAAATAAAAGATTATAATAAAGCTAGAGAGGTATGTAAGGAAAGAACCTGTTGGAACTCTGTACTGCCTACCCCGCAAGGGATCTGGCGTGATGTTATAGATAGATTGATTATGCAAATATTGAAGCAAACCGTACAGACCAAATGAGTCACACAATGATTTGTTGATGTGAATTAACATATTCTATTAGTAGTTTTACACTAAAATATCTATTTTACAAGTACACCCTGGAATATTAAATATTATTTTCTGAATTGCTAAAATATAACCTAATACAACAAAATAAGGGAAATTGAACAAGAAGCTCTACCACCAAAAGCTGGAAAAAAACTGGTTGAATGTCTAATTATGCACAATTTTTGACAAAAGCTGAAATAGCAGTGTCATGTTGCGGTGCCTGCACTAAGAAACTAAATGATAAATTATTACATTCTTGGATGTGTGGCAAAAAGCGATAACTTAATACAACACACTTACCCATTTCATTATTAAAATAGATACATCAACAATCTTCTATATCACTTTTGATTGGCCTCTAAGACTTCATATGTGTGACTTTCAAATATTTCATGAAGAAAAAAACATCATCTCGCATCCATTTGCCCCATATGTTTCATCCCTGATAGCCTTACTGAAACCGTTTGCTCTGTGAAAGTCAAAAAGGTCTATGTCAAATGACCATTTTTTAAAAACTTTAAAATAAATGTAACTGAAATTCAGATTACACTTGCATTTATTATAAGAAATAATGATTTTATTGTATGAGGGCTGAATTGCTATCAGTGTTGGGCAAAAATCAATTGATTAAACAATTGACAATTAACAATTGATTAACTGTAATTGCAGTGTTATGCAATTAACAATTGATCAATTGTAATTGCAATGTTTTGCAATTAATAATTGATCAATTGTAATTGCAAAACAACGCAATTACAATTGATCAATTGTTAATCGTTTTATGCACATTTACGATTAAACAATTAACAATTAATCATCAAAAAAAAGCACACCTAACGTATGCGCAATGTGGGAGTATACAATGTACACTTCTGTCTGGTGTTGTAAGGCTTGAATCGGGAGTACGAAGCTTGAGTGAATGCTTGCCTTCTAAAAAGACTTAAGACAAAAGAAGACATAATCATCTATGAGATTTTAGGAGATGCTGATAACTGAAATGGCGTTTATTTTTGGATCAAAGATGGCGTCGCGACTTCTTATGAATAATCAATATGGGCATCGTTTTTGGGTTTTAAGGGTACGCTGATTACGAATATCGCGCAAATTAAACGCTATGTTCTTTATCGGCATTCGCAAAAACCCCAAAAATGATATCCATATTAATTTAACACCAATATCAATCTACTTGTACTTGTGAATATCAAACTAACCAACCTAAACACGAGGGGATTATGTTGTCCAGTTCACATGTTTCTATGGCCAACTTCCAACTTCATCATCAGACCATCCCCATGGTACCATATTATTGTATTGTCACCAAACTTACATACGTATGCCAATTTCAGCTGAATCGGATACCGTAAGTGCTTGAGAAAAGGATCAGAAGAGTTGAACCGGAAAGACAGACAGACATATGAACAGTGCAAGTTAAATAAAAGTAACACCGTCACGCCTATATTCCCCAGAGGGATTGGCAGAGGTGTACTGAGTACACTCACGTTTCGCCGACGATGTTAGGTCCCATGTAATAGGGGGCGAGCCTATTGCCATATACCGGGCACAATTCCAGACTCCGGACTGCTACTGGGAATTTTTCGTTAGAAAAACTACATTTGTCTGACCTACGATTTGAACCCAGGACCTCGTGATCACAAAGCGATGCGCTTTGCCACCAGACCAACGAGGTAGAAAGCAGTAGTAAGGCAGGGAGCAAATAAAAGCTTGTAAAAAATAAGTATTCTATTTTGTCCATATAAAAATGGAATATTTTATAAGTTCCCGTTCCATAAAGCATTCAAAATTCGGCCAATACACTGCACCCCTCTGCCAACCCCCCGTGGTAACCAAATGTTTGTTTATAAAAAGGTACCTAAACTTTAAAGAAGCGCGCGCGCACTTCGCCTTTCGGCAGTGTCACGAGCCGACAAGTGCGCGCGCGTCACTAGTAGGGTTGCCACCTTTTATTTGAGCAAATTAAGTACATTGGTTTTTAAAGGTAGGCAAAAAAGTACATTGTATCAAAATAAAGTATTATTTATTTCACTTTATTATTTTGTTTAAAAACATATTTATTATTACTTTTAGAACTTTTCAGTCATTGTTATCATTGCTAAACACCTTCACAGCATGTTGACAGTCAATAATAACTTGAATAGATTAGTAAGAATTAAGAAGTGCTTATAGTTTTTACTATTTTCTTTAAGTTAGATGTAATAATGTTTTTTTCTTAAATCTAGTACCATAGATTCGGATTTTAACACCAGACTTCATCTACTTTGTGTATAATGAATCTTAAAAGTACTTTACAGTTCTCATAATGTACAAGATATACTTACCCTAAATAACGCACGATACGTACTTTATAATAAACTACGGGTAGCAACCCTAGTTACTCGTCGCC
Source organism: Phalera bucephala (assembly GCA_905147815.2). NCBI lineage: Eukaryota > Metazoa > Arthropoda > Insecta > Lepidoptera > Notodontidae > Phalera > Phalera bucephala. The sequence continues at coordinate 7,818,378 of LR990621.1, read as the reverse complement.
TTTCGGCACCGGCACGAGCCGACAAAGGGCACGTGCGTAGGTAACTAGAGTCGGTCGGTAATGCCACAGTATCTATCTATCCAGTAACTTATCAAAGTCGTTTTAGTGGTATAATTACCAACACTCCCCGTCAGAACGTTGTTAGCACCTTTTTTTTTCATTTATTAAAACTTATTTACTGCAGTGGTTATAAGCCTGTATTTTTTCGTATAAGTCCAGCATAATACAATTAACCACAGGGACTGTGTAAAAACAGCATAATGAAAACGTTTATAATTTTAATGTTTAGGCTTAAATATTATTTACCTTTATTGCAATTTTTTCGTTTTTTTTTTTAAACGTATCCCCACACTAGGATTTATTCCTGTGTCGTGGGTGCGTTTACAAACATGAATATTCACACACACAAATACCCAGACCGGAACAAATAATTGTGGATCACACAAAGATTTGTCCCGTGCGAGAATCGAACCCGCAACTATTAGACACAGTGGGCGGAGCGGCTTAAGCTCTTAACCACTGCGCTAAATCGTTCGTCTTTCAAAAATTGTTTCAAGAAACCTGTTTTCTCATTTTACGTATAAGTATTCTCATTATATATAAGTATTCTCGAATCTCATAGTTATTGAGAGTGTTTATGATGGATTACTCGGAAATTGTATATAAGTATATTTGTTAAAAACCACATGACTTACTAAATATCAATAGAACTATCGACGTGTAGAGCACGCGTCTGTGTGCGTGAGTTTAATTCGGACCATAAGTACTAAGATGTTTTACTGTATTATATTACACTGTGGTAGGGCACACCACATACCCCGAGCACTGAGATCCCGCGTTTCTCTGTTCATTCGGCCTGAGGATTTAGGACGAAAATATTGTCATAACTTTTTTGCGGAGCGCAAAGTATCGCGTATATTTCGACACGATCTCACTTCAGAGTACTTTTGTGTGTGTACTTTTAGTAGCAGTTGTTTAAACTAAACTAATTTCCACAAACATAGAGAAAGTGAGTGTGAATCGTGCGCACACAGGAATATTGTAGGAGCTTAAATTCATTTCTATTAAGTATATTCGCATATTTCAACGAATAATTCCACACTTTTTGGACATTATAGTCATTATGGATAAAGAGGAATATAGTTATATGTCAGTTAACACGTTGGACACGGACATCAATGAACAGTTAGATCGAGATGGGCAGTCTTCAGGGCCGAGCTCAATCACGTCGATATCTTCACCCCCGCGTCTTGCACTACTTGACGGTACATTTTACAAATATTTACCAGAAGAATCAACAGCACATATAATCACAGCTCTGTGTACTAAATGCTCGCCCGTCACTACTAAAATCAGAGCATTCGACAACTGTTCATCCAATTTTCTGAGTCACCTCAAACGGAAACATGGACAAGATTATGTAAATGAATATAAAAGATACATAAAAACAAAGAAAAATATTAAAAAAGGTGCATACATTTAAAAAAAAATACCGACTAGGGGCTTAAGAAAAGTTGAAGAGGTCCAGCCATATACACCAGAAAAATTTGCACAAAATATGATAAACTTCTTGATTGATTCTATGATCCCATTGGGGGCTATAGAAAACCTATATTTATTAGAGATGTTTAGCAACTTGAAGATACCCGATAAGAATTTGAAAGTTGTAACCGTCGAAGTTTGAGTCGCCGTATAAATATATATTATGAAGAAAAATGTCTGCCATAAAATCTGAACTAAAGGCTGTTGATTTCGTGTGCACTACAACTGATATCTGGTCGGGAAAGAAGAGAAGCTTCTTAGGTATGACTGCACATTGGATCACAAAAGATTTGAAACGTGTTTCAGTAGCATTAGCATGTCAGCGGTTCAAAGGCATTCATAGTTACGATCGTATTACTAATTTAATTAAACAAATTTATACAGAATTTGGCTTAAACAGTAATAAGGTAGTCGCAACCATTACTGACAACGGCAGTAATTATTTAAAAGCATTTCGCGCTTTTGGCGTGGAACTTACAAACATCAGTTGTGACAAAACCAGTCAGCCAGAAGATTCTTTGTTTGAAGAAATAGATGTGGAATCTGACTCAAGTCTGGACGAAGAAGAATCCGAAGATTTTATTTGCGTGCCCATATAAGATGCTGTGCGCATACATTAAGCTTATGTGCTACCGTTGATGCCAATAAAGTTTTAAATGACAAAGGTACTCCATTATCTCATATACATACCACCGCATTAAAAAAATGCAACTCTTTATGGAATGCAGCTGGTCGTCCAAAAACAGCTGAAATTATACAAGATTTATTACAACACACATTAAGTCGACCGGGTGAAACCAGATGGAATAGCCTATATGATTCACTTCAACAAATTTTATCAAATCAAAAAAAAAAATTTCAGCTTCATAGAGCTTTAAATATTAGTAATCCCATAAAAGATGTTGAATTTGATTACTTGAAAGAATATTTGACATGTGCTGCACCAGAAGCAGAAGCACTAGATATTATGCAAAGTAAAACCAATGCCTATTATGGCATTTTATTGCCATGTCTGTTTGCATTGATAAGAAAAATACAAAAAATTGAAAGGAGAGGCAATTTGATGTACTGTGCACCTTTAATCGAGGCGTATAGAATAAACGTTGAAACGAGATTTAAACAGTTTTTTAACCTTAACACTGCTGAGGCAGAACATGCAGCAATAGCTGCTGTATCGTATCCCTGTTTTAAAAATAAGTGGTTTTCTCGCTTAGATAATCAAGACCAAACTAGGGTACAGAATCTTTTTAAAACCCTTAGTTCAAAAGAACTCAATGAAGAGCCTCAACAAATTATAGCAACTAAAAGTCGTAATGAAAATTTTTTTGAATCTGATGCTGACTCAGATAGTAATATTAATGTGTCACCTACAGCGGCTGCCAGTACTAACATGCCTATAACAATGGCTGAGCTATTAATGCTACACTTTTTTGCTGAAGAAAGTGAAGAACTAAGTCTGCTGAACAAATACCCAGAAATAAAAAGAGTCTTTATAAAATTTAATACGCCATTACCAGCTTCCGCAGCAGTTGAAAGATTGTTTTCTTTTGCTACTATGACCAATTCACCAAACAGTCATAGATTATCAGATCAAATGTTTGAAAAGAGAGTCGTGTTGAAGTGCAACTTAACCTATTCAAAGAATATACAGAAAACATTTTAATTATGTGTCATTAAATCGGAACATTAATTTAAATAAAAATTGATTTTTAATATTTTTCGTTGTATATTTATTTAACACTATTGTTGCTCCTTGTTTGCTATTGTTTATCTTGAATTCTTATGACAAATTCAATTTGTCATAAGAAGACAAATTGACTTTGCGGGTCGAAAAAACTAGACCAACATGTCTCGGTTGGTTCGAGATTTAGAAACTCCGTCGTGTTTTAGATCGTTAGATTTGTCTTGACCAGTACTTTAAACTCAGATGGCGGCCACGTCCTGATGATGGATCCGGAAGGTGGCCAACGGAACTCCTAGGGTCTATAGTACTCGTCATAACCAATCAAACGGGGTAAGATGGTCTAGATATTTCCCGGTACCTACATCCTTCCATTTTCGCATTTGATATCTGTTTTGTCATTCTTTCTTCCGAATTTCTTTATGCCCGAACCAACGGAGCATACCCTTTTGCATCTTTACACTAATATTATCATTCATACCTACAAGCTTTCTTACTATGCTATTGCGAATACGGTCAATCACGGCACATCTTCCGCAGTGCTCGAATTTCGACCGCATTTATCCTACTTTCATTCTTCTTCTTATATACCCAACCGTCACTGCCATATAACAGCGTTAGGACAAGCTCTCCTTAATGCATGGCTTTCTAAGCCTTTTGGCTTAAGCCTGACGAATCACCTCGAGCCTTTCTTCTCCAATCGCCTTTCTTCTCTTTCAAACATTTCTTTCACTAAAGTTTTGGTGGCACTCTTGCATTGCCGTATATTTATTTCTTCAGCTCTGTCATACTGTCATTTACATTCAAAGAAGAAACACAGTCCTGTCACGTTTTCTTCTTACTTTGTACGAAGCTTTGTAACTCTCCGTCCCAACTTCCGCTGTGCTTTGCTTTTTTGAGCAACCACATACTTCTTTCGCGGATTCTAACAAACTCTCTTTTAGGCTATTTCAGCATTCATTTATATTCGAGTCCGAAGTACCTGCTGTCAAAAGCTTCTCCCGAACCAGAGTCTGTATGAACAGATCTTTATACATTCTTCTCACTCTTGCAACTTTTCAATTATAATTCTTTTATGGCCTCGAAAGGGTATATGCTCTCGCCATTACCTCTTCTTCTAAACAAACCACTAAACCACGTAACTATGAGATAGTATTCCGATTCAAGAGTGGGACCTCTATATGCACGGATATCTTAAAGTTTGCTCTGGAGACGGTTATCTACTAGGATCAAATCTATCATGCTTTTCTGTTCATTTCTTCTCCACGTAATATAAATCGCTTTATGTTGGAATATCGTATTTGACACAAGAAGGCCTCTTTCCAAACATGCATCTACAATGAGCTTACCCGCATCATTTACTCTCTTATCACCATAAGGACCTAGAGCAACGTCGTAAGATTGCCACCTGGTTCCCACCCATTTATTCAGGTCGTCGCACAAAATCACCTTTTCATTTGCACATCAGTCAGATTCAAAAGTTCCCTGACATTATCCCAAAACTCTCAAGCTCCTGGTGTGTCGACAAGCTTACGGAAGCGTATGCTGCATCCAAAAATACCCTAGTGAGACTTAGGATTTAAACGGACTCAGAGAATCTTGCATAGTACAGGCCATAGTCTCTCACTCCAGAAGCCAGGCGATGGGACAGCAAGATACCCACCCCCTTGCTGGCACGACCACTCAGTGGTACCCTAGACTACACGCGTCGCCTCGGGGAGACGACCCAGCCTAGATGGCTGGCAGGGGTCGCAACGAGCACGCTCTTGGACATAACCCCCGAAATGACATACCCACATTGATGTTACTTCGAAAGTCGCATCCGCCATCTTGGATTTCAAAATTAACGCTATATTCTTTATCAGCTTCCCCCAAACCCCAAAAATGACACCCATACTGATTTTACTTCAAAAGTCGCGTTCGCCATCTTGGATTCCAATATGAACGTTATATTCGTTATCAGAATCTTCTAAAACCCCAAAAATGAAACTCATATCGAATTTTACAAAAAAGGTCACAACCGCCATCTTGGATCCAGAAACTAACGCCATATTCGTAATCAGCATGCCCTAAACCCCCGATATCGATACCCATATCGATTTTCATAAAAAGTCGCGCCCGCCATCTTGGATTTCAAAATTAACGTTATATTTGTTATCAGCATCCCCTAAAACCCCAAAAATAAAACCCATATCGATTTTACTTCAATAGTCGCGTCCGTCATCTTGGATCTTTAAATTAACGTTATATTTGTATTCAACATCCCTTAAAACCCTAAAAGTGACACCTATATTGAGTTTACTTCAAAAGTCCTGTCCGCCATGTGGATCCAGAAACTAACGCCATATTCGTAATCAGCATCCCCTAGAACCCCGAAATCGATACCCATATCGATTTTCATAAAAAGTCGCGCCCGCCATCTTGGATTTCAAAATTAACGTTATATTTGTTATCAGCATCCCCTAAAACCCCAAAAATGAAACCCATATCGATTTAACTCCAAAAGTCTCGTCCGCCATCTTGGTTCCAAAAGTTAACGCCATATTCGTTATCAGCATCCCCTAAAACCCAGAAAGTGACACCCATATTGATTTTACATCAAATGTCGCGTCCGCTATCTTGTTTCCAGAAACTAACGCCATATTCGTAATCAGCATCGCCTGAAATCCCGAAATCTATACCCATATTGATTTTAATAAAAATTTGCGCCTACCATCTTGATTTCAAAATTAACGTTATATTTGTTATCAGCATCCCCTAAAACCCCAAAAATAAAACCCATATCGATTTTACTTCAAAAGTCGCGTCCACCATCTTGGATCTTTAAATTAACGTTATATTTTTACTCTGCATCCCTTAAAACCCTAAAAGTGACACCTATATTGATTTTACTTCAAAAGTCATGTCCTCCATCTTGGATCCAGAAACTAACGCCATATTCGTAATCAGCATCCGCTAATACCCTGAAATCGTTACCCATATCGATTTTCATAAAAAGTCGCGTCCGCCATGCTGGATTTTAAAATTAACGTTATATTTGTTATCAACATTCCCTAAACCTTGAAATCGATACCCATATCGATTTTCATCAAAAGTCGCTTCCGCCATCTTGGATCCAGAAACTAACGCCATATTCGTAATCAGCATCTCATAACGTTGTATTTGTTATCAGCATCCCCTAAAACCCCAAAAATAAAACCCATATCGATTTTACTTCAAAAGTCGCGTCCGCCATCTTAGATCTTTAAATTAACGTTATATTTTTACTCAGCATCCCTCAAACCCTAAAAGTGACACCTATATTGAGTTTACTTCAAAAGTCATGTCCGCCATCTTGGATCCAGAAACTAACGCCGTATTCGTAATCAGCATCCCCTAATACCCTGAAATCGTTACCCATATCGATTTTCATAAAAAGTCGCGTCCGCCATCTTGGATCCAGAAACTAACGTCATATTCGTAATCAGCATCTCATAAAACCCCGAAATCAATACCCATCTCGATTTTCATAAAAAGTCGCGTCTGCCATCTTGGATTTTAAAATTAACATTATATTCGTTATCAACTTCTTTCAAAACCATAAAAGTGACATGCATATTGATTTTGTTACAAAAGTCACATCCACCATCTTAGATCCAGAAATTAACGTCATATTCGTAATCAGCATTCCCTAATATCAAAAATGTGACTCCCATATTTTACTTCAAAAGTCTTATCGTCGTATTTTACTTAGATCCAAAAATTCACGCCATATTTGCAATCAGTATTCCCTGAAACCCCAAAAATGACACCCATTTTACTTCAAAGGTCACGTCCGCCATCTTGGATGTGTTAAAAATATATTGTCCTGTGTTTAATTGTTAATTGTTTAATCGTAAACATGCAAAAAACGATTAACAATTGATCAATTGTAATTGCAACGTTTTACAATTACCATTGATCAGTTGTTAATTGTGAACCCTACAATTAACAATTAATTTTTCAATCGTCAATTGCAATTGATTTTTTCTGCGATTGAAATTTCAATTGTTTGGTCCTACAATTGAACAATTAAACAATTAGTGCCCAACACTGATTGCTATGTCATAAATATTAAAAATAAGTTCACCGCATGTGGATGGGCAAATGGGTACCATAAAAAGGGATAAAAGATGCTTTTAAATAACAAGGGGTGAAAGCAGGGGGCAAACAGGTGTGAGACCAAACAACATGATGCTGTGCTATCAATTAAAACATGTTATCCCCATGCTACCAAAGTTTTTGTAGATAAGTTTTAGCAAAAATTATTTCCAGTGGGGGATATTATGCAATTTGCAATTGATATTATTTTCCATATTAGTATCTGTGGAAAATGCTTGTATTGCATACATTTGACCTCTTATGACTCCAATGAAATACTGTACACACTGAGTTCTTAGATTTATGTGAATACCTATTACACATAAAACTATTTTCGATAAATCCGAAAATAGTTTTATTTCAAATACTGTATATTCTAAATTACTACCCAACATTTTTAATATGATTAGGATTCTGCCTACTTGCAAGGGATCTGGCGTCATCACGCCAACCGGCAGTATCTATATCATAATATAGATTAAAATCATTTTCTGATAACTTCCCCATTCATTCATTGTCTAGCACAAAAATGGCTGCAACTTCAATCAAAGCGTTTCGCCGAGAAGCGAAAATTCGGATTCGTGGACGCACAGAAAGAGGACATGCCTCCCGAACACATCCGCAAGATCATCCGGGACCATGGTGACATGACCAGTCGCAAATACCGTCATGACAAACGAGTTTACCTGGGCGCCTTGAAATACATGCCTCACGCTGTTATGAAACTCCTCGAAAACATGCCGATGCCCTGGGAGCAAATTCGTGACGTCAAAGTTCTGTACCACATTACTGGAGCAATCACATTCGTGAATGAAATACCTTGGGTGATAGAGCCTGTCTACATAGCGCAATGGGGCACCATGTGGATCATGATGCGTAGAGAAAAACGAGACCGTAGGCACTTTAAACGTATGAGGTTCCCGCCATTCGATGATGAGGAACCACCTCTAGATTACGCTGATAACATCCTTGATGTGGAACCTTTAGAACCTATACAGATCGAACTGGACCCTGACGAAGATGGTGCGGTCGCATCGTGGTTCTATGACCACAAACCTTTGTTAGGAACAAAACACGTCAATGGGTCTACATACAGAAAGTGGAACTTGACTCTCCCACAAATGGCTACATTGTATCGTCTCGGCAATCAGCTTTTGACAGACTTGGTAGATGACAATTACTTCTATCTGTTTGACTCAAAGAGTTTCTTCACTGCCAAAGCGTTAAATATGGCAATACCTGGAGGGCCAAAATTTGAACCTCTAGTCAAGGATAACTCGGCGGGCGATGAAGACTGGAACGAGTTTAATGACATCAATAAGATTATCATCCGTCAGCCTATAAGGACAGAGTATAGAATTGCGTTCCCGTATTTGTACAACAATTTGCCACACTTTGTTCAGCTGTCTTGGTAAGTCTGTGATAGTAAATGTTCTTAATTGTTTACATTACACAAATTTTTCAAGAATTATTAATTTAATTCATTCAGTCACTCTTTTTATGATAGTGTTATCAATGTTATTTTATGCGATCAAAACGCTATGATGTATTTATGTATCTAATTTCTTAATGCTCATCAAACTATAAAAAATTGTTTACTAAGCATTATTTTCAATAAAATTGAGGTTTTTTAAATGATATAATTCGCGTTATAAGTCTATTACTTATGCCAAAGTTTCCAAAGTAATAAAGCCCCTCTATAACAGGTATCACACACCAAACGTCGTATACATCAAAACTGAGGATCCTGACCTTCCCGCATTCTACTTTGACCCTCTAATCAATCCAATATCGCACCGGCACTCAGTCAAGTCTCTAGATCCCTTGCCTGATGAAGAGGAGTTTGTTCTGCCGGAAGAAGTATCACCATTCTTGCAAGAGACAGCACTGTATACTGACAATACAGCAAATGGAATTGCACTGCTGTGGGCACCCAGGCCTTTCAATATGAGATCAGGTGAGGATTATAAGCAATTCTGTAAAATAAACATGTAAATTTTATGACAATTTTTCTGCCTACCTCAACTTGTACCACGGTAGCCATGTTCAGATACCGACCGCGCCGGCGAGGTCCCTTGCCCGCCGGCGAGGTCCCTTGCCCGCCGGCGAGGTCCCTTGCCCGCCGGCCGGTGCAGAGCACCACGGCGAGACACCTATTTTTGAGCTAGTTGCCCCCCTTGCCCGCCTTTGCCGACCATAGTAAAGTAGCCTTTCCGTTTGTCCTACGAATTAAAAATGTTATAATCAAAACCCGTCACGCCTTTATTCCGCAAATAAGGGTGACGGTATGACAGAAGTATACTGTGTATACCATATATAATATAAGGTTTGCGTATTACTACTATATCGCGCCACAATGCCACTATTCTAGATTCCTATTTAAAGGTTTTTCGATAAAAAAAACCACTGATATATTTGACTCCGTGATCGTGATCACCACCCGAACTATGCGCCACCAGACCAACAGACCAGTCACCAAAATATTATGACCTCCTAAAAAATAGTTTTTCTTGATGAATAGGCCGCACTCGTCGCGCCATTGATGTCCCGCTAGTGAAGACTTGGTACAAGGAACACTGCCCGCCCGGACAGCCCGTCAAAGTGAGGGTCTCCTACCAAAAGCTTCTTAAGTACTACGTACTCAATGCTCTGAAGCACAGACCGCCGAAACCTCAGAAGAAGAGGTAAGTTGGATATTGTGGCATTTGTCACCAGTTGATAAAAATATTTGACATACACGATCAAAAATTATAACAGGTGATGTTTCATTGGTATTAAATTGCTTTAGTAAATTAAATTATAGTTACTCATGTTATACATTGTGAAAGTGGAAGGATGTAGGTACCGGGGAAGACCTAGACTATCTTACCACAACCAAATAAACCGAGTCTTATTTGAAGGAAAAGTCAAGTCTCCGTAACCGGCGAGCGTGTATGAGACGAACTATGAGAGTGGAGGAAGCCAGAGAGGTATGTAAGGAAAGAACCTGTTGGAACTCTGTACTCTCTGCCTACCCCACAAGGGATCTGGCGTGATGATATAGATACATTTGTAATCCACAACCTACATGAGTCTACCCTTACGAATAAATAATAATAGTGCAAGAATAATTTTACTCAGTCATCAGTATTAACATCAAATAAACTGAGGATACAAGGGAGTCTTACCAGTGAGCATGAGTACAGTAAAGAACTCAAAACGTCTGGACATTGAAATCAAAAATAAACCACTATAAAATTTGGAAAAATAGTTATTTCGAATCCGTTAAAGATAGCACTATGCAGATTGTATCCGATTAAGGGAACAGTTTCTTTACTGCATATGTTTCGTCTCCCACAGATATCTCTTCCGCTCATTCAAATCTACAAAGTTCTTCCAAACCACCACCCTGGACTGGGTAGAAGCTGGTCTCCAAGTATGCCGACAAGGCTACAACATGCTGAACTTGCTCATCCACCGCAAGAACCTCAACTACCTGCATTTGGACTATAACTTCAATTTGAAGCCAGTGAAGACACTCACTACTAAGGAGAGAAAGAAGTCTCGGTTCGGTAATGGTAAGTATACAAATAGTTGTAGACGAGTAGAAAAATACAGTATTTATTTCATTATATTGTTATTTTCTCTAGATATTCTATTGTCTAACTGCCTACTTATTCATCTCTTCAACTCTCAACACTCAAAGGTTCGCTGCAAGATAACTCATATTTGAGTTATGCTCGCCTGTTTGTGTATTTCTTAATTGTAAACTTTTATTTTTCTTCACACTGTATACAATAAAGAATAGATTAGTTTTGTAGACTTAGCATTTACTAGACTTGCAGCCTAGTTATAGACGCGGATGTCTTATTAAAGCACTCGACCAAATTCGACTTGACGAACGAAATCCGTTGCAGTTTATTCATTCTACAAGTTTATTCTTCTTTCTTGTCTATGGCCTTTGTGGGGAAATCGCCACAATTTTGCCAATGTCGAGTATGTAGTTAGATCAACAAATGAAGGCAGTTTTCCGGTGCAAAATGTAATCATAAATCAGCTTGATTTATAAGTGGACGAACGGACGGTACAGTACAAAGAATCTAAAACAACACCACAAAAATTGTAACATAGACAAACAATATTATAAATAAATAATAAATCACACAACGACATATAAAATACGATAAAATGGCAATAATGTATAATGAAAATAGTATTTACAATTTTATTTTGTTACTTTTAATATATTTACATAATATTTTTATTGCCGCGTGGTTCCCGGCTTAGAATAGGACCAACCCATCTCATCCCATCGGGTGTCGTACAAGGCGACTAAGGGAAAACTAGGGAATGGGCAGCAGCGTTCTCTTAACACTTCGACGACCAATAACTGCGTTCGCCAACCCGCCTGCCAAGCGTGGCGAGTATGGCAAACACCCCCAATTATGGAAGAAAGTAGGAAAACCGAAAATTGGCCCTGGTGACATACAACGCACGCACATTGAGGACAGATGAGAAGCTAGTTGAGCTGGAAGAAGAGTTAAACAAGTTGCGGTGGAGTATTGTTGGTTTATCGGAGGTCCGAAGAGAGGGCGAGGACACGATAACCTTAAAATCCGGCAACTTGTTTTACTACCGGGAGGGCGAACAGCAGTTCCAAGGTGGTGTCGGATTTATCGTCCACAAGTCACTCATAAACAAGGTTGTGTCCATCACTAGTGTGTCGAGCAGGGTAGCGTACCTGATACTCAGAATATCCAAAAGATATTCGCTGAAGGTCATACAGGTCTACGCACCGACCTCGGCATACTCAGATGATGAGGTCGAAGTTATGTATGAGGACATTAGTAGAGCCATACATACTTCCAAAGCACATTTTACAGTAGTTATGGGTGACTTCAATGCGCGGCTGGGCCAACGGGGCGATGATGAGCTGAGAGTGGGGCAATTTGGATATGGGCAGCGCAACCCCAGGGGTCAGAGGCTGGCCGAATTTCTGGAGAAAGAGGGACTCTTTATGATGAACTCTTTCTTGCAGAAGCCGCCTCATAGGAAATGGACCTGGATGAGCCCTGATGGTTCCACAAAAAATGAGATAGACTTCATCATGAGCACCAAGCGACAAATATTTAATGATGTCTCCGTGATTCATAGGGTAAAAACCGGCAGTGATCACCGAATGGTCAGAGGCACATTAAATATTAATGTCAAAATGGAAAGATCGCGTCTGATGAAGTCTACGCTCCGACCTACTCATGCATATATCCAAAACCCCGAGAACTTTCAACTCGAATTGTCAAACCGCTTCGAATTGCTAGACAGCAGCGCATCAGTGGACGAAATCAACAACAGGCTGGTAGAGACTGTTCATACGGTCGGGTCCAAGTATTTTAAGACCCACCGTAAAAATAGGCCTCAAAAACTATCTGACTACACCCGAAACCTCATGGCTGAGCGACGTTCCATGACGCTCCAAACCTCCGATGATGCTAAGTCCTATAGGCAGCTTAATGGACAGATATTGAAGTCCTTGCGACACGACTTACGGTCCTTCAATGCAAGGCGTATTGAGGAGACCATAGAGCAGAACAAGGGCTCTAAAGTGTTCGCAAGAGACGCGTCTATTGGGCAGAGCCAGTTGACGAAGCTGAAGACGGAGGACGGAAACGTAACGTCAAATAGGTCAGAGGTGCTCAGGAAGATAGAGAGGTTCTATGGAAAGTTATATACCTCAGTAGCTAAACCTGTTGTTGACTTGGTAAAAGACCCAAGAGCCAAGCTAACCCGACACTGCACTGAAGATATCCCGGACATCAGCCTGTGCGAAATTAGGATGGCTCTCAAACAACTAAAAAACAACAAAGCGCCGGGTGAAGACGGAATTACTGCAGAACTTCTGAAGGCGGGCGGATCGCCGGTACTTAAAGTCCTTCAGAGGCTATTTAATTCCGTCTTGCTTGAAGGGAAAACGCCGGAAGCATGGAACAGGGGTGTGGTGGTGCTGTTTTTCAAGAAAGGTGATAATTCTTTATTGAAGAACTATAGGCCCATCACACTGCTGAGCCATGTTTATAAGTTGTTTTCGAGAGTCATTACGAATCGTCTCGAACGAAGGCTTGATGACTTCCAGCCTCCCGAACAAGCCGGTTTCCGGAAAGGTTTTAGTACCATAGACCACATACATACGCTGCGGCAGGTTATACAGAAGACTGAGGAGTATAATCGGCCACTATGCTTGGCGTTTGTGGACTATGAGAAAGCCTTTGATTCGATCGAGACTTGGGCGGTTCTTAGATCTCTCCAGCGATGCCGCATTGACTATAGGTACATCGAAGTGTTGAAGTGCTTGTATAATAACGCCACCATGTCAGTCCGAGTACAGGGGCAGTGCACGAAGGTGATCCCCATAAAAAGAGGAGTAAGACAGGGAGACGTCATTTCTCCGAAACTGTTTACGGCCACCTTAGAGGACGCCTTCAAGCTCTTGGAATGGCAAGGACTTGGCATCAACATCAATGGCGAATACATCACTCACCTTCGATTTGCCGACGACATTGTGGTCATGGCGGAGTCGCTGGAAGATCTAGGACGAATGCTCGGTGACCTCAATAGAGTATCCCAACAAGTGGGTCTTAAAATGAATATGGACAAAACAAAAATAATGTTTAATGTCCATGTCGTACCCACCGCACTCACCGTTGGGAACTCTACTCTTGAAGTTGTCGACGAATACATTTACCTGGGACAGGCAGTCCGGTTAGGTAGGTCCAACTTTGAGAGAGAGGTCAATCGACGAATCCAACTCGGCTGGGCAGCGTTCGGGAAACTGCGCAACATCTTCTCATCCAAAATACCTCAGTGCCTAAAGACTAAACTTTTTAGTCAATGTGTGTTACCAGTGATGACATATGGATCAGAGACGTGGTCTCTTACAATAGGTCTCATAAAAAAGCTCAAAGTTGCTCAGCGAGCTATGGAGAGAGCTATGCTCGGCGTTTCTCTACGCGATCGAATCAGGAATGAGGAGATTCGTAGAAGAACCAAGGTCACCGACATAGCCCTCAGGATTAGCATGCTGAAGTGGCAATGGGCTGGCCACATAGCGCGAAGATTGGACGGGCGTTGGGGCAGAAAGATTCTAGAGTGGAGACCACGTATTGGCAAGCGCAGCGTAGGACGACCGCCTGCCAGATGGACCGACGATCTTGTGAAAATCGCAGGAAATCGTTGGATGCAGGTGGCATCGGACCGGTTACGCTGGAAAGCGATTGGGGAGGCCTATGTTCAGCAGTGGACAAGTATAGGCTGAAATGATGATGATGAATATTTTTACAAAAGGGGAAAATACAAGGGGGAGGATGCATTTAAAGGAAGTGGGGCGAGGGATATTAGGAGGAATGACGTCATAAAGGGAAGAGTGCATTTTAGGGCAGCAAAAGAACAAGTGGTCCACGTGTCCTTCATCTAAACCACATTCACAGAGTGAAGAATCCCTGATCCTAAGTTTAGCCAAGAAAACTGGGGTACATGAATGATTTATTCGTGTACCCCATTCGTCGACGGCAAATAATGGGTGTTGTGAACTTATCAACGAAGTTGTATTTGCAAAACCAGGGTTTAGAGGGAATACTGGGTTGTATGTCTCCATAAATTTTACCTTTTACCTGTCTGGACATTTGCCATAATTTGGACCATTCACTGTATAAATTCCGTTTAAGAGAAGAACAAATGTCATGACAGTAAATAACAGAATGCTCCAGGGAGCCTGTCGTAATAGCGTTTCTAGCACAGGAGCTACAAGTTTATGATCAACCCCAGTCGTAAATGGCACTGTGACAGTGTGTTTCGCTTCTTAGTTCATCAGGGGATCTAGTTAAGTGTCTAGAGATTTGTTTTTGATCTCTTGACGCAATATATAGCGCATTTTTCTTCTTTTTAAAAAAATACGTAGCTCCACACTAGAATTTATTCCTGTATCGTGGGTGCGTTTACAAACATGAAAATTCACATACACAAATACCCAGATGGAAACAAATAATTGTGGGGATCAAACCCGCGACTATAAGACACAATGGGCGGAGGGAGCGGCTTAAGTTCCTAACCACTGCGCTAAATAGACCGTCACCATTGTTCTGACCATGTGGCTTTACGTTGTAAACAGTGATTTCCTTACAATTTTCTATTAGTGTTAACGATTGTAGAAGTCCCATTGGCACAGATCTGATGACAGGGAAATAAATTCTATAGTTTGTTAAAGAACTAAAACTGAGAATTGGGACTCGTTATTTTAGAACCTAGTCTGACTGTCATTGCTATAAGAATAGTAATATAGGTGTGGCTTTTTCATGATTACCAGTATGAGACTGCCTCGTTGGTCTAGTGTCAGAGCGTAACGCGTTGTTATCATGAGGTCTTAGGTTCAAATCCTAGGTCAGACAAATGTAGGTTTTCTAACGAAAACTTTCCAGTATGAGTCCAGTGTCTGGAATTGTGCCCAGTATATGGCAATAAGCTCGTCTCCTATTACATAGGACCTAACATCGTCGGCGAAACTTGGGTGTACTTAGTGCACCTCTGCCATCCCCGCTTAGGGAATATAGGCGGTGTTATATTTATTAGTATGACCAAGGTAGAATAAATACATGCCTTATTGATAGACATAAATGGAAGTATAATACATATCGTGCTGGTCCTGTATAACGGCAATTATTGTAAAAAGACAAAGGTGACAAGTGACTCCTCTAAAAAATAAGTTAACTTAGCAATGGACATTGTTCTGCACCCATACATGATTTGCCCCAGAACCAAGAGCAATGAAAAAATACTTGTATGATTTCAAATGACCCATAAATTCTCTAGCATTTATTATTAAACGTGCAAGCGGGAAAATCGTCATATTGCACAAAAAGTATTAAGATTTTGAGGTTAAAATTCAGTAGCCGTCAGTACATATGAGGTTATATTGAGTTTTGACATTCAGTAAAGTTGTCGGCGATTTCGATATAACTACTAACAATACTTTGAAATATTCGTTTTAGATTGCAAATTGTCCGTTAGATACGGATATTTGCCATTATTTACAAAAAAATAAACAAATAATGATGGC
The DNA here is from genome assembly GCA_905147815.2 of Phalera bucephala. Lineage (NCBI taxonomy): Eukaryota > Metazoa > Arthropoda > Insecta > Lepidoptera > Notodontidae > Phalera > Phalera bucephala. Next base: position 7,801,951 of record LR990621.1, on the reverse strand, counting down.
ATGGGTCAAATTTTTGTTGGTTCTGAGGCAATTTTCGACAATCTCCTTTAGAGCAAAGAAACCTACTACATTTTTAACCGATTTCTAAAAAGCGGGAGGTTCTCAAATCAAATGTATGTTTTTTTTTATATGTATGTTACGCGATCATTCCGCCAATTATTCGATTCTGATGATTCTTGACCTTGGACTTGGAAGATACACCAGGGAACTCCTTAACGACAAACAATACGAATGCGTAGATTGAGATATTATGGGTATTACGTCAATCCTATAGGTATCCTGCCATAGTACTAATCAGAATATTAACCGACTTCAAAAAAGGAGAAGGTAGACAATTCGTCTGTTTTTTTTTATAACGTATTAATTTATGAACTGATTGCGTTGATTTATTATGCATTGGGTTAAGTATAGTTTCGAGGTGGTCCCATTTTAATGAAATCGGTATTGAACTTTGGACTTTGAAGATACACCAGGGGACTCCTTAACGGCGAACAGCACGAATGTATAGATTTCGTTATTATGGTTATTATATCAATCCTGTGGGTACCTTGTTGTACAACTCAGCAAAATAATATAATATAGGTATTTAAATATTAGTAAATAATTCACTATTCACTTAAAATTGTAAAATAAATGTCTTCTTTAAAAAAAAAAGCGACAACAAAAAGCAAAAAAATAAAAACTTGAAGTCGGTGCCATGTAACCGACTGCACTAACCGGTACCGGCTTCAAAAATTTATATTTGCTTTTAGAAGTCATTTTTTTTTTAAGATTTTGTGAGTAATTAGTTCCGCTCTAGTCTTTAATGCCTAGAAGATTTAACGCCTGATTTTTTCCTCTTTCCCCTAGCGTTCCACTTGTGCCGCGAGATCCTCCGACTAACGAAGTTGATAGTGGACTCGCACGTGCAGTATCGACTCAACAACGTGGACTCGTTCCAACTGGCGGACGGGCTGCAGTACATATTCGCCCACGTGGGCCAGCTCACCGGCATGTACCGGTACAAATACAAGCTCATGCGGCAGATCAGGATGTGTAAAGACTTGAAGCATCTCATCTATTATAGGTTTAATACGGTAAGAATCATTTGTAGTTAGAAAAAATAATTTGTCGGTAGTGTTAATATGATGATTAAGAGGTTACTACAATCTTTTGACAATGCCATTGAGAACTTACTTTGCTGTGAGAAAGAGATGGCGTTGTAAACTGCGTACATCTGTTTTGCTCACGCCAATGTAATATTAGTGTTGCATTAGACTGTGGTAAATCATGGGCCTATTCCTTTAGTGTGAGGGCAACTCCGGCAGTACAGTTTAATAAGCTACGAAAATATTCTTAAAACATAGATAAGTTGATATGTCAGAAAATTGTGTTAATGTTGACATGTTTTCTAAAATTATGAAGTGTTAGACTGTATCTGTTCCCATAGTTCCTTTCATCAGTTTTGAACCTACATTTTTAAATTGAAGGACCTGTTTAAAATCATCTTTTAACTGGTTTCCTGCAATTTTTTTTCAACATTTGTTCTTTTATCCAGGGTCCAGTGTCCAAGGGACCAGGGTGTGGTTTCTGGGCGCCAGGCTGGCGCGTGTGGCTGTTCTTCATGCGCGGCATCACGCCATTACTGGAACGGTGGCTTGGCAACCTGCTGTCCAGGCAGTTCGAAGGACGACACTCGAAAGGTTTGCAAGTTTGATATAGATATAGCAGTATGAGGAAGGTGTGAGATATACATGACACACTATAATTTGTGTCTTTTCATAGAGTGAATGGAACTACATCCTACCAAGATATCATTTATAGAGCAGTGTTTCCCAGTTAGTGGTACGCGTACCCCTGGGGATACGTGAAGTTACATGAAGGAGTACGCACGGGATTCTCTTGACTAAGTTAATTTAATCAGAAAAATACAATACCACAAAAAACAACCGAAATATATTTTGAGTCGATTATAGGTAAACCGCCATAAACTTGACCCTCCTGATGGTACTGGACGTGGGGCGACGGGGTAAGCTCGTCTGTTGGCGTTCAGTTCATGGCTTACGGGGTACGCGAGTTTATTTTTTGAAAGGGTGCACAGAAAAAACTAATTGGGGACCACTGATATAGAGCATGATTTCTCGATTTATAATAAATCTCGTCATTTTAGAATCTTATACTTGATTTATATTTAGGCCACTGGCTTAGTAGGTAGTGCATACGCAAAATTACCAGTGTGGCATGCAAAATTTACATAACCACAACTAATTGTCAGGTCCATTTGCCTGCTAACACACACACGTCACACTGCTGTGCAAATGGGCGATATGTAATGACTGCCTCGCTGGTCTAGTGTCGAATAATGCGCGTTGCGACAAATGTAGTTTTTCTGACTTGTATAGTAGTTTGGAGTCTGGAATTGTGCCCAACATATGGCAATAGGCACGTCCCTATTACATGAGACCTAACATCTTCGGTGAAAAGGGTTTAATGCCTCGAAAAGACCCTAGAATTTAAGTGACAAATTCTTGTACTGCACAGGTGTCGCCAAAACTGTGACAAAGCAGCGCGTCGAGTCGCACTTTGACTTGGAGCTGCGCGCGTCCGTTATGCACGACATCGTGGACATGATGCCCGAGGGCATCAAGCAGAACAAGGCCAGGACCATCCTGCAGCACCTGTCTGAAGCCTGGAGATGTTGGAAAGCCAATATACCCTGGAAGGTGTGTAAAGAATTTGTGATCTCAATGATCAATTTCTCGATATATAGCAGAATAAAACGCTGTTAGGGTTTTGCGTCGACGATGGGGCGGTGACGATCATTTATTGACTTCTTCTCTCTCTCTCTCTCTCTCTCTCTCTCTCTCTCTCTCTCTCTCTGTCTCTTAGATTTATGCGAATATTACACACGAAATAAAACTATTTTCAAAATTTTATCGCGTTTTATTTGTTGGTTTTAAAATAAGTTCGAGTGTTTTACGGTACGGTGACTACTTCGAAAAATACTGATTGAAAGATATTTTTATGGTTTTAAAATCACAATGAATAATTGTTTCAAAACACTTGCTTAATGACTATTATCACTTAATGTTCAGTGTAGGATAGCTTTGGTAAGATTCCTAACACTCTAGCTTCGCATAAATACTGGGAATGTTTGAGTTCTCGAATGTTTGAAGAAATATTATGTCGCCAAAGTGTTATTCTACAATTTAATAAGTATACTTACTCTAATAAAAACAACTTTTTAACATTTTTGACTTGTCCATTCAGGTGCCCGGTCTCCCGACGCCGATCGAGAACATGATCCTGCGCTACGTGAAGATGAAGGCCGACTGGTGGACCAACACGGCGCACTACAACCGCGAGCGCATCCGCCGCGGCGCCACCGTCGACAAGACCGTCTGCAAGAAGAACCTCGGCCGCCTCACCAGGCTGTACCTGAAGGCCGAGCAGGAGAGACAGCACAACTATCTCAAAGTGAGTCCTACTTGAATTTCGCGAAGCCATCTACATCTCAATTCACTTCTTGTCTATGGCCTTTGTGAGGATGTCAATCTTACTTCACAGTACCTATGTACTAAGGAGCACGCATAAGAATATGATCCAATTATACCACTATAAATATGAGTAGTTTGTGTGTCAGCAAAATTCGGCCCGTGTCGGCCCTAATCTTCGAGACACTTGCTGTGAGAAGTAGCTCAGTTTGTTGACATGATCAGTCACAGGCAACGGTAAATCCGTTTGACTCGGGCGAGGCACGTGCCTTGGATAGTCAAATAAAACTCATTTCTATAAATATGATAGGTCTTTTTAAAAACCAAAACACCTAATCACAACGAAACAGCTGATCAGTACAAGATGTAAAATGAAGAAATCATACACATTTTCCAAATTACTAATACAGAATATCTTCTACAGGACGGCCCCTACATCTCTCCCGAAGAAGCCGTAGCTATATACACAACAACAGTCCACTGGCTGGAGTCCAGACGCTTCGCCCCCATTCCTTTCCCCCCACTATCGTACAAGCACGACACGAAACTCCTCATCCTCGCGCTGGAGCGGTTGAAAGAAGCCTACAGCGTCAAGTCTCGTCTCAACCAGAGCCAGAGGGAGGAACTGGGCCTGATTGAGCAGGCGTACGATAATCCTCACGAGGCATTGTCTAGGATCAAACGTCATTTGCTTACACAGAGAACTTTCAGAGAGGTAAGGATGTATTGGATATTGAGGCACTGCCTGGCAGCTTATGCAGCCGAGATTTTGAATAGTGTGAATTTGAGGCCAAGTAGAACGCACTTGCATTGTAAGATTAAAATAAATGGTGGGGCGAACTTTAGTTGATTAAATTAATGATTACATACCCCCTGTTAGGAATCGGGTATAATGGCTTAAAATGTACCAAACTTTAAATGTGTTATTATTTTAATCTAGGTGGGCCGCGTCAGTGGTTTGTAACGCATTAGTCGCCACTCTCATCACGCTTCGATCACGATCATGAGTGGGTTAAACCCTAAGTCGGCCTGTTTGCTTTTTATCGACAAAAGACCTCAGGCGCAGTGTGGGTGGAGTCTTAAATTGTGCCCAGTATAATAGCAATAGGATCGCCTTTATTATACATCAACATATAGTGCGCCAAGGATCTTTTGGCCCATGGACATTGGCAGGGGGCGTTGGTGTGAAATTAGGGTTATCATTTAGTAAAATTTTCCCACTTCCAGGGACTAAATAAAAAAAGATCTTTGGTAAATTTCATAGCAAACTGCAAGTCTGCGACTGTCTGCGTTAGTTCCGATTTTGGCCACCGGCCAAAAAATACTTGTACTACTGTATAGGTAGGTACACAAGAGTACACCTGCCATGCTTGGAGAATATGGGCATGATGTTGATGACAATTTTTCCTTCTAGGTGGGCATCGAGTTCATGGACCTGTATTCTCATCTGGTGCCAGTGTACGATGTGGAGCCTTTAGAGAAGATAACGGACGCGTACTTGGACCAGTACTTATGGTACGAGGCGGACAAGCGACGCCTCCTGCCGCCGTGGGTCAAGCCGGCCGACACGGAGCCTTCGCCGCTACTCGTATACAAATGGTGCCAGGGTATGTGGCTTCGAAATAACTTATAGAAACTGAAAGACTGACTGAACATATACTAATATGGATTTTTGTTTTTCAAGTTGTATGAACTATTCCTGTGTTGTTTTACAATTTCATCAAAATGATGTCTCAGAACTTTTGCCGTGATAGGCTATTTGATCGATTTTAAAATAAATTGGTTTAAAACTCATTTATAACAGGTTGTCACTTAAACAAGAACTGGATAGGTATTTTAATTAAATCATTTTTACTTCTCTAGTCGTCTTTTACCGGCGCCCAATGGATATATAATATAAGTACGTGTCCCGACACCACAATAAGCTATTACCACAGTAACGCCACAATTTATGTAATACCTGTATTCAGCTCGATTTGTAAGATGACAAAGGGAGCTTATGAGCTACAATAATGCCACTATTTTATGATTAAACTAGCTGTTACCCGCGACTTTAGCCTCGTGGATTTCATGGGTTTTAATTTTTTTCTGCTGAGGCCTAATTCTTTTGCTAAAAAAGTAGCCTAAGTTACTCCTTATAATTTCAGCTATCTTCCACTGAAAGTCTGCCCTTCAAAATCGGTCCAGCCGTTTCGGAGATAAGCCGGAAGAAATTTTAAAAATTGTTATATATGTATTTAGTAAAAGACTTTCATATGTATTTAGTAAAAAACTGATTTTTTGACACGACAAATAGACACTTAAATTTTATTAATTTGTATGTATAGGTAAACGAATTAAAACTCGTCATCTCGCTTTGTAATGTGCTAGACACCAAAAGAAGAAAGAACTTTGGCAAGAAGTCTGCGCACGCCCTGGGTGTGTGTTGTGGCAAAGGAGATCTACCTTGTTGTATCATCCCCTTGTTACAAACCTCACCTTGGTCGTGCGCGCTATTCATCCCATCAAGACACATGAGAAGACTGCAAAGAAGATATTATTCCAAATTGGACTTAAGCAATCAAGTTTTATTTTCGGAACTATGTTAATATTATGTGCTGTTGTAAACTTTCTGTTCTAGTGGTTAATTAAACTGTCTCACGGAAAAACTTACATGTTCAGCGCCTGTCGCGGTTGTTTGTATTTGAGGGGTGATTTTTTAAAGCTCATTGTTGTCTAGTTCGTAAAAGGCCATTTTTGAGTGTCATTCCATTTTAACCCTTTCCTATCTGAGGACTTGATTAAATATAGCAGACTTCTCATTGAATATTGAAATCAAGAAGAGCCTTCATATGGAAACAAAGTTTCTTGGTTGGTTAACTCATTTTGAAAAGTCACTTCTCATTTGGCAAAATGTGATATTTTTTATTGTTTTACATTTGTGCACACATTTTGTATTCATTAATTTATCAAATTCCTTTTGAGTTCACGTCTAGGTATTAATAAATAAATTATGCTATCCATCTTTTCTAAAGAATCTTAAAATCTTATGTGGGAAGAATGAATGGCAAAACAGATATGCAATGCGAAAGTGGAAGGATGCAGCAATTAGGGAAGACCTAGACTATCTTACCATGACCAAATAGACCGTGTCTTATCTGAAGGCCAAGTGAAGAGTCACCGTAATTGGCTAGCGTGTATGAGATGAACTGTGAATGTGGAGGAAGCCAGAGAAGTCTGTGAGGAAAGAACCTGTTGGAACTCTGTACTCTCTACCTACCCCGCAAGGGATCGGGGGTGATGATGAAGATAGAGATAGATCTTTTCTAAACATATTTTTTTCATAATGAATGTTTATATAGGTATCAACAATCTTCAAGACGTTTGGGAGGTCGGCGAGGGTGAATGCAATGTGCTTCTAGAGTCTCGTTTCGAAAAGCTTTACGAGAAGATAGATCTGACGCTCCTGAACAGACTGCTGCGTCTTATCGTGGATCACAACATCGCTGATTATATGACTGCTAAGAACAACGTCATTATTAATTATAAGGTTAGAAGTTTTAATATTTAGTGACCCGGCACAGGCACACGAAAATAAAATACCGGGTCGCAGTTTTGCCTGATTCATTATCATCATATATCATTCAAATACACAAATACCTGGGGTATTTGTGTATTTGAATTTTTCATGTCTGAAACATGTTGATCACACAAAGATTTGTCCTGTGCGGGAATCGAACCCGCGATTATTAGACACAGTGGACGGAGCGGCTTAAGCTCTACCACTGCGCTAAATCGTCCGTCCTCAATCATACTCGTTCATGATTAAGAGACGTGTTGCTTTTGTGTCAACGCGAACACTGAGGAGTGAGTGATGGTCGTCACGCGTCCTGCGTAGCTTTTGTTTTACACGCCCTGCGCCCCGCGTATTGTTCCAGCCACGATGCCAGGAGCCCTACTCGTTACTTATCTAAATAAATATTGTGTTGATTAGGAGTTTGTTCTTAGATTGGCCTTACGACATCATATTCTAAGGACATAAATACGCGGCTCATGTTTGAAAACTGTAATACATTCAGCTCACTGGCCTATCAGGTAACAGAGAAGTAGACATGAAACTAGCCAGTGCGAGAATGTAAACAGCGGTACGGAGTACACTTCCCTACTGTTGACATAGGGTTGATGGGTTTTGATGGCCAAGCGACAAAAGACGATACATATTTACCCACATCGAAATTCCTTATGAAGCCACCGCAGTAGATAACCGCTCAGACCGAAAAAAAACGCGCTTTGTAGATTATGCAAGCCTTATTTTCGTTCACAGGACATGAATCACACTAACTCGTACGGCATCATCCGAGGCCTGCAATTCGCATCATTCATCGTCCAGTACTATGGCCTTGTATTAGACTTGCTAGTGCTGGGTCTGCAAAGAGCTAGTGAGATGGCTGGCCCACCACAGCTGCCAAACGACTTTCTGTCCTACCAGGACAGACAGACTGAAACTGCACATCCGATCCGGCTATACTGTCGCTATGTGGATAGAATTCATATATTCTTTAGGTAAGATTTTTAAATATTTGGCTCTTGTTTTTAGACATTTTTTTTTTATAAATGCATCCCTCCGCACTAGGAATTATTCCTCTGTCGTGGGGTGCATTTTTAAGCATGAAATGTAAATGAACAAATACCCAGACCGAAACAATGTGGGTCACACAAAGATTTGTCCCGTGCGGGAATCGAACCTGCGACTTCTCAATCCAGTGGGCGGAGCGACTCGAGCTCATAACCACTGGACCAAGCCGTCCTTAAAATTTATTGCTATCTTATAACGATCTTATTTTGGTTAGCATCTTAGGCTGAGTTGCGCGCACTTGCGAGCGCACTTTGACCACATGGGATCTTTTGTACTGCCCTTTGCCTTAGTGCTCTAAAGGACTTCGTGATCCAAATACTTTCTATAACAGATTGTCCCGTCAAGGAAAAAGAGCCTGCATTCCTCTGGTGATGGATAAGATCTGCTTCACATCTCATGGAATAGGGCAATTTTCAATTAAGAACGGTTAAAGTATGTGGCTAATGTATGTTTATCTCCACAGGTTCAGCGCAGAAGAGGCCCGCGATCTGATCCAGCGGTACCTTACTGAGCACCCAGATCCTAATAACGAGAATATCGTGGGATACAACAACAAGAAGTGCTGGCCTAGAGACGCGCGCATGCGACTCATGAAGCACGACGTAAATCTGTGAGTAAAATCCTACTAATTTAATAAACGCGAAAGTTTGTGAGGATGGATGTTTGTTACTCTTTCACGCAAATACTAATGAACATATTTTAATAGAACCTTACAGTAATGTAGCTTATATATCAAAATAACACATGAATGCGTGCGTAGGCGCAAGTAAAAGGAAGTAACTTCATTATAGATACCAGAGTTGAGCAAAAATTTATTATAAAAAATTAAGTTGCAATTATGATATTACGGATTTCGTAGCAGGTTATTTGGGATTTAAAGTACCCGACGTTGCTAGTTATCTACAGCACCCATGATCACGGAAGGGACTGAGGCGTTTGACGTCCAAAAGTCATTGTTATGCTAGAGTACCTAAAGAAGATCAATTTAGTTGCGTATGAAATTTCAATTGATTGATTCTACAATCGAAAAATGCCCAACTTTGATAAATACAAGTACATCTATAAGTTTCGAGCACAGTAATGTTTTTTTTCCACTAAAGATGCCTATAAAATGGCTAATTCGCAAGTAATGGTTCTCACAGTTCGGAGCCTTTAGCCTAGTTGGTTTCTACAGTATATAACGTTTGTAGAAAACTGTAATGTCCAAGCCGCGTGGCTGAATTTGAAAATAATATTCATTTTCAATTTCAGCCACACGGTCGGAATAAGGTGCTATCGATTTGTGTAGTAAAAATGAGCGCTGAACGTCAAGCGTTTATCGCTAAGTCGGTCGACCCTTACGGGCATTGAAGCACGGTGAAAACTAGAGCGTTTAAGCGCCGTTTCAAGCGTTTTTACAACACTTACTTTTAATTGCGGGACGAGGATGAAACTTGGATAAGCCCGCTTATAGCAGATTGTCGGTTTTATCTAGCTTTGAGATTTTTTAACTGGTGAACTACTTTTAGTGTCAGACACCATGTTTCTAATCCTATTTATTATGTGAATAACAATAGTGCTAGAAATTGTTTGTTTGTATAAAGTAATTATTATTTTTGTCGCAGTGGCCGCGCAGTGTTCTGGGACATCAAGAACCGTCTACCACGGTCTGTGACCACCATTCAGTGGGAAAACAGTTTTGTCTCAGTGTACTCCAAGGACAATCCTAACTTGCTGTTCAACATGGCTGGATTCGAGTGCCGAATATTGCCTAAGGTAAATAAACTAGTACTTAAATGAAGTTGTCTTTCAAGTTGTGAAGATCACGTCAAGCAGTGCTTCTGTAGATCCTATACACAATAAATACAGTGGGTTTGTGGAAAGCTACCAAGATTCGGCGAAATTATATTTGTCATTGAATCCTTGAGTTATATTTTTTAGCAATTTCACAAATACAATTATTACTTTGAAATAGTGCAAAAAATGTGACGAAGAAACCATTACAAAAGATAGCTAAAATGCGGTCTTACTATTTTTGTTCTTATTTAACATTTCAGTGCCTTTTATTTTTAATCGTAATATAGGGATCCAAATAAAAGGAATTTGTTGAGTGTTATATATTATATACAAAGGTGGGTAAACTGCTTCAAATTGGGTACTTGTGCATAAAAATCTCGCATTTGATATTCAAGTTTCTTAGGTACAGTGCTATTTTTGTAATGGTTGTGACTTAGGGAACTGTTTTTGTATATCCCACATGTAAAGGTTTGGTCAAATAGCCGACGGAAGCGCTCGGCTATGTTCGGTTGTTACGTTTGCCGTCGCGCCGAACGCGGCTGCGCTGTGTGGCGTCTCCCGTACGTTTCAGTACGTTACAACTCCCCAAGCCACGCCACCGTCGCGCTGCGTGGTCTATGTGGCGAAACCTTAAGTGTACATACATTGTCCACGGCAGTGCCGCAGCGCGCACGAGGAGCTGAGCCACCGTGACGGCGTGTGGAACCTGCAGCACGAGGTGACTAAGGAGCGCACGGCGCAGTGCTACCTGCGCGTCGACGACGAGTCGCTCGCGCGCTTCCACAACCGCGTGCGCCAGATACTCATGGCCTCCGGCTCCACCACGTTCACCAAGATCGTCAACAAGTGGAACACGGCGCTCATCGGTAATAAAATCATAATATCCAACATTAATGGCCGGTTTCAATATTCAACTGAAGGATTTGCTTACTGTTAGTAGACTTTTGACAGATTTTCGATTCAAAATATGTCAAAATTCTATCCATAGTAGGCAAATCTATCCTTGAGTTATATTGAAACTAGCCTTAAGCTCAATTGCACAAACCAGGGTTAGCGTTACCTATTTACTAACTCGAGGTTATAACAATAAGTTGAAGGCAATTTAACGCTATAACCCCTGGTTCGGTGCGGGCCTTAGTGTTTGTCCTTTATAGTTATTGTTCATGTTTAAATGTTATGTTAACGGTTTGTTACTTGTTAATGTTAACTGTTGAATTTGTTTGTTAAATGAGTAGACATCTAAATGCTGTTACGAGTTTTTTGTCATACTAAATGTATAACATTTATAAACTCGCTAATATAGAATAGAATTTGCTGACATTTTTTATTGCATAGTTTGTTTACTAGCGTAAAAGTAGCAATATTTAATGTGCGGCGTGACCCGTACATCGTATTTGAGACTTTAGAAATAACGAGAGATAACAAGTCGGAAAAATTCACAAGTCTCATTGTTAATTGGGGTAAAATTGGGGTACGAATACAAGTTTCATTGTTAATTGGGGTAAAAGTGCTTAATAATGATATGTGTAAAAGTAAGTGCTTAAGAATGTAAAATAAAAATTCATTTCAGAGGCCTGACGTGAGTTTTTATGTCAAATAGTCGCAAATACAAGGTGTATCGTAAATAACGCAATACCTCAGACACCCTAATTAGATAATTGCCTTACAAATTCAATACGAAAACCAGTTTTCCAAATTTAACAATTTTACCCCTTTTTTAAGCACTTTTACCCCAAAAAACAATTAAACTTGTATGTGTATTTGTGCATATTGAGAAATACGTTTTAGAAATGCTTTTGAAATCTCCGTATTGCTTTGAATCAAGGATAAATTTAGTTTATTATAGCATGCTAAAAGAGTATCAGCTTTTTTTGCAAATTTAAAAACAATGTAATGTACAAAAAAATTGTTGGAACCAATTCAGTTACCGATTTAGAACAAACTATTTTCAGGTCTTGCATTTATTATGTTACACCTTGCTGAAGTTAACTTTATCCATAACTGTAAATTTCAACTGGTGCAATTAAGGCTCATTGTTAATGTATAATTCCCAAGAATAGTATAGCGTCTACCCCGCAAGGGATCTGGCGTGATGATATAGATAAATATATAGTATAACGCCAAATCTTTCTATGAATCTCTTATATGGCGATCACCGAAATAAAAACCATATAACACACTAAAACAAACTTATTGTAATAAAAAACATTGTCAATACTTATGAACTGTATGCCTAATAATGTGTGGTATAAACTTATGTATTCCTACCCCAGGCCTGATGACATACTTCCGCGAAGCTGTCGTCAACACTCAAGAACTATTAGATCTGCTTGTCAAGTGCGAAAATAAGATCCAAACACGTATCAAGATCGGTCTCAACTCAAAAATGCCCTCCCGTTTCCCGCCTGTCGTATTTTACACGCCCAAAGAACTTGGTGGACTGGGAATGTTGTCTATGGGCCATGTGTTGATTCCACAGGTAAGTGAAGGCTTAAAATATTCCTGGTGGAATAGAGTAACGATACAATTAAAGAAGCAGAAACGGGGAAATTAAGTTATAGTTTTGAAATTGGAGTGCTATTTCAATAGCCAAGATCAAAAACATGTTAGTTTTTGATCTTGGCTATTATTACATTCGGCCAATGCTATATTATTGACTATACAAACGGTTTTTAAGAGGACATCCACATTGGCAAAACCTGTCTGATGGTTCTGTATATTATTTCGTGCAATAGTTTTACGTGCCGCTCGTACGCTACTCGCGAGCGCTTGGCGAGGCATGCTTGTATTCCGCAATAAAGACGTTGTGCGCAGCTGTAGTAATAGTTGCAGTATCAGCATGTATAATGCGGAGCCTTCACCAATGAGCATCTGTCAGCGCATATTCTTAAATTCCTTTCCTGAATAGAGATACGAACCTCTCGGCGTATAATGTCACGTTCGCAAAATGTCACCATGTCGCAAAACAACACTTTCGCATTATGTCACGTTCGCAAAACGTCACACTCGCACAATGACACATTCGCAAAACGACACGATAGCAAAATGTCACGTTCGTAATATTCTCAAAATATCTATTTTGTATCAATAAAAAAGAAAATTTGGGTGGATAGAAGAGACAAAAACGTAACTAACATACATAGATTCACCTGTAGGATCTATAGAACAGAGCTTCACTGGGATATTTAGAGAAAGTAGTCATTTTGAGAATTCTACAAATGTGACATTTTACGATCGCGTCGTTAGAATGTGACATTGTGCGAATGTGACATTTTGCTAATGTGATATTGTGCGATTTTGACATTTATTGTGACGTTCTGCGAACGTTACGTTATGCGCCGAGAGGGATACGAAACCCTGAAACGTAAATAGAAAAATGTCTTTAATAAGAGGTGGTAACCGTCTGTAACAAGCAGAGCTAGAAAAATATATCAGGAATCATATTTTTGCATGACGAAGTTCCAACACAAAGGGCAAAATAGATTGCATATCCTAAGTACATTTATTGATTCTTACAAATCATGTCCAATGTTAAATTTTCACCTCTATGTTCCCGTTATAAAATTGCTTTTTGACAGAACACTAATATCACCGTTTTCCCCATCAGTCCGATCTCCGCTGGTCGAAACAGACGGACGTGGGCATCACGCACTTCCGCTCAGGCATGTCGCACGACGAAGACCAGCTGATCCCCAACTTGTACCGCTACATCCAGCCCTGGGAGGCCGAGTTCGTGGATTCTCAACGCGTGTGGGCAGAGTACGCGCTCAAACGACAGGAGGCTAATGCGCAGAATAGGTTTGTTAAGACTAACATACTTAAAGATAGCTGCCGATAGTGACATTCTGAGTGTGATATATTCTGTCGCTAAGCAGAAAGGAATTTGGCCAGTGATATGTTTTTGTTTCTCGGGGTTGCTCGCATACACATAGCCACCAAAGCTACATCTATACGAATTGCCTGACGGCTGCAATATAGGAAGTAACGAATGTGTGCTAGGTAGTAAGAGTCATGTGCGCGAAAGAGACAATTTTTGTAAAAAAAATATCAAATGTGCATAATGTTGAAAGAGTTCTATGCCGGATATTCTCAATGAAGATAGCATTTCATTCCGATTTGATGGTAGATATGTTGCTCATGTAATAATTTTAACATTTGTAAAAGTTTTTTTGGTCTATACAAATAAAAATTGCTTTGTAATTTGTATATAACCAATAATATTGTATGCCACTGACGACAAAGTAAATCTTGGTATATTTGCTTGAAATGATGAGTCGCGTAGGGGTCCTGAAACCAGAGGATTCTGTGCTCTGGGGACGTGCGTGTGCCACGCGGGCGCTGATCGCGGACACGCGTACACACGTACGTCTGACAATACGCTTACTGATTTTAAACTTACCACCTTACACAAGAATAATATATTAAGCTAAATACTCATACAGTTGATTTTGTTCTAGACGTCTAACACTCGAAGACTTGGAAGACTCGTGGGACAGAGGCATTCCTCGTATAAACACACTCTTCCAGAAGGACAGACATACGCTCGCCTATGACAAGGGATGGCGTATCCGAACAGAATTTAAGCAGTATCAGGTATATAATTGGTGTAAATCGTAACTTAGACAGCAGTTTTCGTGCGTGAGTGCATGTGTGCGTGCGTGCGTTAGTGCGTGCGTGTGTGCGTGCATGTGTGCGCGTGTGTGTGTTAGTTAAATCAATACACTAAGTCGAGCTATAAACATGTCATCACCAACATAATTTGTCATCACCAGGTACTGAAACAGAACCCGTTCTGGTGGACGCACCAGCGGCACGACGGCAAGCTGTGGAACCTGAACAACTACCGGACTGACATGATCCAGGCGCTCGGAGGAGTGGAAGGCATACTCGAGCACACGCTCTTCAAAGGCACTTACTTCCCCACCTGGGAGGGTCTTTTCTGGTACGTTTTATTTGTCTTAGACAGTGAAAATTTTCTCTACGAGTTGAGGGTTACATAGATAAGTTAACTAGTGTAACAGTCTTCCTTACATTATAGAAAACATCATGTTTGATTGGGAAACATGAATGTTCGATAGAACCTAACAAAGTTTTGAAAAAAACTTAGATTCGAAATAGTTTTCAATGGAAGAGTCCAATCTTAAGTTCAAAACTTCACTCACACACACAGCGATATGCTCACAAATCTTAGTAGGAGAGAAGGGATAAATAGTGACTGTTTCGTCAGCATATCAACATCTGACCGCCTCTTTGGTCTAGTGGCGGAATCGTAGTTTTTCTGAGAGAATTATGCCCTTTATATTGGCAAAAGCCTAATTCTCAATTACATGGGGGCCCCCACATTTTACAAAAACTTTTAATGAGATGGTGATTATTCTTTAATAAAATGTGAGTAGGTATATCTACATATCTTGTCTAGTTTTGAAGAGAATTAGTCTGGGAGATGTGATTGAAGACGTATAACACGCATAGAGATAAAGTTGTCTTTTTACTTTCTGTTTTCTCCAAATAGGGAGAAGGCGTCCGGATTCGAAGAGTCGATGAAATACAAGAAGCTGACCAACGCGCAGCGTTCCGGTTTAAACCAGATTCCGAACCGACGATTCACGTTGTGGTGGTCGCCCACCATCAACAGAGCCAATGTATATGTTGGTTTCCAGGTAAGTTACAACACGTCTTGTTTTACTATTGACTTACCTTTAAATATACCTTATATTAGGCGAGTAACAGACACCAATGTACGCCCTACAAGCAACCCCATCTTTCACCCAGTCTATGGTCTGTCTGTCATTTTAATGGCTTTTCTGGACTTTTTTTTTAATCAATTTTATTTCATTATTATATTTGAAAGTTCTTGCACACTAAATTAAACAGGTATTTTTTGTTCCCTGGAAATCATCTCTTTTTTACACACTGCTTTTACCTTTCAGATGTTTTATACTTCTTTATAATTGTTTTAGGTACAACTGGATTTGACCGGTATATTCATGCACGGCAAGATCCCTACCTTGAAGATTTCTCTCATCCAAATCTTCAGAGCTCACTTGTGGCAGAAGGTGCATGAATCCATCGTCATGGATCTGTGTCAGGTAAGAAACTCCACATATTAGTTTCGATATATAGATGATGCGCTATGATTGGTTTGGGTGACTTCTGAAAACCACGTCACCAAGACTTCGAAAGTCTAGGAGAGGTACTTTGGCCGCTACGCATTCGGTATCGATCTTCTATAATTAAGATTGAGAGACCACAGACTAGATCTCCTGGCAAACCGGTATTCAAGGGAACTGAAACTGCAGGTCGATTAATTGGATTTATAACAAAGCTTTGTGTGACTCCCAAGTATTTGTTACTCATGACACAGGAATCATGCAGGGCCATGTTTTTAAGAGAATGAAAAAAATATAAAAGGCTTTTGAAACTAACAATATTCACTTTAATTCTGCAGGTATTCGACCAAGAGCTAGACGCCTTAGAAATAGAGACAGTCCAAAAGGAAACCATCCACCCTCGAAAGTCGTACAAAATGAACTCTTCCTGCGCCGATATTCTGCTGTTCTCGGCTTACAAGTGGAACGTATCCAGACCATCGCTGCTTGCAGATACCAAGTAACTAATAATTATGAGAATAAAATATATATAGTTGTAGTAATAAAAAAATCTGACCTACTTTAACCTATAAGTCCCGCCGACCCTTTCGTAGGTCAGCGTACCACTTGACTTTTTACTGTATTCCAATAATTTCATAGCTCATATGTCATGTGCTTTAAAACTCTACTCATATGGGGACTCGAAGATCGAGCTGAAGCCTGCAGTGACCACTTCCATGGACTTGGTAAAACACCCATACTCATTATTGTCCGCTTGCTTATTAGCATGGTTTTCATTCATGCGCCTATTAGAATTGAACAGGACGATTAGTACGTCGTGCGTCCTGTTGCTGTTGTGGCTAGTATGCGTCGTGAAGGAGAATTCAATAAAAGCCGAATAATCTTGAAACAGTGCTCCACCCACCAGTTGTGACCCTCTTCGCGCAGAGTTTCTTCCTATAATCTTCCAATGTCCAGTCGCTCGAACGCGTCTGGCGCGATTTTTCGCGCTCTTAAATACTATTTGGTGTGTCACAACTAGTGGGCTTTGTACCGTGTTTATTAATCAAATAAACCAATCATGATACAATTATTCCTGTCCCTTTCCGGGGTTACACTCTTCTTACTATTCCTATCCCTTTCAGGGTTACACTCTTCAATTATTCCTATCCCTTTCAGGGTTACACTCTTCTAATTGTATACTAGTGTTTATGCGCTAGGATTCTATGACATTATCTTATTTCTAACTTAAATTACATAATGTACTACAGTAACTTAATCTATTATATAATCTATTTATACAAATCATGCAGACGTCGTCCTGTACATTTCTCCCGCCGTGAACTGTCGGCTTCACTGACGGTTCATGTCTTCGTGGAGGGACGACGTCGGCAACACTATCAATTTCTTCGCTGGCCTCCGAAGAACTCCTCCCTTGGTGCGGACGTCCACCGCACGCACAATTCCATCTTCTTCAGGGAAGGTCCTTATTATCCTCCCAAGAGGCCACATGTTCCTGGGGAGTACGTTGTCAACAATGAGGACGATGTCCTCCTCTTTCAGGGCGGCGCCGCGTCCATGGGTTCCCGCCGGTACTGAAGTCCAGGTAAGTACTCCCTTATCCATCGTTCCCAGAACATGTCCGCGAGTCTCTGTGCCGCTCTCCAATGGGTGCGGCCGATGAGGTCAGTGTCAGTGAAGGTCCCTGGTGTCGGGTTGCGCGCTGGGCCGTAGAGCAGAAAGTGGTTCGGTGTCAGCGCCTCTGGGTCCTCAAGGTCGACGGGTACGTGAGTGAGCGGTCGGTTGTTTACTGTAAACTCGACCTCCGCCAGCAGTGTGGTGAGAACCTCTTCTGTCGGGTGCCTCTCCGTCAGGATCGCGTATAGGGCCGTCTTCACACTGCGCACCAGTCTTTCCCATGCGCCACCCATAAACGGGGCGCCGGGGGGAATGAAGCGCCAGCTGATCGTCTTTCTCGTGGCCTCTTCTCGGGTGGCGTTGTCCAGCGCCTCCCGTAGCTCTCTGTCGGCGCCGCGGAGATTGGTCCCGTTGTCCGACCATATTTCAGTCGGGCAGCCGCGGCGGGCGATGAATCGTCGTAGGGCCATCACAGCTGACTCGGTGCTGAGTGATGCGGCGACTTCCAGGTGTACGGCGCGTGAAGTCAGGCAGGTGAAGAGGGCTACGTAGCGCTTCTGTGTGCCCCGACCCACTGTCACAGTCAGAGGTCCAAAATAATCGATGCCGGTGTACGTGAAGGCACTCTGATGGTGAGCCAGTCTGCAGTGCGGCGAGTTCCCGGTGCTCGGCTCTGGAGGCGCGTCTCTTCTTCGGCGACAGCTGTAGCACTTGTGTATGACCATCCGGGCTACAGTACGTAATCGAGTTATCCAGTACCTTGCTCGACACTCGTTGATGGTCGCCTCTACTCCGGCGTGGTGCAGCTGTCGGTGTACGTGCTCGATGTACAGGCGGGTGACGCGAAGATCTCCGTCCAGCACTGCGGGGCACCGTAGCTCGTCACTGATGTCCGGCGTCGCACTTATTCGCGACTTGATCCTTATCACTCCATTGATAATCTCCGCTGATAAGGGGCGGAGGCGGCCCTTCGATAGTCTATCACTATTACTCAGTTCGCTATAATACGAGTCGTGTTGTACTACACGCACTAACAACGCCTCCGCTCTTATCAATAGTTCTGCACTGAGCGGTAAACACTTAACACTGTCCCTATCACTAAACTTAATTCTACACTTATCGCTACACTTATTCCTATTCTTAACACTATTCCACTGCGGGTCCTTTTCACGATTCCTAGCCTGTCTCTTATAGTTCACTGATTGTCTATTCACACTGCACAGGTCGATGAACTGCAGCACGCGCGCCGTCGCTCGTAGCAGGCGCTCCCACGTAGAGAAGCGCGCTGGATCCGGAACAGCTGATCGCGGTGAGACGGGCCGTTGCTCGGTGATAGTGTGTGTCCGTTCCTCGCCCGTCGCTGCGTCGAGTGTCGGTCGCTCCGCCGGCCATGTTGATGGGTGCTCGCGCAGGAACTCGGGCCCAAGGAACCATCGGTGATGAGAGCCGATGTCCCTGGGTACTTCGCGCGTCGCGTCGTCAGCCACGTTTAGTTTCGTGGGCACCCACCTCCAATCACTTATGGCGCTGTTTTCTTCTATCGCGGCGATGCGATGTGCGACGAACGGGCGGTAGGATCGCGCGCCCGTCTTCAGCCACGTCATGACGGTAGGATCGCGCGCCCGTCTTCAGCCACGTCATGACGGTACGGCTGTCCGTCCAGTAGGTCACTGCGCTTGGCTTCTTGTCGTGTTCGGCGATGATAGTCGCGCCCAGGCGACTACCCAGTACGGCGGCTTGCAGTTCGAGTCTCGGGATCGATGTGAGCATGTCCCGCAGACTCCGCAGGTATTGGGTCCACTCGACCCACTGTTGTGCTAGGTCATCGTCGATGTTGTCGTCCCATGCTGTGTCGCGCCGCCATTTGTCCTGTAGTATCTGCTTGGCCCCTTATTGTGTTGGGCGAAGCGATTCCGAGCGGGTCGAACAGAGACATTAGTATGCGGAGTGTCTCCCGCTTCGTCTGCGTCGGCTTTTCGAGTATGCCCGGGGGGAGGCGTGCGTCGATGTTGAACCCGATGTCGTCGGTGTCCGGCCTCCACTCCAGTCCGAGTACTCGTTCCGTCTATCTTTCCTCGCTGAGCCCGATCATCCGTCTGTCGTGTCTGATCTATTTTATTCGCGCGGGCTCGGCGTTTTCTTTTGGGACGAGGGCGTCGATTTATTTTCTGTATTTTCTTTTCTTCTATGTCAACTCGTCGTCGATCTTCTGTTCTATTTTCCTTCTGTTCAATTTCGAATCGCGGTCGATCTTCTCTGTGTACTGTGGGCGCTTCAGTCTGTTTCGTGCGTCGTGAGCGCGCACCGTGTACGACCCAGCCGAGAGGGGTCCGGGAGGCAACGGGTTGATGTCGCTGCCCCCGGCGTACCTCTGACGTCAGCAGTAGGTGCCAATTGTCTTGGCCGATGAGTATCTGGGGTTTCGCTCTTCTGTAGGTGATATCGCTTTCTATGTCCCGCAGATGCTTGCAATCGGCGATGTCTTGCACGGTGACGGCTTGTGGCGTCGACTTCAAGTTGTCTATGGTGCGCGCTTGAATCCGATGTGCGCGCTGGGACGTACCTCTTAACGTCAGCTGGACCCGACGGGAGTTCGATGACCGGACGTTGCAATCGCCGATCGCCTCGATGTGCAGTGACTCGCGGGGGCCGCGCGCGCCTGTCTGGTTGGCGAGCTCGGCGTCGATGAGCGTCACCGTTGACCCGTCGTCGAGGAGGGCGTAAGTGTCTACTCCTCCCGCCGGTCCGGAAATGTGTACCGGCACTATTTTGAGATACGACGCGAAGCCTCTTGTCCACGTTGACGCGACTGTCTGTTTCTCGGTGTTGTCGTCTTCCGCGACCCTTTCGCTTTTGACGTGGTGAAGCAGTCTGTGGTGCGAGTATTTGCACCCGTCGGTGTCGCAAGCGTGCCTCTTGCAATGATGACTCTTTGTTCTGAAGCGTAGACACGCGAAGCATAGTCTTCGTGCCTTCGCGATGTCCCATCTGTCGTTGACCGTCGACTCAATGAATTTCTTGCACTTGGTTACCTCGTGCTCTGTGTCGTGACACGCCGCGCATTTTTCTTTCCTCGGGCTCGATACAGCGGTGCTATAAGTCTTGTTAGTCTGTCTTCTGTTCGCTGTATGTTCCCGTTCGGGTGTCACGTGTTCGGGAGGTGCGTAGCGCCCGCACCTGTCAGCCTCCCTACTGAGGAAATCAGAGAGCCTCAGTAGGTCGGGTTCTTCTGTCTGTTCTTCCGCTGCGTAGTCGAACCATCTATACTTGAGCGCCGGTGTGAACTTCTCAATGGTCGTCTTGACAGCCTCCGGGTTGTACAGGTACGCCACGCGGTTGAGTGCGCGTAGCGTTGCGACGATGTTCATCACCCGCGTGGCGAACACGCAGATGTCTCTCGGGTTGTCGCTGAGTCGGGGCAGCGCGCGCAGGCGTTCTAGTTCGCCCAGCGCGATGCAATCTGGTCGGCCGAAGCGTGCTTCGAGCGCCCGGAGTATGTCAGCTGTCTTGGCGTTGTAGATGAGTAAGTTCTCGACGGCTTCTTTAGCTTTACCTTTTAGCGCTCTTCGTAGTCTCGCGACGTTCTCGGTGTCCGTGAAGCTCGGCGCAGATTCTTCATAAGCAGCTTTGAAGGTGAGCCACTCTTGGTGTGACCCACTGAAGTACGGCAATTGCCCGCAAGGGCAAGCTTAGCGAAGCGGTGGTGCGGGGCGCTCCCGGACCGGGCTACGAGGGTGATTGCGGACGCCAGCTCACGCAAGTCAATTTGCTGTGGCGGCGTCGTGACTGTCGTTTCTTCATTCTTCGACACGGCGATGGGTGGTGGCTGGATCGGTGCAGGGGGCAATGGCGTTGTCGCCCGCGGCGCTGCATCGATGGTGCGCCCCACGTCTATGTCGTGTGGCCTGTCGGCGATGGCCAGGACGTGAGGTCGCGAGTCGTTCAGCCAGCTCCCGACTCTTTTCTCTGTTTCTTGTTTGTCTGATATGCACGTGTCTGCGTCACTCTCGCTTTCTTCATCTTCGGCTTCGATTCGTGATATTTTCGCGGCTGCTAATTGGACTTGCAATTCTAGTAGCTCCTCCTTGGCGCGGGCGAGCTTCAATCTTCGCGTCTTTGTTGAGAGCGTCTTCTTTGTGCCAGTCCTCTTGGACACTGGCTTTTTAGTTTTCTCCGTCGCGGAAGTGTCTGCCGTGGCGGTTGTTTCCGTCATGACAGTAGATTCTGTCGTGGCGATTGACTCTGTCGCTGTAGTTGACCCCGACGATTCGGCGACTGGGGCCGATGCTGCTGGTCTACTGGTGGTGGAGCGTGTGACTGGCATGTTTCTTTCTTCTATTTTCTTCCTTTTTCAGCTTGATTCTTCTATTTTCTCTTGACGACGATAATCCGGCTTCCGAAGGACCAAAATGAACAGGACGAATAATACGTCGTGCGTCCTGTTTTTTGGCTGAGGCGGTGCAGCGCGGGCGAAGATTCCAACGCTGTCACGCAAATTCTTCTACGACGATAATCCGGCTTCCGAAGGACCAAAATGAACAGGACGAATAGTACGTCGTGCGTCCTGTTGCTGCTGTGGCTAGTATGCGTCGTGAAGGAGAATTCAATAAAAGCCGAATAATCTTGAAACAGTGCTCCACCCACCAGTTGTGACCCTCTTCGCGCAGAGTTTCTTCCTATAATCTTCCAATGTCCAGTCGCTCGAACGCGTCTGGCGCGATTTTTCGCGCTCTTAAATACTATTTGGTGTGTCACAACTAGTGGGCTTTGTACCGAGTTTATTAATCAAATAAACCAATCATGATACAATTATTCCTGTCCCTTTCCGGGGTTACACTCTTCTTACTATTCCTATCCCTTTCAGGGTTACACTCTTCAATTTTTCCTATCCCTTTTAGGGTTACACTCTTCTAATTGTATACTAGTGTTTATGCGCTAGGATTCTATGACATTATCTTATTTCTAACTTAAATTACATAATGTACTACAGTAACTTAATCTATTATATAATCTATTTATACAAATCATGCAGACGTCGTCCTGTACAAGAATTATTAGAATAATTGACGGACGATTTAGCGCAGTGGTTAAGAGCTTAAGCCGCTCTGCCCACTGCGTCTAATAGTCGCGGGTTCGAGTCCCGCACGGGACAAATCTTTGTGTGATCCACAATTATTTGTTCCGGTCTGGGTATTTGTGTATGTGAATTTTCATGTTTGTAAACGCACCCACGACACAGGAATAAATCCTAGCTACGTTTTTAAAAAAAAAAAATTATGACCCTTTGCTCACAGCCGAGTGAGTGGATTTATTTATCCATTCATTTTAGAGAAATTGGTTTGTATATTAAAATAAGAGCCTAATCTTAATTGTTTAATTCCTGGGGCAAATGCTTTCTTTCTCAAATAGAGGTGAGAGAGATCTATAGGTCATATTTCACCATGCAAACCCAGTGTGGTTTAGTGGAGGCAGGTTCGTGGCCACCTGTTCTTGGAACTCACCAAGCTGCCTACAGGACTTCCAACTTGGCTTAAAGACTACCACATTTATGTGATAACCGAGACCATCGGGTTAACGTGCTTTCTGTAACATGGAGACAGTCGAAAATGAAAATGCTACAAACTGTTACCTATCTCACACCAACTAAGCTTTACCCTAGTGATGGGTAAGAACACTGCAGTCGCACAGCGCTACGAGCGCCTCTTATCATTTGACGATTATAATCATCAATAATTTTGGGATAACATGGATCGTTTATTCATTTAATTCAAGAAGCAGTGATAGCCTAGTGGTTAGACCGTTGGACTGCAAAGTCAGAGGTCTCAGGTGCAAACCCTGGTACGCACCTCTATCTATTCGAAACATGTTCGTATTAAAAATTTACTATTACTTGCTTTAACGATGAAGGAAAACATCCTGAGGAAACCTGCATGCCTAAGAGTTTCTAAGTGTGTGAACTTCGCCAACCCGCACTGGACCAGTGTGGTGGACTATGGCCTAAACCCTCTCAGTTTGAGCGGAGGCCCATGCCCAACAGTGAGACAGTTTCTCAACAGGGCTAATATTTTATATTTTTTTCATTTATAATAATCTGTCCAACAGAGACACAATGGACAACACGACGACGCAAAAGTACTGGCTGGACATCCAGCTCCGCTGGGGCGACTACGACTCGCACGATGTGGAGCGATACGCGCGAGCCAAGTTCCTGGACTACACAACTGATAACATGTCCATCTACCCCTCGCCCACTGGACTTCTCATCGCCATCGACCTGGCGTACAACCTGCATAGGTAAATAAACTACCCGAGAGTGTGTAGTACTCAATTCAACTTACAAATGTTACAAAATTGTGTACGATAATTATTAATATAGTTTAAAAATACATGCCTCAATATCTTCTCCTCCCATAGCGCATACGGCAACTGGTTCCCCGGCTGCAAGCCACTGATCCAGCAGGCCATGGCGAAGATCATGAAGGCGAACCCCGCGCTGTACGTACTGCGCGAGCGTATCAGGAAGGCGCTGCAGCTCTACTCGTCGGAGCCCACCGAGCCTTACCTCTCCAGTCAGAACTATGGAGAGCTGTTCTCTAATCAAATCATCTGGTAAGATTGAAGAAAATTACGGAATATATTTGTTAGAATCACTTCTTAATAGGCACATATTAAACACAACATGCTACTACGACGGAAAATGAGGGAGTGTCTAGGGTTAAGGCGTAGGACTCTCCGCTCACTGGATTAATTAGTCGCGGATGCAATTCTCACACGAGCCCAATCTTTATGTAATTAAGTAACATTGTTTCGGTCGGGGTGTTTTTGTTTACATGAATTATTGTTCATTCATCAATTCATGAGAACTCATCCACTGCACAGGTATTATTCGTTTCTGTAAACAAATAATCTGACAAATAATATCTAAAAAATATATGCTAAGAGTATCGGGCTCTCCTAGAAAAGTCCATTCTCCTCGCGTAGCGTAAAGGTGTACCATTTCGTATTCATCGAGCAGCTTGTCTGCTATATACTTACTCCTCCATCCGACATATACTCAAAATCATTACAATATGTAGATGCCAAGTTCAACCTAGTTTAGCAATATAAATGACATGTTTTCTCGTTCTTTGCCTTAGGTTCGTCGACGACACGAACGTGTACCGTGTAACCATCCACAAGACGTTCGAGGGCAACCTGACGACCAAGCCGATCAACGGCGCCATCTTCATCTTCAACCCGCGCACCGGCCAGCTGTTCCTCAAGATCATCCACACCAGCGTGTGGGCCGGACAGAAGCGTCTCGGACAGGTGAGTACTGAGACATAATTATTATTTTTCCCCACTGGGTAAGGTTAGAAAGTTGGCGAGCGTAATTATTCGTTAAGTCGTCATGCAAGATCAATAGCATCTTAATGTTCGAAGTACAGAATATCTCCATTCAGTGTATGACGGTTGGATTTCAAGACGAGTAAAACTTTCTTTCAAACAGACGCAAACTAGTTATGTAAAAACATAATTGGCTCCCAGGGGACTTATCACAATCTCTTTAGCAATATTATTGTAAACTTAGTTTGTCATTAGAGAAAAACGTGGATATAACTCCGTCTTTTTCTCACAACAAAGTAACATTACAATACTGTTAAAGAGGCTGCAGCCCCCTTTGAACAAACAAAAAATGTTAAGTACCTAACAGAAAGTGTCGCTTCAATTCAGTTTTATTAAAACTATGTAATTTGTTTGATAGCTGGCTAAATGGAAGACTGCCGAAGAAGTGGCGGCTTTGATTCGTTCCCTGCCCGTCGAAGAGCAGCCTAAGCAGATCATTGTCACCAGAAAGGGAATGTTGGATCCACTTGAGGTAACTATCTTAATAGATTAATGTAAAAACACTATGGAACATATGAAATGACTAGTATGAAACTGTTAGAGAAAATTTTAACAATAGTCTAAATAAAAGAAGTTTTAGTAAAGTGGATAAAAGCCTCTCAAAGAACACCATGATGATCGGCTTTATTTTTCGTCGTAACCTTTCACAGTTAATAGGTCCACCTAGTGGACGACGTAGATGCTTAAATTGCATTCTTGTGTGCTGCCCACTCGACGTCTTCTGGTACATGGTCGCGACTTACGCTCTCTCTCTCCCCCCCTCTTTCTCCCCCCCCCCCTCCCCCTCTCGCTAATCACTCTCGACTTTTTACTTTATTTCAGTAATTCAAAGGCTCATATTGGCATGTGCTTTAAGCGATGTAAAATCAGCAATAACCCATAATTAACATATAATATATCAGTGAACATTCGCCACACAGGTCCACTTGTTAGACTTCCCGAACATCGTGATCAAGGGATCGGAGCTCCAGCTGCCGTTCCAGGCTTGCCTCAAGGTGGAGAAGTTCGGAGACCTCATCCTGAAGGCCACAGAACCACAGATGGTGCTGTTCAACTTGTATGATGATTGGCTGAAGACCATCTCATCTTATACTGTGAGTACATAGCAGCCTTCGAGATGCTTATGGATTTAAAAGATGGTATTTAAGTTAGAATATAACTATACTGTAATTAAGTTGAAGTCGCCCGCCGCAACTTTTCTATGTATGGACTAATCTCTACCACTCTAATTCGTTATGACCAATTAAACAAACCAGCCCCAGAGAGCATCTATGGCGTGTGCTGCGTAATTAAATAACACATGGTGGAATTCTTCCTCCAAAACAGTTCAAAAGAAAAGTCGGCCGTAGATAGTGAGCGGGTTAGTAAAATAGTAAATTTAATAAAATAATAATAACAGGGCTACTGTTTAGAAACTGCCCCACTGTTCGGCACGGGCCGCCTCTCAAACTGAGAGGGTTAAGGCCATAGTCCACCACGCTGGCCCAGTGAGGGTTTGCGAACTTCACACACCTTCGAGAAACTTAGGCATGCAGGTTTTCTCGCGATGTTATCCGTCACTATAGCAAGAGTTAAAATAAAAAAACACCGTCACGATTATATTACCCAGCGGGGGTGGCAGCGGTGTATTGAGTCTACCACGTTTCACCGACGCTGTTAGGTCCCATGTAATAGGGGGCGAGCCTATTGCCATAAACCAGGCACAATTCCAGACTCGTACTGGGAAGTTTTCGTTAGAAAAACTACACTTGTCTGACCTAGGATTTGGACCCAGGACCTCGTGATCACAAAACGATACACTTTGCCACTATATCAACGTGGCAGTAAAGCAAGTGTTAGTTAATTTTTTTTATACGCTCGTTTACGAAAAGACAGTTGTGTGTGCCTGGGTTTGAACCCGAGACCTTTGAGTTTGCAGACCAACGGTCTAACTACTATAAGTAGGTAATCTCATAAAATTATTAACGTAAGGGAAGTCTAGAATGAAATGATGAGTCGCGTAGGGGTCCTGAAACCAGAGGATTCTGTGCTCTGGGGACGTGCGTGTGCCACGCGGGCGCTGATCGCGGACACGCGTACACACGTACGGCTGACAATACGCTTACTGATCATTCTAGCAAAACAATTAGTCTTACAAAGGTTTAGAATCAGGGATTTACGACGTGACTGTTGGACAAAGTTCTTTCCGAAACACAATATTTTGTGTTACGGTTATATTATAAGCAGCATTAAATATAATGTATGTAAGGAAAGAATCTGTTGGAACTCTGTACACTCTGCCTGCCCCACAAGGGATCTAACGTGATCATGTAGATAGATAGATAGATTGAATATGTTATGATTTACGACAATCATGTTTTATGTTAAATAAATAAAAAATACATCATTGACCAATTTTAATATAGGCACAACTTAAAAATATAAAAAAGAGTTTCCACTCTTATACTATAAGCTATAAATTTATTTTTTCCTGTTCTTTATTAATTCTATCAATGCATTATATGACCGGCGGCTGGGATGATTAATTATCGTGTATCAATTGGAATAGTAACTATTTGTAAGTCATATCCATTTAATAAATTTCATTAAATTCTTTCCGACAGGCCTTCAGTCGACTGATCCTAATCCTGCGGGCCCTGCACGTGAACACGGAGCGCACCAAAGTCCTGCTAAAGCCAGACAAGACCACGTTGACTGAACCACACCACATCTGGCCCACGTTATCTGACGACGACTGGATCAAGGTCGAGGTGCAGCTGAAGGACCTCATCCTAGCCGATTATGGCAAGAAGAATAAGTGAGTACTAATCATTATAAACTGTGTAAAAGGGTGCGGTTAAACGACTATGATTTATTCCTGTATCGTGGGTGCGTTTACAAACATTAAAATTCACATACACAAATACCCAGACCGGGATTTGAGCCGTGCGGGAATCGAACCCGCGACTATTAGACACAGTGGGCGGAGTGGCTTAAGCTCTTAACCACTGCGCTAAATCGTCCGTCGTTACTATCGTTTATTAACGCCTCGGCCCAATTATCACGGCGATTTGAAGTGATTTCGCGTGTTTCCGCAATCTAAGAGTTAATGGCGAATTTGAACTCTTAGTAATATTTAAATTTAAATTACTTTTAGACTTCGCGCAGCTCCCGTGTAGGTGCTTTGCGGTGGGCGCGTTACGAAGAAATTTGTGTCGAATAAACGTGCCCCGAAACTAATTTTTCTGTTTTTTTTTTAAACGTAGTCTCACACTAGGCTTTATTCCTGTGTCGTGGGTGCGTGTACAAACGTTAAAATTTACAAACACAAATGCCCATACTGGAACAAATAATTGTGGATCACACAAAGATTTGTCCCGTGCGGGAATCAAATCGGCGACTATTAGACACAGTGGGCCGAGCAGCTCAAGCTCTTAACCACTACGCTAAATTGTCCGTCGAATTATGATATATGTTATTCGAAAAATAGTCTAGAGTGAAATGATGAGTCGCGTAGGGGTCCTGAAACCAGAGGATCTCTGTGCTCTGGGGACGTGCGTGTGCCACGCGGGCGCTGATCGCGGACACGCGTCGACATGTACGTCTGAGAATACGCTTACTGATCATTCTAGCAAACCATAATTTTGCCCTATTATTGACCTGATCAAGGCTTCTAATTGAACTATGCTACAGTTACAGTTAAAGCAAAGTTATTACTCTCTATCTCTCTCTATCACTCTCCCTTTCCTGCAAGGAATCTAGCGAAATCATAATATAGATGGATAAAAAAAAATCTTTAAAAGACCATTCCAAATTAGTAGTTTGCGATTCAGACTTAAAATTATATTTCTTTTTAAATTGTTATTTCCCAAATAACTGTGCACAAACTTTTCTTAGATTCAATTCATTCTGGATTTAACAATGACTCTTAAATTGGAATTCTCAGAACATAAAGTAGCCAAACTGGGCTATTTTCCGTTTACCAACAATTTCCAAATGAAAATCAACGTTTTTAACTATTCTATTTATCCACAGCGTGAACGTGGCATCCCTAACTCAGTCTGAAATCCGAGACATAATCCTGGGTATGGAGATCTCGGCGCCGTCTGCGCAGCGGCAGCAGATCGCCGAGATTGAGAAGCAGAGCAAGGAGCAGAGCCAGCTCACCGCCACCACCACGCGCACCGTCAACAAACACGGCGACGAGATCATCACCTCCACCACTAGCAACTACGAGTCGCAGACCTTCAGGTCAGTTACAGACTCGTCCCGACCTCCTAACTGTGGAGAATGGGGTAGATATTAAATAAAAAAGAAATCACAAAAAAAATCGTTTTCCATACATTTTGTAGGAGATCACCATGGCCATTTACACAAACTTTTTTTATTGCCAATCGATCCTTTCTTATATCCTTTCCTATAAGGATCAAATACTTCTATTTGGACCAACTGAGGTTGGAATACTAGAAAATAAGAATCGCAAAATAAAAAGATTTCTGACTAAATGTGTAGGCAAAGGTTGTTGCAATTTCCGACTTTTCTAGTCCTAATCTAGGTTTTTGATCCCTATACAAATCAGAATCGATTGGAATCAAAAAGTTTTTTGTGTTCATTGCTCAATTTCTTGCGGACTGTTCTTTTTTTAATTAAAATTTGTAAATACTGTTCAAAGTATCGCAAAAAATTAACGAAAGTCAACTAGGACGGTTTTCCTGTAGCTACAACGGTTGAAGTAGCTGTCCTTACTGACCATGACCACCTGAATTTACTCAAAACGCCACCTTGTATACCATATATACCCACCTTGTAGACATAGTTTTGACATAATAAACTGAATTTTAGCTCAAAGACTGAATGGCGCGTGCGTGCCATCTCGGCGACGAACCTGCATCTGCGCACGAACCACATCTACGTGAGCTCGGATGACATCAAGGAGAGCGGCTACACCTACATCTTGCCAAAGAACTTGCTTAAGAAGTTTGTTACCATCTCAGATCTGAGAGCACAGGTTAGTGAGACATTTTGAGATACTTTACATTTCAGTTTAGTTAATTTTTTTTGCCTCATGACTTAATTTGATGAGCTTTTAAATGTGGTTACATTAAAATTATAGTTATAACAAAATTTAGTTTCCAATAATAATTGGTTTTAATTAATCGATTGATAGTGTGTTTTCAAAATCTAGATCTATATGAATAAAAGTTTGTTAAGCCTAAAGCCAATCCTAATGTTACGTTGTGGGGTAAATAAATGCCGAATAACGTACGAATACGTTACGTTACCAAAACCAATGGGGTTATTTTTAACCAAGGCAAAAAATGAGGAAGGTTTTATGTTCGTCTGTATATATTTTATGTAAACTCACCGACATATTTGGTTTATCCCCGTGGTACAATCAGTAGTGCAGTCGGAGATTTTCCTTTCTCAATATTATTATGTTTATTAGCCGATTAATTCTGTGAATTATAATTACCCCTGAATTTTCATTATTGGTAACACCACTGTGTTTATTAAAATCACAAAATATTATTTTAAAATTCCCAAAATATCAAATATTACTTCAGGAAAGTACCCACATACATGCGCGCAGACACGCGCACACGAGCGCGCACACACCTCATTATCAATGTATATATTATAAACGAGGCGCTCGTAGCTCTGTGCGACCGCCGTCTTCTCACTGACTTGAAATATTTATTCTTTACTTATCAGTAACTTATGTATGTTACTTTTGCGCGTTAAGAAGAAATGCCTGAATCCATATCTGTTCTTTTGCAAATGGAGAAAGCGTTATTCGCCTTTTGGACTTCACTTGATGATAATTAAACAAGAGGTGCGGCCATATAATAAATATGTATGCTAATGCACATAAGAATTTCCTGAAACCATTTTTTATGCTTTGTTACGCCACATGTGGCGAAGAGGAACTAAAATTAAAGATTATCAGTTCAGTTAAGGGAATATTACACATTAAAATTAAACGCCGCGGTGTATTTTTGGTTTTTAAGTTCCCGACGTGTCAAGTGCTTTGCAGCTCTAATGGTCACGGGAGGGGTCATGCAATATAATCCAAAAAATAGTTTTAGTTCCCATTTAGTACACTATCCTGAATGGATACATTCATGATTTGCAATTCGAAACATCCATGTCTTTTAAAATATCGGTAGGTATATTTTTAGATCCACAATCTTGGGATTGTACGTCGCCACTCGCTGTATCTTTGATTTTAACCAAGCGCATGCGCCAACTAATCGAACGAAAACGCTATGTTAATTTGGAATCAACACTAACTGCGAATATACCGTCTAATTTTCTAAATTTGATGGGAGTCAGATCTGTCTGTTTAAAAACTTCTTAACTTTGTAATATTTCCTTTTACCGCTAGATGGATTAGCGGATAATGTGCGGATATTTCATCGTGGGGTAAAAACAATGCCACAGTGTTTAATGTCTTATGTTTGGATGCAATCAAGGTGTAGCCATTTTACATACTTCACCCCCTATCTTTTTTTTGCCTTGCAACATCTCCGCTCCTAATCGGTACTCCGTGGTTCTAGAATCAAAAGCCCCCGATAAAGGGTTCGCGTTATATCGGTGTATCATGGGATCGTAACACTTAATTTAAATTTCAGTAGTATCTACATACTACTACTACATACTTCCTACGAAGTTGACATGAAAATAATCAATGCGCGTTAAGACCTCGTATTATGCATGACCTTCCTCGATATTTTGTCTCGCGACCTATGTCATCCACATTTATTAAATTGCAGCATATTGCTTGAAGCTCAGCCACGTAATAAAATTTTGAAAGAAGATAATGTCCAACCCAATATATGTCAAGGTCGCGTTGCGCTTTGGTAATGTATATTGTTGTATGTGCAGATCGCGTGCTACTTGTACGGAACGTCGCCGGGCGACAATCCGATGGTCCGCGAGGTGCAGTGCGCCGTGCTGGTGCCGCAGTGGGGCACGCACCAGGCCGTGCACCTGCCGCGCCAGCTGCCCAAGCACCCCGCGCTGCAGCACCTGCAGCCGCTCGGCTGGATGCACACGCAGCCCAACGAGCTGCCGCAACTCTCGCCGCAGGTACTGTAGCCACAAATACCTGTTAAGAAGGCCGACTTTCTACAATGAACCCTATCGAGCACCGGCTCACATAAACATCTGCCGGATTGAATCTGTTGAGTCGTTCGAAGAACTTGATGGATCATTAGCACGCTTTTATATGTGCGTGCGCTTGTTGTGGTAATTTTCTGGTCAGATCTTTTCAGTGGAGGCCACGTTCCAATTCGGCTGCAGATTAATAAATTTTAAATATAATAATAATATGACTGTTTTGCATTAAAACAAAACAGGTATTATATGTTGGAGAAAACGCACAGCATAGAGTGAAGAGAGCACAATTAAATCGTTCGAAATATCGAGAATATGCGCTACATGTGTCATATTTCCAGCAATATATGTCAAAATTCTGTCATCACAGGGCGCGTTAATACAATTCCCGCCACTTTAACTGACAAGTGACATTAGATCTTCATCACCAGCAAGCTCCTTGAGCCTATGCTGTGCGTTTTCTCCAACATATAATACCTGTTTTGTTTTAATGCAAAACAGTCATATTATATGTCTTCAAAAACGCACAGCATAGAGTGAAGATTTGTTTGGTATCTGATGGTGAGCAGAATTGACATAGATTTCGTCAGACAATGAATGTCCATGAGATGCTAATGTGAACTATTAATGTTAAGAATATTATGGATCTATTTCTTATAAAAGTCCATATAATCAAGTGAATTGTTTTTTTTTTTTTTTTTTTTTTTTTAATTCAATTTGTGGTGATTAAGTCGTTTTCCATAAATACATCAACTAGCTGAAAAATTTAAATTACTATCTTATATACTATAATAAGTTGTAATAATATAGTTAGATATGAACCTCTCACAAAGAGTGAATGGTAATTATTATATAAAATTTACAAAAGGCTCTTTCTTTCTTCAATTAGATTGTAAAACAAGAAGTCAGAACCTCTTATAATCATGTTGAAGTTATTTTCAACATGTAGGATATAGATAGTAAAGAAGAGTCAGATTATAAAACAGAATTAGTGCTCCTTATAAGGTTGGGATTAGTTTTTAATATCTAGAGGGTAGACAGAACCTCTTTAGTCAAGTTGAGGGTATTATGACCAATATGCATAATTATGTATGTAGTCATACATAATTATTAATACATAATAATTATTTTTAAAACGTGTAACACTGAGATCAATGACAATAAATATAATGTCTATTAATCCTTATAATATTAGGGATAAAGCAGTATTTAAAATTTTTATATAGACTTATGGAATAACTGCTAGGTCTATCAACTTTGCGCTTAAAGTATTTTGAGGTATCTGAACATTTCCAATGCTCTCTGCCCAGGATATCTTCAATAAGTCTATTGTCTCGTCACACCTAGTGTCACAGTTGAACGGACGCTTTCGATGCGTCGATGTTAGTTTTCTGAAGCTTGAATGTACCCAACCCGCTTTCATGGTTTGGAAGGCTCCTATGATAGAGATGAAGTCTGATAAGCCCTACTTCTCTTTGTTTTTGTTACATTTAATTTCTGTAGCTTTAGTGAGTTTTCTTATGTGATTTACTGGGTAGATATGACGGTCCCTATGTTGTAAAAGGTGCCAGCCTGCTTGTCTTTGGCCTTGTCTTGATTTCGGCCAGAAGTTATTGTGTTGTCAGTCTCTGTGGAGTTGTTCTCTGAAAGATTCAGAAGGGTTAGTTGAGCGGTTTGCAGCAATAATAATAAAATTAACACTGTTCTTCTGCTCTTGTGTTATATAGATTCTGAGCAGGGTGAGGGTCTTAGCCAGTTAAATAGTATTTTGTAACTCTGTCTGTTTGTGTAAACTGTTGGAACTCTGCACTCTCCGCCCACCCAGCGAGGGAGCCGGCGTGATGATATAGATAAATAGAAATAGTATATTAATATCCCATATGGGTGGCTTGGGTGGTTGAGGCCTGGAGTATGAGATTGCTCTCAAGACTTGCCAAATGAAGAAGGTCTTAAGGGAGGTCTTTGATGGTTGTCGCATAGTATGTGTGATAGTTTGTTTTCTAGATAGAGGTGGACCAGGAATGAGGCTGCATCTTTCCCTTCCCTCCTTAAGGGGGCCCCAGTTGGGTATTTGATCTGCCCCCCCCCCCCCTCAGCTTTCCAGGCTTGAATGAGTATCTTATCTACTTGTGTTATTGAGGTATGTTAGGACTCTGGGTATCATGAGGGGGAACACCCACATTGTTTAGAATTCCCGTTTTCTGACTGCAAGCATCGCAGAGGGGAGCACATCTTTTTAAGCTGTCTTTCGAATGTAACAATATGAAGTCAGTATGACAGCAGTCTCCTTTGTTGTGGGTAGGTCTGCATCTGAGAACTGAGAATTTTGAAGATGTTTACTGCTGTTGTTGGTAGCAGATGCCATTCTGGAATGGGTTCGCCCCGTGGGAGGTAGTCTGCTATAATAACCGCCCATACTGCCCACTAGGCAAAGGCCTTCTTTCACAAATCGAGGTGAGAGGTTAGGGGTTAGGTCATACTCCACCACGCGGACCCAGTGCGGATTGGTGGAGGCAGGTTTGTGGCCACCTGCTGTTGGATCTTATCAAGCCACCTATAAGGCTTCCAACTAGGCTTAACGACTACCACACCATGTGGTAGCTGGAACCAACGGTTTAACGTGCCTTCCCAAGCACGGAGACACTTGAATATAAAATGCCACAAACGGTCACCCATCTCAGGTCGACCGGGTCGAACGCTGCTTAACCTTGGTTATCGGTACGAGCACCGCGGTCGCCCAGCGCTCCGAGCGCTTGAGGCGGCGGTCTGTTATACCATTTAATTTTCCCGGCAGGTGATTTGCCATCATACATATGTTTCGTGAGCTGTATAGGTCCCACAGTCTGGTTGTTAGTTCCAGCAGTCTGATAGACCGGGTGCTGCCTTGATTACAGATGTGAGCAAGCAGTGTTCTGTTGTCTGATTGGACCAGAATATGGTGTTTTTCAGTAATGCACCATGTGGCATGGCTATGGTGAAAACAGCATAAATTTCTTTAAGGTTTGTTATTGGTTGCTCAGGTATGCTTTCCAGCCCGCATCCGCTGCGTCTGTTGTCAAGAAATGTGTTATTTCTCTCGAAATGGGGTTGGCTTGCAGTTTGCTGCCTCCAACCACCACTTTACATCCTGGCGTATGTTGAAGCACAGTTCTATTTTCTGGCCTCTTTGGGCAAACTTTTCAGAGAGAGTTGTGCTCTGCGACAGTATAACCTGCCCTGGGTGACCACATGTTTGGCAAAGTATAACATGCCCATCACATTATGAAGCTCCTTCGGTGAGCATTGGTTTAGTTTAAAGTCCTTATCAGAAAGCTTTTATTTTAAAAACCTTGTTTTGGTTAGGCTATTGTTTGGTTTGGAGTGTTCTACATCAAGCCTCGGTATTCTACCGGTGGGTCTAAGTGCTTGAGTTTTGATGGTGTACATGTCAGCCCAGGGCCTCCAAGAAGGCGAGTGTCTCCGCGACCTGCGCCATTAGTTTGTCCATGCTCTGGTAGCCCAGTAGGTATTTGTCTAAGAATACTAGGAGACGAAGCCACGGTTTCGAAGGGTTTCCGCAACCCAGTTCAAAGCCGTTGCGAATGTATGGGGCGCTGATGACAGGCCCAATTGTAGGTTATGCATATAAATCATCTGTTGTTTCCGCAACACACAGGTGTAGGTATGCCTGATGGAGATTCATTTTCACCAACCAGTCCTTGGGTTCAAGAAGGTTGATTATGTCTTGATGTGATATTAGTTGGAAGTGTTTTTTGTAATAATGAAACCCTTTATTGTCCTGATGTCAAAGATTGGTCTGTCTGTAGTTAGGTCTTTCTAAACTTTTTAGAATGTAATTGGAGGGGTATGGCAAGCATGTGCTACTTTTTTTTTTTTTTTTTTTTATTATCAAAATGTAGCTAGTAGCTGGCTTGGCTGAATTTAATAATGAATTGATTGTCCTTCAAGTTGAACTCAACTTTTCCAGGCTTGTCATGCTTGTTTTGTGTTCACGTATGAGGTATCTCAATTGTGATGTTGGTAAAAGGGCTCGGCCCTTGTGCTGTTATAGTTACTTTGCATTTTGGGCGAGCTGGTGTATATAGCTAGGTCTGAGAACCTCCTAGAGATTGAATAATAGGCTGTAGTGCATTTCTATCAAGCAGATATTCAGAACTAAGTGGAATGATGTAGTCCTTTTAAGTTTCTGGTTACCTATTTGTTTTAGGGTGCGGTTCAGCTGATCTCATTGCATTTGAAATGTTTTCCACAGACAATTTGCATTGTGGTTGTTCAGTTTTTTATTGAAACTTGGTGAGCTAGGTACAAAACCAAAAAAAAATGTGTGCAACTGTTTTGAATTGGTACAGGTGTAGTCGATAACTGTCTGCGATCTAAGACCTTGTTAGACAGACCTGCAAGTAGGGTCTCTGTTGGGGTCAAATAAACCATGATTTTATTGAAGTAGCATAGCACTCCTGATGCCATTGCCACTCTATGCCATTTCCTCCGGGGAATTTCGAATTGTTGCAATATTCAATTCAGCAAAACATTGTTTATTGCTGTTTTTGTCTGTTTAGGCCCACCCTATGTTCGCACGGGCGCTCCCTTAATGCGCGTTAGTAGTGTTTGAATTACATAATTAGTGAACCATATAAATAAATATAGATTTTGAAAGCGCTGTACATTGCTTCAGCATCTCGCTTGAAGAAAAAAGCGTATGTCCGTAAGGTATCGCTCTCAGTTTCGGTAATTTCGGTGTAGGTGGTATGGGTACTTGGGTTTGCATCTTTATTTTGAGTTGCATTCATATAAACAGGTAATTGCGATGAATAATTGGAAATATAAGACATTAAAATGTCGACATGCCGATCAGTTTCGACTATTTGTACTTGCGTTTACGGAATAAAGTACGAAAACGCTTACTTGGTAAGGGTGATGCTGGGCCTACCTCAAACTCCGAGGATGAGGAGATACCTTCCGATGTCCCCGAACTCGGAATCAGGATATGTTGTCCCTCCGGAGTAGCATCTCGCCCCGGCGTTCTGATTCGTTACCTGTTGGCTCCATTTTCCACGAAAGAAGAAACAATGCTGTGCTTGAGGAGAAAAAATATCACCAACACTCACTTAACACTGTAGAGTTGACTTTGACACGGTGTTTTAGTGAGTAGAATAAAAATTTTCGGCTTTTTTATATTGGAAGAGAAAAGTTTTCGTGCACTATGAACGATTTAAAAGATGCTAATGTCACTTGTCAGTTAAAGTGGCGGGAATTGTATTAACGCGCCCTGTGATGACAGAATTTTGACATATATTGCTGGAAATATGACACATGTAGCGCATATTCTCGATATTTCGAACGATTTAATTGTGCTTTCTTCACTCTATGCTGTGCGTTTTTGAAGACATATAATAATACACTTTATTGTACACCAAAAAATCAATACAAGAAACAAATTTAATACAAAAATAGTACAAATGGCGGTCTTATCGCTTACAGCAATTTCTTCCAGACAACCGTTAGTCAAGTTAGTTAGTCAAGTTTAATATACGTAAACTTGACTAGTTGGAACTGTCCCACAGCAAGTTTAATACGAAATGAATAATTTAATTTTGAGTTCAGCACTTGTTGTATGGGGCAACCTTCCGTATCTATTTATTTTATTGTATCAGTTATATTAAATGCCTCGTTGGTTCAATGGCGCATATAACGATTGCCGAAGCAAGGTAGAATCTTAGTTCTGATCGTTGCGGTGGCGCGGCGATCAAAACTAAGATGAACAGTTGTGATCGTCGCGCCACCGCTTCCTGGGTTTGCCACAACGACGATGTCCCTATTGTGTGACCTACTCAGCACTCAGTTTGGCCCAGCTATTTTTAATAAATTTATGAATATTTATTTATGTGTACAGGACATCACTACACACG
Organism: Phalera bucephala; assembly: GCA_905147815.2. Lineage (NCBI taxonomy): Eukaryota > Metazoa > Arthropoda > Insecta > Lepidoptera > Notodontidae > Phalera > Phalera bucephala. The sequence goes on along the minus strand of LR990621.1, from coordinate 7,763,970 downwards.
CAAAAATAATGGCAGAAAATCCAACATGGGACGGCGAGAAGACCATCATAATCACGTGTTCGTTTACGCCCGGCTCGTGCTCGCTCACCGCGTACAAGCTGACGCCCAGCGGGTACGAGTGGGGCGCGCGCAACACGGACCGCGGTAACAACCCCAAAGGCTACCTGCCCAGCCACTACGAGAGGGTGCAGATGCTGCTCTCCGACAGATTCCTCGGCTACTTCATGGTGCCGTCGCAAGGCAGTTGGAATTATAACTTTATGGGTAAGTGGAATGGCCAGGTCCCTCACAAATAGACCAATTATTTGGCTAATAGCTAGATGCGAACAAAATAAAGTCGATCGTTGTGGCGATCTTTAGGGCAGGCCTTTGTCCTGCAGTGGACATGATGGGACTGATGATGATGATGAAGTGATTAAAGATGCGTGAATTTTGCCTTTTGTAACTTGCGAAACAATGTCGTAGTATGAACACAAATTATTTAAAAGCTAAAACTGTTGATTTTGTTGTCTGGTCATAGATGCATGAGTCATAGCGCAAGATAAAAACTTTTCTACATTAACTCCCCTTGTGGGTTCTTTGAACCTGTCTTTTTGTGCCTACACAAATATAATAATATAAGTGACATTTCGTAAGTTAACTGCCTAAAGTGTGAATGGTGTAACGATTATCATATTATGGTTCTTGATTCGACGAAGCCTAGGTCGAATAGCGCAATTGTGGCCTTATAACGAAAAAATTATTTGTTAACTCCTTGTTCCATTGGAGCCTAACATACTTGCAAATTGTGGGTGTCGCCTCTGCTATCCCCGCTTGACGTGAGCGTTTTATTTTATAAATTTCACTAAGGACTTTTGTCTCGTTAGGCGTGCGGCATGACCCCAACATGAAGTACGGCGTGCAGCTGGGCAACCCGCGCGAATTCTACCACGAGGTGCACCGGCCCGCGCATTTCATGAACTTCGCCGCCATGGAGGACGCCACCGCTCCCATGCTCGCCGCCGACCGGGAGGACTACTATGCCTAGACACGTTACAACATTCATTCGTACATTATATTTTAATTTCATAATTACAAGATTCCTTCTATGAGGAAGCTTTGATTTGATGGCGCGTACAGTTATGGTTCTTAACAAGGATTGATACGATGTTAATACTTGGCGAGTTCCTGCAAAGAATAGTGGATGCGTGGAGAGGTGTATGCTAGCTATCGTGACTAATACAATTACATAGCCGTCAAAACTACCGGCACATTTTTCTTGGTTCAACTTGATTATACTGTAATATGATTGATCATCATCTATAAATTTGTTTCCTATTTTTGTATTATTCTCCAGTTTCAATTCATAATCTGAAAGTAGTAATTATAATTTTAAGTTATCAAATTGATGTATGATGAGTTGTGTGTAGTGTGTAAGAGGGTTATGTAAATAAGCAAAAATAAAGTTTTAATAAATAGTCGCCTGCGTTTTCGTTTTATTTACCATAGGTCAGCCTGTTTAGTCAGCACAGATTAGACTGAAAACCATGTCACCATTACCACCATATAAGTGTTGTGAAGAGTAAAAGGCTTTAAATCACTTCATAGTTTTAATAGCGAATAATACGCGTAGCGATCACGAGTTCTTGAGGTCGAATACTAGTTCCTATAGTGTATTTTTTCTATAGAAAAGTTGGGGTACAGTCTTGTATTATCGATATATATCAATGGATAATACTTAATTCCATGGTTTTCATAATAGATAAAAACATAGTTGTTGCGGATAGTGTCGTATGGCTATTTTAATGTAATCCGAAACATCGTCGACGAGAAGTGTGTGTACCTACACAGTACACCCCTGCCTCCCCCGCTTGGGTTTCCAGATAGGCCTGACGGTGTGTGTGATTCAGAATGGAATAACCAGTCGTAATCGTGATGTAACGGATAAAATCGATTTTCGGAGCTCACGCTTTTAGTGTGTGTGTGAATGATCTACGCTGTTGACCGCGGGGCCTTTACAGCTTCACCAGACAAGGGAGCGCACGTTTTGGAAGCTCTTTGGAGATATCATTTTTCCTACCATAGATAAATATGCCATCATATTTGAGCCATGTTGCTCAATATATTTATGAATTACATACTTACTTAAACCTCTCTTATGAGCTATCTCGTGAGTCTTGCTTAAATAGTATTTCTGAAATTCGATGGAAACACACGACTAATTTTTGTTGTGTAACGGACCTTAGTGTCATATCACGATCATCTACTTTACTCAAATTATACTTTATCCCCCCTATTCACCCGACTCGTATAACAGCAATCGACTAGATTTTAACTATGGTCTTTTTGTGTCGTTTGATCAAATTCCATTTCTCGCATATTTTATTCAGGAATATTTAAAATTAGAAATCCAGAAAATGAATAAGAATACAAAGATAAACTAACAATCTATTTTAACAGTTGGGGTACGGGCCTCCCCTCAAACTGAGATGGTTTAGGCCATAGTGCACCACGCTGGCCCAGCGCGGGTTGGCGAACTTCACACACCTTTGAGAAACCCTTAGGTATGCAGGTTTCCTCGCGATGTTTTCCTTCACCGTTAAAGCAAGTAATAGTTACTTTTAAATACGCACATGATTTCGAAAAGACAAGAGGTCCGCGCCTGAGTTTGAACCCGGGACCTTTGACTTTGTACTCCAACGGTCTAACCACTAGGCTGTCACTGCTTATCCTTATACATAAATAATTGAATTATTTTGTTTAGTTTTCTTTTTGTTACTAAATTCTTGTGAATAAAATTGATTCATTCTTCGTTATAAATTATCGCAGCACGATATTTAATCGATTTTATTTCACTCAATTTTATCATTGTCGAAACGTCAAATCCCAAACGACACTTTTCACATGTCTCGTGAAAAAGACTATAATAGTATACTTAAAATCGATGTAAATGAAATCGAAGTTGGACATCACTATTGATTTGATTTGACAGAATACTTTGTTGATTTGACAGAACAAAACAACCCTTCTTGAAGTTGAGTAAAGCTAAAGAATTTAAAATAAAAGCAGTGAAAAAACCGTAAATCGTTTTAACCGTGTGAGATTATACTGCAATGGGTGATCACGACGAATACGAAGACCAACAGTATCCAGACAACGATGAACTCGTTCCATATGTAACCGGCAGCAACCTAGCCCAGAAAAAAGGCGCGAAAGTCACACTCTGGGGAAATGTGACCGAACCGCCGACAAGCGATGGAAGAACTTTTTACGTCAAGAGTGTTGACGACCAGAGGATTTGCGTAAAGTTAGATAGGCCTCTTAATGAGAGCTTAGAAGGCTGGTACGAGATTTACGGGAAGGTGCAGGGCGATAATGTTGTTTTGTGTGAAGAATACATACATTTTGATTCGTTTTTGACTGAAAACGTCGACAAAGAAGGGCACAAGAGTTTGGCGAAGTTACTAATGGCGCTGGATTACCCCTGGGACCTTGGCGATGCTCCCTCTGATGGTGGTGTAGAGCCAATGACTTATTAGTATTATTTTTAAGTTAGCATTCCAATAACTTTCATGTCCCGGTGATACTAAGAATTCAACCATAACTATAAATCGTTCTGTTTATTGTCAATTGTTTTATTACAGAATTTTTATTAATTGTTGGATTAATAGTTGGTCAAGGACATCGGCTCAAAATTTTTATTATGATTAGAGAACTTAACTACTCTGTACTCTCTGCCTACCCTGCAAGGGATCTGGAGTGATGATATAGGTCTTAGTCAAACTTTTTTGTTTTGAAATGGAACTAAAAAACATAGTTTTAAACATTATAAATCATACCTGTGTATAACTTAGGTACTTCATACGTGTCCATGATTATGAAAATGATTAGAATCTGTTATTTATATAATTTTAAATCTATTGAAGGTCCATGCTGAATCAGATTGGTCAAAGTAAAAATGTTTAGATTCATGTTTTTGTGTAAGTTAATAAATAAATAATTTTTATAAGTAATCTTGTGCGTTTTTGTTTATAAAATCGCCTTTTTTTTTTTTCTTTTAAAAAAATCTTTCATTAGCAGATTATCATTGAAAGTGATGTTATTTCCGTTAGAGTAGGATATGGCCGCTTCATCTTATCAGAGGAGACTACAATTATGTATCATGATATTTGTCCAAATGATTTTGATTAATGGCCTCGCGAACCATCTTTGGTAGGAATTGGTGTTCTTTCACGAGAATCTGTGGTCTATCAAATCTGATGTTATGGCAGGTGCGGTCAAGGACATGTTCACAGACTGCAGACTTCTTTGAGTGACGGTGTTTTAGGTCAGCTATATGTTTTTTAACCCGAGTTTTTACTGGTCTTTTTGTTTGTCCTATATAAGAGAGACCACTTTCAAAACATTTTATAAGCCGCCGAAGAAGATCAGTATTAATTTAATTTTTACCAAGTCACGTGTCAGTTCCCTCTACAAGATGCAGGAGTATACAAGCTTGATTGTGAATGTGGTCTCTCTTATATAGGGCAAACAAAAAGACCAGTAGAAACTCGGGTTAAAGAACACATAGCTGACCTAAAACACCGTCGCTAAAAGAAGTCTGCAGTCTGTGAACATGTCCTTGACCGCACCCGCCATAACATCAGATTTGATAGACCACAGATTCTCGTGAAAGAACACCGATTCCTACCAAGGATGGTTTCGTGAGGCTATTGAAATTAAAAAACATCCTAATTTCAATAGAGAAGATGGCTGGGTGCTTCCATCGACTTGGGATCCGGTAATTAATATAGTCAAATCCAAAACCATGCATAACTCTGCAAGACCTCAAGACACCGTGAGCTCATTCTGCGTAGATCGGACCAACAAAAATAATTAAGAAGTTTGAGGGTATCCCGGAACAACTATGCCTTTTGGACGTCTAACACCTCAGTCCCTCCCGTGACCATGGGTGCTGCAAAGCACTTGAAACGTCGGGAACTAAAAATTAAAAATAAACCGCGTTAAAATACGTAAAATAGTTTTATTACACTAAAAAGAGTTACAAGAATATTTTTTTAGAGATTATATTTATTCTGATTTATCTACCTACGGTCCCTATCAATAGGCTCTTTGATGGTTTGTTAAAACATTGGTCCGCTCTGATCCGTCCCTGATCGGTGCTTTGAGGTGTGGTATACCCTCTACGCGGTCTGCACCCAGCACTGAAGGCGCGGGTAGGCGCGCACTTCAGCTTCCTTGGTGCGTCTCTGATAGTCCTTCATCCGTTTCTCATGCATCACCGCGTTGGAGAGGGCGCCCTCTATGCATGTCACCGGTCGGTTTCTGTACACATAAACGCTTAGATACACAATGTGTTACATTCTGATGACTCCCGCGGCAGCGAGCGCAGAAGTGGACATGAAAGCAGTGCAAGTGTGTAAACAATGTTGGTTTCGTGTTAGCTAGTTTCATGTTCACTCCCCTCCTCCCTACCGTGCGACAGGGCTAGGTTTAGGTATGTTGAATGTAAAGCCTAATAATAATTCAATTTAAGATACATTTTGCTATGATTAGTCGATTTTTATCACGTTTCCTATATACATATACATCATCACGACTTATCCCGGAAGGGGGATGCAGGTATGTTCTGAAGACATTCATAGGAGTACAAAAAATCCCCATAAGTTTTTTTATTAAATTGGCAACCACGTATACATAATGTGAGTCATATCACAAGAACCTGTTGGACCTCTCTGCCTACACCGCAAGGGATCTGGTGTGATGATATAGATAGATAGATAACACATCGTAACATCTTTATTGCGTAGGTAAATCATCATCCGACAAAAGACGTCCACTGCAGGACAATGACCAATATCCTCCAAACACCAGAACAACCGGCTTTGCGCTACGCATCCAGGGCCTTAAGTCTGGTATTTTTACGAGATTTTTAATTATGACATGCTATAACATTTGTTCAATAAAAATTATGCCTGTGTCGGTAATCTACTAAATTCTTTATGGTCTTATTAACTGTTATTAACAAATACCGACAAATGTTTCAAGTTGGGTTGCCACCTTTTATTTGAACAAATAAAGTACATTGGTTTTTAAAGGTAGGAAAAAAGTACGTTGTATCAAAACAAAGTATTATTCATTTCACTTTACTATTTCGTCCAAAACATATTTTTTATTACTTTTACAAATTTTCAATCACTATTATTACTGCTAAACAGCTTCACAGCATGTTTACAGTCTATGATTACTTGAATAGATAGTAGTAGAATTTGGATTTGTTTATAATATTTACTATTTTCTTTATGTTAGAGAGGTTAGATGTAACAATATTTTTTCTTAAATCTAGCTTAACTTAGATTCGGATTTTAACACCAGACATTATACACTGCTTTTAATTGCGAATATTCCAGTTAAGTCACTCAGCCGTTATATTTTTCTTTTTAATGACGTATGTAAAATGAATCTTAAAAGATCAAACTATGCGAAATAAAGTACTTTCGCGTACTTTGCAATTCTTATAAAGTATACTTAGCCTAAATAACGTACAATAATTTATAATAAAGTACGGGTGGCAACCCTAGTTTCAAGTGGTATGCCTATGAAAAACCATAAGACATCATTGAAATAGTAGACTATATCAAAACCAACGATTATAAATTCTCAATGAATTTTGACAATTCGACAATTTTACTAAATCTGCAATAGCAGACTTGGTGCCCAGCCTTTACTTGCGATCTTCACCTTCAAGCATATAAACACAAATAATACATACAGCACTTTCCCAGCAGCATCTATTTTTTGGACTTCAGATCGTATTTTCATGCTCAGGGGCCTGTCCTTGCCTTTCAAGGCCAGTTCTGTGAGGCACCTCTTGATGTAGTTCTTTAGTTGGACATTCTCCTTAATCAGCTTAGATTTTTCGGTCCTCAAACACATCGTCTGCACTTTAGCCCTATTGACTTTGAGGAGAAACTTATCCATTTTGCTGTATTCTTTACATTCGTTCTGAAAAGATCGAGGTTAACATGATAAAAGTTTTTCTATATCTCGTTAGATGTTTGCTGAAACCTGTACCTTAAATAAGTACAATGAAGGCTTTTATATTACGTCTACTAACGACACGCAGTGTCTCAAGACAAAAGTCTTTGACCAGTGTGTGTTGCCAGTGATGACTTACGGCACTGAGACATGGTCGCTTACGATGGGCCTCATAAGAAGGCTCAAGGTCACCCAAAGGGCGATGGAGAGAGCTATGCTCGGAGTTACCCTGCGGGATCGAATCAGAAACGAGGAGATCCGCAGGAGGACGAAAGTCACTGACATAGCAATCACAATTGCTAAACTTAAGTGGCAGTGGGCGGGGCACATCGCTCGTAGAACTGACGGCCGTTGGGGCAGAAAGGTTCTCGAATGGCGACCACGTACCGGAAGACGTGGAGTGGGTAGGCCCCCTACAAGATGGACCGATGACCTGGTGAAGGTCGCGGGTAGAAGTTGGATGCGTACAGCACAAAGCCGGTCGTTGTGGCGGTCTTTAGGGGAGGCCTTTGTCCTGCAGTGGACGTCTTTCGGCTGGAGAAGAACGACACCACGGACCCTAGTGCATTAACTTCTCGCGAAGGACCTCTACGTGATGGACCCATGTCCCCATGCAAGCCTTTCAAAGGTTCTAGTAAAACCCGTGAAACTCAGCGAAATACATTATATACCTACCTGCTACTAAAAATCCATGTTAATATTAATATAATGAACGCGAAAGTTTGGATATTTAGATATTTGTTACTTAATTATGTCTAAACAGACGAACGGATTTAGATGTTCTTAGTAATCAGTAGCGTTTAGCTGACTCTTTGTGGCATTTGTAGAGCTTCGAAAAGAACGGCAGGTGGTAGAGTGGTGATTAATTCCTGCGAATTAATAGACTTACAATCATAGCGCTGTCGAGATTTTCAAAATCAATAGGACAAATTTCGTTCTCTATATCTTTCAGCTTCTCCTCGCCACCGTGTTCGTACTTGCTGCATATTTCCGCCATTTGCAGCACTTTGTTCAATTTTTCTTTTACTTCTTCAAGACGCTGCAATTCAAGTACAATTTTACAACGAATACAACCAATAATGTATACACGTTGTAATTTTAGTCGTCCTGGAGCGAAAGCGTAGGTGATGTATCCAATGCCTATTGTTCACTGGTACTAAAAAATTAAAAAAAGATCACATCGATATATAACATCTCCATAAAAATACTAATTTAATGCTTTAAAATACACCTATACTAAGCGCAAATATTGAGGGACGTGGCGGGTCGTCTGCTGGCCGGTAGATACCTTCGGTGTTACGGATTTTCACCCTAGCTATGATATTCGGATAGGTCAGTAGGTAGATATTACTTATTGATTTTTATATTACCAGTGAACCTGGGCCACAATAATTACACCATGTATACATCATATAATTAAATTTGCTTTAGAAAACTTGAAGTAAAACTCCATAACCAAAAGAATCTAAACAAACTTGTAAGACATGATGGGGCCAAAGTGACAGGCTCGCTCTTCGTTACATTAAAACTAAAATAGCTCGCCGATATGTGTGTATTCTATGTATACCTTTGCCTATCCCTTTGGGGCAAAAACAGGCGCAAGCGGCGTGTGACAAAATATAAGATAGCGACTGTCAATTAAAGTCTGAAACGCGCAAGAAAATTTTTCGCCACGTTGAGATGCGTTTTCCTGTTCATCTTTACCTATTAGCACTGTTGAGCTTTATTCAATTTTTTTTTTATTGCGGGATCTAACAATTAATTCCAAGGTACTAAGGTACTCCTGAAGAACAATGACTTTTGGACGTTAAACGCCTCAGTCCCTCTCGTGACCATGGGTGCTGTAGAGCATTCGAGACGCCGGGAACTTAAAAACCAATAATACATCGCAATAAAATCCCAAATATTACTGTCTGCCTACTAGGATAATGATAGATTCTGCCAAGCACAAAATTGGCCGAGCTTAAAGACCTATTTTTCGAATCTTCCCACTAAATTATAGGCGTAAATCTAAAATGCAGTTTTATATATAAAAACTACAATACCGAAACCGCATCTTGGCTGGCATTCACCATGAGAGCCAGCATCCGATTGCCCTTGTTCTTCTCCATCTTGAAGTCCTTCTTCATCTGCCAATACTTCCTGGACAACTCCTCTTTGTGCTGTGCCATTCGCTGCAACTTGGCTGCCATTGTGCTAGTAGTTTTCTGCCACTCACTTTGAAGATTTGCCAAATTTGCCTGACATTTTTTTATGATGATTAGTAAAAGGGTCAAACAATTACTAGTTATGATTACATCCAGCACGTGACTTGTTTTCGTCAAGATGGTTGCCCAGTAAAATGGCAATAGGCTCGCCCCCTTAATAGATTAGGTCCCAATGTAATCATTAGGACTTAAAATCGTCGCTTGGGGAATGTAGGCGTGACAATATCACATATGTATGTGCAATTTATTCCAACAAACGCTAACAGTCCAGCTTGCTTTAGAGAATAAGAACACATTAATATTGAACTTCGGGAAGTTACGAGTGCAACCCATTGTGATCTGTAATGATTTTAGATTTATGCTCACCTCTATACAAATACTTACAGTAGCCAGTTGAATCTGGGCATCATTTCTAGCAATCTCCCGTTGGTAGAAGTCGTCTTTTTCCCTGAGGCTCCGATAGTGGTTCATAATGGGGTTGTGTTGCTCTAAGTAGGAGGTGTAAATCTCCCGGAGCTTACTCCAGTAGGTCTCGATCTCAAACTGTTTGGGCCGGCAGAAGGTTCGCATGTCTTCTTCGTGCTGGTGAGAGAAACAACCGAAAAGAACACAGTTTATTTTCAAGTTATTGGAAAAGTGGCGAATTTGAAATATTTTGCGAGGACGATATGCTCAAATTTTGAGCAATGATGCGCCCTTTACCAAAGTGCAAGCGCCGTAATGTTGCGCTGCATAAACTACAAATCATTTATTAAACGATGGCTGCATCACATTAAATTGACATTGATTGAAGCTATATCTTAAAAGCACTACCCTGAAAATATAACTCTGTAATTCGTAGTTAAAGTCCAGACTGCAAAAACAACTTTTGTTATTGCATATGAGCAATGATATTATAACGAGTTTATCAGTGGCAAAGAGCGATTAGCAATTGGTTACGTCAGGGTTTCCTGCAATTAAGCTGATGATGAAGCCGGGGAACAGCGCGGGCTTCCTATTGATGGCATGTCACGCTGACACCCGTGATGGATCGCAGCCATTGTTATGGAGTGTATAGGGATGGTTAAGGTATCTACTAAAATGTGGTGCGAGTCGACCGTTTAATGTTGACCGACGTCATGGGTTTGATCCCAAATTCGCGTGACTTACAGTTTTGAATTGACAATTTCCTAAGACTTACCAAATGCACTTACGAAATTAAAATCTAGAACGGATTGGTTTCAAATAAATGACAATAAATGTATCGGTGCGTAATTTGCCTAGTTTCCTGAATCCTGACCAATAATAATTTATAGAACATTTTTAAAGAGCAACTTTACTCAATTGAAAACCTGCCTCCTAAAAAACAGAGCACCGTTTTGTAGGAGACAGGTCATTCAACAATTACTCATATTATTTGGTTGACGCGATACCGCGTTGCCCTTTTGTGTCAAAGCGTACCGAACCGTAGACTCCGTTACGATATATATAAATGATGTTTCATGACCCTCCACACCATTATTGTGGTTCCCATGCTAGTGAAAATGTGGTTTGTCAAGTACCACGTGTTGATACTTTGCTTAATAGTCTTCAATTGCTATGTGAGTAAATATTTTGATTATACAGTAGGTGGTCATCCTATACTTCTAACTCGCACAATTACTACGAAACCGAAGTATTTTTAGTCTAACTAAAATAGTTGATGGCGTTGAAGATTTATGGCGTTTCAAATATCAATTTTTCCTTAGATAATTTATGGCTGAGCTTACCACTTTTGTAAATGATTAGTATTGGTAGGTGGTTCTTACTCGTATTTGCTATGCGGAGAATTAAAGTTTCAAAAGACCACTGATTCACTGTGGGTACGCTGGGGTATGTTAGATTTATACTGCACTAAGAATATCTTGGTAGTCCACATCGGTACGGCTAAGAGGCTCCACGATAATACTACCACTACCTGATAATATAAGTGGTAGGTACTCCATTTTGTAATATCTTTTCCAAATTTTGAATAAAGTAATGTTTTCTCCATAAAATAGGCATTAAACTGTCGATCCGATGGAGGTCCGAAGGAAGCAGAATTGAAGAATATTTACAAAAAATGCTTGAAAATGCAAGAAGGAAAGAGTTCCAACAGTAACCGATCTGATCTAGACTGGAGGGAACGTCGGGAACATAATGAAAATAACGACTGGGACAGAGATCGCTTGGGAAAGGATAGAACTAGCAGAAGTGACACCACCAATAGTAGAGACAGGAATGATAAGAATGGTAGAAGTGACGATAGAGATGACTATGCTGGAGATAATAATAAAAGAAGTGATAGTTACGACAACGACAGAAGAAGCGGTAGTTATAGTGATAGAATGGGTAGTGATAAGCGAGCGGGAAGAAATGAGAGAAACGAAATGATGAGTAATAACGACAGATATGGAAGAGAAGATTATTTTAATAATAGAGGTGATTTCGCTCGTAGTGATGAATTTGGTGATGTAAGTATTTTTGTAATAGTCATCTATTGCTTTATGTTGACTTAAGATTAAATCGACGAGAATAAGAAAACTAACATAAATGAATGGGTGTGACTAGTTGGGGGTATAATAAGCTACAAGATTAGATTTGCAGATCTGATTTTGAAGCTTTAGACAAAACTTACAGTATGTTATATTAATAATAAAACAATAACAATTTTTTATAATGTTTCTTCTAGGGTATGACTCAATACAACTACTACTCTTCGGAAAAGCCCCCTCGCAGGTACAAACGGGAGAAACGTCTGGAAAACTCTGGCCATAGGAGCCAGTACAATCCGAACACACACAAGATTACAGGGTATGAAGGCTACCGCAGCGACGACAAGAACTCCAGTGAGAATAATTCTAGCAAGGAGACCGATAACAAAGCTTGTGCGTTGCACTGTTTTTTGGAAACCTTGGAGATGGTAAGCGTTAATTTATTATTTATTTATCTAATAGCTTCTGATAAAAGTTTGAAACGCTAGAAGTTCTTCATGTTACCAAAATAAGTAAAGACACACGTACTGAGTTCTTAGATTTACTCGAATATTACACATGAAATATAACTATAGGAAAGAACCTGTTGGAACTCTGTACTCTCTGCCTACCCCGCGAGGGAGCTGGCGTGATGATATAGATAGATAGATATAAAACTATTTTTTTCGAATTTTATCGCGGTTTGTTTCGGTATTGTAGTTTTCATATATAAAACTGCATTTTAGATTTACGCCTATAATTTAGTGGGAATATTCGAAAAATAGGTCTTTAAGCTCGTCCAATTTTGTGCTTGGCAGAATCTATCATTATCCTAGTAGGCAGACAGTAATATTTGGGATTTTATTGCGATGTATTATTGGTTTTTAAGTTCCCGGTGTTTCGAGTGCTTTGCAGCACCCATGGTCACGGGACTGTCCTTCCTGACCATGGGTGCTGTGAGTTTTATTTCAAAGACACACGAGTTATAATAAGAAATGTAAATGATCAATTAAAATATAAGAAACTTCTGTAAAAATATTGATCTCAATCTATTCATAGACGCAAAATGCAAGAATCATCTCATAAGTTTAGTAAGTACTCTATTAAATAAAATAGAAGTATAAGAATTCTGAGAACGTTTCGTCAATCCGGTCGAAACATGAGTCTGGTCTTGAGATTGTTTTTTTCTTAATTGTAGTTATCACAATTTTCCATTCTTTTATCGTAGACAGGAGAAGACGGTATGCCTGACAGGTATCTAGTGACACAGACCATTACCAAAGATGTTAAGAACGAAGACCTCAGAGATTTTCTTCAAGAGTCAATTGAAGAGTGTTTTCAATTATTGAACAATGGCAAGTAATATCATTAAGACAAAAATAGCGTATCTACCTGTGAGCTTTTGATGTATAGAAAATAATAATAGAAATGTCAGAGACAAGTAGTTCATTTAAATGCTGTTTTGGGTAAAATTTAAAGTGAAGGACTGATAAAACATGCTGGAGTATTATGTTATTCAAACATATAGGTACGTCCCTTACGTAAACTGAAATCCTGATTGACATACGTTTGCATGTTCCTTACTCTAATTAAGATTTCCATTTACGATAGATTAGAAAAAGATTTTACATTGAAAGATCATCAGAATCGGAATCAGCTGAAATCATTCGATTGGGTTGTGTGTTGATGAACTTTGCTTAAATTACAGAAAATACAGATGACAAGTGCGATTTCTCCCAGAAATTATTGATGTGCCTCTCAGAGAAAGGGAGAGCCAACTGCGACGACTGGAAGGATGACTTGAAGTTCTGACTTTAAATGAGTGTTTATTGAAAATTATATTTAATGTGTTTATTTACGTATGGTCTAAATATATCTTTTCAGAGTATTTTATTTACATTCTATACGCACCATGTGTATACAATCGCGTTAGCACCTCACCTTTTGATTAAGAGCTTAAGCCGCTCTGCCCACGGGACAAATCTTTGTGTGATCCACAATTATTTGTTCCGGTCTGGGTATTTGTGTATGTGAATTTTCATGTTTGTAAACACACCCACGACACAGGAATAAATCCTAGTGTGGGGCTACGTTTTTAAAAACAAACACAAAAAAAAACAATTAACCTAATGTGTCCCGCTGCTGGGCAAAGGTCTCCCCCTATTTTCTCCAACGATCTATCACCTGTCAATAATGGCCATTCTTTTCGATAGGCGTCGAGGTCATCGCGCCACCGCTTTCTGGGCCTGCTACGGCGACGATGAACTTGTTGTGGGGATACATTCGGTACACAGTTTGGCCCACCTATTTGTGTCCATTTGTTGCCATTTGCTTTTTTTGGTTGGAGTAAATGAATATGCTGTGTTGACTGAGGGGCCATTAATACAGATCTTGCTTTAAAATTACCTAACTTTGATATTATATTTTCTTTAAGAATTCTGAGGACTTAGCACAAAACGGTTGACGTTAGTGTGACGCTAGCGAGTTGATATGCTATCCACGTCACAATACAATTGTAAACACGAACGTGATAGCACGCGCACTCGCTAGCGTCACGCGTTAGCGAAAGATTAACGTTAGTTAATCTTTTCGTGCTAGAACAAAAAACCTACCTCAAGCTTTACATCATTTTTCGAGTGGGCCCTTTCCAACAGCTTCTCTTTCTTGCTAACATTGAAGTCTCGGTCCTGTATGTAGATGATCAGCTTCAGTTTGAACTGCTCCCGATCCTGGTTGTCCACAATGTCCAGCTCTTCTTTATCCCAGTTCTCTAGGAGGCTGTTCTTCTGACGATCGTACTCTGTTTGGAGTTTATCCAGTCGTTGGGTCCCAACGGCTGCAAAATTTTGTAATTCTTATTTAGTATTTGCATGTCGTTATTTGGACGATTTTAAGGTTAAAATTTATATTTATAATACTGCGTTATTACAGACTGATAGATCTTTCTCTGATTGCTTGGTTATTTTAATTTCCTATTATACCTACTTCATCTCGTAAAATTTAGTGATAGATATAGATACCTATAAGTTTAAGAGGATATAGCGTGTGTGTCGTTAAACTGATCACTGGAGAAAGACCTTCACTGCAGGACAAAGTTCTCTCCCAAAGATCGACACGACGACCGGCCTCGGTGTCATAGGTATAGTATTTATTTATAAAGTTTTTTCTAATTTGGTTTACGTTTGCCGGTATCTAAATGCATTTCTACTAGTTATAAGAGCTTAATCAAAGCCACTGTCATGTAAAACTAAATGAGTGATTAATAGTGATAATGCACTACATAAGTAGCATAAGTACACATCACAGCTTTCAACTCACTTGCACACTTTTGTTTGACTCCATCCATTATTTTTGTTGATCAAAATACGTTTGAATGTGTTGTTAATACAATTTGGAATTGATAATTATTACCAATGTTTTAAAAATAAAGAGTACTTTATTTGACAATCTGAGAATGTTAACTTGTGCCTAAATTATTATCATCAACCAAAGCCATACCGCAGGGTTTAGGCCTCCCTCAAAAAATGTCACGGGCGCGGCAGGCGGCCTTACGGTGTAAGTATCCAGCTTCCATCCGCCAACTTCACTAGGTTATCAGTCCATCTCGTGGTCAGCAGCCGTGCTTACTATACTAATTATATTACACATCAATGATATTATTACTTAAGAAATAGCTGACAGTCTCCGTGTGCGCTTGGAAGGCGCGGCGATGTTGCTCGTCGGAATCCTCCAGCGCCCTTACCAGCGCCGCTATGAGGCGGTTCTTGCGCTCCACCATGAAATTGAAGCTCGACATCATACCCTGTGTAAGGATTGAACGACCCTTGAAATATATATTTTAGTGTTCGGAAGATGGCGATAAGAATTTCTGTGGTTTTGTTATAAATTGTTGTAGTGTTGGACATTGATTAAATAAGTTAATAGTAAATAATACTGTTTTCTCAAACATCATTACCCCCTGAATGATAAGGACCCATTTTAATTGTGAGTATCTGCTTTGAAAATGGCGGGGTGTCTAAGATAAACGTTATATGGCTGACCATGTAAAGGTTATCATTAGTGTCCGAACGAAGGTCGATTTTTGGCTGAAACGGAAAGTTTATTAACCCTTAGAAATTTGGTTTATGATTGGCTAAATGTTTAAAAAGTTATGTTGACTGTATTAACAAACTTGTTTTGTTTTGGTTATTTACTTACAATGGCGGCCGACCGGCGCAACGCAATGTGACCCCTGCCTCCAGCGCGTCGCCTGTTACGCGGCGCTCTTGCGCATTCTTAAGTCGTAAATCGTAATAGTACGTTCAATTTCGGTGCTTGCTTCTTCGACAAACCTTCGGCCTCGGCCAAAACTTCGGCCCATTTTGGCCCAAGCCGAAATTATGGCCGAAGATGTTATTTTTGGCCGAAGGTGGCCGTAGCCGAAGCCGAATGTTCGTCGAACACTACTTATCATAAACAATTCGTCATTTTCAAGCAGGAGCTCAATCCTGGACTGATCCAAATGTCACTCTGAAGTTATATCTTAAAAAAGAAGCTTCAGAACTTCCCACTTTAGCAGCGTCTGCTTCAGGCTCTTTGTTTAATCAGCTTCCTGGCTCTTTGTACCCCATGGCGTCAGACATTTCAACCCAATAATAATTACAATATAGGTAATTATCTACCGTAGCAGCTTAGTTAGTTTTATAAATACGACTAAAAGATCTTGCAAGGCCACCTGGATGTCCAACGCCATTTGCTTGCATTTTATCTTGCGCAATATAAACCGCCATTGTTGGTTTATCTTTGCCGTGTTCAGTCGACTGTACGCCTCTTCTTTATCAAGTTTATTCTGAAAACAATAGATACATCCATAAGCCTACTGTCATTCTTCAAACACTATTATTGCCGAAAACCATCGATTAACGCGTTATTTTCATTTCTTTTGCAAATGTCAGGGTTTCCAATACGTATATCTTTACAATGTGTTCCTTAGTCGACTGGCAATCATCATCTATAGTATGATCCGCACAGATTTTAAAATGAGAAACCTGGGACCTCGTGCTGATACGTTTAACCGGCTTGGCTATCACCACGGCTACTAAAGACTAATTTGATTATAGAACTACTACAAAAACACATCGTCACGTTTATATTCCCTAAGAGGGAGTTGCAGACTTGAACTGTGTAAATCCACACATCGCTGACAATATTAGGTCAAGTCCAGATTGCCATAGATAACTTTTTTTTGGAAAAGGCAAACTGTATCTTGTTCATCTTTTGTCTTATTATTACTAGTTCTGTTACTCCTAGAACCTGGGGATCGCCAGTCAGGATTATCATGGAATTATCTACCTTAATAAACCTAGCAATAAGCTCCCTTTTCCTCCGGCGAGCTTCCTCTTCAATATCGGCGCGGTGCTGAAGATACTTAGCGCGCTCTTCGTCCGACATGCGCGCCAACTTGTTTACTTTGCCCTTCTTGGTCATTTTGGAAGATCAGATCCTGTAGCAAAGATGATTGCACACGTGTAATGAAAAGATATGGAAGAGCAGAGCAGAGACTCCTAGCACATGTATACAAGGTGTAACATACTAAACGCAAGACCTGAAAGTAGTGTGTTCTAAATCGGTAACTGAATCGATTCCAACAATTTTTAATGTATCTAACATTTTTTTTTTAATTTGCAAAAAATGCTTTTACTCCTTCAGTGCGCTATCAAAAATTAAATTTGTTCCTGATTCATAGCAATAAAGAGATTTCAAATGGATTCCTAAAACGTATTTCTCAAAACGCAAACATACACGTACAAGTTTCATTGTTAATTGGGGTATAAAAGTGCTTAAAAAAGGGGTAAAAGCCTTTAAACTCGGAAGTTTGGTTTTCGTTTTGAATTTATGAAGAAATTCTCTAATCGGGGTGTCTGAGGTCTTGCGTTTATTATGTTACACCTTGTATACTAAAAAGGATTCTCTAAATACGGCTCTAAGTAGTGATAGCCTAGTGGTTAGACCGTTGGACTGCAAAGTCAAAGGTCTCGGGTTCAAACCCAGGCACGCACCTCTGTCTTTTCGAAAGCATGTGCGTATTAAAAATTAATTATCACTTACTTTAACGGTGAAGGAAAACATCGTGAGGAAACCTGCATGCCTAAGAGTTTCTCGAAGGTGTGTGAAGTTCGCCAACCCGCACTGGGCCAGCGTGGTGGACTATGGCCTAAACCCTCTCAGTTTGAGAGGAGGCCCGTGCCCAACAGTGGGACAGTTTCGTAACAGGGCTAATATTATTATTAAATACGGCTCATCTGTAATATGTATTTTTGTTTAATAATATTGTAACTGTTAAGAATCTGTTGGAACTCTGTACTCTTTGCCTACACCGTAAAGGGTCTGGCGTGATTATATAGATATATCTTAATACTAGCTGTTACCCCCGATTACGCATGCGTTTGTTTGTATTTTGGCATAACTAGGTAGACAGGCCTTTTCAAGATGGCGCGGATTCCCAGATATCTTTAAAATCCGTTTAGCCATGATAGTATGGAGAAATAAAAACTATCCCGCAAGAATGGTGTATTTTTACCTTCAACAAACGAATATGTAAAGTTTCGTGTCCGCGTCATTCATCGTTAAAGAGTTCTTTCTAGAAGAGAGAATCACGAACACGTACATACACGAAATCATGTTTGAGTGTCTAAATTAAACGTATATAAACAATTTCGGGCGCGTGCTATTAACCACTGAGGAATTTCTTCATGAGGAGACGAACCAGAGTCCATTATCAGTTCATGGAGGAATTGATGTGTAAGCAGAATCACACATTTAACGTAACATTGCAGCTTGCGACTAACAATTCTAAAAATAATAAAAGTTTATGGTTTATCCCGCGATAATCCCAGATTACTTCATTTCTCCGGGATAAAAAGTATATATTATTTTTAAGTTAGGGTATCAGTAATTACCATACCAAATTTCATTGAAATCTGTTCGGTAGTTTTTGCGTGATTCAAACACAAAGAGATAGACAGACAGACAATAATTCCAAGAAAAAATGTTTCTGCCTCTATGTCGATAAGGAAATGTACCCTAATTAAAATATTCAATGTACAGATTCTGCTCGGTTACAGTTTTATTATATCTATAGATTCGAGCGTCTCTGTGCTTCGAAGATCACGTTAAGCCATTGCTTGGGGGTCCCAATTTATGTGGTAGTTGTTAATCTAAGTTGGAAGCTTTATCGGCTTGACAAGTTCTAACAGAAGGTGGCCGTACCTTCCTCCACCAATCCGCAATGGGTCCGCGTGGTGGAGTATGACCGAATCTCTCTTACCTCGATTTGTGAGAGATGGCCCTTACCCAGAAATAGCCAGTATATACTATCTAACTATATCATCACACCAGCTCCCTCGCGGGGTAGGCTCTTTCCTTACATACCTCTCTGGCTTCCTCCACTCTCATACTGGAATCCAGTATATACTGATATTACTATCACTTAAAATGAAACTATTTTTAGGATTTTATTACGGTTTATTTTTGATTTTTTAGTTCCCGACGTTTAAGTTTGAGGGTACCCCGGAACAACTATGCCTTTTGGACGTCTAACACCTCAGTCCCTCCCGTGACCATGGGTGCAAAGCACTCGAAACGTCGGGAACTTAAAAATCAAAAATAAACCGCGATAAAATCCGAAAAATAGTTTCATTTCATGTGTAATGTGTATATAGGAGAAATAGCAGGGTAAGTCATCGTGAATTGAACTATCTACTATACTATCCATTTGAAAGGCACTGTTTAGATATTACTTAAAAAGATCTAGTCGTTGGTCTAGTGGCAAACGCTGGTGATCACAAGGTCCTGGGTTTAAATCCTGGGTCGAAAAAATGAAGTTTTTGTAACGAATACTTCCCAGTATGAGTCCGGAGCCTGGAATTGTGCCCGGTATATGGCAAAAGGCTCGCCCCCTATTAAATGGGATTTAACATCTTCGGCGAAAAGTGGGTGTACTCAGTACACCTCTGCCACCCCTGCTTGGGAAATATTGCCGTGGCGGTGTTTCTTTTTTTAATTACAAAAAATGTTATCCCTATATACTAGTAATTATTTCTGAATCCGGTGTGCGTTTACAAACATGATATTTACACACACACACAATACTTAGACAGAAATAAGCGTAATTTATCGGTTTTATAAAGATTTGTTCTATACGGGTATCGAACCCGTGATTACTCGATCTCACCAAGCCCGCTTTAAATCACTAAACCAAGCCGTTGCGTATACATTTGTTCTTTATTAATAGGAAACTTAAATTGAACTTACCTTTTCTGTATAAAAATATAATAATACTATTCACAAGTCACAACTTGTATTACGTGTCTACTTATCACCAAGGCTACTAGGCATTCGTAAATCTATTGAACAAACAGGTAACAGAGCAACAATTCCTACAGTTCACTAGGCGTGTTCCGCGGCTTCGCACACGGTCGATAACAGCGCCACCTAACGGATCTATGTTATTCCCCTCCTATCAGCCGCTACCGCCGTCCGTGGCATGTTCTCGACCCTTCTTATACCCTTACATTTGTTTTTGAAAGGGAAGAAACCAGAACGAATGTAAGGATTGTGGTTGGTAACGATCTGCTGGAACAAGTGAATGAGTTTGTATATCTTGGATGCGCCTTCAGTAAGGATGGGAAATACACCGCTGACATAGAGAGAAGAGTGAGTGCAGGGAACGGAGTGAATGGTGCGATGGAAAAGCGACTTGGGAGCCGGCACTTAAGCCATAAGGTGCAGCTGGCCATTCATAACGGAGTTCTTGTCCCAACGCTGTTATATGGTAGCGAGAGCTGGGTATGTAAGAAGGAGAATGAAAGTAGGATAAATGCGGTAGAAATGCGAGCTCTGCGGAAGATGTGCGGAGTGAAGCTGACCGACCGCATTAGCAACAGCGTAGTAAGAAAGCGAGTAGGTATGAAAGATAGTATCGGTGTAAAGATGAGAAAGGGCATGCTCCGTTGGTTCGGGCATATAGAAAGAATGCCAGAGGAATGAATGACAAAACAGATATACAATGTAAAAGTGGAAGGATGCAGGTACCGGGGAAGACCTAGACTATCTTACCACGACCAAAAAAACCGAGTCTTATCTGAAGGAAAAGTCAAGAGTCTCCGTAACCGGCGAGCGTTTATGAGACGAACTATGAGAGTCGAGGAAGCCAGAGAGTTATGTAAGAAAAGAACCTGTTAGAACTCTGTACTCTCTGCCTACCCCGCAAGGGATCTGGCGTGAGGTTATAGACAGATAGATAGAGATAGATAGACATTCCTTCTTTCGGATACAGATACCGCACACAGGATCAGACACCAACCTCACCGGCAAGGTCGAAGATAGAGATGAGTCGTATTTATTAGAACAGATCCAAAGAACAGGTATTTTACGAGAATAGGCGGCACCTAATCCAATTCTGGCAATACCTAATCCACCTAATATTCATATTCATATTCAATATAATCTAATGTTTAGCCGTTTAGCGCGATCACTCACACCTATTCCCGCGCTCTCTCACTCACTCATATGCTTATCGCTTTGCTATCCCGTTTACGTGTAAGGGAGCGAGACAGCGCTATACAACGCGTATTGATATAAAACAAATGTAAAGACAATGAATTGAAATCTTTTAAATACGCCATCTTGCAAACGCTTAACTTTTGCGGAATATTTAATATCGCAAGACTCAAAACTTCATACATTCGTAAGTTAACAGTCCTAAGCCTGTAAAAAGTATGAAGGGAAGATACCAATTCATCACTAATATATCATTAAATGATAAAATAGAAAACAAGTATTAGTTTATTCAACCAATTTCGTGCAGAAATATCTAATCTGATCAAAAAAAAAAATTGATTACATTTTGACACTTCCATTTTCTTAAAAGTGTTATTATGACTCAATATAACAAAACAATTTAACATTAAATTAATTTAAATATCGATAATTCAATATCAGGATTTGATATAGAATAGGCGGATTGAGATCACTAAGTAACGGTATGTGTATGAGATCATTGAGATTAGGTGGAATAGGTATTTGGATTAGGTATTTATACAGACTAGGAACAGGTGTACTTAGTACCTGATTTACCTAATACAACCCATCTCTAGTCGAAGTATCCTTTGCCCGCCGGCCCGTGCAGAGCACCACGGCGAGATACCTAGTATATGTCCCTCAAAGTGACTGCCCAAGCCGAGGCTGTTCCTCCTTGCAGCGCCCTTGAGCTAGTTTCCGCCTTGCCCTTCTGGCTCGAGCGTAGTGGTTGCACGCTCGCCCTCTTGTCCGATGAAGCTGTAAAGGCCCTTTGACCAACAGCGTAGATCATTCACACACACACAAAAAGGGTTTTTACTTCTGGATAATGAAGCTTTCTAATGGTGAAAGAATTATTAAAATCAGTTTAGTAGTTTCAGAGTTTATTGATTACAAACAAACCAGGTTTTCCCTTTTTATAATATGAGTATAGACTAGCGGCCTGCCCTGGCTTTGCACGGGTGAATTATACACATAAATCTTCCCCTTGAATCATTCAGTCTATTTGTGAAAACCGTATGAAAATCCGTTCGGTAATTATTGAGTTTATCGCGTTTAGACAGACAGACAGACGCGGTGGGGGACTTCGTTTTATAATATATAGTGATAGAGATAATAATACTAACACAATCTATACTACAATGTGTCTACTTATCACTAAGGCTATAATTAGGGCCATCGTAAATCTATTGAACAAACGCTAGGACGTAACTGAGCGACAAGCCTTTTTAACCAACTTCAAAAAAGGAGGGGGTTCTCAATTCGACTGTATATTTTTTTGTTGTATGTATGTTACGATCGCGTAACATACATACAAAAAACACCGCCATTCCGCTAATTATGAATCGATTTTGATGATTCTTTTTTTTCATAGTTAACTACCCGTGTATTGATGAACTAATTTAAACAAGAAGTGGTTATTGTGACTTAGCTACGAGTATAATAGTTAGAAATAGCTACACGGAGGTGCTCGTAGCGCTGTGCGACCGCGGTATTCTTACCGATCACCAAGGTTAAGCAGCGTTCGACTCGGTCGGCCTGAGATGGGTGACCGTTTGTGGCATTTTCATATTCGAGCGTCTCCGTGCTTCGGAAGGCACGTTAAGCCGTTGGTCCCGGTTACCACTTAATGTGGTAGTCGTTAAGCCGAGTTGGAAGCCTTAAAGGCGGCTTGATAAGTTCCAACAGCGGGTGGCCACAAACCTGCCTCCACCAATCCGCACTGGGTCCGCGTGGTGGAGTATGACCTAATCTCTCTCACCTCGATTTGTGAGAGAAGGCCTTTGCCCAGCAGTGGGCAGTATAGGCTGATATTATTATTATGTATATATTTATTCAGTATAATTTCTTATAAAATATATATAAAAATATAAAATACAAATATTCTTATATATATTGTATAAAAAAAAATGTGCTCCACCGACAGCAAGGTCTACGACCCATGCTACCGGCGGTCAGGGCTCCAAAGAGAGGAACCTCCTCACAATGCGTGCCGTGTCCAACATTACTGCCTTCTGTATCAGGCCCTTCACCCAACTGCCTAGCGAGAGCTTCTCAAGGTGTTTATCGAAGCTCTTCGCTATAAGGCCGTTGACTGAAACGACCATCGGAATAATGATAGTTGAATCAACATTCCACATGGTGGTAACCTCATGGGCCAGGTCCAAATATTTTGATAATTTTTCTTTTTCGGCCTTTACAAGGTTCTCATCATGCGGAATGGTGACATCAACTAGCATTACACGACGCATCGATCGATCTATTATCACGATATCAGGTTTATTGGCTACAATAGTCCTATCCGTGATAACAGATCGATCCCAATAGAGCGTGATATGACCACTTTCGAGAACTGGAAGAGGCTGGTACTGGTAGTACGGTACTTCAGAGTCCACAAGGCCATATTTAAGAGCAAGTTGCTGATGGATAATCCTAGCCACTTGGTTGTGTCTGTGCAAGTACTCTCCGTTAGCAAGACGAGAACAACCGGAAACTACATGTCTAATAGACTCACCGGGACGGTGGCATGCCCGACAAATGTCAACCGTGCCGTCCTTTAGGATGTGCTTCCGGTAGTTGTTCGTCATGATAACTTCGTCCATAATTGCAAAGACAAAGCCTTCAGTTTCCCCAAAAAGGTTGCTGAAGCGTAGCCAGGTCACGGAAGCGAGCTGGTCCAAATCAGGCCCTGTAAGAGCCCGATAGAACCGTCCGTGTAGCTCCTTGCCCTTCCATATGGCTGTGCGGTCCGAAGTACTTAATACCTGGGGCCTTCGCCAGTTCCCGTTTGCCAAGGAAAGCGGAGTTAGGCCTCTATCGATTGCGGCAACATCTCGATACATCACCACGGATACACTCATAAGTACTGTCTGAGATTGCACACCTCGCGGTTGTGTAGTGTCTTAGCGTTTAAAAACCCACGACCACCGCACTTCCGCGGGATGTACAACCTCATAACAGACGACCGCGGGTGATGCATACGATACGCTGTCAGCAATCGACGGACCTTTCTATCCAGGGCATCCAGTTCAGACTGAGTCCACCTTAGTATGCCAAAAGAGTATGTAAGAACAGGCATGACCCAACCATTGAAAGCTCGGACCCTATTTCCACCTGATAGAAGGCTTTTTAACACTTTTATCAGGCGGGGAAAGAACCGATCCCTCAATGATTGTTTCATATCCTGTTCCGCTATACTTAAGGCTTGTGACATACCAAGATACTTGTAGGAATCCATTTCAGAGAGAGACCTGAGGGATATATCTTCAGAGAGCTGTAGATTAAAAGAATCTTCAACTCTCCCTCTTTGTACATGGATGACCGCACACTTGTCTACTCCAAACTCCATTCCGATGTCGTTGCTAAAATTGCCGGTTATTTTGAGCAACTCCATCAGGTCTGTTTTCTTCGAAGCGTACAACTTGAGGTCATCCATGTACAGTAG
The DNA here is from genome assembly GCA_905147815.2 of Phalera bucephala. Lineage (NCBI taxonomy): Eukaryota > Metazoa > Arthropoda > Insecta > Lepidoptera > Notodontidae > Phalera > Phalera bucephala. The sequence goes on along the minus strand of LR990621.1, from coordinate 7,739,272 downwards.
ATGAGATATAGGCTCACTCTCCCTCCGCAAATGGTAACCTAGCTTTGAATCCTTAAGTATAGCACTTAATGGATTCAAAGCTAAGCAGAACCACAACGGGCTCAAACTGTCGGCCTGAAAGATACCCCTGCTTATCTTTATCAAGTCCGACGAACCAGAAAGGCCACCACATCCTGGGTGACGAAGAACTGTGGTCCACTGCCTCATACACGAACCGAGGAAAGAGCATAGCGCCGGGTGTACTCTGTACAGCTCTAGCACCCTCCCCAGCCATGTATGAGGCACCGAATCATAGGCCTTCTTATAGTCAATCCAGGCCATGGAGACATTCTTTCTGGATCGTCGTACCTGTTGGCAAATGGCCATATCAATGAGGAGCAAATCCTTTGTACCCCGGGACCCCCCCTTACAACCATTCTGAGTAGGCGATAGAATATGCTGTGCCTTAAGGTGATTATTGATTTTTATTCTCAAAATGGATGTAAGGAGTTTATAGACCGTAGGTAGACATGTAATCGGTCTATAATTTTTAGGTTCCGAAGTACTGCCAGATTTGTGAATCAAGTGAGTGACACCCGATGTCATAAAACTAGGTAGCGATCCCAATTGAAGAGCTTCTTGGAATTGAGTCGCTAGACGAGAATGTGAGCCCTGGAGCCTCTTTAGCCAGAATGCGTGCAGTCCATCCGGCCCCGGACTTTTCCAGTTCGGCGCCGCACGAACCGCACAGGCCAGATCTTCACGGCTTATGACTACGGGCTCCATTTCCTGAATGGGCCCACAGGATCGTCCAACAACATCAAACCATTCGCCCTCGGAGTGAGTGACGGGCACTGACCAAATTTTACGCCAAAACTCGGCCATCACGGCCGCATTTGGCAAGTGCACGTCAGTCACTCTCTCTTGGGGGCGCTCCCAAGCCTGGTATACACTCCTTTGATTCGTCTGGAAGGTGCGATTCACGTGGTATCTGTCTGCTCTCGCCTTATACCTGCGAATCCTCTTCGCCCATGCATAAACTTTTTGCTTCCAGTAGTCTATGCGTTCCGTGACTCCTGCCACATAGTCCACAGGAGCCACTCGTGTGCCTGCAAAGGCTTGGGTCACGAAACGCACAACTCTCGGGCGGTTGTTTCCAGCCCGGAAGCACAACAATTTCGCTATGAGTGTCCTAGCCATATTTATACGCCGCTCTATTCTGCACTGCCAGAGTGGTTTAGCATTTGTGGGTTGGGTGGCTCGATGTAGATTAGGAAATCTTACACCTGCCACCCGACACACCGCCACCGCTCCACAGTACAAAATAGAATGGGTATCACATAAGTCCACACTGGTCTCCCAGTGTGGCTTTAAACATTGTCTAGGGCACTCACAAGCGAAATGTTACGTCTATGCATGGGCAAACGGGGTAGGCATGGTCTTAGGGAAATCGGTGCAGACCGATACTCCGCAAAGGCATCCTCCAGAGCTCTCCTCACCTGCTCCTGTAGCTGGTCACTAACACTTACCTGCTCGCTATTTACCTCCTCCGATCGTGCGAAGTTATTCAAAGAGATAGGATCTTCAACACTTCGCACGTTGGATTCAGTACGAGCAGGAAGTGCTTCGCGGTGCAGTCGCTCAAGCACTGTGTCATCCAACAACTTGCACCGCTGGATGGCACGTACTTGATCCGATAGTCGTTGCGCAGTAACGGCGACAGTCGGGTGAAGCCCCTGAAACAGAGATAACAATTTCGGACGGTAAGCGGTGAGGATGGTTCCTCCCTCTGTAGCAACATAGTAGGCCCGCATGCCACTCAAATTTAATTCTGGAGTCCATCTCATGCGGCGCACTACACCACCGGTAGCAGGGGCCGTGGGCGGATCACAATGTCCCGCTGGTCCCAGGCGTGCCGGCAGCGGTGGGCGTCCTCTCGTCGCAGATGTTAATGTAGGTGGAGACGCCGATATCCCGGCATCGTCGCTAGAGGCCCCAGATGTCGGCGGTGTAAAAAAATCTTCATCCTCCGAAGGCTGGGGCGAGGTGGGCGAGCCGGGCAAAGGTGTTGGGCGTGCGCTAGGTGACCGGGCATCCCGCTGCCGACACAGCCGCACGGGGTTTCTTCGGCTGGGCTCGGCCATATACAGATGTGTTATGTTTTTCTTCCAAATCCACATTTTGCGAACCCACGTTCGCATTGTAAATTTTGCTCTTAAAATGTGTTGTTTTTTGATGTTTGTTGATGTCTAAACGGATACTTTTCAATATTTCTTCGCCAAAAAAATTTTTATTTACACAAAACGACGTGTCGTTGACAGCGGTTGCCATGGTTATTATTATTATTATTACACGGACTTTGAATGATGAAAATGATACGTACTATAAACATGTAGTATATTATTTAATGTATCTTGAATAGTTTTCGCAGCGCACGCCAAATAGACTTTTCTAGGCAAATTTTTGATACACCGCGTTACCATATTGCAATTTTCGTAGAGATCTCTAATTTTCAGAACATAAAATGTAGCCTATGTTACTCGCTGTTAAGTAATGTAGCTTTATATTGGTAAAAGAATTTTGAAATCGATTAAGTAGTTTTTGAGTTTATTCGTTACAAACAATCATACAAAACATCAAAACCTTTCTCTTTATAATACTAGTTTAGATAGGTATGAGAGTGGAGGAAGCCAGAGAGGTCTGTAAGAAAAGAACTTGTTGAAACTGGGCCCCGTCCGAAACTCAGATGGAAGTTGGAGTGTCCGCAATAACGCCGAAATCGAAGAACTCATGGCTGGCCCTAATATTATAGGAAAGAACAAAGCCTACGATGGCTTGGCCACATTCAAAGAATAGGAGAGGACCGTAGTGTAAAGAAGGCCTATCTGGGCCGACCAATCGGCCGCCGACCGGTTGGTCGTCCCAGGTATCGCTGGAAGGACATGGTTGAGGCGGATCTGCGTGAGCTCCAAGCCGAAGACTGGCAGAGAATCGCGCAGAACCGTGAGAAGTGGTGGAATCTCGTTTCGGAGGCCAAGACTCACTTTGGGTCGCTGAGCTAACGCAGTAAGTATGAGAGTGGAGGAAGCTAGAAAGGTCTGTAAGAAAAGAACTCGAAACTCTGTACTCTACCTACCCCGCAAGGGAACTGTCTGGATGATATAGATAAATAGAATATATATAAACGGCTGCTGGCTTTATCAATAGATCTGACGCTATATTATTACGATAAGTTTCTTGTGGTATAAACCCTCTTTGAATAAATGAATGGTAGATTACTAGTAGATATTTTTACATATAGGGCGTAGTTCTCCTTACGCCTCCCTCCATAAATTTGTAATAAAGTTGCGGAAGTGGGACGACCGCCTGCCAGATGGAACGACGATCTTGTGAGGATTGCAGGAAATCGTTGGATGCAGGTGGCATTGGACCGGCTGCGCTGGAGAGCGAATGGGGAGGCCTATGTACAGCAGTGAACGGGTATATGCTGGTATAGGCAAGTTTTAGGTTCATTCGGAATAGGTTAGACAGTGTTGCTGGGGATTTTCTATAAAAAAATAGAAGCAGTCCGAGTCTAGAATTGTCACCGGAATACAATAGGCTAGTCTTCTAATGTATTGCGCAATGGATCTTTTGGCGTGTGCCCAAAATCGAAACTAACGCTCTCATCAAGACAAATGTCACTTCATGACAGACGCAGAGTTGCGGATTGCTATGAAATTTACCTACAGTCATATAAGGATCTCGTGGCCCGCGGCCATAATCGGACCTAACGCTGTGATTAAGTGAAATGTCACTTGATGACAGTCGCAGAGTTACCGTTTGCTATTTTACCAGTTCTTTTTTAATAAGTAACCGTGTGGAATTGTTGTAATATTTCCCTGGAAGAAGGAAAATGTTAGTAAATGATAACCCCATTTCTGACTAAGTCATCCTTGGGGAAAAAGGGTCCTTGTCGGGTCCATACATTAGGTTGATTGGGACCAAACATCGTCTTTTATAAACATGTGGGTGTAGCACACTGGCAACACCTGTGGCTATATCGTTGGACGAATTTGTATAAGAATTGATGTACGAACTACTAGCTTAATACGCAGATTAAGTTGAGATCTTCATATTAAACAATTTTTTGGCAAGTTGAGCTCAATGACATATGCGGTGAAAAAATTAATTATGTTTTTCACTGATATGAAAACAACAAGCTTTGTTTATTTTTGCTACTTTTATAGATATAAGCTAATACTTTGGTGATATTCCGCAGGATTTGTGTGTGTGTGTGTGTGTGTGTGTGTGTGTGTGTGTGTGTGTCTGTGTGTTCACTTGTCGTTTTTCAAAAAGAGAACTTTTTTTAAACAAAAATTTAAAAAAAAAAAAATCCAATTGATGTCCACAATTTTTGTTTGAAAATCACATATTATATAAAAATAATGTTAACAAATTTAAAAAATATAATTATGTTGTGGCAGGAAAGTTGTAACAGGATTTGTCAAAGGGAATATCTTCCAGCCAGACGGGTATTGTGTTTGGCGGGGCTTCCACTCTCCCCGAAAGTTGTTGTCGGGGGCATATCGCGTTCTAGACATGTAAGGCGAATTGTCAGCACTATCTATTGCTAGGTAGTCGTAACTACGTAGCGATGTATAGGGGTCGCCACAATGTAATTAAAAAAATACTTTAAATAATGTATGTGAGCCTACAATATATGTAAGTGCATTTTATTAGCCTCTATATAAATTGATTATTTTTGACTTTGACTTTGTGTACTTCTTTTTGCATAAAAACTTGAATCTTAAATTGTGTGGTTTTATTTTCACAGTGTTTTCAGTAAAGCACACATGCATCTTTTATTATTTTACTATTATAATATGTCATTAATTTCCAGCTCGCGTTAGTAATTGTAACTAAATTCAGTTTACCCATAGTTTAACTCTACGACGTCACAAGATACAGACTTTTCGTCTAGTTTCGGGCTCTTAGATAATGTGACTTAGTTGCTAAGTCTTTTTCAACAATAAAATTATTCTTATTCTTATTATTCTTATTCACACGACAAAAATAACAGCACTAAAAGCAAAAGAAAATTATGAAAACATTTTAAGAACACATAGACCCACATACATACGCCCACAATACCAGCGAGCCAATTTTACCAACAAACAGTTTTAGTTTGGTTTTTTATCAATATTAAGACAGATACATATATACACCTCACTGGCTCTTACAAAGCTTGGGATAATTTCTTGTAAAAACAGGTACATATTATTTAAAATTTCTTTGGGTTATGAAATGTTTGTCTCTGTGGAATAATCAACTCATAGAGGTAATACTTAAAAGCAAATCAACTTGCAGGTATAGCTTGCGACTGGTCCGCCATTTCGCGCGATCAGGTGTTACCATGGTTACCCGTAGATATTCCGGCTAAAACGGTTACTATAGTAACGACATCAATAAAAATACAATTTATGTCGTCCGTCAAGTCATTTGACAAGCACAACACAATCTGCTTATTTATCAGCGTCAAATATACAATGTGTCTTTGAAGATGGACTCCTATTCATCTGGTACCCTTCAATCTCCCTCCACTGTCTCCGGGAGTTCAAAGACTGGGAGTAGCAAGTCAGCTGCGAGTGGGGCGAAGGAGAAAGATAGAGATCTTACGAAAGATAATGGTTAGTTCAAAACAGTGATGAATAGATCTTCTGTAGATACTAGGACAGAGCTGGATGCTAGCACAAAGGCGGTCATAGTTACGATCTTTGAGGCAGACCTTTATCCTAGAGGAGAGAGGCGCTCGTAGCGATGTGTGAGCGCGGTGTACTAAGGCGACTCCGTGCTTTAGATGGCACGTTAAGCCGTTGGTGTGTGTGTGTGTGTGTGTGTGAATGATCTACGCTGTTGGCTGCAGAGCCTTTACAGCTTCACCGGACAAGAGCGCGAGCGTGCAACCACTACGCTCGAGCCAGAAGGGCAAGGGGGCAACTAGCTCAAGGGCGCCTCAAGGGGGAACGGCCTCGGCTTGGGCAGTCGCTATGGGGGAGGGCGTATACTAGGTGTCTCGCCGTGGGGCTCTGCACCGGCCGGCGGACATGGGATTCCTCGACCTCGCCGGCGAGGTCGGTGTCTTAGCCTGTGTGCGGTATCTGTATCCGAAAGAAGCGATGTAAGGGCCGGTGAGAACATGCCGCGGACGGCGGTAGCGGTTCATAGGAGTGGAGTTGGGTTCGTAGTCGGCGGCGGCTACGATTTGCGGATTACTATGATTGGACGCGTTCGCAAAATATCAGGTTGTCGCCTTTTTAATAAAGGCGCGAATAGGTTCGAGACCGAGATCGGGATGAAGATCGATATTCCGTATGAACCACGGGGCTCCGATGGCTTTGCGGAGGAAACGGGGTTGAACCGTTTGGAGTCTATCGATGTGAGAGGGGGCGGAGTGCCCGAACACCACACAAGCGTACGTCATGATGGGCCGTATACAAGTTTTGTAAAGTGTCACCTAATCCCTGACGGACGATTTAACGCAGTGGTTAAGAGCTTAAGCGCTCCGCCCACTGTGTCTAATAGTCGCGGGTTCGATTCCCGCACGGGACAAATCTTTGTGTGATCCACAATTATTTGTTTCGGTTTGGGTATTTGTGCATGGGAATTTTCATGTTTGTAAACGCACCCACGACACAGGAATAAATCCTAGCTACGTTTAATTAAAAAAAAGGCATTTTACTCCGCTTGCAGATCATCGGGTAAAGACGACCGAGGACAAAGGCTGTTAGGTTATGGACTCGCTTGACGTGCGGTCCGAAGGTCATGGTATTGTTTAGGATGACCCCTACATATTTGACCTGTTTGACCCAGGGAATAGGTAGGTCGAACATCGTCACTTGACCGAAATTACTTCTGGGTTGGCGCAGGGAGGGGCCGGGGTGGCACCTCTGGAGAAGAACACCGCAGCGCTCTTGTCCGGGTTCACCTGAATACGCCACTTCCTGAACCAATCCCCTAGGGTATTGGCGGCTGCCTGAAGGTTTCTAGTAATGAAACCCTTATTCCTATGCGAGTCATAGAAAGCGGTATCATCCGCGAATAGGGCTAGATGCACCTTACTCGAATGAGGAATATTGTTCGAGTAAAGGTTGAATAGGAGGGGGGAGAGAGCTGAGCCTTGTGTGACACCAGCATGCATGGAGTGGGGGGTTAAGCCGTTGGTCCCCGTTACTACGTAATGTGGTAACGGGAACCAACGGCCCCAGCCAATCGGAAGCTTTATAGGCGGCTTGATAAGTTCCAACAGCAGGTGGCCACAAATCTGCCTCCGTCAATCCACACGGTCTGCGTGGTGGAGTATAAACTAAACTGTCTCACCTTCATATGTGAGAGAAGGCCTTTGCCCCGCAGTGGGTCAGTATAGGCTTATATTGTTTATCCTGGAGTGGACAATTTCGGCTGATGTTGATGATGATGACGAAGATACGATGCTAAGACTAGGTATGACGTCGATGTAATAAAGTTCGTTCATTTTTAAGAAGTGTCCTAGTCATGTAGATCAGGTTCGAAATTGGGCCTAAGCGTTTTCCTCATAATAAACGTTTTCCATTAATCATGAGTGTTAGTGGAAACCTTGTGGAGACTTATTACGAGTAGTTGCAACTGTTATCTACTACTGCTAAACATGTGTAACACTGCGCTGCGACGCGCAATTGCACTAACTCAGTTCACTGCGCCGGATATTTTAAATCACTTCTTCAAAATTTTCGCGCTCACAGCGCAGGACCGGGAAATTCGAAAAATGTTAAGGTGTTGAGTTCTTAAGTGTCAACACGCTCGATCTCATTTACTCGCTAAGTGAGGAATGAGTCAACGGCGCGTTCTATTTTGTTGAGACAGCGCAGTAAACTGCGCCTGAGTTAATACAAGGAATTTCGTTGAGTTACCCATGTCTAACTACTACTGCAATTAAATAATAAACAATACAAATATTTGTGTATTGGACTGGATTTGTGTATCTGAAACTTTAAATAAACACACCCATATACAGACTGCCTCGTTGGTCTAGTGGCAAAACACATCGCTTTGTGATCACGAGGTCCTGGGTTAAAATCCTAGGTCGGACAAATGTAGTTTTTCTAACGAAAAATTTCCAGTATGAGTCCGGAGACTGGAATTGTGCCCGGTATATGGCAATAGGCTCGTCCCCTATTACATGGGACCTAACATAGTCGGCGAAACGTGGGTGTACTCAGTACACCTCTGTCACCCCCTCTGGGGAATATAGGGGGGAGGGTGTTCTTTTTTTCATATACAGGAATAATTCCAACTGTGGGGCAACGTATTTTTTCAACAATCTTTATATAGTTTACGTCATACAAAGCATAAGGCAATTCGTCATGTTTACTTACTCTAACTCACTCTTCAAATCACGCATGAAATCCTTTCAGCGGCTTCACCCATCGACCTCGAGTGCCACATCCAAGCGGAGCGCATCACCAAGATCCTGGATGAAGCGATCTACAAGTGCAAGCTGGCTCTATGCCTTCCCAACCTGGTGCAGGAATACCGGACCCTCAGCTCTGTGCTGACTCCTCAGCATATGGACGACCTCATATTTATCTTCGAGCAGTATGATAACCCACTGTTTTCTGCCAGTTTGCTTAACATGGGTGCCATGGAGGACATTAAGGCGGTTAGATTTTGATATGTTTTGGCTAGGAACCACTGATAAATTAGCGAGGGGTCAACACAATATGTTTTGGCTGTATAATTGTAATGACGATGAAGGCTTAGAGCGTAAGTTCCTCTGCTCACTGAATCTAATTGTCGCGGGTTCTGTCTTCGCACGAGATAACTTTGTGTAATCTATAAATGTTTGTGTAGCTGTATGTGAATTTCTATATCATATATATCGTATGTAAGTAAGAATTTCTCTTAGTGTAAGGCTACGTATTTATACAGGAAGAAAAATCTTGCTTTGCCGTGAGAAAAATACGTATATTTTGGTTCTATCTTTTTTCATAGCAAAGTAAGATTACAATAACACTGCTTAATATGTGGTGGATAACCTTCCTTGAGTCTTATCAATTAATGGTACTAGAGTGGCATATCAAATACCATTACACGATTACTTCTAATGTCAGTTTCTTCTATCTATCTATTTATATCATCACGCCAGATCCCTTGCGGGGTAGGCAGAGAGTACAGAGTTCTAACAGGTTCTTTCCTTACATACCTCTCTAGCTTCCTCCACTCTCATAGTCAGTTATTTAACATTTTGTATTCTTTTTCTTACCTTATAGATCAGCTTTGTACGTTACAATCGTATGTAGCGCTGTGGAACCGCGGTGTTCTTGCCGATCACCAAGGTTAAGCAGCGTTCGACTCGGTCGGCCTGAGATGGGTGACAGTTTCTGGCATTTTTATATTCGAGCGTCTCCATACTTCAGAAGGCACGTGAAATAAATGTGGTAGTCGTTAAGCCGAGTTGGAAATCTTATGGTCGGCTTGATAAGTTCCAAAAGCAGGTGGTCACAAACCTGCCTCCACCAATCCGCACTGGGTCCGCGTGGTGGAGTATGACCTAATCTCCTTCACCTCGATTTGTGAGAGAACGCCTTTGCCCAGCAGTGGGCCAGTATAGGCTGATATTATATACGTTACAATGGTTGGCGTTGTTCTGTTATAGTCATATATTTTTTATTGCAGGGAGACTTGTCGCTAAAGAACCGGCTTAACCCAGAGTTGGGACATTTGATCTACATCATGAACAGCTACCCAGCTCTGAAACCGAAAGTCGAAGAGATGGTGAAACAGGTAATGATACTTAAGATATATTAATAGTGTTGGGTAACTACTTAAATGGTTTATTAAAATTAAATAGAAATATAACAAAAATGATGTACTAAGTAAATACTCGAGTAAAGAATTTATTAGGACATGTTTATGGATGCCTTTGATATCATTAGTGTTTACAATGTAATTTTTATCTTTGTTATGTGTGTACATGTTTTAATTCAGTGTAATGTTTTATTTTTGGTAATAATAAAAATATAAATAAATATAAATATATAATTTAGGTACGATTTGGTGCCGTTTCATTATAAATCTCTAATATTGGTATTTTTTTAATTCTATCATTCCTATATATCTATCTATATCATCATGCTAGATCTCTTGCGGGGTAGGCAGAGAGGACAGAGTTTCAACAGGTTCTTTCCTTACATACTTCTCTGGCTTCCTCCACTCTCATAGTTCGTCTCATACACGCTCGCCGGTTACAGAGACTCTTGACTCTTCTCAGAGACTCGACTCTTGACAGAGAGTTCTTCAGATAAGGCCCGGTCTATTTGGTCATGGTAAGCTAGTCTAGGTCTTCCCCGGTACCTACATCCTTCCACTTTCGCATTGTGGTCCTATCATACCTACGTGTAATTTTTTATTGTTTTTCAGATGGAGACGAATTATTACGCTATCGAGGTAAGTCTTTATAATATTCATCAACGTAAAACTATTAGCTAATGGCAGTCTAGTGAATTAAATCTGGTCTGCATCCATGGTCTACTTTACGTGATTATAAAACGCAGTAATCGAATATTTTTGTTATTGTAGCGGATTTCAAAATCATTCTGCAGTGGTCTTAATCTAAGCTTTGTTCAGTTATCTGATAGAAACGCAAGATGACGTCCTCATCCGGAAGATCGGTATTTTAATTCGTTCCTATATTAACAAGGGGGTGTTTTGAAATAATGTATCACCTAACTACGAATAAATTTAATTCGTAGTTAGGTGACACTGTTGTGGGTGCGCTATGCAGGTCCTGGTTTATAAATATCAAATACACAAACACCCTCATGAACAGTTGTGGGTCGAATTAGTTAAATTGTGGTGCAGGCATCGATCCTGCGTCTGCTCCAGTTAGTGGACGCGCGAGTGGACGGGCCTGTGCTATAACCACAGGCTGACATTTTAGAACAGAAATTAGGCGAACCAAAGTGTTTTATGATGAGATTAGTAGATTACGTTGTAGGAGACTTTCCTTATTTTGCTATTATTTACAGCCAAAACAATCATTGCCTGCCTTAGAATACTTACTTGCGTTCCAACACTTCCGCGATCTGATGGTGCATCAGATGGAAACTACAGCGGCCGAGGAGTTGGCTGCCAAATTAAACACAAGGAAACTAGAATTGTCCAACGAACGGCTCATAGAAAATATAAAAGGTAATCCCAGATAATAAAAAAATAATAATATGAGAGTCCTCGGAAAAGTTCTTTTCTCATAAATCGAGGTGGGAGAGACATATATATGAAAATAAATACTTATAAGCTGGATCCGATTCTTTATTTGAAGATGATACAAAAAATGCGCAAAAAATTATGGAGCCCTTTAGAGAAACCTAAAATCCTTTAGATACTTTCTCTATTCCGATCTCGGTCGCAAGCCTATTCGCGCCTTTATTAAAAAGGCGACAACTTGATATTTCGCGAACGCGTCAAATCATAGAAATCCGCTAACCGTAGCGGCCGCCGCTTACTTCCCTCCTACCAGCCGCGGCAAGTTCTCACCGACCCTCCCGATGCCCTTACATCCCTTCTTTCGGATACAGATACCGCAGACAGGATCAGACACCAACCTCGCCGGCGAGGTCGAGGAATCCCTTGCCCGCCGGCCGGTGCAGGGCGGGGTGCGAGACACCTAGTATACGCCCTCCCCCATAGCGACTGCCCAAGCCGAGGCCGTTCCTCCTTGAGGCGCCCTTGAGCTAGTTGCCCCCTTGCCCTTCTGGCTCAAGCGTACTGGTTGCACGTTCGCCCTCCTGTCCGGTGAAGCTGTAAAGGCCCCGCGGCCCACAGCGTAGATCATTCACACACACACACACACACACACCGTTTGATACTTCTCGAGAGCCCAAACAGACAAACCTGGCGAGGAACTTTGTTTTATAAGTAAAACAGTTTATACTATCTTACTGCTAAGAAAACGCTTTCTCTTACAAATCTAGGTAAGATTGTTTTCTAACAATGTAAGGTAATGCTTCCAAAACATGCATCGATGACATACGACCGGTTTCAATATTCAATTCAAGGACAGATTTTCCTACTGTGGATAGAATTTTGACATATTTTGTATGGAAACTCTGTCAAAATTTTACTGACAGTAAGCAAATCAGTCCTTGAATATTGCATATTGAAATCTGACAGGGAAGTTTTTGTCCTGCTGTATTTCAGCTGATAATAAAGGATATTGTTGGCAGAATGTACAACCACGTTGAAGGAAGAAAACGATGCCTTTAAACAGAGCATGGCACGGAAAGCAGAGATCATCAAAAAGCTGGAACACGAACTGTCCATGCTTAACTTCGAAGCCACTATCAAGCTAAAGAAGAAAATGTAAGAGTAACAACTTTGACCACTAGCAGCTTAAGCAAATCTAGGCGGAAAAAGACAAGTGTAAAACCTGACAGAACAGGTAGTACTCATTAATATACTCAAAAAACTACATTCGTTGGACGTAAAAAATGGTTTCAATAATAAAATTTAATTCCTAAACACTAACCATTGACTATAAAGGCAGCTGTATTCAAATACAGCATAGAAACACAATTAGCAAATCCTAAAACGTGACCTCTCCTCTCTTGATACGGGAATTTTATATTTTCAATATGAATCAATGTATCTTATTTCGCAGTTTGGATTCAGAGCGTCAGATGGTGCTGGCCACCAGAGCCCACACTGTCAAGAGTGAGATGCTAAAAGAAGAGGAGGTGGAGAGTCGCGACGCGTACGAACAGCTGCTAAAGCAACACCTCATTGAAGAGAAGAATCAGAGGGCTCGTAGGTACGTATACTTTTTTGCACGCACCCTAGGAATTATTCCTGTCTTGTAAGGGCATTTGAGTACAGACATGTATTTCACATGCGCAAATATCTGCGATTGCCTTCAGATGCCATTGGTCTGTATAAGCGCTTCTTCATCCTTACTATAGCATTCCTAAGCAGCCTAGAGTCAACCACTTCTCATTCTCACTAATCAGCTATTTTTGTCACTACTATGTTACTTGGGTTATAGATCCTGGTTTAACTGGTAACAGTGGTAGAAATGTGTGGTGTACTTATTGGTAATGCAAAAAAAAAACACAAAGATCACACAAATATCATGACAATCATATAACATGTATGGCAAGTTGGAGCGTAAAACTCGCTGTTGCTAATAATAAAATTTTTGTTCTGCCTCACTGCTAGGAATTCTCTTATAAATCGAGAGGAGAGAGAAAAGGTCATGTTCTACAACGAGCACCCAGTTCGGATTGGTGGAAACAGATTTGTGACAAGCTGCTGTTGGAACTTATCAACTTGGCTTAACGGCTACCATACGAAGGTGTAATTGGGACAAATGGTTCAATTTGTCTTTCGAAGTATGGAAATGTCACTAATGGCCAAAAACGGAAATGCTCTTTTAGTCTGACCTAGCTAAAGGTTGTTTACTTGGCAATCGCTAGGAGCATTCTGGTACCACAATATTATGAACGCCTTCACTGCGTACTGTAGTAGTAAAATAAATAAAATAAACACCGTCACGCCTATATTCCTCAAGCGGGGGTGACAGAGGTGTACTGCGTACACCCACTTTTCGTCGACGATGTTAGGTATCTTGTAATAGGGGGACAGACTATTGCCATATACCGGGCATAATTCCAGACTCTGGTCTGACACTGGGAGTTTTTCGATAGAAATATTACATTTGTCCAATTTAGGATTCGAACCCAGGACCTCGTGATCGCAAACGCATTCTTCGCCACAAGACCAACGACTGCAGCAGTAGTAGTTAGTTAGTCATGATATGGGTTATGTTAAGGTGCAAAGTGGAAACTCAGCTGTTGTCGTGGCTGCAGAAGTATGACCTCGAAATGGGGGATAAGCAAGTGGAGCTCGATGAGTTCGTCAAGAAGTATGAAGATGAATTGGAGCTTTGTGAGGAGTTGGAGGTGAAAGATTTAAACTAAGTTGACACAGTAGCGTGACCTTATCTTAGACTAGCAATTTTCCGCGGCTTCGCCCCCGATCGGCAGCAGCGCCACCTACCAGGTCTATATAACTTCTGGATAAAGTAGTTTTATAATGTTGAAAGGATTATTTAAATACTTTCAAAGTACTTTCAAAGTTTATCCTTTACAAACAAATCTTTCCTTTTTAAAATAAAAGTATAAATGGTCTATATCCATATTATAGCTTCGTCTCTTACTCATGACATAGTAAGATCTCAATAATACTGATAAAGAGTTTATGGTAGGTTCCCAGGAGTGGGGTCGCGGCCGCGAGGAGCGGGGGCACTGAGCGTCCTTCATGAACATCCCCGAGGAGGACGGTGGCGTGTTATTAAGCGCGTCTTATTAAGTCTCTCTCCAAGTGCAGGCTCTTCGGAGCGCGGCGCAAGAGGGGCACCGGTGCGTTTCATACCGAGTTCCCGGAGCCCCTCCAAAGTGTTGATGTCGACCACCCTGGGGTTTTTAGGTCAGTAGGAATCCGACACTCCCCGCGAATTTCTCCCGAGGCTCGCGGAAGTCCTGTACAGGATTTTCCCTAAAAAAAAAAGTTTCCCAGGAGAGAGATTTTCATACCCTTCAACATAAATGCGATAAATTAACGCCACGCCTACGATATCGTACCAATTTGAATACAAAGTGTAAATGTTAATTAGCTTTGGTAAATACTTGTGGTACCTAGTTGCCAAGTTGACGGCTGTAGCGTTACAAAATAAATGAGGTCCTTAAAATGTTGACAGTCAATACTTGGGTTCATCGCTACTTTTATTCTATAACACTTATTCTATAACAATCACAAATACAAACAAGATTTTTACAAATCCTACCTACCTACCTATACCTAATTTTAACAGAAAAAGATAGCAGAACAAGATATAGAATATCTGCCACTGATGGAGGAGCGAGAAAGGGAATACCACCAGGAGATGACAGAGAAAATGAACAAATTTCTGCTGGAACACGCGGCTAGGGTTATCCAGAGCGCCTGGCGTGAGGTGCTGGCCAATAGGGCCGAAAAGAAGAGGGTAAGCACTTTACATACACATAAGCATTGGTAGCCTCCACGCGCGTCTGTTATGTTTGTTTAACATTTCAAAGGACATTGTCGAAAATTGCCCCAGAACCAACAAAAAGTTGACCCATGCCTTAATTATTTATTTATTTTATCAACATAATGGCAAATATCCGTATCTAACGGACAATTTGCAATCTAATATTAATATTTCAAAGTATTGTAAGTACTTATTTCGTAGTCGCCGACATCTTTACTGAATATCAACACACAATATAACCTCATATGTATACAACCTCATATGGCTACTGAATTATAACCTCAAAATACTTTTTGTGATATATTGCGATTGTCCGTTGTCCGTTTAATAATAAATGCCTTTAGAGAATTTATGGGTGATTTGAAAAAGTACAAGTATTTTTTCATTGCTGTTGGTTCTAGGGCAAATCATGTATGGGCGCAGAACTATGTCCTTTATGAACCAATTTAAAATATATTAGTAATCATGAGAGAGAGAGACAGAGATGAATGGCGGTTTGGTTTACCTATGGTTTGAGTGAAGGTTGTTCGGATCATTGGACCGAGTATAATATCAGCCTATACTGTCCCACGGTTGGGTAAAGGCCTTCACTCACAAATCGAGGTGAGAGAGATAAGGTCATACTCCACCACGCGGACTCAGTGCGGATTGGTGGAGGCAGGTTTGTGGCCACCTGCTGTTGGAACTGATCAAGCCGCCTATAGAGCCTCCAATTTGACTTAATGACTACCACATTGAATGGTAATCGGGACCAACGGCTTAACGTGCCATCCGAAGCACGGACACGCTCAAATATGAAAATGCCACAAACGGTCACCCATCTCAGGCCGACCAAGTCGAACGCTGTTTAACCTTGATGATCGCTAAGAACACCGCGGTCGCACAGCGCTACTCGGTCCAATAATTCGAACACGCCGATTCCCATACAGAACAGATCTTTGTGTGAACTGATATTCATTGTTTCGGTCTGGGTATTTGTGTGTGTATGAAACCCATGATTATAAACGCACCCACGACAAAAATAATTTCTGGTGTGGCGCCACATTTTATGAAACATAGAAATTGGACGATGGCTTAGTCTTGTGAATTCAGCGTAGGTCGCTTTGATTACTGAATTAAGGAGTGGCGGATTCGATTACCGGAACATATCTAAATTCGACCACAATATTTTGTTGCGATTTGGGTGTTTAGGAATGTAAACTTTGTTATATTTCCCATAATTCAAATTCCAAAACTGGTAAGCAAGTAAGGGAAATGTAAGCGTTCAATCGTGTTTGCGTTATCCTTTGCCTTCAACTAAAATCGCCAATGAAGTGAGTGCCGGGCTGTGATTGCGAAGGGAAGGGAAAAGTATGACAGTGCAAGTAACGATTTTACAAGGCTGATTTGGCCTCTGTAAATCTAAATTCTGTATTACATCATGTTGCATCAATGTATATGCTCGTATGTTATTAAATTCATTTTCTCTTTCACGCCAGCAAAAAGGGAAAGCGAAGAAGGGAAAGAAGAAAGGGTAATAAATAATAATCGTCAATAACACTTCAATGCTGATAAAAATTGAAAAAAGCAAATAATTGTCCCGTTCTACACATCCTTATATCACAATATCCAGTTCCTTACCGTACCGAAGTAGTAATTACAAAGTCAACCTCTTTGTGAATATTACGTTGAAGCTGGCTGAAGTCCTGTCTCAAAATTAGAGTACTGAGAGACGTTTTTCGGAGTCTACTACTACTTTATCATCACGTAAGATCCCTTGCAGAGAGTACAGAGTTCCAACAGCTTCTTTCCTTACAGACCTCTCTGGCTTTCTCGATTCGTCTCATACACGCTCGCCGGTTATAGAGACTCTTGACTAGCCCTTCAGATAAGACACGGTCTATATGGTCTTGGAATGATAGTCTAGGTCTTCCCAGGTGCCTACATCCTTCCACTTTTGCATTGTGTATCTGTTTTGTCATTCTTTCTTCCGACATTCTTTCCATATGCCTGAGCTAAAGAGCACACCCTTCTCATCTTTACACCGATACTAATTTACCTACCTACAGGCATTTTCGAAATATATGTCCAAATTCCTTGAATAATGATTGTGCCTGTTAACAGCGAAGGAAGGAAAAAAAGGCACTCTTCTTTTAAGAAGGTTTAATAAGTTTTCGGATGACTTGTGTAACGAGTCCGCAAAATGGCGTTTGGTTCATGAAGCATTGAAGCCAAAACGCTTTGGTGAATATGTGTTCAATGTATACTTCTGGCCTTTTCGTTTAAGTTTAACGAATTTAGAGGTATACTTGTCCTCACCTCATCCTATCTTCATCCAATTCCTTCCCTCCATTGTAGTTGAGGAAGCTACAGAAGAAGATGCAAGCGGCAGCCGCTGCGGCTGAGAGGGCCGCGGCTCAAGCCGCCGCGGCAGAAAGGAAAGCTGCAACCGCAGCCGCCGCGGCTGCGAAAAAAGCCGCCGCGGCTGAGAAAAAAACCGCCTTGGCTGAGAAAACAGCCGATGCGGCAACGAAAAAATACTTGAAAGATGATTAAAGCGACCATACTCAATTGGCTAGTTAAATTTGTTTATTTCGTGACTATAGTTATTACAATTAAATATATTATGCGAAACAAGTAAATACCTTTGTTTTTTAATGATTACTATATATTTATAACACTGTGTCGTTGGTGTAGTGGCGAATAATGTGCTTAGCGATCACGAGCTTCTAGATTCAAATCCTAGGTCGGACAAATGTGGGTTTTCTAGCGAAAAATTTCCAGTATCAGTTCGGAGTCTGGAATTGTTCCCGGTATATGGCAATAGGCTCGCACCCCATTACATGGGACCTAACATCGTCGTCACCTTTGACTCTCGCTTAGGGAATATAGGCGTAACTTTATTTATATGGCTGATACATACTGTCCTATCGGCGCGATGATTTGCCGGTAGACATAATTTGCCGGTAGTGTAATAATTACATGCGAAGCTTAGTGGTTATGGCACCGGGTTTGCCCGCTATTATAGTTTATAACAGCCATAACAACAGTGACATCATATTATTATATTCTCTCAATTTGCATTTCAAAAAACAGAAATTGACCACTTTATTTTTAAATTGTCATCTTAGTAAAAATCAAGGGCGTATACATACATAAGTATATTATTATAAATAATAAAATAGCTTCGTTTTAATTCCCATAAAAAGCGGGCAGGTAATTTATTTCCAATAGCTTTACATCTTGCTTTAAAAATAATTTTTAATATGTTGTACGGTCAGACAAGTTTTCGCAGCCTAACCACCTACAGGTAAATTTTAGAGATTGCATTATAGTACAACAACAACACAAAATCACGCCAGATCCCTTGCGGGGTAAGCAGAGAGTACAGAGTT
This sequence comes from Phalera bucephala, assembly GCA_905147815.2. NCBI lineage: Eukaryota > Metazoa > Arthropoda > Insecta > Lepidoptera > Notodontidae > Phalera > Phalera bucephala. Next base: position 7,720,837 of record LR990621.1, on the reverse strand, counting down.
CCAACAGGTTCTTTCCTTGCATACCTCTCTGGCTTCCTCCATTCTCATAATTCGTCTCATACACGCTCGCCGGTTACGGAGACTCTTGACTTGCCCTTCAGATAAGACTCGGCCTATTTGGTCATGGTAAGATAGTCTAGGTCTTCCCTGGTACCTACAGCCTTATAAAAGTATAAATAAAGCTATATAATAATTTAATATAACAATTTTTTTGGTCGACCGTACAAACAAATATAGCCAGCTGCAATAATTCTGTGTATTATTTGTTCCTCATCGTCATCATCACATCATAATTTCTCATCATCATCGACGATCTTGAGGTGCCTGATGGCTCTGACGTCGATGAGGGTGTCTGAAGAGCTTTTGGTAGTTGGTACGAAGGATATGGCGCGGCGAGCTCGCTCCCCGTTGCGGAATACTGGGTTCAGATCCTGGGGAGAAAATTTGATGGTATGTGAATGATCTACACGCTGTTGGGGGTGGCCTTTACAGCTTCACCGTATAAGAGGGCGAGCGTGCAACCACTATGCTCGAGGAATATACACTATGCTCGACGGACGATTTAGCGCAGTGGTTAAGAGCTTAAACCGCTCCACCCACTGTCTAATAGTCGCGGGTTTGATTCCCGCACGGGGCAAATATTTGTGTGACCCACAATTATTGTTATGTTTCGGTCGGTTTCGGGTATTTGTGTATGTGAATTTTCATGTTTGTAAACGCACCCACGACACAGGAACAAATCCTAGTGTGGGGATACGTTTTTTTTTTAAAAAGAATTATGAAGAAAGTCAGCTTAGTTTTAGTTGTCGTTGGGAATGCCACAATAAAAGGTTATCATTCATCATCATCATCATCTCAGCCAATACTTGTCCACTGCTAAACTTAGGCCTCCCCAATCGCTCTCCAGCGCAGCCGGTCCGATGCCACCTGCATCCAACGACTTCCTGCGATTTTCACAAGATCGTCGGTCCATCTGGCAGGCGGTCGTCGTACGTTACGCTTGCCAATACGTGGTCTCCACGCTAGAATCTTTCTGCCCCAACGCCTGTCTGATCTCCGCGCTATATGGCCCATCCATTGCTACTTCAGCTTGCTAATCCTTAGGGCTATGTCGGAGACCTTGGTTCTTCCACTAATCTCCTCATTCCTGATCACCTAGAGAAACGCCGAGTATAGCTCATTCCATAGCTCGCTGAGCAACTCTGAGCTTTTTTATGAGACCTATTGTGAGAGACCATGTCTCTGACCGTATGTCATCACTAGCAACACACATTGACTAAAAACTGACTAAAGTTTTATTATAAATTGTATCGGGATTCGGTATTTGTCTAAAGTAAGCGAATTTAACTATTCGTATTACCTCCACTCCGATCTAGGTCTCGAACCTATTCGCGCTTTTATTAAAAAGGCGTCAACACGTCACTTCGCGAACGCATCTACCCACGCGAATCCGTTAATCGTAGCCACCGCCGACTACGATCTCCCTCCCGACCCCTGCCGCCACCGCCGGCCGCGACATGTTCTCACCGACCCCCCCGATGCTTTGTCATCCCTTCTTTCCGCTCAGAATACGGGCGACGACGACGACGTAGTAGTAGATCCCCTCCCATAGCCGGCGGTTGACCGGTGCACTTAGTAGTGCACCCGTCCCCCTACAGCGACTGTCCCACGACACACACACACACACACACACACACACACATACACACACACACACACACACACACACACACACAACTATTCGTATTATAGTATTTTGTTCGATTAAGTTATGTGTTTAAATAGTCTATGAAACTGAACTGCTGTTAAATAGGCTATTTATAGTATCTGACCGAAGGTCGATTTTTGGCAGGAGCCGAAGCTGATTAATAGGCCATCGCCAAAATCTTTGGCCGAAACCAAAGCTGAAGGTATAATAACCATAAGGAATTTTGTTAATGATTGGCTAAATTTTTAAAAAGTTATGTTGACTGTATTAACTTAATAATAATATTAGCCTTGTTAAGAAACTGTCCCACTGTTGGGCACGGGCCTCCTCTCAAACTGAGAGGGTATTTAGAGGTATTTGGCGCCATAGTCCGCCACGCTGGCCTAGTGCGGGTTGGCGAACTTCACACACGATGTTTTCCTTCACTGTTAAAGCAAGTGATAGTTAATTTTTAATACGTACATGCTTTTGTAAAGACAGAGGTGCGTGCCTGGATTAGAACCCGAGACCTGTGACTTTGCAGTCCAACGGTCTAACCACTGGGATATCACTGCTATTAATTTAATGAGATGATTAAAATTACCTACACCTGTTAAAAAAATAATAATACCAGAATAATATTATTTATAATATTTATATGTATCTATCTATATCATCACGCCAGATCCCTTGCGGGGTAGGCAGAGAGTACAGAGTTCCAACAGGTTCTTTCCTTACATACCTCTCTGGCTTCCTCCACTTTCATAGTTCGTCTTATACATGCTCGCCGGTTACGGAGACTCTTGACTTGTCCTTCAGATAAGACTCGGTCTAAATGGTCGTGGTAAGATGGTCTAGGTCTTTCCCGGTACCAACATCGTTCCACTTTCGCATTGTATATCTGTTTTGTCATTCTCTCTTTAGGCATTCTTTCTATATGCCCAAACCAACGGAGCATACCGTTTTTCATCTTGATAATATTTAATTATTTAAAAGCATTCGTGAGCAATCCTAATAGATCGTTTAATTTCGGCGCTTGATGAAAACCTTCGGCTTCGGCTAAAACTTTGGCCTATTTTGGCCGAAGCCGAAAGATTGGCCGAATGTGGTAATTTTGGCCGAAAGTGTCCAATGCCGAAGGTTCGGTCAGACACTATCTATTTATGATTACTTTACTCAAGTTTAGTAGTAACTTTATACCTATGGTCCTTTTTCGGAAATATAGTCTTATGTATGTAGGAAGATAAATAGTTGCTTACCCTCAATTGTACTTGTAACGCGTGGGCCGTGTGTTCAGTCTTGGATATTTTATCTTGAGCTGCCATCAACTCAGTGTCGAGACGTCGTTTCTCTTCTTCCAATTCTCTCAGTCGTTTTTCAGCCTCTGAAAGTTTGTCAATAAATTTGTACCTATTTCATCCAATAGGCCCCTACGGACGACGACTACAAGATGGATGATTTGGGGCAGTGTTTAAAGAAAGAAAGAAAGAAAGAAAAATAATTTATTTTGTGCTCACACAACTAAACACAAAAGAATGAAATCAGTAACAAATGTAATTAACATGACAAAAGAGTGAGACCCAAAATTGGTTCCTGCCTCAGCTAATGCCGCAGCTGTATTATGCTGCAGCGCTGATCTTCCGGCAGCGCCATATTTCGGTAACATCACGGGCGGTCTCTTTCAGATATATGTATTAAAGTCTAAAACTACTTAGGCATATATATAAAAAGCGCTCGATCAAACGAGGGGTTAACAAACTTGAATTAAAATTAAAATTTTGCCCTGTGGAAACCTAATCTTTCAAAAAATCTTTTCAAAAATATATATTTATTATCTGTGGACATTTTGTAGTTTTTTGTGTTTTTTATTTTTTGATAACTGGCAGCACTGTTTCGTTTTGCTGTTAATCAATGTCAATCCAAGGTGTGCAAGCAAAATGGCGCGTACGACGTGGCGTTTGGACGACTGGACGATTGTGCGACCCGATTTACATAAAATACCCAAACCAAAAAAGCTTAAGCCGCTCCGTCCATTGGGTCGAATTGTCGTGGGTTCGATTCCCGCACGGGACAAATCTTTGTGTGATCCACAATTATTTGTTTCCGTCTGGGTATTTGTGTGTGTGAATTATCATGTTTGTAAAATTGGTTAAATCATATCGCATAAGTTGAACACACCCAAATGCAGTATAATGGTTGCCAAAGACAGCTATGACTGTAAATACAAATCTATTCAAATAAGTCTGCCATTTTAAAATGAAGAACTCTGTAAGACTGTTGGTGTGTAGCTTTATTTTTAAATACTTCCTAGATTTTCATTCGTCGCCGACGATACTATACCGATATCGGCCATTGAACATTGATAGTACTACAACATTACTATGTTCCTTCAATTTTATAATAATAATATCAGCCTTTTCTGTCCCACTGCGGGGCAAAGGCCTCTCACAAATCGAGGGGAGAGAGATTAGGTCATACTTCACCACGCGGACCCAGTGCGGATTGGTGGAGGCAGGTTTGTGGCCACTTGCTGTTGGAACTTATCAAGCCATATATGGCTTCCAACTTGGCTTAACGACTACCACATTACGTGGTAACCGGGACCAACGGCTTAGCGTGGCTTTTGAAGCACTGAGACGCTCGAATGTGAAAATGCCACAAACGGTCACCCATCTCAGTCTGACCGAGTCGAACGCTGCTTAACCATGGTGATCGCTAAGAACACCGCGGTCGCACAGCGCTACGAACGTCTCAATTTTAATACTATCAAAAGTAATCAAACCTCTGTATTGTGCTTCTTTCTCTGCTTGTAACATCTCGAACTGTTTTCGCTTTAGTCTCTCTTCTTCCAACAATTTATTTTGTTCTTCTTGTAGTCTTTCTAATTCTTCTCGCCTTTCCCATTCTTCAGCCAGCACTCTAAAATAAGAAAAAGAAAATGCTATTGCAAAGACATAATATAACCTGCCTGCCTTATATTATACCGCTTCTTTGGTCTAGTAGCGTATAATGTGCGTAGCGATCTCGAGATCCTAGCTTCAAGTCCTGACTTGGACAAAATTTAGTTTTTCTTTTGAAAAATGTTCAGTATTTTCCAATTTTGATCCGTCAAAATGAGAAAATATCGATTTGGTGCAGTGGTTTAGAGCTCAAGCCGCTTCGCCGACTGGGTCGAATTGTCGTGGGTTCGATTCCCGCGCGGGACAAATCTTTGCGTGACCCACAATTATTTGTTTCGGTCTTGTTTGTGAATTTTCATGTTTGTAAACGCTCCCACGACACAGGAATAAATTCTAGTGTGGGGCTAAAAAAATCACTACTTCTATTGTATCGTCAGTGCCAGTCCAGAGTCTAGCATTGTGCCTGGTATACTGTCAATAGGCTCACCCCCTATTACATTAGGACCTAACGTCGTTGGCAAAAAGTGGGTGTACATAGTGTACCTCTACCGTTGATATAAGTGATATAATATTTTTAGTCTTTTTACATATCATTATGTACCATGACCAAATAGACCAAGTCTTATCTGAAGGGGATGTCAAGAGTCTACGTAACCCGCGAGCGTGTATGAGACGAACTATGAGAGTGGAGGAAGCTAAAGAGGTATGTAAGGAAAGAACCTGTTGGAACTCTGTACTCTCTGCCTACCCCGCAAGGGTAGAATCCACTGAAGAGGACGACACAACGACTAGATCTAGAAACCTAAGTGTATGCCGCCGGTCGTAGGTAGTTACTTACAACATTGCAGAAGTTCCTAACATCTGCAATGTTGGTGAAAAATGACTTCCGCATGAAATATCATTCGTTTGCTTAAAGATTTTTTCCTTGATTCTGGAGTCAATCGAGTTGTTCTGTGTCGATATTCTAATAACTGACCTGGCTTGCAACGCCCGCACGATTTCCTCGTCTCTCTTAGCTTGTGTTTCCTCTTGCAATAGCTTCTCCAATTCAACTTGTGCATGTTTTAATTCCTCTAGCTTCTTGTTATCCTGTTGTGCTAATTCTGCTAATTCCTGAAATACAGTTAATAAAACGATTGTTTAAGTGATTTTATCATGAAATGCAGCCTGGTGTATTTCTGATAGACTTTTATCCCATTAGTGGCAAGGGTGCCTTTGTAACTGATGTTTATAGTAAGCTTCGATTTAATTGTGTGCTTTAAAATTTGGTCTAGTTCCAACCACGGGATACAACCCATTGTCACATCGGTGGGACTACAGGTACTCGGTTTTATCTCACTATTATCCCGTAGCCTCACCTGTAGGGCTAAGAGATATGATATCTCGTGGGCTTGTCTTTGTGTATGCATCTGTATGACGGTGGCGAGCTACGCCTTGATCTCGCGATGCAGAAGCGCGTTAGCCCTCCGTATCCCCCAATACCGCTGTCGACTATTGCAGCACGCACAAGCGCCTGTATATTGTGTACCAAGGCTTTTGCCATGTCTCGTAGGACTAAAATTATGTACCTATGCCTGTGCCTCAGCAGCGAGTTGTGCCTTGACCTCATGCTGCTACGCACGCGCCGCTTGTTGCTCTGCGCAATGCTTGACACCGCCATTGCCTAACGCAGCGCAGTGCCTGTATCTTGTATACCCTGGCTTGAGGACTATATCTGTATACTTACACCTGTGCATGTGTCATAGGCTTGTATTTGTGTACCTGTGCCTCAGCGGCGTGTCATGCCTTGACCTCGTGTTGCAGGCGCGCACGTGTTTCGCGCAAACCTCACTCGCGTCGCAGAGCTCGCCCACTCCGCTGCTAGCCCACCGCACCTCCCGACATCGCCACTGTCTGACACGACGCCTGTATACAAGATATAGGCGCCTGTATCTCCGTACCTGTGCCTGTGCCTCAGCAGCGAGTCGTGCCTTGACCTCGTGTTGAAGGCGAGCTCGTGTCTCGCGCACTTCTCGCTCGCGGCGCGCACCCGCACCTCGTCGCAATGCCCGCGCGCGCCGCTGGTAGCCCTCCGCGCCGCCCGACACCGCTGCTGCCTGACGCAGCGACGATATCCATTGCAGTCGACTCCTGAACGTATCACATGCATGTCATTTATATTTAAGTACTTGGGCAATAAAAGTGCGGATTAGAATTTGAGATTAGGTCATGGGGTGAGAAGGTGGTGAATCCAGCGGCATACGGTCAGAGTATGAAATCGAGGCACGTCGAATTTAGTCAATTAATAGTTTGTTTTGAATGATGTTGAATAAGGCGTTGGCACAGTCATCATTAGTCATCATTATTGAACATAGGCCTCCCAAATCGCTCTGATCTGAATCTAACAACTTCCTGCAATCTTTACAAGATCGTCGGTCCATCTGGCAGGCGGCCCTCCTATGCTGCGCTTGCCAATACGTGGCGTCCCCCCGAATCTTTCTGCCCAACGCCCATTCGATCTTCGCGGTATTAGGCCCGCCCATTGCCACTTCAGCTTCCTGATCCTATGGGCTATGTCGATGACCTTGGCTCTTCTATGAATCTCCTCATTCTTGATTCGATCACGTAGAGGAACCTCGACCATAGCTCTTTCCATAGCTCACTAAGCAACTCTGAGCTTTTTTATGAAAGTAAGATACCACGTCTTTGATCTGTATGTCATCACAGGTAACACACATTGACTTAAAAACTTGGTACAGTACCAGCTGGTGATAAACCTTGTTCATAACATACAGACATTGATTGAAGATAATTTAGGTCTATAGGGACTAAGCCCGCCACATAGTTCCACCACTGTCACTCCTGTTATCTAAGATTGTCATTCAAGTCATCATCATTCCACGTTGGAGTCAAGTTACCAATAACTCACTTATGGTCCTGAGTGCCGAACTCAAAAGTTCTGTCGGGCGTGATGAGCTGGAACCTTTGGATCTTGCCCTCGCCAGGCGCCGCCTCCACCGAGCAGTACTCGTCGATGGTGATCCTGCCGCACTGCTCCTTCTGCGAGGAGCTCTTGTAGTAGGTAAGTGCGCAGGGCTGCAGTACGCACCAGTATTCCCGCATGGTGGGGAGCAAGTAGCCACGCTTGGATAGGTAACCCTAAAACAGGTAAGGGTATTTTACCATTGCCAAAAATGTGGCTACCAGACTAAAGAAGACTGCACTATGTATGCATCATCGTATACTTTTGAGGGGGTTGCTTATCACAAAATCAAAGGTCAAGGTATAGCCCTTGATTCGTAATTAGTGAAAGATTGGATCCTCTGAAAAGTTTCTTCAAGAAGAATGTTAGAGTTTTTTGATGTAAGGATTAACTGCTCATATATTTTTAGGATTATTTCTTTTTTTTTGGTTAGTTAGTGGCCAACCCAGAAGTCAACATACCCGAAAACCGAGACATGGGTTACTTTTGTTTTTTTTTTGTCCGTGTGTTTAATACTATATTTTAGGTGGTTAAATAATATCGACGTGTCCAACGAACAAAGTCCTGTAATTCAGTATTTATACAAGGTGTAACATAATAAACGCAAGACCTCAGACACCCTGATTAGAGAAATGCTTTATAAAGTCAAAACGAAATCCAAATTTTCAAATTTAAAGGTTTTTACCCTTTTTTAAAGCACTATTATACCCCAATTAACAATGAAACTTGTAGGTGTATGTGTGCGTTTTGAGAAATACGTTTAGAATCTTCTTCTTGCTATGAATCAAGAATAAATTTATTTTTTTATAGCGCACTGAAGGAGTAAAAGCATTTTTTGCATATTTAAAAAAAAAAGTATAATACATTAAAAATTGTTGGAATCTTTCTTTCTTTTTTTCTTTCTTTCTTTCTTTTTTTTTAAATCGTTGCCCCACACTATGATTAATTCCTGTGTCTTGAGTGCGTTTACAAAATGAAAATTCACATACACAAATACCCAGACCAGAACAATAATTGTGGATCACACAAAGATTTGTCCCGTGCGGGAATCGAACCCGCGACTATTAGACACAGTGGGCGGGGCGGGCTAAGCCCTTAACCACTGCGCTAAATCGTCCGTCAAATCGTCGACCGTCGTCGACCGTCAATCGCTAAATCGTCCGTCAGTTACCAATTTAGAACAAACTACTTTCAGGTCTTGCGTTTATTATGTTACAGCTTGTATATGTCATAAATAATCTTATCTAAGGGCACGAAAGTTGCAATTGCCTTTTAGTTTCTTTGGCATACGTAACTTTGTTCTATGGGACCATCAATATTTTTTAGCAATCTGTGCCCTATATATAATAGCTCATTACAACGATTACACTGCAAAGCATAAGCGTACTCTATTACGCCACATATCCCTATAGAGAACGGAAACGACAGACTAAGCTTACCTTCTTGATAATATCTTCAATAAACACATCATATATCTCGTCGACCGCCTCGACCAGCGCTGCAGCGTGGAGCTGCTGATCCCCACAGTACTTGGCCTCCAGCACCGCCAGAAAAGCTGCCCACTTGAAGTGGCCTATAGAGGAACCCAAAGCCTCCCAGTCTGCAGCGTCCCAGCGAAGGCCGAGGCAGTGGACCAGCTGTTCCGCCACGATGCCTGCTTCTGATGGTTGGAGAACCACCTTGGAACGTAAAAGGTAAAGTGTCATTGGCATCTTTATCAGCCCAATATGTGAGGGAGGACAATTTTATGGTTATACAAATTACGAGTATATTAAGGACGGGCGAGGCCGGTGGTCATTGCATTTGCCGATGCGCTCGCGGCGATTGCTGTCCAGTATGGTATGACATTGTATGACATATTTATGTAACTGTAAATGCCCAAAATTGTTGGATGTTAATATCGACAATGTCGACAATCAAAAATTTCGAAGGCGTATGTACGAAATTGTAAATATCCTTTAGAATTGGACCAACGCAGGTGAATGAAGATTACCAAGACGCGTATAACCGCAATCGCTATTCAATAAACTTTATATCGTATGGATTTAAAGGGAGGGTTATCACAGTTTTGCCAGAATCCATTTAAAATGTAATCGTCCTTATTGTCATCACATAACTGATATGCCAGCAATCCCGCGCGACGTATACCAGGCGGGTATGCCGGGTAGCGGACATTAAGACATAAAACATATACAGTTAAACGTAGTTAAACCTACATTTCCATTCGTGCTAACCTAAGTCAATACTAAGTCAATACTTAGTATTTCCAATATTTTATGATAGGCATCGATCAAATATAGGTGAATACACGCTCGCCGCACGAAAAATGGCACCACCATAACGCAGGCAAAAGTGGACGGTACTAAAAAATTAACAGGCTTCCGATTATTTACAAATACAACTCTAAGTGATACTAGTAAGGTATATTATGCCCTGATTTATGTTTATATCATAAGTATAATTACTCACATGGATTTGGGGATGTTTTTAGTGTAACTTTTGAACGGGAGTGTATCTTATTTATGATAAGTAATAACCACTGAATACTTTACTGTAGTGTTGTAATAATATTTACATAGGCATATATTGCTGTAAGTAAAAAGTGAAATTTTTAGAGATTTGAAAATTGAGTATCTCATCCATTAGCACATTGGTGATCGATTAACACTTTCAGATAGTATACATAGTAATATTTGGTTGCGAAAATACTTTCTATTTCAGCCTTTTTAACTTTTATCCTTAGAAGCATTAGTCTTTTAGAAAGCATGTGCGTTTCTCGAAGGTGTGTGAAGTTCACCAACCCGCACTGGGCCAGCGTGGTGGACTATGGCCTAAACCCTCTAAGTTTGAGAGGAGGGCCGTGCCCAACGGTGGGGTAGCTTCTTAACAGGGCTAATATTATTATTATTATCCTTAGGATCACGGATTGCCAAGTCTTAAAATGAGAAAGACTTTTTCATAACTTGTCCTTTTAGAGCAAATGTTCGAATCACCTTTTACTGAATGAATTTAAAGACGTACTTATATAATTATTCCGTATATTTTATAGTACTTAAAATCGCTGGACGGCAAGTCAGTACAAAAATAAATATTTAAACGACCCAATTACAAACAGAACAGAAATGTAATCGACAATAATTATCAGCATATGGTTTGCATATGATTCAGGGTCGGGTATAATTAACCAAGAACAACACACACATCGTGTGACTTAAAATAATTGTTAACTTGTAGCCTTCATGTTTGAGAGAATCTAAAAAAATTAAAGATGTCTTTAGTGATGTGTGTTTGTGTAACTTACCACGGTAATATTCGAATTAAAAATAACTGGGGCTAGTTCTAGGTGTGCTTAAAAGATGTTACATCGGAGAGTATGTTTGCTTAGCCGTCTATGTTGCTGCTTACAAACCAAGCTATTGTGTTTTTTTTTCTTAAAAAAATACGTAGCGTTTACAAACATGAAAACTCGCATACACAAATACCCAGACCAAAACAAATAATTGTGGGTGACATAAAGATTTGTCCCGTGCGGGAATCGAACCCGCGACTATTTGACACAGCGAGCGGAGCGTCTTAAGCTCTTAACCACTGCGTCAAATCGTCCGTAAATTTATTATCTCCATCATTACACTCATCAACCCGTGGTTGAATATGACCTAATTTTTTCATCAAAGGACATTGTTGAATATTGCCCCAGAACCAACAAATATTTGACCCATGCCTTCAGTATTTATCTATTTTTTTTAAATAAAGGCAAATATCCGTATCTAACGGACAATTTGCAATCTAAAACGAATATTTCAAAGTATTGTAAGTACTTATATGGAAGTCGCCGACATCTTTACTGAATGTCATAACCACGATATAACCTCATACGTATTAATGGCTACTGAATTATAACCTCAAAATCTAATACTTTTTGTGCAATATTGCGATTCCCCCGTTGTCTGTTTAATAGTAATATCCTTAAAAGAATTTACGGCTCATTTGAAATCATACAAGTATTTTTTCATTGCTTTTGGTTCTGGGGCAAGTCATGTATGGGGGCAGAACAATGTCCTTTGTGGGAGGACGTCTTTGCTAAGCAGTGGTAGGTACTGCTGTACTAAGCTGAGGACATCCATTTAACGATATAGTCTTTAATATACTCACTACATAATGGTTGGCATCATCAGCGTCCTGAACCAGGTCTCCGAGTAGACAGAAGATTCTGAACAGCTTGAGAGTTGAGTCATCACTGAAGATTGGCTTGTCCCTCGACAGCAGACTTTTCCGGCATACCAACCAGCACACCTGGAGAATAATAAAGTTTATCAAATCTATGGGCTTAGTAGAAGAACCACTGAATGTCTGTAGTACTGCCACTCAAATAGCATTTATAATAGGTATTTGTAGGTTATACAAATATTTGAAATAAAAACTATTTTTCGGATTATATCGCGATTATATTATTATTATTTATATATTATATATAAAGTATTTAACTAAATCGTACCTATTTAGTATATCGTTGTACAAGTGGAACTTATTTGCTTATTTACGTTTAATTGTAAATTTTAAAAGACGTATGTACTTACAATGTTACTGGTAGCTACTTTACAGGCACATCGTGTTATCATGTTCCACTTGCGCAGCTGAACAAAGACGCATTCAACATGTCCTCATTGGAAATTATAATGTGTAAACTTGCCCACACTTTGGTGCAACGTTTTTGATATTTTCAAGAATTTGTTCTTCGTGATACAAAATTAAATGGTTCGAAAACTAGATAGGTCTGCGTCGTTGGTCTTGTGGTCCTGGGTTCAAATCCAAGGTCGGAAAAATTTCCCAGTATCAACCCGGAGTCTGGAATTGTGTCCTGTATATGGCAACAGGCTCGCCCCCTATGACATGGGACATAACATCGTCGGCGAAAAATGGGTGTACACAGTACACCTCTGCCATCTCTGCTTGAGGAATATAGGCGAGACGGTGTTTTATTTTATTTTACAAAAACTAGATTTCTGATCACCAGATGCATTTTTAATACATTGTTTCCCAAGAGGAACTCTACCTGTGCCTTAAGTGCGTTTTAAAACAGAAATTCATCAAAGATTTGTACCGTGCAGAGATAGAATCCACATCTATCTTTTCGAACCAGTGAGCCAAGCGGACTATATTCATACCACTAGGCTAAGCTCTCGTTATAGGCAGGAAGGATCACACAACAAAAATTTGTAATTTCAAAGGCGAGCTTAATATGAGTTCTTTTCCAGCGAACCTTTAAGTGTTAAGAGATGAGAAGGTCAATAAGAGGGCAGGTATACAGACACACATTTAAACATACAATAAAAGAAACATAAATAAAATACATTCAATACAAATGTTCTCTGATTTTTCTCTTAAAAATATCCAGAGAGGAGCTTGTGCGTATAGCGTGGCGGAGAGAGTTCCAAAGACGCACTCCACGAACAGTAAAAGACCATAGCAATTCGAAGAATGAAGAGGAGCAGAAGAAGGAGAGAAGTAGCAATACGATAGACCCTCCCCTTGGAGACAAGAAAGTCAAAACGCTCACGTAGATAAATAGGAGCTTTGGGGTTATAAAGGACGGAATAGAGAAGAGAAAGGATAGTTATTTATATCGTAACCAAATAGACGGTGTCTTATCAAAGGGCAAGTCAAGACTCTGCGTAACCGGCGAGCGTGTATGAGACGGACTATGAGATTACAGCCAGCCAGCGAGGTCTGTAAGGAATGAACTTGTAGAAACTATGCACTCTCTGCCTACCTCGCAAGGAATCCGGCGGCATGATAGATATATAAAATAGTTTGTTTTAAGTGTGTTCATGTGATTGTGTGTTTGTAAACGCAGCAAAGATTAGGATTGGATCCTGACTCCGTACTTTCTGCCTACCCCGCAAGGGATTTGGCGTGATGATAGGCAGACGGAACCATCTATCGAATACAAAAGTATGTACAATAGAAAATGCGGTCTAAACCGTTGAATAGCCCCCAAGATGTATACCCTATACCGATCAACTTTTCTGATCATGATTAATAATAGAGGGGAGGAAGGCAAACAAGGATAGGCAAGGAGGGGAGACTTTTCTTATGTAAACGACGGAATTAAGCAAACAACTATGTAGGTTTTATTCCAGACAGTTTTAGCGAAAATCAATAGTTCCGCTCCCGTCTGGAAAGTTGTAGGTATCTACTATTCGTATAATAATAATGTAACGCTTTAGCTCGTCTCGAAAGTAACCATGATTTCGACGGCTTGGTTTAACGGGTTGAAAGTAAGCTGCGCGGCTGACTGGATCGATAAGTCGCGAGTTCGACTCCCCACAGGTCAAATCTTTGCATGTCACACAGATAGTTACTCCGATCTAGCTGTTTCTGAAATACATGTTTGTATCGCACCAAAAATATAGGTATAATTTAACAATATAGTATATGATATTTCGAAAAAGCAGTATCGATAGCTCCACAACGAACGACACTCACTATCATTGGTGGGACAGGTTTTATTTTGAGAAAATTTGTATGTTAATGTACCTACAATACAAAAGCGCAAAGAACAAAAATCTGTAGGTATATATATTCTAGGCTTGTCTTAATTACTATAGTAAAAATCGTGGTTAAACATTAGCTACTGAAAGCTTTAACGTCGTGCGCTGTTAAATATTTTGTTAAGGAGCTCTACGCAGCAGGGTGGCAGAAGAAGGAATTAAATATATTTCTTTTAAAATAATTCTTGTTATGGAAAACAATTTTAGATGAATTTAGCAATTATTTAAATATATTATATAGGTATTTTTAGAAGACCTTTGTTTCAAGAAAATATAGATACAAATAAATCAAAATGCGCTATTTTTTACTGGGTCTACAAAATGCAAATATCATATTCTCCGTCAGGGATAATGTAGGTAAATGTCTGTCTATAAGGTACTTTTCCAAACCGGGTCGGACAGTGAATGACGTGTTTTGCCTGAACAAATTCATAATTCATTGGCACGTCTAGACGTTTCCGCGAGTTTTAGCATTAAACGCTCTTTACTATGCGTCTGTTTAACTTAATGGGTGTCTTGTGAGGAAAGGACAGGTAAAATGACCTTTTGTGTCTATACTTGGTAAGTTAGGTATTTGTTTTTAATATCTTAGGTAGAATTAGAAACTATAGTATTTTGTAAGTTACGCTTATAATTAAGTTTAGGATCTTCTAAAAAGTGATAGTGCGGGCGTGAACTTATATAGGACTGCAGTTTTAACTTACAGAACCTAAAACGTTTAGGTCCTGAATCAATCCACTACAGTGGTTTTCCTGGTATACTATCTAACTTTGATGAAGTGGCGCTAGCTGCGTCTGATGATCACAAGATCACTTGGGTTCAAATCTAAAGAAGAAGAGGAAAGAGAAGGTCGTAGAAGAGTTACTGACATTTTCTTGTCCAAAACTTCTTAGTATTCTGGAATTATTTTTTATATTGTTATTTATTAATTTTTTATAAATTACAACATCCTTATAGTTACCCAAATCGATGCTATAACCAACAACATTATGTATGTTCATAAATTAAACATTATTATTAAATTGTTCTAAACACCTAGTTGCGCATTCAATAAATTTCGTCTGGCTGCAAATAAAAATATCAATTTCTTTATGTATGAGATTCACAATACGTTTAGCGCGAGCCACAGGTCAATACATGAGTAAATTAGTACGAGCTACCGGAACACTCAGCAACGGAGGCCGCCGGCGCGCACCGACATAATTATCAGGCGCGTAAAGCTGTAGCTCCTCTAATATCTCCGGGTGATGTACTTTCCCCTTCAAGACGTCCACTACGTACCTAGCGAGTGTAACGTCTCGTCTCACGGCCAGTCTGGTGTATCCGGTCATACTCAAAACGAACAAGCTCAGATACATAAGTGGATAAAAAGGATACACGTCGTACTGTTTAAAATATGAAAACCTTAAAAAAACTTTTGATTTTCTCAATCTTAAAGCTGTATATTTATTTTAATGCGAATTAAAGATTATGGCATTTGTTTCTAAGTGACTGCGTACCAGTGCATTATAGAGGACCCGAACTGTCAATACATTGCCCCAATCTTTACCTATTCGAAGTACCAAACCTAAATTACGAAAAGCCTTTTTGCAACATTTGCATGTGATAGCTAAAATTCAAGTCTGGTGCCATTTCTATCCCGAGGTCTTGCACACGATGGACGCGATCCATAGGCACTGCGTCCATTGTAGAATGGTGTGTCAGCGGTCGCTTCTTACGAGTGTAGCTACACACAGCACTTGGCTACATTTAAGGCGTGGTATATCTTACCTTATAAATAAGATGATATATAAGATATAATATTAGCCCTGTTAAGAAACTGTCCCATTGTTGGGCACGGGCCTCCTCTCAAACTGAGAGGGCTTAGGCCATAGTCCACCACGCTGGCCCAGTGCGGGTTGGCGAACTTTACACACCTTCGATAAACTCTTAGGCATGCAGGTTTCCTCACGATGTTTTCCTTCACCGTTAAAACAAGTGATAATATTTTTTTTTTATACGCACATGCTTTCGAATAGACAGAGGTGCGTGCCTGGGTTTTAACCCAAGACCTTTGACTTTGCAGTCCAACGGTCTTACCACTAGGCTATCACTATACACTATACATATAATATGCTCATTATAAAAGCAATAGTAGAATAAACTAGCGCAGGACGAATAAAATGGCGTGTAAGAGAAGAGGCCTATATTCAGCAGTGAGTGATGCAGGGTGGTTAATTATAAAGGTAAACGCATTAGGTAGGTTGATATACCATATTTGAACCTATAATCGCTAGCCTCCCTTCGATAGAAACTCTCTGGTGCTCTTTAAAATTCCACTTACCTCACTGATCTTCTTCTCGTATTCCCTTACAATCGGCAAGGTGATGGTCTTCGGCAGTGAACTGAACACCTCATGCTGGAGGTAGTAGCGGAACTCGTCAAATGTAAGCTCTTGAGAGGATCGGAAGTGGTCCAGGCCTTTCTCCACGCCGTACAAGTCGAGGAGAGTGCCTATGTTCGCAGTTAGCACCTGTAAAAGGAGTTTTTTTTTAATAGATGGGTGCACTTGATTGCTGAGCTGGTGAGGTTGTGGGTAAATGCTGGATGTGTACATTATATTTTTTTCCCATACCCTACAACCTAATTATGTAGATACAAAGAATTGTAATTCTATATTTTAAAAGTGTAACCGTGGAGTTTCTTGCCCTTTTTCTCTACAGGAATGACATCCCGAAGTGGCGGTATTTACTTTCCTGACGATTCATAATTGCTATAATGGTTTACAAGAGTAAAAGTATTATGATTCTGATTCAGCTCAAAGCCGGTCGTTGTGGCGAGTTCTGAGGGAAGATTTTCTTTTGACTGGTAATGATACTTGATATAATAGTAATAATCATCTCGTAGTGTCATTTAACTGCGGTGTTCAATCACTAAGACTAAGTAAGCAGTGTTTGGCTCGGTCAGTCTAAGTGTGAAGGTTTTTGACATTTGCATTTTTGAGCATCGCTGTGCTTCGAAAGGCACGTTAGGGTGAATATAAATCAACGTTATCAGCCTTTTTCAGTCCAGTGAGAGTAACCAAGAATCGTACTTAGTGGCGTATAATTGGAGAGGCCTATGTCCGTGTGAATATAAATCAGGGATAGCAAAATTCAAATACACAGTCTTGCAGTGGACGAAAGAAAGAAACTTAGTCATGCTACAGTAAGGCATATATTTAGTACAACATGGCACATATTTTCCCCTTGACTCAAATGTCGAACAAAACCAAAGCAAACTGCAACCAGTCATGTGTACACGAGATGAAATCACCGGGCGCTCATAAGTCGTAGAGCAACCCGCTGACTCACTGCACCGACCAACTAACCAAATAGAAATGTGAACTTACGCATTCCTAGTACCAATTCTTGCTTGAGTTTCCCGTAGGTAAATTAGAATATAAAACTGGTCGTCGTGGCGATCTTTTGTTCCAATTATAAAAAAGATTAAAAGATTTTGAGTGGACCAGTCTCCACAAGCAGCGCTCGCTTACGAGTTTAACTAGCAGAGCAGCTATCACCTTTAACCATATTTGAGGGAAGGAAGTGTTATGCATTCCTAGTACCTACTCCAATTCTTGCTTGAATTTCCCGTAGGTAAATTAGAATATGAAACTGGTCGTCCTGGCGATCTTTTGTCCTAATTATAAAAAAAAATTAAAGGATTTTGAGTGGACCAGTCTCCAGAAGCAGCGCTCGCTTACGAGTTAAACTACCAGAGCAGCTATTATCTTTAACCATATTTGAGGGAAGGAAGTGACCGGCACCACATAGCTACCACAAGCAGAGACTTTTCATTGATAGATGAAGATACCTAACTTTGCGATCTACGCATCGGTACGCGGCTACATTCCATATTCCAGAGAGACTATAAAGATTGATGCGAGCTATTTTATAGCTTATAGTTTGTACGTTATAACGTATACACTAACCGTATATCGTATACAAGCTGTAACACAATCAATGCAAGACCTGAAAGTAGTTTGTTCTAAATCGGTAGCTGAATTGATTCCAACAATTTTTAATGTAATTTTAATTTTTTTATTATTTGCAAAAAAAGCTGTTACTCCTTCAGTGCGCTCTAACAAACAAAATTTATTTTTGATTCTAAGCAATACGGAGCTCTCAAATGCGTTCTATTATCATAATTCGCTTTTAATATTTCTCAATACACATACTTACACGTACAAGTTCCATTGTTTATTGGGGCATAAAGTTTTTTTTTAGACGTAGCCCCACACTAGGATTTACTCCTGTGTTGTGGGTGCGTTTACAAACATGAATATTTACATACACAAATACCCAGACCGGAACAAATAATTGTGGATCACACAAAGATTTGTCCCGTGCGGGAATCTAACCCGCGACTATTAGACACAGTGGGCGGAGCGGCTGAAGCTCTTAACCAATGCGCTAATTCGTCCGTCAAAAGTGCTTAAAAAGAGGTAAAAAACATTAAATTTGGTTTTCGTACTGATTTTGTGAAACAATTATCTATAGTATTTTTCACATAGGATGGGTAGTGACAGTTCTAAATGCCAAACGAAATTATACTTTATTCAATGTCAATAAGAGGCATGACCCGTTTCTGTATTTATGATTTTATGCCTTAACAACATTGAATTAAATATTAATTTCGTTTGGAATTAAAACTTTCACGACTCATCCTATGTGAAAAATTCTATAATCAGGGTGTTTGAGGGCTTACGTTATTTATGTTACACCTTGTTTAAACAGTATCATACTATCTAAAACGCCCCTGGCCATCCCTTTTAAACGCCTCTGGCCATCCCTTTCGGTGTAATATCGCAATGATATTTTTATATTATTTATTCATGAAGTGTGTGTGTGTGTGAATGATGTACGCTGTTGGCCGCGAGGCCTTTACAGCTTCACCGGACTTAAAGGCGAGCGTGCAACCACTACGCTCTAGCCAGCCAGAAGGGCAAGAGGCGACATACTCGAGGGCGCCTCGAAGAGGGACAGTCGCTGTAGGGGGACGGGTGCACTACTAAGTGCACCGGTCAACCGCCGGCTTCCATTTTTTATTCGTGCTCGTTTATTAATATTAGACAATAGCGGTAATCGGTTAGTTCTGCCGCCAGTAATCGGTGAAGTCATCAGTTCGAACATAATGTTGTTTCCACACGACAACTGGTTTTGTTAATATAATGACTCATTCTTAGATACTGCGTTATCGTTTAATGGAATAGAACATGCATAGAAGGCTTTGTGTACTCATTATTTTGCCGTAAAACTATACGATACACATAAATGGTAATTCAGTCTGTAACTTTACACTGTTCATTGTACATTGTGCCAACAATAATTAATCATAACAAGCAACCTCGCGGCTTCGCATATGGTCGTCAACAGCGCCACCTACCCGGTTGAACTATACTTAAGAAACGTTCAGGTGATACGCAAAAAAAATTAAAAATTGGTCAAGGTCAAGGAGTAGAAGAATTATGATCACTCTGACAATCGATTTTTATATACTCGTACACTATTCCCACTGGGAAAAGGTCTGTCACAAATCGAAGTCAGAAATATTAGGTCATACTCCACCGCGCGGACCAAGTGTCTATTCGTGGAAGCAGGCTACTGCTGTTGGAACTTATCAGACCGCCATTAAGGCTACCAACTTCACCTATATCTTAAGGTTTCTTGAAGTTGGAGGGAAAAGGATCTGAAGGTATTTTTGTGTTCATTCTTAACTACTATGAGACGTAGTCATTTGAGTAACTGGTATCTTTAAGACTGCATTAGTTTATGTGTTTTAGAACAAAACTGAGTACCGACTGAAACATGAAACATACTTCTGATAAAGAATCGAAAAGATTTAAAAAGAAAGTTGAATTTCTTATTATATAAGATTTCAGTGCCCTATGATTTTTATTTCGTTCAATTTTAATATTTACTCGTTATGCATATATAGTATTGTTTACACAATGATATATTAGAAAACCCTATACGATGGATGGTTTGTTTGATTCTAACTATCTATCTATATAACTGTATCATCACGCCAGACCCCTTGAAGGGTAGGCAGAAAGTCCAGAGTCCCAATTGGTACTTTCCTTACAGAAAGTTGTTTGTTAATTCAGAACACAAATTAAGTAATTGCCTATTTATTTTTAGATATCATAATTAACTTAACTACTAGGTAGTTCACTTCGCTTTCCAGTAAGTTAATTATGCTATAAAAATAATAACGTATTTGTGAGTCATACATTGAGACACAATTTAAAAAGGCGTTTGAAATCTTGTTTCCTGATAGCATTTCAACTTTGGTCTGACCTTTGACTTAATAATAATATGGCATAATGACATCATTGCAGTTATATTGATTCTTAAATGACAGCTTTTATCTGTGGATTCTGCTTTTGAATTTAGAACATATTTCGAACTAGTTTTTGTCTGCATCTTTGTCCGCGTTGACTTTAGACAGGACTCTTAACATTTTTTCGGGATAAAAACTATCCTTTGTGTTATTCCAGGTAATAAACTATATGTGTGCCAAATTTTATTTAAATCCGTTAAGCCGTTTTTGCATGATTGAGTAATAAACATCCAAACATACAAACTTTCTCATTTATAATAATAGTAGGAAAAACAGACTGAATATAATCACTAGTATATTTCAAAGATATGATTGAGTTAGCAATCATAGAATACAATATATTTGTTAGCAATTATCTCGTACTACAATATCAACTATAGTAACAATATTGTAAAGAATTTGGTGTTTATCCGCTGTCTTGCTGAGAACACACTAGTGCAGACTATTGCGGACTAAATCCTTGAGAGCTTGGAGTGCTGTGCGACCGCGGTACTCTTAAAGATCATCACGGTTAAGCATTGTTCGACTCGGCTTGAGATAGGTAACCGATTGTGAGTTCAAATTTACATATTCGAGCGTCTGCGTGCTTCGGAAGGCACATTTAGCTGCTGGTCCCCGTTACCAATTGAATGTGGTAGTCGTTAAGCCGAGTTGGAAGCTTTATAGGGGGCTTCACAAGTTTCAACAGCAGGTTGCCGCAAACCTGCCTCCACCAATTCGCACTGGGTCCGCATGGTGGAGTATGGCCTAATCTCTCTACAGCAGACGGCCTTAGCCCAGCAGTGGGTCAGTATAGGCTGATAATATTAAAATAATATTAGCCTAGTTAAGAAACTGTCCCACCGTTGGGCCTCCTTTCAAACTGAGAAGGTTTAGGTCATAGTCCACCACGATAGCCCAGTCCGGTTGGCGAACTTCACACACCTTCGAAAAACTCCCCTGGTGTATCTTTAAAATTCAAGGTTCAATAGCCAGTTCATTAAAGTGGGACCACCTCCATAGCTACAATATATTATGATTATTATATGAAATAACAGTGATAGCCTAGTGAACCGTTGGACTGCAAAGTCAGAGGTCTCGGGTTCAAACTCAGGCACGCGCCTGTCTTTTAGAAAGCATGTGCGTATTAAAAATTAACTAGCAAGCAAGCTTTAACGGTGATGAAAAACTCGTAGGCATGCAGATTTTCTCACGATGTTTTTCATCACCGTTAAAGCTTGCTTGCTAGTTAATTTTTAATACGCACATGCTTTCTAAAAGACAGGCGCGTGCCTGAGTTTGAACCCGAGACCTCTGACTTTGCAGTCCAACGGTTCACTAGGCTATCACTGTTATTTCATATAATAATCATAATATATTGTAGCTATATGTTCTGCTTGTAGAAATTGATGGTAAAAGTATTTCAAAATACAGCATTTTCCTTTCCATAAATAACTTTGAAGAAAAGAAAAACCCACTTCATAAAGCAAAAAATACACAGGATTGATGGTTCTTTGTTTTTATTTTCATCATTATGGGTATGATATCAATATAATAACCATAATAATGGAATCCATACATTCGCGCTGTTTGCCGTTAAGGAGTCCCCTGGTGTATCTTTAAAATTCAAGGTTCAATAGCCAGTTCATTAAAGTGGGACCACCTCGAAGCTATACAAAACCCAACGCAAAACGAATCATCAAAATCGGTCTCAATTGACGGAAATATCGGTGAACATACATACATAAAAAAGCATATGTACAGACGAATATAGAACCTCCTCCTTTTTGAAGCTGGTTAAAAATGGCGTCTATTCACGGCGTGCTCTAACTCAACTCGTGAATTAGCAGATCGATCGACGATCAATGGCGCTTTGATTGCACGAGATACATTTTTATATGATCTAAGTCACCGAATCAATAAAGAACTTTGTTCTGTGGCCATACATAGTATGCCCCAGAACCAACAGTAATAAAAAATACCTTGTACGATTTCAAATCACTCATAAATTTTCTTAAGGCATTTATTATTAAACGGATAAGCGGGGAAATCGCAATATTGCACAAAAATTATTAGATTTTGGGGTTATAATTCAGTAGCATTAATACATATGAGGTTATATTGTGTGTTGACATTTAGTAAAGATGTCGGCGACTTCGATATAAGTACTTACAATACTTTGAAATATTCGTTTTAGATTACAAATTGTCCGTTAGTTACGGATATTTGCCATTGTTTTAATAAAATAGATAAATAATGATCGCATGGGTCAAATGTTTGTTGGTTCTGGGACAATTTTCAACAATGTCCTATACAAGGTGTAACAAAATAAACGCAAGACCTCAGACACCCCGATTAGAGAATTGCTTCATAAAGTCAAACGAAAACAAAATTTTCAAATTTAAAGGTTTTTACCCTTTTTTAAAGCACTTATAGCCCAATTAACAATGAAACTTGTAAGTGTATGTGTGCGTTTTGAGAAATACATATTAGGAATGCGATTGGAATCTTCTTCTTGCTATAAATCAAGAATAAATTTAATTTTTTATAGCGCACTGAAGGAGCAAAAGCATTTTTTGCAAATTTAAAAAATATGTAAAATACATTAAAAATTGTTGGAATCGATTCAGTTACCCATTTAGAACAAACTACTTTCAGGTCTTGCGTTTATTATGTTACAGCTTGTAGTGGTTACATTAAAAAAATTACAACACTATCATACGTAAAGCCGTAGCTAGCATTATTCATTACATCAGCCTACTTTTGGCGCGACAATGTATTTACATTGTAATACCTACATGAAATGATGTATTTCGATATACTCGTAACTCTGTTATTATTCAAATACACACCGAATGGAAGCGTGCATGGCGTCCGTCCCATTCGGGTTCAACATCCGACATGTGAATCATAAGCTCTTGTTTATTCGCGTATACTTTATTGTCAAGACACAATTAATGCTTTAAGGATACTTTAATATTTCTATCGAGTTTTGGCGGTGAGTGAAACAAAGTGATAAAACGTGCTTTTTCGATTTCCCTCAAAACGGCCGTCGCAATTGGCATGTAAAGTATCCATCGCTTTACTATCCAGGGTGGGGTACTTCATCAAGTTAATTATCATCGTTGTCATCAAGTTTATCGGGGACACCGTCACGCCTATATTCCACAAGCGGGGGTAACAGAGGTGTACTGAGTACAACCACGTTTCGCCGACGATGTTAGGTCCCATGTAATAGGGGGCATATTGCCATATACCAGGCACAATTCCAGACTCCGGACTCGTACTGGGAAGTTTGTGTTAGAAAAACTACACTTGTCCGTGGGGTTACTAGGATTTGAAACCAGGGCCTCGTGATCACAAAGCGATGCGATTTGCCACTAGCCCAACGAGGCAGTCAGTTTATCCGGGAGTTGAATTAATTTAGAAACACAATTATGCATCTATAAAATTGGTTTGTTGTCTCCATTATGGCAAAAAGAAAACCCCACACTTTGTTTTCTATGTTGTTATGGCTTGTTAGTTGTATTTGTTTGTTTCTTAGTAAGTTTTTGTTTTTTCTATTTATTAGACTTAGATTTTATTTATGTCAATATTTGTTTTTCTTTAGTTTTTTGTTTTGGTGGCATCCGTGACGTTTGGCCGGGCTTCCGTTGGGCCGGTTGGTGCTAACGGAAGACTGGACTGGCGCTGGTTGCTTAACCTTTAAGTAACCAGCATTATGCTGACTTGGGACCGTTTTTAGTGACGAGGTCATTTAATTATATCTCTTTTTTTTATTATTATTATTTAATTTTATGTTTATTAACGTTTTGTTAGTATAATAACAATATGTTACTTGTTTTGCTTACTTGTTGCAAAAATAAACTTTATTTCTTTCTTTCTTCTTACATCTTTTTTTTTTTTTAAACGTAGCCCCACACTATGATTTATTCCTGTGTCGTGGGTGCGTTTACAAACATGAAAATTCACATACACAAATACCCAGACCGGAACAAATAATTGTGGATCACACAAATATTTGTCCCGTGCAGGAATCGAACCCGCGACTATTAGACACAGTGGGCGGAACGGCTTAAGCTCTTTACCACTGCGCTAAATCGTCAGGATATTGGCAAAATACACTTGAAAATAGGGTGAAGCCATCATTCATCAAGAAGAAGAATATTTCTATCGCACAGTTTGACGCGACATTATCGTATTTAATTTACGCTGAGACTGAATGTTGATTGAATTGACATTTAATTTGAGAGACGGCTTGGTCCAGTAGTTAAAGGCTTAAGCCGCTTCGCCCACGGGATCGAGTAGGCGATTCGATTCCGAAACAAATTTTCGTGTACGTCACACTAAGATTTGTTTCGGTCGGGTGTTTGTGTACATGAATTTCATATTTGTATTTCATAACATACCCTCTACAGAGAAATAATTCATATTGTGAGGCTAGGTCATTAAATAAATTTGGATTGATTCACATTTCATATTCTGTTCTACTAAATATCGGTCTTTAATTATTTAATTCAAAAGCTTTGCCATTATACGTTAACCCATGCCACACTCTTAAATTAAAAAAAGCACTTAGGTCTATTACGTCTTATTACCGGAACGCCCGGTCGGCATATTTCCCCACCTACACCGCGCCGTACCACACCGCGCTCCGCAAGCTTCTAGCTCTAAAAATGACGATACTTCCATGCATCTTTTCATACCCCCCCCCCCCCCCCACTTCAACCTGTTACAACCCTTTTTTCGCATTAAAATGTATGCCTATGTCCTTTCTCAGGCTCTAGACTATCTGTGTACCAAATTTCATTTAAATCGGTTCAAAAGTTTTGGCGTGAAAGCGCGACAGACAGACAGAGTTACTTTCACATTAATAATATTAAGTAAGGATATTACTAAGGACTCACAGATACCATTTGTGATATTTGTGAGATTGAGATTAGATCAAAATTGCATTTCGCGCAATTTTAATAACGAGAATTGGCCGCCACATCTTACTTTATATCCGTAAGTGGAAACACCAGACCGCACTTACGATATGTTACATCGTTTGTTTCCCTATTATTAGAGGTACCCATGATGTTTCATAACCATGACTCATGGTTACAACTGCACAAATACGATGGTTTAAGCTATGGGTGGCGTGGGGCGAGGAACGACCTCTGCTCGCCCACTCATTGCCGTCTGAGTGTTTGTTATGCTAAGCTAAAAGACCATTAATTGTCTGATTGACACTGTTTTGGATTAGAACGTTTATTATCTTTTATTCAGACGGAATTAAAATCAATCATTTAAAATTAATCTACTTTGAGCATTCGCGATTGATTTTGCGAGGGCATCGATGCTAAGTCGCATTCGGTAATTTGCTGCGTTCAATCGCGGTATCAAAAATCTTTTTAAAAAAGGTAAACCGGAAAAAAATAATTATTTGAAGTAGGTGCCAAGTAACCGACTGCACCAACCGGCACCGACTTCAAATATTTATTTTTTGCTTTTTGAAGTCGGTTTACCTTTTTTTAAAAAGATTTCTATTTCACAATTTTAAGTGATGAGTGAATTAATTATTAATATTTATATACCTATATAATATTATTCTACTTAGTGCTACAGTAAGGTACCTACAGGATTGATATAATACTCATGATAACTGAATTTACACATTTGTGCTGTTTGCCGTCAAGGAGGTCGGTCGGTCGGTCGGTATCGGTCCAATACCGATAAAATTAAAATGGAACCTTTTCAGAGCTATACTGAATCCAATGCAAAAAGAATCATCAAAATTGGTTTATAGGCAAAGAAGTTATAAAAAAATACAGACGAATTATGAACCTTCTCCTTTTTTGAAGTTGGTTAATTAATATTTAACTTAGTTCTAAAGTAGGGTACCTATGGGACTGACGTAATACCCATAATATCTCAATCTACGCATTCGTATTGTTTGTCGTTAAGGAGTTCCCTGGTAAGATACACCAAGACCAAAGACCAATACCGATGAAATTAAAATGGGACCACCTTGGAGTTATGCTGAACCCAATGCAATAAAAATCATCAAAATTTGTCCACAATATACGGAAATATCGGTAAACATACATAAAAAAAGTTAAGCCCCTTAATTTATAGATTATCAAAAAGACTGACTTGAAATGAGTTTATTTCGTTTGGTATGTAGTATTCTTAACAATAAATGTATTTTGCTATTATTTATATCCCTGATTTAAACAACTTTTTAGTCCTATTTTTTGATTACCACTTTCTTATAATTGGATCGTGAATCAATTCGATTCGACGGCTTTAGAATCGATCTACTGAATCGATTCAGTGGTTCAGATAGATCTTAAATATTGACAGGATGTCTCTTTCTCTAAAATATCAATAGGGTCGATCTTAATTATCGATTATTTGGCTCAAATAAATCGATAAGGAGATTCATTGGTTTTAAATCGACATGGCTATGCTTAGTCGAAAGGTTATTTTTGATAGCAGGTAACGTCGTATGCAAAACCAGAAACCCTATACTTGGTAAATATTTGACAAAGCTTTTTTTTACATTCTTGGTCGTTGAGTGATTCTGTACTACAGTTCTAGAAAAGCTATTTCAAATCAAAAATGGCGTGTAACTTGATGACCTCGGGGTTTGCGGGGATGATTATATTTTCATTGATAATTATTTTTTCTGTTATTGCTAAAACAGTATTTCAGTGTACATAAAGAAACACTTACAGTTTTATAATAAAATATGTAGTGCCTACACATAAACATCATTTAAATAATTTCATTCAGGATGCTGATAACAGTGAACTTAAAATTAATATTTTTCATGTATTTAAACTATAATTATAGTAGGTATTTTTGAATCATCAACAAAGTAACAAATATTCTAAAATATTATTCCTGTGGAGTAGATGGGAAAATAGCCCCATGGTTGCTCTTTTCAAATAAAAGTTTTACAATTTCTTCTTTATCTACATCGCTGTGGGAGAACAAAGTCGGTATACTGTTCCCGTGACACATAATATAACTCATGTATAATTTCATAATAACGTAGACAAACTCATTAATACAGTGCCATAATGGTCGGCTTTAGGGTGTGCCGCCAGGGTCATTCGACTTAATCTGTCTAATGAAGGTAATGGTATCTTTTAGGAAAAGTATACTTTTACATTTTATGAAGATTTTATGATTAGTGACTGGGTTTCATACGCTTAGTGTAGTAGCAAGGTAAGATAGTCTTTATGGTAAGATAGTCTTGGTTTCATCATATTATTAGATTAGACCGAGACTATTTTACCATGACCAATTAAACCGTGTCTTATCAGAAGTGAGGCGAGTGTGTGTGAGACGAACTTGAGGGAGAAGACGCCAGAGAGGTCTGTAATGTAAGAACCTGTTGGAACTTTGTACGTACTATTTGTGATATTGGAAATAATATACCGGTATTGTTGGCATTGTCAATAAATATCAAGTCAATGATATTTAGGATGTTGGTTCATGTATCCGCAAATCTCAGATGACTTTAAATTTTTTAGATCCTCGCTTACAAGAGTTAGAATGACAGCAATGTGTCCAAGTCCCATCAAAAAAAAATATTGCTTCTCACATCTGCTTTTCCTTGAGGCAGAGGTATCTATAGTACATCCTCCTTTCACAGGGTATCGTTAGTCTGAATAGAGAATATGACAGTTTTTCTCTACCTTTTGGGTTTTTTTGCAGAGTTCTTAAGTTCACTTGGCTACGCCAGACAAAGTGACAGGTGACAATAATTAAGCTAAGTGCTCGGTTGTTGGGATTAATTTGATAATTAACTTTGGTCTAATGGACAATCAAGTGGCCAGTCCTATGGTGTTTACTTTGCTATTTATTTAATTTTTTTTATATAGTGAGTAGTATAACTTTACAAACTATAATTTTATAAACCTTCTGATATATTATTAATACCGTTATACTATAGCGGTGGGCAGAGAACTATGGAATGATAGACGAATTTTGGACATCAAATTTTACCCAAAATTGCTACAAATAATTATTTACATTAAGAAGGAGAAGCACAAAGTTGGTCAATCGATGTTAAATAGGTTTTTACTCATTAATAGGTACACACAATACCCAGAGGAATAAATGAAATTACGTTTACGATTTTTTTGAATTAACGTTCTAATGATTATATTACCATTTGTCAAGCCGCCCATAACACATCGAAATTGTCCTACAGCGAGGCAAAAGGTTTGTCCGTGCTTTATGAAGTTTGTCCGTGCATTGAAATATGAAAATTTCACAAACGGTCACCTATCATGGATTAATCGAGCTGAATGCTGCCAAACCCTGGTGATGATTAACGATCAGTTTCAATATTTAACTCGAGGAGAGATTTGCCTACCATGGATAGAAATTTGACATATTTTGTATGGAAAATCTGTCAAAACTCTACTGACAGTAAGCAAATTTATCCTTGAATTGAATATTCAAACCGGCCATAAGAACACCGTAGCCCGACAAAGGACTTAGAACCTTCAGGGTTGTTTTAATAACAATAAAAGTTCTGTCTCTATGCATTAAATCTGTCTGGGTATTTCATTTAGCCTTACTATTTCAATAGGCCATCAATTAGATTTCGTAGCATATATTTTAAATGTCACTTTTGGCGCGAAAGTGGGCGATCAAGTCTGACATTTCAGTCGTGTCAGGGTTGCCATTCTTCAGGGTAAATCGAAAAAACTTTCTAAAAATAAAATCGATACGTTCTTATTATAAAATAAAATATAGTGATATAAGGATATTTTAGCCCGTAGATGACTTTGATAGGGTATTGGTGTGGAAATAGGGTTATCATTAAGTAAATTTTTCCTACTTTCAGGGAAATATATCAACAGGCTGGTCCACACGGTTACTAATCAAAAAAATTACTTGGGTAAATTTCATAGCAAACGGCAGCTCTGCGATTGTTATATGTGTTAAGTAACATTTTTTTTGATGACAGCTTAGTTTCGGTTTTGGCTGCGGGTCAAAAGATCCTTGTATGACTGTATTTGTCAACATTAGGTCTGGCTAATTATACGTTATTTAACATTAAGGATTATTAGTTTAGCAGTTTCCCGCGACTTCGTACTTGTTCGACAACAGCGCCACCTACCAGGTCTATGTCATATAGCCTATATTACTTCTGGATAAGGTAGCTTTCCAATGATAAAAAAATCATCAAAATGGGATTAGTAGTACCGGAGATTATCCCGAACATCCCAACTCAAAAACTTTACCTCTTTATAATATTAGCAAAAGTACAGATCACGTTCCGATTGGTCAAAACAACGGGCCACCTACACTTCGATCTAGGTCTCGAACCTATTCGCACCTTTATTAAAAAGGCGTCAACACGTCACTTCGCGAACGCATCTACCCATGCGAATCCGTTAATCGTAGCCACCGCCGACTACGATCTCCCCTCCGACCCCTGCCACCACCGCCGGCCGCGACATGTTCTCACCGACCCCCCCGATGCTTTGTCATCCCTTCTTTCCGCTCAGAATACGGGCGACGACGACGACGTAGTAGTAGATCCCCTCCCATAGCCGGCGGTTGACCGGTGCACTTAGTAATGCACCCGTCCCCCTACAGCGACTGTCCCAACCGAGGGCGTCACACTACTACGACTACATACTAAAACGAGAACGCCTGTATTCCCCAGGCGGAGGTGGCAGAGGTGTACTGTGTACACCCACTTTTTGCCGACGATGGTAGGTCCCGTGTAATATGGAGCGAGATTACTATTATCATTGTACCGCGCTACTGTTGCCAATGCCTGGCATCGGAATAATACTGTAAATTTTTTTATCGAAGAATTACATTTTTTCCGACTTAGGTACTATACTAGAGAAATATTACAGGATGTATGTATTAAAATTATGTTACAGAGTTTAATATGGTAGTGATATGGGAAATTGATAATAAATAGGTTATTGACTGCGGATGTCTGCAGTAAATTAATGTACCTACACTATATCACATGACCTATAAATAACAAATACGACAAGTAGGCCCAAAACTTTTGAGAGTTTTTCTTTGAATATAGTAAGTACATTTGTAGTTCGATAGACTTTTTATTATGTATTTCTGTGTTATAAGTTATCTTGACCGAAATTGTTTTCTGCGTGACATTATTTGTTACATTGTAATAAGCACGACATTCTGTTTTAGAATCATAGTCAGGCAACGTTTTTTTTATCGATAATTTCTTACTATCAGGCAATATGCTCACCTCTACCTAACACTGTTTGAGATAAGTGGGTGTACGCAGTACAATTCTGCTATTCCGCTTGGAGAATATAGGCTTGACGAGGATTGTCTATTTTTGTTCTTTATTAAAATTACAATTTTATTTTTTGGTCTCGTCTCTGTACCTATGTAGTGTTTTTGCTAAGCTACTTTATTGTCCTACTCCTAAACAAAGGCCTCCCCTTCATATTTCCACAGTCGATCTATTGCTATTTCAGGTAATGGAGTACCCGCAAAGTGTTGTTTAAATGGTCACACCACCTTTTCCTAGGTCTATCTCGTTGTCTGCGACCACTTCTGGATTTCAAGTTGAAGACGACGTTTGCACAACTCTGTACTCAGTGCTAAGAAATGCCCAACACTGCCCGTGTTGGGCATTTCTCAATTGAAGGATCAATCAATTGAAAGACCATTGTTCTGAGCTTATACATGATTTGCCCCAGAACCAACAGTAATAAAAAATACTTGTGTGATGTCAAATCACCCATAAATTCTCTTAAGGCATTTATTATTAAACGGACAAGCTGGGGAATAGCAATATTGCACAAAAAGTATTAGATTTTGGGGTTATAATTCAGTAGCCTTTAATACATATGAGGTTATATTGTGTGTTGACATTTAATAAAGATGTCGGCGACTTCGATATAAGTACTTACAATACTTTGAAATATTCGTTTTAGATGCAAATTGTCCGTTAGATACGGTTGCCATAATTTTAATAAAATAAATAAATAATGATGGCATAGGTCAAATGTTTGTTGGTTCTGGGGCAATTTTCGACAATGTCCTTTCATTTGCAAATATACGAATCCCCCTGAGATACTCTGGAATAGCCCCCCCCGACGCCTGCCGCCACCGCCGGCCGCGACATGTTCTCTCCGATCCCCCGATGCTTTGTCATCCATTCTTTTCGCTCAGAATACGGGCGACGACGACGTTGTCGTAGATCCCCTCCCATAGCCAGCGGTTGACCGTCCGCCCACAGCGACTGTCCCAACCGAGGGCGCCTCTTCAAGGCGCCCTCAAGTATGTCGCTCCTTGCCCTTCTGGCTCGAGCGTAGTGGTTGCACGCTCTCCCTTAAGTCCGGTGAAAAAAAAAAAAAAAAAAAAAAAAAAAAAAAAAAAAAAAAAAGGCCTCGCGGCCAACAGCGTACAGCACTCACATAAGCCGCGACGAAATCCGAAATATTTTAATTGCAACTTCATTTTTCCACAAATAATTTTAAGTCTGCTAAGGGGGTACTGCGATAAAAACCCCCGGACCACTGATCCACCGGGAGAGTGAGAGTGATGCAATCACTTTAGATATGAGTAATAGGGGATAGATACATTGTGCACACGCTCGGAAATAAACGACGGATGTGACAACACAATAGTATCATTTCTTAAAAAACTGCGTTATGTAGTAAATTATTTACAAGTACTTTGCTTCTTATTAATAATTTTCTATGCAGGTAAGCCTAGTGATAGCCTAGTGGTTAGACCGTTGGACTGCAAAGTCAAAGGTCTCGGATTCAAACCCAGGCACGCACCTCTGTCGTTTCGAAAGCAAGTGCGTATTAAAAAAAGAATTATCACTTGGTTTAACGGTGAAGGAAAACATCGTGAGGAAACCTGCATGCCTAAGAGTTTCTCGAAGGTATGTGAAGTTCACCAACCCGCACTAGGCCAGCGTGGTGGACTATGGCCTAAACCCTCTCAGTTTCAGAGGAGGCCCGTGCCCAGCAGTGGGACTGTTTCTTAACAGGGCTATTATTATTATTATATGTATCTCGCTGAGATTCACGGGCTTTACCCGGACCTTTGAAAGGCTTGCATGGGGACATGGGTCCAACACGTAGAGGCCCTTTGCGAGAAGTTAATGTTATGTAAGCCACCTGCTGAGATCACTTGCTGAAAATGAAGAAACATAACCAGCGAACTGACCCCGGCAGGTGCAAGGACTATTGTAAATTATGGAAAGAAACAAGGACTATGTAAATGAGGTTTGATGGACAAAAACTGGACTATTTCAAAGGGGACGGACACCGGCCATAATTAGTGATACCTAATTACCCGTGGCCGGCGGTGACTCGCCGCTTACTAGATGGGCCCTCAAACGGTCGTCCTAGGACAACTGAGGGCAACACCGGTGTGAGCGGCTCAGGGGTGTAGAGAGGTGTGCTGCGCTTTCTCCGAAGTTACTCGCGGCGTTATGCCCTTTAACACTTCCACCCCTGGAGTACATCGACGTAGGAACGCATTATCTTCCTACGTCGATATAGCTCTCACGGCTCCTCTCTGGACGGCCAATTAAGGCTAGCCAGAGCCGAGAGTCCTGCAGGCACCCTTCGGTTTCCACTCGACCGACGAAGACACGCCGAGTTAGGGGCCCTGTTCGACTCTCTGAAGCACTCGGGTCCGTGGTGTCGTTACTCACCAACAGCTCGCCACAAGCTGCCCTGCGGGCTTATTATTATTATTATTATTATGCAGGTAATAGAGTACATATTTGTTCTACCGAAATCGATCGATACCGATATCGTTTAATCATGTTTTTATTTAACCAGATTCTACAACATAGAGTCAAAAAACGAGTGCGTCAAGTACAAAAACACGTTTTTATCAATGTAGCGTTTTAATAAATTATTATTTCGCACAACCCTATAATTTCGTGTATCGTCGGTAAACCGGAGCCTGTACCCTTGCCATAAATGCCTGTCTACGTACCATTTAGAGACATAATATTGCCATACGTACAAGTGTTTATATCTTGCTTCACTAACCTTTATAATATAAAATTCATATAAACCGTAAGTACAGTAATAAAAAGCGGAGTCTTGAGCTCATTATAAACAAACTTTTACCGTAAAATCGTTTTAAAAGAAAAATAGGCAGATAATCTATCTTCGGGTCAAAACGAACAAGTGTTGAAAGATTTTGATATACAAAAAATTGATACAGTGAAGTAAACAGAAGTTTTAAGAGATTTTTGAATACGCTATCGCTCCATTTGGCGGTGTAGTCCGCTTTACTCTGCGATATTCTCTGTTATGTGATTGTTCTCTGTTATCTGATCTGTGGTTTATTTCACTTGGTAGTGTGATCCACTTTGTGGTGTGATTCACTCTGTGGTGTAATTCACTTGGTAGTGTGATCCACTTTGTGGTGTGATTCACTCTGTGGTGTAATTCACTTGGTAGTGTGATCCACTTTGTGGTGTGATTCACTCTGTGGTGTAATTCACTTTGTAGTGTGATCCACTTTGTGGTGTGATTCACTCTGTGGTGTAATTCACTTTGTAGTGTGATCCACTTTGTGGTGTGATTCACTCTGTGGTGTAATTCACTTTGTAGTGTGATCCACTTAGTGGTGTGATTCACTCTGTGGTGTAATTCACTTTGTAGTGTGATCCACTTTGTGGTGTGATTCACTCTGTGGTGTAATTCACTTTGTAGTGTGATCCACTTTATGGTGTGGTCGACTTCATGGTGTAATTCACCTTGGGGTGTGAACCACTTTGCGGTGTGATCCACTCTGCGTTGTGATATACACTATAGTGTGATCCACTTTTTGGTGTAATTCACTTTCTTAGTGTAGTCTACTCTGTAGTGTGGTTCATTCTGTAGTGAGATCGATTCTATGCATCGGTTCACTTTGTGGTTATGTTCTGTATAGGTAACAAGATCTACGGTAGTCTAAATAAGTTGCCTGTTTCGGTTGACTACTCATCGCTGCCATAAAACATTATTAAAAAATAGCTCTCTTTCTCTCTCTCCTCCAGACTCCAACTCTCTCTCATATAAGGATATTTAGGCCCACGGATAAAATCAAAACTAACGCTGTCGTCAAGTGAAATGTCACTTCATGACAGCCGCAAACTTGCTGTTTATTATAAAATTTAAGTTTCTAAATACCTCTTGAAATATTTACCTGGAAGTAAAAAAAAATTACTAAATGATAATCCTTATTGCACACCAACGCCCCCCGTCAATGTCAAGCGCGGGCCAAAACATCCTTGTCGGACTTTAAATAAATTAGTCATTGCTTATCGATTAAAGCATCTACAATCGAGTAATGGATAGCTTCATTGACCGAAGCGGGGAGTGGCTAAGAGTACGTTGGCATTATAATTTGCGGACGAATAAGTGGAGCGAATATGGTTAACTCATTTCGACTTTTATTAACTGCTAGTATCATTACCACACATTACTCAAAAATCTCGAAAATATTTTATAAAATAAGCCGTTGTTGTCGAGAGCTAAGTAAAATAAATCTCTTTAAAACCGCCGCTATGCCTATATTCTCGGAGTGTGGGCGGCAAAGGTGTACTGTGTGGTGTACACATACACTCTTTTCTCCACTCCTTTAAAATCGAAAAGGCGTCTGCTCAGTGGTGGGACAGTATAAGCTAACATATTAGATAACTATATCAGATGGGTGGGCACAGCCAGATCCAATGTTGTTAAATATCTTTGATGGTGACAGATTGGGCCAAAGACCCTACAATTTTCAGAGAAAGTTTTAAATGTTTTTGACGTGTTATTTCATATAATTAACATGCATCTGCTAGCCAGACACGGTATGTCAAGAATATTGCACCGAAATGTTAATTATTTTTGCACTAAAATATATTATTATAGAAGTGTCCATTTTGTATTAAAAATCTGCGCAAATGATGTAAGCCATAATTTTTTTTATTTATTTTTTTAAAAAAAACGTAGCCCTACACTAGGATTTATTCCTGTATCGTGGGTGCGTTTACAAACATGAAAATTCACAAACAAATACCCAGACCGGAACAAATAATTGTGGATCACATAAAGATTTGTCCCGTGCGGAAATCGAACCCGCGACTATTAGACACAGTGGGCGGAGCGGCTTAAGCTCTTAACCACTGCGCTAAATCGTCCGCTAAATAATGTACTAGGCATGCCTTTTAAGTTCTGTCGTTTCCATATTTCCCGGAAATTTTGAATTTGGAACTGTTCTATATTCGAATGTGTTTAAATCTTGAATCTCAAAACAGTTGAAAGTATTAGGATTAATGCTATTGTTTAGTCACAGCGTCGATTGGATTCTGTCAGGTTACGTACGAAAATGAATCTTTCTACGGAAAATGTTCGTGCAATAATTTTCTACAACTTTAGAAGAGGCCTGACACGGCTTCAGTGTTTTGAAGACCTAACATCTGTGTTCAGTGATGAAATCCTATGTCTGCGGACTGTCGAACGCTGGTATTTAGAATTCCAGCGTGGACATACTAGTGTTAGTGACAAATCTCGCGAAGGACGCCCAAAATCCGCCTTCACGCATGTGACGTATCGAGAGATAGAGGCTCTATTAGGCATCTCAGGGACAACCATTCAGAAGATCTTGCATGAAGCGCTTGGTGTGAGAAAGCTAGTTTGCCGTTGGATACCGCATCTGCTTTCCAACGATCACAAGGCGGCCCGCGTCAGATGGTGTAAGAAAACTCTGCAAAGGTTCAACCGAGGAGAGTCAAATCACGTCTACGACATCATCAGTGATTGACGATACGATCCTGATTCCAAACAACAATCTACAATCTGGGTCTTTCAAGACGAGCCAAAGCCGACTAAAGTTGTTCGTTCTCAAAGCACTTCAAAGAAGATGGTGGCCACGTTCGTTGGAAAAACCGACCATGTTGCGACTATTGCACTTGAAGATCGTAGAACGGTTAACGCAGAGTGGTATACCACAGTTTGTATACCCGAAGTCATCGCCGAACTTCGAAGATCTAACTCAAAGCGACGCAATATCCTGCACCACGACAACGCAAGCTCACACAGCGCTCGTCAAACGATTGAGTATTTGAAGCAGGAAAAAGTAGAAATTCTTGACCATCCTCCATACAGTCCTGACCTAAGCCCTAACGATTTCTTTACATTTCCTAAAATTAAGTAAAGTCTTCGTGGTCAAAGGTTCCAGTCCGGTGAAGAAGCAGTCGACGCTTTCAAGTCAGTCATTTTGAACACCACACACTTTAGAGTAGAATAAATGTTATAATAACTGGTTTGAGCGAATGTAAAAGTGTATTAAGCTACGTGGTGAATACATTGAAAAACAATAAAAAGTACTATATAATAATATAATAATAATATAATTTCTTTATTCGAGTGACCAGGACTCATCATGTTAGTAAAACTTAACCTATGTTAGTATTCCGTCGTACAAAATATTCGATTCAATACTGCGTCATCCCGTGCGAGATGGCGCAGCAGTGATTCACATAAAGACAGCCCAGCCTGCTGGAAATCATATTCAGCAGGCTGTTTGAGCTGCTCCACGCCCTGCGCACCAGAGATGCACACCTCTTCTGCATTGTGGTGTAGAAGCAATCTACATTGGCGTCTGCGAACATCCCTGACGCGCTACAGAATCGGGGCAGTCCAACTAGTACTCTGAACGCATTATTGTACTAAACTCTGAGGGCGCTGTATGATTGTCGAGTAAATCTAGCCCACAGGCTGCAGATGTAGAAGCTTGTACAGTACGCTCGGAAGAGTGTAATTTTAACCTTGAGTGAGCAACGTGCGAACCTGCGTGCCAGCATATTAGCTCTTATTGACAACGCCCTCCGTTCTCGTTCAATGTCGTCATCGTCTTTTAGTCCGGGAGTCAGCAGATGACCCAGATATTTGGCCTTATACACCCTTTTCAATGGAGTCCCATTGAGTGTTATAGGCGGAATTTTTTTAGGACTCTTACCCCCGGCCTGAAAGACCATGACTTCTGATTTACTACTATTGTAGATGAGACCATGTGTAGCAGCATACCGCTCGCACTGTAAAACTAGCCTTCTGAGACCGCAGACCGACGCGCTCAGCAACACCATGTCGTCTGCGTAACTAATGTTATTCGTGCATATACCATCCACAAAACAGCCGACTCTGGTGCTGCTGAGCCCCTCGATAAGTTCGTTCACGTACAGGTCGAAGAGCAGTGGCGAACTTAGCCCCCCCTGCCTCACACCGCACTCCAGTCCATACGGAAAAGACAAGGTCCCAGCCCATCGTACATTGTTGACCTGGTTTCCATACCAGTATTTAAAAATGTTTATAAGTTCGGTTGGTAATTGCACCTTTTCTAACTTTTTCCATAACAAATCGTAGGAAACCAGGTCAAAAGCATTCGAGAGATCCAGAAAACAAGCATAAATAGGCGTGTCACGTGTAGTATAGTATGTGACAGCATGCTTCAGACCCAGAACTGCAGTTTCTGTTGACAATCCAGGACGGAACCCGAACTGATTGTCGCTCAGCGTTATGTACTTATTTAATTGCGTAGCAAGCATGCTGTCAAACACCTTCGAGATTACAGTGGCTAGTGAAATAGGTCTATAATTGCTTTTCTCCGCGAGGTCCCCAGTCTTATTTGTAACTATGGGCACGACCACTGTACGTATCATTTCTCTCGGCAAGTAGCTATGACCCGTGCAGCAGCCGTATAACATCGCCAGAACTCTGGGTAGGTGAGGACCAGCATACCGAAGGTGCTCAATGCTGAGTCTGTCATGACCCGGGGATTTACCCCTTGTCATGGTTTTTAAGATTTGTTCTATCTCTATGGTTTTAAATCTTATATTCAGTTTAGTACCGTACTCCACATTAAGCACGGGTCCATTAAGCACGGGTAACCCAGAGGGTCCTAATGGAGATGTCACATGAAATTGTTCTTTAAAAAGATTGGCGATTTCATCCGGTTCACTTACGCCGCCGACACTCACTGGCAAGCCCGGTTTATTATGTAATTTATTAGTCTGCTTCCAAAACCCCCGAAAATCTTTTTTGGAGTGAAGCGCAGCTAAACTGTCCATTTTTAATTGTTTCGTGATCCTGACACCACTTTAAACGCGATTTAAAAACATTTCGCGTCTCATACATTTCGTTATAAACACGCCCGTTCACACACACACACACGCCCGCGTACAGGTTTTCCGTACGATTCCCATGTCAAAAACTTTTTGCCGGGCCACCTTATGTGCATCGGCAAGGTTCTAGTTGTGTTTTTTTCTTCAAACGACAAAACTTAAAAGACATGCCTCGTAGTGGTTCATTTTAAAACTTTTTGACTTTTTGGCTACCATTCGACTAATGAATAACAAACGAATCTAAGGAACGAATTGGTATAATTTTTTTTTTTTACATGTTAGTAAGTTTTGTTTTGTAGACTAATAGGTCCACGAAACCCAGATGGTAAAGGTTTGACAAGATCGTCAGTAATTAAGACACTTTAATATTTATATGCCTATGTTCAGCAGTGGTCAAATATAGGCTGAAATGATGATGATGATGAATATTTATATTATCTTATACGATCGCCAGCGACAAAATTCGAATAAAACCACACCTTATAAACCACATAAACCACTCTACCATATGAACCACACGATGAAGATAATATATTTTATGTGTCCTCGATTTAAGACTAACTTACTTAGCGTGACAAATATGAACCATTGATACGAAAAAGGGAGAACTTAAATAAGATACCGAGCTATACGAAAGTATGTTATCTTAACATGCATAAACTATACATATTTTCTCTTCGTAGAACTTCTCATAAAATATCATATTATCTTCATTAAATGTGACGGTCTTAAGTCTAGGAAGCTCTTTCGTACATTTTGGAAGTATACAATATAATGTTTCTGTCTGCCAACGAATTTATTATTCCGCCCTTTTAGTCTAGACAATGAGGCATGACGTCGTCAACGCAAGCCGTCGCCAAATCACCCCCATTGTGCAGCCGAACGAAGCCGGAATAAGGCTGTCTAGGTCATTCGCTTTTGTGACAGCATTAGTCATAAAGTTGTCATATTGGTAATGGATGCCCTATATTTTCTTTTCCTATTCCGGAATTTAGTCAATAACAGTTTAGCAGTTACATTAGACTGCCTCTATGGTTTCATGGCTTATAAAACGTGTAGCAATTACGGGGTCCTGAGATCAAATCCTAGGAAAAAAAAATGCAATTCTTCTATAGAAAAAAAAATTCGGTCCAAACATAGATTATAAAATTAAACGGGTTTTAGGTGGTGTCTGTATGTTAACGCATTAGCAGAAGAAGGGTAAAGTTTTTAACGTATATAACCAAAAAACAATTGGTGGTAATATACCTATGTCCTGTCTCTTTCACTCATTATATAAGATTCAGTTCTTCGTCTTTTTCCAAGTTCGAATTTAAGGAACAGTCTGATAGACCTGTATGATCGCTGCTGCGATGCTGGCACCGTAACATTTCGACCACTGTCGGCAAAATGAGTATCAGTTTACCTCTGTCAACCCCCCTTAAGGAACTTTGTTTATGAGCGTACATCGCATAGCCTCTGCCACCCCCGTTGGTGCTATGTAGGCGTGACCATGAGCGACAATACGGGTGTTCCTTACTTTTTGTGTTAAAATTTGTTTAATTAAAATATGTTCAGAGCGGGCCTTGTATATTAATTCGCCTTTAGTTTGAGCTTAACTCGTGTCTATAAGTCAGTTTTGTAAACAATAATTATTCGTATATTAAGTATGCAGTAGAGTAGGTATGTATTTGTATATAATAACATGCAATTGAGGTAGGAATTTTAATGGTATTCGGTGATAAACTTTTTAAAATCGCGCCTAAATAAAACATGTCATCATCATAAAGTCGTTTACTTTTTATTTCAAGTGAAATTTCGCTATAGTTTTTGAAACATCATTTTTGTACCCGTCGGCAAACAATGACACCGCCCGCCCTGGCCGCTTCCGAGGCAACTGCTCCAAAATTTAGCAAATACCACCCGAGCCCACGGTAAATTGATTTCTGATTGGAGAGTTACATCACTTAAGCAATAAGAGCGCTCAAGTATCAATTGAGTAGCGATCTCTCATATTATTATATATTCCATACAAAAAAAGTCAGGTCGTTATTTGAACCTTTGCAATGTATTCTGTACTCAAAACCATACGCGCTACATAAATAATGTTCAAATTTCAATTGTTTAATTGGTTTGGAGTGTCTTATTTTACTCCGAATCCGTCTCTACATCTATTTTGCACATTGTTACATAAACTTTTATTGAAAGTCAAATCTGAAATAGGCAAAAGTTTCAAGTGACGAAATCTGTTAATTTCCTGATGCGTTAGGCATCTACTAGATGAAGCAAGCGAACTGCATCTTTGTTCGATTCAAACGAAATAATTTGAATGGTACAGAAATCCCTCATTCTGTGATTTTAATTGGTGCGGTTCTAGATTGATAAGGATCATAAATCCTAATTTGATTAACTCTATCCATCACAATTACGAGTAAATGCATCCCGATTAAACTCGCGACTAATTTATCAAGTTAGGGCTAAGCTTACTCCTCTGAGATCAATTCATCGTCTCAATGAAACGGATGTGATTCGGTAAGCCCATTCTAGTGCGTAAAATATTATTGTTTAAGTATTTACTGATAAGTCATGTTCATTCAGAAAATACCTCTCTTATCGGAATTACGAGTAGATAGACCCATTTCTCGATATAAGACATAGTGTGGTTGTCCTTATTTTTTAACACACTCACCTTTAATTTCGATTTATGCACCACGTCGTTATTCTGCAGCGAGTCAAACGCATGCCAGATGCAATTCGTTACGTTTTTCAATAACGCAGACATTTTAATTTAGCACATAAAAAAAAATATCATCACACTAAAAATCACAGGCCTCATAAAAAAATACTGATATTTAAAAAAGTCGCGCGGTATGTCAGTTTAGCGCGCGGAAATTATTAAAAAAAAATAATGGTGCAAAAAGACGCGTTATGCCACCGCGCGTTCGGTTTCGTGACTGGTCGATGTCGAACGGCACGGAAAGAGCGATAACAAGCGTCGTTATTCGCTTAGACTAAACGCAGCGCGTTCCGGTAACTTCGTGTAACGTTCGCCTATTGGTATTCTGTACGCCACACTACCATGAAACGATCATTTCAGGAACTTATCGTAGCGTGCCGCGTTGAGATTTTCATTGGTAATAGCGAATAAGGGCCAAGTTGAAGGAAACAGCTGAACTGGAACGGAACTATAATATGGTACAGCATAAAGTTAACCTGCATTCATTTTTATAAAACTTGAATGTTAGTTCCTACAAAAATGGGCTTTACTGACTCTGACGTACAAACTATCCTCTGTAATTCAGCTGTGAAAGGACGTGGGGACCCAACACTAAAATTGCTCCCAAGAAAAATCTTTATGAGTACTTTTGATGTACAGCAAAGGTAAAAGGAGGAGGGGGTATCTTACTGTATATTTCTTTTATAAAAAAAAATCCCAGTTCGCTCTAGGGAAGACTAGGGTACGTGTGACTTTAACGACACTAAAAATTTTGGAGGCTACCATGCCACGGTAGAGGCCCCAGGATCTCCAAAGGGAACGCACCGGTGCCCTTGTCTCGTCTCGCTCTACTGGGTTGTACCACGTCTCTGTCACAATCATCGCTCCCCACACCCTTACCATGCTACCCACTCCAGACATCTGCGATTTCTCTAAAAAGTAAACACAAGCTAGAGACTAGTCTTGTTTTTTCCATCATCCACTATAGTTCAAAAACATGAACCCTTAAAAAGGCGAATTACAACTGCATTGATGTTTTCGAGATACGACGACGATACGATGCGATCGGACTAATTAAAAGTCAAAATTACAACCAGGCTCTCTACAATCTGCCTCCGCAAAATCGTTCTGTATTTCGGCCGTGATGACAACAACATCAAAAACTGTTAGACATTGGCAAAGTGAAAGGGACAAAGTTTATTGCATAATACTTATATTTCCAAAAAATACCTATTTGGTATCATGTGTCCTCAATAGCTTCTGCAAATGTGAAGATAATCTTCTGCGATCAAAGCCGGATGTGACCATTCACTAGGTGTTTGTTACACGAGATGTTGTGACCATAATTTAGGGAGTGAAAGTACCTATAAACAAAATGATCATATTTCTTTTATGGAATCCAAGCGATGATAATATTCCTGTTAAGTGAATCAAATTAGGAAACTGCTTTTTTGTCTAAACATTAGTACATAAGTAGTATTGTTGTTCGGAATTAAGTTGTTATCCAATAGCTCCATTTCTTATCCGGAATAGTCGCGGGTTTGATTCCCACACGTGATTAATTTTTATGGAGCCCACTGGTTTTTGTTTCTGTGTGAATGTTTACGGTATTACAATTCGTGCACTCATCCATGACACGGGACGAGGAAATGTTTTCTTCTTTTAAATAGAGGAAAGAAGAATTTATTTGTCACAGCCTGAGGGACA
Organism: Phalera bucephala; assembly: GCA_905147815.2. NCBI lineage: Eukaryota > Metazoa > Arthropoda > Insecta > Lepidoptera > Notodontidae > Phalera > Phalera bucephala. Next base: position 7,677,854 of record LR990621.1, on the reverse strand, counting down.
ATATCTAGCTGATACAACATTATTATATATAGGAACACAACAAACAAATCCACATAAGTATGTGTCTCACGGCTGAGCCTAATAGGTAACCAGATCAGCTTAATGCCAGGCACAAGTGCTAGGCGCTGATTTTCATCTAGACCCTCCTTTACGGATGTCAATCCAGTATTAGATAATAATAAAAAAAATATATAGCTCGTAAAATCAGGTGTTATATATTCTATTAGTGTGCATTTGTCAAGTGTTGTGAAGGGAAATGTGTGTAATAAATACTATATAAAATATCTTTAACCTCCCTTTTTTGGGATACAGTACAGGTCCTTGGTCTTCCCTTGTGCCTCGTTGATCTAGTGTGGCTAGCGATCGCGAGGTCTTCGCTCTAATCCTGGGAGTGTGTTCTCTACCGAAAAATTGTCAGTCAAACTCCGGACTGTGGAATTGCACCCGGTAAAAGCGATGTAAGGTCTATGATAACATCTTCGATAATAATATGTGAACGAAAGTTCATGAAGGTATCGTGTACTAAGGAGTAAACTCAACTGTTCCACTTAACGAGCAGTTCGGTTTTCGAGCCAAACACTCTTGCGTCCACCAAGTGCACCGCATCCGGAGAGGATGTGCACGGAGCACATCCTCTCCGGTCTCAATAGACCCAAACCCATCTACACGGGCGCCCTCTTCCTAGATGTCGCGAAGTCATTCGACAAAGTCTGGCACAACGGCTTGATCTACAAGCTCTACCAATTGGGTGTGCCGGACAGACTCGTGCTTATCTTACGAGACTTCTTGTCGAATCGCGCCTTCCGTTATCGCGTCGAAATGACGCGCTCTACTTCCCACTCCATCAGTGCTGGAGTCCCACAGGGCTCAGTTCTCTCTCCGCTCCTGTTTAGCCTTTACACGAACGACATTCCTCGTTCGAGTAAGGCGCATCTATCCCTATTCGCGGATGATACCGCTCTCTACGTCTCGCATAGGAATAAGGGTTTCATTACCAGAAACCTTCAGGCATCCGCCAATTCCCTAGGGAATGGGTTCCGGAAGTGGCGTATTGAGGTGAACCCGGACAAGAGCGCTGCGGTGTTCTTCTCCAGAGGTGCCACCCCGCGCCACTCCCTGCGCCGCCCTAGAAGTAATCTCGGCCAAGTGACCATGTTCGACCGACCCATTCCCTGGGTCAAAGAGGTCAAATATCTAGGGGTCACCCTAAACAGTACCATGTCCTTCGGCCCGCACATCAAGCGGGTCCGTCACCGAGCATCATTTGTGCTCGGTCGTCTCCATTCGTTAATCTGCAAGTGGAGTAAAATGTCCCTTAGAAATAAGGTGACACTTTACAAAACTTGCGTTCGACCCATCATGACTTATGCGTGTGTTGTGTTCGGGCATTCGGCCCCCTCTCACATCGATAAACTTCAAAACCGCTTCCTCCGTTAAGCCGTAGGAGCCCCCTGGTTCGTACGGAACGTCAACCTCCACTCCGATCTAGGTCTCGAACCTATTCGCGCCTTTATTAAAAAGGCGTCAACACGTCACTTCGCGAACGCATCTACCCATGCGAATCCGTTAATCGTAGCCACCGCCGACTACGATCTCCCCCCGACCCCTGCCGCCACCGCCGGCCGCGACATGTTCTCACCGACCCCCCCGATGCTTTGTCATCCCTTCTTTCCGCTCAGAATACGGGCGACGACGACGACGTAGTAGTAGATCCCCTCCCATAGCCGGCGGTTGACCGGTGCACTTAGTAGTGCACCCGTCCCCCTACAGCGACTGTCCCAACCGAGGGCACCTCTTCGAGGCGCCCTCGAGTATGTCGCCTCTTGCCCTTCTGGCTGGCTAGAGCGTAGTGGTTGCACGCTCGCCTTTAAGTCCGGTGAAGCTGTAAAGGCCTCGCGGCCAACAGCGTACATCATTCACACACACACACACACACACACACGCACACACACACGTCAATGTATACAGTACAACTATATCATTCCTGCTTGGAGAAAATAGACGTGACTGTGTTTTTTTTGTATTTTTTCTTGTCAGATGCAATTTAAGAGATGATATTAATAAAGTACTCCACGTCACATTAAAGTTACATTACTCACCGCATCGTCAAGAGATCGCCTCGGATGTGTACGCCATATCTGCGGCATCTGACTCACAAGGGCGCCCGACTCGTTTTAATATACCATACCAAAGATGCACTCTGTAGGTAACGGAAGATGTTTACTTGAAATTTTTATACTGGGGCCTTATTCGGTACCAACAAACGCGGCTCGTTACGATAACTTGGCGAAATGATCGTGTTATGGTACTCCAGAGGTATACTAAATAAGTAGAGCTTTAACAGAAACAGTAAGGAACACACGTACACGTCACGCATGGTCACACCTACATTCCACCAACGGGGGTGGCAGAGGCTATGCGGTGGACACTCATAAACAGAGGACATTTACTGAGTTCTTAGATTTACGCGAATATTACACATGAAATAAAACTACTTTTTCGGATTTTATCGCGGTTTATTTTGATTTTTAAGTTCCCGACGTTTCGAGGACACTCACAAACAGAGGACATTGTTCTGCGTCCATTCATGATTTGCCCCAGAACCAACAGCAATGAAAAATGCATGTATGATTTCAAGTTACCTGCAAATTATCTTCATGCATTTATTATTAAACGGACAAGCGGGGGAATCGCAATATTGCACAAAAAGTATTACATTTTGAGGTTATAATTCAGTAGCCATATGAGGTTATATTGTGTGTTGACATTTAGTAAAGATGTCGGCGACTTCGATATAAGTACTTACAATACTTTAAAATATTCGTTTTAGATTACAAATTATCCGTTAGTTACGGATATTTGCCATTATTTTAATAAAATAGATAAATAATGATGGAATGGGTCAAATGTTTGTTGGTTCTGGAGCAATTTTCGAAAATGTCCTTTTCTGCGTTAAGCTCTCGCTCAGTTATTGCGTAGTTTTTCATTAGGCCCTGTATAAACTTAGGTACCCATTAATTCTATCAACTATAACAACAATGACTCTCACTGAAAATATTATAAAAAAGGCCATCACATATCCGACGGGGCGGGACTGCGACGCGACGCCGAGGAGACGAGGGCAGTTGTAATTTACTGAACTACACAGGAGATGATACACATGTCGGCGTGGTGGTACTTGTCGCGTTCCGTTGAGCTATATGTCATAGTATATGTATGCATGTATAGTACCCATTACAAGTACACCACGAAGCGTCTCATTTTTTATTTAAATGTTATATTAACGTGGGCTACTCAAAAAAGAATCTGTTGGAACTCTGCATGACATCTGGTGTGATGATAAAGACAGGTAAAGCTGTAAAGGCCCCGTGGCCAGCAGCGTAGATCATTCACACACACAAAAAGATAAAGACAGATAAATTCACATACACACACACGACGGACGATTTAGCGCAGTAATTAAGAGCTTAAGCCGCTCCGCCCACTGTGCCTAATAGTCGCGAGTTCGATTCCCGCACGGGACAAATCTTTGTTTGATCCACAATTATTTGTTCCAGTCTGGGTATTTGTGAATGGGAATTTTCATGTTTCTAAACGCACCCACGACACAAGAATTAATCCTAGTGCAGGGATACGTTTCTTTTTTTTTAAAAAGCCCAGACCTAAACAAATATTTGCGGGTCACATAAAGATTTGTCTCGTGCGGAAATCGAACCTGCGATTACTCGATCCAGTAGGTTTAAACTCTTAACCAGTCGAGCAAGCCCTCTGTCATTGGTTATGTGCCAAAACTTTTAAGAGGGAATCTAACCCTAATCCCTAAAATAGTATATTATATATGAATATGAAAAGGTCGTGAATTCAATGTACGAAGTAAAATTTAATTTTACGTATTCAATTTTCCAAAATACTCGTAATACTTAAAAAACTCCATCTTGAATATATATTGCAAATGTTCTATTCAATGGTAAATTGGATTTGCATTAAAAATATACACGAAAATAGCTTAAGATATGCTCTATAATTTGTATGGATGACTTTTTTATTTAAATTTAATTTATTAAATTGCGGATGTCATTAATGTGTAACTATATTAAGTTAAGAGACGGACTTTTCATCTAGTTTAGAGGTTCATTGAAATTGTTACTTCGTTGCTAAGTTCTTATTGACGTTAGTAATTGAACGTGAAGCGGTTTCCACTCCAAACTGGAGAGTAGTTGTTGCATGGTTTCCCTTTTACCCAGTGAAGCTGTAAACGCTCCTCAGTCAACAGCGTAGATCAATTACACATCGCATACACACCTATTATTCCACCAAAATGATTGATCTGTTATATTAATATTTCCGGTATGTGTCGCCATAAGTTGTAAATGTCATTCCCGTACATTTTGTTTTTTTTTTAGGTAGTAAGTTAACTTGGTAACAGGAGCAGCTCTATTAGCTTGACAACATTGCATAGTCAATCACAACCATGGGGCTTATGAGATACTTTTAATAAAATATTAACTTTCGAAATGCATCGTCGATTATTTCTGTGCTTCTGCATCATTGCATCAATCGCCATTAAATTCTACAAACTACCCACTCACTCCGTATTCCAAACCCACAATCAACAGTCCGTTAAATACCAAGAATACTCTATTCACCCCGTGTGCCAAATTATAATTGCCTTCTCGGCCATTACCAAACACGTAACAGGAACCGACTCGGCCGGTCCATAAGTGTGTAGGTCAGACATGCAAATAACAGCTTCTATCGGAAGTGAGCCAAGGCTATTGCCATAAGCGGCGACTGCTCGCTGCACGCTTTCAAATAAGCGCATGTTTTCTCAACCAAAATATACTTTATTTACTTACCGTAAAATTGACAATAATACATCGAGATTGAAAGGTAAAACGTTTAGGAAGTGATTTTGCCTACTAATCTTACTGTCGTGGAGTTTGATTCAAAGATTTTTTAAAACGTGATTAATATTAAAGGAGATGGTAAATGGTATCCAATTCTCACAACAAATACGTAAGAAATAGGAATGAAAAACTTTAAAAATATAATGGTTCCGTACATCTTTCGAAGTCGGCGCAAGACTTAAAAATTCTGTAGATTATAAAGCCTGTTTTGACTAAGCTTTCAACTTGCTCTTTAGGGTATGCTCCGTTGTTTCGGGCATATAAAAAGAATGTCAGAAGAATGAATGACAAAACAAATATACAATGAAAAGGTGGAAGAATGTTGGTCCCGAACAAGACTTAGACTATCTTACCATGATCAAATAGATCGTGTCCTATCTGAAGGACAAGTCAAGAGTCTCTTTAATCGGCGAGCGTGTATGAGACGAACTATGAGAGTGGAGAAAGCCAGAGATGTATGTAAGGAAAGAACCTGTTGGAACTCTGTACTTTCTGCCTACCTCACAAGGGATCTGGCGTGATGATATAGATAGAGAGATAGATTTTAACTGGCTTTGTTCGTAGGTATGTCCGTCTTGGCAGTTAAAGCACTTCTGGGCATCAGACAGCTGAAGTGTATAGACATGTGTCGATTTTTACTGATACAATACAGTGATGAAAATCATAAACGAGAACTGTAGTCCATTCGCGTACCACTACCCCTGGTAGGTATAGGTTGGTACGATTGAATTCGGTGCTACCAATGAACATAAAAAGCATATACCCCGAATATAGAAAAATTACGTTAAAAATGAAAAAAAAACATATCTATCACATGACTTCAGAAATGGAGTTATCTATATAATCACGCCAGATACCTATTGCAGGATAGGCGGAGAGTACTTTCTTCAACAGAATCTTTTTTAAGGGTAGGGGAAGATGGGGGAATTGCAGACGCTTAAGCGGAATAAGTAATAAAACTCATACTATTAATAATAATCAGTCTGTCTTTATTAATTATTAAACTTTAGTTATATACCTATTAAATCAACATTAATTATTATATGAGATCAATCAACATTTATTAAATTTTAACTAAAAAAACATATATGTCCGTAATTACCCTTAACTCTTGGGGTAAATACGGACCAGGCTGGGTTAATTGCGGACCCCATGGTATTTACGTACAAGGTCTCATTTCGTTTGCAAAATTCACAAAATCTAGCCTCTTGAAGAAGACCCAGCACTGCAATTCTCATGTGCCCAATTCTTGCATTTTAAAAACATAATTCAGTCTTCGGTGGGTGGGTTACAATACTTTTCCTGGCAATAAGTGCAAAAATATTCATTATTTTCTGTATCACATTCAAAATTGTTTAATTTTCTTACACCTTTTGGTCGTTTTTCTTTAGTGTTTTTTTGGTTTCCTATTTGTAGTTTTGGTCTTTTCTTGTTCCAGGTCCTTTTTTTTTCTTTTTGCTTTTTGCTCTAAGTTTACTTTTTCTGGTGTACTGGTGAAAATAATGGAATGTTTTTTTTTTAAATAATCGTTTTATACGAGTAGGTTGTAGAGTTGGTACTTGCACTACATCACTAAGTGTTAGTAAGGGAGATGGACTATTTTGACTTGTTATACTTTGATTTACACCAGCTTCACTAACATCACCCACCATTCCCCACCACCATGCCACCCATTCCAATAATGAGGCTACTCATTATTAGAAAGTTGAGATGTTTCCTGAGAATCTATTGGATTAGAAATATTATCATTGGCGGCATCACAGACAACTTGAGATTCATTCTGGGACTCGCTTTGGCTTGAATTATTGGTATTGGTTTGTGTCCGTTGTTCGAGAGGAGATTCTGATGCAAAAATATCATCAAAATTTTCAAAAGTGTTTTGAAATTTATCTTGATCCATTGGACAAATTCCAGCAGACTAAGTCATTCATAGCTTTGTCAGTACTTGTTGTTCTATTAAAAGCCTTTGTATAAAGGTCTACAACATCATACGTCGTAATTTTGGTGCCTGGATGGTTGACCATGAAGGATTCACATTCTCTGTTATATGCCGTTTTAGTGGGCCATGGAAAGTTAAATCTAAAGGCTGCATTCTATGGGATGTGTGAGGAGGCAAAGTTAAAACATGAATAAAATTCTTGCGACAAAACTCGTGAGCTCTCAGACTAACGTGGCTTTCGTGATTGTCCAGTATTAGCAAAATAGAACCATTTGCAGATGGTTTTGCAAATGCTTTGAAATGCTGAAGCCAATCAACGAAAACTTATTCAGTTATCCGGCCTGAGTCAGAAACACAAGCCACCATGTTACTATTAATGTCCTTCATAAGCAGTGAATTCATTCGCTTTCTTTTAAATATGTAAATTGGGGGAATGTATGTGCCTCCAGCATTAAAACAATTTATAACTGTAGTCAAGGAACCACGTTCTGCGCTGGTACATTTACCTACTTGTTTTAATCCTTTCGGTGCGAGAATCCTGGAGAGAGTACTAATCCCCGTTTCATTGTAGATTGAATTCGACTTAAATTGGTATTTAATCATAAGTTTTTGTAAATTTTCAAGAAATATATCTGTATCTTCTTGATTAAAAGCTGTGATTCTATTTAATGAAGTAGCTTCTGGTCTTCGAAGTGATATATTGGGGTGTATAGCCATAAAATTATAATACCAATCCATACCTGCCATTTTAGTATCTTTATTGAAATCATTTTTTATGTTTTTAGCTGTGGCAAAATCAAATGCTATTTTTCTTAGGGTAGGACTTGATATCCCAAAGGCTTTGGAAGATTTTAAAAAGAATTCGACCTGTTCGTTTTCTTGAGATTCATTAAAAACTGACTTCTGACCTCTTTTTGGCATGGTACTAATACAGACTTTTTTCACTTGATTAAAAAGGGTCGCTCTGGGAATGGCATACTTCTCTTCCGCCTGTCGAAAAGTAGTATTTTTTCTTTTAATTTCTTGCACAGCTCTTTGTAAAGTTTCAATGGTGGTGGCTGGTTCTTTTTTCCTAATATATTTTAGAGGCATCTGGAATAATGAAATATTGCTATAGGTTTTGATAAATAATGGGCTAATTACGGACGTCCGTATTTACCCCAGGTACTTTGTCCGCAATTAACCCAAACGAATTAGAAAAAATACGACAAAATTTTTAGGTTAACAAAATTTATCAAGGCAAACGGTTGTGCTATTTACTCGTCATTAACATCGCAATCGACAGAAAATATGACTTTTTTACTGACACTTATTCTTTATGAATAACACTCAAAATAGTAAATACCAAAAATTAGATCAAAATTACCAAAAATGTTAAATTTCAATTACCTTGAAACGTGTGCGCGCGGTCTACCGGGAATGTTTGGTGAGCACTAAAGATAGCGAAAGGTAACGCGTGATCGTGGCAGCAGAACGCGGGGGGCAGGGATCGAGTAGATACATGCTAGTCCTTAATTCCCCCATCGTTCCGTCATAACAGTAAATAAGTATTTTCGACCTATACAAGTTAATTAAATAGAATACGTAAATAATTTCCAATAATTTTTATGCTACAATATATCTTATTTCGATGAAAACGAGCAACTGAAATATGGACCCTGGTAACACTATTTTACCTGCCTATAATGGCGGCAGCCTGTCATTATAAGATAATTAAAAGCACTTTCTCAGGATTTACACGCTCACGGAATTTTGCTATCCTTAACACCATTTCTATTTACCTCCTCTCAAAGCCTTGAACATGATTACGCCGTTAAAATAATTATTATTCAGGAAATAAAAAAACTATAGACTATAGAAAACAACTAGCAGTCTACACTGACAAACAATACTACTAAACAGACCTAACGCCGAAATATAGTGGTACGAGCATGGGGTACGTTGAACGGACTACAGAAGATTCGAAACAGTTGTACAGAAAAAAATGCCTCATTTGTATCTGAATCTCGATCTCGAACATTCACCAGTCAGTATACAAAGGCGCTTATCCTTCAGAACAAACAAAATGCTTCATAGTTCATTCCAATCTGCATCTTACATTCACTACACTTACTGTCTCACAGAAAGAACGAATCTATGCGATTTCGGTCGGTGGGCCGACTCTGCTTGAATTTAGTTGATTTAAGTATTCCAAATCAGGCATACTGGGATTCGAATCGTTTCCAAGTCTAGAAGTTTGGCATACGTATGTAACATCTCAATACACAATGGTTAAACCCCGTTGTGTTTGGGCTCGTAGGATTTGTCTAGATAGTTACACTATAAACCTAGGTAGGGGCAGACGGTTGAACTCTACCAATAAACAAGACATCTCCGTCGTATAAAATAAAAGCTTGTTATAATTATTTTTTTTAGTTATGAGTCCATTATTTTCGCAGTTGTTTCTTTTTTATAAATTTTGTTTACCTACTCCTTTAATCGCGTTTTACGACATCCACAGGACGTAGTAGTGTTATTCTATATCTACTGGCGTCCCGGCAACCCACAAAGATATCATGATTTAAACTTTTACGGAGCAAGTTTCTACTGAAATAATATCATTATTCTACTTACACGACACTTATGCAGATACGGGCTACCACAAAGGGGAAGAAACACACAAAACACATAAAATAAAGACACCAATATCTTTGGTAAGAGTTTATTAATCAATTATCACCTACTTACAAGTTAAAATTAAGTTTACAAAACTGACAATGTACCATATTATACTTACTGACACCTTGCGGTGGTTAACAATCATACCAGTTACACTGTGGGGCAAGCACGAAGGATCTGCCTCAATTTTTTTCAAGAAATCATTGTTACATTCACCTCTATGTAACTTGTAATAATATAGGGTGTAAGAAATAGGTGCAGAAACCAGATACAGATAATAAAGAATACACTGGGGCAGGCAGAGAATCCAGTTTGCCACATACTACGATTCCGACACACCTCTCCGCTTCATCTACGTTCATACATCTCATCATTCATTTCCGTCGATTAAGCTACGCTGTGCGGCGTAACCCGAACGATGTATTACCTTATATCGTGCTTCGCGTGCCTAACACCGATACGCAGAGACTCGATGGCTGCCTCCGACAATGTGGTCAACGTCGTCGTTCATCATTAATTTGGCCGTGGTAGGTTCTCCTTGGTCTATCGAATACCCTTCATAAGATCCAATATATCCAGGAACATACTGATCGGAATTTCGCTAAGCAGTTTTATATAATATAATGGTAATTACCACTAAAATGTACGAAATTGATGACTTTTCTTTTTCGCTAAATATCGCCATAATAAAACATGTCTTGATAATTACTTATTATCTGTTAAAGCTTTGCGCACCTGACCCGTACACCCTGTTTAAACGAGTATAAATGACGCCGAGTGTTATACTCGGATATGTCATAAATTTTGTATGACAAGTTTAATACTCGGAATAAATAATACTCTTCATAAATAACACAGGCAGAGTGCATCTTTTCATCTCGATATTGGTACGTTACGTAAATAAGTTCGTGCTTGCTACATTGGTGCTAGCAGAGTACCAATCAGGGTTGCCAGAGAAAGGATATGAACCTACGGTCCGATAAAATATCAAACAACCCGAAAAGCTTCAACAATGATTGCAACGTTAAATAACAAGTTTTATACCTTTAAAGGTGATAAAGTCCACTACAATAACTTCATTTGTCCTCCGTCTTGTTCTAACGCGCCTCACATGCCATGCGCCTGAGCAAGACGGAGAAAATCGTTTAATGGTGTTAAACGGTACTGTCACAGAATAGAAATAACCTTAAAGTACTCTAAGCCTGGTATAACATCGACGTTTCAGTATGATACTTGGCAACCCTAATAAGTTAATAATCGTGATTAATCTGTCGGCTTACAATCGCCAGAAAGTTAAAAAAGTTACTCTATTCACTAACACTATAAAGCTGAAAGTAGCTGCTGATCGAATAAATAACAAATTTAATATCCTAAAGTTTCAAAAAATTGTCCAAAACAAACATTATAGACGAATTCTAAGTACAATCCCATCTACCAAACCGTTTCCTCTCTCGCTCCATGTAAAACAAATAGAAAAACAATAATTTATTTACAATTGGAAACATTTGGAATGTAAAAATCATTAAATTTAAAAAAAGTACTAAATACATAGTTAATTCTACTGTCACGAAAATGGCAAGCAAAAGCGGTTATCTACATTTTTTTGTAATTTATTTTATTGCTTTATCAATAATTTATAGAATTAACAATACATTTTTGAAAAAAGCGTGTCCATACGAAAATGATAATAGTATTGTAATTTTAGAAAGAAACTTTGTAAATGTAGATAATTTATACTATAAATAATAAGTAACAAAAACAAGGATAACTTAAGCCCGCTTTAAATCAAATGTCTGAAGAATTAAACCTTACATATGATACTTGACTATTTTTTCATAATTGTCTATAATATTTTTCACATAAGATGGGTGACATGAAGTGACAGTTCTAAGTTCCAAACGAAATTAATATTTCATTCAATGGTATTAAGGCATAAAACCATAAGTATAGAAACGGGTCATGCCTCTTATTGCCATTGAATAAAGTATAATTTTCTTTGACAATTACAACTGTACACATATTACATGAAAAATACTACAGATTAAACAGCCCGGTTTACGTACACGCTTTACTTTATTTAAATAAAAATTCAGGCAATACTCTTAAACATAACCAAATATAAATTAAAATAAATAGAGCAGGTATAAGTATAATAAAATAGTGTTTTTAAAAGTCGTTCTTAGGGACCATTTACACGAGACTATTCGTTGAGACAACCCACCCAGCCAATCTTTTATTGACCTCCTGTGAAGGGATATTCTAGAGTAGTTGATTGACCTCGAGCCATCCATAAAGTCAATCCATCGAATTATAATAGTTTAAACTTTTTCAGTTATAGCCTAGTGGTTAGACCGTTGGACTGCAAAGTCAGAGGTCTTGGATTCAAACCCAGGCACGCACCTGTCTTTTCGAAAACATGCGCGTATTAAAAAAAATTAACTATCACTTGCTTTAACGTTGAAGGAAAACATCGTGAGGAAACCTGCATGCCTAAGAGTTTCTCGAAGGTGTGTGAAGTTCGCCAACCCGCACTGGGCCAGCGTGGTGGACTATGGCCTAAACCCTCTCAGTTTGAGAGAAGGCCCGTGCCCAACCGTGGAACGGTTTCTTAACAGGGCTAATATTATTATTTATATTATAAACTTTTTCAATGTTACTGGATTGTCTTGTAGTATGCCCTTGGTTGAACGTGAGTTCCTAGTCACAATGATAATCTAATAGGCATTTGTCGAACGTAGGTGTTATTTTTTTGTAATTTACGGTGTTATTATGATTATTCACATAGGTAATATAAGACTTCATTGACTCAGTATACATATCTTAAATATCCATGGTGTATATCACCATTTTTTTTTATTGTTCCTGCATCCAGAATCTTTCTTTGCATTAAAATATAGGATTTTATTGGTGCCCGAATAGAAATTTATACTAACAGAATAAACTGAACTTATTTTTGACCTACGTGTTATCTATTAGTACAAAAAAGCGTTTTCATAAGATTGATATACACCCAGCTGCATAGCGTTCTTTAAATTAAAAAAAAATGCCAATAATAGCTAATCTATCTTCAAATAATATATCATAATATAGATAGGATTAATCCCATTTTTAAATTTAAACAACGTCTCTTCTATTGGACGTTAGGGTTTCGGCTTAATGGATTGTCTCAACAATTCGTGTAAATGGTCCATTAAACAGACATCATGTATTTACCATTTTTCTCCATACCACGCAATTCAAAGAAATATATTATACAAAAAATAAATGTTACGATAATTTTGTTTTTATAACAATGCATTAAAGAAAATCTTTAGTGTCATAACTTACACATAAAATATAGAAAAGAACAGAAATTAATCATTCTTGTAAAATTAATGAAAATATAATAGTAAAGTTTTGTCAAGACATTCTTATTTCATCTACATGAGAAGTTAGATATTATAATCTTATTTAATTTAATGACATAATTTGTTCGACCAATTTGTTGCATTCTACAAGTATTTTGGTTGAGGATTTCAATAGGGGTAAATTGTAACTAAAATGATTATTTAGGTTACTACGGCGAATGCATTTTACCCTCATGGGGTAAAAGTAAATAAAATTGCGTTCTCATTGTATATTCGTAATTATAACTGCAGCTAAAAAAAATTAACCCTAATAGAGTGAAGTGTAAAGAGTAGTGCTAACTTATAGCGTTTTACTGGGGCAACTGTATTTTACCCTAAAGGAGTAAAATGTAACTAAAAGATGCGTCTATTATAGAGACTTGTTTAGGCTTTTGAATTGCAAAATTGGCCGATCAACTACAAACATTTGACACAAAGTTAGTTATGATTCGCATTTATGTGGAATACTAGGGTTCTGACTAGGATTCGTCACAGAAACGTGTCTTACACTAAGAGTACATTGAACGACTATTAACTTTATTACTATTTTGTGCCGTCCCACCTTTGCCTTTTAAACTAAACTGGTTTTGATAAAACTGTAAGGCGAATTATAAAAACTCAAAGAATTTGGTTCCATTGTTTTGTGTCCACTGGCGGTTACACTTTTATATAAGTAAGAATTCTGTCGTCCACGAAGTCTTAATGGCTACACCAGACAAGAGGACGAGTCTGTAAAAGCGACGGTCTAGTCGAAAGTGAACAAAAGTATGCGATAAGTAAGAGTCAATAAGAACATGTCGTGGGCGACAGTGAAACGGGGTAACGAGGGATCTCAGCACGAACAGATTGACGTTAGCGCAACGCTGTCGAATTGATATGCCATCCTTTTCATTCTACAAATTTATTGAAAGATGAATGTGTAACGGCATGTTACCACGACTATGTTACTATAACGTCAAATAGTTTGTGCTTAGCCCTTTGTTACGTAAACGGCGGCCACGACAAGCAGGTTTGTGTGACTCGACGTGTTTGATCATGGAGTTTTGAGGATATCGTCGTTTTGGTACGTGGGTATTTTCATAAAAACCCGAAAAAGCAACCTATTAACTATATAGGTATACAAAAAAAAAAAGACCAACCTTTTTTCGATAATTACACATTCATGAAAGAATTGCACGGATTTGAGTAGTAAATATATGAAGACGTATGCACGTACCTGTCGATAGTGACCGGTTGGTACTGATTGGCCGGTCAGTGGACACAAAACAGAATTATCGGAATTCATTTTCATTTAACTGATATATACTAGTATAAAAAAGAAAATTGTGCATTAAAAGTAGAATTGAAAATGAAATCTTCGACGTAAATTGATTTGACTTAACTTTAAAAGATTTATTCACAAATGTGGTGGAAAAACTAAATAAATGTTTAATACACTTACGCAATTAAATCTTTATATATTCTTTATGTGGATTTATTTTTAGGAAATGGCATGGCAAGTTAAAAGAAGCAAATTTGGAATTTGTCATTTTTCATTCCCTTTTGTTCGGTCACAATACATTAAAAGTAAAAATGAATTTGTTAATCATTTTAACACTAACGAAGTATATAAATTGAGCAATCATAATAATTAATTAAAGTGGGATCATTTTATTGCCCACACTGTAAGTCTACTTTGAAATTTCATAAACGTAATGGCCGGTACGAGTTTGGAATCGGTACGAGTCGTAACTCGTGGCCAAGTACGAGCTTGTACATCTATAATTGATTGGAGAAAAACTGACACCAAGGTATGGAACCAATTGCGTAAAGGAATGTCTACCGCCTTCACTTTGGGATTCTTTTTTTTCTTTCACCAAAGAGCATAATAAATCAATTAGCGCGTAAGTGGAGTCAGGTGCTCGCGCCTCAAACCGGCTATTGTATTCGTTTAAGTAATGGACGAAATAATTGAAGACTGACGATTATTAAGAGGAAACATGTTAAGGACAAGTCTTAAAAGTTTTGGGAAAATACTTGACAAATGAAATCTGCTTAATAAAAAATATGGCATCTTTTCAAACTTAAATCAAAATCCATTTTAATTAGGTGGGTTTACTTTTTTTAAACCGAAGGAAAGAATAAGTTAAATAATTTTTTTTTTGCTTACAAATAGCTGGAGTAATATGCCACTAATATTTAGATAGATATGATTCGTAGGATTATAATAGAGGGGAGTTTTACCCCCAAAACTATAGATAGGTCGGAGTAAATAGGGTAAATCGTCAGTCTCGGAATATCAGTCCATTTTACCAAAGTAGACCCTGTATAGTGATTATTCCTTATGGTTCCCTGTGCGGCTTCCATCATAATAAATAATGAAGATTTATCTTTTGACAAATAGTATTGTATATGACACATATTAATATATAAATTGTATATTTTATTTGATATATTGAACAACTGCAAATGGGAACCATAGGATTTTTGTTTGTAAAATGAAAAGAATAATACCCACACAAATAAAGAGGTGAATACAAATTTAATTATAAATGAATTAATTAAATCCAGATCTATTAACCCCGGATAAAATAATTTTCCAAATATTACCATAATTTCGGTATACATTTTGTAATAAAATAACATACGTATTATTACTGAGATTACAATTGGGAGTAATTTGTATCTAACTAATGAACACAACATTATAATTAAGTAAGCTAATATTAATATTAAAAAACTGACAATATCTAAAAAGTATAGTACATAAATTTTATTATTTAAACATTTTAACACCAAATATGTAAATACACCGATAAATGGTAACACTTGATGTATCTTACCAAAGTGGGGTGACGTTGAACAAATTGGGAAAAGGCAACAAAATTCGTTCGGAACACAACCGGAGTGACGTAAAATAGTTGATATTAAATCACGTATATTGAACGTAGGACGGTAAACTGAACAGCTGTGGGAAAGAAGGTGGTATGAGAGAGATGTGGTCTCACCGGGGTGTGGGCGTGGGCGGGGCGGCGGGTGTGGTGGCGAGGGGCGCGGCTATGCGGCGCGCGGCGTGTGCGCAGCCGCCACGGGTCACCGCGCGCCGCCGCGGCCGCGCCTGCCTGGCTTGCCGCGCCGGTTGAAGCCTCTGCGCACATGCACAACTTCAGATTAAAGGTCTAGACTAATGGAGCGTTAAAGCAGCAGCTGTGTGTGCGTGACGCCAGTTTTCCACTTTTTAAAAATTGTTTTCAAAAGCTGTCAATGGCTGCGTGCGCGGGCGTGTGCGTATTACAATTTATCTACCTATATGGCTACATACATTTTTGTATAATTTCCGCGCATTCGATGTTCAACTAAGCTTAGAACATAGCTCAAATGTCAAAATGTATGCGCATCTTCTTTTTAGAGTCCGCAACTATACTTTTTTTTTTTCTCTTTTTATTAAGGACTGGTAACTGTATTGACCCCTATTTAACCTGAGGAAACGGCTGGATTGCTTGACGGCATACCTTTGTTGCCTTGCCACGGCCGTATCCAGAGTAGGCGCTACTTTGTAGCACTACCCAGGGACCATGTGTAAGTACAGAACGAATCGAGAGTAAAGCTACAAACGTAAACAGCTTCGGCCCCCAATATCTCAAATTTCATTTGCATTAATCGGGTCATTAATATCCCCTAAAACCTAGAAAATTATTCTGCCAGCCATACTAAAAGGTTGCCTATAATTCGAAAACCTACAGCAACAACAGGGAGATTATGTGGTAATCAGATGACTAATTACCTACAAGTTTACATGTTGTTTAATAAATAATTCGAGTAAAATAAATATCTGCAATTTTGAATAAGAAAGGAACTTTAACAATAGGTACAATGGTACATATAACGAACAAGATTTTCTAATAGTAGATTGAGTCTGTAGCCCTATCTTGTCCAGCAGTATGAAACAATCAATAAAATCGTTCGCTTTGCAGAATGGGTAGGCTTAGCCTACCCATTGCCCACTTGCACGACCCAGGGTTAGCGAGACTAACGCAGTTATTGACTAAATCGAGGTTATAACTTTAAACTTAGAGTCAAGAGTCTCCGTAACCGGCGAGCGTGTATGAGACGAACTATGAGAGTGGAGGAAGACAGAGAGGTATGGAAGGAAAGAACCTGTTGGAACTTTGTACTCTAAGCCTACCCCGCAAAGGATCTGGCGTGATGGCATAGATAGATACATAACGTTAAATTGCCTTCAACTTCACGTTATAACCTCGAGTTAGTCAATAGGGAGCGCTAACCCTGATTCATGCAAGTAGGCCTAAGTCAGCAATGTGCCTTGGCTCTAGTAGATGAGATTTCTTATATCCACCAATATAGTCATGGCGTCAGATCCCAGCGGAGGCAGAGAGATGCCATATATTTTGGATACACCTTACGAACTTTTAATTACTTGATTTCCTACTATACCGGCCGTACCGTAGGTACTGCGATAATTGCTTCCACAAAGCATGCACACACCGTAATGTTTACATAGATGTAACTTAAAATTAGACCAATTATAGATAATATATGTATTATAGATAATAGATAATATATAAGATAATAATGTACTGAGCTATAGCCAAGTCAATGCCTTAAACAGACTAAAACATTGAAAAATGTTGCCATTAAAACATTCAGATTTCACTCAATGTCAAAAATGATTACCTGTATGGTCCGCGGTAGACGGGACGAGAATGCGGCGAACCCGGGGACGAGTTGTCGTTGGAGCAATTTCCGTTGGGGCGACCATTGGCCATTGCCTCAGTCTTAGCCACGTCTTGGGACGCACTTGGTGATACGCTGCTAGCCTCCTGTAGCAGAAAGGTATTCTTATAAATGAACCTAAAGTAACTTTTTTTTAAATTTGACCCTAATTTAAGAACTCAATTATCATTAAAGTTACTTGGTAGAGAACGAAAGTTAAGTTCACTTTGGAAAAATTACATACGTTTGTATTAATGTACTACTATGTTACTTTTAGGGGTTCGTACCTAAAACGAAACCCTTATAGGATCACTTCGTTGTCTGTCTGTCCGACGGTTATCACCTTTTTTAGGGTTGTTTTTTTCTCAGGAACGGCTAGAGGTATTAAGTTGAAATTAATACCAAATACGAAGGTCTACGGTCTCCTACTAGTGTAAAAAAATGAAGTTAGAGTGAAGAAGATAGTGTGATTGAATAAAGGTTCTAAGTAAACCCAAACAAAAGATATGGCCATTTAAAGTCACCCATTAGAAATTATATAGCACTTTCTGTTGACCTAGAGTCGTGGAATTTGGCAAGAAGCAAGGTTTTAAAGTAAAAGTAAAGAAAGAAATCCAATATCTGTCAATTTATAACTATAACATATAAAAAACATAATATTTTCCCTCAAATCTGATAAAAAATTAAAATAGCGCTGTCTAGTAACTACTTTACACACTACAACAATACTTCTTTCTCTATGTGCTGTCAGTGACATTTTGTGGAACTATTTTGATTTGAAGTGAATAAATAATTATTCACACACAGAATACGTAGGACGTAAATTGGATCAGATTGTCGATTTATTTTTATATAGTTTGAATGAAAATTAAATGTTATTAATTTAATTACGGCAAAATTTTATAATGAAGAGCACTTTTTAAAAAGGTATTTTTATGGACTGCCTCGTTAAACAAGTAGGTACCGTATAATGCGTTTAGAGATCGCGGAGGATCTCGTACAAATTGTAGGGCGAACAAAATGAACATTTTGTATAAAAAAAAATCCCAGTATCAGTCCGGAGTCCGAAGTTGTGCCCGGTATAATAGCAATAGCCTCGCCCTTATTACATTGGCACCTTACATTCTCAGCAATAAGTTGGTGTGCGCACATAGTACACCTCTTAGCCACTCCCGCTTGGGGAATGTAGGCGTCCCGGTGTGTGTGAATTTTTTATACGGGAATAATTGATTATCAACGTTGTTCATATAAATTGTATAATATATAAGAATAAACATCGTCACACCTGTATTCCTCAAGGTCGGATGTTAGGTCTCATGCAATAGGGGGCAAGCCTAATGCCATTATATCGGGCACAATGCCAGTTGACACTGGAAATATTTCTATCGAAAAATTACATTTGTTCTGACCTGGGATTCGAACTCAGGACCTCGACGATCGCAACGCGCATTATTCGCAAATAGACTAACGAGGTATAGGTAACATTTTAGAAGCTTTTGTGTTCGTATGTCTAGCTGTCTTTCTGGTTCAAATCTTGTAATCCATTTTCAAGCACTTCGGGTATTTTATTTATTACTTTTATTTTAAATTATTAAAATATCCAATAGCGTTTGACAATATAAAGCACTTATCCGACTGAGCTGAAATTTAGCATACGTATGTAAGTTCGGTGACAATGCAATAACATAGTACATACCATGGACCCAGCTCCAGAACAGTCTTTTGATGGGGTCAAAAGGTGGCCATGGGAACATGTCAACTACACAAAATAACCACCTCGTGTTTAGGCTTGTTAGATTGGTATTGACAAGCACTATACAAACAGATGATGTTTAGGGTCTGATGATGAAATGGCAACGGAACTACCCAAATACTAAACATACCCCCGCCGGTTTTGAGCTCGTCGGATTTGTCTTCACGAGTTCTGTAGACCCTAATGGTGTCCAAGATCTAATGATGGAACCGAAGAGTGGCCAACGGAACTACCCAACTACTCAACATAATCCCACCCTGTTTGGGTTCGTTAGATTTATCTTGACGAGTTCTGTAGACCTGGATGATGTCAAGGGTCTCCAGACCCTTGACATCATCCAGGATAATGGAGCTGGAGGGTAGCCGATAGAACTTCTCAATTACTGAACATAATCCTTATAAATCCAGACGCTGTCCAGGGTCTGATGATGGAGCCGGGAGGTGGCCAACGGAACTACCCAACTACATAACATAGCCCCGCCGTGTTTGGGCTCGTTGACGAGTCCTATAGACTGATGATATTCAGGATCTATGATAGAACCGGTGGGTGGCCAAAGAACCTACCCAACATAAACCCGCCGTGTTTGGGCTCATTGGATTTGTCTTGACGAGTACTCTAGCCCCGACGAAACTACAATTTGGCGCTGAAACTGGCCGAAACTGAACCCGGTACGAAACCCTCAGAGCGCGAGTCCTACTTGCACTTGTCCAGTTATTTTTTACAACATCAAATATAGAGTTTGGCTATACTTAATTTGGAGTACCAAAAAAATAGTTGTTAAAAATAAAAAAACCTACATTTAATGACGTACACATATCTTAAATACAGATTTAAATATCGGTATATATTTTACCATACTTATTTTTTAAAAACTTGTTTAAGTTATAAAGGTAATAACAAAAAAGGGTAAAGTTAATTTTAAGCAAAGTGTAAACCTCGGTATAGCTAAAACACATTTATTTATTATCATCAATAACTTTAAATACAAAAGGTGTAATTTTAGTCGTAACAGTAATCATTTATTTATTTGGTCATAGTAAGATAGTGTAATTCTTCTCCGGCACCTACATCCTTTCACTTTCGCATTGTATATTTGTTTTGTCATTCTTTCTTCCGACATTCTTTCTATATGCGCGAACCACCAGTGCATACTTTCTTATCTTTACACCTAAACTATCTTTCATACCTACACGCTTTCTTACTAAGTTGTTGCGAATATGGTCGGTCAGCTTAATCCGCACATTTTCCGCAGTGCTCGCGTTTTTCGCATTTATTAATAATTTTAAAATTGATGAAATGTAGGCGCTCGTAGCGCTGTGCGACCGCGGTGTTCTTACTAATTACCAAGGTTAAGCAGCGTTCCACTCGGTCGGCCCGAGATGGGTGCCCGTTTGTGGCATTTTCATATTCGAGCGACTCCGTGCTGCGGAAGGCACGTTAAGCCGTTGGTCCCGGCTACCACTTAGTGTGGTAGTCGTTAAGCCGAGTTCAAAGCCTTAAAGGCGGCTTGATAAGTTCCAACAGCAGGTGGCCACAAAACCTGTCTCCACCAATCCGCACTGGGTCCGCGTGGTGGAGTATCCTAATCTCTCTCACCTCGATTTGTGAGAGAAGGCCTTTGTCCAGCAGTGGGCAGTATAGGCTGATATTATTTAGAAATTAACTCAGATGGCAGTAGTAACATAGCCACTCATTTAGAGAGTTGTATTTTATTTAAGCACGCAAGCATTAACATTTACGATAACTTAGGTACAGTAGGAGCATAAAGCAGAGTATACACTATGAGCGAGCCATAAAAGTGTTTTCACCAAGAAATAGTTAAGCGGTAAGAGCTGCGAGTAAAAGTAGTTAAAAACGGACTCGCTCCGCTCTATCACTTTAGCAATGGAAGGTAAATGATTAAAATAATCAAAACTCTTTTTTAGTGGAAGGCGAAACCTATTTTAACTAAATTGTATTCCGTTCCGCTCTACTATTTACCCTTTTGCAGTGAAAGCTCAGCTTAAGAGTTTAGCAACTCACATTATCATTGTCTGCTGGAGAAGTGATGGTGAGAGGTGGGGGGCCAGTATCGCCCACGCCCACAACTCCTCCCTTAGCCACCTGCTGGGCGAGGAGAGTCGACATCTTTAGTTGCAACGCCTGTAACAAAGTATCATAAGGTGAGATTTTATTCTTAATATTTTGAGAAAAATATGTTAAAATTCAGATTATCTGAAGATTCCTTCTTTTTAAAGGTGGGTACATAACATCTATCTATATCATCAGTATTCTTTCCATAAAGTTCTCTCTCGCTTCCACCACTCATGGTAATAATATTAGCCCTGATAAACTGTCCCACTGTTGGGCACGGGCCTTCTCTCAAACATTTTTTTCTCTTTTTTTTAAAATATAGCCCCTCACTAGGATATATTCCTGTGTCGTGGGTGCGTTTACAAACATGAAAATTCACAAACACAAATACCCAGACCGGAACAAATAATTGTGGATCACACAACGATTTGTCCCGTGCGGGAATCGAACCCGCGACTATTAGACACAGTGGGCGGAGCAAAAACTGAGAGGGTTTAGGCCATAGTCCACCACGCTGGGCCAGTGCGGGTTGGCAAACTTCACACACCTTCGAGAAACTCTTAGGCATGCAGATTTCCTCACGATGTTTTCCTTCACCGTTGAAGCAAGTGATGATTACTATATATTAATCATGTACGTTATGATAATATATGCAGTCTTATATCAGCATTTGGTGGTTTCACTTGTCTCCCAATAGGCCGCACACTACAAATGATTTTTAAATAAATAAATGCCCACAGTTAAGGTTTTAAGTTCTCAACCCGCATCTTACCTTCAGTTCTGCTGTCAGACAGAATGGTGGGGCCGAGACAGAGTCCACTGGCGGTGGAGCTTTTTTAAGAGTTTCCACATCGCATGTTACTGGGCAACGGCACACTGGGCAGGTTTGCTGGAAACAATTTAGTATGAAAGGAAAAGAAAAACTGAAATTAATGAATGCATTATCTGTCGATCTCTTTCATCATGCCAGATCCCTTACTGGGTAGGCAGAGAGTATAGAGTGCCAACAGGGTCTTTCCTTACACACCTCTCAGTCTTCCTCCACTCTCATATTTCGTCTCATACACGCTCGCCGGTTATGGAGACTCTTAGATTGCCCTTCGGATTAGACATATTTGGTCATGGTAAGATAGTCGAGGTCTTCCTCGGTACCTACATCCTTCCACTTTCGCATTGTATAACTGTTTTGTTATCTATACACGGAATGTATTATAAAGAACAAAAACAGCTTACGAGATGATAACAGTGTTTGTTGTTCACAGGATAATAGTGTTGCGTTTTAATTGCAACAAATTTATGTAATTACTCTATAACATTGAGAGTCAACATGGTCGGCTAAAGCTCCATATACCTATGTAGTGAACACAGCACACCTCTGCCTGTACATCTTTGAGGAGTATAAGTGTGACTGCGTTTATAATTAGTTGGTATTTGTTTTATTTTCTCTTTATTATAGTATTTTTCATGAAGGAAGTGTACTGTGACAAGTGTAAGTGTAAACGAAAATTATACTTCATTGAATAGCAATAAGAGGCATGGCCTGTTTCTATACTTATGGTGTTATGCCTTAATACCATTGAATTAAATATTAATTTCGATTGGCACTTAGAACGGTCCCAACCCATCTTATGTGAAAAATATTATAGTAAATTTTAGATTGGCATAAATGTTGGATAGTTTTTTTTTTTAAAAACGTAGCCCCACACTAGGATTTATTCCTGTATCGTGGGTGCGTTTACAAACATGAAAATTCACATACACATATACCCAGACCGGAACAAATGATTGGATGGAATAAATAAAATATTAAAAAGAAATGATCATAATGGTAGTACATAACTGATTTTATACTTTTTATGGTCATTTTTATTTTTTGTTAGATACATTTTCCTGCCTATTGATATATACAATAATAATGTATAAATAAAAAGGATATATACGCATATTTTAAATTAATAAAAATACAGCTTGTATCAAAATAGTATGTAACTGTTATAGTATACTCATATCCTAAATAATACTGGCCAAGTATTGGCCATTTCCTACCTTTTATTTGATACCTATATTTTTAAAAGAATGTTGAAACCTGTTCCTATGGCTTAAAATGAGAAAGTGTTGTTTGTTGTATATATTAATATGACTAAGCATTTTTCCATATAAACAATGTGTAAGATACATCTTATACTTCCAATTGTCACATAGTGAACAATTTTTTTTTCAATTTATTTGCATTACTGGTACACTTTAATTAACCCCTTTTATCTGATCGGCAATAATAGATAAATATTGGTGCAAATAGATATAAACATGTATCAGCATTTCAACATCATTTTAAATAGCATTTTATATGTTATATACTTATATCATTTGACACTACTTCAACATTAAACCAAAAACAAGCATGTAATGATTCATGTATATTTACATCAATTTACACAAAAACATTAAAAAAATATCGAATTAAACAATAGAAGTGTACATTGTAGTTAATATTAAGAAAACTACTTAAAATATTTCTTGAGTAAAATAATCTTTAAGTGTCTACCAATAACCGTAATAAATATTCAAATAAGTGCAATAGCAAAAGGGAAAGGAATTTTTAAAACTTTCAAATCAATTTTCTCAAAACTTGGATTTTTGACTTGTATCACTTTCTACTGAAGATACAGAATTATTTGTTTATCCTGCAATATTATAAATGATCTGATAAAGATCATTGTGTTATTAATGGACTACTAGAGAACAAGCGAGTTAGCAGGGATGTGTGTTTTCAAACATATTTAAATTTTTCATTTCTTGGAATGTGTAAACAAAACTTTAGTGCACATGCCTGTTTTTTTCCTCTTGTGGTGTGTGTGTGTGTATGTGTGTGTGTATTTGTGTGTGTGTGTATGTGTGTGTGTGTGTGTGAATGATCTACACTGTTGGCCGCGAAGCCTTAACACCTTCATCAGACAATAGGGCGACCGTGCAACCACTACGCTCGAGCCAGAAGGGCATGGGGGCAACTAGTTCAAGGGCATCTCAAGGAGGAACAGCCTCGGCTTGGGCAGTCACTATGAGGGAGGGCGTATATCAGGTGTCTCGCCATGGTGCTCTGCACCAGCTGGCGGCCAAGGGATTCATTATTTTGCTCATGGTCCATAATTTAATATAAATAATACTTGGATGGTAAGTATCAAATACCTGGTAAGGTAAAGCTTGCATCTGCTGCCAATTTGGCAGCTTCTCATATTCTTCTTTGTAGTACTTTTTGCCGGCCATGAGATGGTTGGCTAAGCAATGGCTGTGGAAATGGTGGTAGCACTGTGTCTTGATAAACACATCTCCCTCGGAGAAGCCATACAAGCAGATCACACACTGTCCACTCGGCAGGTTACTCTCTGTCAGATTCTCCCTTATTAGCTGTAATAAAATTTAATGAACTACTTTGAGAACGAAGAAAGGATCTTTTGTAATTTTGATGATATAGATAGATTATTAGATCGAAAACAAACCTGTCAATTTTACTGTTTATTTATTTGGTGGCAGACCTACAGCTAATACAGTAATATAAAAACTTAAAATAACAACGGAAAGCCAATTACAGATCTTCACGGATAGATCTTTAGTTTAGATTCTCGATGTTTATAGTATGCAAGATTCTTTAAGCCTTTTAAGATTGTATTTGATGTGTATATTGGTCTTAGAATAAAATAATCTAAAAGCCGCGGGCGCGCATAAAATTGAAGCAAAAATTACTATTTGCGAAGCAGGTAGTCCCACATTCACACGAGTAGTCACACTGTGGCCGTCGTGCGGAATAATGTGCTCTGTGTGTGTCAAATTAAATTGAATTATGCCGCCTTGTGTCCTTCCTGCCTGTAAAAATACTGTTAAGAAAGAAAAAACACGATGGGACATATTTCATACCTAACTAGTGCATTCAGGTGCCATATATATATAATATAATAATATTAGCCCTGTTAAGAAACTGTCCCACTGTTGGGCACGGCCCTCCTCTCAAACTGAGAGGGTTTAGGCCATAGTCCACCACGCTGGCCCAGTGCGGGTTGGCGAACTTCAAACACCTTCGAGAAACTCTTAGGCATGCAGTTTTCCTCACAATGTTTTCCTTCACCGTTAAAGCAAGTGATAGTTAATGTATAATACACATATGCTTTTGAAAAGACAGAGGTGCGTGCTTGGATTTGAACCCGAGACCTCAGCTTTGCAGTCCAATGGTCTCACCACTAAGCTATCACAGCTATATAATATTTAATTAAGATATTATACAAATTAAGATTTGAGTTCAAGTATATCTATTTCTTGAGTTTAATATGCGTTAAAGTACATGTTACCATAACAATGATTTTATTTCACCTACTCTAATGCCATCAACATTTACCCCAAAAAGTGGTAATCTTGCCCGGCCGTCAACATTACGCGGGTGGGAAGTGCGGTGAGTGCAAGATGGATGTTGATTTTTGGCTGCGCAATTATGACAGGATGCGGCTTCTGTATTATTTTTATTCTAAGATATTGATGTTTGAATGCTAAACAGAAACAAATTGTATGATATTAAAAAACTATCTATATGCCTGATCACTTGCGGGGTAGGCAGAGAGTACAGAGTTCCAAGAGGTTCTTACCGTACATAATAAAATCTGTAGAATGAAATAAAAGTAGAATCAAAGTTAGTTTTAATTTTAATACCTATTGTTTTGAGTGCTTAAAATCCAAAAAACACAGTTATAATTCATTTGTTTTTCACATAAATCTGAGTAAAAAAAAATTAAAAATAATAATTACGCTGAATATTTACAAGTACCTAATAAAATTTTATTTAAAAAAAAACAGACTCACCTCAATAAGCTCAAAAACAACTGGCTGGCCAATACAATCACTCAGTTTTTCTTTTATTTGTGAATTAATAGTGGCCAGTAACACATCGTCCAGACCTCGCGGATTCCTCAGGGTCACTTCGGGACTGCTATCAGGATATTCCGGTGTTAATTTGACCTCTAGAGTTACACAAACGAACTGTTGATCGATATCATCACCAGTAGACGGATGAACGACAGTTTCTATGATGCTGGGAACGTCCCCAACTCGTTTGATAACCACATCGTCCATCAAGATAGCTTCCAAAGCCTCAACCTCGTCTGTAACCCTAAAAAAATGCAGAACTTTGGTAATTATCTTGAAATTATATCACTTTTATATTTCTATAGACGACAAACGCACCGTTCGTCCACAGTGGCCGACATGGTGACTGAAATAAAATCTAGGTTCGGGTTCCGAGGTGCATTCAGTTCAGGCAGGCGCAATGCAGCTGATGCAGCGAACAGCTGGGGATTTTAGCAGAATTCGCGACGAAAATCAATCATGATTTTATTATCTCACACAGATGCAATATTTTGCTAGTTATGCGTAGTAACAGATTGTTAATTTAGTAAGTTAGTCGATTTTACTAAATATGAAAGTAGAAAATGAAAATAGAAGTAGAAGAAAGAAAAATAATATATTCCATAATAGGTTTTCTTTGTGTGATAAAATTAATATAATTATTATTATAAAAGGTAGGCTTCATAGTATTATAATTTAGACGAGCGATATACATACAGTCCCTGCCGTAGCTATCTGTAATTCCCTAATTCCCAAATTCCCATGCAATGACGTATCAAATCATTCGTGATTGTTCCCATGTAATTCAACTACTCATATATATCAATGACGTAATATATATGGACATGCCCTAACTAAGAAAATAACGTACAGTCGTTACGTTAAATTGCAGCTCACGAGCTGAATGTCCTAATGACGAAAAGACGAAGAATGCATAGACGGTGGATATCGCCGAGGTAGCGTGACAATTTTATGTCGGTGTGTGTTTGTGAATCTGCGCTAGTTGCGTGAGTAGGTAGGTGATTACTAGTACAGGATTAATCGATAAGAAAATACATTCATTAAAAAATATTTACTTCATGCAAAATCATAATTCATCATCTCAGCCTATACTTGTCCACTGCTGAACATGGGCCTCCCCAATCGCTTTCCAGCGTAACCGGTCCGATGCCACCTGCATCCAACGACTTCCTGCGATTTTCACAAGATCGTCGGTCCATCTGGCAGGCGGTCGTCCCACGCTGCGCTTGCCAATACGTGGTCTTCACTCTAGAATCTTTCTGCCCCAACGCCCGTCCGATCTACGCGCTATGTGGCCCGCCCATTGCCACTTCAGCTTGCTAATCTTAATGGCTATGTCGGTGACCTTGGTTCTTCTACGAATCTCCTCATTCCTGATTCGATCGCGTAGAGAAACGCCGAGCATAGCTCTCTCCATAGCTCGCTGAGCAACTCTGAGCTTTTTTATGAGACCTATTGTAAGAGACCACGTCTCTGATCCATATATCATCACTGGTAACACACATTGACTAAAAACTTTAGTCTTAAGGCACTGAGGTATTTTGGATGAGAAGATGTTGTGCAGTTTCCCGAACGCTGCCCAGCCGAGTTGGATTCGTCGATTGACCTCTCTCTCAAAGTTGGACCTACCTAACCGGACTACCTGTCCCAGGTAAATGTATTCGTCGACAACTTCAAGAGTAGAGTTCCCAACGGTGAGTGCGGTGGGTACGACATGGACGTTAGACATTATTTTCGTTTTGTCCATGTTCATTTTAAGACCCACTTGTTGAGATATTCTGTTGAGGTCACCGAGCATTCGTCCTAGATCTTCCAGCGAATCCGCCACGACCACAATGTCGTCAGCAAATCGAAGGTGAGTGATGTATTCGCCATTGATGTTGATGCCAAGTCCTTGCCATCCTAAGAGCTTGAAGGCGTCCTCTAAGGTGGCCGTAAACAGTTTCGGAGAAATGACGTCTTCCTGCCTTACTCCTCTTTTTATGGGGATCGCCTTCGTGCACTGCCCCTGTACTCGGACTGACATGGTGGCGTTATTATACAAGCACTTCAACACTTCAATGTACCGATAGTCAATGCGGCATCGCTGGAGAGATCTAAGAACCGCCCAAGTCTCGATCGAATTAAAGGCTTTCTCATAGTCCACAAACGCCAAGCATAGTGGCTAATCGGCCACTATGCTTGGCGTACTCCTCGGTCTTCTGTATAATCTGCCGCAGCGTATGTATGTGGTCTATGGTACTAAAGCCTTTCCGGAAACCGGCTTGTTCGGGAGGCTGGAAGTCATCAAGCCTGCGTTCGAGACGATTCGTGATGACTCTCGAAAACAACTTATAAACATGGCTCAGCAGTGTGATGGGCCTATAATTCTTCAGTAAAGTGTTATCACCTTTCTTGAAAAAGAGTACCACCACACCCCTGTTCCACGCTTCCGGCGTTTTTCCTTCGAGCAAGACGGAATTAAACAGCCTCTGAAGGACTTCAAGTACCGGCGATTCGCCCGCTTTCAGAAGCTCTGCGGTAATTCCGTCTTCACCCGGCGCTTTGTTGTTTTTAAGTTGTTTGAGAGCCATCCTAATCTCGTACAGGCTGATGTCCGGGATATCTTCAGTGTAGTGTCGGGTTAGCTTGGCTCTTGGGTCTTTTACCAAGTCAACAACAGGTTCAGCTACTGAGGTATACAACTGCCTATAGAACCTCTCTATCTCCCTAAGCACCTCTGACCTATTCGACGTTACGTTTCCGTCCTCCGTCTTCAGCTTCGTCAACTGGCTTAACCCAATAGACACGTCTCTTGCAAACACTTTGGAGCCCTTGTTCTGCTCTATGGTCTCCTCAATACGTCTTGTATTGAAGGACCGTAAATCGTATCCCAAGGACTTCAATATCTGTCCATTGAGCTGCCTATAGGACTTAGCATCATCGGAGGTTTGGAGTGTCATGGTACGTCGCTCAGCCATAAGGTTTCGGGTGGTGTAAATCATAATTGACTCATCTAAATTATGATTTTGAATTACTGCGAGTAATTTATATAAGTTTACACGAACGTATTATAATACCAATTTTAAAATCGAATCTATAAACATCCATATTAGTATGTACAATAGTAAAGCCTCATTGGTCTTATAATGCGCATAGTGATCACAAGGTCGTCAGTTAGATTCTTAGGTCGGAAAATAGTAATTTTTCGATAAAAATACCTTTCTGAAGTCTGGCACTGTGCTCGGTTTAATATCAATAGGTTCATCCTCTACTACATTGGACATTAATGAACGACAATTTAGTGTACTGGTGTAATCACATCTGATCGGTCACATTTACTCTGCGTTTGCACGAGCGCTTTTTCAATGCGCTTTAGTAATTATCGGTTTGGAATGAAACAAATTACTCACAGTATATTTATTTGAGGGCACTGTACAGGGCTTCAACTCTATGCGTTGAAAAAGCGTCCGTGCGAACAAAGTGTTAGACGTGATGCGGAACAGTCAATTTTTCACTATAAATGTGCAAGAAAGGGGATTGGGGAATGGGAGTGGATTTGGCAATTATGGATAATAGACCACAGGTGTTGTAGGTACATCATTGTTCTAAAGATTTAAAACAATGCATTTTATAAACCTAGATTAAAATATTAAATCCATAGTCTATGACCATCATGCGGTAATTATATAGCGCCAATGACCTCGATTCTTAATATGAAATGCATATTTTGCTATAACACGTCGTTATGAACGCAATACTACACAATAAAGACACGTGTTAGATGACGATGCCAGTTCATCTACTCCTCCTTTTGTTGTTCTTGATGGACAAAACACTACACAACATGATGCAAGTTCACAATGTAAAATTATTTTTCAGTACTCACAACGATTTTAATTCATTCTTTTACCTTTGCAGCAGATGGGGCTGATTTGTTATGGCCTAGTAATAGGTCAAAACATTATACCAATCACAGATACAAGGCGACGTTGCCAATCTCACAATAGCCTTCTCATTCACTCAAAATGGCGATCCGTGTAAACGAGAGAGAAACAAAATATTGTGTTGAACGATGACCGGCGGAGCGGCAACGTCGTATGACGCCATCCATGTAATTCTAGGTTCATGGTCCTATTTCTGTTTTAGACCGAATATGTACTGGTGGAGTTTTGGCAGGAAATCGAAGAGTGATGTTGTCAATTTGTTTTAATTTCCAAAACTTGTACTATTTCGACCAATAATGTGTAATGTTGGTGGAATATTAATCATTATGTGTTCTTATATGTGCATGAGTGAAGGTAATTGTAACAAAGTGATAAAACGTGCCTTTTCGACTTCCCTCAAAACGGCCGTTGCTATTGGTATGTAAAGTATCCACCGCTTTACTATCCAGGGTTACCAGGTATACTTCATTAATTTCATTATCATCGTTGTCATCAAATTCATTGGGGAGTCGAATCAATTTAAACAAACACGATTATATATCTCACTGGACACTGACAAAATACACTTAAAATTAGTATGAAGCCATAACTTGAAGAAGAAGAAGAAGAAGAAGAACTTGGGTAAATTTCATAGCAAACGGCAACTCTGTGAATGTCATTAAGTGACACACATATAACTATCTAATCTGTGAAGTGACATTTTACTTGGTTACAGCGTTCGTTCTAATCTTTGTTTCTGATTTTGATCGCGGGCCAAAAGCTCTTTGTGAAACTCTACTCTTATTTTTATGACTTATGTGACCATGTTGTTAATTTGATTAAGACCCAAGATCACAAAACTTGACTAAGTCCAAAACTGAGACATAAAAAAAATAATTTCAGATATCGTATCGTTTGCGCAACAGTAGTAGGTAATAGTACCTAACTAAACTAAACATAGACCAAGTCAAAGTTAGGACGATAAATACATCCTAGAGCCAAAGAAATTACATTCCTAATAGAGTCGACATTAATGAAAATATCTCTATAACATTATTAGGTAGAGTCGAGAAGGGTCAGAAGGGGAATCATCTAAAGTAGAAGAAATAGAAAATGACAGGTGGGAGTTTTGGCGGGAAGTCGAAGAGTGATGTCCATTTGTTTTAATTGCCAAAACTCGTGTTATTTCGACTAATAATGTGTAATGTTGGTGGAATATTAACCATTATTTTTTCTTATATGTGTATTAATGAAGGTAATTGTAACAAAGTGATAAATCGTGCCTTTTCGACTTCCATCACAACGGCCGTAGCAATTGGTATGTAAAGTATCCACCGCTTTACTATCCAGGGTGGGGTTCTTCATTAATTTCATTATCATCGTTGTCATCAAGTTCATCAGGGAGTTGAATTAATTTAAACAAACACGATTATATATCTCACTGGACACTGGCAAAATACACTTATAATTAGTGTGAAGCCATAACTTGAAGAAGAAGAAGAAGAAGAAATGACAGGTGAACATCGGTTATGATGTATTGATGCAGGTGAATAGGATTTTAGTGGTGAATAGGTGTAAAAAGGGACAAATCCGGGATTAGAATTCGTCTATCTATCTAATGCCAGATCTCTTGCAGGGTAGGCAGAGAGTACAGAGTTCCAACTATTTCAATTGAAATTCTTTGTACTTTTATTTTTTATTTTTTCTATTTTTTAAAAACGTTGCCCCACACTAGGATTAATTCCTGTGTCGTGGGTGCGTTTACAAGCATGAAAATTCACATACACAAATACCTAGACCGGAACAAATAATTGTGGATCACACAAAGATTTGTCCCGTGCGGGAATGGAACCCGCGACTATTAGACACAGTGGGCGGGGCGGACTAAGCCCTTAACCACTGCGCTAAATCGTCCGCCGACTTTAAATCTGTGAAGCACCAACTATAGCTTATTTAACAACAGGAATATATAATCTGTCTATATCATCACGACAGATCCTTTGCGGGGTAGGCAGAGAGTACAGAGTTGCAACAGGTTCTTTCCTTACATACCTCTCTGGCTTACTCCACTCTCATAGTTCTTATACACGCTCGCTAGTTAGGGAGACTTGACTACCCCTTCAAATCAGACACGATCTATTTGGTCATGGTAAGATAGTCTAGGTCTTCCCCGGTATCTACATCCTTCCACTTTCGCATTGTATATCTGTTTTATCATTCTTTCATTCGACATTCTTTCTATATCCGATATTCTTTATTTCTATTTATCAGAAAGATATAATGTATAGTAAAATGGTTATTCTTCTTAAATGGTAGCAGAGCGTGGTTCCGATCCACGGACCTCTGTCTCCTCCTCACCAGTCTCATCAGCATCACTAAAAACATCAACAACCTCCTCCACTTTATCCAACAACCTCTGTCTCCAAGAAAAACATCAAAATCTCCTTTATTTTCTATAACTTCTACATTTATATTATCCACAAAATTCACACTCCTCACATCTTCAACTGCTTCTTCAGAAACAACTTCATTTGCCCCTGTACTCTCTTCATTTTCAACACCGTCAATCGTCACTTCTTCTTCAACTGCCGCTTCTTCAATTGTTTTTCCTCGAACTGCTCCTTTTTCAATTGCTTCTTCTTCATCACCAGAAAATTCCTGTTGTCGTGGTCACAGTCCGCTCATTATTTCTCAAAATATTTTCAAAACCCGCAGCAGCCATTTTCAAAGTAATCTTTTATTTCTGTACTCTCTGGAAGCAGTGGAAGCAACTTGGCCCATAACCTCTTAAATGGTAGATGTGGCTAATGGGATCACATTCAAACCAAAAAACACTTAAGGACTGATTAGAAAACTATTTACTTCCACTTAAACATTTATAATTTATTTTTTATGAAACCTAATCATTATGAAATTTATATAAAAATACAAAAGTTATGTCAGATAACTAGACATGTTACTCCTTCAAGCAATTTCTACGAAGTGCAAAATATGACACTTCA
This sequence comes from Phalera bucephala, assembly GCA_905147815.2. Taxonomy (NCBI): domain Eukaryota; kingdom Metazoa; phylum Arthropoda; class Insecta; order Lepidoptera; family Notodontidae; genus Phalera; species Phalera bucephala. Next base: position 7,644,610 of record LR990621.1, on the reverse strand, counting down.
ATCTGAACAAATAAAACTGACATTCCAAATTTAAAGTAATTCAAACATAATACATAAACCAAACAGAGTTGACATCAAAAGAGTATGTATAATCTGAGATTACCAATCAACAATTGTTAAGCATACGTAACTTTCTTGACATTAAACTAAAAATAAACTGTCGGTCGCTATGCAAATTATTTGCCACTAGACCAACGGGACAGTCACAAAATAAGAAACAGTCATATAAATATAGTAGAACCGTCATCTGTATGGAATAGGGGTAAGCCTATTCCCATTTAATCGGGTCCAAGTCGAGACTTCGGACTGCAAACTGCAAATAAGAATTTTGGGATAGCAAAATTTGAATAACACGTTAAATACTCAATCATTTATTGCATTCCATAATTTTAACACAGCATATAATTATGTCATACATATAATGCAACAAGCATATTTTTGCCACAGAGTACATTCTTTTGCTTTTCGGCTGTGGATGATATTGACATGAATGGAGTGAAATTAGGGTTAATATTAGCCATGTTAATAAACTGTCTCACCGTTGGGCACGGGCCTCCTCTCAAACTGAGAGGGCCTAGGCCATAGTCCACCACGCTGGTCCAGTGCGGGTTGGCGAACTTCATACACCTTCGAGAAACTCTTAAGTATGCAGGTTTCCTCACAATGTTTTCATTCGCCGTTAAAGCAAGTCAAAAAGATAGAGGTGCGTGACTAGGTTTGAACCCGAGACCTCTGACTTTGCAGTCCAGCGGTCCAAAAACGGGGCTATCACTGCTTTAAAAATTAGGGTTATCATTTAGTAAAATTTACCTACCTCTAGGTAAATATTTCAACAGGTGACCCACCTGTTACTAATTAAAAAAGAACTTGGGTAAATTTCGTAGCAAACGACAACTCTGCGACTGTCATGAAGTGACATTTCACTTGATGACAGCGTTAGTTGCGATTGTGGCTTCGGGCCAAAAGATCCTTGTCGAACTGTAAGGAATGGTACAATCATCAATGGTAACAATTAATATATCCTATCACATATAGCAAATATAAGAGAAGCAGCTTTAACTTAATTAAAATATACCTCAAAATCAACCAAGCACATAAAATCTTTGGGAGAGGCCTGTCATGTAATGTGCCGCTTTCGGCTGATATAAAAGACTTACTTTTATATGCAATTTATTAATTTTACGCTATTTTGCACAATAAATTACCTACCTAATTAGCTTAATATTAAAGTCCAAGTGAAAAATCATTTATTTGCAGGTATAAACCAATTTCAATATTTGAGCCAAATTTGCCAATATGAGTTATAATCAAAGTAATATCTAAATGTAAAATATACCAATATTAATCATAATAAATGTACTACTAACCCAATTAATGGATCATATGTGAAATAAATTATTATTATTCTAAAAAAACACACAAAATTTAATATAACAAAGTACCTAATTTATGTTTAAACATGCTTAAATGCTTATAAACATAGTAATCATTAATAATAATTATTAAGTCTATCTCTCTATATCTAGCTATATCATCACGCCAGCTCTCTCGTGGGGTAGGCAGAGAGTACAGACACAGAGTTCCATCAGGTTCTTTCCTTACAGACCTCTCTGGCTTCCTTAACTTAATAATATAATAATTTTTTTAAAGTCAATTAATTAACTATACAATTTTAAATAGCTCTATCAAGGTAGCAGCGTCAAATCAGCAAAATTCAATATTAAATTATGCAAAATAGCTAAAAATAATATTGTAGCTTTTTTGTTGCTATTTAGTTGCTCAAACCGCGTTTTTGTTGCTTGAGCCGTTCGCGAAAAATCGCAATTACTGCTAAATTTATATAAAGCTAGCATAAAATTTTGATAAATCAATAAATATCAAATCAACTATTGAACCAGAATTTGTTGCTAATTTGTTTCTGTAAGTAAGCACTACCGAAAATTAAAAAAAAAAGACTGGACGAATTTTTTTATAATAGAAATGATTTTCTTAACACATGCTTGAACTAGACTTGTTAAACAAAAAATTAAGAGAACATTTAGTTGCTACATTGAACAATGTTCAAATGAGCCTAAAGCATCAGCAACAAAATAGAAACTAAAAATCGACTGACTCTTCCGATCAGCAAAAATTTTTTTTTGTACATGCTAGTATGAACTTGGCTTGCTGAACAAAAAATGCTAAAAAAAATGTAGTAGCTATATTGAACAGTGTTCTAATGAGCGTAAAGAATCAGCAACAAAATAGAAACTAAAAATCGACTTACTCTTTCGATCAGCATTAATTTTTTTGTACATGCTAGCTTGAACTTGGCTTGCTGAACAAAAAATGCTATAAAAAATTATATATGCTAAAATAATTATATGTATCACGCAATGATTGTACATGGGTTATGAAAAGTTACCAACTGTTTTATCAGTGCAGTAGAATAAGATTTTTGTTTATATTTTTTTTATTGATAAGTCGTGAATTCAATGTTCAGTTCATACTCAGTATTGAAAGAATTCTTTGATATTTTTCAGGTGAAATTGATAAGCATACGCTCGTTCAATTTGTTACAGTGTTGCCACCTAGTGTCCGATTTCGGGAGTCAGAAATCGTGTGCTATTCAACACAGTAAATTGAACTTTTGTTAGCACAATTCATTTCATCATCTTATGCAATATCGTGTATCTGATTTCTATTGATGATCATAACTGATTAAAGTTCTTACGGCAAGAATAAGCATTTTAGAGCTTATTTATGATATTTTAGATGAAAAAATTGGGCAAATTTAGTTCCATTTCAGAATATTTTTAAACCATAATTATTTTTTTTTTTTAATTTCTCTACTGGAGTTACTGACGTCTAAATATCTGCCAACATACTGGATAAAGTAACGTTCGATTACTGAGATTTAATAACAACGAAAACGACAAATAACAATAATAATAATAACCATGACAACCGCTGTCACCAAAAATGTCACAACGTTTTACAAATAAAATTATATTTAACAAAAACTGGAAATTTAACAATTATAAAATACAGAAGATGCTAAACGATACCCATAACCCAGCAGTATATGGCCGAATACCCCGAAGAAACCCTGTCCGGTGGTGTCGGCAGCGGATTGCCCAGGGAGATAGCGCACGCCCGTCACCTTTGCGCAGTTCGCCTAACTCGCCTCAGTCGTCGGAAAATGAGTTATACTTCACGCCGCCGACGTCTGGGGCCTCCAGCGACGAAACCGAGCCACCGGCGTTTTCGCATCCGCTAAGACCTGAGAGAAGAGGACGCCCACCGCTGCCGGCATGCATAGGGCCAACGGAACACTGTGCTCCGCCCACGGCCCCTGCTACCGGTGGTGTAGTGCGCCGCATGAGATGGACTCCAGAGCTGAATATGAGTGTCATGCGAGCCGACTATGGTGCTACGGAGGGAGAAACCATCCTCACCGCGCACCGTCCGAAATTGCTATCTCTGTTTCAGGAGCTTCACCCGACTATCGCCGTGACTGCACAACGTCTATCGGATCAAGTGCGTGCCATCCAGCGATGCAAGTTGTTAGATGACACAGTACTTGAGCGACTACGCAGCGAATCTTGCCCTGCCCGCACTGAATACGACCTGCGAAGTTTCGAAGAACCTATCTCTTTGGATAACTTCGCACGATCGGAGGAGGTAAATAGCGGGCAGGTGAGTGTTGGTGACCAGCTACAGGAGCAGGTGAGGAGAGCTTTGAAGGATGCCTTTGCGGAGTATCGGTCTGCACCGATTTCTCTAAGACCATGCCTACCCTGTTTGCCCATGCATAGACGTAACATTTCGCTTGTGGGTGCCCTAGACAATGTTTTAAAGTCACACTGGGAAACCAGTGTGGACTTATGTGATACCCACTCTATTTTGTACTGTGGAGCGGTGGCGGTGTGTCGGGTGGCAGATGTAAGATTTCCTAATCTACATCGAGCCGCCCGACTCATAAATGCTAAGCCGCTCTGACAGTGCAGAATAGAGCGGCGTATAAATATGGCTAGGACACTCATAGCGAAATTGTTATGCTTCCAGGCCGGAAACAACCGCCCGAGAGTTGTGTGTTTCGTGGCCCAAGCCTTTGCAGGCACAGGAGTCGCTCCTGTGGACTATATGGCACGGGCCACTGAACGCATAGACTACTGGAAGCAGAAAGTTTATGCATGGGCGAATAGGATTCGCAGGTATAGCGAAAGAGCAGACCAATACCACGTGAATCGTACCTTCGAAGTGAATCAAAAGAGTGTATACCAGGCTTGGGAGCGCCCCCAAGAGAGAGTGACTGACGTGCACTTGCCAGATGCGGCCACGATGGCTGCGTTTTAGCGTAAAATTTGGCCAGTGCCCGTCAGTCACTCCGAGGGCGAATGGTTTGCTGTTGTTGGACGATCGTGTGAGCCCATTCAGGAAATGGAGCCCGTAGTCATCACCCGTGACGATGCAGCCTGTGCGGTCCCGTGCGGTGCCGAACTGGAAAAGTCCGGGGCCGGATGGATTGCACGCATTCTGGCTAAAGAGGCTTCAGGGTTCACATGCTCGTCTAGCAACTCAATTCCAAGAAGCTCTAAAATTTGGATCGCTACCTAGCCTTTTGACAACGAGTGTCACTCATTTGATTCACAAATCTGGCAGTACTTTGGAACCTAAAAATTATAGACCGATTACATGTTTACCTACGGTCTATGAACTTCTTACATCCATTCTGAGAATAAAAATCAATAACACCTTAAGGCACAGCACATTCTATCGCCTACTCAGAATGGGTGTAAGGGGGGGGGCCCAGGGTACAAAGGATTTGCTCCTCATTGATATGGCCATTTGCCAACAGGTGCAACGATCTAGAAGGAATGTCTCCATAGCCTGGATCGACTATAAGAAGGCCTATGATTCGGTGCCTCATACATGGCTAGGGAGGGTGCTAGAGCCAAGTTCAAGCTAGCATGTACAAAAAAAAAATTGTTGCTGATCGAAAGAATCGGCCGATTTTTAGTTTCTATTTTGTTGCTGATTCTTTAGGCTCATTTGAACATTGTTCAATGTAGCAACTAAATGTTCTCTTCATTTTTGTTTAACAAGTCTAGTTCAAGCTAGCATGTGTTAAGAAAATCATTGCTAATATAAAAAATTCGTTCGGTCTTTTTTTTTTAATTTTCGGTAGTGCTTACTTGCAGCAACAAATTCTGGTCCAATAGTTGATTTGATATTTATTGATTTATCAAAATTTTATGCTAGCTTTATATAATTTTGCAGTAATTGCGATTTTTCGCGAACGACTCAAGCAACAAAATCGCCGTTTTAGCAACTAAATAGCAACAAAAAAGCTACAAATTTTGCATAATTTTATGTTGAATTTTGCTGATTTGACCCTGTTACCTTGATAGAGCTATTTTAAATATCATTATTTATCGCGTGACAGTGGCATGGTGAAAAATATGGTTACTAACAAGGAAAAAATGATGTTTATATTAATACTCTCGCCAATAAACAAACCGGGTTTTACAATCCCAACTATACAAGTCAAGGTTTACTCTGCCATTTAGGTACAAATAGAAAACAATTGTGTTGTGACATTCTACTGAATTCATCTAAGCATTTTAAATGGGAAACCAAAACTACACAGTTACTTTTTAATTATTGACCTTATATGCTTTAAGAGCTCTATCTATCTATCTATATCATCTCGCTAGATCCCTTGCAGGGTAGGCAGAGAGTACAGAGTTCCAACAGGTTATTCCAAGTGCCTATTCGGCACTCTGAATTTCAAGAGCATTTCTATTGAAACATTTTATTGAGTTTGCAACAACATCCAATGCGGCGATACGCTAAAGCTTAGGCAACATCAAATTACTAAATGACATACTTACTGCAATTAATTACACGTTCAACATCTCTGTTGGTTCAGTTTCTCCAAGAAAATGTATTATAATAGTTAGGTGGATATATCTAGACACATGTCTAGATATAGCCGGACCCCAACCTAAATATATAGATTTAAGTTATATTTTCGAGTTTAACCTTTACGTAGTCTATCTATTTATGCTGTGGTCCGACTTACGGCAATTATCGACATTGGCGCTTAGCGCGGCATTTCGTTGGCGCACTTACGTCGTTTCGCTATCGATAATTAGAGTTATTAAAACCGCAGCCTATAATACAATTTTATGATCACGCCACATCCTTTGCAGACGGAGAGTAAATTGTTCCAAAATATTTTTTCCTTACAGGGGTCGTTCGCTTCCTTAACTCTCTTAGGTAGTTCGTCTCATATTAAATTTCTCCAATACAGTGATATACTTAAAACTACCTTATAAGTGACTAAAATTAAATAAAATATTTATTTTATTGTTATTTTATTGTTATTTTATTTTATTTTAGGTATATTTGGGAAACACACAGAACAATAGTATTAAATCTTAATATTAAAACTATTAAAGAGTTCACAATCCAATCAAGTTTACACTAATAAGTGATACATATTAATATTTAATAGAAGAAAGTCAACGAGTCAACGGTTAGCATAAGAGTTAAGATTTTAAAGATTTTATTAGAGAGCTATTAAATGATGTAATTGGTAAAGAAAATAAATCTATGTCGGAGAACCTTATATTATTGTACTTACACGAACGACGAATAAATGTATTTGCACCATAATTAGTTTTGGCCGTAGTTGGCTGAAGCAAGTTTGTTTTTCTAGCATTTATGCGGGGGCACTTAAATGGGACTTTACTTAATAGATACGAGGAATCAACATGGTTATTAAGTATTTTATAAAGAAATTTTTGGTCCCTAATTAGCCTTCGATCTGAAAGAGCCATTAATGTGGTTGGGCCCGGTAGGTTATAGCGATTAGAACGATAAATTAGATGGTTTGTAAACTTGTTTTGAATCCATTCTTACTTGTCAATGTAAACTTTATATTGAGGATTCCAAACAACCGAACAGTACTCCAATATAGGTAGAATAAAAGATCTATATAAAAGAAGAAGGGTGGAATTTTATTTGAAGTCTACCAACTCTAAGAATAAAACCTAAAAGACGATAAGATTTTTTAAAAATTTGTTGATATGGTTGTCAAATAGAAGTTTGGAATCAAGATTAATACCTAAATCCTTTACGAGTGTGGCTCTATGCAGGGTATGCCCATTTATGTAAATATATAAAATATTATTCTTTTTGCGTGAAAACGTTATAACACTACATTTGCTGCAATTCAAGAACAGCAAATCGCGATGACAGTACTTAGCCAAGTTGTTGATGTCGTCTTGTAGATGGATACAATCTTCAGGTGAATTAATTGTTTTGTAGATCTTTTTGTCATCGGCATATAAGAGAAAAGAAGAACTCCTGAAGACTGAGGCGACGTCATTGATAAAAATATTAAAAAGCAAAGGACCCAGATGCGATCCCTGGGGCACTCCCGAAGGGACAGGAATAAATGTAGAGCAAAAACCTTTAACAGTAACTGCCTGAGACCGATCCCTCAGGTAGGACTCCAGCCAGCGTAATAAATCACCATGTATTCCAAACCTAAAAAGCTTACTGAGTAGTATGTCATGATTTATTTTATCAAAAGCTTTGGAATAGTCAGTATAGACCACATCTACCTGAGAACCACTTTCCATTGCATTAGTCAATACGTCAACAAAGTCGCAAAAATTACTTTCAGTTGATTTTTTTCGTAAAAAACCATGCTGTTGTTCTATAATATGGGGTCGAACGGCAGGAGCAAGAAAATCATAAATAATGCGCTCAAATAACTTTGGTATAACACTCAGTTTTGAGTTGGGACGGTAATTTGCTACGCTGTGTTTGTCTCCACTCTTAAAAATTGGCACAACATATGACTTCTTCCACATCAAAGGCACTGATCCAGAAGACAATGACTGCTTAAAATGGAGATACAGAGGATAATAAATTTGTTCACAACAGTTGCGCAAAAATAATGGAGGAACCGCGTCCGGCCCAGCTCCTTTAGAGTTATCAAGTTTTTTTAAATATCTCAACACGATTACACCGGAGATATTAATAGAGGACAAGTCAACACAGCCATGGAAAGGCTCACAGCCAGTAATATTTGCAATATTTCTGCAGAAAGCGGAGTTAAAATGTTCATTAAACATTTCGCATATGGTGCTACCTTCAGAAGAGGATTTTTCGTTGAGAGAGAAACTGTCAGGTAGATCTCCAGTATTCTTTTTGGATCGTTAAATGTCCAAAACTGCTTACTGCATTTTAAAATGTTTATTTGACATCTAGAAATATACGAATCATAGGAAATAATTTCCTGCTTCTTTTGCCTTTCACGAAGCATCAAAAAGTACAATAATCAGCATAACGACCGTATCGTTTCCATTTCTTATGAAATTTTAGTTTCTCCTTCACAATTTTAATCAAGCCCAATGAGTACCAAACTGGGTAATTGGAGTCATTACGTATTGATCTTGTAGGAACGTAATTTGCTATTGTATTGTTTAAAATCCTGTAAAAACAACTGACTGCCGAATCAATATCCAAACCTTGGAAACAGGCATCCCAGTCGATTCCAGATTAAGCTACCCCTATGTCGTCATAATTGCACCTTCTAAACAAACGTACTAAGCGCGCCGGAGCATGTAAGGTTTTTGAAGCTATTCCAAAATTTTTTATATCCAGTGAAGGGTGGTGGTTATCCTCCTTAACCAGAGGCGTCAACGATCGAGTAACTAAACATCCAAAGTTACTTATCAATAAGTCCAAACATCTGCCACTGACATTAGGAACACAGTTATGTTGATTAAAGCAATTAAAAGAAATGAAGACCGACAACGCTGAAACCAGTTGATCATTACAATCATCCTTCAAATTAATAGTCTGAGTTTGCTCGTCACGTTCCCAAGACGCATTTCTGATGTTAAAATCGCCAACTATAAAGAAACTATCCTCAGGATGTTGAAGAACTAAGTCCGACACTCTTTCGAAAAATGTAACTTCATCGAAAAACTAAGACTGATATTGAGGAAAATAACAGCAATACATGTGACATATACTCATATTATTTGTATTATTTATTGATATACTAATAGATACTATATCAGCCGATTGTTCATTATTTGATGGATTGATGGATACGTCAGATACCAAAATTCCCTTCCGGATAGCTATCAGCGCGCCCCCACCCATACTGTCTTTCCTGGACGTGTAGTCCCGGTCACATCGATAAACAACAAAATTATAATCAAAAAGCTCCAAGTTAAATATTCCCGGCAACAACCATGTTTCACTGAGACTCATGACTGATTTATACTGACTATTTACACGTAAAATAATCATCAAGTGACAATCAAAAGTATGTAGCTCATGTGTTGCTACCCGGCATAGAGCTACCCGGTCTATGGTGTGACTTGCCTGCATGGTGTTACCTTATCGACCCATGAAACTGAATCTCGAATTGGTCTCAGAAGCCACATCTACCGAAAATAGCCCTTACTTCTTAGCTTGCTACCAGAATAATCGACCTGCGCCATCTATAAATAACTGTTAAAATCGCTTTATCGATAACGGCGATCGATACGACGGCAAAGTGCGGAGCTTGCGGAAAATTCCTCTCGCCGGTAGGTGCTGCCATATGTAGCAACTGCTCGACTGTTAACCATAAGCAGTGTGTTATGGTTTCCGAAACGTCGGTATTTAGTAAGGCCTGGACTTGTCGTGAGTGTAAGATCAAGCTACGCAGGGGCGATAATAGCTCAACCCCTACCAGGAGCGTATGCAGAAGTCCAGGCCCGGACACAACACCTCCCAGCAAGTCATCTGGAGGCCCCTCTGTCCACAGGGACTTGTCGTGAGTGTAAGATCAAGCTACGCAGGGGCGATAATAGCTCAATCCCTATCAGGAGCGTATGCAGAAGTCCAGGCCCGGACGTAACACCTCCCGGCAAGTCATCTGGAGGCCCCTCTGTCCACAGTGAACATCATCGATACAGCTGGAGCCATACATGATTTTCTGCAGGAGCTCTCCGGATATATGGAGGAAATCCATTCCGAAGTCAGCAAACTTCGTAAGGAAATGGCCGAACTTCGAGCGTCCCTTCACCGCGTTACGGAGCGACGGACGACGGTTGACGGATTTGAAGCCAGCCTAGAGGTACTAGAGCGGCGGCAGGCGGGACCTCGAAAAGAAAGTCATACAGCTCAAGATCGAGCTAACTGTGCGGGACCAGGAGGCCCTGCTGTCGACCTGAAGATAGCGCGGCGGGTGTGCGACGGTGGCGCGGCTTAGGGAGCTGTAATGTACTGAAAGGTACCGGAGACGCCACACAACGCAGCAACACTTGGCGCGACGGCAACGTCACAACCGAACGTAGCCGAGAGCTTCCGTCGCGCTCCAGTCGCACTCTGTCGGCTGTTGGAACAAACCTTAAATCAGCGGGTAAGTCCCTGACAAGCGAAGTCTTCAGGTGAACATAAAAAAATGAGTTATCACTTATTGCAACATCTAAGCAGATAAAAAATATTCTTAAGTTAAAAATAGGTATGTGTAATGCAGGTGTATTGCAGCATTGAATAATATAATTTGTCTTCATCAGTTCCGGTACTAAGGTTGTTTAAGGACACTCATTGTTTTTGTTCTTCCATTTGGAATCTGAGTCTCAAAGATTGGTTTCATTTCTGAGTTGCTCCGGTTCAGCGTCTTGTCCCTCTCACTTATATCCTCATTAATAGTGTGCAGTTCAACAGCACTGCAGAGTCGTGACCTTTTCTCCGATCCTGGGTTTCCATTAACAAGCGGCAGGTCTGCATCGGAGTTTTGACGAGAGTTCCTTGCTTCAAAACCGTTGCTTTTCGTACTACCTCCAGCAAAACCGTTGCTTTTCGTACTACCTTGAGCTTTTGTCGTCTCCGTCTTTGTATATTGTGAAACTTCCATGTTTTCTACAAAACCGAGTTTTATGTGGTACCTGACAAGGAAAAATTTATGAAAAATATAAATCAGTATATACTGTCCCACTGCTATGCAAATGCCTTCTCTCATAAATTTGAGGCCACCTGCTGCTGGAAAATATTAAGCTGTCCACAACTTCGGTTACCAACTACCATATTCAGTAATAACCGAGACCGACGGCACTCCCTCTCTCGAAGCATGGAGAAAAGAAATATCGTGAGAAAACCTTGACGTGCAAGAGAAACTAAAAGTTCAAAAGAAATATGAAAGAATGGCGAAGGGTTGAGAGTACTATGTACTCCCCCGTTGAACCCTATTTGGGAAAACGATTATGACAGAGTATCCTATGTGTCTAAATAAAATATTTCGCACGAATCTTAATGTGATGCATCAGTCTTACAATGTCTTTGACCACTGCACGAAGCTTCGTATTGGCCTCGTGGATAAATGTGTGTTTGAACGAAATAACGTGATATTTGTGATTGTAAAATGTAAACCCACTCATGAAAGAGCTTATTTACAGCTTCACGGTCACAATTGCCCGATGAAGCTGTAATGAGTCTTTGGACAATAGTGTATATATATATAATTACTTTTTGGAGCCGATTATTCACGCTCACACACGCGCACGCACGCATGTAAGTACGCACGCACGAACGCACATACATACGTCCACATACACGCATATGCTCACGCACACGAATAATTTCTAGTGTTGGGACCACATTAGGACAAGGTTACAAAAAGACACAAACTTTTTACAGAGCTTGATGAGGATAGATTTCTTGAATACAAATAAGAAGAATACAGCGACTCCGATCAGCATGTCGTAGGTAGTCAAGACCATAGACGTCCACGATGGCATCTCAAATATCACGTCCATTAGTTCCAGGATGAAGTTTATACCCATTAGAGCTGATAGCTTGAAGTACATCGCAAACCTGCGGAATTTTAAAATCTTGAAAAATCAATAAAGGATTGCTTCTTTGTTCTAGTGATTGTCATGTTTGCCAAAATAACTAAGGGCTTAGCATGAACCAATTGACGTAAGGGTCACATTCAAATTCATTTATTACTGCGCATCACTGTCCCCTTTATGATCAGCCTATACGGCGTACCATATAATATTTCTTAGTGATAATAAAAAAAACATTGCTACGCTATAAAGGTTATGAAAGCGTCAAATGTTTAGCCTTTAGCCCTCAGATTTGTGCTCTAGTGACCCATAGAGCGACTGGTTATCCCGAGGTCCTGGGTTCGAATTCCAGGTCGGATAAAGAGTAGTTTATCTAAAGAAAAATTATCAATAGCAGTCCGGAGTCCTTTATATATTGCGACCTAGCATCGTCGGCGATAAGTCAACAAGACGACGACTTGGTATAGTGGTTAGAGCGTAGGCCTCTCACTGTTATCCAATAGCCGTAGGTTTGATCCCCGAACTAATTTTGGTGGGGTGCTGCAGTCGGGTAACCTCCCAGTTTGCCCGCCCCATTGCTAGTCCCGCAGATACGCTTAGGGGAACGACAATGGGCACTAACTTCTATTGTCAATAACTTCTCTAACGGGGATCTTGTTGGCGATGATGCATGACTTTACATGGTGCAGTGCTTGAAGTAGGGTGCTGCAGCAGGGAAAAAGGGAGGGAGAAGGAGGGGAACAGTCTCCTGCGTGCTTGTGCCGTGCGCGGTGACCCGTACAGCAGGGTGAAGGAGTCCGGGAGGTTGAGCTAGCGATGGACCGTTAGTAGTTGTCTGTCGTTGGCAACACGCCTCTGGTCTGGATCTCTGTCCAAACGGGAGGCTGTCAGTTGGCTAAAGTCCATCTTTCAGATGGATTAGGCTAGGGTTCTGGGGTGGGATCCATAGGAGGCGGTGCGAGTCTATAGCCTACGTGGGAGTGGAGGCGAACACCGTTAGTCTCGTGGATTCAGTGTGTTATAAGGGCATCTTGGCTGCCCTTATAAACCTTTTTCTCGGCTGCTTATCTGCTCCTACAAACATGTAGACCCAGTTACAACACAACTACGAGACCTGGTCGACTATTCTTGCACAAAAAACCTTGAGCTTATTATTGCCTGTCATGCCAATGCACACCATAGCTGGGACACTAATCAGAGAGGAGAAATACATTTAGATTTTCTGTTAAGTTTTTCCTTACAAATTCTTAATAAAGGTGATCATCATCAATAAAGGTCCACGTTTGTGAATAAACGTAGGGGAGAAGTTATTGTCGTTTCCATATTTCCCGGCAATTTTGAATTTGTAACTGTTCTATATTCGAATGTGTTTAAATTTTGAATCTCAAAACAGTTAAAAGTATTAGGATTAATGCTATTGCTTAGTCACAGCGTCGATTGGAATCTGTCAGGTTACGTACGAAAATGAATCTTTCTAAGGAAAATGTTCGTGCAATAATTTTCTACAACTTTAGAAGAGGCCTGACACGGCTTCAGCGTTTTAAAGAGCTAACATCTGTGTTCAGTGATGAAGCCCCATGTCTGCGGACTGTCGAACGCTGGTATTTAGAATTCCATCGTGGACATACTAGTGCTAGTGACAAATCTCGCGAAGGTCGCCCAAAATCCGCCTTCACTGTAGATAACATCATTGCTGTGACACAACTAATTCTCGAAGATCGTTATGTGACGCATCGAGAGATAGAGGCTCTATTAGGCATCTCAGGGATAACCATTCAGAAGATCTTGCATGAAGCGCTTGGTGTGAGAAAGCTAGTTTGCCGTTGGATACCGCATCTGCTTTCCGACGATCACAAGGCGGCCCGCGTCAGATGGTGTAAGAAAACTCTGCAAAGGTTCAACCGAGGAGAGTCAAATCACGTCTACGACATAATCAGTTGTGACGAATCTTGGATCTATGCCTACGATCCTGATTCCAAACAACAATCTACAATCTGGGTCTTTCAAGACGAGCCAAAGCCGACTAAAGTTGTTCGTTCTCGAAGCACTTCAAAGAAGATGGTGGCCACGTTTGTTGGAAAAACCGGCCATGTTGCGACTATTGCACTTTAAGATCGTAGAACGGTTAACGCAGAGTGGTATACCACAGTTTTTTTTCCACAAGTCATCGCCGAACTTCGAAAATCTAACTCATAGCGACGCATCATCCTGCAACGCAAGCTCACACAACGCTCGTCAAACGATGGAGTATTTGAAGCAGGAAAAAGTAGAAATTCTTGACCATCCTCCATACAGTCCTGACCTAAGCCCTAACAATTTCTTTACATTTCCTAAAATTAAGAAAAGTCTTCGTGGTCAAAGGTTCCAGTCCGGTGTAGAAGCAGTCGACGCTTTCAAGTCAGCCATTTTGAACACCCCCACTTTAGAGTGGAATAAATGTTATAATAACTGGTTTGAGCGAATGGACAAGTGTATTAAGCTACGTGGTTAATACTTTGAAAAACAATAAAAAGTACTATAAGGTTCTAGTTATGTTTTTTTCTTCAAACGACAAAACTTAAAAGGCATGCCTCGTAGTATGTAGTATATTTAAATAAACAAATAACACCGCCATGTCTATATTCTGGCAGAGGCTGTGTTCACCCACTTTTCGCGACGATGTTAACTCCCATGTAATAGGGCGATCCTATTGCCATATATTTCGGATTATCTTGACGATAAAATAGATTAGGTTTGAGAAGCTCCTCAATCAGCAAAATTAAACAATACTGTATAATACAAATTTGAAAAAAAAATGGTTCCCGCTGAGTTTCTCGCCGGAACTTCTCAGTGTAGGCCGCGTTCCGATTCGGTGGTAGATGTAAAACATGTAATAATTTTTACGTTTGTAAGTGCTCTTGTATTGGCCTAAATAAATAAATAATTTTTGTTTATTATCTAAACCTTTATTTTTAATTTTGTACTTGTGTTTTTATCTTGTTAAATGTTTTGTCTCTCTGTCTCAAAGATATGCTCTCAGAGAACTGAGTTTTGAGATAAGCTCGCCTTTATACATTTTTTTGTATAGGTACTCGTACGTTTTGTAACCATTTTGTTCTGTACAATAAAGAATTAAAATGATGGCACAACGTTTTTTTAAAGGAGGAGCGAAGAGAAAAGACAGTGATGTAAAAGAAGTGAATGGTAGGGAAGAAAAAGTAAGAGAAGGATGCGTCTATTGACCGGTTTCAATATATAACTTACGGATAGATTTGCTTACTGTCAGTAGAATTTTGACAGATTTTCCTTACAAAATATGTCATAATTCTGTCCGTAGTAGGCTAATGTATCCTTAGGTTAAATATTGAAACCGGTCGTATGATGGCTTACTTATACGTGCTTACCTATTCTGGTTTTTCTTAGTATTCTTAGAGTCCCCGTTGGTTTTAAGTTCTTTCTTTGCCATCCAGATGTTGTAAGCTGTCATCAGAAACCACATCCAGTCTACAGCCACCAGAATAGCCAATGGTAAACTGATGTAGTAGAATGTGTCTTTTGCTGTAAGTAAGAATAATAATATCAGTCTACACTGTCTCACTACGGGGCTAAGGCCTTCTCTCACAAATCGAGGTGAGAGAAATTAGGTCATACTCTTCCACGCGGACCGAGTGCATCTTTGGTGATGCAATGCCTTGCCCGCCGGCCGCTATAGATTACCACGGCGAGATGCCTAGTATACGCCCTCCCCCATATCGACTTCCAAAACCGTTCCTCCTTAAAGCGCTCTTGAGCTAGTTACCCTCTTGCCCTTTTGGCTCGAATGTAGTGATTAAACGCTCGCCCTCTTATCCGTGTGTGTGACCAGTGTGTGTGACCATTCACACACACTGGAGCGAAAGCTCAGTTGACTCATGCCTACTGTTCTTCTGTGTAGGTAGGGTTTTACAGCACTTATGTAGTTTTCCAATAATTATCTGTAGTGTTCATCATAGGTGCGTCACAATAAATGTGTATCCTTGTTTTTGCAAATTATTTCTATATTTATCCATAACACGTTGATATTGATGGGGAAAATAACGATGATTACATATCATCATTTACCTTTTATAATACATATTATAAATTATATATTTTATTATAAATATTATATATTTTTGAGGCGCTCGTAGCGCTGTGCGACCGCGGTGTTCTTACCAATTTCCAAGGTTAAGCAGCGTTCGAATCGGTCGGCCTGAGATGGGTGACCGTTTGTGGCATTTTCATATTCGAGGGTCTCCGTGCTTCGGAAGGCACGCTAAGCTGTTGGTGCTGGTTACCATTCAATGTAGTAGTCGTTAAGCCGAGTTGGAAGCCTTAAAGGCGGCTTGATAAGTTCAAACAGCAGGTGGCCACAAACCTGCCTCCACCAATCCGCACTGGGTCCGCGTGGTGGAGTATGACCTAATCTCTCTCACCTCGATTTATAAGAGAAGGCCTTTGCCAAGCAGTGGGCAGTATCCGCTGATATAATTATATATTATTGTTATATAATACATATTTGATGCAAATCCTTTTATAATATTCCATGAAATAAATCATATGGTGCGACAAGGATCTTTTGGCGCTTCCATGATATTGTCGACAGGGGGGGGGGGGGGGGGTCGTAGGTGTGGTTACCATTATGTAGGGCGTATTAGGGTTGCCATTTTGTAAAATTTACTTACTTTTAGGGAAATATTTCAACAGGTCCGCAATTCACTCGAATGAGTTGACGCACGCTTAACTAAATCAAGCTAAACTAAATTGGATTATAGAACGAAATAAATAAAAATCATTCAAAACATTCCAACTAATTAAAAAAAGATTTTGGGTAAATTTCTTAGCGTACGGCAACATAGTGAACTGTCATGAAGTGAAATTGTACTCGATGACAGCGTTAGAGTCCCAAGGATCTTGTGGCCCGCGGCCAAAATCGTAACTAACGATGTGAAATATTTCCCTGGAAATAGGAAAATTTTACTAAATGATAACCCTAACTTCACACCAAGAGTCTTCACGTCTAGAGTTTGGAATATGCCCGGTATAATGGTAATAGGCTCACCCTCCATAATATTTTTGTACTGAACAGTTTTTGTCTTATTTGGCTACAACCTAATGGACAGGGTGAGCTACGATTACTACTGCTCCAGCGTACTGTCCTCAATTTGCTGAGTTGCCGGTTGCTATGAAATTTACCGGCAACCTAGCAAACCGAGTTATTTTTTAATATGTGAGAATGTTTTAAAAGACATTTTTCTATTTTGGTCTATAATTCGAAAGCATGTGCGTATTAAAAATTAACTATCGCTTGCTTTAACGGAAGGAAAACATCGTTAGGAAACCTGCATACCTAAGAGTTTCTCGAAGGTGTGTAAAGGTCGCCAACCCGCACTGGGCCAGCGTGGTGGACTATGGCCTAAGCCCTCTCAGTTTGAGAGGAGGCCCGTGCCCTATGGTAGGACAGTTTCTTAACAGGGCTAATATTAAAATAAGCAAGGTGAACTACGATTACTGCTGCTCCAGCGTGTGTGTGAGTGATGTCCGCTGTTGGCCGCGAGGCCTTTACAGCTTCACCAGACTTAAGGGCGAGCGTGCAACCACTACGTTAGAGCCCGAAGGGCAAGAGGCGACATACTCGAGGGCGCCTTGAAGAGGCGGCTTCGGTTGGGACAGTCGCAGCGGGGTGAGGGGGTGCACTACTAAGTGCACCGGTCAACCGCCAGCTAGGGGAGGGGATCTACGACTTCGTCGTCGTCGTCGTCCGTATTCGGAGCGGAAAGAAGGGATGACAAAGCATCGGGGGGATCGGTGAGAACATGTCGCGGCCGGCGGTGGCGGGGGCGGCAGGGGTCGGGGGGAGCTGCTCCAGCGTATTGTCATCAGTTTGCTGAGTTGCCAGTTGCTATGAAATTTACCATTTAATGCATTCAATTTGA
Organism: Phalera bucephala; assembly: GCA_905147815.2. NCBI lineage: Eukaryota > Metazoa > Arthropoda > Insecta > Lepidoptera > Notodontidae > Phalera > Phalera bucephala. The sequence goes on along the minus strand of LR990621.1, from coordinate 7,626,828 downwards.
TTTACTGTGTGCATATGGTGCAGCTTGATTAAGTTTGTTGAACAAGCGCGTTAATTCTATCGAATTAGTTCACCGTGCGAACCCACCTGTTCCCTGAAAGTAGGACAATTTTACTAAATGTTAAACTATGATTGTCATCCATGAGCCAAAAGATCCCTGGCGCACTTTAAGTGCTTTCAATCACTCAGTTCTGAGCATCCATTGGATTATCCTCGACGTTTGTTGCTCTCCACGCAAAATACATCCTTATTGTAGTCGTTCTTTAAGATTATGATAGTATACAAGGTGTAACATAATAGACGCAAGACCTGGAAGTAGTTTGTCCTAAATCCTAAAACTTTATTATTTATTAAAAATTGCTGTTACTCGTTCAGTACGCTGTATTCAACAAAATTTAATCGTTATTCAAAGCTATACGGCTATTTTAAAATTTCAAATATATACCTCTATATTATATACCACTATATTATCTACCTCTATATTATACCTCTATATTATATGCACACAAAAGTACAGGTTTCGCGATTAATTTGGGTACCAAAGAGTTTCAAAGAATGGTAGAAAGCTCCTTAAAATTAGAAGTTTGATTTTCGTATTTAATTCGTAAAACAATAATCTAATTGGGGTGTCTGGGGTTTTGCGTTAAATATGATGTTACACCTTGTATTGTTAATGGTAGGTAGGTACATGAATTACGAACAGTTATTTAGGCATTCATCGAAAAATGGTTTCACGACGTCTGGATCGACGTCTGACATGTCTACGACAACAGCACCCACTGTCAGAACGAGGGGAGCGCCGTACGCGTAAAGGCTGTACCACGCGAACTTGTTCAAGATGCCGCGCCTGTTTATCTTACGGCATTTCCGAATGGCTCTGCGAATAGAAACAGGTGATATAATCGATATGAGCTCTAAATAATATCATTAAGGGTCAGTGCAACTTCTAATTGAAAGTTCTGTGGGCCTAGCCAAGTTGCAAACTATCACCATTACTGATCTTTTGTCCCTGCCATAGCAGACGAATTTGTATGTGATGATGATATGATCCAGACCGATTTCGGCTAAGGCGACTGCATTTACTCCGTTATTGTTGACGATCGTGCGCTTGCATGTGGCTTATCTGGCCAATCTTCTTGGTTACCGGTTACCGGTGGGTTGGTGGCCGTTAATACAAAAATAATTGATCGCTACTGTTTGCCGGGCTTTCAACTAATCAGGCTTTGCGTCCAGGTGCTGCTTTGTAGACACAATTGACCACCGTATTTGGGGTTTTGGTTTGGTCATGCCTGTCCCATGTCCTTCCCTCCAATAAAGTCTAGGGGAGTGATGGCTGTTCCAGTAGGTATACTTGTGAACGGGTGCTGCTTATGGGGATTGGTCCAACTGGAACTCTTTACACACTCTTTATAAATAACATTAGTCTCATATCTCGATCGTAAGACATCACACAGCATGGAGCTAGATCGTAAACTATAAATAGAGATAGATAGAGAAAGGGAATTAAACAAAAAAGACTAGCCCGCTGAGTTTCTTCGCCGGATCTTCTCAGTGGAGGCCGCGTTTCGATCCGGGCGTAGAATAGTAGTTAAATGAATTATTAAAAAAAAATGTAAATTGACTATTTGTGTCTTCTTATGTCTTGATGGAAACTCACTTTAACGGCAATAAGAAGTAAGTAACTGTATATTATGTCCATTCTTTCTGCTGTCGATAGCACTTAGTTCTGACCACATGATTTTCGATAAATGTCATTATTTAATTGTTGGTTTTTAAGCCTTGGTTGCAGAATATGGTATCCTCAGGTCTTGTAGGTAAATTAATTAAGACACGTGAAGTTATATCATGGTATAATTAAGTCATTTTACTACAAAGCCAACTTTACTGTATTTGACATGCGGCTGAAATTAGCATTTTTCAGCCGAAAGAGGTCTATTGCAGGACATAAGCCTCTTCCAAAGATTGGCATGACGACCAGCTTTGTGCTGGCACCCGTAACTTTCATTAGGTCGTAAAAATAAGAGAAACCGTCTCGCCTGTATTCAAAATTAGCTAGCAGTTTACCGCGGCTTAGGACCTAGTCCATAACAGCGCTACCTACGGGGTTTCTAATGGTGAAAGAATGATTAAAATCTGTTCAGTAGTTTCAGAGTTTATCGATTACAAACACAGAAATCAGAAGAATAAGGCAAAAAATCTTTTCTGTTTGAAATATTGGTATGATTAACATATTGAAATAAAATGACATAGGTCGGCTGGAAGCAGACGCATGCATGACTGGCGATATTAGGTCTTATAAAAAACGTGAAGAAATTTGACTTTCAACTGTTATCTAAGTAGTCGTTATTTTTGCTAATTGGTAAGTCCTTTTTTCCTGGGGAACATCATGCATTGCACTTCCGCGAGCCTCGGGGAAAACTCGTGGGGCGTGTCGGATCCTACCGACTAAAAACCCCGGGTGGCTGACATCAGCACTTTGGAGGTCCTCCGGGATCTCCGTATGGAATGCACCGGCGCCCCTCTTGTGTCGCGCTCTGAAGCCTGCTATCAGGGGGAAACTTGATGACACGCTTCCCCCTGCACCGACCCGGTGCTCAGGGCGACGTGGGCCGCTCAAGGCGGGGTCCTCTTGCATCCGCGACCCCGAAGGTCCCCCTGCTAAGGTTTGTGCAGAAGGGGGAGGGGGGGCCTCGCCAGTTAATTTGGTAAGTCTGCGCTAACCCTAACTTGACGTCATAGCCATTCTTATACATTTCTCAAGATGGTGTGTAAGTGACAAAACGAATACTTACCGGAAGGTCCAAAATAAATCAAATGACGTCACATTCATCCAGAAGAAACTTGACATCAAGGCGTAATAGAACGGAATAGCTGGAATTTTAACAATTATAATTAATAATAATATCAGCCTGTATACTATCCCACTGTTGGGCTTTCTTCTCCCATAAATCTAGATGAGAGAGATAAGGTCATACTCCACTACGCGAACCCAGTGCGGATTGGTGGAGGCAGGTTTGTGGCCACCTACTGTTGGAGCTTATAAAACCGTCTACAAGGCTTCCAACTTGGCTTAATGACTACCACATTACGTGGTAACCGGTACTAACGGCTTAGCCTTCCGAAGCACGGAGACGCTCGAATATGAAAATTCCACAAACGGTCACTCATCTCAGGCCAACCGAGTCGAACGCTGCTTAACCTTGGTGATCGCTAAGAACGAGCGCCTTTTCTTAATATAGCATTATAATTATTAGGTGAAAACATTTAAAAAAAAGTATCACGCTAGGGATTATTTTTGTGTCATGGGTCGGTTACAAACACGAAATTCACATACACAAACACCTAGACCGAAACAAATATTTATGGATCATACAAAGATTGGTCCGGCGCCAGGATAGAACCCGCGACTACTTGATACAGTGGGCGGAGCGGCTTAAGCTCTTAACAATTGGACCAAGGTATCGCCGTTAAACATAAACTCGTTAAACCTAAACACACCGTTTTTACAACCCATGTTTCACCCATTGTGTATAATCGGACAAAGTAAAATTATTCTATACAAAAATTCTCTGTCGCCGTCCGTGGCCCGGTATTGTGTCCTGGGACCTTAGTCTAAGACTTCTCTAGACGGAGCATTCCTAACAAAAATGGCGCCTTAAAAGCGACCCCAGTTACGCACTGTGGGCGTGATGGCCATGCTCGATTTAAAAAAAAAATGTTCTGAATATGTCAATGTGTTCGCGCGCTTGCGTGTGCGTACTACAATCTATATGGATCGATAAATTTCTCAATTTTGAGAAGTAATTTATCTGAGATTGGGACACAATGTCGTCGGCGAAACGTGGCTAATGGTTATAAATAATACCTCTCAATTTGCTACCCGGGAGTAGGTATAGGCATGGTGTTAATTTTACCACCTTTTTATCAACTTTGGTGTCTGTCTGTTTGTTTGTTCGTTACAAATTTTGCAAACGATTTTAAACTGTCGTCCCGATAAGCTAGAGACATAAACCTTGAACGTAGGTCAGAACTGTATGGCAATGTAATAATATGGTACCACGGAGCTGGTCTGATGAAGCCGGAATATGGCTATAGAAACTCCTAAAGTAAACCACATAACTCCGTCGTGTTTGGGCTTATTGGATTTGTCTTGACAAATACTACATCCCTAGGTCTGATGAAGAAGTCGCAAGATAGTTATAGCAACACCTAAACTAAGAAATACAGCCCTGTCGTGTTTGATCTCGCTGGATTTCTCTTCACAAGAATAATACACCTAGGGTGTATTGTTCTGGTGGCGTCCAGGGTCTAATAATATAGCCAAAAGGTAGCTACTGGAACTTCTAAACTAAACAACGCAGCGACATCGTGTTTGGGGTTGTTGGATTTGTTTTGACGAGTGCTATATCCCTAGACCGTGCCCAGAGTCTGATGATGAAGCCGGAAGATGGCCATAGAAATTTTTAAACTAAACAACATAGTCACGTCGTGTTTGGTCTCGTTAGGTTAGTTATGACAAGTACTGTATCCCTAGGTAGTGCCCAGGGTCTGCCAATTAAGCCGAAATGTGGTTATAGGAATATCTAAAGTAAACAATTAAGGTTCGTTGGATATGTCTAGGTGACGCCCAAGATATATTGATTAAGCCGGAAAGTGGTCATAGGAACTTGTAAAATAACAACATGGCCGAGATCGTTAAATTTGTCTGGACATGAACTTAAATATAGGTGGTTAGGGTCTGATGATGGATCGGAAATGTGGCCTTAGGAACTTTTCACCTTAACAAAACAACCTCGTATTTATTACTTTTATGATTCTTATCATTCATGAGACTAAAAAATAAGAAAATATTTTGTTTTTTAATTTCATCAGCCTCGTTTTTAAAACGGGCTAAAAGTTATAACATAATATCTCTTTATCATCACGGATCCCTTGCAGAGTAAACATGTAAAATAATTTAAAACGTAAAACGTTGGGCGTCACCTGCAACTGAAAAATAATAAAGACTGCTTATTATTAATTTTGTTATTGACTAACAGTAAATATTTGGTGAGCTTTAATTAGTGTTATTTTTTACATGATTTTATTTAACCTGCAATGTTTGTTTGTTTAGGTCTTATTTTGCAAGTGAATTTTAACCACCATTCAGTTCCGATGACAATACATTTTAATGGTAAACATGATCTGTTTCTACACCCAGGATTAGCTCCAGACGAAGACAGCTGAGAGAGAGATAGATAAGAGAAGCTTTAACGGCCAACAGCATGGACACGATGTTTCTTTTTTTTTTAACACGTTAGCTGCCAATGAAAAAAATGACCCTTTTCATTCGGGCCATGGCGGACAATGTTGGGCGACACTGAAACTTTCCGTTCAGGCCGTGTCGGACAACGTTGACCGCGCGGCAGACCCGTGTTCGTAACTGTCTGCTGCGCCGACGGACACCGACACCGAGATAATTGACTTATAAGCTGACCCGCGCGGCCCTCTAGTTTACCCCATATAGCTTGGTTCTTACAAGAGACTATTACTTAGAAAAAAAAATTATGATTTTTGAGACGCTACTGTCATATGTACGATTTTTTGGAATCATAATAAATTAAACCAACTTTTAAAATAAGAAATTGCTGTTAATTATTTAAAAACATATATCCTCATATCATTAAGGCTTCTCTAGACCAAATTAAAACTAAAATTAATCTAAAATTAAAAAAATGATATCTTCTCCAAAAACTTATTGATAGGTATAATAATATCAGCCTATACTGCCCACTGCTGGGCAAAGGCCTTCTCTCACAAATGGAGGTGAGAGAGATTAGGTCATACTCCACCACGCGGACCCAGTGCGGATTGGTGGAGGCAGGTTTGTGGCCACCCGCTGTTGGAACTTATCAAGCCGCCTTTAAGGCTTCCAACTCGGCTTAACGACTACCACATTAAGTAGTAACCGGGACCAACGGCTTAACGTGCCTTCCGAAGCACGGAGACGCTCGAATATGAAAATGCCACAAATGGTCACCCATCTCAGGCCGACCGAGTCGAACGCTGCTTAACCTTGGTGATCGGTAAGAACACCGCGGTCGCACAGCGCTACGAGCGCCTATTGATAGGTAAACTGACTAATTTCCGCTTTGCCGATGATATCGTGCTGTTTTCATCCAAACCATCAGAACAACAACAAATGCTCCAAGACTGAGTACAGCAAGCCTCGAGGCTAGATTATCCATGAAAAGATCAAAAACTTAACTTATGACCAACAGCACGAAATGTAGGGTAGAGAGAGATGGACAGATCACTACTTTGCTTAGTGCATAGTGTCAACGAATATACGTATTTGGGCCAGACTGTCTCGTTTCATAACCGGCATGATTCAATAGACAGAAAGAGAACGCCTGGAAGAATATGGTCCTTGAGGGATATGATGAAGGACGACCTTACCTTGTCCCTCAAGCCAGACTGATGGATATGTGTGTTTGACCCGTCGTAACCTATGATGGTACAGTAGACGAAATCCACAACAGGCTGGTAGAGACTCTCCCTACGGTCGGGTCCAAGTATTTGAAGCCCTACCGTAAAAATAGGCCTCAGAATCTATCTAACTACACACGGAACCTTATGGCTGAGTCACGTTCCATGATGCTCCAAACTTCCGATGATGCTAAGTCCTATAGGCAGCTCAATGGACAGATATTGAAGTCCTTGCGACGCGATTTACGGTCCTTCAATACAAGGCAAATTGAGGAGACCATAGAGCAGAAAAAGGCCTCCAAAGTGTTCGCAAGAGATGCGTCTATTGGGCAAAGCCAGTTGACGAAGCTGAAGGCGGAGGATGGAAAAATAACGTCGAATAGGTCAGAGGTGCTCAGGGAGATAGAGAGGTTCTATAGGCAGTTATATACCTCAGTAGCTGAACCTGTTGTTGACTTGATAAAATACCCAAGAGCCAAGCTAACCCGACACTACACTGAAGATATTCCGGACATCAGCCTGTACGAGATTAGGACAACTCAAAAACAACAAAGCGCCGGGCGAAGACGGAATTACCTCAGAGCTTCTGAAAATGCCACTGCTGAGCCATATTTATGAGTAGTTTTCGAGAGTATTCACGAATCGTCTCGAACGCAGGCTTGATGACTTCCAGCCTCCCGAATAAGCCGGTTACCGGAAAGGCTTTAGCGCCATAGATCTACTCGTCCAAAAAACCTCAGTGATTCAAGACTAAAGTTTTTAGTCAATGTGTGTTGCCAGTTATGCCATGCAATGAGGAGAAGTTCGTAGAAGAACCAAGATCACCGACATAGCCCTCAGGATTAGCAAGCTGAAGTGGCGATGGGCGGGCCACATAGCGCGAAGAGAAGAAATTCAGACAAGGTTTACCAAAGAGCACTAAACGGATGGATTGCATCAGAAACACCTGGCTGCCTTTCACACTCAGGTTATGGATGTAGGCTTAAAGTCAGCAAAGCTGTAGTGGGAATAGACGGGGCATCTTGCATGTGAACGAAAAGTTGGTCAAATATCGTAACGGCATGGATCCCTGAAGACCGTCAAAGGTGTCGTGGTCGACCGAGATGAAAATGGAGTGTTAATTTGGATACTTTTTCGGGAAAGACATAGTGACTCCATACTACTGGTCCAGGATTAATTTATGTTGAGACATCAAGTGGAGGCCTTGGCCCAGCCGTGGGACATAGGATAGGCCATTAAAATAAGCACGTGAGTCTCGGGTGGGGGTGGGCGACAATGTGACCGCGCGGCCCTATGGAACGGATTTTCGATTTTTCGTCCGCTGAGGCCATGGCGGTCAATGTTGTCCGACGCTTAATAATTCATAAAGGAGGATCGAAAATCATTTTATGTTAATTATATACATTAATTATGCTTATAATCTAACTAAATAGTAAAAAAAAACAGACCATTAAAATTAAGAGAATCTGGGATTTTTGCTTGGCTTGGTAGCATAATCAAGTGTCGCCCAACATTGACCGCGTTGGCGGTTAACGTGTTAATAACCTAATGTGTCCCACACACAGACACATTGTCAAGCCTATATTCCCCAATTAATTATTAAAGTATTTCAAACATTGGGGGGTTGTTTTTAATGATACAAAGCAAGCACGATAACTTTTAAAGTTCGACATTTTTGATATATCAATAAATTGACGCAGTATACACACTGTCTGCCTATAATCCCCAATCTGGGGTGGCTAAGGTGTACTGAGTACACCCACGTTTCGCCGACGATGTTAGGTCCCATGTAGTAGGGGGCGAGCCTATTGCCATATACCGGGCACAATTCCATACTCCGGACTCGTACTGGGAAGTTTTCGTTAGAAAAACTACACTTGAACCGCGATAAAATCCGTAAAATAGTTTTATTTCAAAACTACACTTGTTCTACCTAGGATTTGAACCCAGAACCTCGTGATCACAAAGCGATGCGCTTTGCCACTAGACCAACAAGGCAGTCATAATGTATCCCACTGTAGGGCAAAGGTCTCCCCCTACTTTCTCCAACGATCTCTATCCCCTGTCAATAATGGCCACTATTTTCGATACGCGTCGAGGTCATCGCGCCACCGCTTCCTGGGCCTGCCTCGGCGACGATGACCTTGTTGTGGACCCACTCGGTACACAGTTTGGCCCACTTATTTGTATCCATTCGGTTCAGGTAACCCGCCCAATTCCATTTTAATGTCGCGGTTTTAACTATGTTTCGTATACACAATTTATTTAATTGGCCGTTTTAAATTACCAGGATGCATGGCAACAAAAGCTTATTTTTAAAAGTGTTTTTCTACTAGCTCTGGTAATCGTTTCAGTATGTTCATAAATACTTACAAAATGTTCTACACGTGATTTGATCCATTTCGTCTTTACAGAATCTTGTCAATAGCATCACGGCTTTAATGAAGTAAGCAACTATCAAGCTGCATACGAGAGCCATCAGAATGATGCCGGGGAGGTTGCGCAGGTTCGGCAGCAGTATGTAAACCACTAACACAGCCACCAGGAACACGGAGGATATCAGCATTACTAAAATATAAATGTATTATATTATTCCCTAATTAGTTACCACGCGTTGGCCAGCGTTACCTACCGGGTTCTATTATAGCTGAAAACCATCCAGGTGATCCCATTAGTGAAAAAAATCATTGACATCAGTCAAGTCGTTTAGGTGGAGATGAATTATTCGAACAAACACACACCGGAATTTTATTTATAAAGGTAGCCGCCTGTTCTGTCCCTTAGCTGGGAAAGGCCTTCTCTCACAAATTGAGGTGAGCGAGATTGGGTCATAGTCCACCAAGCAGACTCATTGCGGATTGGTGGAGGAAGCTTTGTGGCCATCTGCAGTTTTTTTTTTTTTTTTTTTTTTTTTCGTAACTGGGAGTAACGGCTTAGCATGTCTTCCGACGAGCAAGGAGACGCTCGAATAAAGAATAAAAAAATCACAAACGGTCACCCATCTGAGACTATCCGAATCGAACGTTGCTTAACCTTGATAATCGTTAACGGTCGCACAGCGCTATGAGCGCTTCAATATATACTAAAATATGGATGCACTAGTTTTTGCCCGCGACTTGGTCCGCGTTGAGTTTAGACAGGAACCTAAAATTTTTCCGAAATAAAAAGTATCCTTTGTGTTAACCCAGGTAATAAACTATCTATGTGCCAAAGTTCATCCGAATCCGTTCAGCCGTTTTTGCTTGATTGAACAAACTAAACATTCAAACACCAAACTTTCTCATTAATAATAATGGTAGGATAGTAGGATTATATTAGGTACTAGGGGACCCGATTAACAACAGCGCCATCTATTATAGCTAGAAACCATCTAAGTGACCCGATAACTTCAAAAAAATCATCGTAATCGGTCAAACCTTTAGGAGACGGATTACGAACACATGCATGCCGGATTTTTTTCTATGCTAAACACACACCGTCTCGCCTATATTCCGCAAGCGGGGGTGGCAGAAGTATACTGCGCACACCCACTTTTTGCCGACGATATTAGGCCCCATGTAATAGGGGACGAGCCTATTGTCATAAAGCGGACACAATTCTAGAATAAGGACTCACACTGGGAAGTTATTGTTCGAAAAACTACATTTGTTTGATTTGAACCCAGGACCTCGTGATCATAAAGCGATGCGCTTTGCCACTAGACCAACGATATAGTCATGTTAGTTTTTTATATATTATTATTTTAAAAAGGAAATATTTTTTATTTGTACGGTCAATTTTGAAACTACAGAATCGATTTTATTTGTTCTTTCGCCGTTTGAAAACTAAATTTTCCAGAAATAACATAGGTTATATTGTATTTCAGTATTTATAAGTCTATATACACGGTGTAACATAATAAACGCAAGACCTCTATCCATCTATCAATCTATATCATCACGCCAGCTCCCTCGCGGGGTAGGCAGAGATTACAGAGTTCCAACAGGTTCTTTCCTCACATACCTCTCTGGCTTCCTCCACTCTCATAGTTCATCACATACACACTCGTCGGTTACGGAGACTGTTGACTTGCCCTTCAGATAAGACACGGGCTATTTGGTCATGGTAAGATAGTCTAGGTCTTCTCCGGTACCTACATCCTTCCACTTTCGCATTGTATATCTATTTTGTCATTCTTTCTTCTGGCATTCTTTCTATATGCCTGAACCAACGCAAGACCTTAGACACCCCAATTATAGAATTGATTCATAAATTCAAAACGAGACCCAAATTTCCATATTTAAAGGTTTTTACCCTTTTTAGAGCACTTTTATACCCCATATAACAATAAAACTTGTACGTGTATATGTGCGTTTTGAGAAATACGTTTTAGGAATGCATTTAAAATCGCCATATTGCTATGAACCAAGAATATATTTAGTTTTTATAGCGCACTGAAGAAGTACAAGCATTTTTTGAAAATTGTGAAAAAAGGAGTAAGTTACATTAAAAATTGTTGGAATCAATTTAGTTACCGATTTAGAACCAACTACTTTAATGTCTTGTGTTTATTATGTAACACCTGGTATAAAGATACTCGTTTCTGCCCGCGACTTCATTCGCGTGGACTTTAGACCGGAACCTAACATTTTTCTGGGATAAAAAGTATCCTATGTCTAATCCAGGTTAAAAACTATTTGTGCCAAATATCATCCAAATTCGTTTAGCCGTTTTTGCGTGTTTAAGTTACAAACATCCTAACATACAATCAGAAAACACCTAAACATCGACATATACAAACATTTACATTTATAATATTATTAGGATTACAAAAAAAACGCGTGCGCAGCTTCAAATTACAGCTAGTTTTATATGTAAAGATAACCGCCTGTACTGTGCCTCTGCTCGGTCTTTGCCTTCTCTCACAAATCCAGGTGAGATAGATTAGGTCATACTCCACCACTCGGACCCAGTGCGGATTGGTGGAGGTGGCCATCTGCAGTTTGAACTTATCGAGCCGCCTGTAGGGAACCCCTACAGGCGGCTCGACAAGTACTAACTCGGCTTAACGACTACCAAATTAAGTAGCAACCGGGACTGACGGCTTACGTGCACGAAGACCTTCGAAAATGGAAATGCTACAGACGGTCACCCATCTCAGACTGACCGTGACAAAGCTTGCTTAACCTAGATGATCGATAGGAATACCATTGTTTCCGAGAATCTCGAGCAGAGAAATGTAAATATGGATATATTTACATGGTAGTGATAGCTAACTTGGCAGAACATTCGTTTCCACGTGGTCCAAGATCCAAATGTGGTATACAGCAAATTATATTGGTGGCTTGATAAGTGCCAATACCCAAAAAGCGCAACTGCTGCTTAAGAGAGGAAGTAACTGGTCTTTACCAATTCCTTTTAGCGTTTCGACGGCAAACACGATTATAATTATATGCTCAGAAGGTGGCCACATTGATTGCATGGTCGGAAGCAGACATCAAATCTCACTGTGTGCAGGTATTAAGGCATGCAGAGCATGATATAAGGTGGGACATCGTTTGGGTTGCGCTGAAAACAACCCAGATTGTGTGTGAATCTCCACCTGATCACGTTTTCCTTGATTTGGTCGAAGTCTATTTAAACATTTCTAGACTTGCCATGGTAATATATGTCCAGACGGGGGACTCCCAGTAAGTGGAACAAAGGGATATGGTAGCGATACTCCTTCCTACCACTATGCTGCCTATACTCTATATAGTTACAGTACAGTACTTAAGCCGGTAAAAGCTACTTTCTCTCTTAAGCAGCAATCAATTAGCACTGGGACCGCATTCTAGAGTATGTTCCTTTTTTCGATTTGTGAGTGATTGACTTCTAGTAGGACTGCTGTTGGGGTCAGTTCCCTGTTAATGTTTCTTCATTTTCAGCCATTGAACTCGACAGGTGACATACATAATATTAAGCGGGCCTTCGCACGGACGTTTTTTCAGCGCACAGTGATGTAGTGCTGTACAGCGTTTTCAAAAAAATGTACTGTTAGCCATTTATTTCATTCCAGCGCTTTACTAACGCGCGTCGAAAAAGCGCTCGTGCGAACGTAGGGTAACATCTCTAAAGGACTTTTCAAACATCCTGGAAAATCCGTGAATTCCAGTGAGATACAAAAACATGCACTTACATATAGAAATAATCCAGTATTCTGCTCTAGTAGTAACGCCCGAGTCATGGGGTACTCTGTACATGACTATCTGTTCATTAGTTTCATATTTCACCTTCAGCTCAACACAAAATACCAGTGGCTTTATACTGTTGTACCGCATATAATGATTCGCCCAACCCGTCTTAACGGAACCATCCTGAAATAAAGGATACCAATATTGTATTTTATTTATGATATGCGGCATATTATCTTTTTAAATTGTCCCACACGCCACGATACTAATAATTCCTATGTTGTGGGCGCGCTTACGTTCATAAAATTTACGTATATAAACTTCCAGACCGAAACAAGCTTCTAAATTGAGGCAATCAGAGGATATCTAGGTGCATTTAAACACAATCAATAAACCTGCTACTTTTCATTGACATAGAATCATGAAATTTGGGAAGAAGCGATGTCGTTGAAAGATCCCAGATAGGTGGTACGATACATAGATAAATCAGATAAGTACATTGGAGCTCTTGATTTCCAAAATGGATGAACTAAGTACGTATCTATTAGCTTAATTAAGTTGTATAGAATCCTCAGAGCGCGAGTCCGATGCACATTTGTCCTGTTTATTCGGCTTTCCTTTAATTTTATGTTCAGCAACATTCATAGTTACGTGCTTCCTTTGCATTCACGAAGCAATTATAAAGAGGAGATGGCATTATTATGTTTCCCTAGACAATCAAGCGTCTCACTGTACGTGGTGGCGGGGGGGGGGGGGTTCTGAAAGAGGACGTTACGCCCCTTCCATGTCTGTATTTGCCATCTACCTGAGAATGACAGAATGATGTCAACCACGGCTTCTGCGATAACGCCAGGGCCTAGTTGGAAGACAGTGCACAGTTGCTTTAGATCGACTTCTCCTTATATTGTTTCGTGTTCGCTTCTATCCTAGTCACCTGACTAGACCATGCCAGTATCATGTTTAGTTATATATATTAAGATAATAGTCATGTAGCAGTAAAACCGTGCCGATGAGGCCGACAACAGTGTTTAAAATAATTACCATGACTAAAACGTATAATGAAGTATAATGTGAAGTAAGAATGATGAAGTGCACTCCCTCACTTACAGAAGATCACAGCTTGCAATTTTAAAACTAAACAACACACTTAAAGTTATTATAAACAGAAATAAGAAATAACGACGTAACTAAAAGTATAAAAACGACGATTAAAAGAATACTATCATTAACTCACTTATCCGTGTCTTATCTGTGCCTCAAGTCTTGTATTTTTTACGTGATTTTTAATTATGACATGCTACATTCTTTAAACTGGTACCTACGACTATGGAAAATCATAAGAATTATTGATAGGTACCATAAAAATTGGTAAGCATTGAATTATTAGATTTAAAGCTGTCAAAACTAACAATTATGATGAGAATGATCAACAATTTTATTAAAATTGCAAGAACGGACTTGGGGTCCTGAAAGGCAATTCAAGAGTGTACGTAACCGGCGAGCGTGTATTAGACGAACTATGAGAGTGGAGGAAGCCAGAGAGAAATGTAAGGAAAGAACTTGTTGGAAATTTGTACTCCTACCCTGCAAGGGATCTGGCGTGATGATATAGATTGTAGATCCTTAACTTTTTTAAAAATTTTGACAACAGATTTTGCAAAAAATGGACTTTAAGCATGAAAATGGGCAATATAAACAAAAACTTTTAGATGCCAATCGATCCTGTTTCTAATAAGGATAAAAAACCTCTATTGGACCAACTGAGGTAAGAGTCTAGTACTCTAAAAGTCAGAAGTCTCATAAAAAATTTACCTACATTTTGTAGGAAATTATCGTGGCTTTTATAACCTTGGACAAAGTAAATATAAAATAAACGAAATACAAATAAAACTCAATAAGCTTGTATTTACTCAAACAAGAGATTGGTCAGCATAAATAAAAAAAAGGTTGAATTTCCATCGAATACATGTCGCCCTTCCCACTAAATAAAATAGTAATCGTAAATTTTAAATGTTATAGGAATAAAATGAAAAGTTTAAAATTAATTTTTGTGAATGTGCTTGACATAAAATGTTAATTATAAAAGTTGAGTTATTATAAATATATAGTAAAAAAATACCCTACGCTTTTTCACAATAAAATTTATTTAACAAACTTGTCATACTTAAACATTAATTCTTTTTTTTAGTTCGGCTTGCTATTAAAAATGTATTTATAGATATAGATATAGATTTTTTTAAACTATAGTTTATTTTCTTATTTTTTATTCTCGAAACAACATCAAAAGTAGTAAGTAGAAAACAATATAGATGGTATATACTTAACCTGTAATCATTTTAATTTTTAAAATATATTTTATAACAAGTTTTTATACCAAAAACACAACAAAGATCCCTAGCTAAGTTGAGGAGTTCTTATGGCCTCTTTATTTAAGGCAAATGAAACGAACCCAAACACAGCGGGGATATATTGAGTAGCTGGGTTTTTATGGCTATTGGCAACTTTTCGGCTCCATCAGCAGACCCAGACCACCATCTGGTTGTCACACGAGGGAATTATGTTGTAGTTCACATGTTTCTTCGGCCACCTTCCGACTCCATCATCAGACCAGCTCCATGGTGCCAAATTTCAGCTCAATCGGATACCCGCAAGTGCTTGAAAACTAGACCACAAGATTGGAAACGGAAAGTTAGACAGACAGACAGATCTTGGTGATCCTGGTCAAAAAGTCAGCCATAGTTATAAAATTATTTTTTTGATATACGATTCCGATACAAACCACAAATAATTTTTGGTAATAAATAATTAGTCACTTTTATTTAAATGACTATAATGTCTGTACTCTCTGCCTACCCCGCAAGGGGTATCACGCCAGAGCGTGATGATATAGATAGATAGATAGAGATTATATTCTACTCTTCTCAGTTAAGGAACTGTATTATAATGTTACGCTGTTGGGTTTTGGTTTGTAACATTAATAATTCGTTCTTTTTTAAGCAAGTGTAAGATGGAATACCTCTTACCTCAATAATATAGTAAGGCGCTTCCGTGGGTGTTAGCAAATAATATTTGTCGTCGTCTAAATATTTTTTATTGTAAACAATAGAGAAGGTATCAATCACATTCTTTGTTGTGTTCTGAATGGTACGGGAAATATAATTCCAAGAGTACACATTCAACAAACTCTTATCGTAAACTATCGGTCTTTTAACGAATTTAGTCACAGGCACGCATGTACTACCGTATCCTATGATTTCGTCTTTAGCACAACATTTCGCGACACACACTCTGTTCTCACAGTATTTATTAATGTCATCAATTTGTTTGCCGTCCGCACTTGTAAAGTTCGAAAAATCACATTTCACAAAATATCCGTAAAATAATAAAAAATACAACGTGAGATTATACATTATTCTTTTTGTATTAATACGTTAGTTTATGTTTTACATACATCTAAATCGGTGGTTAACTGGCGCGGTACTGTTCGGTCATACAATTATTAACCGTTTGTCCTGGAAAAAATACGTTTAATTGCATATTATTTTGTAAAGTTTTGATGTATGAGCGTTCACAGTTTGGTCACTTCGTTGCTTACAGCGTTCAGCTTGGTCTGTTTTAGATGGGTGGTGGTTAGAGGCAACTAAAAATTTTCGAGTGTCTCCGTCTTTCGGAAGGAACGTTAAGCTATTGGTCCCGACCGCCATTTAATGTGGCAGTCGTTGAGCCAAGTTAAGGCTTCCAGTTCTAAAGGCGGCTTGATAAGTTCCAACAGCAGGTGGCCCCAAACCTGGTGGTCGAATGTGGCCTATTTTATTCCACCTGGATTTGTGAGAAAAGGCCAGCAGTGGAATACTACATGCTGACTTATTAAAGCCGGTACAGTCCATGACTGACATGATATGACTGAGGGCCTGGATGCGGAGGGCTCGATGACCTCAGTAGAGTCTCTCAACAAGTGGGTTTTGAAATATACATGGATAAAAACCAAAAACAAAAATATATAAACACCTATGTCATACCCACTCCTGTAAAGGTTAAACTACGATTATGTATACTTGGGAAAAATGGTCCAATTAGGTAGGTTCAACTTCGAGAAAAAAGTCAACCGTCGAATAACCAGCCCGGTTGGGCAGCGTTGGGGAAGCTACGTACTATCTTTTCGTCATAAATACAGCAGTGTTTTAAGACAAACAAACGTCTTTGACCGGTGTGTATCGCCAGTATTGGATTCAACACCGAGACGTGGTTTAATAAGAAGGCTCAAGCCCGATGAGCAATGGAAAGAACTATGCTTGGAGTTTCTCTGCGAGATCGAATCAGAAATGAGGAGAACTAAAGTCACCGATATAGCTGCCAGAATTGCCAAACTTGAGTGGCAGTGGCCGGGCATATTGCTCGTAGAACTGACGGCCGTTGGAGCAGAAAGGTTCCCGAGTGGTAGCCTCATACCGGAAGACGTAAAAGGGGCAGATTGGTGCCAGGCTCATGGTGAACCGTGGACCTGGTGAAGGTCGCAGGCGAAAGCTGGATGTTTTGACGTACCTCAGAGCTAGATGGTGAGGAAGGTCCGATGATGGAACCGAAAGGAGGTCATAGGAACTTTATAACTAAACAAGATATCTCAAAGAACCCAAACTTGGCGGGCATACCAAATTTCAGCTCAATCAGATATCCGCAAGTGCTTGAAAAATGTATCACAAGATTTGAACCGGAAAGACCGACAGACATACATTCGAATATAGCAAGTTAAATAAAAGTTTGTAAAAACGTTGCTCTGCCTTACTTAACAAATTATTTATGTGTGGTGTTTTTACAAACATGAACTTCACATATGCGTAAATTAATATAGTCTGTAATTGTGTCCGCTATATATTTTTGTGTTTGTTAGTGATCTACGTTATTGGCCGCCTTTACAGCTTTACCGGACAAGCGGGCGAGCATGCAACCACAACGCTCGAGCCAGAAGCGCAACAAGGCAACTAGCTCAAGGGCGCCACAAGGAGGAACGGCCTCGGTTTGGGCAGTCGCTGTGGGGGAGGGCATATACTAGGTGTCTCGCCGTGGTGCTCTGCACCGGCCGGCAGGCAAAGGATTCTTCGACCTCGCTGACGCGTGCGATACGTGTGCAGTATCTGTATCCGAAAGAAGGGATGTAGGGGCATCGGGAGGATCTACCCGGCATGCGTTGCAATACCATATAACGAAAAAAGTTTTATAATCTGTTTATTGAAGTTGTCCGTACTAAATTCAGACGCATATTGGTATGTTTTTATACATTATTATTTGGGCATAATCTGTAAACAAAGTATCCTGTGTATTTTTCGCGACAAACTTCATAAAATCGATGCAGCCATTTTAGTATTGAGAATAACAGATATCCTGCAAGATTTGTGACTTTTCCATTCATATTAATTCTCTCAGAAATAATGTTTTTTTTCGATGTATAATGTATTTGTGTATTGTTTCGAGAACTTATATATCTTCCATCTAAGTTCTATTACAATTCCTTCTGCCGTTCATACTTTATACACAATATTTTCTTAATCATAATTATTCGTAGAAGAAATATTGGACTCAGGTTTGTTTCCTCATGAGAAAACTTTTTTGGTGGATAAAAGCCAACGCCCGATATTTTTCGTACACGTTTGATTTAGACACTCAAACAAGATTGTGTGCATGAATTTATGATGCAGTAATTTTGTCTCATTGGGAGTGTACGAAACTTTCCGGGTCCGAGTGATGAAATATGATCTAATCTCTCTCATCTCGATTCATTAGAGAAGGCCCAGCAAAAGACAGACGCATTTATTTTGTTTGTTTTTTTTTTTTGGGCCAGGTGCCTTTCCAGATTAACCAAATAATCGGTGGAAACAATCATTTATATATATAGATATATATATAGAGGTATATATATATATATATATATATATATATATATATATATATATATATATATATATATATATATATATATATATATATATATATATATATATATATATATATATATATATATATATATATATATTATAAGGCCTCTTAGCAATGAGGCTTTATATTTGTTTCGTTTGTGCATCCACGCGCATTTTGTTGAACCAGAATCTGAATATTTTTTATTCATGTAAACCATTACAGTATTTATGTATCGTCAGAAAAGTAACAAAGACTCTACCGCCACTTCGGGTTCCTGTGGAGAAGAAGGGCAAGAAACTCCACGGTTACTCTAAAATAAAAAATTACAAACTTTTTCATCTACAGTCTGTTGTGGGGTATGGGAGAACAATGCAGGTTGGTCATCAGGTGAGTCTAAGTTAAAAGAGCGTATTATTACTATTTGTGAGAATGGCTACATGGTTCCCTCATTTACAAAAAAAGTACACATTGTGTTAAATTAATAGAAGGAAGACAGGGAATGTTAACTAACAACGGTTGAATAGGTTGTCATGACTCAAGTGGAGTTGGAATAGCATCTACTCAAGCATTTTTATCTTTTAAATAATCTTCTATTGAATAATAAGCTTGCTTACAAAGTGTTCGTTTTACACAAGCTTTGAACTTATTTTCACTAAGTTTAGTTGTGTTTGTGCATGTGAATGTTTGTAAACGCACCCACGACACAAATAATTTCTAATGAGGGGCTTTTTTTAAATAAGCACCGTCACGCTTTTATTGCCCAAGCGAGGTCGTCAGAGATGTTCTGTAAAAGGAAGAAGGTATGGGCTGTGTTTAACCCCGACGCAAAAAATAGAGGTGTTGTAAGCTTAACGTGTGTGTCTGTGGGCATCATAGCTTATATTTTTATTTGAAGTTTTGCTTGTATAACACTCATTTCGAGGATCATTACTTATATCCTACCGTGACTTGATGGTTTAATCGTTGGAAGGAAGGAAAAACATACTTTAATAACAGTTTGTACGTGACAAAACAGCAATAGAATACTCGAATAATTTTAATCTTATATTTACCTGTGCAATTATGAAATAAAGTTATTAATCATACACTGCCTCGCTGGCCTAGTTGCGAATATAGCAGCAGCCGGAGTCTGGAATTGTGACCTGTATATGTGTATATGGCAATAGGCTCGTCCTCTAATACATGGGACCTAGCACCTTCGACGGAAAAGGGGCTATATACAGTACATTTATCCCTGTCCTTTGGAAAATATAGGCGTGACGGTGGTTATTACTTTTTTTATAAATTATTATATACGTGCAAGGAATCACATTCAAACTCAGATGCACCAGGTCTCAACGGGAATACAGACATAAAAAAATGTATCCATATTTTTGTCCCAATGCGAAAGACGACGTGCAAGTCGCCATTCTTCGAGCAAATAATTTCACATAAACTAAAATGTAGCCACAAATATGTAGAATTGATGTAATATATGGAAAGAAAGCACGAGAATAATTTTTTTTTCGTAGTTCTTATATTTGTTTTGGATTTTTTAACTAAAATAAAAGTCTGTTGGGCGAAGACACAATTTTGTTCTCACTACTTCCATGACTTATATTTTTAATTCCCACAATTTTCAAGAAATATACATAACCAGTACATGAACAGTGAGAGAAGGTGCATTGTCGATAACTAGTTAAAAATTACTGGGTAAATTAGGATTAAGTAGACATTCTTCATACTATTCGCGTCCTTCATACTAATGAATTGACGAATTAATCTCTGTATGATTATCGCCAGTTGAACCAGTGGATATTTACTTAAAAATGATTATTGTCAAAATCTTGTGTTATTTTTTGGTTTCGTGCATGTTTTAATAACACACACACATAAACTTAGTTATTAAATTATACTCCTCCTATAATTTTTGGAGAATTCCTCATTAAAGATTTCCTTCATAAAAATATTTTTCTAGCTGCCTATACTTTAAAACTTAATCATGGATGTCGTGCGAAATAAAATATAGTTTCGTGGAAGGCACGAGACCTAACGTATGAAAGATTATTATTTGATGTAAATTTAATGTAAAGGAAACCAAGATAATGGTTTTTAAACGGGAAGAAAACAGAATGAATGCAAGGATTGTGGTTGGTTACAATGTGCTGAAGCCATGAAAGTCTTTGGTTATCTAGGATGCGCCTTTAGTAAGGATGGGAAATACACCGTTGACATAGAGAGAAGAGTGAGTGCAGGGAATAGAGTGAATAATGCGATGGGAAAGCTACTTGGGAGCCGGCACATAAGCCAAAAGGCACAGCTGGCCATACATAACGAAGTACTTGCCCTAACGTTTTTATATGGCAATGAGAGCTGGGTGTGTAAGAAGGAGAATAAAAGCAGGATAAATGCGAGCTCGGCAGAAGATATAGAAGTATCGGTGTAAAAATGAGAAAGCCCCATTGGTTCGGGCATATAGAAAGAATTTCAGAATAATGAATGACAAAACAGATATACAATGCGGAAGTGGAAGAATGTAGGTACCGAAGAAGACCTCTCTTATCATGATCAAATAGACCGTGTCTTATCCGAAGGGCACTCAAGAGTCTCCGTAGCCCGCGAGCGTGTACGTGAGAAGAGCTATGAGAGAGGAGGCAGCCAGAGAAGTATGTAAGGAAAGAACCTGTTGAATTGTAAGGGATCTGGCGTGATGATGTAGATAGATAGATCATTTTTTCGAAAACAATGGGTTTTGAAAGTCTGGGAATAACTCGATCGTAGAGCGTTTGGATTGAGTTACAGCAATTTTAGCTGGTTAAAAAAGTAACATACTTAAAGATAGTTTGAATCGATTTAGTTCCCGATTTAAAACAAGCTACTTTCAGGTCTTGCGTTGTATATGTTACATGCTGTATTTGCTTTTTAGAATGATTTAGGTAACAAAAGAATGTAGATTCATTTTTTTACCATATAGGAAGATTGACCTATAAAATTTATGGTACACTACGAGAAATGATGACATGGTAAATAATTATGAATAATTAATTACTTTTTTGGTGACCTAAGCAACAGTTTGTGGAAATACTGCGGTTCGTCGGTATTTCATTTATCCTTGTAACATACTAGGATAATAATTACCTTAATTTACCGTCTTGTTAATTCCAATGTGATATAATAATAAGCATCATGCAGCATAATGCCCACCCCGCGAGGGATCTGGTGTGATGATATAGATAGATAGAAATTTTTACAAAGAGCTTCTACGTGTTGGGCCCATATCCCCGCGCACACCTTCCAAAGGTCTGAGGAAACCGGTAAATCTCAACAGGAGAACATCGATAAATAAATCATTCAAATTTAAATGTTGCATCTATATTTCCTAAGCGAGGGTGGCAATGTAATAAGAGGACGAGCACCCAATTGTCAGACGTACAGCACGGGTTTAGGCCTAATAGAAGTACCACCAGCAACTTACTTGCATATATAGCAGATATTATGCCTGAGGTGGACAGTGGGGGGCAGACTGACGCCGCTTACTTTGACTTCAAAAAGGCATTCGATTTAGTCGACAATGACACATTGCTCAAAAAGTTAGCGGGGGTCGGTTTTACTCCCCATTTGCTCAGATTCTTTGCCAGCTACTTAAGGGACAGGAAACAATACGTAGAATACGCTGGATATAGGCTGGATGGAGGATAGGCAACAAAATCTTCTTTTAGGTATCGATTATGGAGAGAGCAGACAATAGTTATTTTTCGAGGGTCATGTCGCATCGGCACCCTTGCAATGTAATTAATTTGATGCTTCTTGATGTCGCATGTTACTATTTCACCAATTTTAGCAACAATGGAGAACAAATTCTCGCTTTCGGAGACAGGAATTCCTTTAATTTCGATGTTATTCATTCGCTGTCTTTGCTCATTTGCTTGATACAGGCCTTTAAGATTATTGACTTGTTCACGGAGTGAAGATACTTCCTCCTTAGTCTTCTGTAGGGTCGCCACGTCGAGATTTAGATTGGTTACCTTCCTATTCAAGTCATCAATATCTCGGTGCACAAACTCAAGGGAACTTTTGACTTCAATAATGTCTTCTTTAATTGACTTGAGTTCGGCCAATTCCTTTTGAATAGTTTTCACGTTCTCCATTAGGGTAGGTATTAGGGCAGTCTGCGTGGAGAGAGTCTTGAGTTCGGTTAGTATGCTATTCCAGTCCACAGGTGAGGGAGATGAAGGTTGATTGCTAGTTCCGGCGATCTTGCAAGTAGCACATTTCCATGTTAACTTTCTGTCTCCTAATTTACGCCAACCTGATTCAGTTATACCCGCGCACTTGAAATCATAGTACTTTAAACACGAGGAGCAGTGAGCCGCGTCTCCTACTTGACATTCACAGCATTCGCAGGTAAACATTACGGCGACAATACAAGTGAGATAAGTATCGAAAAGTATGGAAAAGTTTGAGAACCACTGGCGAAACTCGTAGTACAGGTAGCAAGTATGCGTACGTGCGATCGGTCAGCTGTCTACCGTCAAACTGATTAGGTGATTCTGAATGATAAAGAATGTCGTGATCAAGACTGAAAAGCCAAATATGGTTACATTTCTCTGCTGTAAATGAAGAAAAATAGGTTAAATGTTTATATTGTGATCAACAATTATTAGTTGCCAATAAATCTACATGTAGTGACATATTAATAACTAATAGGTACGCAGTTCAAAAGCTGAGTGCAATTTTTCAGTCAGTTTCTATAATATTGTTCACCTCAGATGGGTACTGTGACAGTTCTAAGTATCTAAAGAAAACAATATTTAATACAATGAGATTTAAGCATAAAACCATAGTCAATTATAGAAACGGGTCATGCCTTTTATTGCCATTGAATAAAGTATAATTTCCGCCGCCACCCCCGCGCGGTTGCCCCCCCTCTGCGCCCTCAGCGCAACACCCCCCCGCGCCCTCAGCGCACCCTCGTCCGGTGCCTTCTGCGCCAGCGACCACAGCTCCCCGCGCTCCCGCGCCACTGAAGCTGACCCCCCCTCCCCCGCCGCTCAGGCCGTCCCTTGGCGCCAACGCGTGGGTGAAGCCGCTGCCCTACACCGCGGCCTCCCACCCGTCAGTGGGCCCTGCCCACCCCCCGAAGCGCGCGCCGGCGAACCCGCCGGTGGCGGCTTGTCCCCCTCCGCCCACTAACGTCAGTCAGGACGTCAACCTGATCATGAACGTCTCGGCGGTGATAAGCCCCGCACTATTCCCCAGAGTCCTTGAACTCGCCCTCCAACTCCGCGCCGCCACTAACTTGGCGGACCAGGTTCTCCTGGCCGCGGAATACAGGGACGTCTATGACGTCCTGGCGTCCCTTAGAACCCAACCCCCCGCACCCAATAATGGAGTTACGACCTCCCCGCCATAAGCCCCACAACCTATCCCTGGCGTTCTTTAACGCTGATGGCCTTCGCTCCCAGCGAGATCAGGTTGCTGATTTCCTCCGAGATCACCAACTTGATATCCTCCTTGTGCAGGAAACCTTCCTCAAGCACACACAACGCGATCCTAGGATCGCAAACTATAACCTCGTGCGTAATGACAGAATCGGCTCCCGCGGAGGCGGTACTCTCATTTACTACAGGAGGTCCCATCACTGCATCCCTCTCGATCCCCCCGCGCTCACCAACATCGAAGCCTCGGTCTGTCGCATCTCTCTCACGGGGCACCAGCCCATCGTGATCGCCTCCGTATACCTTTCCCCCACTAAATCCGTTCTCAGGAGTGACTTTGAAGCACTCCTTAATCTGGGAAGCGCCGTCATTCTGGCGGGCGACTTCAACAGTAAGCACGTGGCCTGGAACGGTCTCACCACTTCCCCTAACGGTAGGAGCCTTGACGCCCTGGTCGACGTTCTCGACTTTGACGTCATCGCACCTATGCACCCTACCCACTATCCTATCAATCCTAACCACCGACCCGACGTCCTGGACATGGCGCTTCTGAAGGGTGTCACCCTACGGCTGCACTCCTTGGAAGTAGTCCAGGAACTCGACTCTGACCATCGACCTGTAGTCATGAGACTCGGTTCCCCCCCTTCCGCCCCTCAGCGACCCAAAAAGACGGTGGTGGATTGGCATGCGCTAAGCACGGCCTTGGGGGATGCCGACCCTCCCCCCTCCCTCTCAGCTCGGACTCCATCCCGTCCCCTCAGGACACCGATCAGGCCGTAGATGCCTTCACCGAACACATCCGATCGGCTGTCAGTCGATCGTCCAAGCAAGTCGAGGCGGAAGATCTCTACCTCAACCGCTTTCGACTGCCGAACGATGTTAGGGATCTCATTCGTTCCAAGAATGCGAGCTTCTATCCGAGCGTACGACTCCTACCCCACCGAAGCCTATCGGTCCCGGATGCGCGCGAACGAGAGGTAAAGCGTCGTGTCGCGGAGGTCCGGGAGGAACGGTGGGGTGACTTCCTAGAGGGCATCGCGCCATCGCATCTGGCCTACTGGCAGCTGGCGCGTAGCCTCAAATCCGACTCCACGACTGACATGCCCCCGCTGTACCACCCTTCAGGCGCACCCCCAGCCTTCGACGACGACGAAAAGGCCGAGCTTCTCGCCGACTCCCTCGAGAGCCAATGCGCCCCCAGCTTTCAGTCCGTCGACCAGTCCCACGTCGACGCGGTCGACAGGGAAGTCGAGCGCAGGACATCCCTCCCCCCCGTCGATTCCTTACCTCCTATCACCCAAACGGAGGTCGAAGATCTAATTATGGGTCTCAAAACTAAAAAAGCCCCCGGCTCTGACGGCATTTCGAATCGCGTCCTGAAATGCCTGCCCGCCCAACTCATCTGCCTCTTAGTGGCCATATTGAACGCCGCCATGGCGAACTGCACCTTCCCCGCTAAGTGGAAGGAGGCGGACGTCATAGGCATTCCCAAGCCCGGCAAACCTCGCAATCTCCCCGCGAGCTACCGCCCTATCAGTCTCCTCAACTCCCTGGCCAAGATATACGAGCGCCTACTTCTGGCGAGGCTCAAAGACTTCGTAACGTCCAGGGGTATCCTTATCGACGAGCAGTTCGGCTTTCGAGCCAAACACTCTTGTGTCCACCAAGTGCACCGCATCACGGAGCACATCCTCTCCGTTCTCAATAGACCCAAACCCATCTACACGGGCGCCCTCTTCCTAGATGTCGCGAAGGCATTCGACAAAGTCTGGCACAACGGCTTGATCTACAAGCTCTACCAAATGGGTGTGCCGGACAGACTCGTGCTCATCTTACGAGACTTCTTGTCGAATCGCGCCTTCCGTTATCGCGTCGAAATGACGCGCTCCACTTCCCACTCCATCAGTGCTGGAGTCCCACAGGGCTCAGTTCTCTCTCCGCTCCTGTTTAGCCTTTACACGAACGACATTCTTCGTTCGAGTAAGGCACATCTAGCCCTATTCGCGGATGATACCGCTCTCTACGTCTCGCATAAGAATAAGGGTTTCATTACCAGAAACCTTCAGGCATCCGCCAATTCCCTAGGGAATTGGTTCAGGAAGTGGCGTATTGAGGTGAACCCGGACAAGAGCGCTGCGGTGTTCTTCTCCAGAGGTACCACCCCGCGCCACTCCTTGCACCGCCCTAGAAGTAATCTCGGCCAAGTGACCATGTTCGACCGACCCATTCCCTGGGTCAAAGAGGTCAAATATCTAGGGGTCACCCTAACTGTTCGCGAAGGCCAGAGTAGATGGTTTTCATGCCATCCTGCGTAAGAGGGCCGCATCCACGATGTCGCGAATGAGGGGCAGCGCCAATACTCTCCTAAGCATACTGGCTAATCGGCTGGGTGGCCCATTTATTCGGCACTGGATAAGTATTCATAATTCATACATGTCCAGTGCCAAATAAACAAAATAAAATAAATAAAATCTAGATATAAGTACTAACATAGTCTGTAAGAAGATTCATCATCATCAGCCCGTGTCAGTCCACTGCTGGACGTAGGCCTCTCCCATGGCACGCCACTGAGCTCGATCTTCAGCTCTCCTTCTCCAATCCCTGCCCGCTGCCTTACGAATATCGTCGCCCCACCTAGCTACAGGGCGCCCTACACTACGTTTGCCGACACGCGGTCTCCACTCAAGAACCAGTCTGCCCCAACGGCCATCGGTTCTGCGGCATATGTGACCTGCCCACTGCCACTTCAGCTTGCTAATTCGCTGAGCTATGTCGATAACCTTGGTTCTCTGACGAATAACTTCGTTCCGGATTCGATCCCTAAGAGAAACTCCGAGCATAGCTCTTTCCATAGCTCGTTGAGCGACCTTGAACTGGTGGACAAGCCGCACAGTGAGTGGCCACGTTTCGGCTCCGAAACGTGGCCACTCACTACGTTACGTCTATGCATGGGCAAACGGGGTAGGCATGGTCTTAGGGAAATCGGTGCAGACCGATACTCCGCAAATGCATCCTCCAGAGCTCTCCTCACCTGCTCCTGTAGCTGGTCACTAACACTTACCTGCTCGCTATTTACCTCCTCCGATCGTGCGAAGTTATTTAAAGAGATAGGTTCTTCAACACCTCGCACGTTGGAGTCAGTACGAGCAGGAAGTGCTTCGCGGCGCAGTCGCTCAAGCACTGTGTCATCCAACAACTTGCACCGCTGGATGGCACGTACTTGATCCGATAGTCGTTGCGCAGTAACGGCGACAGTCGGGTGAAGCCCCTGAAACAGAGACAACAATTTCGGACGGTAAGCGGTGAGGATGGTTCCTCCCTCTGTAGCACCATAGTATGACCCGCATGACACTCAGATTTAATTCCGGAGTCCATCTCATGCGGCGCACTACACCACCGGTAGCAGGGGCCGTGGGCGGAGCACAATGTCCCGCTGGTCCCAGGCGTGCCGGCAGCGGTGGGCGTCCTCTCCTCGCAGATGTTAATGTAGGTGGAGTCGCCGATATCCCGGCATCGTCGCTAGATGCCCCAGATGTCGGCGGTGTGAAAAAATCTTCATCCTCCGAAGGCTGGGGCGAGGCGGGCGAGCCGGGCAAAGGTGTTGGGCGTGCGCTAGGTGACCGGGCATCCCGCTGCCGACACAGCCGCACGGGGTTTCTTCGGCTGGGCTCGGCCATTTACAGATGTTATATGTATTTTCTTCCAATACCACATTTTGCGAACCCACGTTCGCATAGTAAAATTTTGCTTTTGAACTGTGTTGTTTTTTGTTGTTTTTTTTAATGTCTAAACGGATACTTTTCTATATTTCTTCGCAAAAAAAATTTTTATTTACCCAAAACGACGTGTCTTTGACAGCGGTTGCCATGGTTGCTTTATTATTATTATTATTATTATAAACAGTACCATGTCCTTCGGCCCGCACATCAAGCGGGTCCGTCACCGAGCATCATTTGTGCTCGGTCGTCTCCATTCGTTAATCTGCAAGCGGAGTAAAATGTCCCTTAGAAATAAGGTGACACTTTACAAAACTTGCGTTCGACCCATCATGACTTATGCGTGTGTTGTGTTCGGGCATTCGGCCCCCTCTCACATCGATAAACTCCAAGTGGTTCAAAACCGCTTCCTCCGTAAAGCCGTAGGAGCCCTCTGGTTCGTACGGAACGTCGACCTCCACTCCGATCTAGGTCTCGAACCTATTCGCGTCTATGTTAAAAAGGCGTCAACACGTCACTTCGCGAACGCATCTACCCATGCGAATCCGTTAATCGTAGCCACCGCCGACTACGATCTCCCCCCCGACCCCTGCCGCCACCGCCGGCCACGACATGTTCTCACCGACCCCCCCGATGCTTTGTCATCCCTTCTTTCCGCTCAGAATACGGGCGACGACGACGACGTAGTAGTAGATCCCCTCCCATAGCCGGCGGTTGACCGGTGCACTTAGTAGTGCACCCGTCCCCCTACAGCGACTGTCCCAACCGAGGTGTCCTCGAGTATGTCGCCTCTTGCCCTTCTGGCTGCCTAGAGCGTAGTGGTTGCACGCTCGCCTTTAAGTCCGGTGAAGCTGTAAAGGCCTCGCGGCCAACAGCGTACATCATTCACACACACACGGTATGTATTGACATAACCTCTGCGACCATTTCTTTTAGAACTAGTACATTCCAACTTTACCAACGGGCAGGGCTGGTTGGGTACTTATATCTTCGAACGAAGGACTTCGTATAATAATGATCGAACTTCACTTCAGGTAAGTTCGTTTGATTACTTATTATACTGTGTCCTTCGTTCTCGATATAAACCATATGCAGCTGTTTATACCTATAAGGGTAAAGTTGAAGTATACCACATAAAAGTTTTTTCACATAAAAGTTTTAAGCGTGAGCTCAAAAAAATATCATGAGTACATTTGTAGTAAAAATATTCCCGTTCTTTGCATTGCTATAGAACAGAAACCCGTATATATATATATATATATATATATATATATATATATATATATATATATATATATATATATATATATATATATATACACATACGCATATAGTGTTTATTACGATCAGTCTGTCTAACTTATTCAAAATAAATTTATATAATCAAATTCTATAATATGTTTTGTTATACAGTGTAGATCCATCCTAACAAAAAAATTTAAAGCACCTGTTATAGCACACCTGTTGTTCATTCAATTCATTAATACCGGGTAATAATAATCAATAATTACTTATCAGATATCAGTGCAGTCTCCATCTGTTATGTCTTCTATAGAGATCTTCTGTATAACGAGAGTTGAGGAATTACGCTTCAAGAGCTTTGTTTATATAAAATTAAACCCTTTATTCTTGTATCATAGAAACCCCTAATGAGATGAACTATGAGAGTGGAGGAAGCCAAAGAGGTATGTAAGGAAATAATCTGTTGGAACTCTGTACTCTCTGCCCATCCCGCAAGGGATCCGGCGCGATGATATAGATAGATAGAAAACCCTTACTGTGTATTAGACCTGGAAACAAAGTATGAAAGTACCCAATATATAACAATATAAGACAAATAAGACTGGGAAACCTGTTTCCCCACTAAAGTGTCTTGGAAGCAACTGGTATGTGGAAGGTTTTTATTTTTGTATTATCAAATGATCTCTTTTTGAGTACACTACCAGACAAAGGCTACGAATTAATTTGGTGATAATAAGAATGTTTTGCTATCATTACTTAATTCGGTTATATTTAATGTTAGTTATATTTATAATCTTTAAAGATGTACATATTTAATTTTTTTTGTACTAGAGGCCTTTGTATTAATGGTCTTATCTGGAGATATTCCTCACATAAGGCTATGTGCTTTACCTATATGATCTCGCCCTCCCCCCAATTTCAGAGTCTGGAACGAAGGGCTGTGCTAATGTGTGGTAAACAAATTTAACCTACCCCAGTGTTATTACTATACCACTATTATTGTTATATCTTTAGAAACTATCCCGGAATCATTTCTATGTCCTGAGTGTGCGCCGACAAATAAATCATTGGCCACATAAATCTATAACGCCCGCGAACTTTTGGCGATACGATCGGGCCACACCTGAACCATTACATTACTGATGAAAAATACACTCTAATTTACTAACTGACTTGAGAAGCGAATAAGTCACAGTCGACTAGACCAAACCACGGACTATAACTTTATTACTTAATTTTTTCATACCATGTAATGCCTTCCTCTGCTTTTTTGTATGTTACTGTTTTTTATAAGTAGAAACTGCAATGAGTAACTTTCTAGTTAGTTCTAGATGTCTAACCGTGAGAATTGAGTGTCACTCAACTTATACATGTAGTACATACATATCATTCTTATTTTCTTTATTATCATAATAATATTTTGTACCCTCAACCTACCCCCCTTGGGATCTGGCGTGGTAATATAATTAATAATAAATAAATAATATTAAGTTGCTTAGGACTCAGTTTATTGCTGAGACCACATAATATTTATTATACCTGTGATAAAAGTATACTTCAAATATTGTAACTCAATATTTAATCAGCTGCTATATGGCTGCTGGCCAACATAATATCGTTAAATTTTGAAAAAGGTATTATTATTAAGTCATTTGCATGCCTTTATTTTCTTTTTATATATAGATACATATTTATAAGATACATGTAACAAGTGGATGTAATAATTCAAATATAAATATAACAACATGAACATTACAAATTTTATATGATATCTCCAGTCCAATATTTTTACACTGAAACAACTTTAAATAAATTACAGTAAAAACATCTAATTCCGTAGTTCATGAATTAATGTATAATCTTTCCCCTGTGTGTGTCTCAAATTTCTAAGTTAGCAATTGCACCATAAATTATGCAGGACATGATCGAAAAACCAAAACCATTGAACTCATTACCCAATAGAAAGCTGAATAGCTCCTTAAAAATTTTATTAGTATATTTAGTACTAGTTGTTTCCCGCGGCTTGCGAAGCCGTTTATTTTGTAAGTTGATCGTGATCTTAACTTACCATCAGCAGAGCTAATTTGCTATGCTGATGATACCGTTGTTCTTTTTCGAGGATGTGACTGGGAAAATGTCTATGCTATCGCGGAAAAGGGTATGTCAATTATTGCAAAATGGTTACAGCTAAATTTACTTACACTCAACACAAATAAGACAAAATACATGTGCTTTCACAAGACCGCTGCCTCAAAACCTAACAATAAGCTAAATCTACGAATCCATTTTTGCTCACTATCAAGCCCTTTTGTGGCCTGTGGATGTGTTTTACTACAACGCACAACTGATATCAAATATCTGGGTCTTACTTTAGATGAACATTTAACCTTTGAAGTTCACATCAATAGTCTGGCTGGGAAGGTTAGAAAACTAATGGGGATCATGAGACTATTGAGAAACTCCGCAAATTTGAGTACCCTAAGAATGGTTTACTATGCCATGTGCCAATCAATTATTTCATATTGCATTGGCACATGGGGATCTGCTGCAAAGTCCTATCTAATCACTTTGGAAAGAGCTCAACGTGCAATTATAAAAGTAATTTTAAAGAAACCCTTTTTATATCCGACAGACGCCCTTTATAAAGACATAAAAGTACTTCGTGTCAGACAATTATACATTATAAACGCTTGTCTTTCTATCCATAAGTCTGTTGTTCACTCGCATGTTTATGATAAGATTTTAGGAAAACGCGTGGTGAAATTACCCACACCCATTGTTAAAACTAGTTTTGCTAAAAGATTTGCTCGGTACTGCCATTTGGCTACGTATAATGAGGTTATAGCCCGATGTGATCTAAAAAAAATTTCCTTAAAAGAAGCAAAGGCGAAACTGACACAATTTCTGCTCTGTCAAGACTATGATCACACTGAATCCTTAATTATTAACAGATAATTTATAAATTATCATATAGATATTTTTACACACACACACACACACACACACACACACACACACACACACACACGCGCGCACGCACGCACACACACACAAACGCACACGCACACACAAACGCACACGCACCCACACACACACACACACATACACATATACACACACACACACACACACACATACATCATATGTTTATACACCTAGTCCACTTTTGAGTATCTTTTATATTTAAAACATCAGTTTTCTATGTACACACAATCTACCTCTGGTCAATATAAGTTTTAATCCTTGTCTTATAACTGTTACCTGGTTTCCCAAGATACAGGCTTTGCCTAGTTTGGGAACCTCTGGCAATTATGTGGTTTAAAATGTTTTCTTTAGATTTTAAGGTTTATAATTTTACTGTAACTACTGTGTGGTAAATGAATAAAATTATTAATTATTATTATTAAATAGGTAGGACTTTTTGGAATAATAATTTTCCAAGACTTAAGATCACATTAGGTTTCTTTTCAATCCGTTCAGCCGTGTTAATATGGAGAAATAAAAACAACTCTATCTATCTATAGCCTCACGCCAGATCCCTTGCGGGGTAGGCAGAGAGTACAGAGTTCCAACAGGTTCTTTCCTTACATACCTCTCTGGCTTCCTTGACTCTCATAGTTCGTCTCATACACGCTCGCCGGTTACGGAGACTCTTGACTTTTCCGTCAGATAAGGCTCGGTTTATTTGGTCGTGGTAAGATAGTCTAGGTCTTCCCCGGTACCCGGTATCCTTCCACTTTCACATTGTATATCTGTTTTGTCATTCTTTCCTCTGGCATTCTTTCTATATGCCCGAACCAACGGAGCATGCCCTTTCTCATCTTTACACCGATACTATCTTTCATACCTACTCGCTGTCTAACTATGCGGTCGGTCAGCTTCACTCCGCACATCTTCCGCAGAGTTCGCATTTCTACCGCATTTATCCTACTTTCATTCTCCTTCTTACATACCCAGCTCTCGCTACCATATAACAGCGTTGGGACAAGAACTCCGTTATGTATGGCCAGCTGTGCTTTATGGCTTAAGTGCCGGCTCCCGAGTAGTTTTCCCATCGCACCATTCACTCTGTTCCCTGCACTCACTCTTCTCTCTATGTCAGCGGTGTATTTCCCATCCTTACTGAAGGCGCATCCAAGATATACAAACTCATTCACTTGCTCCAGCACACCGTTACCAACCACAATCCTTACATTGGTTCTGGTTTCTTCCCTTTCAAAAACCATAATCTTGGTTTTCTTACCATTCAAGTGTAAGCCATTGATCATGCAGTCGTCTTTCATAACTTTGACTAGTGTTTGCAGATCAGTGGCTGTTGGCGCTATTAAAACCGCGTCATCTGCATAAAGTAGATGGTTTGCCACTAAGTCACCCATTTGTACACCTTCATTCATCGCTTTCATTCTTTGAAGACTTTTATCCAGATAAACAGTCTAGCGGACAACACGCAACCCTGCTTGACGCCGATTTTAACGTCAAACCAGGGTGACCTGTTACCACCCACCCGTACGCATGCCTTGCAGTCCACATAAGTGGACTGGACGACTCGCAACAGAGTGCCATCTATACCATACTCTGGCAAAATGTCCCAAAGTCTCTTTCGCACAACTCTGTCAAATGCCTTCTCCAGATCTACAAAACCGCAGAAAACCTTCCGGCCCACTGCCAGATGCTTCTCTACGATGTTGCGGAGTGAGAAGACTTGATCCGAACATCCTCTTCCAGACCTGAAATCCCCTTCTGCCTCGCACAACATTCCATCGGACTTCATGCGCATTCTCCGTTCAATAATTTTGTTATATGTTATAAAAACAACTATCCCCTGAATCTTGCATTTCCGAAGGTAAAAAGTAGTCAACAGTCTCTGATAAATCCTACATTGAGTACTGAGTTCCAACAGGCTCTTTCCTTACATACCTCTCTGGCTTCCTCTACTCTCATAGTTCGTCTCATACACGCTTGCCAGTTACAGAGACTTCTGACTTGTCCTTCAGATAATACCCGGTCTATTTGGTCATGGTAAGATAGTCTAGGTCTTTCCCGGTACCTACATCCTTCCACTTTCGCATTGTATATCAGTTTTGTCATTCTTTCTTCGGACATTCTTTCTACATGCCCGAACCAACGGAGCATACCCTCTCATCTTTACACCGATACTCTCTTTCATACCATTTTGCTTTCTTACTACGCCGTTGCGAATACGGTCGGTCAGCTTCACTCCGCACATCTTCCGCAGAGCTCGCATTTCTACCGCATTTATCCTACTTTCATTCTCCTTCTTACATACCCAGCTCTCGCTGCCATATAACAGCGTTGGGATAAGCACTCCATTATGTATGGCCAACTGCGCCTTTCGGCTTAAGTGCCGGCTCCCAAATAGCTTTCCCATCGCGCCATTCACTCTGTTCCCTGCACTCACTCTTCTCTCTATGTCAGCGGTGTATTTTCTATCCTTACTGAATGCGCATCCAAGATATACAAACTCCTTCACTTGCTCCAGCACATCATTCCCAACCACAATCATTGCGTTCGTTCTGGTTTCTTCACGTTCAAAAACCATAATTTTGGTTTTCTTCACATTCAAATGTAAGCCATTTTTCATGCAGTCGTCTTTCATAACTGTGACTAGTGATTGCAGATCAGTGGCTGTTGGCGCTATCAAAACTGCGTCATCTGCATATAGTAGATGATTTACCACTAGTTCACTCATTTGTACACCTTCATTCATCGCTTTCAGTCTTTGAAGACTTTTATCTAAATATATTATAAACAGTCTAGCGGACAACACGCAACCCCGCTTGACGCCAATTTCAACGTCAAACCAGGGTGACATGTTACCACCCACCCGTACGCATGCCTTGCAGTCCACATAGGTGGACTGGACGGCCCGCAGCAGAGTGCCATTTATACCATACTCAGGCAAAATGTCCCAAAGTCTCTTTCGCACAACTCTATCAAACGCCTTCTCCAGATCCACAAAACCGCAGAAAACCTTCCGGCCCACTGCCAGATGCTTCTCTACGATGTTGCGAAGGGAGAAAACTTGATCCGAACATCCTCTTCCGGACCTGAATCCCCCTTCTGCCTCGCACAACATTCCATCGGGCTTCTCGCGCATTTTCCTTTCAATAATTTTACCATTCACCTTGGCTGCCAAGCTGATCAAGCTAATGGCTCTGTAATTGGCGCAGTCATATTGTGAACCCTTGCCTTTGTACAAGGGTACAATGACTGCGCGGCGCCAATCTGTAGGGTCCTCCAGCAAAGGTTTGCAAGGACGCCAAAGGCGTCCCGTACGCAAGTTCCACCATACTTGATCATCTCGGCAGATATCATGTCTATTCCCGAAGCTTTACCATTTTTCATACTTCCTTTTGCCAATTTAACTTCTTCCATAGTGATGCCCCCTGTTGATTCCGGTGCCACAAACTCGCCTCTGGGCTCATCTGGGCCCTCCAAACTATTCACTCCATCGGTTTAATACAGCTTGTGTATCTGCAAGAATGTCACCATCCTTAGACATTATTCTTTCCATTCTGGAACCTGACAAATCACCTCGAGACTTTCTCACTTTGCTCCAAAAGAGTTTAGTGTTGTTCTCGAAGTTCCTCTCCTCCTCAATCGCACTGGCTCTTTCACGCTTTTCTTTCACTAAGGTTTTGGTGGCATTCTTGCATTGCCGGTATATTTCTTTCTTCATCTCTGTCATACTGGCATTCAGGTTCAAAGTAGAAACATAGTCCTGCCATGCTTTCTTCTTACTTTCTACGGAGCTTTGCAACTCCGCATCCCACCATGCATCACCTTTTACTGTACTATGCTTTTTTGAGCAACCACATACTTCTTTCGCGGAATCTACTAAACTCTCTTTCAGGCTATTCCAGCATTCATCTACATTATAGTCCGAAGAACCTACTGCCAAAAGCTTGTCCCGGACTCTGTCTTCATACATTATTCTCAGGCTCTCATCTTGCAACTTTTTAACCTTTATTCTTTCAAGGTCTCCGAAGGGGATACGCTCTCGCCAGTGCTTTTACTTCCGGAACAGACCACTAAACCGCGCAACTACGAGATAGTGGTCTGATTCAAGAGTGGGGTCTCTAAACGCACGTGTATCTTGGAATTTGCTTCGAAGACGGTTATCTACCAGGATCAGATCTATCATGCTTTTTTGTTCATTCCTTCTCCACGTGTACATATGTATATCCTTATGTTGGAATATCGTATTAGACACAAGAAGGCCCCTTTCCAAACAAACATCCACAATGAGCTTACCTGCATCATTCACTCTCTTATCACCATAAGGACCCAGAGCAGCGTCGCAAGTTTGCCGCCTGGTTCCCACCCATCCGTTCAGATCGCCACACAAAATCACCTTTTCATTAGCCTCAGCTAGATCCAGAACTTCTCTCACATTATCCCAAAACTTCTCAAGGTCCTGGGGTGTCGACGAGCTTACGGGAGCATATGCTGCGACCAAAAATACTTTAGTGACACCCAGTTTTAAACGGACCCAGAGAAGTCTTGCACCGTACAGACCATAATCTCTCACTCCAGAGGCCAGTCGATGAGACAGCAAGATACCCACTCCCATGCTGGCGCGACTGCCCTGCGGTACCCCAGACCACAGAGCCATCGTGCCATCAGGAAGATCACAGGTTTCACTGCCCCTTCGCTTAGTCTCTGTTACACACAGAGCATCCAGTCGCCTCTCTTTCATCACATCAATCACCTCATGCGTCTTATCTTCCATACCACCCCTTACATTCCAAGTGCCTATTAGGCACTCTGCACCCCACGACTCGCCAGTTCGGGCCCGGCGTGATGGGTGGCGGCCCCCATCGCTGCTTCCACCTATATTCGTACCGACGGGGGCGGGCCGGTACGCGTCGCCTTGGGGGGACGCCCTAGCCCGCACTGCTGCACGTCTTCGGGCCAAGATTTCAGCCATAATGACTGGCAGGGGACGCGACGAGCACGCTCTTGGACAGATCCTCATTCTTTATTTCAAAATCACGAATCCCAAATCAATATTCCCGTGTGCTGTGCGAGGCTCGTACGTGCGACTATTTGACAAAGTAAGTAAGGCGGTCTACGTTTTGTCGCTTAAACCAAGTCGTTTTTGTTTTTCAAAAGTATTTATAAAGTTGACTTAAATATGAGTAAATTTTCGCTGTAGAACAATTTCAGCAGATCCCCAGGCTTCCAGTTGCCGATGAAGAGAAAGAGGGAAATCGGACGGATTGCCAGGCTTTTCTTTCGACAAAATAAGATCAATATCTTTGGACCTTAATGCAGGACGG
This sequence comes from Phalera bucephala, assembly GCA_905147815.2. Taxonomy (NCBI): domain Eukaryota; kingdom Metazoa; phylum Arthropoda; class Insecta; order Lepidoptera; family Notodontidae; genus Phalera; species Phalera bucephala. Next base: position 7,589,618 of record LR990621.1, on the reverse strand, counting down.
TTAAAACCTACCAAATCATATAATGCAGGATAATATCGGCAAGATCTAGTGTGTAAACAAAGTTACATATTTCATATTATTATTTCACGACTTAAGATACAACTTAACACTTACAATATAAAATTATAACCAAATTAGGCTAGTTATGCACAACACACATACACACACTAACATGCACACACACATAACACACACACAAGCACGCAAGCGCTCACACACACACAAACGCGCGCACACACATACATTTTAGATTACTAGTTAATTAATTTACCTTATTTACTTTTTATTATAATTAATTTCAAATATTTATATCTATGTTTGTTAGAGATATAGAAGAGCGGGGACTTCTGACACAAGTTTTTATAAAACTTACTAGAAGAACCCATGTACTGTTAATATGTTTGTAACACATTTATAGAAATAAACAATTTTTGTTTTTTTTTTTATTTTTAAAAAGATACTTTAATATTATCTACCGATCTATATCACCACGTCAGATCCCTTGCGGAGTAGGCAGAGTGTACAGAGTTACAACAGGTTCTTTCCTTACAGACATTTCGGGTTTTCTCCACTCTCATAGTTCGTCTTATACACGCTCGCCGGTTACGGAGACTCTTGACTTGCTCTTCGAATAAAAGGCAAGGTCTATTTAGTCTTGGTATGATAGTGTAGGTCTTCCCCGATATCTGCGTCCTGTTCTAGGTACTCTACCAACTGATAGCGGCGTGGAACCATTGGACCCTTTGTAAATACGTATATTTCTTTTCTTACTACCGTTTTTATTGATATTTCTTTGCTGTTTTTTTATGTAATTGCACATTGTGTTGTTGTTCTCCGTACTTTTACTTTTGCATTTGTATATCTGTGTAGTTTCTTTCATATTAAGTTTCATTATAATCCGTTAGTTATGAAGAAATAATAAATATACCACAGAAGTCGTGCTATATTTCGAGATTCTGTTTTATTTTACGAAGTAAAACACCTTCATATAACGTTTCAGTTAAATTCATTTAGCCATTTTAATATGCATAAATACCAGCTATGTCGCAAGAGCCGTGATTCTTTCCGAGATAAAAAGTATCTCGATTATTATTTCGAGACCTAAAACACCTTGAAAGTGTTAGTAAGATCCATTCTGTCATTTTAGTATGAAGAAATAACAGCTAGATATCCCGGGAGAACCTTGTAGTGAATATATTGTATAAGCATTAATCCAAGATTGAAGAGACATCTTAATATTCAGTTTCTTTTAAATCTGTTCAGCCGTGTTAATATGGAGAAATAAAATCAACTATCCCCCAGAAATATTGCATTTCCCGAGCTATAAAGTAGTATTAAATAATCTCTGAAAATTTCTCCATTTTTTAGTAATAGACTTTTTAAAATCGGTTCCACCGTTCTGGATATTAACACGGCCAAAAATTTTTTTTTTATTGTGCCCATATGCACTTATAATATATTATTTACTAGAAAATCACAAATATCCAAATCAATATTCTTGTACGCTGCGCGGGGATCATACCTAAGGAACTATTCGACAAAGTAAGTTAGGCAGTCTACGCTTTATCGGTTAAACCAAGTCATCTTTGTTTTGCAAAAGTATTTATAAACTCTATCTATCTATCTATAACCTCACGCCAGATCCCTTGCGGGGTAGGCAGAGAGTACAGAGTTCCAACAGGTTCTTTCCTTACATACCTCTCTGGCTTCCTCGACTCTCATAGTTCGTCTCATACACGCTCGCCGGTTACGGAGACTCTTGACTTTTCCATCAGATAAGACTCGATTTATTTGGTCGTGGTAAGATAGTCTAGGTCTTCCCCGGTACCTGCATCCTTCCACTTTCACATTGTAGATCTGTTTTGTCATTCTTTTCTCTGGCATTCTTTCTATATGCCCGAACCAACGGAGCATGCCCTTTCTCATCTTTACACCGATACTATCTTTCATACCTACTCGCTGTCTTACTATGCTGTTGCTAATGCGGTCGGTCAGCTTCACTCCGCACATCTTCCGCAGAGCTCGCATTTCTACCGCATTTATCCTACTTTCATTCTCCTTCTTACATACCCAGCTCTCGATACCATATAACAGCGTTGGGACAAGGACTCCGTTATGTATGGCCAGCTGCGCCTTATGGCTTAAGTGCCGGCTCCCGAGTAGCTTTCCCATCGCACCATTCACTCTGTTCCCTGCACTCACTCTTCTCTCTATGTCAGCGGTGTATTTCCCATCCTTACTGAAGGCGCATCCAAGATATACAAACTCATTCACTTGCTCTAGCACATCGTTACCAACCACAATCCTTACATTCGTTCTGGTTTCTCCCCTTTCAAAAACCATAATCTTGGTTTTCTTCACATTCAAGTGTAAGGCATTGTTCATGCAGTCGTCTCTCATAACTGTGACTAGTGTTTGCAGATCAGTGGCTGTTGGCGCTATTAAAACCGCGTCATCTGCATAAAGTAGATGGTTTACCACTAAGTCACCCATTTGTACACCTTCATTCATCGCTTTTAGTCTTTGAAGACTTTTGTCCAGATATATTATAAACAGTCTAGCGGACAACACGCAACCCTGCTTGACGCCGATTTTAACGTCAAACCAGGGTGACCTGTTACCACCCACCCGTACGCATGCCTTGCAGTCCACATAAGTGGACTGGACGGCTCGCAACAGAGTGCCATCTATACCATACTCTGGCGAAATGTCCCAAAGTCTCTTTCGCACAACTCTGTCAAATGCCTTCTCCAGATCTACAAAACCGCAGAAAACCTTCCGGCCCACTGCCAGATGCTTCTCTACGATGTTGCGGAGTGAGAAGACTTGATCCGAACATCCTCTTCCAGACCTGAAACCCCCTTGTGCCTCGCACAACATTCCATCGGACTTCACGCGCATTCTCCGTTCAATAATTTTTCCGTACACCTTGGCTGCCAAGCTGATTAAACTGATGGCTCTGTAATTGGCGCAGTCATATTGTGAACCCTTGCCTTTATACAAGGGTACAATGACTGCGCGGCGCCAATCTGTAGGGACTCTACCGGTCCTCCAGCAAAGGTTTGCAAGGGCCCGGAAAGCGTCCCGGACGCAAGCTAAACTTTATAAACTCAACTTAAAAATGAGTAAATTTTTGTTGTAAAACAATTTCAACAGGTCCCCAGGCTTCCAGTCACCTGTGAAGAAGAAGAGGGAAATCGAAGGATTGCCAGGCTTTGTTAGCCTAAATTACACTGTCTCTTGTAATGACGACGTCTCTAGTATTGACGGACGATTTAGCGTAGTGGTTAAGAGCTTAAGCCGCTCTGCCCACTGCATCTAATAGTCGCGGGTTCGAGTCCCGCACGGGACAAATCTTTGTGTGATCCACAATTATTTGTTCCGGTCTGGGTATTTGTGTATGTGAATTTTCATGTTTGTAAACGCACCCACGACACAGGAATTAATCCTAGTGTGGGGCTACGTTTTTTAAAACATAAACATAATTCTATTAATTAGGTCTATGTATCTATCTATATCATCACACCAGATCCCTTGCGGGGTAGGCAGAGAGTACAGAGTTCTAGCAGGTTCTTTCCTTACATACCTCTCTGGCTTCCTCCACTCTCATAGTTCGTCTCATACACGCTCGCCGGTTACGGAGACTCTCTCTCTATTTGGTCGTGGTAAGATAGTCTAGGTCTTCCCCGGTACCCCGGAGGTTGGAGGACGCGCCGGCGCGTCTTCGCCAAGAAGAGGAGCAGAGCGGGGTTACCCTGCATAAGGAGAGTCCGGAAAACGGACAGCCGCTGGCGGGTCGTGGAAGGAGTCTCTGTACCCGTAACTCGTCGATAAGCAGGCGAAGGAACACGGTGGGGTTTTAGTTGGTAGGACTTGCTCCAGCGATGGCCGGCCGCTTACATCAACCGTCGCTGGAGCAAGGAGTCCAACATAACCCGTTCGCGTCCCCGCTGCGAACGGGTATCCATGAGGATTTCCCCACAAAAAAAAAAGGTCTTCCCCGGTACCTACATCCTTCCACTTTCGTATTGTATTAATTAGGTATTCTTTTTATTTCTTATTTCTTTCGTACTTGCCCTGTTTGATTATAGTTTACTGGTATATTATTGAGGTTCCTTCTCGGAACAAATAAATAAGCTTATATGCACAAACTATTTTGAAGGGACACCGGCTTCTAAGATGCAGGTACATAAACCCAGTTTAGAAGTCAGAGTTTTTAAGGTTGTACTAGTGTTGTAAAAATGAGCGCTGAAGCTGAGCGTTTAGCGCTGAGTCGACACTCACGAGCGTTGAAACACGTAGATAACGCGAGCGGTTTAAGCGCCGACTCGAACGTTTTTACTCTAGTTTAAGCTGTATTTATTTAGTATCTATCTATCTATCTATAACCTCACGCCAGATCCCTTGCGGGGTAGGCAGAGAGTACAGAGTTCCAACAGGTTCTTTCCTTACATACCTCTCTGGCTTCCTCGACTCTCATAGTTCGTCTCATACACGCTCGCCGGTTACGGAGACTCTTGACTTTTCCATCAGATAAGACTCGGTTTATTTGGTCGTGGTAAGATAGTCTAGGTCTTCCCCGGTACCTGCATCCTTCCACTTTCACATTAGTATATATATATATATCGTATTGTAGTATTATATATATAGTATTGTATTTTAAATGCATTTTTAGAGAAATAAAGATTGATTATTATTATTATTGATTTGGCGTCAGTCGCTTTCACCAATACCTTTATGGAAGAGCGGTATCATTTGTGTTACGAACAGACCACGAGCCGTTAATCACGATTTTTGGTCCCTATCGTGGCACACCAGAGGTGTCGGCCAATTGGTTGCAGCGGTACGCTATGTTTCTAGGTACAAATAATTTTACAATAGAATACATACGTAGCGCTGATAACACCGCGGAGTACCTGTCCCACGTGACCGTAAAGAACAATGCGACAGTGGCCAAGAAGCGAGAGGGCTAAACGAGTTAATGGAAGATAGGGCTTCTTGTATTATCTTCGTGGTCGATGGTAATTTACGCTTAAAGAATTCTACGAAGGAACTAACAAAGACATAAGGTTTTACTTTAAAGACATAACACTAAACTTGTCCTCAGGAGTGATTTCGAAGCACTCTTTAATCTGGGAAGCGCCGTCATTCCGCGGGCGACTTCAATTGCAAGCACGGGGCTTGGAATTGCCTCACCACTTCCCCTAACGGTAGGAGCCTTGACGCCCTGGTCGACCGGTCGGGTAAAGACCCGATGATCTGTAAGCGGAGTAAAATGTCCCTTAGGAATAAGGTAACACTTTACAAAACTTGTATACGGCCCATCATGACGTACGCTTGTGAGGTGTTCGGGCACGCCGCCCGCTCTTACATCGACAGACTCCAAACGGTTCAATCCCGTTTCCTCCGCAAGGCCGTCGGAGCCCCGTGGTACATACAGAATGTCGATCTCCATTCCGATCTTGGCTTCGAACCTATTAGCACCTTTATTAAAAAGGTGACAACCCCATATTTTGCGAACGCGTCCAATCATAGTAATCCGCTAATCGTAGCCGCCGCCGACTACGAATCTAACTCCCCTCCTATCAGCCGCTACCACCGTCCGTGGCATGTTGTCACCGACCCTCCCGATGCCCTTACATCCCTACTTTCGGATACAGATACCGCACACAGGATCAGACACCGACCTCGCCGGCGAGGTCGAAGAAGCTCTTGCCCTTCTGGCTCGAGCGTAGTGGTTCAACGCTCGCCCTCTTGTCCAGTGAAGCTGTAAAGGCCCCGCGGCCAACAGCGTGGATCATTCACATACATACACCTCGGGGAAATCTCAGCCTACCCCTTCTGGGAAAAACGGACGTATTTATGTTATGGGCGTAAGGTAGGTAAAGTTTAAGTTTATAATGGACATACTAACATTTCGCGGCATGGTGCACTTAAGTTAATTAGAAAACTATTAAGTAGTGAATCATGGTGATGCCCGAGGAAGTTGACATATTTATTACTTGACCACGAAGTCGATGTCAAACATTCATTTTTTTTTTTGTTTTTTTTTTTTTTAGGTTCGAATAACGTATATAATAGAGTGAGCTAAGCACTTTTATATTATATATGTAACAAATTCTATTAGTGACTAAAATATAGAGGACCACAATAATACTTTAAAATCTATATTTTGACTTTGAATTTTTACACACAGGAACTCGGCAACCTCCAATGAACATCGTTCGACAATTCTCATTCTGGTAACTACGAAAATCCGCAGTCCCCAATGTAAATCCTCGTGACGGTATAATATGCCTTGCATTTTGGTCTACTTCGCACATTTTAGGAATTAAAGACTCGTTGCATGCGAATTGGTCGTTACTTAGCTCACGATGTTTACATTTAATGTTAGGGACTTCGATTTTCACGTACTTATCGTCTTGTCCATGAAGAAAATTAGTACTGATCGCTGTTTGTACATTACAAACTGGGTTCCCTTCCAGTTTTTCGGTGTTAAAACTTTTTGAAGTCGCTTTAGTTTCTAGGTCTTTTGTACACGTATACTTATGGTTGAAATTGTGGTGTCGACGACAACCGCAGGTCTGGATAGCATTAGACTTCATATGGGTCCTAGCGATGCACGCTACGTCGGAAGTGTGATGCAAATCTTCCTGTACCAGCTCGTCATCTTCTGAATCAAACTCCAATATTGTGCTCTGTTGTCCATATTTAATTATTTGGCGGCAGAGGTGTTTTGATATGTCGTTCATCTATTTTACTACGAGGTTGAGCGGTTTTTAATAAAATTTATGATAGTTATTGTGAGAGTAGGGACGTAATGAAGGTTCCATGTAAAGTAGTGTAGTAAATATAGGCAAGCAATGCTCATTAAGGCTCATACCTTAGATGAAGACTTTCTTAAATTAAATGATATTGCAAACCATTTGCAAACAATTTTTATATAAAAAGATCATAAAAACTATCATCTACTGCGACTTATGTGACAAGAAACATTACATTACATTACAAGATTCAGGAAACATTATACAAGATGTAGGTAAGCAAAGCCTAAAACAGTATGTACAAGTACATATCAATACTTCATCATCATATTTATCATCAGCATCAGCCCGTATCAGTTCACTGCTGGACATCAATTACTAATACTTGTATGTGCGTATTAAGAATCACAAATCGAGGTGGGAGAGGTTAGGCCATGCTTCACCACGCGGACCCAGTGCGGATTGGTGGACACAGGTTTGTGGTCACCTGCTGTTCGAACTTATCAAGTCGGCTATAAGGCTTCCAACTTGCCTTAATTACCAAATTAAGTGGTTACCGGCACCAACGGCTTAACGTGCTTCCGATCCACGGAGGCGCTTGGATATAAAATGATTATGATATTTCATATTCGTCTCCGTGCGTCTCCGTGCTGTCACCCACCTCAAGCCAACCGAACCGAACGCTGTTTAACCTTGGCAATCGCTAAGAACACCACTGTTGCACAGTGCTAGGAGCGTCAGCCTCAGCTACCTGATAAAGACTTAGTCTTCTACTTATATAATGCTACAAACGGTCACTGAGCGCAGATCTACCGAACCGAACGCTGCTTAATCTTGGGGACTGCCAAGAACACCGCGGTCTCACAGCCTCAACTAACTATTAAATACCTAACATTTTTTAATTTTGATTTCATTTTTTATTAGCCCTGTTAAGAAACTGCCCCACCGTTGGGCACAGGCCTCGTCTCAAACGGAGAGGGTTTAGGCCATAGTCCACCAAGCTGGCACAGTGCGGGTTGGCGAACTTCACACACCTTCAAGAAACTCTTAGGGCATACAGGTTTCCTCTGGATGTTTTCCTTCACCGTTAAAGCAAGTGACTGTTATTTTTTTTTATTTTTTGTTTGACGCATCTTACATATATAATCGATAAATTATTTGTTATATCGATGTTACCTAGTCTACTTATCTATACATACAAATAAATAATAATAATAATAAATTGTAGGCAATAATGATTTAAATGAACCAAATATATTTGAAAATATGGAACCAGAAGAATCTTACAAATATCTTGGAATCCATCAGTCTAATATTATAAACCATATCATGATTAAAAAGAAACTTACTGTAGAGTACACGAGGTGATTAAATTTAATTTGTAAAAAACAGTTACATTCTAAAAATCTTTTTAAAGCAATCAATACGTATGCCATTCCTGTGTTGACGTATTCTTTCGGAGTAGTAAAATGGACCCGCACTGATATAAATAATTTAGAAATCAAAACTAGAACTACATTAACAAAACATCATTATTTACATCCTAAGTCAGCTATCGAAAGAGTTTCAGTAAAAAGGCAAGATGGAGGAAGACGTCTTATAGATCTTAAAATAATGTGGGACGGTACAAAAACTTAGAGAATTCTTTTATAACAAATCAACAACTAGTGCTATACATACCGCAATAATAGATTTGGATATAAATTACACCCCATTAAATTTAAGTTGCAAAGATATACAATTTAAAACATTACAAATACATACAAAAGAAAAAATTAATAGATTCAAAGGAACTTCATGGTCGACATATACATGATTTAGAGCAAGTTCATGTAGATCTTTTAGCTTCGAATGCTTGGCTTAAATTAGGTCTTTTTCCAGAAACAGAAGGTTTTATGATTGCAGTACAGGACCAAGTTATAAATACAAAAAATTATAAAAAATATATCCTTAAAGATCCTAACATTCAAAATGACAAATGTAGAAAATGTCATCGCGCATCTGAGACAATACAACATATTACTGGTGCCTGCCCGACTCTAGCTCAAACTGACTACACTCACCGCCATAATCAAATAGCCCAAATAGTCCACCAAAAGTTAGCCATTAAACATAAACTTATACCATCTAAGCCTGTCCCATACTATCAGTACACCCCAAGGCCGGTGCTGGAGGACCAGAGATACAAAATGTATTTTGATAGAGCAATATTGACAGACAAAACAGTCCATAATAATAGACCGGACATAACCATTATAGATAAACTAAATAAATGTACATACCTAATAGATATAGCTGTACCTAATACACACAACCTACAAAAGACCATAACTAAGAAAATACATAAATACTCAGAATTAAAAGAGGAAATCATCAGAATCTGGAAAATGAACAAAGTGCTAATTGTGCATCTGGTTCTATCTAGCACCGGCGTAATACCGAAGCATCTCTTCCACTATCTACAACAAATTGAACTACCCGTTAATCTATTCATGACAATGCAAAAAGCCGCTATTTTAAATACGTGCCGAATAGTGCGAAAGTTTTTGCAAGATGATATCACACCTACCGAACAAAATTCCCATAATGAACCCCACTTGGTTTAGGCCCGTGGTTTTCATTAAATCACCGAATTTCTTAAAATTTCGAGAAAAACAATTTAAGAGTAAATAATAATAATAATAATAACCGCTGTCAACGACACGTCGTTTTGTGTAAATAAAAATTTTTTTGGCGAAGAAATATTGAAAAGTATCCATTTAGACATCAACAAACATCAAAAAACAACACACTTTAAGAGCAAAATTTACAATGCGAACGTGGGTTCGCAAAATGTGGATTTCGAAGAAAAACATAACACATCTGTAAATGGCCGAGCCCAGCCGAAGAAACCCCGTGCGGCTGTGTCGGCAGCGGGATGCCCGGTCACCTAGCGCACGCCTAACACCTTTGCCCGGCTCGCCCACCTCGCCCCAGCCTTCGGAGGATGAAGATTTTTTTTACACCGCCGACATCTGGGGCCTCTAGTGACGATGCCGGGATATCGGCGTCTCCACCTACATTAACATCTGCGAGGAGAGGACGCCCACCGCTACCGGCACGCCTGGGACCAGCGGGACATTGTGCTCCGCCCACGGCCCCTGCTACCGGTGGTGTAGTGCGCCGCATGAGATGGACTCCAGAATTAAATTTGAGTGTCATGCGGGCCTACTATGGTGCTACAGAGGGAGGAACCATCCTCACCGCTTACCGTCCGAAATTGTTGTCTCTGTTTCAGGGGCTTCACCCGACTGTCGCCGTTACTGCGCAACGACTATCGGATCAAGTACGTGCCATCCAGCGGTGCAAGTTGTTGGATGACACAGTGCTTGAGCGACTGCACCGCGAAGCACTTCCTGCTCGTACTGAATCCAACGTGCGAAGTGTTGAAGATCCTATCTCTTTGAATAACTTCGCACGATCGGAGGAGGTAAATAGCGAGCAGGCAAGTGTTAGTGACCAGCTACAGGAGCAGGTGAGGAGAGCTCTGGAGGATGCCTTTGCGGAGTATCGGTCTGCACCGATTTCCCTAAGACCATGCCTACCCCGTTTGCCCATGCATAGACGTAACATTTCGCTTGTGAGTGCCCTAGACAATGTTTTAAAGCCACACTGGGAGACCAGTGTGGACTTATGTGATACCCATTCTATTTTGTACTGTGGAGCGGTGGCGGTGTGTCGGGTGGCAGGTGTAAGATTTCCTAATCTACATCGAGCCACTCAACCCACAAATGCTAAACCACTCTGGCAGTGCAGAATAGAGCGGCGTATAAATATGGCTAGGACACTCATAGCGAAATTGTTGTGCTTCCAGGCTGGAAACAACCGCCCGAGAGTTGTGCGTTTCGTGACCCAAGCCTTTGCAGGCACACGAGTGGCTCCTGTGGACTATGTGGCAGGAGTCGCGGAACGCATAGACTACTGGAAGCAAAAAGTTTATGCATGGGCGAAGAGGATTCGCAGGTATAAGGCGAGAGCAGACAGATACCACGTGAATCGCACCTTCCAGACGAATCAAAGGAGTGTATACCAGGCTTGGGAGCGCCCCCAAGAGAGAGTGACTGACGTGCACTTGCCAAATGCGGCCGTGATGGCCGAGTTTTGGCGTAAAATTTGGTCAGTGCCCGTCACTCACTCCGAGGGCGAATGGTTTGATGTTGTTGGACGATCCTGTGGGCCCATTCAGGAAATGGAGCCCGTAGTCATAAGCCGTGAAGATCTGGCTTGTGCGGTTCGTGCGGCGCCGAACTGGAAAAGTCCGGGGCCGGATGGACTGCACGCATTCTGGCTAAAGAGGCTCCAGGGCTCACATTCTCGTCTAGCGACTCAATTCCAAGAAGCTCTTCAATTGGGATCGCTTCCTAGTTTTATGACATCGGGTGTCACTCACTTGATTCACAAATCTGGCAGTACTTCGGAACCTAAAAATTATAGACCGATTACATGTCTACCTACGGTCTATAAACTCCTTACATCCATTCTGAGAATAAAAATCAATAATTGAGTCATAAACCGAGTCTTATCTGATGGAAAAGTCAAGAGTCTCCGTAACCGGCGAGCGTGTATGAGACGAACTATGAGAGTCGAGGAAGCCAGAGAGGTATGTAAGGAAAGAACCTGTTGGAACTCTGTACTCTCTGCCTACCCCGCAAGGGATCTGGCGTGAGGTTATAGATAGATAGATAGATAGAATCACCTTAAGGCACAGCATATTCTATCGCCTACTCAGAATGGCTGTAAGGGGGGGTCCCGGGGTACAAAGGATTTGCTCCTCATTGATATTGCCATTTGCCAACAGGTACGACGATCCAGAAAGAATGTCTCCATGGCCTGGATTGACTATAAGAAGGCCTATGATTCGGTGCCTCATACATGGCTGGGGAGGGTGCTAGAGCTGTACAGAGTACACCCGGCGCTATGCTCTTTCCTCGGTTCGTGTATGAGGCAGTGGACCACAGTTCTTCGTCACCCAGGATGTGGTGGCCTTTCTGGTTCGTCGGACTTGATAAAGATAAGCAGGGGTATCTTTCAGGGCGACAGTTTGAGTCCGTTGTGGTTCTGCTTGGCTTTGAATCCATTAAGTGCTATACTTAAGGATTCAAAGCTAGGTTACCATTTGCGGAGGGAGAGTGAGCCTATATCTCATCTACTGTACATGGATGACCTCAAGTTGTACGCTTCGAAGAAAACAGACCTGATGGAGTTGCTCAAAATAACCGGCAATTTTAGCAACGACATCGGAATGGAGTTTGGAGTAGACAAGTGTGGGGTCATCCATGTACAAAGAGGGAGAGTTGAAGATTCTTTTAATCTACAGCTCTCTGAAGATATATCCCTCAGGTCTCTCTCTGAAATGGATTCCTACAAGTATCTTGGTATGTCACAAGCCTTAAGTATAGCGGAACAGGATATGAAACAATCATTGAGGGATCGGTTCTTTGCCCGCCTGATAAAAGTGTTAAAAAGCCTTCTATCAGGTGGAAATAGGGTCCGAGCTTTCAATGGTTGGGTCATGCCTGTTCTTACATACTCTTTTGGCATACTAAGGTGGACTCAGTCTGAACTGGATGCCCTGGATAGAAAGGTCCGTCGATTGCTGACAGCGTATCGTATGCATCACCCGCGGTCGTCTGTTATGAGGTTGTACATCCCGCGGAAGTGCGGTGGTCGTGGGTTTTTAAACGCTAAGACACTACACAACCGCGAGGTGTGCAATCTCAGACAGTACTTTTTGAGTGTATCCGTGGTGATGTATCGAGATGTTGCCGCAATCGATAGAGGCCTAACTCCGCTTTCCTTGGCAAACGGGAACTGGCGAAGGCCCCAGGTATTAAGTACTTCGGACCGCACAGCCATATGGAAGGGCAAGGAGCTACACGGACGGTTCTATCGGGCTCTTACAGGGCCTGATGTGGCCCAGCTCGCTTCCGTGACCTGGCTACGCTTCAGCAACCTTTTTGGGGAAACTGAAGGCTTTGTCTTTGCAATTATGGACGAAGTTATCATGACGAACAACTACCGGAAGTACATCCTAAAGGACGGCACGGTTGACATTTGTCGGGCATGCCACCGTCCCGGTGAGTCTATTAGACATGTAGTTTCCGGTTGTTCTCGTCTTGCTAACGGAGAGTACTTGCACAGACACAACCAAGTGGCTAGGATTATCCATCAGCAACTTGCTCTTAAATATGGCCTTGTGGACTCTGAAGTACCGTACTACCAGTACCAGCCTCTTCCAGTTCTCGAAAGTGGTCATATCACGCTCTACTGGGATCGATCTGTTATCACGGATAGGACTATTGTAGCCAATAAACCTGATATCGTGATAATAGATCGATCGATGCGTCGTGTAATGCTAGTTGATGTCACCATTCCGCATGATGAGAACCTTGTAAAGGCCGAAAAAGAAAAATTATCAAAATATTTGGACCTGGCCCATGAGGTTACCGCCATGTGGAATGTTGATTCAACTATCATTATTCCGATGGTCGTTTCAGTCAACGGCCTTATAGCGAAGAGCTTCGATAAACACCTTGAGAAGCTCTTGCTAGGTAGGTGGGTGAAGGGCCTGATACAGAAGGCAGTAATGTTGGACACGGCACGCATTGTGAGGAGGTTCCTCTCTTTGGAGCCCTGACCGCCGGTAGCATGGGTCGTAGACCTTGTTGTCGGTGGAGCACATTTTTTTTATACAATATATATAAGAATATTTGTATTTTATATTTTGATATATATTTTATAAGAAATTATACTGAATAAATATATACATAATAATAATAATATTTGTAACTATCTATCTATATCATCACGCCAGATCCCTTACGGGGTAGGCAAAGAGTACAGAGTTCCAACAGGCTCTTTCATTGCATACCTCTCTAGCTTCCTCTACTCTCATAGTTCGTCTCATACACGCTCGCCGGTTACGGAGACTCCTGACTTGTAATTCAGATAAGACCCGGTCTATTTGGTCATGGTAAGATAGTCTAGGTCTTCCCCGGTACCTACATCCTTCCACTTTCGCATTATATATCAGTTTTGTCATTCTTTCTTCGGACATTCTTTCTATATGCCCGAACCAACGGAGCATACCCTTTCTCATCTTTACACCGATACTCTCTTTCATACCTATTTGCTTTCTTACTACGCTGTTGCGAATACGGTCGGTCAGCTTCACTCCGCACATCTTCCGGAGAGCTCGCATTTCCACCGCATTTATCCTACTTTCATTCTCCTTCTTACATACCCAGCTCTCGCTGCCATATAACAGCGTTGGGCCAAGCACTCCATTATGTATGGCCAGCTGCGCCTTTCGGCTTAAATGCCGGCTCCCGAGTAGCTTTCCCATCGCACCATTTACTCTGTTCCCTGCACTCACTCTTCTCTCTATGTCAGCGGTGTATTTTCCATCCTTACTGAATGCACATCCAAGATATACAAACTCATTCACTTGCTCCAGCACATCGTTCCCAACCACAATCCTTCCTTGTCCGATCTTATCCGATACTTGTAACAAAACACAATTTCTAAATTTTTATCTGTCTGTCGGTTTGTTCCGGCTAATCTCCGAAATGGCTGGACCGATTTTGACGGAACTTTCAGTGGCAGATAGCTGATGTTATAAGGAGTACCTTAAGCTACTTTTGCTTTTCATAAATATTTTTTGTTTAATTTCACGAGGGCAAAGTCGCGGGCTACAGCTAGTATTGACTATGTTATACCACGTGTAAGTTCTTACGCCCCGCCGCGATATCAAACTTCCAACACTCTGGTGTATTAGATCCATTAATGAAACTGACATTTAATTTGTGCCCACTTCTTATCACAAATATAATTTTAGCACTTAGTCATTTAAGCTCAAATTTCGTTTTCATGTCAATGTATTTTCGTTTAGACAAAGCACTAAAGTTAATCAGATATAAACAACTCGGTGACGTAGTCCGCACGCCATCGCGGACGCGGCTGGACGCGTTGGTTTGGCTGTACCTTAAGGGTTCTGGTTTTGGCGACTGAGGTACGGAACCCTAAGAATTGCTTCTTCTGACCTTTACAGGATCACTTTATTGACAGTCTGTCTGTCCAACGGTTAAGACTTCATGGTCTCATGCCTGTTTAATAATTCATACTTTCGAGTCAATGCTGTTTGCATTGACTTGAAAGTATGAATTATTAAACAATACATCCACTTAAATTCAGTCTATCTGTCTTTCTGGTTCAAATCTTGTTATCCATTATCAAGCACTTCGGGTACTTTATTTATTAATTTTATTTTATAAAGATATCCAATAGCGTTTGACAAAAGAAAGCATGTATCCGACACCGTCACCGTCACGCCTATATTCCCCAGAGGGGGTGGCAGAGGTGTACTGAGTACACCCACGTTTCGCCGACGATGTTAGGTCCCATGTAATAGGGGGCGAGCCTATTGCCATATACCGGGCACAATTCCAGACTCTGGACTCATACTGGGAATTTATCGTTAGAAAAACTACATTTGTCCGACCTAGAATTTGAACCCAGGACCTCGTGATCACAAAGCGATGTGCTTTGAATGATGAATTGATGAGCATGTATCCGACTGAGCTGAAATTTAGCATACGTATGTAAGTTCGGTGACAATGCAATAATATAGTACATACCATGGACCCAGCTCCAGAACAGTCTTTTGATGGGGTCGAAAGGTGGCCATGGGAACATGTCAACTACACAACATAACCACCTTGTGTTTAGGCCTGTTAGATAGGTATTGACAAGTATTATACAACCAGAAGATGTTTAAGGTCTGATAATGGAAGGAACTAGACAAGGGTCTGATAATGGAGGTGAAGGGTAGCTAATAGAACTACTGAACATAATCCTGCAGTGTATGGGCTCGTTGGATTTGTCTTGAAAATTTTTATAAATCTGGACACTGTCCAGGCTCTGATGATGAAGCCGGGAGGTGGCCAACGGAACTACTCAACTACTTAACATAGCCCCGCCATGTTTGGGCTCGTTGGATTTGCTTTGACGAGTTCTATAGAATCTGATGATATTCAGGATCTGATGATGGAACCGGAGGGTGGCCAAAACAGGTAGCGATCACCGAATGGTAAGAGGCACATTGAATAATAATTTCAAGCTCGAAAGTTTAAACTGATGAAGTCTGCGCTCCGTCCAGACCCTGTCCAAATCCAGAACCACGATAACTTTCAGCTCGAATTGCAAAATCGCTTCGAATGTCTAGGCGAGTGCGTAGACGTGGACGATTACAATAACAGCACCGTGGAAACTGTCCATACGGTTGGGAGCAAGTTCTACAAAGCCCACCGTTCAAAAAAAAACAAAATGTTCTCAGACCATACTCTAAAGTTAATGGAGGAAAGACGCAGGATGGTCCTGCATTCTCCGAACGATGCTTCTGCTTGCCGGCGCCTCAATAGGCAGATCTCTAAGTCTCTGATTCGCGACACGCGCCATCGCAATACCAGCATAATCAAAAAGGCTATAGAGCGGAACAAAGGCTCCAAAGTGTTTGCTAGAGATCTGTCTATTAGACAAAGCCGGTTAAATAAGCTGAGGGACGGAGACGGCAGGATTATATCCTCCAAACCTGAACTCCTGAGGGAGGTTGAGAAGTTCTACGGACAGTTATACATATCCACACGTCCTGTTAGCAATCTTCCCAAAGACCCAAGAACCAGATTGACCCAACATTACACCGAAGATATCCCAAACATCAGTCTGATTAGTATAGCTCTTAAACAGCTCAGAAACAATCGGGCGCCAGGCGATGACGGTATGACTACTGAGCTTCTCAATGCCGATGGGAAGCCGATACTAAAGGCTCTCCAGAAGCTCTTTAATTCCGTCATTGTCGAGGGCAAAACGCCAAAGACATGGATGGCACAGAAGTGTGGTGGTTCTCTTCTTCAAAAAGGGCGACAACCCCTATAAAAGAACTATAGACCCATATCACTTCTGAACCATGTCTATAAGCTGTTTTTGAGAATCATTACAAATCGTCTCACACGCAGACTCGATGACTTCCAGGCTCCCGAACAAGCCGGTTTCCGAAAAGGCTTTAGCACCATAGACCACATACATACGCTGCGGCAGGTTAGGCAGAAGACCTCTGTCTTCATGGCTCATGTGCTGGTTATACTCCTCTGAGTATAACCAACACATGAGCAGACACGGCGGTTGCTCAGAGCAGCCGCCGTGTCTGGCTGCTCATGAGCAGACTGTTTCTAATATATCTGGACAAAAATCTTCAGACTGTAAGCGACGAATGAGGGTTTACAAATGGGTGACCTAGAGGTTGACTATCTACTATATGCAGATGACGCGCTTTTAATAGCGGCAACGGCCACTGATCTGCAAACATTTAACTGCTGCACCACATCATCCAGCATCAAATGGACAGGCAGAGAATGGCGTAAAAACTGTAAAAATGGGTTTGAAAGAATTTTAAATAATAATACTGGTCAGAAGTTGCTGGTGACAAACTTAAATAAATTTTAGATCGATTGTAGGAATTCCGTTCAATCCACAACAGGAATTTCCCCGGCCCAGTTGATTCTAGGCCGTCCGTTGCGCTGTTGGCTTGACTTGTTACGCTGTTCGGAATCAATTTCGAATACATATTCCCCGTTTTCATTCGCTGCCAAAAATAATGTTAAGACTGCACAACTTCACCAGTGTAAACAATTTGGTGGAATCAGGAAAATAGGTTTCGAAATTGGTGATAAATTCTTAGTTAAACATTATGTTAATAATAGAAATAACCATACTTGGAAACTAGGACCTGTTAAAATGTGTGTAGGAGCAAGGGTGTTTTGAGTTTATATTCCGGAATAGACCATAACTATTAAAAATATGTCGATCAGTTATTAGTGTACAATGTGAATTTGTCATCAGATGATAATGATGATATCAGCTGTTGTGGCGACTACGACACTCAAAAGGCGGGTGCCGTTACTGTACCAGAAGTTGTGACAAGTGCAAATTCACCGACAACTCAACCCTCTGAATATTCAGCTGCATGCGTTCCTCCCTCGCCCACCTCTACGGCTTCAAATATAGTGGTGGAGGAGAGAGGACCGACCTCAGATGATGACGCCTCAGATGATGAGTGTCTGGACGCTACCTCTCCTGGAGAAGTAGATATCGTAGTGCACTGTGGTGATTCAAGTGATGAAGTTTCACCGCCCTTGGTGTCCCAACCTGTGCGCCATCGATATCTAGTTAGGAGTACTAAGCTGGCTAATCCACCTAATTATAAGGATTAAATGTTATTTATTTTTGTAATGGTTAGGGAGAGATGTAGTAGGTATATCTGCGGCTGGGCGGGCGAAAGGCTATCCCACCACACGCGTCCTTCGAGGCGCAGTGGCATAGCTTCTCGCCTATTTTGCTCGTCTGTCCCGGCAAGCAATTTGGCGTGGTCTTGGGAGTAGCGCACGGTCGCGACGATCCCCAAGGCAAGTGTGACTGTATCCTGCTCGCGGTTGCTGCCTGCTATTGGTCTGGTCCTTCTGAACAGACATAACAGAAACAGTCATGCGCTTACCTTTACCCAATCCTCGGTCCCATCCCTTCCCATCCTTTTCCTGAATAACACATCCTTTTGTCCCCCGGTTCTGTCCGGAAGTTTGGTGGAAGCATGTGGCGAGAGTCGCCATGCTGCCCCTCACAATCTCTGGCTTTCGGAGAGGGTGGGGCGTAGCGGGCAGATTGGAGAATCGTTGCTCGGGGGTTCTAGGTACCTCTCTGGGCTTCAGAGAGGACCAGTGAGGTTCCACGGGAACGATAGTCGGGAGAGGGCGCGAAGCCCTTACATAACCCTTCCCTTCCTCTTCTCTATCCCCATCCCTAACTTCCCTCCCAATCCTTTCCCTTCCTCTCCTAGTCGTCGGGTCTGGTGTGCGCTTACCCCGCCTCCAGACACGGTCTTGACCACCGATGACGAACCCGTAACCAGCAACGATGAGCTTCGGCTCTACGCTGGGACGGGGGCCTTGCCTTCGCCGGCTGGGCCGCGTGGAAGAAAACCACTTTAAAAAATTACCAGCTGCAGGTGCGGCAACCCGAGGTACCGGCCGACCCCTCGGTGTATATAGGCTTGCCCGGGTGCAGGGGGCTCCGCCCGGGTCGACGTTTTATTTCCCCCATACTCGTGGGACCAAAAATGGAAAACGCAAATAAAAATAAAAATGACGAGACGAAGGAGAAAGGAACAACGGACACCGATTTGCAGGTGTTGAGGTCCAGCAAGCCGGTTGTGGTCTTAGAGCGGTTGGATCGGGTCGCTTCTGCGACTGAAAAGAAAAAGGTGGAACAGAAGGAGTTGGATGTAAGCGATATGTCCGCCTCGGACTCCAGCTTTGTCCAAAGCACTACAACGTGGCGCAAAAAGCGCCCCAGAAAGCCGGAAGGCAGTCGTTCGGGCTCAGGCGAGGGCTCGGACGCTGACAACCCGCCGAAACCCCAGTCAAAACGCGGGAGAGGACGACCCCCCACCACTGGGCAGTATGTAGGGTACTGGGAGGCGAAAAAGAAGCTCCAACGTAGAGAGAACACCGACTAGTCGAGCGCCGAGGCCGAACGGGCCGCCGGGAGTTCCCGTGCGGCGTCCATAGCCTCGTCAAACCCAGACCCGGATGAGCTACTGCTCGAAGGGCTAAAAGGCAGGGTGGCTGCTTCCCTGGAGAGCATACGGGACGTGGCCCGCATATCCAAGGGACTTAAGGGCACATCCCAGAAGGCCCTAAAGCTGGCAGCCAATGCCATTGCCGAAGTGGTGGAGGAGGCGTTTTCCCGCACCGCCTCGGACGAGGTTCGCCGCTTGCAGGTGGAAAATACCCGCCTGCAAAGACAAATGGCGGACCTAAAAAAGGAGCTGGACGTGGTCAAGGCCATGGTCCTTACCGCTGAGGACAGGCCACAAGACCCGCCCCCCAAAGCGGCTCCCAAGGCGCCAGATACGGACCTAGCGACCGTGATCCGGGAGGAGATGGGCAGAGTCCTCCAGAGGCTCTCTTTTCTGGAGGGCAAAATCCTGCGCCCTCCCTTGGCCTCCGAAGCCGGTAAGACCTCTGCGACGCCCTCAACTGCCACGACGTACGCGCAAAAGGCCGCGCAGAAGGCGCCGCGAAGAGCCCCGATCCGCCCCTCGGGGCAGGACGCCGTGCCGTCGCCCGCTTCCGTACCGTCGACGTCGCCGCAGACGTCCAAATCCGTGCCGATCCCAGCTGCACCCGCCGCTCCCAAAGCACCCGTGGCCCAACAAGCCAAGGGAAATAGGGGGACGGCAAAGGGGCAGAAAAAGAAGGCGCAGCAGCAGCAGCAGCCGCCGCCACTTGAAGCCGGAGCTGGGGACCAATGGGAGGTCGCCGGGGCCAAAAAGGCCCGAAAGAAGGCGGCCAAAAAGGACCGGAAGGCACGAGCGCGCGAACGCCGAAGGCTCCGCGCTCCGGACTCGTCGGCGGTCGTGTTGACACTGGCCCCCGGAGTGACCGAAGTGACCTACGCGGCGATACTGCATCTCGCCAGGTCAACTATTGACATCGGGGAGCTCGGGATCGAGGGGCTCAGGGTAAAGCGCACTATAACAGGTGCGCGCCTCCTCGAAGTCCCGGGCGCGACCAGCTCCCCGAAGGCCGACGCTCTGGCGGAGAAGCTCCGCCAAGGGCTGTCCCCAGAAGAGGTCACAATTACGCGGCCTTACAAGACGGCGAGCCTCCGCATCAGCGAGCTCGACGACTCGATCACGTCGGACGAGCTCATAGCCGCGGTGGCCAAGGGGGGCGGCTGCGACCTGCAGCGGGTAAAGTGCGGCGACTTACGGGCGGGTTACAGAGGCCTGTTTTCGGCTGTTGTGACCTGCCCTGTAGAAGCCGCCAAAAAGCTGGCCGATGCCAGGCGGCTGTTGGTGGGATGGGTGTCCGCGAATGTGGCCCTCCTGAAGGCGAGGCCGCTGCGTTGCTTCCGCTGCCAGGTGGAGGGGCACGTCGGCGCTCTCTGTCCGGCGGATATTACAGACCACAGAGGGCGCTGTTACAACTGCGGACAGCCGGGGCACCAGGCGCGGGATTGCGCCGAGGCTGCACGCTGCCTGCTCTGCAGTAAAGCCGGCAAGCCTGCCGAACACCGGGCAGGCTCTAATACCTGTGGGTCGCGTCTCACAGGCAAGAGAGCCCCGACGCGTGCCTCCGAGCGGCCAGCGCAGTCCAGGCCGCGAGAGATCCGGGTGGTAGAACCCATGGACGCCATCAATGGGTAGTCGTCCCCCTGCCATCAGCTTCCTGCAGACGAATCTCAACCACTCTGCCAGGGCTCAGGACCTCCTGCTACAGAGCATGGCAGAGTGGTCGATCGACGTGGCAGTGGCAGCGGAGCCCTACTTCGTGCTGCCCGCCAGCAACTGGGCTGGCGACGCGGACGGCACGGTGGCCATACTGCTGCCGAGGGGTGGAGGCTCTCTGTCTCTCGAAGACGTCGAGAGACAGAGGGGCTTTGTCGCCGCTCGCGTGGGGGCCATGGTGGTGGTCGGGGTGTATTTTTCGCCAAACCGACCACTACCCGAGTTCGAGGCCCTCCTGTCGCGACTCGGCGACTTTGTTCAGCGGTGTCGACCCCGTCCCGCTCTCGTCATGGGGGACTTCAACGCCAAGTCCTCGGCCTGGGGTTCCCCCATCGACAATGCCAGGGGCGAGGCCCTCGAAGAGTGGACGCATGCCCACGGACTGTCGGTCCTTAATAGGGGCACAGCCTTCACCTGTGTCAGGCGGGGCGGCGGCTCGGTGGTCGACGTGTCATTCGCCACCTTGGCGCTGGCGGGCCGGGTGCGAGGATGGAGGGTCGTCGGCTCGGTGGAGACCCTATCTGACCACGTTTACGTCAGATTTGTGGTCTCCGCCGAGTCTCGGGCCGCCGTGCCGGCTGGCGTGGCTGGGGGTGGGCCGAGATGGGCGTTGGCGCGCCTGAGCGCAGAGGCCGCGACAGAGGTCGCCGAAGTCCAGGCCTGGATGCCGGCACCGGTCTCCCCGTTCAACATCCAAGGGGAGGCCGAGTGGTTTAGAGCTGCGGCCACGGCAATTTGTGACGCCGCCATGCCCCGTGTGCGGCATACAGCTCCTCGCAGACGGCAGGTGTACTGGTGGTCGCGCGAAATTGCGCAACTGCGACGCGCTTGCGTCGCTGCGCGCCGCCAGTACACCAGACAGCGGAGGAGGAGAAGGCGGGACCCACCGCTTTTACCGGGTCTGACGCCTAGGGAGGAGGAGCTTTATGCCGTCTACCGGGCGGCAAAGACCGCACTGCAGGTGGCGATTGCGGACGCCAAGGTGCGGGCGCGCGAAGAGCTCCTGGCCAGCATCAACGCCGACCCCTGGGGACGCCCCTACCGCATGGTGCGGAACAAGCTCCGCCCCTGGACGCCCCCCCTTACGCAGACCATGCCGCCGGCGTTTGCAGATGGCGTGCTGTCGGCCCTTTTTCCGGAAGGAGCGGCTTCCAGTGCTCCGGCAATGTTCCGGACACCCGGAACCAACATTCCGTCGAGCGAGGCCGCTCCTGAAGTTACGGAGGAGGAGCTGAACGCCGCCGTCCGCAAACTACGGGCGAAGAAGGTGGCACCCGGACCAGATGGAGTCCCTGGCCGAGTGTGGGTTCTGTCCCACGGTCCGCTCGGCCACCGTCTCAGGGCTCTCTGGACCGAGTGCTTCAGATAGGGCCGGTTTCCTCAGCTTTGGAAGTTGGGGAAACTGGTCCTGATCAGGAAGGAGGGGCGCCCGGCAGACTCGCCGTCCGCCTACCGCCCCATTGTGTTGCTCGACGAGATCTGCAAACTCTACGAGAGAGTGATTGCGGACAGACTCGTCGAGCACCTCTCGCAGACGGGGCCGGACTTGCACGAGTGCCAATATGGGTTCAGGCGGGGCAGGTCCACAGTGGACGCAGTCAGGCGGGTCCAAGCCATGGCGGAGGAAGCCGTGGAGCAGCGGGAGGTAATACTGGCGGTGTCCTTGGACATCGCCAACGCGTTCAACTCCGTCCCCTATCCCTCCATACTCGCGGCTCTCCGATATCACGGCGTCCCCGAATACCTCCACTCGACCATTTCGGATTACCTTGTGGACCGGCGGGTAGTTTACCCCGGGCCGTCGCGGTGGCAGGAGCGGAACGTCGGGTGCGGGGTTCCGCAGGGGTCGGTCCTCGGACCGCTCCTGTGGAACATCGCCTACGATTGGGTCCTGCGTGGCACGTTGCTGCCGGGTCTGGCAGTGACGTGCTACGCGGACGACACTCTTGTCACCGCGAGGGCTCGGAGCCACAGGGAGGCGGCGTTGTTGGCCACAGCTGGCGTGGCACAGGTAGTGGGCCGCATACGGCGGCTCGGCCTGGAGGTGGCCCTCAACAAGACCGAGGCCGTAACGTTCCACGGCCCCAGAAACCGGCCCCCCCCTGACGCTCACATCATTGTCGGGGGGCAGCGCATTAACATCTCCGCCCAAATCAAATATTTGGGCCTACTCTTGGACGGGCGCTGGTCCTTTAGGGCTCATTTTGCCGCTCTTGCGCCAAAATTACTGGCGACTGCAGGGGCCCTCTCGAGGCTATTGCCGAACTTGGGCGGACCAGAGGCCTCGGCGAGGAGGCTGTATACGGGGGTGGTGCGGTCCCAGGCCCTATACGGGTCCCCCATCTGGGCGGGCGCCCTGACGGCCCGAAACGTGGTGCTGCTGCACCGCGCGCAGCGAATCATGGCCGTCAGAGTCGTTCGAGGATACCGCACCATCAGTTTCGAAGCGGCGACACTACTGGCCGGTACGCCTCCCTGGGAGCTGGAGGCCCAGGCGCTCTCTGAGCTTTATGCCTGGCGTAGGGATCCCAACAACATCCGGGATCCCGGCGCCCCGAGAGCGAGGCGCACAGAGTTGCACCGAGCTGCGCTGGAGAGATGGCGGTGTAAGCTCGCCCATCCCACTGCCGGTCACGCCGTCATCGCTGCGCTGCTGCCTGTCTTCTGGGAGTGGCTGGGGCGACGACACGGCGTCCTCACGTACCGTCTGACGCAGGTACTGTCCGGGCACGGTTGCTTCGGGCGGTATCTGTGGCGGATCGGTCGTGAGGAGGCGGAGCGCTGCCACCATTGTGCGGCCCCAGAAGACACGGCGGCGCACACGATGCTGGTGTGCCCGGCATGGGATGCCGAGCGGCGCCGGCTCGCCGGAGCGCTCGGTGCAGGGGTACAGGCGCTATCGCTCCCGACCGTGTTATCATCCATGGTTGGGAGCGAGAGCGCCTGGGCGGCAATGGCGGCCTTCTGCGAGGCCGTCATGTCCGCGAAGGAGGAGGCAGAGCGGTTGAGGGAGGAGACGTCCTCCAATCCCGCTCGCAGACGGCGCGTTGGGCGAAGGCGCAGGGAATACGCCCGGAACAACCTTCGCCCACCGTAATCTCGGCCTGCAGGCGTCGGGGAGGGCACCCCGGCGCCCTAGCACTTAGCAGGCCCGTGCCGAAGTAGCGCTGCGTCCGCGCAGCCTCCAATAGGCGGTAGGGGGAGACCGAACTCCCCCCTACATTTGTCGAGGTCCGCGCCTATCTGCGGACCGAGCCCGCCGGTGCCACAGAGGTCATGCCAGTGACGATTCCTGTGGCCCGGCAAAAGGGCAGTAGGACGCCGGGGGGTTTTAGTGGGTGCGAGCCCCACATAACCACCCGGGCCGTGCCCTCGGCCCGGGGGTATGCGCTAGGCATTTCCCCCTGTAAAAAAAAAAAAAAAAAGGTATATCTGCGGCTATAAATGCGGCTCATATTACTGTCGACATATTTACGTGTCCGTTGAGTGAGTTCGCAAAGGTTGTAATGTATGTTATTTGTTATTGTACCTAAAATATTTTTTACTTTTGTTATTGTTATACATTTTTGTTTCTGTAGTTTAACTTAGAAATAGTTTTGCAAATATTGTTATTTTTATTTAAGGGGCCGCACTATCGCATTGGGTTTCTGACCTGTAAGGATAGATGTATAAGGATAGAATAAATAAATAAATAAACAAATGTTGATGTTGTATTTTTAATCTATGGCCATTGGTTTGTTGTTTTGTTCTATGTTTTATCGTGGATTTGGATTAAACGCCTACGCGCTATTTTTGTGTTGTTTTTAATAACTGAATCCCTAAATCTATATACATATAATAAAACTGTAACCGAGCCGAATTTGTACATTGAATATTTTTTTGTAATTTTAATTGAGGTACCCTTCCTTATCGAAATAGAGGCCGAAACAATTTTTTTTGGAATTATTGTCTGTCTGTCTGTCTGTATGTCTGTCTCTTTGTGTTTCAATCACGCAAATACTACCGAACAGATTTCAATGAAACTTGGTATGGTAATAAAATATACTCTAACTTAAAATCTAAAATACTTTTCATCCCGAAAAAATCAAGCAATCCCGTATTATTGCGGGATAAACCATAAAACTTATTATTATATTATTTTAATGATGGTTAGTCACGAGCTGCAATGTTACGTTAAAATGTGTGATTTCGCCTACCAATATTGCACTCGGGTTCTTCTCCTTACGAAGTAACTCTTCATCTTCTATCTATCTTCTATACATCTATCTATCTATATCTATAAATTCGGAAAGTAAATCGATTTTATCCAGGGGAAGAACATACATAGGCTATCTGTTGTCTCAAAATAAAAACCTTGGAATGTTAAATACACGCCAAAAAATAACGCGAACGAAGTTGCGGGTACAGCTAGTATCTAACAAAAATATATTGTTGATCACATGTTGTCCTCAGCTGCCATAGTCTAGGTCAATAAAAACACATCATCATTATCAGTCGAGAGACGTCCGCTGCAAAATAAAGGCCGCCCGTAAAGATCGCCACAACGACTGGCTTTGTTGACATCACTTGTAAATCTGTAGGCTTGTGTAGTACATGTACTAAGAACTAATAAGAATAGTTCAGAATTGTGAAGTAGAACGAACTATTCTTCTCGCTTAATCGGTCATCCTTCGTTTAGTACATTTTGGATCTGAACGAGGCAAAGGAACAAGGTTTCTGTGATATATTTGTATAATCTGTAGTGTAGATTAGAAGAGACGAGAGGTTCTTAATAGTTCCTATTAGTACATGTACCCCACACCTGCATCTCGCACCTCGATGTCATCGGTCAGGTGGATGTCATTTAGGTGAATTGTTAACTGATTTCGTTTTAGATCTTTGTTTTGTAAGACATATGTATAGAATAATAATAATCTAGAAGCCGCGGGCGCGCATCGTGTTCAAGCAACAATTAGTACCTGCAAAGCAAGTAGTCACACATTTACGCGATTAGTCACTCGGCGACCGTCGGGCGGAACAACGTGCTTTACGCGTGTCAAATTAAATTTAATTATGGCGTCTTATGGCGTTCCTACTTGCAACAATTCCGTCAAGCTCAAAAAGAAACAGGAAGGGATTACATTTTATTTGTAACTAGCGCAATCGGACATCGATCGTATTATTTAAATATTGAATTAAATGTTCCGTTCATAATTGTCACCGAAAATGATGCGTCCTTTTTGTCTGTGTTGCCAATACCGCAGTGTAATTTTTCCCTATTTTTATTTACTATGGATCTTAGTTGTTATAGTACTAACTTTTAAATTTAGCTACTTATTACATAATGACTTATCTACTTTTACCACTCTTAATTACTAAAAGCTGCATGGCATGACACTATTATATGTATGATGCGGTAGTAGATAGTTAAAGTCGGGATATAATTTTATTCCTAGTAGTATAATGATGAAGACGGATGAATCATAGACATACGTTTTGCCGACGATGTTAGACATTAAAAACATATTTCGCCATTTGGCGGTGGCAGAGGTGTACCGTGTACACCCACAATTCAGACAATTGAAAAAATGATTCAACTAATGGTATATTAAATATAATATATATTTTTTCCGTCCTAAGAATCGAAATTCTAGAACTTCGTGATCTAACGCAACGACACAAATAAAAAAAAAATTAAACTACAAAAAAATAAACATTATAAACTTACTGATTATGGCATAAATTATTTTAAGAATAGCAATATTTATTTTAAGAACCTACTTAATTACGTCAATTTCCATCGTTAATATATATTAAGATACATGTTACTGCTAGAAATAAACAATAATGATTTTATAATTTCTTACTGAACATTTACCCCAAAAAGTGGTGAATCATTTTTAACTAGCAACATTATGCGGGTGGGAAGTGCGGTGAGTGCGGGACGTTTGTTGATTTTTTGGCTTCACCGCGCGGCGTGCAATTACGCCTGAACGCGGCTTCTGGATTATTGTTATTCTATGGACATACGCTATTTTATTGTTTTATCTAAAATAAAATATTTCTAAGAGTTGATGCGAAGTATGAAAGGAAATCTATTAAAAATAATTGTGAACCGTGCTATTCGGAAGCGGGGTGGGAAAGCAGTGTTTTGAACGAATAGTATTAGAGGATCAAAATAGTTCACTTGAATGGATGTACTAGATCGGAGCGCTCTTTTCAGTGACCAAGCAGGTACAAGCCTAGAACTGACGGCCGTTCTGGCAGAAAGGTTTTCGAGTGGCGAGCTTGTACCGGAAGACGTGGAGTGGGCAGGCTCCCTTCAAGGTGGAGCACAGATCTGGGGAAGGTTGCAAATTCAAATTCAAATCATTTATTCGTGGATAAGTAATAAGATATTACATATAATAATAAGTTCACTATATCTTGCCATGCATCAAGCGTAAGAAATCTTAGTTATAAAATAAATATATACAATAAAAACTATAATATTTGAATGTGAAAATATAATATAATAATAATAATATTAGCCCTGTTGAGAAACTGTTCCACTGTTCGGCACGGGCCTCCTCTCAAACTGAGAGGGTTTAGGCCATAGTCCACCACGATAGCCCAGTGCGGGTTGGCGAAGTTCACATACCTTCGAGAAAACCTTAGGCATAAAGGTTTCCTTACGGCGTTTTCCTTCACCGTTAAAACAAATGATATTTAATACGCACATACTTTCGAGAAGACAAAGGTGCGAACCCGAGACCTCTGACTTACAGTCTAACCACTAGGCTATCATGCTTCAAATATCGTATTATGTAATTGATTTACAAACTATATTAATGATCTCATTATTTGTTATAACAGGGAAAATGATGTTATTTTCCCTCTATGAATTCATCAATGGAATACTATTCTTTTTCCATTAAGAAATTACAGCAATCTGAATGCGTACAACTCAAAAGATTTAACTAGGTATAATCTTCAATTTGTCGTTTGTTTTGAATTTGTTATTTACCTATGTTCGTTGGTTAAGTTTAGTTTGGAGACTGGAATTGTGCCCGGTATATGGCAATAGGGTCGCGCCCTATTACATGGGACCTAACATCGTCGGCGAAACGTGGGTGTACTCAGTACGTCTCTGCCACTCCCGCTTAAGGAAATATGGGCGTAACGGTGTGTTCGCTTAAAAAATATTATAATAGGTTAGCATTTACATTTTGTCCAATTTTCGGTCCAATCTCGGTGTGGTCGATGTTTTTCAAGGATTTAATATCTTACAAAAATACTATTTGTGAGACTAGTTTAAAAACTGCATTTTGAACTATTTTAATTAGGATGAAGGTGGGCACTAATATAGGTTTCTTGATAATTTATCACATATCGTCGGCGGCGAGCGAGAACCTCGTAAATAGTTTTTTTTAACTAAAATAGGATTATTTTTAAATAGTTAGAAAAGCTCATATCGCATAACTCAAACGCACTCAAATTCAGTATAATAGTTTGCAGGGCTATCTATGACTGTAAATGCAAGCATCGTACAAATAGTAAGTCTGCTGTTTTGAAATGAGAAGCTGGGCAAGACTGTGGGCGTGTGCGTTTCGTTTAAGAAACTTACGAGGTTTTCACTCGCCGCCGACGATATGGGGGTTAAATAGGGGGTATAAAAATTACCGATCGTGTGAGTAGCGACCACGAAGTCCTGCATTCGATGCGGTTGGAGTGTTTAGTATATTTTATAATCTTTAGCCACCCTAAGACTGTCATACATGTATATATCTACCTTTTGAAGGTAAATAGTGTCACCCCCTATCACACGGGGACTTACATACCCGGCGGAAAGTGTGTGTACACAGTACACCTATGCCAAACCCGCGTGGGAAATATAGGCGTGACAGTGGCCAAAAGCATATTTAAATCCCTCTATAAGACATGTCTGATAGCGAAACAAGCTGTTCTCTAGCTCTGTACTTGATTTGCTTTCTACTATCTCATTTCAAATCTAATATACACTGTAATAATATCTATATATCTATGTCATCACGCCAGATCCCGTGCGGGGTAGGCAGAGAGCACAGAGTTCCAACAAGGTCTTTCCTTACATACCTCTCTGGCTTCCTCCACTCTTATTGTTCATCTTATACACGTTTGCCGGTTACGGAGACTCTTAACTTGCCCTTTAGATAAGACACTGTCTATTTGGTCATGGTAAGATAGTCTAGGTATATTTGTATTGTAATATTTTATTGTAATCATTATATTGATATATTGTATTTAATTAAATTATTTTAGATCTAGTTATCTTGTGTAGCAAACTCCATGTTATATTTAACAAGCAATTTCCCGCGTCGCGTACCTACCTGGTCGACAACAGCGCCACCTACCGGGTCTATATTATATGTTACTTCTGGATAAGTGCTTTCCAATGGTGAAAGAATCATTAAAATCGGATTAGTAGTACCGGAGATTACCCCGAACATCCAAACACAAACGTTACCTCTTTATAATACGAGTATTAGTATAGATTATTTGTAGAAACATTATCTATATCTTCTACATATACTTTTAAATGGTGTCTCCCACACTACTACCTCGTATCGCAACGGGTGCAACAGAAAATCAGCGCCAAGCTGTTTCCAGCGAGGCATCTATGATGAGTTGTAGCATTTTCACAGCCGCAGCAAACAAATCAGTATAACTTGTCATTGTATAAATTATAAAGGTTGCTTCGTTTTTAGAACCAATAGTCTGTACCTTTGGGACCACGATTTCCACGGTATTCAGTTTTCATTACACTTAAAAACTTCAAGGTTATGTGGGGGTGGCATTTCATGACCATACGCATTAAAGTCCTAAGTAAACAGACCCATTAATTAATGAAGGCCAATGTATCCCATGGGATACATTTTAAAGCTAGTTTTAAGGTATGTATTAGATGGATTATAAGTATCGCTCAACGGAGCGTTTCGAGTCCCGATTTAAGAATCCGACCGCGATCTGAAAAAAATTAAAGAAACCGTAAAATAAACTGACTGCCTCGTTGGTCTAGTGGTAAACCGCAACGCTTTGTGATCACCAGTTCCTGGGTTCGAATCCTAGGTCGGACAAATGTAATTTTCTACGAAAAGTTCCTAACATAAGTCCGGAGTCTGGAATTGTGCCCGGTATATGGCAATAGGCTCGCCCCCGCTCTACCTAACATCATGGGCTAAAAGTGGGTGTAGAGGTGGCGTAGGTGTACTCAGTACACCTCTGCCAGCCCCGCTTGGGGAATATAGGAGTGACGTTTTTTTGACTAAAATACTGTGTGTTGCAAGTAAGTCTAGTACGAATTGCACAATTTCTGAGAAGCCGTCTCCGACGGTTAAACTAGGCACTTTTAAGTGCCAAGTAATGTTGATTGAGAAGTAACTTTACTCAAGGGTTGTGAAACCTCATTCACCCTAAGAGAAAAAAATAGTTTTTGCCTAGTAAGTATGTTACAGCATAAAAGTTTTGTAGTAAACTTGCGATGAATATAATCAAAGGAGTTAACATATGTATTTATGTAGGAATAGCTGCTATTCAACAGTTTTGGTTGATACCCATATTGTTACGAGTACCATTGCAAAACCCTTTATGTTCTCCCTCTCTTTTTGTGATTTGCAGAGGGTAGTAGTACTAATCAACTGAAACTACAATGAAAATAACACAAGTTATAGAAACAAATTGACCACATCGCATTTCCTGACAAAACTTAGGCCAAAACAACGTTTTTTTTTATTATTTTCTTTTTTAGTAATATTAAAAAGAAAATAGTGTTTGTTTTTTCCAACAAACTGTTGCCCCCCTTTTCGATTTCCCTCAAAAAGACTGTCGCAATTGGTATGTAAAGTATCCTTCGCTTTACTATTCAGGGTAGGGTATCATTATCATCGTTGTATCATCTCATTCTCTTTCATCATGTATCATCACATTCATCAATTTAATTATCATCGTTGTCATCGAGTTCATCGGGGAAATGAATTAATTTAAACAAACACGATTATGCTACTTACTGGACACTGGCAAAATACACTTAAAATAGTGTGAAGCCATAACTTAAAGAAGAACGTTGCCCCATAATAGGAATTATAACTGTGTCTTGGGTGCGTACATTAACATGAAATTCACTACACAAACATGATGATCTTTATACTTAGGCTGTAACTTAGGTAAAAACAGTTAGCTAAATAGAATGTAGGCCATCAATATATCGTCGTCCTCCAAATTAATTATATCGATCTTTTCGTAGAAAATTTATTGCATTTTGAAACTTTGTGACGATATTATGTGTGTGATTCCATGTGAATGATCTACGGGCGATGCTATGGGAGAGGGCGATATACTAGGTGTCTCGCCGTGGTGTATCGCCGGTCAGCGGGCAAGGGATTCTTCGACCTCGCCGGCGAGGTCGGTGTCTGATCTTGTGTGCGGTATCTGTGTCCGAAAGAGAACATGCCGGGTACGGCGGTAGGATAGGAGGAGAGTCAGGTTCGTAGGCGGCGACGATTAGCGGGTTCTCATGTTGGACGCGTTCGCGAAATATCGGGTTGTCGCCTTTTTAATAAAGGCGTGATAAATTAGATATTTATTGCAATAATTAATTAGACTAACTCATATTCCTTTAACATAAAATGATATCTATTTGATAAACAAAACATGTACAAGCCGGTGAATAGTGTGATTTTTCAGACAGAGGTCCTCAGTTAATTGGTGTAGGCTGACCAATTTTCAAAGACCAATTAGATACTATGTCAGGCAAAAGTAGTTATTTTAAATTTTTCGTATTGTAATTTTATTTAACTATTCAACAATTAAGTAGCAAGAACACAATTCCCGGCTGCGTAAAACTATTACGAAAAAAAATTATACCCGTGAAAGTTCAATAAAAACATAATTTAAATCTGAATATTATTTTTAACGTCGACTGAAATTGGTAAATTTCACCATTTAACAGTACTGGCTAACCCAGAAACTAAGAGTTTTTGCAAGAAATCGGTTACACCTGCGTGTAATTGAAAGAAATTGTTTTTTAGCAATAAGACCGCCAATTGTACATATTTTTCTGTAATAAGTATTATGTTTATTAACTGTAATTACACTGGTGTGCAATAATGAATACTTTATCTATCTAGACAATGAAAAAATAAGGCAATTTATATACTTAAGTCATTTTTGCCAAAACGTCTAGATAATTGGTTTGAGCAGCAGGACGGCGATATTATTAATAGTTTATCGATGGGATTGGCCCAAGAATTTGGTGACGCCATATTGCGTACCTTGTACCTGCTTATTTGCGCATTAATTGATTAAAACCTATAAATTATCGGCATCCAAACTTTCCTTTTTTTGCCGGTTCAGTTAGTATGTGCCTCGGTCTCACACCGTGAGGTGGGACATTTAAAAAAAGTTGTACAAGCTTTTGGTACTCCGTATTTTTGTGGCCAGTATATTAATGTGGATTATTCTTTTTAATTTTATATCGGTTTCGCGGGAACGCAATGTGAATTTTTACATGATATCATGATATTTTAAAACTATATTGTGGTAGGAGCACAATAGGAGTATGTATGTGACTATATTAAAAAAAAACTTCTGATAAGTTTTGTATACTCGATTATCAATACATACTTATTTCTTCTTAATTTTGTTAATTTACACTGTTTGAAGTACTCATTAATTGTTGAAATTATTTTTACGATGTATTTAACTAAAGTTAATAAGTTCTTTCACACAAATTCAATTATTAATAAATAAGCGTCCCTTCCCGGAATTTAAATGCGCCGATGAAACTGGTAGTTTTCGTCAGAGCCCGTACCACAATCATTTCTTTAACAAAACTACTATAAATTATTTTGCTGAATGAAAGATTTGTGAGTATACGGAGTTTATATTTTTGTCCCTTTTTCACGGCAGAGGAAGATTAAAATATTTTTTTAAAGATGGTTTGATAACCCCACAGATAAATGTACAGACAGACCTCCTGCTTCATGAGACTATCATATATACTCATTTATTACCTTATAAAAACTTATCGGTTTCAAAGTATGTTTAAGTTTTAATTTAGAATGATTTTTTTCTCGTTCCATCTCGTAAACAATACGTTCCGCGAACTTGACAAGAAAAATACTTATATCAATTTACGTCTCAATACACAACTTATTGAAAATAATTATTATCTATTAATAACTAAATGACCCGGTTAACTTCGTACCATCTAAAACTGATTTGATTGTATTCATAAGTGATCATCAAAATACAAAATAACCAACTTTGGCTGTTCTTTTGGGTTATCCTAATTTTCTTTTTTCCCAAATCACCCCAGTATTAAGGCGATCAATACAAAAAAGAAATATTCAAATCGGTTGAACCATTTTTGAGTTTATGCGAGACTAACGCACGGTGATTGATTTTTATAAATATAGATAGAGATTTTTGAAAATAAATAGGGGAGGCTTATAGCGTAACAGAGACTATTCAAAATACCAATTTGAAAGGTGTAAGAAGCTAAAATAAAAATTTTTACACTGTCTCTTGTAATGACACGTCTCTAGTATTGACGGACGATTTAGCATAGTGGTTAAGAGCTTAAGCCGCTCTGCCCACTGCATCTAATAGTCGCGGGTTCGAGTCCCGCACGGGACAAATCTTTGTGTGATCCATAAACGCACCCACGACACAGGATAAATCCAAGTGTGGGGCTACGTTTTTATAAAAAAAAAATGCGTAGTATGTTCCTAAGTTCGAATCCTGCGTCCTATTAAATTAGGACTTTTGGTCTGGGACTCAACAACGACGGCGATATCTAAATGTACCATTACCATAATGTAGAGTACCATTGTTAGCCCTATTTGGGAAATTGAGATGAGAAGGTGTAATTTTTTTTCTTTTTAAATTAAACAAAATATAACACTGTCGCGGCTATCATTTCCAAGCGGAAGTGGCGGAGGTGTATTTT
Organism: Phalera bucephala; assembly: GCA_905147815.2. NCBI lineage: Eukaryota > Metazoa > Arthropoda > Insecta > Lepidoptera > Notodontidae > Phalera > Phalera bucephala. Next base: position 7,555,528 of record LR990621.1, on the reverse strand, counting down.
GTACACACACTTTTTGCCGACGATGTTAGGTTTTACCTAATAGGGGGCGAGCCTATGGCCAGTTTTTCCAGGCGCAATACTGGACTCCGGACTTACACTGGGAATTTTTTTGATAGAAAAACTATGCTTTGTCCGTCTTAAGATTTGATCCTAGAAACTGGTGATCTCTGTGCGCATTATACGTCATTAAACCAACGATTCTCTTTATTTTTATTTATTCATATCATCATACTAAATCGCCTGCGGGGTAGGAAGTGAGTACAGAATTCCAACAGGTTCTTTCTTTACAGATCTCTCTAGCTCCCTCCACTCTCATAGTTCGTCTCATATACGCTCGACAGTTATGGAGGCTCTTGACTTACCCTTCATATATTACACGGTCTAATTGGTCGTGGGAAGATGTTCCCTAGGTCATCTACTATAGCCCCTAGATTATCTTCTAAGACATCTTCCCCGTACCTACATTCTTCCGCTTTCGCAATGTATATGATATACCCACACCTTTCCACAAGAATGATAATACAGGTTCTGTTTCGTTATTCCTTCTTTTGACCAGCAAATAATAAATTACTTGTGAGACTTAGTTATGTGTGTAAAAAAACAAAAAAATCCGTTTTATACTAATTAGTAAACATAACATAAGTTTGTGAACAGATAACAATACCTACTTCTTAACTAAGATAGATATTAACTGGTCCACAATTCCATTCATTAAACAAATTCGCAGGAACACAGTATCATCTTGACCGCTTAACGTGACGCTCGCATAAAAATATACACAAAAATTATAAATAACGGTAAAAATTCGTGACGATAAAATCGAAATGCTGTATCGATTGACTGTTTTGTTCGTCATCGGAGGAATGACTCTAGTACAAACCCAGCAATATACAGCTAGTGAGGATAAATACTCTGTTAATCTACAAGATGTGTGTGAGATTAAGACATGTGTACGAAAGTGTTGTCCTAACGGCTTAGGGTTAATAGGCAAGGGTAAGATCTGTGGTGATATAAATGCTAGTGAACCTTTCAACCCACCGGTATATAAGGATAACAAATTGGACCCAAAATTCAAAGCTCAGGAATCATTCCACTTTGTCAATGAAGTCATGAATTGTACATCACCTGAAAAGCGAATGAAGGCTTATGGACCTGTGCCTATCTACTACTTAACTACGGTGAGTTTGATAGAGATAATATTGAAATTCAATCATCGTCATTATCATCATGAAAAAATAAACACGATCACGCTTCTTCTCCAAAAAAGGGGTGTGTGTACACCTTTATATCGGCGACGATGTTAGGTCCTAATATAATAGGAAGCGAGCGACATACTGAGCAGATTCCAGACCCCGGACTCGTATTGCAGGATTTTTCAGGAACCCAGGATCGTCGCCCGCATGCGCCATTAGACCACACAGTCATCATCATCATCACCAGCACCAGCATTATTTACCAATGCTTTATGTAGGCCCCCTTTCATAGTACTCTATTCCTTTCGGTCGCGCTGTTTTCGCATTCGGGCACTTCTTCGCCACCTTCAAATTTGTTTCTGTTCACAAATCCAACGACGAATTGACGTTTACAGTGTTTTCAGCTTTTGACACTTTTTAAATAGTTAGTATTATTGAGAAAAAAGTACAACGTGGAGCATGCCACATTACACATATCTTAAACAACTACCATTTATTTTTAATTAGTTTTCTAGTGTTAAGACTGATGTAAAAAATGATATCCAAAATAAATTCATTCACACTAATTATTGTATAAAAGCACATTTAGTAAAATTCAACCTTTATTTAATAAATACAATACATATTTTTACACTAGCTGTTACCCGCGGGTGCTCACGCGTATTTTCTAATTTGACATAGGTAGGTTTTTTCCAAAATAGCATTAATCTAAGATCTAACACACCTCCATACTTAGCTTCTTACAATACCTGGGTACTTTCTTTATGAGAAGGATTACCAGGTTATCTATTTATTATACAATTATTCGTAAAATGGCTGATTTTTAACCTTACCTACCTACCCTGCCAAATATCTCAATCTGGCATAATAAGATTTAATAATCGTACATTACGAGCTAAGTATGTAACAAAGTTTTGTCAGTACATTTCGTGTCAGCTTCCTCGTAGGAATATATAGTTCACGTTCACGATCAAAGTCATGTTTAGTTATCTATACACAAATAGTAAAACTGTAATACTGAAAAAATAGACCGTGTCTTATCCGAAGGGCAAGTCAAGAGAGTCCGTAAACGGCGAGCGTGTATAAGACTAAGTATGAGAGTGGAGAATGCCAGAAAGGTCTGCCTATTCTGCAAGGAATTAAAGTATCCTCGTGAACTAATAAAATGAAATATATCACTTTGTTTACACACTAGATCATGCCAATATTATCCGTCTAAGTCGTATATAAACCATCACACCAATATACATTTGGTGGGTTTTTACCGGCTTGCATGAAGGCTCAAAGTTATTAATAATAATTTGGCTAAAAAAACCTGGCAGTCCTTCGATTTCCCTCTTCCTCTTCACAAGTGACTGGAAGCCTGAGGACCTGTTAAACGTGTTCTACAACAAAAATTTACTCATTTTTAAGTTGACCTTATAAATACTTTTGCAAAACAAAGGCGACTCGGTTTAAAAGAGAGATTGCTTAACTTACTTTGCTAAACTCGATAAAAGAGAGATTGCTTAACTTACTTTGCCAAATAGTGGCAGGTACGATCCCCGCAAAACGCATGCGGGCACAATAAAAAACATGTTTTTTTGTCCGTGTTAATATTCAGAACGGCGGAACCGATTTTAAATAGACTATCACTGGGTAATGGAGGATTATTCAGAGATTGTTTAAGACTAATTTTTAGTTCGAAAAATGCAAGATTCCTGGGGATAGTTGTTTTTATTTCTCCATTTTAATATAGCTGAACGGATTTAAAAAACCCTATTATGGAGGTGTCTCCTAATTCTTGGAATAATGCTATCCCAAAAAGTCCTACCTACCTATGTCAAATTTTACAGTCTACTAGTCTTAAATAAATGAATATACAAAAGGTCATGTCCGGGCCATTCATCGTTGATAAGTTCTCTCCAGAAGTGACAATCCTAAATGCCTCATCGGTTCATGCACGAAATCGTGTTTGAGTGTTAAAATCAACATGTATGCACAATTTCAAGTAAGTGCGAATCACCTGTGAAGTATCAAAGATTTCTTGCGAGGAGACGAATCTGAGTTGAGTATAAGTTCATGGAGGAATTCATCTCTATATCATCACGCCAGATCCCTTGTGGGGTAGGCAGAGACTACAGAGCTCCAACAGGTTCTTTCCTTACATAACTCTCTGGCTTTCTCCACTCTCATAGTTCGAGGAATTCATGAGTAGGCAAAATCACACATTTTAACGTAACATTCGTAGCAGCTCGAGAAAACAATAATAAACTTAATAATAAAGTATTATGGTTTATCCTGCCACTATCCCGGATTGATTTTTATTATTTTAAGTTAGGGTATAAGTTATTACCATACCAATTTTCATTGAAATCCGTGCGGACGGTGCGTGCTTTTTCGTGATTGAAACACAAAGAGACAGACAGAAAGACAGACAGTCAATAATTCCAAAAAAAATTGTTTTGGGCTCTATACGATAAGGAAGTGTACTCCTTATAATATTTTCACAAAATATTCAGTGTACAGATTCGGCTCGGTTACAGTTTTATTATATGCATAGATAGAAGAAGATATGTCGATAATTTATATCGATTGATTTCACGATTTACCGCAGTAGTTAAGAGCTTCAGCCGCTCCGCCCACTGTGTCGATTCATCGCGGGTTCGATTCCCTCACGGAACAAATCTTCGTGTGACCGTGTGACCGATATTTGGTTCGGCCTGGGTGTTTATGCATGTGAATTTATTTTTGTTAAAAAATGATGCCACTACAAGAATAAAATAGATAAATAATTATCGTACCTATAAGTCACATGTTTCTTAGTTCTGGGCCCATTTTCTACGATGTCCTTTGGATCGGAAAGACAGACATACAAACAAACCAATTTAAAGAAAATCTTGATTTTTTTTATTTTCTGACCTGCCATAGTAATCGCCGCTACTCAACAGCTAAGTTAACGATTCGGAAAAAATATACTTAATTTCAAACATTTATACACCCTGTAATTTTAGTTGTCCTTGGGCAAAAGTCCAGTTGATGTATCTAATGACTATTGCTCAATGGTAATAAAGAAATGAATGAAAAGAACACTTCGATAAGTCATACCTACCTACTGACCTATCCGAATATCATAGCTAGGGTGAACATCTGGAACATCAAAGATATCTACCGGCCAGCTGACGAGCCGCGCCGCTCCTCAATGTCATTTTGCGCTCGGTATAGCTGTTTTTAATACACTAAATTAGTATTGTTATGACGTTTTCTTTTTCATTTTTTTTCAGTGCCAGTAGGTAGGCATTGGATACATCAGCTGGGCTTTTTCTCTCATCATCATCATCATCTCAGCCTATACTTGTCCACTGCTGAACATATCCCTCCCCAATCGCTTTCCAGCGTAACCGGTCCGATGCCACCTGCATCCAACGACTTTCTGCGATTTTCACAAGATCGTCGGTCCATCTGGCAGGCGGTCGTCCCACGCTGCGCTTGCCAATACGTGGTCTCCACTCTAGAATCTTTCTGCCCCAACGCCCGTCCGATCTACGCGCTATGTGGCCCGCCCATTGCCACTTCAGCTTGCTAATCTTAACGGCTATGTCGGTGACCTTGGTTCTTCTACGAATCTCCTCATTCCTGATTCGATCGCGTAGAGAAACGCCGAGCATAGCTCTCTCCATAGCTCGCTGAGCAACTCTGAGCTTGGGCTTTTTCTCTAGGACAATTTAAATTACATCGTGTATATCTTTCGATATAAAAATATTAAAGCCGCTATCTCGAATCATTTATTTGTAAATGGTAATCTTCCGGTGCGTACGTGACTGGCTTGTTTTGATATGAACAAAAAATTATATTTAAATTAATACGCATACAGATAAACTTATTTACATATGGAAGTGAAAGTTCAGTGATTTTATGGGATTCACCTTGTATTTATTATTAAAAAAACACTTGTCCGTTTCCCGGAATATCTGCGTCATAAATGCGGCGATTGATGTTTTCACGTACGCAAATACCCAGACTAAAACAAAATATCTATGGATCGCGCAAACATTTGTCTGTGCGATAATCGTATCCAGTTATCTACCACCGTGGAGCACCATGTCCTCTATCTATCTGTATCATTATGCCAGATCCCTTGCGGGGTAGACAGAGAGAATTCCAACAGGTTTTTTCCTTACGGACATCTGTGACTTCCTCCATTCTCACAGTTCGTCTTTACACGCTTGCCCGTCACGGATACTCTTAACTTACTCTTCAGATAAGACACGGTCTATTTGGTCAGAGTAAGATGATCTTGGTCTTCCCTGGTACCACCAAAGTGATCTCTTATTTTCGTTATTTTACTAGCCATACCCGTGGCTTTGTCCACGTGATTTAAGGCATGTTTGGGTACTTTTTTGACGACGTCACTTGTGCAAGAAAGATAATGAAAGCGGAATAAATGCAATCGAAATGCGACCTCTACAGAGGTTGTGCGGAGTCAAGCTGACTGACAGCATTCGTAAGAACTCAGTAAGAAAGCGTGTAGGTATGAATTAAACTCTTGGTGTAAATATTCGTGGAACTATCTTCTATATTAATAGTATGCCTTGCCCTTGGGTTATGTTTTACTAAAAATATTTCATGTACAGGCACGATTTTGTTATATGTGTGTTATATGTATGGATTTACTTATCAGTCAAAGACTTTGTGATCGACCAAGACGGAGATGGTGTGACGATTTGGATACCTTTGCAGGAAAGATATGGATGCTATTGGCTCATGAACGATTTTTGTAAAGACATTAAAGGTTTAGTGAAAAAGCCGACGGAACGCGACTGAAGCTTTTGGCTGACGTCGCACTGCAGGGGCGACGTCATGCCTACCAAGCGGCCGCTCAACACTAGCGTCCCGCTCTCACGAATATTGGTGTCTCGCTCCCTCCGTGCTTCGTTGTAAACGCGTCGGGCGTGACGGCGGCGGGTCTTGCTATTTGCAGTTGCTCCGAGCAGGGTTGCGCTGTGTGGCGTGTCCCGTACATTTCAGTACATTGCAACTCCCCAGGTCGACCTACCGTCGCGCTCCCGTCGCGCTGCATCGGTTATGTGGAGAAATCTTAAGACGGCCTTTGTGCAGCAGTGGAACAGAGAATAAATTAACATAAATATCAATAATCTAAAAAACTTGGTCGATAGTTTTGGTCCATTGGTTAACAGCTTAAGTCGCTCCACCTACCATACACATAAGATTAAAAAACACACTTGGGTAAAGGACATTGTCGAAAATTGCCCCAGAACCAACAAACATTTGACCCATGCCATCATTATTCATCTATTTTATTAAAATATTGGCAAATATCTGTATCTTGCAGACAATTTGCAAAACGAATATTTCAAAGTATTGTAAATACTCATATCGAAGTCGCCGATATATTTACTGAATGTCAACACACAACATAACCTTATATGTATTAATGGCTCCTGAATTATAACCTAAAAATCTAATACTTTTTTTGCAATATTGCGATTCCCCTGCTTGTCCGTTTAATAATAAATGCCTCAAGAGAATTTATAGGTGACTTGAAATCATACAAGTATTTTTTCATTGCTGTTGGTTCCGGGGCAAATCATGTATGGGCGCAGAACAATGTCCTTTTATAGATGACGGCAACTCTGCGACTGTTATGTAGTGACATTAATTAATAATAATAAAATAATAATAGTAACATTAATTACTGCAATAAAAACGTGTTTTTGTATTCCATGCACTACAAGAACTAAATATCTAGGAATAGGATTCTTGACTCTATATTTTAGAATCTGGTAAAATGAATACATGTTTAAAGCGAGTAGGTATGAAAGATAGTATCGGTGTAAAGATGAGAAAGGGTATGCTCCGTTGGTTCGGGCATATAGAAAGAATGTCAGAGGAAAGAATGACAAAACAGATATACACTGCGAAAGTGGAAGGATGTAGGTACCGGGGAAGACCTAGACTATCTTACCATGACCAAATAGACCGTTTCTTATCTAAAGGGCAAGTCAAGAGACTCCGTAACCGGCGAGCGTGTATTATACGAGCTATGAGAGTAGAGGAAGCCAGAGAGGTCTGTAAGGAAAGAACCTGTTGGAACTCTGTACTCTCTGCCTATCCGGCGAGGAAGCTGGCGTGATGATATAGATAGATGATTAAAAGAAATTTTCTTGATAGGAGGAAGATCTAACGTCATGTCTATTGCTTCACATTTTCTGATTCCACCGCAAGACGCATAAGAACTAGAAACAGAATTTACTTAAATACATAGCGAATAGTTGTAGCTAAGTTCTTGTAAAGCAGTTTTTTTATGACATAGTGTAGTTTTTTAGAAAATGATGAAAATTGTTTCTGCTCATACGTCATTTATTTCCGAGCGCGTGCTAAATATATACATCCCTTATTATTTATTTGTAAGGTTATAACATCATTGTCACTCTCCCCATCGATAATGGTCGATCGCGGTAAGCCCTTAATGACGGTTTTAGTTCCAATTTTAGTCAGGTGCCAAAAGACCCTTGTCTCACTATACTAGAGTGATTAAATTCAAATTCAAATTCAAATAGATTTTATTGTGGTACATAGGTAGAAGTATGATGTTACAATACAAAATATTGAGATTATGATAGTGCAGCTATGACCCGCCTTTTTGGCATACAATAATTTATAATGAAAATTATGTAACAATTATGAAAATGAAAATTATAAAATTATTATGAAAATTATAAAACACAAAATTATACACTATACTATTTACAATGTAAAAAAAAATACATTCATTCAATTTCTATTTCTGATTTACGTCGGTCAGATAATCTTTTAAGTTATAATAACATTTCTCATTTAAAAATTTAACTTCTGGACTTTAAAAGCGAGTTCAATGTTTGTGGAGTTCCCCCAAAACAATAGACCATTAATATTGAGGCAACATAGCCGTGGTATGCAGCAATGATCGCTGACCTGTTAGCGATTTTACTGAGTTTGTTCAGAGCATATGATTGCTGACTTAAACGTTTACAAACAAAATCAATATGACTTATCCAGTTAAACTTTTTGTCAATGTGTAGTCCTAGAAACTTTATCTCATCTGTCTCCTCAATTTCGGTGTTATTAAATGTGATATTCAAATCGTCAGATGTTTGTATTCTCTGTCTAAAGTTCATAATTTTTGTTTTAAATAGATTTAATAATAAATTATTAGAGGTAAGCCAATTAGTTATATTAGTTAAAAAAATATTAATGCCATCTTTAAGCTTTGGCATTCCATGTCTGCCTGTAAATAAAACAGAACTGTCGTCGGCAAATAATGCCATTTGATGATTAGTAGTGGACGGTAACTCATTAATATAAACAAGGAAAAGTAGCGGACCCAAAACGCTCCCCTGGGGAATTATCCTAAATGAGGATTAACCTAAACTTATACTTATTTTTGACGTCATCATTTTATGGCTTGTTTTTTTATTCTAAATTTTATTATTATTTTTTCCTTACTTCGTGATTGTACCGCAATCTGTTCTTGATAATTTCAGAATACTCAAAACAAGAAAGGCTTCGCCCAGTGAAGTGTGTTTTGCCTGTTACCTTGTAATTGTAACGTGTTTCTTGCCCTCCTTCTCCACAGGAATGACATTCGGAAGTGGTGGTAGAGTCTTTGTTACTTTTCTGACGATTCTTAATACTATAATGGTTTACCTGAATAAAAAATATTTTTCTATCGCTATCTATATCGTCACGCCAGATCCCTTGTGGGATAGGCAGAGAGTACAGAGTTCTAAAAGGGTCTTTCCTTACAGACCTCTCTGGCTTCCCCCACTCTCATAGTTCGTCTCATACACGCTCGCCTGTTAAGGAGACTCTTGACTTGTTATAATTTTTCCTTTTTTTTAATATCATACTGTGCCTTTGCCCAGCTGTGGGACAACAATGGCTCGCAATGATAACAATTGACGGACGATTTGGCGCAGTGGTTAAGAACTTAAGCCGCTTTGCCCACTGGGTCGAATAGTCGCAGGTTCGATTCCCGCACGGGACTATTCTTTGTGTGATCCACAGTTATTTGTTTCGGTCTGGGGATTTGTGTGTGTGTGAAATTTCATGTATATAAATGCACACAGAAATAAATACTAGGGAGTGGACACGTTCTTAAAAAAATCACTGAATAAATCTTCCGTAAACCTTACAGATGTCAGAATAATATTTATGACGTAAATAAAAACGACAAACCATAAAAATGTAAATACGGACTTTTGTAATAACCAGAAACCGTTTGCCGTTTAAGTATCGTTATCGAGAAGCGATCTGTCACGTTCATCGTTATTTAGTAATTTTTTAGTGTAAAAAGGACGGCATATCAACTCAGTGACGTACGCTTACGTCAAGCGGTTCGTGCTAATCCCTCTGACAAAATTAAAGTAATACTGTGCAGGTACTAATACTATATCTATGATACTGTACGTGTAGTGTGGCAAGTATGGAAGCGTAGTGTGAAATGAGGGTTCTCATTAAATAAAATGTTCCTACTTCCAAGGAGATATTTAACCGGTGGGTTGGCACGGCGACTTATTAAAAAAAAACTTAGTTAAATTTCAAACCAAATGGCAATCTGCGACTGTGATGAAGTGAAATTTCACTCGATGACAGCGTTAGTACTGATTTTGGCCGCGGGTCCAAAGATCCTTGTAGGAATGTATGTTAGATATTGACTCGATTCGAGTATATGAAATATTTCTCGATTAGTAGTCATAAACTTCCATCGGTGACGTAAACTACGGCATTGAGCAGAAAAAAAAATAAACATCTTCACGCCTATAGTCCCCGAGCGAGAGCACCAGAGGTAGAGGCGGTAGAAGCGATATAATAAGAGGCGAGCCTATGCCCATTAAACCGGGCCCTACTCGAGGCACCGGACTGTAATTGCGGATTTTTCGATTTAAAAATCACACTTTGACTAGCCTAGGTGTCGAATCCAAGACCACGTGATCGCTACCCGCGCTATTCACCACTAGACCAACGAGGCAGTTCCCAGAGAAATAGACATGAAATTGCCCGACGTAGATATATAGTAGAACTTTACATGCTCGCACTGCCCATGATTAACCTCCGACGCAATAAGAAAAAAAATATTTAAAAACTAAAAAAAATATTCTAATTGAAAAATACCTTTTTAAAAACAAGCTTCATAGCATCAACACAACGAAGATATCTTGTTTAGTTGAAGAGTTCCGATGGCTTGCTTCTTTCCGGCTCCATCATCAGACCCAGTACTGATTAAGACAAATCCAACAGCCAACGAATTGGCCACCTTTTAGCTTCATCATGTGGTTGTAAAGTACTCGTTATTACCAATCTAATAAGCCTAAACACGAGGGCGTTATATTGTTTAATTCATATATTTCTATGGCCACCTTCAAACTCCATCTTCAGACCACGTCGATAGTATCATTGCGTTGTCACCAAACTTATGCGAAATTTCAGCTCAATTGGATACTTCCAAGTGCTTGAAAGTTTAACGAGTGTAACTGTGCATCGTAGCTCCTAAACAGATAAACCGATTTCGATTACGTTTTGTATTAGTTAGAAAGGTGACTTGATCGAGAGTTTTCTTAGCCATGGTTCATTTGAGTCGGGATTTATTTACAAGCTTCTATTTAGCTTGCAATGTTTGTTAATTAGTGAGTTAATTGGTTTAGGACAAATCTTGTAAGCTGAATTAGAATCACTTTCCATTATCCTACGGTGTTGAAATTTGACAGTTCCAATGACGATACAATTTTATGATAAGCCTAACCTGACTGTACACCCAGAATTGGCTTCAGGCAAAGGAATTCTTCATCAGTCAACAGCATATACACGAAATTTTGTAAAAACATTTAATATTGATTCGTCGTTTAAAATTGCGCCCTTATCTGGCTGCACCCAGGGTCACCGGCTCCCGATAAGGGGAACTCCTTAACGGCCAACATCGCAAACACGAAGTTTCGTAAACGCTTTTAATTTGGATTGGCTGTTTAAAATGGCACCATTACTAGCTGCATAAACGCTTGTTTTTAAAAAGTTTTCGTCAGCCTATATTGTCCCACCCTGGGCAAAGGCCTTCTCTCACAAATCGAGGTGAGAGAGATTAGGTCAAACGCCACCCAATGCGGATTAGTGGAGGCAGGTTTGTGGTCACTTACTGTTAGAACTCATCAAGCCACCTATAAGGCTTCCAACTTGGTTTATCGACTACCACATTACGTGCTAAGTAGATCCAACTTATTAGCGTGCCTTCCGATGCACGGAGACGCTCGAATATGAAAATGCCATAAACGGTCACCCATCTCAGGCTGACCGAGCCGAACGCTGCGTAACCTTAGTGACCGGTCAGAACACCGCGGTTATACTGCTCTACGAGCGCTTTTGTGATATAATCACAAATTTTAGGAATTACTCTTTTAGGTAATTGAAGGTATACTAAAAAAGCTTTATTCTTACCAGATTTTTTAATTCTAAGTCAAAGGAAGGTATCTTATAAGTTTGGATGAGTTTAAATGGCCATATCTTTTGATTGAATGTACTTCGAAGCTTCAGCAGGGGACCGTGAACTAATTACAATGTGTGTGGGTGTGAAAATATTTGACATAAATTTCTACTCTACACGTTTCTGAGAATAAGGGGCTTTACGGCATCCATTATGATATATCGATGCTTTACCGTCAGACACAAGGAAAACAGTAATGCTATAAAGGTTCCGTATTAACAGTTTGACGTATGGAACCCCAAAAAAGTAACAGACATAGCTATGATAAGATCATTTGGTAACGATCTTCAACTGTTTGTCGTAATGTTTTAGAATGATGGTATTTAGCTCAGCCAGTTTGGCATCTTGCAAATTAATTATACTTGTTGTGACGCAGATACATAAATTCGGATTCTAGGAAAAGGCTCTATTTATGAAAAAATGCCGCTATTTGATGCCGTAATGCTGTCGGAACTTGCATTTTTCATAGCAATAGGTGATGTGATGTTCCATCTCGCATAATAATGTAACTTGGCCCTATACTCGAATTCCGTGAAGACGTACTATCTACATATGTGCCGCCATTTAAGGGTAATACTAATATTATGCACTGTGGTGAATTTCATCAGGGTTTTTTTATTTACCTGTATAATAAATTAAATTGTTGTAATAAATTTGAGTTAAGCTTACTTTTATAGGTGCATAAATCAAATTCTAGATTGTATACCTTTTTATGGTTTTCAAACACAATAAAGATTACTTAAATAAATAATATATGCGGAAAAGGTTTTCGACAACTGTTTGTTTTGCTCATAAATCACTGAATTAAAAATAATGGCAAACGAAATAATCTTGTGGGGTATCAGGTTCTGGTGCGATTAATCATTGATCATCGATGTATTATTGTACAAATAAAATACCTACTTGTATTGTTTCTACTCTATCTCAAGGTAGACTACCAGAGAACGCCTCAAGCATTAATTCCGTCAATGCTATGTACATAGGCGAACTTAATGCCTGAGTCATTTTGCAAGCATATTTATTTATAAATATTTCTCTCCCAAGACCTTTATAGAGAAAGGGGTCCCACATATTCGGAAGTTTCAAACACTGTGCTGGAAGACCGGTAAAGTCTCAACAGATTGGCGCCCTTGCATAAAGGCAAGGGCTCACAATATGACTGCGCCAATTACAGGGCCATCACTTTGATCAGTCTGGCAGCTAAGGTGTACGGTAAAATTATTAAACGGAGCATGCGCGAGAAGTCCGATGGAATGTTGTGCGAGGCACTGGGAGGTTTTTAGGTCTGGAAGAAGATGGTTGGATCAAGTTTTTCCTTTCCGCAACATCGTAAAGAAGCATCTGGTAGTAGGCCAGAAGGTTTTCTGCGGTTTTGTGGATCTGGAGAAGTTGTTCGATAGAGTCGTGCGAAAGAGACTTTGGGACATTTTGCCAGAATATGGTAAATAAACGGCACTCTGTTACGACCCATTCAGATCATCTATGTGGACAGCAAGGAATGCGTACGGGTGTATGGTATCATGACACCCTGGTATGACATTAAAATCAGCGTCAAGCAGGGTTGCGTGTTGTCCGCTAGAATGTTTATAATATACCTGGCTAAAAGTCTTCAAAGATTGAATGCGATGAATGAAGGGGTACACATGGGTGATCTAGTGGTAAACTACGTATTATATGCAGATGACGCTGTTCTTATAGCGCCAACAGTCACTGATCTGCAAACACTAGTCACATTTATGAAAAACGACTGCATGAACAATGGCTTACATTTGAATGTGAAGAAAACCAAAATTATCGTTTTTATCGGGAAGAAACCAGATCGAATGCAAGGATTATGGTTGGTAACGATGTGCTGCAGCAAGTGAATGAGTTTTTATACCTTGGATGCGCCTTCAGTAAGTATGGGAAATACGCCGCTGATATAGAAAGAAGAGTGAATATACGGAATAGAGTGAATGGTGCTATGGGAAAGCTACTTCGGAGCCAGAACTTAAGCCTAAAAAACGCAGCTGGCCATGCAGTGTGCATAACGGAGTGCTTGTGCCAACGCTGTTATATGGCAGTGAGAGTTAGATATGTAAGAAGGAGAACGAAAGCAGGATAAGGATGTGCGGAGTCAAGCTGATCGACCGTACTCGCAATAGCGTAGTAAGAAAGCGTGTAGGTATGAAAGATAGGTGTCAGTGTAAAGATGAGAAAGGGTATGCTCCGTTGAATGACAAAACAGATATACAATGTGAAAGTGGAAGGATGTAGGTAACGGGGAAGACCTAGACTACTTCACCATGACCAAATAGACCAAGTCCTATCTGAAGGTCAAGTCAAGAGTCCCCGTAACCGGCGAGCGTTTATGACACGTAATATGAGAGTGGAGGAAGCCAGAGAGGTCTGTAAGGAAAGAACCTGTTGAAACTTTGTACTCTCTGCCTACCCCGCAAGGGAATTGGCGTGATGATATAGATAGATAGGTAGATAGATGATCGCTCGCTAGGCAGGATGTACTGAACGAGGTCCAGCTTTGTGCCATTAATAAGAATATTCGTATCATTATCTTTTACATTAGGCATAGTAAATTTAATACACTTTGTCTTGAGTGAATTAAGCAATATATTGTTCATTACGAACCAATTTGATATCTGTAAAAAAGCACCATTCACATCGTCAAAATTAAGCTTAGGTCAGTCAACTTTGAAAATCAAGGAAGTACATCTGCAAATAGTACAATGTCACATACATCACGGACCAAGTTTGGCAGGTCATTGATATATAATAAGAAAAGAAAGGGTCCTTAGATAGAGCCCTGTGAAACACCAATTGAAATATTAACTTTGAGACTTGATCCCGTTAATCTCAACACATTGGGATCTTTCACCTAAGTATAAAGTTAATAAAACAGCTCTCTCTCTGTCTGGTGGGGTCTACCTTCTTTATTTTCCTCATCCGCTTCACTCCGGAAGACGTGTCGTGTTCAGAGACATTGCGGATGCACAGTTCCTTCTTGACTACATCTGCCCATCTTGGTTTCAGCCGCCCTTTGGATCATGGATAACGAATTCATTTTTTTTTGTCTACAGAATGGGAGTCTCTACATGGTTATGGCGGGCATGGAAGCCCAGTATTTTGACTCATCGAAGTTCTGCATAGACCACGAACAGATCACTGATAGAAATGGCAATAATATTACAGTACTGAACACAATATTTTGCTATTACCAACCACCAACAGAGAAGTTTCATTTATATAAATATTGTAAGTATACTCTAGTATTAGTAGCTGTCTGTTTTTTTTCAAATACGACATACGATCTATTCAGACAACTTTACATAAAAATGTGTAATGAAACAGCTTTCGTTTTTGCAAGCTTTTATTAAACTTGCAATGTTCGTATGTCTTTCTGTCTGCCTGTCTATCTTTATTTCCGGTTCGAATTATCTATTTTATTAAAATAATGGTAAATATCCGTATCAAACGGGCAATTTCCAATCTAAAACGAATATTTCAAAGTATTGTAAGTACTTATATCGAAGTCGCCGACATCTTTACTGAATGTCAACACACAATATGACCTCATACGTATTAATGGCTACTGTCATCATCATCAGCCTATAGCAGTCCACTGCTGGACATAGGCCTCTCCAAGTGCACGCCACTGGGTACGATCCTCGGCTACTCGCATCCAGTTTCTGCCAGCCGCCCTACGAAGGTCATCGCTCCACCTAGCCTGAGGGCGTCCTGCATTACGTTTGCCAGTCCGCGGTCTCCACTCAAGAACTCGTTTGTCCCAGCGGTTATCGGTTGTTCGGCTAATGTGACCGGCCCATTGCCACTTCAGCTTACTAATCCGGTGGGCTATGTCGATAACTTTGGTTCTCTGTCGAATGACTTCGTTCCGGATTCTATCCTTCAGAGAAACTCCGAGCATAGCCCTTTCCATAGCTCGCTGAGTGACTTTAAATTTATGAACCATTCCAACCGTGAGTGTCCACGTCTCGGCTCCATATGTCATAACGGGCAGGACGCACTGATTAAAGACTTTTGTCTTTAGGCTTTGTGGAATGGGCGATGTAAATACTCGACGTAATTTCCCAAATGCCGCCCAACCCAGCCGTATTCTTCTGTTGACCTCTTTCTCGAAGTTGTTTTTCCCCAACTGCAGAGTTTGCCCTAGGTAAACATATTCTTGAACAACCTCGAGAATAGCGCCATGTATTGCAACAGGTTCCGGTACTACATGTCGGTTAAACATTACCTTGGTCTTGTCCAAGTTCATGCGGAGACCTATTTGTTTGGAAGAATCGGCTAGGCTGGTCAGCATCTGTTGTAAATCCTGCAACGTTTCGGCCATAATGACGATGTCGTCTGCAAATCTCAAGTGTGAGATATGACTGCCATTTATGTTTATGCCATGACCTTCCCAGTCCAGCGTCTTAAACATATCCTCCAATGCATTTGTGAACAATTTGGGGGAGATAACGTCCCCTTGTCTCACTCCTCGATGCATTGAGATAGGGTTGGTCTGCTGGTTTTGTAACTGGATGGTCATGGTCGCGGCGTTATAGAGACTTCTTAACACTTGGATGTATCGCCAGTCGACTTGGCATCGTTGCAAGGATATCAGAACTGACCAGGTCTCGATCGAGTCAAAGGCCTTCTCATAGTCCACGAATGCTAAGCACAGGGGCCGATTATACTCTTCGGTCTTCTGTATAATCTGCCGTATAGTGTGGATGTGGTCTATGGTTCCATACCCTCTTCGAAACCCGGCCTGTTCCGGGGGTTGAAATTCGTCGAGCCTTCGCGCAAGACGATTCGTGATAACTCTTGAAAACAGCTTATAAATGTGGCTTAGGAGCGAAATAGGGCGGTAGTTCTTCAGTTGGGTCTTATCACCCTTTTTGAAAAACAATACGACCACGCTCCTACCCCAAGCCTCTGGAGTTCTCCCATTAAAGAGGACAGAGTTAAAGATATTTTGGAGCTCCTTTAGCACGGATTTACCTCCTGCTTTTAATAGTTCAGTTGTAACTCCGTCCTCTCCAGGGGCTTTTCCATTCCTTAGCTGCTCAAGAGCCATCACGATTTCGTCTAGGCTGATTTCGGGCAGGTCTTCCGTAAAGTGGCGGCTTAATGTAGCTCTAGGATCCTCGTTTCCGGGATCAGGACGAGATGTATGCGAGGCGTATAGTCGGCTGTAGAAGTCTTCTACTTCCAAAAGAATCTCCGGCTTAGAAGTGATGACGTCCCCATTGGCTTTGGACAACTTCGTCAGATGGCTCCTCCCCAAAGACTGAACGAAAACTTTCGACCCCCGATTTTGCTCGATTGCTTTTTCAATAGCGCGTGTATTAGCGCATCGGAAGTCATGTCGTACCAGTTTGTTAATTCGTTTGTTGAGTGCCCGTTGCTCTAACGAAGTGTTGGGTGGGTTTACACGTCGTTCCTTCATAAGCTGCAGTGTCTCCTCCGAAAGCTTCGTTTTCTTACTTATACGTCGCGTTTCACAAAATCTCGTACCTTCCTCCCTGATGATTTTAACTACATTTGTGAGGGCCTGGTCTACGTCATTTGTGGTTTCCATGGTAACGAATCGGTTCTCCAGATTTGACTGGAACGCTTCAGATCCTACTACGGTTTGGAGGAGGTTGGGCCGGAGCCTGGCCTTCATCAAACGGACTCGCTCGAGCTTAAAGTTGATATTCAGTGAGCCTCTGACAAGTCGGTGATCGCTTCCGGTATTAAACCTGTTGATCACTGAGACATCTCTGAATATGTGCTTCTTGTCCGTTATGATGAAGTCAATCTCATTTTTAGTCCTAGTGTCGGGACTTTGCCATGTCCACTTTCTTTGGGGCCGTTTCTCAAAGAAAGAGTTCATCAAGAAAAGCCCCTCTTTCTCAAGAAAGTTAACAAGCATTTGCCCCCTATGATTCCTGCTACCGTAACCGTGAGATCCTACTACCGATTCGCTGCAAATTTGTACTCCCACTTTAGCGTTGAAGTCCCCCATGACAACGTTGTAGTAGGCCTTAGTGGTGGAGTGTAAGGCCTTCGATATGTCCTCGTACATATCTTCAACTTCATTGTCAGAGTGTGCCGAAGTCGGTGCGTAAACCTGCACAACCTTTAGGTTATACCTATCGGTTAACTTAATAATAAGATACGCTACCCTGTTCGACACACTAGACATTTCTACAACGTTGTCAGAGAGGGTTTTATTGACCAAGAACCCTACGCCGCCCTGGGATAGCTGATCGCCCTCTCGGAAGTACAAAAGGTGGCCTGATTCTAGGGTAACGGTGTCCTCTCCCTTTCTTCGGACTTCACACAGTCCCAGAACGTGCCACCTTATCCCTTCGAGTTCGGATTCTAGTTGCGCCATGTGCTCGTCAAGCCGTAACGTGCGTCCATTAAACGTCGCCAAGGTCAGTTGATTTTGGCGGCCTCTCGTAGCCCGGGGATTCTTCGCACCCCCTGCCCTGCCGTTACCGTGACCGCCGCCGTGATCCGGAATAGCAGGGCGGCCGGGAACTGGGGGCCGTGGTTTGTTTTGGCTTGCCATTTGGAGGGTTTGCCCATAATCGCCACGCTGGGCAGGCGGGTTGGCGATCGCAGTGCGTAACTCTTCGCATCGGTGCCGCTGCTGCCCGTCACCGATCTGCGGTATTTAGTCACGCAGTTATTTGTTATGGTTATACCGCCATTTTTCGCTACTGTATTATAACCTAAAAATGTAATGCTTTTTGTGCAATATTGCGATTCTCCCGCTTGTCCATTTAATAATAAATGCCTTAAAAGAATTTATGGATGATTTGAAATCATACAAGTATTTTTCTATTGCTCTTGGTTCTGGAGCAAATCATGTATGGCCGCAAAACAATGTCCTTTGGCTGGAACGTGAGTTTGTTGTTAATACAAGGGTATAATATGGAACCATGGGGCTGGTCTAATGATAAAGGCAGAAGGTAGCCATACATACTTATCAATTACATAATCCCCTTGTATTTAGGCTTGTTGGATTGGTATTGACAAGTACTATACAACCAGATGGTGTTTAGAGTCTTATGATGAAGCCGAATGGTGTCAAATGGAACCATTCAATTACCCAATAAAACCCCGTTCGTATTTGGGGTCGTTGGATTTGCCTTGATGACACAACTGTAGACTGAGATAGTGGGTAGGATCCTCAACTAAGCAAAATATTAAAATATGTTATAAAAGCTTGTTTTTAGAAAGGTCTTTTTCACGGGAAGGACTGAGGTGTTAGACGTCCAAAAGGCATAGTTATTTCTGGGTACCCTCATACTTCTTAATTATTTTTGTTGGTCCGATCTACGCAGAATGAGCTTACGGTGTCTTGAGGACCCGCAGTGTTATGCTTGGTTTTGGATTTGATTATATTAAATACTGCATCGCAAGTCGATGGAAGCACCCAGCCATCTTTTCTATTGAAATTAGGATGTTTTTTAATTTCAATAGCCTCGCGAACCATCCTTGGTAGGAATCGGTGTTCTTTCACGAGGATTTGTGGTATATCAAATCTAATGCTATGGCGGGCGCAGTCAAGGATATGTTTACATACTGCAGACTTCTTTGAGCGACGATGTTTTAGGTCAGCTATGTATTCTTTAACCTAAGTTGTTACTGGTCTTTTTGTTTTTCCTATATAAGAGAGACCACATTCACAATCAAGCTTGTATACTCCTACATCTTGTACAGGGACGTGATATTTGACAGATGGTAAAAATGTATTGATCTTCTTCGGCGGCTTATAAAATGTTTAACTGAAGCACGCTTCAAGATAAACGCCAATATTGTCTGTGACTCCTTTTATGTAAGGTAGTACAGCAGGGAGACACTCGACTGTGGCTGGTTTCACTCGGTCACTGTGACGTTGGCGTGGGACTCGAAGCTTATTGTCGTGCAGGACTTGCTTGACATGTTGAAGCTCGGTAGCCAGATGTTCCTTGTCGCAGATCCCTTGTGCTCTCTAAAAAAAAGATTTACCCACGGTAGCTAACTGTGTTGGATGGTGGTGAGATTCACCGTTTAAGTACCTATTAGTATGGGTCTTTCTTCTATAAACCGTATGGCTTAAGGTGTTGTTGGGGTTACGGATTACTGAGACATCTAGAAAAAGCTAGGTAATTGTTTGCCTCCAACTTCATTGCAAACTGAATTTTAGGGTTAATAGAGTTAAGATGATTAAGGAATACATTGATTTTGTCATATGGTAATATTGTGAAAGTATCATCTATGTACCGCTTGTAGTAACTTGGCTTTACAGGTGAGGTACGAAGGGCTATCTCCTTAAAATCTACCATGAATATATCGGCAACAATGGGAGATACAGAGGATCCCATCGCCACGCCATCTACTTGCTTGTAGAACTGCTTCTTCCACAGTAAGTAACCAGATGTAAGGCAGTATCTCAATAGTATTCCGCTGGCATGTTGTTCTCCGCTAGTTTCCTTTCTACAATTAAGACACACTACTATTTGACTGGACCTTGAGCATCTTAACTCCATATACCCTAAAATTCAGTTTACAATGAAGTTGGAGACAAATAATTCCCTAGCTTTCCTAGATGTCTCAGTAATCCATAACAAAATATAGGACAAACAAAAATACCAGTAAAAGAACACATAGCTGACCTAAAACACCGTCGCTCAAAGATGTCTGCAGTCTGTGAACATGTCCTTGACCGCACCCGCCATAACATCAGATTTGATATATTACAAATCCTCGTGAAAGAACCCCGATTCTTAAGAAGGATGGTTCGCCAGGCTATTGAAATTAAAAAACATCCTAATTTCAATACAGAAGATGGCTGGGTGCTTCCATCGAATTGGGATCCAGTAATTAATATAATCAAATCCAAAACCAAGCATAACACTGCGGGCCTTCAAGACACCGTAAGCACATTCTGCGTAGATCCGACCAACAAAAATAATTAAGATGTTAGACGGTACTCTGGAACAAACTCGGGAACTTAAAATCAACAAAGAAACCGCGATAAAATCCGAAAAATTGTTTTATTTCATGTATAATATTCGCGTAAATCTAAGAACTTAGTAAGGTAGTTTCAAATTAGAATGATTTCTTTTCTTTCCAATAAAAGACGTAGCCCCACATTAGGAGACATTCCAGTGTCTTGAGTACGTTTACAAACATAAAATTTTCATAAACAAACGCCCTGATCGAAGCGAACATTAGTAGGTCGCTAAAAGATTTGTCTCAGGTGGGAATCGAACCATAACTAATCAGACCAGTGGTCGACGCGCTTAAGCTCTTAATTACTGGACCTAGCCGTTACGCTATTAATTTAGCGAATACAGATAAACGGAACAACTTTCTGCCTTGTTGGTTTGGTGGGGGTATATTCTGGCTGGCGATCGCAAGGTCCTATGTTTAAGTCCTAGATCGGACAAAGTCTAGTTTTTCTATCATACTCGTAAAATCCTCAAACAGCACTCGACGTTTGGAATTGTGAATAATTGCAATAACCTCTCTCGATACCAATTTAGGCGAAATTTTAATGTACACTGTACACCTGTTTTCCTGTTTTCGGATTGTAGGCGTGAATGTGTTTTATTTTACCGTTCTGATACCCTACATCGCATAGTCTGACTCCTCTAATTCGGAGTATTTTTTAATAGCTTCAAATTTTTTCGAATAACAAACTTTTGGCAACCTTTCGCTTACGTATTTTTATGACGTTATTTCAGTTCCGTTTGATAAAAAGAGCATAACAAATAAAAATATTAGCCAAACCTAATAACACCAAATAGATAGGTAGAAGTATTCGGTATTTACGTACATACGTACGCTTAACAAGGCTGCGTTTTTGTTGTGCGTTGATTCGCTAGTAAATCTAAGACATATGTATATATACTAGTCAAAACAAAATAAGAGCGACCCTTGAATTTCGGACTTGTGGTAGTTTATTGATAAGTAAGTGTACCAGTGCGGTAAATGGGTATATCGTAGTACGAAGTTCTCCGTCGAATACGGCGTAATTAACAAATCATTGCGTCAATGTTTTCATTTACAACCCTCAAAAGGCCGCATAAGTTTCGCATTAACGCGCTTAAACAGTGCTAAAAGACCATGAAACATTTAGTGATAGCGGCCATAGAAATCGAAAGAAAAGGTTACTTTAATCAGCATGTGAATAATAATATTAAAAACCCAAGACAGCTATGGAAAACTTAAAAAAAAATTGTTGAATTGTGGAATGTGTGAAATTGTGGTGTGTGTAATAATTATAGCGATGAGATTCCTTTTCAATTCGATGACCCTGACTCTATCAACTTATACTTTCTAAATATACCAGGTGAGTCATCTATCTCACTATCACAACTGACATGGTTAGAGTTCCACAGACATAGCACTGCCATATTTTTACTCAGTCCAGTAAGCAGTGACACAATTAGCACAGTTATTAGTGGTCTAAAATCTAATGCGCAAGGGGTAGGTGGTATTTCTTTGGACATGCTATTGATGACACTGCCAAATTCACTAGGTGCAATTACGTATATAATTAATGCTTCTTTAGACATCGGAATTTTTCCTGATCGATGGAAGGTGGCTGTTGTAAGACCGATACCGAAAACTAATAACCCTGGTTCCCTGCAAGACTTAAGGCCAATTTGCAGACTTCCCTGCCAATCTAAAGTGATTGAGAGATTAGTATGTATGCTACTCACAAAATTCCTTGAGACCAATAGCATCCTCCCACAGGGACAGTCTGGTTTCCGTAAAAACCACAGCACCACTACAGCTTTGCTTGATGTTATAGACAATTTGTTAGCAGCCCAAGACCAGGGTATGAACAGCATCTTGGTACTTCTTGATTTTTCACGACCGTTCGATTCCATAAATACCTCTTTACTTCTTTCTAAGCTTGCCTTTTATGGATTTGACACAAAGACAGTGAAGTGGTTCCATAGTGACCTTGAGCACAGAAAGCACTGTGGCTGACTAAGTTTGATGGCACCAAAGCACAATCTTCATTTCAGCCTGTTCCTCGTGGTGTTCCACAGGGATCGATTCTTGGGCCAATACTATTTATCTTGTATAGCGCCGACATTATACAGGAAATCACACATTGCCACTATTACTTATATGCTGATGATCTCCATCTATATTATTCCTTTCCACCATCTGATTGTTTGGATGCTGTAAGAAAAGTGAACTGTGATTTGGCCCGAGTATCTAATTGGGCGAAACTAAATTCATTAATTCTCAATCCTAAGAAATCAAAATATATGCTCACGTCCCAACGTCGCTATCAAAATATAAGTTGATGGTCAGGCTGTTCAGCGTGTCTGTGAGGCTAGAAACCTGGGTCTGATCATGGATAGTAACCTTCATTTTGAGAAACATATTGCCGAAAGTGTACGTAATTGTTTCTATCGTCTAAAGCTGCTATAAAAAATTCGACCTTATATAAGTGAAGATGTCAGATTACGATGTGCGAGTCATTGATCTTATCGAAGCTCAACTACTGTGACACAGTTTAAGGGGTCCCTGTTTGCTTAGTAGATCAGAGAAGCTCATACAGCGTATTCAGAATACCTGTGCACGTTTTTGTTTTCATGTTCACCTACGCTCACATATAACACCGTATTTGAATGCCTCAAATTACCTAATGAAACTACACATTGCAACACTTCTTTTTGGGATCATTAAAACTAAAGCTCCAAGTTACCTATACTAAAGGTGGGCACAACTATACTCCAAACAGCTAAGAAAAAGGTGTACCTTTGTGATGTCCACTCCAAGGCACAGATCCATGGCTTTTCGCGGGTCTTTTAGATTTGCTGCCTCTCAATGCTGGAACGATCTGGCTCCCCCTGTCCGTGCTCTAAAAACAGTTAAGAACTTTAGGCTAACACTAAAAAAAAAATACTCCTAGCATCACAAAACACAGTAAATATAAAGACTTACAAGTAAATTATGCACGTTCTGTGTTGAAGGTTATTAATTGAGTGTTCAAACTATATAGGCAGCCGTGAGGAGCCAGTACTGTCGTGTACATGTCCTTGGTATTGAATAATTCGTTCGTCTCTGATGTATGTCGGCATGGAATCAGTTGCGCCTCCTGCTTGCCCTACAAACAACACCAAAATTTGTTAGAGAACAAAGTAAATAACATAAACTTTTGGCCACATCAATCAAGGAATAAATTCACATTACTAACCAATACCCTCATATGGCAATGATAATGCGCCATTCTTCTCAATTTCTTATCATCATCATCATCATCATCATCTCAGCCTATACTTGTCCACTGCTGAACATAGGCCTCCCCAATCGCTTTCCAGCGTAACCGGTCCGATGCCACCTGCATCCAACGACTTCCTGCGATTTTCACAAGATCGTCGGTCCATCTGGCAGGCGGTCGTCCCACGCTGCGCTTGCCAATACGTGGTCTCCACTCTAGAATCTTTCTGCCCCAACGCCCGTCCGATCTTCGCGCTATGTGGCCCGCCCATTGCCACTTCAGCTTGCTAATCTTAACGGCTATGTCGGTGACCTTGGTTCTTCTACGAATCTCTTCATTCCTGACTCGATCACGTAGAGAAACGCCGAGCATAGCTCTCTCCATAGCTCGCTGAGCAACTCTGAGCTTTTTTATGAGACCTATTGTAAGAGACCACGTCTCTGATCCATATATCATCACTGGTAACACACATTGACTAAAAACTTTAGTCTTTAGGCACTGAGGTATTTTGGATGAGAAGATGTTGCGCAGTTTCCCGAACGCTGCCCAGCCGAGTTGGATTCGTCGATTGACCTCTCTCTCAAAGTTGGACCTACCTAACCGGACTACCTGTCCCAGGTAAATGTATTCGTCGACAACTTCAAGAGTAGAGTTCCCAACGGTGAGTGCGGTGGGTACGACATGGACGTTACACATTATCTTCGTTTTGTCCATGTTCATTTTAAGACCCACTTGTTGAGATACTCTGTTGAGGTCGCCGAGCATTCGTCCTAGATCTTCCAGCGACTCCGCCATGACCACAATGTCGTCGGCAAATCGAAGGTGAGTGATGTATTCGCCATTGATGTTGATGCCAAGTCCTCGCCATTCCAAGAGCTTGAAGGCGTCCTCGTACGTCCTCTCGTTTACGTGCGTTTTTTAATTTCTTATCGTTTGGTGCAAATATTATAATAATGTTTTGATATAACCTTCATATCACACGTGCGTTTTTTAATTTATCAAATGACAAGTTTGCATAACGAGAGTGTTTCTTCTTGTTTTTGATTTGACATTTTTATATACGTGATTGTCAATGGTCAATATCGTTATGTTAATTTGTGATATATAAATTCATGCTAATAGACATTCTTCACTATAAATATAATAGTATTTTATTTATAAATTTATTTGTATTGTAATATTTTTTCTGCCTTCTTCGTGCTGTCTTATACTCGTATGTCAGTTTCTTCTCCATACATATTTATTTACTATCTTTATATATATATATGCAGCAATATGCTGAGGCAGAGTCCTGTTTGGCCCCACACAATTGTGCCTTACTTTACATAACTGCCTATTTACTCTGTTCTGTAGTGTGTTGGTCAAATAAATGTTTCTTCTTTCATTATGTCAAAAATATAACATTCTACTGATGGGCAAAAGCCTTCACTCACAAACTGAGGTGAGAGAGATAAGGTGATACTTCTCCACGCGGACCCAGTGCAGATTGATCTGTGTCTACCAATCCGCACATAGTAAAGTATGACGATTGAGTATGTCGGTGGGCACCTACTGTTAAAATTTATCAAACCGCCTATTAGGCTTCCAACTAGGCTTTAGCGAGTCAGGGAGAAGCGTGTTATCAAGTTTGTCTCCGATGGTGGGCTCTTTGGAGCGAGTAACAAGAGGGGCACCAGTGCGTTCCATACGGAGATCCCGGAGCCCCTCAAAAGTGCTGATGTCGGCCACCCTGAGGTTTTTAGTCGGTAGACATACGACACGCCCTGCGAGCTTCCCCCGGGGCTTGCGGAAGTACTATGCAGGATTTTATCCAGGAAAAAAGACTTTAACGACTACCAACTTTAATGGTAATCGGAATCAACGAGTTTATGTGGCTAGCTCGATTCGGAGATGCTCGAAACGCCACAAACGGTCACCCATAATAACCCAAAAATTGCGATTCCAAAAGATCAAGATTCAGAAACCATTACCTAGAACACCACCACGCAATGTTTTCTAATTATCCCGGAAGCCCTTAATACTTTATTATTCACACAAATTGTTACAAATATTTGAATTACAAAGCAAGGCGAGCTTAACTCAAAATCTTAATCTCTAACCGTAAACCTTTGAGTGACAGAGAAACAGATAATCAAAATGAGAATAGGATAAGCTCTTGTTTTTATAATTATCATTACTTAAGTGCAACTGATTGTGTATATTATTATTATGTATTGTATCTCGCTTAGCTTCACGGAATTTACCCGGATCTTTGGATGGCTTGCGCGGGCATATGGTTGCTTCAACCTAGAGATCTTTTGAGAAAATAATGTAATAATATTATGTTGGTCGCCTGCTGAGATCAATTAATGAAAATAATACAAACAGCGAACTGGCACCAGCAGCTGCAAGGATAATTGAAAATTATGGAATGAGAACAGGAACTATGTAAATGTGGTTGGACGGCCAAAACTAGTCTATTTCAAAGTATATGGTCACGGGATATTATTAACTATTTGAACTATGAGAGTGGAGGAAGCCAGAGTACTCTTTGCCTAGCCCGCAAGGGATCTAGCATGATGATATAGATAGGTTTTATTGATACATAATAATCCATAGCTGACGTTGTATTTTCGCTCGCTAGATGGGCCCTTAAAATGGTCGTTATAAGACAACTAAGGGCAACACCGGTGTGAGCGCCTCAGGGGTGTCGAGAGGTATACTGCGCTTCCTTCGTAATTGCTATCGATGTTATGCCCTTTAACACTTTTATACCCTGGAATATATGGACGGCGGAAAGCGTAACCCTTCTATATTGATATAGCTCCTGACGGATTCTCTTTAGATGGCTAAATAAGGCAAGCCAGGGCCGAAATTCCGACGTGCCGATTTCAGTTTCTACTAGATCAATGAACACACGCCGAGGTGGGCCCTAAACCACTCTGGAGCATGCGGATCCGTGGTGTTGTTACTCATCAAAAATCGCTATTAGCTACGGGCTTATAATTATTGTGGCTAATCCTATATCCTGTACTGCCACATTTAGCCAACGATGTTAAGTTCCATAAAATAGCAATATTCTAAAGAAAAATTACATTTTTGGCCAACCTAGGATTTGAATCCACGCCCACGTGATCGCTACGTGCATTATCAGCAACTAGACTAACGAGGCAGGTGTACCTATATAAATTATTAACAACGTTGAACTTTTTAACAAACCTTGACTTCAAATTTGAGCTGGAACTTCCTTGACTTTACTGAGTAATCTTCCAAATATATAAATACGACTCAACCACACCTGCTTGTTACGTGAAAAGGCATTTAAGGCTTCTTACACATGGTACCGCAACAATGGTATGTTCATACATACA
The DNA here is from genome assembly GCA_905147815.2 of Phalera bucephala. Taxonomy (NCBI): domain Eukaryota; kingdom Metazoa; phylum Arthropoda; class Insecta; order Lepidoptera; family Notodontidae; genus Phalera; species Phalera bucephala. Next base: position 7,528,246 of record LR990621.1, on the reverse strand, counting down.
GAGGCAGTAACTACAGTTTGCCACACCACGATTCTGATACACCTCTTATGATATGATAACTTCGTAAAATGTATAATGACATCGGTAGGTCATTGGAGATGAAAAAAATGAAAATATATTTATTGCACATTCAAATAATGTTCAAACTTTATATTGAGATCAGAAAATGATTATATTATTTGTACATTGTAGGAATTACAAGTGAAAATTTATTCATGGTCCCCTTACTAGGCAAGCCAGCATCGTGGGGTCCCATACTTTGATAAATTTAGCACACGCTAACTCCAGTACTAAACACACAAAGCATAAAGTAACTTAAAAAAAAGAACATAAAATAAAATATGTCACGTATCTTATATATTAAAAAAGATTAAGATGATTGTGTAATGGTATCTTGAATGCTACTGGAGTTACTAAGCGCTCATTTCACGACGTTGTCGTAACACGCTACGTCACGTGTTTAATTGGTCATAGAATATAAGGGCCCAAGAATCATATATAGTAGTAGGAATCATATAGAGTAGTGCCCTTGCATTAGTGTACATGCTTTCACACACACCTACCGCGGGCCGCATGGGCGGCAAATGGTTTCGTTCTTGATAATACAATTGCGTAAAATATATAATTCAAGTCTATATTACAGCAAAATACGATAGAGGGCAGCACTTTTTTTACCATACGGCAAAATCTGCAGGGTGTAGATCCTAAAGTCGAGGCACGTCATACGGCAATTTATTTTAAATCTCCTTAAAAATATGCCAGTTTTGGATTTAGAATGCGACTAACTCACATTTGTCAGGAGCAACAATGCCGGTGAGTCAAAATACCGCAGCGGCAAAAAACGCTGCCGTTGCGGCGTCATATGTATTGGCTCTTAGAAACCCAGTGTCTTTAGCCAAACGGTAATTCTACAATCGTTATCGCTAATGGAAAAGGAGCAAATGTATGGGAATAACATTTCACAACGAAAAGTCACGTGGTCAGAACGATGCGCGATTGCGGCAATAGAATAAAAACAAACCACTTGCCACTAAATGAACCCATAATTTTTTGATTTTAAACATCAATCAAATATAATATATGGATTAGTATCGCTATCCAAATGGTATAGCGACGTAGCTACAAAAGCGAGCAAACAGGAAATTAAGCTTTAACGTTTTAAAATTAGAGTGCTAATTCAAATAATGATGTAAAAAAGAAAAACATTATGACATTCGGCTAGCGATATTTTTGTATAAATGATAATAAGGAAAAAGATCAGCGAAAAATAAAGCTTTGTTGATAAAATGACGCATTCAGTTGGGAATGGTAATATATAAAATGCGAGCATTATTATAAGTATGAGTGAGAGGTGCGGGACTTTTGTCAACAGCGTTGCCGATATTACTTTACAGTCGTGACAACGGCAGACAGTAAAAACGGCCAATGACAATCCTTATTATGTAAGCGTATACGTTAACATAATAATGATTGATTGATGAAGCTGATTTCTATTGTATATAATAGAAACCATTTGTAAAAAATACAGAAAGTTTTTTTAAAAACAAGATTTATAACGAACATCATATTAAATGGTAACCGGAACCAACGGCTTAGCGTGCATTCCGAAGACGCTGCACTATGAAAATGATAAAAACAATCACCCATCTGAGACCGACCGAGTCGAACGCTGTTTATCCTTGGTGATGAGTAAGAACACCACGGTCGCGGTTACGATCACCTTAACTATTCATTAACACAGACGCGTCATAACTATACTTTTTTCCTAAACTATCTTTTACAAGCTTTTATTAAACTTCCAATGTTCGTATGTCTGTTTATCTGTCTTTCCGGTTCAAGTCTTGTAAACCGTTTTTCAAGCACTTGCGAGTATCGAATTGCGCTGAAATTTGGCATACATGTGTACCATGGAGCTGGCTTAATGATGGAGTCGGAAGGTGAACATATCAACTACATAATATAATCTCCTCGTGTTTGGGCTCGTTGGATTTTATTAGCAGTCTTGTTCTTTCCAGCAGTCATACTCGTGAACGGGTGCTACTTGTGGGGACTGGTCCGTCTAGAATCCTTTAGACGCTCTTTACAGACAACATCATTAGATACATATCTCGATCGTAAGGTATCACACTTGAGCTAGATCGTAAACTATTTTATTATAACCTAAACATTGTATCCACACAATATGATTGAAAAAAAGAAAAAGAAAAGTAAATAAAAAAGACAAGCACGCTGAGTTTCTTCGCCGAATCTTCTCAGTGACGCGTTCCAATCCGGTGGTAGATTAGTAGTTAAATTTGATTTAAAAACAAAAATGTAAATTGACTATTTGTAAGCGCCCCCGCAGGGCTTATACACAATAAAGTATTTGAGTTTGAGTTTAACGGGTACCTATTGTAGATCCGGATGGTGAGCAGTAACTCTTCAAGCCAAATATCTCCATTGCGTTTTTTTCATATAAAAAAATTGAAAATTCCTTGTTAATTAAGATTTTTGTTTTTTCATGTAATGCTCGTAACAAGTAAAATGGTTTTTTTTTTTTTTCTCTCGCAGACATGCTGGTCTCCTGTTTTTTCATCCTGCTGACGATAGCGGTGTACGTGTTGCAGCCGGAACCACTAAAGCTAAAAGGCAAATTGCTGATAGCATACCTTCTCTGCTTCTTCGTCGGCTTCCTATCCCTGGCCACTGTGAACTTCATGAAGAGGCCTTCGATGAACACCTGTATAACATTCAGTAAGTCTTTTTAGTAAAACTTAACAAATTCATAAGTACAAAATCATCGAAATTGTAACAAATCATCGAAATTGGTCAAGTCGTTAAAGAGGAGAAGAATTACAAACCTACAGCGGAATTTAATGGATAAAGATGAAAAAAAAACAACTTTACACCATCAGTCATTTAAATTTTTTATTTGTATAGGTCAAAAGAAAAGCACTTACAAATGTCAAAATAATAGTTAATTTACATTTGCTATCGAACCGAAACGCGGCCTCCACTGAAAAGATCCGGCGAGAATGTCAGTGCGTTAGTCTTTTTTCTACCTATATTCCTCAAGCTAAGCAGGGGGTTGAAAGGCTGCTATCCCCCCGATGCTTTGTCATCCATTCTTTCCGCTCAAAATACGGGCGAAGACGATGTAGTCGTTGATCCGCTCCCATAGCCGGCGGTTGACCGGTGCACTTAGTAGTGCACCCCGTCCCCCCACAGCGACTGTCCCAACCGTATGTCGCCCCTTGCCCTTCTGGCTCGAGCGTAGTGGTTGCACGCTCGCCCTTAAGTCCGGTGAAGCTGTAAAGGCCTCGCGGCCAACAGCGTACATCACTCACTCACACACACACACGCAGGGGGTTGATAAGGTGTGCTATGTATTATATATATTTTGTTCGACTTAGGATTTGAAGTTAGTACCTTGTGATCTACTAGACCAACGAGGTAGCCTTTTTAATAATTCCTATATCAGTTAGACTTGGTTAGTGGCTGGAGTGAAACCGCTCCACTTACTGCATCAAGAAGCTGCGGTCTCGATCCACACACAAGACAAATTTTATGTGACCTACAAACATTTATTTCTTTCAAGCCCTACACAGCAAAGCCGAAAAGAAGATAGAAAGCCGTATAGAGGCTCTCATTTCAGAGTCATTATGGCCGCCCGCGGCATATTCTCAACGACTCTCCCGTTCCCTTTACCTCACTCCTTTCGGATACAGATACACACAGGTCAGACCCGGACTTCGCCGGCGAGGTTGACGAATAACTTGCCCGCCGGCCAGTGCCAAGCACCACGACGAGACATCTAGTATATGCTCCACTCTATATCTATATCCATCTACAGTGACAGTTTAAGCCGAGGCCGTTCCTCTTTGATGATCCCTTCACCTAGGTGGCCTCTCGCCTTACCGGCTGGAGCGAAATTGTTGTACGTTCTCCCTTTCCATCACCAACCGCACACAAAACAAACTTTATGTTTATAGATGTGAGTAAGTTGGCATCTAGGATAGTTTTATCGGCATCCACATGTTCGATACGATAAAATTTCGCACATGGCGTGTCTCGTTCGAACTTATCAATTTAATCGAGCAGAACACACATTTGATTCACCAAGTATTTGGTTACAATGAAATATATAAGATAATTTATTATCATCATACATGTTTACCATATCAACTTTTGGGAATAGGTACCAAAGTAGCTTGAATTGATGTACTTTCCTTTGAATGATTGTGAAGGTTCTTAGATTATCAGAACAGTCTACAAACACCATTCCAGCTTCCTTCCCTCAACCGAAAGAGGTCTGCTGTACTGCAGCTCATAAGCCTGTTCCAAAAATCACAACGAGGGACTGACTTTGACACTCATCTTGACACGCATCTTTTTATAAATAATGTTTATCTTTTTTCTTTAAATAACGTAGCCCCACACTAGTATTTATTCCTGTATCGTGGATGCGTTTACAAACATGAAAATTCACATACACAAATATCCAGACTGAAACAAATAATTGTGGGTCACACAAAGACTTGTCCCGGGCGGGAATCGAACCCGCGACTATTAGACACAGTGGGCAGAGCGGCTTAAGCTCATAACCACTGCGCTAAATCGTCAGTCGTTTATAGATATTGTATGTGTATGTAATAATAATATAATAGTAATTATATCAACCTCTGTTCGACTGCCTAGTTGGTCTAGTGGCAAAGCGCATCGCTTTGTGATCACGAGGTCCTGGGTTCAAATCCCAGGTCGGACAAGTGTAGTTTTTTAGCAAAAACTTCCCAGTACGAGTCCGGAGTCTGGAATTGTGCCCGGTATATGGCAATAGGCTTGCTATTAGATGGGACCTTACATCATCGGCGAAACGTGGGCGTACTCAGTACACCTCTGCCACCCCAACTTAGGGAATATAGGCGTGACGGTGGTGTTCCGAAGGTGCTAATTATGATATCACTAGTGTACAATAAAGCGTACTCTATCTATCTATATTATTGATCTAGTAATGATCATAATGCTGGCAATCACGAGTTCCAAGATTCGAATCCTAGCTCAAGTAATCTTTCGATAAGAAATCCTTATACTCGTATATAAGATTTTCTTATCGAAAAAACCCCAGTAGCATTCCGGAGTCTGAAATTGTGCCAGGCATACTGTTGTGTGTGTGAATGACCTACGCTGTTGGCCGCAAGGCCTTTACAGGCCCCGTGGTCGGCTTCAACGGACAAAAGGGCGAGCGTGCAACCACTACGCTCGAGCCAGAAGGGCAAGGCTGATATACTCCGTATAACCTAAGTAGGAAACCTTACAGTGACGTGCATTGCATGTAGGCAATTAAGAAGTTCCTACCTCGTAAGAATTAAATCATACTACTTTTAAATATTACTACACTGGTTTCTGCCCGCAACTTAGTCCGCGTTGACTTTAGATAGGAACTTTACATTTTTCCGGGATAAAAAGTATCCTATGTGTTTAGCGCAGTGGTTAAGGGCTTAGCCCGCCCCGCCCACTGTGTCTAATAGTCGCGGGTTCGATTCCCGCACGGGACAAATCTTTGTGTGATCCACAATTATTTGTTCCGGTCTGGGTTTTTGTGTCTTTGTAAGCCTAGGGTGGGGCAACGTTTAAAAAAAATCCTCATAATAAACTACTTGCACGGCAAATTTAATCCAAATCCTTGAAGCCGTTTTTGCGTGATTAAGTAACACACATCTATCTATCTATCTATCTATAACCTCACGCCAGATCCCTTGCGGGGTAGGCAGAGAGTACAAAGTTTCAACAGGTTCTTTCCTTACATACCTCTTTGGCTTCCTCGACTCTCATAGTTCGTCTCATACACGCTCGCCGGTTACGGAGACTCTTGACTTTTCCATCAGATAATACACATCCAAAATACCTCAGTGCCTAAAGACTAAAGTTTTTAGTCAATGTGTGTTACCAGTGATGACATATGGATCAGAGACGTGGTCTCTTACAATAGGTCTCATAAAAAAGCTCAAAGTTGCTCAGCGAGCTATGGAAAGAGCTATGCTCGACGTTTCTCTACGTGATCGAATCAGGAATGAGGAGATTCGTAGAAGAACCAAGGTCACCGACATAGCCCTCAGGATTAGCATGCTGAAGTGGCAATGGGCTGGCCACATAGCGCGAAGATCGGACGGGCGTTGGGGCAGAAAGATTCTAGAGTGGAGACCACGTATTGGCAAGCGCAGCGTAGGACGACCGCCTGCCAGATGGACCGACGATCTTGTGAAAATCGCAGGAAACCGTTGGATGCAGGTGGCATCGGACCGGTTACGCTGGAAAGCGATTGGGGAGGCCTATGTTCAGCAGTGGACAAGTATAGGCTGAAATGATGATGATGATGATGATGAATACACATCTAACTTTAATATTTATGATATCAATAGGAAGTTATTGTGATAGTCATTGTAAGTAGTCATTATACTTACTTTAGTATAATAATAACAACATACATATATTTGCATTCAGTTTATTATACTGAGGTAATAATAATATTAGCCCTGATAAGAAACCCTCCCACTTCAACTTCACACACCTTCGAGAAATTCTTAAGCATGCGAATTTCCTCACGATGTTTTCCTTCAACGTTAAAGCAAGTGATAGTTAATTTTTAATACGCACATGTCAGAGATATGCATTCTAAAACACAGAGATGCATGCCTAGGTTTGAACCAGTAACTTCTGATTTTGCAGTCCAACGGTCTAACCACTAGACTATTGATCTTAGGATATTACGGCTTATACTGAGGTAGGCGTTGTTAAATTGTCTATATGCTACTGAAGCCTTTTGGCCCTTTTGATAAGTTCCAAAAGCAGGTGGCCACAAACTCCCCACTAATCCGCAATGGGTCCGCGTGGTGGAGTTATATCTATTCTTTCCCACCTCGATTTGTATGAGGAACGCTTTGTCTAGTAGTGGTATGGAAAAGGCTGATTTAAAATATAATTATAAACATTATTGGATATGTTTCAGCTTTCATCATTTACTTCTTTGTGCTGGCTGCGTTCTTCTGGCTCAACGTTATGTCTTACAACATGTGGTGCGTTTTTAGGTACTTGACAACTTTTAAACCAGTTAATTGATGTTCCAAACTAGAATATAAGACACATTTCTGTAGCCTGTTTAGCCATTTTTACACAACACTCAGATTCCACTAATTGGCTTACCAGAAAAATATCTTTCCATCAAAATGTCACAACAACCGTCAAAGTGCGCTAATTCCTACTTTAGCATTCCTTCTTGTTAGCTTTAGTTTAACTTGTTATGTTCCTATGTCTGTAGTTCCTAACAAAATTTGTAATTAATTTACCAAGCCTTTGCTGAGATTAGGCTCCTTAGATTTTCCTTCACAATGCTACCTAATGATGGAGCCAGGATGTGGTGAAGCTTTTACATTCGGATATAAATGCTTTCTTTTAAGATGATATTTTTACTTTTACTTTAGAGGCGACGGTTTATCCAATCACGACTCATCGAACAAGCTATTCTACAAATACTGTGTGTACGCATTTGGAGCACCAACTGCCCTAACTGCACTTCTTGCCATACTACAGTATGTTCCGCTGCCCTTCGACCTGCCTCTGCTGCCTAAGCTCCAGGAACAAAAGTGCTTCTTTGATGGTAAGTATTGAAGCCGTTACCACAACCATGGTTATAGTTTAGTTTGAGAACTTGCCACTTCTCTGTATAGTAGCCAACCTAGTAGCAGGGTCGATCAAGTTGCCGGGAAGGCTTCTAGCTTGTCTCGCAATTTGACTGTAGTGACAACAGTCTTTGTTTTATCATGCGATTACTTTAATATTTTTAAAAAATTGCTTGCTTTACGAATTGTACTTGCGTTGTGGATGCGTTTACAAATATGAATTTAACATTCACCTAGAGCATAACAAACGTTTGTGAATCACCCAAAGATTTGTCCCGTTCGAGTTTTGAACTCATTAGTAATCGATCCGGTGAGTAGACTAATCTACGATATGACCATTAGACCCCGCCGCTGTCGCTTACATCGGGTTACGTGAAAATCTGACAAAATATCCAAGATTTTTGCATGGTGGCCATTATCAGGAGGTCACCGTCACGCCTATATTTAGCAAGCGTGGGTTGCAGAGGTGTACTGTGAACACCCACTTTTCGCCGACGATGTTAGGTCCAATATAATACGGGGATTACTATTGCCATATACCGGACACAATACCAGACCCGTGACTGATACTGGAAAGTTTCGTTAGAAAAACTAAATTTGTCCGAACTAGGATTTGAACCAAGGACCTCGTGATCGCAAAGCACATTATTCGGCACTAGACCAACGAGGTAGTCTGTATAGTAATATAGATGTGGCGGTATTTACTGTTTTAATTTTTATTTTTTCAGGGGCTGTCAAATTTTATTATTTCTACATTCCAATATTGATATTGTGCATCATGAACATAGTATTATTTCTGATGACGTCCATAAACTTGTACAAACACGAACGGAACTTCAATAAGTCCATGAATTCAACAAATAATCGATGTAGCCAGGAAAGACGAAGGTAAGATTTTCAGACATATCTACAAACATGTCTACCATTACTTTTATTATATAGTCGAGAAACTGTCAAAAGGAAGAAAAGTCAAAACTTCTTCTTCTTCTTCTTCTTCAAGTTATGGCTTCACACTAATTATAAGTGTATTTTGCCAGTGTCCAGTGAGATATATAATCGTGTTTGTTTAAATTAATTCGACTCCCCGATGAATTTGATGACAACGATGATAATGAAATTAATGAAGTACCCCACCCTGGATAGTAAGCGGTGGATACTTTACATACCAATTGCGACGGCCGTTTTGAGGAAAGTCGAAAAGGCACGTTTTATCAGTTTGTTACAATTACCTTCTCTCATGCACATATAAAAACACATAATGGTTAATATTCCACCAACATTACACATTATTAGTCGAAATAACACAAGTTTAGGAAATTAAAACAAATTGACAACATAACTCTTCGACTTCCCGCCAAAAACCTCAAGTCAAAACTTCGTTTTCTTAGCTAAGTAACAATTTTCTTTATTTGAGCAATGAGCTTTACTTGTAACGGTACATAATTATGTATATAATTCAGCACCTTTTTTATTAATAATTAAAATGTTATACGTAAATAATATTGCCAGTGCCAAAAGATTCTGAAGAAATAAGTCATACTTGCTTTTGTTCAAGTAAGTAATGGCCATTATCTGAATGTTTGATTGACAGTTTTCTAAACACATGATATTCTTCGGCTATCTAATATCTTCTCGTCCAAAATTCCGCAGTGTCTCAAGACAAAAGTCTTTGACTAGTGTGTGTTACCAGTGATGACTTACGGCACTGAAACGTGGTCGCTTACGATGGGCCTCATAAGAAGGCTCAAGGTCACCCAAAGGGCGATGGAGAGAGCTATGCTCGGAGTTACCCTGCGGGATCGAATCAGAAACGAGGAGATCCGCAGGAGGACGAAAGTCACTGACATAGCACTCAGAATTGCTAAACATAAGTGGCAGTGGGCGGGGCACATCGCTCGTAGAACTGACGGCCGTTGGGGCAGAAAGGTTCTTGAATGGCGACCACGTACCGGAAGACGTGGAGTGGGTAGGCCCTCTACAAGATGGACCGATGACCTGGTGAAGGTCGCGGGTAGAAGTTGGAAGCGTACAGCACAAAGCGGGTCGTTATGGCGGTCTTTGGGGGAGGCCTTTGTCCTGCAGTGGACGTCTTTCGGCTGAAAAAGAAGTAATTTCTTAAAACCTCGTCTAAAGATACGGGTATGTAAATTCCTCAAGCCATGTACGCGATGATGAACAATATATCGCGCTGTATCAACATCTACGAAAAGTCATCCACACCAGGCCAAAAGCACCGATATAATATTATTTGTACTAAATTTAAGGTGACAGTCCAAAACTCGGCCCAAAATATAAGAGCACAAGTATGGGTGTGGTCTTATTTCGAATCAGTCGTATCCTATCCTAGCCACCGTAAGGACGCGTTAAATTGATACAGTTTGCGGCTATAAATTGCCACAATAAAGAAATCTAAGGTGTTTAGTAAGTTAAAACTGATTTGTACAATTGCCTATTCAGAAGGCCTTTGCCTAAGCAGTGGGGCGGTATAGGCAGGTTTATTATATTATTAATATATGTTTAGATACGTTACATTTTGTGGGAAATAGGTTATTTGCGATTTCTGACTTTTCTAGTACTCCGACCTCAGTTAGTCCAATAGAATATTGAGGCACACAGCAAGCACCCAGCCATCTTCTCTATTGAAATTAGGATGTTTTTTAATTTCAATAGCCTCACGAACCATCCTTGGTAGGAATCGGTGTTCTTTCACGAGGATTTGTGGTCTATCAAATCTGATGTTATGGCGGGTGCCGTCAAGGACATGTTCACAGACTGCAGACTTCTTTGAGCGACACTTTTCTACGCACGTTTTATTTCATAGTCCACTAGAAGTTTATGATCCATACTTCAATACTTATATTTTAAATTTGAAACTATCTCTGTCTCCTACCTTTCCACGTTTAATCCGCTGAACGGATTTTGATCATATTTGGCAAGAATTTTGGTTATGTCCGAGGGTAGGATATCGGCTACCTTTTATCTAAAAAAAACCTTAACCGCCTTATTCTAAAGTAAGGTCTAAATAACAATATGAGTCGGGTTTCTTACGATAACAGCAAGTCTAGGTGACAAGGGTTTAAACTTTTTCTCATACTTATACGATGACCTATTCAGGCCTATTTAGCCCCACCCTTAGTGCTACAACTTCACAGATTATATATAAGTTGCTTAAATTGTTCATTCAATACGCGTCACTCGGTCGCACCGTTCCGTTTATTTTTAAAAATGTGAAGTTGTTTCATACTTCTTTGATGTAAAGTGTTTTAATATTTTGACGTTTAATTAAATGTATTAGCGGGGAAAATATTAAAAATTATATTTTCGATCCACATGACTTGATTTTTAGAGCAGGATGAATATAAGTCCTTAAATTTAGACAAAGCCTATAATAATATACTTATTTATTTTATTTACTTGTATTATGACCTAACTTCCATTTATTTTAGATAATAGTTTTATAAATAATGTTTGGAGAGGTTAGGAGATAATCATGCGAAACATATTTCACCGCTTTAGCCTTTTACAATCATCCAAAAGATTATACGAACTAGCGTTATTCTACTTTTACATCACTACACAGGCTATGGCAACTAACACGAGGCGATATTTGTAGAAATAACTGAATAAAATTCATAAAACATACGTAGGAAGAAAACAACCAATTACTTTAACAATTTATATTTAGTTGGCGGTTTCATAAGTATATTCTACAAAAATAGCAAGAAACTAGCAACTTGAGGGCAAACCTTAATGTTACACTATTTTTCATCACCACTATTTCCCATTACATTTCTTATATAAATATTTAACCAAAAATTCCTCACGCAACACCGTCTCTCATTCGAAATAGTTTTTAGTTCAATGGCCGAAGCATCATCCCCAAACGACTGCATAATATTGTCAATGTTACTTGAAAAACTATTTATATAAATCATAATAATTTCTGTATTTTTCTGATTTAATTTATAATCACTATGTCTGACACTGTGACATGAAACTGAATTATGAACATATGAACTTCAAAATGGAGAATTTCATGCTTGCGCGTTAGATGTCCCCTAGCGATAATTCTATAACTTCAAAAATTAAACTAGGGGCATAGAAGTTACATCTGTTAACGCTGATTCTTGTTTTGTAATAAGAATTCTCTAAGGAACTGGATTGGTCAGTGATTTAATACTAGAACTATCGAAAGTCCGGAATTTTGGAATGAGACTGTAAGGGTGTCAAATATTCGCCTGAAATTCACAAAAGTTTTTTATTTTACCATTTTAAGTGATGAGTTCGTTAATTTTGTTTATTTATGTACATATATTATATTATTCTACTTAGTTCTACAATAAAATACTTACAGGATTGATATAATACTCATACTAACTGATTTTACACATTCGTGCTGTTTGTGGTCAAGGAATCCCGTGGTGTATCTTTAAAGTCCAAGATCCAATACCGATAAAATTTAAATCGGACTGCTCCGGAGTTTACTGAAACCAATCCAAAAAGAATAATCAAAATCGGTTTATTAGCAAAAAAGACATAAAAAGCACAAATGAATTGTGAACCTTCTCCTTTTTTCAAGTCGGTTAATATTCTGCTTAGTTCTATAGTAGGGTACCTATAGGATTGTTGTTCGTTAAGGAGTTCCCTGGTGTATCTTTAAAGTTCAAGGTCCAATACCGATGAAATTAAAATGGAACCACCTTGAAGCTATATTGAATCCAATGCAAAAAGAATCATAAAAATCGGTCTCTGTTTCTTTTTAACCGACCTCAAAAAGGAGCCTCCTTCTTCTATATTCATCTGTATGTATGCCTTTTTTTCATTTTTTTATGTATGCTCACCGATATTTCCGTCAGTTCTGGACCGATTTTAATGATTATATCAATCCTGTAGGTACCTTACTGTAGAACTAGGCAAAATAATATAATATAGGTATAAAAATATCAATTATAGTATCTTATCACTCAAAAATTGGTTCAAAATTGTTAAATAAATAACTTTTTTAAAAAAAAGGAAAGCGACTTTCTAAGTGCAGAAAATAAATATTTGAAGTCGGTGCCAAGAAACTGACTGCACTAACCGGTACCGACTTCAAATATTTAGTTTTTGCTTGAAGGAAGTCGGTTTCCCTTTTGTTTAAAGTTATTCATAGCTTTACTGAACTCATTAATAAATGTGTTATAATTCAATTTAGATGCTATAACTGCTTCAATAAATAAAACTCTCAAACTTAAGTCTTTTTTTAACTCATGGTACTTCTTAAATATTTATTTATGTTAAAAATCTATAAAAGTAGTAATTTTAAATTTGGTATGTCAATATTTTAGTTATCGTTTTATGACGAATAAATTTTTTTCGTTGCGTTCTTCAAGGCGCGAGGCCCTTCGGACCGCGAGGCCGTAGGCGATGGCTCACGTCGCTCACCGCTTCGCCGCCTCTGACTTTCACCACACAACCTGTCAATAACTAACTATGCTATTCTACACTATTAAAGCCGAAAACCTCCTACGGTCTGAGAGGCGAGATTCTAAACTCATAAAATAATGTGACATTTTATGCCTTTGTCAAACAAGCTGGAGACTTTACAAAAAATCAGTAAAATTTAGCAATATGTTAACATGAAGTGAAATATACTATAAATTTAGCTAATAATTTATCTATTGGCGTAGACTTCATGATTGAAAAATCAGCCCTCAATTTTGTACGAACTTGTAAGGCTACACGTTATCTATTCTCTATTACAGATTCTGGATGTACATACACCTATTCAGTTTGATGGGCGTAAGCTGGATCTTGGAAGTGATCAGTTTTTCTTACCCCAAGGCTCACAACATCTGGCAGTTCACCGACGCATACAACTTACTGATGGGCGTTTTAATGTTTTTCATAGTTGTGCCGATAAGGAAAACTTACAACTTGGTTTGTAACAGGTCTGTACCAATTTCCTTCATCATGTGTTGTAAAAAGAATAAACATCGTCACGCCTTAATATTCCCCAAGTGACGGTGGCAGAGGTACACTGTAAACCAAACATATCCAAATAACATATCGCCGACAATCTTAGGTAAGTAAGTCGAGAGTCTCCATAACTGGCGAGCGTTTATGAGACGAACTATGGAAGTGGAGGAAGCCAGAGAAATCTGTAAGAAAAGACCCTGTTAGAACTTTGTACTCTCTGCCTCCCCGCAAGAAAACTGACATGATAATATAAGTAGATAGAGGTCAGGTCTAAATGAAATAGTGAGCGAGTCAATTGCCATTATACCGGGCGCTATCCAGACTCCGGGCAGCGACTGAGATTTCTTCAATAATAAATTAAAAGTAAAAACATTTTGAAAATCAACCTTTTGTACAGCTAAACAAGGTAATGCGCAAATCAAAACGGTCAATAAAAATCAAATAGGTATACAAAATTTCGCGACTATGCTGTCGGTCTTTTAGAAATTCCTTCGTCTAGAGGTGAACTTGGATGTAAAGTGTTTACCATAAAAGATTGTCTTCGAAACGGAACCAACACGTCATATTTCAACTACGTAGGATAGGAGGAAGTGATTTTAATTTAGTTTGCAAGATTTGACCTAAACAAAGAAACATTGCAGCTTGTAAAAAAGATCATAGTATCTGACTTAGAATTTGAATCCAAGATTTTAAGATCGTTCCTATGGGACACTAGACCAACGAGGCAGAAGACTTGCTCCCTATTAAATTGGATCCTATCACTATCAATGGGATACGGGTGTATACAGTACACCTCTACCACAACCGGAGGATATAAGCGTGGCAGTGAACATTTAGACGGTCTAACGGCTATTGAAATAATTAAATTTCACATACATATTCAAATTGGGTATATTACAACAAGCTCCTCTTAATTTTGGTAAATCACTTCATTGTCTTCAAATTGTATATCTACCGAAGTCATATTTTAGCCTAAAATACTTAATAGTAATATCCTGGATACTTCGCGGGTATATAGTATGGGTATATAAGAAGGAGAATGAAAGTAGGATAAATGCGGTGGAAATGCGAGCTCTGCGGAAGATGAGTGAAACTGACCGACCGTATTCGCAACAGCGTAGTAAAAAAGCGATTTGGTATGGAAGATAGTATCGATGTAAAGATGAGAAAGGGCAAACCGTTGGTTGGGGCATATAGAAAGAAAGTCGGAAGAAAGAGTGACAAAACAGATATACAATGCGAAAGTGGAATGATGTAGGTACCGGGGAAGAGCTAGACTATCTTACCATGACCAAATAGACCGAGTCTTATCACGTCAAGACTCTTCGTAACCGGCGAATGTGTATGAGACGAACTATGAGAGTGGAGGAAGCCAAAGAGGTATGTAAGGAAAGAACCTGTTGGAACTCTGTACTCTCTGCCTACCCCGCAAGGGATCTGGCGTGATGATATAGATCGTAATTATATTTTAACTTTTTATGTTATAACTATAAAACTATGTATCTAATTGAAAAGATACCTCAAATATTACGTCCGTCGGAATATATTGATGTAGGTTAGAGTTGAAATGTAATGTGTAATTATCTGTCTACTTATCAGACGCGAACAGAGGTCAGATTTATCAAAAAATATAAAAAATACTCATGTCAATTTTACTAACATTTAGGTTTCGTACGCGAGATAAGTAATAATATAAATTATATAAACAGGATCAACCACAATCGGGCCACAAGTGTCAGTAATAGTCAAGATTCAAGCTGGAAGAAATTCAGGGCCAGTTTGGACACGATGAAAATTATACTTCGCTCCAGTAGCAAAAATAAATCGACAGAACAAAGAATTTCGTCGGTTTAATTGTAAGATAGTGAAGTTTGAGTTTGAGCATCATTTTGGGCAACTAATTAGCATGCAAAGTAGAAATCTAACCGTAGGTAATGCTATTTAGCACCTCAAGATGACGAATATGACGATTAAGGGAATAATATAACACGGCGCAATAAACCCAAGCCCACATATCAGAGTTCACCTAATCATCATAACACTGATTGGAAATGAAATAAAATCTTCCAAAAAACCAATTTAACTAACACGTGTCCGCGAGTTATAACCTTTAGGCAGTTAATTATGACAGGCAGGGCAAGTCCAAGCATTTCTCTCCTTGCTTGTGGTGCTATGGGGAATTATTAAAACGGTACTCAGTTATACTCATGACGTTTTTATTTATTTCAATATAAACGCGAACAAAATATTTAAGAAAAACCCTATTGCAAAAAATATAATTAATTTAAAAGAGACCAATTTGACGTTTGTTTTACATTGAAACTGCTACTGGTTCTAATCTTCGCTATTTGAGTCCAACATCGAAGCACTATCGTGTAAAATGTTTTAAAAAGATGCAACTATACTGCGTTCAATTCTAATGTCCTCTTAGTATTGCATAAAACACTATTTATTTAGGCTGCAATATATGTAGGCATACTAAAATACGAATAATGCGTTAACAACTATATATAACTACCAATTTTCGAAAATACTATCGATATCGATGTAAATTTTCCCATCATTATGACTAATCTCTTTGGGAATACGATTATTAAAATACTATCTCAATCTAATAATTTATGGCACAGGAAAACAGTCAATCTGGTGTAGTTATTATGTATCTTCAAACTCGTTATATCTTTTTTTAGAAAATACATTATATGTTTACCATGATACAGCAATTCCAAGTCACCGGCCGAAACTTCCATAATTTAGCTTGATCTGCTTTTCTAGACCAATAAGATTTTTTTCTTTGTGGTAAATATTAACTGTGCATATACTCTTCTTTACTGTAAATACTATAAATATACCCCATAAATAAAGACAAAAGATTTGCGTTCCAACATAGAGCAAGTTATTCTAGTTGTTTGGCACCATGTTTTCACAAATATTTTAATTAAATATCTTTTTTTAATTAAAAAACAAGTAAAAAGTCTCCGAGAACGCAGTCACTAGACAAACAAATATTAACCGATAAATTTGCATGGAGGCTACGTCAAAATGGCAAGCCATAATATGTTGTATAAAAAAGAAGTTCGAACCATAGAGGTAGGATTAAGAACATAGAGAGATTATAAACGGAGTTCAGCTGCCCACTTTTTGGACACTTGGTACCATTAAGGTAACCAATTGGTTTTTTGGCGGGAAATCGAAAAGAGGTGTCGTCAATTTGTTTTAATTTCCAAAGCTTTGCAAAGATAAAATGTATTTTCTAAAAAATATGTAACTGGTTAGAATATGCATAATAACAACACCATATTGACTGTTTTCTTTGAGCATAATAATGCAATTCCATGGCATTGTATTGACCGATTGCGTAGATGATACTTTTAGTCTTAACACAATACGTATATTTTAATTGAAATTTGAAAAGACTTTGCTAATAAAATTGATTTATTAGCTTTAGCCCCATACTTATGGGTTTAAAGCTAATAACCCCATAAGTATGGGGGTTAAAGGTTATAACCCCATAACCTAATAACCCTATTTCTGATAATATCAGGTTCCCATAGCAGAAAATTAGGGAGTTATAAACCATTAACACGAAAGAATGTAATATGTTAGAATGCTATAATTTCTATGCAGCTCACTCCCTACACCTTCTTCTCCCTCGTGACTTCACTCTCATGCGTGTATAAATGTGTTTCTTAATATCATTGACCCTATTTACATGATTTGTTGCTCATTTATTTTATAAGTCATATATCTATCTATCTATAACCTCACGCCAGATCCCTTGCGGGGTAGGCAGAGAGTTTATAAGTAATAAAAGTATTTAAGTATCAAATCCATTTATTCCTAGTTCATCCGGGGATGCACGACCTAATCTATTTAAATTTGCCGCCATTTTCCACTCAGCTTTCATTAGACAGGCTCTACCTGTTATTAGTGTGTGATAGTTTAACAGGTCGGAAACAAAGTTTGCGCTCTATGAATTATTGTTTACATTTATTGTTGTAATGTCGTAATAACCGTAGGATTAAAGCTTTCATAACACCGTTTTCCACTGGTAGATGGCTAAGAATTGAAATGAAAAACGGATTAATTTTATTGTAAAAAGGCGTGGAGTGCTTGACATCAACTGTTATAAATAGTTCATTGCTGGCTATTTATAATAGTAGAGTTAATATAAATATATAGTAAAAAGCACCCCACGATTTTTAGGATAAATTAATGATTTCGTTAAATGTTTTCTCTTCTTTAGTTCGGTTTGGTGTTAATGCGTGTTTTTTTTAGTTTATTAAACTATTATTTATTTTTTAGTCTTAAAATAACATCAAAAGTAGTTAGTACAAAACAACATAATTGGTATATACTTAACCTGTAACATTGATATCTTTTTTTATTCTGGTGATCCTTGTCAGGATATTAGGCCAAAGTTATGAAATTATTGTATTGTCATCGAAACCATATTTTTAGTTGTGTCACTATTGCATTCAGGTAACGACATATCTAAATAATACCTACATGAGTAAGCATCCCCAAATCTTTCTGCAATCATCTGCAGTAAATCAAATTATGAAATCACGGCATTCGGTAGTTAGCAAAGTTAAAACGTCTCTTTTCTAGGTGCTTTAACTAACACTAATATTGTGATTACAGGCTCAAATTCAGATTACCCAGTAGAATGTCCTCAAGAACCTTGACTAGCTCACTCCAGACACAATCCACTCAATCAATGACTGATCGCAAACCTGACAGCCTACAGTTGAACTCCATCAAGACTCAAGATGCCGAAGAGCCGTTCTTGAAGAACCAAGAACTGAACACGAAAAATTCAGATAATTATATTTAGAAACTCCTTATATGACCAGACCATTGGGTTATTTTGTACTACAAGCAAAAAATGGCGCGTAAATTGATGACCGCGGAGTTAGCGGGAATTTTTGTGTATCCATAAATAAAAAAGTCCTGTTTCTCGAGTTGATTAAACTGTATCTAAGTTCACATGAAAACAGCAAGTACCCGATACAAAGTGATCTAGGGTCGCTTTACATTATGCTACAAAAAATAGTTCAGTCCAGTACGTAGTTTATAATAACTCAATGATTTTAACCTAGATTTACTAAAATAGGTTTTAAGTCAAACACACACCTACCTTTAAACGCAAAGACATCGCATAATTATTGCATAAATTATTATAATTAGTGTGAAGCCATAACTTGAAGAAGAAGAAGAAGAACACAGTTGTCAAAAATTGGCGGGGGGAGACGGCCATTTTCAATTAAGTTTTTTTTTTTTGTAATTGCAATCGTCTGCGACATTGTTGCATAAATTAAACGCAATTGTCAAATTGGCGGGGGGAGACGGATTCTACGGAATTAAGTTACAAATATAATATATCAAGACATCGATGACAATGAAATTAATTAAATAATCAATCAATCAATCAATCAGCCTATCGCAGTCCACTGCTGGACATAGGCGTCTCCTAACGCGCGCCATTGCACACGGTCCTCCGCCTGTCCCAGCGACCTTTTTATTTGACCTAATTAAATAATGCTGACCCAAAAATAAAGGATACTTTACAGACTAATTACGACGAGTCACGCTTTATCACTTCTTGACTTATTTACACAAATTATTATTCAAAACAACAAACATTTCGAAAGTTTAATCAAAATTCACAACATCATCGTTGTATTTTCCGCCAAAACTCTACTTTTAATTAGTTGTTATGTTAACTGGGGCTAGAATAACGTGTGTATTTTCAAATGTAACGAGAAAACGTGCATATTAATAAAAAATAACACACACATACTCATTTTCTTCGACATAAAAAACTTTAAACATATAGGCCCAGACCGCCAAACAGTCACCAAAAGTTATTTCGTATCATGAAGGACAATTCTCGTAATTAAGTGTTCAAAATGCAGTTTCGGTCTACTTCATCACAATGTTTTAATATAAACCTTCGGGAGGTTTAGGTTTAGTATTCCCCTAAAATATCATAACATTCAATGAATCGAAATGAGATTGGATCGAAAGTTGAACGAAATGTAAACGTAAAATAAACAATAAAACAAAATAACAAACTACAGACTGTAGATTTAGTTACATATTTGTATCTGATAGAAGATATTATTTTGGCAGCTAACATACGGTATATTTTAAGTTACAATATTTTTAGAATTCAAATTTATTCACACAATAGATTTAGATTAAAAATCTTAATATTATAATGCTTCTTCGCTGTAAATGAATTCTGAATAATTATGACAAGGCTTTTTGTGTGTGTGAATGATCTAGGCTGTTGACCGCGGGGCCTTTATTTAGAGATTAATAAATTATTATATAGTATTTTAAAATGTTCATATTATGACTATTACTCTTTATATATACCTCGGACATAATTAATTATTAACAGTTATAATTCACATTTATTATTGTGATCCTTGACTTACACACTGTGTAATGATTGTCGTCCTGGAACGAAACACCGGGTGGTGTATTCAATAACTACTATTAACTGGTACTGGATAAAAATAATGAAGAACACTTCAATAAGTTACATCTGCATAACAATACTAGTTCAGTGTATTAAATAAAAAACTTTTTAAAAATAGGGAAACCGAATTCAAAATGCAAAAAATAAATATTTGAAGTCGTTGCCAAGTAACGACTGCACCAACCAGCACCGACTTCAAATATTTTTTTTTTTGAAAGCGGTTTCCCTTTTTTACAAAGTTTTTTATTTTACAATTTTTAGTGATGAGCGAATTTATTATTATTATGATATACCTCCTTTATATTATCCTACTTATTTATACAGTGAGGTACCTACAAGATTTAAATAAAACTCAATAACTGAATTTTCACATTCATGCTGTTTGCCGTATAGGAAACCCCTGGTGTATCTTCAAACCCATTGTCCAATACCAATACAATTTAAATTCGACCATCAAGGAGCTATACTGAACCTGATGCAAAAAGAATCATCAAAATCAGTTTATAAGCAAAGAAATTACAAAAGAATACAGACGAATTATGGACTGTTAGTCAATCCTACAAAATCTCAAGCGCTCATTATTGGTGGCAGATACTACTACAACCTTTTGAATCAAGATTTTTTTCCACCGGTATTGTACGATTCCGTTCCTATAGCTTATTCTAAAAGTGTTAAAAATCTAGGAATCTATATTGATTGCCATCTTTCGTGGAATATTCATATTGCGAAAGTAAGCAGAAGAATACATGGCTCCTTCCAGTCTCTCAAACGGCTCAAAAAGTTCCTGCCCTTTCAAACTAGAACAACTCTTGCTCAATCTCTTATTCTTCCCCTTCTGGACTATGCTGATGTGTGTTTTCTGGACGCGACGGAGGAGCTCCTCAATAAACTCGAACGACTTCAAAATTTGTGCATCCGTTTTATTTTTGGACTCCGAAAATACGACCACGTGTCGGAATTTCGAGCGCAGTTGAGGTGGTTACCTATTCGGCGTCGTCGAGATACTCACTTCTCTTTTCCGTTCTCCACAATCCCAATTCACCAGCATATCTCAAAGAACGTTTTGAATTTCTAGTTCCTAGGGGAAAGCCCTATCGCACATCTACTTCCCTTCTTCTCCGTACTCCTAATCACACTTCTAGCCGCTATAATGGTTCTTTTACTGTCTACGCGGTGCACTTGTGGAACTCACTCCCGCATTCCATTCGCAATAGCGTCTCACTGGACGCCTTCAAGAAAAGAACTAAAGAACATTTCCTGTCGTCATGAATTATATTTATCCGTATATAGTATTATCATATATGTATTTGAATATATTTATTTATATATGTATATATTTAGTTATATTTTATTATGTTTATGTATGTGTGTATATTAAGCACTATATAGTTAGATTTCTGTGTTAATGTGATGTTTTGTATAATATATATGGTTAGTTTAGGATATTCTATTTAATTCTACTGTAGGTACACTTGTTGCTATCCTCTACTCTATTTTCATCTCTCTATCGCTCTAAGGTTTGCTGGAAGAAAACTCAATATTGAGTTAAGCTCGCCTTTGTACATAAATTTTCAGTTAAATTGTTATTTGTCAATATATGTGTACAATAAAGAATTAAACAAATAAATAAAAAAATTATGAACCTTCTCCTTTTTTGAAGTCGGTTTACTTCCTGCTTAGTTCTATAGTAGGGTACCTATAGGATTGACGTAATACCCATAATATCTACGCATTCGTATTGTTTGTCGTTAAGGAGTTCCCTGGCGTATCTTCAAAGTCCAAGGTTCAATACTGATGAAATTAAAATAGGACCACCTTGAAACTATATTGAATCCAGCGGAGAAAGAATTATCCAAATTAGTTTATAAGCAAATAAGTTATTAAAAAAACGGTGACGATTTATGAACCTCCTCCTTTTTTGAAGTCGGTTAATATTCTGATTAGTTCTATGGCAGGATACCTATAGGATTGACGTATTACCCATAATATCTCAATCTACGCATTCGTATTGTTTGTCGTTAAGGAGTTCCCTGGTGTATCTTCAAAGTACAAGGTCCAAAACAAATCAAATTAAAATGGGACCACCTTAGAGCTATACTGAACCTAATGCAAAAAGAATCGTCAAAATCGGTCCACAACTGATAGAAATATCGGTGAACATACATAAAAAAGCATACATACAACCGAACATAGAACCTTCTCCTTTTTGAAGTCTGTTAAAAACGTCTATACCAAGCGCTAAATGACATTGAGGGACGGCGCGGCTTGTCAGCTGGCTGGTAGGTTTAGATACCCTCGGTGTTCCGAATTTTCACCCTAGCTATGATATTCGCATAGGCATAGGTAAATGTTATTTAGTGAAGTTTTATTTTTATTACTAGTGAACAGTAGGCATTGAATACATTAGCTGGGCTATCGGTCCAGGACGACAAAAAATATACCAGGTATAATGGAAGTTTATGTTCATACACAATTATATGGTTAATGAAAAATCAATCAAAATCAAATATTTAGATTAGACTGAAATGATACTAATCAGGCCGATATTTTAGTGGAGCAGAATACCAAATGTGAATCTTTTCGTAAAGAAGTTTCTCTTAATTTCTTATAGCGTGTAATATTCTGCTATAGTGTGTTAATGCTATGGCCACATTATAGAGTCCTTAATCGCTACGAATAATTAAACACGTGACGTGCCACGTTACGATAACTCCACGAAATGATCACTGAGTCTTCATTGGAGTACCGAATTCCATTACTACTATCATTTCACTTTCACGTTCAGCAAGTGGAGATGGGCAGGACACATGCCGGTGATCGGACAACAGATCCCCATCTGTTGTTGAAAAAGGGTGCATGAGTGGAGACCGCGAAATGGCCTTAGAAATGTAGGAAGACAACCTGCAAGATGACCTGATGACCTGACGAAGGTGGCCGAATGGATTGGATGCGAAAAATGTAAGAGGAATGGAGTGCCATGGAAGAGACCTACACTCAGCAATGGGTGGCTATGAGTTGGAAATGATGATCATTTCACAAAGTTATCGTAACGTACCGCGTTTAATCATAGCAATTAAGGGCCCTGTTCCATTGACAGCGTGAACTTGTCGCTACAGGTGTGTTAAAATTATCACAGATAAAATTATCATCAAAAGCAGTCCTGCATGGAATAACTGATATATTATTTTGCAGCATACAACGGCTTGGTCCAGTAGTGAAGACCTTGAGTCGCCCACTGGATCGAATAGTCGCGGGTTTGACCCTCGCATGGGACAAATCTTTGTGTGACCCACAAATATTTGTTTCGGTCTGTTTGTGTATGTGGATTTCATGTTTGTAAACGCATCCACGACATAGGAATAATTCCTATTATGGGACTTCGTTTTTGAAAATTTCCTTATTTCGTCTCATCGACTTACCCTCAGATAAGAAGCGGTTTATTAGACTACTATATCGAACAATTGTCAATTAAGTATCCCCGCAGAGTTTAATACAAATGATTTGTTTGATTGAGTTTGATAACATTGCATTTTTTCACTGTAATAAGTAGCAAGTAAGATCAATTTATAATTTTATCTATATTTAATTAGTAATAAGTAATGAGTAATAAGCAGTGATAGCCTAGTGGTTAGACCGTTGGACTGCAAGGTCAGAGGTCTCGGGTTCAAACCCAGGCACGCACCTCTGTCTTTTCGAAAGCATGTGCGTATTTAAAATTAATTATCACTTGCTTTACGGTGAAGGAAAACATCGTGAGGAAACCTGCATGCCTAAGAGTTTCTCGAAGGTGTGTGAAGTTCGCCAACCCGCACTGGGCCAGCGTGGTGGACTATGGCCTAAACCCTCTCAGTTGGAGAGGAGGCCCGTGCCCAGCAGTGGGACAGTTTCCTAACAGGGCTAATATTATTATATTATTATTATTAATGAGTAATCACGCTTAAAAAGCCTATTTCTATTTCACATGTTTGTAAGTATATTTTGTGAGATAATTAAATGTTATTATCTAGTCATTTTGCGTTTATTTTGAAACAACATCCGTTGTTTTTATCTTAGTGGTTCTTTATCAGTACTTCCCAGCTGTGGAAGACGTCGTTAAGTTAAAAACGCTCCTATCTTTATAACCTACCTCGTGGGTCGAGTGGCCAATGATAATGCGATCACGGGGTCCTGGGTTCAAATCTTCGGTCGGACAAATGTAGTTTTTTTATCAATAAATTCCCAGTATAAGTCTTTAGTCTGGAGTTGTGTACTGTATATGACAATAGGATCGCGCCCTATTACATGGGAAGTAACATCGTCGGCGAAAAATGAGTGTACATAGAACACCTGTGCCATCCCCGCTTGGGGAAAAATAAACACCGTTACCCCTATGGTAACGGTGGTTATTTTTAGTTTTTATATATATAATTATTATTATCTCAGTCTTTTGGCGGACAGTTCAGTCCAGTAGACTATCTTAAGCCGCTTTACCCAGTGCATCGAGTGGCAGGACCACTTACACAGGTTTAATCCCCGCACGGGACAAATTTTTGTGTGACCCACAAATATTTGTGTAGGTCTGGGTGTATGTGTATGTGAATGTCATGTTTGTAAACGCACCCACGACAGGAATAATTGGTTTGGGGCTACTTTTTTGAGTGTGCAGTGATAGCCTGATGGCTAGACGACCGTTGCACTGCAAAATCAGAGGTCTGTCTGAAACCCAGGCACGCAGCTATGTGTTTTCGAAAGAATGTGCGTATTAAAAATTAACTATCAGTTGAGTCTTATATCAAGGACAAGTGAAGAATTTTCGTAACCGGCAAGCGTGTATGAGACGAACTATGACAGTGGAAGAAGCCAGAGATGTAAGGAAAGAACCTGATGGAACTCTGTACTCTCTGCCTACCCCGCAAGGGATCTGGCGTGATGATATAGATAGATAGAACTAACACTTGTTTTAACGGTAAAGGAAAACATCGTGAGGAAACCCGCATGCCTAAGAGTTTCTCGAAGGTGTGTGAAGCTCGCCGACCCGCACTTGGCCCAACATGGTGGACTATGGCCTAAACCCTCTCAGCTTGAGAGGAGGCCCATGCCCAACGGTGGGACAGTATCTTAACAGGGCAAATATTATTATTATACGTTAAAATGGTATTGGTCCTTGAATATCGCTGGCAAATCGCTCCAAATTAATGATATCCTGAAGTGGTGGTATTTGCCACTATCGTCAGTGGAATTCCAATAGCTCACAATGAAAATCAAGCAAACAGTTAATTGCCGATAGTCTATTTCAAACAAACTTTAATTTTTTTGACATTTTTTTCACTCAACATATAAACGTAGATTTCTTCCTAACATAATTTAATTTCGATGTCTTCGAAAATATTGTCGCTTTCATAACAAACTTGTTATTAATTAAAATTACAACAAAAACACCTAGTAATGGTGATGGTTTGTTTACAAAGTTTTAAAGTTTCATTGGAATAGACATACTTCTAATATTATATATGTGACTATTTGTATGTTTGGTTATTTAGATGTTTGTTACTCAATCACGCAAAACAGGATTTGGATGAAATATGCCACACAGATTGTTTATTACCTGAATTAACACATACGGTACTTTTTATCCCGGAAAAAATTAGATTCTTGTCTAAAGTCAAAGCTGACGAAGTCGCTGGCAGAAACTAGTAGATACATATTTCTTTCAGCCTGAATTAGGCATCTAAAGTTTTTATCTATAACTATAACCAGTTTTGGGAATTATTGAATTGATTTTTAGATTGTCGCGTCTGTTAATTGAAATTTTTGATTGAAATTTATTTATCGCATACAAATAATGTTCAAATTTAATAGTGAGATCACAAAATGATAATACATGTAAATTGTAGGGATTACAAGTGAAAATCTATTCATAGTCCTTACACTTGGCAAACCTGTTTCGTGGGGTCCCATACACTGAATAATCTAGCACACACTAACTCCAGTGCTACACAAACAAAGCATAAAATAATTTAAAAAAAAAGAACATAAAATAAAATATGTATCTTACAAATTAATGAAAAAAAACAAAAACCGTACCTTTGCGAAATAAAGTGAAAACTAAAAATTACAGTTGGTGTAACGTTCTCGTTTTGGTTTAATTTAAAGTAAGCCGCGTGGTTCCCGGCTTAGAATAGGACCAACCCATCTCATCCCATCGGGTGTCGTACAAGGCGACTAAGGGAAAACTAGGGAATGGGCAGCAGCGTTCCCTTAACACTTTTACAACCAAAAACTGCGCTCGCCAACCCGCCTGCCAAGCGTGGCGAGTATGGCAAACACCCCCAACCAATATGGAAGAAAGCAAGAAAACCAGGCCCCTAGTCCCCGGCGGTCCTGTTCGTCCTGGCCACGGTAGCAGCCATGGTAACGACAGGACAAGGGGTGCTAAGAATCTCCGGCAGAGATTCGGCTACCACCAAAACCGAAAATTGGCCCTGGTGACATACAACGCACGCACATTGAGGACAGATGAGAAGCTAGTTGAGCTGGAAGAAGAGTTAAACAAGTTGCGGTGGAGTATTGTTGGTTTATCGGAGGTCCGAAGAGAGGGCGAGGACACGATAACCTTAAAATCCGGCAACTTGTTTTACTACCGGGAGGGCGAACAGCAGTCCCAAGGTGGTGTCGGATTTATCGTCCACAAGTCACTCATAAACAACGTTGTGTCCATCACTAGTGTGTCGAGCAGGGTAGCGTACCTGATACTCAGAATATCCAAAAGATATTCGCTGAAGGTCATACAGGTCTACGCACCGACCTCGGCATACTCAGATGATAAGGTCGAAGTTATGTATGAGGACATTAGTAGAGCCATACATACTTCCAAAGCACACTTTACAGTAATTATGGGTGACTTCAATGCGCGACTGGGCAAACGGGGCGATGATGAGTTGAGAGTGGGGCAATTTGGATATGGGCAGCGCAACCCCAGGGATCAGAGGCTGGCCGAATTTCTGGAGAAGGAGGGACTCTTTATGATGAACTCTTTCTTCCAGAAGCCGTCTCATAGGAAATGGACCTGGATGAGCCCTGATGGTTTCACAAAAAATGAGATAGACTTCATCATGAGCACCAAGCGACAAATATTTAATGATGTCTCCGTGATTCACAGGGTAAAAACCGGCAGTGATCACCGAATGGTCAGAGGCACATTAAATATTAATGTCAAAATGGAAAGATCGCGTCTGATGAAGTCTACGCTCCGACCTTCTATTACACATATCCAAAACCCCGAGAACTTTCAACTCGAATTGTCAAACCGCTTCGAATTGCTAGACAGCAGCGCATCAGTGGACGAAATCAACAATAGGTTGGTAGAGACTGTCCATACGGTCGGGTCTAAGCATTTTAAGCCCCACCGTAAAAATAGGCCTCAAAAGCTATCCGACTACACCCGAAACCTTATGGCTGAGCGACGTACCATGAGACTCCAAACCTCCGATGATGCTAAGTCCTATAGGCAGCTCAATGGACAGATATTGAAGTCCTTGCGACACGATCTACGGTCCTTCAACACAAGACGTATTGAGGAGACCATAAAGCAGAACAAGGGCTCCAAAGTGTTCGCAAGAGCCGCGTCGATTGGGCAAAGCCAGCTGACGAAGCTGAAGACGGAGGACGGAAACGTAACGTCGAATAGGTCAGAGGTGCTCAGGGAGATAGAGAGGTTCTATGGGCAGTTGTATACCTCAGTAGCTGAACCTATTGTTGACTTGGTAAAAGACCCAAGAGCCAAGCTAACCCGACACTACACTGAAGATATCCCGGACATCAGCCTGTACGAGATTAGGATGGCTCTCAACCAACTTAAAAACAACAAAGCGCCGGGTGAAGACGGAATTACTGCAGAGCTTCTGAAAGCGGGCGGATCGCCGGTACTTAAAGTCCTTCAGAGGCTGTTTAATTCCGTCTTGCTCGAAGGAAAAGCGCCGGAAGCATGGAACAGGGGTGTGGTGGTACTCTTTTTCAAGAAAGGTGATAACACTTTATTAAAGAACTATAGGCCCATCACACTGCTGAGCCATGTTTACAAGTTGTTTTCGAGAGTCATCACGAATCGTCTCGAACGCAGGCTTGATGATTTCCAGCCTCCCGAACAAGCCGGTTTCCGGAAAGGCTTTAGTACCATAGACCACATACATACGCTGCGGCAGATTATACAGAAGACCGAGGAGTATAATCGGCCACTATGCTTGGCGTTTGTGGACTATGAGAAAGCCTTCGATTCGATCGAGACTTGGGCGGTTCTTAGATCTCTCCAGCGATGCCGCATTGACTATCGGTACATCGAAGTGTTGAAGTGCTTGTATAATAACGCCACCATGTCAGTCCGAGTACAAGGGCAGTGCACGAAGGCGATCTCCATAAAAAGAGGAGTAAGACAGGGAGACGTCATTTCTCCGAAACTGTTTACGACCACCATAGAGGACGCCTTCAAGCTCTTGGAATGGCGAGGACTTGGCATCAACATCAATGGCGAATACATCACTCACCTTCGATTTGCCGACGACATTGTGGTCATGGCGGAGTCGCTGGAAGATCTAGGACGAATGCTCGGCGACCTCAACAGAGTATCTCAACAAGTGGGTCCTAAAATGAACATGGACAAAACGAAAATAATGTGTAACGTCCATGTCGTACCCACCGCACTCACCGTTGGGAACTCTACTCTTGAAGTTGTCGACGAATACATTTACCTGGGACAGGTAGTCCGGTTAGGTAGGTCCAACTTTGAGAGAGAGGTCAATCGGCGAATCCAACTCGGCTGGGCAGCGTTCGGGAAACTGCGCAACATCTTCTCATCCAAAATACCTCAGTGCCTAAAGACTAAAGTTTTTAGTCAATGTGTGTTACCAGTGATGATATATGGATCAGAGACGTGGTCTCTTACAATAGGTCTCATAAAAAAGCTCAGAGTTGCTCAGCGAGCTATGGAGAGAGCTATGCTCGGCGTTTCTCTACGTGATCGAATCAGGAATGAAGAGATTCGTAGAAGAACCAAGGTCACCGACATAGCCGTTAAGATTAGCAAGCTGAAGTGGCAATGGGCGGGCCACATAGCGCGAAGATCGGACGGGCGTTGGGGCAGAAAGATTCTAGAGTGGAGACCACGTATTGGCAAGCGCAGCGTGGGACGACCACCTACCAGATGGACCGACGATCTTGTGAAAATCGCAGGAAGTCGTTGGATGCAGGTGGCATCGGACCGGTTACGCTGGAAAGCGATTGGGGAGGCCTATGTTCAGCAGTGGACAAGTATAGGCTGAGATGATGATGAAGTATAACTAGTGCCTAAGATAATATTAAATATGTGTATAATAAAACGGAATTTTAAAATATCCTGTATTGTAATACACACCGTCACGCCTATATTCCCCAAGCGGGGATAGAAGGAGGGGCAGAGGCTGCGGTTGTGTGGAAACAGATCTAATTTGTCTTTTTGGTATCGAGTGTAATAAGGTTCCTATTTAGCAAGTTTAATATTAAAGTCATACCAAACTCTGCATTATAAATTATTTCCTGTCAAGGTTTGAAATCTTGAAAAAGTATGACAGTGTTATCTGCATAGCATATAATTTCTGCATTTCTAATGTTTAAATTGTGGATATCGTCCATATAAATATTAGAGTAGTCTCAAGGATGCTACCCTGAGGGTCCCCATAATTCACACAGCACGAGTCGCTTGGTCGGCCAGTAACTTTCAAATACTGTCTCCTATCCGTTAAATAGCTTTGAAACAATTCTAGCAGAATGTCTCAAATACCCCTTAGGTGTGATTTTTTCAAGAGGATCGGAACTCGGACAGTTTTAAAGGCCTTTACCAAATCTAAGAAAACTCCAACACAATCAATAGAGTTATCAAGTTTCGTCGCTACTGAAGATGTTAAATTTATAACAGTATCATTAGTTGGTATGCCCTGTCGAAATCCAAATTGTTTTGTAGAAATCAGATTATTGAGTACTAGATATTTGACTAGGCGCTTGCTAACATTTTTTTCCAAATGTTTGGAAAATACACCTAACAAACAAATAGGACGATAATTATTAGGACAATTCCTAAGACCATATATTGGGCAAACAACAGCAGTTTTTCAATTTCTCGGAAATTTTCCTGTCGTCATTCTTAAGTTGAAAATATTAGTAAGTGGTTCAATTATAAAGTTACTAATAGTTTTAACACGGTAATTGTTGATCCCATCAATACCAGATGACTTAACATTTTGTAAATCGATGATCATAGCTTTCACTTCATTGATGTCTGTCGGTTCCATAAAAAAAGTTAGGAGGAACTTTCTGGGTATTATTGGCAGCTAACAGTGTTTTTTCATCAGGTTTGGTCCGTTTCAGAATTATGTCTGCTAAACCTTGACCCACAGAAGAAAAGTGTATGTTGTATTTGTCAAGTGATTCTTTCCAGTCACTTGAGCCTGGAATATTGAGTAATGCAGTATACTCTTTGTTCTTTGCTAAGATATAAAAAATATTTTTAATGGTCTTCCACAGTTTTTGGGTTACCTTTACACTCAGTGCAGTATTGTCGTAGTCAGATTTAACATTTCTCATAATTTTAATATAAAAATTGCGGCATCGTGTGTAAACTAACTTAGCAATTGGATCATCTGGATTTAATTGAGTACGCATATGGAGTCGATCTTTATGTTTTGAACAGCGCAGTAGCTCCAGTGCTACTTCGGCCCAAAAAACACACACACAAGCTTCAAATTTGTCTTTCTGTGAGGAAATTGTCACAGTAAAGCCTTTAATTTCAGTCAAATTAAATCACGGACATCTTCTGAACATATATTTTCTGCCATTTCTAGTTTTTTACGATAGGTAATATTGAGGGAGCTTTCACCACATTCCTTGACGAGAGTATGAATATTATTTCCGGTTTTCTTTGATTGCACACAATTGTGGCACTTCCACTTAAGACTTCGAATGTAAGCCTTTTTACAGGTGACTAATGAGCAGCAAATGTATTTTCTTATTGCTTGAATCGAGCTTCGTAAAAAGTTTTGTATGTCAAATCCAGAACCTTGTACCGGCGATGTTCTCGGAAAGAAGGTTGTAAGCGCCATGAAATTAACGTCGCTTACGTATTTGGATAAAACAATTTATGAAATTAAATAATCGTGGTAAAGTTTTTAAGTCAAAATACATGGAGTTTAGCTCTTTTTAAACTAGACATTTAATAGCTACTATATTTTTTTAAACTAAGAATAATTCCTGTGCCGTTGGTTCACAAACATGAAACACTCATAAACACCCAGACCAAAACAAATATTTGTGCGTTACCCAAGGCTTTATCCCGTGCGGGGATCGAATCGCTATTATTCAATCCAGTGGGCGGAGAGACTTAAGCTCAATTATTATTGTCAGTTAATAACACTCAATTCCTGTCAAGAAATTTGTATCATTCTCTTTTCTGTCTTATAAACTTATTAGTTTCTGCCCGCGGCTTCGTCCACGTTGACTTTAGACAGGAACCTAACATTTTTTCCGGGATAAAAATTATTCTGTGCTAATCCAGGTAATGAAAAATCTATATACCAAATTTCATCCAAATCCATTCAGCCGTTTTTGCGTGATTGTGTAACAGACATCCGAACATCTAAACATACAAACTTTCACATTTATAATATTAAGTAGGATCAAACTTAACATAGACATAATCTTTTGTAAAGGATGGAGATATCATTGATTTCCATCGAAAATCCAAGGGGCAGATCATGATTTAAATCGCGTACATTGTTGGAAGTACGTACGTCAGATAAAATTATTGACGTGCAATTAAATGATAAGCAAAACAGGTATTAATGAGGAATATAAATGCTAAATAATTTCTAGTTAAAGTCAACAGGTAAAGATTAATTTTAATTAGTAATAATAAATACACGGCGTTAATTAGCTTATTGTTGCTCCCTTTATACTATACTCATTATTTAACACATTTCAGGAGCGTGATTGCATATAGGCAATTAAACAGTCCCTACCACATAGCAATACAATTACAATAATTTTAAATATTACTACATAAATAAAATAATGTCAGTCGTCATACTTACTTAATTCACTAATTAATAACTATACACTCAGTATTTTATACTGAGGTAGTAGTCTCTGTTTAATTACCATTGGCAACGGGGCAAGCGGTCGGACATGTCGTGAAGCAGCTAACCTCACTGCATTCCATGTGACTTCATCTCCAATTATTGTGCGCATCCTCGGATATCAACGAAGATCAGTGTACCGGACAAGACCCTAGTTTTATTTCAAGATTCCCTTCATGTTCAGCCACCATGCAGATGACTATGAAACGAAGACGGACGATTTAGCACAGTGGTTAAGAGCTTGAGCTGCTCCGCCCACTGTGCCTAATAGTCGCGGGTTCAATTCCCGCACGGGACAAATCTTTGTGTGATCCACAATTCTTTGTTCCGGCCTGGTTCTTGTATTTGTGAATTTTCATGTTTGTAAACGCTCCCACGATACAGGAATAAATCCTAGCGTGGGGGTAAGTTTAAAAAAAAAAAAAGATTATTCCATCTTTCACCGTTATCATTATTGAAACGGTCACCCAGAAAACCAAAGCGCCGATATATACATAATTATATGCTTAGAAAAATACGTACCAGATTGTTTGTATAATACATATACAACATATAATACATATATTTGCTATACATGCAACAAGATACCGTTTTATGGAAAAAATAAAAGAAAAGATAATGAAAAATTAACCATCGCGGTAATTATAAAAACCATTTCTCTTGTTTGAATAAAACACAGTCGTAATTGATATTTTGTACAAAAAACATGTTCCCCGTTCTTTACAGCCATATTTTGCCCAGGCTTTCTCGTGGTGCTGGCGTAGTCCAATCTTATCACATCGGATATTATTAGAGGGGCGGCTTCTTTTTGATGTAGAATTGAATAGATGTAGTGCTGGTGTAGTAGCAGGTACAGAATATCGCTTAAATTTTATTTCAAGTTTAGCCGTTACGTTGAGTTGAAACTTCTTCCAAATAATAGGTTTCCTTTCAAGCCTTTTTATAGATAAACCATTATTTCTTCTTGATTAATTTTCAGTCCGGTACAAAGCAAACAGTATGTTAGGTAGGTCTACTCCGCGCATATGTTTCATTTTATCAGAAACGACCTCTTGTTGCACGGAATTCCTTAGGTCTTTATTTAGTTAGTTTTTTTGATATAATAGAATATATTGACGTTTAAGTCAGATAGTATAGGAATCGGAAAGAATAGACCGACATATTTTTTATTTTAATATGAGTATATTTATACACACTAATCAAACTATAATTATGTTTATTATTTTATTGAATAATAATGATTTAAATACCTATGTATACGCAATCAGTATAAAATACTTTTTTTATCACATTAATTCG
Organism: Phalera bucephala; assembly: GCA_905147815.2. Classification (NCBI taxonomy): domain Eukaryota; kingdom Metazoa; phylum Arthropoda; class Insecta; order Lepidoptera; family Notodontidae; genus Phalera; species Phalera bucephala. The sequence goes on along the minus strand of LR990621.1, from coordinate 7,494,707 downwards.
TAGAAATGGCCTTCGATGAAATGTATTCCGTAAACGTGTAATAAACCCGACCATACATAGGTAGGGATCGATTAGATTAGATAGGGACTTAATGATTAAATTTAGTCAATCTATTTATTTTATCCAACATTTTGTTACATGCGGTAGGTAAATAAATGATGTGGTCCTTCACATGTTAACAAAATACTTCCTGAACTTCTTCTGAACGATGACGTCGCATTTTGAAACAATGACAAAAAGAGTGTTATTATGATATTTAATTTACGCGTATTTTTTTTTGTGTTCCGCCCCTCATCATATCTCTGTACGCCGCCCAAGCCCCCCACCCTAATTGGGAACTTCTGGTCTAGAGGTTTTGCCGGATACCTGCATCCTTTCACTATACGCATAGTGTATCTGTTTCCACATTTATTCTATAATTTTGTCTAAATTTAAGGTGCATAAGTTTTTTTTTCATCCATACACTATACTTTCTATCATACCTACACGCTTTCCTAATTATTATATTGTTGCGAGGGTGTTCAGGCGGCATGTACATCTATAGCAGAATTTGCATTATAACCGTAATTATCCTGCTTTAATTCTCTTTCTTACATAACCCACTTTCATTGCTATATAACACTTTATAATAGCGATGAGACAAACTTTTGGTAATTTACGGTCAACTGTACATTTTGGCTAACTGTTGGCTCCCAAGTCAGCTTGCCCATCACACCATTCACTCCATTGTCTACACATGCACTTCTCTCTATCCTTCGTCAATAGGTATAACTTAGACTGCCACACCTATATTCCCCAAGCGGGGGTGGTGTATTGAGTACACCCACGTTTCGCCGACGATGTTAGGCCCCATGTAATAGGTGGCAAGCCTATTGTCATATACCGGGCACAATTCCAGACTCCAGACTCATACTGGGAAGGTTTCGTTAGAAAAACTACACATGTTCTACCTAGGATTTGAACCCAGGACCTCGCAATTACAAAGCGATGCGCTTTGCCACTAGACCAACAAGACAGTCATAACTTACATTTAATTTTAACTAAGCTTTGGAAGAAAATTCTGAGAGATCATTTTTCGTGCAAACTGCGCTAAGTTGTTGAACCAGATACCTTCGCGTGGCAGCTTCGCTTGGCGACTACGCGAAGAAGCTTCACATAGTATTTGAACGGCAAATCTGGCTCACTTAGTCAGCGCTAGTCCATTTCACGGAAGAAAACATCTACAGGACAAATGCGCATACGCGCATATCCGCTGAGAAACAATGTCTTCAAGTGAACATAAAAAAATGAGTTATGTCTCACTGCACTATCTAAGAAGACAAAAATGATTCTAAAGCTAAATATAGGTATGTGTAACGCAGGTGTACTGCAGCGTTGAATAATATAATTTGCCTTCATCAGTTCCCGTACTGAGGTAGCTTTAGGACACTTCCATCATTTTTGTTCCTCATAATCAATCTTAGTCTCAACGATAGGTTTAATTTCTGAGTTGGTCTTCGTCAACGTCTTGTCCCTCTCACTTATATCCTCATTAATAGTCTGCAGTTCAACAGTACTGCAGAGTCGTGATCTTTTCTCCGATCCTGAGGTCCCATTGACGAACGGCTGGTCAGCACCGGTGCTTTGACGAGAGTTTCTTGATTCATAACCGTTGCTTTTTGTACTACCTTGAACTTTTGTTGCCTCAGTCTTTGTATATTGTGAAACTTCCATGTTTTCTACAAAACCGAGTTTTATGTGGTACCTGCCAAGAAAAAAATAATGAAAAATATAAGTCAGTCCATACTGTCCTGCTTTGCAAGGGCCTTTACTCATAAATCGACAAGAAGATATAATCCACCACGTGAACCCAGTGCAGATTAATGGAGGTTTAAGGCCACCTGCCACCACCACCTGGAATTTATTAAGCCGCCCACTAAGCTGTCAACTTCGGTTATCAATTATTACCACATTTAGTAGTAGCCGAGACCAAAGGCTTTAATGTGTCTCTCGAAGCACGGAGAAAACAAAATATCGTGAAAAAATCTTGACGTGCAAGAGAAACTAAAAATTCAAAAGAAATGTGAAATGACGAGCTCATAAAATAGCGAAAGGCTAGACTTTGGACACTCCTGTTGTGCCCTTTTAAGAAAACGAGCGTGCCGGGTATCTAATGCGCCACCGTCACGCCTGTATTCCCCAAGCGGGGGTGGCAGAGGTGTACTGAGTACACCCAATTTTCGCCGACGATGTTAGGTCCCATATAATAGGGGGCGAGCCTATTGCCATATACCGGGCACAACTCCGGACTCAAACTGGGAAATTTTCGTTAGAAAAACTACACTTGTCCTACCTAGGATATCTAATGTGCTATAAATAAAATACTTTGTACCAATCTTATTGTGGTATTCCAAATGTCTTTGATCAATGCAAGAAGCTTCGTGATTGCTTCGTGGATCAATGTGTATTTGAAAAAAAGTGATATTAGTGATTGTAAAATGTTATTTACCGTTTTTGGCGCCATTTTCATCATTCTCGCACACACACACACGCACGTATACACGCACGCGCGCACACACGCATGCACGCAAGTCCGAACAAGCACATTTTACGCACACAATTAATTTGTAGTGTTGGGATAGTGTTAAAAAAGATACAAACTTTTTACAGAGCTTGATGAGAATAGATTTCTTGAATACAAATAAGAAGAATACAGCAACTCCGATCAGCATGTCGTAGGTAGTCAAGATCATAGACGTCCACGACGGCATCTCAAATATTACGTCCATTAGCTCCAGGATGAAGTTTATACCCATTAGAGCTGATAGCTTGAAGTACATCGCAAACCTGCCGAATTTTAAAGTCTTGATAGCGTGTATGAGACGAACTATGAGAGTCGAGGAAGCCAGAGAGGTATGTAAGGAAAGAACCTGTTGGAACTCTGTACTCTCTGCCTACCCCGCAAGGGATCTGGGGTGAGGTTATAGATAGATAGATAGATAGATAAATCAATAAAGAATCGCCTCATTGGTCTAGCAGCTTGACTTTAACTGGGGGTTTAGCACGAACCGATTGAATTTAGCGTAACGCTGTCGAGTTGATATGCTATCCCTCTTATGCTACAAAGTTACTAAATAAAACGATCGCGACAGCACGCTTTCTCGCCAACGTTACGAAAACTTCAAATGGTTGGTGCAAAGAAATCGTAATAATAAGTTATAGTCGCGAGGACTTGTCAACGCATACGTGAAAAAAATATCACAAAATGCTTCAAGACTGCGTGGAATAATTATGTGATACAGTGACTAAAGTCTTCCGAAACATGTAACTGTACTTATAAGGTAATTCAACTCATCCACAACTATCTTTAACAGAAATAATGTGAGTATATATGAGTCTGTGTCCAATTGTACATGTACGGCAAATCGGTGACAGTGGTTTTAAACAAAATCGTCCGCTATTTCACTTCTGGTGTTTTATTTGGTTTTATTATTACCCACGATTTTTACAGGTTTGTGCATAGCCATAGGTCATTGATGATCACAAGGCAGGACCTCGTCCTCAGTTTGGAATTCTAGTTCGGACAAAGCGTCTCTTTCTCAAGAAAAATTATCAATAGCATCTGAAGTCTGGAATTTTGGCCCAGTATAAATCATTAGCATATTGCCAAATGGGCTCAGTCCCTATTATATTGGAACCTTATATCGTTGGCGATAAGTCAACAAGACGTCAACGTCTAGGTATAGTATTTATTTTGGTATAGTAGGGTAGGATACTCTGTTCACTAGCCTAGTAATCCCAAAGCAGCGGGTTGATCACCGGCTCTACCGGTTACTGAATCGGATCACTAATTTTGGCGTAATACACAAACGTTTGTTTCGTTCTGTGCTTTTGTGTATGTGAAATTCATGTTTTTAAAGAGACCCACGACTGGTATTACTTGTATGGGACAACAAACTGGGAATTATTACGGTACTAGCCCAGGACTGGGACGAATGGATGTTATTAAGGAGTGGCCTATACTCAGCAGTAGGTAGATATTGACTGATTGATGATAATAAAGTGGTAACATTGTTTTTTAAGGACAAAGTAAAAATGGGAAGAAATTTATGGTGGCTTACTAATTCGTGCTTACCTGTTCTGGTTTTTCTTAGTATTCTTTGAGTCACTGTTCGTCTTAAGTTCTTTTTTTGCCATCCAGATGTTGTAAGCTGTCATTAAAAACCACAGCCAGTCTACAGCCACCAGTATAGCCAATGGTAAACTTATATAGTAGAATGTGTCTTTTGCTGTAAATAATAATAACAATATCAGTCTAACTGTCTCGCTAGTAAAGGACTTCTCTCACAAATTAAGGTGAGAGAGATTAGGTCATAAGCAAGTTTGTGGCCACCTGCTATTGGAACTTATCAAGCCTCCTTTAAAGCTTCCAACTAGGATTAACGACTACCACATTACAGGATTACCGGGACCAACGGCTTATTGTGCCTTTCGAAGCATAGAGACGCTCGGTTATGAAAATGCCACAAACGATCTCAGGCTAACCGAAATAAACGCTAAAAGAAATTTAAAGTCAATTGGAAACGGGCAGGACAGGTCGCAACATGTGGTGATGGCAGGTAAAAAAGATATCTGACTGATTGGTAGCCAGGCAAGGGATACCGCCATTCTGAAAGGTGCCACCCATGCTGGCTACGTCACCGGTGTGACCCGCAAATGTGTAATTCAGTCTGGGTACTTGTGTATGTAAATATCATGTAAGGGAACGTAGCCAGCCCCTAAATTAGGTATCAAAAAAGAAAACCCCTCACTTTGTTTTCTATGTTGTTATGGCTTGTTGGTTGTATTTGTTTGTTTCTTAGTAAGTTTTTGTTTTTTCTATTTATTAGACTTAGATTTTATTTATTTCATTATTTGTTTTTTTTTTTTTTTGTTTTGTTGGCATCTGTGAAGTAACCAACCAGCCCAACGGAAGACCAGCGCTGGTTGCTTAACCTTTAAGTAGCCAGCATTATGCTGAGTTGGGACCGTTTTTTGTAAAAGGTCATTTAGTTATATATCTTTTTTTATCTATCTATCTATCTATAACCTCACGCCAGATCCCTTGCGGGGTAGGCAGAGAGTACAGAGTTCCATCTTTTTTTATTATTATTATTATTTTATGTTTATTAACGTTTTGTTAGTATAATAATAATATGTCACTTGTTTGCTTACCTGTTGCAAAAATAATCATTTAAAAATTAAAAAAACCCTAAAAGTTACCGCTAGTAACAAATAAAGGTAGTTGGGATAAAGTACATTTTGTGGTTTTCCAATCATTATTTTCCGTTGTGTTAATATATACCCGCGTCACAATAAATGTGTGTCATTGTATTTGCCTATTATTATTTCTATATTTATCCATAACACGTTGATAATGATAGGGAAAATGCTGATGATTTCAGATTATCATTTCCATTTTATAATTCATACTCGCTTGTTATTCTAGCGAAAAAAATAATATAGTGTGAAAGGATCTATTGACACTTGAACGTCATTATCAGGGGGACAAAGGTGTGCAATTAGGGTTACCAATTAGTAGAATTCTTTTACATCCAGGGCAATATTACAACAGGTGGAAACACTACAAGCTTTACGCTGCGCGGTGAAAAAGCCTGGGACATTTAAAGTTTAGTCAAATAGCCGACGGAGCGCGACGAAAGCGCTCGGCTACTCTCGGCCGACGGTGACAGCGCTGCGCACATTTCACACTGGGGGAGAGACGTTGCGCCAGCTGGGCGGCCGCCCAACATTAGCGTCCTGGTTGCACGCGTATTGGCGTCTCGCTCCAAAATGTATTAAGTTAAAATTTATACCAAATACGAAGGTTTATAGTCCCTTACTATTGTAAAAAAATAAAGGTTCTAAGTAAACCCAAACATGGTGTCGAAAGGTGGCCATGGGAACATGTCAACTACACAACATAACCACCTCGTGTTTAGGCTTGTTAGATTGGTATTGACAATTACTATACAACCAGATGTTATTTAGGGTCTGATGATGAAGTGGCAAGGTGACCAACGGAACTACCCAAATACTTAACAAACCCCCGCCGGGTTTGAGCTCGTTGGATTTGTCTTCACGAGTTCTGTAGACCCTGATAGTTTCCAGGATCTGATGATGGAACCGAAGATTGGCCAACGGAACTACCCAACTACGCAACATAATCCCACCGTGTTTGGTTTCATTGGATTTGTCTTGGCGAGTTCTGGCGTCTCAGTTCGATAATGGTGCTGGAGGGTAGCCAATAGAACTTAATAATAATAATAATAAATTTATTTCCAAAAAATAGACACCTGCAAATCCTTAAAAACTAAACATTAGACAAAAGGTACATGAGAAGCTAGAGTTACTGGTGCCTTCCACACTAGGCAAGGCCTGTCTCGTGGAGGCGAAGGTGTATCAAAATAATGTTATACATGATAAAATTGCCGCGATCGATACAGTCAACAAAACGTGACGTCGTATTATGATGATGTTGTTAGTATCTAGAAATAACGTTTTACATAAACTAGTCAACTTTAACAAGCAATAAAGTATGATGGTATTATAAAACATATGTGTCTTACAATCTATTAATCTAATCTATTAAGACTTACAATCTATTAATCTCTTAACTCTAAAAATAACTAAGGAACTCCTGTTAGTAAATATAAATATGCTCAAAATTGTGCTCGACGTATACGATCATGTTTGATGTGTGTGTATGTGTATGTGAGTGTGTGTGTTTGTGTGTGTGTCTTTGTGTGTGTGTGCGTGTTTGAATGTGCGTGTGGGTACTAGTACGCGTTAAAATTTTTGTGTGTACTTATGTGTATATTATATTATGGTTCATGCGATTACTTTCATAAGTTCTTCAGTCTCAAAATAGGATAGGGTAAGTGACCATTTACGAACTAATCTTTTAGTTTGCATAATACTACATTCTTTTAAATTGCAATACTTAAGAACCTTGTTGTATAAGTGGGATAGCATAAATTGTTGCATATGTTGTGCAAATGCAGTTTTGACTTCGACTTGAGGTGCTCTAAATAAACGCCGTTTTAGTATGAGGGGATATTCAGGTGAGTGCTTAAGTTTCTTGTGTTGTTTAAGTACTATCTTCAGAATGTACAGTTGACGAACATTTAACACCTCTGCCTCAGAGAACAATTCCCGTGTAGGGAATTGGAACGGTTTTTTGAGCATTGTTTTTAGTACAGAGCGTTGAGATCTTTCTACTTCTAACATTTTTGTAACACCAACGCCGCCCCAGACTGAAATGCAGTAACTAAGTACAGATTCACATAATGCCGTGTAAATTAACATAAGGAGTTTACTATCGGCCGAATTCCGTAGAATTTTCATAATATAAGTGAGTTTACGTGTGCGTTTAGCGACTTCTGTAATATGCAATTGGAATGAAAGGCGTTGATCTATAAAAAATCCTAGATATTTAACGTTATCTGATGACTTGAGTACCTCGCATGTACATGCCATCGGTGAACAGTTAGATGTATGAATTCTCAGGTTATGCGAGTTGTCAGGAGCTGATGCTAGAGTTTTGTAGAAACTGATGTAAGTAGTTTTCTTAGTATTCAAGGAGAGAAGGTTATGGTCGAGCCAATGTTTAATTTGCCTCAAACCGATTTCCGCCGCTTTAAATAGGGAGTTCCATGATGAGTCGTGGAAGAGGATTACTGTGTCATCTGCGTAACAGATTATTTTAATTTTGTGTCCAGTTAAATTATGAATATCATTCATATATATTATAAATAGAGTGGGCCCAAGCACACTACCCTGTGGAACTCCGACTTCGACTAGGCATTTGGTACTGACGCAATTCTCGACGCGTAGTCTTTGATACCTACTAGTTAAGTAACTTTTGAACCAGTTGAGTGGTAAACCTCTAACGCCTAAACATTCTAGTTTTTTTATTAAAATAGGAATTGCAACAGTATCAAACGCCCGTGCTAGATCCAGAAAAACACTTCTTGTTTTTATCTAAGTTGGATCTGATCAACAAGCATACTTACGGCATCTTCGGTCGATTTGCCACGCCTAAAACCGAACTGATTACCAGATATCATATTATTAGTATCAAGGTAGTGTGTTAACCGTCTATTTACAACTTTTTCCAAAATTTTTGCAAAAACGCTTAGTAAAGAAATAGGCCGATAATTACTTGGAGTATCTTTTGTTCCATTCTTATGGATTGGAACATCTGTAGCTTCCTTCCATGCACTTGGAAATTCTCCTGAACTTATGCTAAAGTTTAATATATGTGTCAAAGGGACTAATATTGCATGCATAATATATTTTATAAGTCTACTAGTAAATCCGTCCTGGCCCGGTGCACTGTCTGATTTCATACTACAAATTATTGATTTAACTTCGACAATATCTGTTGGCTGCATGAAGAAACTGGAACTAGGAGCATCTATGTTTATATTTGAGATAAGTGAATCTTGGGTTTCCTTCATATCTGAGAGCAATTTGTCAGAAAGTACTTTCCCGACCGTTGCAAAATATTGATTACACTGATCTATAGAGTCTTGGGCATTTGGTTTAAACTTAGTTAATTCTATAGCATTGGATTTACTGTTTTAACGTTCAGTTATATTCTTTATAGTTTTCCATAACTGTTTTGTATTAGATTTATTGTCTACTAGTTGTTTACTATAATAGTCGCATTTTACTTTACGTACGAGATGAGTGAAAAAGTTTCCATAACGAGTATAAATCAATCTTTTGGTAGCATCATTAGGGTGTTTTTTGTAATCTAGGTGTAGTTTATCTCTATGGTTCATACATTTTACCAGCCCACGGGTAATCCAAGGTTTACTTATAAATTTGGTGCAACTAATTTTGGTTTCCTTAGTGTGTTTTGCAACCGAAGCAGATATTATCGAGTAAAACTTATTTACCGCCGTATTTATATCTTTTTCATTAAGTATTACAGACCATTCTGTGTTTTGAAGCTCATTTGATATAGTCGAGTAATCAGTTTTCAGGACAGTACGATTCCGCTGTTTAGATTTGGGGCTGGCAGTGTTATGTCCCAACATCACCATTCTGTGATCGGTTATATCAGTGTCACATACTACACCAATAGTGGACGTGCATCTAGATCTGATAAAAATGTGATCTAAGCAAAAGCTTTTTCTTGTGAGATGATTTATGACCGAAATATATCCGTTTTCGGCCATAAAACAAAGGTATTCAGTACAAGAGTTATCCGCAGAAAGAATATTTATATTAATATCTCCAGTGATTACTACGGTTGGACAGGACTTTACAGAATCAAGAATATTATTAAGAGAAGAAATAAAGTTGTCTATACATCTAAATGAAGGTGAACGGTAAATTGCTATTATAGCTATTTCATCTGAAAGGTGTACAATTAGAGTTTCTGCGTCCCAACATATAGGTTCCGAAACCGAGGCTTTCCAACAATCTCTAACATAAACTACAACGCCACCGGACTGATTTAAATTATTTTTTGTGCAATATGAATTATAGCCTTGAATCTGGCCAATAACTGATCCTTTAGATAGCCAACACTCTGTTAAAATGATTACGTCAAGGACAACGTTTATTCGTTTAAAAGCAATGCAAAAGGAATCAAAATTGTGTTGAATACTGCGTATGTTATATGATAAAGTTTTAATATTAAAATCCAAGGAAAGAACATTTTTGACATGTTCAAGTATATCAAGTTCCTGACATCGGATCTCATAACAGTGGTCAAGCTCATTAGATAAATTAAAGTTAGTCATTTTGTATTTTTATATTAGTACGGCGAACTAAGTTAACATATTGTAATGTTTTAAAGATGTCAGGATATTGATCAAGTGCAAATTTGGCTTTATTTTTAGATATGTACCGTAGATAAATACTGCCGATTTGGATTATATTCCAAAGCCAAAAAATTATAGTTGAATTAGTATTTTTTAGATTGTTATTTGGAGAGGTAATATTACATTTATTATCATTATAATTTGAAATAACAGTGGCGATATTTGTTGGTTTTAAAAACAATTTTATTTGTTTTAAATATTTATAAAATTTTAAGTGTATGTACACAAAAAATGTAACAGATTTATGTATTTGTGTAATGAGTGAAAGTGAAATTGTGTTGTGTATATGTGTAAGGAGTGTATGTGAAAATGTATTTACGAATTTATGTGTTTTGCCCAAAAAATTTGGTTGTATCACGTTGTGTATAAAATAATAATAATTTAGGTAATAATTTATGTTTTTAAAATAGATCTGAAAACGATATGTGCAGTGTGAGGAGATCTGAAAACAATATGTGTGTAGCGAGTATTTAAGCAAGGTAGGAGGGGTGAGTAACGGGGTTAAATGTGAGCAGCGTAAATGGAATACCTTAGTTTTACAATGACTAATAAAATTGGAAGGAATCTTTTGGGTTTGCAGGATTACGTATAATAAAAATACTGAATTTATACTACTCTCCATTTGAGTCCAAAGTATGCAAAGGACCAATTTTATCCTCCAAATCCTTTGACGACCAAATAGCCATGGCAGGTTTCTTTTCTTCTTTTCGTACGTATATAACTCCGTCGCGGATCCAACAGAACCGAAATCCATTTTTTCGTGTCCGGAGGCGAGCTTCACGAAATAACTCCCTGTTAGATTTAGTCAGCCGTTCGTTAATGTAAATCCTTGTTGACGTTCCTTGCACAATATCGTCAGACGTTAGCGGTCTTCTGGTCTTGGAGGCTCTGATGATTTCAGAGCGTTTAGCACGACGAGTAAGTTTTAATATGATAGATCTTGGTTGTTCTAAGGGATTTAAACGACTACGTGGACCTATCCTGGTTACCTCGTCAATGTCATTCTGCAGTAGTTCTACTCCTATTTTTCTTGCGGTTACGATAGCAATATGAAAGAGATTTTCGTTATTATGCTCTGGCATACCAGCTATTTCGAGTTCGGTGCGCATGTTGAGTTGTTCTGATATATTTAATTTTTGTTGTAAGTTTTGTAAAGAATCCTTAAGTAAAAGAACCTCGTTATCTTTGGCCGAAATTCTTTTTTCATACTGTTCTAACTTGAGATTCAATACCTCAGTGACAGAAGATAGTTTTAGGTCGATTTCTAAATTTTGCTGTTTTAATTCACTTACTGTATGTTTCAAAGAGCGAATTTCGGTGAGTAGAGTAGACATATCCGCGTCCGTTGGCACCGGCGTGGCTGTTTTTGTACGAATGCTGCGTGACATGTTTGTTTTCAAATTGCACCGCCACCAGTTATTGTTGTCGTCGGTGTGTAGATGCCCTACAGGCGTTGCTAGGGAGCGAAGACGCGGGGAGGGGTGCAGTGTGACGCGCAGCAGCGAGCGAGCCGCGGGTTGGGGTAGGTCAGGAACAAACGGATATATTGTGAAAAATTTGAATTATTTTTACTTATAATTGCATAATCTTAATGTGTTTTAAAAAACTGTTTTCACTTATAGATAAAGCAGTCACTTAGTTATATTCACTATTAATTTTAACACTTAATATTCACTTTTAACTAGGTTTTGAGAATAAAAACTGCAGACGAAGTTTTAACACGACTGTCTTCGATCGTTTTTGCTCGTTGGGTTTGTCTTGACGAGTTTTATAGACTCTGATGATATTCAGGATCTAATGATGGAACTGGAGGGTGGCCAAATGAACTACCCAACTATTCAACATAACCCCGCCGTGTTTGCACTAATCTAATTGGATGGACGATTTAGCGCAGTAGTTAAGAGCTTAAGCCGCTCCGCCCACTGTGTCTAATAGTCGCGGGCCCTATTCCCGCACGGGACAAATCTTTGTGTGATCCACAATTATTTGTTTCGGTCTGGGTGTGTGTGAATTTTCATGTTTGTAAATGCACCCACGACACAGCAATAAATACTAGACTGCGGTTACTTTCGAAATAAATTGTCTGATGTCTTATGTTATATATGATGTTATACCTTGCATTGTTGATTGTGTAGTCTTTTTTTCAATCAAATTTTATAACTTTCTAAACAAACCATCTCCATTTTTAAATGTTTTAGTTGTAATTGCAATCAAAATGTATAACAATATGAAGGCGACAGTATTTCCGAAGACATCGAAATGAAAATGCTGTTAGCAAAAGTCGACGTTTTTATGTTGATTGAAAAAAGTTTTAAAGTTTGATCCGAATAGAATATAGGTAGATACATGAATTACGAACCGTTATTCAGGCATTCATTGAAAAATGGTTTCACGACATCCGGGTGGACATCTGACATGTCTACGACAACAGCACCCACTGTCAGGACGAGGGGAGCGCCGTACGCGTAAAGGCTGTACCACCCGAATTTGTTCAAGATGCCGCGTCTGTTTACCTTACGGCATTTTCGAATGGCTCTGCGGATAGAAACATGACAGATTAGCTATAGGGACACTAAATCATATCGTTGAGGGTCATCGCGAGGTCATCAACATAATGTTTAAATTGAAAGTGTGCCTAGCAAAGCTGCAAGGAATGGTGATCACCATTACCGTTGTTTTTTTCTTGAATTGAACGAAATTGAATGTAGCCCTGATGGAGGCGGAACTCTTTCAGCGGCATAAAGAAGTACGGTCCGACAAGATTTTTTTTGGCTCGCAGCCAAAATCGGAACTAACGCTTTCATCAAGTGAAATGTCACTACATGACAGTCGTAGAGTTACCGTATGTCATGAAATTTACCTAAGTTGTTTTTTTTTGTTAACAGGAATGCTGCAAACTACGTTTTTTATTTTGTTCTATAATTCAATTTAGTTTACCGCCTCCACATGGTGCAGCTTGACTAAATTTGTTGAGTAACGCAAGTGCGTCAACTCCCTCGAGTTAGTTGAGGACTAACGATTTGGTGCAGTGGTTAAGAGCTTAAGCCGCTTCGCCCATTGGACCGAATTGTCGCGGGTTCGATCCTCGCACAGGACAACCAAATATTTGTTTCGGTCTGGGTGTTTGTGTATGTGGATTTTCATGTATTAAAGTAGGGTAAAATGTTACCCTACTTTCATACACATACACTTTTACATAATGTTGATAATTTATGTTCATTGATTTAGTTATTGGCTCTATACTAGTCGTCATTCATCACATTTTTTTGTTTTACATTTGGACCTGCGATGTTGTCCGTGGATTTGTATACACGTGTTTAGGTATCTTCGTCGATAATTCATCAATCTGTATTAAGTCTAACTGGGAGTCATATCAACGCCTGTACATGTCTCAAAATAGACTTAACTAATACTTACCGGAAGGTCCAAAATAAATCAAATGACGTCACATTCATCCAGAAGAAACTTGACATCAAGGCATAATAGAACGGAATAGCTGGAATTGTAATAATTATAATTAGTACAAAACATTAAACCTAAAAACACTGCTTTTGACTGAGTTCAAGACCAACGAGGTTCTCAATTCCTATTATTACAAGTTTTTATTTACTTTATTTGCTCGTGTTATCTTTCTATCATTCCGGTTCGAACTTTGAGAATATTTTTTTCTTTTGACTTTTATAGCTCTAAAATTGAACACGCCACCTAGCCGACGCAGCGCGACGGGAGCGCGACGGTGGCGTGGTTTGGAGAATTGTAATGTACGGGAGACGTCCCACAGCGCAGCTCCGCCAAGCACGACGGCGAACGTTGCAAAGCCGCCGCCGTCGCGCTCGATGCGAAGATTAAAAAAAGCGAGACGCCGATATGCGTGCGAGTGGATCGCCTGGGCGGCGCGACGTCACTGCAGCAGTGTGACGTGTGCGCCGCGCTACCGACCGCCGACCGAGTACTTACGTCGGGTTCGTCAGCTATTGGACCAAACATTTTAAAATCCTGAAATATTGGACATTTTCTTAAAAAAAAAGGCGGCGCCGGCCACTTTTCTCCAGGCGCGTATGAGGACAAAAAGGTTCACCCTGTATTAGTAACATTGTCGGCAAAACGTAAGTGTAGACACTGCACCTCCACACCTCGCTACCCTGGAGTACAGGCGTGACTTCAGATTATATAAAAGAGAATTAATCACTTGGATTATATGATCTGAAGGCGTGTCAGACAATAATATGGTGAGCGTGAATTGGTGCTCATCTTTTTTTGGGTACGCTTTAGTAATCGTTTCAGTACGTACAAGCGAGCGTAAATACTTACATAATGTTCTACACGTGATTACATCCATTGCGTCTTGTTTGAATCTTATAAATAGCATAACGGCTTTGAAAAAGTAAGCAGTGGTCAAACTGCATACGAGAGCCATCAGAATGATGCCGGGGAGATTTCGCAGGTTCGGCAGCAGTATGTAGACCACTAGCACAGCCACCAGGCACACGCAGGATATCAGCATTACTAAAATATAAATGCATTATATTACTAGGGGACCCAATCGCCGACAGCGCCACCGGGAAAACTATAGCTGAAAATCATCCAGGTGACCCCAGAAGTACAAAAAAATCAAGTCATAGAGAGACTCTTTCATTTTAAAAGAGTCTCTCTATGACTGCCATTCCGAAGTGGTGGTGGAATCTTTGTTACTTTTCTGACGATTCATAAATACTATGATGGTTTACATTAATAAAAAATGTTCTGATTCTGATTCGTCAAAATCGATCAAGCCGGAGAAGAGGTGAATAATTACAAACACACGCACACCGGAACTTTATATAAAAATAACCGTCTGTATTGTCACTCTGATGGGCTCACAAACGCCTGGTTAGAGAGATTAGGTCATGCTCGATAGGTGGAGGAAAGTCTGTGCCCACTAACAAAACCAAACAACCTATATTGCTTCCAATATGGCTTAACGACTCCCACATTAATTGGAAGCCAGGACTGACTGCTTACGTGCACGATGACTTTCGGTAAATACCACAAACGATCACTTGTCGCACACCGACGGAGACCAACCTTGCTTAATCTAGATAATCCATTAGAATACCGTGGCTCCCGAGAACTACGAACAGATAAATGTAAATGTAGATATATTAACACAGTAGTTATAGCCAAGTTAGAAGTACATTCACTTGTTTCAATGTCGTTCAAGATTTAAATGTGGAAATGTAGACGCCTGTGCAGCAAATTATACTGGCGCCTTGATAAGTACCAATAGCGATTGGCCACACCTTGCCTCAACCAATCAGCGCTAGGTCCGCACGGTAGAGTATCAGCTCCTTTAACTCATCTCGATTTGAGAGAGAAGGCCTTCCGTGGTGCAGTATATTGTTATTTTTAATATCTCTATTTCATTTCTATTAAAGGGGCTTACAAAAGTGAGAGGTATAAATAAAATGTTTGACAAGAACTTAAATAGCTTAAGTAGGATTTCAGCACATGTCTGCCCAATCGGCCAAAATAACAACTGTCTTAATCGATCAACGAAATATAGAAATAGCAAAGCAGAAAGCTCAGGCCGAGAAGGCGGCATGTACGTGATGCCTTTCCAAGATATTGACCTGAGATAACAAATTACAGAGGAGAGTGAAATGGAGATAGGCCGTAGCAGTGGAAATATAATGGCTCATAATAACAATGACCGATGTCCGTATCCTTTGAAATAAACCAACTTTTGTACATCTACACTTTATTCACATAGTTCTAAAATAGCAAAATAAACACCGTTACGCCTATAATCCCCAAGCGGTGGCAAAGGTGCATTGTGTACACCCACTTTTCGCCGACGATGTATAATTGTGCCCGGTGGTATATGGCAATAGTGCCATATACCGGGCACAATTCCAGACTCCGGACTGATACTGGGAATATCATATAGCGATAGAAAAACTACATTTGTCCGACCTAGGATTTGAACCCTGGAGTTAGTGATCGCCATATAGCGCGAAGATCGGACGGGCGTCGGGGCAAAAAGATTATAGAGTGGGGACCGAATATTGGCAGGTTCAGCGTGGGAAGGCCGCCTGCCAGATGGACCGGCGATCTTGTGAAGATCGCAGGAAGTCGTTGGATGCAGGCGGCATCGGACCGCATACGCTGGAAAGCGATTGGGGAGGCTTATTTTCAGCAGTGGACAAATATGATGATGATGCACCTGCTGTTGGAGTCAGTTCGCTGTTTATGTTTCTCAGTTTTCAGCAATTGATCTTACCAGGTGACTTACGTAACCTTAACTTCTCGCAAAGGACTTTCAAACTTCTATATAAAACCCGTGAATGTCCGGTGAAGCTGTAAAGGCCTCGCGGCCAACAGCGTACATCATTCACACACGCCAGCGAGGTACAAAAATAATAATGAACTTACATATAGCAATAATCCAGTATTCGGCTCTGGTAGTGACGCCCGAGTCGAAGGGCAATCTGTACATGACTAGCTGTTTATTAGTTTTATATTCCACCTTCAGCTCAATACAAAATACCAGTGGCTTTATACTGGTGTACCGCGTATAATGGTTTGGCCACGCGGTTTTAATAGATCCATCCTGCAATAAAGGATATAAATAATAATGATTATAGCCCTGTTAAGAAACTGTCCCACTGTTGGGCACGGATCCATCCCGTCCATCCCGCTGGCCCAGTGCGGGTTGGCGAACTTCACACACCTTCGAGAAACTCTTAAGCGTGCAAGGTTCCTCACGATGTTTTCCTTCACCGTTAAAGCAAGTGATGATTAATTTTTAATACTCACATACGTACGAAAACAGGGGTGCGTGCCTAAGTTTAAACCCGAGACCTCAAACTTTGCAGTCCAACGGTCTAGCCACTAGGCTATTACTGCGTATAAAGGATATATAAAGATAAACTATCACGCCTATATTCCCCAAGCAGGGATGGCAGAGGTGTACTGTGTACACCCACTTTTTGCCAACGGTGTTAGGACCCATGTGATAGGGGGCGAGCATTGTACCAGACTCCGGACTGATACTCCTAATTTTTCTTTGGAATTATGGACAAAGTATAGGTCACTCTTGAGTATTACTATATTAGTATCCTCATATTATCATCCTCATGTTATTTTTCTACATTCTTATTGTATTTTCCTTGTTCCTTGACGTCAATATTATGTCAATATTGATAAGCTTGTTACGCCAGCCTAATCTATGAAAATCATGCTACACTAGCCTAATATATGAAAATCGTCGACGCTGCTGTGACCTAAAACAACATCGATGTACACGAGGCGCACAGTCAGCGAATCATGTTGCAATTGACGTCAACGGAGGAAACCTGGCCGAATGCAACGGAAATCGTCGCATTCCTGTGTCCAACATCGACCGGGTATCGGTTTAATTTAGTTATAGATAAGCATTGTAACAATTTAATTATATTTAATGAAATAAATTTGCTTTTTTTTGCGACCTCCGACGGCAGTCTTCGTAATTAGCTCGATAAAAGAAACCTATGTATTTACATCTACTATATACAAAGTTATCACATATCTAGCTTATGTATGAATGGGAACGCTGTTGACCGAGAACCCTTACAAAGTTTAACTGGGCAAGAAAGATTGAAAATGTTAGCAGTAAATTATTTATTTATATTTCGACATAAACCACAATAAATTTAACAAAAACAGATTAAAATTTACTCTTTTCAGTTAAGGACCTGTATTATAATTTTACGCAGTGAAGTTTTTTGTTTGTTATATTAATACTTAGTTCTTTTCCGATAAAATATAAGATGGAATACCTCATACCTCGATAATATAGTAATCCGCTTCTGTTGGTGTAAGCATAAGATATTTGTTGTCGTCTAAATATTTTTTACTATAAACAATAGAAAAGGTATCGATCGCATTCTTTGTCGTGTTCTGAATGGTACGGGAAATATAATTCCAAGAGTACACCTTCAACAAACTCTTATCGTAAACTATCGGTCTTTTAACGAATTGAGTCACAGGCACGCATCTATTACCGTATCCTAGGATTTTGTCTTTAGCACAACATTTCGCGACACACACTCTGTTCTCACAGTATTTATTAATATCATCAATTTGTTTGCCGTCAGCACTTGTAAAATTCGAAAAGTCACAAGTCACAAAACACGCGTGGAATAATAAAAAATACAAAAATGTAAGATTGCACATTGTTCTATCTGTGTTAATACGTTAGTTTATGTTTCATATACATCTAAATCGGCGGTTGACTGGCGCGGTACTGCTCGATTACACAATTATTAACCATTCATCCTGGAAATACGTTTAATTTATTATCATTTAACTAAGTTTTAATATAGAGGCGCTCGCAACTTGATCTCTTTTCGTGGCTCGCAGCGTTCAGCTTGGTTGGTTATAGATGGGTGGTCGTTTGTGGCAATTAGAAATTTTAGCTGCTCGTTCTTCGGAAGGTTTGTTAAGCCACTGGTCCCGGCGGCCACTTAATGTATTAGTCGTTAAGCCGAGTTAAAGCAGCCAACCTTAAAGAGGGCTGGAGTATGGCCTATACTATCTTACCTTGATTTGTGAAGGTTACATAGACGACTGGGGAGTACACCCACCACAATGCTTAGCGCATGTGGACTATGAAAAAGCCTTAGCTGTGCTATAGTCTCTCCAAGTTGCCAAGTAGACCATCGATGTATTAAAAAAAAGAAAAAGAAAAAAGTGTTGAATTTGTATGAAAACGCAACGAATATTAGTCCATCTCCATGACCAGAACTCGAACCCCATCCAACTGCAGTAAAGCGTGAGAAAGAGAGACGTTATATGTCCGAGATTGTTCTCCGCTGCGCTAGAAGACATCTCTAAGCTTCTGGACTGGATAGGATATGGCATTAATATCAACCGTGAGTAAATCTGACACCATTGATTTGCTGATAATGTCGTAGTCATAACTGAGACCCTGGAAGACCTCAGTAGAGTCTTTCAACAACAAAGTCTCGAAATGTACATTGACAAGACGAAAATCATGTAAGATACTCACTCCTATGAAGTTTGGAGAATCTGCACTAGGAGTTGTAGACGATTATGTATACTTGGGACAAATAGTCCAATTTGGTAGGTACAACTTTGAGAAAAAGGTCCATCCTAAAGGTCTATCCAGCTCGATTAAGCACTTTTCTTGAAGATAAGTAATATCTTCTCGTCCTAAATACCGCAGTGTCTCAAGACAATAGCCTTTGACCTGTGTGTTTTGCCAGTAATGACCTACGGCACCGAGACATGGTCCGTCACGATAGGCTTCATGAGAAGGCTCAAGGTCACCCAAGGAATCAGATGAGGAGATCTGCAGGAGAACTAAAGTCTATAAGCTTTCAGAATTGCCAAAACTTAAGTGGCAGTGGGCGGGCCCATTGCTCGTAGAACTGACAGAGGCAGAAAAGTTCTAGAGTGGAGACCTCATACCGGAAGACGTTGAGGGGGTAGCCCTGCATAGGTTGAACTGATGACCTGGTGAAGGTCGCAGGTAAAAGCTGGATGCGGACAGCGACATAGCCGGTCACCATCGGGATCTTTGGGGGAGGCCTTTCTCTGTCAGTAGTCATTTTTCGGCTAATGATGACATTTGTCTCGATATACACGAAAAAACATCTGGCTTGAGACTGACATTTTGTAATTATAATAATTTTAATTAAAAAGATCTTTTTAAAAATAAGCGTCTACAGTAGCAAAATTGCTTAGTTTAAAGAACCTATGGCTTCTGGCTCCATCACTCGATCAGCTTCATGGTACCATATTGCATTGACGCCGAATTTACATACAAATGCCAAATTCCAGCTTAATAGAATAACCGAAAGTGCTTGCAAAATGGATCACAAAATTAGAACCGGAAAGACAGACAGACACGAATGTTGCAAGTTAAATAAAAGTTTGTAAAAATATGAACAATCATAAGCAGCTTCTCAAACCAAATCAGTTTTATCGTAGAGATAACCCGAAGTATTATAATACCCTGTTGCTTCCGTTGTGATAAGTGTATCATCTCAATTTTATAGAATAAAGCCTTTGACCTGTTAGCAATGAGGCGGTTTATTTTGTTTTAGTCCCATACATATTTGTGTAGGTCTGGGTGTTTGTGTATGTGCATTTCATGTTTGTAAAAGTATGTATGGACATGAAGTAGGTATGGACTGTTTTTAACACCCGACGCAAAACGAGGAGAATTATAAATTTAACGCGCGTATCTGTGTCTCTCTGCGGCATCAAAGCTCCTAAATTGATAAACGGATTTTGATTAAGTTTTTATGTTTGAAGGGTGACTTGATGTGTTCTTAGGTATGATTAATTTGGACGATTTAGCGCAGTGGTTAAGAGCTTAAGCCGCTCCGCCCACTGTGTCTAATAGTCACAGTTTCGATTCCGGTACGGAACAAATCTTTGTGTGATCCACAACTCTTTGTTTCGGTCTGGGTATTTGTGTAGGTGACTTTTCATGTTTGTAAACAAACCCACGATACAAGAGTAAATGCTAGCGTGGAGCAACGTTATATAAAAGAAATCACTAACCATTAAATTATTTTATTTCTGTTTCTATAAACGAATAAGTCCATATATATAAAAAAAAAAACAATTGCCATGCGTAGTCTCGCAAGAACTCGAAAATGGCTCGACCGACTTGAATTTTTTTTTTGTTTATTTCTCCTAGGGTGGTTTAGGATAAAAAAAGTTAGAAAAAACCCAAAAGAACAGCCGAAAACTCGAAGAAATCGAAATTGGTAATTTTATATGAGAATTGCCACTTCGGATTAATTTCATTAGATGGCGTTCTTATGAAGAGTTACAATCAAATCAATTTTGACAATTTAAGGTGTACCAAGTTTACCGGGTCATTGAAATTAAAATAAATAGCAGATTATGATTAAATTACCTATATGCTATTTTGACTTTATGGTTTAATTGCTGGGAGGAAGGAATAATGCTTTAATAACAGTTTGTATTCGACAAAACAGCAATAGAATATTCGAATGATATTAAGCTCATATTTACCTGGTTATATATTTTTTTAACTTAACACGTTAACCGCCAACGCAGTCAATGTTGGGCGACACTTGATTATGCTACCAAGCCAAGCAAAAATCCCAGATTCTCTTAATTTTAATGGTCTCTTTTTTTTACTATTTAGTTAGATTATATACATAATTAATGTAATTAATTAACGCAAAATGATTTTCGATCCTCTTTTATGAATTATTAAGCATCGGACAACATTGACCGCCATGTCCTCAGCGGACGAAAAATCGAAAATCCGTTCTATAGGACCGCGCGGTCACATTGTCGCCTATGGCCGGTGTCGTTAATGGCCTATCCTATGTCCCACGGCTAAGCAAAGGCCTCCCCTTGATGTCTCAATATAAATCGATACTGGACCAATAGTATCTATGTCTTTCCCGAAAAAGTATCCAAATTGACATTCCATTTTGATCTCGGTCGACCACGACACCCGTAACCGTTTTCAGGGGTCCATGCCGTGACGATAATTGACCAACTTTGCAGGATCATTCGCAAGACATGCCCCGTCCAATCCCACTACAGCTTTGCTGACTTTAAGCCTACATCCATAACCTGAGTGTGAATGGCAGCCTGGTGTTTCTGATGCAATCCATCCATTTAGTGGTCTTTGGTAAACCTTAAGTCTGGATTTTTTCTCTTCAGGTAGCGACCAAGTTTGAGCCCCGTAGTTTAAGACGGGTAAAACACACATATCCATCAGTCTGGCCTGAGGGACAAGGGAAGGTCGCCCTTCATCATATCGCTCAAGGACCACACTCTTCCAGGCTTTCTCTTTCAGTCTAGTGAATCTTGCCGGTTATGAAACGAGACAGTCTGGCCCAAATACGTATGTTCGTGGACACTATGCACTACGCATAGTAGTGATCTGCCCATCTATCTCTACCCTACATTTCGTGCTGTTGGTCATAAGTTGAGTTTTTCATTTGTTCATGGATAATCTAGCCTCGAGGCTTGCTGTACTCAGTCTTGGAGCATTTGTTGTTGTTCTGATGGTGTGAATGAAAACAACACGATATCATCGGCAAAGCGGAGATTAGTCAGTTTACCTATCAATAAGTTTTTGGAGAAGATTTAAATTTTTTTATAACTTGTTTAATTTCAGTTTTAATTTGCTCTAGAGAGGCCTTAATGATATGAGTATATATCTTTTTAAATAATAAAACAGCTATTTCTTCTATAAAAAGTCGTTTTAATTTATTATGATTCCAAAAAACCGTACAGTGATTTACATTTTACAGTAGCGTCTCAAAAATAATCATTTTTTTTCTAAGTCAAAGTCTCTTGCAAGAACCTTGTTATATGGGATAAACTAGAGGGCCGCGCGGGTCAGCTTATAAGTGAATTATCTCGGTGCCGATGTCCGTCGGCGCAGCAGAGAGTTTTGAACACGGGCCTGCCGCGCGGTCAACGTTGTCTGACATGGCCTGAACGGAAAGTTTCAGTGTCGCCCAACATTGTCTGCCATGGCCCGAATGAGAAAGGGCAATTTTTTCATTGGAAGTTAACGTGTTAAGATGGGTACTGTGACAGTACTTAGTGTCAAAGGAAATTTTTTTTTTTTTTTTAAAACGTAGCCCCACACTAGGATTTATTCCTGTGTCGTGGTTGCGTTTACAAACATGAAAGTTCACACACAAATACCCAGACCGAAACAAATAATTGTGGATCACACAAAGATTTGTTCCGTGCGGGAATCGAACCCGCGACTATTAGACACAGTGGGCGGAGCGACTTAAGCTCTTAACCACTGCGCTAAATCGTCCGTCTATTTTTAATTCAATTGTGTTAAGGCATAATCATAGTTAATTATAGAAACAGGTAATGCCTCTTATTGCCATTAAATAAAGTATAATTTTCTTTGACACTTAGAACTGTCACGGTACCCATTTTACATGAAAAATATTATAATTACCTGTGTGTAATGTCACATTGTATTAAGTTATTAATTATAAATTACTTCGTTGGTCTAGTGGCTAATAATGCGCGTTGCGATCACGAGTTGTACCCGGGATATGGCAAAAGTCTTGCCCCCTATTACATGGAACCAGTCGGCGAAAAACTGGGTGTACATAGTACATCTCTGCCACCCCCGCTTGTTGAATATAGGCGGGACGGTGCTATCAGTTAAACTATTATTGTATTTATGAATCGTCTAGAAAGTCATACTCTCCTACCACTTCGGAATATTATTTGATCATTTTATGCTGTGGTGAAGAAGGGCAAAAGAACCACGGTTACTTTTCACTATCAATACATATTATAAAAGAAGTTACCCCGCCGCGTCTGTCTGTCTGTTTGAATGCGATAAACTCAATAACTATCAAACAGATTTTCATACGGTTTTCAACAAAGGACGGTGTGATTCAAAAGAAAGATTTATGTGTATAATTCACCCGTGCGAAGCCGGGGCAGGGCGTTAGTTTAATATGAAATGAATGAATGTTCGCCAACTGACCAATCAATTTAAACCTAAAGCATGGGCAATTGAAGATGCTAATGGCCGACCTTTGCATCAGCTTGATGAAATTGCTGAAAGATGGCGTTCCTACTGCGAAGAATTGTACAAAGACCCGGGAAAGAACACATCAGACAGTGCTTTCATCGGGAATACACCAGACAGGGAACCGGACATTCTTCGTTCTGAGATCGTAGCGGCGGTGATCTCCCTCAAAAATAAGAAAGCGCCAGGTCCTGATTCAATAACAGCCGAAATCCTGAAGGCCTTGGGAGACAATGGCATCAACTCTTTGCATGCTATCTGCAATAAAGTATGGGCTGATGGTAAATGGCCTAGGGATTGGACAAAGTCCATAATCCTCCCGTTACACAAGAAAGGATCAACGAAGCAATGTGGCAATTACCGCACTTTAGCACTCATATCACACGCAAGTAAGATTCTGCTACATATACTTAATAACCGCCCTTGACATTACCTGGACCGCCAGATTCCACAGGAGCAGGCAGGTTTTGTGAAGGGCAAAGAAACGCGGGAGCAAATCTTAAATGTGAGGCAGCTAGTCGACAAAGCCCGTGAATATAACGTACCACTTATTATGTGCTTCGTAGACTACAGTAAAGCTTTTGACTGTGTCAACTGGAACTCCTTGTGGCAGGTACTTACGGACCTTGGCGTGCCAAACCATCTTACGTCACTGCTTCAATCCTTATACCAAAAAAGTCAAGGAGTCGTAAAAATTGATGAAATATCATCCCGACCCTTCTGGTTTGGCAAAGGTGTTCGCCAGGGTTGCATCCTATCCCCCATCTTATTCAACGCCTACGGAGAGTATATCATGCGGCACACATTTGAAGACTGGTATGGAGGCGCACGGATTGGCGGAGTAAAGATCACAAACCTCCGATATGCCGACGACACGACGTTGTTTGCTGCAAGTGAAGCTGATATGTCCTTGCTTCTGAATAGGATGGAGGTGGTTAGCAATGGCTTGGGCCTCTCCATTAATAGGTCGAAGACCAAAATTATGGTGGTGGACCGCGCTAACAAACTGAACTTCACTGGTGTACTGGATTTACAGACTGTCGACAATTTTGTTTACCTTGGATCCACCATCAGCAATGACGGCACCTGCGAAGTCGAAGTGCGAAGACGCATCGGAATAGCCAAAGGTGCTATGACTCGGCTTCAAAAGTTTTGGAAGAACAGAGGAATCTGCCATAAAACGAAAATCAGGCTAGTGCGGACCCTTGTCTTTTCTATCTTTCTCTATGGAGCTGAGACATGGACCCTTAAAGCAGCAGACCAGGGGCGTATTGACGCATTTGAAATGTGGTGCTGGAGGAGAATGTTAAGGATACCTTGGACGGCTCATCGAACTAACGTATCGATACTGAAACAGCTACGAGTCACGACAAGACTCTCTACCATCTGTCTCAAGCGTATCCTGGAGTTCTTTGGCCACATTGCTAGAAAAGACGGTGACAACTTGGAGAGGCTCATGGTCACTTGGAAGGTCGATGGACGAAGACCTCGAGGCCGCATCCCAACGCGTTGGTCTGACCAGATTCGCACCACTCTGGACACTACAGTCCACAACGCGCTGCATGCCGCCGAGGACAGGGGACAATGGAGAAACGTCACAAGTGCAAGACTCCTGGGAGGTGGAGGCCACGACCCTCAGATATGAGGAATACGACTCGAGGAGGAGGAATGAATGAAATAAATATTCCAATTTTAACAGAATCGAGCTCGTTCTGTGTATCATTATTATCATCCAAAACACGTTTCACGTCAATTCAGGCCTCCCCCTAAGAACGGGCTGACAACGTCGTCGCAGACATCTTGGGATGTAGGCCTATGACGCCGTCATCCCAAGGAGGTTCGGTATGAGTAGTTTCACGCCTCTAGAGCATCGTAAGGTTGTGGAGGAAGCGATTCTAATTACCAAAAATGTGCTCAATTGAGAGAGACACAAGAAAGACGCACCAGTAGCGATTCCGTTTGGAGATGTTGGAGCTCCTTACCGTGAGGCTGTTTTAGTGGGATAAAATCTCAGTCACTTCAGCGAAAAAAGTTCATTCCTCACGGCAGAGAACTGAGGATCTTTTAATTGTTCCCCTGAGAAAAAAGACCTTCCAAAGTCATTCAGTTCATCATGATGACCGGGCAGAATCTATGCTAGTTCTCATTTCGCGACATTTCTGTTGACCATGACTCTTTATTTCCCCTTCATATAAGTATGATGACTATCCTTAACTTTATGCGACATTTTAAGATGCATTTACAAATTTTGGAACAAATGTATAATTACATTTTTGTATAAATTTCCTAAAATAGGAAACAATTTTTTTTTGCGCAAATTGCCCATTTTCTTACCGACTGTCAGTCAGCTTGATTCTGTTTCCTATGAGAATCAAAAACTTCTATTCGACCAACTGAAGTGTGTGTAAATGATCTACGCTGTTGGCCGTGGGGCCTTTACAGCTTCACCAACTGAAGTTGGAGTACTAGAAAAGTCAGAATTCGCATAGAACTTTTTCCATACATTTTGTAGGAATACTTTCCTGTATAGCTAACTATCAGTTTTCCGCGGCTTCGCAATCTGTCGAGAATAGCGCCACACGGATCTATGATTTTTCGAGGTCGACGGACGATTTAGCGCAGTGGTTATTAGCTTAAGCCGCTCCGCCCACTGTGTCTAATTGTCGCGGGTTCGATTCCTGCACGGGACGAATCCACAATTATTTGTTTCGATCTGGGTATTTGTGTGTGTGAATTTTCATGTTTGTAAACGCACCCACGACACAGGAATAAATCCTATTGTGGAGCTACGTTTAAAAAAATTGTGAAAGGATTATTAAAACCGGTTCCGTAATTTCAGAGTTTACCAATTACAAACAAACAAATCCTTTTTCTTTATAATATTTATATAGATTACAGATTTAAGTATGATATACAAGGTGTAACATAAATGACAAGACCATAGACACCCCAATTAAATGTTTGCCTCACAAATTTAATACGGACACAAAGCTCTAATTTTGAAGAGGTAATTACCATTTTCTCAATAACTTAGATATCCAAATAAACTACAAAACCGTGTGGAATAATGTTAAGAAGTGCAATTGAAATAACTGTATTGCTTTTAATATCGGATCGGAAAACATATCGTTTGAGTTATAGCAATTTTAGCTGGTTAATAAAGTAACATATTTAAAAATAGTTGGAATCGATTTAGTGTCCGATTAATAACAAACTACTTTCAGGTCGTGCGTTGTTTATGTCACATGTTGTATATGCTTTTTAGAATGATTTAGGTAATCAAAATATGAATTTACACCTACCCATTAAATGTATGGTACACTAAGAGAAATGATGACGATAGTAGGTAATTCTCTATCTATATCATCACGCCAGATCCCTTGGGGTGTAGGCAGAGAGTACAGAGTTCCAACAGGTTCTTTCCTTACATACCTCTCTGGCTTCCTCCACTATCGCTCAGAATACGGGCGACGACGACGTAGTCGTAGATTCCCTTCCATAGCCGGCCGTTGAGCGGTGCACTTAGTAGTGCACCCTGTCCCCCACAGCGACTGTCCCAACCGAGTATGTCGCCCCTTTCCCTTCTAGCTCGAGCGTAGTGGTTGCACGCTCGCCCTTAAGTCCGGTGAAGCTGTAAAGGCCTCGCGGCCAACAGCGTACATTACTCACAC
Source organism: Phalera bucephala (assembly GCA_905147815.2). Classification (NCBI taxonomy): domain Eukaryota; kingdom Metazoa; phylum Arthropoda; class Insecta; order Lepidoptera; family Notodontidae; genus Phalera; species Phalera bucephala. Next base: position 7,467,624 of record LR990621.1, on the reverse strand, counting down.
ACACACACACACACACATCCTCCACTATCATAGTTCGTCTCATACACGCTCCCCGGTTACGGAGACTTTTGACTTACCCTTTAGATAAGACACGGTCTATTTGGTCATGATAAGATAGTCTAGGTCTTTCCTGGTGCCTACATCCTTAAACTTTCGCATTGTATATCTGTTTTGTCATTATTTCTTCGGACATTCTTTCTATATGCGCCAACCAACGGACCAACCTTTCCCATCTTTACACCGATTCTATCTTTCACACCTACTCTGTTCCCTGCACTCACTCTTTTTCTCTATGTCAGCGGTGTATTTCCCATCCTTACTGGTAATTATTAATAATTAGGTGTTTAAATTACCTAAGCAACAGTTTGTGGAAATACCTGTGGGTCATCGGTATTTCATTTATCCTCGTAACATACCAGGATAACAACGACAACAATTTCCCGTTTTGTTGATTCCAATTTGTTATAATAATAAGGATAATACAGGCAACGACGTACATATAAAAAAAATTATAAAACCGAAGTCCGACTTCAAAAAGCACAAAATAAATATTTAAAGTCGGTGCCGGTTGGAGCAGTCGGTTACTTGGCACCGACTTCAAATATTAATTTTTTGCTTTTTGAAGTATGTTTTTCTTTGTTTTAAGTAGTTATTTTACAATTTTAAGTGATAAGTGAATTAATTATTAATATTTATATACCTTTATTCTATTATTCTACTTAGTTCTACAGTAAGGTACCTACAGGATTGATATAATACTAATGATAACTGAATTTACACATTCGTGTTGTTTGCCGTCAGGGAGTCCCGTGGTGTATCTTCAAAGTCCAAGGTCCAATACCGATGAAATTAAAATGGAACCACCTTGGAGCTATGCCGAACCTAATGCTAAAAAAAATCAAAATCTGCCCACAATTGACGGAAATATCGGTAAACATACATAAATTACCTGGACAAGTGCGAGTAGGACTCGCGCTCTGAGGGTTTCGTACCGGGTTCAGTTTCGGCCAGTTTCAGCACAAAATTGTAGTTCCGGTTTCGGCAGAAATCAAGCTGAAGTGTTCGTAGTTCGTGAGCTCGGTGGCCTTTGGGCGCTATAGGCGAGTGTCGAAACGACTGAACAATGGTCTAGGAATGTCTATTTATTTTAATAAAATATATCTTTAAATTAATTGACAGCCTCTCCTTCCTCCTAATGACAGACGATTTAGCGCAGTGGTTAGGAGCTTCAGCCGCTCCGCCCACTGTGTCTAATAGTCGTGGGTTCTTTGTGTGATCCACAATTATTTGTTCCGGTCTGGGTATTTATGTATGTGAATTTTCATGTTTGTAAGCGCACAAAACACTGGTATAAATCCTACGATTTAAAAAACATAATTATAAATTAAAAAAAATCTAATCGATTACACTGGAATCGATTTTCGTGTTTAATCCTGTTGGAATTGTCTTGAGTACTATAGTTTTAAGTGGCCCTAAAAACTTTTCAGTTAACAAGATCTTGAGAACTTGAGAACTTATTAAACATGATGGGGCTATCATGTTTGATAAGTTCTATAGACTGCAGTTGCTAGAGTCTGGTGGTGGAGACAGAAAGTGTGCCCATAGGAATTCACCTAATATATAACGTACCTCTATCGTGTTTGGGCTCGTTTGACTTATCTAGACAAGTACTATATACCTAGGTGGCGTGCAAAGTTTGAGCCGGAAGGAGGCCAAAGTAATTCTCAGCTTAGTAAAATATCTCTGTCGTATCGTAACCATAAAAGTCTTTTTTATTATAATTATTTATTAACATTAAAATCGGATCATAAACGAAGAAGTTATGGTCAAATAAACATAAAACATAAGTAAACACATTAATTGTGAACCTCCTTTTTGGCGTCCGTAAATATTTTGTTTAGTTCTATAGTAAGGTGCTATAGGATGGTTATAAACTCATAATAACTCAATCTACACTTTCGTATTATTTGTCGTTAAGGAGTTGACTAGTGTATTTTAAAATTCCAAGATCCAATACCAATGAAATTAAAATAGAGCCTGGAGTTATTATACTGTGTCCTTCGTTCTCGATATAAACTATATTAGCAGCTCTCTCGAGTCGCTTGGCAACCGCGCGTCATTCAGAGAATTAAAAAGTCAACGCCGCCTCTATGGTATCTGTGGACATAACCTCTGCAAGCATTCTTTTGAAAGCGCGGCAGCCGACGCTTTGTAATAAAGTTTTTGGTCGACAATTAATTTAATAATGTTGTTATGGCACTGATATTATATAACAAAAAGGTTGTAATATACTCAAGTGACCTTGTGAAATAAATTTAAAACATCGTATAGGCAAATTTAGAAAAGTTTACGTCCTGGCAAAGAAGGACATTCTAAAAAGATCAACCGATAGTTGTTTATTTGTGGTGTTTTTCAGCTTAACTTGTTTATTTATATAATATCTAATATTTGGAGACGTGAGTTTCGTCATATTAAAATTTGGGAAAGCTTCGTCGTCCGAAAAGTAAACTTATGAAGTCTATGTTCCTATTCGTGTACAAACAGTTTAACACGAAATATACCTGAAAACGATTATTAACCGTCTATAAATTGGCAATGTTATACCTCCAATAAGAGAAATTAGGGGGACGTTCATCAATTATGATGATTGTTCAGGATCGATGGCATTTTAAGGACACGAGTGGTGTACGAGATACATCGGCGTGATCCGCAAGACTTGGGGCCCATACGAGATATGTGCTGAAGGTCATACTACTCATAGGTTTCATCCATGAGGTGTTCCTGTGCAGTTCACATTTCTACAATGGTAAGAATCAAAAATGTTACCTAAAATACATACCTTAAACATGCCTTAAACAGTAAATACAAAGACTATTGCTATAAACTATAAGCAATTTGTCATATTATATCTCCAAAAGGAGACTCACTGAAAGGGTAATTAAAGTGACATTGTTTATGTATAACAATACATTATTAATAACGAATAAAATTATATAAATAACGAAAAAAAGTCACTCCTTTGCAGAAACATAGTGTTTTTATTGATTTCATTATTAGACATACTTGTATAATAATACTGAAATAGCCCAAACTGGAGCTTATTACACAAAGAATTGTGCAAAATTATGAGTACTTGTATTACAAAAGTTAAATCCAGCAATACTTATTCCTGAACAGGGTTTATAACCAAATAAGCCAAAGTAATATACTAATGGCAATGCCTGTTGTAACTGACAAGCAACAGGACTGTGGATACATTCCAAATATAATATCTTATCCTACCGATGCTGCGGCAGGCAGGTTGTGGGATAATTTGTGTTATGCACAAAGATACTTAAAAGATAATATAAAATACCTGGTCTATCCAGTTAACATAGAACTAATAATTATCTATCAATATTATCAACCTAGACTCCTTGTAGGGTAGCCAGAAAAGATTAATCCTAACAACACAGTCATGAAACCTTTATTGAGATAAGAACCTTTAAGGTCAGCAGTATATATTTTGCATAAAAGGAGTGTTAATATAGTGGATTATCAATATGGAATTATTAACTAGCTAGTCATAGCCAGTAGTTAAAATTTCATAAAACAACCACCGTTGTAACCAATATAGACCAACAATCCTCATCCTGGGTGTGAAAATATTAAGTCACACTGTACCTATCAGTTCACCAAAAACAACATCACGTTGGACATTGGAAATCTCCTACCAAAGAAAGTGAGGTACAAAAAGCATGATAGGCATTTTACACAAGGACTTGGTTTTTAAGTTGCTGAAAAATTCAGAAAAACAATCAGGAATACAACATGGGTTTTACAAAGAAGCCATAATAATGGAGGTTAAAGGTATTCACTGACGGCGGTATGTATCTATGACACTAATAATGCCTTCAACGACAAACATAATTTTATTGGTTTTTGTGCAAGTACTTGCACTTCAGACAAGTGAATCTTGTCCTACATATGTTTAACATTATGTATAGAAACATTATTATTAGAAACACTATTGTTTAATAATTTGAAATATAATTTATAGCCATTTTTATTAAAAAAAAAGAAAAAAAAATCTTAATGCTATTACGCTAGACCTTACAGTCATAATAAATATACTAATAGAAAATTTATTAGTACCTATTCAGTTTTCTATCATGTAAGGAGTTCAATGGTTTTGGGTTCTTGATTATTTCCTGCATCAATTATAGTGTACTTAATAATATTAGGAATTTGAGGCACACACAATGGAAAGCTATACATCAATTCATCATTTGGAGAATTAGATGTTTTTACTGTATTTTTGTTTGATCATATGATAATCAATAAATAATATGTAATTAAATAAGATTATTCAAGAAATTAATAACTATAAAAAATAGTTTTGTAATTAGTTTGGAATGTGTACAGTTATTTTGAACACCAGTGATGTTTTCTGGTATAGTTATGATAACACAAGCACAAACTGCTACCATTAAAGTAACAAGTTGGTTTTAGAGCACTATATATGTTGTAATTTATTTAAAGGTGTTTCAGTAAAAAATATTGGATTGAGATATACAAAAATTTGCAATTTTGGTATTGTTATATTTAAATTATTACATCCACATGTTACATGTATCTTATAAATAGGTATCTATATATAAAAAGAAAATAAAGTCATGCAAATGACTTGATAATAATATCCATTTGAAAATTTAATGATATTATGTTGACAAGCTACGGGGGATGAAATATTGAGTTACAGTATTTGAAAGTATGGATTATCTTAAACAAGAATAATCAGAAGTATATTCTTATCACAGGGATGATAAATATTATGTAGTATCAGCAATAATCTTAGTCCTAAGGAACTTGATATTATTTATTTATTATTAATGGGGGATACATAATAATAAGTTGAGTAACACTCAATTCTCACGGTTGGACATCTAGAACTAACTAGAAAGTTACCCATTGCAATTTTTGTTTTTACTTATAAATACAGTCACATACAAAGAAGCAAAGGAAGTGTGGTATGAAATGAAAATTTCATGGTATGAAATAATTCAGTTATGAATAGGATTCCCAATATGATACAGTTGTAACCCATGGTTCGGTTTAGTCGACTGTAACTTATTCGCTTCTTAAGTTATTACTAAATTAGGAGTGTATTTTTTAGTATTTTTAGTATCAGTAATGTAATTGGTTCAGGAGTGCTCCAATCGTATTGCCAAAACGAACGTTCGCGGGCGTTATTGCGCAAGAACGAATCGTTAAGTAATACATAAATATTTAGGTAGCCAAGGATTTATTTGTCGGCGCACACTCAGAACATGGAAATGATTAGGGGATAGTTTCGAAATTTAAATTGAATTAATAATAGTGGTATAGTAATAACACTGGGGTAGGTTATGTTTGTTTACCACGCATTAGTACTGCCCTTCGTTCCAGACTCTAAAATTGGGGGGGGGGCGAGATTATATAGGTAAAGCACATAGCCTTATGTGAGGAATCTCTCCAGATAAGGTGTGTGTGTGAGTGATGTACGCTGATGGCCGCGAGGCCTTTACAGCTTCACCGGACTTAATTCCATATAAGTTCATTAGTACAAAGGCCTCTAGTACAAAAAATGTTAAATTTTGATATATGTACATCTTTAAAGATTAAAAATATAACTAACATTAAATATAGCCGAATGTTGATATTAAAAAAAAAAAAAAAAAAAAAAAGAACCACATGGCAGTTGGAAGACACATTAGTGGGGAAATAGGTTTCCCTGTTATATTTGTATCATATTGTTATAGATTGGGTACTAACAGACTTTGTTTTCAGGTCTAGTACACAGTAAGGGTTTCTAGCTATCTATCTATCTCTATCCATATTATGACGCCAGATCTCTTGCGGGGTGGGCAGAGAGTGCAAGGTTCCGACGGGTTCTTTCCTTGCATGCCTGCCTGGCTTTCTTCGCTCTCATAGTTCGTCTCATAATGGTTGTCAATGATACAAGAATTATTATAAAGGATTTAATTTTATATAAACAAAACTCTAGATGGGCAATTCCTCAACTCTTGTTATATAGAAGATATCTATAGAAGAAAGATCTCTATAGAAGACAACAGATAGAGACTGCACTGATATCTGATAAGTAATGATTGATTAATATTACCCGGTATTAATGAATTTTGGACAACAGGTGTGGTATAAAGACAGACTGGTTGTAAGAAACAATATATGTGTATATATTTGTTGTGTTTGTGTTGTATGGCAAAACAAAGAACGGGAATGTGTTATAGTACAAATATACTAATGATATGTTATTTTTAGAGGTCACGCTCAAAAAAAAAAAAAAAACCTTTATGTGGTATACTTCAACTTTACCCTTATAGCTCTAAACAGCTGCTAATATAGTTTATATCGAGAACGAAGGACACAGTATAATAAGTGATCAAACGAACTTACCTGAAGTGAAGTTCGATCATTATTATACGAAGTCCTTCGTTCGAAGATATAAATACCCAACCCGCCCTGCCCGTTGGTAAAGTTGAAATGTACTACTTCTAAAAGGAATGCTTGCAGAGGTTATGTCCACAGATACCATAGAGGCGGCGTTGACTTTTTAATTCTCTGAATGACGCGCGGTTGCCAAGCGACTCGAGAGAGCTGCTAATATAGTTTATATCTTCGAACGTAGGACTTCGTATAATAATGATCGAACTTCACTTCAGGTAAGTTCGTTTGATCACTTATTATACACTAAGCCCAAACCAAGAAGAATCATCAAAATGTTTCATAAATAATAATTGTAATTTAAAAATTTCTTTTTGAAAACAAACCTTTATAGCAAAAACTATATGGCAATAACACAACGGAGACCGACAAGTACTATGGTTGTACAAGGTGTGGGGTCTAGAGTACTAGGTAGATCCTAAAGTATGCGCTAATGAAACTACCTGTTAGGATACCGTGATCTATATTAGATCCAGGAGCGGTGTTCTTGTGATCCAAACTTACGATCTAACCATCCAAGAAAAACTATAGAAAGTTTTTTTTATGAACACATTGTTAGTTACTTAACTTAATAACGTGATTCATAATCCGGGCAGGCTGGCAAAAGTCTTGTAGACATAAAGATTTATATTGGATTTGCTGTCTTTTTAAACCCGTTGGAAGCAATAGCCGTGTATCCTCAATATGTACTATATACCTGTCTGCTTTTTAATTTAGGTGCATTATACTGTTCTGCCATATTTAATCTGACTTGTCAATTCAAATTGTCATTTCGTGTTGGCAAATTTAGGTATTGTATCTATAATAAATATAAAATTACTATTGTTAATTTAAAGCATATGTTAATTTAATATCCCTTTAGAAGGTGTACTAAATATAATAAGCGTTTTCTCTTTTGCGTTGCATAATCCAAAATAAGTAAAATTAAATTTGAAACACGTAAAAACAGGTCGGGTAGGTGACCAGAAAATAATATTTATGGCTAATTTTCCACTGGATAAAGATCGGTAAGTGTGTTTCTGTTATAATACTATATTTTACATTCATTATAGTTCTTATGGTTCAGATAAATAAAAATATTAAAAACAATAGTGATGTACAGTCATGTTATTAACATTCTTAATGTTAATAACATGTCTCCTATAAGAAATGTTACTACAAGGGTTACTTTTAAAAAAAGCTTAAAATCAGCAATTTTGGAAACTCAAAAACTAGGTTTACGCTTTGATCGTCCTGGTAGCGTTCTTCAGTTGTCGTAGGTGCTCGTATAGTCCTAACATAAACTCAATATATACATTTTTTTTGCCACGAATAAATAATATTATATGTATTCTTCTTCTTTTTATGTATATATATTTTATTAACAAGTTTTGGGATCATGTCTGTAACGCTGCACGAGTTTCTCACGTAATATCGTAGTTGCAGCTGAAAATCAGCGTTTTGCTCCTCGAGCAAATGCCGCGCTGAGCTGTGGCCCTTTTGTACCACTGTGACACATTTACTACAATAATATTATAATTTAAATTGTACTGCATGTTTTTTTTTAATATCTGAGGAAAATTTTTTGTACTGTGTGTCCTTTTGTTACAAATAAACTTTTTATCTATCTAACATCTTTTATCTATTTAATCTTGTCATGGTGGTAGTACTTTGAGTGTAAGTTCCATACAATTTGCAATTTCGTGCTCTAGTATGAAGTTCCACCTCTTATAACGTGATTATATTATCTTTGATCCGGGCGTTCTAATAAGCGCCATCTAGCGAGGTATATTGAACTAAAACTAATATAATCTACAAAATATATGAAACAAAGTCGAGTTAGTTACAGCATTTATAACTCAAGAACGGCTTGACCGATTTTAATGATATCTGATTTGTTGGATTCGTCTCCACCCCGAATAGCAGAATAACCATTAAAATATAGAACAAATTTACGAAAAAAAATCTCACATCGAAATGTAAAATTAAATATAGAGGACAACTGTCAACTGTCAGATCGATTGGTATGCATCATTACAGATTATACGGTCAATCAGTTAGTCAGTCATCCTGTCAGTATATAACCTATAAGTCGCGATAGTGTAATTTTTTTATGTCACTGTGATTTGTTTTGAAAAAAGTATATCAAGATTACCGGGTACCGATTTGTTTGTTTTGTGCAAGTGTTATTAATGAATATTTTTGTGCGAGTATTATTATTCAATGCCGCTCGATCTAATCTTTCCCAACGAAGCCGTCATGCAATTTGGCTTCGGAACATTGTGAATCAATCAACTGAAGAAGATCGAGAAATCGCACGGTAAGAGCGCCGCGTTAGTATGGCACAACTTCGTGCGTCTCAAACACAAGAGCAAAAAGAGGCAGCCCGTAAAGAGGCTAGGTTAGGAATGAGAAATCGTCGAGCATATCGCACAGATCAACAACGAGATAATCTTCGACGCGACAGAAGAAATGTTTAAAGTGTTGATTTGAATCGAGCAGCGTTTTAATATGATTGCACAATTACAATATGAATGTACAAATGGGTGACTTAGTGGTAAACCATCTACTTTATGCAGATGACGCGGTTTTAATAGCGCCAACAGCCACTGATCTGCAAACACTAGTCACAGTTATGAAAGACGACTGCATGATCAATGGCTTACACTTGAATGTGAAGAAAACCAAGATTATGGTTTTTGAAAGGGAAGAAACCAGAACGAATGTAAGGATTGTGGTTGGTAACGATGTGCTGGAGCAAGTGAATGAGTTTGTATATCTTGGATGCGCCTTCAGTAAGGATGGGAAATACACCGCTGACATAGAGAGAAGAGTGAGTGCAGGGAACAGAGTGAATGGTGCGATGGGAAAGCTACTCGGGAGCCGGCACTTAAGCCATAAGGCGCAGCTGGCCATACATAACGGAGTTCTTGTCCCAACGCTGTTATATGGTAGCGAGAGCTGGGTATGTAAGAAGGAGAATGAAAGTAGGATAAATGCGGTAGAAATGCGAGCTCTGCGGAAGATGTGCGGAGTGAAGCTGACCGACCGCATTAGCAACAGCATAGTAAGACAGCGAGTAGGTATGAAAGATAGTATCGGTGTAAAGATGAGAAAGGGCATGCTCCGTTGGTTCGGGCATATAGAAAGAATGCCAGAGGAAAGAATGACAAAACAGATATACAATGTGAAAGTGGAAGGATGCAGGTACCGGGGAAGACCTAGACTATCTTACCACGACCAAATAAGCCGAGTCTTATCTGATGGAAAAGTCAAGAGTCTCCGTAACCGGCGAGCGTGTATGAGACGAACTATGAGAGTCGAGGAAGCCAGAGAGGTATGTAAGGAAAGAACCTGTTGGAACTCTGTACTCTCTGCCTACCCCGCAAGGGATCTGGCGTGAGGTTATAGATAGATAGATAGATAGCACAATTACCTACGGCTTGCATCCTGTCGTCTGCATTGATCCAATAGACGTTGTTTGCGAGCATTGTGGTGCATTGAAATTTGCTGGAGAAACACCTGGATTGTTCTGCCTTAATGGCCAGTGACAGTGATGGCAAAGTGAAATTGCCAATATTGACTCCATCACCTGAGCCATTGCATTCTTTGTTTCGTGGTGAAACACCAGAATCACGACATTTTCTAGCGAACATTCAAAAGTACAATGGCTGTTTTCATTTAGGGCAGAAATTATCGAATAACACGGATTTAATCCAACATTCAAAGTAAATTCATGTTGAAGATCGTATGTTGATTTTCTTAAAAAAAAAAATATTATAAAAATTTGCTCAATGCAGATTATTAGGTCTCTGTATTTGTCTCTAAATTAATAACACATGCTAACATTTAAAAAATACGTATTTTAAATCAGAAATACTGACTTTGCTTTCGTCTTTACAGATTCAATGCCAGATTCACCATCGAATTGGACCTTTGCAACCTCTTGAAGATGCATAGCATAAATTCCTGCAAATATACTTCATGGGCAGTATGGAAGAACAACTTAATCGGCGCCAAGACATTAACATATCAATGAAAAGAGCAATTCTTCAAGATCGGCAGCGACTACTTCATAAACATTGGTCAGGCTGTTCAAGACTGCATTGGAGCGCATGCCAAGTGATGACTACAAAGTCGTGATCAGAGCGGATAAATGACCAGCTGGAATACACGAAGGCAGATTTAACGCTCCAACAATAAATGAAGTTGCAATCCTGATTGTTGGTGCGAACATGAACACACGCGATATTATGCTTACACGTTGTGATACTGGGCAACTACAAAAATATATGAAACACACCGTTCATACGACACGTTGCAATACCCGCTGATTTTTTGGAAAGGATACGTTGGATATCACTTCAATCTCAAGATGATCAATCCATTGAATGATGAGTATCAATATCATAGCTTTCGTTTCAACATGACATAAATTTAACTCTGTTTGGTAGAGGTGCCCAAAAAAGAAATTGGACCACTCTAAATTTCCGAGTCGTAAGAGTCGATTAAAGGAATTGTTGATTTGGAAAATATTGGGCAACAAGCTGGAAACTAATGTTAAATAATTTATCTTAACCTTTTTTAAAAATGATAAAAGTGTCTTCTGAGATTCAGTGATAAAACAATTCTGACTTCAGGGAATACGGACGTAAGTTCTACTTCTAAGAATAATTTTACTGATTTTATTTCAGGTCTTGGTACTTACCAAGACGGCTATCTTGATGAATTATTACGTATATCGTTTGATGATTTGTCAAAATGCAGACAACTATTTGCTGCGATTTCGTCGATTGCTTCAGCAATATTGCGTCGACATGTACGTCAAAATCGAAACGGAGCGCCTAACTTTCATTCGGTTGAACCAAGCCAAATTACGTTCGAAAGAGTATATCCATTTACGCGATACAATTAGCACCGTCGAAGATGCAGCTACTGTTGCTCGATTGACTATTTTACCGGCGACGTATACAGGTAGCCCGCGTCATGTGCATGTATATGCGCAAGATGCAATGACTGACATATGTTCGTCGCTACGGTCGGCCAGATCTATTCATTACCTTTACGTGTAGTCCGATGGATAAAAATTGTTCAAATGCTGGACAAACAGCAAGTGATTGGCACGACATTACCGCACGTGTCTTCAAACAAAAAATCAGACCGCTGATGAACTACATTGTTAAACAACACGTCTTTGGGAATACTCGATGCTGGATGTATTCAATCAAATGGCAAAAACGAGGGTTGCCGCATCGACTAACCAAATAAGAATGTGTGCTCTCATTTGGTTAGTCGAAAGAATTTGACCAGAATAAATAGATGAAATCATATGTGCCGTGATTTCTGATCCTGAAACCGATCCAGTCCTACATGATGTTGTAATTACGAATATGATTCATGGACAGTGTGGTACCATCAGCCGCCAATCACTGTGCATGGTCGACGGGAAGTGTTCCAAACGTTATCCATGAAAATTTACGGCGGAGACCATCACTTGCAACGATGGGCTGGGATCCACTGTATCGGCATCGATCACCAGATGATAACGGTCGAACGAATTCGGGGTCATCAACAGTTGGATTGTACCATATTCGCCAATTCTTTCCAAAACATTCAAGACACATTGCAACGTCGAGTAAAGCAATTCGGTGAAGTCGATCAAATAAATCTGCAAATATGTGAATGGCAGCGATATGGCGGTCTTTGATTAACCCGAGGACAACCCATGCAGCACAATAAACAGCTTAATTCGATCATGTCTAGCTGAAACGACATTGAAGTACTTGAATTTTTCTATCTATCTATCTATCTATAACCTCACGCCAGATCCCTTGCGGGGTAGACAGAGAGTACACAGTTCCAACAGGTTCTTTCCTTACATACCTCTCTGGCTTCCTCGACTCTCATAGTTTATCTCATACACGCTCGCCGGTTACGGAGACTCTTGACTTTTCCATCAGATAAGACTCGGTTTATTTGGTTTGAATTTTTATTTTCTTTATATACTATATTATCCTAATAAACGATTTTTTTTTGGAATTCATTGTCTTCTTCTTCTTCAGCCAAAAGACGGCCACTGCAGGACAAAGGCCTCCCCTAAAGACCGCCACAACGACCGGCTTTGTGCTGTACGCATCCAACTTCTACCCGTGACCTTCACCAGGTTTCGGTCCATCTTGTAGGGGGTCTACCCACTTCACGTCTTTCGGTACGTGGTCGCCATTCGAGAACCTTTCTGCCTCAACGGCCGTCAGTTCTACGAGCGATGTGCCCCGCCCACTGCCACTTAAGTTTAGCAATTCTGAGTGCTATGTCAGTGACTTTCGTCCTGCGGATCTCCTCGTTTCTGATTTGATCCCGCAGGGTAACTCCAAGCATAGCTCTCTCCATCGCTCTTTGGGTGACCTTGAGCCTTCTTATGAGGCCCATCGTAAGCGACCATGTCTCAGTTCCGTAAGTCATCACTGGCAGCACACACTGTTCAAGGACTTTTTCTTGAGACACTGCGGAATTTTGTACGAGAAGATGTTACGTAGCTTCCCGAACGCCGCCCAACCGAGCTGGATTCGACGATTGACCTCTTTCTCGAAGTTGGACCTACCTAATTGGATTCTTTGTCCCAGGTATATATAATCGTCAACAACTTCGAGCGTAGAGTCTCCAACCTTTATAGAAGTTGGTACTAAATGGACGTTTGACATGATCTTCGTCTTGTCCATGTTCATTTTAAGACCTACTTGTTGAGAGACTCTACTGAGGTCGTCGAGCATGGTACTGAGGTCTTCCAGGGTATCAGCCATGAGTTCATTGTCTTACGTTCATAAAATCCTAAATTAAGTACAGCAAAAAGGTAACATGACATTCATTGACTATTAGGCGGTACGAAGGTCGCCGGGTCAGCTAGTTTAATGATACGTGAACAAAGGTACTTGTCAAGAAAATAATTAACTAGCTACAATATGTCAAGGTTATGGTGAGTAGTTGGGTAGTTCCGTTGGCGACCCTCTAGCACCATCATCAGACCCTGGACGTCGTCCGGATCTATAAAACTCGTCAAGAAAAACCCAACGAACTCCAACACGGCAAGATTATGTTTAGTAGTTGGGAAGTTCTATTGTCCACCCTTCGTCTCCATTATCAGTCCCTGGATATCGCCCGGGTCTACAGAACTTGTCAAGATAAATCCAACGAGCCCAAATACAGCGGGGTTATGTTGAGTAATTGGGTAGTTCCGTTGGTCCTCCTCCGGTTCCATCATCAAATTCTGGACATCATCAGAGTCTATAGAACTCATCAGGGCAAATCCATCGAGCCCAAACACGGCGGGGCAATGTTCACTAGTTGAGAAGTTCTATTAGCCACCCTCCAGCTCTATTAACAGACCTTGGACATCATCCGGGTCTACATAACTCGACAAAGCAAATCCAACGAGCCCATACACGGCGGAGCTATGTTGAGTAGTTGGGTAGTTCCGTTGGCGATCCTCTGGCCCCATCACTTGACCCTGGCCATCATCCAGGTCTAAAGAACTCGTCAAGATGAATCCAACGAGCCAAAACACGGCAAGAGTATGTTCAGTAGTTGAGAAGTTTTATTGGCCACCCCCCAGCACCATTAACAGACTCTGGACCACATCCGGGTCTACAGAACTCGTCAAGGCAAATCCAACGAGCTCAAACCGGGGTTATGTTCAGTAGTTGAGAAGTTCTATCTGTCTACATATCTGGCTACATTTCCACTTCATCATCAGACCCTAAACATCATCTGTTTGTATAGTACTTGTCAATACCAATCTAACAAGCCTAAACACGAGGGGGTTATGTTGTGTCGTTGACGTTCCTATAGACACCTTTCAACATAAAAAGCTTGTATAACGTTACCTATGCCTCGTTAGTCTATTGGCAAATAATGCGCGCAACGATTACGAGGTCCTGAGTTCGAATCGCAGGTCAGAACAAATGTAATTTTTCGATAGAAATATTTCCAGTGTCAACTGGCATTGTGCCCGATATAGTGACATTCCAAGTTAAAGGCAAAGTCAAAAATCATTTATTTGAAATACGCCAATACAATAGCACTCACAAACGTCACAATGATTACATTTTTTAAATCTACTATCGAATCGGAACACGGCCTCCACTGAGAAGATCCGGTGAGAAAGACAGCGGGCTAGTCCTTTAATTTAATTTGTTTGGCCTTTGTGATAACCATTTCTTTTTCTTTTTCAAAAATGTATTATACATCATACGTACATCATTGATTAATGTTGCTGATTGAGGAGCTGCTTAAACCCAATCTGATCCCCATATTAATCAATATGGAGGCCCTATTGTAATCTGGCATCAATAGTGATACCTAGAAATACAGTTGACTCTACAAGGTCTAAATCCATGCCATTAATTTGTACATTAGTTGCTATCCGTCTTACATTTGGCGTCGTGAATTTAATACATTTTGTCATCTTGTCATTAAGGAGAAGATTATTCGTGTTGAACCAATGACTAACCATTAGGCTTGGCCCCTATTGCATGAGATCTAACCTCCGACCATTGCGCGTATCGTATGTGCCAATGTAATAGGGGCGAGGCTATTGCCATTATACCGGGCCAAACTTCGGACCCCGGACTGATAATGGGAACTTTTCTATAGAAAAACTACATTTTGTTCGCCCTGCAATTAGTACGAGATCTTCCGCGATCTCTATACGCATTATACGTTACCTACTATACCAACGAGGAAGTCTATAAAATAGCTTTAAAAATTTTTTATCTGTAATTAAATAAACTATAATATAAAAGAAGAAATCGACAATCTGATCAAAATTACATCGAACACTGTACAGTAGCGCCATCTCTGTAAATAGATATGTCCCATCACATTCTCATTATTTACCACAAATCAAAAAAGTAGCATAAAATGTCACTCGGCATTGGGGCAAAATATTTTTTTATATGATTAAATTATAAATTAACAATTTTTGTATTTTGTCCTTTACGGTAAAAAAACTACTTAGTGTGGGCTACAATGTTTTTTATTAAAAAAAAAAACAAATTTAAATGCTGCACCTATCCTAAGCAAGGATTGTAATAAGGGGATGAGCCATTACACCGGGCAAAAATTCTAGACTACAGTTTCTGTAACAACCGTAGTATACTAACCCAGGGCCTCGTTACTGCCAGCCGCAGTATTCATCACTAGACCATGGTGGTAGCAGGAAACACGTTGTTTCGTTTATACATATTTACCACTTCCAAAAAATCTATTTACCCCAAGTTGGGGTGGAAGAGGTGTACTCTCTACACCCTTTAATCGTCGACGATATCAGGTCCCATGTAATAGGGGGCGAGTCTATTGCCATATATCGAGCACAATTCCAGACTCCGAAGTGATACTGGTGATATTTCGTTTGAAAAACTAGATTTGTCCGACCTAGGATTTAAAGCCAGGACCTCAGATCGCAAAGGCATTATTTCCAACTAGACCAACGAGGCAGTCGAGTATTTACTGGTCTAGTAATATCTGTAGATAATAAATCCAACTTGTATAATACCCAGTTTATACACTGCTACTGCCGCCACCTCGCGCCAAAAGCAATGAGCAGTACCGCGGCAGCATCGACTCTGTGTGTGTGTATGTGTGTGTGTGTGTGTGTGTATGTGTGTGTGTGTGTATGTGTGAATGATCTACGCTGTTGACCGCGGGGCCTTTACAGCTTCACCGGACAAAAGGGCGAGCGTGCAACCACTACGCCAGAAGGGCAAGGGGGCAACTAGCTCAATGGCGCTTCAAGAAGGAACAGCTGCGGCTTGGGCAGTCGCTATGGGAGAGGGCGTATACTAGGTTTCTCGCCGTGGTGCTCTGCATCGGTCGGCGGGCAAGGGCTTCTTCGACCTCGCCGACGAGGTCGGTGTCTGATCCTGTGTTCGGTATCTGTATCCAAAAGCAGGGATGTAAGGGCATCGGGAGGCACGGTGAGAACATGCCGCGGACGACGGTAGCGGCTGATAGGAAGGGAGTTAGGTTCGTAGTCGGCGGCGGCTACGATTAGCCGATTTCTATGATTGGACGAGTTTGCGAAATATCGATTTGTCGCCTTAACTTCGACTGTTCACATGTTCACTCCCTTCGCACTTAAAGCATTGCTCTGTGTTTCTCTTATGTTTGCAGAAAGTCCCGATATCCGGTTTCCTTTTCCCCTAAATGAAATTGTTTTGATAAAAATATTCCCATGGCAATTTTTATATTAGCTTTCTCACGGTTTTTCTGATATATATTTCTTTAGATTTTATTCCTTAAGTTTTTTCCAATTAAAATTATTTTGTTTTGCAGTAATTCCAAAAATATTTCTAAACCAGCCCCACTGAGTAGGCGTGGCCTTTCACTCATTTGACTCCCGCCCAAAAAACCGCCAACGAAGGGAACGCCGAGCAGTGATTATGAGGGAAGTGAAGTACAGCGTAAGTGGCGTGTTTAAACGTCATTTCACGCGGAAGTGGGCAGTTTGTAAATTGACTATATGGAATTTTAACCGCTCAGGTTGAGGCGGTGATGAGTTGGTAGGTCGGTGATGACCTCATGTTAAAATATTCATATCTACTGCGGATGCCTGTAAATAAGACAACTAAATGAATAATAAATGTTTTATTCAAAGCAGTAATATATGTTTATTTATTTAAATGAAGTCTGTTAAAAATAGAAACATTGACTTCCCACAAAAGCAATTATTCCTGTGTTTTGCAAATACACACATACATTATTCCGTATGGGAATCGATCTCGCGATTTCTCGACCTAATGCGGAGCGACCTACGCTCTAACCACTTGACCAGCGTTTCCCAAAGTTTATGACGCTCTGGCCCAGTCATTTTAATGTTACCCCATCGAGATCCACCATACGTTTTAAGCCCTGCTAGTGCATATAGGGAAAAAAAACACATTTCGTTATCCACATAATATAAAAATGTATTAAAGTAAAATTTCAACATTATCAATCATAATAACGTACAATCATAGTGAGATGTATGAAGCTGTTTGTAATTAACTATGTATGTTTGAACAATGAGACAATGTTGCGTCCTGGTATTTTAGTTTCGTGGCCCGTCGCCGGGGCGCGACCCACTAAATGGGAAACGCTGCACTAGACCAAGCCGTCGGTAAATATGTAAATTATAAATGCAGATTTAATATAATAATATTATAAATATTTTTCGGATTTTATCGGGGTTATTTTTGAATTTAAAGTTCCCGACGTTTCGAGTGCTTTGCAGCAACCATGGTCATGGGAAGGACTAAGGTGTTAGAAGTTCAAAAGGCATAGGTGTTCCGCGGTACCCTCAAACTTCTAAATTATTTTTGTTGGTCCGATCTACGCAGAATGAGATCAGGGTGTCTTAAGGTCTTGAAGCATTATGCTTGGTTTTGGATTTGGAACTTAAAAATCAAAAATAAACCGAGACAAAATCCGAAACTAAAATTAGTTTAAGTAAATAATTAGGTATATGTATATACATAAAATAAAAACAGTCTCCTGGTGAGTATGACCTACCTACCGCGGGGTAGGATCTAACTATGAGTTATAGTGAAATCTTGTTAAACGAGTATTAGTATGAATTTGGGCTAAACACAAACGTTCGCTACGTTATTAACTTAGCGTGATGTAGAACAATTAAGTACTCCGTCTTTTAGGTCTCCTTCTTCTTCTGCCGCCTAGATCGTGTGTCCCATTTATTAAGAGTCGGCCTTCCTTGTCCTTTTATTCCACTGAGCACGATTTTGTGCTGCGTCTGTGACGAGTTGAGTATCTTTAAGGTCTTTTTCGATCGTCGTCAACCAAGTGGCGGGTGGTCTTCCACGGGAACGTTTTGTCGTTGGCAAGTTAAGGACTGGCTTTACTATGTGATTATCTGGGCGTCGTCGGATTTGACCGCACCACCTTAACCTTCTACACACCGTAACGCCTATATTCCCCAGAGGGGGTGGCAGAGGTGTACTGAGTACACCCACGTTTCGCCGACGATGGTAGGTTCCATGTAATAGGGGGCGAGCCTATTGCCATACACCGGGCACAATTATAGACTCCGGATTCATACTGGAAATTTTTCGTTAGAAAAACTTCATTTGTCCGACCTAGGATTTGAACCCAGGACCTCGTGATCACAAAGCGATGCGCTTTGCCACCAGACTAACAAGGCAGTCATCGGCAACTTATCTACTATCGGGGCAAATTTAAAACTCCCTCTTATGTACTTATTGCGGATTTTCTCTATGCGTGTGACACCCGCTGAAGTTGTGTAAAGCTTGTTAAGGCGGTGCTTGTTGGCCTAGCATTCTCAACCGTACAGAACTACAGGCCGTATGGCTGTCTTGTACATTTGCCCTTTGGCCCTAAGAAGCATTCTCCTATCGCACATTACGCCTGTGACTTGTCTCCATTTCATTCATCCTGTTGTAGTTGCGTGAGTCGTATGTAACATTATTGTTAATCTTGCCATCATTATTTAGTATTGAGCCCAAGTACTTCGTCTTTTAGGTATTCTATAAATTTTTCGAGTTACGACCTGGTTCCTTATTTGTTATGACTAAATGCGGCACGTGACGATAACTTGTAGCCACACCTTAGGATTTATTCCTGTGTCGTGGGTGTGTTTACAAACATGAAAATTCACATACACAAATACTTAGACCGAACAAATAATTGTGGGTCACACAAAGATTTGTCCCATGCGGGAATCGATCCTTCGACTATTAGACAGAGTGGGCGGAGCGCTTTAGCTCTAACTATTGCGCTAACTCGTCCGTTAAAGAAAATTGATAAAAGCGAAAATAAAATTAATTAGAATTAGGACTATGAATTATAAAATAATAATAACAGCCTATACTGCCCATTGCTGGGCAAAAGCCTTCTCTCACAAATCGAGGTGAAAGAGATTAGGTCATACTCCACTACGCTGCCCCAGGGCGGGTTGGTGGAGGCAGGTTTGTGGTTGGACCTGCTGTTCGAACTTTTCTAGCCCTTTCAACTTGGTTTGACGACCACCACATTAAGTGGTAGCCGGCCATATTATACCAATACCCTATGCTTAAACTAAGACTTGTCTAGTCTGAATATTGCTAACAAAAATGGCGCCCAAGAGCGGCTTCAGTGCTATGTGCGCGTAATTCTATGATTTTAATGTTTGATTTATTAAAAAATCTTTTGATGTGTGCCTATTATTTGTTATTCTTTAAAAAAAATACGTAACCCCATACTAGGGTTTATTCCTATGTCGTGGGTGCGTTTACAAACATGAAAATTTACATACACAAATACCTAGACCGAAAAAAATAATTGCGGATCACACAAAGATTTGTCCCGTGCGGGAATCGAACCCGCGACTATTCGACCGGGTGCGGAGCGGCTTAAGCTCTTAACTGCACCAAATTGTCCGTCAAATCTATATATTAAAACGTGAAGCGAAAACTTTGTACACATTTTTACGAAAATTGCGTGGACGGAGGAGTATGAAATCCCACACTTATAGTTTATATAGAGAAGGAGTGCAGAATGCTAATATTTTTTTTTAATTATGCATAAAACATTAAATCAATGAAAAAAATATTACACACACTGTCATGTATTTGACATAATACATGTCAAATTGATGTTTGATAATTTTTGTCTATAGTCTTACTGAATGTCAAACATAACCAGCAAACGATGAAAGAGTAGGTCGAATATCGACCTATGGGCGACCACTAGTTTAATTAATTCCATCTAGACAAGTACCTAAGAACCTATATTCCGATTCTTATATATAAGAGCCCATGGACCACGTAGTCCGATTATTCGGTCTGACGACTAGTTCTAGCTTCAGTGATAAAATTACTTCTGTATTTCCAACAGAGGGACGTCAGATGGGAAATTGAATGAATTAAACGAATTCATAACATCTACACCATTTTCACCACTGTCAGGTTTCTTCTTTAAGTGCAGCCTGTAAAAAAAAAATGAAATGAATTAGTCATTTTGGTATACTCGTAAGATCTGTTTGGTCACATAGACCAGAGCAAAAAAAAATATAAAAAACTATTTGACGACAATGTTGATTTAGGTTACGCGAGATTACCATTAACCAGGTTCAATGCCAGACTCCTGACCAATTTTGGGAATTTATTGGCAACACTTTGACCGACCTAGGATTTGAACCCAGGAAATTGTGATGTGTGTAGCACACATTATATACCACTAGGCCAGCGAAACAGTAATATTTTAATCTTTTTTCTATTTAAAATATATTATTGGATATTGAAAATGAAATTGTATTTACTATGTACAGGATGCTCAAGAACCAACGTCCCAATGCGCTTAAACGTTCGATGTTTCCAACGAAATGTTTAATAAAGTTTCGTACAGGACATTGTTCTACGTCCATACATGATTGGCCCTAGAACCAACAGCAATAGAAAAAATGCTTGTATAATATCAAATCACCTATAAATTATCTTAATGCAATTACTATTAAACAGACAAGCGGGGGAATCGCGATATTGCAAAAAAGTATTCGATTTTGAGGTTATAATTTTGTAGCCAACAATACATCTGTAAAATCATTATGTAAAAATCATGGATTTAAAACAAAGGACTAAGTACTGTCAAAAATTGCCAAGGAAAATTATCTCTTACTCACGTACACAATATTGAATTTACTATGATTTAAACAACTCGAGAAACCATGATGAGTGAGACAATAACCCTGTGTCATGCTCGCACCCATTACGATGCATTACGATGACAATAAGGTAGAACTAATACGGACTATACCTATTTATCATGTGGTTTAAATACGCTGTAAACCATTTATTACCGAGTTCAAAACGAACAAGGTTCTCAGTTCGTCTTTATATACAGAATGGATTAAGATGGGGCAGTAAGGGCAGCTATCTCAACCCTTGTAGATACAGAAAAACGGCACTAGGGAACTCAATTTTTGTAATATTTGGAGCTGAATTCACAGATTCTGAAAAAAATCTACAGGCAGCAAGAAAATGGACAATTTAATCAAAATTTTTGACTGCTACTCATTTAATATGTGGCATATGCGTGGAAAGAAAGAATTACGGCAATAAATTAATTATATGCCAACAAGTCCATAATCGTACCAATTTTTGGTCACCTACTTAGAAAAAGACGTAGGGCTCTTAGTAAGTATGCTTATCGTCCTGTTTTTTTTTGCAGAGTGCTCAATCCATTGTTTTAAATCCATGGTAATAATATATTAGCAATAAACAAATTGATTATGGTTGAAAGTAATCGATTGATAGGCATTGGCATCTTCAATCGTAATTCGATAACAACTTAACATTGGGTAAAGATGTCGGCGACTTCGATATTAGTGCTTACAATTTTTTTAAATATTTGGTAGGATTGCAAATTGTCCGTCAGATACGGACTAGCCACTACTAGAATAAAATAGATGAAAATTATGGTTTGTCACATGTTTGTTGGTTCTGGGGTCATTTTCAACGAGGTCCTTTTAAGATTTAATCAATAATACAAACCATTCAAGAAAATCTAAAATCATAGATTTGCTGCATATGAAACATAAGAAAACTACAACTCCAACAAACATGTTGTATGAGTTCACCAATAGGAACGCCCATGTTGGCATGTCAATCACGACGTCAACGAACTCCAGGATCCAATTGAAACCAAACATAAATGCCATTTGGTAGAAGAATACCATGGACCTGTGGAAAGATGAACAGAAAGATTAGGCGAAGTAGTTTAATGACGGCTTGGTTCAATAGTTAAGAGCTTAAAGGCTACCGCGATAAAAGCATGATTTAGTACTACATGCACTTCAAGAACTATATATTTCAAAGGCTTCATATTTAGAAATATGAGTTTTGACTCTGTATTTTAGAATCTGGTAATAGGAATACACGATTAAACGACTTTTTCTCGATAGAAAAAAAAACTAGTGTAACGTCTTCGCCTTCACCGCAGCCCGCGAGAGGCGGGATTTAGCGACGTCATGGGCCCACTTGCAAACTGCGTCCTTGCCGACCACACGCACACCTCGCTCATTTTTATACCTTTTGATGTTCTACAATTAAACTTCTACTTAATTTTCTTTTCATGTTTACCTCAATATACATTCCTCTTAGTTGACGATCTAACAAAAGTCTCTCTATTACTTTACATTTTCTAATTCTCACGCAAAACGTTTAAGATCTAGTCAACAAAATTTACTTATAAACATAGAGAATAATTGTAGCAAAGTTCTTGTAAAGCAGTTTAGCATTTTATACTGTAGTTTTTTTTTGAAAATGATAAGATTTGTTTTTGCACATGCGTCGTTTATTTCCGAGCGTGCACTCAATATATCCGTCCCTTATTATTCATTTGTAAAGTAATTGCATCACTGTCTCTTTCCCGGTCGATAAATGGTCGATCGCAGTATGCCCTTAAGTCGCTCCGCCCAAGGCCCAAGCCTTCCGACAATAATTATGTCACAATCCATTGTATTGTATCAAGCACTTTGAAAGCATAGACACCTAATTTTAGTTGTGGCAGGATATGTCAGAGGGAAGATCTTTCAGCCAGACGGGTGGTGTATCTGGCATTGTATATATGTTACGCGTCGTGCGCACTCTAATATCGCGTTCTAGACATGTATGGCGAATCGTCAGCATCATCTATTAGTAGCTAATCGCAACTATGCAGCGATGTATAGCGGTCGCTACAGTATCATAAGCCATGTGATCTAAGGACATATACCTATCTATATCATCACGCAAGATCTTTAGCGGGGTAGGCAAAGAGAAAAAAATTAAAACAGGTTCTTTTCTTAGAGATCTCTCTCGCTACCTCCATTCTCATACTGTGCCTAGTCCACGCTCGTCCGTTTTGCCCTTCTGGCTCGAGCGTAGTGGTTGCACGCCCTCTTGTCCGGTGAAGCTGTAGAGGCGGCAAACAGCCTAGACTACTCACACACACACGTACACACAAAAGCTCGCCCGTTAACGAGTGCCCATCCGACAAGACATGGTCTATTTAGTCATGGTACATTAGTCTAGGTATTGCCTGATCAGCCCAATAGCTCGGGGCTTAAGATTACGAGCGAACTCGCATCCCCCGCCGTAATATCTGGCGGGGGACCCCCCCTGCAAGCTTATCATATGACTAGCGGCCGCCCGTGACTTTTTCTGCATATATATCTTTATAAATTATAGCCTGTATACTGGCACTAAAAGAACAAAAGTACACTTCAATATGTAAAGTCTCTCTCAATAACAATATGAATTTAAGGCCTTAAAAACTTATACCAAGCTCAAAACGATATCAGGTGGCGCGGCTCGTCAGCTGGCCAGTACCGGATACCTTCGGTATTCCAGATTTTCACCCTTATATTCGAATAGGTCAGTAGATCTTACTCATTGAAGTGTTCTTGTTATTCAAATCTTACAATTTTGCTCTAGGACGACTTAAAAGTGTATAAATTTGGACGACATAGGTCGCAGGAGATATGTCTCCTTGTATGTGACTAAATATTCACTTAACTAACCAATATTGTTAACTATAAGCCATTAGAATAAAATAAAATATAATATTGTCATAACGTACGTATTTCCCGCCTTTGTTCCTAGCGTTCTTTTTCTCTCGGCGAAAAAATTCCTTATGTTATACCCTGATATCATCAGTAGAATACAATTAATAATCACAATTATTCCAATCGGTAATTGTAGATACAGCCTAGCTTCAATCACTGCAATAAAAATATACGTTAAATAAATTTAAGTTATAGGTCGCCCATTAATTACGTGAGCTCAAAATAGAGGAGAGGGTTCAGTAAAATGAGATCAAATCTCATTTAAAAATGATCATCATCGTCAGCCTATAGCAGTCCACTGCTGGACTCGGCTATTCTCATCCAGTTTCTGCCAGCCGCCCTACGAAGGTCATCGCTCCACCTAGCCTGAGGGCGTCCTGCATTATGTTTGCTTGTCCGTGGTCTCCACTAAACGGTATAATTTATTATACGCATAATAAAAGTAATAATAGTAATTTTCTTAGAGTATTTCATACACGCTCGCCGGTTACGGGGACTCTTGACTTGTCCTTTCTTGTGTTTCTATGAGAGTGGAGGAAGCCAGAGAGGTATGTAAGGAAAGAACCTGTTGGAACGCTGTACTCACTGCCTACCCCGCAGGGGATCTGGCGTGATGATATAGATAGATAGAAAGTATCTCATTTTGAACGATAAAAGAAATGTCATGACTATTAAAACATTTACTTCGAGAATTAGTATTTTAACAACTAGAGCGTAAATTTCACGTAAGGGAGACGGGTGGTCCCACCAAAACTCACTAATTTTCACCAAGAGGGGAGGCAGGGGTCCAAATTAAAAGAAAAATAGCCCACGTGATTAATGGATGCCCCTTACCTTCATAATTAGATAAAACAAAGAAAAACAGCTTAAAAATACAATACATTTTGTAGAAAATATTTTAAGACCAATCATGGCAGTATATGTAAGTCTGTCTATTTTTTAAAACTGCTTGTATGACAAAGTAGTTACAGTGGACTCTAATAAAATTTTGCGCTAGTTCCCTTTTAAAATCAAACATTTCTAGTGTTTGCTGTCTATGCATATCTATGTCATCACGCCAGTTCTCTTGCAGGGTATGTAGAGAGTACAGAGTTCTAACAGGTTTTAAAGTTTTGTCAAATAGCCGAGCCGGAGCGCGACGGGAGCGCGACAAAAACGCTCGGTACGTTCTTGTAAAGTACGTTTGGACGTAACGATTGCTGTTGCGTCTAACGGGGCTGCGCTGTATGGCGTCTCCCGTTCATTTCAGTACATTACCACTCCCCAAGCCGCGCCATCGTCGCGCTCCCGACGCGCTAAATCGGCTATGTGGCGAAACCTTTAGTGTTCTAGTCATTCTAGTGTTTTATTATAGCGATTCGTTTGATGAGATATCTGTTTCTCCCTTTGTGAGTAATGAAGCCTCTGGCAATTCCAACGTGACATGTTATTTCCAATTAATTTATATTTTATCCTGATGACAACAAAACTGTCATAACTATATAAATGTTTTTCCTCGAGCAGGCTTACATCAATGTTATAAATAACGGGCATTTTAAAAATGATACTAAAATGATCAGTTGTTGAGTTAAACGGCTTGTTCGTAAGCAAGCTGCTTAGCTCAACAACATAACGATACGGCAAACTGTCTGTAAGTAAAGGATTTCGGACGAAGGAAGGAAGGACGGTCGATTTGCAGTAGTTAAGAGCTTAAGCCGCTCCGCCCACTGTGTCTAATAGTCGCGGATTCGATTCCCGCACGGGACTAATCTTTGTGTGATCGACAATTATTTGTTTCGGTCTGAGTATTTGTGTATGTGAATCATATTCATGTTTGTACACGCACCCACGACACAGGAATTAATCTTATTGTGGGGCTGCGTTAAAAAAAGTCGTGATATTTCACAGTTTGCTCAAGTAACGACAAATTTTTTTCCAGTTTGAGAATTTAATGGTTTGATGAACCACGGAGAAAGATAAGCTTCCACAGAGATCAGTATACGAAATATTGGAAGAAAATTAAACTGTAACAGCACTATAGTTTATTCCAAACAAACTTAAAAACTTTGTAAACAAACCATCACCATTTTTAGATGTTTTCGTTTTCATTGCAATCTTTAACAAGTGTAAACAAAGGCGACAGTATTTCCAAAGACATCGAAATAAAAATGCTGTTAGCAAAGTCGACGTTTTTATGTTGAGTGAAAACAGTTTTAAAAAGTGTTGACGTTTGATTGGAATAGACTATAGAGCGAGGCGTGTTATTACATACAACACACACAAAGTATTCAAAAACTACCCGATAAAGTTTGCGTAATACGTACCTTCAGATAAACATTTTCCGAAAAATGGTTTCACGATGTTGGGGCCAAAATCTCCTATATCTATGCATATGACATATACAGTCACAATAAACGGAATACCGTAGCAGTATAGGCAGAAACATACAAATCTAGTAAGACAGAAGCCTTTTATATCGGTCTCCAGAACACCTCTGCAAATAAATAATAAGATAAAATAAATAAATAAATCTGCAAATAATAAGTAAGAATCCCTTGCCCGCCGGACAGTGCAGAGCACCACAGCGAGGCAACTAGTATACGCCCTCCCCCGTAGCGACTGCTCAAGCCGAGGCCGTTCCTCCTTGAGGCGCCCTTGAGCTAGTTGTCCCCTTGCCCTTCTGGCTCGAGCGTTTTGGTTGCACGCTCGCCCTCTTGTCCGGTGAAGCTGTAAAGGCCCCGCGGCCGACAGTGTAGATCATTCACACACACACACGCCTCCACCAAACTGCAATGGGTCCGCGTGGTGGTATGACCTAATCTCTCTCACCTCGATTTGTGAGAGAAGGCCTTTGCCCAGTATTGAGGTAGTACAGGCTGGTATTATTAATGTAGCCATAGTTGCGCGACTCGCATACCAAGTCATCAGTCTATCAATATCATCATCACACCAGATTCCTTTCTAGCTTATCAGCGAGTTTAACATCACCGTCATGCCTATATTCCCCAAGCGGGGTTGGCAGAGGTGTACTGAGTACAACCACGTTTCGCCGACGATGTTAGCTCCCAGGTAATAGGGGGCGAGTCTATTGCCGTATACCGGGCAAAATTCCAGACTCCGGACTCGAACTGGGAAGTTTTCATTAGAAAAACTACACTTGTCCGACCTAGGATTTGAACCCAGGACCTCGTGATCACAAAGCGATGTGCTTTGCCACTAGACCACCGGGGCAGTCAAAATGTAGAGTTTAAAATCAAAGTGAAGAAACTTATAGCGTCTTGTTTTGGCGCCTTTTTGCGTTATGATCGCAGTACTATGACGGCTTATTTTAGGTAATTACATAAAAAAAAAATCATCAAATAATACATCTATGCTAAAAGTAACAATTAAGTAAATATACTTATTTTATTTTGTTACTATCTACCTTAGAATAATTATTCTAAGCTAACAGCTTATCGATACGAGTTGGCACATATAGAAAGCAAGTATGAACAATCAGTTACAATATTTTAAATAAGTGTAAAAAAGTAGTATCTACATCTCTTACTACCAAATAAAAAAAGAATACACAAACACACAAAGTGCATTAATTTTGGGGCCTCATTACCACACCCTCAAGTAATATCTGAAGTAAATTATCGACAATTAAAGGTGCAAGTAAGTATATACAAGCTGTAACATAAAAAACGCAAGACCTGAAAGTAGTTTGTTGTAAATTGGTAACTAAATCGATTCCAACAATTTTTAATATATATTTTTTTTTTAATTTGCCTAAAATGCTTTTACTCCTTCAGTGCGCTATAAAAAAATTAATTTATTCTTGATTCTGCAATGAAGAAGAAGATTCCAAACGCATTTCTAAAACGTATTTCTCAAAACGCACACATACACGTACAAATTTCATTGTTAATTGGGGTATAAAAGTGCTTTAAAAAAGGGTAAAAACCGTTACATTTAAAAATTTGGTTTTCGTTTTGACTTTATGAAGCAATTCTCTAATCGGGGTGTCTGAGGTCTTGCGTTTATTATGTTACACCTTGTATACAAATTTCACTATCTCTTCAGTAGACCTACTCGACGGGTACATTACTCAGTGTTAATTGCCGAGTAACTAACCAGCACTTTACTGAGGTGATGAATCAGGCCCTTAAAAGAACAAACTATTACTTACCGACTCGTTTGAAATAAATCGTACCATAAGACGTTCATCCAAAGGAAACTTGCCAACAAAGCATAATAGTACATTGGAGCTGGAATGTGAAAAGCCAGAGTTAGGTTAGGTCATCTAAGGTCTCCCCCCCCTGCAACAACATCAGCAGGGGGGTCTTCGGGGTCGCGGACGCAAGGGGCGGGGGTCCTGAGCGTCCTTCACGAGCGACCCCGAGGAGGACGGCGGCGTGGTGTGGCCCACGTCGCCGTGAGCACCGCGTCGGTGCTGGGGGGGAGCGTGTTATCAAGTCTCCCCCCGATGGCGGGCTCGTTAGAGCGCGGCACAAGAGGGGCACCGGTGCGTTCTATACGGAGATCCCGGAGCCCCTTCAAAGTGCTGATGTCGGCCACCCTGGGGTTTTAAGTCGGTAGGAATCCGACACGCCTCGCGAGCTTCCCCCGAGGCTCGCGGAAGTCCTATGCAAGATTTTCCCTAGGTTAAAAAAAAGGTCATCTAATGTCTGACCTTAGATGAATTACTTGACTAGGTAGAGCATCACGAGCGTAGAAACGACAGGGAATATTTAAGTTTTGGTCAAATAGCTGACGGAAGCGCTCGGTTAGCAGTTGGCACAGAGCACGGGGGGAGCGAGATGCCAATAAGCGTATGAGCGGGTCGTTAGTGGGTGTAAGCCCGATCGGCGCGAAGTGTGCGCAGCGCTGTCGTCCGCCGACCGAGCGTAGCGTCGCGCTCCGTCGGTAATTTTGACCAAATCTAAATTGTAGGCACGCGCACGCACACATTGACAGCTTTTGATGAAATCGAACACTGGCATTACGCACGCATAATGCGTAATTGGCCGCTTTTAGTCGCCATTTTTGTTAAAATGGCGACTAGTCTAAGGATCAGACCTATTATTTTTTTCCTTATAAACATAGCCACACACTTTGAATTTTTCCTGTAACGTGGGTGCGTTTACAAACATTAAATTCACATACCCTAACACCCAGACGGAAACAAACCGGTGAAAGGTTTGTCCTGTACGAGAATCGAACTGCGACTGCTCGCGTCACGCCTATGTTTCCCAAGCGGGGCTGCCAGAAGTGTACTGTGTTTCCCCACTTTTCATCGTAGGATGTTAGGTCCCATGGAATAGGTGGCGAGGCTATTGACATATATCGGGCAAAATATCAGTTTCTGAACCGTTACTAGGATTCTTTCTATAAAAAAACTATTTTTGACCGGCCCAGAATTTGAGCCTAAGATCTCCTGATCAAAGCGCGTTACTTACGAGGCAGTTATAGAAGACGTAATTTTAAATATTCGCAACTAAGTATGTATTAAGCTGGAGTTTTCATTCCGTATGTATAACTATAAAAGTTTGGTCACATAGCCGACGGAGGGCAACGGAGGCTCTTGGCTGGCGCTTGGTTGGCGGTAAGCAGCGCGGCGCGCACGTCACTTTGCGTGTGAGACTGAGGACTGCGTGTGTGCGTGTGTGAGTGTTGGTCGGCAGCCCAGTCGGCGCGATAACGTCGCAACGGGCTGCCGACCAACACTACCGTCCCGTTAGCACGCGTGTTGGCATCTCGCTTAGCGTTTGTAATCGCGTCGGGCTCAACTCTGCGGGTCGTGACGTTTGCCGCCGCACCGAGCGTGGCGGTGCTGTGTGACGTCCTCCGTACATTTCAATTCATTATATATTTCCTAAGGACGAGCCAGCGTCGCATGAAGGGGGCGCCCTTTGCGCTGCGTCGGCTATATGACGAAACCTTAGTTTCAAATGTTATAAGGTTATACTTACTAATCAATGAGCAAGTAAATTCTTCGAAAATATGGTTAATAGCACCGAATAACATCAAGGCTTTGAGGAAGTAAGCGACACTCAGGGTTGAGGATATAGCTATCATTAGTTTACGGCCTTGGGTCCAATTTTCCAGGAACAATGTGTAGATCACCAACACCACAAAGAAGAAGATGCTTGATAACATCATTGCTATAAATAAATTAATAGTAAGAAAAGCGATGGTGCAATCAAAATTAAATATGTCTATGCTGTTGCTTCTTAAGGAGCTTAATCATCTAAAGCTAATACTGTATGTAAAATCAAGTCACTCTTTATATAAAAATGCATATCATCGGAACTGATGGTTCAGATCCGATGATATGCATGTTAAATTTCAACTCAGAAGGATAACAGGAAGTGGTATTAATCCAGCTTGCAAGATTTCATCTTTGCAAGTAAAATAAAAGTTTGTAAAAGGAAAACAAATCGGCCAGATCCCACTATTGGGCAAAGGCTTTCTCCCACAAATCGAGGTAAGAGAATGTTCCACCACGTAAATCCAGTGCGGATTGGTGGAGACACGTGGAATTAGTATCTATTGAGTATTAATATCTACAAGGTTTATCGTAAACAACGCAAATCCTCAGACGCCCCGATTAAATTCAATACGAAAACCAAATTTCCAAATTTAAAGTTTTTTATCCCCCTTTTAAGCACTTTTCTAGCCCAATTAACAACGCAATTTGTACGTGTATGTGTGCATAATAGGAAATACGTTTTAGAAATGCATTTGATCTTTGTCTCCATATTGCTTTGAATCAAGAATTAATTTAATTTATTATAGGACACTGAAGGAGTAACAGCTTATTTTCAAAATTAAGATAAACCTGATGCGATGAAGGTGTACTTAAAGTTAGAGTTTTTCTCCAAATCGTTCGGGTTGGTCGCTATTCTGTAAACCACCTCTGCCTTCTTGGTAGCTGGATCCATCCGGAGATCCACGCAAAAGTCGAGTGGTTTAGTATAGGTGAAACGGTAAAAATGATTCGGTGTGTCTTTCTTTAAAGATCCGTCCTGAAAAAAAAATAGGAAATAAAAATATTCGCCTTTTTCATAACATCCATACTAATGTCTACCATAATAAACTCTGTCTGTCGGTCTGTTAAATTTTCACGCCCATACCGATGAACAGATTTTGTTCAAATTTGGCAAGGAGTGTGTATCCAGGGGAAGGCCTCACTATGTCTTTACTTGTGATGGCTGTCTGCGCGGGTCACTCTCTTTCCTCCAATATGGTCGCAGGGAGTGATGGCTGTTCCAGCAGTCATACGCGTGAACGGGTGCTCCTTGTGGGGACTGGTCCATCTAGAATCCTTTAGACACTATTTATAAATTACATCATTAGTCTCATATGACGGTCGTACGACATCACACTAGAGCTGGATCGTAAACTATTTAATTTTACCCTAAACATTGTATCCACACAATACGATTAAAAAAATAAAAACAAAATATGAGAATAAAATAAAAAAAGACAACCCGCTGCGTTTCTTCGCCGGGTCTTTTCAGTGGAGGCCGCGTTCCGATCCGGTGGTAGATTAGTATTTAAATTAGATTTAGAAGGGCTTATAAAAAATAAATTATTTAAATTTGAAATAGGCTACCTTTTGTCTTAAAAAAAGCTTTAGGATGTGAAATACACCCCTGAAAATTACGCAAACGAAGTTGCGGGTACAGCTAGTGTATATACATAATCGTGTATTAAGTCTGTATTTGCGGGGTAGGCAGATAGCACCGAGTTCCCTAACAGACATACAGAATGCCTAAAATGTATCACGACTTTGCATTATGGCCGATTTCAATATTCAACTAAAGGATAAATTTGCTTGCTGTCCGTAGAATTTTGACAGATGTTCTATACTAAATATGTCAAAATCCTATCCCTAGTAGTCAAATTTATCCTTGAACTAAATATTAAAATCGGCCGTTAGCCTTTGTTACCAGCACTAGTAGTTAGTAACTTATTTACAATTAAAGATGAGCTAAACTGCAATTTATTCGCGCAATTAAAGAAAATGGCAAATTAATTGCTAACTAGTTTTTAGTACATTGATGTTTTCAGCTCAGTTAGTTCACTTATACAGTATATACTTGCTGGCAGATTGACGTCTTTGCCTACAATTTCCTTAGTAGCTCAGTAGTGAGAACGGCTAACTAAGTTAAAGTACATATTGTAAACTTTTGATATATACACGGTGTAATTATTGTCGTCCTAGAGCGCCCCCATCCATGTTGCCCCCGCCAGGACCCGGAAAATGGGGTAGACATGCATGCCAATAGCCACACTGCAAGGGATGCTAAAGACCGCGCAAAGTGGAGAAGAAAATGCAAGAAAGCGGACCACGGGCTCCAAATCAGTAGCTGAGGATGCCGCCGGGAACACATGGATGAAGAAGAAGAAATAGGAGGGAAAGCCCAGGTGGTATATCTAATACGTACTGTTCACTGGTAATAAAAATAATGAACAAAACCAAAAACTTCTATTGGATCAACTAAGTTTGGAGAAGCAGACAGGTCAGATACCGCAAAAAAACTTTTTTCGATTTCTTATTTGCAATGTCTGACATTTCTAGTTCTCCAACCTCAGTTGCTCCGATAGAAGTTTTAGATTCTTATAAGTAACAGGGTCGATGGGCATCATAACAGTTTTTGTGTAATTTGTCACCGTAATCTCCTACAAAATGTATGGGAAAATATTTTTGCGATATCCGACTTTCTAGTACTTCAACCTCAGGACCAATCCAATAGAAGTTTTTGATTCGATAAGAAATAGCCCAGCTAGTTTAACTAGTACAGTATCTACTTTTTCGTAGATTGACGTTTGTGTCATATATGTCTATGACTACGTTCATTATTTCCTAAGTAGCTCAGCAGTCATTTATTGTTATTAATAAATAACTAGCACTACCTTTACTGAAAATGATGGGAAAGTATGGATAGAGATTTAAAAAAAAAGAAAGAGCCGCTGGGTTTCTCGCCGGATTTTATCAGTAAAGGCCGCGTTCCGATCCAGTGCTAAATTAATTGATTGATATAGTTTTATTCACGAGACATGGGTACGGTGACGTTTGATCATATTCCATTTCACGCATATTGTATTTAAGAATATTGAAAGTATAGAATCCAAAAATTAAACAGGCATATAAAAATACATCAATAATCTACTCTAGATTTCATTTAAATCATATACTGTTCACAAATTTGCGTAATTATTTAACAAAACTTATAAAACTCTATTACTCAATTATGTAAATTGTAACGGTTTGCGTTTTAGGGACTGCCACAATGACATCGTTATAATTGATATGTTGTTTTTTTAAATGTACCAAATCGATTGCCGATTTTTTAACGAATACCTTATTCTATGAGTCTGACTGAAATATATAATAATAATAATTGTGGTGAGCTATTAGTGAGTAACGACACCACGGACCCGTGCTTCAGAGAGTCGGTCAGGGCCCCCAACTCGGCGTATCTTCGTCGGTCGAGTGGAAACCGAAGGGTTCCCGCAGGACTCGGCTCTGGCTAGCCTTAATTGGCCGTCCAGAGAGGAGCCGTGAGAGCTATATCGACGTAGGAAGATAATGCGGTCCTACGTCGTCGTACTCCAGGGGTGGAAGTGTTAAAGAGCATAACGCCGCGGAGAAAGCGCAGCACTCCTCTCTACACCCCTGAGCCGCTCACACCGGTGTTGCCCTCAGTTGTCCTAGGACGACCGTTTGAGGGCCCGTCTAGTAAGCGGCGAGCCACCGCCGGCCACGGGTAATTAGGTATCACTAATTATGGCCGATGTCCGTGCCCTTTGAAATAGTCCAGTTTTTGTCCTTCAAACCTCATTTATATAGCCCTTGTTTTCTTTCCATAGTTTACAATAGTCCTTGCACCTGCCGGGGTTAGTTCGCTGGTTATGTTTCTTCATTTCCAGCAAGTGATCTCAGCAGGTGGCTTACATAACATTAACTTCTCGCAAAGGGCCTCTACGTGTTGGACCCATGTCCCCATGCAAGCCTTTCAAAGGTCCGGGTAAAGCCCGTGAATCTCAGCGAGATACATAATAATAATAAAATGTTTAATTGTTCATAAATTCACATGAAATGTAGGTACACTGTTTCTAGCAACAAATCACTATGTTTAGTTTATTGTACTGCTAGTACTTAAAAAAGGGAGTACTCCCTTTTTTAAGTACTGGCATCCTCCCATGACACAGGTGTAGCGATTCAGTACAATTTAACATCTTTAAGATATAAAGATAACATGATAATAATATAACATTAAACTACATTCATGAGTGTGTGCATGTAAGTCTGCTTGCGTGTGTGTATGTGTGCGTGTGTGTGTGTGTGTGCGCGAGTGCGTGCGTGTGTGCGTGTGAGTAAGTGTATGTGTGTGTGTTCATGTGTTGTGATTGTATGTATATGAGACTATGCGTGATTGACTATGTATGGGCATGCTCTTTATACTAAGGGATGGAGATGATTTTCTGTTTGTTCGTAGTTGAGTTTTGTAGCCAATTAGTTACAATTCTTTTACATTCGTATTTACTTTTGCTATCAACGGTCAATTCTTTATTGATATTTTTATAAATAAAGCTCCCAAGAAAGTAAAAGAATCTTTAGCTGAAAGTGGTTCTCGATGTGCTTGACTGGGGGACTCTATACCTACGAGCCAGTTGCCTCGAAGCAGAATAAGGAAGACCAGACTTGGAGTTTGTGGAATGTTGTTTTAACATAACTTGAAGTATGAAATATTGTCGAACTGTTAGGACCTCACAATATTCATATAGATCCATTGTTGAGTATCGAAAGGGCTTGAATGTGCATACCTTCAATACTGTTCTCTGAGCACGTTCAAGTCCTGTAAGATTACTTTTACAGAAACCACTCCATGAAGAAATACAATATCCAATCAGCGATTGGCACAATATACCATTTTTAGTATGCTGGGTTCCGCAATGCATCTTAAATGTTTGAAAACGTAAACTAATTTGCGAGTTCTCACTGTCAGAAGTTCGATATGTGGCCTGAAACTCAATTTCTCATCTATAATTACACCTAGATATTTCACGGTGGTAGCATTATCATTACTTCAGGGCATAAGCAATTTAACAACGTATTCCACGGATGATTATGGGCGATTATAGAGTATCTGCTATTGCCGACTGCCTTTGGTTTTTTAATGTTGAATTTTATGTATTTAGTTTTATCCACGTTGAGTGACAACGTGTTATCAGAAAGTCATTGTGTTACTTCATTAAATGGAATTTGAGCGGAGCGTACTTAGTATTCTTATATAGTATATAGTATTCTTATGGTTAAGAAATTAATAAATAAACGTGGATGCGCTATCTTGAAATATTAAAACAGAGAGATTTATAGATTTTTTTAATAATAATACAAGTTAGCGACGAATCAAGCAATTTGTCAGACCATTTTTCTGACCGGTGGATTGATTTGTAAAAAATAATGAGATTATTTTATTTTATTTTTGACGTGGTCTCTTACAATAGGTCTCATAAAAAAGCTCAGAGTTGCTCAGCGAGCTATGGAGAGAGCTATGCTCGGCGTTTCTCTACGCGATCGAATCAGGAATGAGGAGATTCGTAGAAGAACCAAGGTCACCGACATAGCCGTTAACATTAGCAAGCTGAAGTGGCAATGGGCGGGCCACATAGCGCGTAGATCGGACGGGCGTTGGGGCAGAAAGATTCTAGAGTGGAGACCACGTATTGGCAAGCGCAGCGTGGGACGACCGCCTGCCAGATGGACCGACGATCTTGTGAAAATCGCAGGAAGTCGTTGGATGCAGGTGGCATCGGACCGGTTACGCTGGAAAGCGATTGGGGAGGCCTATGTTCAGCAGTGGACAAGTATAGGCTGAGATGATGATGATGATGATGATTTTATTTTGTTCCCTTTTTGTTCCTTAATTATTTTTATTAATATCGATTTATTCTTTGTTATAAATTTTCTCGATACGATATTTAATCGATTCTATTTCACAATCACCACATTTCTAGAAACGTCAATTTCTAAACGTCAGTTTACCTATGACTGGTGAGAAGGACTATAGTAAGTTAAAAAAAATGTAAACATGACAATTTGTTTGAGTTTGCACAGTATACAATTGTCGTCAGTCTGACCGCACCGTTACAAACGTCATCAAAAAATCAATATCATGTACTTACCTCCATTAAATAATATTTTTCCGACGCAGCGACTTGGTTGAAGCATTCTGTATTCAATATATTGAATTTTTGATTTTGTACGATATTCAAACCCATGTTCGAAAATTTGTTTGGAGTGTTACGGATTTGGTTGACTACTTTATCCCAAGAGTAAAATTTGATCGTATTGTGATCGACCTCAACCGGTGGATTCTTGAACTTATTGATTGGTACGCATTTCATGCTGTAGCCAATGATATGATCCAGAGGACAGCATTTCGTGAAGCAAATATGTTCCGCACAAAATTTTTCCCAATTAAGCCAATTCCAGTATATGTGTGTCACATTATTTTCACATTTAGTAATCTCACAATTTACGAGACAATGACAGAATATTAACAAAAATAATGTTATAGATTTCATTATAGGGAAAATAATGTTATTAGCCAACAATTCAGACACCGTTAGTAGAGGAATTCTGATCAACACTGTTATAATATTTCAATTGTTTACCCTATATATGTACAGTGTACATAATGCAAGGATATAAATAAAGCCGTTTATGAGTAGTCAAGTAGCTTGATGGTGCAAGGTTCAATATTCGTGCAAGTATTTCAGTAACCATCCAAGTATAGTCAATTCCAATTTTTAACTTTTTTTACTCAAAATAAAAACGTCGATTTCTCGCTAACATCATATTCATTTCTATGTCTTCGGAAAATTGTCGCCTTCATATTACACTTGTTATAGATTACCAGCACAACTAAAATATCTAAGACTGGTGGTGGGTTGTTCAAAGGAAATTATAG
The DNA here is from genome assembly GCA_905147815.2 of Phalera bucephala. Taxonomy (NCBI): domain Eukaryota; kingdom Metazoa; phylum Arthropoda; class Insecta; order Lepidoptera; family Notodontidae; genus Phalera; species Phalera bucephala. The sequence continues at coordinate 7,430,625 of LR990621.1, read as the reverse complement.
TTTTATTGGTATAAACTATAACACAACTGTTGTTTAAGGCTGTAACAATAGTGAACTCCCAAAATACGCTCCGTTTACAGAATATTCTTGAAGAACCTACTGCCTATTTGTTACAAAGAATAATATATAAATAAAGGTAGGTATGCCATGAATACAATGTTTTGAACAAAATGTGATTTAATGTGTTCAAAATTCCCTGAAAATAACTTCTAACCAACCTTTTTTTAAATATAAATAGTCTATTTCACGGCTGAGCGGATATGTTTAGAATATGCACGAAAAGCTTTATATATATGCTATAAATTGGAATGACGATACTTTTATTTGGATAATATTCAATATAATAAATATTGAATATTAATTATGTGAAAAAAACTTGCAATTTTGGTCGTTCGGGCAAGGAAAATTTTCAAACAAATATATTCAAGGTCATTCACGATACTTTTCCCATTAAGAACGGAAGTAACTACCGATCGACATTATTATGCAGCTTTACACACTCTTATAAACAGAATCAAGAGACTTTCACTTCCATTATTCATATGTCTGTCTATCTGTCTTTTCGGTTCAAATCTTGTGATTCATTTTTCAAGCGCTTGCGGGTATCTGATTGAGCTGAAATTTGGCGTACGTATGCAAGCCCGGTGACGTGGGTCTGATGATGGAGTCGGAAGGTGGCCATAGGAAAATGTAAAATATACAACGTAACCCCCCTCGTGTTAAGGCTTATTAGATTGGTTTTGACAAGTACTATAAAACCAGACAGTGTTCAGGGTCTGATGATAAAACTTAAACGTGACCAATGGAACTACCCAACTACTCAATATAAACCCGCAGATTTTGAGTTCGTTCGATTTGTCTTGATGAGTATTTTAGATCCAGATAGTGTCCAGGTATTGATAATGGAGCAGAAAGGAAGCAATAGAGACTCTTCAAGTACGCAAAATATCGTCATTATGTTTTTGCTGTACGAAACGACGTCTTCATTTCGTATAGTATAGTATCTAATAGATTAAGTTAGAAATAAGATATTGTAATAGAATAAGTTATAGCACCTAAGCAATAGTCAGTAAAACCCATGTAATAGGTAAATACATAGAATTAGAAGAGTGTAACCCTAGAAAGGGATAGATAGAAAGAAGAGTAAAACCCTAGGTAGGGACAGAGAATTGTACTTTGTGATTGGAAAATAAGAACAATAAAGCTCGTTGCAAAGCCCGCTAGTTGTGACCCTATAAAATTGTACCTAAGCGCGCGCGACAATGCGCCGCGCGCGTGCGAGCGACTGGGCACCTATAATTTGAAGAAGAAACTCTGCGCGTCTGTCTGAAGAGGGTCACAACTGGTGGGTTGGAGCACTGTTTCAAGAATTGTTTAGCTTTTCACTTGAATCTTCCCCCGTGACGCATACTGGTCAGAATTGCAACAGGGCACACGACGTATTATTTTCGTCCTGTTCATTTGCTCTAAGGGATTGTTTTGAAAAAAGGTATTTTTAAATATTAAGTGTTATTTACATTATTAGAGCAGTACGTTAAGTTCACGACATTTTTCGTGCTGGATAATAATTCCCGATCGTCTAGATAGGCCCTAATATTGTTTCTACTGTGAAATATTTATAAATACAGTAATAAGGTAAAATTACAGTAAAATCTACAATGGGCTTGTAACAGGATGTTGAGTGACATATTGCCCGTTTATATACCCGTTTATGTACCGTGCCACAAAGATTTATTGCCCGCGGCCAAATTCGGAACTAACCTTGCCTTTAAGGGAAACGTCACTTTATGACCGTCGCAGAGTTGCGATTTGCTATGAAACTTACCCAAGTTCTTTTTTTAATTAGTAGCCGTGACCGGAAATATCTCCGTGGAAATAGGAAAATTTTACTAAATGATGAGGGTAATTTCTCACTAACGCCCCATTCCCTTGTCAATGTTATCCACAGGCCAAAATATCCTTGAAGCACTATGTGTATTTTGTTTATATAGCATACCGCACCTCCGTTCAAATAGGGTAACAGAAGACAATTTTAGACATGGTAGAAAAGGTGTTTGCTTTCGTAGACGTTTTTGACTACTCTCTGGGATCTGGGATTGGTCGAGCTCCGAGTCACTTCCTTCTCTAAATAGTCGAGGGAGGTGATGGTTGGTCAGGTCGTCATATTCGTAAACGGGTGCTGCTTGTGGAGACGGGTCCACCCAGAATCCTGTAGCTGATCGTTTTTTAATAATTTTAATTTAAAAAGACCTTTCCCAAAACAAGCTTTTTGCTATAGCAAAAACACAATGACGATATTTTGCGTACTTTAGGAGTTCCTATGAGTTCCTTACTGTTCTATTATCACCTTGGACACTATCCGGGTCTACAGCACTCGTCAAGACAATTTCAACGAACATGGCGGGTTTATATTAAGTAGTTGGGTAGTTTTATTGGCCACCTTTCGGCTTCATTATCTGACCCTGAACACTATCTGGTTTTAGTTTCTCTTGGTTTCTAGGCCTGCCGCAATGTCGTTTCCCGCCTGGTGGGACCCACTGCTTGGTTATTTTAGCCTTAACGCATCAGACATGCGGCAAATATGTCTAGCCCAGCTTCATTTCAGTTTTGCAGCTGAGTAGCTTGTATCAGCGATTTTGTTTTGAAGCACAGATCCGAGTTTCTGACACAATCTGTAAGCTTAACTTCAAGAATGCTGGGCTCCATTGCTCGTTGGCAAACCCCAAGGGTGGACTTTTGCCGTTCAGTTAATGACTAAGTCTGTGCTCCACAAGTGAGGGTGGGAAGAATGGGCATGCCGCCCATGAGTTTTCTTTTTAATGAAATTATTACTAACATTTGCTACTGTTTTTAATTATTTCCCATGACTCGCTTTTAGTTCTAGTTTGCGCTATGGAAACCAACGTTATTGTAGGAAAGAGGAGGAGGAGTTTGGCGTCCTAAAGTCATTGTTATTGCGGAGAACCTTAGGGGGATAAATTTAATTGCAATTGGAATTTCAATTAATTGATTCTACAAATAAAAAATGCCTAATACTGGTGCCCGGACCTTAGATCATATAACAAAACTAGATACATAATATGTGGGGGAGCCGTGGTGCGTGCAAACGCGACTTGCGCCAACGCTCAAAAGCACGACACAAACCGTTCAACTGGTTGGAATTCGGACGCACTTACGAATAGTAATAACTGTTTCAAAATGCTTTACTGTGCGATCGTTATGTGTTGAAATAAGTGTAGGTTTAATTAAAACTTACGCAAAGGATAGAGTCACGTACCATATGTAAATACAATAATTTATTAGATTTTACATTAAAATAAATATTTTAACAGATATATTTGGCACCGCACACGAGAACGTGGTTTGTAACAATATTTTCGTATAAGACAATTTTCATTGCTGGTGTTCTACTATCAGACCGTCTTGTTGGGGTATGCTGCGATGCAATGAAATTGACGTATATAGATTGCGTTTACTATGCGAGACCCTGTGCTATGAGACGCACTGAGGTCGGTAGGTACTTGTTAGACGCTTAGAGATGCGCACAAGTAAATACGTGATTTTTTGTGTAGTAGTGACTGCTGGGATTGGTTTTATGTTAGCGTGCTTGCTAATGCGAATTGATATCACCACAATCTATGTGTGACCGATTGGTAGTTGAAACGCACACATCTTGAGATGCGGTGACATCCAGTACGCGATTGAATTAGCGGTCGTTACGAAAGAGTACAATAATTGGCACGTTAAGGATTTTTCAAGTTTAAGCTTTAATAGCATTTAAATGCGTTTAGAAATCGACTAATGAAATATGGCGTTAGAGTCTGCAAAGATCCAAAAATTTTTATTAATGCTTATTTAGCGGATTTTATTATCCTTTCTATATCAAATTGCACAAAATAAGGAAACTCCCAAAAGCACAATAATTGGCCCCCTTTGGCACAATGATTAACATAAAAACGTATGATGATTGGCAATGCCAATCACTACATGCAAGTGGTGCCAATGAATGTACACCATTGAGTAATAGTGATGGGAAATTAATGAATAACACAAAATATTAGGCAAAAACGTTTACATATTCTATAACAGTGCTCCCGTACAGAATTAAATCCTGCAAAAATACCAAATTATGCCTAATATTCCGAGAATATCACGATAAAGAATGTAAAAATTTAGAATAGCTATGTATGCTATGTGTATATCTTCTTCGAAGAATTTTTTTCGTTTGTTATTGACAGTTTACTGCTGTTACAAAAATTGTGCTTATAGATCCCTGCTTAGTTAGAAATAGTATTAAATAACGTTGTTTTCACCTATTATAAAATATTATGTTAATAATTCTTTACAATATTCATAAATAAGAACCCTCATAATCACTCTGGCGATGATAATGGGTGATATGCATATGCCAAATAAGCAACTAATTTTAATTTCATTCAATACAACATTATTACCCTTTAAGTTTGCCGAAGTTGGTTAGAAATCTGGCCATCACTAGTATGTCAAATCGAACACGATACAGTAATTGGCACATCACTGAGTTCAATGATTGGCATTGCATGATTGGCATGCCAACAGGGCAAAAAGTACAATAATTGACAGTGCCAATCTGTGGTTGCAAGCGTTTCAAAACGGTTTTAAGATAATATTCCAAAATAACTCTTCCAACCTTATCATTCTAAAGTATAATATGCTACAGTAAATTTTAAAACCGTTTTTTAATGATTGGCTCCCATGCCTATTAATAGTACTTTCATACAAGCCTTATGATATAGTGATTGGCCACCAAAAAACAGTATTTTAACGTGTGTAAATGAGTAGAAAACCATGTAATAAGAACACTTAAACCCATATTATGTCAAAAAACATAAATATTTTCTTACTATTACATGATTTAAGTAAGAAATACAGCAAGAAACTTACCCATTCTTAGCAACCTTTTGTAAGAATTCATAGCAATTCGTCACACGCGCTCCCGCTTGACCAAAAGGATTTTTTTTCAGTATTTCCAGTCAGGAAATATATTTTCACTTAATTAAGGTGTGGTGAAATTTTAAAAACTACTGGTAGTCTAAATTGCGGTTAAAGTTCAACGTGCCAATAATTGGAGGGGGGCCAACATTAGTAGTCTTTCCCTTATCTCGTTTTCTTATGTGGTCTGAGGCCCGGACCTAACAGTATGAAATTTAAAGTTTAGCCACAAGGTCAGTGGCGTGCATTGCATTGCGCCAAGGGGCGGTAGGAAGGGTCAGCTGCCCAAGAAGTTTAAAATAAAATATAGCCAAACGCAAAGCACCAAGTCCACTCATTTGACTATGTTGACCGATCAATTCACAATTCACAACGCCAAATATAAGACAGGTTGCAACTAATGTACAAATAAATGACGTGGATTTATACCTTGTAGAGTCGACTGTATTTCTAGGTATCACTATTGATGCCAGATTACAATGTGGCCCCCATATCGATCTATTATCGGGTAGATTAAGCTCAGCGGCATATGCTGTAAAGAAAATTAGATTACTAACTGATATTGAAACAGCTAGACTTGTTTATTTCGCTTATTTTTATAGTATTATATCATATGACATACTACTTTGGGGATGCTCTGCAGAACTTAATACCATCTTTGTTCTCCAGAAAAGGGCTGTTCGAGCAATTTACAATTTGGCCCCAAGAGCTTCTCTTAAGGAAAAATTTAGAGAAATAAATCTTCTCGTAGCGCTCGTAGCGCTGTGCGACCGCGGTATTCTTACCGATAACCAAGATTAAGCAGCGTTCGAATCGGTCACCCTGAGATGGGTGACCGTTTGTGGCATTTTCATATTCGAGTTGGAAGTCTTAAAGGCGGCTTGATAAGTTCTAACAGCAGGCGGCCACAAACCTCCAATCCACACTGGGTCCGCGTAGTGGAGTATAACCTAATCTCTCTCACCTCGGTTTGTGAGAGAAGGCCCAGCAGTGGGTAGTATATGCTGATATTATATTATTATAAATATATCTAACTGGTGCATCACAATTTATATATGAAAATCTTCTATTTGTTAAAAAGAATTTCAGTAATTTTGAAAATATTGCGACATTCATCATGTAAATACACGGAACAAAGATGATCTTATCGTACATTCTACTCGTCTCCACGGAATTAGTAATTCTTTCATGGGACAACGTATACGCCTCTAAGTAAATTACCCATAGATATCCGAAAGATGCCTATTAATAAGTTTAAAAAGGCAATTAAAACTAGACTCTGTGAGAAAGGGTATTACAAAATTTCAGATTATCTTGACGATAAAACAAATTGGGTTTGAGCAGCTCCTCAATCAGCAACATTAATCAATGATGTATGAATACAATTTTGAAAAACAAAAAAAAAATGGTTATCAGAAAGGCCAATCAAATTAAATTAAAAGACTAGCCCGCTGAGTTTCTCGCCGTATCTTCTCAGTGGAGGCTGCCTTCCGATCCGGTGGTAGATGTAAAAAAGTAAGACGTTTGTGAGTGCTATTGTATTGGCCTATGCAAATAAATGATTTTTGACTTTGAATTTCACAATCCCCTATGCCGAAACTTGAAACAAGTATTCCTAGTATTCCGTTCGCAAGTTTGTTCCATTGTTAATGTCCTAAAAGAGGCGAAAACCTTCTTTCCCAAAACGGGAAAAGCGTTGAAAATATTGATCGCTCTACCGTGCACAACGTGTACGGCAGAGTCTCGCACTACAAATGTAAAGCTTCATGTGATTTGGACTGCCATCTTAGCCATCGACTAGCGAAGACCAGTAAATAAATAAATACTATGCATAGGTATACGTTATTCTATCTATATACATCAAGACAAAGAACCAAAGTTACCGACATAGCTCGCAGACTCAGTAAGCTAAAGTGGCAATGGGCTGGTCACATCTGCAGAAGGACCGACGGCCGATGGAGCAAGCGTGTCCTAGAGTGGAGACCGCGACTTGGTAAGCGAAAGGTAGGACGGCCCCCAGCTAGATGGACCGACGACCTCAAGAAGGTCGCTGGGACGGACTGGATGCGGAAGGCGGGGGACCGTGTGCAATGGCGCGTGTTAGGAGAGGCCTATGTCCAGCAGTGGACTACGATAGGCTGATTGATTGATTGATTGATACATCATCATGCCAGATCCCTTGCGGAGTAGGCAAAGAGTACGTAAGTAGAGTAAGTAAGTATGACGATTGACATTATTTTAGTACATTGACATTATTTTATAAAATTACTGTTATTGCTATGGGGTAGTCATTGCTTAATTGCCTATATGTAATGCCCGCCACCGACGCTGCAACAATAACCTAATTAACGCCGTATATTTGTTATTAGTAATTAAAATTAATCTTTACCTGTTGACTTTAACTAGAAATGAGTTAACATTTTATTTTCCTCATAAATACCTGTTTTGCTAAACATTTAATTGCGCGTCAATAACTTTATTTGACGTAGATATTACTTCCAACCAAGTACGTGATTTAAACCATGTCCCCTTGGATTTTCGATGGAAATAAATGGTATCTCCATCCTTTACAAAAGATTCTGTCTACGTAAGGTTTGATCCTACCTAATATAATAAATGTAAAAGTTTTTATGTTAAGATGTTTGTTAGTCAATTACGCAAAAACGAGTGAATGGATTAGAATCAAATTTGGCACACCGATAGCTTATTACCTGCATTAACACAGGATAATATACTACCTCGTCTGGGTCTGGTGGCAAAGCACGTCGCTTTGTGATCCTGGGTTCAAATCCTAGGTCGGACAAATGTAGTTTATCTAACGAAAGATGTGTTAGTCCGGAGTCTGAAATTGTGCCCGGTATATGGCAATAGGCTCGCCCCCTATTACATGGAACCTTACATCGTCGGCGAAATGTGGGTGTACTCAGTACACCTCTGCCACTCCCGCTTGGGGAATATAGGCTTGACGGTGTCAATAGTATTCATTCCAAAAAATGTTCGGTTCCTGTCTGGAGTCAACGCGGATAAAGTCGCGGGCAGAAGCTTATCCTACTTATATTATACGAGGAGGGATCAAAAAGTAGTGAGAATGAGATAGAATATAATGACTATTGATAACTTAATAATTTATTTTTCTACATTGTTTACGAGTCTCTCTACACACCGAGTCCAGCGCTTTTCCAAGGTTTCAATCCCTTTCACAAAAAAGTTTTGTCTTGGTCCTGCAAAAAGCTCTCCACGGCATTCATCACCTCGTAACCGTCTTCGTACCAGTTTCCCCTTAAGTATTTTTTCAATTTGGGGAACAGATAAAAATCGCTAGCCGCCAGATCTGGTGAATAAGGGGGGTGGTCCACCAATTCGAAGCCAGCTTGCTGAATGGGAGCCATCGCAACTGCCGACCTGTGCGCGGGTGCGTTATCGTGATGAAACAGCACGCCCCTTCTAAGTTTCCCTCTCCCTTTCTCTTTGATGGCATTCCTCAACATAGGAATTAAAGATGCATAATATTGGCCTGTAATAGTGGTTCCACGCTCCAGGTAATCAATCAACCATATTCCTTCTGAGTCCCAAAATATTGAGGCCATAACCTTACCAGCCGATGCCACGACACGAAACTTCTTCGGGGTCGGTGATGATGGCCGTTTCCATTGCGAAGATTGCTGTTTTGTCTCGGGATCAAAATGATGGGCCCATGTTTCGTCCAATATGAAACGAGACAAAAAGTTTTCAGAATCTTCTTGAAACTTGTCCAACAATATCTTCGAAATGTCAAGTCGATTTTGTTTCTGACTGTCGGTTAACATTCTCAGCACCCATCTTGCGGAGACTTTTCTCATATTCAAAGATTGTTTTAATATGGATAGAATACTTCCATATGAAATGTCGTTTCTTGAATTAAGTATCGGATGGTAACTCTTCGATCGCTCAATACAATTTTCTCGACTTTCGCAACATTTTCTTGGGTGACTGACGTCGATGGATGGCCGCAACGATGTTCGTCTTCCGTGCTCGTTCTCCCTACTCGAAATTGAGAAGCTCACCTTGCGACAGTGGAATACGGCGGAGCAGACTCTCCTAATGTTGCCTCTAAATCGTAATGAATCTTTTAACGGCTCGCACTTCGTTTTTCTCCTATTTCGAGAACACGTTCCGTCACAAAGCAAACAAATGACTACATTCAGAAAAAAACAAAAGAGAATCGATGATTTTTTTTTTATTAATATTACAAATATATATCTGAGCTATGCCTGCCAGTATTTTTTTTTTACCTAGTTGTATGTCGTTCTCACCACTTTTTGATCCCTCCTAGTAAATGTTAAAGTTTGTGAGTTTAGATGGTTGGATGTTCGTTACTCAATCACGCAAAAACAGCTGAATGGACTTGAATGAAATTTGGCACACAGAGAGCTTATTACCTGGATTTACATATAAGATAATTATATCCCGGAAAAAAGGTTATGTTCCTGTCTAAAGTAAACGCGGACGAAGTGGCGGACAGAAACAACACACATGACAGGAACAATGGCGTGTTATTAACTGGCAATAATAATTGAGCTTGAGTTGCTCTACCTACTGAATTGAGCAATAGCGGTTCGATCCCCGCTCGGGACAAATATTTGCGTAGCCCACAAATATTTGTTTCGGTCTGGGTGTTCGTGCGTGTTTCATTATTCCTGTGCTACGGTATAGGAATAATTCTATCTATCTATATCATCACACCAGATCCCTTGCGGGGTAGGCAGAGAGTACAGAGTTCCAACAGGTTCTTTCCTTACAGACCTCACTAGCTTCCTCCACTCTCATAGTTCGTCTCATACACGCTCGCCGGTTACGGAGACTCTTGACTTGTCCTTCAGATAAGACAGGAACAATTCTTAATTAAAAAAAATAGTATCTATATTTAATAATACCTAGTTTAAAAAGAGCTAAACTCAATTTTGATTTACGAAGTAAGAGAAAAATATAATTTAATTTCTAATGAAATTTCACTTTATTGACCCTACAATTTAATAAGCAGTAATAGCCTAGTGGTTAGACCGTGGTTAGACCGGACTGCAAAGTAAGAGGTCTCGGGTTCACGCCCAGGCACGCAGCTCTGTCTTATCGAAAGCATGCGCGTATTAAAAATTAACCATCACTTCCTATAACGTTGAAGCCAGCATGGGACAATTTCTTAAAGAACTATGTACAGCCACTTTTCACCGACGATGTTTCATCCCATGTAATAGGGTGCGAGCCTATTGCGATATACTGAGCACAACTCCAGACTCCGAACTGATGCTGGGCATTTATTGATAGAAAAGCTATATTTGCGCGACCGAAAATTTGAACGCAGCACCCCGTGATTGTATTATCATTGGCCACTTGACCTACGAGGTAGTCTTTAAAGAGGTGCGTTTTAAACTTAACGACGTCTTCCACAGCAAGTAAGTACTGAAAAAGTTTCTTTCTTTTTTTAAGTTTTTTTTATTGACGTAACGTGAGAACATTATGATTGATTCCTGTGTCGTGGGTGCATTTAAAAATATGAAAATTCACTTACACAAATACCCAGACCCGAACAAATAATTGTGGATCCCACAAATATTTGTCCCATGCGGGAATCGAACCTGCGACTATTAGACACAGTGGGCGGAGCGGCTTAAGCTCTTAATTACTGCGCTAAATCGGTACTGATAAAGAACTACTAAGTTAAAACAAAAGATGTTGTTTCAAAATAAACGCAAAATGACTAGATAATAACATTTAATTATCTCACAAAATATACTGACAAACATGTAAAAATACAAATAGGCCTTTAAGCGTGATTACTTATTAATCATTAAATATACGTAAATTGTTCTCCTTGCTTGGCTTGAGCTTGCCCTGCATGTCATAATTAGTTGCCTAAAGGTAAGGATAACTCGCGGACACCAGTCTGTTCCAGCACACCTCAAGACGACGAATATGACAATTAGGAGGATAATATAACAAGGCGCAATAAACCCAAGTCCACATATCAGAGTCCACCTAATCATCATAACACTGATACGAAATGAAATAAAAACTTGCAAAAGCGCTTAATTATCACCCATACATAATCAACTACAATAGAGGATTTTCGGGTTGCGATTGGTTATAGAGCTATTAACTTAAACTGGTGCTACTGCTAAACAGCATAAAAGGTTAGATTCCTACTTTGCATGCTTATTAGTTGCCCAAAGTAATGCCCAAACTCAAACTTCACTATCTTACAATTAAACCGACGGAGTTTGTTCTGTCGATTGATTCTTGCTACTGAAGCGAAGTCTCATTTTCATCGCGTCCAAACTGGCTCTGAATTTTTTCCAGCTTGAATTTTGACTGTTACCGACACTTGTGGTCCAATTGTTCTTGATCCTGTTCGTATAATTGATATTATTACGTAACTCGCGTACGATACCTAACTGTTAGTAAAATTGACATTAGTATTTAGTATTATTAAATAAATATTTACTTTTTTGATAAAGCTCAAGTCTGATAAGTAGATAGATTTTTTTTTTTTTTTTTAAGCTTGGACCCACACAAGGATTTATTCCTGTGTCGTGGGTGCGTTTACAAACATGAAAATTGACATACACAAACACCCAGACCGGAACAAATAATTGTGGATCACACAAAGATTTGTCCCGTGCGGGAATCGAACCCGCGACTATTAGACACATTGGGCGGAGCGGCTTGAACTCTTAACCACTGCGCTAAATCGTCCGTCAATTAAAAACATTTCAACTCCAACCTACATCGATATATTCCGACGGACCTTATATTTGAGTTATCTTTTCCAAATTGAAAAAATAACTCAATTATATATTTTTATAGTTAAAACATAATTTACTATATACCCACGAAGTATCATGGAAATTACTATCAAGTATTTGAGGCTAAACTATGACTTCCGTAGGTATATATTGTAGACAATGAAGTCTTTTACCAAAATTGAGAGGAGCTTGTTATTATATACCCAATTTGAATAGGTATGTGAAATTTCGTTATTACAATAGCCCTTAGATCGTCTAAATGTTCACTACCACGCTCATATTCTCCAAGCGGTAGCGGTAGAGGTGTTCTGTGCCCCGCATCTCATTGTTAGTGATAGGACCCAATTTAATAGGGAGCGAGTCTTCTGCCCCGTTGGTCTAGTGATCCATTGTAATGATTTCAAAGCCTTGGATTCTAATTCTAAGTCAGATACTTTGATCTTTTTAAAAGCTTACATTTAACTTGCAATGTTTGTTTGTTTAGTAGTAGCTCTACACATTACCGGAAATCGCACAAGATAGAAAGACATTGTCCAAAAGGGAATACTGTCTGCATCCCGCATCCCGCGGAGGTTACGACCCTCAGCATTGAGGAAACAACGCAAGAAGAAGGGGTTTGTTTGTTTAGGTCAAATCTTGCAAAATAAATTAAAATCACTTCCTCCTATCCTACGTAGTTGAAATTTGACGTGACGTGGTTCAGTTCCGAAGACAATATACTTTTATGGTAAGCATGATTACTTTACACCCAGGATTATCTCCAGACGAAGGAATTTCTAAACGACCAACAGCATAGTCACGAAATTTTGTACACTCATTTGATATTTATTGACCGTTTTCAGTTGCACATTACCTTGGTTGGCTGCACAAAAGGTTGTTTTTGAAAAAGTTTATAATTATTGGAAACTCAGTCATTGCCCGGAGGCTGGATAGTGCCCGGTATAATGGCAATTGACTCGCTCACTATTACATTAGGATCTGACTTCTATCTTATTATATCATCACGTAAAACTTGTTGCGGGGAGGTAGACAGTGCAAAGTTCCAACAGGTTCTTTCCTTACAGATTTCTCTAGCTTCCTCCACTTCCATAGTTCGTCTCATAAGCGCTCGCCAGTGATGGAAACTCTCGACTTAAGATTGTCTGCGATATGTAATATAGTATTATTATCTTTGGATATGTTTGGTGTACAGTGTACCTCTGCCACCGTCACTTGGGGAATATTAAGGCGTGATGTTTATTCTTTTTACAATACATGATGAAGGAAATTGGTACAGACCTGTTACAAACCAAGTTGTAAGTTTTCTTTATTGGCACAACTATGAAAAATATTAAAACGCCCATCAGTAAGTTGTATGCGTCAGTGAACTGCCAGATGGCTCGAGCCTTGGGGTATAAAAAACTGATCACTTCCACGATCCAGCTTAGGCCCATCAAACTAAATAGGTGTAAGTACATCCAGAATCTGTAATGGAAAATAAATAACGTGTAGCCTTACTAGTAAGTGCAAAGCTGAGGGCTGATGTTTCAATCATAAAGGCTACCACATCAGATAAAACTATTACCTAAATTTATAGTATATTTCATTTCACATTGATATATCGCTAAATTAAAGTCTTCACGTTGGCGGTGAGAACTCGCAGGATAAAGGCATAAATTGTCACATTGTTTTGTGAGTTCAGAATATCGACTTTCAGAATGTAGGAGTTCTTCTTATAGGCATACTCCGCAATGTTTTCAGCTTTAATAGTGCTATAATAGCATAGTCAGTTATTGACAGATTTTATGGTGATAGTGAGAAACTGTTAATCTATTCATTTACACAAATCATCATAATAAAAAGTCGTATAGCCATGTGACTTTGTCTCCACACATGTGGACTTCGTATGTGAGCTTTTCAGGCGAAGGGTGTCAATAATTAGGTTTTTGTTTTGAGACAAAAGGTGGCCGATATCTTTCCCTCGGACAAAACCTATGTTCTTGCCAAATATGATCAAAATCTGTTCAGCGGATTAAACGTGAAAAGGCAAGAAACAGATACTTCCGAATTTTAAATATCAGTATTGAAGTATGGATTAAAAACTTCTATTGGACTAATTGAGGTTGAAGTACCAGAAAAGTCAGAAATCGCAAAAAACCATGTCCTACAAAATTATGGGAAAAGTTGTATACGTAGATATACGTAGATACTTACTAAAAATATATTTATAACTAGCTGTTACTCGCGGCTTCGCACGCGTTTATTTTGTAATTTGACAAGACCTTAGTTTCCAAAGTGGTCCAGGTGGACTCTTAGGGGTCCACGGGAGACTCGACGGGGGTTTACGTTGGCGTGACAAAAAAATGGGGGTTCACAATTCGTAAGGTCCACGAAAATTTATTTGCTTTCGATAGTGAAGAACTAAAATGTTGGCTTGACTTCACTTATCAATGTAGGCAGATAATATTTTAAGAAGCTCAGCGACTGTTACTTGTAAAAACTTGCATATTCCATATTCAGTACAACGTGCCGAGACTTGCAAAGCGACGCCGCCGTCCGCAACGCTAGTTCAGACGTGCCAAGGGACGAACGACGACTTGTGGTGTGTATGCTTGCATGAACTTGTTTGATTCTTCACCAATATAAATACGAATGCCAAGGAGAAACGTTACTCATTTGTTTCCGGAATTTCGAAAAGAAAACTAAAGTAAAGTGAATCGATGTTAGTGTTTGACAGGGTCAAAAAAGTAACTCTTTACCTGCCTATTTGTTATACTGACTTTTATTTTATGTTGTAATAAGTATATTTGTAATGTTTGCGTGTGGTAGGTACGTATTAAAAATTAAATACTGAACAGAGTCATTATTAGATACTTCCATAAAATAACAGAAAGCCGAGAAAGGTTGAATTTTTGTCCCTACTTTATTAGTATTTTTTTTTTACCCGACTGTGTGGTGTTTCACTAAAGGAGAGATATATTATGATTGACCTGCATGATTGTAAATATTTGAGGTTCCTAATGCTAAATGACTAAATTAAATATATTTTCTGAATTGTACGCGTGTTTATGTACCCGTAACGTGCATAAAAGTAATAAATAAATAATTAAAATCGCGGAGTTTTGATATCAAAATATTATTTAAAAGTATTTTCTATCGAATTTACAGAAATATATCAAAATATATTTATTAAAGAATGTTTTACATTACATTAAAATCGGTTCAGCCGTATTCATAAAACTTATGGATTAATATCCACAATAGAGTTTTATGAAGCAATTTGTTGCTTTTAATAATTAGAATCAGTTTTCCATCGGTACTTTGTTTATTTTATTGCAATAATTAATTAGGTAATCCTGTTCTGTTAAAATAGCCATATCTTGTTGAGTAAGACCGCCTTATGATGACTAAAACAAAGTTATTTTTTTATTTACATGTAGGTAACTGATAAGAAACATGGCTGAATCTAAGAAGAAATGTCGACAGTATAGTCTTGATTATTTAAAATTTGGTTTTCTTCCACCAAAGGCAGACAAGCGATTGCCCATATGCCTTTTATGCAACAAAGTTTTGAGCAATGACTCTATGACACTATTAAAGCTCGAAGATCGTCTGCAAAGGTGTCATCCTGATATAATACGTAAAGATTTAAAATATTTTCAAGCCTTAAAAGAGAAATATGAAATAAGACCCACCCACATTTAACATAACGATGATGGCTTGCGGACATCTTACAATATCTCATTACTTATAGCGAAATCTGGAATACCGCACACCGTTGGAGAACAGTTAATTTTACCCGCTGTTGAAGAGGTTTTAAAAACTGTTTTGCACAAAACTCCACATGACATACTCAAGACAATTTCTTTGAGTAACAACACTGTACAAAGACGTATTGATTAAATGAGCTCTGATATTGAAAGTTTCTTGTGTAATTATCTGCAAACTCATTTGTCTATTCAACTGGACGAAACAACTTTACCTGGTAATTCAATTTGTTATGGACGAAGAAATTCATGAAGAGCTACTTCGAAAAAACTTTGGATACGGACACTAAAGGTGAATCAATATTTAATGTCTAGATTGTTTTTTTTTTAAATAAATCGATTCCATTCACAAACGTTATTTCGGTCTCAACATATGGAGCTCCTGCCATGGTCGGGAGATATCGTGGGTTTATAAGCCATCTTAAAAGAATTATATCACAGGTAACTGCAATTCACTGTGTCATCCACCGATAACACCTAGTAGCGAAAAATTTGAGTGATAGATTGCACCAATCGCTTCAATTTGTGTTTGCAGTGCAGTTAACAAAATAAGAAGCAATGCGTTGAATACGCGTTTATTTGCACAATTGTGCAATGCAAATGATGAAGACATCCAACGATTGCAAATTTAACAAGATTTTACTTACTTTTTTAATCAGTTTTAGAGTTTCTGGAAAGTAAAGATCCAGATTTAAAAGAAAACCTGATCAATTTGAAAGCAGACATCGCGTATTAGACAGATTTGTTCAAAAAAATTAATGACATTAACTTACAATTACAAGGGGACACCCTCAATTTAATAAGAACAAAGGGTGTAATTTCAGCTTTTCTCGGAAAATGGAAATTTATGAAGCAAAATATGAGTCGGCGCGAATTTTCCCAGTTTTCAAACTTGTCACAGGTAGAATACCTTGATGAGGATACTCAGACATACGTTCATCAAATTCAAATTCAAATTATATTAATGATCTTATTATTAGTATTAAAAAAACTATATAATGCTATTTTCCCTCTAAGAAGTCGTCAATGGAATAGTAATGTTGCTCTGCATGATGACTTCAAAATCAGATTTTAAGATATTCTGACGATAGAAATACTACCATAAATAATAAATCCATTTGATGAAACGGAAGTGGAGAATGTGATA
The DNA here is from genome assembly GCA_905147815.2 of Phalera bucephala. Lineage (NCBI taxonomy): Eukaryota > Metazoa > Arthropoda > Insecta > Lepidoptera > Notodontidae > Phalera > Phalera bucephala. The sequence continues at coordinate 7,413,982 of LR990621.1, read as the reverse complement.
TTACAAGAGGAGCTACTAGAACTTAGCACTAATGAGGAGCTAAAGGTGAAATTTAAAAGAGGGTATCACACATTTTGGCTGCAGAAATACCTGAAAAATATCCTGGACTGTGGGGAATTGCGAGAAAGCTTTTGATAGCGTTTCCCTCGTCATATCTTGTCGAAAAAAGTTTAAGTGTCGTTACGAACCTTTTAACAAAAAAAGGAGCAGATTGAATATCACAGAACTAGGAGATATGCGGTTATTCCTAACAAAGCTAAAGCCAAATATTAATTAGTTGCTGTCAATCCATCAAGCACATCCCTCCCATTAAAATTATGTATATTTTGTGATTGTCATTGTAGAAGTTACGTTACGTTATTAATGTTTAATTTCAATTGCATTACGACTGTTATAATATTACAATGTAATATGATAACAATAATAATTAATATACTATTTTTCTTTTTATTTTTACCACTCCGAATGGGGAGTTTTCTAAATGAAATAAGTGAGAATTGATTGGTTCCTTGAGCTGTGAGTAGATGTCAAAAAAGTAAAGTTGGATGGAATCACTTTTTTGATTGGCCAACTTTACTTTTTTGACATCCACTCACAGCAATATCAATTAATTAAATAACCAATCAATTAATTAATTTACCACTCAATTCTAACTTTTTTTTCGAAAACTATTAATTCGTGGTTAAAACTCAGCCGCAACGCACATTTCCATAGTTAGATCTAATCTTTACATTTTTTGTCGAGTTTTAGGAAGATGGTAGAAATGTAGCTGCAGGGGGTCCACCGGAACCAGCTAAATTTTGAAAGTGGTCTATGAGAAAAAAGTCTGGAAACCTCTGATCTAAGACTTAAGAGATACCTCCATATTAAGTTTCTTTTAAATCCGTTCAGCCGTGTTAATATAATATAGCCGGAGAAATAAAAAACAACTACCCACCAGGAATCTTGGATTTCTCGAAATAAACAGTCTATAAAAAATCATCCATTTTACAGTGATAGTCTATATAAAATCGGTTCCCGCTGTTCTGGATATTAAATCAACAAACAATTTTTTTCTACTGTGCCCGTATGCACTTAAAATATCTTCCTTATTTCAAAATTATAAATCCCAAGTCAATATATATTCTCATGCGCTATACCAGGATATCGTACCTGCGACTATTTGACAAAGTAAGTTAAGCAGTCTACGTGTTATCCATACGAAATCGTCTTAATATAAAATATCTTTGGGCCTTCATGCAGGTCGGTAAAAACCCACCAAATGCATATTGATGTGATTCTATATACCACTTAGACGGTTAATATCGGCATGATCTAATGTGTAAACAAAGTTACCTGTTTCATATCATTATTTCACGACTTCTACCAATCTATATCATTACGTCAGATCCCTTGTGGGGTACAGGCAGCGAGTATAGGGTTCTAATAGGTTCTTTCCTTACAGACCCTTCTGGCTTTCTCCACTCTCATAGTGCGTCTTATACACGCTCGCTGGTTACGTAGATTCTTGACTTGCCTTTCGGATTAGACATGGTCTATTTGGTCATGGTCAAATAGTCTTTCCCGATATCTAGGTCCTATTCTAGGTACACTACAAACTGACAGTGGCGTGGAACTATTTGACCCTATGTAATTATGTATATTTTTACTTTTACTACCGTTTTTATTAATAATTCTTTGCTGTTTTTTTTATATAATTGTAAAAATTGTATATAATTTGTAAAACTATAAATAGTTTTTGTTGTACGCCCCTCACTTCCGCATTGTATACCTGTGTCGTTTCTTTCGTATTAAGTTACTTTATAGTCCGTTGAGCCGTTTGAGTATGAAGAAATGATAGATATCGCAAGAACCGTTATTTTTTACCGGGATAAAAAGTATCCCCAATATTATTTCGAGACCTAAAACACATTGAAATTGTTAGTAAGATACATTCTGCTATTTTAGTATGAAGAAATAATAGCTATGCTGAAAGAACCGTGTAATGAATATACTCGTATTGTATATTTTGTCAACATTCACCAGACTTATTTCTCTATCAACTATCTCTATTACCGGGTTCAGTCTTAGCCTCACTTAGCCCGCACAGGCGGTCTTTGATGTGTAGTGTCAAAATTACATATTTTACATCGTAACATTGCAGTTCGGGATACACAGTAGTAAAGTTTTATGGTTTATCTCGAGACAATCTAGTAGCTGTTTTGTTTTGGAACTATAAATGATTTATCAAAAACGACATTCTTTTTCTGTTTTCAGAAGAGTTAGATTTTTCGAAAATATAAAGACTTTCTCACTGGGCAATTGAACAAATTTATCTATATCATCACGCCAAAATCCCTTGCGGGGCAGGCAGAGATTACAGAGTTCCAACAGGTTCTTTCGTTACAAACCTCTCTGGCTTCCTCCACTCTCATAGTTCGTCTCATACACGCTCGCCGCTTACGGAGACTCTTGACTTTTCCTTCCGATAAGACTAGGTTTATTTGGTCGTGGTAAGATGGTCGATGGAACGTGAAGGTCTTCCCCGATACCTGCATCCTTCCACTTTGAAATGAAATGAAAAATATTTATTCAACACAGCGCACATTTGAAAATCACAAAATGTAGGACAGGTTGCGTAAAAATAAAATAAAAAAAAAATACAGAGAAAGAAAAAACAACAACAAACAAAATAAAATTAAGCTACAATAGGCTGCTATTGCAGCATTAGCCTTGGTGTGAGCTGTGCCGAAAGGCAATTGGCTCAGCATGTGCTGGAGGGGAACAGAGTCTCCCCCAGCGCTGGTTTTTAGCCAAAGCCTCCTCATTTACTATTTATTGCACATAAAATTTTTACACTCAATGGTGACGTAATCGCGTACGTTGCATAATACAGATATAACACATACGTACACCTGAATATGTATTATAAATGTGTAAATAAAGGGAAAAGGAAATTGTATACATATATTATGAGTGGCAAAATCACATTTACTATAAAATAAAAAGGACTAAAATGGTACGATACATAGTACTCTGTGCCTGCGCAGGCGGTATAAGGTATAATCTATACATACATACATATAATAAAACTGTAAGGAAGTCGTGTCTGTACATGGAATATTTTTAGGAAATAACAACCCAGGGGTATCCTTCTATCGACGTAGAATCCAATTCTACAATTTTTGGCTTTCGTGTCTGTCTGTCTGTTTGTCTGTCTGTCTGTCGGTCTGTCGGAGGGTATGAACCGTCATCACGCAAAAACTACTTGGCGGATTTTGATAAAACTTTCCATGCGGCTATCTTAAAATGTTGGCTAACATATTGTATAGTATTTATTTCGAAAAATCAAAAGGTTTTTCCCGAAAATACGAAAATAAGCAAAATATTGTATTTCTAAAAAGACACATTACTCCAAACCTGTTTGATGGATTTCAATGAAATTTTGTGTAATTGTAACCTGTACAAAAGGTCATAACACTGTGTACTTATATTTTCGAAAAACTTAACAGTTTTTGAGGAAAAAGAAAAAAGTCGATAATGATTTATCATTTATTGTTCCAAAACTACTGTTCAGATGTCAGTAAAACTTAGCATGGAGATATTTCATATGACAGACAATATAGTTAATATTTACGTTGTCAGGAAATCTAACAGTTTGTATGGAAAAGTAAAGCATCTATATCTCTACATACTACATATAATAAAACTCTAAGGAAGTCATGCCTGTGTATATTTTTTGGAAATAACAACGCACGGATATCATTCTATTGATGTTAAAGCCAATTCTACATTTTTTGGCTTTCGTGTCTGTTTGTCTATCAGCTTATATGTCCAAGGGTATAAACCATCATAACGCAAAAACTACCAGGCAGATTTTGATGAAACTTTGCACGCGGATATCTTAAAATGTGGGATAACATATTGAATAGTATTTATAACGGAAAATCAAAAGGGTTTTTCAGAAAATACAAAAATAAGCTAAAATTTGAATTTCTAAAAATACATTTTACTCCATACCTGTTTGATGAATTTCAATGAAATTTGGGATAGTTGTAGCCTGTACTAAGGATCACAAATCTGTATACATGTATTTTCAAGAAATGTAACAGTTTTTGGGGAAAGAAAAAAAGAGTCGATTTTGATAATGCATTTATTGTTCCAAACCAACTTAAGCTACTGTCGAGGGATATTTCGCAATACTTTATTACTGTTTGTCCCTAACTGCAATGTTACGATGTAAACTATGTGATTTTGCTTACACATGAATTCCTCCATGAATTGATATTGGACTCTGGTTCGTCTCCTCACGAAAAACTATGCAGTAGTTAAAAGCACTCACTGAAAATTGTTCATACACGTTTGATTTAAACAATCAAACATGATTTCGTGCATTAACTGAAGACACATTCAGGATTGTTTCTTCCAGAGAGAACTCTAACGATGAATGGGCCGGATATGAAACTTTAACGACGATTAATATCTTAGGAGAAGACTAACACTTTTTGAGACGGCGTTAGTGGTGTGTGTTAAATGAGATTGCGCTATAGTTTAGTTTATATTTTACAAAGACCACCTATGCGGGCTAAGTAGAGCTAAGACTGAACCCGGTGATAGAGATAGTTGATACAGAAATAAGTCTGGTGGAAGTTGAGAAAACATACAATATATTCACACACGGTTCTTCCGCGATAGCCGTTATTTCTTCATACTAATATGGCAGAATGGATCCTTCTAACACTTTCTCGGTGTTTTAAGTCTCGAAATAATATTCGAGTAACATTTTATTCCGGAAAGAATCATGGTTCTTGCGACATAGCTGGCTAAATAAATTTAATTGAAACTTTAAACGAAGGTGTCTTACACTGTAAAATAAAACAAAACAGTTTTTATTATGAAAAGTATATAACATAGCAAAATATACAATAGCATGACTTCTGCGAAATAACTATTATTTCTTCATACTAAAATGGCTGAACGGATTATAAAGACACTTAGTATGAAAGAAAGCCAGAGATATAAAATGAGCAAGTGGAAGAACGTTGATATTGGGGAAGACCTCTACTATCTTACCATAACCAAACAGAACGTGTATTATCAGAAGGGCAAGTCAAAAGTCTCCGTAACCGGCGAGCGCATATAAGACGGACTATGAGAGTGGAGAATGCAAGAAAGGTCTGTAAGAAAAGAACCTGTTGGAAATCTGAAATCTCTGCCTACCCTGCAAGGGATCTAACGTGATAATTTAGATTGATAGATAGTATTGAAGTATCTTAAGTCATGAAATAGTAATATGAAATAGGTAACTTTGTTCACATACTATATCATGCCGATACTATCCGTGTAAGTGGTATATAAAATCACTCCAATATGCATTTGGTGGACTTTTACCGGCCTGCATGAAGGCTCAAAGATATTAATCACATTTAGGCTAAAAAATCCTGGCAATCCTTCGATTTCCCTCTTCTTCTTCCCAGGTGACTAAAAGCCTGGGGACCTGTTGAAATTGTTGTACAACAAAAATTTACTCATTTTTAAGTTGACTTTGAAATATTTTTGCAAAACATACATGACTTGGTTTAACCGATAAAACGTAGACCGCCTTCCTTACTTTGTCAAATAGTCGCAGGTACGAACCCCGCACAGCACAAGGGAATATTGATTTGGTATTTGTGATTTTGAAATAAAGAAGATATTTTATGCACATACAGGCACAATAAAAAAAATGTTTGTCCGTGTTAATATCCAGAATGGTGGAACCGATTTTAAATACACTATCATTGGAAAATGTAGGATTTCTCAGAGACTGTTGACTACTTTTTACCTTAGGAAATGCAAGATTTCAGAGAATAGTTACTTTTATTTCTCCATATTAACACGGCTGAAAGAATTGAAAAGAAACTTAATAAGGAGGTGTCTCTTAAGTCTTGGAAAATTTACCTATATATTTCAAATCCTTACTTATATTATAAATGCGAAAGTAACTCTGTCTATATGTCTGTCAGTCGCACTTTCATACCAAAACTACTGAACCGATTTAAATGAAATATGGTACACAAATAGTCTAGAGACAAAATATTAAATGCTACCCAAAGACACTATTACACGCGGACGAAGTCGCGGGCACAGCTAGTTATATATAATTGTTGCGTTGAGCGAGTGATAATCGTTTCAATTGCACGGAACCGGTTCTCCGCGCGGCATTCCGGCGCATGTGTGTTGATCTCACTCCGTTCATAGGCAACTATGAAATATACAAAACCATTGTACTATTATGTCCTTAACGGTAAAGTATTAGATTACACAAGGTTTGCAAACAAGTAAGGAAATAAGTGCCGAAAATAGTTGAGTCTTAACTAGTGATAAGTTCATTTATACGGACAAAGAAAATATGCCTAAGCCTAAACGTGAGTGAACCAGACCCTGAGGTAAGTTATAACTGTTACATTTTTTTTTTAAATTTGCAAAAAATGCTTTTATACCTTCAGTGTGCTATAAAAAACTAAATTTATACTTGATTCATAGCAATAAGGAGATTACAAATGCATTCCTAACCTGTATTTCACAAAATGCACACATAAACGTACAAGTTTCATTGTTAATTGGGGTATAAAAGTGCTTAAAAAAGGGGTAAAAACCTTTAAATTTGGAAATTTGGTTTTCGTTTCGAATTTATCAAGCAATTCTATGATTGGGGTGTCTGAGGTCTTGCGTTTATTATGTTACACCTTGTATATATATATATATATATATATATATACTTATACATAGTATTGTTGTATATATTATTATTGTAGTGTAATAGAAAATATTTAAAATTATAGTAATCATTTATTATTTATTTTTTAATTTACAGGTCCCCACTAATCAGGCGAGTTATTGAGAGAAAGTGTGTGTGCTTTTTATCAGAAACAGTGAACGCGAAGGGGCATTCATATATCTATCTACTAGGGTATGTATTATTTATTCACTACAATTCGTGTTATATTATAGATATATACAGATTAATATTATTATATTGCTGCTGCACCTCGACCAAGTGTTTTTTCAGTCTAACCTTAAATCTGTTTATGGATTCCAGGTTTCTGATTGGCGGCGGCAGATTATTCCAACACTTGGAGGCTGCGTACCTGAAACTACCCCGGAAAGCGGCTGAACTGTACTGTTCGATGGAGAGTTGTAGTGAACATTGCCTACGGGCGCAGCCTCTTCTGGCTGCTACCCAAGTAAGCTTCTCGTACAAGTATTTCCGTGTTTTGTACTTAAGAACACCAAAGAGGAGGCACGCCAGGTGTAGTTTGCGTCGGGACTTCATTTTTAGGCAGTAGTGTTGGTTTAAAAAGGGGGTTATGTGGCTTCTCGGTGGCACATTAAAATAGAATCTTGCACATGCGTTTTGGAACCTTTGGATCAACCGTTGCGTACGCGCAAGTAGCCTTGGGCCGTATACCGTGTCCGCATAATTAAGTTTGGACAAGACTATTGACTCAACTAGTTGTATTCGCAGTTTTTCCGATAAGAAGGGTCTAATTTTGTATAGCAGCCTTAATCTGTAGAATCAGTTACGTGCGCACTCAGCGTTATATTTCTCGAAACGCAAAGCATCGTCCCTACACAGGCCCAAATTGTAAGTCTCATACGAACGTTCGATAGTCTCACCCATAAGTCTTATTTCAATGGGAGAGCATAGGTAAGCTAGTTTCTGTTTGGTTCCGAATAGCACATACTTCGTCTTGGTAGGATTAAGAACGAGGCTATTTCGTTCCGACCAAGCTGCTATCCCGGTAAGGTCTTCATTTAGTTTTTTGTAGCTATTTCCTTGACAACTGGTCGAAAGGACACATATATTTGTAGATCCTCAGCATATATATGATATTTGCAATTTTTATGTGGTTTTTAATATCGGCTGTATAGAGTGTGAACAGCACTGGGCCCAGGATAGAACCCTGAGGAACCCCCCTGCTTACCCCCACCGACTTTGAGCGTGTAGCTGTGGATAAACTGCTCGTTTTTGATTCGACGAATTGGTAGCGGTTACTCAAATAGCTATGGAACCAGCTAATTGTGGCCCAGTCAAACCCATAGTAACTGAGTTTTGATAACAACAGTGTGGTGTTAATCGCGTCAAATGCCCTGGAGAAGTCTAAAAGCACGAGCAGTGTGCACATGCCTTTATCTTGAGCGTATAGAATATTGTCAGATACATCTAATAACCCTGTGGTAGATACATCTAATAACTTTCACATTGTATATCTGTTTTGTCATTCTTTCATTTGGCATTCTTTCTATATGCCCCAGCCAACAGAACATGCCCTTTCTCATCTTTACACAGATTACTCGCTTTCTTACTACGCTGTTGCTAATGCGGTCGGTCAGCTTCACTCCGCACATTTTCCGCAGAGCTCGCATTTCTACCGCATTTATCCTACTTTCATTCTCCTTCTTACATACCCAGCTCTCGCTACCATATAACGGCGTTGGGACAAGAACTCCGTTATGTATGGCCAGCTGCGCCTTATGGCTTAAGTGCCGGCTACCAAGTAGCTTTCCCATCGCACCATTCACCCTGTTCCCTGCATTCACTCTTCTCTCTATGTCAGCGGTGTATTACCCATTCTTACTGAAGGCGCATCCCAGATATACAAACTCATTCACTTGTTCCAGCACATCGTTACCAACCACAATCCTTACATTCGCTCTGGTTTCTTCCCTTTCAAAAAACATTTAATTGAACAAATTTTAAATTATTAAAACTTACGGACCTATTCAAGGTCTGAAATAAAGATATTTTATTTTAAATACCGGTAATAATACAGGTTTCTTTACCGTGGCAGTTTTTAGTCGCTAACTGTATCATTTTAATGCGTCTTCACGTTGGCTAAGATAGGATACAACTGATTCGAAATAAGACCACATCCATACATGTGATCTTATATTTCGGGCCGATTTTTGAACTGTCATCTTGTACAAATAATATTATATCGATGCTTTTGGCCTGGTGTGGACGACTTTTCGTTTATGTTGATGAATGGGACTTTCTGTTGCTTGAGGAATGTACACACCCGTATCTTTACACAAGTAAGTACTTAGTTTTAAGAATTTACTTAGCCGAGGACTGTCATGTGTTTAGAAAACTGTCAGTTAAACATTCAAGTAATAGCCATTACTTACTTGAACAAAAGCAAGTATGACTCAGTACTTCAGAATCTTTTGTAACTGGCAATATTATCTACTTATAACGTTTTGTTATTAATAAAAAAGGTGCATAATTGTACAAAATTATGTATCGTTACAAGTAAAGCGCATTGCTCAAGTAAACCAAATTGTGATTTACTTGGCTAAGAAAACTTTTAACTTTTTTTCATTTTGACAGTTTCACAACTATAGAATAAAAATAATGGTAGACATGTTCGTAGATACGGCTGACAGTCTCTCACCTCCGTTTTTGCTGGTTACATCGATTATTCGTTGAATTCATGACCTTATTGAAGTTTCGGTCATGTTTGTACAAATTCATGGACGTCAAAAGAAAAAATACTGTGTTCATGATGCACGGTATCAATATTGGAATGTAGAAATAATAAAATTTAACAGCTCCTGAAAAAAAATTAAAACAGTAAATACCGTCACACCTATATTCCTATATAGACTGCCTCGTTGGTCTATTGGCGAATAATGTGCTTTGCAATCATGAGGTCCTTAATTCTATTTCTAGGTCGGATAAATGTAGTTTTTCTAACGAAACTTCCCAGTAACCGGTATATAGCAATATTCTCGCCCCGTGTTATGTGGGATCTAACATCGTCGGCGTAAAGTGGGTGTACACAGTACAGCTCTGCAACCCGCACTTGATAAATATAGGCGTGACGATCATCTCCTGATAATCAACGGCCACCATGCAGAAATATTGAACATTTTGTCAGATTTTTACTTAACCTGTGGTAATCGACGGCGGCTTAGTCTAATGGCCATATCGTAGCTTGCTCTACTCACTGGATCGATTACTATTAAGATCAAAACCCGGGACAAATCTTTGTGTGGTCCACAAATGTTTGTTTTGCTCTGGGTGTATCTATATGTGAAATTCATGTTTGTAAACGCATCCACAACGCAAGTACAATTACGAGTATTAAAGCGGAGCCATTTTTCTAAAAATTGTAAAGTATACGCATGATAAAACAAAGACTGCTTTCACTACAGTGAAATTGCTAGATAAGCTGGAAGCCTTCCCGGCAACTTGAACGGCCCCGCGACTAGGTTGGCTACTAAAAAGATAAGTGGCAAGTTCTCAAATTAAACTGTAACCATGGTTATGGCAACGGATTAATTATTATTAATATTATAATTATAATTAATACTGACCATCAAAGAAGCACATTTGTTCCTGGAGCTTTGGCAGCAGAGGCAGGTCGAAGGGTAGCGGAACATACTGTAGTATGGCAAGAAGTGCAGTGAGGGCAGTTGGTGCTCCAAATGCGTACACGCAGTATTTGTAGAAGAGCTTGTTCGATGAGTAGTGATTGGATACACAGTTGGCTCTAAAATAAAAGTAAAAATATCTTATTAAACGCAAGCATTTGTAGCTGAAATACGATATTTGTAAGGGCTATAAAAGCTTCGTCACATTGTAGCTCCATCATTAGATAGCATTGTGAAGAACAATCTAAGGATCCTAATCCCAGCAAGAGCTTCTAAAATTGCTTAAAAATGTTGTGCGGAAAGACAGACATAGGAACATAACAAGTTTAATTTAAAGCTGATAAGAAATAATGCTAAACTAGGAATTAGCACGCGTTGACAGTTGTTGAGACATTTTGATTGAAAAATATTTATCCGTTGAGCCAGTTCGTCGTATCTGAGCATTGTGTAAAAATGGTTGAACAGGATACAGTAATTTGTCTTATATTCTAGTTTCGAATATCAATTAACTGGTTTAAAAGTTGTTAAGTACCTAAAAACGCACCACATGTTGTAAGACATAACGTTGAGCCAGAAGAAGGCAGCTAGCACGGAGAAGTAAATTATGAAATCTGAAACGTAAACAATAATATTATTAATATTTATATAACATAAACAATAATAATATGAAATCAGCCTATTCCATCCCACTCCTAGCAAAAGGCTTCCTCAAGGCAAGGAATATTAATATGAAAGTTTGTATGTTTAGATATATATTGCTTAATCACGCAAAAACGTCTTAATGCATTTTTTTTTCTTTATTAGTGTGATCCACAATTATTTACACAAATAATTGTGGATCACACAAAGATTTGTCCCGTGCGGGAATCGAACCCCCGACTATTCGACCCAGTTGGCGGGAGCAACTTAAGCTCTTAACCACTGCGCAAAATTGTCAGTCGAATTATATAGAAGCAATTTGCCACACAGATATTTTATTGCCTGGATAAACACAAGATAATTTATATCCTGGAAAAATCTAAGTCTAAAGTTAACGCGGACGAAGTTGCAGGCAGAAACTGGTGTAGTCATATTTAAAAGAAGTATGATTCTTCTTCTTATCGTTTCGAATGTATATAGAAGCGGCCCAGAACGCGGCCACCTCAACCGCATTGTTGTTAGCATTCATCAAATCCTGCCGCGTGCAGGTGTTGGGGCATGCAGAGCACGATGTAAGGTGGGCCATTGTTTGAGTAGCACCGCACAAACACTTCAGATTGGTATTGTCAGTGAGTCTCCACCTAAACATGTTTTCCTTGCTCCGGCCGACCCGCGTCCCAGTAGTATGATTGAATTCTTATAAGGTAGGTACTTCTTAATTGCCTACATGCAATGCACGCCGATGTAAGGCTTCCTACTTAATGACTAAAGGTTTAGTCAAATAGCCGACGGAGTGCGATGGGAACGTGACAGAAATCCTTCGCCGAGCGGGGTTGCGCTGGGTAGCGTCTCCCGTACATTTCAGTTCATGAGCACTCCTCAAGCGGCACCACCGTCATGTTCCCGTCGTGCTGTGTCGGCTTTCTGGCGAAATCTTAAGACACGGAGTATACCTGCCACAATTTCTGACTTCGGACTGCTACTGGTAATTTTTAGATAAGAAAACCTTATATTATCCAAATTATGATTCGAATCTAGGAACTCGTGATTGCCAGCATTATGTACCACTAGATCAATAATATAGATAGATAGATAGAGTACTCTTTATTGTACACTGGTGATATTACAATTAATTATATACAAAAATATTAAAACCAGCTAGCACAATTGGCTGTCTTATTGCTATAATTTCGATTTCAAAAGCCTTTTTAAAAACAAGCTTTTATAGCAAACACACAACGGAAATATCTTGCATAGTTGAGGAGTTTCTATGAATTCCATCCGGCTCCATCATCAGACCTTGGACACAGATCTAAAGTACTCGTCAAGATTAATCTAATGAGCCCAAACACGGTAAACTTATATTGAGTAGACGAGTGGTTCCATTTGTCAGCTTTTAGCTTCATCTACAGACCCGGTTGTAAAGTACTTGTCTATACCAATCTAATAAGCATAAACACAAAGGTGTTAGTTGTATAGTTCACATGTTCCTATAACCACTTTCCGACTCCATCATCAGACCAGTTCCATGGTACCATATTATTACATGACGGACGATTTAGCGCAGTGGTTAAGAGCTTAAGCCGCTCTGCCCACTGCGTCTAATAGTCGCGGGTTCGAGTCCCGCACGGGACAAATCTTTGTGTGATCCACAATTATTTGTTCCGGTCTGGGTATTTGTGTATGTGAATTTTCATGTTTGTAAATGCACCCACGACACAGGAATAAATCCTAGTGTGGGGCTACGTTTAAAAAAAAAAAAAACATTGTTATCAACCTGACATATGTTTGCCAATTTTCAGCTTCATCGAATGCCCGCAAGTGCTTGAAAAATGAATCACAAGATTTGAACTGGAAAGACAGACAGACATACGAACAAGCATTGCATTGCAAGTTAAATAAAAGCTTGTAAATATTAGTTTCTTCCAGACCAATTTATTGGAAGAAGCAACAAAAAGAATAAAGAGTGGGGAGTTTGTGGCGTTCACTATAAAACTAAATGGGTAAACCATTTTATAATCATATAACCTCCGCCCTACATACATACGAGTATCATCACAGGCTCATTATTATTTCTGTGGATATCATAGTTATAATACAATATGATATACACAATAAAGTTAGGCAGAATTCGACTCGGTCGGCCTAAGATGGGTGACCGAGCGTCTCCGTGCTTTGAAAGGCACGTTAAGCCGTTGGTCCCGGCTACTTGGTAATGAGGTAGTCGTTAAGCCAAGTCGGAAGCCTTATAGGCGGCTTGATGAGTTCCAACAGTAGGTGGCCACGAACCTGCCCCCGCCAATCCACACTGGGCCCGCGTGCTGGAGTGTGATCTAATCTCTCACACCTCGATTTGTGAGAGCAGGCCTTTGCCCAGCAGTGGGACAGTATAGCCCGATATTATTATATACAAGGTGTAACATAAATAACGCAAGACCTCAGACACCCCGATTAGATTATTGCTTTACGAATTCAATACGAAAATCAAACTTCCAATTTTATGAAGATCTCTAACATTTTTTAAGCTCTTTGGTATGTACCCAAATTAACCGAGGCAAGGAAGGCACTCTATAGGCTAGAGAAAGCTGGACTATGGAGCATAACGGCGCCAGGCCTCGAACACACCAAGCTAGAACCGGATAAGGAACTAGATGACATAAGGAACATGAGAAGCGACAAGATCCTAACCACATACATGTTCAATAAGAGATTTAGCACTCACATCCCAACCAGGGAACAATGGAAAAGTGGTCTAAACAGGCAAGGCAAGGAGCAAATGATATGGTACACTGACGGATCCAAAACCAAGTTTGGAACAGGAGCCGGAGTATACACGGAAGGATATAGCCTCAGCCAAAGCATGGACAGGTTTACATCAATATTTCAGGCAGAGACCTATGCGATAAACATTTGTGCAAAAGAGATATTGGACAAACGAATCACGGGCAAGAAAATCTACATTTGTAGTGATAGTCAGGCTGCCCTCAAGGCCGTCGGCTCCTATGAGCTAAACTCAGCACTGGCTGCGGAGTGCGCATACCTTCTTGACAGATGTGGAGCGCGCAACACGGTCAGGTTAGTCTGGGTCCCTGGGCACACGGGAGTTGATGGCAATGAGCGTGCGGACGACTTAGCCAGGAAGGGAGCAATGGGAAAACCCGTTGGTCCAGAACCGTTCATAGGCATACCAGACGGTGCCTATAGAGGTGCACTCTTTAAATATGCCCAAGAACAACATAAGAAAGAATGGGAAACACACACAGGGCTTCGACACTCAAAGGAATTCCTTTCCACATGGTGTGAAAGCGATTGCAAGAGACTGCTAAAATATAGTAGACTACAACTAAGGCAAATAACGGGAGCATTCACAGGCCACTATGGCACGAAAGAACATCTACACAAGATGAACCTATGCGGCGACGTGGTATGCAGGTGCTGTGGCACAGAAACTGAAACCATGAAGCACGTCATCTGTCACTGCGACGCTCTGGCTGCGCGGCGAATGGAACTGCTGGGAGTGGCCTATCCAAACCCAGAAGAACTACGGCTCTGTCCCCCTGCTGGAATCTACAACCTAATACAGGGAGTACTGGACACCTCAGGTACGTAAGAGCATTAGGGCAAGGACAGCACAAAAGATCCCATGGGTCGAAGTGCGCCAGAGGTATCCTCGGTCCGGCAAGCCAACATAAGATAAGATAAGATGTACCCAAATTAACCATAAAATTTAATGAATAATTAACTTTTGCATGCGTATTGAGGTGTATGTAATAAAAATTCATTTAAAATAGCCGTAATGCTTTGAATAATTATGAAATTTTGTTTAATACAGCGAACAGAACGAGTAACAGCATTAATTAAAAATTAAAAAGAAAAATTAAATGACTTTAAAAATAGTTGGAATCGATTCAGTTGCCGATTTAGAACGAACTACTTTCAGGTCTTGCGTTTATTATGTTACACATACCAATATCTATAAACGTTATTAATGAAAAGATGCGTGTCAAAGTCAGTCCGTCGTTGCGATTTTTGGAACAGGCCTATGAACTGCAGTACAGCAGACGTCTTTCGGTTGATGAATGGAAGCTGGAATGGCGTTTTTAGACTGTTTTGATCACCTAAGAATCTTCACAATCATTCAAAGAAAATAACATCAATAGAAGCTATTTTGGTATTCCCCTAAAAAGTTGATATTGTAAACATGTATTTTCTATACTAATATTATAAAGAGGTAAAGTTTGTGAGTTTGGATGTTCGGGGTAATCTCCGGTACTACTGATCCGATTTTAATGATTCTTTCAGCATGGGAAAGCTACCTTATCCAGAAGTAATAGGCTATATAACATATACCTGGTAGGTGGCGCTGTTGTCGACCGGTACGAAGTCGCGGGAAACTGCTAGTTAGTGATAAAATATTTTATCATATTAATTTCATTGTCACAAATACTTGGTGAATCAAACATGTGTTTTGCTCGATTAAATTGATAAGTTCGAACGAGACACGCCATGTGCATAATGTTATTGTATTAAACATTAGAATGAAATTGTCCTAGATACCTACTTACTTACATCTGTATAAATTGGGTTTTTTGTGTGAGATTAGTGATGGTAACGGCGAGCGTTCAACAACTGCGCTCCAGCCAGTTAGGCAAGAAGGCAACTAGCTTAAGGGCGCCTCAAGGAGGAACGGCCTCGGCTTGGAGTGTCACTATAGATGGATATAGATATTGAGGGGTATATACTAGATGTCTCGTCGTGGTGCCTTGCACCGGCCAGCAGGCAAGTAAATCTTCAACTCGTCGGCGAGGTCTGGGTCTGACCCCGTGTGTATCTGTATCCGAAAGGAGAGAGCTAAAGGCAACGGGAAAGTCGATGACAATATACCAAGCGCGGCGATAATGACTGATAGTAGGGGAGCCTCTATAAGGCTCAACCTTTGCTATCGAGGGCTTGGAAGAAATAAATGTTTGTAGGTCACACAAAGTTTTGTCTTGTGCATGGATCGAGACCGCGGCTTCTTGATGCAGTGAGTGAAGTGGTTTCACCCCAGCCACTAACCAAGTCCAACTGATATAGGAATTAATAAGAAGGCTGCCTCGTTGATCACAAGATACTAACTTCGAATCCTAAATCCAACAAAATCTTAATGTTCGATAGAAAAACTCAGTATCAGTCCAAGAGTTTGGCAGTGTACCCGGCATAATGGCAATAGGCTCGCTCCCTATTACATGGGGTGTTATATCGTCGGGGAAAATTGGGTGTACATAGCATACCTTATCAACCCTTCGCTTGACTTGGGGAATATAGGTATAAAAATTACTAGCCCACTGAAGTTCTCGCCGGATGTTTTCAGTGGAGGCCGTTTTCCGAGTTGGTAATGGATGTGAAATGATTAATAAATTTTACATTTAGTAAGTGCTTTTTTATTGACCTATACAAATAAAAGAAATTGACTTTGACAGTATTGTTTTTTTTTTCAATTATCCAGTACTTTCCGGTGTGACCGATTTTGATGATTTTTTTGCACTTATGAGAATACATGGGTTTTGACCTATGGTTGGACCTGGAATGTGGCGCTACTGCGCCGCGGGAAACTGCTATATTTTACTAAAAATACTCACTAAATGTTATACAAGTGTTTAAAGAAGGCTTCTTAATGAAATTTACAGTGACCATGGATAGGAAGCCGACGAAGAAACAAAGAAGGTATGCTATCAGCACTTTTCCTTTAAGCTTTAGTGGTTCCGGCTGCAAAACGTGCACCGCTATCGTCAGGATGATGAAAACACAGGAGACCAGCATGTCTGCGAAAGAAAGAAGATAAAAACAGTTTACTTGTTAAGAGCATTATATGATAAAAGTAAATAATTTTAATTTAAAAGAACTCCTAAAACAAACTTTTATAGCAAAAACAAAACGGAGATACTTTGCTTGAGGAGTTCCTATGGCTTCCTTGCGGCTCCATCATCAGTTACCGGTCACAATCCGGATGTACAGTAGGTGCCCGTTAATACAAATCCAACGAGCCTATACATGAGGGGCTTATATTATGTAGTTAATACTCGTATGTTCCTATGGCCACCTTCCGATTTCCTCATTATACCAGTTCCATGGTACCATATTATTGCGTCATCGCTAAACTTACATATATATGCCAAATTTAAGCGAAATCCAATACTCGCAAGTTCTTGAACAATGGAACATAAGATTTGAATCGGAAAGACAGATAGACAAATAGACATAAGAACTCTGCAAGTTAAATAAAAGCTTGTAGAAAAGAATTCAAGGACAGAAGTTTAGGTAGGACGCTTCGATATTGGTGAATAATCAAGGGGATCGTAGCGCTGTGTGGCCGCGGTGTTCTTACCGATTACCAAGGATACGAGTACACAGCGTTCGACTTGGTCGGTCTGAGATGGGTGATTTTTTCTTTCATTTTCATATTCGAGCGTATCCGGACGGCTAGCTAAGCTGTTGGTTCTGGTTACCACTTAATGTGGTAGTCGTTGAGTCAAGTTAGAAGCCTCATAGGTGGCTTGATAAGTGCCAACAACAGGTGGCCACAAACCTGCCTCCACCAATCTGCACTGGTTCCGCGTGGTGGAGAACCTATTACCTAATCTCACCCACCTCGATTTAGGTTTGATCGAATTAGTCTGTTTCGATAAAATGGAGACATGGTTCCTAACGTGTTGACGTACCGCAGCACAACTGCTGCTTAAGAGAGGAAGTAACTGCCCTTTTACAGCTTTAAGCCGTACTTAAGCTGTATAACAGAGTAAAGGGTGCATAATTGTGGCTTTACACCACTATGCAGCCTATACTCTCTTAAATAGGTTTGGTACAGCCTGAAACAGTAAAAGGCCAGTTACTACCTCTCTTCATCAGCAGTTGTGCTACTTACGTGCTAGCACAGAGACAACAGAATGGTTTGGAGAGGTTGTGCGCCCATCTGATCAGATCTTGGCATGAAAAGATTGGCATAAGCCTGACGCTATCAAGTTAATATGCTATCTTTTTCACAGGACACATTTACTAGACTAACATGAAAGTGACAGCTTTTTGGGCAACATTACTATAATGTCAAATGTGTTAGGGATCAGAGATCTTAGGTTGAAAAAACTGACGGTAGCATGACGCTAGCGAGTAAGCATGCTATCGCATTCATGTTCGTTTAATTAATCGGTAGTTTCACACTAGCATCACTCTAATATCAAAAATTTGGTGCCGTCTGCTAGCACAGAAATAAAAGAACGGTTGTGAGCTCATTTGATTAGAGCTTAGCATGAAAAGGTTGACATTAGCGTGACGTGACATTTACTAAATAAAGATGAACTCGTCAGCACGCTTTCTCGACAATGTTACTGGACAGCGATTTTAGTTTGGTTGTAATACGTGGCCGTATCAAATTCAATCATTTATTTATGATTTAATAAAACACCTACTGTTTTAAAATTTTTTTTATTTAACTTGCAATGTTTTTTAGTGTGTGTAGTTGAAATAGTATACCCACTTTCTCTTATCCTCCGGAGTCTTAGACTACCGGAGTAAAAAAATTGGCATACTGATTAAGTTCCGACGACAATACATTTTTATGGTTAGCATGACCTGATTCTGACCTGGATTGGCTACAAAAGAAGGCTTCAACGGCCAACAGCATTGACACGAACTTTTGGTCATGTTCCGGTAATGTATGTTATCCATCATTATATACATGACCTAGTTAATGTATAAAATGCCCAAAATCGCTAGATGTGTGAATTATTATACACAGTTCCTAGGAATTCTATACATTTCTTAAGCAGCAAGCGGAAATGTTTTAAATTCAAGATGTCGGTAGATTACAGCAGGGTAAAGAAGTGTCGGGGGTATGCTAATTTTTTTTTTGTTTGTTTTTTTTTTACTAATGATTTCTATTATATACTTTAACTAATAATTATTGTGATTGGCCGTTTTACCTGTCTGCCGTTGACACGACTTTAAGTTATCTTAAAGTCGTGTCAACGGCAGACAGGTAAACAGTGTTGCCGATATTATTATCGGCAACACTGTTGACAAAAGTTAACTACCTCTCACTCATACTCATAGTAAGACTCGCATTTTTATCATGAAATGACATCGCAACTGAATGCGTCATTTTATAAACAAAGCTTTATTTTTCGATGATCGTTTTCCTTGTTATCATATAACCTAACCACTTGACTTTTCATTTTAAAATGTTATTTCCATCCATTTGCTCTTTTTAACCGACTTCAAAAAGGAGGAGGTTCTATGTTCGGTTGTATGTTCAGCGATATTTCCGTCAATTGTGGACCGATTTTGATATTTTTTTTTGCATTGGGTTCAGTATATCTCCAAGGTGGTCCCATATTAATTTTATTGACATGGGACCTTGGACTTAGAAGATACACCAGGGAACTCCTTAACGACGAACAATAGGCATGTGTAAATTGAGATATTATGGGTATTACGTCAATCCTTTAGGTACCCTACTATATTCACTGGTCACTTAAAATTGTAAAATAAAAATCTTTTATAAAAAAAGGTAAACCGACTTCAAAAAGCAAAAAAATAAATATTTGAAGTCGGTGCCAAGTAACCGACTGCACCAACCAGCACCGACTTCAAATATTTATTTTTTTGCTTTTTGAAGTCGGTTTACCTTTTTTTATAAAAGATTTTTATTCCATGAGCGATAACGATTATAAAAATACCCTTTGGCTAAAGACACCGGGCTTCTAAGGGGCAATACAAATGGTGCCGTAACGGCAGCGTTTTTTGCCGCTGCGGTACGGGTGCGGTATTTCGACTCACCGGCATTGTTGCTTCTAATAAATGTGAAGTTTCCGCATTCTAAATCCAATCTGGCGTATTTTAAGGAGATATAAATTAGATTATCTTATTTTACGTGCCCCGACTTTAGGCTCTACACCCTGTGATTTTGCCGTTTGGTTAAGTCTGTTAAAAGTGCTGCCCTCTATCGTATTTTTGCTGTAATATAGACTTGAATTCCGTATTTTTCGGCAATTGTATTTATTATCAAGAGCAAAAGCATTTGCCACCCATCCGCCCCGCGGCAGGTATGTATGAAAGCATGTACACTAATGCAAGGGTAACTACAACTATATATGATTCTTAGGCCCTTATTTATTAAGACCAATTAAACGCGTTACGATAACGTCGTAGAATGATCGCTTAGTGACTCCAGTGGCATTCAAGATACCATTACATAATCATATCCTCCTCCTACAGAAAATCATCATACATTTTACAAAGTTATCATATCATCAGAGGTGTATCAGAATCGTAGTGTGGCAAACTGTAGTCTCTGTCTCTGTATGTATGTATGTATGCATCATAGCGAATAAGGGTCCAAAAGCGCAGCGGCCTCCGCAGCGGCAGCGGTACCGCTGTTGTTGCGGTACCATTTGTAAAAAGCCTTAAATGCCTTTTCACGTAACAAGCGGATGTGTTTGAGTCGTTTTTATATACTTGGCAGATACTCACAAAAAATCAAGGAAGTTTTAACTTAAATTTGATGTCAAGGTTTGGTTAAAAGTTGAACATTGTAAATAATTTCGATAGGCCTGCCTCGTTAGTCCAGTTGCTAATAATGCGCGTAGCGATCACGAGGGTCTCGATTCAAATCCTAGGTCGGCCAAAATTGTAAATTGGAATTTTGCTATTTAATAGGACTTAACATTGTTGGCTAAAAGTAGCAGTACACGATATAGGATTAGCCACAATAATTATAAGCCCGCAGCTAGGGGCAAGTTCTTGATGAGTAATAACACCACGGACCCGAGTGCTCTAGAGAGTCGGTTCGGGCCCACCTCGGCATGTGTTCGTTGATCTAGTAAAAACCGAAGTCGGCACGTTGGACTTTCGGCCCTAGCTTGCCTTATTTAGCCATCTAAAGAGGATCAATCAGGAGCTATATCAATGTAGAACGTAACCCACGCTTTCCCCCTCGATATATTCCAGGGGTGAAAGTGCTGAAGGGCATAACACGGAGAGCAAATACAGAGGAAGCGCAGCGTACCCCTCGACACCCCTAAAGCGCTCACATCGGTGTTGTTGCCCTTAGTTGTCTTATAACGACTATTTTTAGGGCCCATCTAGTGAGCGGCGAATCAATGCCGGACCACGATTATTAGGTATCACTAATATCTATATCATCACGCCAGATCTCTTGCGGGATAGGCAAAGAGTACAGAGTTCCAATAGGTTCCAGGTGCCCACCAACATACTCAGTATATACAACATACTCATCATATTTCACCACTTGTACTCTGTGCGGATTGGTAGAGACAGAGTAATTTGCACTGGGTCCGCGTGGAGAAGTATGACCTTATTTCTTTCACCACAATTTGTAAGTGAAGATGTTTGCCCATCAGTAGAACGAGAGGATTTTATAATAGAAAAACTAGACTTTGACTGATCTAGGACTTGAACCCAGGACCTCGCGATCACCAGCCAAAATATACGCCACTAGACCAACGAGGCAGAAAGTCTTCTGTTCCGTTTATCTGTATTCATTAAGTTAATAGCGTAACCGCTAGGTCCAGTGATTAAGAGCTTAAGCCGCGTCGCCCACTGGACTGATCAGTTGTGGTTCGATTCTCACATGAGACAAATTTTTTTGCGACCTTCTAATTTTAAGGCGTTTGTGTATCAAAATTTTATGTTTATAAACATACCTAAGGCACTGGAATAGCTCGTAGTGTGTGGCTACGTCTTTTATGGGAAAGAAAATAAATAATTTTAAGTTTTTAAAAACAAGCTTTTATAATGAAAACAAAACGGATATATTTTGTTCAATTAAGGAGTTCCTATGGCCTCCTTCCGGCTCCAACATCAGATCCTGCCCACTATCTGGGTCTACAGTAGGTACTCCTTAAAAAAATCTAATGACCCCAAATACGAACGGGGTTTTGTAAGGTAATGGGTAGTTCCATTTGCTACCATTCAGCTCCATCATAAGACCCTGAACACCAGATGGTTATATTATACTTGTCAATACCAATCCAACAAGCCTAAACGCAAGGGGATTATGTAGTTGATATGTACCTATGACCACCTTCCGTCTCCATCATCAGACCAGCCTCATGGTACCATATTATACCCTTGCACTGACAACGAACTCAGGTTCCAGCCAAATTTCAGCTCAATCGGATACCCACAAGTGCATGAAAAATGAATCATGGGATTTGAACTGGAAAGAAAGATAGACAGGGAGACAGAGTGACAGAGAGTCATACGAACATTGCAAGTTAAATAAAAGCCTGTAAAAAAGAAAGCTGTTACATTACACATTTTTATGTAAAGTTGTTGATTAGACAGCTTGTCGTATTTGAAAATAAAACAGACAGCTACAAATACTCGAGAATACTTACAGTATTTATTTAAATACACCTTTTCTGTTGGTGGTTGGTAATAGCAAAATATTGTGTTCAGTACTGTTATGTTATTGCCATTTCTATCAGTGATCTGTTCGTGGTCTATGCAGAACTTCGATGGGCCAAAGTACACGGGTTCCATTCCCGTCATAACCATGTAGAGACTGCCATTCTGTTGACAAAAAAATATATTTAACTTAGCTGTTATCCGTGATCCAGAGCGCGGCCGAAAATAAGATGAGCATATGTGGTCAAGAAGGAACTCTGCATGCGCAATATCTTTGAACACGAAACGCCCTCCAGTGCGAAGTGGAAGAGGATAATTAGGAAGGTACACTACACCAGATAGAGAGAAAGAGAGAGAGAGAGAGAGAGAGAGAGAGAGAGAGAGAGAGAGAGAGATCGAGATAGAGAGAGAGAGAGCGAGAGAGAGAGAGAGAGAGAGAGAGAGAGAGAGAGAGAGAGAGAGAGAGAGAGAGAGATAGAGAGAGAGAGAGAGAGATCGAGATAGAGAGAGAGAGAGAGAGAGAGCTGTTACCCGCGACTTTGTATGTGTTATTTGTTTTGAGAATAATTTTAATTATAAAGCCCTTTTGTTAAAAAAAGCTTTTATAGCAAAACAGAACAAAGATACCTTGCTTAGTTGAGGAGTTTCTATGGCTTCCTTCCGGCTCCATCATCAGACCTTGAACACCATTCGGGTTTGAAGTACTCGTCAAGACAAATACAACGAGCCCAAACACGGCGGGGCTATATTGAGTTGTTTGGTGGAACAATGGAACCATTGGCCACCTTTTGGTTTCATGATTAGACCCTGAACACCATCTGGTTAAATGGTACTTGTCATTACCAATCCAACAAGCCTAAATACAAGGGGGCTATGTTGTGTAGTTCACATGTTCCTATGCCCACCTTCCGACTCCAATTATCAGACCAGCTCCATGGTACCATATTATAGCATTATCACCGACTTTACATAGGTATGCCAAATTTCAGCGAATACCCGCAAGTGTTTGAAAAATGGATCACAAGTTTTGAACCGGAAAGACAGACAGACATACTAACATTACAAGTTACTTAAAAGCTTGTAAAAAGCTGTGCCAAAGGTATCTGTATATTATGCCAGATTTTTTGGACTCATTTCAAGAATTATATTATTGTATAGTCAAGACCATTATGACTTGCGTACATGACTCAAATCACGGACTGACAATTTTATCTCATGCGCAAAAAATCTTGCCGCCCGTGCTAGCTCTTAAGGTAGGCTATGTCCTTTCTTAGCCTGCAATCCTTCCAAAATAATATATGTTTAGCGCTTTATGCGTAAAAGGTAGCAGATAAACAGAATTTGCATGTATAATATTAGTAACTATGGATGCCATGTAATGGACGATTGCTTGGTGTAGTGGTTAAATCATAGGCTGCCATGTTCACTGGATCGATCAGTATACGTTGTTTAGAGTAAGGTGGAAATATGTGGGCATTTGGAATAGTCAAAAGTTCTTCGTTTCGAAGGCAGACATGGTATTTTTATTGTGTAGAAGCGGCCTATTACGCGGTCATTGTGACTACATTGTTGGTGGCAGCAATCAAGTCCTACTGCGTGCAGGAGGTAAGGGAGAGCAAGATATAAGGTGGGATATTGTTTTTCCTATTTTTATTAAGGATTTTCAGAAGCAGTTAGCGATTTACCCCTATGGAAAGTGACAATGGGTTCGAGGATATGCTCGCTGACTGGGTAATAGCCTACAATTTAAGGAGTTGGAAGTTAGATCGAGTTCCGAATTAGTATGATTGGGCTGGACATGAATCCTCGTAATGCAAATCTGGCCAACATACCAGAACACGACTGGGTCACTTGGCGGTATGAGTGCTAGGGGTGTAGTGACCAGCCTCGGTCGTAGGATCACCGCTGAAGGTGCCCAGGGAACAGGTGTAGAAAATCGACAGCTCGGCTCCCTGTATGAATTACACCGCACTAACACCCCAGATTGGTATTACCTGTTAGTCTCCATCTAAACATGCTTTCCTTGCTCCTGCTGCCCTTCGTCCCGTAGTCTATTTAAAGACTCCTAGATCGGCCATGGGTATTTATGTCCCCCATAAGGCGGTTGCAGGTAAAAACTGTATGTGTACAGTGCCAATCCGTGCGCCGTGGCCATAGAGATATAACTAAAAGCATAGAGGGAGAGTTAACAAGATTATATATTTGCACTGCTTACACTTGTGTCATGTCAGTAATAAGAAAGGGGACAAATTTATCGTAATCGGTAACACTCTTGAACATTTTGTTTTGAAATTAATTGTTATTTAAAAATAAATAAAATGTCACCGAGAACACAGTCACTCGACAACAAATAGTAACCGATAAATTTGCGTGAAGCCTACGTCAAAATGACATGCCGTAATATTTTGAATAAAAAGCAAGTACGAACCATGTAGAAACTTAAAAATGGTTACCTGGACTTTTTGGCGGGAAATCGAAGAGTGATGTTGTCAATTTGTTTTAATTTCCAAAACTTGTGTAATTTCGAATTATAATGTGTAATGTTGGTGGAATATTAACCATTATGTGTTCCTATATGTGCATGAGTGAAGGTAATTGTAACAAAGTGATAAAACGTGCCTTTTTGATTTCCCTCAAAACGGCCGTCGCAATTGGTATGTAAAGTGTCCATCACTTTACTATCTAGGGTGGGGCACTTCATCAATTTCATTATCATCTTCGTCATCAAGTTTATTGGGTAGTTGAATTAATTTAGAAATGAATATTCGTAAACTTTGTACAATGGCATAATGTAAACGCAATTGCCACGAAAAAAAAAATTGGTTACCTAAACGGTACCAATTGTCCACCAAAAGTGTACAATTAAACTGGGTTTATAATCTTTCTATGCTTTTAGCCTTATCTCTATGGCCGAGGCGATAATTAGGGGAGGCTTTTGTCTTGTGGTTAACACCATTGGCTGATTATGATGGTGATGGGAAACTCTCTGTAGGTAGTACATAATACACATACGCAACTATATTTAGAAGCTACAATGTTACATGGCATTATTCACAACAAGTTCGATTATTGTGAGCTTGTCAGAGGATTGTGTTACGCTGTTCCGAGATCTGCCCAGTTACGACAAACACGCGCGCCTCAATTGTTTGCTGTCAGTCTGTCAAAGCGAATTTGGGGATAGGTGTCCAATTAAACGCCTAGCAAATAACTATAATAAACACTTTCACAATTTAAAACACAAATTTTCAAAATACTGGATCAACGGCAATAGCGTCTGGCATTGGCCTATTGCTATTATTATATATTGCCATTGAACAAGTATTTTTTCAACTTTTTATTAAGTTCTCCGTTTTTTTTTTGGTTTTTAATTGTTGTGCTTTTTTTTTCTATCTTTATCTTTTCATATTTGTTTATATAGCCCTCTAGTTTAAGATATACGTATATCACTAAAGTAATTTGAGGGCATTATTCAAGTAAGTTAGTACATTTAAGTTGCCTATTAGTTCTCATACTATTAAGTAACACCCATTGTATTACTGTTTATGTTCCCAATAAAGTAAAATAAAAATAAGGATTTGGTCAGAAGCGACTCTTCTACCCTCCAAAGTTTGTACCTCGCTTTTAGTGGCTCCTTCAAAACATAAAAGATCTGAGATGGCTCCAAACATAATTAGTTGATACACTGAAGTATTGATATAAAACTTCCGAACGTATGGGACACCTTCCTCTATAATGGTCTTGGGAGAGAAATTCTAAAATTGTATTTACAAATGTCATGGAAATATTTATAAATAAATATGCTTGCAAAATGACCTAGGCTTTACTATACACACAAAAACTTAGGCGGACTTAATGCCTGAGGCTATTTCTGTTAGTCTACCTTGAGGTAGTGTAGAAACAATACAAGTAGGTATATTATTTGTACAATAATATATCGATGATCAATGTTTAATCGCACCCGAAGAATCCGATATCTCAATATATTATTTAGTTTGCCATTATTTATAATCAGTGATTTATGAGAAAAAAAAACAGTTGTCAAATACATTTTCCGCATATATTATTTATTTAAGTATTCTTTATTGCGTTTGAAAACCATAAAAAAGGTTCACAATCTAGAATTTGATTTATGCACCTATAAAAGTAGGCTTAACTCAAATTTATTACAACAATCAAATTTATTATACAGGTAAATAACAAAAAGCCTGATGAAATTCACCACAGTGCATAATATTAGTATTATCCTTAAATGGCACTACATATTATGTCCATAGTTCCTCTTCACGGAAATCAAGTATAGGGACAAGTTACATTATTATGCGAGATAGAACATCACATCACCAACTGCTATGAAAAATGCAAGTTCCTACAGAATTACGGCATTAGATAGCGCATTTTTTTCATAAATAGAGCCTTTTCCTAGAATCCGAATAGATATACCTGCGTTACAACATGTATAATTTATTTGCATGATGCAAAACTGACTGATATTAAGGTAAATGCCATTATTCTAATAAATTATGACAGACAATTAAAGGTCGTTTCAAAAATAATCTTATCATAGATACGTCCGATACTTTTTTTGTGTTCCATATGTCAAGCGGTAAAAACGGAACCCTTATAGGATTACTGTTATCCGTGCATTATAATCGATGCGGTAAAGCCCCTTATTCTCAGAAACGGGTAAAGTAAGTTGAAATTTACGAGTATGTCAAATATTTCCACTCCCACACACATTATAAATAGCCCACGATCCCCTACTGAAGCTTCCAAGTAAATGCAATCAAAAGATATGGTTATTTAAACTTATCCAAATTTATAAGGTACCTCCTATTGACCTAGAATTATAAAATTTGTTAGGAATAAAGCTTTTGTAGTATAGCTACAATAACCTAAAAGAAAAATCTTAAAATTGTGAATTTGTGATTATTTCACAGAAGCGCTTTTAGCTCTGTGTAACCGCGGTGTTCTTGACGGTAACTAAGGTTACGCAGCGTTCGGCTGGATCAGCCTGAGATGGGTGACCGTTTGTGGTATTTTCATATTCGAGTGTCTCCGTGCTTTGGAAGGCACGTTAACCGTTGGTTCCAATTATTACGTAATGTGGTAGTCGATAAACCAAGTTGGAAGCCTTAGCCTAGGTGGCTTGATTGGTTCTAACAGTAGGTAGCCACAAACTTGCCTCCACCAATTCGCACTAGGTTCACATGGTGGCGTTTGACCTAATCTCTCTCACCTAGATTTGTGAGAGCCTTTGCCCAGCAGTGGACAGGACAGGCTTATGAAAACTTTTAAAAAACAAGCGTTTATGCAGTCAGGTAATAGTGCCATTTAAAACAGACAATTCAAATTAAAAGCGTTGACAAAATTTCGTTTTTACGATGTTGGCCGTTAAGGAGTTCCCTCATCGGGAGCCGGTGACCCCAGGTGCAGCTAGATAAGGGCGCAATTTTAAACAACGAATCAATATTATATGTTCATACAAAATTTCGTGTCTATGCTGTTGAACGCTGAAGAGTTCCTTCGCCTGAAGCCAATAATAGGTGTGCATTCAGGTTAGGTTTATCATAAAAATCTTTTGTCATTGGATCTGTCAAATTTTAACTCCGTAGGGCGTAGGGTAAGAGAAAGTAATTCTAATTCAGTTTACAAGATTTGATACTATACCAACTAACTCACTAATTAACAAACATTGAAAGCTTGTAAATAATCCCGACTCAAATGAACCATGGCTAAGAAAACTCTCGATTAAGTCACCTTTCTAAAAATACAAAACTAAATCGAAATCGGTTTATCGGTTTAGGAGCTCCTAAACCGATAAAAATTGTAGCTACAATGCACAGACAGACACACAGTTACACTCGTTAAACTTTCAAGCACTTGTGGGTATCCGATTGAGCTGAAATTTGACATACGTATGTAAGTTTGGTGAGAACGCAATGATATGATACTATGGAGCTGGTCTGATCATGGAAACGGAAGGTAATATGAAAATATCAACATAACCCCCTTGTGTTTAGGCTTGTTGGATTGGTATTAACGAGTACTTTACAACTAGATGATGTTTAGGGTCAAGGTGGCCAATGGAACCACCCAATTACTTAATATAACCCCGCCAGGTTTGGGCTCGTTGGATTTGTCTTGATCCAGTGTCCAGGGTCTGATGATGCAGCCGGAAAGAAGCTATGGGAACTTTTCAACTAAGCAAGATATCTTCGTTGTGTTCATGTTATAAACGCTTGTATTTATTAAGTGATTGTTAAATTAAAATTATTTTAAGTTTTTAAAATTTTACTTATTGCGTCGGGGGTTACACATGGGCAGTGCGAGCATCTTAAGTTAATATATCTATGTCGATTAATTTCATGTCTATTTCTCTGGGAACTGCCTCGTTGGTCTAGTGGTGAATTGCGCAGGTAGCGATCACGAGGTCGAAGGCTCGAATACTAGGCCAGTCAAAATGTGATTTATAATCGAAAAATCTGAAAGAACAGTCTAATATTGTGTCCGGTATAACGGAAATAGGCTCGCCTCCTATCATATCGCCTCTACCGCCTCTACCTCTGGTGAATATAGGCGTACCATTCTTTATGTTTTTTTCTTTGTGCTCAATGCCGTAGTTTACGTCGCCGATGATAGCAAAGGTTATCACTACGAATCGAGAAATATTTTATATACTCGAATCGAGTCAATACCTAACATAGAGTCCTGCAAGGATCATTCAAATCAGAACTAACTCTGTCATCAAGTGAAATTTCACTTCATGACACTCGCAGAGTTGCCATTTGCTTTGAAATTTACCCAAGTTCTTGTTTTAAATAGTTACCGTGCCGAGCCACCTGTTGAAAATATCTCTTTGGCAGTAGGCAAATTTTATTTAATGGGAACCCTCATTTCACACTAACGCTCCTCCGTCAATGTCATTCACAGGCCAAAAGATACTTGTCGCACAACACGTACAGTATTATAGATATAGTATTAGTACTTGCACAGCATTACTTGTATTATGTAAGAGGGATTAGCACGAACAGCTTGACGTTAGTGTACGTCACTGAGTT
This sequence comes from Phalera bucephala, assembly GCA_905147815.2. Taxonomy (NCBI): domain Eukaryota; kingdom Metazoa; phylum Arthropoda; class Insecta; order Lepidoptera; family Notodontidae; genus Phalera; species Phalera bucephala. Next base: position 7,384,481 of record LR990621.1, on the reverse strand, counting down.
GATATGCCGTCCTTTTTACACTAAAAATTTACCAAATAACGATAAACGTGACAGATCGCTTCTCGATAACGATACTAAAACGTCAAATGGTTTCTGGTTATTACAAAAGTCCGTATTTACATTTCTATGGTTCGTCACTTTTATCTACGTCATTTGTATTATTTTGAGAACTGTATTTTTATGTAAATGAAATTCTTATGCGAATCTAGTGGCGTACGCGTTGACATTTTAGTTTCCAGAAGGAAAGGTTTAAGAAAGATTTATTCAGTAATAAGTTTTTGTGTTTTTTTTTAAATTTGTCCACTCACTAAGATTTATTCCTGTGTCGTGGGTGCATTTACAAACATGAAATTTCACACACATAAATACCCAGACCTAAACAAATAATTGTGGATCACACAAAGAATTGTCCCGTGCGCGAATGGAACTGGGACTTTTCGAACCCAGTGGGCAAAGCGGCTTAAGCTCTTAACCACTGCGCCAAATTATCCGTCAATTGTTATTATTACGAGCTATTGTTGTCCCACTGCTGGGCTAAGGCACAGTATGATATTAAAAAAAAAGGAAAAAAAAAATACAAGTCAAGAGTCTCCGTAACCGGCGAGAGATTATGAAAAAAAACTATGAGAGTGAGAGGTGATGTAAGGAACGAACTTGTTAGAACTCTGTACTCTCTGCCTACCCTGCAGGGGATCTGGCGTGAAGATATAGATAGATTGAGATAGGAAAATATTTTTATTCATGTAAACTATTATAGTATTTATGATTAGACAGAAAAGTAACAAAGACTCTACTACCACTTACACGGTATAATTACATGGTAACAGAAGGCCAATTCTCGTAATTAATTGACACTGAAACTAGATGCTGACTGAATTGAGATTTAATTTTGATTTGACTCGCAATTGGTATTCTGTTACACTAAAAGTTCGGTCTGAAGGCCAATTCTCGTAATTAAAAGCGTTCAAAATGCAGTTTCGATCTCATCTCGATCTCATCAACTTTACAAACGGTATTCTCATAACATATTCGAATTCTTTAATGACATTTACCGAATCGAGATCGGACCGAAACTTGAAAAACATGTAAACGGTATTCTGGTAGCGTTTTGAACTAACATAAACTACAAAATTGGTATTTTCGTACAATAACAAACGTCAAATCTGAGATTGAAATGACACTGAAACTTGACTTGAATTTGACTGGAGAGACATTGCGAATAGTTGGTTTTACGCATAGAAATAAATTTTATTCTAAGGTATTACGCAATTATTTCACGTATTATTATATACTATTATATATATATATATATATATATATATATATATATATATATATATATATATATATATATATATATATATATATATATATATATATATATATATATATATATATATATATATATATATATATATATATATATATATATATATATATATATAAATATATATAAATATTAAAATGAGTGGATTCGGCTTAAGGTGGAATTATCTACTACGAGCAGACGACAAAGCAGCGTCGGGACGACATAGAAAACGTGATCGTCGTTTCACTGACTCTTTTGTCCATGAGCGATTTGTTTGTTTGTAAAAACTCAAGAAAGCTCGTGAAAAACTCAGTCTAATCTAATGTCGATCACATTTCGATCTATTATCGATCTCACGTCGATTCACAGCTGACATAGATGAAATAAAAAACATTAACTGTAATGTCAAACTTTTAATATTGGTGTTGCCAATTTGTAGACAAGTACCGGAAGTATCGGTAATTTTAAACAAAAACATAATTATATTTCACACAGGAATATAAATATAAACGTATAAACAAATAAAAAAATACTATAAATATAATCAATTCATTCTGCTTTTGGGTATTCTGATTTAATTTTCATTTAATACTCGTTTGACGTGTCTGAAAATTGGGTATTTTCATTTAGGTGCATGACCACCCCACGCACTCGAGCTAGTACCCATGGCCATTAAAATTCATAAGGTATAAGAAAAAAACACCGCGCGAAAATTGACGTTGCTTACAAAGTGTTTTGAATTTCATTGTTTTCGATTATAATATTATGGCTAAACAAGGCAAAGAAGGAAACGCGCTTTCAACAAAATTGTGGGCTCAGTGCGCTTTGACTTTGAATGCCGACGTCGGAGACGTCCAAAAGTCAGCGCAAGAGTGGAAAAAGGTAAGTAATCTATCGTATGTATTATTTAGATCTGCTCAATATAACTATTCTTAGTGATGAAGTGCCGTTTTATATTTCTAGTACTACAATCAATACAAGAGCCGCACGAAGGCTAAACGAAGGAGCCATAAAATGCAAGTCCTGAAAACTGGTGAAGGGCCAGCTGACGAGGTCCATTTAACATCTCTGGAGGAACGCTTCATTGGCATTATTAGAGGATGCAGTTCTCAGCTGCCTGCTGTCAGGCATAATCTACTTGATATATTGGTAAATATTATATCGGTGGTAATATTTATGTAGAACTCTATCAAGAAATTTTGAAATATCCTAATGTGTGTGATTTGTTTATAGCCTGTTGAACTGAATACTAGCAGTGGCGGGAATGATGGGAATTAGGGCACGAGTGGCCTTGTCTTAAAAGGAGACAAGTAGGTCAATTTTGAGTAAGTTTACAACCAACAATATATAAATACCACTAAAACAATTTTATTGTAAACAAGTGAAATAGAAAATGTATTATCTTTAATTTCCCACAGGGTTTGCATGACTATTTGCTGCGCCCGTCATCGGTGGATGTGCTTACAGCAGCTGGTATGGCCGGGATGAGCATCTCATCACTGTCTTGCTCTGGAAGTCCTGGCGCTCTAAGCCAAGCCTGATTGGCCACATTGTGTAGAACACATCAAGCATTTACAATTTTTGCAGCCATCTCAGGTTTGTAATGTAGCTGCCTTACTACTAATAGACACCTGAAAGAAAAGGAAAATTGAAAATTACAACCATTCTTTATAATAATAAACATTGTTGATTAATAAATATATACCATTTTTGATTAGAAAAGTAATAATTTTAAACATTGTTAATTAATATTTGTTAAGAAGATAAACCATTGTTGATTAGTGAGTAGAAATAATTTAGTTTAGTGTATTCTATATTTATAATACATGTAAGTGTTTACACATTGTTGATTATTAATTTGATTATAGATTTTTAGTGATATGTTTTATATGAATAAATAAACACTTATTTAGTTAAACATGTTTATATTTACAAACCTGAATCTCCCTTTTGAAACTCCTATAATCCGTTCCAACACATTCAGAGCTTTAATATGTTTTTGGTAAAACCAATTTTCAGTAAAACCAAACAAATAGCCACTATCACCTGCAATTTAAATGTGACATTATGCAGTGTTTATATTAGTTATCTTATAATGTGACTTCTGCAAACATACATACCTAAAAGAGAAATTGATTCACCACCCTCAGTGACCTCATTTAGATAACCATTTAATGGTTGATCCCTCCAAATAGTTGAATCATAGGTACTCCCAGGCTGGATGGGTCTACACAGAGAACATTTTGGTCTGCATCACAAATTTGAAAAGCAAGATTTTTTTTTATTAACACACCGTCACGCCTATATTCCCCAGAGGGGGTGGCAGAGGTGTACTGAGTACACCCACGTTTCGCTGACGATGTTAGGTCCCATGTAATAGGGGGCGACCCTATTGCCATATACCGGGCACAATTCCAGACTCCGGACTCGTACTGGGAATTTTTCGTTAGAAAAACTACATTTGTCCGACCTAGAATTTGAACCCAGGACCTCGTGATCACAAAGCGATGCGCTTTATTAACAAACAATCAATAATAATAAAGTTTAATAATTATAGCTTCATATTACTTAATTTATACTTACTATCATGACATACAAAGAATGATAGCCTTTATAGCATTAATATGCCTCCTCATGTTCTGAAGGTTTTATGATCGACCCATGAGTACTATCTATGCTGTCAACACCTCTAGGTAGCCCATATTTGGAATAGAAACTAAAATACAAAACATACATTTGTTATTATTAGCAAATTTCAATAGATATGTTCATATTACAATGATTAGTATAACTTACCTGCTTCTAATTCTTTCCCTTGCCTCTCTTGTCAGAGGAAAGTTCACATACTTGCTCAAGACTGCCAGGTGGTTTAAAGCATCTGTCACTTGCTGCGCAGCCCTCGACACACTGGGTTGTGGCAAAGCATTTGAAATGCTTTGTCCCACCAAAGTTTGGTATGAACCACTTACATAGTGTTACTAAAACCTAGAAAAAAAGATGAGATCGAAACTGCATTTTGAACACTTTTAATTACGAGAATTGGCCTTAAGATAAAACACACTTCTTTATGCGAAATCTTTTTTGCGGTGGGTTTTCTGAAATAACCAAAAACAGATTGCGGTACAATCCCGAAGTAAGGTAACAATAATATTAAAATATATTTAAAAGAAACAAGAAATAAAATCTAACCTTAAAAATAAGTATTAGTTTAGGATTATCCCTCGAGTATAGTGAAACAAGGATCTTTTGGCACCTGACCAAAATCGGAACTAATGCCGTCATTAAGGGCTTACCGCGACCGACCGGGAAAGTGACAATGATGTAGTTACTTTACAAATTAATAATAAGGGACGGATATATTTAGCGCGCACTCGGAAATACATAACCTATGTGCAGAAATAATTTATATAATAAAACTATATTATTTAAAAAAAACTGCTTTACAAGAACTATCCTACAACTATTCGCTATGTATTTAAGTAAATTCTGTTGATTAGTTTTTATGCGTCTTGCGGTGGAATCGGAATGTAAAGGAATAGAGATGACTTTCGATTTTCTTTCTATCAAAAATATTATTTTTAATCATGTATTCCTCTAAAATATAGAGTCAAAAATTATAATAACTGGGTACAATTATCGCGCGGACAAAAGTTTGCGCGATTTATAGATATTTTATTTTAGTCTGGGTATTTGCGTGGGTAAAAATGTTAATAGATTGTCAGAGGCTGTCAATACTATGAATATGCGAATGGAGTAAAAGCTATGGTCTTAAAGTCAACCCAGCTAAGACCCAAGCTATTATTATCGGTAGCTCTAGACTTACTGCACGTCTAGATTGATCACGACTTCCCCAAATTATGTTTGACGGTGTCACAATACCTATAAGTAAAAGAGTGAAAAATTTGGGGATCTATATTGATACCAATTTCTCGTGGGGCCCGCAAATTCAAGAACTTAGCCGCAAGATTTTGCTTCCGCTGGCTCATTAAGAAGGTTTGGAAATTTTCTGCCCACTGCTACTAAAATTGCTCTTGCACAATCCCTTCTACTTCCTATCCTCGATTAAGCAGACGCCAGCTATCTTAATATAACTGAGAGTCAACTTAATAAACCTGAGCGACTTTAAAATTTCTGTATAAGATTCAAATTTGGTTTGCGGAAATATGATCATGTGTCTGAATTTCGTGCTAAGGTCAAGTGGCTTTCGCTTTCGCCGGAATGCCCACATACTATCGCTTCTATACGCTCTACCTCAAAAAACGATTCGAGTTCCTCCGTAAGTCACATTCAAGGTTCTTAAGGTCGTCGGAAAATATCAGACTAGAAACACCAATGCATTCCAATATTCCATATTTCTTGATAAATCCTTCTCAGGCCAAGCTGTTCGTCTATGGAATGCATTGCCTGTATCAGTAAGACGCGCAGTAATTGGCCATTTTTAAAAGAATGTTTAAGGACCTTTTTCTTTCGACTATTCTCTAATAAGTCACCTACTATCATGCCGTTTCTCTATACCTATCTTTATTATATTTATATATTGTTATGTATCATATATATTTATAAGCATATGAACCTGTACCTATTGAAATAAAACTAACCAATAAATGTACGCCACCTACTGCCCTCTATTTTTTGTATATATTTTTTTCTTTCAGTTTTGGTTGTCTGGAAGAGATCGCTATTAGCGATAAGACTGCCAATTGTACCTCGTTTGTTTAATTTTTTTTTTCTCTATGTAAATGTATTGGTGTACAATAAAGAGTAATCTATCTATCTATAGCCGCATTAATTACGCAGGAATACCGGGATTTGGACAAAGTATTTTTTAAATAAAAAAATACAAGGTGAATCCAATAACGACACTGAACTTTCTCTATTTACAAATAAATGACTCGAGATATGTAGCGGTCTATTATATTTATATCGAAAACTATACACGGTGTAATTTAAATCGTCCTGGAGCGAAAGCCCAGATGATGTATCTTATGCCTACTACTTACTAGTACTGAAATGAAATGGAAAAGGGCACTTCAATAAGTAATATATCCATAACAATACTAATTAAGTGCATTAAGAACACCTATATTGATCGCAAAAGGACATTGAGGGGCGGCGCAGCTCGTCAACTGGCCTTTAGACAACTTCAGTGTCGCGGATGTTGCTATGATATTCGGATAGGTCCGTAGGTATGTATGACTTATTGAAGTGTTATTTTCATTAATTTCTTTATCACCGTTGAACAATAGGCATTGGTTACATCAGCTGGGCTTTCACTCCAGGACGACTAAAGTTACAAGGTGTATAAATGTCTGGAATCCAGTATAATTTTATCTGAATCGTTAACTTTGCTGTTGAGTAGAGGTATTACTATGGCAGGTATGAAAAAAAATCAAGATTTGCCCATGGAGTTCGGCTTCGAAACAATTTATCAATAAAATAACACCTTCGCTGATCACCTCCTAGGGTGACAAGAGGGCTGGCTCATTCCTCGCTCAAAAGATCGCTCGGTCTATTCAGCGAGGAAATGCAGCCAGCATTTTGGCCGCCATTCCACGCGAATGCGGTCTTTTTGATTAAGGTTTTTTTTTGTGTTTTATTTTCTGTTTTAGTTAAAAGTGAGTGTTTTTATATAAATAATAAAATATAATATTAAAAGAAATATAAAAAATAAGATTTTAAATAACTTGGTTTGTTTGTATGTCTGTCTTTCCGATTCAAAGGACATCGTAGAAAATGGCCTCAGGACTAAGAAACATGTGTAAGTGTACTTTAATTTTTATCTATTTTATTCTAGTAGTGGCATAAACTAATTTTGTTTAAAATTTACAAGCATGAGATGCACATGCAAAAACACCCAGAGCGAACCAAATATTTATGGGTCACACTAAGATTTGTTCCATGCGGGAATCAAACCCGCGACGATTCGACACAGTGGGCGGAGCGGCTTAAGCTCTGTGCCAAATCGTCTGTCAAATCAATCGATATAAATTATCGACAGATAGATTTACATATCGAAGTATTGTACTTATTAAATTAAGGTTGAATTTTATCAGCGTGCTTTTAAGCAATAATTATTGTAAATGAATTTATTTTGGATATTAATACCGATTTTACTTTTTTTTTAAGTACACAGATAGATAAAATACTCTTTATTGTACATCAAATACATTAAAAAGTAGTTATTGTAAAATAACATAAGGTACAATTGGCGGTCTTATTGCTAATAACAATTTCTTCCAGACAACTAAGTCGAAAGGAATACAACAAAAAATAAAGTAAGTAATACTAATTGTAAATCAAATATGAACGATACCTTTTTACCGATATTTTTTATTCATGTAGACCAAGGGCACTTATGAATAGTCATAGTTAGAAAATTACTTATTACATAAGACTCTACCACCCGTTCGGAAAGTCATTCCTGTGGAGAAGATGGCCAAGAAACTGAACGGTTACTCTTTTAAAAAAATAAGAGTTTACAATTCTTTTTGTACACATTACATTTATAGGATATGGAAGAACAGTGCAGAACGAGCTAAATAGATGTGCTTAAGTATATATTAAACATAAGTGTACTTAGATTCATGGTATCAGTCAGTGTCTACATAGTCCTCTCATTTACAAAATAGGGATTTTGTAAAGGTATATAATAAAAAGTATAATAATAATAGTAAGAGAAAGCCGACTCACACCAGTGTTGCCCTCAGTTGTCCTAGGACGACCGTTTGAGGGTCCATCTAGTAAGCGGCGAGTCACCGCCGGCCACGGGTAATTAGGTATCACTAACTATGGCCGGTATCTGTCCCCTTTGAAACAGTCCAGTTTTTGTCCATCAAACCTTATTTACATAGCCCTTGTTTTCTTTCCCTAATTTACAATAGTCCTTGCACCTGCCGGGGTCAGTTCGCTGATCATGTTTCTTCATTTTCAGCAAGTGATCTCAGCAGGTGGCTTACATAACATTATCTTCTCGCAAAGGGCCTCTACGTGTTGGACCCAGTCCCCATGCAAGCCTTTCAAAAGTCCGGGTAAAGCCCGTGAATCTCAACGAGATACATATATAAGTAACATAATAATAGTAAGATACATAATAATAGTAAGAGAAAGGGTTAGGGTAAATTGATGCATGCTCCACATTGCACATTTTCTTAATACTGCTTACTGTTTACAAAGTGTCAAAAGCTAAAAATATTGTAAACGTCAATTCGTCGTTGGATTTGTGAGCACGACTATAGCTAAAGGTGGTGAAGAAGGGACTGGATGCGGAAACAGCACGACCGAAAGGAATAGAGTACTTTGAAAGAGGCCTACATAGAGAATTGGTAAATAATGTTGGTGCTGGTGATGATGATGATCACTGTGTGGTCTAATGGCGCATGTGGGTTACGATCACGAGGTCCTGGGTTCAAATACTGTATCGGGTAAAACGTGGGTTTTTATTGGAAAATCCTTCAATACCACTCCGGAGTCTGGATCTGCTAAGTATGTATGCAATAAGCTCGCTTCCTATTATATTAGGACTAAACATCGTCGCCGATATGAAAGTGTACACCCCTTTTTAGAGAAGAAGAGCGTGGTGTGTTTATTTGTTCATGATGATAATGATGGTGATGAATGAACTTCAATTTAGCGCAGTGGTTAAGGGCTTAGCCCGCCCCGCCCACTGTGTCTAATAGTCGCGGGTTCGATTCCCGCACGGGACAAATCTTTGTGTGATCCACAATTATTTGTTCCGGTCTGGGTATTTGTGTATGTGAATTTTCATGTTTGTAAACGCACCCACGACACAGGAATTAATCCAAGTGTGGGGCAACGTTTTTTAAAAAAACAAGAACAAGAAAACAATATTATCTCTATCAAACTCACCGTAGTTAAGTAGTAGATAGGCACAGGTCCATAAGCCTTCATTCGCTTTTCAGGTGATGTACAATTCATGACTTCATTGACAAAGTGGAATGATTCCTGAGCTTTGAATTTGTTATCCTTATATACTGGCGGGTTGAAAGGTTCACTAGTATTAATATCACCACATATCTTACCCTTGCCTATTAACCCCAAGCCGTTAGGACAACACTTTCTGACACATGTCTTAATCTCACACACATTCTGTAGATCAACAGGGTTTTTGTCCTCACTAGCTGTATATTGCTGGGTTTGTACTAGAGTCATTCCTCCGATCACGAACAAAACAGTCAATCGATACCGCATTTCGATATATTGTCTTCATGAATTTTTACGGAAATTTATATTTTTTTAAATTTTATTTTTGTGTATAGTTTTATGCGAGCGTCACGTTTAGCGGTCAAGATCATACTGTATTCCTGCGAATTTATTCAATAAATGCAACTGTAAACTGGTTTATACCTATCTCAGATGAGAATCAGGTATTCTTATCTGTTCACGAACTTCTGCTATGTTTACTAATTCGTATAAACCGGATTTTTTTGTTCGATGTAAAGTTATTGACTGCCTCGTTGGTCTGGTGACTGCCTCGTTGGTCTGGTGGCAGAGCGCATCGCTTTATGATCACGAGGTCTTGGGTTCAAATCCTAGGTCGGACAAATGTAGTTTTTCTAACGAAAAATTCCCAGTATGAGTCCGGAGTCTAGAATTGTGCCCGGTATATGGCAATAGGCTCACCCCCTATTACATGGGATCTAACATCGTCGGCGAAACGTGGGTGTACTCAGTACACCTCTGCCACCCCCTCTGGGGAACATAGGCGTGACGGTGTTCTTTAATGTAAAGTTATTTACTATGTGCGTGTCAAAAAAAATTAGGACGAAATAAAATCTGTTTGTCATGAAATAAAACAAGTTTTAGGATTTTACCGCGGCTTATTTTTGATCATTAAGTTCCTGACGTTGTTGTTGTTTTGAAGTTCCTCCCATGACCATGGGTGCTGCAAAGCACTCGAAACGGCAATAATTTAAAAATCCAAAATAAACCGCGATAAATCCGAAACATAGTTTTATTTCGTGTGTCTCGAAAACGCGAATATTCGCGTATATCGAAGAACTCTGTTTGTCATTTGAACTCTGTATGTCTTGTTGAAATTTGTATGTATATCATAAACATGGAAAAGGGGAGGATGTAGAATCGGGGAAGATGTCTTAGAAAATAATCTAGGGATCATAGTAGATAATCTAGGGAATATCTTACCACGACGAATTAGACCGTGTGTTGTATGAAGGGTAAGTTAAGAATCTCCGTAACTGGCAAGTGTATATGAGACGAACTATGAGAGTGGAGGAAGCCAGAGTGGTATGTAAAGAAAGAACCGGCCGAAATTCTGTACTCTATTCCTATCCCGCAAGGGATTTAGTATGATGATATGGATTAAAAAAATAAAGTGAAACGTTGGTTTATTGACGTATAAGGCGCACAGAGATCACGAGTTTCTGGGATCGAATCTTAAGTCGGACAAACCCTACATTTTGTATCGAAAAATTCCCAGTGTAATTTTAGAGTTCTGTATTGCGCCCGGAAAATGTGGCCTATGGACATAGGCTCGCCCCCTATTAGATAAGGCCTAACATCGACGGCAAAAAGTGTGTAATGATAGCCGCGACAGGGATATATTTTATTTGATTAAAAATGAAAGTTAATACACCTTCTTATCTAAATATCCCAAGTAGGGGTAACAGAGGTACTCTGTACATTTAGATATCGCAGTCATTGTTAAGTCCCAGATGAAAAGTCCTAATTTAATAGAGGCCGAGCCTGTTACCCTTACTCGGGACAAAAACTCGGGAGAAACTGACGATAGAAAAAAAAACACACTTTATCTAACGCCGGATTCGAACTTAGGCGTGATCGCCATCCATATTATGCAATACTAGAACGAAGAAGCAGTGTTAAAATATCGTTATTGTAGCTTCTTTGACCCATTCATATTGGTATTCTGAATAGTCCCTGTAATGGTATAAGCCTCCCCCTTTTCTTTTCAAAGATATCTATCTATATACAAGGTGTAACATAATAAACGCAAGACCAGAAAGTAGTTTGTTCTAAATCGGAAACTAAATTGATTGACCAACTATTTTTAGTGTATCTTAATTTGTTTTTTATTTTGCTCCTTGAATGCGCTATATAAAACTAAATTGATTCTTGATTCATAGCATTAAGGAGATTTTAAATGCATCCCTAAAACGTATTTCTCAAAACGCAGACATACATGTACAAGTTTCATTGTTAATTGGGCTATAAAAGTGCTTAAAAAAGGGTAAAATTCTTTAAATTTGGAAGTTAGGTTTTCGTTTTGAATTTATGTAGCGATTCTCTAATCGGGGTGTCTGAGGACTTGCGTTAGTTACGTCACACCTGGTATATAAATCAATCACAAATGCGTTAGTCTCGCGATAGTCTCTCAAGAATGATTCAACCGATTTGAATATTTCTTTGTTGTATTATACGCCTTAAAACTGGGGTGGTTGGGGAAAACAGAGAATAAGGAAAACGCAAAATACCAGCCAAAATTTGTTATTTTGTGTATTGTTAATCACTTACGAATACAATCAAATCAGTTTTAGATGGTACCAAGTTTACCGGGACATTTAGTTCTATCTATATCATCACGCCAGATCCCTTGCGGGGTAGGCAGAGAGTGCAAAGTTTCAATAGTTCCAGTCATTTATTTATTAATATTATAATATTATATAATATTAGCCCTGTTAAGAAACTGTCCCACTGTTGGGCACGGGCCTCCTCTCAAACTGAGAGGGTTTAGGCCATAGTCCACCACGCTGGCCCAGTGCGGGTTGGCGAACTTCACACACCTTTGAGAAACTCTTAGGCATGCAGGTTTCCTCACGATGTTTTCCTTCACTGTTAAAGCAAGTGATAATTAATTTTTAATACGCACATGCTTTCGAAAAGACAGAGGTGCGTGCCTGGGTTTGAACCCGAGACCTTTGACTTTGCATTAATTATTTTTAATAAGTTGTATATTTTGACGTAAATTTATGTAAGTAGTTTTCTTCCCAAGTTCGCAGATGGTGTTGTTTACGAGATAAAATGTGAAAACCTCATTATAAATTAAGTATAACTTAAACACAGTTTAAAGCCGATAACTTTTTACAACACCAGTGGGGTTATCAAAATATCATTAAAAAAACTATTTTAACCTTCTGCCGTAAAAAAGAGACAGAAATATAAACTGCGTATACTCACATCTCTTTCTTTCAGCAAAGTTGTACTAGCAAAGAAATAATTGTGTTCGCCCTGGTGAAAACTACCAGTTTTTAACGGCGTATTTAAATCCCGGCCGTAAATAAAGCGTCCCTTACACTTATTCATTATTAATTGAATTTGTGTGGAAAAAACTTATTAGTTTTACTTAAATAATAAGATTAATGAGTACTTTAAACCAATCTAAAAACTATATTGCAATTAACAAAACGGAGAAAAACAAAAAAAAAGTATGTATTAAAAATCGTTTTTTTTTCATAAAACGTAGCCCCACACTAGAATTATTCCTGTCGTGGGTGCGTTTACAAACATGAAACTTCACATATACAAATACCCAGACTGGAACAAATAATTGTGGATCACACAAAGATTTGTCCCGTGCGAGACTCGAACCCGCGACTATTAGACACAGTGGGCGGAGCGGCATAAGCTCTTAACCACTGCGCTAAATCGTCCGTCAAATATACAAAACCTTTCTACGAACATACAAAACTTTCCGACTGTGCTCCTACCACAAAATAGTTTTAAAATATTATGATATTATGTTAAAATTCACGTAAATTCCCCGCGAAACTGATTTAAAAATAAAAAGAATTATCGCCATTAATATACTGGCCACAAAAAATACGGAGTACCAACAAGTTTGTACAACTTTTTTTAAATGTCCCACCACACGGTGTGAGACAGAGGCACATACTGACTGAATCGGCGAAAAGGAAAGTTTGAGTGCTGATAATTTATAGCTTCTAATTAATTTATGCGCAAATACGCAGGTACAAGAAACGCAATATGGCGTCTCCAAATTCCTTGGCCAACCACATAGATAAAATATTAATGTCGCCGTCCTGCTTGCTGCTCAAACCAATAATCTCGACTTTTTGGCAAATATGAGTTCAGTATATAAATCGCCTTATTTTTTCATTGTCCAAATAGAGTATTCAAATTGTAGACCAGTTAAATTACAGTTCCTAAAAACAATACTTATTACAGCCAAATATCTACAATTGACGGTCTTATTGCTTAAAAGCAATTTCTTCCAGTTACACGCAGGTCAAACCGAATTCTTTCAAAAATTCTTTGTTTCCAGGATAGCCAGTACTGTTAAATGGTGATATTTACCAATTTCAGTCGACGTAAAAAATAGTATTCAGATTTAAATTATGTTTTTATTGAACTTTGAAGGGTATTTTTTTTTCATGGCTTTTACCTGACATAGTAGGTACCTAATTGATCTTTGAAAATTGGCCAGCCTATACCAATTAATGGAGGACCTCTCGCTAAAAACTCACGGTACTCACCGGCTTATACATATTTTGTTTATTAAATAGATACCATTATATGTTAAAGGAATATGAGTTACTCTTAATAATTATTGCATTGAGTCAGGTATCAAATTAATCACGCCCTTATTAAAAAGGCGACACTCCGATATTTCGCGAACGCGTCCAACCATAGGAATCCGCTAACCGTAGCTGTCGCCAACTACGAACCTAATCAGCCTCTTATCCCTAGTCCCATCCCTTATTTCGGATACAGATACCGCACGCAGGATCAGACACCGACCTCGGCGGCGAGGTCGAAGAATACCTTGCCCGCCGGCCGGTGCAGAGCACCACTGTCCCCTATAGCGACTGCCCAAGCTGCGGCCGTTACTCCTTGAGGCGGCTCGAGCTTAGTGTTTGCTCGCTCTTTTGTCCGGTGAAGCTGTAAAGGTCCCGCGGCCAACAGCGTAGATCATTCACACACACACAAAGTATCAAATTTATATACAAGCTGTAACATAATTAACGCAAGACCTGAAAGTAGTTTCCTCTAAATGGGTAACAGAATTGATTCCAACAATTTTTAATCTTACATTTTTTTATTTGCTGAATATGCTGTCACTCCTTCAGTGTGCTGTAACAAATTAAATTTATTCTTGATTCAAAGCAATACGAAGATTTTAAATGCATTTCTAAAACGTTTTTCAATACGCACTGTACGTGTATGTACACGTACAAATTTCGTTGTTAATTGGGGTATAAAAGTGCTTGAAGCACTTAAAGTGGCAAAAAAAAATATTTTGGAAGTTTAATTTTCGTATTGAATTTTTAATGCAATAATCTAATCAGGGTATCTGAGGTCTTGCGTTATAAATGTTACACCTTATATATGTTTTTTTTACTTACTAAGTTTCAAAATGCAGAAAAAAACCTCAAAATTCGAGATAATTGGACTTCATAGCAAGACTTCATAGCAATATTTGTATCAAATCAGCTGAGTAACTAAAGTCTTCTTCTTCTTATTTTAATGAATGGCTCCCCGCTTTAACTGTGTATTTCGCCAATGTCAGGTAATAATAGAGTATAATAGTAAATTATAAAAATTGGCTGTTTGTCGCCATTACGGCAAAAAATAAAAGCCCGTGATAAATTGTTGTCTTGATTTAATTCCGTAGACAATACTCTATCCTTACATTAAGTATCAATCAAACTTTAACAGAAAACATGAAAATTGGGTTTTCAAGCAAAACCAATCAACTGATACCCCTCGACAAAATAAAAAATAGTTATAATTTAATAAGATCTTTTAAAAAAAAACCTATTATAGCAAAAACACAACGGAGACCGACAAGTACAAGGATACTTGTCAAGACTAATGTAACGAGCCCCAACAGTCAGGGTTATGTTAAGTAGTTGGGTAGTTTCGTTGGCCAACCTCCGGCTCCATCATCAGACCCTGGACATCATCCGGGTCTTCAGAACACGCCAAGACAAATCAAATGAGCCCAAACACGGCAGGGTTATATTGAGTAGTTAGGTAGTTCCGTAGTCTTCCTCCAGCTCCATCACGAGACTCTGGACACTATCTAGGTTTACAGAACTTGTTAAGACGAATCCAGTGACCCCGAACACGGCTGGGTTATGTTGAATAGTTTGGTAGTTCCGTTGGCCACCCTCCAGCTCCATCATCAGACCCTAAATACCATCCAGTTGTAAAGTACTCGTCAAGACATATCCAACGAGCCCATACACGGCGGGGTTATAATGAGTATTTTGTGTTACCATTGCAGCTTCATCATCAGACCCTGAACACTATCTGGTTGTATAATACTTCTCAAGGGGGTTACGTTGTATAGTTCACATGTTCCTATGGCCGCCTTCCGTCTCCGTTATAAGACCAGCTCCATGGTACTATATTATTGCATTGTCATCGGACTTACATATGTTTGCCTAATTTCAGCTCATTCGGATACCCGCTTGAAAAATGGATCATAAGATTTGAACCGGAAAGACAGACAGACATACGAACATTGCAAGTTTATTAAAACGCTTATTTACCGATTTACACGCAGTTTTTTAAGGAATTACTAATAGAGCTCGAAGAATAAAGAATTAAGTGAATTATTTATCTGCTCATGTTAGGCATTTCAGTTATCCGAGACCAAATAATATAGTCACTCAGTTTCAGAGTGCAATAACTTCTACTCCTAACCTCCTTCTACTACTAACTATCTACGAAAAGCCCGAAATAATTAATTTGAGCAGCAGGACGATATATCGATGTTCTACATTCCACTTTACTAACTGTTTTTACCTAAGTTACAGCCTAAGAATAAAGATCATCATGTTTGTGTAGTGAATTTCATGTCTGTGAACGCACCCAAAACAGTAATAATTCCTATTGAGGGGCAACGTTGGAAAAAAAATAAACTTATGCCTTTAAAATATTACTAAAAAAAGGAAATTAAAAAAAACGTTGGTTTGGCTTAAGGTTTGGCAGGAAATGCGATGTTGTCAATTTCTAATCGCAAGTTTACTACAAAACTTTAATGCTGTAAGAAACCTACTTGGCAAAAACTATTTTTCACACAACACACAAACATACATGCACACACACACGCACACATGGACACGCGCACACACGCATACACACACAAGCGCGGATACACTCATACAAACGCGTTCGGGCGTATATTCCCCAAGCGAGGGTGGCAGAGGTGTACTGAGTACACACACTTCGCCGACCATGTAAGGACCCATCCGGACATATACTGGGATTTTTTTGTTGGAAAATTACATTTGTCCGACCTAGGACATGGAGGAAAATCACAAAAATAAAACAACACCATCTTGGTACCGGGAAGACCTAGACTATCTTACTATGACCAAATAGACCGTGTCTTATCTGAAGGGCAAGTCGAGAGTCTCCGTAACCGGCGAGCGTGTATGAGACGTACTATGAGAGTGGGGGAAGCCAGAGAGTAGTGTTGTAAAAACGCTCGACTCGGCGCTTAAAACGTTCGCGTCTTCTACGTGTTTCAACGCTCGTGAGCGTTGACTCATCGCTAAACGCTCGACTGCAGCGCTTAATTGTCCAAACTTACAGAGAGAAAGAAACTGTTGTAGCTTTGTACTCTCTACCTACCCCGCATATGTATAGATAGATATAGATAAGATTCGAACCCAGGACCTGGTTATCACAAAGCGATGTACTTAGCCACTAGACCAACGAGGCAGTCAGTATATTTTACTGTTTTTTTAATTTTTTTCCGTTTGGAATAGGACTTTTTGAATCGGGACTCGACACGTTTCGTTGCGGAGCGATTCTTTCAATCCATCTAATACATACCTCAAAACTTGCATTTCAATATACCCCATGGGATACGTTGGCCTTCATTAATGGGTCTATTTACTTGACTTGGACTTGGACTTTATTATAATAATAATAAAATAATAAATACACTTTATTGCACATAAAATATTATGACAGGGAACAAGATCGAACATAGTTATGTTGGTACAGTAAGGCGGCCTTATCGCTTAAAGCGATTTCTTCCAGGCAACCTTTAGGTAGAGGACAGAGATGTTAAAAATAAAATGGAAATGGGTAAGGTGCAACAATGAATATAAAAATAATAATAATAAAAAAGAAGTAAAATGAAAAAAAAGAACCTATTATACATTACGCAACTGAATGACGAAATAAATAAATATAAAGGAAAGGAGAAACGAAAGAGATACGAGCAAATGTAAAAAACTAAAATTAAAAGGGAACTTGCTAAAGGTGTTAGGTCTGCAGGAAATGTGCTTTAAGATCCCGCTTAAATATTTCCCGGGACTTAGCACGCCTTATAGAATCAGGTAAGGAGTACCAAAGACGAATACTTTGGACAGTGAAGGAATTAGTAAAGAAGTTAGAAGAATGGGTAGGGATAGTTAGGCGAAGTGTCGAAGAGGAACGAAGTTCACGCGACTGAGTAGTGGCGAGAAAGGAAAAACGTTCCTTAAGATACATTGGAGTGCACGGGTTAAATAAGATAGAATAGAGTAGTGATAGTACATGCATATTCCTACGGTGATGGACAGGGAGCCACTCAAGTTGAGAACGGAATTCGGATACGTGGTCATATTTACGTAAGCCAAATATAAAACGAATGCAATAATTCTGAAGTCTTTCGAGTTTATTAAGAAGCTCCACTGTCAGGTCAAGGTAGCAAGAATCAGCGTAGTCAAGAATAGGCAACAGAAGGGATTGTGCAAGCGCAATTTTAGTATTGACAGGCAAGAAATTACGTAGGCGTCTAAGTGAGGCTCCTGAAGCGAAAATCTTCCTGCTAACCTCAGCAACCTGCGGTCTCCACGACAAAGTGTTGTCAAAGATAACACCAAGATTTTTCACCTTGTCGCAGTATGGAATAAGGACCCCGTCGAACGTAATCGCAGGAAGTTGATCAAAGTTAATTCGAGACATATACCAAGGGCTGCCTATCACAATAACTTGAGTTTTGATCGGATTAACTGCTAGGCCATGTGACTTACTCCAAGAATTAATAGAATTTAGGTCGCAATTTATAGTTTGGATAGCAGTCGACAGATGATCAAAAGCAGCCTGCGAGTATATTTGTAAGTCGTCGTCATAAAGATGATACGATGACGTTAACTCATTGGTAATTGAGTTGATAAAGACTGCAAAAAGCAGCGGAGATAGCACACCCCCTTGCGGTACGCCGGCGGAAACTTCACACCAAGAGGAAAAAGTATCGTCTATGCGAATACGTTGCCGACGCCCAGACAGATAGCTACGGAACCAGTCGATCGCCAAAGGAGAAACATTAAGGGAACGCAGCGTAGCAAGCAAGATATCATGATCGACTGTGTTAAACGCATTACTGAAATCAAGAAGAGTAAGAACAGTTAGCTGCTGATTTTCCATACCAAGCCAAATGTCGTCAGAGATGTTTACTAATGCAGTAGTCGTACTATGACCAGGGCGAAAACCAGATTGATATAGGTCAAGGATATTATGAGCATTCAAGAACCGACTAAACTGATTCTGAATGAGTCGTTTATTTATTTATTTATTTATTTATTTAGGATAAAGACACACCATCGACAGAATCACAGATATCACAGTATAAATATTGTAACAGTTTAGGACAGTGTGAACTGTCATTACAGGAGTGTACAGCTTTTACAGAAAAGAATACAAGATTATTATAGGAACATGCAATCTTATGATAAGAATATTTGAATACAAAAAAAAAAAAACATGAAAAAGTCAAGATTATGGAGATTAGTGATATTATATAATAAAATTGTAATAGATGGTATTTAATCATTTTATTATTATGTCATTTTTATTATTATGTCATTTTTATTATTGTCATTTTTATTATTATGTCATTTTTATTATATAATTCTAGTCGCAATCAATTTAGAATAGGAGAATAATGGAAATTAAAATAAGATTACAATAAAATAATTAGGTGTCACCAAATATTTTAAACAATTCACAACGAAACATGACCAGGGAATTGCTGAAGATGTCAACATTATTAACTTCATTGTATGTTTTAATAATACGATTCAAGGGGCAATTAATTTTGGTTCGGTGTAGTGTGGGTACAAAGGTCGAAGTTAAAGGGAATCTAGGGATCCTACTGGGTACTGATAGTTTTAATTTTTCCAACAGGTTTGAATTGTCAATAGTCCCATTCACTAGTTTATGTAAAAATGCTAAATCGATTATTTTACGGCGGGTTTCAAGTGAACAAAGTCCATAATGCCGCAATCGTTCCTTGTAGCTAGCACGGTACGGGCCTTGTGGATCTTTATATGCTAAGAATTTTGTAAAATTCTTTTGAACGCGTTCTAATCGATTAACATGAACCGTGTATTGGGGGCTCCAAACAGCAGTTGCATATTCGAGAATACTTCGGACTAAGGTGTTGTACAGACAAATAAGAGTGCGAGTGTTGGAGAAGTTATTGCACGTTCTCTTTAGAAAACCAAGCAGCTTCCAAGCTTTAGTGTTTGGTTAATATGTTGTACAAATCTTAGTTGATTATCGATCTCGACCCCCAAATCGCGAATATAAGCCACTTCAAGTAGCTGCTCACCTTCAACAAAGTAACGAGTTGCTATGGGCTTTTTAACTTTCGTCATCTTTATGTGAGCACATTTACTTGCATTAAGCTGCATATTATTCTGAAAACACCAATCATTAACAGCATTAATGTCATCTTGAAGTTTATACGAATCCTCCACACTACTTATTGTCATATATAATTTAAGATCGTCAGCAAAAAGGGAGTAATTATAATGTTTTAAATTCTCACCTATGTCGTTTATGAAGATTAAGAATAATATTGGGCCCAGATGAGAGCCCTGAGGGACCCCAGAAAATGCTACGTAGTCCCTGGACTTATAACCCTGTGCTGTTACTCTTAAAACCCGATTTTCTAAGTATGATTGAAACCATAGGAGGAGCGGCCCGTGTATCCCAAATCTCCTCAGTTTGTTGACAAGTATATTGTGATCTACCTTATCAAACGCACTACTAAAGTCTGTGTATATAGCGTCAACTTGCGCACGTTGATCAATGGAGTGCGATAAGTCGGTGGTATAGTTGACTAGGTTAGTGACGGTTGACCTATTTTTGAGGAATCCATGTTGGTTTGGTGACAACATATTCTTTGTAAATTCTGTTACTGATGGGCAAACAATACTCTCGAACGTTTTAGAAAAAATATTTAGAATGGAGACCGGACGATAATTTGTGACACTATTGACGTCTCCTTTTTTGTAAATTGGAACAACATTTGCTTCTTTCCAGACCGAGGGAAATGTAAAAGTGTCCAAAGATTTTTTGAATATAAGTTTGAGAGGTAAGGAGAGATTTTTACTCGTCATTTTGATAAAGTATGGAGGAATACCGTCTGGCCCGGCCCCTTTACTGACGTTGATTTTTTTTAAAACACTCAAAACAAGAGTTTCAGTCACATGGATATTATTTAAAGAGTATTGATTGAATATTTCCTCGATTTTAGGCTCTATGGCAATATCAGTCTTTGAAAAAATAGAGGAAAAATGATCTGCAAAAAGATCACAAATTTATTTGCCTGATTTGGCAATATTGTTTGCTAGCGTCATTTCAGATGGTATTCCAACTGATTGGCCACGGTTTTGTTTTAAAAATGCCCAAAATTTCTTAGGATTGCTACATATTGATGATTCTACATTGTTTATGTGGGTATGATAGCATTTTTTCATCAAGTTTTCTACCCGTTTATTCGCAAGTTTTAGCTCAATCAAATCTCGTGGGTTTTTGTTCACTCTGTATTTGCGTCTGATTTTCTCTTTTTCTGCTATCAATGCTATTAAAGACCGTGTGAACCAAAAGGGATATTTATGGGTACGCTTTTTTGTCTTAGGTACTGATGATTCTATAATGGAATAAACTATTTTATAAAATTTATGTGTCATAATGTTGACATCGCCGCAATCAAGCTCAGACTCCCAGTCTACTTGTCTTAGTTTATCATTTACGAGTGAGTAGTCAGCTTTTTTAAAGTGATAAGTGGCAAAAATCTGATTTTTGAGGAAAAGCGGGGTCTGGAGATTGAGTTTGATTTCTAGAGGTGGATGATATGAGTCAATTTTGCTAAGAGGAATCGTAGCTTCCTCAATGTCAATACCTTCGAAATTAGTTAGGACAAGATCAAGTATTCTATTGCTGTTATTTTTGACATTATTGTGTTGTTTAAAATTATTTTGGGACATGAAATCTACAAAGGAGTAGCCAATAATGTTATCGTAATTAGTAGGTAGCAAATCCTTGCCCTCATCACTATCCCTTTGCCATTCCATAAAATTTAAATTAAAATCGCCAAATATTATGACTTCTGTAGGATTATCAGCCATAATCGCATTAACATTATTTATAAAAGAATCTAATGAACTCACTGTAACAGGCGGTGGCAAGTAAATGACACATAGTAGTATATGTTTTGTCACATTATTGTCTCTAATTTTTAACGAGATCCATAAGTCCTCTTGAGGGGACTCAAGGTGAGCGAGTCGCCTAGATTGTAAGTTTCGGGCAACAGCGAAAAGAACTCCTCCACCTTCCTTTTTGGCCGAACATGTTGACTGTCGATCACGTCGGTAGATTTTGTAATTTTTATTGAATAGTTCTCCGTCTTCTATAGAGTTGTTTAGCCACGTTTCAGTTGCAACTATTATATCATAGTCATTGCTAAGAGACGCCAATCTAATATCCTCTAGCTTACTTCGCATGCCTCGTAAGTTCTGATAATAGACTTTGAATTTTAATAGTAGCTGTATGGTCACAGATTCTTCGTCTTGTAACTGTTCAGAGTTTCTTCAGACAGTCGATGGACTTGATTTGCCGTGCGGGAGATTGATCATTCAAACGTGTAAATATACGGCCATTTCGAATCCACACATACTTGATCCCTTTCTCACGAGCAATTTTTCTTGTTTCAGCGTGAAGTACTTTATGGTATGGGGATAGATGTTCCGAGACATAAACTGGCGCTTTCTTCCCACTGTAGCCTAATAATCCACTGTGCAGCTTTTCATTAGGGTTTTTCCTATTATATTTCGATACCGCGGCTATAACGTTGTCTCTAATTCTAACACTAGGGAATTTTACTATTATTGAGCGAGGTCTGCTACTAGCGTCATCTAATTTCCTTACTCTGACGGAGCTTAATATTTCGCACTGTTGAATTGGACAAGAGACGGTAGAACCTAGCTGCTGGACCAATATCGGTAAGTCTTCGGATCTGTTTTCAGGTATACCATTTATTTCGATATTGTTCTCACGAGCATGTTGTTCCATCAAATTTAATCTAATTGACAGGTCATTGGTAGTGTTTAAAAGCCTTTCGTTTTCTCTTGTTGTCTTCGATATGTTATCTTGGGCTAATTTCAAATCTTGTTTTAGGGTATCATATTCGTCACTTAAGAATTTAATGGAATTTTTCAGGTCTTTTAGTTCAGCAAGGTTAGTTTTTATTTCTTTCAATTCATGCTTTAGAAATGTTTTCACCGTATTTTCAATTGCCTCTTTGACGGCCAAATGTATTTCGGATTTAATTGTTGCTAGTAAAGATCGCTCAATATCCATTGTTTGGTAATTTTTTAGGTCCTCCTCAGATTGAACTGTGTTCTTACGACGAGTTACGTAGTCAATGCCAATGTAACTAGGGGAATCCGATTCCGAAGTATTGACTGATTGTCCGGAACGTATAGGCGTGTTGGAATTATCCCCCTTCGGTTGTTTACTGCGGCAGCAGTGACATATCCAAGTTGTTTTAAGTTCCTTGGTCATAGCAGAGAAGCGTTTGTCCGAAACATTGGCGCACATAAGGTCGTAACTTTTGTTGCAAGACGAACACTTAAGAAAGTCCTTGTTTTTTATAGTATTGGGACACCCTGCACATATATTAGCTTTAGATGCCATCGCGATAGTTTATTCTAATTGTTATTGATAATAGTAGTAGGTAGATAAGTAAAAAGTCCAACGTTCAAAATAGCTTCGCAGTTGCAAACGTTAAGACTACACGCAAAAGTTCGTTAGAAAAAGGTCGTAAGCGCCGTGCATATCGTGGCGCTTACGCGTACCTCTGAGTCAGTCTCTGGGCTGCATTGTCATTTCAGTTAAATTGTTTAATTACGAATGATTTGTTTATTTTGCACAATAATATTCACAAGTTATATTGATATGACACTATTTAATGCACTACACTAAATTTTAATCCGAATAACTCAGTAAACCCACGAGTAAACAATTAAAATGATCGTAATTGCTTAAACACTTGTATTCCGTTCAACAAAAAGAACAGTCGTTCAAGAACTTTAGATAGGAAAGGGAGAATAGAGATTGGACGGTAGTCTGAAGAGGATCCAGGGTTAGCCTTTTTTGGTAAGGGAGTCACTTGAGCGTCCTTCCAGCAATTAGGAAAGACACCAGTCGTGATGGAAGAATTAAGGATATGAGTGATAATGGGGCATAAGGAGTCAAGAATAGGTATGATCATATTACGACTAATACTGTGATTTCCGATGGCATTTGAAGTAATGGAAAGAATACTATTTTTAACATCATGTTCAGAAACCGTTGTGAATAAAAATGAAGGATAATCAGGGGCAATCTGTGCATTAAGTAGATGAAGCGTGTTACCTTTAATAGTATTATCCAAAACTGACGACTTAGAGAAATGCTGGTTAAGTTGGTCCATATCGATGTCACTTAATGCAGCATCTTGTGGAGATTTACCTACTCCTAAGGTCCGAAGGAACCTCCAGACTTTGGCGGGATCACCGTTTTCAACAGAGCGATGGATGTGACGCCTCTGCGCATCCCTGCAAGCTGTGTTACATCGGTTCCTAGCCCGATGATATTTGTCCCGGTACTTATCCCTGGAATCAACCTTGTATCTCGACTTAGCTCGATTCTTCTTATCTATGAGAACCTTGATGTCTTCAGTAAGCCAAGGAGCAGGAAGATGCCTCATTTTAACTTCACGGATAGATCATTTATATCAAAAAGTTCTGTGAGTAGTATATTGAACATAGCAATCTTATTGTTAACCGTTTCCTCCTGCTCAACCACAGACCAGTTGACTTTGCCTGTATCTTCTTGGAGATGATCAAGGTTCATTGCACCAAAATTGCGCTGCAGAAAAGTCTTTGGTTTAGTTCTAGGCGGACGAATCTTGTAAGATAGAAATATTAAATCATGATAGGAGAAAGCATCAGCACTATATTGGCCACATTTGACAACATGTTCAAGAAAAGAGACTATAATTAAGTCTAATAGGGAAGGAGTAGAGTTTGGGGCATGATGAGTTGCTGTAAGTGGGAGAATATGCATATTACTAGAATCTACTAAACCTTTCAGATTACGAGCCCGGGAATCATTCTTGAGTAAACAAGTGTTGAAGTCGCCCATAATGATAGAGTGTACATATGACGGGGTAAGGTCTTCTAGGAGGCTTTCAAAAGAAGAAAAGAAATTAATATGAAAAGAGGGGCAATAATAAACCCCCAGAAGGACTTTGTGATGATTTAAAGTAACTTCAATGAAGAGGTGTTCCGCTGTATTAGGCGGAGGAGGCTGCGCTGATTTACTTACTATGGAGTACGGAAGATAGTCCCGGAGATAGATAGCAACACCACCGTAGGAACTACATGTACGGTCATTACGAATTAAGTGAAAACCAGGAAGAAAATAAGCAGAGGAGGGAAGATTAGGCCGTAGAAAAGATTCAGAGATCAAAATCGCATGGATATTTTTGTTGTCCATGGTCAAAACTAAATCCTGATAGTGGGCGGAAATGCTTTGAGCATAAATGTGCACCACGTTAAAGTTCTTAGTCACGTTCGCGTATTCAGAAACAAGAGCATCATGTAAGGAAGGTGCAACGCTACGAAAGCTGTCATCACTCTCTGAAGAGGAACAAGATAGAAAGGTATCAATAGGGTCAAGATTTAAAATATTGTTGTCGTCATTCATTACAAAAAGTATAACTTTAAAAAAGGTATAAATAAATATATACTAAAATTAAATATTTAAAAAAAATAAAAATCTACTGTCGTCTACCTGCCAGCGGAAAACGCAATTGGCTATTTAGTATCATTACAAAATAGTAATAATAAATAAAGGGGAAAAAAAGCAGCAGAAATATCCTATCACTATGAGAAATACAATGAAAAGTATTACAACCATAAACAGTGTCTATGGGGCACCCAAAAATAATAAAACCTACGACAATTATTATAGGACAAAGGAATTGACAAGTTACATAAAAATAATTTGAAAATGTAGAAAAATATAAGTCAAAAGTAATATAAAAATAACTCTTAAAAAGGAAAAAAAAAGTTAATTCTAAAGAAAAAAAAAAAGAAAAAAATGTCAGGTGTCACAGGTGTCAAATTGTGTTGCGCTTATTTGATAATTATAATAAAATAGAAGATCAAGTGCTCTTCAGTGAAAGGCTTTGAATTAGTAAGAAGCCTACGCCATACATCTGTGCGTATGTGCGCACCCTCTCAATTGGTCCCTGTGCAGTAAAATTGTATCAGCTGTTTTACTTCATTTAAACTATCAGCTGAATTGTATCTGACATGAAAGTTTTTAATGCATGCGCCATGGCAACGGCGCCTCACGCAGGCGCAGTGTTCCGCGTTGTATGCCGATTCTGCCCGAAGTGTCCCCGAAGTCCTGTCAATTACTTAATTTGTCAAGAATTTTCAAAATATTCTGTGTTTTTTTGTATGTTTTTAACAGTTTGTATATATATTAGTAATTTTTTAGTATTAGCTTTAAGTTTATTGTTGTTTCTTTTTCTATCGCATAGTGTTCGGATGCTGACAACTGCGTCGCAACCGGAGCTTTTACCATGTCGGCAGTGTAGTGATGGAAGACTTTTTAAAGGCACAAGAGGACTCAAAATTCATACTGCCCGCTGCCATATTCGATCCATTACATCCCCGCTTCCAGCTGGCCAAGGTGTGCCACCAATCCCCACTAGTTCCGCCACTTCGTTTACTTCAGCAACCCAGCCTACATTTCCTTTCGAAATCTTAATATCTCGTCTATACAGAAGCACACCGATAGTGAAACGTATTCCTAGAGGAGCAAGAGTGTCGTTAGCAAGATCTCTCTCTTTTACCATAGAAAAGTGTTTTGACAATAGTGAAAAATCCTGGCGAGATCTTTTTACTTTCGCGTTTAGTCACCTCCATGCCGACAAATCAATTAATACTACCCTTACCCATCAATTAAAACAGCACTGTTTCACCCATTCCGACCCTGTACTACCTCCATTAGTTAGTTGCCCCAGGATATATAATTTTAAACATAAAATTGAATCAAAAGTACAGGAGGGAGATCTCAGGAACGCTGCTCGCCTCTTATTTTCAAACGACACTCTTGCTCCCAATAATGACCTAATGCTAGATTCTCTCCGCGAGAAGCATCCCTCAGCCAACTCAGTCTCTCAGCTGCCAAATCCACCCCAAATTAGCATTAAAAAATTGCAGATTAATGAAAAAGACGTTCTTGAGGCAATTATGTCGTTCCCGAGCGGCTCTTCCGGCGGCATCGACGGAATAACCCCTCAACATCTAAAAGACCTGGTTAGTGCATCCGCTGGAGACGCCGGCGGAGCACTTTTAAGCTCCTTAACAAAATTGTGTAATTTTATGCTCGCCGGCCATGTTAATCGATCATTTCTTCCCTACCTCTACGGTGCGAGACTATGTGCCTTCAACAAGAAGGATGGTGGCATCCGCCCTATAGCAATAGGCGCCACGATCCGGCGGTTAACCTCCAAAATAGTTTGTAGACACATAGCCTCGACCCTTAAATCCAAATTTCAGCCAATTCAATTAGGATTTGGCAGCAAAGGGGGCTGTGAGGCAGCAGTTCATGCAACCAGAACCTTCGTCTTATCAAATGAGATGGAGGTTCTTCTCAAGGTTGACGTGAGGAATGCTTTTAATTCATTAGATAGGGCTGCCTTGCTGAACGAAGTAGCTTCTCAACTTCCCGAAATTTATCCTTATATTTGGCAGTGCTATAGTGATTCTTCTAAACTGATTTTTGGTGAAAACAGTATAGATTCAGCAGTCGGCGTTCAGCAAGGAGACCCTCTCGGCCCTGCTCTTTTCAGTCTAGGTATACATCGACACATCTCATCCTTAAAATCAAAATTGAATGTATGGTACCTAGACGATGGCACTTTAGGTGGCAAAGCCAATACAGTTTTTAGTGATTTCATCAAAATTAACAGCACCTTTAAGAATCTAGGCTTGGAATTAAATCTGTCTAAATGTGAATTTTTTGTCTCAGAGAGTCTTCCTTTAAATGAAAAGCAGTTTATTACCGAAAAGTTTCAAAAGTTTGCTCCAGGCGTAAAAATTCTCAGTAGAAATTCGCTTTGCCTTCTTGGTGCCCCTCTATTTGACGACGGAGTCAAACCTTTCTTGGAATCTAAGATTAAACAATTTCAGGATAATTCTTTCAGATTGGGAGTTCTAAATCGCCATATTGCATATACTATATTAAAATACTGTCTTTTCGTTCCAAAACTAACATACGCCACTCGCGCAAGCCCAATCTGGAAATTCTCGGCCCTTATCGACCAAATGGATACCGCCCTCAAAGATAACCTTGAGAAAATTCTAAATTTATCCTTAAATGAAGCATCCTGGACCCAAGCAATGTTACCTATTAGACATGGTGGTATCGGCGTGCGAAAAATTGCTAGTATTGCTCTACCGGCTTTCCTAGCCTCCATTTATAGTGTCCAGGAACTGTGTTCAAAAATACTTTCCAACACAGAATTAGTAGCCGGCGCCGCGGAGGCTTTGGAGGCCTGGAAAAGGATTTGCCCCAATGACAATATTCCAAAGGAAGTTAACGTGCAAAAACTTTGGGATATGCCATCGGTGCAAATAGCGAAGGACTATTTGGCCGAAATTATCGTCAGTGACCGCGACCGTGCTCGTTTACTAGCGTTGGGTCGAAAGGAATCGGGTCATTGGCTTCATTCAATTCCTGCATCCAACCTTGGCACACTGCTGGATAGTGAAAGTTTCCGGATCGTGATAGGTATTCGCTTAGGGGCCGATTTGTGAAGAACACAGGTGTCCGTGTGGAGCGGAGGTGGATCGATCCGGACTCCATGGGCTCTCTTGCCGCAAAAGTGCCGGCAGGTTTTCTCGCCACGGCTCGCTCAATGACATAATCAAAAGGACTCTTGCTACCATCAACGTTCCTTCGGTGTTAGAACCGGCGGGGATTTTCCGTGATGATGGCAAGAGACCCGATGGGATGTCCTTGATCCCTTGGGAACGGGGGCGGGCCCTTGTATGGGACGCCACGTGCGTCGATACATTGGCTCCGTCCCATCTCAGGGAATCAATATCTAGGGCGGGAGCTGCGGCTGAGAAGGCGGACCTGGGCAAACGGCGCAAATATGCTGCTATTAGCAACAATTATATATTTGTGCCGTATGCCGTAGAAACATTGGGCCCATGGAGTTCGGCTTCAAAACAATTTATCAATAAAATAACACCTACGCTGATCACCTCCTCGGGTGACAAGAGGGCTGGCTCGTTCCTTGCTCAAAAGATTGGTCTGTCTATTCAGCGAGGAAACGCAGCCAGCATTCTTGCCACCATTCCACGCGGATGCGGTCTTTTTGATTAAGGTCTTTTTTTTTTTTTTTTTCTTTGTTTTATTTTATATTTTAGTTTAAAGTGAGTGTTTTTATTATAAGTTATAATGTAAATAATAAAGAGATTTTAGAAGTTGATAGAAATGCCAACCAAAATCAGACCACGTTATCCATCCTTATCCAAATAAATCATATCGTATTCTAAAAGCATAATACCCAAACCTTAAATCCAAGACTTAATATAAAAGCAAATGTCACTTTGACAAGACAGATGTCAAACTGAGAAATAGGTTTACGTACCTACACATATCAGAATCGTAAAAATCATAAAAAGTAACTGTATGTAAATAATAACTTACACATAAATAACCTCTAGTCCTGTTATATTATCTGTTCTGTATGTTATATAGGTATATAGTTTTGAAACAATACAGTGGGTACAAAAAGTAAATACAAACATTGATTATCAAAAACAAATAGGCACCCAAAGACCAACCAAATTATGTTTTTTTAGCACGGGGCTTTGTACGTACACTGCGTTTGTCTTTACTAGAAGAAGGACCGCTTCCGTCTTCAGGAGGAATCATACACGGGACAGCATCAAGCTCAGCGAAAGTGCGGAATTGGTGCCGTTTGCCCCCCGGCTCAGCCACAACCACGGTGCCGTCCCTCGTCCAGCAATTAGCCACGCCATGACGTCTCCGAGCTTCCATAAACACAGCGTGCCGCTCCTTTGTTAAGAACTCGGACAAGGTTAAACCAGTACCCTTTAAACCGGTCTTGGCAAACCATACCCGGTTTCGCATATTAAGGTCGCGAAACTTAATTAGAAGCGGCCTCGGCTTATTGGAGTTGGGCCTACCAATACGGTGACAGCGGCTGACATCGGGTCTGAGATCTCCAGTGTTGACATGTTTGGAAGCGATATCCAACAGAATATTTAATTGGGATTCGTCCTTCTTTTCTGCCACTCCATGTACTAGCAGCATTTTGCGACGGCTCCTCATCTCTAGGCGTTCATAGGCCTGCGCTAACAGTGCTACCTGCCGCTGCAGATTGGCCAGCGCTTCAACTATGAAGGACCTAAACTCTGTGAAATCTGCTGCCACAGTGTCTGGCTTGATACCTGCCAAAGCTGCCTTTTCCAACTTGGAATCGAATTGTGCCATCTTGGAGTGAAAGACAGATGCCAATCCCTCGATGGTGTGTTGCAGAGCCTCCATATTGTTGTTTTGAGGTTATAAGAAGTGTGCTTGAGTGTGAAACTTAGTGTTAAGGATAATTAGATTATGGATATTTGCACTTTCCACTAGCAGGTAACTTTATCTACTACTTCATACTATTTATAATACTGCAAACAACTTATAATTAATTTTATTTAATTAAACTTATAGGGAACAATGTGTTGAGTTTTCAACCTACCCGATACCGCGTATGGTCATAAAATGCCACTCCCACGTGTTAGCTTTATAAATATTTTAATGAAAACATACATTTTTAAATCAGGCAACTCTATCAAAGTGTAGTAGTAATTATTTTGTAAGTTGGCAACTCTTTAAAATCGTTACGAGGCGAATCTATAAATAAGCTGTTTTGACAAATTAAGCGTCAGTCTATTGCTTGTTCTTGAACAAGTAAGCACGTGAAACATATTTGCTGTTGGAAGGAATTATTATTGGAAGGAATATTGTTAATTGGAAGGAATATAAAACTTATCTGGAAGGAATTTATGCGGAAGGAATATTTTGTTGGTGTTTGGAGACAATAAAGCAGAAAACAAGTTTGTCTGGAATTTTATTTTATCACACGTAACCTTTAAGTTTTTAATTATAATGTAAACTAATAAATTCCGTGGAAATCGTGGTCTCAAAGGCACAGACTATTGGTTCTAATAACGAAGCAACTTTTGCTGGAATCATTACGACCAATATCAAAGAGAAAGAAAGAAAATAATTTATTCACTACCTCAATAAAGACACAGTGTATACAATGAAAAGTTATAATGATTTGTTTGCCGCGGCAGGGAAAATGCTACAACTCAGCATACCTCGCTGGAAACAGCTTGGCGCTGATTTTCTGTTGCACCCGTCAATAGTATATGGAGAAGATATAAATAATGTTGCAGCAAGTAAATGAATATGTCGTATCCTATTCTTGAATATCACAGTTAGTAGACGGACGAGCAGTTATTTTGATTTTAATAACCTTTTAGTCTTGTCTATAGTGTGTTTAGTTGTGAAGTGATGACAGATGACATCTGTTAGATGACAAATGACCGAAGACAGTTAAATCCTCCTCTTATCCTCAGCCTACCCCACTTGGGATCTAGCGTGGTGATATAATTAATAATAAGTAATAATATCAAATTCCTTAGGACTAAGATTATTGCTGATACAACATAATGTTTATCATACCTGTGATAAAAATATACTTTTGATTATTCTTGTTTAAGATAATCTATACTTTCAAATATTATAACTCAATATTTCCAAATAGGTATTATTATCGAGTCATTTGCATGACTTCATTTTATTTATTTATATATATTGTTACGTTTGCGAGGTAAATTAATGCCGAAGTGCGAACGTGCGAAGTACTTTATTAGGCGCTGTACACACAAAACAGTACGTCGAATGTAAGTACACACGCGAACCAATCACACACTTGTTCCACTCTTGTTAGTACCCAAATACTGCTTCCAAGTCGCTGAGTCACTCGTAGTATCCGTATATCGATGCTAAAGTCGCCGGTGTATTCCACTTATATCGCTTATTCTGCGATTTGATCACTATCGCTTCCGAGAAGAGACTGTGTCGTCCCCGCGCTCTGTGTTCCTTTTATATTTGTTTGAAAGTTCTAAAACGGACGCGAACCCTCTAAGTACATCGATAGAAGTACATCGAACAATAGCCGGCGCGGCCCACAAAGCGGTATTATCATTACTACTCCTATTTGCGCGTGAACAAATAGGTACTTGTATACCGCGACCGTGCGCCGGCGATAATTAAAGGGGTGGAACCTTCTAGACATTTCGCCACTTAAGCGCGGATTCTAGATCTTTCTAGTCAGATCACCGGGGGATCTAAGGGTGTGTTATGCGTTTTAGAACGGACATCCCCCGATAACGACTTTTCAAGATATCGGGGTACGTTCGGGTCGTAACAATATAGTGTGTTACATGTATCTTATAAAAAATGTAATATATATATATATATATAAACATTTTTTATAAGATACATGTAACATGTGTATGTAATAATTCACATATAAATATAACAACATGAAAATTGCAAAATTTCTAAATGTCATCTCCAATCCAACATTTTCACACTGAAGCACCTTCAAAATTAATTACAAGATGTATACTAGAGCTCTAAAACCAACCGTTTCCTTAATGGTAGCAGATTGTGCTTGTTTCCTATCTCTGCGATCATAACTATACCAGAAACATCACTGGTGCTCAAAATAACTGCATATACTCAACAATTGAGGCACTCGCAGCGCTCTGTGACCGCGGTGTTCTTACCGATCACCAAAGTTAAGCAGCGTTCGACTCGGTCGGCTTGAGATGGGTGACCGTTTGTGGCATTTTCATATTCGAGCGTCTCCGTGCCTCGGAAGACACGTTAAGCCGTTGGTCCCGGCTACCACTTAATGTGGTGGTCGTTAAGCCGAGTTGGAAGCCTTAAAGGCGGCTTGATACGTTCCAGCAGCAGGTGGCCACAAACCTGCCTCCACCAATCCGCACTGGGTCCGCGTGGTGGAGTATGAGCTAATCTCTCTCACCACAATTTGTGAGAGAAGGCCTTTGCCCAGCAGTGGGCAGTATAGGCTGATATCATTATTATTTACTCAAAAATTAATCACAATTTTTTTTTTTTAGTTATTAGTTTCTTGAATAATCTTATTTAATTTTTTATTGATTATCATATTATCAAACAAAAATACAGTAAAAACATCTATTTCATGAATTCATATCATTCATTATCTTTTCCCTTTGTGTGCCTCAAATTTCTAATATATTAATTATATTACAAATGATGGCATAATCAGAAAAACCCATTGAACTCCTTAACCTAATAGAATAGTATATTTAATATGACTCTAAGTTGTATTATTACCATCTAGTTTCTTTGTGGGATAAGGTTTATAGCACGGTATAATTATGATAGAACGTCACTAAAGGTAAGATCATTTAATCACTAATTATACTTCGTGCTTCATCCTCGAGATTAGAGAACAATTGTAGAGCTTGAAAGATCGCGAAACATATTCAAAAATAAAATACTATAGGAATTGTTTTTATTAAGCAAATTAATATTATTTTATGGAACAGAACTAATTGAATGTGTATTATCATATTAGAATGATTTTTTATATTATATATCCCTATTGTAGTATTTTCCAAAAACATTGGAAGTTCCACTCCAGCCGGCAGTGTTTCTAATGATGAGCTAGCGTGCCGGGTAGAGTGGGCAGAGAATATAGAAGTGTTAATTCCACTTTCGTTTAGGGTACTCTTAATCCATTTGCTTATAGTTTGATTACTTACTGATTTATTAGGCTTTTTGACGCTAATAAATAAATAATCACTATTATTTCTTAGAGGTTTAGTATTGTCTAAATAGTTTAATAAGGTATTGGCAGGACAGATATCGGGTTTTGCTTGATAAAACGTTATGCTTGGATGTTTTTATTATGTATGATATCTTTATACGAATTAGATTCGTACCGCACTGTTTATTTTTAATTTTTATTAAACTCAGAATCTGGACTCTGTGGGCTGTGATAAGTGCTAATAGAGTCACGGTTTTCTTAGCTAACTAATCTAAGAATATCTGGGTATTACGATATATATTAGCTAGAAAGTCCAATACAATGTGATCTTGCGCTTGGGAGTAGGTGGGCGGAGTCTATAAAAGCCTTTAAACAGTCTAATAATTTAATCACCAGAGGTAGCCCTTGTGCCTATAATTAAGGATAAAGCAGAACGATAACTATTAAGCTTTCCATACTGAGCTCCCGTACGAAAAAAAGGGTGTAAAGAAATATATAATATTTGAAGTTGACGCTTCATAATAATCTATGCTATTAGTATCACAAAAGCTAAACCATCATCTATAGGCTACGGCTTATTGAGCTACTGAACTATCTGATAAGGATGCACACATGGCATCTAAGGAATTGAGTGGTACACTTCGCCTTGAAAAGGCTACCCTGATAATTTCCCGGTCATAAGTTTGAGCTGCGGCATCGTTAACGCACTGCTGGGGGCGAAAGTTAATATTTTATTAATAGGTTCAAGAATAATAGGCTCTGATTAAAGAAGTCTATTGAACAATAAAAACCAAGCTTGCGTAGGCCAGTGTGGGACTATGAGTACCCCCTGTGCCTAATCAGTGATAATCTTTCTAAGCACCTTCATAATGACTGAGAAAGGAGGAAAAGCATAAAAGTTTAAGCTGTGCCAATAAACGGTAATAACCTTGACAGCGTAGGCTCCTGGATCTTAACGCCACGATATATACTTGGGGCACTTTGCATTTACTCTTGTCGCTAAAAGATCCACTTCTGGATTTTCAAAAGTATCTGATATAATTTTAAAAGCTTGGTTGTTAAGTTCCCATTCTGTGTCAGGGTGTAGACGTCTGGATTCCGCGTCTGCTATATCGTTATCTTGTGAGCTGATATACGAAACAACTATGAAAATGTTTCTATCTTCGCAGAAACCTAACCTTTTGCTAATTTATTGAGGTGAGGAAAACAAACTCTTCCCGTGCGATTGATATACGATATAGCAGTCGTATTATCAATCCTTAACTACTGTACTCTGACAGTCTCTTAATTTTAACGCGAATATTTTTAGACCGAAAAAGGCAGCTAATAATTCAAGAAAATTAATATATTTAGTGACTTCGTGTCCAGTCCATTGGCCGTTTGCGGTCTCCCAGCCACATGCCACCCCCACCCAGTTTTGCTAGCATCAGAAAAGATTTCTAAAGTGTAAATATCCTCCCTTATTGGATTAAAGACACTCTTTGTAGAATTAATCCACAATTAGGTAGAAACTATATTGCAAAAGACCTCGGTATATTATATGATCAAAAACTTACCTTACGTGATCACTACGCGTACATCACAAACAAAGCTTTTCAGCTTCTTGAATTTATAACCAGATGCACCAAAGGCTTTGAGAAACCGCAAAGCTTTCTCACTATATATTACAACTTAATAAGGAGTATCCTAGACTAGGCAAGTGTTATTTGGTCGCCGTGTTATACTGTTCACTCAGAGAACATATAAAGCGTCTAAAGAAAATGTCTCAGGATACTTAGCTGTGTGTGTGTGTGTGAATGATCTACGCTGTTGGCCTCGAGGCCTCTACAGCTTCACCGGATTTTAAAGGCGAGCGTGCAACCACTACGCTCCAGCCAGCCAGAAGGGCAAGAGGCGACATACTCGAGGGCGCCTCGGAGAGGCGCCCTCGGTTGGGACAGTCGCTGTAGGGGGACCGGTGCACTACTAAGCGCACCGGTCGACCGCCGGCTATGGGAGGGGATCTACTACTGCGTCTGCGTCTACGGCGTCGCTCGTATTCTGAGCGGAAAGAAGGGATGACAAAGCATCGGGGGGGTCGGTGAGAACATGTCTCGGCCGGCGGTAGCGGCAGGGGTCGCGAGGGAGGTCGTAGTCGGCGGTGGCTACGATTAACGGATTCGCATGGGAAGATGCGTTCGCGAAGTGACGTGTTGACGCCTTTTTAATAAAGGCGCGAATAGGTTCGAGACCTAGATCGGAGTGGAGGTCGACGTTCCGTACGAACCAGGGGGCTCCTACGGCTTTACGGAGGAAGCGGTTTTGAACCGCTTGAAGTCTGTCGATGTGAGAGGGGGCCGAATGCCCGAACACAGCACACGCATAAGTCATGATGGGACGAACGCAAGTTTTGTAAAGCGTCACCTTATTTCTAAGGGACATTTTACTCTGCTTGCAGATTAACGAATGGAGACGACCGAGCACGAAGGATGCTCGGTGACGGACCCGCTTGATGTGCGGGCCGAAGGTCATGGTACTGTTCAGGGTGACCCCTAAATATTTGACCTCTTTGACCCAGGGAATGGGTCGGTCGAACATGGTCACTTGACCTCGGTTCCTTCCGGGGCGGCGCAGAGAGTGGTGCGAAGGTGCACCTCTGGCGAAGAGCACCGCCGCGCTCTTGTCCGGGTTCACCTCGATTCGCCACTTCCTGAACCAATCCCCTAGGGTATTGGCGGCGGTCTGGAGTTTCCTCGTGATGCGGGCCTTGTTCCTATTGGAATAATAAAGAGCGGTATCATCCGCGAATAAAGCTAGTTTAACATCACTCGAACGAGGAATGTCGTTCGTGTAGAGGCTAAACAGGAGCGGAGAGAGCACTGAGCCCTGTGGGACTCCAGCACTGATGGAGTGGGAAGCGGAGCGCGTCATTTCGACGCGATAACGAAAGGCGCGATTCGACAAGAAGTCTCGTAAGATGAGCACGAGTCTGTCCGGCACACCCAATCGGTAGAGCTTGTAGATCAAGCCGTTGTGCCAGACTTTGTCGAATGCCTTCGCGACATCCAGGAAGAGGGCGCCCGTGTAGACGGGTCTTCCGGGCCCATTGAGACCGGAGAGAATGTGCTCCGTGATGCGGTGCACCTGATGGACACAAGAGTGTTTGGCTCGAAAGCCGAACTGCTCGTCGATAAGGATACCCCTGGACGTTATGAAGTCCTTGAGCCTCGCCAGAAGGAGGCGCTCGTATATCTTGGCCAGGGAGTTGAGGAGACTGATAGGGCGGTAGCTCGCGGGGAGATTGCGAGGTTTGCCGGGCTTGGGGATGCCAATGACGTCCGCCTCCTTCCACTTAGCGGGGAAGGTGCAGTTCGTCATGGCGGCGTTCAAGATGGCCACCAAGAGGCAGATGAGTTGGGCGGGCAGGCATTTCAGAACGCGATTCGAAATGCCGTCAGGGCCGGGGGCTTTTTTAGATTTAAGACCCATTATCAGATCTTCGACCTCCGTTTGCGTGATAGGAGGCAAGGAATCGACGGGGGGGAGGGATGCCCTGCGCTCGACTTCCCTGTCTACCGCGTCGACGTGGGACTGGTCGACGGACTGAGAGCTGGGGGCGCACTGGCTCTCGAGGGAGTCGGCGAGAAGCTCGGCCTTTTCGTCGTCGTCGAAGGCTGGGGGCGCTGCGCCTGAAGGGCGGGACAGCGGGGGCATGTCAGTCGTGGAGTCGGATTTGAGGCTACGCGCCAACTGCCAGTAGGCCAGATGCGACGGCGCGATTCCCTCTAGGAGGACACCCCACCGTTCCTCCCGGACCTCCGCGACACGACGCTTTACCTCTCGTTGTAAAGCGCGCATCCGGGCCCGATTGGCTTCGGTGGGGTAGGAGTCGTACGCTC
Source organism: Phalera bucephala (assembly GCA_905147815.2). Classification (NCBI taxonomy): domain Eukaryota; kingdom Metazoa; phylum Arthropoda; class Insecta; order Lepidoptera; family Notodontidae; genus Phalera; species Phalera bucephala. The sequence goes on along the minus strand of LR990621.1, from coordinate 7,347,070 downwards.
GGATGGAAGCATTCTTGGAACGAATGAGATCCCTAACATCGTCCGGCAGTCGAAAGCGGTTGAGGTAGAAATCTTCCGCTTCGACTTGCTTGGACGATCGACTGACCGCCGATCGGATGTGTTCGGTGAAGGCATCTACGGCCTGATCGGTGTCCTGAGGGGACGGGATGGAGTCCGAGCTGAGAGGCAGGGGGGGAGGGTCGGCATCCGCCAAGGCCGTGCTTAGCGCATGCCAATCCACCACCGTCTTTTTGGGTCGCTGAGGGGCGGAAGGGGGGGAACCGAGTCTCATGACTACAGGTCAGAGTCGAGTTCCTGGACTACTTCCAAGGAGTGCAGCCGTAGGGTGACACCCTTCAGAAGCGCCATGTCCAGGACGTCGGGTCGGTGATTGGGATTGTTAGGATAGTGGGTAGGGTGCATGGGTGCGATGACGTCAAAGTCGAGAACGTCGACCAGGGCGTCAAGGCTCCTACCGTTAGGGGTAGTGGTGAGACCGTTCCAGGCCACGTGTTTGCTGTTGAAGTCGCCCGCCAGAATGACGGCGCTTCCCAGATTGAGGAGTGCTTCAAAGTCACTCCTGAGAACGGATTTAGTGGGGGAAAGGTAAACGGAGGCGATCACGATGGGCTGGTGCCCCGTGAGAGAGACGCGACAGACCGAGGCTTCGATGTTGGTGAGCGCGGGGGGATCGAGAGGGATGCAGTGCAGGGACCTCCTGTAATAAATGAGAGTACCGCCTCCGCGGGAGCCGATTCTGTCATTGCGCACGAGGTTGTAGTTTGCGATCCTAGGATCGCGTTGTGCGGGCTTCAGGAAGGTTTCCTGCACGAGGAGGATATCAAGTTGGTGATCTCGGAGGAAATCAGCAACCTGATCTCGCTGGGAGCGAAGGCCATCGGCGTTAAAGAACGCCAGGGATAGGTTGTGGGGCTTATGGCGGGGAGGTCGCAGATCCATTATCGGGTGCGGGGGGGTTGGGTTCTGAGGGACGTCAGGACGTCATAGACGTCCCTGTATTCCGCGGCCAGGAGAACCTGGTCCGCCAAGTTGGTGGCGGCGCGGAGACGAAGGGCGAGTTCGCGGACTCTGGGAAACAGAGCGGGGCTTATGACCGCCGAGACACTCATTATGAGGTCGACGTCCTGACTGACGTTAGTGGGCGGAGGGGGACAAGCCGCCACCGGCGGGATCGCCGGCGCGCGCTTCGGGGGGCAGGCGGGGCCCACTGACGCAGGGTGGGAGGCCGCGGTGTAGGGCAGCGGCTTCACCCATGCGTTGGCGCCGAGGGACGGCCTGAGCGGCGGGGGAGGGGGGGCCAGCTTCAGCGTCGCGGGAGCGCGGGGAGCCGCGGTCGCTGGCGCAGAAGGCACCGGACGAGGGTGCGCTGAGGGCGCGGGGGGGTGTTGCGCTGAGGGCGCAGAGGGGGGGGCAACCGCGCGGGGGCGGCGGCGGCCGCCGCGCCTCGCCCGGCCGCGCTTCCCCTTCGGGGCCTTGGGGCAACCGCGATAGTTCGCGGTGTGCCCCTTGGTGCCGCAGAGGACGCAGCTGGGGGGCTCGGCCGCCGTCTCCTTCGAGCGGGCGCACTGGGACGTCGCGTGGTCCCCGATGCACTTAACGCATCGAGGGCGCGCGTGACAGTTACGGGCAGAGTGCCCGTACAGCTGGCAGTTGTGGCACTGCCCGGGCGTGCCACGTTTATGGGGGGCCTCCACGGAGAGGCCAGAGATATGGCACACGGCCTTCAGGTCGAAGACCCTACGGCCGGACTCGGTGCGGTCGAGGACGACCAGCACCATGTCGTACGCCTCCTTGGAGCGCCCATTCACCATTCTGTGCACCTGGCGCACAGGAAGGTCCTGGGACTGGAGGTCGGCCTTGATGACGGCGGTGTCCAGCTCTCTCGGGACACCGCGGATTACCACCCTGAGCTCCCTTTCCTCCTCCAGGGTGTATGTGTGGTATGCGATCTTATTAGATCGCAGGAACGCGGATAGCCGTCGGTGGTCGTCCGAAGACGCCACCTTGACGGCTATGCCTTGCGCGGTGGAACGCGCGTGCGTGTAATTTATTTGGCGATTATAGATCGCCTTGGAGATGCGCTCCCAGGCGCTCTTGTCCTGAATGACAAGCGGCGGGGGAGTGATGTTCGGACGTGCGGGGCGCGCGAGGGGGGAGGCCCTCGCGGCCGCGTTGGGAGACGGAGACGGCCGGGGGCCGGAGGGGCCGGGAGAAACAGAGTCGTTTCCGGCCCTCTGGATTTTGGGCGGCGGCGAGTCGCGCGGTTTGCGCGCCCGCTTCCCATTCGCGATGGGAACGAAGTCGTCCTCCGACGAGAGCGACGGGGACGGGGACCGGGCGGGGGCGGCGCGTCGCGCGGACGCGCGCTCGACCTCCATATCCGAGTCCGAGAGAGGCTCGGACCCGCATGGCGAGACGGGGCGGTCGGCGGGGGTCTGGGGCTGCGCCCCTACATCAGTTCGCGGCGCGGCGAACGGAGTCGCGGGGCGCGCAGAAGGCGCGGGGTGCGCGGGGCCGGGGGCCGACGCGCGCGCGGGCGACGCGTCGGGCGAGGCGGGCGAGTACGTCGCCTTGAATTCCCGGACTATGTCCGGGCAGCGTAGGACGATGTACTTCGCGAGCTCCCGGACGAACTCCGGAGGGAAGTCTTCCGCCATTTCCAGAGGGGAAATGGCAGGTCGAGTGAACTAAAAAACAAAAAAAAACAAGGGGCCCTAAGACCCGGGCGTGAACGTTGCCCTGATCCCCCCACCGGGTAGCGGCGGGGGGGTGGCACTACCGGGGAGACGCGGTGTGCCCCTTCGCCTTAGGGGCGAACGGGCGGCACCAAACCCTATCTGCTCCGGGGCGAAGAGAACCGCCGCACGGAGAATAGGATAGAAATAGATATAAGAGAATGGATAAATCGAATTAGAAAAAACTCACCCTAGAGAAGAAACCGCGGGAGGGCCGGCCGCGCCGTTAGCCGACGCGGCTGCCTAGCAACCCACGTGCTTGGTCACGCCGGGCTATACGCGAACCGTACCTACACGGGACGCAAAAGCACACGCACAGCGAGTGCAAACACGTAAACACGCAGGCACAACACACGCAAGCACAGTCGCGACGAACCACGTAGGTCGCGGAAAACGACCGTTACAAAAACGCGGGAAGGCCGACCGCCGTCAGAACGGCGAGTCTGCCTAACGGCTCGCCTTGTTGCTACGCGCGAGCCAGACGCGGAGAAGCAACGTCGCAGCCCGTATATGCGTACGTATACACGTATACGAGCTAACCTGATTACCACTCCACGCAAGCGCAGGCGTTTCCAACAAAGCAAGTCGAAATCGATAATTACGTAACACGAAAATAGCGAGCGGGCGGGCAGCGCAGTGACACAACCGAACGCGCGAGAGGCACTGCCAGGACTGAGGATACTTAGCTACAGATGCGGTTTTGGTCGATCGCTCACGAGTTATCGTGAAAGGTTCGTTAAATTTAAAGTGTCCCCATTGTATGTTCGCCGAAAAGAGCACAATTTAATATTCTTACACAAATTGTTGCAAGGCTCATTAGATTCACCTTACCTATCTAGTTTATTAAATTTCAATACTAAACGTAATTACCGTATCCCTGATAAAACATTTCATCTCTATGTATGCAAAAATAATATCTCTTTCTATAATCTAATTACAAGAATGTGTCGCCTTTACATCGAGTTATCCATGAAATCTAACCACTTTGATGTCTTTAACAGCAGACGAACCTCTTTTAGAAATACTGCCAGACAGATCCTTCACCAGGCCTACATCACTTCTTAGTACTCAATTTTATGATTTTTTCTTTTATTGTATCAATTTATTTGCTTTCTAGCTCTAAAAAAATATTTAATATCACCTTTTAAATATGTCGGAATACTCATGAATTGGTCGTAATCGCCTGATTGCAACAGAGCAAGATATTTACATCTTTCCAGCTGTTTTGTATAGAGCCAGCCGTACTGGATACCGGGACAAGCAGCGGGGAGAGGACCGAGCACGCGTGCGAAATATCGTGTGGAACAACGCTGTTTAGTCTAGTTAGTTCTGATAGAATATTCTCTCTTTTCGTATTGTTTAAACATTTATAATATTTTTGGGTGTCAATGATAAATCCGAGGTACGTGCAGCTATTTGATGGTATAAAGCAACTGTTTTCTTCATTTATTATGAATCCTAGAGATTCAAAAAGGGCTTTTGTTTCGACTACGTTATTCGAACATTCCTGATAAGTACGTGTTATACAACAGACGTCGTCTAAATATATAGTTGACATGTTATCTAATGACCTTAATATGGACATTACTGGTTTAAGTAGCTTAGTAAAAACATTGGATGCTGTGCTTAACTCAATATAATATGTTTATATAAATAATCTATCTTGCCATCTAAACCTTAAGTACTTCTCTATCTTATATCTTTTGATATTTAAAAATAGGCAATATTTAAGTCTAAGGAAGCCATTAATTGATCTCTAAAGATTATTTAATCTTTAGAGATCAATTTTAAAGTCATTCTAAGGTCCTCGAGTTTAGGTCGACTGGGAGAAAATGCCTCAGGCATTAAGTCCACCTATATATAGACATATGCGCATGAAGAATAAAATAAATAAAATGTTTAGTTTTATATAATTTATTTAAAGCTTTTAATTTTAATATAAACTGCGAATTCCCATTTTTCTTTTTATCAAAAAATAACTAGATAAAAATTGACTTTTATGTGGCACACACTTGGATATAGCACCAGGGGTTAGAAGATGATCTATGGCTTTGTCTCTTGCTGATAATTTAGGTAATTGTGGGACACACTTTTGAACCCCTGGTTTGTGGAAGGGTATATACTGTATCCTCGCACCCATTATAAGATGTTATGTTACTATTAGTTATTTGGCACCATTGATTATAAAATAAGGAAAGTCTGCCTGAGCAACGTTCCGGGTCTAACGACGTAGGTATGGGCGCTGCCTTAAGTTTCCGAAAAATCAAAAATAAACCGCGATTAAATCCGAAAAATAGTTTTATTTCATGTGTAATATTAGCATAAATCTAAGAACTCAGTACAAATATTTATAATTTTAATATTTTAATACGAGTATATGTTTCTTTTTACATTAAGGCTTTTGCATTGTTTTATTTAATAAATTTAATTTAAATAACAAACTGTCTCCGTATTTTGTGTGTGTGTGAATGATGTACGCTGTTGGCCGCGAGGCCTTTACAGCTTCACCGGACTTAAAGGCGAGCGTGCAACAACTACGCTCTAGCCAGCCAGAAGGGCAAGAGGCGACATACTCGGTTGGGACAGTCGCTGTAGGGGGACGGGTGCACTACTAAGTGCACCGGTCAACCGCCGGCTATAGGAGGGGATCTACTACTACGTCGTCGTCGTCGCCCGTATTCTGAGCGGAAAGAAGGGATGACAAAGAATCGGGGGGGTCGGTGAGAACATGTCGCGGCCGGCGGTGGCGGCAGGGGTCGAGGGGGAGATCGTAGTCGGCGGTGGCTACGATTAACGGATTCGCATGGGTAAATGCGTTCGCGAAGTGACGTGTTGACGCCTTTTTAATAAAGGCGCGAATAGGTTCGAGACCTAGATCGGAGTGGAGGTCTCCATATTTTGATTATTAATATAGGTACTATTAGCCTATTATCACACCTTTTGAACTTGCCTAAAGAAATTCTTACCCTCTCGTATCAAGTATAAAAATATTTCAGTCAAAGTAATCGATGTGGCTCGCTAAACGATAGTGGCGCGCTCGTTTGTTTTCTACTCTTTTTGGTCTCACTGTACGCGTTTCCGGAAACCAGACACTCCGCTTATCACCGTCCGTCCTCTTAAACCTATTAGTTAGATCCATTGACTAATCCTAGTGCACACGTACCTCCACTCGCATCCAACATTCAAAATCATTTCCAAACATAGATTCTTTTTAAACTTAGCCCGACACTAAGAGTTGTTCCTGTTTCGTGTCGTGGATGCGTTTACAAATCAGAAGACGTGGATTCGATTCCTGCACGGGACAAATCCTTATGAGACCCATACATATTTGTTTCGGACTGGGTTTTCGTGTATGTAAATGTAATGTTTGTGAACGTACCCACAAAAATAAAAATAAACCGCAATAAAATCCGAAAATTAGTTTTATTTCATATAATATCTCACTTCCATTTCTTTTGAATGATCTGTAGGAATTTACGACTTATAAATCGTGTAAATTCGCCCTCGAACGAACTTTCCGATGTTGGCCAGGCTTTTCCTTTTATTAGCCGACTTCAAAAAGGAGGAGGTTCTATATTCGTTTGTTTGTATTTTTTTTTCTGTTTCATCGATATTTTGTCAATTGTGGCTGATTCTGATGATTCTGTTTGGCATTAGGTTGAGTATAGCTCCAAGGTGGTCCCGTTTTAATTTAATTGATATTGGACCTTGGACTTCTAAGATTCACCAGGGAACTACTTAACGACAAACAATAGGAATGTATAGATTGTGATGTTATGGGTATTACTTCAATCCTATAGGAACCCTACTATAGAATTAAGGAGAATATTAACCGACTTCGAAAAAGGGGAGGTTCATACTTCGATTGTGTTTTTTTATAACTTCTTTGCTTATAAACCGATTTTGATGATTATTTTTGCATTGGGTACAATATAGCTTCGTGATTGTCCATTTTTAATTTTATTGGTATTGGATCTTGGACTTGGAAGATACACCAGGGAACTCCTTGACGGCAAACAGCACGAATGTGGAAATTAAGTTATATGAGTATTATATCTTGGAGTCACCCTTGATAAGAAGTTGAGTTTTATAGAGCTTATAGTCAAGACAATTTGAAAATCTTGGCAGATGCTCGGTTTAGTAAAACGTTCATGTAGGGACTTCAGGAATCCTAATTCCATACTCGTCTTGTATAATACGTTGATCCGTAGTCACCTCGCATACCTGTCTCCAATCTGGAATCCACTGTATAAAGTTCACTGTGACAGTCATTTTACAAGATTTATTGCATTCAGGGATCCTAGTTGTGCCTACAGGGCCTGCTATAAGATGAAGCTTCGTCCAGTTAAGGCAAGTCCATTTGGATCTATGAAATAGCTACTTGTGTGAACATATAAAAGAATACCATTAAGAAATGCAATTAAAATCACTGTATTTCTTTGAAATATGGTTTAACTATTTTATAATATGACTGAATGCGTACCTTATAAGTTTGAAAAAGATTAAAATATGCAACGTGCATTAGAAATAGTTAAAGCGATTCAGTTGCCGATTTAGAACAAACTATTTTCAGATCTTTCGTTATTTATGTTACATCTGTACTGGTATTTTTATTTGGTATATATTAGGCATTATGTAACCATTCCGATGTGTTAAATAAAGTATTATTATATTTTTTTTTTAATTGCGGCTAACTCAATTATCATCAAGGGATAAAAGCGAAAGCTACTTTAATGCGTCACCGAGCAGTTTATTAAGCTATATCTGATTAACTTTAGTGCTCTGTCCAAACGAAAAGACATTGACATGAAAAGGAAATTTGAGCTTATTTGGCAAAGTGCTAAAGTAATATTTGCGATAACACGTGAGCACAAATTAATTGGCGGTTTCGTTGATGGATCTAATACGCCAAAGTGTTGGAAGTATGACATCGCGGCGGGGCGTAAAAACTTACACGTGGTATAATATAGTCAATAATACTGGAAACCCGCGACTTCGCCCTCGTAAAATTTAACAATAAATATTTTTCTAAAAAAGTAGCCTAAGTTACTCCTTATAACATCAGCTATCTGCAATTGAAAGTTTCGTCAAAATCGGTTCGAATGTTTCGGAGACGAGGCGGCACAAACTAACAAACAAACTAAAGTTTTAAAAATTGTGTTTTTGTTACAAGTACCGTATATACTTTCATATGCATGTAGTAAAAAAATTTTAATTTTTGATATTATAAGCAGACACTTCAATTTTCTTCTTTATATGTATAGATATGTAGAATAGGTTACATCGATATAACAATTAATCGATTATATGTTAGGTCTTTATTAGTTAGTTCAGGCTGTGAGACCGCAGTGTTCTTAGCAGCCCCAAGGTCAACAGCGTTCGGTTCGGTTGATCTGCGATAAAAGATTAAGTCTTTATTAGGTAGTTGAGGCGCTCCTAGCACTGTACAACAGTTGTGTTCTTAGCGATTGTCAAGGTTAAACAGCGATCGGTTCGATTGATTTGATCAAGGACTCCGATATAAATAATCTGCGTCCCCCGAACGCGGATGGGTACCCATAAAGGGCTTTCACTACGATAAAATAAAAAGGTGGGTAACACCACGGAGGCGACAGCAGGGAGACGCTTGAATATAAAATGTCATAAACATTTCATATTCAAGCTTCTGCGTGCTTTGAAGGCACATTAACCCGTTGGTGCCGGTTGCTACTTAATGTGGTAGTCGTTAAGGCAAGTTGGAAGCCTTATGGGCAGCTTGATAAGTTCCAATAGCAGGTGCCCACAAACCTGCTCCCACCAATCCGCACTGGGTTCGCGTGGTGGAGTATGACCTAACATCTCTCACCTTGATTTGTGGTTCTTAATACGCACACACAAGTATTGATAAAATTGATGTCCAGTAGTGGACTGACACGGGCTGATGATAATGACGATGATGAAGTATAGATTTTATTTATTTTATTTTTAAAATAAGGGACAAAACACAGTTATATGTTCTATTACATAAAAAAACGGGTAGATTGATATGATATTGTAGTACATGATATTGGATAAACATAACCCACGGCTTTGTCCACGGAATAAACTAAAATGCTGTTCAAAAGAATAATCATGTGCGCTGGCCGACCAGCATGTATTAGTATGGAAAAAATATCAACAACTAGAGATTGCTACTTCTAGACGAGCTAAGTTTATTATTGATCATCTTTTTAAATTGATACTCCGAGTTGGCAAAGATGTCAACGTTTCCAAGAGCCGACGTAGTGGGACCCGCACACCAGCATTAGTTCTGCACCTAGGTGTATAGAACAAACAGGGTGCACGAACCCCACGCACCATCGCAGTTCTAGGTACAACATAACATATGTCATTCGTGAGGTCATTACAGTCGAACTTAATATTACATAAGCCAAAGAGCATCATACTCATAAGCATAGATGTGTACAAACTGCTACTAGTTTTAGGCTTTGCTTACCTACATCTTGTATAATGTTTACTGAATCAAAATGAATATTTGACGTCGACTTTATGACAAAGTCTCAGTAGTTAATCAGAAAATAATTTCCACTCCATTGTTGGTGAGCGTTTTTTTCCCGGCTGGCAATAAAATGATGTAATAAATATGCCAACATCCTCGGGTGTCACCACGATTCACTACTTAATAGTTTTCTAATTAACTTAAGTGCATCACGCTGCGAAATGTAAGTATGTCCATTATAAACTTAAACATTACCTATCTCACGACCATAATATACATACGTCGGTTTTTCCCTAAAGGAGTAGCCAGACGTGTATAGTGCGATCACCGAAATTTCATCGAGGTATTTTAGATCGCCAAGTCGGTCAGCTTAACTCCTCACATCTTCCACAGAGCTCGCATTTCGATCGCATTCGACCTGGAATCTCCTTCTGCCTCACACATCATACCAATGAATAATTTTACCGTACCCCTTACCTGCCAAGCTGAATTAATTGATGGCTCTGTAATTGATGCAGTCATATTGTGAGCCCTTGATTTTAAATTTTTCCTAATGTAAAAAATTTTCCCTTGCCAAGAGTACTATGAGTGCCCAGCGCCAATATGTAGGACCCCTACTTGTCTTCCAACAAAGGTTCATAATGACACAAAAGGCGGCCCGGATTCACCATATTTTATCATCTCGGCAGATATCATGTCTATTCAAACAGCTTTACTATTTTTCAACTTCCTATTGCCCATTTAACTTCTTCCATAGTGATGTCCTCTGTGGATTCTTGTGTCACATACTCGCCTCTGGGCTTGTCTGTGGCTCCAGCAGCTGGGGCATCCTCATACATTTCTCCACCGGTTTGGCACAGCTTGTTTCTGCAAGAATGTTACCATTCTTAGATTTAATCCTTTCCATTCTGAAACCTGACGAATTACCTCGAGCCTTTCTCGCCTTGCTCCATAATAATTTTGTGTTGTTCTCAAAGTTTTTGAAGTTTCCTCCTTAATCACACCAGATCTTTCACGTTTTTCTTTCACTAAAGTTTTTAAATTCAAAGAAAAACCGTAGTTTCTTACTTTCTACGGAGCTTTTTAACTCCGCGTTCTACCATATATTACCTTTCGCTGTGCTGTTTCTTTGAGCAACCATATACTTCTTTCGTGGGTTCTACCAAACTCTATTTCTGGCTATTCCAGTATTCATCTATAGTTGAGTCCGGAGAACCTGCTGTTAAAAGCTTGTCAAGGTCTTTGTCTTCATACATTCTTCTTACGCTCTCATCTTGCAACTTTTCAACCTTTATTCTTTATACGAGATACGTTCTCGTCAGTGTCCCCACTTTCTAAACAAATTACTGCGCAACTACGAGATATTTGTCCGATTGAAGAGTGGGCCTCTATACTATGTACGCGTATCTTGAAGTTTGCTTTGGAGGCTGTTATCTACCAGGATCAAATCAGCTTACCCGCATCATTCATTCTCTTATGTTTGGGTTGTTTTGTGCAAGTTTGCCTCCTCGTTCTCTCTCATCCGTTCAGGCCGCCACACAAAATCACCTTTTCATTCGCATCAGCTAGATCCAGGAAGCGTATGCTTCTGCTGGTGCAAAAAGAGGGATCCCCGTAATATGTTACACGCACGTCTGAAACCTATCGAAATCTATAAATTTCTACCTCTATGTATCTGTCACATTGATTTGTGGCAGGCTTTTTCTAAGCAGGAGGATAATATTGGTTGATTAATACGAATATTTCAACAATTTTTAATTTTTTCCACTAGAGGAACATACTAACAGACCTCTCTGGCTCTTATAGTGATATAAGAGCCAGAGAGGTCTGTTAGTAAACATGGAAGGAACAGGTTGAAACTACATACTCTCTGAGGAACACCTCAGAGAGTATGTAGTTTCAACCTGTTCGAACTTCATACTCTCTGTCTACCCCGAGAGAGATATGGCGCGTAATATAGGTAGATCATAATAAATATTGAACTATAACGTCCACTGCAAGACCTCAAGACACCGTGAGCTCATTCTGCGTAGATCGGACAAACAACAATAAAAATAATTAAGAAGTTTGAGGGTACCCCGGAACAACTGTGCCTTTTGGACGTCTAACACCTCAGTCCCTCCCGTGACCATGGGTGCTGCAAAGCACTCGAAACGTTGGGAACTAAAAATAAAAATAAACCGCGATAAAATCCGTAAAATAGTTTCATTTCATGAAGGAGATACATTTAGACAGGAAATAATTCCCAAGAGAATGTCAAAATCAACAGAATTAAAGGCACTGCCAGAGTCTAACAGAACTAATACAGTAAGAAGTTTATTCTCTATGACCAGACATATGTCATCAGTTATTTTAAATAACGCTGTGACAGTGCTATGGCCAGGACGAAATCCTGATTAGGGACTTCAGTCCATTAGTGAGAAGATAGTGAGATAGTTGATTTTGAATAACACTCTCAAGAACCTTAGATCGAATTGGGAGTATGGATATAGGACGAAACTGGGAAACAGATGATGGATTCGGAACTTTAGAAAGTGGTAAGTCATGATCCTTCTTCCAGGCTGAGGGAAAGGTCCAAGATTGCAGAGAAAAGTTAATAATGTGGTGTACTGTAGGAATAAAATCCTCTCAGATTTCATCATCACCCACCGCTTTTGTTGAAATAGAATATGGAAATAGATAAATTAATCATATATATTCATATATTGAAACGAATTAATGAAAACAATTGATAGCTAACCTTATTAACTTGCCTTACAAGTGTTATCTCCCATATTTACTGTCAAACGCTACTACACACAATCACTATGGAATCACTGCAAAACTCGATGTCACATATGACAGAAATGTTCCATAAGAAGATGTCCGATTTCGAAAACGAGCTGCAGAAGTCTTCCACCACTCCTACCTCGACCATCACTGTCATGGCTGCTGAGTTTACAGCATTTGGAGCCTTCATTATGCAAGCGATCAATACCCTCCAGCTGCAACGAACAGTCGACAATATTGAGATACGAGGAAGAAAGAAGATCCTTCTGTTCCACGGTATCGCTGAAGAGGCCAACGAGGACACAGCACAGGTTGCCGCCAATCTTGCTAAGGATTGTTTGGGTTTGAGCGATTTTCAAACACTTGACCTACGCCGGTGTCACAGGATGGGACGGGCTTCACAGAGGTCAGCTAGGCCAGTGCTTGTCAAGTTTAGCAAAGTGGCGACCCGCAACAGAGTATGGTTTGTCAAGACTAAGCTCAAGGCTCCGGGGGTCACCATCTCAGAGTTCCTCACAAAGATCCGTCACGACCTGTTTGTGGCTGCGAGAGTTAGGTTCGGTATCGCCAAGTGCTGGACAAGGGATGGCCAGGTGCACGTTCTTAGGCTGGACGGAACGCGTCATTGTGTGAAGTCTCTTTCCGCCTTAAACCGTATTGCCCAGGGTCCTGGCAAACCGACGGCAGCGAAGGTGTATACTGGGACTGCGGGTCGATCCAAGCGAGCGGGGAATACAAAGAAATAATGTTTTTTTTTCTTATATTTAATTGGGAGTTTAGTCATACATTTGACTATGTCACCCCCGTACAGTTGATCTACTTATAAAATACATTAATTTACCTAAATAAAGGATTGCCCCTAATAATAATCGGTGGCCTTACGTGGGTACACCCCAACCGCTATCATTGAAACATTCTAACCAACCATTTAGCCTTTGTTGACAATGGGGCGGCTAATATAGTATTACACATACCCACATTATTTGTTGTAAGAATCAGAGGGCGTACAGACTCGTTTCGCACACATTCCATCAACATGATACACATCCATTGATACACATCGTCTATGCAACCGCAATCTATACAATTCTGTGTGCTTGACTTACCCATTAGGAACTTAAACTTATTTGATGGTATGTGTCCACAACGTAGTCTTATCATTTTAACTATAAATTCTCGCTTTCTGTTTATTTGTTGAAACCATGGGTATCGAGGAAGCGTGCAAGTCGCGATCTCTCGTTAAAATATTCCTGCCAGTTTAGTAAACAGTTATGTTTAAATTTTATTAATATATCATAATGTAATGGGGAGCAATTATAATATATTCCCTCACTAATAGCCTGTTTTGCCGTTACGTCTGCTATCTCGTTGCCCATGATTCCGACATGGGAGGGTATCCACTGGATAACAACAGTCTTGTTTTGATAAGCTTACCGATGGTTTTTAAAATATTATAGGCTATCGGGTGTCCTCGAAAGCTAGAGGTAAGCCGAGCCAAATGTAAAAGAGCGCTCTTTGAGTCAGATAGGATGACTAATTTAATTCCCTCACATGACAGTAAATAGTTTAAGGATTCTGATATTGCAATAAGCTCACTATGCATCATAGTAATGTTTGAATTCATTTTAAGCCTCAATTTTATATCTGACTGTGGGTCATAAACTGCTGCGCCAGATCCTGATTCCTCTTTTGACCCATCGGTAAACAGCTTATAAAAAGAATTATATTTGTCGTCCAAAAATGACTGACAGCTCTTCTATCAATACACAGAAGTCATTTAAAGCAGCTTATGTATCAGCTATGGCATAATTAACATTTTTTTTGGAACTATACAGAACTATAATATTAGCCCTGTTAAGAAACTGTCCCACTGCTGGGCACGGGCCTCCTCTCAAACTGAGAAGGTTTAGGCCATAGTCCACCACGCTGGCCTAGTGCGGGTTGGCGAACTTCACATGCCTTCGAGAAACTCTTAGGCATGCAGGTATCCTCACGATGTTTTCCTTCACCGTTAAAGCAAGTGATAATTATTTTTTTTAATACGCACATGCTTTCGAAAAGACAGAGGTGCGTGCCTGGGTTTGAACCCGAGACCTTTCACTTTGCAGTCCAACGGTCTAACCACTAGGCTATCACTGCTTGTTTTTACAGAACTAAGTCATCCACATATTGTGAAATAAATACTTGGTCAACGTACTTGCAAATCTTACTTGTCGCTAAATTAAATAATAATGGGGATAACGGATCTCTCTGCGCTAAACCCACTCCTGTAGTACGTTCTATTATTTCCTTATTATCCAGTTCAAGAGTTAAAGACCTAGCATGAAGATATTGCCACAAATATTCACATAAAGATGCACTTGCTTTAGTGTCGTCCAGAATCTGTAATAAATTGCTGACATTCACATTACTATAGGCGTTATCAAAATCCACAAAACAAGCTAACAGTAGCTTGTCTACAGAGACATACTTTTAGAAAAACCTATTTAATTACGTGTTATAAGCCTAACAAGATTGTCATAACAAGATCGTGATCTTCTAAATCCAATGGGTTCATCAGCGAAGAAATCATTTTTTTCCAGTAACCAGTCTAGCTTGCGTGTAATAATCTTATGTAATATCTTACATACCCAGGATATTAATGCTATTGGTCTATATCCAGTTGCAGATTGGTTGGAGTATTTTAACTCTTTTCTATTGGATAGGAACGAAACCATTTAATAAAAATCTATTATATAAAGACACAAGTGCGAGCTTAGCTTTTTCTGGAAGATTACTAACCCTTGAATAAGATATCTCGTCTATTCCTGGTGCTGTATCTGAACGCTTCATACAGTTATCAAGCTCCGCAACCGAAACCTGGACACTCAGCTGTAAGTTTTCTGATTTAAACATAGGTGTCTCTGGCACAACATAGTCTGGAGCCAAGCTACATAACAAAGCTTCAGCATTATTAAGATCTATAGATGTTCTCGTTTGTTTATACCACACATTACACTTGATGAAGTAACGTTATCTATGTTCTCACAGAAATCTTGCCATGATTTCGATCTGCACCTTCTAATAAGACGTTGAGAGGATGCAAGTTCTTGTAGAACTTTTAGGTTATCGGGCGTTGGATTTCATCAGAATTTCGCTAGGGCTAACCGTCTTACACCTATTGATCGCGAAATATGCTGTGTCCAATACGGTTTTGGTCTAAAACTACTACTTGGGTTCGATGGAATTTTTTGTAAGTGGTATCCTAGTTATTGCAGCTTAATTAAGCATGTTCATAAAGCTATCATATGCATCTTGATCTGCAGATAGTAAACTACACTTATCCATATATCTTTTCACAGTTTCTTTATATGATTCCCAATCGGTTTATTTAAAGTTTCTCATATTCCTGTAGTTATTAGTTTTAAATAATGTATCCGATTTAATTTTTATCATCAAATAGTCGCTTCCAAAGTTTTCGTTTATAACATTCCAATCGAATCGTAGGGCAATATCTTCGGTAGCTAACGAATCACGCCGTTATTCAGTCTAACACGTGTATCACTACAATTGTTAAGCGAAACAAGGTTGTTTTCTAACGCCGAATCAAATAGTTGTGTTCCGCTATTATCTGTTTTGCAAGACCAATTTGAATGGTGGCCGTTAAAGTCTCCAGCAATCAACGCTTTCTGGTTAAATTTTGAAAATATTTGGTCCCCAATCTTGTAC
Source organism: Phalera bucephala (assembly GCA_905147815.2). NCBI lineage: Eukaryota > Metazoa > Arthropoda > Insecta > Lepidoptera > Notodontidae > Phalera > Phalera bucephala. The sequence continues at coordinate 7,331,359 of LR990621.1, read as the reverse complement.
TGAAGTTCTTATTGATGAAGGGCAATATACCGAAATGACATTATGTAGATATTCACAATTAAGAATTTTAACGACGACTAATTCGATAGATGAGTTAGAAAACGCAAATCTTCCTAGTTGAGCCTTTATAGACTAGTGTGTAATTATAGCTTCTCCGCCATAACCATCATTACGATCCGACCAAAAAATATCATATCCACTAATTCGAAATGAGCTCTCTGGGTCTAGGTTTCGCTTATTATGGCAATATGGATGTTTTACCGATTAAGCACTATTTCAAATTCCGTGATTTAGGGCCGAAGACTTTGCGCATTCCATTGTAGAATATTGATAGTTTGATGGGAGTTCCTATGATCCATAATGTTCCTAACATAAACTAAATATATATTTTTTTATTTTTTTTGCCACGTATAAATAATGTTATATGTATTCTTCTTCTTTTTATGTATATATTTTATTAACAGTTTTTGGGATCATGTCTGTAACGCTGCACAAGTTTCTCGCGTAATATCGTGGTTGCAGCTGAAAATTAGCGTTTTGCTCCTTGAGCAAATGCCGCGTGGCCCTTTTATACTACTGTGACACACTTACTACAATAATATTATAATTTAAATTGTACTGTATGTTTTTTTTATTTTTAGGAAAACATTTTGTACTGTGTGTCCTTTTGTTACAAATAAACTTTTTATCTATCTATCCATCATTTATAAATTTTACACAAAGCCAGTCGGAGATGTACTGAACAACAATTGATACTATGCCCTCATACATTATCTTAATACAACTTATGGCGTTTTCTTCCCACGATAGATTCATTTCCAGTATTTTTTCTTTCATATTTTCTATAATATTTTCCCATGTCGTGTCTTTTTCGTTTTTAAAGTTAATGGTTTAGATTTTGTTTGATTATTAGTTATATCCCCATTTTCACTTATGTCTGATAATATGTCTACATTGATATCTTGTATTGGTGTTCCCTTCAGCTTAATTTTCTTCTTCTTCTTATTAGATCGCTTAGTGGTATCCTTGTTAGTTACAGTGTAATATATCTCAGGAGACTCTACTATATCTGACTTCTCTGAGTGTTCATCCCCTGAATAAATTATATTTGTAACCAGAGGTGGGAAAGTTTCTTCTGTCATATCAGGTACCAGTGGAGGGCTTGGTGGAACAAATAGGGTTAAGGCTCTCTTATACGAGCAATTAAACTCTGACATTAGCTCTCGGATTTTCTTTTCTTTTCTATACACAGGACATATTCTGGCCATAGCCATATGATTTCCCCCGCAATTGTTACATTTAAAAGTAGTTCGGTCACAGTTCTCGTGGTTATTGCCACACTTTGGACAAATAACGTTATGGGACGGACATATTCTGGTTATATGGTCATATCTCTAGCAGCGCGAGCATTGTGTGACAGGAAATATGTATAGTATCACTGACACAATTGTATCAAAAATCTTTACTTGTGACGGTAACGAAGATCCTTTAAAACAAATTCGGATTGCTTCACTTGTTTCCCATCTTCCATCGAAACTGTTTCTACGCTTCAGTCTCTTTATTTCTATAATTTGCGTATTACTGGTCAAGTTTTATGATAATTCTTGATCGCTCAGGTCCAAGTCCATATCCTTAAATACTCTGTAAGTCTGAGTCACCTCCAACGTCTTGTAGGCTTTAAAATCGTTTTCGTTAAACGTTTTTGTCAAACATGTCAGCGCTCTCTTCTTTATTAAATAAAATTAATACCTTAAATGAATTTACGTATTTCATCCTGTATATTTTTTATCTTCAGCATTTTCGCCGATTTAAACTGTTTTGGTAGTTTCTCGGTACCTGTTAAACATACTTCGATTCTATCTTCTGGGATTCTGTCAGATCCATGTGATTCGACTGCTCGAGCCATTCGTTTGCCTTTCCTTTCTACTAAAGTCCAGATTTCCTCTCTGTCTAATTGTCGATTCCTTTTATTTGTTGTTCTAATATTCTCATCTATTAACATTTGTAAGTTTTCCCTTATCTCCGCTGAGTCTGGTATACTCGTCATCTCCCCTTCTAAATTCTTTGTCATCCCACATTGCATAATATTCGCTAGGTCACTAGACGTATCTTCGCTGATATCACTCATTATATTTACGATTCGTAGTCAACAACATCGTTCACAATACCGAGCGCCCAGATAACAAACCGGTTTAGCTACGATCGGACAGTAACGCGTCTAAAGTCACTGAGCGCCGTCGCGCAAATGAAGAAATAATGTTGTGTATTAAATGTGTCCTATTTATATCCTTCTTCTTGTGTGTTCCACGCATTGAGGTAAATACATAGAGAAGCAAACGTTACTTAGGCGCGTCGAAAAAAGTGTAACGACTTAAAAGTATGCCGACGTAGCTTTGAATCCAATAAATAATTTGGAGTAAACATATGTCCATCTCTTTTACTCTTGGTCCCCACCATACCGACATTACGTTGATCCAATAGAGGTAGCAATATTACTAGTAGTAGGAGGCTCAGTGTTGCTTACTATACGATTATTTCCCACAATTTATCTATGAATATAAATTTTTAATGATGTTATGAATATATTTTTTTATTATATATTTTTTTAATTAACTTCGTTACATTTCAGATAGAATCCAATACATGAATTAATAAAATAAATTATTATAGTACCTAATTCATTTTATTCTATATGAAATTAGAATTGTTACACAGATATTTGGATATTAATTAATAGTGTCCATAAGGGTATGAGGTCAAACTATGAAAATATTATTGAATGAGTAATAAACAAAACATACCTAATGTTATCTATTGCATTATTTTCAAAATATGCAGGTTGATGGTTGCAGTCTATTTAGAGCGGGTAAAATAAATACAAATTTACAAAATACGTATCTCTTCAACAAACTCAGTAAAACGTTGTTGCCTATTTCCTGTTTCCGCTTCTTTATCCAAACGTTAAGAGTGGCAGGCCGCTCCAGTTACTAGACTGAATAGTCGCGGGTTCGATTCCCACATGGTACAAATCTTTGTGTGACTCACACATATTTTGTTTAGGCCTGATTATTTGTTTGTGTAATTTTTATGTTTGTAAACGTACCTGTACGGGCCAGCCCGACCGTTTGCATCATCCGCATTTTTACGTCACATGAACATTATAATAATTATTATCATCAGTTCGCAATCGGTTAGCAAGAGGAACTCTATACTTTCTGTCTACCCCGTAAGGGATCTGGCGGAAATTGTACCCTTTGGGATCCAAAAAAATTATTAAAATAGATATTCGTATATCACATAATTATAGGTGACACAAATATCCAACATTTTCCCATAAAGACGGGAACACCAAATGGTGTTTTAATGGGCAACACTGCGTCTCAAATTTATTTTTGTAACTTGAAATCGGTTTTTTATTTTATTTACTAGTAAATATATGAAAAAACAATAAACTTATGTATGGAAAGTCATTCCGCTTGCGGTATAGTGATTTTGTGACCTCAAATCGCGCTCTTACACCACGCATTTACCTATTTTTTATTAAAACGTGTTACTCGAGAGATGTCAGGCAGGCCAATGAATGACAGAAACTTGAAACTTGGCTGCGGGCTTATTCTTAGCCGACATACATTTACGCCGTTACTGCTAATCTAGTGTTATGTATATCAATGGTTCCACGCATTTTGCCTTCTATACCCTCTGTTGTTATCATGTGTTATCGTAAATTTTGTTTCGCAGTACCATGTCAAACTCAAATGTCAATGTCAGTTGTGTCTAACTTCCGTCATGAGTGTTTTCGTTCTAAAATTGTACATTTTACGTTTCGTTCTGAAATTGCGCTTTGTTTTGTTGCGTGTTGTTTTTAATGTTTGAGTTATTTGTTTTGTGATAAGCTTTGTTGGTATTTATATAAAAAAACTCTGCTTGCTGTAGGACTTTCGGCAGGTGGGTTAGTTATTTATTAGTATCTTGGTTTTTAGTTAATAATTTACAATTATAGATATTTAATAGTTAGTATTGCTATACTAGCATTAAGTGTTACTTATATATATATATATATATATATATATACAAGCTGTAACATAATAAACGTAAGTCCTGAAAGTAGTTTGTTCTAAATCGGTAACTGAATCGATTCCAACAATTTTTAATGTATTTTACATTTTTTTTAAATTTGCAAACAATGCTTTTACTCCTTCAGTGCGTTATAAAAAATTAAGTTTATTCTTGATTCATAGCAAGAAGAATATTCCAAACTTATTTCTCAAAACGCACACATACACGTACAAGTTTCATTGTTAATTTGTTTTGACTTTATAAAGTAATTCTCTAATCGGGGTGTCTGAGGTCTTGCGTTTATTATGTTACACCTTGTATATATATATATATATATATATATATATATATATATATATATATATATATATATATATATATTCTATATTTTAACTTGTTTATATATTATTCATATAAAGCTACGCATAAAGTTAGCCATGACCAAATATGACACTGAAAGTGATACGGATACATTCTTCTCTCTAGAAAGCAACGACGACAGTTTCGTCAGTGTTCCATCTCTGATGGATACCCTCACGTCAACTTTTTCCGATCTTCCTAGGAACTTTAATATGGTCCATATTAATGACCAAAGCATTCCGGCCCATTTTTCTGATATGCTGGCAAGCTTTGACTGTAAGGATATTCACGCAATTCTTGTTTCCGAATCTTGGTTAAAGCCGTGTCTCCCGTCTACAGTTTACTCTCTTCCTGGTTTCAATCTTATCAGAAACGACCGTACAATTGGTGGCGGTGGCGGTGTCGCGATATCTCCGCTAAAATATTCCTTTTTCTGTACTTAATTTATCGCCACAACCGCCTCCATCATTCGCTGGTGCGCATCTTTTCATAGATATAGAACTTTGTCATTCTAAAATACTTCTATCTATCTATCTATCTATAACCTCACGCCAGATCCCTTGCGGGGTAGGCAGAGAGTACAGAGTTCCAACAGGTTTTTTCCTTACATACCTCTCTGGCTTCTTCGACTCTCATAGTTCGTCTCATACACGCTCGCCGGTTACGGAGACTCTTGATTTTTCCATCAGATAAGACTCGGTTTATTTGGTCGTGGTAAGATAGTCTAGGTCTTCCCCGGTACCTGCATCCTTCCACTTTCACATTGTATATCTGTTTTGTCATTCTTTCCTCTGGCATTCTTTCTATATGTCCGAACTAACGGAGAATGCCCTTTCTCATCTTTACACCGATACTATCTTTCATACCTACTCGCTGTCTTACTATGCTGTTACTAATGCGGTCGGTCAGCTTCACTCCGCACATCTTCCGCAGAGCTCGCATTTCTACCGCATTTATCCTACTTTCATTCTCCTTCTTACATACCCAGCTCTCGCTACCATATAACAGCGTTGGGACAAGAACTCCGTTATGTATAGCCAGCTGCGCCTTATGGCTTAAGTGCCGGCTCCCGAGTAGCTTTCCCATCGCACCATTTACTCTGTTCCCTGCACTCACTCTTCTCTCTATGTCAGCGGTGTATTGAAGGCGCATCCAAGATATACAAACTCTCTAAAATACTTCTTTGCGTATACTACCGTCCCCCATCACGCATCGATTTCGTTTCTTCTTTTGAAAGTCTCTTGGAAAATTTTGTCCCTTCTTACAGTCGGCATTATAATGGGGGATTTTAATACTTGTCTGCAAAAAGATGATACGCGTTCTTCCAACTTTAAATCCGTTCTTGAATCTTGTAACCTATTAATTCTTCCACTTGATGCTACTCATCATTTCCCTAATTCAAGACTTTCACTTTTAGATCTTATCTTTGTTTCGTCAACTGAACATGTAGCCAAACACGGCTAATGTTAAGCTGTCACTTTCTCCTATCATGACCTAATTTAAAATAAAACAATTTTTTCGGATATTATCGCGGTTAATTTTTTGATTTTGAAGTTTTCGATGTTTCGAGTGCTTTGCAGCACCCATGGTCACGCGAGGGACTGAGGTCCAAAAGGCATAGTTGTTCCGGGGTACCCTCAAACTTCTTAATTATTTTTGTTGGTCCGATCTACGCAGAATGAGCTCACGGTGTCTGGAGGTCTTGCAGTGTTATGCTTGGTTTTGGATTTGATTATATTAATTATCGGATCCCAAATCGATGGAAGCACCCAGCCACCTACTCTATTGAAATTAGGATGTTTTTTAATTTCAATAGCCTCGCGAATCATCCTTGGTAGGAATCGGTGTTCTTTCACGAGGATTTGTGGTCTATCAAAACTAATGTTATGGCGGGTGTGTTCAAGGACATGTTCACAGACTGCAGACTTCTTTGAGCGACAGTGTTTTAGAGCAGCTATGTGTTCTATAACCCGAGTTTTTACTAGTCTTTTTGTTTGTCCTATATAAGAGAGATCACATTCACAATCAACCTTGTATACTCCTGCATCTTGTAGAGAGATGTGATACTTGACAGATGGTAAAAATTTACTGATCTTCTTCAGCGGCTTATAAAATGTTTTAATTGAAGCACGCTTCAAGATGTAGCCAATCTTGTCTGTGACTCCTCTTAACTAAGGTAGTACAGCAGGGAGATGCTCGACTGTGGCTGGTTTCACTCGATCACTGTAACGTTGGCTTGCGACTTGAAGCTTATTGTCGTGCAGGACTTGCTTGACATGTTGAAGCTCGACAGCCTGATGTTTCTTGTCACAGATCCCTTGTGCTCTCTGAAACAAAGATTTACCCACGGTAGCTAACGGTGATGTATGGTGGTGAGATTGACCGTTTAAGTATGGGTCTTTTTTCTATAAACCGTATGGCTTAAGGTGTTGTTGGGGTTACGGATTACTGAGACATCTAGGAATTACGGATTATTGACGGACGATTTAGCGAAGTGGTTAAGAGCTTGAGCTACTTCACCCACTGTGTCGAATAGTCGCGGGTTCGATTCCCGCACGGAACAAATCTTTGTGTGATCCACAATTATTTGTTCCGGTCTGGGTATTTGTTTGTGAATTTTCATGTTTGTAAACGCACCCACGACACAGGAATAAATCCTAGTGTGGGGCAACGTTTAAAAAGAAAAAAAAAAAATGCTAGGGAATTTTTTGCCTCCAACTCCATTGTAAACTGCATTTTAGGGTTAATGGAGTTAAGACGATTAATTTTGTCAAATGGTAATATTGTTAAAGTATCATTTATGTACCGCGTGTGTGTGTGTGTGTGTGTGTGAATGATGTACGCTGTTGGCCGCGAGGCCTTTACAGCTTCACCGGACTTAAAGGCGAGCGTGCAACCACTACGCTCTAGCCAGCCAGAAGGGCAAGAGGCGACATACTCGAGGGCGCCTCTTCGAGGCGCCCCCGGTTGGGACAGTCGCTGTAGGGGGACGGGTGCACTACTAAGTGCACCGGTCAACCGCCGGCTATGGGAGGGGATCTACTACTACGTCGTCGTCGTCGCCCGTATTCTGAGCGGAAAGAAGGGATGACAAAGCATCGGGGGGGTCGGTGAGAACATGTCGCGGCCGGCGGTGGCGGCAGGGGTCGGGGGGGAGATCGTAGTCGGCGGTGGCTACGATTAACGGATTCGCATGGGTAGATGCGTTCGCGAAGTGACGTGTTGACGCCTTTTTAATAAAGGCGCGAATAGGTTCGAGACCTAGATCGGAGTGGAGGTCGACGTTCCTTACGAACCAGGGGGCCCCTACGGCTTTACGGAGGAAGCGGTTTTGAACCACTTGGAGTTTATCGATGTGAGAGGGGGCCGAATGCCCGAACACAACACACGCATAAGTCATATTGGGTCGAACGCAAGTTTTGTAAAGTGTCACCTTCTTTCTAAGGGACATTTTACTCCGCTTGCAGATTGCTTGTAGAAACTTGGCTTTGCAGGTGAGGTACGAAGGGCTGTCTCCTCAAAGTCTTCCATGAATATATCGGTAACAATGGGGATACAGGGGAGCCCATCGCCACACCATCTACTTGCTTGTAGATCTGCTCCTTCCACAGTAAGTAGCCAGATGTAAGGCAGTGTCTCAATAGTTCTGAGTATTCCGCTATCATGTTGTTCTCCGCTAGTTTCCTTTCTACAATTTCGACATAGTCTTGTACAGGTAAGCATGTGAATAGTGACTGGACATCGAAACTGGCCATAGTTTCATTGCCAGTAAGATGTAGATTTTTGATCTCACTAACAAAATGGTATGAACTTGTGTTCATACCTTGTGTATGAACTTGTGTCCTTAACATGTGCTCTTGTGTGTCATCTTCGTGAAAGAACACCGATTTCTACCAAGGATGGTTCGCGAGGCTACTGAAATTAATAAACATCCTAATTTCAATAGAGAAGATGGCTGGGTTCTTTCGTCGACTTGGGATCCGGTAATTAATATAATTAAATCCAAAACCACGCATAACACTGCAAGACCTCAAGACACCGTGAGCTCATTCTGCGTAGATCGGCCCAACAAAAATAATTAAGAAGTTTGAGGGTACCCCGGAACAATTATGCCTTTTGGACGTCTAACACCTCAGTCCCTCCCGTGACCATGGGTGCAGCAAAACACTTGAAACGTCGGGAACTTAAAAATCAAAAAATAAACCGCGATAAAGTCCGTAAAATAGTTTTATTTCATTGCGCAACCTCCTTAAAGAGCCTGCGAAGGCAAAAACCTTGCGGCTGAGTTTTTGCAGCTGTGGTCCCCAAGTGAGATTGGTATCGATGTACTGCCTGCCATGCCTTTTAAGTTCTGTCGTTTCCATATTTTCCGGCAATTTTGAATTTGGAACTGTTCTATATTCGAATGTGTTTAAATTTTGAATCTCAGAACAGTAGAAAGTATTAGGATTAATGCTATTGTTTAGTCACAGCGTCGATTGGAATCTGTCAGGTAACGTACGAAAATAAATCTTTCTAAGGAAAATGTTCGTGCAATAATTTTCTACAACTTTAGAAGAGGCCTGACACGTCTTCAGTGTTTTGAAGAGCTAACATCTGTGTTCAGTGATGAAACCCCATGTCTGCGGACTGTTGAACGCTGGTATTTAGAATTCCAGCGTGGACATACTAGTGTAAGTGACAAATCTCGCGAAGGACTCCCAAAATCCGCTTTTACTGAAGATAACATCATTGCTGTGAGACAACTAATTCTCGAAGATCATCATCTGACGTATCGAAAGATAGAGGCTCTATTAGGCATCTCAGGGACAACCATTCAGAAAAATCAAAAATACCGCGATAAAATCCGTAAAATAATTTTATTTCATGTGTAATATTCGCGTAAATCTAACAACTCAATAGGTTGTGCAATTTTCTCCCAACAGCCACTAAAATTGCACTTGCACAATACTTTCTACTCCCTATTATCGATTATGCAGACGCCCGCTATCTTGACCTCACAGAGCAGCAACTTAATAAACTTGAGCGACTTCAAATTTTTTTGTATAAGGTCCATATTTGGCTTGCGCAAATATGACCATGTTTTTGTATTTCGTACAAAGCTCAAGTGGCTACCAATGCGCCTTCGCCGGAATTCTCATATATTATCGATTCTATACACTGTTCTGTTTAATTCGATAACCCCAGCTTACCTAAAAGATCGATTTGACAAATTTCTTCGACAAATCCTTTACGATTCAAGCTGTGCGTTTGTTGAATGCATTGCCAATGTCAGTTAGACGTGCAAAGTCGTTGGTTTCGTTTAAAACAATGGCTAAGCATCACTATTTATGAATAATTTAACTATTTGCATTTTTTTATATAATCTTTACTAGTGTTTATCTATAATATGTAATAGATTAAATTATAATATGTATGTTCACATAATCAGGTATATAATTGTGTATGTATGTATAATGAGGTATGTATATATATGTATGTATCGTATATCATTAATAAATAATGTACGCCACCAACTGCTCCTTTCTATCGTTATTTGTTATCTTCCCAACGGTTGTCTGGGAGAAATTGCTATCAGCTATAAGACCGCCATTTGTACTTATTTACTGTTTACAAATTGTTTGTAATTTATTGTTCTACTGGTGTACAATAAAGTGTACTATTATTATTATTATTGATTTTAAATCTCCCCTTCTTTTACCTGGTGAAAAGAGAATGAAGTACATCTTGGCAACGAAAGATTAGATAAGCTGTTAAGGGTAGCAGATTTAATATTGTCATCCAGAGTGACAGGTGACTTGGAGAAATACAAATTAATTGTGTTAAGGTCTATACCAGGTATACCATCACAAGATGCATTCCCGATACCAAGAAAAATTGCCATACTTGTGTCGTACTTACATTTTTGATTGAGTCATGGATATGGCGTCTCTTAGCATCTCTACACAAACGGTTGCAACGATTCCAGAGCTTTTTATATAGAGACCAGTTCTCTTCTTTAGGGTTTTTTTTCTAACGTCTCATAACTTTGTCTCTTTTTAATATTTCTCTTTTAATATTATCGGATAACCGGGGTGCAGGGAGGTGCTTTATTTTACTGCACTTTATGTACAAGAAGAAGAACAGAATACAAAACTGTCGTCAAAATTATAATAAATATGCAAAATAGTCCAATTCAATGTTAATATAATATGATTAACTAATAATAAATATCTAATATAAGTAAAAACATATTTGTCCTCGATGCACTCTTTAGTTTACATGCAAGTTGACAAAATAACTAATTTATACCTATTTGAGAACGAATACTCAAATGCCAATGTCACACGAAATGTTTGTTTATGGTTTGTTTTTATTAATGACGTTTTTATTCTGTGTAGTAAGCATGTAGTAAGCAAATAAATTGAGTAAAAAAAAATAGTAGGTAGCAAGTACGTAGTTAGAAGAAAAAACAAAATAATAATTTAGGAAAAAATATCCATCGAGTGACCGTCGAGAGAAAAAAATAAAAATATAAAAAAAAATAACAATAGAAATGAAATATAAAGATGCGTAACAAAATACGGGCACCATTACTTGGCCTGTGTTTGTGACATTTTGCCAGGCGCCGGCTTGGACTTTGCAGTTGTGCCCACACTCACAACAGACTCCGGGAACTGCGCTAGTAGTTTCCGCAGTTCGACCGCGGACTCAATATGTAGGTAGCGACATGGAACACGAGTATTTTTGGCTACTAATACATCTTTATAAGTGTCACGACATGGTGTGATAACCCTCTAATCTGTATACGTATTGTGTGCGTACGCACTTATCATTAAGACACGGCGTTGTGACGGCGATCTCACTCCGTACTTACTAAGAATAAAAAAGACGCTAAGACCGTCCCCGACTCGCCCCGCAAATTTCGCCAAGACTTGCGGAAGTCAACACGAGTTTTCTCATATAAATAATTTTAATTTAAAAAGATCTTTTCAAAAACAAGGTTTTATCACATAAACACAACGAAGATATCTTGTTTAGTTGAATAGTTTCTTCCGTCTCCATCATCAGTCTCTGGACAAAATCCGGGTCTAAAGTACTCATCAAAATAACTCCAACAAGCCTAAACACGGCGGGTTTATATTAAGTAATGGAGTGTTTCCATTGGCCACCTTTTGAATTTATCATTAAACGTTGAATATCATCTGTAAAGTACTCGTTATTAGCAAACAAAAAGCCTCAACACGAAGGGGTTATGTTATTTAATTCACATGTTCCTATGGCCACCTTCCGACTCCACCATTAGACCAGCTCTCTGGTACCGTGTTATTGCATTGTCACTGAACTTACATACGTATGCCAAATTTCAGCTCAATTGAATATCCGAAAGTGCTTGAAAAATGGATCACAAGATTTGAACCGGACAGACAGACAGACATACGAACATTGCAAGGTAATTAACAGCTGGTAAGAAGTACACCTACGCCCAGGTTACGTTTTTCAGAAAGCTAGCTGAAGGCTTAGCACGAAAATTTTGACGTTAGCGTTCTTCCTTTACATACCTCTCTGCCAGCCATACATAGCCACCTAAAGAGGATCCATCAGGAGCTATATAAATGTAAAACGTAACCCACGCTTTTCCCCGTCGATGTACTCCAGGGTTGAAAGTGTTAAAGTGCATAACACCGAGAGCAATTACGGAGAAAGCGCAGCATACCTCTCAACACCCCTAAACCGCTCACACCAGTATTGCCCTTAGTTCTCTTGTAACGACCATTTTGAAGGCCCCTCTAGCGAGCGGCGAAACATGCCAGCTACGGATTATTAGGTATCACTAATATCTATATCATTACGCCAGATACCTTGCGGGGTGGGCAAAGAGTACAGAGTTCCAACAGGTTCCACCAACATACTCAATCATCATACTCTGTATCTCATATTTTATTCCTTACATACCTCTCTGCTTTCTCCACTCTCATAGTTCGTCTTATACAAGCTCACCGGTTACGGAGACTGTTGACTTATCCTTCAGAATAGTATTAAAAAAAAATGCTGATTATGAACGAGGGAAAACGGGTATTTAGGTTCGGGTACCGTGGAAAGGGGTGAAAGACGCTTTCAAATAACAAGGAGCGAAAACAGGGGGCGAACGGATGCGAGACCTCGGAGGGTACCCGCTGAACACTCTGAGAAGCCGCGTAGGATAATTTATTATTCAGACTGCTGGTACTTAGGTGCTATACTTTTTACACTTTCCCAAATTGAAGATAGCTCCTCCGTGCGGTCGCGAATACATAGTAGCAAAGAAAAAGTTATTATAAAAAATATCTTACCTACTAACATTAAAATATTACTCTATTTCATTTGGTAAGGACTATTGACGTATACTTATTAACGCGAGGCGTGCATCGATATATCATAACAAGATACACAGTCCCGTTCAAAAGTTACACTTAAAACGTCCCCGAATCCACGTCAGTAGTTCTAGCTATGATATAAACATAAATTAGGGCATATTGGACCTTATTTTATCTTATAGTTGGCTTAGCGGACTGAGGAGACCTCAAGCGCACTTCGACCCGATGGGATCTTTTGTGCTGTTCTTGCCCTGATGCTCTTACATACCTGAAGATCCACCTACTCCCTGTACTAAATTGTAGATTTCAGCAGGGGGGAAGAGCCGCAATTCCTCTGGAGTTGGGTAGGCCACTCCTAGTAGCCTCATTCGCCGCGCCGCTAATGCGTCGCAGTTGCAGAGGATGTGCTTCATGGTTTCAGTTTCTGTACCACAGTTCCTTCATACCACGTCGCTTGATGTCTAGATGTTCTTTTGTGCCATAATGGCCTGTATATGCTTCAATTAATTGCCTCAGATGAAGTCTACTGTGTCTTAGTAGCCTTTTGCTATCGCTGTCATTCCATGTGGAGATAAATTCCTTGGAGTGTCTCATATTGGACCTTACTCGTATCACTTAACGTTGTATTTGCAAACAATTTTTTCGTATCCTCCACTTTTCGTTACCTTTTAGTGGTGCCATTTCCCGTGCGGCGATTGTATATCTACCTATATTTGGTTGATGGAGGCGTATGTGATTATCCCACTAACTTCAATCCGGGCCCTCATTCTCTATGACCAAACACGGACCGTTACGATATCTTCGTGAAATGGTTGTGTAAAAGTAATCTGTATGCCACTGGTAGAATACCGTTAAAAGATCATATCATGATATTATCTCGAGCGTTGTGGTTGGACGCTCACCTTGTTATCCGGTGAAGCTGTAAAGGTCCCGCGACCAACAGCGTAGATCATTCACACACACACACAAACACACGCGCGAATGGAGCCTGGCCATGTTAGATCGCGCGTTTTGTACTTGCGCTATGAATCACTTATCTTGAATACAAGTTTCAATTCTGTAAACTGTGTTTTCACGGTATCATAAGGATCCCGACTTTACTTCTTGATTTCATACTTCTGGGTTTACCGAAACAAATAACCACCCTCACGCCTATATTCTCTGAGCCTAGGGAGCTGACGAAGTAGACCTATTTTTCGCTGACGATGTTAGGTCTCATGTAATAGAAGCCAAGCCTATTGCCATTATACCAGGCACAATGCCAGACCCCGGACTAACACACGAAATTTTACTATCGAAAACGTATTTGGTCATGGTAAGATAGTCTAGGTCTTCTCGGTACCTACATCCTTCCACTTTCGCCTTGTATATCTGTTTTGTTATTCTTTCTTACAAGTCAAGAGTGTCCGTAACCGGTGAGCGTGTATGACACGAACTATGAGAGTGGAGGAAGCTAGAGAAGTATGTAAGGAAAGAACCTGTTGGAACTCTTTACTCTCTGCCTGCCCCGCAAGGGATCTGGCGTAATGATATAGATAGATAGGAAAAAGTATAGACCACCCTAGATTTGAACCCAGGGCCTCCTGATCGCTACGCGCATTATTCGCTACTAGACCAACGAGGCGGTCTAAAATAAATTATACTAATAATGAAAGGCCGTAAAGATATTTATCATCATAATAGCTTATTTTACTAAAATTCTATGCCACATTAAATTATTAAAGGTTCAAAGGCTCCCTATCCCATTGAATTTAAATTTGCAATTGTGTTATGCAAAACGAGCAATTAAAAACTACTATCAATTTATTAATAGTGCGGAGCTAGTTACAATATCGATAATTGAACGATTGAATCGAACTTGAATGATTGTTTTTATCTCCATATTAGATTTATAAAAGTTTGTAAAAGTTTCCCGCAGGTCCCCATTGTCAACCGGTTCCAATATAGTTAAAAATTAACTCATTTGGAAACCTCTGTGTTTTCCTATCATCGATATTATAACAGTCATACAAAGATCTTATGACCCGCAGCCAAAATCGGAACTAACGCTGTCATCAAGTGAAATTTCACTACATGACTGTCGTTTCCGTGTTGGCGTTTCCGAAGATATTTACCCAAGTTCTTTTTATAACTGGTAACCATTCTAACCCACCTGTTGAAATACGTATCTCCTTATAATAATAATAATAAGCTCGCAGGGCAGCTTGTGGCTAGCTGTTCGTGAGTAACGACACCACGGGTCCGAGTGCTTCAGAGAGTCTGTCAGGGCCCCCAACTCGGCGTGTCTTCGTCGGTCGAGTGGAAACCGAAGGACTCTCGGCTCTGGCTTGCCTTAATTGGCCGACCAGAGAGAAGCCGTGAGAGCTATATCAACGTAGGAAGATAATGGGGTCCTACGTCGATGTACTCCATGGGTGGAAGTGTTAAAGGGCATAACGCCGCGAGTAACTTCGGAGAAAGCGCAGCACACCTCTCCACACCCCTGAGCCGTTCACACCCGTGTTGCCCTTACATGTCCTAGGACGACTGTTTGAGGGGTGCTAGGTCAGACAACCTCCTCGTGGTGCACCATGGGCGTCTCCAGCAGCCCCCTCGTTTCCCGGAGAGACTGCTGACGGCGGCTTTAATTCCCTGCCTTGGGGCGCGTCCCTGGGGGCGATGGAACATCATTACGTCCCCCCATACCTGCAGGCCGTGGTCAGGGACTACTTGCGCGACAGATACGTCCAGTACATCGGACAGGGCGGTACATTGCACCGGAGGGAAGTGTCTTGCGGGGTTCCGCAGGGGTCCGTGTTGGGCCCCCTCTTATGGAACCTCGCCTACGATGCAGTCCTGCATGTCGATCTCCCCCCCGGCGTCAGGGTCGTATGTTACGCTAACGACACACTGGTGTTGGCTGAGGGGGACACCTTCGAGAGGACCATAGGGCTCGCCGAGCTTAGGGCAGAGGTCGTCATCGCCAAGATCCGCGAGTTGGGCCTGGAGATAGCGCCTCATATGACCGAGGCGCTATGGTTCCACAAACTGCCGAGGAGCAGGGAACCGCCCGACTCATGGGTTCGCGTTGGAGACTCGCCATTCCGGGTGGGGAGGTACCTAAAGTACCTAGGCCTCACCCTGGACTTAAATCACTGGTACTCACACGTCGCTGGGGCTTCGAGGAGCACTTCGAGCGCCTAGTCCCCCGGGTCGAAAGGGGACCATTCCGGGTAGTGGGTGCTATGCATATACAGCTGCCCAACCTTGGGGGACACACCGAGTGTCGGGCGTCCGGCGCAGCAGGATGAAGATCCAGAGCCTGCAGCGCAAGATGGCCATCCGCATCGCACGAGGATACCGTACCATATCCTTTGAGGCGGAAACCCTCTTGGCGCGCTTTCCGCCGTTCAACCTGGCTCATGGCGTCCGCCAAAGCGGCGAGGGCGTGCCTGCGCTCGAAGAAGTGAGAATGTGGGAACGACGACGCGCTCTGGAGGAGTGGCGCGCGAGGCTCAGTCAAGAGCACATCGCGCGCAAGCGTGTCGTCCAAGCTATTCTGCCGTCCTTCGAAGCCTAGCACCAGCGGAGAAGAGAGCGATACACCTATAGACTTACTCAGATAATCACCGGTCACGGTTGCTTCAGTGATTATCTGAGAAAGATCGGACGCGAGGCGACGACGAACTGTCACCACTGCGGTGGAGACCAGGATTCCACCCAGCACACGCTCGAAGGGTGCCCAGCGTGGGCCTCCGAGCGGCGGATCCTGGTCGACCGGATCGGACCGGACCTCTCCCTGCCGACAGTAGTAGCGGCTATGCTGGCAGGGGAATCGGCGTGGGGGGCCGTATCCTCCTTCTGCGAGACTGTAATGTCCCAGAAGGAGGAGGCTGAGTGGGATCGGAAGAAGGCCGATCCTGCTCGACGAAGGCGGGCTTAAGAATACGGGCTAACTCGCGTCTCCCGCCGTAATATTTGGCGGGGGACCCCCTCTGCACCAACATCAGCAGGGGGGCCTTCGGGGTCGCGGACGAAAGGGGAGGGGGCCTTGAGCGTTCTTCACGAGCGACCCCGAGGAGGACAGCGGCGTGGTGTGGCCCACGTCGCCGTGAGCGCCGCGTTGGTGCGGTGGGGAGCGTGTCATTAAGTCTCCCCCCGAAGGCGGGCTCTTCAGAACGTGGGACAAGAGGGGCACCGGTGCGTTCCATACGAAGATCCCGGAGCCCCCCTAAAGTGCTGATGTCGGCCACCCTGGGGTTTTCGCGGAAGTCCTATGCAGGATTTTCCCAGGTAAAAAAAAAAAAAAAAGGACGACTGTTTGAGGGCCTATCCAGTAAGCAGCGAGTCACCGGCCACGGGTAATAAGGTATCACTAATTATGGCCGGTGTCCGCCCCCTTCGACATAGTCCACCAAATCTCATATATTAAGTGTTTTATTATCTTTTCATATATTTAAAATAGTCCTTGCACCTGCGAGGGTTAGTTCACTGGTTATGTTTTTTCAATTTTAGTTAGTGATCTCAGCAGGCGACTTATATAACATTAACTTCTCGCAAAGCGCCTCTACATGTTGGACCCATGTCCGGTCCGGGTAAAACCCGTGAATCTCAGCAAAATACATAATAATAATATCAAATGATACGCTATGAGATTTTCTAACTACATAAAAAATAATCCTATTTTGGTAGAAAATCGATGAACGAGGTGTTCACGCGTCGCCGGCGAAATAATCTATCGATGTTTCACATCTCTACGCGTCCATTGCACTATATGTTTTTTATAGTTAAGTATCCACAATATGCTCCGATGGTCATTGCAAAAATTAGTCAGTAGATCCTTTGAAACGATACACAATTAATATTATTATTAACCTGGCATGTGGCTCAGAACATTCGCATTTTTATATTTAATGTCGATAGTTTATTGCATGGTGCCATACAGAGTCGAAAATGCGTCATGTAAAACAGGTACATGCTTTGCTAAATGCTGTAAGTCTGGCATGATACTATATGTTTTTAACGGCGCAAAACCTGACTGTATACATACCGAATACGATCTAGTATATACGAGAAATCATGAAGTGTATAACTTTAATACCGTCAGTGGCAGTGTAAACTTGACTGAAAATCTTGATGTGATGATCGGAAAACCAAATTGTGGAGTGTACATAAATTATCGTAGTTTTTATTTGCAGCGGGTGAGTTATTTCTTTATTATTAACTAGTTTCTGCGTGCGGCTTCTTCCGCTTTACCTTTAGACAGTAATCTAAAATTTTTCCAGGATAAAAAGTATCCTATGTGTTAAGAGCTTAAGCCGCTCCGCCCATTATGTTTAAAAGACGCGGGTTCAATTCCCGGGACAAATTTTTGTGTGACGAACAATTATTTGTTTCGGTCTGGGTATTTATATTGAATATTCATGTTTGTAAACGCACCCACGATATAGGAATAAATCCTAGTGTAGGACTAGGTTAAAAAAATATATCCAGATAATATATATAATCAACTGTCTGTGTGCCGTATTAAATTTATATCTGCTTATACGTTTTTGTGTGATTGAGTAACAAACATACAAAAACACAAACTTTTACATTTATAATATTATTAGAAAGTAAGATTAAGAACTGGTGAACGTTTGGCCTCTATCTTACCTGATGTAAAGTGACAATGGGGCTAAAGATGTCCCGCGCTGACTCGGAAGTTAGACAGAGTTCCAAATTGGTATGATCGGGTTAAACCAGCCCTCGCAAGTCGACTCCCTGCAACATGCTGGAACCATAAATGGGCGAAATGTAATCAGATATATGATTAATCACCCCCGCTTGGGGAATATAGGCTTGATGGTGTATTAATGATTAACGATTACAATTACATTTTGTAATCTTAAACGATTACCCTTTTAATTTTGGATCATGATTGAATATTATAAAATGCAATTGTAATCACTAATCTGATTACATTTTGCCCATCTCTGGCTGAAACACGACTCGGAGCGCTTTGCGGCATGACTTTGCTGGGAGGGTGGTTACCAGCCACGGCCGTAGCCTACGTGAAAATGCTGTTCGTTTAGCACTGCCCGAGGACTATGTGAAGGGATTAGGGAATCACGAGTAAATTCTGAAGACGTGAGCGGCTTCGACACTAAAAATAGTTTTTCTTCAGTTATAAAGTAATGGTTATGTGGGTTTATTTCTGGGTTGCCCCAAAAGACGGATGGGTCTTCATTTATTGAGTGATATTTTGATGAAGTTAATCTTTTAGTAGAGCCGGAGGACGTGTAGTTTGTTAAATATTAATGTCAATGAGTAGGCTTACCTATTGAAAATATACATAGCCCCACGTTATCGCGAGAGAAATTTAGCACATAGCGACTGCCCAACTCAAGGCCGTTCCTCTTTTAGGTGCCCGTGATCTACCTTATTACCCCTTTAGACCTTCGGGGTGAAATTTAACACGCTCACCCTCTTATCCAGTAAAGTTATAAAGATCGCTCGGCCAATAGGGCGCTCATTCACAACATACACACACACGCACACAAATGAATATTCGGTAACCTATATCTTCTTACGTCAGTTAAATATCGATACGAAAACAAAACGCACGATATTGGCAGTTTATCAACGGGACTGTTACGAGTCTAATAAAATTATTAGCTCTGTATATTTTAGCAATGTTATCTACAATGGTATTTTTATGTTCAATATCTGTAGTTATAGCGACATATCGAAAACTTCCTATACCTATAAGTAATTTTAATGTGACATGTGTTGATAAAATCTGTGTCAGTAAATGCTGTGAAAGGAACATGATCATTTTGAGAAAAAATGGTATTGCTTGTACTAATTCTAGTGATGAGAATAATTTGATATACAGACAGAAAAATGGTGTGTATAATTTCAAAGAGAAAGCTGGAGTTATTCAATGGACTGAAGTATTTACTGTGGCTTTTGGAAAACCTGTTTGTACTTTAGAACCTTTAGATGATGAGGTGATATTACAACTGGTAAGTACATTTTTTTTAATAATCTCCCAGCGTAGGACTTAGATAGATAGAGTACTCTTTAATGGACACTAGCGTAATTACAGTAAAGAAATACATTTAGTTAAAAAAAAAACAATTTATGGCAGTAGGTACAATTGGCGGCCTAATTGCTAAAATCAATCTTTTCTAGACAAATCGTGCGTTGGAAGAAGCAATAGATATAATAATATAGGGCTGTTGTTGGCGTACTCTAAATGTTTATGTAACTACTATAGTATAGACACAGTATATAAATACATATTTGCACAAATATACAAATTAGCTAAATCATGACAGCATTACATATTAACCAGCAGACGGAAAGTGATTTTTAACCATAATTTAAAGGCAGCCAGTGACTTTGGATATCGCACTGTAACAGGCAATGCATTCCATAAGCGTACAGTTTAATTAGTAAAGGATCTGTGAAAGAAGTTTGTGGAATGCATTTGTGTTTTCACCTTAGATTCTCCGATGATCTTAGGAACCTCGAATGTCTTTCGTGAAGGAATCCAAATCGTTCTGTGAGGCAAGAGGGACTTTTAGGATTAAACATAATACTGCAAAAAATAGATAGTATGTGAGCATTCCGGAGAAGGCGGATTGGTAACCACTTGAGTCGTACACGATATTTAGAAATGATCATATTTGCCTAGAACAAATATTTACCTATACAACAATTTTAAAGGCGCTATAGTGTATTAAGTTGACTCTCAGTAAGATCAAGATAGGTGGCGTCTATATAATCTAATATAGGAAGTAGAATTAGAGAAAGAACCCTGCAAAGGCAAAAATCTTACGACGGAGTTCCCAAATAAGAATAGAGTCTATATAGATCCCCAAATTTTTAACTGTTTTACTTATTGGTATAGTGATACCATCGAACACATTTTGAGGAAGCTGTGACCAATCAAGATGTACTCTAAAACGAGACCTACCAATAACAATTACTTGCGTTTTAGTAGGATTGACTTGAAGGCCGTGGCTTTTACTACATTTGCATATTTTAGTTAAGTCATTATTGATAGTGTAAACAGCTTCCGACAACTTGGCTAAAGAAGCTTGAATGTAAATTTGGAGATCATCAATACGATACAAAAGTCTTCATATAAACAAAAACATAAATTAGTCACTATTAAAATATTTAAATTATAAATATCTGACTGCCATTTCTTTTGAATCATCTAAAGGAATTTAGGAAACTTAGAAATCGTGTAAATCCTCCCTCGGACGAATTTTTTGATGTTGGCCAGGCGTGCTAATTTTTAGTAACTTTTTTCTAACTTTTATTAACCGACTTTAAAAAGGAGGAGGTTCTATATTCGTCTGTATATATTTGTTTTATGTTTCACCGAGATTTCCGTCAATTGTGGGCTGATTTTATGATTCGTTTTGGTATTGGATTCAGTATAGCTTCAAGGTGGTCCCATTTTAATTTCATTGGTATTGGACCTTGTACGTCGAAGATATATCAGGGAACTGCTTAACGACAAACAATAGGAATGTTTGTCGTTGGACTTTGATGATTCACCGGGGAACTCCTTAACGACAAACAATAGGAATAGGTAGATTGAGATATTATGGGTATTAAGTCAATCCTATAGATGTACTACTACTATACTACTATAGAACTAAGCAGAATATTCACCGACTTCAAAAAAGGAGGAGGTTCATAATTCGTCTGTCTTTTTTATCTTCTTTGCTTATAAGCCGATTTTGGTCATTCTTTTTGCATTGGGTACAATATAGCTCCGTGGTGGTCCAATTTTAATTTTATTGATGTTGGACCCTGGACTTTGAAGATACACCAGGAGACTTCTTGACGGCATTAGCGCGAATGTGGAAATTCATTTATTATGAGTATTATATCAATCCTGTGGGCACCTTACTGTAAAACTCAGTAGAATAATATAATATAGGTATACAAATATTAATAATTAATTCACTCATCATTTGAAATTGTAAAATAAAACACAGTGCTGGTTGGTGCAGTCGGTTACTTGGCACCGACTTCAAATATTTATTTTCTGCTTTTTGAAGTTGGTTTCCGTTTTTTATTTATTTTTATTTTAATGCCCTCTAGAACCATTCCTCCTACAATGCTTTCCGATTTACCGAAAACAAAACAACAAAACTTAAATTTAAATAAATAATAAAGAACACCGTCACGCCTATATTCCACAAGCGGGGGTGGCATAGATGTACTGTGTACACCCACTCGTGCTTCAGAAAGCGAGTTGATCTGTTGGTCCCAGTTACCACTTAATATGGTAGTCGTTAAGCCAAATCCATTTGGGACTATGAATATATATCTACTTATGAAGCCATTTAAAGTAATACGTTTCAGAAATGCAATTAAAATCACTGTATTTCTTTGAAGTATGGTTTAATTATTTTATAATACGACCGAATGAGTACCTTATAATTTTTAAAAAGATAAAAAATGCAACTTGCATTCGAAATTGCATTTGGACGATTTAGCGCAGTGGTTAAGAGCTTAAGCCGCTCCGCCCACTGTGTCTAATAGTCGCGGGTTCGATTCCCGCACGGGACAAATCATTGTGTGATCCACAATTATTTGTTCCGGTCTGGGTATTTGTGCATGTGAATTTTCATGTCTCTAAACGCACCCACGACACAGGAATAAATCCTACTGTGGGGCTACGTTTTTCAAAAAAAAGAAAAAAAAAAAATGTTGTAAGCGATTCAGTTGCCGATTTAGAATAAACTATTTTCAGATCTTTCGTTATTTATGATGCATCTGTACTGGTACCTTTTTTTTGTACATATTAGGCAATTTTTTACCATTCAGGTGTGTGAAATAAAGTATTTTAAATTATTTTTTTAAAGAGTTTGACTACAGTGTTTTTTTAGTGTACATATGTGGCTAACTTAATTATTATTAGGCGATAAAAGCGAAAGCAACTTAACTGCGTCACGGAGTGGTTTATTCAGCTATATCTGATTAACTTTAGTGCTTTGTCCAAACGAAAATACATTCACATGAAAAGGACTTTTTTATTTTAGCTTAAATGGCCGAGTGCTAAAGTTATATTTGCAATAAGTGGGCACAAATTAAATGGTTAAGCACAAATTAAAATTAAAGGTTTCACTAATGGGGCTAATACGCCAGTGTGTTGAAAGTTTGATATCGCAGCAGGTCGTAAGAACTTACACGTAGTATAATATAGTCAATTCTAGTTGCAACCTGCCACTTTGCCCTCGTGAAATTTAACAAAAAATCCTTTTTGTAAAACAATAAGGGCCTAAGTTACTCCTTATCACGTCAGCTATCTGCTACTAAAAGTTCCGTCAAAAGATATGTAGAATAGGTTACATCGATAAAACAAATAATTTGTCGATTCTTTGTTAGGTTTTTATTAGTTAGTTGAGGCTGTGAGACCGCAGTGTTCTTAGCGGCCCCAAGGTTAAAATCAGCGTTCGGGTCGGTTGATCTGCGATAGAAGATTAAGTTTTTAACAGGTAGTTGAGGCGCTCCTAGTACTATGCAACAGCGGTGTTCTTAGCGATTGTCAAGGTTAAGCAGCGTTCGGTTCGGTTGATCTGCGATCGGTGACGTTTGTAGCATTATATAGGTAGAAGATTAAACCAACAAACCAGAATGAATGTAAGGATTGTGGTTGGTAACGATGTGCTGGAGCAAGTGAATGAGTTTGTATATCTTGGATGCGCCTTCAGTAAGGATGGGAAATACACCGCTGACATAGAGAGAAGAGTGAGTGCAGGGAACAGAGTGAATGGTGCGATGGGAAAGCTACTCGGGAGCCGGCACTTAAGCCATAAGGCGCAGCTGGCCATACATAACGGAGTTCTTGTCCCAACGCTGTTATAGGGTAGCGAGAGCTGGGTATGTAAGAAGGAGAATGAAAGTAGGATAAATGCGGTAGAAATGCGAGCTCTGCGGAAGATGTGCGGAGTAAAGCTGACCGACCGCATTAGCAACAGCATAGTAAGACAGCGAGTAGGTATGAAAGATAGTTTCGGTGTAAAGATGAGAAAGGGCATGCTCCGTTGGTTCGGGCATATAGAAAGAATGCCAGAGGAAAGAATGACAAAACAGATATACAATGTGAAAGTGGAAGGATGCAGGTACCGGGGAAGACCTAGACTATCTTACCACGACCAAATAAACCGAATCTTATCTGATGGAAAAGTCAAGAGTCTCCGTAACCGGCGAGCGTGTATGAGACGAACTATGAGAGTCGAGGAAGCCAGAGAGGTATGTAAGGAAAGAACCTGTTGGAACTCTGTACTCTCTGCCTACCCCGCAAGGGATCTGGCGTGAGGTTATAGATAGATAGAGATATTTACATACTTTTTGAGGAACAAATAATTATGCCTCTAAGCTCTTTGTTTTCAAATTAAACATACAACACTATCATAAAGACTTCAACTTTCAAATCAAATGTAATTCGTAAATATAGCGATGAACATTAACATGTTTGATTTTTATTTTACAATGCAGTTATGTGTGAATATTTACTTATGTAATTCGTTAGTTAATTCAGGTGGCTCACTTAGCGCAAAGTATAAGAATTTGAGACTTTCAAACAACATGCTATTTAATGCTTAACAATAATTATGTGTGGTCAATTTTAATAGGTGTTTATTTGAAGATAACCATAATGTAAATTATGACGAAATATTAAACTTAGATATTATTATTATTTCAATTAGAAATAAATAAATTTTTCGGAAAAGTACGGAGTATTATGTGGTACGTTCTCTGAATAATTTTCTCAAGTAAAAGGACTATAGGATGTATAGTAATAATTATTATACACGACTTTTTCCCAATCTGAGTCGATATATAACCATTCGAGATGATGAATGATGTAATGACGTAATAAATAATGTAACTAAAATGTAATCACAATGTTTGTCTATTATAAGAGTAGATAGTTGACAGGTTTTGGATTTGGTATAGTAGGTAAGGTTTTTGTATAATGTTGGATTTGTTGGTTTGAAGTAGGTAGTTTGAATTGAAATGTCATAAATAGTATGGGTAAAAATTTGTCTGGAAAGGGATAGATATAGGAGATACGGAATAGTGAAAAGGTTATCTTAAAAAGTGGTAAAGATAGATTTGAGAATGCATATTGTTAGCATTTTTAAATTTAATTATTAGTAACGTTTAGTAATACTGGCAATTGTGGTAGAAATGTCTATATTGATTTCAGTTTTAGTCGAATATTTTTAGTATGAATGGTAGACATTTATCTGAAAGTAGTAGAAAAGGTTGGCAACACATATACGGTGACATGCGAGCGGTCCGCTACGGAGGCATTCTGACTTCAGGCGAGGCGGACGGCGGATGCAGAGACTGGACTGAGAGAGTTATTTGCTGTACAGTTAAAGTTAGCTATTGTTGCAAGTCTAAAGTAATAAATATTTGAACAGTGAACTAGTGGTTTCTCTCAGTTCAGAAGTGGGATAAGAAGCCCCATAAAGTGAGCGGTTGCCTGATACCACCCGGTGAGTTCTATAGATAATTCAATTTGACCACGTGACATAGCTAGTTGTTAAATTTTATCTGACATGAATTTTGTGACTTTAGACACAAGCAGTACTTGGTTATTCCGACATTTGATGTGTTATATTTTATCGGAGAGACAATTGAAACCATTACGGACCTAAACAGGTGATAATTTTGGTGTGACGAGTGTATATTTTTTAGACAAAAATACGCTCAAGTTAAAAAAAAAAAAATACGTGTACATGTAAATTGTTACATCAAGTTTGAAAGTGAGTTACTGGTTTAAAGTTATTGCTTGTTATGATATTTCGATTACGTTGTAGATATGCTAAATAAAAACGTTATAAAGCAGTTCAAGAAGACATTTAAATTGACAAAGTAATGCGGTCTTCGTGTATGATCGTTCAACTACCCACCAAACTTATGAATTTTCAGTGACATTTTATTTTTTCTCTTATCTAATCCGATTATATTATGTTAATCAGACAACAAACAAATAATTGTGATATAGGAATAGCCCTTATATATGACTGCCTCGTTGGTCTGGTGACAAAGCGCACGGCTTTGTGATCACGAGGTCCTGGGTTCAAATCCTAGGTCGGACAAATGTAGTTTTTCTATCTATCTATCTATAACCTCACGCCAGATCCCTTGCGGGGTAGGCAGAGAGTACAGAGTTCCAACAGGTTCTTTCCTTACATACCTCTCTGGCTTCCTCGACTCTCATAGTTCGTCTCATACACGCTCGCTGGTTACGGAGTGTAGTAGTATAAGTAGTAGTTTTTCTAACGAAAAATTCCCAGTATGAGTCCGGAGTCTGGAATTGTGCCCGGTATATGGCAATAGGCTCGCCCCCTATTACATGGGACCTAACATCGTCGGCGAAACGTGGGTGTACTCAGTACACCTCTGCCACCCCCTCTGGGGAATATAGTTAACGGTGTGGTTGTCAGAGGTTTCATTGATTTTGGGAGTGAATGTACTATTTTAGCTGATGATGTTGAGTTATATGGTGTAACTTTAGAGAAAGACTTAGAACTACCGATATTAAAAGGGTTTGGCAATGGGTCTTTCAAACCAAATGCGCGAGTCCCGCTTAGTATTCAAGTCGATAGTGTCAAAGAATGCGTTAATGTTTTCATAGTACCAGGTCATTTACTTCCACAAGGAACAAAAATCTTGATAGGTCAAAATTTAACCGAATTACCGCACATAAGGTGTTACAAAACAGAGTCTGAACTTATTTTGTGGAAAGCATTAAGCAAACCAGTTAAAATAGTTACTAGGGACGATGTGCAAATCATAGGTGTAACTTCCGTGGTCGTGACATCCCGCGAATGTTCGCAGAATACACGTCTATATGTGCGATCATCCATTTGTTTTAAGCCCGGTACAGAATACATAGTTTTACCCGGTATATACAGTTTTAGAAATGGTCACGCGAGTATTATTTTAATTGGTTTAACTTCATCAATAATTAAATTTCATAAAAATAAGTTGATTGCTAGAGGTGTGATTGTACCTGAGTTTATATTTGATAAATCAGTAGGGTTAGATACGTTGGCTAGGAAACCTATTATTAATATACGCAGGCTAGTTAATACAGAGTTCGGTCAAGACGATATAATACTGATTAAGCAAGACGCTATTAATACAGATGACAATTTATCTGATACTACGAAAAAAGAGCTTTGTATGGTCTTGAACGAATATAGAGACTGTTTCGCTTTTTCTACGGCCGAGCTGGGAAAGAGCAATGTAACGGAGATGAATATAATAACTCTTAAAGATAATACACCTGTGACGTATAGACCTTATCGCCTGTCATATACAGAAAGGCAGAAGGTAAAAGCAATTGTAGACGATCTAAGGGATCATGGTATCATTCAAGAATCGGAGTCAGAGTACGCCAGTCCTATAGTAGTAATACCAAAGAAAAATGGAGATTTACGTCTTTGCGTCGACTATAGGGCGTTGAACAAAAAGACTCAAAAGGATAGATATCCAATGCCGTTGATCGAGGATCAGATCGACAGTATGAGTGGACAAACTTTCTTTTCGACGCTGGATTTGGCCTCAGGGTATCATCAAATACCTATAGCAGAAGGGTCTAAACATTTGACTGCTTTTATTACACAAGATGGGCATTATGAGTACAACAGGATGCCCTTTGGTCTGTGTAACGCTCCAGCAGTATTTCAAAGAATGATAAACAAAATACTAAATTCGAAGGCAATCCCAGGAGTGCTTGCGTACATGGACGATATAATTGTCTCCTCAAAAACAGTGGCCGAAGGAATGTCCAAACTTCGTCAGGTGTTGGATATCCTTAGAGAATCTAACCTTACTCTTAAGTTAGACAAATGCCATTTTTTTCGCACTCAAATTGAATATTTAGGTTACGAAATATCCTCTCTTGGCATAAGACCCGGTCAAAAGAAAACAGAAGCAGTAGCATTGTTTAAGCAACCGGAAAATGTGCATAAAATCCGCCAGTTTATTGGTCTCGCCAGTTTTTTCCGTCGTTTTGTGCCGGCTTTTGCTGCATTGGCTAAGCCGCTTACTCAACTTACCAGGGCAAATGAGATGTGGGTTTGGGATCAGAGCCAAACTAATGCTTTTAATACAATTAAGAATATTCTTATATCACGTCCGATATTAGCTATATACAACCCTAATTCCTCAACTGAGTTGCATACGGACGCCAGTCAGTTAGGCATAGGAGGAATACTCATGCAGAAGTCTGATGAAGAATCAGCCTTGCGAGTTGTAGCTTATTATAGCAGGCAAACATCTGTAGAGGAACGCCACTTTCACTCTTATGAATTAGAGACATTAGCAATAGTGGCGTCTCTAGCTCGTTTCAGAACTTACTTATTGGGAATAGAATTTAAAATCGTAACTGATTGCAATGCTGTTAGGCTTACTTGGGCAAAAAGAGATTTGGTCCCACGAATAGCCCGATGGTGGCTGCAAGCACAAGAGTTTACATTCTCAGTAGAATATCGGTCTGGACATCAGATGTCCCATGTAGATGCCTTAAGCCGCAACCCTGTAGGATCGGCAAGCAACACTGATGTAACTACAGTGTCCGCGCTGAATGTCCTAAGAATAACACCCGTAGCTAACGGACTTGACGACATACAGACTACAGACCCGCATTTACTGCACATTAAATGTATTCTAGACGATAAGTGCTTAGAAGCCAAAGAAATCAGAAATAACTATATGTTAAAGGATGGTAGGATATATAGGAAGGTGGGTGATTTATTAAAATGGGCTGTCCCACAAGATGCTCGATGGAAGGTATGCCATATGTCGCATGATGAGTGTGGGCATATATCAATTGACAAAACTCTTGACAAGATTAGACAGACTTATTGGTTTCCGAATATGACAGGTTTTGTAAAAAGATACGTACGTGCATGTATACCTTGCGCTTACGCAAAACAACCCGCTGGTAAGAAAGAAGGTTTCTTACATCCTATTCCAAAAACTCCAATTCCATTCCACAGTATACATATAGATCATTTAGGCCCCTTCATTAAAAGTAAGTTAGGAAATACGTACATTTTAAGAATTATCGATGGCTATACGAAATTTATAATATTGAGGGCAGTGAGGAATACAAAAAGCAAAACGACAATCGCAGTCCTACAAGACGTATTTGGAATATTTGGCGTTCCAAAATTGCTTATTTCAGATAGGGGAACTAGTTTTACATCCGCTGAGTTTACCGAATTTGCCCGCGAACTAGAAATCAAACATATAAAAAATGCAGTCGCAATCCCAAGGGCTAACGGCCAGATTGAGCGGTACAACCGAACAATACTAGCATCTTTGACTGCTCTAACTCACGGAGAAGATGACAAAGAGTGGGACACTCACATCAATACCGTTCAATGGAGCCTAAATAACACGTTGAATAAAGGGATAGGAAAAACCCCTTCAGAGGTGATTTTCGGCAAGAGGACTATTAATATAGGCGAGACGCATCTTCATGATCTATTAGACGAAGCTACGGGAATAAGTGTGAGAGAATTAGACAGAATCAGAAATGAAGTTACTCAGACTGTTACAGAAAAGCAATTAGAAATGGAAAAGAGGTATAATAAAAAAAGATGCCCAGCCAGGAATTACAAGGAAGGTGATCTAGTCTTAGTACAAAAACAAATTAATAATCCAGGTGAAAGTAACAAATTAGTACCACGCTATAGTGGACCCTATCGAATAACAAAGGCATTACCACGAGATAGGTACGTAGTAACCAGCATTGATGGATATTCAACAAGAAAATATGTTCTGATATTTTACGCGTAGTGTACGCGGCAGACAAAATAAAACCTTGGATTAACCTTAATCTACCAGACAATTGTGAAAGCACTCAAAGCTTATTCGTAAGATCGTCGGATTCCAACCCGGAAGACCAAGAAGACTGTGAGCAGACATTAAATTAAACTTAATTTTCTTAAAAACACATATATAATGTAATTTAGCGATTACTGTAATCATTACATATCTGCTTCCTTTTTGTACCAGGGTACGGTTAGATAGTTACATCAAACAGTTATGATTGTGCGTTTTGTTAATTATATAATAGTCTATTTTTGATTATAAAAACTTAACCAGATAAATAATTTTAGTTGCGATAGAAAGTACTCACAAACTCGTTAAAAAAATATATTAAAAAAAAGTTGGAATAAAACTGATAAATATATAAACTTGTATAATTTCTACACACTTCACTAAACATGTAATAATAACTCCAATGGTCTTGTTTGTTGAAAGCACAAGATCACACCAAAAATAAACACTGCTCTTAATTAGGTAAATAAAATATCAGTAACACTCAAATAAAAGTCCTATGATTTGTAGACGCATTATTTGCCTCAGATACTGTTTTGGTTTCTTTTCCTGTTTAAGGAGCAGACCTCGGGGTGAGCGCACTGCCGATGGCTGCTGAGACTTGCACATGTCAGGGTGAGAGCACTGCTGACAGAAAGTTGTGAAACCTGATCACGGGGCGAGAGTGCCGCCGTAGACCGGTTGAGATGTCGAGGCAAGAACGCCTCTAGTCAGACATTGGGGCGAGCGAGCTGCCATGCTGAATGTTGCCATGAAGTCTGTATTAAAAACGATGGTAATTAAGTGTGCGGACTGCACATAAGACAATAGCATGATCATCACCACGGGGTGAGCGCGCCGCCGATGGTGCATGATAAGACACATAGTAGATAATTCACAGACAATAATACATAGGAATTAGTTTTGTGATAAGGTCAATACGTTACACGGTAGAATGAGGTCATTCTATATGTATAGGATGGCCGAAGTAGAAGCATCATTGTTTTAATGTCTTCTATAATTAGTTATCCCTGGACTTTATTTTGACAATGAACACTGATGTCTGAGGGCAGACATAGGTCAGAATGGCCGAATGTTAGCATTTTTAAATTTAATTATTAGTAACGTTTAGTAATACTGGCAATTGTGGTAGAAATGTCTATATTGATTTCAGTTTTAGTCGAATATTTTTAGTATGAATGGTAGACATTTATCTGAAAGTAGTAGAAAAGGTTGGCAACACATATACGGTGACATGCGAGCGGTCCGCTACGGAGGCATTCTGACTTCAGGCGAGGCGGACGGCGGATGCAGAGACTGGACTGAGAGAGTTATTTGCTGTACAGTTAAAGTTAGCTATTGTTGCAAGTCTAAAGTAATAAATATTTGAACAGTGAACTAGTGGTTTCTCTCAATATTAATTTTGATGGGGCTTCTTATGGATAATAAGCCTATAAGGTATCAACGAAACCTTAGCCTGATCACCTTAGTCACTTTTTGATATCCTTATAAGCGCCATAGAATTCTATAGAGGTAAAATTATTGTAAGGAACTGATAGGTATTTTAGATATTTGATGGAATTTGATAATAATAATGTATGGGGAGAAGAGAAATCGCCATCGCTATCAACAGTAGCTCGAGATGCACTGTTAAGCGAGCTAGCCCCGATAATAGCAAGGTACACCAGGATACAAGCCAGGGACGGAATCCTTGTTAAGCTGGTCGAGCTACCGCTTGTGAATATATGTGTCCAAGTTAACACATGGACACATGATATGATTAAAAAAAAAGAAGTGTTAAATGAACGAGTTAATTCTACAGACGTGAGCGGCTTCGACCCTAAAAATAGTTTTTCTTCAATTATTAAATAATGGGGGTGTCGGTTTATTTCGGGGTTGTCCCAAAAGACGTGTGGGTCTTCATTTATTTAGTGGTTTTGATGATGTTTATCTCTGAGTAGAGCCGGAAGACGTGCAGTTTGTTAAATAATAATGTTGATGAGTAGGCTTAACTATCTAAATAATCCCTTGCCCACCAGCCCATCCATAGCGCCACGGTGTCGCGAGAGACATTTAGCCCAAAGCGACTGCCCAAGCCAAGGCCGGTCCTCCTTTAGGCGCCCGTGAACTTCCTAATTACCCTGTTTGACCTTCCGGGTGTAATTTAACACGCTCACCTATTTACCCGTAAAGTTATAAAGATCGCTCCGCCAATAGGGCGCCCATTCACAACCACACACACGCACACATATCAATATTCGTTATATTACCTACTTACGGCAGATAAAATTCAATACGAAAACAAAACGCACGATATTGGCAGTTTATCAACGGGACTCTTACGAGACTAATATAATTAGTAGCTCTGTATATTTTAGCAATGTTATCTAAAATAGTATTTTTATGTTCAATATCTGTAGTTATATCTACATATCAAAAACTTCCTATACCTATAAGTAATTTTAATGTGACATGTGTTGATAAAATCTGTGTCAGTAAATGCTGTGAATCGAACATGATCATTTTAAGAAAAAATGGTATTGCTTGTACTAATTCTAGTGATAAGAATAATTTAATATATAGACAGAAAAATAGTGTGTATGATGTAACAAAGAAAACTGGAGTTATTCAATGGACTGAAGAATTTACTATGGCTTTTGGAAAACCTGTTTGTACTTTAGAAGCTTTAGATGATGAGGTGAAATTACAACTGGTAAGTTCATTTTTTTAAATACTCTCCCAGCGAAAGACTTAGATAGATATGAAGCTGTAAAGGCCACGCGACCAACAGCGTAGATCATTCATACACACGCTTAGATAGATAGAGTACTCTTTATTGTACACCAGCGTAATTACAGTAAAGAAATACAATTGGTTAAAAAAAGTGTATAGCAGTGTCTTCCAGACAGACAATGCGTTGGAAGAAACAATCAATATAATAATATAGGGCAGTTGTTCGCGTACTCTTAATGTTTATATAACTACTATAGTGTCCACACAATACATATTAACACAAATATACAAATAAGATAAATTATGACAGCATCACATATTAACCAGCAGACAGAAAGTAAGTTTTAATCATGATTTTAAAGGCAGCCAATGACTTTGCACATGGGACCGTAACAGGCAATGCATTCCATAAGCGAACAGTTTGATTCTCCAATGACCTTAGGAACTTCGAATGTGTTTCGTGAATTCAAATCGTTCTGTGAGGTAAGAGGGAATTTTAGGATTAAACAGAATACTGTAAAGAATAGAGAGTATGAGAGACATGACACGATACTTAGAAATGTGATCATATTTGCGTAGACCAAATATGAACCTTATACAAAAATTTTGAAGGCGCTTAAGTTTATTAGGTTGATTCTCAGTAAGATCAAGATAAGAGGCATCAAGTAGACGAGGAACTCAAAAATCTTACGACCTTCGAGTTCCTGCAATTGTGGGTCCCAAATAAGATTAGAGTTTATATAGATCCCAAAATTTTTTACTGTTGTAATTATTGGTATAGTGATACCATCGAATACATTTTGAGGAAGCTCTGACCAATCAAGATGTGCTCTAAATCTAGACGTACCAGTAACAATTACTTGCGTTTTAGTAGGATTGACTTGAAGTACATGCAAATGGAGTAAAAGCTCCATTTGCATATTTTAGTTAAGTCATTATTGATAGTGTTAACAACTTCCGACAACTTGGCTAAAGGAGCTTGAGTGTAAATATGGAGATTATCTACATAAAGGTGGTAAGAAGAAGCTAATTGGTGATAGAGTTAATAAAAACAGCGAAGAGTTAAGAAGATAAAACGTCACCCTGTGGACCACCAGCACTAGTACTACTCAAGAAAGAGTAGGTTTCTTTGATGTGAATACCTTACCGGCGACCAAACAGGTAGTTACGAAATCAATTAACTGCCGTTAGAGATATGTTAATAGCGCGTAGCACACCGAGTAAGATGACAAAATCTACAATATTAAAGGCTTTGCTGAAGTCAAGCAGAGTAAGTATATAGGTTACTATTTTCAAGGACTTATTTAATTTTGTTTCCGAAGAGCGTTTAACAAACACAAATTTCATAAGTAAATACCTACATCCGGTGGTCAGCACATTTATAAATTAATCTGCGATATATGTGTCACCTCTGGACAAAAGATTTTTTACACGGATCTAGGTGAGAGATAATAGGTTATACCTCACCACGTGGATACCACGTGTGAATTGACGGAGACAGGTTTATGGCCACTTGCTGTAGGAACTATTCAAGCCGCCCAGGAAGCTTTAAAATTTACTTAAACACCACCGCATTAAATAGTTACAGGAACCAACGGCTTAACGTCTTCTTGTTTTAGGAAACGACCATAGGAATTATTCTTGTATCGTAGGTGCGTTTACATACATGAAATTTACATACACAAAGTAATCGATTTGTCCCGTGCAGCAATCGAACCCGCGATTACTTGATTCAGTTGTCGCAGCCGCTTAAGCTCGGATACATTAATTTCTCCTAATACAAGCAATAATTTTAGCTTAACAGGAGATTCCAAATAAACAATGTAAACATTTATAAGTGGTGAAAATAAACAACCGTCTCTCTGTCCGTGCTTTTTAGTCCTCACTCTATGGTTCATTGTGTCTCCATGTAAGTTCCAAAGCACGTAAAACTAAGAACTGAAAAACTGAGTATATTGATTGATTGACAGACGATTTGATGAAGTAGTTAAGAGCTTAAGCCGCTCCGCCCACTGGGTCGAATAGTCGCGGGTTCGATTCCCGCACAGCACAAATCTTTGTGACCCACAACTATTTGTTTCGGTCTAGATATTTGTTTATGTGAATTTTCGTGTTTGTAAACTCACCCACGACACACGAATAAATCCTAGTGTTGGGCTACGTTTTATTTCAACAAAAGAAAATTATGTCGCTGACTAAACATTATAAAGTAGTTGTTTTTGCTTGCCCCAACTCCTTCATAAATCCATCTTCTTATTCATTTTACTCTTGAGAGAGTGGTGATGTAGTTCGCTCTCCATCTAGTTCTTTCATTTGAGATTCTGGTACGCTCGATGAAAAGATCTTCCACTGCGGACCTAATTTGATCTGTTTAACGCATTGGTGACATACCATACATCATGTATTTCTTTAACTATTAAAGGGTGTCTATCAATGTTTGCTATCTGCTGCAAGGATATCGCAAGGATATCGTATAGCTCGTATAGCCAAGATTTCTTTCTGCGATCAACTCCTCTTAAGTCGATAACTTTGCCCATCAGAACCTGCAAAACTTGGTATATAATGTCTCAAAACGTGACCAAAACGGATTTTCCCCATCGTTTGCTTATCACAAAACTTTGCGTTGGTAACCGGTGTGAAACGGTTAGGTACCATATTTAAGGATAAACTTATCTACGGAGTAAAGTAGGTGATAAGTTTGCTCAAACGCTGCACTAATTACGGGAGGTTGAGGAAAATTCGCATGGGAACCAGAGGTAGCCACCATGATCGATAAGAATTTTACGGGCATTTAAAAAACGCGTGAATTAATATACTCCAAGGATGGCGACAAGCTGCTTGTTATCCACGGTGTAATTTTAGTAGTACTGCACCGAAAGCCCAGGTGATGCAACCAATGCCTACTGTTCCATATCATAATATCGGATTATCATAATAATATTAGCCCTGTTAAGAAACTGTCCCACCGTTGGGCACGGGCCTCTTCTCAAACTGAGAGGCTTAGGTCATAGTCCACCACGTTGGCCCAGTCCGGGTTGGTGAATTTCCAACTCTCTAACTACTAGGCTATCACTGCTCTATCATCGGAATATCCTAGCTAGGGTCTAAATCCAGAACGCCGAAGGTATCTACGGGCCAGCTGAGGAGCCGCGACGCTCCTTAATGTCATATTGCGCTTGGTATAGTTGTTCTTTAATGTATCAGTCCGAAGTCTGGCATTGTGCCCGCTATATGAAAGAAAAGAAAAAAATCTTATTTATTTCAATTAACCACATATCCAAAAACAAAGAAACAAGAATAAATAGTATTAAATTCTATATGGCTTGCCCTATTATATG
Organism: Phalera bucephala; assembly: GCA_905147815.2. NCBI lineage: Eukaryota > Metazoa > Arthropoda > Insecta > Lepidoptera > Notodontidae > Phalera > Phalera bucephala. The sequence continues at coordinate 7,295,691 of LR990621.1, read as the reverse complement.
GGTTTAGAGAGTACACCTCTGCCAGCCACACTTGGGAAATATAGGCGTAACGGTGTGAATGCATTAAATTAGTTTTGTTATGGGGATGTTACTTATTAAAGCATTCTCTTTTTCATTGTTTAGTTGGCAGAAACTTTGCAAGTGATTGATCGGTTTTACCAAAATAAATAGTTATAATAAGACTCTAGCATCCGTATCTATAGACATTTAATTACTTCTATCTCTCCATATCATCACGCCAGTTCCCTTGCGGGGTAGGTTTAGTACAGAGTACAGAGTTCCAACAGGTTTTTTCCTTACAGACATGGGGCCTGATATCGTCGACGATTAAAGGGTGTAGAGAGTACACCTCTGCCGCCCCGGCTTGGGGAATATAGGTGTCAGTGTTTATATTTTTTGGAAATGGTAAATATGTATAAACGAAACATTATTCCTGCCACCATAGTCTAGTGGCGAATGGTGCGGCTGGCACTCGCGTGGTCCTGGGTTTGAATCCTAGGTAGAACAGTTTTATTGGGGATTGTATATCAAACAAAAATTCAGTAGCTGTATTCTAGAATTGTCCAGTATAATGGCAATAGGCTCATCCGCTTATTACAATGCCCACCTCGCTTAGGATAGATCTATCGATCTATATCATGCCGCCAGATCCCTTGCGAGGTAGGCAGAGAGTACAGAGTTCCAACAGGTTCTTTCCTTACAGACCTCTCTGGCTTCCTCCACTCTCAGTTCGTATCATACACGCTCGCCGGTTACAGAGACTCTTGACTCTTACCTTTTAGATAAGAGTCGGTCAATTTGGTCCTGGTAAGAATGACTTTCGCGTTGGTATTTAAAAACTAACCCTTAAAATAATTTAGCCGAGTAATGTCATACACACCGTCACGCCTATATTCCCCAAGCAGGGGTGGCAGAGGTGTACTGAGTACACCCACGTTTCGCGGACGATGTTAGGTCTCATGTAATAGGGGGCAAGCCTATTGCCATACACCGGGCACAATTCCAGACTCCGGACTCGTACTGGGAAGTTTTCGTTTGAAAAACTACACTTGTTCGACCTAGGATTTGAACCCAGGACCTCGTGGTCACAAAGCGATGCGCTTTGCCACTAGACCAACGAGGCAGTCTGGCAGTAATGTCATGTGTTTAAAATTCTATACTTGACTAAGAAAACTATCATTTGACATCTCTTACTTTTGACAATTTCTCAACTATATAATAAAAATATTGTACTAAGTAATTACTTGAGTAAAAGTATCTACTTAGACATATTTATAGATACTGGTGTAAGTGATATAGTCGCGTGACTTGTCGCCACACTTGTGACAAAATTATCTCAAAATGTTTCAGGACTGCGTGGACCAATGTACGAGAAACAGTCGTCAATCAAATATCAATCAAATCAAATCAAATGCACGCACGCCGCTCGAAAAATGGCACCACTTGAAGGGGAATAAAATTGGGCGGTACTAATAAAACTAGCCTTGTACCGATTTTAGTCGCTTGTTTACCACACGATGAGCATGCCGAGCTGTGCAATAAAAAACTTATACAAATAAAGTAACAAAAATTGATGGGGCGTCTTATTTTCAGTAACGTTCAGATTGATGATATTATTTAGTGTGTTGTCTTTATTCGCGTTAAAATAATGTTTTTTTTTGTCAATAATTTTGTTCATTTATAACATCGTATGCAGTCCGCAATTGTCTCTTTCTCTCTTGAGTGCGGAAGCGAAACAAAATTTAATCTCTATATCAAGGCCTAAGAGTTTCTCGAAGGTGTGTGAAGTTCGCCAACCCGCACTGGGCCAGCGTGGTGGACTATGGCCTAAACCCTCTCAGTTGGAGAGGAGGCCCGTGCCCAGCAGTGGGACAGTTTCTTAACAGGGCTAATATTATTATATTATTATATCAAGGCCGCTAGAACAAAAACATGGAGTCGTCAATACGTTTCTTTATTATATTATATTACGTATTTTTTTAAGTGTTTTGATTTGTGTAATATTAGTTTTCCACGAAATGAGATCCAAAGAAAACAATGGAGGACTATTGTAGCACGAACGAGAGGGAGAATATTATAAACCTAGTGTGTTTACTGTGGTTTGTTCGAATCACTTTTGTAAGGAGGATATATAAACAATAGGTCTCATAAAAAAGCTCCGAGTTGCTCGGCGTTTCCCTACGTGATCAAATCAGAAATGAGAAGATTCGTAGAAGAACCAAGGTCACCGACATAGCCCATAGGATTAGTAAGCTGAAGTGGCAATGGGCGGGCCACATAGCGCGAAGATCGGACAGGCGTTGGGGCAGAAATATTCTAGAGTAGAGAGGCAGCCATTGGCAGGCGCAGCGTGGGACGGCCACCTACCAGATGGACCGACGATCTTGTGAGGATCGCAGGAAGTCGTTGGATGCAGGTGGCATCAGACCGGCTGCGGTGGAGAGCGATTGGGGAGGCCTATATTCAGCAGTGGACAAATATAGGCTGATATGATGATGGTGTATATAATGGCGAAAGGTAGTAATCGGTTAAAAAAAATAGCTGTTTCAAATTATTGTGGTTAAGAGCTTAATATCCGATGAATCACATTACCATATAAGTAAAGTACCATATAAGTAAAGCCTAGCCTAGTGGTTCGATCGTTAGACTGCAAAGTCAGAGGTCTCAGGTTCAAATCCAGGCATACACCTATCTTTTCGAAAGCATGTGCGTATTAAAAAGTAACTATCACTTGCTTTAACGGTTAAGGAAAACATCGTGGGGAAACCTGTATGCCTAAGAGTTTCTCGAAGTTCGCCAACCCGCACTGTGCCATCGCGTAAGTTTTTTAACCTTTGTTTATGCACTTTTAACCCCAAATTAACAATGAAACTTGAACGTGTGCGTATCCATCTCGTTAAAAGCGTCGAGTAAAAGCATTTTCGACCTTATTTCGGTAATTTTTCCTTTACTGTTTCAGAAGCAGGGTAAGGTTTTTTGAGTGTTGCCTCACATTAGGATTTATTCCTGTATCGTGGGTGCGTTTTACAAACATGAAAATTCACATACACAAATACCCAGACTGAAACAAATAATTGTAAGTCACTCAAAGATTTGCGTGTCGTGCGGGAATCGAACCCGCGACTATTAGACACGGTGGGCGGAGCGGCCTCTGCGCTAAATCGTCCATCATAATTCGCACCTTCAGTATAGTAGTGACTTATCTCAAAAAAAAACGTTTTTGGGATACTAATCGCGTCCCTTCAGAACCGAGCGGCGCGGGTAGAGGGAGGGAAAGTCAAAGAGACCGAAGTATCGTATTTCTTAATTTTACCATAAATCGCCGCTGTTTTAATATTCACCGGATAGAGAGTACCTTTCAATGGCCCCCTATGACCGTAACTCGATTTGTTAGTGACGGACGATTTAGCGCAGTGGTTAAGGGCTTAGTCCGCCCCGCCCACTGTGTCTAATAGTCGCGGGTTCGATTCCCGCACGGGACAAAACTTTGTGTGATCCACAATTATTTGTTCCGGTCTGGGTATTTGTGTATGTGAATTTTCATGTTTGTAAACGCACCCACGACACAGGAATTAATCCTAGTGTGGGGCAACGTTTTTTTTTTTAATAAAAAAAAAAAAAAAATTTTTGAGTTAAGTGATTGCGTGAGACCCAAAATTGGTCCCTGCCTCAGCTAATGCCACAGCTGTATTATGCTGCAGCGCTGATCTTTCGGCAGCGTCATTTGGTAACATCACGGGCTACGGGAATAAGTCTATACCGTTCTGAAGGTGCGATGTATACGTAGAAGAGAAGACACCTTAACAATTACTTTATAGCTAAGGATATCGTCGAAAATGTCCCCAAAACTAACAAACAGGTGACCTATACCATAATTATTTATCTGCTTTATTCTAGTAGTGGCAAATATCCGTATCTAACGGACAATTTGCAATCCAAAACGAATATTTCAAAGTACTGTAAGTACTTAAATCAAAGTCCCCAACGTCTTTTCCGAATGTCAACGTCGTTATCGAATTACGATTAGAGATGTCAAACGTATCACTCGGTTATATTCGATCGATTACTTTAATAATGATCGATTTGATTATTGCTAGTGTGTTTTTACATAACGATTTTACAAACGTATTGTTCGTTACTAATTTATAACCTCACCCTAACCCTTCACCTCCAAATCTAAATAATACTTTTTTTGTAATAATGCGATTTCCCCGTTTGTCCGTTTAATAATAAATGCATGAAGCTAATGTACAGGTAATTTAAAAACCATACAAGCCTGCTCTAGCTTAACACAATATGTACTTTTTTTGTAAATGAGGGAACCATGTAGCCATTCTCATAAATAGTATTATTCACTTTTTTAACTTAGACTCACCTGATGACCAACCTACATTGTTCTCCCATACCCCACAACAGAATGTAGATGAAAAAGTTTGTAATTTCTTATTTTAAAAGAGTGTTTGGAGTTTCTTGCCCTTCTTCTCCACAGGAATGACATTCCGAAGTGGCGGTAGAGTCTTTGTTAGTTTTCTGACGATTCATAAATACTGTAATGGTTTACATGAATAAAAAATATTTTGATTCTGATTCTGATTCTAGCTGAAGCTCTGGGGCAAATCATGTATAGACGCAGAACGATGTCCTTTCGACTGCATACCCTCTAGCTCAATTTGTGTCAGGTCATCAGGTGTTTTCCGCAATGTGCCATCTTCAAATTATAAGTTTTAATTCAAAAAAAAATATTTAAAAGACCGTTTTATTATTAACCTTGTATAACAAAAAACACACCGAAGATCTTGCTTAGGTGGGAAATTCCTATGGTTTTTTCTGGCTCCATCATCAGATCCTGGACATTATCCGAGTGTAAAGCACTCGTCAAAACAAATCCAACGAGCCCAAACACGGCGGGGTTAGATTGAGTAGTTAGGTGATTCCATTGGTCTCCTTTCAACTTTATCATCAGACCTGACCATTACCAGATTGTATAGAAAATATTAATATTAATATAACAAATGTAAACACGTGGGGGTTACTTTCTATAGTTTACATATTCCTATGCCACCTTCCGTCTCTATCATCCGACCAGCTCCAAAGTACCATATTATTACATTGTCACTGACTTTACATACGTACGCAATATTTCAACTCAATCGGATCCCGCAAATGTCTTCACTAAGTAGATCTGGCGAGAAACTCAGTGGGCTAGTATCATAATCATCGTTTTCATTCACTGATTGAGGAGCTGCTCAAACCTAATCTGTTTTATCGTCAAGATAATCCAACATTTTGTATTAGCCTTTCTTATACAGTCTACAGTCATACAAGAATCTTGTGGCCAGCGGCCAATATAGGAACTAATGCTGTCATCAAGTGAAATCTTACTTCATGCCAGGCGCAGAGTTGCCATTTACTATGAAATTTACCCAAGTTCTTTTTCTAATTAGCAACCATGTGGACCACCTGTTGAAATTCCCTGGAAATAGGAAAAAAATTCTAGGTGGTAACCCTATTTTTACTTCAACGCCTGTTGCATGGTTTTGTTTGCCTTTTTAAACTTGTCCATAGTTTCGGATATCTATGAGTAATTTGTTGTATTAAGTAATTTGATAAGGATACATTGCCTCATAAAAGAATTTCTTAAACTTTTCGCAAGTGGCTATTTGTGGCAATTTATTTGGCATGATCTGTAGCCTAAGCGGATTGATAGGTTTTAGTCCGGGGGTGTCGTTAGATTCGTCTTAATGGTGGTCTTTAAATTACTATAGCATTATGGGTATTAAATATAAGTTAGTAAATAGTCAAATTAAAAATAATATTTTATGCATGTGTATTTTTATGCTTAGTATTATCTTGTTACAAACTAAACTTTTTTTTTGTATTTTCAGTTAACTGTGGTTAAAATGGGCAAGTAATATAAATATAAAACAGTTAAAATAGGCAAGTAGATTAGATAGTGAGTTTTTTGTTTGTTCTTAATAATATTTTTGTCAAGATAATGATTATTACGCATAATTAACTACGAGTACCAAGTTCTCTTTAAATAGGCATCGGTTTTTCCAATTATGTTTTGGAGCACAATTACCCTATTATTATCAATAATGTACCAATAAAGTCTGATAATATTAAATGGACTGTCACTGGAAGGTGAAGGACTTTTCAAAGATTATTTTAGGTTACTTTATATGCACTATTCCTACGGGATAGTTTCTATTTCTCCATACCAATATGGCTGAACACATTTTAAAGAAACTTTATGTCGAGGTGTCTTAGGTCTTGGAATAATATATAGGATCTTTTATTACGTTGGGAAATCCTCATGGACTTTCATCAGCCTCGAGGGAAACTGGCGGGGCATTTCGGACTTTTACCGACTAAAACCTCACGGTGGCTGGCGTAGACACTTCGTAGAGGAGCTCCGGAATCTCCGTTAGAAACACACCGGTGCCCCTCTGTGTCGTGATCCGAAGAGCCCGCCTTCCAGGGGGGGCCTATGGACCCGCTCCTTCCCTGCACAGTCGCAGTGCTCACGATGGCCTGGGACACACGACGCTGTGGTCCTCCTTGGGGGCGCACGTTAAGGACGCTTAAGGCCCTCACACCAGCGTCTGACGGCCCCAAGGGTCCCCCTGCGGGTGTTGGTGCAGGGGGAGGGATCCGTGTTATTCCGGAAAGACCGACCTACCTATGTCAAATTAAAAAATAAACGCGTGCATAGCCGCGGATAACAGCGAGTCATCAATAATTGCCCAATAAAAAGTGATATCTATCTATACATTTATATTATCACCACGCCAGCTTCCTAGCGTGATAGTGAACAGTTATACTAGCAAGGTGTAACATAATTAATGAAAGACCTGAAAGTAGTTTGTTCTTAATCAGTAACTGAATTGATTTCAACAATTTTTAATGTACTTTATTTTATTTTTTTATTTGTAAGAAATGTTGTTACTTCATCAGTACGCTATAACAAACTAAATTTAATCTTGATTCAAAGCAATAAGGAGATTTGAAATGCATACAAGTTTTATGATTAATTGGAGTATAAAAGTGCCTAAAAATAGGTTAAATAACTTTATAATAATAATAAAATAAAAATATTAGCCCTTTTAAGAAACTGTACCATCGTTGAGCACCGGCTTCCTCTCAAACTAAGAGGGCTTAGGCCATGTTCCACCACGCTGGTCCAGTGCGGGTTGGCGAACTTCACACACCTTCGAGAAACTCTTAGGCACGATGTTTTCCTTTACGGTTAAAACAAGTGTTAATTAATTTTTAATACGCACATGCTTTCGAAAAGACAGATGTGCGTGCCTGGGTTTGCACCCGAGACCTCTGACTTTACAGTCCAACGGTCTAACCACAAGGGTATCACTGCAAAGGCTTTAAATTGGGAAATTTGGTTTTCGTATTGAATTTGTGAAACAATTATCTAATCGGGGTGTCTAATAATAATAATTAACCTTACACAAAACAGATTACACACAGACACAACCAAATAGCCAACATCATTCACCAAAATCACGCAATCAAATATAAACTCACACCAAACACACATACACAATATTATAAATATTCACCGGATCCCATTCTTGAAAACAGCACTTACAAAATGTACTTTGACCGCGCAATACTCACTGATCGGACCATTTATTACAATCGCCCGGACATTACTCTGCAGGATAAAATAAACATGACTACTCACCTCATAGATATCGCTGTCCCAAACACCTATAACCTTCAAAAAACAATAGCTGAAAAGGTGCACAAATACACAGACCTTAAAGATGAAGTAACCAGAATTTGGAAACAGGATAAAGTATACATTGTCCCTATCGTTCTATCAACTACCGGTATCATACCAAGATATCTCCATCACAGTCTTAAACTTATTGGTCTGAATCCCAGTATTTATATCCAAATACAGAAAGCTGCCATACTAAATACCTGCAGAATTGTACGTAAATTTTACAAATAGACGAGGAAACCGACAGACAGCTTGACACTAGATCTTAACAAATATCCATAATATATCTCTATGTTATTTACTTGGCCTAGCCCGTAAATGACATTTAAACCAGCGCAAGCTGGGAACTAAAACGAAAGTACGATAATAATAATAATACATTTATTTAGGACATTCATCCATATGAGTCAAAGGTCTTGCGTAATAATAATCTTACTAATATTATATATTCGTTACTCTTTCACGCAAAAACTATTGAACGGATCTTGATGTGACTTTTCAGTAATAGTTTTTACATCAGAATAACACAAAGATAGCGCTCGTAGCGCTGTGCGACCGCGGTGTTCTTACCGATCACCAAGGTTAAGCAGCGTTCGACTCGATCGGCCTGAGATGGGTGACCGTTAGTGGCATTTTCATATTGGAGCGTCTCCGTGCTTCGGAAGGCACGTTAAGCCGTTGGTCCCGGTTACCACTTAATGGACCGAGTTGGAAGCCTTAAAGGCGGCTTGATAAGTTCCAACAGCAGTTGGCCGCAAACCTGCCTCCACCAATCCGCACTGGGTCCGCGTGGTGGAGTATCACCTAATCTCACTCAACTCGATTTGTTAGAGAAGGCCTTTGCCCAGCAGTGGGCAGTATAGGCTGATATTATTATATAAAGATATATACGCAGTTCTAGTCGCGGGCAGCCGCCAGTGTAACATTAATAACGCAATACCCGAAGGCGTTTGTTCTAAATTGGGAATTATTGTCACACTTTCAGATTCAGATTATTACATAGAGAGTGCATCAAAAACCAGATTTATGTTTGTTCGTGCACCGGTCTAGTCGTCTACATTAAAAAACAAAATATATTTTGTAACATGTTTGTAATGAATCATGGGTGGGTATGCAAATAAAAGTTTAAATACGAGTACATTGGACACGATGAGTGAACAACGACCGCTCGTTACGAGTTTCGAATTAATTTCGGACAAATATCGTAGTGGTTTAAATGGTCACGGCATGATCTTTTTTTCTTAAATCTATACCTTCAGCAGGACAGTCAAATGTAGTTTTGCTAACGAAAAAAAAACCAGTATGAGTCCGGAGTCTGGAACTGTGCCCGGTATATGGCAATAGGCTCGCCCCCTATTACATGGGTCCTAACATCGTCGGCGAAAAGTGGGTGTGCTCAGTGCACCTCTGCCACCCCCGCTTAGGGAATACAGGCGTGACGGTGTTTATACCTTCAGTATAAGGTGATAAAATTCGAATTAGGGAAAACGGCCATTAAAGCGAAAATATTTTATATATTTTTACACATAATACCTTACAAAAAAATCCGCTATTATCAATCGTACATCCATGTTCGTGAGGCTTAAGAGATTTTTTTTGTTTATAATAAGTTTTTTTTTGTATAAATTATGTTTAAGCGTTATTTTAAATTAACAATGTGTAAGATAATATATTTCAAATAGGGTTTTCGGTTTCTTGACATATTTTGTGTCTCGAGTTTCGAGAATTCTAAATAGCAGTTTCTCGAGATGTTCAAGAAAAAAATAAACAGTAAGTTCTATATAAAGTAATTTAAAATTCCTTGCAGGGTAGCCAGAGAGTAAAGAGTACCAATAGGTGCTTCTCTTACAGACCTCTCTAGCTTATTCCACTCTCATAGTTCGTCTCATACACGGTCGCCGGTTACGGAGTTAGTGAGTGAGTTAGTGAGTTAGGAGGAGTACGCCGGGTACGGTTAAGTTGCCCTTCAGATAAGACAGTCTATTCGGTCATGGTAAGATACTAAAGATCTTTCTCGGCCCCTGCTGTAATATCTGGCGTGGACCCCCCCTGCACCAATAAGAGCAGTGGGGCCTTCAGGGTCGCGGACGCAAGGGGCGGGCGCTTTGAGCATCCTTCACCAGCGACTCCGAGGAGGACAGGAGCGTAGTGTAGCACAAGAGGGGCACCGATGCGTTCCATATGGAGATCCCGGAGCTCCAAAGTGCTGATGTCGGCTACCCTGGGTTTTTTTTAGTCGGAAGCAATCCGACAGGCCCCGCGAGCTTCCCCCGAGCCTCGCGGAAAAAACAAAGAAGGTCTTTCCCGGTACCTGTATTTTTTCACTTTTGCATTGTATATCTGTTTTGTCATTCTTTCTTCTAACATTCTTTCTATATGCCCGAACAACCGAAACAAACCCTTTCTAATCTTTACACCGATACTATTTTTCATGCCTACACGCTTTTCCACTACGCTGTTGAGAATACGGTCAGTTTAATACCGCAGACCTTCCGCAGAGCTCGCATTTCGACCGCATTTGTTCTGTTTTCATTCTCTTTCTTACATACCCAACTTTCAGTACTTTATAACAGCATTGGGACTAGCACTTCGCTAAGGCCAGCTAATACTCATTTAATTTCTGTTGTTTGCCAATACTTAATTTATACATAAAAAATTATACAAGGTGTAACATAATAAACGCAAGACCTGAAAGTAGTTTGTTCTAAATCGGTAACTGAATTGATTCCAACTATTTTTAAAGTATCTTACTTTTATTTAAACTTGCAAAAAATTCTTTTCCTCCGTGCGCTATAAAAAACTAAATTTATTGTTGATTCATAGCAATAAGGAGATTTCAAATACATTCCTAAAACGTATTTCTCAAAACGTACACATACACGTACAAGTTTCATTGTTAATTGGGGTATGAAAGTACTTTAAAAAAGGGTAAAAACCTTTAAATTTGGAAATTTGGTTTTCGTTTTGAATTTATGAAGCAATTCTCTAATCAGGGTGTCTGAGGTCTTGCGTTTATTTTGTTACACCTTGTATATTTGCATATAACTTCAGATCAACGAACTCCAAGATACTTACTCTCAGTTTAGTTTGGAGCTTACTAATAAATGTAGTTTAGATATTAAATTATTTTTTAAGATAAATTTATACTTATTCCTTCTTATATTCTTATTCTTAGCTGTGCCTTTCGGCTTAAGTGCTGGCTTCCCAGGAACTATCCCATGGTACCATTCACTCTATTGCCTGTGTTTACACTTCTCTCTGTCAGTGGTGTATTTCTTATCCCTACAGAAGGCGTATTCAAGATATACAGACTCGTTCACTCGCTCCAGCATATCGTCACCAACCACAATCCTTGCATTCGTTATTTAGTTTAAGGTTCATTAAAGAATTGTTTAGGTTAATCACCCTAATTCTCAGTAGCTATAAGCTAAGCTATTCAATATGTTTTCTACACATTTATTCTAAAAATATATGCTATTAAAAACACTAGGACATTGATTGCTTTGACAGTCAGTAGTGTATTAAGATATTACAAATATTGATTTTGTTTGCGAATAAATTTCTCCAGTTCTCGACTTCACAAGGGAAAATTTCTCTCTTGACTTGGAGTGAATTTCTCGAGCTTTCTCGCTTTGAGAAATCTCGAGCGAAAACCCTGATTTCAAATCATTAAAAAGTGAAGTTATTATTATCTTTTTGCATTAGTTATCCATATCTTACCACGACCAAATAAACCGAGTCTTATCTGATGGAAAAGTCAAGAGTCTCCGTAACCGGCGAGCGTGTATGAGACGAACTATGAGAGTCGAGGAAGCCAGAGAGGTATGTAAGGAAAGAACCTGTTGGAACTCTGTACTCTCTGCCTACCCCGCAAGGGATCTGGCGTGAGGTTATAGATAGATAGATAGATCCATATCTATAATTGATAGATTTAACACAATCAATAAGAATAAATCAAGTTTTTTTAAGTATGGTCATGGGAGGGACTGAGGTGTTAGACGTCCAAAAGGCGAAGTTATTTCGAGGTACCCTCCAATATTTTATACATATTACTTATATCACTCCACACCAAACAACACTAAACCAAAATCAAAGTGTAATATGACTTGTATGTAAATTTACATCAATTTATAGAAGGAAATAATCATCGTGTCAAGTATATTACTTGACGCCAGATCCCTTGCGGGGTAGGCAGAATTCAGAATACAGAATTCCAACAGGTTCTTTCCTTACATACCTGGATTCCTCCACTCTCATAGTTCGTCTCATACACGCTCGTCGGTTACGGAGACTCTTGACTTGTCCTTCAGATAAGACTCGGTCTATTTGGTCATGGTAAGATAGTTCAGGTCATCCCCGGTACATCCTTCGCATTGTATATCTATTTTGTCATTTTTTCTTCAGACATTCTTTCTATATGCCAGAACCAACGCAGCATACCCTTTCTCATCTTTACACCGATACTATTTTTATACCTACTCGCTTTCTTACTACGCTGTTGCGAATACGGTCGGTCAGCTTTACTCCGCACATCTTCCGCAGAGCTCGCATTTTCACCCATCTCTCGCTGTCATATAACAGCGTTGGGACAAGCAATCCGTTATGTATGGCCAGCTGCGCCTTTTTGCTTAAGTGCCGGCTCCCAAGTAGCTTTCTCATCGCACCATTCACTCTGCCCCCTGCACTCACTCTTCTCTCTATGTCAGCGGTGTATTTTCCAACCTTACTGAATGCGCATCCAAGATATACAAACTCATTCACTTGCTCCAGCACACATTAAATACCATTACACCTATATGCCCCAAGCGGGGTGTACTGTGTACACCCACTTTTCATCGACGATATAAGGTCCCATGTAATCGAGAGCAAGGCTATTGCCATTATACCTACAGGACACAGCACAGATTTTTCTACATAAAAATTACATTTTGATTCGAACCCATGTTCACGTGATTGCTACGCGTATTAATCGCACGAGGCAGCTTATAACAAATATGTCTATAAGTATTCAATAAATGCCGCGAGAATACGTAACAACAGCCTGTATAAATTATACGAGCAATTAACTTACGAATTAGTTAAAATGTATTTAAAAGTAAAGGTGTAGAATTATAATACTAGTTTCTGCCCCCAACTTCGTCCGCGTTGACATTAGACAGCAACCTTACATTCTATGTGGTATCCTATGTGTTAATACAGATAATAAGCTGTGTACCAAATTTTATTAAAAATTCGTTGAACCATTTTTTCGTAATTAAGTAACAAATATCCAAACATATAACATACAAACTTTCACATTTATAATATTATTCGGATTAGACAAGCGCTGGGCTCTAAATCATGCAATCAAAATCAAAAGTGTTTTATTCATGGAGACTAAGAAGTACTTATGAATAGTCAAGAAAGAAAAAGTTAGTGATTGCCTAATACTCTACCACCCGTTCGGAATGTCATTCCGGTGGAAAAGAAGGGCAAGAAACTCCACGGTTTTTTTTTTTAAACAGGACTGTTAATAAATATTGCATAAACGCAATCGACATATTTTCAGTAAAATCGCATGAATTTCGTAGACTTATTCTCGAAAACTTACCCAACTAACATTTATTTGCCAAACCTCATGACATTAAATAATTAAAAAAAAAAAATTAATTAAAATATTTTTAATTTTATTATAGTGTGATTAATTAATATTTCTTTGTATTTCATTTTATTGTTATTATTTTTCATTCTGAAAGTTAGTGATTTCATTTTATTTTTTAATTAATTATGATTGTCTAAGTAATAATATATCTGTCAATAATCCGTCAATAATATCAAGAATAAATACTTATTATGCATGCTGTATTCACCTGTAATTAGTTATGCAATTGGTCATGAACTCAAAATTTGTATCACTTGCAAATGAATTATTGTACATAACTGTTGGTGAATCTAATTAAATAAATAAATAAAATGAGAGTATAACAATTATTTTTGTATACATTGCGTTCATGGGTTATGGGGGAACAACGCAGAACGAGTTAAGTAGATACGTACGTAGTACGTATAGATTAAACGTAAATGAATTTACACTCATGGTATCAATCAGTGTCTACACAGTTTCCCTCATTTACGAAGTAAATACTTTGTAAAGGTATATAATAAAAATAAAAAAAAAACTGCTAACTATAAAATATATAATAATAGCGAACAAAATACTTGGTTATAGCTCCAGTGTGATGCCAAACGAGCCAAAGTTCAACAGAACTACAGGTATGATCAGTCAAAGGATAGAGGATGGACCAGTCTCCATCAGCAGAACTCGTTCACGAGAAAGACTTGAGTAGCAGCCACCACTCTCCTCGACCATATTGGAGGGAAGAGAGTGCCCCGCTCCAAAGAGTCGCCACAAGCAATATTCAGTACTCCGTGGGTGGGCCCTTATTTGCCAACACGTAGCGTGGCGCGTTAGAAAAACTGTAAAATGGTCGTTTAATTGTATTTGTGGTGGTCAATTTACAGAATACCATCACACGAACATTTCACGAAGCTGTGTGTGTGTGTCTGAATGATCTACACCGTTGGCCGCGGGACCTTTACAGCTTCACCGGACAAAAGGGCGAGCGTGCAACCACTACGCCCGAGCCAGAAGGGCAAGGGGGCAAATAGCTCAAGGGCGCCTCAAAGAGGAACAGCTTCGGCTTGGGCAGTCGCTATGGGGGAGGGCGTATACTAGGTGTGTGTACCGGCCGGTGGGCAACGGATTCTTCGACCTCGCCGGCGAGGTCGGTGTCTGATCCTGTGTGCGGTATCAAAGAAGTGATGTAAGGGCATTGGGAGGGTCGGTGAGAAAATGCCGCGGACGGCGATAGCGTCTTGTTGGAGGAGAGTTAGGTTCGTAGTCGGCGGTGGCTACGATTCCTATGATTAGATTAGATTAGTTATCGGAACGCCCCAAGTGTGTGTGTGAGTGATGTACGCTGTTGGCCGCGAGGCCTTTACAGCTTCACCGGACATAGAACGCCCCGCGTTTAGTCTAAGTGACTAAGGTCACTGTGTCGGGAGCGTCCACGCTATTAAGGCCCATTACGAATTATGTGCTTCCGACGTTATAATTAAGTAATTTATTTCAGACTCGTTAGTCTAGTATGCAAATTTTGGGGCTCAACTGAGTTCAAACCCAAGGCGGACAAAATGTACTCTTTCTAAGGAAAAATCTCCGGAGTCTGGAGTCTGAGTCCGGAGTATGACAATAAGCGGCTTATTAAGTATGTATTATTAAGTATGACAATAAGGGAGGACTGCCCTCCCTCTATTATATTGGTACAAAATATCGTCAGCTACACATATTGGGGAATATAATGTGACTACTAATGGCCGGATTTAATATTTATAATTGCTTACTTTCAGTAAAATTTTGACGGATTTTGTATACACAATATGTCAAAATTCTATCCGTAGTATGCAAATCTATCCATGGGTTGAATATTGAAACCCGCCGAAGTCGCGTGGTGTTAGTTTTTTAACACGCTTAATATTATTTGCGTAGGACGCCATCTGTTAGATATATTAAGAACTTTATTGACATATATTTTATTTTTATAGTAAAGTAGTTTGATACTAGGTGGTGCTGCAGGTCTTGAATGAGCTTTATGTTTTCTTAATACAATACGTTATTTTTAAAATAAGCAATATGTCTGTATGTTTTCCAAATAAATAAATAATCTTAAAGAATCTCACATTATATATAATAAAATAAAATTAACTTTTAAAATTTATACTAGGCGTGCCTTTTAAGTTCTGTCGTTTCCATATTTCCCGGCAATTTTGAATTTGGAACTGTTGTTATTCGAATGTGTTTAAATTTTGAATCTCAAAACAGTTGAAAGTATTAGGATTAATGCTATTGTTTAGTCACAGCGTCGATTGGAATCTGTCAGGTTACGTACGAAAATAAATCTTTCTAAGGAAATTGTTCGTGCAATAATTTTCTACAACTTTAGAAAAGGCCTGACACGACTTCAGTGTTTTGAAGAGCTAACATCTGTGTTCAGTGATGAAGCCCCATGTCTGCGGACTGTCGAACGCTGGTATTTAGAATTCCAGCGTGGGCATACTAGTGTTAGTGACAAATCTCGCGAAGGACGCCCAAAATCCGCCTTCACTGAAGATAGCATCATTGCTGTGAGACAACTAATTCTCGAAGATTGTCATGTGATGGATCGAGAGATAGAGGCTCTATTAGGCATCTCAGGGACAACCATTGAGAAGATCTTGCATGAAGCGCTTGGTGTGAGAAAGCTAGTTTGCCGTTGGATACCGCATCTGTTTTCCGACGATCACAAGGCGGCCCGCGTCAGATGGTGTAAGAAAACTCTGCAAAGGTTCAACCGAGGAAAGTCAAATCACGTCTACGACATCATCAGTGGTGACGAATCTTGGATCTATGCCTACGATCCTGATTCCAAACAACAATCTACAATCTGGGACTTTCAAGAGCGAGCCAAAGTTGACTAAAGTTGTTCGTTCTCGAAGCACTTCAAAGAAGATGGTGGCCACGTTCGTTGGAAAAACCAGCCATGTTGGGACTATTGCACTTGAAGATCGTAGAACGGTTAACGCAGAGTGGTATACCACAGTTTGTTTACCAGAAGTCATCGCCGAACTTCAAAAACCTAACTCAAAGCGACGTATCATCCTGCACCACGACAACGCAAGCTCACACAGCGCTCGTCAAACGATTGAGTATTTGAAGCAGGAAAAAGTAGAAATTCTTGACCATCCTCCATGCAGTCCTGACCTAAGCCCTAACGATTTCTTTACATTTCCTAAAATTAAGAAAAGTCTTCGTGGTCAAAGGTTCCAGTCCGGTAAAGAAGCAGTCGACGCTTTCAAGTCAGCCATTTTGAACACCCCCACTTTAGAGTGGAATAAATGTTATAATAACTGGTTTGAGCGAATGGAAAAGTGTATTAAGCTACGTGGTGAATACTTTGAAAAACAATAAAAAGTATTATAAGGTTCTAGTTGTGTTTTTTTCTTCAAACGACAAAACTTAAAAGGCATGCCTCGTATATGCGGCTAATATGTTAATTATGAATACATGTTGCATAGTCCACATATTTTTATATAGCATAGAACTTCATGACTATGATCGTTTACAGAATTTTTTGGCGTCAAGATGGTTTTTCTTAAAAACTCACCAGGGAAATCTGAGAAACAACAGTCTAAAAATAAATCAAATCCCATTGCCTTGTTGGTTTAGTGGTTCGTAGTGTGGCCGATCACGACATCCTATCTTCGCTCGGACTCGTAGTCCGGAGTATGAAATTGTGCCCGTAATAGCCTTGTTTGTCCCTTATAGCACGAGGACTGAACATTTCGACGAAATGTTGATGTGCGCAGCATGCCTCTATCCCGCTTGGGGAACATAGGCTTGGCGATGTATATTTTTTATTATTCTGGCACTTGGCAAGGTCGCAGTCTCTCCCACCGCTATTTATGAGAGAGGTTACTGGAGTAAGGTAGAGGTGTTATATCAGAAGGACCTCGTGGATTCAGTGCGGAAGGTGGAGGCAGGTAAGTGGCCATTTCCTGCCTCAGAATCTTCTAGAAAATAAAGAGTATGTTTTATTCATGTAAACCATTGCAGTATTTATGAATCGTCAGAAAAGTAACAAAGACTCTACCACCACTTCGGAATGTCATTTCTGTCGAGAAGAAGGGGAGGAAACTCGACGGCTACTGTTTTAAAATAGTATTTTTACATTTTCTTTTTCCATTTACCTTTTGTTGTGGGATATGGGAGAACGATGTAGGCTGGTCTATCAGGTGGGTCTAAGTTAAATTATACAAATTATACTATTCATATGAATGGGCTACATGGTTCCCTCATTCACAGAAAAAGAAATGAGAAAAATGATACATTTAACTAAATTAATAGAAGGAAGAGAGGGAATATTAACAAACATACCTCTGTTTTAACACTATATAAATAATTGATAGAGATAAAAAAATTAAAATACCTACCTACCTACCGTAATATGCATTGCCATAAAGGACATTATATAATATTAAAAACATATTTCTGGTAACATAAATCAAAATATATACCATACGTACCACTTCAAAATTCTATCTACATCATCACGCCAGATTCCTTGCAGGGTAGGCAGAGAGTACAGAGTTCCAACAGATTTGTCCTTTACAGACATCTCTGGCTTCCTCCACTTTTAAATGAATAGTCAAATTAATCAAATAAATTAAAATATGAGTTAATAATAATCACAATAATCAGTTAATAACCAAATCTCTCTCAACTCGATTTGTGAGAGAAGGTCTTTGTCTTGCAGTAGGACAGGACAGTACAGGCTGATTTGTGTTTCATTGCTGAAGAAGATACGGCCTACGCGCTCTGATAATAGTTTACTGCAAATCGACAACTGAATCGATTTCATTTTAAAAGCTTTTATTTAGCTTGCAATTTTCATATGTCAGTCTTTCCGATTCAAATCTTGTGATCCATTTTGCACGCCAAGCACTTGCGGGTATCCGATTGAGCTAAAATTTGGCATACGCACGTAAAGTCGGTGACAATACAATAATATGATACCATGAAGCTGGTCTGATTATGGAGTAGGAAGGTGGCAACAAGGAACATGTGAACTATACAAGGTGACCCGGCCGTTTAGGCTTGTTAGATTGGTATCGACGAGTACTTTGCAATCAGCTAGTAATCTGGGTCTGATTGTAAAACCGAAAGGTGGCCCGTCTACTCAATATACCCTCACTGTGTTTGGGCTCGTTGGATTTATCTTGGCGTAACTCCTTAACTAAGCAAGATATCTTTGTTGTGTATTTGTTATAAAAATTGTTTTAAAAAGGGTATACAAATTAAAATTATTATTAATGTGATGTTGCATTAGTTATATAACTCATTTTGATAAAATATCTGTATCACTAATGACCGGTTTCAATATACAACTCAAGGATAGATTTGCATACTGTCAATTTAAAAAAAAATCACACAAAATATGTCAAAATTCTATCCGTAGTAGGCAAATCGGTAAATATATATTTTAAGCGCCTGTAATTCAATCCTCTGTGTTAAGCAAAATTAAACAATTCTTCAAGGCAATACGGCGAATTCAATTACATTTAAAAATATATATTATGTGTCTCTGTGTGATAATGGGCCGAGGGGCCTTTACAGCTTCGCCTGGCAAGGAGGTGAGCGTGCAAGAACTACTGCTACTCTCCAGCCCCAGGGACAAGGAGGCAACTAGCTCAAGGGCGCCTCAAAGAAGAACGACCTCGTCTTGAGCTGTCGCTATAAAGTTCCTGAGATCATCGGAAAATTTAAAACTGAAAATGCCGATGCATTCCACAAATTTCTTCGATAAATCCTTTACCATTCAAGCCGTCCGTCTGTGGAATGCATTGCCAGTGTCAGTTAGACGTGCAAAGTCGTTGGTTTCGTTCAAAAACATGGTTAAGAGTCACTATCTGTCAATAATATGATTATTTGCTATTTATCTTTATCTGTTAGCTATAATATATGTGTGGTATGTAATAGTGTATATTGTAATGTCTGTATATATATGACTAGGTTTATATTATATATATGTGTATTGTAAATTATTATCAATAGTGTACACCACCAACTGCCCTTTTTATTCTTATTTGTTTTCCTTCCGAAGGTTGTCTGGAAGAAATTGCTTTAAGCGATAAGACCGCCATTTGTACTGTTTTTGTATTTAAATTGTTTCTTGTATTGTTTTTTTGGTGTACAATAAAGTGTATTATTATTATTCTGTATATATTTATTCAGTATAATTTCTTATAAAATATATATAAAAATATAAAATACAAATATTCTTATATATATTGTATAAAAAAAATGTGCTCCACCGACAGCAAGGTCTACGACCCATGCTACCGGCGGTCAGGGCTCCAAAGAGAGGAACCTCCTCACAATGCGTGCCGTGTCCAACATTACTGCCTTCTGTATCAGGCCCTTCACCCAACTGCCTAGCGAGAGCTTCTCAAGGTGTTTATCGAAGCTCTTCGCTATAAGGCCGTTGACTGAAACGACCATCGGAATAATGATAGTTGAATCAACATTCCACATGGCGGTAACCTCATGGGCCAGGTCCAAATATTTTGATAATTTTTCTTTTTCGGCCTTTACAAGGTTCTCATCATGCGGAATGGTGACATCAACTAGCATTACACGACGCATCGATCGATCTATTATCACGATATCAGGTTTATTGGCTACAATAGTCCTATCCGTGATAACAGATCGATCCCAGTAGAGCGTGATATGACCACTTTCGAGAACTGGAAGAGGCTGGTACTGGTAGTACGGTACTTCAGAGTCCACAAGGCCATATTTAAGAGCAAGTTGCTGATGGATAATCCTAGCCACTTGGTTGTGTCTGTGCAAGTACTCTCCGTTAGCAAGACGAGAACAACCGGAAACTACATGTCTAATAGACTCACCGGGACGGTGGCATGCCCGACAAATGTCAACCGTGCCGTCCTTTAGGATGTACTTCCGGTAGTTGTTCGTCATGATAACTTCGTCCATAATTGCAAAGACAAAGCCTTCAGTTTCCCCAAAAAGGTTGCTGAAGCGTAGCCAGGTCACGGAAGCGAGCTGGTCCACATCAGGCCCTGTAAGAGCCCGATAGAACCGTCCGTGTAGCTCCTTGCCCTTCCATATGGCTGTGCGGTCCGAAGTACTTAATACCTGGGGCCTTCGCCAGTTCCCGTTTGCCAAGGAAAGCGGAGTTAGGCCTCTATCGATTGCGGCAACATCTCGATACATCACCACGGACACACTCAAAAAGTACTGTCTCAGATTGCACACCTCGCGGTTGTGTAGTGTCTTAGCGTTTAAAAACCCACGACCACCGCACTTCCGCGGGATGTACAACCTCATAACAGACGACCGCGGGTGATGCATACGATACGCTGTCAGCAATCGACGGACCTTTCTATCCAGGGCATCCAGTTCAGACTGAGTCCACCTTAGTATGCCAAAAGAGTATGTAAGAACAGGCATGACCCAACCATTGAAAGCTCGGACCCTATTTCCACCTGATAGAAGGCTTTTTAACACTTTTATCAGGCGGGCAAAGAACCGATCCCTCAATGATTGTTTCATATCCTGTTCCGCTATACTTAAGGCTTGTGACATACCAAGATACTTGTAGGAATCCATTTCAGAGAGAGACCTGAGGGATATATCTTCAGAGAGCTGTAGATTAAAGGAATCTTCAACTCTCCCTCTTTGTACATGGATGACCGCACACTTGTCTACTCCTAACTCCATTCCGATGTCGTTGCTAAAATTGCCGGTTATTTTGAGCAACTCCATCAGGTCTGTTTTCTTCGAAGCGTACAACTTGAGGTCATCCATGTACAGTAGATGAGATATAGGCTCACTCTCCCTCCGCAAATGGTAACCTAGCTTTGAATCCTTAAGTATAGCACTTAATGGATTCAAAGCTAAGCAGAACCACAACGGACTCAAACTGTCGCCCTGAAAGATACCCCTGCTTATCTTTATCAAGTCCGACGAACCAGAAAGGCCACCACATCCTGGGTGACGAAGAACTGTGGTCCACTGCCTCATACACGAACCGAGGAAAGAGCATAGCGCCGGGTGTACTCTGTACAGCTCTAGCACCCTCCCCAGCCATGTATGAGGCACCGAATCATAGGCCTTCTTATAGTCAATCCAGGCCATGGAGACATTCTTTCTGGATCGTCGTACCTGTTGGCAAATGGCAATATCAATGAGGAGCAAATCCTTTGTACCCCGGGACCCCCCCTTACAGCCATTCTGAGTAGGCGATAGAATATGCTGTGCCTTAAGGTGATTATTGATTTTTATTCTCAGAATGGATGTAAGGAGTTTATAGACCGAAGGTAGACATGTAATCGGTCTATAATTTTTAGGTTCCGAAGTACTGCCCGATTTGTGAATCAAGTGAGTGACACCCGATGTCATAAAACTAGGAAGCGATCCCAATTGAAGAGCTTCTTGGAATTGAGTCGCTAGACGAGAATGTGAGCCCTGGAGCCTCTTTAGCCAGAATGCGTGCAGTCCATCCGGCCCCGGACTTTTCCAGTTCGGCGCCGCACGAATCGCACAGGCCAGATCTTCACGGCTTATGACTACGGGCTCCATTTCCTGAATGGGCCCACAGGATCGTCCAACAACATCAAACCATTCGCCCTCGGAGTGAGTGACGGGCACTGACCAAATTTTACGCCAAAACTCGGCCATCACGGCCGCTATTGGCAAGTGCACGTCAGTCACTCTCTCTTGGGGGCGCTCCCAAGCCTGGTATACACTCCTTTGATTCGTCTGGAAGGTGCGATTCACGTGGTATCTGTCTGCTCTCGCCTTATACCTGCGAATCCTCTTCGCCCATGCATAAACTTTTTGCTTCCAGTAGTCTATGCGTTCCGCGACTCCTGCCACATAGTCCACAGGAGCCACTCGTGTGCCTGCAAAGGCTTGGGTCACGAAACGCACAACTCTCGGGCGGTTGTTTCCAGCCTGGAAGCACAACAATTTCGCTATGAGTGTCCTAGCCATATTTATACGCCGCTCTATTCTGCACTGCCAGAGTGGTTTAGCATTTGTGGGTTGGGTGGCTCGATGTAGATTAGGAAATCTTACACCTGCCACCCGACACACCGCCACCGCTCCACAGTACAAAATAGAATGGGTATCACATAAGTCCACACTGGTCTCCCAGTGTGGCTTTAAAACATTGTCTAGGGCACTCACAAGCGAAATGTTACGTCTATGCATGGGCAAACGGGGTAGGCATGGTCTTAGGGAAATCGGTGCAGACCGATACTCCGCAAAGGCATCCTCCAGAGCTCTCCTCACCTGCTCCTGTAGCTGGTCACTAACACTTACCTGCTCGCTATTTACCTCCTCCGATCGTGCGAAGTTATTCAAAGAGATAGGATCTTCAACACTTCGCACGTTGGATTCAGTACGAGCAGGAAGTGCTTCGCGGTGCAGTCGCTCAAGCACTGTGTCATCCAACAACTTGCACCGCTGGATGGCACGTACTTGATCCGATAGTCGTTGCGCAGTAACGGCGACAGTCGGGTGAAGCCCCTGAAACAGAGACAACAATTTCGGACGGTAAGCGGTGAGGATGGTTCCTCCCTCTGTAGCACCATAGTAGGCCCGCATGACACTCAAATTTAATTCTGGAGTCCATCTCATGCGGCGCACTACACCACCGGTAGCAGGGGCCGTGGGCGGAGCATAATGTCCCGCTGGTCCCAGGCGTGCCGGCAGCGGTGGGCGTCCTCTCCTCGCAGATGTTAATGTAGGTGGAGACGCCGATATCCCGGCATCGTCGCTAGAGGCCCCAGATGTCGGCGGTGTAAAAAAATCTTCATCCTCCGAAGGCTGGGGCGAGGTGGGCGAGCCGGGCAAAGGTGTTGGGCGTGCGCTAGGTGACCGGGCATCCCGCTGCCGACACAGCCGCACGGGGTTTCTTCGGCTGGGCTCGGCCATTTACAGATGTGTTATGTTTTTCTTCCAAATCCACATTTTGCGAACCCACGTTCGCATTGTAAATTTTGCTCTTAAAGTGTGTTGTTTTTTGATGTTTGTTGATGTCTAAACGGATACTTTTCAATATTTATTTATTTTTATTTTTATTATTATTATTATTATTATAAAGGAAGGTATATGATAGGTGTTTCGCCGCAGCTAACAAGAATGTGTGTTGATGGATTTAGTAAAATATAATGCAGAGAGATATGTGTCTCTAACCAACAATCTCTCATGTACCTGTACCCCCTTGACATCCTCTTCACCCAACGTGATGTGGACTACAAAACATTAGCTTTCTCTGACCAACTTGGGGCAGGCTTTGGTTCACTGTTACACAGTCAACTAAACCATAATGTAACCAACTGTTGTTATAATAATCTGCCTAATGACTTATTAATAAATAAGATTACTTATTAATAAATAAGATTATTTTCCCTCTCTTCCTTCTATTAATTTAGTAAAATGTATCTTTTTATTTCATTTCTTTCTCTGTAAATGAGGGAACCATATAGCTATTTACATGAATAGTATAATTTGTATAATTTAACTTAGACCCACCTGATAGACCAACCTACATCGTTCTCCCATATCCCACACTAAAATGTAGATGGAAAAAAATATAAAAATACTATTTTAAAAGAGACATTCCGTAGTGGTGGCAGAGTCTTTGTTACTTTTCAGACGATTCATAAATACTATAATGGTTTAGATGAATAAAAAATATTCTGATTCTGATTCTGATGGAAATACAGGGCTTCCGGGAGGAAAATAAATTCCTCAAAACGGACTCACCTATAAGGGATTCATAGTTAATTGGTATATCTAAGTTCGAAAATGGTTATTTATTATTTAATCATCATCATCATCATCTCAGCCCATACTTGTCCACTGTTGAACATAGGCCTCCCCAAAGGGGGGATTTGCCATACTCGCCACGCTTGGCAGGCGGGTTGGCGAGCGCAGTTTTTGATCGCAGAAGTATTAAGAGAACGCTGCTGCCCATTCCCTAGTTTTCCCTTAGTCGCCTTATACGACACCCGATGGGATGAGAACGGTTGGTCCTATTCTAAGCCGGGAACCACGCGGCTAATAATTTAATACTGACTCGTTAATCTAGTGGCAAAGCGCATCGCTTCGTGTTCACAAGGTCCCGGGTTCAAATCCTATGTCGGACAAATGAAGTTTTTCTAACGAAAACTTTCTAGTATGAGTCCGGAGTATGGATTTGTGCCAATATGCCAGGATGGCAATAGGCTCGTCCCCTATTACATGAGACCTAAAATCGTCGGCGACAAGTGGGTGTACTCAGTACACCTCTGCCCACCCGGCTTAGGGATTAAAGACGTGACGGTGTTTTATTCTTAACAAATCAAGATTGCTTTTCGTATAGAATTTGTAAAGCAATATTCTAATTGGGGGGTCTGAGGGTAAAGCACAATACATTTGACGGTATCGTTCCGTTCTCGAGAAAGCGTACTGTCACGTTCATTTTTATTTAGTAAATATGTAGTGTGAATCTATCTATATCATCACGCCAGATCCCTTACGGTGTGGGCAGAGAGTACAGAGTTCCAACAGGTTCTTCCCTTACATACCTCTCTGGCTTCCACCACTATAGTTTGTCTCATACACGCTCGCCGGTTACGCACACTCTTGACTTGTCCTTCAAATAAGACTCGGTCTATGTGGTCATGGTAACATAGTCTAGGTCTTCCCCGGTACCTACATCATTCCACTTTTGTATTGTATATCTGTTTTGTCATTCTTTCTTCTGGCATTCTTTCTATATGACCGAACCAACGGAGCATACCCTTTCTCATCTGTACATCGATACTATCTTTCATACCTACTCGCTTTCTTAATACGCTGTTGCGAATACGGTCGGTCAGCTTCACTCCGCACATCTTCCACAGAGCTCTCATTTCCTCCGCATTTATCCTACTTTCATTCTCCTTCATGTAGTGTGTAAAGGATCAACTTAAAAGCGTTACGAAAACGTCAATCTGTTTGTACTTAACCCTCGGTGGTCTTGCGTTATCTATTTTACTTGTTATTTAAGGCCACAATTTAATTATGGTAAAGGTGCTTAAACCAACAAAAGCTATACAAACAATTCGTTTAATGGGTCTAACCCTAAATTAAATGTTTTCAACGGCCGTATTCTGATAAAGTAACCTTATTCTGATATCAAACTGAAACTCAAATTTTGAATAAGCCTTGTACATAGTCAATTTACATTTTTTCTATCTATCTATCTATCTATATCATCACGCCAGCTCCCTCGCAGGGTAGGCAGAGAGTACAGAGTTCCAACAGGTTCTTTCCTTACATACCTCTCTGGCTTCCTCCACTCTCATAGTTCGTCTCATACACACTCGCCGGTTACGGAGACTCTTAACTTGCCCTTCAGCTAAGACACGGTCTATTTGGTCATGGTAAGATAGTCTAGGTCTTCCCCGGCACCTACATCCTTCCACTTTCGCATTGTATATCTGTTTTGTCATTCTTTCTTCTGGCATTCTTTCTATATGCCCAAACCAACGGAGCATACCCTTTCTCATCTTTACACCGATACTATCTTTCATACCTACTCGCTTTCTTACTACGCTGTTGCGAATATGGTCGGTCAGCGTGACTTCGCACATCTTCCGCAGAGATCGCATTTCGACCGCATTTATCCTGCTTTCGTTCTCCTTCTTACATACCCAACTCTCACTGCCATATAACAGCGTTGGGACAAGCACTCCGTTATGCATAGCCAGCTGCGCCTTTTGGCTTAAGTGCCGGCTCCCAAGTAGCCTTCCCATCGCACCATTCAGTCTATTACCTGCATTCACTCTTTTCTCTATATCAGCGGTGTATTTCCCATCCTTACTCAAGGCGCATCCAAGATATACAAACTCATTCACTTGCTCCAGCACATCGTTACCAACCACAATCCTTGCATTCGTTCTGGTTTCTTCCCGTTCAAAAACCATAATTTTGGTTTTCTTCACATTCAAATATAAGCCATTGTTAATGCAGTCGTCTCTCATAACTGTGACTAGTGTTTGCAGATCAGTGGCTGTTGGCGCTAGCTACAAATCGACCACCGGATCGAAACGCAGCCTCCATTGAGAAGATCCGGCTAAGAAACTCAGCGGGCATGACTTCTTTGTGTAATTCTGCATTTATTTTTTCTCCATCATTTTCTGTACAGATACATTTTTATATTATACAAAATTAAAGAATGCCATCCAGCTCCAGTTTGATGCCTTACGACTAAGATATAAGACTCATTATAATATATTATTTATAAGAGTATGAAGCTTAAGAATTCTGTGTGGACCATTCTCCACAAGCAGCACATGTTCACGAGTATGACTACATAAACAGCCATCACCTCCCTCGACCATATTGGAAGGAAATTACCCGCACTGAATTCCCGCAACCAAGCTCCCGCCAACATGCCGGAACACGACTGGGTCGATTGGCGGCATGGCTTTGTCAGGAGGGTGGTGACCAGCAACGGCCGTAGCCTACCACCAGTGAAAGTGCTGCTCGTTTACCAGTGCCTATGCAGAAAATAGACGATAAATCTTACGGACGCGAGCAGACTCTTGCACGAGACGTCTTGATAAGCAGCCATCACTTCACTAAATCGTATTGAAGGGAATGGAGTGAATCTCTTTACAGATATTGTCAAAATCACAAGGGGTCGCTTGCCGGCATGATTTTGCTGGGAGGGTGGTTCACCAACCACGTTCGTAGCCTACCGGTGAAGATGCTATTCGCTTAGCTCTGCCTAAGGACTACATGTAGGGAAAAGAGAGTGAATCCTATGGACGCGAACAGAATTAATCATATTGAAGGGAAGGGAGCATACCTCTTCAGAGATACTATCAAGATTTCCAGGGCTGGCTTAGTGGCATGACTTTGCTGGGAGGGTGGTGGTCAGCCACGGCCGTACCACCACCGGTGAACGTGCTGTTCAGTTAGTACTCAACGGGGACCACATACAGGGAATCGAGAGTGAATCCTAACAATGCGAGCACCAGTTTGTACACGAAATGACTTAATGAGTAGCCCTCATTTTTCTAAATCATGTTGAAGGGAGGAAATGAACCTTCTCTTCAGAACTAATTGTCAAACTATAGGCGTGGTGCTTATTTTTTTACTATAGCTGCCCTAAATTCCAATAATTGATAATAATTAACTACCACTTCCGGTTGAATTAGTACTGTAATAATTAAAATCCCAATGGGTTTCTTTGCAATTTTGGCGATAGTCACATGCCAGTAAGATAGGGGCAAAATAAAATATTAATGAGTCCCAGTAGACAGTTAATTAATCTAGTAATTGGACCGTGTAACGTTAAGGTAGGCTGTGTCTATAAGTATTTAATATTTAGTTTTAAGAAAGACTTTTATGTTCTAGATTGAGAAAATTGCACCTTGGTTCCCCCAATTTGCACATTGGCTAGGTCTTCGCTTAATGGTCAGATCGTAGGCCATTTTACTCATTGGATCAATTAATTACAGGTTCAATCCTCGCACGGGAAAAATATTCAAGTGAGCCACAAATATCGGTTTTGGTTTATGTTTATAAACACTACGAAAGTCAAACTTAGAAATCTACTTTCTAAGTAACTGACATTTGTATTGGTTAGCAAATAAATATTTGTTGCGTCATGCTTCAAATTGTTAATGGGAAATAGTTGATGTTCAAAATGTATATTGATTCAATAGATCAATGTCCTGCTTTCGACAACTTTGATCGCAAAAGAACCTTCCTCCAATGGCTCCAATGTAACACTAGAGCATTACCTCATTTAAAGTTTCGCAGGAAATGGGAGTATGATATCGTCTTAAACTTGTATTGATTCGGTGAATAATGTCCTGTGTTCGACAATATTCAGCATAGGAGAACCCTTATCCAATTGCTTAAATATCGCGCCGAAGTACAATCTCGTTTGAGTCAACGTTTGTTGGTGGATTTAGTCACTTCTTACAACCAGCTGTTAGTTCAGTTTCATTGAGGAAGTATTCCTAACTCTCCGTCCACCAAAATCTACCATTTTGAGAGATATGTAATACAATTTTCGGGGTTTATTACCCCATTTGGCTGAGATCAGCTGGTGGAGTATGACCTATTCTCTTTCAACTCGATTAGTGAGATAAGGTCTTTGCCTTTATTTTTGTTGTTGACTTTAGACACTTCTTATGACCAGCTGTTAGTCCAGATTTTAGTGGAGAGGCTATCCTAAATACCAGTCCCACCACAATCTACTCCTTTGGAGATTATAACTAGAATCTCCAAATACGATCTGGATGTGGAATGTGATCTACTCTTTTTCGTCTGAAATGTGAGAGGAGGACATTACCTTTATTTTAGTTGCCTGATTTAGTCTCTTCTTACGGCCAGCTATTAGTTTAGTTAGCAGTTGAAAAACTATACCTGTCCCCCTAAAACCTATCTACCCCTCTAAGCAGGTAAATAGAATTGTTGGAATTACTATTACTCCTTATGACTGGGACTGCTTGGCAGAACATGTTTCTTCAAACTGAATTATCTCTAATTCAGTTAGACCTTTTCTCTCGAAATGGTATATTGATTTTTATATTATATACATACGTATAAAAATGCTCATCCCTATCATAACAATAAAGTGGAACGACTAAGAAATCAGAATTTGACGTGTGTTGGTAGGTACTCTGTCATTTGAGGAAAACATTAATATAAATAACAAAAATAAAACTCTGTCATTCAGTCCGTGTATCGTTCTGGCTTTTGGAATACTCCGTCGTGTTATACACGCGCTGTATAAATATTCAATAGGCATGGCACTGATTTGTAATAAATTGTAAGTTCTTTAATGTGCTCATTGTGTTTGGTTTGTGGGAAACAGAATAGGAGCGTTTTAAACATGATTATTATTTATTGTTATTATTCCCATTAGTCAACGTGCTTTAGAAGGCACCTTAAGCCGCTGGTTCTAGTAATCACGTAATATGGTAATCACTGAGCCGAGTGAAAGCTTAATGACCAGTTTGATAAGTTCCAACAGCAGTTGGTTGCGAGCCTGCCTCCACTAATCCACTCTGGGTGCATTGTGGAGTTATTAGACATACGTTCCCACCTTGTTTTGTGAGAGAAGGCCTTGGTTAACAGTATAGGTTGATTTATTGTTATTATTATGCCTATTTCTATGACTGCCTCGTTGGTCTAGTGGCAAAGCGCATCGCTTAGTGATCACGTGGTCCTGGGTTCGAATTGTGCCCGGTATATGTCAATAGGCTCGCCCCCTATTACATGGGACCTAACATCGTCGGCGAAACGTAAGTGTACTCAGTACACCTCTGCCACCCCCGCTTGGGGAATATAGGCGTGACGGTGTGTATTATGCCTACGTCATAGTGACTGACTCACCAAATGTGTTTAAAGTGAACAAATATATATATATATGATCTTTCAAGGGTAAAAAACCCATGCCAATCTATAAATGCGACTATATTCTCCGTAAGCAAACACTTTTACTGGATTTAAAGTTACTAGGTATAACAAAACTAAACACCGCCTTGACACACTAAAATTTTTCCGGTCGAATGTAAAAACCAATATATTGTCATTTACCGGGCACATATCCGGACTCCAGATTGCTACTGAAAGTTCCTCGCTAAACAAACTCTTGTAATCATTTTCCCAATTTTCTAACCCTGGACCCCGTGATCGCAAGCCACCTTATGCGCTACTATACTGATGCTCTGCGGCAGTCTCTTAAATTGGCTCATAATTTAAAGCAATTTGACAAGTCCATAATTTTGGTCGTAAATCACAGTACCGGTGATCACAAACACCACTTGGTTCAATAAAAACGCATTTTTCTAAAGATGGCAGGGTTCCAAGATGATGTTGTTACCCCAATAGAACAGTTATTCAACTAAAAAAACCTAGAACAGGAGTTACTAAGCTTTTCAGTTGTTACAGTGCTTAATTTAATGTTAATAATATTTTAAGAATGAATTTTTAAATCATGTCTTTTTTATATTGGGCCAACGATATCCAATTTTAATAAATCCACACATTGGCGGTACAGCAGCACATTTCAACTACACATATATGCAGCCATAGATATATTATTAGCAGCAATTGTGGCTAGCTTTATTTCTAATTATAAACAGTCACCGTATGATTTTTGCATTCCCAAATAATTCTAGTTCCACATTTAAGATTTTTTCACTCTCATAAATTACGTGCGCTTTTAGCTGTGGTTTGCGCACGACTAAATAAAAAGTGAGGTAATTGCCGTGCTTTTCATAGACTAAGAGCGTAGTGCGGTAACATGCACGTGTTATTCGCATTACTCTATTGGTATATGAAAAATGTATCCAAACGCTTAAAGCCGGATTTTTACAGACCATTATCGTATCGCGAATAATACATTTATGTTTGTGTAACAGCTTTGCTATCCGGATATATATTTTTATTATTTCAGTTGTAGGTGATAGCTGATTTACATACATCTAAAGTAGATTCTTATACAATTATATATATCATATACATATATTTTATTACCGCTGCTTACACGTTGCCAGTTTTATGGGAAATTATCGATACGGGTTCTACGGTCAGTTTGTGATTTAAGCAGTCGAAAGTAAGTATGGAAAAGAGACAAATTGTCACTTTAACGATATTTGTCGTCAAATGCTTAAATGAGACATTCATCGTAATGATCCTGCATTACTCGCGTTAACGTTAAAAATAACACGTTGCCACATTTCAATTAATCCACGATATACTGACTACATCTACTGAACGCATTGCAGAGTTTTTGGCGGGAAGTCGAAGAGTGATCAGGATCAGAATCCTTTATTTGTTAAACACGGGTAGTACAAAGTTGATAAAAAAATTAAAAATAAGTTTCACCATGTTTTGCCAAAGGCGTACAAATTCAATGGTCATGATTTACATTATTAAATCAAAATATCATGCAATAAAATTAAATATAAAATAACATTATAAATTTGAATATTAAATTATAATTATAATGATGATGTGTCAATTAGTTTTAATTTCAAAAACTTATGTTATTTCGACTAATAATGTGTAATGTTGGTGGAATATTAACCATTATGTGTTATATGTGCATAAGTGAAGGCAATTGTAACAAAGTGATAGAACGTGCCTTTTCGACTTCCCTCAAAACGGCCGTCACAAATGGTATGTAAAGTATCCACCGCTTTACTATCCAGGGTGGGGTACTTCATTAATTTCATTATAATCGTTGTCATCAAGTTCTTCGGGGAGTTGACTTAATTTAAACAAACACGATTATATATCTCACTGGACACTAGCAAAATACACTTAAAATTAGTATGAAGCCACAACTTAAAGAAGAAGAAAAAGAAGAACGCATTGCAACGCAGGTTAAAAAGGACGATAATATAAATATCAAAATTTTAAAAAAGTTATATTCGAAATTTAAAAATCAACCATGTGGACGCTTCCAAAGTTTCGGTGATAGATTAAAAAATAAAGGATTGAACTTTACTAGCCCCTAATTAATTCCGCAACAAGCTTCATATAAATACGGCGTTGCCTAACGTAATTTATTCACTCAATTCAGTATGATACGCACCACATTATAAGCGAGTCGTCGGACATTGCACAGATTATACCGCTGTGTTACCGCCGAGCGCAATCTGTATAAAGATTTCGCGCCAATTTTTTTAGATCTGTGAAAAAATGTTCTTAATTTTATTTTTTCTTTTTATAACATCGTGCGCGAGTGAACAACCTTGTCAAGACGGACTGAGTATCGATATAAGTGATGGTGATGTTCGGAAAGATTCAATATTTCATAATGGCATCGAATATGAATCGAGTTATATTTATAAAAAGAATGTAAGCGGCGAAATTAAAACTTTGGGCTGCTTGTGCAAGTTAAAGTATTGTGTAAAAAAATGTTGCAGCTTAGATCAAGTTATGACGTATGATAGGGGCTGTGTTGAAATGAAGGAGAAAGACAACATCTCCAGAGTTGGTTTTGACTTGTACTATACGAGCTTATATAGGAAAAGTGTCAGTTTGAAAGACTCTGGGTTCAGTTTAGTGTACGGTAAACCATGTGTGAACATCTATTTGGAGGACCAACCATGGTTTTTGCAAGAGGTAATTTTTTTTAAATTATTTATATACAGATGCAGGCGGTCGGAGCGCTTTGCAATAGCGGTGTTCTCAAACGTCACCAAGGTAGGCAGCGTTGGGCTCTGTCGGTCTGAGATAGGCCACCGTTTGTAGTACTTAAACATTTGAGGCTTTCCGTGCTTACAAAGGCACGTTACGGCGTTGGTCCCACACAGGATGAGACAACGACCTCGCCAGCGAGGTCGAAAAATCCCTTGCCCGCCGGCCGGTGCAGAGCACCACGGCGAGACCTAGTGTACGCTCTCCTCCATAGCGACTCCTTGAGGCGCCCTTGAGTAGTGGGCGTAGTGGTTGCACGCTGGTCCGCTTACCCGGTGAAGCTGTAAAGGCCCCACGGCCAAAAGCGTAGATCATTCACACTCACAAAGCGTTGGTCCCCGTTACCACATAATGTGATAGTCTGTAAACCAAGTTACAAGCCCTACGGGCGGCTTGTTAAGTTTCAAAATCGCAGTGGGTCTGTTCGAGTACTAAATTTTATTTAAAAAATATGCCACGTGCTCTGAGATATACAATACGAAAGTGGAAGGATGTAGATACCGGGGAAGACTTAGACTATCTTACCATGACTAAATAGACCGTGTCTTATCTGAAGGACAAGTCAAGAGTCTCCGTAACCCGCGAGCGTGTATGAGACGAACTATGAGAGTGGAGGAAGTCACAGAGGTATATAACGGAAAGAACCTGTTAGAACTTTGTACTGGCGTGATGTTATAGAGAGAAAGAGAGACAAATAGAGTGAGAGAGAGAAAGATGTGCACTGAGATACTGTTCAATTAAATCGAGAAACATAATATTTTACTATCTATGAAAACTTAAACATCCCCGCTAATTCCGCGGTCATCTAGGGGAATGGCTGGTGATGCCGAGGGTACGGGGAAAGCTATTATAGTTTCTAGCGCGAGCAGAGCGAGGTATATGAGAGGGGCACCGGTCCATTGGAACGTCAATTGGAGATTCCGGTACCTCTTTGCCGTGCCGGAGGTGTTTTATTCAGAGGTTATTTAGAGTGGTGAAAATCCGGCATGGCCCATTCTTTCCCAGAGTACTAAAATCTTGATCTGAAGATTTTTCCTGCTTAATACTAATAATATTAATTAAAGAACCTTTTTAAAGACAAGCTTTTATGGCAAACACACAAAAATATATCTTGCTTAGTTGAAGAGTTCCTCGCTTGCTTTCGGCTCCATCATTAGACCTTGGACACCGTGCGGGTCTAAAGTACTCGTCAAGACAAATCCAGCCAGCCCAAATATTGTGAGGCTATATTGAATAGTCGAGTGGTTCTATTGGCCAACTTTTGGCTACATCATCAGACCCTAAACAATATCTGGTTGTAAATTATTCGTCAATACCAATCTAATAAGCCTAAATACGAGGGGTTTACGTTGTATAACTCCCATGTTCCTTTGACCACCTTTCGACTCCATCATCAGACTAGCTCCATGCTTCCATGTTATTGGATTGTCGCTAATTTTGCATACGTATGCCAAATTGAAAGTCAATCGGATACCTGCTTTAAAAATGG
Organism: Phalera bucephala; assembly: GCA_905147815.2. NCBI lineage: Eukaryota > Metazoa > Arthropoda > Insecta > Lepidoptera > Notodontidae > Phalera > Phalera bucephala. The sequence goes on along the minus strand of LR990621.1, from coordinate 7,261,653 downwards.
ATCACAAGATTTGAACCGGAAAAACAGACAGACATATGAACATTGCACGTTAAATAAAAGCTTGTAAAAATGAGCTACTTACTAGAGTGATTGTTATTTCATCATTAGCTAGTAGATCGTACGTGAAGGAAGGCACTATGGCTTAGCTGTATTTGAAAATGCATGATAATAAAGTCCGCCAATCCGTGTGAAATAAAGATCTTCTGATGCCTCTTGACTTGAGATGCAAGTACTTAACTATACAATAGCACGCATTATAGGTAGCTTATACATAATTCAGCAACTGTCTTCGTCACTGCCGGAGAGGATATCATAGTGGGTACAGGGGTAATAAAAACAAGATGTTAATCTAAAGGAATTTCGCCCAGTTACAGAGACGTTTTTCAAATTAATTAAAGAGGATATTGTATATATATATATATATATATATATATGTATATAGTACAAGAATAAAGTTAGCTTCGAGTATTATAAGTGTGAGAATATCAGAGCTTAGGCCTAGTTTTTTGAATTTGGCGTTTATGGTCAAGTGTTTGAAGGCGAGGTTTTTTAAAATGCTTGAATGTTAATATATATGGTAGAGCGCCAGGATGACCTTTGTAGAGCGAGCTCCCAATTTAATAGCACAGCAGTTAAGATGTATTTTGAGCACGTCCTTGTACTGTAAATGCTGGCCACCATGCTTACGTTTACCTTCAGCCGACTCAGAGTTAAGCACATCTTTAGGTAATCGGCGGGCTACTATACGAAAAACGCTGCGTAAGTATTGCCTCCATACCGAACATTCCAGAACGACGCGAAACTTCAGTTCAGGTACGCGATCCTGCCACTTGTGTTTTAGGATGAATCTTAGACACCTACGATGGAACGTGTTTAGTTGCTTTATGTCTGCTTTGTAGAGACCCCACGTCTCGGCGCTATATAAAAGGATAGAAATTAGCGCCTTGTAGACGCTAATCTTAAAAAAAAAAACACTACGTGACGCCTCACATCAGTCCACACCACAACCATAAAGATGATATTAATCAGAAAATGAACGGTAAAATATATGAATCAAAGATAGATTAGCTATTGATGTTATTTTTTAACATTTAAAGAACATAGCAACTTGGAGTTTGTAATTTACACTTATGGTTAATATTTTAGTGAATCATAAACATATGATTTTAATTACTTAAATCTCAATTATATCAATGTGTTTTTATCTGTTCCATATAACAAAAGAATCATCAATCACAGCTCGTGACGTAATTGTTTCAAATATTGTTATGTGGTGTGGATTGATGGCATCGCGTCGCGTTTTTGTTTTACATAGGCAGCTACTGCCGACCATACACGTTACTATAGTATTTTTCATGAAGGATGGGTACTGTGACAATTGTAAGTGCCAAAGAAAATTATACTTTATTCAATGGCAATAAGAGGCATGACCTGTTCCCATACTTATGGTTGTATGCATTAATGTCATTGAATTAAATATTAATTTCGTTTCGCACTTTGAACTGTCACTACCCATCTTATGCGAAAAATACTATAATACACACGATGAAGTACCATAAGACTATAGTATTTTCACATAAGATGAGTAGTGACAGTTCTAATTGCCAAACGAAATTAATATTTAATTCAATGGTGCTAAGGCATAATAACATAAGAATAGAAACGGGCCATGCCTCTTATTGCCACTGAATAAGGCACCACCCATCCTATGTAAAAAATACTATAGTGCAGTTATAAGCTTAGAATATATGCTTAAAAGCAGTAATAAAAAACAAAATAATGTTCATAAAACGCCTTAATTGTCAAACACATGTCGCCAAATCTTCGCACAAGGTCACGGAGCAGCCTGCAGCTGCAGTGTAGTTGTTGCACGCAGTGAATTCGTAAAGGTCCCTGGCTAACAGATCTACTGTTAGCCAGGGACATTTACACACACAAAAAAGATCGCGTCTCAATCTTTGGTATAAAACTTCAATGAGAATTTTTTAACTCCCATTTATCACTTCTAATGAGCGGCCTTGAACACCTAGATGATTAAAGTGGAATAAAGCGTTTATTTGTGCACTGTGTATAAAATTGTACAAATCTTTACGTGAGTAGCTGCTGAATCATCAAGCCCATTGGGTTCATAACAGTGACATCATCTGACAAATTAATAATCAAGCACAATATTTTGTTGTGATGTTTTACCACGAAGTAGTACACTTATCACAATTTAATTTGCATATTAATATATTTTTATATATATCTATTACTTTGATGCATTAAAAAATATTTTTTGAAGTTTTTCCGTAATCCTTCATCCGTAATTCCGTGATCCACGACTACGATGGGAGGATATATTCAGGAAAAGATGTGGCCTAAACTTGATGAGACAAGCCAGGGATAGGGAAGAATGGAAGAGATTAGGGAGGCCTACGCCGAAGAGGCGTCTTCCACAAATTAATATAATAGTAGAAAAAATAAAACAAATATAAACTTTATCAAATGTTATTGAAAAGGAAATAAAATACTATTTATATAAATTAACTAGCTTACCCGGCAAACGTTGTTTTGCCATATACATTATTTCTAGGATTTTTTTAGTCAATAATAAATAGCTTAATTATTAAATATATATAATTATTAATAAATAAAGCTAAATAAATATCTATATCATCACGCCAGATCCCTAACGGGGTAGGCAGAGAGTACAGAGTTCCAACAGGCTCTTTCCTTACATACCTCTCTGGCATCCTCTACTCTCATAGTTCGTCTCATACAAGGTCGCCGGTTACAGAGACTCCTGACTTGTCCTTCAGATAAGACCCGGTCTATTTGGTCATGGTAAGATAGTCTAGGTCTAAATAAATAAATAGCTTAATAACACTATAAGTGTGTGGGGATGTAATTATAATGGAAAGAGGAATGAAGCGTTGTAGACAATTAAAGTATACTTTATTTAAGTTAGTAAATTATTCTTTATTAAAGTAATAAATATATATTAAATTATAATTCTTGATAGCTATCTGTACATCGAAAATAGTTATTCATATTTCTACTAATAATTATGGCCGACCGTATTCGCAACAGCGTAGTAAGAAAGCAAATAGTTATGACAGAGAGTATCGGTGTAAAGATGAGAAAGGGTATGCTCCGTTGGTTCGGGCATATAGAAAGAATGTCCGAAGAGAGAATGACAAAAGTGATATACAATGCGAAAGTGGAAGGATGTAGGTACCGGGGAAGACCTAGACTATCTTACCATGACCAAATAGACCGAGCCTTATCTGAAGGACAAGTCAGGAGTCTCCGTAACCGGCGAGCGTGTATGAGACGAACTATGAGAGTAAAGGAAGCCAGAGAGGTATGTAAGGAAAGAGCCTGTTGGAACTCTGTACTCTCTGCCTACCCCGTAAGGGATCTGGCGTGATGATATAGATAGATATAGATTATGGCCATTAAAAAATAAACAAATATTAATCTCTCAGCGCAATGGAGTGTACAATATTTTTGGTCAGTCCGTCTTTAGCCAATACAAACAAACTGGATGGTATTCCCACGCGAGAACATGCCACATATAGTTGTCCGTGGGAAAAGCAGTGTACCCAAATCTAAGCCACAAACAGACAACGTTTGGCGTTGTGACTTATTGATCGTCATTGCGAATGCCAATCTAATTGGGAATTGAATGCGTTTGAATTCAATTGACACATCTGTAGGAATCATAGGGATTCGTGGCAGCAATACATTTTCGCCTCGGAACTTGCTATTCAAAATGCTGGCCTCGGTAACGATTTTCATTAATTTTTTAATGATTAATCGTGTGCCATTGCAAAGCCGTGGTAGGTTCAAATTACGAAGCAAAATTACCGGAGATCCAACCTTCAATTGTAAATGGTGCGGTGACATGCCTGGCATATCCAATGAATTCAAAAACTCAATTGGATAATTCACAGCTTCGTTGGCATCGCAAACTGCATCAATTTGTATGACACCAAGTCCCCTGGCAACAACTGTTGCCTCTTGTAAATTAATCCATTGACGTCCACAGTTTTTGCTGCCAAAATCGCTCTTTTTGCCAGCCACTCATGATTTTTGTATTGTAATAATTTATTTTATGTTGTTTTGTATTAATATTTGTATTTTTATCTTTATTAATTATTAATAAAATGTAAATAAATAATAATAGCACTGAAAAATAATGATAAATTCACTGTGAGAAAAAATTAACATGAGAGTTGCATTGAAAAATTAAAATGATATGATGACGTATAACAGTCACTGCTACGATCGAGACACAAATTAAATAAAAAAAAAATAGACGAACACCGTATAGAGAATGAGAGAAAGGAGGCCGGCTTCTTTCTCATCCCTGCTCCGTAATTTTTGCTGGTTGCACGGATTTCTATCATACTGGATTGAGCACTCTGCTCACTGAGATCCCTACGTCTCTTTTTAAGTAGGGTGACCAAGCCTTGGTACGATTATGATCTTCTATTTATCTATATATAGATAGAAGTTCATCACGCTAGCTCCCTCGCGGGGTAGGCAGAGAGGACAGATTTCCAACAGGTTCTTTCCTGATTATGAACTTGTTGACATATAATTAACGTATAATTTTCGGGAACTGTTTATTGCCGTAATTCTTTCTTTCTACGCATATGCCACATCTTAAATGAGTAGTAGTCAAAGTTTTTGATTAAATTACCCATTTACTTGCAGACTGATTTTTTTCAGAATCTGTAAATTCAGCCCCAAATATCGCAAAAAATTGGGATAGTCCCCTGGAGCCGTTTTTCTGTATCTACAACGGTTAAGATAGCTGACCTTACTGTTCCATCTTAATCCATCCTGTATATATAGACGAATGGAGAACCTTGTTCGTTTTGAACTCGGGAATAAATGGTTCACAGTGTTTTTAAATCATATCATAAATAGGTATAGTCCATATTAGTTCTACCTTGTGGTCACGGTAATGCATCGTAATGGGTGCGAGCGTGAGACCGGGCTCCATATATTGCTCTCACTCATCATGGTTTCTCGAGTTGTTTAAATCATAGAAAATTCAATGTTTTGTCTGTAAGTTTAATTTTCTTTAGCAATATTTTGACAGTACTCAATCCGTTTAGGGTATTTTAAATTTTAGGGAATGTACATACCTTTTTTTATCCATTTTTTATTGTAACAAAAAACCATGCGATAAAGAAAATGCTGTCCACTGAACTTGACATACATATTTCGATTATTTAATTAACGATACTAAACTTCATTGTAAGCGATGTTTTTTGTAAAAACTCTTTCATCGTTTGCTGGTTTTGTTTGACATTCAGTAAGACTATAGACAAATTATTTGAAGTGTATTGTGTCAAATACATGGTAGTGAGAGTAATGTTTTTTTAATGATTTAATGTATGTTTTTTGCATAATTTAAAAAAAATATTAGCATTCTGCACTCCTTCTTTATATAAACTATAAGTGTGGGAAATTTCATACTCCTCCGTCTGCGCAATTTTCGTAAAAAGGTGTACAAAGTTTTTGCTTCACGTATTAATATAATGATGATTAATAATTACATTTATAATAATATATATATATATCCTTTTCTTACTGACTTCATCCATCTTGCCTGTTACGGAGACTCTTGACTAGCCCTTCGGATAAGTTATGGATATTTGGTCATGGTAAGATAGTGTAGGTCTTCTCCGGTACCTATATCCTTCCACTTTCGCATTGTATATCTGTTTTGTTATTATTTCTTCCGACAATCTTTCTATATGCCTGAACCAACGGAGCATACCCTTTCTCATCTTTACACCGATACTATCGTTCATACCTACGCGCTTTCTTACTATGCTGATCCGAATACTCGGTCAACTTGACTTCTCACATCTCAGCTCGCATTTCGACCGCATTTATCCTGCTTCCATTCTCCTTCTTACATACCCAACTCTCACTGCCATATAACAGCGTTAGGAAAAGCACTCCATTATGCATGGCCAGCTGCGAGTTTTGGATTACATTCCGGCTCCCAAGTAGCTTTCCCATCGCCCTATTCACTATATTCCCTGCACTCACTTTTCTCTCTATGTTAGCGCTGTATTTCCCATCCTTACTGAAGGCGCATCCAAGATATATAAACTTATATAAACTCATTCACTTGCTCCAGCACACCGTTACCAACCACAATCATTGCATTCGTTCTGGTTTCTTCCTGTTCAAAAACCATAATCTTGGTTCTCTTTACATTCAAATTTAAGCGATTGTTCATGCAGTCGTCTTTCATAACTGTGACTAATGTTTGGCTGTTGGCGCTATTAAACTGCGTTATCTTCATATAATAGATGGCTTACTCCTAGGTCGCCCATTTTTACACCTTCAATTATCGCATTCAGTCTTTCAAGATCCAAGATCCAGATCCATTTTTATCCAGATATATTATAAACAGTCTAGCGGACAACACGCAACCCTGCTTGACACTTTAACGTCAAACCAGGGTGATATGTTACCACTCACCCGTAAACATGCCTTGCTGTCCTTATAGGTGGACTGGATGGCTCACAACATAGTGCCGTTTAATAATAATAATAATATCCCGTATAATAATAATAATAATGTCCGTCCCCTTTGAAATAGTCCAGTTTTTGTCCATCAAACCTCATTTACATAGCCCTTGTTTTCTTTCCATAATTTACAATAGTCCTTGCACCTGCCGGGGTCAGTTCGCTGGTTATGTTTCTTCATTTTCAGCAAGTGATCTCAGCAGGTGGCTCACATAACATTAACTTCTCGCAAAGGGCCTCTACGTGTTGGACCCATGTCCCCATGCAAGCCTTTCAAAGATCCGGGTAAAGCCCGTGAATCTCAGCGAAATACATATAAATAATAATAATAGTACTCTTTATTGTACACCAGCAAAACAATAAATTACAAACAATTTATAAACAGTAAATAAGTACAAATGGCGGCCTTATTGCTGAAAGCAATTTCTTCCAGACAACCGTTGGGAAAATAACAAATGACGATAGAAAGGGGCAGTTAGTGGCGTATATTATTAATGATATACGATACATACATACATATATTTACCAATTATATACCTGATTATTTTTTAGTTTATACCAAACGCCTTCTCCAGATTCATAAAACCGCAGAAAACTTTCCGGCCTGCTGTCAGATGCTTCTTTATGAGGTTTGGGACGGAGAAAACTGATACTGACGGACGGAGATCCGAACATCCTCTTCCAGGCCTGAAACTTCCTTGTGCCTCACACAACATTCCATCGGACTTCTCCTTGCAGACACACACGCTGTGCTAAACCGGTGGAGTGAATATTTTGGAGAAATGTATGGAGATGACCCGGATGCTGATGCCGCAGACGTGCCCAAAGGCGAGATTGCGGCACCAGAATCAACGGAGGACATCATTAAGGAAGAAGTTGAATGGGCGATAGGAAGTATGAAAAACGGTAAAGCTGCGGGAGTAGACATGATATCTGCCGAGATGATCAAATATGGTGGAACTTGCGTCCGGGACGCTTTCCGGGCGTATTCTCGATTGTATACGTATAATAAATGGATAGGATATCGGTTTATACGTGAATACTTATTGCTTCGTTTAATTAGCTAACCTCATGTTTGTTAAAGCTGCCCAAACTTAAATGTGCAGCAGAGACTCTGACCTACTTAGCACAAACAGGTTAATGTTCTCCTACTAGGGGAGTAGTTGCTAGGGTTAAGTATAACTAGGGATTGTATCGCTATCGATTTAATATGCCATCCTTTCCAAACTACAAATTTACAAGATTATTTACATAACATCATTATATTAATTACATTATCATTATGAAACACAATGTAGTTATACAAATTAAAGGTAAAAGAACAAGTGGGTAACATTTTACAATTTTTAGATAAACCAGTCAAGAAATAGTAAGCAAACTGAGTTTGGTCATATAATATTTTTTTTCTGCTAAGGTAAAAGAAATAAATATTAAGTATAAAGATTGTTAGGTATATAGAAAGTCGAACATTAAATTAAGACTTAGAACATGAAATGAAATTAACGTGACACTACTAATATAATAAACATGACAGTACTATTTCTCGACAACGTTACTATTACTTCAAAAAGTATATATATTAAGTGATCAAACGAACTTACCTGAAGTGAAGTTCGATCATTATTATACGAAGTCCTTCGTTCGAAGATATAAACATGCAGCTCTCTCGATTCGCTTGGCAGCTCGCTAATTTTAGAGACAAAACGTCAACGCCTCCTCTATGGTATCTGTGGACATAACCTCTGCGACCATTCCTTTTAGAAGTAGTACATTTCAACTTTACCAACAGGCAGGGCGGGTTGGGTACTTATATCTTCGAACGAAGGACTTCGTATAATAATGATCGAACTTCACTTCAGGTAAGTTCATTTGATCACTTATTATACTGTGTCCTTCGTTCTGGATATAAACATGCAGCTGTTTAGAGCTATAAGGGTAAAGTTGAAGTATACCACATGAATGTTATTTTAAGCGTGAGCTCTAACATGTCATGAGTACATTTGTCGTATAACACATTCCCGTTGTTTGCATTGCAACCCAAATACAACATATATATATATATATATATATATATATATATATATATATATATATATATATATATATATATATATATATATATATATATATATATATATATATATACAGACGAGTATATATACACATATATTGTTTCTTACAACAGGTGGTTTAGAGCACTATACATGCTGTAATTTATTTGAAGGTGTTTCAGTGTAAAAATATTGGATTAGAGATGTCATACAAAAAATTTGCCTTTTTCATTTTGTTACATTTAAATTATTACATCCACATGTTACATGTATCTTATTAATGTATCTATATATAAAAAAGAAAATAAAGTCATGCAAATGACTTAATAATAATACCTATTTAAAAAATTTAACGATATTAGGTTGCCATGCTATAGTTGATGAAATATTGAGTTACAATATTTAAAAGTATAGATTATCTTAAACAAGAATAATCAAAAGTATATTTTTATCACAGGTATGATAAATATTATGTAGTATCAGCAATAACCTTAGTCTTAGGGAACTTGATATTATTTATTTATTATTAATTATAAGACCACGCCAGATCCCAAGTGGGTAGGCGAGGGCGCAAAAAATATGATTATGATATTAAACGAAATATGAATGATACGTAGGTACTACATGTATAAGTTCAGTGACACTCAATTCGGTTTGGACATCTAGAACTAACTAGAAAGTTACTCATTACAGTTGCACTTATAAAAAACAGCCACATACAAAGAAGCAGAGGAAGTGTGGCATTTCAGGGTATGAAAAAGTTAAGGTATGAATAGGATTCCCAATATCATAAGGTTATAGTCCGTGGTTTCGTCTAGTTGCCTGTGACTTATTCGCTACTTAAGTCATTACTAAATTTGTTTTCTTTTCTTTTCTTTAATAAAAAACGTAGCCCCACACTAGGATTTATTCCTGTGTCGTGGGTGCGTTTACAAACATAAAAATTCACATACACAAATACCCAGACCGGAACAAATAATTGTGGATCACACAAAGATTTGTCCCGTGCGGGACTCGAACCCGCGACTATTAGACGCAGTGGGCATAGCGGCTTAAGCTCTTAACCACTGCGCTAAATCGTCCAAATTAGTAAATTAGAGTGTAATTTTCATCAGTAATATAATGGGTCAGGGGTGGCCCGATAGTATTGCCAATAATGAATGTTCGCGGGCGTTATTGCGCAAGAACGAATCGTTAAGTGATACATAAATGTTTATGTGGCCACTCAGGACATGGAAATGATTACGGGATAGTTTCGAAATGTATAATAACAGTAGTGGTATAGTTTAACAGTGGGGCAGGTTAAATTAGGTTACCACACATCAGCACTGCCCTTCGTTCCAAACCCAAAAATGGGGGAAGGGCGGGGGGGGGGATCATATAGTTAAAGTACATAGCCTTATGTGAGGAATAGCTCTAGATAAAGACATTAGTACAAAGGCCTCTAGTACAAAAATGTTAAATTTTGGTATATATACATCTTTAAAGATTATAAATATAACTAACATTAAATATAACTGAACTTTGACATAAAGGAAAATAATTTATCATAAATTAAATAAGTAATTATAGCAAAACATCTTTATAATCACCAATATAATTTGTAGCCGTTGTCTGGTACTGTACTCAAAAAAGAGATCATTTGACAGTAAAAAAAAAAAAAACCCACATACCACTTGGAAGACACTTTAGTGGGGAAACAGGTTTCCCTGTCTTATTTGTCTAATATTGTTATAAATTGGGTACTAACATACTTTGTTTCCACATCTAGTACACAGTAAGAGTTTTCTATCTATCTCTATCTATATCGTCACGCCAGACCCCTTGCGGGGTAGGCGGGGGGTGCGGAGTGCCAACAGGTTCTTTACTTACAGACCTCTCTGGCTTCCTCCACTCTCATAGTTCGTTTCGGAAGGGTTTTCTATGATACAAGAATTATTATAAAGGGATTAATTTCATATAAACAAAGTTCTGGATCGGTAATTCCTCAACTCTCGTTATATAAAAAGATATCTATAAAAAAAAAAACTATATATAGAAGACATAACAGATGGAGAATGCACTGATATCTGGTAAGTAATGATTGATTATTATTACCCGGTAGTAATGAGTTATGGACAACAGGTGTGCTATAACAGGTGCTTTAAAGAATTTTGTTGGGATGGATCTACGCTATATAACATAACATGTTATAGAATTTGATTAAATAAATTTATTTTGAATAAGTTAGACAGACTGGTTGTAAGAAACAATATATGTGTATATATACTCGTCTGTATATATATATATATATATATATATATATATATATATATATATATATATATATATATATATATACATATATATATATATATATATATATATATATATATATATATATATATATATATATATATATATATATATATATATATATATATATATATATATATATATATATATATACAGACGAGTATATATACACCTATATTGTTTCTTACAACCAGTCTGTCTAACTTATTCAAAATAAATTTATTTAATCAAATTCTATAACATGTTATGTTATATAGCGTAGATCCATCCCAACAAAATTCTTTAAAGCACCTGTTATAGCACACCTGTTGTCCATAACTCATTACTACCGGGTAATAATAATCAATCATTACTTACCAGATATCAGTGCATTCTCCATCTGTTATGTCTTCTATATATAGTTTTTTTTTTTTATAGATATCTTTTTATATAACGAGAGTTGAGGAATTACCGATCCAGAACTTTGTTTATATGAAATTAATCCCTTTATAATAATTCTTGTATCATAGAAAACCCTTCCGAAACGAACTATGAGAGTGGAGGAAGCCAGAGAGGTCTGTAAGTAAAGAACCTGTTGGCACTCCGCACCCCCCGCCTACCCCGCAAGGGGTCTGGCGTGACGATATAGATAGAGATAGATAGAAAACTCTTACTGTGTACTAGATGTGGAAACAAAGTATGTTAGTACCCAATTTATAACAATATTAGACAAATAAGACAGGGAAACCTGTTTCCCCACTAAAGTGTCTTCCAAGTGGTATGTGGGTTTTTTTTTTTTTTACTGTCAAATGATCTCTTTTTTGAGTACAGTACCAGACAACGGCTACAAATTATATTGGTGATTATAAAGATGTTTTGCTATAATTACTTATTTAATTTATGATAAATTATTTTCCTTTATGTCAAAGTTCAGTTATATTTAATGTTAGTTATATTTATAATCTTTAAAGATGTATATATACCAAAATTTAACATTTTTGTACTAGAGGCCTTTGTACTAATGTCTTTATCTAGAGCTATTCCTCACATAAGGCTATGTACTTTAACTATATGATCCCCCCCCCCGCCCTTCCCCCATTTTTGGGTTTGGAACGAAGGGCAGTGCTGATGTGTGGTAACCTAATTTAACCTGCCCCACTGTTAAACTATACCACTACTGTTATTATACATTTCGAAACTATCCCGTAATCATTTCCATGTCCTGAGTGGCCACATAAACATTTATGTATCACTTAACGATTCGTTCTTGCGCAATAACGCCCGCGAACATTCATTATTGGCAATACTATCGGGCCACCCCTGACCCATTATATTACTGATGAAAATTACACTCTAATTTACTAATTTGGACGATTTAGCGCAGTGGTTAAGAGCTTAAGCCGCTATGCCCACTGCGTCTAATAGTCGCGGGTTCGAGTCCCGCACGGGACAAATCTTTGTGTGATCCACAATTATTTGTTCCGGTCTGGGTATTTGTGTATGTGAATTTTTATGTTTGTAAACGCACCCACGACACAGGAATAAATCCTAGTGTGGGGCTACGTTTTTTATTAAAGAAAAGAAAAGAAAACAAATTTAGTAATGACTTAAGTAGCGAATAAGTCACAGGCAACTAGACGAAACCACGGACTATAACCTTATGATATTGGGAATCCTATTCATACCTTAACTTTTTCATACCCTGAAATGCCACACTTCCTCTGCTTCTTTGTATGTGGCTGTTTTTTATAAGTGCAACTGTAATGAGTAACTTTCTAGTTAGTTCTAGATGTCCAAACCGAATTGAGTGTCACTGAACTTATACATGTAGTACCTACGTATCATTCATATTTCGTTTAATATCATAATCATATTTTTTGCGCCCTCGCCTACCCACTTGGGATCTGGCGTGGTCTTATAATTAATAATAAATAAATAATATCAAGTTCCCTAAGACTAAGGTTATTGCTGATACTACATAATATTTATCATACCTGTGATAAAAATATACTTTTGATTATTCTTGTTTAAGATAATCTATACTTTTAAATATTGTAACTCAATATTTCATCAACTATAGCATGGCAACCTAATATCGTTAAATTTTTTAAATAGGTATTATTATTAAGTCATTTGCATGACTTTATTTTCTTTTTTATATATAGATACATTAATAAGATACATGTAACATGTGGATGTAATAATTTAAATGTAACAAAATGAAAAAGGCAAATTTTTTGTATGACATCTCTAATCCAATATTTTTACACTGAAACACCTTCAAATAAATTACAGCATGTATAGTGCTCTAAACCACCTGTTTCCATAATGGTAGCAGGTTGTGTTTGTGTCATATCTCCGATATCCTAACTGTACCAGAAACATCACTGGTGCTCAATATAAATGTACACATTCAAAACTAAACACAAACCTATTTTTTATAGTTAATAATTTCTTGAATAATTTTATTGATTATATATTATTTATTGATTATCATATTATCAAACAAAAGTACAATAAAAACATCTAATTCTTCAATTCATGAATTGATGTGTAATCTTTCCTCTGTGTGTCTCAAATTTCTAATGTATTAATTACACTATAAATGATGCAGGGCGTAACCAAAAAACCAAAACCATTGGACTCATTACCCAATAGAAAGCTGAATAGCTCCTAATAAATTTTTTATTAGGTTATTTAATATGACTGTAATGTCTATTATTAGCATTGAGGTTCTTTGTGGGATAAGGATTATAGCACAGTTGTGATCATCTATCTTTAATTAAATTCTAATGAGAATGGCTATAAATTGTATATCAATTATTAAAAAAATATGTATCTAATAATAATGTTTCTTTACATAATGTTAAATATATGTAGGACCAGATTTTTTAACCTTCACTTGTCTGGATTGCAAGTATTTGCACAAAACCAATAAAGTTATGTTTGCCGTTGAAGGCAGACAGACACACATTTTTATTAGTGTCATATATACCTTGTTACATACCAAAGTCAGTGAATACCTTTAGCCTCCAATATTATGGTTTATTTGTCACAACCATGTTGTATTCCTGAATGTTTAACTGATTTTTTCAGTAACTTAAAAAAAACTAAAGCCTTTGTGTAAAAAGCCTCAAACTTTTCTTACCTCACATTCTCTGGTAGGAGACTTCCAATGTCCATTGTGATTTGTTTTTGGTGGGTTGATAGGTACACTGTGGGTTAATATTTTTACACACCGGATGAGGATTGTTGTTCTATGTTGGTTACAACACTGGTGGTTTTTTGACATTTAATCTACTGATTATGAACATATAGTTATAATTCCATATTGGTACTCCACTATATTAAAACTCCTTTAATACAAAATATATACTGCTGACCACAAAGGTTCTTATCCCAATCAATGTTTCATGACTGTATTGTTAGGACTCATCTTCCCTGGCTACCCTGCAAGGGGTCTGGGCTGATAATATTGATAATTATTAGTTTTATGTTAACTGGATAGACCAGGTATTTTATATTATATTTTAAGGATGTGTGTGTAACACAAATTATTGCACAACTTGCCTGTCTCAGCATCGGTAGGCTGAGATATTTTATTTGGAATATTTCCACAATTCTGTTGCTTGTCAGTTACAACAGGCATTGTTAAAAGTAGAGATTACTTTGGCTCATCTGTTTAGAATATATATAGAAAAGCAGTGATAGCCTAGTGGTTAGACCGTTGGACTGCAAAGTCAAAGGTCTCGGGTTCAAACCCAGGCACGCACCTCTGTCTTTTCGAAAGCATGTGCGCATTAAAAATTAATTATTACTTGCTATAACGGTGAAGGAAAACATCGTGAGGAAACCTGCATGCCTAAGAATTTCTCGAAGGTGTGTGAAGTTCGCCAACCCGCACTGGGCCAGCGTGGTGGACTATGGCCTAAGCCCTCTCAGTTTGAGAGGAGGCCCGTGCCCAACAGTGGGACAGTTTCTTAACAGGGCTAATATTATCTGTTTAGAAACCCTGTTCAGGGATAAATATTGCTCGGTTTACCTTTTTTAATACAAGTGCTCATAATATTGCACAATTCTTTGTATAATAAGCTCCACTTTGGGCTATTTCAGGATTATTATACAAGTATGTCTAATAATGAAATCAATGCAAAACATTATGTTTCTGCAAATGAGTGGCTTATGTTATTAATAATGTATTGTTATTCATAAATTCATAAACAATGTCCCTTTAATTACCCTTTCAGAAAGTCTCCTTTAGGAGATATCATCATCATCATCATTTCAGCCTATACTTGTCCACTGCTGAACATAGGCCTCCCCAATCGCTTTCCAGCGTAACCGGTCCGATGCCACCTGCATCCAACGATTTCCTGCGATTTTCACAAGATCGTCGGTCCATCTGGCAGGCGGTCGTCCTACGCTGCGCTTGCCAATACGTGGTCTCCACTCTAGAATCTTTCTGCCCCAACGCCCGTCCGATCTTCGCGCTATGTGGCCAGCCCATTGCCACTTCAGCATGCTAATCCTGAGGGCTATGTCGGTGACCTTGGTTCTTCTACGAATCTCCTCATTCCTGATTCGATCACGTAGAGAAACGCCGAGCATAGCTCTTTCCATAGCTCGCTGAGCAACCTTGAGCTTTTTTATGAGACCTATTGTAAGAGACCACGTCTCTGATCCATATGTCATCACTGGTAACACACATTGACTAAACACTTTAGTCTTTAGGCACTGAGGTATTTTGGATGAGAAGATGTTGCGCAGGAGGTTAGGAGATATAATATCACAAATTGCTTATAGTTTATAGCAATAGTCATTGTATTTACTGTTTAAGGTATGTATGTTGGGTAACATTTTAGATTCTTACCATTGTAGAAATGTGAACTGCACAGGAGCACCTCATGGGTGAAACCTATGAGTAGTATCTCCTTCAGCACATATCTCGTATGGGCCCCAAGTCTTGCGGATCACGCCGATGTATCTCGTACACCACTCGTGTCCTTGAATTACCGTTAAGTCTTGTGGACCACGTCGATGCATCTCGTATATCGCCCGTGTCCTTACATTGCCATCGATCCTTAACAATCCTCATTATTAATTAATGTCCCCACTAATTTCTCTCATTAGAGGTATTACATTGCCAATTTATAGACGGTTAATAATCGTTTGCAGGTATATTGCGTGTTAAACTGTTTTTACACGAAGAGGGACATGAGACTTCGTAAGTTTACTTTTCGAGTGAAGACTTTTACAAGTCTTAATATGACAAAACTCACGTCTCCAAATATTCGATATTATATACATAAACAAGTTAAGCTGAAAAACGCCACAAATAAACAACTATCAGTTGATCTTTTTTGAATGTACTTTTTGTCACGACGTAAAATACGTCTGAATTTGCCTATACGATGTTTTAAATTTATTTCACAACATCACTTGACTATATAAAAACCTTTTGTTATATAATTTCACTGCTATGACTTTATGATTAAATTAAATGTCGACCAAAACTTTATTACAAGACATCGGCTGCCGCGCTAAAAGAAAGAATGGTCGCAGAGGTTATGTCCACAGATACCATACAGGAGGCGTTGACGTTTTGTCTCTAAAATTAGCGAGCTGCCAAGCGAATCGAGAGAGCTGCATGTTTATATCGAGAACGAAGGACACAGTATAATAGTGTGACTGCATAACATACCTTCCGAAACACGGAGAGGCACATCCGTAATGTTTGAAAGGTACATTGAACTGTTGTCATAAATACACCTTGACGCGTCTGGGGCCTACGGTTTGAGGCGTTTCAATAAAAATAACAAGACGACATTGATACTTAGGGAGATTGTAAAGTTACCGACGATTCTACAAAAAAAAGATTAGCTGTTGATTACAAAGAGCGCTCAAGATACGTCAAGCATTGACCGATCATCTGGATAAAACTTGAATATCACCCACTATCATTGGTTTTCCGCCAACAAGCATGCCTTGTTTAAACATAAAACTTTAATATTTTGTTGCGAAACTCCGTAAATAAATAAAATCAATAAAAAATTTAATTAATTATTCGAGCGCGCTTACGTTCTGAATCATTATTCTAGGATTTGCCCACTATGCAAACAGCCAATGCGTTCACTTGGTATTTAAATATATTTTTTCCACGAACATTCATTTTTTCTGAACGTATTTCCGCAGGTGGCTATTAAAATGTTCAAAACGCCACAACTATTTTTTTCTTTCCAAAAATTGCGTCATATAAGGCCATTTTTTCATATCGACAGAACAAATTTCACAAGAACTAACTTATCCACAAACATTTATCCGGAACGTATTCACAAATGCCAAGGGAGACCTAAACTACCTTACAAACCAATTTATCTAATAAATCCACCGTATCTGCATGAAATCTCAGTTATAATCTCCAAGCGTTTATATGTGAGAATTATTGTAGGTTCTTTGTTCTCCTTTTTGACTAACATTTTAAAGCAAAAGCAGTACTAATTTAGTAAGGCACGTTCTTTCTACTTAAATCCTTCACTTGAACTTCCTGGTCTATCTGTCTATCTATATCATCACGCCAGAGCCCTTACGGGGTAGGCAGAGAGTACAGAGTTCCAACAGGTTCTTTCCTTACATACCTCTCTGGCTTCCTCTACTCTCATAGTTCGTCTCATACACGCTCGCCGGTTACGGAGACTCCTCACCTGTCCTTCAGATAAGACCCGGTCTATTTGGTCATGGTAAGATAATCTAGTTCTTCCCCGGTACCTACATCCTTCCACTTTCGCATTGTATATCAGTTTTGTCATTCTTTCTTCGGACATTCTTTCTATATGCCCGAACCAACGGAGCATACCCTTTCTCATCTTTACACCGAACTCCCTGGTAGGTTCATAGATACTCAGTCTTAGGTAAATTACTGGTCTAGGCGGAGCATAGCGCGCGTAAAAACGGCATAAAAGGACATTGTTCTGCGCCCATACATGATTTACCCCTGAACCAACAGTAATAAAAAAATACTTGTATGATTTCATATCACCCATAAATTCTCTTAAGGCATTTATTATTAAACGGACAAGCGAAGAAATCGCAATATTGCACAAAAAGAATTAGATTTTGAGGTTATAATTCAGTAGCCATTATTATATATGAGGTTATATTATACTGTGTCCTTCGTTCTCGATATAAACATGCAGCTCTCTCTACTCGCTTGGCAAGCCGCTAAATTTTTTAGAAACGTCAACGCCTCCTCTATGGTATCTGTGGACATAACCTCTGCGACCATTCTTTCTTTTAGCGTGGCAGCCGATGCCTTGTAATAAAGTTTTGGTCGACATTTAATTTAATCAAATAATCGTAGCAGTGAAATTATATAACAAAAGGTTTTAATATACTCAAGTGATGTTGTGAAATAAATTTAAAACATCGTATAGGCAAATTCAGAAATAATTTACGTCTTGACAAAAAAGTACATTCCAAAAAGATCAACTGATAGTTGTTTAATTGTGGCGTTTTCAGCTTAACATGTTTATGTATAATAATATCGAATATTTGGAGACGTGAGTTTTATTATAAAGTAAAGTCTTCACTCGAAAAGTAAACTTACGAAGTCTCATGTCCCTCTTCGTGTAAAAACAGTTTAACACGCAATATACCTGCAAACAATTATTAACCGTCTATAAATTGGCAAGGTAAAACCTCTAATGAGAGAAATTAGCGGGGACATTAATCAATAATGATTGTTAAGGATCGATGCCAATTTAAGGACACGGGCGATGTACGAGATGCATCGACGTGGTCCGCAAGACTTAACGGTAATTCAAGGACACGAGCGGTGTACGAGATGCATCGGCGTGATCCGCAAGACTTGGGGCCCATACGAGATATGTGCTGAAGGTCATACTACTCATAGGTTTCACCCATGAGGTGCTCCTGTGCAGTTCACATTTCTACAATGGTAAGAAACTAAAATGTTACCCAACATACATACCTTAAACAGTAAATACAAAGACTATTGCTATAAACTATAAGCAATTTGTGATATTATATCTCCTAAAGGAGACTTTCTGAAAGGGTAACTAAAGGGACATTGTTTATGAATTTATGAATAACAATACATTATTAATAACATAAGCCACCCCTTTGCAGAAACATAATGTTTTGCATTGATTTCATTATTAGACATACTTGTATAATAATCCTAAAATAGCCCAAAGTGGAGCTTATTACACAA
Source organism: Phalera bucephala (assembly GCA_905147815.2). Taxonomy (NCBI): domain Eukaryota; kingdom Metazoa; phylum Arthropoda; class Insecta; order Lepidoptera; family Notodontidae; genus Phalera; species Phalera bucephala. The sequence continues at coordinate 7,242,556 of LR990621.1, read as the reverse complement.
AGAATTGTGCAATATTATGAGCACTTGTATTAAAAAGGTAAACCTTGCAATATTTATCCCTGAACAGGGTTTATAAACAGATGAGCCAAAGTAGTCTCTACTTATAACAATGCCTGTTATAACTGACAAGCAACAGAATTGTGGAAATATTCCAAATATAATATCACAGTCTACCGATGCTGAGACAGGCAAGTTGTACAATAATTTGTGTTACACACATACATCCTTAAAATATAATATAAAATACCTGGTCTATCCAGTTAACATAAAACTAATAATTATCAATATTATCAGCCCAGACCCCTTGCAGGGTAGCCAGGGAAGATGAGTCCTAACAATACAGTCATGAAACATTGATTGGGATAAGAACCTTTGTGGTCAGCAGTATATATTTTGTATTAAATAAGGTTAATATAGTGGAGTACCAAGATGGAATTATAACTAGCTATTCATAAGTAGTAGTTTAAATTTCAAGAAACCACCAGTGTTGTAACCAATATGGAACAACAATCCTCATCCGGTGTGTAAAAATGTACATCTATCCACAAATGTATGTATAAATGTACCTACAGTGTACCTATCAGCCCACCAAAAACAAATCACAATGGACATTGGAAGTCTCCTACCAGAGAATGTGAGGTAAGAAAAGCTTGCTAGGCTTTTTACATAAAGGCTTGTTTTGTTTTTTTTATGTTACTCAAAAAATCAGTTAAACATTCAGGAATACAACATGGCTGTTACAAATAAACCATAATATTGGAGGCTAAAGGTATTCACTGACTTTGGTATGTAACAATGTATCTATGACACTAATAAAAATGTGTGTCTGTCTGCCTTCAACGGCAAACATAACTTTATGGGTTTTGTGCAAATACTGCAAGTAATCCAGACAAGTGAAGGTTAAATAAATCTGGTCCTACATATATTTAACATTATGTATAGAAACATTATTATTAGAAACATAATTTTTAATAATTGATATACAATTTATAGCCATTCTCATTAGAATTTAATTAAAGATGGATGATCACAACTGTGCTATAATCCTTATCCCACAAAGAAACTCAATGCTAATAATAGACATTAGAGTCATATTAAATATACTAATAAAAAATTTATTAGGAGCTATTCAGCTTTCTATTGGGTAATGAGTCCAATAGTTTTGGTTTTTGGTTGCGTCCTGCATCATTTATAGTGTAATTAATACATTAGAAATTTGAGACACACAGAGGAAAGATTATACATCAATTCATGAATTGAAGAATTAGATGTTTTTATTGTACTTTTGTTTGATAATATTTTAATCAATTAATAATATATAATCAAATAAAATTATTCAAGTAATTAATAACTATAAAAAATAGGTTTGTGTTTAGTTTTGAATGTGCACATTTATATTGAGCACCAGTGATGTTTCTGGTACAGTTAGGATATCGGAGATATGACACAAACACAACCTGCTACTATTATGGAAACAGGTGGTTTTAGAGCACTATACATGCTGTAATTTATTTAAAGGTGGTTCAGTGTAAAAGTATTGAATTGGAAATGTCATACAAAAAATTTGCATTTTTCATATTGTTACATTTAAATTATTACATCCACATGTTACATGTATCTTATTAATGTATCTATATATAAAAAGAAAATAAAGTCATGCAAATGACTTAATAATAATACCTATTTAAAAATTGTTGATGAAGTTGATGAAATATTGAGTTACAATATTTAAAAGTATAGATTATCTTAAACAAGAATAATCAAAAGTATATTTTTATCACAGGTATGATAAATATTAGGTAGTATCAGCAATAACCTTAGTCTTAGGGAACTTGATATTATTTATTTATTAATAATTATAAGACCACGCCAGATCCCAAGTGGGTAGGCGAGGGCGCAAAACATATTATTATGATATTAAATGAAATATGAATGATACGTAGGTACTACATGTATAAGTTAAGTGACACTCAATCCTCACGGTTGGAAATCTAGAACTAACTAAAAAGTTACTCACTACAGTTGCTACTTATAAAAAACAACCACATACAAAGAAGCAGAGGAAGTGTGGCATTTAAGGGTATGAAAAAGTTAAGTTATGAATAGGATTCCCAATATCATAAAGTTATAGTCCGTGGTTTGGTCTAGTTGCCTGTGACTTATTCGCTACTTAAGTCATTACTAAATTAGTAAATTTGAGTGTAATTTTCATCAGCAATATAACGGGTCAGGGGTGGCCCGATCGTATTGCCAAAAATGAATGTTCGCGGGCGTTATTGCGCAAGAACGAATTGTTAAGTGATACATAAATATTTAGGTGGACATAAAAATGATATCCGGGATAGTTTCGGAATATATAATAATAATAGTAGTATAGTTTAACAGTGGGGCAGGTTAAATTAGGTTACCACACATCAGCACTGCCCTTCGTTCCAAACCCAAAAATGGGGGAGGGGGGGGGGGGCGAGATCATATAGTTAAGGTACATAGCCTTATGTGAGGAATAGCTCTAGATAAGGGCATTAGTACAAAGGCCTCTAGTACAAAAATGTTAAATTTTGGTATATGTGCATCTTTAAAGATTATAAATATAACTAACATTAAATATAACCGAACTTTGACATAAAGGAAAATACTTTATAATAAATTAAATAAGTAATTATAGCAAAGCATCCTTATAATCACCAATAGAATTGGTAGCCTTTGTCTGGTACTGTACTCACAAAAGAGAACATTTGACAAAAAAAAAAAAAAAAAAAACACATAAAGCCCCACATGCCACTTGGAAGACACGTTAGTGGGGAAACAGGTTTCCCTGTCTTATTTGTCTTATATTGTTATAGATTGGGTACTAATATAGTTTGTTTCTAGATCTAGTACACAGTAAGAGTTTTCTATCGATCTCTATCTATATCGTCACGCCAGACCCCTTGCGGGGTAGGCGGGGGGGTGCGGGGTTCCAACAGGTTCTTTACTTACTGGCTTCCTCCACTCTCATAGTTCGTTTCGGAAGGGTTTTCTATGATACAAGAATTATTATAAAGGGATTAATTTCATATAAACAAAGTTCTGGATCGGTAATTCCTCAACTCTCGTTATATAAAGGGACATCTATAAAAAAAAAAAAAAATCTTTATATAGAAGACATAACAGATGGAGAATGCACTGATATCTTGATAAGTAATGATTGATTATTATTACCCGGTAGTAATGTGTTAAGGACAACAGGTGTGCTATAACAGGTGCTTTAAAGAATTTTGTTGGGATGGATCTACGCTATATAACATAACATGTTATAGAATTTGATTAAATAAATTTATTTTGAATAAGTTAGACAGACTGGTTGTAAGAAACAATATAGGTGTATATATACTCGTCTGTATATATATATATATATATATATATATATATATATATATATATATATATATATATATATATATATATATATATATATATATATATATATATATATATATATATGTTGTATTTGTGTTGTATAGCAATGCAAACAACGGGAATGTGTTATACAAATGTACTCATGACATATTATGTTTTAGAGCTCACGCTTAAAAATGACATTCATGTGGTATACTTCAACTTTACCCTTATAGCTCTAAACAGCTGCATGTTTATATCGAGAACGAAGGACACAGTATAATAAGTGATCAAACGAACTTACCTGAAGTGAAGTTCGATCATTATTATACGAAGTCCTTCGTTCGAAGATATAAGTACCCAACCCGCCCTGCCCGTTGGTAAAGTTGAAATGTACTACTTCTAAAAGGAATGGTCGCAGAGGTTATGTCCACAGATACCATAGAGGAGGCGTTGACGTTTCTAAAAAATTTAGCGGCTTGCCAAGCGAGTAGAGAGAGCTGCATGTTTATATCTTCGAACGAAGGACTTCGTATAATAATGATCGAACTTCACTTCAGGTAAGTTCGTTTGATCACTTATTATGTGTTGTCATTCAGTTAAGATGTCTTGACTGACTTCGATATAAGTACTTACAATACTTTGAAATATTTATTTCAGATTGCAAATCGTCCGTTCAATACGGATATTTGCCAATATTTTAATAAAATAGATAAAATATGATGGCATGGGTCAAATGTTTATTAGTTCTGGGGCAATTTTCGACAATATCCTTTATAGACAAATATGGTAGATAGATTCTCTTCTGACGTCAGTGTCACTTGAAAAGCTACACATTGATGAGCTCTTAAAAACTTTCTAGTCGCCGGTTTGTGCTATAAAATCATGTTACAATTGCGCAGGAAAACAATAATACCAAGAAGATTACTTTTCATCGGATAGTTTTAAGATTTTCTTCTGATTTTTTACTAAAACTCCAATATTTATTTCGAAATTTTGTAGGATGGTAAAATTGCCGGTGTTGCCAATTAAGAAATGGGGGTAATTTATTAAAATATTTTGCTTGAAATTTGTTTAGGTATTAATCAAATATTTAATTTAATGTATATTTAATGTTAATATTACACACGGAAAAAGAGTCACCTCTTTGAAGTGATGTTAGAGTACTAGCTTAGTGTAAATACACTGTGTGTATAAACGCTGGAATATCTTAGTGCTTACAGACTTAATAAAAAAAATCCTAAATTACATTTTATTTGAAAAATTAATATTTTTCGAAGAATTCGTAACAGCTCTATCCTTTTAACATAAATAACAATATTTCGTCCCTTTGTGCTACAAGGCAGTTATATTTTATTATAAATATAAAATGACTATATTTTAATTTTTTAGTTACTGCATCGATTGCTATCAAAATCAATATCTCCTGTGATTTCTCAATATATATGTATCTGACATTAGATAAAAAATAGCTGCCATTTTGAACTTTTTTGGTTATTTTGGATTGTGTTCAAAATATCGGAGGGCTACTCTGTTTCCTGAATATGTGACTACAATTATAATTCAGAAAACAGTACAGAACATAATTTTGAACTTTTAATTACTAATTATTTCCATTAAAGGGACGGATTTTGACTGTAAAATTATATTCTTTATAGAACAAGTATCTATCTATCTCTATCTATATCATCACGCCAGATCCCTTGCGGGGTAGGCAGAGAGTACAGAGATCTAACAGGTTCTTCCCCACATGCCTCTCTGGCTTCCTCCACTCTCATAGTTCGTCTCATACACGCTCACCGGTTACGGAGACTCTTGACTTTTATATATAATAGGTAGAAAAGGTATTAAACTATATTTACTGTTTTATTATTATAGTGTAAAGTTGTATTAACTTTCGGTACAATACCCCAATTCTAAATCACCCTGTATACAGATGCAAATAATGTCATTGAAAATGTATACATGATTAAGGCATAAATTGATGGTAATATAATTTTTTATTTATAGATTGTGAAAATATTAGTGCAGGCGACTGTAAATCATAAAGCGAGTAAATCACACATAATATTTAGGTGTAGTAATATACTTACACTCAATAATATATTTTAAAAAAATATATAAAATCTAAGGTAAAAAATCCTTAAGCTGGGATCCCCAAAACATGTACACATTTAATGGTTACCTATGTGCACCCGTCGCTGCTTTTCGGCGCCATTTTTGTTGGTAATGGCGTGTCTAGACAAGTTTTAGTCTAATCTCATTATAAAGGACAACAAGACCTCTTCATAAAAATATAAATAAGGTAGTGAAGATCTTGGCTTTTATATGCATTTTTATAACATAATCACGTACACATTATTATTTTATGTTGATCGTGTTCGTTACAAAAGTAAAGGAAGTTTTTTTTTAAATGTTTGGCATATGAGTAATAATCTGTCATAAACTTTTGTCCCCGAAGATTTGGCGGGAAATAGAAAATGTTGTCAATTATGTTTAAGTTTCCAAAATTTTTTGTTGTTTTGAATAAATATAATCGGTAATGATAATTTGATGATGAAATTTATTTGAGTTATGTAGACCTGCTATTCTGGTTTCAAGTCATTCTGAGTCCTCTACTTATCTGTAAATAGTTTTCACCAGAGATCCAATAACAATTTTTTACTTGGTTTAGTCAATTACATTCAGGCTTCATATTCGGTAAGACCAAACGCGGTGAGTTAGGATAACTTCGGGAAAAGATCGAGAAACGGTATTCTGTATGCTACTGGGGTACCAATCAACGATCATTTCACAAATTTTAAAATAACAAGCCGCGTTACGCCTTTAATTGGTCATAGCGAAGTTCTTCTGAAGTTGTTTCTGTCATATTATATGTTGGTATTAATAGTGTAGATATTAATAGGCGTGACTGCATTATATTTGCTGTCACCTGATATGAAGGCCAACCACTAACATTCTTTAGGACACAGAGTAATGACAATACAGGTAGAAAGATACCGATTTCGTGCACATCCGTGCGCGTGCCCTGGTTACACAGCATTGCATTATATTTCGTTATATCAAACAATCGTTATTGAACATTATAGATATATGAACAAAAATTTTCGATTATATATTTGTCCGTGGTTCATTTTGTACCAAGAATTTTTGGCCTTGTCTGTCAGTCACAGCAGTATTTTTCGTGGTCACACTAAAGTAATGCGGATCAATTTATAAAGGGCCTGTAGACACACTGCTATTTGAATTGTATCTACAGTAGTACTTATGGTCATTTTTCTTTGTTTTCACAATGAAAAAAACCTTCAGAAAGAACATTGTCGAAAATTGCCCCAAAATCAAATCAACAAACATTTGACCCATGTCATCATTATTTATCTATTTTATTAAAATAATGGCAAATATCCATATCCTACCGACAATTTCCAGTCTTAAACAAATATTTCAAAGTATTGTAAGTACTTATATCGAAGTCGCCGACATCTTTACTAAATGTCAACACACACACACAATATAACTTCATATGTATTAATGGCTACTGAATACCTCAAAATCGAATACTTTTTGTCCGTTTAATAATAAATCCCTTAAGAGAATTTATAGGTGATTAGAAATCATACAAGTTTTTTTTCATTGCTGTTGGTTCTGGGACAAATGATGTATGGGCGCAGAACAATGCCCTTTTCCGGTTCTCTATTGAGAACACTTTGGTATCTACCTAAAAAACCCTTATGGTGACTTCCTTGGAAACAGTGACGATAACTGGGCTGGTACATTACGTTTTTATCACAGTCTGTATTGTAAAAATAATTGCCAAAAACAGTTTCAATCAAAATCGCCATTTATGAACATGAACGATATCTTACTTTGACTCCCACAACATCCTTTTCACGTCCTGTTATTATATCTAGCGGTCGACTGGCCTTGGCAGATAAATAATAAACTCATGCATTAAATACAAGTACAAGTTTACATGTTCGTATTTATTAAAAAAAATACCGGCACGACTTTATTCTCACCGATACATATCACCGATGATAATTATTGTCATAGCCGAAATCGTCCAGAACAAAGGCCTTAAGATCGCTACAACGCCCGGCTTTGTGTATAAAAAAGGATAGGTCAGTTGGTATCAACTTACCTATTTATGAATATAAATTATGTAGTGAGAGTTATACCATATTTCCATTCCGATCTCGGTCGCGGACCTATTCGCGTCTATATTAATAAGGCGACAACTCGCTATTTCGTGAACTCGTCCAACCATCAGAACCCTCTGATCAGCCGTGATCGAAGGCGAGGTTGAAAAATTCCTTTTCCGCCAGCCGGTGCAGTGCACCACGACAATCACCTATTATATGCCCTCCCCCAGAGCGTCTATCAAAGCCGAGGCCGTTCCTCCTTGAGGCGCCCTTGACGTAGTTGCCCCCTTGCCCTTCTAGCTCAAGAGTAGTGGTTGCACGCTCGCATTCTTGTCCGATAAAGCTGTAGAGGCCCCACGGTCAACAGCGTAGATCACCGGCATACACACACAATTCTTTTACCATACTCGAGTAAAATGCTGGTTAGTTACTTCTCGATTAGCGAGTAGGCAATTAAAACTTAGCAGTGATAGCCTAGTGGTATGACCGTTGGACTGCAAAGTCAAAGGTCTCGGGTTCAAACCCAGGCACGCACCTCTGTCTTTTCGAAAGCATGTGCGTATTAAAAATTAATTATCACTTGCTTTAACGGTGAAGGAAAACATCGTGAGGAAACCTGCATGCCTAAGAGTTTCTCGAAGGTGTGTGAAGTTCGCCAACCCGCACTAGGCCAGCGTGGTGGACTATGGCCTAAACCCTCTCAGTTTGAGAGGAGGCCCGTGCCCAACAGTGGGACAGTTTCTTAACAGGGCTAATATTATATTATTATTATTATTATTTTTTTTTTTTTTTAAACGTAGCTCCACACTAGGATTTATTCCTGTGTCGTGGGTGCGTTTACAAACATGAAAATTCACATACACAAATACCCAGACCGGAACAAATAATTGTGGATCACACAAAGATTTGTCCCGTGCGGGAATCGAACCCGCGACTATTAGACACTGTGGGCGGAGCGGCTTAAGCTCTTAACCACTGCGCTAAATCGTCCGTCTGACTAAAAAACTGACTCCGTCGGATAGATTATTCAGGGATGCTATTCGTATATATAATTACTTGCTACTTTAATTTTTGATAAGTCTATTTAAGTGGGCACATGACAACACAATTCGTGGTTATAACAGGAAGTACAATACATTCATTTTTAAGTGCAGAATTAAAGCCCTAACCCAATTTCCATACCAAAACTAGGTCGTTGTTTTTAAATACTGAAGTAATAATGAGTGTATTACACAATATTATTACGAAAGTGTTAAAGTCCGTATTTTGCGACTTCCTGTAAGAAGTAATAAATAGTATAAATAATTAAAGCACAAATGTACACGGTGTTATTTTAGTCGTCCTAGAGCGAAAGCGCAGACGATGTATCAGGTCGCGAATAAGGCTTAACTCGGCTTAACAACAGCAGCGTTCGACTTGGTCAGTCTGAGAGGGGTGACCGTTGGTAACATTTCCATTTTCGAGCGTCTCCATACTTCTGAAATATACACAACATATCTGAAATATACAAGGTGTAACATAATTGATGCAAGACCTCAAAGTAGTTTGTTCTGAATCGGCAACTGAATTGATTCCAACTATTTTTAAATTATGTAACATTTTTTTATGTGTAAAACATGCTATCATCCTTTCAGTTCTCTGTATTAAACAAAATTTATTTATGATTCATAGCACTACGACGACTTAATAGTAGAAAACTCCCTAATATTGAAACTTTGATTTTCGTATTCAATTTGTAAAGCAATAATCTAATTCGGGTGTCTGAGATCTTGGGTTAATTATGTTACACCTTGTATACTTCATGGGATAGTCGCTAAGCCAAGTTGGAAGTTTTTTGGACGGCTTGATAAGTTCCAGCAACACAAACATGTCACCATCAATCCACACCAGGTTCGCGTGGTCTCTTTCACATCGATTTTTGAGAGGTGGACTTTGCCTAACAGTGAGACAGTGTAAGCTGATTAAGATATTTACATCAGAGTGTATCTTGTCCTACAAAAATGGCTGAAATATTAATATTCACGGATTGGTGACAAGGCATCTCTTTATTGAAATATTATACTTAATATTAAACGAACAGGTTCTTTCCTTACATACCTCTCTGGCTTCCTCCACTCTCATACACGCTCGCCGGTTACGGAGACTCTTAACTTGCCCTTCAGATTAGACACGATCTATTTATTTTTTTAGAAACAAAGCCCTACACTAGGATTTATTCCTGTATCGTGGGTGCGTTTACAAACATGAAAATTCACATACACAAATACCCATATACCAAAATTGTGGATCACACAAAGATTTGTCCCGTGCGGGAATCGAACCCGCGACTATTAGACACAGTGGGCGGAGTGGTTTAAGCTCTTAACCACTGCACTAAATCGTCCGTCATAGATAGTTTAGGTCTTCCCCGATACCTATCTCTCCACTTTCGTATTGTATAGTTGTTTTATCATTCTTTCTTACCCCGTAAGGGACCTGGCGTGATGATATAGATAGAGAGAGATATTTAACGAACGGCTTGGTCCAGTAGTTAAGAGTTTTAGCCGCTTCGCTCACTGGATCTAGTAGGCGCGGGTGCGATATCTGTACGGGATAATTCTTTACATGATCCACAAATATTTGTTTCGGTATGGGTGTTTGCATATGTCAATTTCATGTTTGTAAACGCATCCACGAGACAGAAATTATTCCTAGTGTGTAGCTACGTCTTAAAAAAATGCTCAAAAGATGAACCACATTGGATTTTGAAGAACTCTACGTGCCCGCGGATTAGTACCATTTGTAATATTATTATTCAATACAACTGTATTGTGATCAGCAAGAACCGGTTCTGAATGCTAAGAACTTAACATCGTGATTTGAATACCTAAGTATATTTATTGATAAGTTAATTATAAGCGGCAACTGATGTTTAAACCTATAGTGGAAGAATACAGTATAATACAATAGAGCTATTTAATATATATGATATCATGACTAACATTAGAACCGAAAAAATGTTCTATGATAGGGTACGTTTTAAAATATCGGAAGCATCCCCTGCCATCCTCGCATCCAGGACACTAGAATGTAATCCCTAGTGTAGACCTATGTTTTGCTAAATAAAATAATCATGTAGTGTTCAATAGCCAATCAACACGGAGTGACGGACGGGTGGCACACACACCCACCCACCCACACACACACACACACACACACACACACATATACACACACCCACACACACACACACACACACACACATACACACACCCACACACACACACACACACGCACACACACACACACCCGCCCACACACACACACATACATACACACACACACACACACTCACACACACACACACACACGCACCCACACACACACACACACACACACACACACACACACACACACACACACACAACTTGAGGTTATAACGTTAAATTGCCTTCAACTTGAGATATTTATTGTAAGGTAATTTAGACTTGCACAAATTATGACGATTTCTTTGATTAGACTTTATAAAATAGTGTTCACCGCCAACAATATAATTTTGAACATATGTATTTGGAGCTTCAAAGAATACCCATACGTTTCTAAAATCTCTCATCATCCTTTTGGTAATTATATTCTCGAGATAATATTTTAATACCTATGGATTGAGAATTCAAGATAATTAATGTATTGAAGTCAGGACCACCTGACACCTGAGGACATGTATTCTGCATACCAATGCATTTGCATACTTATTTTCGGTAAATTACAAAAAAAAATAAAGTTAAGGCCACAATTAGTGATGCAACAAATACTTTTCAAACAAATTATTTTCAATTCGACAAATACGAATATGCATAGCTGATCTCTTTATATTTATATATCGTATTTAGATGTTTGGATGTTTGTTACCGAATCAAGGAAAAACGGCTTAACGTTTATTACCTAAGGTTAGATTCCTGTCTAAAGTGAACGCAGACGAAGTCGCGGGCAGAAACTAGTCACCGTCACGCCTATATTCCCCAGAGGGGGTGGCAGAGGTGTACTGAGTACACCCACGTTTCGCCGACGATGTTAGGCCCCATGTAATAGGGGGCGAGCCTATTGCCATATACGAGGCACAATTCCAGACTCCGGACTCATACTGGGAATTTTTCGTTAAAAAAACTACATTTGTCCGACCTAGGATTTGAACCCAGGACCTCGTGATCACAAAGCGATGCGCTTTGCCACCAGACCAACGAGGCAGTCGAAACTAGTAAGGTTATCAATGAAACAATATATTCAAATATTCAAACAATAAATTCAAAAAAAGGTCTCGGGTTCAAACCCGGGCACGCACCTCTGTCTTTTCAAAAGCATGTGCGTATTAAAAAATTAATTATCACTTGCTTTAACGGTGAAGGAAAACATCGTGAGGAAACCAGCATGCCTAAGAGTTTCTCGAAGGTGTGTGAAGTTCGCCAACCCGCACTAGGCCAGCGTGGTGGACTATGGCCTAAACCCTCTCAGTTTGAGAGGAGGCCCGTGCCCAACAGTGGGACAGTTTCTTAACAGGGCTAATATTATAATATATTCAAATACATGAATCGTGACTGCCTCATTAGTCTAGTGGCAAAGCGCATCGGACAAATGTAATATTTCTAGCGAAAATCTTCCCAGTATGAGTCCTGAGTCTGGAATTGTGCCCGATATAAGGCAGTAGTTTCGCCTCCTATTAAATGGGACCTAACATGGTCAGCGAAAAGTGGGTGTACTCAGTACACTGCCACCGCTTCGGGAATATAGGCGTGGCGGTGTATTACATGAATCGTGGCTCTGGTCCATTCACCATCAGTCGAAAGAAGCTATAACCAAGGTCTCCCCTCAAATATCGCAACGATAACCTCTGTGTTTTGACCTGCACTAGGTCATCGTTGCACCTTGTAGTGGGCCGTTCACTTCGCCACAAATATTTTTTACCAATGCCATCATGATAATTGGCGAATATGAATGTTCTTGTTGGTTTCATTACTCTCATAGTGTACATATAGAGCGACAAGGATCTGTTAGCTCGTGGATGGTATTAACAGGGGGGCGTTGGTGTGAAATTAGGGATATCGTTTAGAAAAAAAATCCTACTTCCAGGGAAATATTTCAATAGGTGGGTCCGAAACAACTTGCGTAAATTTAACATAGCATAGCAAACGGCTAATCTTTTTTTATTTCTTTTAAAAAATGTTTACTCACACTTGTATTTATTCATATGTCGTGGGTGCGTTTACAAACATAAAAATTTACATATACAAATACCTGGACCGAAACAAGTAATTGTGGATCACACAAAGATTTGTCCCGTGCAGAATCAGAATCAGAATATTTTTTATTCATGTAAACCATTATAGTATTTATGAATCGTCAGAAAAGTAACAAAGACTCTACCGCCACTTCAGAATGTCATTCCTGTGGAGAAGAAGGGCAAGAAACTCCACGGTTACTCTTTTAAAATAAGAAATTACAAACTTTTTCATCAACGTTCTGTTGTGGGGTATGGGAGAAAAATGTAGGTTGGTCATCAGGTGAGTCTAAGTTAAAAAAGCGAATAATACTATTTATGAGAATGGCTACATGGTTCCCTCATTTACAAAGAAAAGTACATATTGTGTTAAATTAATAGAAGGAAGAGAGGAAATATTAACTAACAATAGTTGAATAGGTTGTCATGAGTCAAGTGGAGCCGGAATAGCATCTATTCAAGCATTTTTATCTTTTAAATAATCTTCTATTGAATAATAAGCTTGCGTACAAAGTGTTCGTTTTACACAAGCTTTGAACTTATTTTCACTAAGTTTAGTGACGTCAATGGGAATTTTGTTATAAAATCTAACACAGTGCCCCATGAAAGACGTGTGAATTTTTGACAGACGAAACTGCGGTTGGTCTAATTTAGTTCTATGTCGTTTGTATAGCAATGCCTATCACCTAGCTGATTAAAAAGATCTAAATTTTTTCTAGTATACATAGTGCGGGAATCGAACTCGCGACTATTAAATACAGTGGGAGGAGCATCGTCCGTCGATTTAGCGCAGTCGTTAAGAGCTTAAGACGACTGTCGTGAACTGACATTTCACTTGATGACAGCGTTAGTTTCAATTTTAGTCCGGGGCCATAAGATCCTGACTCAGACTGTAAATAAATTGCAAAATGAGTTTTAGCGGGAAGTCGAAGAGTGATGTTGTCAATTTGTTTTAATTTCCAAAACTTGTGTTATTTCGAATTATGATATGTAATGTTGGTGGAATATTAACCATTATGTGTTCTTATATGTGCATGAGTGAAGGTAATTGTAACAAAGTGATAAAACGTGCCTTTTTGACTTCCCTCAAAACGGCCGTCGCAATTGGTATGTAAAGTATCCACTGCTTTACTATCCAGGGTGGGGTACTTCATTAATTTCATTATGATCGTTGTCATCAATTTCATCGGGGAGTTGAATTAATTTAAACAAACACGATTATATATTTCACTGGACACTGGCAAAATACACTTAAAATTAGTGAGAAGCAATAACTTAAAGAAGAAGAAATTGCAAAATATTGCTGTCTAGTATAATATTATAAACGAAATTATATTTTAGCTGAAACATATTTACCGAGCAGGATTACTAATCTTGTTCTATTAAAATGATGACACTGACCTAAAGCCGGTTGGTAGATTACACAATCCTGTTTTTCAAAGTTTAAATTCAAACGAATCTCGTTGGTCTATTGGCGCATACTACGAGTGGCGACCACGAGGTCCTGGGATCGAATGCTAGGTCGGACAAAATGTGCTGCTATCGGAATATTGAGGCGCTCGTAGCGCTGTGCGACCGCGGTGTTCTTACCGATTGCCAAGGTTAAGCAGCGTTCGACTCGGTCAGCCCGAGATGGGTGACCGTTTGTGGCATCTTCATATTCGAGCGTCTCCAGACTTCGGAAGGCATATTAAGCCGTTGGCCCCGGCTACCACTTAATGTGGTAGCCGAGTTGGAAGCCTTAAAGGCGGCTCGATAAGTTCCAACAGCAGGTGGCCAAAAATCTGCCTCCATGAATCCGCACTGGGTCCGCGTGGTGGAGTATGACCTAATCTCTCTCACCCCGATTTGTGAGAGAAGGCCTTTGTCCAGCAGTGGGCAGTATAGGCTGATATAATATATCGGAATATTCTCAGTCACTTTCCGGAGTCTCCTCGGCAATAGGCTCGCTTTTACATTGGGACTTTCCATCGTCGGCGGTATATGGGTGTTAAGAGGTGTTAACCTCTGCTAACCCGCATGGGGAATAAAAGTTGTGGGGTTATTTATTTTTTAAATTTGAATAAATTGGCGCTTGCTTCTTCTAGTGGTCAGAGCACAGGCCAGTAGGTGTCGCAAGTTTGATCTCCGCACGGGACAAATCTTCGTGTGAAATACACATAGAAATCTATCAGTAAGCAGAGAGTACAGAGTTCCAACATCGAAATAATACCTAATTTAGGGCAATATATTCTTTTAGTTATAAATTCGCGCTGATAGTATGTAAGATAGGTAGATTTGATTTCCTCGCAATGTTTTCCTACCTTGTATTCTAATGACAAAACACATAATCATGTTATATTATTTTTAATAATTATGTATATTATTACAAGAGTAGGTCCTCTTATTTTATTTGCGTTATTATACATAGAATTGGCTGTATAAATAGATTATCATTGCCATTAGTAATATGGTAATAATAAAACTAATTATGATCTACGTGGGAGGGGCGTCGAATGAGATGGCGGTTTAAAGCATAGGTTCAAAGCATAAATGTAGTATTACTACCTGGTATAAAGCGGTTCATGATGCGTAAAGAAGATTACGAGGCTGTATGAGCTAGATCCCGTTGCTTTTCTTGCCCCAAAAGAGGGCAATAGGGTTTTGGCGGGAAGTCGAAGAGTGATGTTGTCAATTCGTTTTAATTTCCAAAACTTGTGGAATATTAACCATTATGTGTTCTTATATGTGCATGAGTGAAGGTAATTGTAACAAAGTGATAAAACGTGCCCGTTTCACTTTCCTCAAAACGGCCGTCGCAATTGGTATGTAAAGTATCCACCGCTTTACATTCCAGGGTGGGGCACTTCATTAATTTCATTATCATCGTTGTCATCAAGTTCATCGGGGAGTTGAATCAATTTAAACAAACACGATTATATATCTCACTGGACACTGGCAAAATACACTTAAAATTAGTGTGAAGCCATAACTTAAAGAAGAAGAAGAAGAGGACAATATGAGAAAAAATATGATGCAGGAATATGCCTAAATATTCATAAGGATTTTAGGAACTAATAATTAAATTTTAATATTTTGTGGTTATATTATTGTTAAGAAGAATAAATAAGAATCATATACGATTCTTCGATATTCAGGTAAAAATGTTGTTTGTTTCAATATCAAAATTCTGATTCCACTTAGCCGTTGTTATTTGAATGTATAGATATATTTGGAATTCGTAAGGCCAATCTTCAAGGGCTAAAAGAGACGTAATGATAAATCGCCGGTTAGATTCCGTAAAGACAACTCGAAAAATTTGATTATTTGAATAAGAACTCTAGCTTTAACAATAAAAAGGCAAACAAAAAGCCTGTGATTTTCTAGTTATTAAACTATGCCATTCCGTCAACAAATATTCTACAGTAGTTGACAGAAGTACTTGAAACATATTTGTTTACTTTTTTTTTTAAATTGCGTAGCCCCATACTAGGATTATTCCAAATCGTTCGTCGTTTCATTTGGCGCAGTGGTTAAGAGCTTAAGCTGCTCCGCCCACTGGGTCGAACAGTCGCAGGTTCTATTCCCGTACGGGACAAATCTTTGTGTGACCCACAATTATTTTTATTTCCGTCCAGGTATTTGTGTATGTGAATTTTCAAGTTTGTAAATGCACCCTCGACACAGGAATAAATTATAGGGCGGGGCTACGTTTTAAAATCGTCCGTCAATTACTAATATTTCGATGATTTACTTTTTAAGAACATCAGCTTTAAAAAGGCCGCTTAAGATACTATACGCGTTTTTTAACTTGGAAGAATAAAACCCTGTACAAAGTCTGTATACTCGAAGAAGTATAACTTGGGTATCTTTAAATTCAGAATGAAGAGGCTGTAATTGAGCCAGCAAGCTATATCTGCAACAACATCATTCCTCTCCATCAGGCGAGATGTGGGTCATTCGCTGACCAGTACTCAATGAAAAAAAACAAGTGTCTTTAATATGGATTGCCGATTGAGTAGAAACTTAGCATTTTATATCAAGAGGTATAATTTGTTTAAAAAAAATAAACATCGTCACACGTCGCAGCTATTCAAAGCAGAGTTGCAGGATGTATCTGTGTAAACCCACATTTCGTCGACAATTTTAGGTCCTTATGTAATGAGGCAAGCCTATTGGTATTATATCGGCCACGATTCCTGACTCCGGAATAATAATGGAAATTTCTCGATAGAAAAATTACACTGCACGCGCCACGCGTGTTATTTATACGCCTATTTGTTTTATACGCCGCCAATGAGGCAGTCAAATCGACATTTTTAGACCTTTTCCCAGCAGGAAACAGTACAGGTTTGGTAAAGGCTGATGTTTAAGAAATCTTCACAAATTAGGTCTTGGGAACCGCAGTTAAACTAATCCGTTACTTTATGATTCTACATATTCCAATACTATTCTATATAACGAGCAGGATATATAAACTTCCTCTTGATTGTTACAGTTAAATTTTATTTCTGTAACGACAAAGGCTATTGACCGATGACGTGATATTAAACAGAAAACTTAACACGAATAGGTAGTAGGGATGTAAAGATATCTACATCGATACTTGTAAATCGCAAGTTATCGTAATGCATTACGATACGAATATTTGTTGCTTTTTATTTCTTTGGATATGGATCGGAGACGTGGTCTCTTACAATAGGTCTCATAAAAAGCTCAGCGAGCTATGGAAAGAACTATGCTCGGCATTTCTCTACGTGATTGAATCAGAAATGAGGAGATTGGTAGAGGAACTAACATCACCAGCATAGCATGAGGGGCAAGCTAGGGCAAGCAAGGCCGGGCTACATAGCGCGAAGATCGGACGGGCGTTGGGGCAGAAAGATTCTAGAGTGGAGACCACGTATTGGCAAGGGCAGCGTTGGAAAGCCGCCGGTAGGCAGTCGTTGGATGCAGGTGAAATCGGACCGGCTACGCAGGAGGGCGATTGAGGAAGCATATGTTTAGCAGTGGACATGTATAGGATGAGATGATGATATTTCTTTGTATGCCTAATAACGAGGAAATGCCTGAATTGTATATAATTTACAACTTTCTACCAGCTTGAGCATAAGCAGCTCCATTCACTGGTTTGAGTAGTCGCGGGTTCGATTTGTTTTGTTACCTGTGGAATCCGTGGGTCAGCCAAAAATTTGGCTAGCAAATACTGTTTTTTTTGTCTCAGTACACGGACGATTCGAGTTTTTAAACGACAATATATAACGAAATGAAAAATGTGCGAATAAAATTAATTACATAATTTTTATACGATGAAGCCGCCATTTATATCGATATCGTATTAACGATATTATTGCATCCCTATGAAATACCTATCTTTGTCGACCACAGCCGTTACATGCCCGTGTTGGATTTCCTGTCTACATTTTTCGAGTAGTATAATAGCTCAACTGGAGATTTCATTTTCAAATAGTTTAGCTAAAAAAGGCGGGGAAATAATCTATCTACTAGGCTTGATGAACGCTTGGCCTAGTGGATAGACCGTGACAGTATTCTACTTGCAGGAACGAGTAGTCGCCAGGTAGATCTTTATGGGATACCTAAATATATGTGACCTACAAGCGTTTGATTCTGGATTTTGTGTATGTGAAATTCATGTCTGTAAAGCAAACACGATATAGTAATGATTCTTTAACCGGGGCGGGCCACTTTTATAAAATGTAAAAAATGGGACTTGTCTTTTTCACTAACGTTACAAGGCAATAAAAATCTGTTCCCGGTACTTAAGCGAGTCAGAGTAATTCATGACCGGTGACTAGCATTTTTTTTCTATTAACCTTGGTTAGTGACTCACTTTGCGGCGATTATAAGGTATTATTAGGTTACAATTCTAGTTATTATAATATTAGCAGAATAAAGCTAAATCGAAATGATATAGGTACGATTAGAAATAATTAATTAATGGTAAACATATTCAAATTAGTCACACTCTGATTCTTAAAGTTCTTACGGGAAATATTGATAGGCAACATTCTTTCTTGTCCAATTTCTCGAGAACATTTTGTATCTGCCAACGACCCGATTCCAAAAATAAACTATATAAACTGTTCTAGTATAGTCCATGTTGTCCTTAACCTGAATATCTGCAGAATTGTTTTGGCCGGTATAAACAAGTATTATGGTTTTCCTTGTTATTTCTAGGTTTAGGTCATTCAGGACATTAGTGTGGTATTACTAATAATAAAATAATTACATACAATACAGAACCTAAGGTTAGCACATAATTTATTTTTTCAAAGACGTAGCCCCACACTAGTATTTATTTCGGTGCCGTAAGTGCGTTTACAAACATGAAATCCAAATACACAAACAAACAGACCGAAACAAATAATTGCGGATGACACAAAGATTTGTCCGGTGCGGGAAACGGACCCGCGACTATTAACCACTGCGCTAAATTGTCCATCAATATTATTAAAGTCCGAAATAATAATAATTTTGCTAGATACCAGACAGGGTTATCGATAGTATCGATAGCGTAAAATGAAATAATACTTGACGATGTGCAATAAAAACCTTAAATAACATCCCACTTTCGATAGTTGTACCTTGAAGCTTGGCTATTATAATACTAGGTCTATAGTATATACTGCTAATCAATAGTAATTGATTAGTAGTATATACTATAGACCTAGTATTAATAATACAAAATGTGTGATTTGCAATAATAATATAATAATAATTTTTTTTCACCGATGTTAGTTTCCAATGTAAAAAAGCGGCCGAGGCTATTACCATTATATTGTGCATTATTCCAGATTTCGGACTAACACAGCATTTTTCTATAGAAACACAATACTTTGTCTGACCTAGGATTTGTACACAAGACCTCGTGATCGCTAGACTCATTATACGCCAATAGACCAACGAGGCAGTGATTTGCAATGCCAATAATGTCTATACAATTAAACCACCAGAATGTCTACTCTGTAGATATGATCGATATTATTTGCGTGCCTATATCGATATTATTTCCGTCCCTAACGCAATTAATATGTAAATTGTGTGTGTGTGAATGATGTACGCTGTTGGCCTCGAGGCCTCTACAGCTTCACCGGATTTAAAGGCGAGCGTGCAACCACTACGCTCTAGCCAGCCAGAAGGGCAAGAGGCGACATACTCGAGGGCGCCTTGAAGAGTTGGGACAGTCGCTGTAGGGGGACGGGTGCACTACTAAGTGCACTGGTCAACCGCCGGCTATGGGAGGGGATCTACTACTACTACGTCGTCGTCGTCGCCCGTATTCTGAGCGGAAAGAAGGGATGACAAAGCATCGGGGGGGGTCGGTGAGAACATGTCGCGGCCGGCGGTGGCGGCAGGGGTCGGGGGGGAGATCGTAGTCGGCGGTGGCTACGATTAACGGATTCGCATGGGTAGATGCGTTCGCGAAGTGACGTGTTGACGCCTTTTTAATGAAGGCGCGAATAGGTTCGAGACCTAGATCGGAGTGGAGGTTAATATGTAAAATTATTTAGCATATCTATTAAAACTAACTGCCTCGTTGATCTAATGCCAAAGCGCATTGCTTTGTGATCGCGAGGTCCTGGGTTCAAATCCTAGGTCGGACAAATGTAGATTTTCTAACGATAACTTCCCAGTACGACTCCGGAGTCTGGAATTGTGCCCAATGTATGGCAATAGGCTCTCCCCCTATTACATGGGACCTAACATCGTCGGCGACAAGAAGTGTATTCAGTACACCTCTGCCACCCCCGCTTGGGGAAAAGGCGTAACGGTGTTTATTTATTATCAAGAAAGTTGAACTGAAAGGGGTTATCGAAATCGTTGAGAATTCCAATGGTACCTACCATTGGAATTCTACTAGACCTACTAGAAGTTCACATTTAACCGGAAAGGCTTTAATCTATTATATAATAGTATATAATCTAAAAGTATATAAAAGAGGAGTAAGGCAGGGAGACGTCATTTCTCCGAAACTGTTTACGGCCACCTTAGAGGACGCCTTCAAGCACTTGGAATGGCAAGGACTTGGCATCAACATCAATGGCGAATACATCACTCACCTTCGATTTGCCGACGACATTGTGGTCGTGGCGGAGTCGCTGGAAGATCTAGGACGAATACTCGGTGACCTCAACAGAGTATCTCAACAAGTGGGTCTTAAAATGAACATGGACAAAACGAAAATAATGTCTAACGTCCATGTCGTACCCACCGCACTCACCGTTGGGAACTCTACTCTTGAAGTTGTCGACGAATACATTTACCTGGGACAGGTAGTCCGGTTAGGTAGGTCCAACATTGAGAGAGAGGTCAATCGACGAATCCAACTCGGCTGGGCAGCGTTCGGGAAACTGCGCAACATCTTCTCATCCAAAATACCTCAGTGCCTTAAGACGAAAGTTTTTAGTCAATGCGTGTTACCAGTGATGATATATCGATCAGAGACGTGGTCTCTTACAATAGGTCTCATAAAAAAGCTTAGAGTTTCTCAGCGAGCTATGGAGAGAGCTATGCTCGGCGTTTCTCTACGCGATCGAATCAGGAATGAGGAGATTCGTAGAAGAACCAAGGTCACCGACATAGCCGTTAAGATTAGCAAGCTGAAGTGGCAATGGGCGGGCCACATAGCGCGTAGATCGGACGGGCGTTGGGGCAGAAAGATTCTAGAGTGGAGACCACGTATTGGCAAGCGCAGCGTGGGACGACCGCCTGCCAGATGGACCGACGATCTTGTGAAAATCGCAGGAAGTCGTTGGATGCAGGTGGCATCGGACCGGTTACGCTGGAAAGCGATTGGGGAGGCCTATGTTCAGCAGTGGACGAGTATAGGCTGAGATGATGATGATGATGATGATATAATCTATCTATCTATATCATCAGGCCAACTCCCTCGCGGGGTAGGCAGAGAGTACAGAGTTCTAACAGGTTCTTTCCTTACATACCTCTCTGGCTTCCTCGACTCTCATAGTTCGTCTCATACACACTCGCCGGTTACGAAGACTCTTGACTTAGTATATATAATAGTATAATATAATAGTATTTAAAGGATCCCCGCACGTGATAAATATTTCGGTGACTGAGAAATGTTATATCAGTGTAGGTGTTTTTCTATAGGAACTCTTGTAAATGCACTGGTTTACACAGGTTTAATTTCTTGTGTCGGGAAAAGTTTATTTAACATCGTCAGTGAAATGTAGGTGTACACAGTACATCTCTGTCACCCCCGCTTGGGAATGAGGCGCCTTGGTGTTTCAAACAAGCTTTCTATCTACCTATATCATTACGCCAGACCCTTTGCGGGCTAGGTAGAGAGTATAGACAGACAGGCTTTAATTTATTCAAAAGTCAAAAGAACCAGCAATTTGCCGCAAACGGGCGCACCCAATTATTTTACATAGCAAAGATAAATAAACAAAATAGCTTTTTACAGGTACGAAAAATTAACATGTTGAAAGCAAATTATGATTATTAAAAGACTAGGGTAACTATCAGTTGCGTACGTTGTTGTCTTTACACGTCCATTCCATTTCGATTTAGGTCTCGAACTAATTCGCGTCTATATACATGCGATATTTTAATACTAAAAAGCTACACTCCGTTAATTCTCGAATCGTCCAACCATCGAAACCCCCTTAATAGCCACCACCGTCTACGCACCTGACTCACCTCATATCAGCCGCTACCGCCGCCCGCAGCATACTTTCACTGACCCTCCCGATGCTTTTACTTCCCTTTATTGGAATACAGATACGGTGCACAGAATCAGACACCAACCTCACCGGCGAGGTCGAAGAATCCCTTGCCCGCCGGCCGCTGCAGAGTACCACGGCTAGACACCCAGTATATGCCCTCTCCCATAGTGATTGCCTAGGCGAGGACGTTCCTCCTTAAGGCGCCCTTGGGCTAGTTGCCCCCTTGCCTTCTGGCTGGAGCGTAGTGGTTGCACGCCCGCCCTCTTGTCCGGTTAAGCTGCAAAGGCCCAGCGGCCA
Source organism: Phalera bucephala (assembly GCA_905147815.2). Lineage (NCBI taxonomy): Eukaryota > Metazoa > Arthropoda > Insecta > Lepidoptera > Notodontidae > Phalera > Phalera bucephala. The sequence continues at coordinate 7,219,796 of LR990621.1, read as the reverse complement.
ACAGTGTAGATCACATACATTGGTACACGCCTAACGCGACCTTTTTTCTCGAAGTTGTAGAGAGAGGTGCACGACACGCCTCGCCAGCCGTGGGAAGATAGCAGGGCGTGTTGTGCTACTATCGAATCAAAACCCCACAGTGACCAGCATTGACACATCGGAGGGGCTCCGGGATATCCGCCAGGAATGCACCGGTGCCCCTATGCATCGTACTTTGAGAACCCGCCATCGGGAAGAGCTCCTGCACCGATGCGGTGCTCACAGACGCCGGCGTCCTTCTCGGGGTCAGAGAGAGGTGTATCTAGTACACCTTAATTATTTACGTGGGAAAATCCTTATGGACTTCCACCAGCCTCGGGAAAAGCTAGCGGTGCATGTCGAACTCTTACCGACTAAAACCCTATGGTGGCCGGCACTGGCACGTGTCAGAGGGGCTCCGGGAACCCCAAGTGGAACGCACCGGTGCGCCCCTTGTGCCGCGCTCCAAAGAACCAACCTCGGGAGGGGAAATTTGTAGCTTGTTTCCACAAAGCATGTTTATGCCCTGCAGTGGGTGGAATGACTTAAAAGTAATAATAATGATGACAAAGCAATCTTTAGTGGTGTCTCTACCACCATAAAAAAAAGAAGGCCTCTGGGGATATTTTCAAAAATGTGTCATTGGCTCAGTAGACAGGGCTTAACCTACATAAAGTTGAATCATAATACTTTGCATTTTCAATAATGACCTGATACTTTTGCTTTGAAACTAGCGATGCACCGGGTATCCAATTTTCCGTTCCGTCCGATATACCGATTTTCCATCATACTATAGTATTTTTCACGTAAGGTCGGGTACTGTGACAACTGCAAGCGTCAAAGAAAATTATACTTTATTCAATGGCAATAAGAGGCAATGACCGGTTTCTATACTTATGGTTTTATGACTTAACACCGTTCAATTAAATATTAATTACGTTTGGCACTCAGAACTGTCACTACCCATCTTATGTGAAAAATATTATAATCTAAATAATACCGTGTGATTTTTATTGTTACAAAAACTAGTAGAAGGTATTAATTATTAATGATGACGTATAAAAGTAAGTTAATAGAACGTACTAATAATGAGCGTAGACACTTTTTTAAAAATAAATTAAATCTATCTATCTATCTATCTATGGAAACTACGAGTACTTGTCTGTGGTCTTATAATTCACTAAGGCCGATGAAGCGCGATTACTGTCGCCATCTATACCAGTTTAGGTGAACTTATATACCATGTATCTTACAATTTTGTAAAGATCGAAAAACTACCTATAATGGAATTTAAATCTAGATCTAGTTCTGTCAGAATATCGTAGGATGTAGCAGATATAATACTTAGACACAAAAGGTTTTGTCTATTTTTCTTACATTTTTGCTATAATTTGCAGGATTTGTATGATGAATTCCTAAATTAGTATTGAAATCCATATGTTAATATAAGGGTAATTACGCGCGTCATTCACAAGATGGCGTCACGGCTGAGTACTTATAACTCCATGACCACATTTTTGAAGGAGTAGCCCATAGAATAAAGTAATATAGTGAGAAAGTGGAGTATTCAAAGATATTTGAATGACTTAAATGAAAAAGTTCTCAAATAACCTACATTTTAGTTTCGGCTGTTGGGAAATAGTTTCCAAAATAAGCTAATTAATCGAAGTCCAATATATACTAATATTCGAAAGTAGCTCTGTCCGCCCAAACCGCTAAACAGATTTGGACCAAATCCGGAAAGTATATAGATTTTATCTAGGAGAAGAGCATAGGCTACCCTTCAACTTAAAAAAAAAGCTTAAGGGTGTGAAATACTTATCTGAAAATAACGTGTAGCAAGTTGCGGGTACAGTTAGTAATTAGATATATACATACATGCACTCACGCCTTTATCCCCCTGGGGAAGGCAGGGACTACACTTCGCCACATACTATTATTCTGATAAACTTTTTCGCTTCATTAATATACATTTATGCATCTCCTCATGTATTATCAGTAATTTTACTACTTTTAGCCAGTTTTTGAACCAAAAACTATGCCTGTATTATTACCTCATGAATGGGAATACTCATAAGCATCATCTTCAACTGAAAACGAAGCCTCTTCTCACCGCCTTCTCTCAAAGATCACCATGGCTGGCTTTATTATTACGCTTCAAAAGTATTAACAAATTAAATGGTCAAATGCCTCTAATGACTAAAAAAACAATAGATACTTAGGTTTTTACGCATTTGTAATGAATCCACGGCTTTTGATCATAAATTGTACCTACCGTCTTCTGGGTTTTCCAGTTGAGGCGGATTTAATTTAGATCCGCATGAGTCTACTCTAACAAACATTTATCCAAAACTGAGTAGCTTTCACTGCACCTACTAGTATTTATTAAGGTTAGAATTATACCAAAGCTGGTTTTATGTATATTCCATTATACTCCAATTCTCTGTGTCTGCCTCGGCGGAGGGCAAGAGGAGTAGAGTACTAGGACGTAGGCATTAATTAATGAGTTTGTGTACCGTCTCAAACTTGATAACGACGTCATAGAAAGAATTATGTGTGTGTGTGTGTGTGTGTGAATGATGTACGCTGTTGGCCGCGAGGCCTTTACAGCTTCACCGGACTTAAAGGCGAGCGTGCAACCACTACGCTCTAGCCAGCCAGAAGGGCAAGAGGCGACATACTCGAGGGCGCCTCGAAGAGGTGCCCTCGGTTGGGACAGTCGCTGTAGGGGGACGGGTGCACTACTAAGTGCACCGGTCAACCGCCGGCTATGGGAGGGGATCTACTACTACGTCGTCGTCGTCGCCCGTATTCTGAGCGGAAAGAAGGGATGACAAAGCATCGGGGGGGTCGGTGAGAACATGTCGCGGCCGGCGGTGGCGGCAGGGGTCGGGGGGGAGATCGTAGTCGGCGGTGGCTACGATTAACGGATTCGCATGGGTAGATGCGTTCGCGAAGTGACGTGTTGACGCCTTTTTAATAAAGGCGCGAATAGGTTCGAGACCTAGATCGGAGTGGAGGTCGACGTTCCGTACGAACCAGGGGGCTCCTACGGCTTTACGGAGGAAGCGGTTTTGAACCACTTGGAGTTTATCGATGTGAGAGGGGGCCGAATGCCCGAACACAACACACGCATAAGTCATGATGGGTCGAACGCAAGTTTTGTAAAGTGTCACCTTATTTCTAAGGGACATTTTACTCCGCTTGCAGATTAACGAATGGAGACGACCGAGCACAAATGATGCTCGGTGACGGACCCGCTTGATGTGCGGGCCGAAGGACATGGTACTGTTTAGGGTGACCCCTAAATATTTGACCTCTTTGACCCAGGGAATGGGTCGGTCGAACATGGTCACTTGGCCGAGATTACTTCTAGGGCGGCGCAGGGAGTGGCGCGGGGTGGCACCTCTGGAGAAGAACACCGCAGCGCTCTTGTCCGGGTTCACCTCAATACGCCACTGCCTGAACCAATTCCCTAGGGAATTGGCGGATGCCTGAAGGTGTCTGGTAATGAAACCCTTATTCCTATGCGAGACGTAGAGAGCGGTATCATCCGCGAATAGGGCTAGATGCGCCTTACTCGAACGAGGAATGTCGTTCGTGTAAAGGCTAAACAGGAGCGGAGAGAGAACTGAGCCCTGTGGGACTCCAGCACTGATGGAGTGGGAAGTGGAGCGCGTCATTTCGACGCGATAACGGAAGGCGCGATTCGACAAGAAGTCTCGTAAGATGAGCACGAGTCTGTCCGGCACACCCAATTGGTAGAGCTTGTAGATCAAGCCGTTGTGCCAGACTTTGTCGAATGCCTTCGCGACATCTAGGAAGAGGGCGCCCGTGTAGATGGGTTTGGGTCTATTGAGACCGGAGAGGATGTGCTCCGTGATGCGGTGCACTTGGTGGACGCAAGTGTTTGGCTCGAAAGCCAAACTGCTCGTCGATAAGGATACCCCTGGACGTTACGAAGTCTTTGAGCCTCGCCAGAAGTAGGCGCTCGTATATCTTGGCCAGGGAGTTGAGGAGACTGATAGGGCGGTAGCTCGCGGGGAGATTGCGAGGTTTGCCGGGCTTGGGAATGCCTATGACGTCCACCTCCTTCCACTTAGCGGGGAAGGTGCAGTTCGTCATGGCGGCGTTCAAAATGGCCACCAAGAGTATGTTCTTATGAGACAATGATTTTTAAATATAATACCCCATTGTTTTCCAATTCTCTTCGTCTGCCTAGGCGGAGAAGAAGAGGGTAGTAACCGGGTATTGAAATAGCACCACCCTTAAATCTGTATTTTATGTATCAATCAAGTACCAACATCAGTCAAGCAGACAGTGACGGCAATATTTTCTACAACCCCTATTACGGGAACTGAAAGGATTTTTGTGAAAATCTGGATCATCCTTTGCAGCTTCAAGCTTTAAAGTACATAAAGTCGTGATGATTCATTAACATCAGACAGCATTTATCCACTGCTGTATATACATAATGATTCATGTTTTTGTAATTTCATAATTTTTTTTCGATTTAAGTCCACAACATATGTTAATGTTGCACTAAAGTATAACCGCTAGGCGAATAACAATAAGGTAAAAACACGTAAAGGCATCTCAGAAAGAAGAAAAACACAAGGAATACTTTTCGGGAATTTAAAAAACCACATGACACGCTTCGTCGCCCTATTGTGTACTGTTTTTACATGCCCACTCCTTCGCAACACTCATCACCTATGAAATTAACTAGCAGTTTTAATGGCCAGCCAAAAAACCTGTTTCGTTTTTGCGTCGACCAAATTACTAGTCCCAAACGAGATCTTTCCGTGGCCGGTAGTGTGCACTTAAAAAAAAAAACTACTGCGAAAAATTTTGCGCGTATATTTATAATCTGTGTACTGTGCTATAATTTATGCTGCATTTTAGAAGAAAATGACGTCTTAATAATATAAATATTGTTTATTTTTATTCTGTCTACGAATGTTAGCATTTTAAAACTTGGTTGTGAACTGAGCGTTGTGTAACGCTAATTGGTACTTGGTCTAATATCGTTATATGTAATCGATTTCTAATTGAGTTCTACTCAGGTTTTGATGCCTATCTAAGTCGTAAAAGAAATAATTAAAAGACATTTGACATTTATGACAATAAGTTATTTAATGATGACATCGATGTAGAAAATGTAAAACAACCTTTTTTTTCCTCTTTTATCATCACTAAGAAATATAAATATTATTTGTACGTATAGGCTGATCATAGAGAGTTAATATAACAATAATACCAACTTATGTAACCTATGATGCACAATACTAAATTAATTTGATTTTGAACAGAAACACACAGAATTTATTATATACCACATGATTACTTAAGATTACTCATAAGATACTAAGTTATTATCCTAGTCTACTAACGACTGATCCCAGCACGACCAAATGCTATCATAGTTTGGCCAATTCGAACAAAATACCCATCATGACTTATGCATGTGTTGTGTTCGGGCATTCGGCCCCCTCCTCACCCGATAGACCACCTCATCTCCACATCGATAAACTCTAAGTGGTTCAAAACCGCTTCCTCCGTAAAGCCGTAGGGCCCCCCTGGTTCGTACGGAATGTCGATCTCCACTCCGATCTAGGTCTCAAACCACACTTAGCGAACGCATCTACCCATGCGAATCCGTTAATCGTTGCCGCCACCGACTACGATCGCCCCCCCCCCCCGACCCCTGCCGCCACCGCCAGTCGCGTCATGTTCTTTCCGATCCCCCCGTTGCTTTGTCATCCATTCTTTCCGCTCAGAATACGGGCGACGACGACGACGTAGTAGTAGTAGATCCCCTCCCATAGCCGGCGGTTGACCGTTGCACTTAGTAGTGCACCCGTCCCCCTACAGCGACTGTCCCAACCGAGGGTGCCTCTTCAAGGCGCCCTCGAGTATGTCGCCTCTTGCCCTTCTGGCTCGCTAGAGCGTAGTGGTTGCACGCTCGACTTTAAGTCCGGTGAAGCTGTAAAGGCCTCGCGGCCAACAGCGTACATCACTCACACACACACACACACACACACACACAATCGAACAAAATATCATAAATTATATAGTACCTAAACCTTCCTATTGAATCAGTTCATCATTCTCAACCAAATGATTCATCACTTAAATCGTCTATTGGTGAATCCCGACGGAACATATTTAATAGTTTCTGAGATTAGCGCGACTTCAATTTATACATTGTATGGATGAAATTATACTTCTATCTATCTATCTATATCGTCACTCTAAATCCTTTGCGGGAAGGTCATAGAGAACAAAGTTTCAACAGGTTCTCTCTGGCTTCCTCCACTCTCATAGTTCGTCTTATACACACTCGCCGGTTACGGAGACTCTTGACTTGCCCTTCAGATAAGACGCGGTCTATTTGTTCATGTTAAGATAGTCAAGGTCTTCCTCGGTGCCTACATCTTTCCATTTTCGCATTGTATAAGTGATAGTTAATTCATATTAAGGATCAGCAAGGAGCAAGGGATCGTGATGATATAGATAGATAGAATTTATATTATGCCACTGTCACTACTTCCCGCATAGAGCAACCGTGGCAGCGTCGATTCAATTATACTCATTTAAAGGAGCTAAGCACGAACAGATTCACGTAAGTGTGACGCTAGGCGAGTTAATATTCCATTCTTATCTATCTATCTATAACCTCACGCCAGATCCCTTGCGGGGTAGGCAGAGAGTACAAAGTTCCAACAGGTTATTTCCTTACATACCTCTCTGGCTTCCTCGACTCACATAGTTCGTCTCATACACGCTCGCCGGTTACGGAGACTCTTGACTTTTCCATCAGATAAGACTCGGTTTATTTGGTCGTGGTAAGATAGTCTAGGTCTTCCCCGGTACCTGCATCCTTCCACTTTCACACTGTATATCTGTTTTGTCATTCTTTCCTCTGGCATTCTTTCTATATGCCCGAACCAACGGAGCATGCCCTTTCTCATCTTTACACCGATACTATCTTTCATACCTACTCGCTGTCTTACTATGCTGTTGCTAATGCGGTCGGTCAGCTTCACTCCGCACATCTTACGCAGAGCTCGCATTTCTACCGCATTTATCCTACTTTCATTCTCCTTCTTACATACCCAGCTCTCGCTACCATATAACAGCGTTGGGACAAGAACTCCGTTATGTATGGCCAGCTGCGCCTTATGGCTTAAGTGCCGGCTCCCGAGTAGCTTTCCCATCGCACCATTCACTCTGTTCCCTGCACTCACTCTTCTCTCTATGTCAGCGGTGTATTGCCCATCCTTACTGAAGGCGCATCCAAGATATACAAACTCATTCACTTGCTCCAGCACATCGTTACCAACCACAATCCTTACATTCGTTCTGGTTTCTTCCCTTTCAAAAACCATAATCTTGGTTTTCTTCACATTCAAGTGTAAGCCATTGAATGTAAGCCATTCCATTCTTATCATACTAAAATTTATATAAACATGAACGTATCAGCACGCTTTTTATGCTAAGCCCTCTGGCGTTGCTATAATGACTCTTTACGTTTATAAAATTCGGTACGGGACTCGACGAATCACATGCTAAAACGTCCGAGGAGTCAATTGCTTATTTTCCCACATAAATTTTTTTGGAAACACTTTTTTGTAAAAACCATTTGGTGGTACCCAAAAGTTTTACACGGCTTTCCGCCGTTTCTCGCGTACGTCACCATGTTCATTTATTTTTTGTAATTTATGTATTTTTCTTAACATATTTATCCTCAAGTTTACCTTCAAAAATAATTGTTTCCTCAAAAAAACTCCAAGCTGCTTAAGAAGCGTTGTGAAAAAATTAATTGTGAAAAACAGTAAATTGCAATTGAAATATTTCGAATTTATCGCGGTTTATTGTTGGTTTTTAAATTCTCGACGTTTCGAGTGCGCTACAGTAGCCATGGTCACGAAAGGGATTGAGGCATTTGACGTCCAAAATTTTTGTGTTGTACGGAGTACCTTAGGAAGATTATTTTAATTGCATTTGAAATTTCAATAGATTGATTCCACAATTAAAAAATAATTAAATGGTGTCCAAAACTGTGTGGAAGTGTCAACAATCGGGTTGTCGATCCTTCCCACCTAAAAAGCGCAGGGATGACGAGGGAAGGGAATCGCAGAACAAGTGATGACTCTACATTATTGGGCCCTTATTTGCTAAATCCAATTAAACACGTAACCGTAACAACCCGGCACCGGGCCACGAAACTATAATACCGGGTCGCAGCAGTGTCTCTTTGTTTACAATTTTTTTATAAACGTAGCGCCACACAAGGATTTATTCCTGTGTCGTGGGTGCGTTTACACACATGAAAATTCACACACACAAATACCCAGACCGAAACAAATAATTGTGGGTCACACAAAGATTTGTCTCGTGCGGGAATCGAACCCGCGACTATTAGACAGTGGGCGGAGCTGCTCAAGCTCTTTACCACTGCGCTAAATCGTCCGTCCTCAATCATACTCGTTCATGATCAAGAGACGTGTTGCTTTTGTGACAACGCGAACGCTGTTGCACTAAGGAGTGAGCGGTGGTCCTTATACTCGTATTTTATTATCAATGGTCTCGCGTTCTGCGTAGCTTTTGTTTTACACGCCCTGCGCCCCGCGTATTGTTCCAGCCTGCTACCATATGGGCATGGACATTAAAAATGTGTTTTTTTATTTTCCCTATATGCACTATGAGGGTTAAAAAACTTATGGTGGTTGCATTATACTATCATTTCATATAATTATTATAACGAGTCGCGTTTGATTATAATGCATAACGGAACGGATTGATCTAGCACGAAGAGATTGACATCAGCGTGACGCTGTTGAGTTCATATGCCATCCTTTTCACACTAAAAATCTACAAAATAAAGACAAACGTGACAACTCTATTTTTCAATAATATTAGGGTAATATCAAATGGTTTGTACTTATCCCTCTTTTGCTAAGGCTTTTGCCGCTACTTGCTGAGGGCTTAGCACGAATCATTTGACGTTATCGTATCGTTGTCGTAAAATCCTGCTGTCAACTATCCGATCGTACTAGATCCCTTGCGGGGTCGGCAGAAAATAGTGTTCCAACAGGTTCTTTCCTTATAGAACTCTCTGGCTTCCTTCACTGTTATAGTTTAGCTAATTCATCATAAATTTGTAGTGTGAAAAGATGGCATATTATCTGGATAGCATCACGCTAACATCAGTCTATTCTTGCTAAGTGTGCCCACAGACAGAATATAAAACTGGCATACGGTATATAATAATACATGATTCATAGCAACACATGGGGAACCTGTTTAGTCTATCACAGTAATTGTTCTTTATCCATATTAATTACAGATAGGATCGTTTACATTCATAAACATATTTTATCGTATTTCTACATACCCATCTAATTATAAATTCTATCTATCTATCATCATGCCAGTTCCCTAGCGGTGTAGGCAGAGAGTATAAAGTTCCAACAGGTTCTTTCCATACAGACCTCTCTGGCTTCCTCCACTCTCATAGTTCGTCTCGTACACGCTCGCCGGTTACGGAGACTCTTGACTTGCCCTTCAGATAAGACACGGTCTATTTGGGAATATTAAGAAACAAAACAATTATGTAGAATTACAGAGTTTCAACAGGTTTTTTCCTTATAGAATCTCTCTCTTTAAGGAATTACTAGAAGTTTTTAACATTTGTTTAGACGAATAATAATTTTATACCCTTACAATATTAAACCTACACTCTCTGCACATCCGGCAATTATAGATATAGATATTATGTAGAATGTAGATGCAGCTAAGATAAGATTATATGTAACCAAATGTATGCTTTTAAATATATTTTATTAAAACCGGCTGCATAAGTTTCTTTACAATCATGTAGCTTGTATACCTACAAATAAAAATAAAAACACTCAACCTTTTATTTTTATTCTTTTATATTTGTATCCATTAATTAACATATTTAATAAATACCTATCAACCCACTGACACCGGTTAAGTACACAAACAAGCAGTTTTAAATAACAATAACTTTATTATCAGGGGTGAAAGAGTAAGTTCTAGATTATAATTATCTTTATTAAACAGTGCAGGGAACAGAGTGAATGGTGCGATGGGAAAGCTACCCGGGAGCCGGCACTTAAGCCATAAGGCGCAGCTGGCCATACATAACGGAGCTCTTGTCCCAACGCTGTTATATGGTAGCGAGAGCTGGGTATGTAAGAAGGAGAATTAAAGTAGGATAAATGCGGTAGAAATGCGAGCTCTGCGGAAGATGTGCGGAGTGAAGCTGACCGACCGCATTAGCAACCGCATAGTAAGACAGCGAGTAAGTATGAAAGATAGTATCGGTGTAAAGATGAGAAAGGGCATGCTCCGTTGGTTCGGGCATATAGAAAGAATGCCAGAGGAAAGAATGACAAAACAGATATACAATGTGAAAGTGGAAGGATGCAGATACCGGGGAATACCTAGACTATCTTACCACGACCAAATAAACCGAGTCTTATCTGATGGAAAAGTCAAGAGTCTCCGTAACCGGCGAGCGTGTATGAGACGAACTATGAGAGTCGAGGAAGCCAGAGAGGTATGTAAGGAAAGAACCTGTTGGAACTCTGTACTCTCTGTCTACCCCGCAAGGGATCTGGCGTGAGGTTATAGATAGATAGATAGATAGATTAAACATAAAAATGTGCATAAATACACCCATAACGTAAACGCATAATCTGTCTGTGTGAGATTCAAGATTCACTGTCGTGTGACACTGAAAGAGGAAGAGAAATACGTTCCAGCCAGGAGGGTAAAGGGAGTGCCTCTGATTGCCGATTAAGGGAGAAACGACCTCGGTTTGCGCAGCCTCTATGAGGAAGGGCATGAACTAGGTATATCACCGTAGTGCTCTGTATCGGTCGGGAGGCAAGGAGGTCGGTATATTATTCTGCTATACTAGCACAGGCGGCGCGACTAGACAATATGCAAAGGATTTGGTCATCCTAGCTGTGAGGTAACCGTTTTGTCTTTTGTGCTAGAATGAGATAACTACTCGTTCTATCAAGAATTGTATTGTATTGACGTTTAGGCAAGACTACTTTGACATCCGTAAAAGACTTATAACGGGCCGATAAAATGTTGTCCTGCGCGTTTCTCGTCCACGCTAGCCCTACAATATACAGGGTGTATCGTCAATAACAGGACCTCAGACACCCCGATTAGATAATTGCTTCACACAATCAATATGGAAACCCAATTTCCAAAATTTTTTTACTCTTTTTTAAGTACTTTTATACTCCAATTATCAATGAAACTTGTACGAGTAAGTGTGTGTATTGAGAAATACGTTTTTTAAATGCATTTAAAATCTCCGTATCGATTTGAATCAAGAACAAATTTGGTTTTTTATAGTGCACTGACTTTTATAGTGCGTTGACTTGGTAAAAGACCCAAGAGCCAAGCTAACCCGACACTGCACTGAAGATATCCCGGACATCAGCCTGTGCGAAATTAGGATGGCTCTCAAACAACTTAAAAACAACAAAGCGCCGGGTGAAGACGGAATTACTGCAGAACTTCTGAAGGCGGGCGGATCGCCGGTACTTAAAGTCCTTCAGAGGCTATTTAATTCCGTCTTGCTTGAAGGGAAAACGCCGGAAGCATGGAACAGGGGTGTGGTGGTGCTGTTTTTCAAGAAAGGTGATAACACCTTATTGAAGAACTATAGGCCCATCACACTGCTGAGCCATGTTTATAAGTTGTTTACGAGAGTCATTACGAATCGTCTCGAACGAAGGCTTGATGACTTCCAGCCTCCCGAACAAGCCGGTTTCCGGAAAGGTTTTAGTACCATAGACCACATACATACGCTGCGGCAGGTTATACAGAAGACTGAGGAGTATAATCGGCCACTATGCTTGGCGTTTGTGGACTATGAGAAAGCCTTTGATTCGATCGAGACTTGGGCGGTTCTTAGATCTCTCCAGCGATGCCGCATTGACTATAGGTACATCGAAGTGTTGAAGTGCTTGTATAATAACGCCACCATGTCAGTCCGAGTACAGGGGCAGTGCACGAAGGTGATCCCCATAAAAAGAGGAGTAAGACAGGGAGACGTCATTTCTCCGAAACTGTTTACGGCCACCTTAGAGGACGCCTTCAAGCTCTTGGAATGGCAAAGACTTGGCATCAACATCAATGGCGAATACATCACTCACCTTCGATTTGCCGACGACATTGTGGTCATGGCGGAGTCGCTGGAAGATCTAGGACGAATGCTCGGTGACCTCAATAGAGTATCCCAACAAGTGGGTCTTAAAATGAATATGGACAAAACAAAAATAATGTTTAATGTCCATGTCGTACCCACCGCACTCACCGTTGGGAACTCTACTCTTGAAGTTGTCGACGAATACATTTACCTGGGACAGGCAGTCCGGTTAGGTAGGTCCAACTTTGAGAGAGAGGTCAATCGACGAATCCAACTCGGCTGGGCAGCGTTCGGGAAACTGCGCAACATCTTCTCATCCAAAATACCTCAGTGCCTAAAGACTAAAGTTTTTAGTCAATGTGTGTTACCAGTGATGACATATGGATCAGAGACGTGGTCTCTTACAATAGGTCTCATAAAAAAGCTCAAAGTTGCTCAGCGAGCTATGGAAAGAGCTATGCTCGGCGTTTCTCTACGTGATCGAATCAGGAATGAGGAGATTCGTAGAAGAACCAAGGTCACCGACATAGCCCTCAGGATTAGCATGCTGAAGTGGCAATGGGCTGGCCACATAGCGCGAAGATTGGACGGGCGTTGGGGCAGAAAGATTCTAGAGTGGAGACCACGTATTGGCAAGCGCAGCGTAGGACGACCGCCTGCCAGATGGACCGACGATCTTGTGAAAATCGCAGGAAATCGTTGGATGCAGGTGGCATCGGACCGGTTACGCTGGAAAGCGATTGGGGAGGCCTATGTTCAGCAGTGGACAAGTATAGGCTGAAATGATGATAGTGCACTGAAGGAGTAACAGCATTTTTTGCAAATTAAAAAGAAATACATTAAAAATTGTTGGAATCAATTCAGTTGCCGATTTAGAACGAACTACTTTCAGGTCTTGCGTTAATTCTGTTACACCTTGTATATATGTACTAACTGCTGCTTATGTATGCGATAGACAGGAGAAGAATGACGATTATATAATAGTGATTATACTAGGTGTATTACATGTAAAATGTGCATCATAGTACTCGGTTGTTGCTTGCAAATTAATTCAAGAATGCTGCTATTAAGCTGTATATGCAGTTATTATGATAAGTATGTCAAAAACTGGTGAATAAGCATCATCTAGTCAATAGAATGTAATTACTCACAGGAAAAAGAGGGATAAATATTGTTATCTATTTTTAAAGAAATGGTTCTTCGCTTTAAAATTTAAACCGAAACTTTTAGATCGTTCAAAATATATATTAGTCCGGTTAAAAATAGAACACGATTGATCTGAGTGTAGGCCGCTCGGCTCATTGGTTCCGAATAGCCGCGGGTTCTATTCTCGCAACGGACAAATATTTTTATGATCCACAAGTCTTTAGGTGTTTGATTACAATGTAGACAGATACAATAATCATAATATTCTATCTATCTATCTATCTATCTATAACCTCACGCCAGATCCCTTGCGGGGTAGGCAGAGAGTACAGAGTTCCAACAGGTTCTTTCCTTACATACCTCTCTGGCTTCCTCAACTCTCATAGTATTACCTATTAAAATACCTAATATATTAAAAAAATGAAGGTTACTTATTTAAGCGCATGTTTAACCTACCTTTGTAAAAAAATATTGCATGACGAGAGACGTTGGTACTATGCAAGCAAAACCTGTTTTCGTTGTAAACAAAATTGAGTTTATCAGCCGGAAGAGAGGGCTGGCTGAATTCATTGGTTATACCAATGAATTTTACGTGTCTTTAATAAGCACTTGGCCTTTGTTCGGTGTGACCAAACCGGTGCATGTAATGGTATTCTAAAATGCTACTGACCGGATTATCATTAAAATACCATTTCCCCAAGTTATCGTAACTGGCTGTGTTACGTGTTTATTTGGTTATAGCGAATAAGTGCCCTTATAGGAAACGAGGATAATAAGTCGGGTCACTTGCTTGTCTGGTGAATGACGTGACTTGATTAAATTACGTTAATGAGTAGTTTCATCTATCTATCTATCTATAACCTCATGCCAGATCCCTTGCGGGGTAGGCAGAGAGTACAGAGTTCCAACAGGTTCTTTCCTTACATACCTCTCTGGCTTCCTCGACTCTCATAGTTTGTCTCATACACGCTCGCCGGTTACGGAGACTCTTGACTTTTTCATCAGATAAGACTCAGTTTATTTGGTCGTAGTAAGATAGTCTAGGTCTTTCTAGGTGTATATCTGTTTTGTCATTCTTTCCTTTAATAAAAAATTCCAGGTAATAAAAAAGGTAGCATTTCCATACTTATGCAGCTGATTGCCAAACTGAATAAAAAAAGAGGAAAACAAAGGTTTTCATTTAATTATTGTCAATGTCACTTTTTAAAACATATTTGACATTTCTTCATTACAATGAAGACAGATAAAATAATCATAATGTTACCTATTAAAATACCTAATATAATAAAAAATGAAGGTCACTTATTTAAACGCATGTTAACACTACCTTTGTAAAAAAATATTGCATGACGAAAGACGTTGGTACTTCGCAAGCAAAACCCGTTTTCGTTGTAAACAAAATTGAGTTTATCAGCCGGAAGAGAGGGCTGTTTATAACCAATGAATTTTACGTGTCTTTAAATAAGCACTTGGCCTTTGTCCGCTGTGACCAAACCGGCGCATGGTATTCTGAAATACTACTGACTGGATTATCATTAAAATACCATTTCACCAAGTTATCGTAACTGGCTGCGTTACGTGTTTATTTGGTTATAGCGAATAAGTGCCGTTATAGGAAACGAGGATAAAATGTCAGGTCACTTGCTTGTCTGGTGAATGACGTGACTTGATTTATTTACGTTAATGAGTGGTTTCATGTTGTAATAAAAAAGATAGCATTTCCATACTTATGTAGCTGATTGCCAAACGGAATAAAAAAAGAAGAAAACAAAGCTTTAAAGAACTTTTTAGTTCTTTGCAAAGATCCATTTAATTATTGTCAATGTCACTTTATACAAGATAATTTTTTTTAATTTGTTTTGGTCAAATCTTCAGACCTAAATGAGAACCACTACCTCTAATAAATTTTCATGGTAAACAGTTGATTCTACACCCAGGATTGACTGCAGATGAATTAACCCCCTGAATAGCTAAGGCACGAAATTTTGATAGGCCATTTTAAATTACAACATTACCTGGCAGCATTAGGGCTCGTTTTTAAAAAAGTTTTTTCTTTACTTTTAATTAATAGTGTTCAATATTGTATTAAGTCAAGAGTCTCCGTAACCGGCGAGCGTGTATGAGACGAACTATGAGAGTCGAGGAAGCCAGAGAGGTATGTAAGGAAAGAACCTGTTGGAACTCTGTACTCTCTGCCTACCCCGCAAGGGATCTGGCGTGAGGTTATAGATAGATAGATAGATATTGGTTCAAAATCTTACATGATAGAATAGATTTTATCTATTGCATATTTTTTATTTGATTATAATTCAACCAGTGGCTTATAAATTATTTGAGAAATTTTTTTATAGATCTTAAAATAAATCCATAATTAAGATCAAACTTAGAGGCATACTTATAGAAAATGGGGTCTTCTACAGAAATAACAGCTGTTTTTAACGAATACTCATAATAAGCTTGCGATTATTTTAAACAGTCGAAACTCCATTCCCTGTTTATCCCGCAAGGGATCTGGTATGATAAAATTGCTAGATTAATACCTTATTTGACAAATTTTTGGGACAGTACATTTATGGCAAATTGATCAGAATCGCTCGTCCCTTACCGAATTTGCTTAACTTACTTTCACTTTCCTACTGACAGTGGACGGGAAGTCATTTATAAGAGTGTCGTAGCCAAAAACGAGCACGTATAAAAAAGTTAACTGTGCCACTGTAGCCGCGTCCAGGTACAAAGTATAAAAAAAATTGTACACGAGTTTTGTACCGTTTATTTAGACCTAAAGGTATACGTATTGTGGGTTTCCCCATCATTGAATCTCTCTTCGCAGCAAAACAGTCGCGACGCGTCTCTCAAATGTATCGGTCGTGTGTCTAAACGATTAACACCAAAAGTGACCGCGAGTGTACCCAACACCCAAAATGCGTGTTACATTGACAATTTTATTAGTGAACGTCGCAAGAGCTTTATCAGAAAATGAACCATGCAACATTGACTTAAGCGTTGAATTAAATAATCACGAGCACAACGGTGTGACTTACAAAGATGGTGAATACTTCGTGGATAATCGGACGGGAATCGAAAGAGGCTGTGTGTGTATGAAGGAAATTTGTGCGAGGAAGTGTTGCCCTTTCAGTCAGGCTTATAACATGACTTTTAGGGGTTGTGTGAACTACTCTGTTCCGTTTGATCCTCCTGTGTGGAACAATTATAGAAAAATAGAGGGATTTAATGCATCGGAGGAGTTTCATTTTGTGATAGGAAAGATGACGTGCAATAAACTCTTGAAAGAAGTCAGAGTTCCAGTATACTCCGCAGTCCATAGCTACGACTTGCAAATGGTAAGGATAAGAAAGTACTATAAGGTTTAATTTACGATAGTAGCTTGCTATAAGTTGTTCTCGCATCAAATTCTTTCTCGCATCTACTAGACACTTCAATATACCTATCAGATATAATTTAGGTAATGTAAACACATTTGAATGGGTTGACTCCATCTACTAGGAGTCATGTCGAAGATTTAAAATTATGAGGAAAATACACGATACACAATAATTCTATGTTTTTTTATCTGAACTGGATTCTGAGGTCTGTTTTTCTTCACACCAAAATCATCGATATTTTTAGTGCATTTTCAATGATGTTTGAAAGTCAGAAAGTTTTTATAAAAAAAAAAATTTAAAGTCCACAAAGATGCAGTATAGTCCTTTCTGATCCGGTTTATATGGAAGCACAACACCGCTGCACTGTGGTTATAATTGCGTATCTTGTTCACGTAGTGGTCCAGAGTTCGACAAATTGGTATGAACGCATTACTGGTTTTCATAAAATGTTTTATTATTTACATTTTCTAAAATCGTTCAATAATAGTGTACGCCCCCAACTATCTCATTTACTTTTCTTTACTAATGTTTTATATGTAACTAGAAGAAATTTCAATAAGGCCTCCTATTGTGTAATTTTTATTATTATTTAATACCGTCACGCCTATATTCCCCAGAGCCACCCCGGCAGAGGTGTACTGAGTACACCCACGTTTCGCCGACGATTTTAGGTCCCATGTAATAGGGGGCGAGCCTATTGCCATATACCGGGCACAATTCCAGACTCCGGACTCATACTGGGAATTTTTCGTTAGAAAAACTACATTTGTCCGACCTAGGATTTGAACCCAGGACCTCGTGATCACAAAGCAATGCGCTTTGCTACCAGACCAACGAGGCAGTCAGTGTTAATTTTTAAGTAGGCAGTATTATTTAGCATGTTTGTTTTATGATTTTATTACTGTACAATAAATTGTATTCTATTCTCAAAATGAGAACAAACATATAGGTACATATATCCTATCCTACTAATATTATAAATTTGAAGGTGTATATTTAAATGTTTGTTACTCAATCACGCAAAAACGGATTAATATATTTGAATAAAATTTGGCACACAGATAGTTAAATATATTTTCACGGACGGATTAATATACAGAATACTTTTTATCCCGAAAAAATTTAAGGTACTCCGGTACAACTATGCCTTTTGGACGTCTAACACCTAAGTCCTTCTCCCGACCATGGGTGCTGCAAAGCACTCGAAACGTCGGGAACTTAAAAATCAAAAAATAAACCGCGATAAAATCCGAAAAATAGTTTTATTTCATGTGTAATATTCACGTAAATCGTAAGATATATTTATATATTTGCATAGTATTATATGTGTATATATGTATGTACATAATGTTGTATTATAACTATGATATGTATGTGAGTAAAATGATGACAGTATGTATTATTGAGGTTTATAGTGTACGCCACCATAACTGCCCTATTCCGTATGTTGCTTCTTCCAATACATTGGTTGTCTGGAAGAAATTGCTTTTAGCGATAAGACCGCCAATTGTACCTATTTTTTTTTCTTGTATGTAATTAATTGTTAATATCACTGGTGTACAATAAAGAGTACTCTATCTCTATCTATCTATCTATCTAAATCTAAGAACTCAGTATTTAAGATTCCTGTACAAAGTCGCGGGCAGAAACTAGTAGGTAAATTGGAAATCTACCATATCGGCCGCAACACGTTTTCCAGACACGCACAGTTTGACACCACACAGTGGTTAAGAGCTTAAGCCGCTCTGCCCACTGTGTCTAATAGTCGCGGGTTCGATTCCCGCACGGGACAAATCTTTGTGTGACCCACAATTATTTGTTCCGGTCTGGGTATTTGTGTATGAGAATTTTCATGTTTGTAAACGCACCCACGATGTAGGAATAAATACTAGATTCGGGCTACGTTTAAAAAAACATGTCCTTTGCAGGACAAAGGGCCCCCACACATATTACGGCAATGACCGGTTTCGTGCTCTTAATTCCAGCTTTTTCAAGCGACCATTGCCAGGTCATCGGTGCATCTTGAAAATAACCTAATACATGTTTACGCATTCACAGACCTTTATCATGAATTTGTAATTCTTCTGGAAATTTTGCTTGCGTGATTCAGACGTGACAGTTCAGTCGTCCGCTGCTCTAATATTCAAAATTTATTACCTACAATAATTACTCATTATAATGACCTATTTATTGGGTTACAGTTTAATGAATTTCTGTTTAATTCCGTCTTCACTACTACAATTATAATACTTGTTTTCTAAATTACGAGGGATTGGTTTGGATTGAATGGCTGTGCATCCACTTATTTTGCTGTTGGAATGGATAGCAATCTGATATGAATAGTTTTATCGGTGTATATAAAAATAAACTGACTGCCTCGTCGGTCTAGTAGCAAAGCGCATCGCTTTGTGATCACGAGGTCCTGGGTTCAGATCCTAGGTCGGACAAGTGTAGTTTTTCTAACGAAAAATTTTCAGTATGAGTCTGAAGTCTAGAATTGTGCCTGGTATATGGCAATAGACCTAACATCGTCGGCGAAAAGTGGGTGTACACAGTACACCTCTGCTACCCCCGCTTGGGGAATATAGGCCTGACGGTGTGTATAAAATAAATACTGTCTCATGCGTATATTCATAAAGCGAGGGTGGCAGGCGTACCTACATCAAGCCTTTATTAAAAAGGCGACAACCCGATATTTCGCGAACGCGTCCAATCATAGATTTCCGCTAATCGTAGCCGCCGCCGACTACGAACCTAACTCCCCTCCTAATGCCCTTACATTCCTTCTTTCTCTTCTCTTATTTACGATCAATTATTACTTAAAAGTCAAAAGTCAAGAGTCTCCGTAACCGGCGAGCATGTATGAGACGAACTATGAGAGTGGAGGAAGCCAGAGAGGTATGTAAGGAAAGAACCTGTTGGAACTCTGTACTCTCTGCCTACCCCGCAAGGGATCTGGCGTGATGATATCGATAGATAGAATTATTACTTATGTACTCAACTTGGAGCAATTTATCCAATATCTTCAACATCGCAATAAAATCTGGTCAATATCGGCAACAACAAAAATGACCTGTTAATTTACGGAAAATCCATTCTTATGACGTCACGTTACTATTAATATAGACTCCCAAATTATGATGAAATGTCAATCAATTAATTTATGGGTGTTGGTTAATTTCGCTAATCTTTGTAGAAAATTGGTCAAATGGGTTTTTAATCCTTCGAGCAATAGATCACATGGGTATTCTCATTGACACTCTTAGTTTTTATGTGCTTTTATTTCAATTAATTTTAGTATTTCTGTTTTAACAGTTCAAGATTTAAACTCTATTTTAACCACTTGATGGTATCCGATTGAGCTGAAATTTAATGATAGATTTAGGAAGTGTCTACTCTTCAACTAAACAATATAGCTATGTCCTGTTTGGACTATAACAGCTTTTATATAAAAAATATTTAAGTTCATTAATCTAAATCTCCAGAAGAAAGATTGCAAAAATAGATATAGTAAGATGCAAAAGTGGAAGGATATCTTTACCCACCGACGAATACCCAGATTAAGACTGTCCTACCTAGACCAAATAGGCCGTGTCTTATCTGAAGGGCAAGTCAAGAGTCTCCATATTCGACGAGCATATACAACACGAACTATGAGAGTTGAGGAAGCCTGTTGGAACTCTGTACACTCTGCCTACCCCACAAGGTATGTGATGAATTAGGTTATTTTCCGACTTCTAATCCAAGAAATACGATTAAACACAGACGTCGGCGGCTGTCAACCGTGAAAATTAAATAATAAAAGACAGTCATTATTATGACAGAAACTTGCTAGTCACCTTGGAGTAGTTATACCTAAAGGCACTTATTTCTAATCTTGGATTTGTCTAGTGGCTGATTGCGATATGGATGCATGAGCGATGCTCTGACAGTTGATTAATAACCTGTTATTAACCGACTACAAGAAAGACGAGTTTCTAAGTTCATCTGTATATTTTTTTACTTGACTGCCCCATAGGAGGATAATGTATTTCTAGTGTATATGCCTATTTCTTTGGCAGACTCGCAGCCTATGCGGCTTAATGGTCGCAAACACACTTGACCTTCAAGTTTTTGCCCATGCGCCCATTTGACCCGTAATAATTTAGTTAGCATACCCACTCGCCTCGCGCACGCATCAACTTCATATTTGTATATTTTTTAATGTTTTTGGTGTACCTACTCGTCCCGTAACATAATATTTCACTATTATAAGTAAATTGATACAGGTAACGCTAAGAAGTATTTCTTCCATTTTAATAACCAGTAAACTAAGGGCATGTTTCCTTCCCCTTGGTAGATAAGATTCAGGTTAGTGAAACGGTAATAATAAAATTATACCGAAGCAATAGTTCTCGATTATCTAGTATGGCGTGAGATAGAATATTTCTCCTATTTTTTTAGGAGGAATATTTCTCCTATTAGGAGTACTTATACGTTCAAAGATTATTATATTCATTAAATTACATATTTGTTTCGGGCTGATCGCTAATGTACTATTAGGTAGTGCATTTAATGACGCTGTAAATTATTGGGGCTTGTAGTTTGTAATGTTTTAAACTAGAAATAAAATAAGTCATGATAAGCAATAATGTGTCAACCGTAAAACATCTAAATGTGAGATATTTAAGTCCAAAGCTGCAAAATTAGGTATGTACCTGCAAAATAATATTGGTTTTAACTAGAGTTAAATAGTAATTCTGTGAATAATAGTAATTCTAACAGAGCCTAAGATTATTGCATTAAGTTTATTGCAAAATTATAAGGTAAACGTTTCAAATGTCAATTCTATCGCAAGCGTCCACCATTTCTGCAATAATTTGTTGTTGATTAATGCTTACAACAAGCAAATATAAAAGTAAATAAGTAAGTTAATAGATTCATTTAATACAAGCAATGATAATTAAACTGCTGGGCAAAGGCCTTCTCTCACGAATCGAGGTGAGAGAGATTAGGTCATACTCCACCACCACGCGGACCCAGTGCGGATTGGTGGAGACAGGTTTGTGGCCACCTGCTGTTGGAACTTATCAAGCCGCCTTTAAGGCTTCCAACTCGGCTTAACGACTACCACATTGAGTGGTAACCGGAACCAACGGCTTAACGTGCCTTCCGAAGCTCGGAGACGCTTGTCGAGAAACGGTCATTCATCTCAGGCCGACCGAGTCGAACGCTGCTTAACCTTGGTGTTCGGTAAGAACACCGCGGACGCACAGCGCTACGAGCGACTAATAAACATAATATATTGGTAAAAGTATAAATCATGAAGCCCGTAAAATCAAATTTATTTTTCATGCCACGAAGTATCTATAATATTTCATGTTTATTAAAATTCCATGTACACACATAAAACATGAAAAAGTTCTTTAAAACTCCTCCGATTTTTCTTACTCAAAAAGTAAGCACTTTGTGCGTTACGGTGCTTACTTCATTGTTTCTACTTAACGCTGTAACGGGGCAAGTGGATTCACCTAATTATTTGAGGGGTGAGTGGGTGCTGTAGGTATGACGGGTCAAGATTTTGAGGGTCAAGTTGGTCTGCGATCGGCTTAATGGATTTTAACATATTTTATTCGGTGTTCTTAAATTTATCCTATTGAAGGGAGTGCGCAGGGTGCAGAATTTTAAAAGGAAGGTATATAATTATGTCTGTATTGTTTCACTGTTTTCAAAGGCCTTCTCTCATAAATGGAGGTGAAAGACTCTTTCCTATACGCGGATTAGGTGCGAGTTGGTGGAATTGGGTTTGTTGTCACCAGTGGTAATGCCCTCTGTAGCACGGAGACGCTTTAATATATAAAAAACCACAATCTTCCTGCCATCTCAGACTGAACAAGCCAAACGATACTTGACTTTGATGATCGCTAAGAATACCGTCGTTTTACATCGCAAAGAACGCCTTGGGGTAATATAGGCGTAATTTAAAATTTAAAACTTATTGTGTTCTTTCTCAGGATGGCTCTTTGTACGTGAAAATGGCAGAAGGTACTCCTGATGTCATCTATGGCCCTGATAAGTACTGCATTGACACGTTTCTGGATGACCGAGAGAATAAAGCAGAGGTCAAATTGAACGCTCTTATATGCTTTGCCGAGATACCAGAAGGCAACCATTACACCCTGAGCAGTACCTGTAAGTAATCTTAAATACAATTGTTATACTAATCTGATAAGGATTCTCCGTAACCGGTTTGAGTATGAGACGAACAAGGAGAGGAGAATAAGTGAGAAGGGTCTATAAAGAACCTTTTGGAGCTCTAGCTCTTTGCTAGTTTGGGCGTAGTTATCACATTTCGAGAAACAATTTTTCCGAAGTAGCGCTCAAAATGGACAGGGAAAGAGAACATCGCTCGCAGAACTGATAGACTGTCAGGGCAAAAACGTTTTCGTGGGGCGACCATGTAACCGCAGGCGTGGCACTCGACGTCCTGTCCACTGTACCATAAGATGGATCGATGACCAGATGAAGGTTGCGGCTAATATGGAAGTATACAATACAAAGTCGGTGATAGTGTCGATCTTTGGGGAAAGCATTTACCTTTCGGAAAACTTATTTCTGCTGATGATAACAATCATATACTGAGTTCTTAGATTTTCGAATATAACACTATCCCTGCTCATATTTTTTGACTGACATCGGGCCAGCCATTCCGTTGTCACGATAAATATGCTACAATTCATACAAATATATTTATAGACGTATCTGCGTAGACAGAATCAAATACCGACCTTGCCGGCCAGGTCGAAGAATCCCTTGCCCGCCGGCTGGTGCAAAACACCACTATGGGACGTCTAGTGTATGCCTTTCCCCGTAGCAATAGCCCAAGCTAAGGCCGTTTATCCCTTGCCCTTCCGTTTTACGTTTAACGCTTGCTCTTTTGACCGGTGAAGCAATTAAGGTCTCTGAGCCAACAGTCTAGATTATTCACATACATGTGTGTGCTTATATGCAGGCATGCTGGTCTCATGCGTATTCTTCCTGCTGACGGTGGCGGTGTACGCGTGGCTGCCAGAGCTGCGCAACCTGCACGGGATGGTGCTCATCGCGTACCTGCTCAGCTTCTTCGTCGGCTTCCTCTGCATGGCCTCGCTTCAGATCTCGATACTGAATAAAACCAACTATGCTAAGTTCTGCCTTTCAGCCAGTGAGTACCCATTTTATACACGTACTTTTGTATTCTACCAAACCATCTTTTTGACAGCCGTTGGCAAGCTCGAGTAGCAACCATGTACTGGAAATGGGCGGGCCCGCACTCGATGGACCAATGTATTGGTAAAGGACGTAGGGAGGCCTTTGTCCTGCAGCCGGCAACTTGCGCTTAAAGAAAAATAATAATTTAATGAAAAACTTTTATTTATACCACTTTTTTAAAACGGACTAAAAATCATGAAAAAAACACTCAATATCATCATGCCAGATCTTTTACAGAGTAATAATATAAATATGTGAAACAGTATACAATGAGAAACGTGGGAAGCATGCAACGGATAATAGTAAGGAGTGTAAGTAGCTGTTTTTATCAGTTGTAGGTAATAATAGTATTTCATGCACCCCACGTTTTTAGTTTTAAATTATTTTACATGTTTATTCTGCAAGATGATACAGAGAGTTTATTTCATAATTATTAGCCCGTTTTAAAAACGTCGTAAGTATATCAGTAATAAAAAATCTCTTTTTTATTCAATAATTGTTTTTTTTCTTTTTAGTCTGGTGTATGATAACAATCGTAAAAGCAAAAAATGACGAGGCTATTTTGTTAAGTTCCTAAGGCGACACCCGGGCCCTATCAGCAGATCCTGAACACCACCTACATACATCCATAATTCATGTCGAGACAAATTTAAAGGGCACATACACTACGGGACTCACTTGTTTAGTTAAAAAAAGTTCGTTTGGTCACCTTCCAGCTCCAAACACAACCTAGACATTTAATGCTTATCAGGATAAATACAATAAGCCCAAATATGAAAGGGTTTTTTGCTGTTTAGTTAAAAAGTAACTTTTTTAATGTACGGTCAACTTTGCTGTTTTTTTGCTGTGCCGCCCCGTGTTATGTTCTTGTAAAGACAAATCCAATGAGACAAAACACGATGGGTTTAAGTTATGTAATTGAGGTGTTCCTATAGCCACCTTCCAGCTCCATCATCAGACCAGCTCACTGGTAACATATTAATGTGTTGTCATCCAGTCCTGGTGTATGTATAAAATGTTAAGTCTCTAGCTTATCAGGTAGTTACTTATCAAAATTTGTACCGAACCGACGTGACCTATTTTTCTTTATCTCGTAAGTCCATTTAAAGGAAGAAAGGCCGATTCAACTGTGTCGCTATAAAAATAGCCTATTGAATCCATTGGAAATCCTAGTTGATGACATTATACAGACTGTTGATTTGTATTCTTGCGGAGTTTATGGAATACGCAATAAATAGACTGAGTAGTTAATTATTCTATGTTACATAAAGAACAAAAGCAGTGATAGCCTAGTGGTTAGACCGTTGGACTGCAAAGTCAAAGGTCCCGGGTTCAAACCCAGGCACGCACCTCTGTCTTTTCGAAAGCATGTGCGTATTAAAAATTATCACTTGCTTTAACGGTGAAGGAAAACATCGTGAGGAAACCTGCATGCCTAAGAGTTTCTCGAAGGTGTGTGAAGTTCGCCAAGCCGCACTGGGCCGGCGTGGTGGACTATGGCCTAAGCCCTCTCAGTTTGAGAGGAGGCTCGTGCCCAACAGTGGGACAGTTTCTTAACAGGGCTAATATTATTTTTTATTATTACATAAAGAACGCTGTGGGTCTTAGCCCATACTCATTAGACAGTAAATCAGAATATCGTTTAGTTGAAGTGAAGAATACTATACCACGCGGTAAGCAGACTGAGTGACAAAGTGAACAACCTACTTAATAAAAGAGACAGCTTCATAATATTTAAGCTCACTGAATTTGTTTTAATAAGTTCGATAGATTACAGCGTTAGCTAGAGCCTGATGAAGGAGGCCAAAGATGGCCATAGGAACTCCATAAATACTTAATATAAGCTCGTCGTGTTTGAGTTTGTTGAATCTAAGACAAATTAGTCTAGTCCTATAAACACCTATGTTGGTGGTGGTAGGGTCTTATAACCGAGCCTTAAGGTGTCAACGTCCATACCACGTTATATACACCCGTTCTCGTCCGATCACCGAATGTAAGCAACGTCGGGCACGATCACTACTTAGATGGGTGACCGTTTAAGAGCTCCGCGTGATGTTGGCTTTTTGGCTCGAGCATAGTTGTTGCACCTCACCCTCTTGTCTCGTGAAGCTGTAAAGGCCCCGCGGCCAACAGCGTGGATCACTCACACAACACAAGGAGTCTTAAGGTGACCATAGAAACTCCCCAACTACTCGACGTAACCCAACCCAACGTATATGGAGTCGTTGAATTTTTATACAAATAGTATGTACCATAGACCTAAGTCAAAGTCAAAAACCATTCATTTGTATAGGCTAATACAATAGCACTCACAAATGTTAAAATTATTACATTTTTTACATCTACTACCGGATCGGAACGCGGTCTCCACTGAGAAGATCCGGCGAGAAACTCAGCGGGCTAGTCTTTTAATTTAATTTGTTTGGCCTCCCTGATAACCAGTTTTTTAACTTTTAAAATTGTATTATATGTCATTGATTAATGTTGCTGATTGAGGAGCTGCTCAAGCCCAATCTGTTTTATCGTCAAGATAATCCGAAATTTTTGTAATACCCTTTCTTACAGTCTAGTTTTAATTGCTTTTTAAACTTATTGATAGGCTTGTTTTAGGAATCTGTGAGTAATTTGTTGTAGAAGGTAACAGGCAGGGTCTAATAATGGAGCCGGGACGAGGCCATAGGAATTCCTCAACATCATATTGTTTCTCTATAAAAGTTTAGTTTTAAAAAGTTTTTTTAAGTTATAATTCAATGGATTTGTGATCAGTATAAACAGTGCAGCGTTTTTATGAGTGGTTTATGAAATTTCATAAACCACTCATAAACAACACTGTTCAGTTCATAATTCATTCATCTTGCAGCATTTCTTGTAAATTCCGCGAGGATAAAAATCAAACATAAAAAAATGAACACCGTCACGCCAATATTCCCAAAGGTGGCAGAGGAGAACTGAATACACTTAATACACTTAATAATACAATTCTAGACTCTGGCCTGCTACTCAGAATTTTTCAATACAAATAAGCGAATTTTGTTCGACCCAGGATTTAAACACAGGGCCCCGTGGTTGCTACTTTTATACATCACTAGAGCAACGAGACAGTCGACAGACTGATTTAAAAAAAACTGGGCATAGTGCCATGATCCATACGACAGTTTTTCTATATTAAATGGCTAACAGATGTTTCGCTAAGAAACGCTTTGATATGGCTCAATATTATTTTTATTGCAGATTAATATAAAATAAAATAATAATTTATATGACACGCAACGAGGCTCGTATTCCATACGCCATATACCTATACAGATAAATAATTATATAATTACTGTAATATAGAATAAAGTACTAATAAATGTTGACACTTGCTAGTAGTTCTATATTTCTTCTATATTATTCTATAACAAGTTACATTGACTACCTCGTTGGCCTAGTGGCTAATTATACGCTTTGCAATCACGCGGTCCTGGTTTCAAATCCTAGGTCGGACAAATGCAGTATCAGTCCGGAGTCAGAAATTGCGCCCGATATATAAAACTAGGCTCGCCCCTTTACATGGGGCCTAACATCGTCGGCAAAAAGTGTGTACACCATTAACCTCTTCCACCCTTGCTTGGGGAATACAGGCGTGACGGTGTATATTTTTTTATTTAACAAATATTATAAGATAATGTTGAAATGATGCCTGTGTCTATCAGGTCATAAAAGGTCTGTAAGGAAAGAACTTGGTGGAACTCTGTACTCTCTGCCTATCCCGCACGGGCTCCGGTGTGATGATATAGATAAATAGATTCCTGTGTCGTAAGTGCATTTGGAAACATGGAAATTATGTACACCGGCACCCAAACTAAAACAAATAATTGTGGGTCGCCTAAAATTTATCATGTACGGGGATTGATCCTAGGATTACTTAAACCAGTGAGTCCAGCGATCTCAACTTATGCTAGATGATAATAATAATAATAGCCTTTATTTAACAATCTTACATAAAATATATTTACAATATAAACTTATTTACTCGTTTGACACCGGTCCGTGAACATTGTCTTGCTGTCCAGCATAGGCCTCCCCTAGAGTACGCCACCGAGTGCGGTTCAGAGCTTGTCTTCTCCAAGTATACCCCGCTATTTTCACAATATCGTCTTCCCATCTACGTCGCTGTCTCCCTTTCTTTCTTTTGTGTTGTCTCGGGCACCATTCTGTTACATCCCTAGACCATTTATCTATGTTACTCCTAATCATATGACCTGCCCACCTCCATTTTAGTTTTTTAATGCAGTACGTAATATCTGTGACTCTTGTTTTGCTCCTTATAGTATCTAGCTTAATTTTATCTTTTAATTTAATGCCCATCATGCTTCGCTCCATACTGTGCTGGCAAGTTTCTAATTTGCGTATGCTTTGATTAGTTAGGCTCCATGTTTGGCACCCATATGTCATAACAGGCAGAATGCAGGAATTAAATATTTTACCCTTTGCTTTCAACGGTACGAAAGGATTCTTCATTATCTCTTTGAGAGACCAGTATCTTTTCCAAGCCAAAGTGACTCTGTTATTTATTTCTTTCTTTGTGAGGTCTATTGGAGATATGATCTGTCCTAGGTATGTGTATTCATCCACATATTCTATATTGTGTGTATATGCTAGATGATACTTTCGTACAAATATTTTAATAGATTTTAATATACAAGATGTAATAATAATCAACATACATAAGAAAACTAAAATTATGGTTTTGAACGGGAAGAAACCAGAACGAATGCAAGGATTGTGGTTGGTAACGATGTGCTGGAGCAAGTGAATGAGTTTGTATATCTTGGATGCGCCTTCAGTAAGGATGGGAAATACACCGCTGATATAGAGAGAAGAGTGAATGCAGGTAATAGAGTGAATGGTGCGATGGGAAGGCTACTTGGGAGCCGGCACTTAAGCCAAAAGGCGCAGCTGGCCATGCATAACGGAGTGCTTGTCCCAACGCTGTTATATGGCAGCTAGAGTTGGGTATGTAAGGAGGAGAACGAAAGCAGGATAAATGCGGTCGAAATGCGATCTCTGCGGAAGATGTGCGGAGTCACGCTGACCGACCGTATTCACAACAGCGTAGTAAGAAAGCGAGTAGGTATGAAAGATAGTATCGGTGTAAAGATGAGAAAGGGTATGCTCCGTTGGTTCGGGCATATAGAAAGAATGCCAGAAGAAAGAATGACAAAACAGATATACAATGCGAAAGTGGAAGGATGTAGGTGCCGGGGAAGACCTAGACTATCTTACCATGACCAAATAGACCGTGTCTTAGCTGAAGGGCAAGTCAAGAGTCTTCGTAACCGGCGAGTGTGTATGAGACGAACTATGAGAGTGGAGGAAGCCAGAGAGGTATGTAAGGAAAGAACCTGTTGGAACTCTGTACTCTCTGCCTACCCCGCGAGGGAGCTGGCGTGATGATATAGATAGATAGAACATAAATAGCAAAAACCGGAAAGTAGTTTCTTGTAAATCGGGAACTAAATCGATTACAACTATTTTTAATATACATATGTATACAATTCTATTTTTAAATACGAGTACATACATTAGCAGCTATAGTTGCTATAACTCGTTTCAATGTTCCTCGATCCGCAGGTTTCTCGATCATTTAACCAAAATTAAAAACAAAAAAAACAGCGGTTTCAGTTACACTTCTTAACATTATCCCACAAATAACTGGATTTAATTTGGTAGTTTTAAAAAAAAAGTAAATATCTCTTAAGAACTGAAACTTTGATTTTCGAAATCAATTTGTAAAGCAATAATCTAATTCATTAGACACCCCGTCTGAGATTTTGCGTCATTTAAGGGTCTCGTTTTCGCCACTTGTTATTTAAAAGCGTATTTCGCCTCTTTTTACGATACCCGTTCTCCCCTCAACACGGAGCGAACTAATTTTTAATATATATTATGAAGCATCCTTTCGCCCCTCGTTCAATATAAGCATTATTTTCAAAATAAATGTATGATGAAATTTGAATTTGATTTCCATGTTCCCAAAAGTTATATTGAGTTGATGGCTTTATAAGTATTTTCCAAAACATAATATTTTTTGTATATTGTATTTAGCATAACCGTTAAATGAGGGGTGAACGGGATCATTTTAACTTTCAAGGGGTGAATGGGTTCATTTATGGTATCAGGGGTGAAACATACGGGGCGAATCGTTTGTCTGCACCCTTGAGTGTTTTGTCCCATTGACACTGCTGTCCTTTTAACTGACCACTGCGTCAAGTAAGCATAAAGCTTTTGCCACATTGCAGGCGGGGCATGTGCGTGGCGCGACTTTGGCACGACCTGGGGCGTTTCAATGCACAGAAATGTACGGGAGACGCCACATAGCTCGGTTTCGCTTGGCGCCTCGGCAAACGACGTGACCCGCCGTCGCTGTACCTGGCATGGCTACAAACGGAGCACAGCGAGGAGGAGACGCCTATACTGCGACCGGGACGCTAGTGCTGTTATTTGGCACATACAGCAGCTACCGACGTTGACCAATTAACAATAATGCTAGCGTCCCACTCTCACTTCTATTGGCGTCTCGGTCTGACCGTGCTTAGTTTGTAATCGCTAGTGGCGCGGCAGCGGCGGGTCGCAACGTATGCCGCAATCACAGCGTGGCCAAATATTATAATGCGTGGCGGAGCTGTGTGGCGTCTCCCGTACATTTTAATACGTTACAACTCCCCACTGTGCACGACGTTCGCGCCCGCGCCCGCAGTGTGACCAAGCCTTAAGGGCTTAAGGTTTTAAAGACGTGACAAATTTAGAAGTTTTCGTAAACTTGGAGAATTAAAATCAATAATGTTTTCGTTTTAAATGTTACAGCTTTTATCGCCTATTTCTCTCTTCTGGCTGCATTCTTCTGGATGAACGTCATGTGCTTCGACATCTGGTACACTTTCAGGTATATATCTGAGTTATCTTTATTTCGCTTGTTATGCATCTAAATAGGTATAGGATTTGCAATTTTCATTATTTATGGAACACGTAATAGACGGACTTAAATTTGTTTTTTTTCTGAAATTGTCGTCCCATACATAGGAATAATATGCCGGTACCCGATTAGAATCATGTAATTCGCACACGCAAACACCCAGAACATGGCAAATTAAATACTTGCAATATTTTCCTGTTTAGGTCAAATTTTGGAAGCTTAATTAGAATCACTTCCTTTAATCCAACCGAAATACAATTTGAAATGTTGGTTCAGTTTCGATGACAATGCAATTTTATGGTAAACATTATCTAATTTTACACCCAAGATTTGCTTCAGGCGAAGAAACTCAACTGCCAATGGAACAGACCTGATATTTTGTATACAAATTTAATATTAATTGGCCGTTTTAAATTTACCTGGTTGCATTCAAGCTTATTTTTAAAAATGTTTTTCTTACTATTAATTAATTTATTTGTTTTAGCGGCAAACGCGGACAATCAGGCATGCGCTCAGTGCGCGCTCGCTTTCTTATGTACTGCGCGTACGCATTCGGTGTGCCAGCCTTGCTTACTGTGCTTCTCGTAGCACTGGAGTTCAGTGACCTACCGGACCATTCCTTACTGCCTCATTTAAGGAGAGGTGGATGTTTTTTGTACAGTAAGTATTATCTACAATAGCATAAACACCGGCGAAATATGTGTCCATTGTGTACCTCCATCACTCACTCTTGGAAAATATATCCGACACGTTTTTATGTCTGCTAGACGTCGATATTTAGTGATCCGAAATCTAGTATAAATACTTTACTAGATTCATCATCATCATTATCTTAGCCTATCTTGTCTACTGCTGAACATAAACCTCCTCAATAGCTCTTCAGCGCAACCGGTCCGATGCCACCTGCAACCAACGACTTCCTGCTATCCTCACAAGATCGTCGGTCGTCGGTCCATCTGGCAGGCGGCCGTCTCACGCGGCGCTTACGTGGTTTCCACTCTAGAATCTTTCTGCCCAACGCTCGTCCGCTGCGCTATGTGGCCCGCCCATTGCTACTTCAGCTTATTAACCCTTTGGGCTATGTCTGTGACCTTTGTTCTTCTAGGAATTTCCTCGTACAGAAACGCTGAACATAGCTCTTTCCGTAGCTCGCTGAGCAACTCTAAGTTTTTTTATAAGATCTATTGAAAGAGTCCACGTCTCTGATCCTTGTGTCATCAATGGCAATACACATTGACTTAAAATTTTTTGTCTTGAGGCATTGAGGTATTTTGGATGGATGTACTATACTACGGATCACGAAAAAAATAACAGATAAAAACGGCCACATTTGAATATACTTATGCATCTTCTTGCCACCTTCTTGAAGCTAGCAAATGTAGAAATTAGTTTAGCAAACTATAGAACTTTAACGCATCCTCACGTTGTCCTTCACCCTTATCTATAGATATTCATTTTATATTACTTAGGCTTAAGAGTTTGCTTAGCCGAGTAAATTCATGTGTTTATAATTTTATACTTGACTAAGAAAACTTACTATTCACAATTCTTACTTTTGACCGTTTCGCAAATATAGAAAAAAAAAATTTGTACTAAGTAAATACTTGAGTAAAAGTAAATGCTTAGACATGTTCATAGATATGGGTGTTAGTCTAGAATGCAGAATAACATGTATGACTTTAACTCGACTCAATATACATTACCACTTTAAACTCAAATCATTTATTTTGTATGCTACGTATGCTACTTATAAATTATCAGTTTACATTTTTTCGTCTAATTTAACTACTAAGCTACCACCGGATCGGAATGCGGCCTGAGAAGAGCTGACAAGAAACTCAGCGGGCTTGTTTATTTAATTTTCTCATTCTTTTTTCATTTTTTTATCATACTGCCTGGTTGGTCTAGTGGCAAAGCGCATCGCTTAGTGATCCCGAGGTCCTGGGTTCAAATCCTAGGTCGGACAAATGTAGTTTTTCTAACGAAAAATTCTCAGTATGAGTCCGGAGTCTGGAATTGTGCCCGGTATATGGCAATAGGCTCGCCCCCTATTACATGGGATCTAACATCGTCGGTGAAACGTGGGTACTGAGTATCAGTACACCTCTGCCACCCGCTTGGGGAATATAGGCGTGATGATGTGTGTGTGTGCGTGTGTGTGTGTGTGTGTTTTTATCATATTGTGTGCGTACAATGTTAATGTTACTAAAGATCTAGCTCCAGTATTATGCCTTACGATCGAGATAAGACTAATAATGTTATTTCTAAAGAGTAAGTGTCTAAAGGATTCCGGATGGACCAGTCCCCACTAGCAGCACCCGTTCACGAATATGACTACTGGAACAGCCGTCACTCCCCTCGACCATAGTGGAGGGAAGGGAGTGACCTGCACCAGACAGCCACCGCATGAAAAGACAGTTTGACGGACGATTTAGCGCAGTGGTTAAGGGCTTAGCCCGCCCCGCCCACTGTGTCTAATAGTCGCGGGTTCGATTCCCGCACGGGACAAATCTTTGTGTGATCCACAATTATTTGTTCCGGTCTGGGTATTTGTGTATGTGAATTTTCATGTTTGTAAACGCACCCACGACACAGGAATTAATCCTAGTATGAGGCAACGTTTTTTTAAAATGGAAAAGGAAATAAAAAACTTTATCTGACAGCTACGAATGGGCGGCATAAAATGAAACTATATTTCGGATTTAATCGCGGTTTTATTTTTAAGTACCGGACATGTCTAATGCTTTGCAGCACCTATAGTTACGGAAAGAACTCAGATGTTAGACGTCCAAAAGCTCATAATGGCTTCAAAACCACGATACTTGAAAATTGTAAAGCTACTAATAGACTACCATCACAGACTGAAGAGCTGAATGCTGCCTTAACTCAATGAGTACTCATGACACTTTTGTTCCAAATTCTTGTTTTCTTGCTTCCAGAGCAGAGCAAACTTCTGTATCTATATGGGCCTATAACAGTATTGTGTGTGATGAATTTGTTATTCTTTATACTAACGGCTGTAAAGATAGCGAAAATCAAGAGTCAGACGAAGATTTTAAAATCTAATGAGAGCTCCACACACGATCCTCGCAAACAAGACAAGCAACTGTAAGTATTTATTTCATTCAACTTTTAATTAAAAAAATTCTATTAAAAAGGCGACAACCCGATATTTCGCGAACGCGTCCAATCATAGGAATCCGCTAATCGTAGCCGCCGCCGCCTACGAATCTAACTCCCCTCCTAGCAGCCGCTACCGCCATCCGCGGCAGGTTCTCACCGGCCCTCCTGATGCCCTTACATCCCTTCTGTCGGATACAGATACCGCACATAGAATCAAAAACTGACCTCGCCGGCGGGGTCGAAGAATCCCTTGCCCGCCGGCCAGTCCAGAGCACCACGGCGAGACACCTAGTATACGCCCTCTCATATAGTGACTGCCCAAGCCAAAGCCGTTTCTCCTTGAGGCGCCAAATTCCTGACTAAGTGAAGAGCATCTTTCTGTAAATAAACTCCCTTCTGGCTCGAGCGTAGTGGTTGCACGCTCGCCCTCTTGTCCGGTGGAGCTGTAAAAGCCCCGCGGCCAACAGCGTCGATCTATCACATACACAAAAGTACACAATAGACTACAAAAACCCTACAGGTACTTTGATCATAAGATTATTTTTTACTTACACTATTTTTTACTATTTTAAATTCATCTGCTAGGGCATTCACTACTTGAGAACAATTATCGTAAAACCAAAGAGCACGATATTGAAGCCTAGTTTTGTGAAGTCATTAACAACTGTTTTGGCTTACTGACGCAGTGGACAAAACATATTTTAATCTGAAGACTGGTTGTGTAACAGACTTCTGTTATTTATTGGTGGCCTACATATCTAATTTTTGCACTTGCAAAAATAGTTGTTTGCTAACTCTGTGATGTGATTTCAATAGCGGCGACCTTATACATTGCGAGACCCCTACGGGCGAAAGTATGTGAATAAAGTATTACCTTTGTCTCGTAATAATAAAAACCTTTATATTACGTTCTTATCTTAAGGACAACTCTAGAGCCTATGTAAACTGCAAGCGTGTATGAGACGAAATTACTGTGGCGGAAGTCAGAGTGGTCTATAAGGAAAAAATCTGTTGGAACTCTGCATTCTCTGCCTACCTCGCAAGGAATCTGGTGCTATGATTTAGTTAGACAGACAGATTTATTGTTTTAACCTCTATTCGGGTCGTTGCGACGTAAGGCCGCCACTTGTTGTCAATGAAAGAACGTCGTTAAAATTTGGCAAAATAATTCACGGTCTGTATGTTTGCTTGCAACTTCGCTTTTCGACCGTTATTTTACATAAATTTCTATTTCAAAATTTCAGATTTTTACTCTACATCAAGCTATTTGCCGTGATGGGCTTCAATTGGATTCTAGAAGTAGTGAGTGCTCTGTACCCCGAAGCTGACGGATTCTGGCAGTATACTGACGCGTACAATGTTCTTGTGGGTTTGATAATTTTTATCATCTTTGTGTGCAAGAAGAAAACTTTAAGGATGCTTAGAAACAGGTTTGTATTACTTTTAATGTAAGTTTTTAACTGAACTTTAAATTAGGTTTATTGTTATTCCAATAATGTGACAGTTGTTGGGACTACCAGATTCACGTACAAATTCTAGGATGGACTTACTTTATTGCTGTCTAATTTAGCTTTATATTTTATTGTTTATGAAGTGGGCAGGACAGCGTGCCCTTGTTACGGCATTATGGGATTTACATATTTCATTGTTCGACAATATATAAAATTATTTCCTATCTTAAGCAAAATAGTATATTATGTTACTAGTATCCAATCAATGAATTGTTATTAGACTTAATGTGCAGCAAGACTCAATAAATTAATTTAAGCGCATAAGAGTACTGCAGAACTTTGTAGATTACAATTTAAGCAGGGATTTTTCAACCTCAAAAGATGTTAAACCTAGACTGTCATGTTAATTTTCATATTACAAGACCGTCATCAGTTTCTACCTATTGCTTATCTTACTACAAATCACGAAACCAACTCTAGGTACGTTTCAGTCTAAAAGCATAATGTGGATTGGCGTTTCATAAGTATATTATGTCTATATTCATGCTAAACCAACAATTTGCTTCACTTGATTATTTTGTTGTATTCGTCTATTTTATACAGGATTCATATTTTTAATTTTGTGCTCAGGACAAAAGTTTATCTCCGAGGGTCTGGGACTGACGTCGAGGAGATCAAAGATACTAATAATAAATACATCTCGCGATGGAAAGCCAATCATGCTATGAGAGCTAGTGTCGATACTATAAAGAGTACAATAGGAGACTCAGACGGTAAAAGTTTGAAATCCAATGACGTACAATTATGAGATCAATAAATTGTTGATCAGCATGATTGCAAAATCAAGAGAAAACGATAATTTTGTATAGATTAAAGTAAATGTACCTATAGGACAACACGTTAAAATGTAAATTTTATATTATTATAGCAAATATGTCGATTGAATTTACTTTCATGTTGAAGTATTTGCTCGTGTGGGCTTAAAAAGGAATATTAAGATACTTATGTCTCTTAAGATTATTCCCTGCCAGCAAAAAAGTAACACAATTAAATCCAATGGGTCAAAATAACGTTAAATGTGTCCAGTTATTTTAATACTGACTATGAAAGCTGAAAGAAGAATGACAAAACCGTAAAGAAAAAAAATATAATCTAAAGACTATTGAAAAGAATACAAATTACGGAATGAACGGAAAACTTTATCTGGATAGATATATGATACAGATATCTAGGTAGATGACACAGATCATCACGCTAAGTACTTAAAAATACATTGAAAATCGTACTGACCAATACCAAGAGCTAATAAGATTGATTCTGAATGATGATGATAATAAATAACGATGCAGTGCAACTAATTTGAACCAAAGATAAATAATTAACTATGATTGACTTCAATGAGATAATTATATCCCTACTTACGCTTAAGAGTCTACTTGAAATAAATACGAAAGTAACGAAGACGACATAGAACAAAAAGGTACAGAACTACTCAACATTGACTTTAAGGCTGTGATTGGACTTAAAAAACTAACTTTTTCTCTTACTGACAGCAACTAATCAGATACTGTAACAACATAGTTGAATATTGCACTAGATTAGTTGATTAGAGGTTGCACTATTTTAAACATTTGCACATTTTATTAACATTATTAGTTGGGGAAGTTATTACTAATTTGATTGTACGAGTTCTAACAATATTTCTTTGTGTAAGATGGTTGTAGCAGTTGATAATTAAACTGTAGATTCTAATAGTTATAAATAATAAGTAGCAACATTCACATCTGCTGTTTTTTCTTCTGACCTCTAAAATACTTTGTTATACTATGTTTTCTACAATTTACTATACAAGGTGTAACATAATAAACGCAAGACCTCAGACACCCCGATTAGAGAATTGCTTCATAAAGTCAAAACGAAAACCAAATTTCAAGTTTAAAGGTTTTTACCCTTTTTTAAAGCACTTTTATACCCCAATTAACAATGAAACTTGCACGTGTATGTGTGCGTTTTGAGAAATACGGTTTAGGAATGCGTTTGGAATCTCCTTCTTGCTATGAATCAAAAATAAATTTAATTTTTTATAGCGCACTGAAGGAGTAAAAGCATTTTTTGCAAATTTGAAAGTAATGTAAAATACATTAAAAATTGTTGGAATCGATTCAGTTACCCATTTAGAACAAACTACTTTCAGGTCTTGCGTTTATTATGTTACAGCTTGTATTACTAGACTATTACTTTTTTGTTGAAGTTGAACCACTTTCCCAGTGGCGATGGACCGGTTAGATATCATCATATATATGCGTCATCACATATCATAGCAATAATAAAAAGGTAATATAATAATAGTGGAACCGACCAGCGCTATATTTAGAGGCTTAATTTTGCTAAACCAAACCAACCAGGTTGGAATAGCTTTATACTAGCATTGCGATACCAAGTTCTACAATCTGGTGTTGGGGTATAAGCAATCATTTAAATGTT
Source organism: Phalera bucephala (assembly GCA_905147815.2). NCBI lineage: Eukaryota > Metazoa > Arthropoda > Insecta > Lepidoptera > Notodontidae > Phalera > Phalera bucephala. The sequence continues at coordinate 7,181,798 of LR990621.1, read as the reverse complement.
GTTATCTCCCAATCAGCTTTGGGAATAAATATGTATGCGCTCAGTTTTGCTAAACCAGCCACTTTAATATAGCTTTTTGCTAGCATTGTAATTGCTCCTTTAGGCATAACTCAACCAAATATTATAATGTTGGTATTGGGTATATAATATCAGCCTATACTGCCCACGGCTGGGCAAAGGCCTTCTCTCACATATCGAGGTGAGAGAGATTAGGTCATACTCCACCACGCGAAGCCAGTGCGGCCATTGATGAAGGCCGGTTTGTGGCCACCTGCTGTTGGAACTTACCAAACCGCCTTTAAGGCTTCCAACTCGGCTTAACGACTACCACCTTAAGTGGTAGCCAAGACCAAAGGCTTACAGACATGCATTGCGAAGCACGGAGACGCCCGAATGTGAAAATGCCACAAACGGTCACCCATTTCGGGCCGACCAAGTCGAACGCTGCTTAACCTTGGTAATCGATAAGAACACCGCGGTCGCACAGCGCTACGAGCGCCTTTTGGTATGATGATTTGGTATGAAAAGCAACAAAATTCGTATCATATTCTCTAAATGATCACTAAGATTAAACAATATTGAAAGATAAAGGTTACATGTAAGGGATCATTGCTCAATATATTTGGTGGAGGCAGGTGTGTGACCACCTGTGTTAGAACTCATCAAGTCTATAAGTTTTCCAACTTAGCTTAACGACTATCACATTACGTGGTAACCGGGATCAACAGCTTAACGTGCCTTCTAAGGCACGATCTCTCTTAAATATGAAAATGCTACAAAAGGCTGATCGCTACCTTGAACCTTGGTGATTGCTAAGAATACCGCGATCGTACAGCACTACGAGGGCCTCTGGCACTGCTAATACTCAAAACAAATTTACGTTAAAACGAGAAACTAAAAATATTTCGGGTGCTGCCTACATGTGTGGTAGCCCAACCTCACGGTGAGACGAGCAAAGCAAACAATACTATGTTAAAATTCTTCTACATTTCGGATAAGGGTAATTCGATTTACTCTTTAATCACTGAAAGTAAAAGCATGTACTAACAAACAGCGTGTTTTAGTTCTGCAGAACAGTTATATTTAGTCAATGTATCTCTGCTAGGTTTCGCAAACTTTTTATTAACTCACAGAATCTTTATTTCTAGTATTCTAGACTGCTTCAAGTGTATCAGAGTGGAGTAATCGAAGCAGTGGCGAGGACGTTTGAGAAGTTAGTGTACTGTATTTTTTTAAAGAAAAAATAACATAGTATTGAATTATGCTAAAAAAATGTGCTTGTAACTACTGTGATCATAATTTTGTTACAAAGCATTATTATTTATACGTTATTTTGTTGATGATTTTTTTATTAAAGATATTCTATTTCTAGTAGGTCTTAGATTAACTGCTCTAATACACTGGCTAACTAATGTCACATGAAAATAAAAATATTTTTTGTTTAACTGATTATATTTACTATCTGCAAGTAGACACTAGAATTGCTTTATTTGCCTTCTTTTTACTACAAAGTACTAACAATTTTGTTGATGTTTTTCAGTAATTTATTATTTCTTTTGATTTTGTAGAAATTTTGGAGTTTAACAAACTTTTCTTAGTTAAAATCATAAAACACTGGCATCAGGCGCATTAAATTTATAACCATGTATACGTTTTAGTATTGCATTGCAGATATTTGCAATTTTTACTCGTTATGCCCTTTTCGATTTAATTTAGTTTTATTTGTTTTTAACATAGATTTAATTTAGCGTGTATTACCGGCAACACCTAATATAGCATGTTAAATTTAATAATTAACTCAATATGAGAACACTTACAAAATCTAACAACTTGTCCTAAAATGACACAATTTATTTTAATTGATTCAAAATTTGTTGTGTTTCAACGGTGTTAAGATTAATCCGATTATAAAAAAATATTTAAAATAGTAAGTGTATAGGTGTAGCAATTGAGTGTCGTATTAACGCAAGTTTATTAATAAATATACTAAAGCATTCAGGTAATCGTTAGAGGCGCTATTTTCATCTAAAATTGACAAAAATAAAAATTTATCCACCGGTGAGAGTCAATGTTATATTAGATGAATTACTTGCCTAGATTTTTTTATGGCATCACGACGACGGGTATTTTGACAATGTCAAGTATTACGAATATTCATTGCAAAATTAATTCAACTCCCCGATGAACTTGATGATAGCAATGATAATGAAATTGATGTAGTGCCTCACCCTGGATAGTAAAGCGATGAATACTTAAAATACCAATTACGACGGCCGTTTTGAGGGAAATCGAAAAGGTACTTTTTATCACTTTTTTACGATTCCCTTCACTCATGCACATATAAAAATAAAAAATGGTTAATATTCCACTAACATTACACATTATAATTTGAAATAACACAAGTTTTAAAAATTAAAACATATTGACGACATCTCTCTTCGATTTCCCGCCAAAAAAATAACCTGACATTAAATTTATCTACCTATAGGGTAGATAAATTGTTGTACGCCCGCGCACGCACACATAGACGGCTTTTGAACAAATTGAACACTGGCATCACGCACACATAGTGCGTAGCTGCGGTCGCTTTTAGCGCCATTTTTATTAGCAATGCTCAGTCTAGACTTAATGCTTAGTCCAGTCTTGGTCGAAGGTTATAACTCAGGGTAAAACTAAGGTTAATTTTTATTTGCTGCATTAGTTGTGTAAGCGATTAGTAGTTTTATCATTACATTATGAAAATTTTTGCACAACTGCTAGCGAATACGCAAGTAACAAACAAAATGTATTGTGATTGCCTGAATTCTATAGAATTACTTGCTTAAAAATACTTGCTTTAATACAACAACTAGGTACTCATGATCATTGAGCAACATATATGTTTGTAGTATGTTAGCTGGACCTCAATTCAATAATTAAAATTCGATTAACGGCTGCAGATAAACGGGGTTGATTAATAGTATTTATTCATGTGTCGTGTGTGCGTTTACAAACCGGAACAGATAATTGTCACACACAAAGATTTGTCCCGTGCGGGAATCGAACCCGCGTCTAATAAACACAGTGGGCGGAGCGGCTTAAACTCTTAACGACTGCGCTGAATTGTTCTTCATCAGAAATCGAATATCAATGAAGGGGTCAAGCATGTAATTTCGATATGTTTTATTTTGGTATAATTTGTGTTTGCCGCCCAATTGATTGCTTCATTTAACAGAGTTTTACTTACAAGAATGCTTATGTTTATCCGCAGATACAAAGTTATGAGAGGCCTATCGATATCCCGGGTACAAACGACCACCTCGACGTCCATTCGGACACTAAACTCGCAATCTCGTGACAGCATACACATGAACTCCATCAATAAAGGATCCAACAATAAAGCAGTATGTCAACAATCATCGGTTTTAGAATCGTAAGCGATAGGGACATTTCGCAGGTAATATTTGAAAAATCATATGAAATTCATTTTCATTCGTCACATCTGCTAATTGTTTAAGCTTATTTAATTGTTTGAGAGTATTCTATAAAAATGCTAAGAGTTCACCATCATCTTTGTATGGCGTTGTACATAAGTAATGTGACCCACGATCAAAATTTTAAGTCAGAGTACCATTGTTTAGCCTTCCAGCTGGTGTAGCCCCTCAAATCCGCCGCTAAATATCCTTGGGGCTAGTCCTCCACAATATGCTGCATAGTCTGCACTGAGTCTCCATAGTCACAAAAACTCAGTGATGCCCCAGTTGTGATAATAACACCGTGCGACTCAGTTTCGGATTCGGTTGACTTTCTCTTTGCAACACTGTACTACAGTCGAAGGGTCAGCTATATTGTGTCCGAACTCTCCCGTTATTTTTTTCACTCTGACTGGATGTATGGTCGGTTTCCAAAAAGGAAAATTTGAGTGGGGTTGTTATTGAGGGTCTTTTGAATACTAGGAGTTAAGAGAACTAATGGAAACGATAGCCATGTCATGTATTAAAATTAGTTTATTCCATTTTAATCACCTGGGTGATCAAAGGCAACTAATTTCCAGTTAACGATTGACCTCTACCTAACTTAAAAGAACATACACATGTGACGATATGACGACATATGGCTCGCTAATTCAATAATTGCCCCTCTGAATACATAACTTCTTGAGAGTGAATAGGCTGAGAAGACGAAAGTTAGATCGAATTCCAGTATGATCAGGCTGCACCCGTCTTCTTGTATGGCAACTCCGGGCAACATGCTGGGGCACGACTGTTATAATTACACTGTCAAGGTTAAGCAGACCACCATTTATCATTATTCTTTTTTTTAGCTAATTGTAGCAATGTGACGTTATTTACCACCAGCTCTTAAGATAATAGGTCTCGTTAAACATGAAATAATATTGTGATTGCATCAAATTAATGAAAAATATCAATTATTTCCATGCCCCATTAGCGAGAATTGATGACATACTTCGAGACAGCAAAAATGCCGAAATTACCTCTGATTTATAAGCAAATTATTCGCGAGGAAATTAGCAGAGAAATAGACATAATTTGGTCAGTGAGAATGTAAACTGCGGTAGTGTGCAGTATCCTGAAAAGTAGTTCAAACATGGTAACTTTACACAACTGCTCCACTCATTTCTATGTTCGCTTTCTTGCTTACACTTCAATTTGTCAAAGTAGCTCATCAAAGCGTAAAAGTGTAACAAAGTGTTAAAGTAATTGGTAAATACATGGATAACAGTACTTTACGATAATTTGTTGGTGTATTTACGCACGTTTTTACCTTTTAAATCATCACAATCACATTTAGTAAAACAGACTTTTTATTCCATGTGTATTTTTGTAGTGCCACTGTAACAATTGTAATATTATAAACTCATTAGTGACAGTAAGTTTTGTATTTCGTGGTAGAATTACAGAAATATCGTTTGGTTCCTCCAATACCACGGAGTATACCTTTATAATTAACTTTGTATTTTGATTTGTGATTTCAACGGTGACCTTCCAGTAAATCCTAAGTAACATTATTATTATCAACTTTACGCTCTAATCACTTAACATAAAATTGATTTTCGCACAATCGCGTTCATGTACTTAGTAAGAACTGAAAAGTCACGAACGTTTTGCAGCATTTATATCTATAGGTTCATGTTTATATCACTGTATTGTAACCTTAGGATTACATTCTGCCCAATTGCACAGTACTCATTGTGGAAATGGACATGAAAGTAGTTAGATCGAGAATGTAAGCCATGACAGTGAAAATGTAAAGTGTGAAACTTTACATGACAGGATTTTCATGCCCGCTTCCCTACACTACACTGCACTAGTAGGTTGTTTGCACCGATATATTATTCGTACTAGATTATGTATCACAATCAAAATTACAGCCAAAAAAACGACTGCGTTTAAATATATTTATGCATCTATACCTATGGCCGGTTTCAATTTTCAGCTCAAGGATAGATTTGCTTACTATCAGTAGAATTTTGACAGGCTTACCATACAAAATGTGTCAAAATTCTATCCGGAGTAGGCAAAGCTATCCTTGAGTCAGGCGCTACTCGTAGCTCGCAACTGTAGAAATTAGTTTGAAATTATTAATAAGATCTTTTTATCAAGGTAGTTTTAGCACTCTGTAGCATTTCAACACGTCCTGACGTTGATTATGGTTGGATCGAGATAATTCGAATGAAGACTACAAGCGTATAGTAGACTATACGCTTGTAGTCTTCATTTAATCTATAATAATATTCATTTAGTCTTCAATAAAACTTTAAATCTTTATGAAATACATCACCATGATTAAATGTTTTAGTTGTGATTGTTGAGATCAAGTGTAATATGAATGCGACAGTATTTCCAAATACATTGAAATGAAAATTTTTATGTAATGGGAATAAATATTTAATTATTTTTTTAAGTTTGATTGGAAGAGCTGTGCTCTATGTTTCGTTTTTCGAATATTTGATCTAGTACAAATTATATAGTCACAAAAATATTTTAATTATATCTTATTACTCTTTCTCTGCATTTATTAGTGTTAAATATTTTCCATATCATGAAATAATTACGTGTATAGTTAATGTTGTAAAATAAAATATATTCAATAGTTACTTAAGTATTGTGTTATAATGAAAAGAAAATGAAACATAACTGATATTCACTTGGCTAGAGTGAAACCCGGCGGAAAACTATTTTTTGCTATCCATCCAGTAGTAGCTAATACTGTTTATGTATGAAAAAGGTTATAGACTTACTACGCACGGTACCGTAGTCTGAAAAAATCGTCAGTCTACGTTCATTGTACGATAAAGCCAAATAAATCACTAAACAATTCTTACTTTTGTTTCGCGTCAAATACATTATATTTCTTGATCTAAATAATATAAAAATACGTTGCAAAAATTTGATTTTCATAATTTTTGAAATAAAACTATTTTACGGATTTTATCGCGGTTTATTTTTTTTATTTTTAGTTCCCGACGTTTCGAGTGCTTTGCAGCACCCATGGTCACGGGAGGGACTGAGGTGTTAGACGTCCAATAGGCATAGTTGTTCCGGGGTACCCTCAAACTTCTTAATTATTTTTGTTGTTGTTGGTCCGATCTACGCAGAATGAGCTCACGGTGTCTTGAGGTCTTGCAGTGTTATGCTTGGTTTTGGATTTGATTATATTAATTACCGGATCCCAAGACGATGGAATCGAAACGTCGGGAACTAAAAATAAAAAAAAAATAAACCGCGATAAAATCCGTAAAATAGTTTTATTTCATGTGTAATATTCGCGTAAATCTAAGAACTCAATTTCATAATTTTTACTAATATTTGTAGCATAAAGAAAGTGTTCAGCGACTTATGCGCTTACATCACGTATACTAAATGTTTTCATAGAAACTCTTGTCAAGCTTCTACACAGTGAGTTTTAATGTTTGTTAATTGTATTTCTCATAATGTTGTATGTCTCATACGCTGATTATATAAACTGTTGTTTCGTATCCTCTCGTTATTTGCAGAAGTAGTTGGTGATACTGAACGCTAATTCATAATAAAGTGACACTAAAATTAAAAAAAATATGATTTATAAAATCTTGTCCAATTGTCTGACTTGTGTGGTAACTAGCCCATACGGTCGGGCCTATAAAAGTATACAATGCTATAACTATAACCTTTTTTTATACCTGGGGAAAATGCTGCATAGGGGCATGTCGGATTTCTACCGACTAAGGCCCAGGGTGGCCGACATCCGCACTTTGGAGGAGCTCCGGGATCTCCGTATGGACGCACCGTTGCCCTTCTATAACCTACCACAACTTAGCGTATTCTTCGTTTCAACTAAGGTTATTCTGATTTATTTTTAAATGAGTATAAGTAAAAATATGGACTAAAAACAAACATAGCCAGTTTTAACTAGTGTAGAATAATTAAGTACTAAGTCTATTATGTATTCTATAAATTTTACGAGAATACAAAATGTTAGTCATATTTTAAATGTCTGTGTAGTCATATTTTAAATAACACCTACTCATGTAGCCATGTGACAATTAAATATATATTAATATTTCTGATCTCAAAAGATTTATGTAGGTTGGCGTGAAGTCCTGGCCATTCTCAGTTTTTCAAATTTAATAATTTATTTTACGAACATTAGCGAACTTTGACAAACAAAATTCATTTAGATCAAGAAAAATAAAGGATTCGAACTTACAAGCGATTTGGAAAACTAAGAATATGTAGCTACTTATATCATATATGCTATATATCTGTTCGTATTCTATGATCAAAGAGATTAAATATTGTTGAATGTCATGTGAATCATTTATTACAAAACAACCCCTGTAAATGTAAAAGTTTGTATGTTTGTTACTCAATCACGCAAAAACGGCTGAGTTGGATGAAATTTGGCACACGCATAGTTTATTACCTAGATTACCACATAAAATATTTTTCATCCCGGAAAATGTAAAGTGCCTGTCTAAAGTCAACGCAGACGAAGTCGCGGGCAAAAACTAAAACGACTCACACCCGTATTCCTCAAAGTAGTATTCACAAGTATATATAGTACATTCATATTTCGGTGAGGTATTTTCCTGATGACATTCTTTGGGGACACCGTTCTATAGTATCTTAAGAGTAACTAACAATTTGAATCTATTAAAGATCGGCACTTGGTGATGAATGCGACTACAAACTTTTATCGTAACCTTTTAGGTTCTACGGATTACAAAAAAATTCTTTATCTACACTAACTAAATCCGTCACGCCAGATCCCTTTCAGGGTAGCTATGTACTTGGTTCAGGTTCCAGAATAGAATAGTTTCCGATATCAAATCCATAAGTATGGCCTTTTGCGAGTTTTTCAATGTGCCCAACTCTCAATTGGCGCTTTATAGACATAACAATAACTATCAATTGAGTCGCTCTTAAAATACTGCTTAGCAAGCCGTTTATGAGATACTAACAGTTTCCCGCTTCGCACCTGTCGACAACGTTACTACCTGGTCTAAATGACTTTTTTATAATGGAGATTTAACGATTTAGTAGTTTCAAAGTTTATCGAAAAAAATATCTTTATAATATTACTATAGAATCTAGAAGAGAAAACGCTTTTTCGCTTGTAGACTCTTTATGGCATACCACAAGATAGCATCCTGGGTCCTCTACTATTCCTAATATATGCACATAAATGACCTACGATATGTACCGTACGTATTTTTTCTTATTGATGATAACATCATATTAATACTTGTAAGTAATACATGATAAAAAGATTGCGGCAGTCAAATAATATCGCTTGATCATAACAATTTAGTGTTAAACTTAAGCAAAAAAGTGGATTCAGATGGTTCCATGCACATGCAACCAGCATCAATCTGAGGAGAGATCGTGAATCACATACTTGGAGGATCCGTTTGATGAGCTCTTAACTGGTCGCAATAAAGAAAGTATAATTTGAGTCTTGCCTACAGAAATCACCTCTCTTACTTGGGGCTATTATCCCACAGCTGCATAAAGGTCTTCCCTCACAAATCGAGGTCAGGGAGTTTAAGCCATACTCCACTACCCGGATCCAGTGCAGTTTGGTGACGGCAGGATTGTGGCCACCTGCTGTTGGAACTTATCATCTATAAGGTTTCCAACTTGGCTTAACAGCTTTACATGCTTTTCAAAGCATGGAGACGCTGACGACGACCGACCTAGCTGAACAGCTAGTAATAAATAATTTATAGGTAAGCCAGCCTACACTGTCTCGCTGTTGGACCAAGGCCTGCCTTTTGCAATTCTTAATGAAAGAGTCGATGTGTGACGAGTACGTAAAGTCTCGGACACTCGAGACGAGTACATATTGGTGGTGATATTTGTGGTCACCTGCATCTGGAATTTATCAACCTGCCTATAAGGCTTCCAGCTTTGCTTAACAACTATGACATTAAGTTTGAACTTTCATAAATATTAAATATTTTACTTTAAAAAATAACACATAAATTAAACTACATATCATTCAATCAGTTTAAAAGTAGATAAAACATTTAGTTATTATGGGTAGGGAAGATTTTGATTATTGGTTTTGATTATTGAATCAAAAATCTTAATCTAGTAATAGATACAATAAATGCGAAAGCTTTATTACATTACATTCAGATAATTGTTGTTGTACATTATATTCAGATAATTGTTGCTTAATCACCGCACACCGGGTTGAATCGAGCACTAGCAAAATTTGCCTGCTAACAAAGTTCCTTTGGTTCAAATAAACACTGACCATTTTTCACACCATCACTCTAAAAAGAAGAGTGTGCAAGAATAAATGGTCGCGGTAGAGGGACATCATAAGAAATCTTCAAAATATTTCGATGGCCAAACGTTAGCAGACTTTCCATTTCTTTCTTTTTTATACTAGCTTGTAGATACGTTAGTTGAAATTGTGTTGTTGATAGAAATACGAGCATTGGGTGTGACAGAATATTGCGGTGCTAGGGTGTGTGCAGTTTCTGCGCGGGATAGCGATAGGCCCCTCATGTTTCTGTATCTGTTGACAAACGTGAACACCGATTTACGTCCTGCCCATAATCGCTCTGTCATTTTTATGTCTACATATACTGTTTAATTTTGGGACATAGGAGAACAATGTAGGTTGGACTACTTACTCAAGTCTAAATAAATAAAAATAGTGAAAGGTATTAATATCAGCCTATACTGCCCACTGCTGGGCTAAGGCCTTATCTCAAAAATCGACGTGAGAGAGATTAGGTTATAATCCACCACGCGGACCAGGGCGGCAGGTTTGTGTCCACCTGCTGTTGGAACTTATCAAGCCGCCACTTAGGCTCCTAACTTGGCTTAACTAACACCACATTAAGTGGTATCCGGGACCAACGGCTTAGCGTGACTTTTGAAGCACGGGGACGCTTGAATATGAAAATGCCACAAACTGTCGCCCATCTCAGGCCGACCGAGTGGAACGCTGCTTAACCTTGGTAATCGATAAGAACGCCGCGGTCGCGCAGCGCTACGAGCGCCTCAGGTGAAAGGTATTTCGATTCACAACAACAGTGATCTAATCATTAAAAACCATTTGACATCATTCATGTTTCATATTCTAAAAGTTCGATCAATACCAGGCGTATTCCATTATTCTCTATTGTCACATTTAAGAGAAACCAATCGACGACTTCTAAATTGTTCGATAGAGTCCGCTTAAATCACATGACAGTAAGAGACTAATGAATCTGAAAAAAATACTTTTGAAAAAGTTATATACTACAACGAACCTCTTCTCAATCAACTTCAAGGTATTCTTCTTGCAGACGAAGATGATAAATATAATCACACCGACGAGTATGTTGTAAGCATCAGTGAACTGCCAGAAGATGTCGCCTTCGGGGTACAAAGCGCTGATGACTTCCAGAATCCAATTGAAACCCATTGCAGCGAAGAGCTTCAAGTAGACTGAAAATCTAGAATTTTGAAGATAAGTTGTATGAAAATTAACGATTTCGCAACGAGAGTTTTTTGTAAAACCGGATCGGTTTCACAAGTAGGAGTTTTGGATGAAGTTGCCAAGAAATTGCGCAATCTGGTTCACTAACAAGAATTAAATAGCAAGCAACAAGTATTAAATTTAACAAAATTTTTCGTCGTTAATCTATAATATGATCAGCTAGTGATTGATCATTTAATTTTTTTGGTGTGCATTGTTATAATTACATTAAGAATACGATAATCTCTCCACAAATAGTGTATTTATTTGGTCATAAGACTGAGATAATAAAAGGATCAGCACAATCATTTTATTTTAGTATACATTGATAATAAAGTACAAATTCATCTTCTCTGAAAACGATCCCATAAAAGGCACTATTTATATTTACCGTTGCTTGTTTTTTTTGAGCTGATCATGAGTTGAACTATCACCAGATTGTAAAATTTTCGTTGCATTCTTGACCTTTGCTATCTTGACAGCCGTCAGTATAAAGAATATGAAATTTGATATACACAATACTGTTATAGGCCCGTAGAGATAAAGCAGTTTGCTTGTTTCTGAAATGAGATAAAAATGTTATGTAATGAAAATAAATATTGTTACACCTTGACTTTTCATACGGGAGTCGTAGAGGCAGTATACCTCTACGACCCCCGTATGAAAAGTACGAACAAATATGGCTGACAATGCTAGCTCCCAGTGTAACAGGGGGCTGGTCTATTGTTTTAAAAATAGGTAAATATTTGAATTGAGTATTTATCAAGATATCCTCTCGTATCGCTGAATCGAGTATAGTCAGTATAGTCACGGCTTTGATCTTCATAGGCGAGGTTTATTTGGATCTATTGAATAGTTCCGTAGATGGATCTTAGTGCACTCTTTCTTACATTTGAATTGTTCATGCGAATCAGTTCCAAATAATAGATTCTAAGACACTTGAAAGGTGCACTTGAATCCATTGGATAGCCTCATTTATACCTGTAATCTGTTATTACTCGATGACAGTTAATTGTTTCGGTCTGAGGGTTTCGTATGTGAAAATTTTTCATGTTTTGAAATGGTTTTGAATAAATGAATGTTTTGAATTTATGAAATTCAGTTGTCAACATGCTATTATTTTTTATATTCTTATAGTGCGGAATCAAAATTGAAGATTCATCATTACGATAACTCTTTACATGAATCTAATGCCGACTTTCATGCTAACGGCTACTTGAGTTTTACTGTTTGTATGTAAGCTTTTCTTGGAATTAAGCCTGTCAATATTCCCATCACTGTAGCTCCTGTGACTCAGAATCCAAAAATACCTATGACACCAAAATTTGGACCTCAGGGTGTAACGCATTTTAGCATTTTAATTGTCTTTAAACCCACAACAAATTACAAAAAAAAAACAGAAATAGGAAAATTTCATATTCCACTTCCCTTTTTTGTAATGATCCCTCATTACACAGGGACAGAAGGAAAAAATTGGTTAGATCAGTCATAGAGAAGAAGAATACAGCTGGAATAAGCCCAACTGTAAAATATAACGTATACAAAAAAGCTTAAAGAAAGTATACAAATTCGGATCCTATCCTAATTACCGGACGAAATTGGATAATGTGTAGGGCAGTCGCCCTTACTTTATGTCTTCTATATCCTATTGCATCCGATAAGAAGTGGAGGTAATGCTCACTGTACAAGAAGCATCCATTTCTTCTAAGATGAGGCAGCAGGGGGTGGTATGGAAGGTTACTGAACTCCAGTCCCGCGAGAAGCACGGTAAGCAGGGCCGGCACACCGAATGCGTACGCGCAATACATAAGAAAACGACGACGCACTGAACGCTTCTTTTGGTGTCCACGTTTGCCGCTGGAAAATGACATGGATGGTATCAAAGGTCGTGCCTTTATAGTATATAGGTAATCAAATATAAACAAATGGATAAGTGTTTGAATACAGCATTATTATTATTTACTTAGATACAGTACTATTCAAAACATAAACTCTTTTTTTGTCCCAAACAACACTTTGGGATACATGAGATCTATTGCTCGTAATGCAAAGGGACTGTGGTGTTCTTAGCGGTCACTAAGGTTAAGTATTGTTTGGTTAGCCTGAGATGGATGCCCGTTTGTGGTATTGCAATATTTGAGTATCTCCGCGTTTCAAAATGATAATCATCATGATGTGGTATTTTTTATTCCACATCATGATGATTATTAATTTCATTTAAATTCCAAATTGGATATTTATTAATATATAGTTTATTAATTTTCAACAGCAGGAGCATGGAACCCACCTCCACCAACCATACTGCGCTATTCTTTTTTACACCTACATATTTGTGGCTGAAGGCCTTCGCACAGCAGTGGGACAGTAAAGGCTGATTTGCTATTTTTCTTTACCTATCTATATCATCACGCTAGATCTTTTGCGGGGTAGGCAGACAGTACAGAGTTCTAACAGGTTATCCCTTCTTTTTGGCTTCCTCCACTCTCATAGTCTCATACATGTTTGCCGGTTATGGAGGCTCTTGAAATGTCCTTCGGGTAAGAGACGGTCTATTTGGTCATGACATAGTCTAGGTCTTCCTCGGTACCTAAATCCTTACACTTTCGCATTGTATATCTGTTTTGTCATTCTTTCTATATACCGGTACCAACGGAGCATACACTTTCTTATCTTTACACCGATACTATCATTCATACCTACACGCTTTATTACTTCTACTTTTGTTATTTTTCATGTATAGTATTAACGTGTAGCCTTAACTTTATTGATATGATGAAATTTTAAAAGTAATTAAGTTTTAGAAGCAGCAGGTTGTGGTACTTTTAAGTTCCATGAAGTTAATTTTGTTCCCAAAGTCTAGGAGATTGGTGAAGCTCTATGCAATGTTCTGAAATTGGTCTGTCTGTTTTTCCGTAAGGGGCAAAGTCTTGATCGTACATAATACACCGTAAGTGTAGTTATGACATTTATTTACCTGAAAGTATACCAGATGTCGTAGGACATGATGTTCATCCAGAAGAAAGCGGCCAGTATAGAGTAGTAGATGATAAAGGCTGTAACATGAAAAACATTGATACAATATTACTTCTTATATTTGTACTATGTACTTAGCCGGTGTGTATTGTCTCACAGCTAGGCAAGTCTCTCCCGCAAAAAAATGAGGTAAAAAATTAACAAATATTAACTTAAAGAAGTTTATTAAGCAGCCATTTGTACTCAAAGTATCAATAATTGCAAAATAAGATAGGTAAAGGTAAAAAAATACAAGACTCAAAATGAGGTAAAATCAGTGAGCCGTTCTGGTTATCCTAAATCCTAAAATATTATAAAATTTGAAAGTTTGTATGTTTAGGGATTTGTTACTCAAAAACGCAAAAACAGCTGCACGGATTTGGATAAAATTTGGGACACAGATAGTTTATTACCTGGATATAAAATTTATAATCCCGGAAAAATGTTAGGTTCCTGTCGAAAGTCAACGCAGGCGAAGTTGCAGGCAGAAACTAGTATTATATAAAATGAGAAAAGGTCAATATGATCGTAATACAAAGCGAAATAATCTTAATATAACTGAGAGTCAACTTAATAAACTCGAGCGACTTCAAAATTTCTGTATAAGATTCATATTTGGTTTGCGGTAATATGATCATGTGTCTGAATTTCGTGCTAAGCTCAAGTAGCTACCAATTCGTTTTCGCCAGAATATCGCTATTATACAGCATTCTGTTTGATCCTAATACTCCTTTATACCTCAAAAAACGATTCGAGTTCCTTCGTGAGTCACGTTCAAGGTTCTTAAGATCGTCGGAAAATCTCAGACTAGAAACACCAATGTATTCCAAGATATTTCTTGATAAATCATTCTCAGTCCAAGCTATTTCAGTAAGACGCGCAGAGTCTTTGGCCATTTTTAAAAGAATGGTTCATGTCCACCTTCTTTCGACTGTTCTCTAATAAGTCACTTACTATCATGCCGTTTCTTTACACCTATCTTTATTATATTAATATATTGTTATGTATCATATATATTTATAAGCATGTGAACCTGTACCTATCAAAATAAGACTAACTGATAAATGTAAGCCACCTACTGCCCTCTATTTTTTGTATAACTTTTTTCATTCAGTTTTGGTTGTCTGGAAGAGATCGCTATTAGCGATAAGACCGCCAATTGTACCTCCTTTGTTTAATTTTTTTTCTCTCTATGTAAACGTATTGGTGTACAATAAAGAGTAATCTATCTATTTATCTAATAAGTAGGTATATTGAACTTATAACAAAACATTAAAAATAGAAATGATAATCCCCAGACACTAGTGGACGCTGAGAGCAAAGAAGTCTTTGAACAGATAAGAAATGTCAAATTCGGATTCATACCTGATATTTTTGTGGGTACGTGTGAGTATGCATATTCGGTCACGTTATTGAACGTTACATAATCAATTTTAATACATTGAGTTATATACTTTATACTAGAGAAGCTATGTTAAACGAAAATGACGCGTAACCTGAAGACGGCGGGGCTAGCGGGGATGTTTGTGTTTTTATAGTTAAACAGAGATATGCACAGGACGCTTTAGAAAACGGAATTCTGTTAATTTAAATTTAGAGTGCTAATTCAAATGTAACGTTGAACGTGGTTCGTAGGTTGTCGCTTATTTGTGTTCGGTTAATATGTTTTTTGTTTCTGGACTTGTTTAAGGAGTAATCTCAGTGCACATAAGACCGTATCTTTAATAAAATTGTGCAGTCGAAGGTGTCACGTTGTAGGAAGCACCTGGCACAAAGTAAGCTAGAGCACTAGAAAAAAATATTTGAGATGTCTTCTCTTCTCTCCTAGCGCTGTACGACCGCGTCGTTCTTAACAATCACCAAGGTTAAACAGCATTCATATACAAGCATAAGCATTCGTCTCCATGCTTTGGAAGGCACGTTAAGCCTTTTGTCCCGGTTACCATGTAATGTGGTAATCGTTAAGGCAAGTTGAAAGCAGGTGGCCACAAAACTGCTTCCGCCAATACGCACTGGGTCCGCGTGATGCAGTATGACCTAAACTTTCTGACTTCAATATGTGAGAAAAGGCCTTAACAAGGTAAAAGAATGTAGGTACCAGGGGACACCTAGACTATCTTACCATGCCCAAATAGATTGAGTCTTATCTGAAGGACAAGTCAAGGGCCACCGTAACCGGCGAGCTTGTATGAGACTAACTATGAGAGTGGAGGAAGCCAGAGAGGTATGTAAGGAAAGAACCTGTTGGAACTTTGTACTCTCTGCCTACCCGGCAAAGGATCTCGCGTGACGATATAGATAGATAGTCCATAAGCGCTTTCGTTGTTCGATAGTTTATTATTATTATCATCAGCATAAAGACGTCCCTAAAGGTCAATCCGCTAAAGGTCATTGCCACGACGACCGGCTTGGTATACGCATCCAGATTTTACCTGAGGGTCATTGGTCCATCTTGTGAGGGGCCTGCGCACTCCATGTTTTTCGGTACATGGTCGCCCACCACTCCAGAACCTTTATTTCTGATTACGAACGCTCTGTGTTATATATACCCTTTATCCCATGATAAGGGTACGTCTAGTAAGAAAATTTGAAACTGCTGGAACAAGTTTCTCTCTCTACCCGGAACTGATCTGGCGTGATGATATTAGTGAATAGAAAATAGAATAAAAAAACTTCAGAACTGCCTTATATCAATAGATATTCCGTTTAAAGAGCTATGAAACTACCTTGAAGATTTTGGGGGGGGGGGGGGGGAGAGGAACAAACACCGTCATGATTGGTTATTCGTGTTGAAATTATAATATTTTAAAATACGTGTCTCAAGATGTTTAAAAACAAACTGGTTTTAAAACGGAATAGCTTATCGATTTTTCTGTCTGAGATATTTATACTTGTTTTCTAGTTTTTGGAATTATAATTAAATTCAAACGTATATTTAACACAGGCATCGTTGATTTAAAGACAAAAAAAACCTAAAACTATTTTACACCGTCACGCCTACATTCCGTGGGAGTGCAGAGGTGTACAGAATACACCCACGTTTCGCCGACGATGTTAGGTCCCATGTAATAGGGGGCGAGCCTGTTGCCATATACAGGGCACAATTCCAGACTCCGGACTCGTACTGGGAAGTTTTTTGTTAGAAAAACTACACATGACCTAGGATTTGAACCCAGGACCTCGTGATCACAAAGCGATGCGCTTTGACACTAGACCAACGAGCAGTCTCCTTAAACTATGAACTGGAAATTCTGGTATTTTTGATAGTTGTTAGGTTTTAGTTTAGATAAAGGAAAATTCTAGTCAAAAATCATATATCGAAATATTTAATTTTTAATACATATACTATTTGAAGTGCGTGGAGAGCAAAAACACGTTTTTTTCGTGGTAGCCCCTTAAAAACTCCAGCATTTAATCACCGCCTCGAACTTCTTTTGAAGACTTAGTCAAACCCAGGATCTCGAGATTGCTACGGTCACTATTCACCTTTAGATCGAGGCAGTCCCATATTTAAGTTAATGGATACTCACATGATACAACACAGTATAGGGAGCTGTGGCTTTCCAACAGTATCAAAATTTGGAGCGAGGCCATGAAGATGAAGCCGACGAAGAAGCTGAGCAGATGTGCGATGAGCACCATCCCGTGCAGGTTGTGCAGCTCCGGCAGCCACGCGTATATCGCCACCGTCAGCAGGATGAACAAGCACGAGACCAGCATACCTGCGTATACGCACAAACGTGTGTGACTGTAAATGGTCTCCGCTATAGGCCGAGCGCCCTTTACAGCATCACCGGACAAGCGGGCGAGCTTAAAACAACTATGCTCCAGCCAGAAGTGCAAGAGGGGCAACCTGCTCGAAAAACGAATTCTTCGACCTGGGCGGCGTGGTCGGGGTTTGATCCTGTGACACACATACACGAATATATAATGTGTATGCAGCGCATGTGTAAGTGTACGTAGCGTATTTGCCTTGCGTTAATAGCCCTGTAGTATCGCGGTGTTTTAGTCATCACCAAGATAAAGCATCGTTCGGTTCACTGGGCAAGAAGGCGAGCGTAAAACGACTACGCTCCCGCCAGAAGGGCAAACGAGGCAACTAGATCTAAAGCGCAACAAGAAGGAACGGTCACGACTTAAACTGTCGCTATGGGGGAGGATGTTAGGTGCTCTACACCGGCCGGCGGGCAAGGCATTCTTTGACCTTACCGGCGAAGTCAGTGTCTGATCAGGTGTACGCACATATGCCTATATAATTCTTATAAGATCTGAGATATAATGTGTATGCAACTATGTAAAGTATTTGCCATGCGTTCATAGCTCTGTAGTACCGTGATGTTCTTAACAATAACCAAGACTGAGTCAGGTGACCGTTTGTGGCACTTTATCTTCCAGAATCTCTGTGCTTCGGGGGCACGCGTACACCGCCACCGTCAGCAGTGCATGAGATCAGTATACCTGCGTACACACAAACACGTCCATACCAGGTTTTAGTAAATGCACGATGCAAATGCAAAGCTAAAATTACAAATATTCTTTTTGGCTTCACCGTAGTTGGGTACGTCGGCTTTACCGTTGGGCGAATTCCAAAAATGTATAGACATACGTCACTAGTTGGAGAGGCACTAGAAAAAGTAGTAGGGTAAAATATATGATTTGGAGACGTTATAATTATCGTTAATATTGTGTATAAAAAAGGTTACTTTTTCTTTTTAGCGCAGGTTAGTTATTAGTTTTTAAATTGGTAGAAACAATTTAGCAAAGCACATGAAACGAATAAATACATATTTTTACGACACCTACTCGACTACACGACTTCGACAGCATCGTCAGCATAATAAAAAGAAAGATCCACTTACAGCTACTGCTCAGGAGATAATGATTGTCTTCTTCTTTTTCAATAAAGCATACCAGTGCATTAAGTACGACGTCTATGTCTTCCTCGCGGTCGTCTAGGAATGTGTCTATACAATACTTGTTCGAGTCGTAAGTTATCCCTGGCATGTCTTTTTTTTCTTCCAGGTATAGTCTGCCATCCTACAAAAGAGAACTTTAAACCAAAGTATTGATGCGTATCAACTAGTTAGTGACTATCAGCTGATATTGTCCCACTGCTGGAAAAATTTACTCTCACAAGAAGGTGAAAGAATAAGTCATATCGAGGGTAAATTGGTAAAGATAAGTTAGTCACTTGTTGTTGGAACTTAAAAAGCTAATCATAAGGCTTCCAATTTGCATTGGGCTCAACGTGCTCCAAAGCTCTAAAAAGTACGGAGACAATTTCAGATTGACTAAAACGAAAAAAGCAGTGATAGCCTAGTATTTAGACCGTTGGACTGCAAAGTCAGAGGTCTCGGGTTCAAACCCAGGCACGCACCTCTGTCTTTAGGAAAACATGTGCGTATTATAAATCAATTACCGCTTGCTTTAACGGTGACTTCCAGATCGACCATGGTAATTTATGTCGAGGTAGGAAACTCTCGGCAAGTGAGCAAAGAGATTACCCATGCTAGTCTTGTAGCTTTACGAACACCAGAATTAATGAATGCATAAATGATACTCAACGTCCTAAGTGCTTGCGTGCTTGCGTGTGTAACGTTGTCGAGAGAGCGAGCTGTTACATTCATCTTTGTTTAGTGAATTTGTAATGAGAAAGGATGGCAAATCAACTCGGTAGCGTTACACAACCGTCAATCTGTTTGTACTCTATTTGCTTGCAGTTTTCTAAGTGTAAAAAGTAAAATAAAAAGTGAAGTGAAGAGGAGGTATGGTTGAAGACGCAGCGGAGAGTGTATGCTGGCTAGTTGAATTGTGTCCGCGCAATGCAATCATGTGTCTAAAAACGCAGTTTGCGAAACACCTCTTACCGAATCTCTGCCTATTGAGTTATTATTATGTAAAACATACTAGAGAAGAGAACTCAAATATTTTTTATGTTTCACGAATCAATATGGACACATTCTAATTCATTTGCTAGGTGCTTATCGCAATTTGACACGTTCAAGTGTTAAGTTTTATTTAAAAAATATGCCGTCTTGTATACTAAGATACTGGTTTAATAACTCGAGAAAACATAACATAATTATCTATAAAAACACAAACTCCCCCACTTACGTCGCGCGTGCTCCGTGGTTATCAAGTTGAGAGTAATTTTTTGTTCATAATAACTCAAAATACTAAAGCTAAAAAGTTTGTTTAAACGCGCAAATCTCTGGAAGTGCCGGTCGGATTTGAAAGAAATATTTTTGCATTTGATAGCCCAATTTTTATTTACAGGCTATTTAATACCGCGTAAATACGCAGTAATAACGGGGGCAGGCAATGCGTTCTGACCGTATTAGCGTCGTAACTCAATGTTTTTGCACATAGCCCCCGCATCCTCGCAGCTTACCACCCACATCTCTGGTTTCCTATCATCGTTATTGAACTGAACTGTGTCCACTAAAGCTATACATATAAGAGATATGGGAACTATGGAATCATGTGTATTCGTCTACCTTATTTTATTATACCCCAC
The DNA here is from genome assembly GCA_905147815.2 of Phalera bucephala. Classification (NCBI taxonomy): domain Eukaryota; kingdom Metazoa; phylum Arthropoda; class Insecta; order Lepidoptera; family Notodontidae; genus Phalera; species Phalera bucephala. Next base: position 7,161,307 of record LR990621.1, on the reverse strand, counting down.
AAATTAACAATGTACATAGAAAAAATTGACGAGTGCAAAGAACAAAAAGTCGTTTACAAAATAGTGATTTTTACTTTTTTACCCTATCTTACTGAATACAATGAACTTTACTTTGGTGAAATCAGTCAATGATATAAATAATTCAAATTATTTATTACGCATAATGGGTGCATCATTTGATGTTACATGTTCAATTTATGTTGCTTTAACCATATTGGTAACTAATTTTCTTTCTAAGCTCTCTACTTAAACTTGCAATGCAGATAGTTTATAGATAACATTATATACTTTGCACCCGTCAAAATGTACGAGATTTTAATTTTGTTGATTTTTGACCGTGGAGATTCTTGCCCTCCTTCTTAAGAGGAATGATATTTCGAAGTGGTGGTAAAATCTTTTTCTTTGACGATTCATAAGTTATCTGATTCTGACTCCATTACCGATTTGGTGGACACTACACCCGAGGAGGGTGTGAGTGCCAGTGGTGCCATTCTTACCATTTGCAAGTTGTAGAGGTATACAGATCCATATATTGGAATTCTTAACTCCTTCAAGAGCGGATTGCAAGTCATCTTTCCAATCACAAAATGAAACTCCTTCGTTGCATTGAATCCGTCAACTTTCCTGAAATTATTCCACACAGGAGGATCGAAAGGTGGAGAATAGTCCACACAGCTCCTCGACGTCATGTTGTGCGCCTGGCCGAAAAGGCAACACTTCCTCACACAAGTCTCCTTCATGCACACACAGCCCCTTTCGATTCCCGTCTGATTATCCACGAAGTATTCACCATCGTTGTAAGTCACACCATTGTGCGTACGGCTTTTTAATTCAACACTTGTGTCAATGTAACAAGGTTCATTTTCTGCCAAAGTTTTTGCAACGATAATGAATAAAATAGTCAATGTAGCACGCATTTTAGATAGTGTTTTTTTTTATTAAACACGCGACTGATACATTTGATTGGCACGTCGCAACTGTAGTTTGAGGAGATCTGATTTGATGATTGGAATTCCCAAACAGCACGCACACATGAGAATAGCCAAACAGGATTAAGTTTGTAAACGAGTTTTTTTTACTCTCCACTCGACTACAGTGAATCTAATAAAATTAAGTGGTTTTTATTTTTTCTTTTTATACATTTGAATGTTATTATAGAAGACCACTTGCCTCCAAATAAATTTGCAAGTTAAGGTAAAAAACTTTATCCATAGTATAGAATAATAACCGAATATTAAATAGTAATAAAAAACCGTCACGCCTATTTTCCCCAAGCAGGTGTGGCGGAGGTGTACTGAGTACACCCATGTTTCGCCAACGATGTTACGTCCCATGTAACAGGGGGCGAGCCTATTCGCATACACCGGGCACAATTCCAGACTCCGGACTCATACTGGGTAGTTTTTTTGTTAGAAATATTTCATTTGTCCGACCTAGGATTTGAACCCTAGACCAACGAGGCAGTTAATAGTAATAAATCACTGTATTACGTCCAATTTCTGGACAAAGGCTTTCTCTGTCAAATCAAGGTCAAAGAGAACAGGTTAGAGATCGATGATAATACCCCCACCACGCGGACTCAGTATGTATTGGAAGAGGCAAGCTTATGGTGTTGCTGGAACTTATCAAGCCACCTATAAAGTTCCTAACTTGGTTAAAAACTGCCATATAATGATAACCGGGACCAATAGCATAACGTATCTTTGAAAACATAGAGATGGAGGACAAAGCGAACACGATAAACCTGATCCATCTTTAGTCGACCAAGCGGAACGCTTCTTGACCCTGGTGATTGTGAAGAGCACTATGGTTATTCAAAGCCTCTAGCATTTCCGAAACAATTGATGATTACCGATCTTTATACTTCTCTCGTTTAACTAGTGCTGCCATGTAAATTAAACTGTATTTTCCTACAGTTGGGTCAAAGCTTTCTCTCACAAATCTAGTTGGCACAGAATAGCCCATTATGATAAAAAACTTCTATCTATCTATCTATCTATATCATCACGCCAGCTCCCTCGCGGGGTAGGCAGAGAGTACAGAGTTCCAACAGGTTCTTTCCTTACATACCTCTCTGGCTTCCTCCACTCTCATAGTTCGTCTCATACACACTCACCGGTTACGGAGACTCTTGACTTGCCCTTCAGCTAAGACACGGTCTATTTGGTCATGGTAAGATAGTCTAGGTCTTCCCCGGCACCTACATCCTTCCACTTTCGCATTGTATATCTGTTTTGTCATTCTTTCTTCTGGCATTCTTTCTATATGCCCGAACCAACGGAGCATACCCTTTCTCATCTTTACACCGATACTATCTTTCATACCTAAGCACGCATTTGGACCGTATTTATCCTACTATCATTCTCCTTCTTAAATACCTAGCTCTCGCTGCCATATAACAGCGTTGGGACAAGCACTCCGTTGTGTATGGCCAGATAATGAATATGATAAAGATAGAAAAAATATTTATCACATCATTCCGCTCATAATGGTATAGATATATACACCAGTGGTGAATAACGCCAGATTAGGCTGAGAGTAAAAAATTCGAGCAAGATTTTTTAAACGGGTCAATATGTTAATCCCTCTTTTACCCCTTTACAAAGTCTTGGACATGATTTCGACTTATAATAATCATTATTGATGAAAAAATATCGATGACTTCCACTGATAAACAAAACTACCAACTTAACAACGAAAGGAACTCTCTGTCGATTAATCAAAAATAAAGTAGGTTGTTGATTTTTTCCAAAAAGAACAACAATAGAGGGTTATTTGAGAGCTATTTTCATTCTAGGCTAGGCTAGGCTCATTACTAAACGATGATTCATAAATTCAAAATGTTCAATAACATTGCAGAATAGTCCGCACCGTATCGAATTTTGCTATTGGTGATACAGAGAAGTCGTACAGAGATTTTAAGAATCATTCTTAATGTAGAGAAGTAATTCTTCAAAGGGATTGTTTCAAAAGCTTCCATCTATCAGCCTCTGTCAGACAAGCCTCTTGGATTTAAGGAAATCCGAACGGTCGTTGTTTCTTGAATGGAGCTCGACTCGAAGTTACTGGTTGAAGATTTTTTTGAAAACTGTAAACTGGAAATGTTTCGTAAGTATTCGTAGAAGTAGTCCTAGATCACAGTGCGAGAAATGGAAAAGGATCAGGCACAAAGCACACAGAAACGTAGTCACTAACCTAAGTAACTCTAGGCTTTACAAAATCCTGTAGCAGCATATTATTATTGGTAAAAAAGATCGTCATGCCTATATTCTCCAAGCAGAGGTGTACCGTGCACACCTTTCGCCGACTATGTTCGGTCCTATGTAATAGAGGGCGAGTCTATTGCCATATAACGGGCACAATTCCAGACTCCGAACTAACACTGGAAAATTCGCAATAAAAAACTACATTTGCCCGACCTAGGACTTGAAAGCAACGCCTCGGGATGCGCGCGACAAAACCAACATGGCAGTATTATTATTAGCTTCCCAGACTTCCATAATTTTATTAACACCACTTTCATGAGTTTTACTTTGGTATACTATTTCTCTATCTATCTATCTATCTATATCATCACGCCAGATCCATTACGGGATAGGCAGAGAGTACAGAGGCTCTTTCCTTACACTATTCACCGGTATACTATTTAATATGTAAAAAGACGCTCGTAGCACTGAGCGACCGCGGTGTTCTTGGCAAGGTTAAGCAACGTTCAGCTCGGTTGGTCTGAGGTGGCCGTTTGTGGCATTTCATACTCGAGCATGTCCATGCTTCGGAAGACTCGCTAAGTCGTTGGACCCGGTTAGCACTAAACGTCGTAATCGCTTAGCCAAGTTGGAAACCGTATTAGGCGGCTTGATAAGTTCCAACAGCACGTGGCCACAAACATGCATCCACAAATCCGCACTGGGCCGCATTTTACTAAAAATGTTGCCCTTGATCGTCATGGGTACTTAAACTTTCTAACATAAACTTTACATATTTGTGTACAAAGGCGCAACGATACAAATGTTTGCAGTTCGCACTAAAGTTGAGGCCGCATTAGGTGGAACTCACTAACACAGCAGGCGCCAGCGAAACTATGCGACGCGACGCGGCACTACAAAGTTGACCAACACGTGTGACTAACTGACAAAATCGGCCCTACCGAATCGCGTCGTGTCCCTCCGCTGTGCTGCAGTTACTTGTCATAAAATTTGTTCCGTTTAGGAATCAAATCAACCCGCCCCATGCAATGAGCCCTAGACAAAGCCATCATGAATGATTACGACTGAAGATGGCAAACAGTTACGTAAGAATTTGTCTAGTTATTTATTACGTGAGTAGACATCTTTCATTAAGAAGCACCTCACCTTTTAAGTTTCCTAAGTATCTGCCTCTTGCACACAAAAATCAGGAATATGGCGAATCCTATAAGAGCATTGTATGCGTCCAAATTTATACCATAACTGAAAGTTAGGCCACACGAAATCTATCACCTCCAGTATCCAGTTCAGACCCATCACTACGGACAGCTTCATGTACAGCATCAGCCTGAAAAATATTCATTACGTTTTAATTTGTAATAGTAAGAAACCAGCTTATGCTGTCCCACTGCTGGGCACAGGCCTTCCCCACAAATAGAGGTGAGCGAGATTAGGTCATACTCAACCACGCGAACCCATGTGGATTGGTGGAAGCAGGTTTGTGGCCACCGGCTGTTGGAACTTATTTAACTGCCTATAAGGCTTCCAACTTAGCTTAACGTAGTAACTGGGACCAATGGCTTAGCGTGCCTTCCAAAGCACGGAGACGCTAGTATATGAAAATGGCACAAACGTGACCATGACCGTTTTTCTATTTTCATATACGAGCGTCTTTTTATATACCTTTTTTTTACCTGGGGAAAATCCTGCATAGGACTACCGCGTGCCTCGGGGGAAGCTCGCGGGGCGCGTCAGATTCCTATCTATCTATATACGAGGCATGCCTTTTAAGTTTTGTCGTTTGAAGAAAAAACACAACTAGAACCTTATAGTACTTTTTATTGTTTTTCAAAGTATTCACCACGTAGCTTAATACACTTTTCCATTCGCTCAAACCAGTTATTATAACATTTACTCCACTCTAAAGTGGGGGTGTTCAAAATGGCTGACTTGAAAGCGTCGACTGCTTCTTCACCGGACTGGAAGTTTTGACCACGAAGACTTTTCTTAATTTTAGGAAATGTAAAGAAATCGTTAGGGCTTAGGTCAGGACTGTATGGAGGATGGTCAAGAATTTCTACTTTTTCCTGCTTCAAATACTCAATCGTTTGACGACTGCTGTGTGAGCTTGCGTTGTCGTGGTGCAGGATAATGCGTCGCTTTGAGTTAGATTTTCGAAGTTCGGGGATGACTTGTGGTAAACAAACTGTGGTATACCACTCTGCGTTAACCGTTCTACGATCTTCAAGTGCAATAGTCGCAACATGGCCGGTTTTTCCAACGAACGTGGCCACCATCTTCTTTGAAGTGCTTCGAGAACGAACAACTTTAGTCAACTTTGGTTCGCTCTTGAAAAACCCAGATTGTAGATTGTTGTTTGGAATCAGGATCGTAGGCATAAATCCAAGATTCGTCACCACTGATGATGTCGTAGACGTGATTTGACTCTCCTCGGTTGAACCTTTGCAGAGCTTTCTTACACCATCTGACGCGGGCCGCCTTGTGATCGTCGGACAGCAGATGCGGTATCCAACGGCAAACTAGCTTTCTCACACCAAGCGCTTTATGCAAGATTTTCTGAATGGTTGTCCCTGAGATGCCTAATAGAGCCTCTATCTCTCGATACGTCAGATGACGATCTTCGAGAATTAGTTGTCTCACAGCAATGATGTTATCTTCAGTGAAGGCGGATTTTGGGCGTCCTTCGCGAGATTTGTCACTAACACTAGTATGTCCACGCTGGAATTCAAAATACCAGCGTTCGACAGTCCGCAGACATGGGGCTTCATCACTGAACAGAGATGTTAGCTCTTCAAAACACTGAAGCCGTGTCAGGCCTCTTCTAAAGTTGTAGAAAATTATTGCACGAACATTTTCCTTAGAAAGATTCATTTTCGTACGTAACCTGACAGATTCCAATCGACGCTGTGACTAAACAATAGCATTAATCCTAATACTACTGTTTTGAGATTTAAAATTTAAACACATTTGAATATAGAACAGTACCAAATTCAAAATTGCCGGGAAATATGTAAACGACAGAACTTAAAAGGCATGCCTCGAATCTATATCATCTCGCCAAATTCCTTGCGGGGTAGGCAGAGAGTGCAGAGTTCCAACAGGTCCTTTCCTTACATACCTCTCTGGCTTCTTCCACTCTCATTGTTCGTCTCATACACGCTCACCGGTTATGGAGTCTCATGACTTGTCCTTCAGATAAGACTCGGTCTGTCCGATTCCTACCGACTAAAAACCCCAGGGTGGCCAACATCAGCACTTTGGAGGGTGTGTGTGTGAATGATGTACGCTGTTGGCCGCGAGGCCTTTACAGCTTCACCGGACTTAAAGGCGAGCGTGCAACCACTACGCTCTAGCCAGCCAGAAGGGCAAGAGGCGACATACTCGAGGGCGCCTCGTAGAGGCGCCCGCGAGTATGACAAAGCATCGGGGGGGTCGGTGAGAACATGTCGCGGCCGGCGGTGGCGGCAGGGGTCGGGGGGGAGATCGTAGTCGGCGGTGGCTACGATTAACGGATTCGCATGGGTAGATGCGTTCGCGAAGTGACGTGTTGACGCCTTTTTAATAAAGGCGCGAATAGGTTCGAGACCTAGATCGGAGTGGAGGTCGACGTTCCGTACGAACCAGGGGGCTCCTACGGCTTTACGGAGGAAGCGGTTTTGAACCACTTGGAGTTTATCGATGTGAGAGGGGGCCGAATGCCCGAACACAACACACGCATAAGTCATGATGGGTCGAACGCAAGTTTTGTAAAGTGTCACCTTATTTCTTAGGGACATTTTACTCCGCTTGCAGATTAACGAATGGAGACGACCGAGCACAAATGATGCTCGGTGACGGACCCGCTTGATGTGCGGGCCGAAGGACATGGTACTGTTTAGGGTGACCCCTAGATATTTGACCTCTTTGACCCAGGGAATGGGTCGGTCGAACATGGTCACTTGGCCGAGATTACTTCTAGGGCGGCGCAGGGAGTGGCGCGGGGTGGCACCTCTGGAGAAGAACACCGCAGCGCTCTTGTCCGGGTTCACCTCAATACGCCACTTCCTGAACCAATTCCCTAGGGAATTGGCGGATGCCTGAAGGTGTCTGGTAATGAAACCCTTATTCCTATGCGAGACGTAGAGAGTGGTATCATCCGCGAATAGGGCTAGATGTACCTTACTCGAACGAGGAATGTCGTTCGTGTAAAGGCTAAACAGGAGCGGAGAGAGAACTGAGCCCTGTGGGACTCCAGCACTGATGGAGTGGGAAGTGGAGCGCGTCATTTCGACGCGATAACGGAAGGCGCGATTCGACAAGAAGTCTCGTAAGATGAGCACGAGTCTGTCCGGCACACCCAATTGGTAGAGCTTGTAGATCAAGCCGTTGTGCCAGACTTTGTCGAACGCCTTCGCGACATCTAGGAAGAGGGCGCCCGTGTAGATGGGTTTGGGTCTATTGAGACCGGAGAGGATGTGCTCCGTGATGCGGTGCACTTGGTGGACGAAAGAGTGTTTGGCTCGAAAGCCAAACTGCTCGTCGATAAGGATACCCCTGGACGTTACGAAGTCTTTGAGCCTCGCCAGAAGTAGGCGCTTGTATATCTTGGCCAGGGAGTTGAGGAGACTGATAGGGCGGTAGCTCGCGGGGAGATTGCGAGGTTTGCCGGGCTTGGGAATGCCTATGACGTCCGCCTCCTTCCACTTAGCGGGGAAGGTGCAGTTCGCCATGGCGAACAATATGGCCACTAAGAGGCAGATGAGTTGGGCGGGCAGGCATTTCAGAACGCGATTCGAAATGCCGTCAGAGCCGGGGGCTTTTTTAGTTTTGAGACCCATAATTAGATCATCGACCTCCGTTTGGGTGATAGGAGGTAAGGAATCGACGGGGGGGAGGGATGCCCTGCGCTCGACTTCCCTGTCGACCGCGTCGACGTGGGACTGGTCGACGGACTGAGAGCTGGGGGCGCACTGGTTCCAGCATCTTCGTATAGAACGCACCGATGTCCATTTTGTGCCGTGCTCTAGTAGCCAGGAAGAGGCACTCGTAGCGCTAGCGCTACGAGTGCCTCTTCCTGGTATACCTTAGTATAACCTTTCCTCCTCCTTGCGTCGTTTCATCAGTGCTGAGGGTCGTGACCTCCGATGCGAGATGCAGACAGTATTCCCTATTGCACGACGTTTTTCCATCTTGTGCGATTTCCGGATGTGTGTAGAGCTAAATTTACTTGGGTTTCAAGTGTTGAGCGGATCTGATCGGTCCAACGCGTTGGACTACGGCCCCGAGGTCTCTTTCCTTCGATTTTCCCTGTGACTAGGAATCTTTCTAGACTATCTGGGTTTTACGTGCAATGTGAAGTACTCGAGAGTGCGGCGAAGACAGACCGATGTTAGTCTTATCTTGATTTTTAGTTACCGCAGTATAGATATTTGTCCTTTTCGCAGTCCAGGGGATCCGTAGTTTTTTATAACCTTTAATCTAGTACAAATCGACGTGTCCAACGAACAAAATCCTATAGACCAGTATTTATATTTGGCATAAATAACGTCGATAAGCGATTTTTGACATTTGCTACTTTATTCTATGGGACCGCCGAAATAATATATTGGTATTTGTATGTGTGTGACCTGTGACGCTGCGTGCGGTGGACGGATGGGGTCCCTCTGGGAGCACTGTTGGCCAGCACGGCGGTGCCGCGGCCGAGCCGCCACACGTTGTATGCGGTCATCAGGTAGAACAACCAGTTGCACATGATCAGGATCAACATCGGCACGTACAGGTACAACAGTTTCACGCCATCTGTTTGAAATTTCGGACATTATGAAGAGAATTTGACAAACAGCATAAAAAACAAGCGATAAAATTGGGAGCAGAACCGTGTCTTACGTTGAAAGACTTAGACACTTTTGAATTGCATCCTTAGAAAATCGTAGGACGCAATTTTTTTCTTTTTTAGAATAAATTTAGCAATACACAAATACCCAGACCGAAACAAATAATTGTGGGCCATACAAAGATTTGTCCCGTGCGGGAACCATCGAACCCGCGACTATCCGACCGAAGCGAAGCGGCTTAAGCTCTTAACCACTGCGCCAAATCATCTGTCTTAACTTTTCTGTAAAAAATTCTTAATGGTGTTATCGATTGCCCTGAACTTTTGAGTAGATTTTGTTTTGTAAAGACTTATCCCATCTCTGCAAGCCACCATCTTAGGTAAAAACTCACTAAGGCTCTGTAGAGTTTTAAATGCCATCAAATCTATTGACATCTTCACAACCTGATTTTCGCATTCATTTATTTAAAAACCTGCCAAACTACCAAATTTAAGTTTTGATTTTATATTTTTCTGATTTACATTGTAATGGTCATGTCAGTTTTTGTTACTATGTTTTATTTATATCAAGGTATGAGGTGTTTATCTGTAATTGGTTAAGCAATTAGTAAGTTGATCTTATAGAGATCACTATGTATGAAATATTGTATTAGCCGTAGAACGTACGTAACGTAACCTAATGAAAAAACATTCAGCTTAGCTAGTAGCTAAACTGCAATCTTAGTACGAATGAATTGACGTTTCATAACGTGGTCGATAAAACATGCTGTCACGTTCATAACGTATCATAAATTTGTTGAGTGAAAAAGATGGTATATCATCTCGATGGCGTTACACTAACGTCAATCTGTTCGTGCTAAGCTTCTAATATACGAGGTAAAAACAAAATGGATATCTATGTAGTTAGTATATTGTGAATTATTAAAATTCCAGTTTAAGTAGTCAAACTTGTGTAGAGTCTACTAGTTCACAAATTTATTTATTAAAAAAGACACAAAACGGGATATAACCAAAATAGTGGGAAATTTGACTACAACTACTTATATCTATAATGTTCCCCTAAACATGTGTCCTAATCTAATTACGTATGCTTACAAATAATTGATAACTTTCATATTAAATACTTAAACACTAAAAAATATCTATATCATCACGCCAGATCCCTTGTGTACCCGGCAGAGAGTACAGAGTTCCAACAGGTTCTTTCCTTACATGCCTCTCTGGCTTCCTCCACTCTCATAGTTCGTCTCATATACACTCCAAAAATATATTACAAACTATTATTAACTTAAACTATTAAAACTATTAGTATATTCTTAGCTGACGGAATTTTAGATAGCCCGATACGATAATCCTTAAAATATATTTTAATCAAATTGTGGTCTAAGTTTTTACCAGTTAATACCTCGCCAGTCTGACCGTGCCGTCATACTAGTTAAGGATTGGTGGAGGCAAGTTCGTAGCCGCTGTTGGAACTTATCAAACCGCCTAAAAGGCATCCCATTCGGCTTAACAAATACCACATTAAGTCGCTGTCTTAACTAAAGGCTTACTGTGCTTTCTAAAGCACGCAGACTTTCAATATTTTTTTCTAAAAACGTAGCTTTACACTAGAATTTATTCCTGTATGGGTGCGTTTACAAACACGAAATTTCACATACACAAATACCCAGACCGAAAATAATTGTGGGTCACTCAAAGATTTGTCCCGTGCGGGAATCGAACCCGCGACTATTCGACCCAGTGGGCGGAGCGGCTTAAGCTCGCAATCATCCGCTACAAACGGTCATCAATCTCAAAAATATCGAGCCTTGCTGCAGCTTTATCTTGATGACTTCTTAGAGCACTACGGTCCTACACGGCTAGAGCTAATACCCTGCGAGACGTAACGCGCTATGTTACGATAACTTAGTGTAACGGTCGTTTCATGATACTACAAACATTTCACGAAGGTATGGTAACGCCCCGCGGTTGGTCATAATGTATAAGGTTTTCGTTTGAAAAGGACATTGTTCTGCGTCCATACATGAATCGCCCCAGAAGCAACAGCAATGAAAAAATAGTTGTGCGATTTGAAATCACCTATAAATCAACTTCATGCATTTATTATAAAACGGACAAGCGGAAAAATCGCATTATTGCAAAAAAGTATTACATTTTGAGGTTATAATTTAGTAGCCAACAATATATCTGTAAAATCATTATGTTAAAATATATTAGAATCGAAAATAATGAAATCGATTTTGGTTGAATGTAGGCAATTGAATATAACCTATAGATAGAAGTAAAGATATCGGCAACTTCGATTTAGGTACCTACAATACTTTGAAATATTTGTTTTCGATTGCAAATTGTCCGTCAGATACGGATATTTGCCACTACTAGAATAAAATAGATGAGTAATTACGGTTTAGGTCACATGTTTGTTGGTCCTGGGGCAATTTTCGACGATGTCCTTTACTTACCTCCAAAGAAACAGGTCCTTTTAATGTTGGGGGTAACGAACCAGGGGAGATGGGTCATATCGGTATCGTTGAGTACGCCCACGCCGATGGTCATGATGAGGGGCACGCCCCACGCATAAAGGCAGTACATCAGGAACTTAAAGCGTTTACCTCGGCGGTGGATGCGGCGAGATTTCGCAAACCACCTGGAATTATAAATACGAATATTGCAAGTTAAAGCTTGTAAATAATAAACGCCATACGTATTTCCCAAATGGGAAGTGGCTAAGGTGAACTGTGGTGTCCCAGTAGGATGCGAGCCAAAGCCATTATACTTGGGGCGATGCCAGTCTTCGAATTGCTACTGACATTTTTTCGTTAAAATATCACATACTGTCCGACATAGGATTCTAACCCAGGAACGATCAGGTGATCGTTATGCGCATTATGTGTCACTAGATCAAAAAAGCAAGTAATCAAGGCAGCCAGTAATTCTTACATCAACATATATTTTAATACCTATGCATTTATATTGTGTTTTTGATTCCTAAATTCTTAGATTTACGTGAATATTACACATGAAATCAAAAATAAACCGCGATAAAATCCGACATTGATTCCTGTCGAAATTATATCTGATATCCTTATAAATGTTGTCCTTCTCTCTATTATTACGCCAGATCCCTTGTGAAGTTGGTAGAGAGTATCATCATCATCAGCCCGTGTCAGTCCAGTGCTGAACGTAGGCCTCTCCCATGGCACGCCACTGAGCTCGATCTTCAGCTCTCCTCCTCCAATCCCTACCCACTGCCTTACGAATGTCGTCGCCCCACTTAGCTACGGGGCGTCCTACACTACGTTTGCCGGTCTCCACTCAAGAACCAGTCTGCCCCAACGGCCATTGGTTCTGCGGCATATGTGACCTGCCCACTGCCACTTCAACTTGGTAATTCGCTGAGCTATGTCGGTAACCTTGGTTCTCTGACGTTGACATTTCCTCAAGAGCACTTGTAAATAATTTTGGTGAGAGCGGGTCACCCTGCCTAACGCCTTTTTCTATTTTAAAGGTTGGACCGGTAGAAGAAGAAATGGCTTTTATTGAGGCTGTGCTTTGATTATAAATAATTTTAATTAAATCTATGTAGGTTCTGTCAATGTTTTGTTTTTCTAGAGCTGTAAATATGGCAGAGTGAAAAATACTATCAAAAGCTTTTGCGAAGTCTACAAAGGCTATATACAGGGGTTTTTGAAATTCGTTATATTTGTCTATTACTTGATTTAGTGTATGAAGATGATCAGTGGTAGAGTAGTTAGGGCGAAAACCGGCTTGCTCTGGAGTGTGATAACTGTTTAGTTTGAAGGTAATACGATTTGTTTTTTTTTTTATTTATAATTAGACACTGCGGGCCCGGTTTGTCCCGCACCTTTTTTTGTGTTATTTATGTGTTGTTAGTATTTGCTTTTATATGCACTTGTATGGTACGCTTATTTTTACTTATTAGCTTATTGTTACAGTGCTTGGTATTTGTTTGTAGCGGTACTTCAGTAGAGGTTTTTTTTTTTTTTTTAATTTATATTAATGATTTTGTAAGTGAATGAGGCTTTCTGTTTTGGCTTGCCTTTGAGCGAGAATGCCTCAGTTGTGTAGGTGTTTGGCTGCTTGTGAGGGTTTCCTTTAGGCCTCCGCCTCCAGCAGCTTTTTAACAACTACCATGTCTCGACTGCGAATAGCCATCTTTATGTTGTATTCTTTTATTTTTTTGGTCGCAGCTGCCCTCGCCCTGCTTATTAGTGTAGCCGTTGCGTCCCCTTCACAGCTGTCTGTGTAGTAGACGCAACTTCCAGTGTGGCGAGATATAGCTACGACTGCGTGTGGATAGCTTCCGTGGAGCTTCAGTCTCTTGGGGACCGCTCGCACTATCACCACGTTATCACTCGTTAGTCCCTGAGACTCATGCACGGTGAGGATGCGCGACCCGTTTCCCGACGCATAGCCCTGGCCGAGGAGGATTTCCTTCTCGGCCTGGGTGTGCACCAGAAACAGGGTGTTCTCCTGGTGTTTCGGAATTTGCGCTCCCGTGTACTTACTGAGGCTCAAGGACCTCACGAGGGATTTGGACGAGTATATGCCCCCATATATCTCGTTGAGGGCATACGCTACGTTCATTGGGTTTCTGTGAGTGCAGAGCAGCTCCCTGTTGACACGCGCCACGGAGTCTGGGCGGTTGTAACGCAGTCGAAACAGGTTCTCCCTATCAATGAACGGCAGTTGGTTGCAGTCGCCGACGAGAAGAGCCTCTCTCGCGCCAGTTATCTTGATGGCCATCACTACGGCTCCAAAGTGGTTCATGAGTGCCTCGTCGATGATAATACGTGTGCACTCGTCACCTTCTTTCAATCCGTTGACCAGCATTGAAGCCATAGTGCGGACCCTCCTCTTGGTGTTTGTTTTAACTTTTTGCGCGAGTCTCTCCCTTAAGTCATTCGCTGCCTCGGTTGTAGATGTTATTAGGATATCGCTTTCGATGTTGTAATTTGCGATTATCCATGTTGTTTTTCCGCATCCAGGAACCCCGTTGACCCATGTTATTTTGGGTACGGTCCAGTACTCGATTGCAGGTCCCCGACCCCGGCCACTTGAGACAGTTTCTGCCATCTCAAGTATCCGGTCGTCGAGCACCACCCTCGTGCACTTCGCCGCAATCACTATTGGGTCGTTAGGAGGGGTTCTGTGTTTGCCGGTCCGCCGGGACCCCTCCTCATCGTATTCGACGAAACCGCTGGTTCCACTATAGGCCGCCATGTACCTCCCCGACATTTCTCCTCTTAACGTGGTGGAGTTGTCGTTGTCGTACACCGCCGCTTCTGCCTCCTCGAGCTTCACCTCTAGCAATCCTTCATTGCCCAGGTGATAGGTTTGCAGGATGGATCTACAGGTCTCACTATTGACCCTTCTTGTTGCTATGGTGATTGCTTTGAACTCGAGGAACGCGTTTTTTGTGTGTTGCAGCGGCTCCGTCGCCTCGCTGAGCTCCGGCGGATCGACAAGCCCCATCTGGGCTCTTGTTCGAGCCTTTTCCGGCTGCTTATGACTTTTGGGAGGGGGCTCCCTCAAGAACACTTCGGCGGCGACTGCCACCCCCTCCGCCCGTCGGTTCCCCCTGATTTTTTTCCCCAGCACACTTGGTATGCCGAGGACCGCCTTCCCGAGCGCCGTTGTGAAAGACGCGAGTTTTTTGGCACCTGTAGTGTCCTTTGGCTTCTGCTTCGCTTTGCTCTCCTCGAGAGCTGCCCTCATTTGTAGGCGTTCAGACCCGCTGAGCCCGTCTTGAGTCGCTGTGGGGTGTCCCCAGATGTCAGTTGGGGTTTTTGTGATGAGGTTTTCTGGGCCACTACCTCGTGGTGTTTTGAGGCTTCTACTATCCCGATGTGGTCGGCGGCCTCACCTTCCTCAAATTCCACCACCATAGCGTCTACGCTTACTTTTGTTAAGGTAATACGATTAAGAATAACTTTAATAAAAACTTTGTTTAAATGAGATATTAAGCTTATGGGTCTATAATTTGAAATATCTGATTTACTGCCTTTTTTATGTAGTAGGGTAATATTGGCGTGACACATTTTGCTTGGTAAAGTACCTGTATTTAGTATAGTGTTGCAGAAATTTGTGATGTGAGGCAATAATTTAGGAGAGCCTATTCTCAATGCCTCAGTTGTTATCCCATCAGCTCCAGAGCTTTTGCCATAGCGCATAGTTTTGAGAGCGACACTAACTTCTTGTTGATCAATCAAAGGAACAGTTTCTGGTAGGTTGTAGTAGATCGGCATATTACATCTAAACTTATCAGAATACATACCTTTGTAGAATGTTGTGCATATTTCCATGATTTCGTTTTGATTGTAACGTATTACTCCATCCCTATCCTGTAAACTGTTGATCCAAAACTTTCCTTTTGCATAGCCTTGCTTAGCGGTTCTTAGCGATGTTTGTTTTTCTATTGCAATTTTTACTAATTCGTTGTTAAATTTTCTTAAGTCTTTTCTAATTTGGCGTTTAACTTCTCTATCTACAATTTATTACAAAGCATCTGGCAGTAGGCCGGAAGGTTTTCTGCGGTTTTGTGGACCTGGAGAAGGCGTTTGATAGAGTCGTGCGAAAGAGACTTTGGGACATTTTGCCAGAGTATGGTATAAACGGCACCCTGTTGCGAGCCGTCCAGTCCACCTACGTGGACAGCAAGGCATGCGTACGGGTGGGTGGTAACATGTCACCTTAGTTTGACGTTAAAATCGGCGTCAAGCAGGGTTGCGTGTTGTCCGCTAGACTGTTTATAGTGTATCTGGATAAAAGTCTTCAAAGACTGAATGCGATGACTGAAGGGGTAAAAATGGGTGATCTAGTGATAAACCACCTATTGTATGCAGATGACGCGGTTTTGATAGCGCCAACAGCCACTGATCTGCAAACACTAGTCACAGTTATGAAAGATGACTGCATGAACAATGGCTTACATTTGAATGTGAAGAAAACCAAAATAATGGTTTTTGAACGGGAAGAAACCAGAACGAATGTAAGGATTGTGGTTGGTAACGATATGCTGGAGCAAATGAATGAGTTTGTATATCTTGGATGCGCCTTCAGTAAGGATGGGAAATACACCGCTGATATAGAGAGAAGAGTGAATGCAGGTAATAAAGTGAATGGTGCGATGGGAAGGCTACTTGGGAGTAGGCACTTAAGCCAAAAGGCGCAGCTGGCCATGCATAACTTTTGCATGTTTTGTAATTTTCTCCCTATCGGATATTAATATAATGGTGTTTGTTGTTAGTTTTTTCTGTTTATTGTTATTATTATTGTTTATTTTCTTGCTGGTATACTGTATTCCTGATATAATTGCATTATATTGATATTCTACATTCTCTGAGTCAAAAGAAAGATTGTCAAAATAGTTTTTAAGTTCCAAATTAAAGTGGTCATAGTTATTGAGTAAAGTATTTTTTGTATGTTTCTTGATAGTGGTACTGAAAAGGTATCGTCTAAGTATTTTAAAATCAAAGTTTATTTGAGCACGGACAGGTCTATGATCCGAACTAAATTTGAATGTATTTATAACGCTAATATCTTTAATTATATGCTTATTAGATGATAAAATGAAGTCTATTTCGTTTCTGATATTACGCGTCCAGCGTCTTTGTGGTTTTTTTGGGAAAAAGCTATTGCTAAAAGCTATTGCTAATTTGTCCAAAAGAAAACTGAATTAAACGGGTTTCTCTATCATTTCTTATACCAAGACCATGTCGTCCTAAGATATTTTTAAGGTCAGAGTCCTGTCTTGGTCCTATTTTGGCATTAAAATCGCCGAAAACTATATTATATGTTCCTTTATGATCACGACATGCTCGGTTCAACAAATCATAAAAATCTTCAATATCATCATCGGAGTAACTAGATGTGGGGGCATATGTTTGTATAAGTGTTAGTGTTTTCGTATTGGTTAATCTAAATCTTAATACTGCAATTCTTTCTGAATATCCGGTAAATCCGATAATATTTTCCTTCCACTTCTTAGAAACCAAGAATCCTACGCCATGTAGACCACTGGTCTCTCCGTAGTGGTCCGTTCTATTATTTCTTCACCCTGTATTTTCACTTCAGAGAGACCTATTATATCCCATTTTATATCTGTCAATGCATTCTCAAGTTCAATTAGACGTTCTTCTCTTAGTAAGGTGCGTACATTATAGTTTAGTACATCGGTATCCTTTATAAAACGAGCCATTGTTGTTGGACTGTATGGTGTTCCCACCCGGAGATTCTTAGCACCCCTAACTCCACCACGTAGCCGACGTCCGTCCCCGCTGGCAGCGTGGGTGGAGTTGCCGGGCACTCGGAGCCTATCTTGTACATTACTATGCATCTTGAAAAAGGGGGGTTTGGACATAATCCCACCACGCTTGTACAATGCGGGTTGGTGGGTCGCCAGTGCCTCGTTTGTTGTTCAGCAGGTTGCACCACGTGCAGGTGAGGATGACTTGGCTCTTATCGATGTTATTTAGAACCCTTACAACCCTATTTGACTACCTATTTTTTGTTTATTTATTTATGGACCTGTGTTGGTATTCAAAATAAATGAGTTTTCTTTCTTTCTTTCTTTGATACAAGATGAAGGTTTATGTGTATAATTCACCCGTGCGAAAGGTGCTGAGGCGGGTCGATGGTGATATCTAAATAAAGGTAAAGAGGTAAATAATATTTATATATGAATGTAATTTAATTAGATAAACCTATTCCTCTCCCATTTTGTTGTTCCCGACAGGGTTCACGACTGTACCATTGCTATTTTTATAACATCTTGTCTATGTAAAAATTGTGGATTGCAATAAACAATTGAGTATTAAGTAATTTATTTTCCTTTAGGACTAAAAATTTATACCAGAGTTTTTAACTCCTGACGCTAAAAGGGGTGCTATAAGTTTAAAATGTGTATCTGTGTGTCTGTCCTAGCATGGCATCGTAGCTCCTAAACGAATGAACCGATATTGATTTAGTTTTTGTTTGTTTGAAATGTGAGTTGATCGAGTGTTCTTATTGATAAATTCAATGTGTGTGTGTGTGTGTGTGTTGATTGACGAGTGTGTATGATTAATTTGAAAAGGGGGTTTTTAAATTAGTAGAAAAAAAAAATTATATTTCTCTAAATTTTCAGAATTTCGCATCAATGACATTATACATAACTACTACATAAGCAATTAACACCCATACACGATTTTGTTACCCATTTCAACCTCTTAAGAGTCAGGTAAAATGCTTTTCAGTTGATTTTAATATGACTAAAGTTTTTTAAAATCATTTCCGAACTACATACTTCTAGCATAAACTGTGTCCATTGTTTATGAATCACTAAATTTTTTACAATACCATGTCAATTAAATTATAATTATCATATTGTTGAATTCCGGTATTTTTATTTGAAGCGTTGCGTCAGACACATGATTATGCATAAAAGTTGGTTTTCAATAGTAGTATTTATAAAAATAATAAGTGTTATTGCATCAAGTGATTCAGAAATATGGCCGGATGCAAGAAATAATTCAAAAAACAAAGGAGATGAAAAAAAGAAATTCAAATGTAAAAATGATGTGTGTGTACACAAATGTTGCTCGTTAGGCCAGTATTTGACCCAAGGAAATACTTGCAAACATCACAATGGTAGTATTAACCTTTCCAACGTTGATGTGTACAGCCAGGATATGATCAGAACTGGTAAATCTTTTGAAGACACATTCGATATAATACCGGGAAAATTGGAAGATGATCAATTCAAGGTCAAAGCTGTGGATTTGGACTGGTTCAATTATAATGTATACTTAATGAAGGTAAGAAGCTAGCTTTGCTAATTATTGTTTTTGTTCGGATACTGACCAATATCGACGGACAATCTTATAAATATCGCAGGAAGTAGTTGGGTGCAAGTGGCATCGGACCAGTTGCGCTAGAGAGCGATTAAGGAGGCCTATGTTCAGCAGTGGACAAGTATAGGCTGAGATGATGATCTATCTATCTATATCATCACGCCATCGATCCCTTGCGGGGTAGGCAGATGAACTGATGATGATTGACTAATGTTATTTCTAGACTTAGACTAAGAGTTTTCAGAGTTGAGCTAATTGCCCGAAGACCTCCGATTTTGCATTAATCGAATAGTGAGTGGTTGAGGCCGTAAACGTCAATTGTGAATAGAAGTATTTTGACGATTTGAATGTTCTCGGGAGTATTAAATCAGCCTTATAATACACAAGTTTCTGCCCGCGACTTCGTCTGCGTTGACTTTAGACAGGAACCTGACATTTTCCGAGATAAAAAGGGATATCTTATGTGTTAACTCAGGTAATAAACTATCTATCAAATTTCATCTAAATCCGTTTAGCGGTTTTTGCGTGTTTGAGTAACAAACATCCAAACATCTATAATATTAGTAGGATACATGAACGGTCACCCATGTAATGACCGACAACGACCTCCTTTGTTTAACATTTCCGATAAAAAACGATACAATAATGTAACCACTTCGTATAATATATAAAAAAGTGTCAACATTACTATGAAATATTTTATCATATCAACTTCATATCTTACCGGAAATTTTAACAATAAACTTCCGTTCATGTGAATAATTTAAAAATACAGTATCTAAATAAAATTACGTATTATGTTATAAAAACTATAGGTAATATAACAACAATGGAAGTGAATGTAAAAAAGAGTTATAATCCTAAAAATATTTTAAAGGATAAGCTTTTATATCGAAAACACGACGAAGCTATCTTACTTAGTTGAGGAGTGTCAAGACCAGTTTAACAACCTCAATAAGATGAAGTATTGTTAAGTATTTACAGAGTTCTACCTTCCGGCTCTATCTCCAGTCCAGCACCATTGTACCATATTGTTTCATTGTTGTAGAAGTTGAAGATTGTCAAGAACAATTCATCAACCTCAACACGACGAAGTAATGTTCAGTATTTAGGGAGTTCCACCTTCCGGCTCTATCTTCAGACAGCACCATGGTGCCATATTGTTGCATTGTTGTCGAAGTTACATACGTATGCCAAATTTTAGCTCAATCGGATGCCCGCAATTGCTTGAAATATGGATCACTAAATTTCAACTGGAAAGACAGATAGACAGACATACGATGAAATAAAAGCTTTTAAGAAGTGGCTTAGAGCTGCATAACCGCAGTCCTCTAGAGATCAGCAAGATAAGCAGCGTTTGACTTGGTCAGTATGAGATGCGTGACCCTTTGCAGCTTTTCCATTTTTGGCCGTTACCATGTTTTAGAGGGCACTTTAGGCCGTTGATACCGACTACCACTTCATATGGTAGTCATCAATCAAAGTTATAAGCGGCTTGATAAATTCAAACAGCGGGCACAAGCCTGCCTTACCAATCTGCATAGGATCCGCATGGTGAAGTATCTCCAATTATCTCGCAACTCGATTTGTGAGACAACGCCTTCGCCCAATAGAGACAGTATATGCTGATTTAAGAAATCAGCATATACTTGTCTAGATACACCATTGCTAACAAACATGTCGCCGGAAAGCGGCAACAGTTACCATGGTTACCCGCCATGTTCGCGTGTTTTGGGGATCCCATCTAAAGGATCTTTTACCCTACTTACCCTACCTAAAATTTTGAAATATATTAATCAAGTGTAAGTATATTATTATAATTAAATAATATATGTGATTTAATAACTTAGTGATGTACAGTCGCCTGAACTAATATGTGCACAATCTATATTTTAAAAATTATGTAACCAAACTGCCTCGTTGGTCTGGTGGCAAAGCGCATGGCTTTGTGATCACGAGGTCCTAGGTTCAAATCCTAGGTCGGACAAACGTAGTTTTTCTAACGAAAAATTAAATTAAATTACAGTACGAGTCCGGAGTCTGGAATTGTGACCGGTATATGGCAATAGGCTCGCCCCCTATTACATAGGACCTAACATCGTCAGCGAAACGTGGGTGTACTCAGTACACCTCTGCCACCCCCTCTGGGGAATATAGGCGCGACGGTGATTTTTTTTAAGTAACCAAAAATGTATGCCTTAATCAACGATATTATTTTAGTGCACCTGTATACAGAATGTTGTATTATACCGAAAGTTAATATTATTATCGGTACAATACCACGTATATGTTCATATAATAAAACACAAAATATAGTTTTATACTTATTTTATGAAGAATATAATTTAACAGTCTAATCCGTTAGCGATGTTATCTAATGTACAACATTTTATAATATTACGCCCTAATTGCACAAAATGACGAAATATTATATTTTTTTTTAATTTTTGCCCATGCGTTGACTTTATCAGGAACCTTACATTTTCCGGAATAAATAGTGCCGTATGTATTAATTCAGGTTATAAACTATAAGTGTTTCAAAGGACATTGTCGAAAATCACAGAACCAACAAACATTTGACCCATGCCAGCATTATTTATCTATTTTATTAAAATTATGGAAAATATCCGTATCTAACGGACAATTTGCAATCTAAAACAAATATTTCAAAGTATTTTAAGTACTTATATCGAAGTCGCCGACATCTTTACTAAATGACAACATAAACAATATAACCTGATATGTATTAATGGCTACTGAATTATAACCTCAAAATCTAATACTCTACTATAACTACTCGAATACTTGTTATTTATGCTTACGTAAGAAGGTTTTTGAAGTCTACTAGTGTCATTTAGTCTCCTCGCTATTCAGTAACAAAATTGAAAGTACTCAAAGAAAATTCGTTAACTTCTTAAAATATCTAACAAAATCAAGTTTTCCTACATATGAGCAGGCCTGTGAACATTTTGGCATAGTAAGTCTTTCTAACAGAAGAAATATTCTAGATATGACTTTTCTTTATGACATAGTCAACTCAAAGCTTGATTGCTCTAGTCTTACATCTTGCATTGGTTTGTACGTACCGCATCATAGACCGAGGAACGAACGAAGCACGAAGTTTTTTATGTTCCAAAAAGCCACACTAATTATGGACAGAATGAATTAGTTGCCCGTCTGACGTCAACATATAACGCTTATTTTAGCAATATTAACATTGACGAACATATAACATTTCCAAACAAACATTTAAAAGTAGAATTTTAAAAGAAATAGTTTCATAACACACTGTTTATCTATCATATATTATTTTATTTACGTTTATGAATTCCAATTATTTATTTACTGTGACTCTTTTTCAAAAAATTTTTTTGGTATCTCTTATAATATTACAGTATACTTAACACACAAGCATAAATATATTCATTATTTTCCGTTATATAATTTGAACTAATACTTTAAATTTCAGGAGTATCTCTTGGCGCGTCATATTACGACTTAATAATGTATGTAGTAATATCCTTTACTGCCTCGTTGGTCTGGTGGCAAAGCGTATCGCTTTGTGATCACGAGTTCCTGGGTTCAAATCCTAGGTCGAACAAATGTAGTTTTTCTAACGAAAAAATCCTAGTATGAGTCCGGAGTTTGGAATTGTGCCCGGTATATGGCAATAGGCTCGCCCCCTATTAGATGGGACCTAACATCGTCAGCGAAACGTGGGTGTACTCAGTACACCTCTGCCACCCCCTCTGGGAAATATAGGCGTGACGGTGTGTGTGATATCCTTTAATTGGCGAAGAATGAAAACATTACGTAGACTTTATAATCTGTAGTTAGTAAGCTGTTGATGTCCAAATAAAAATAAAATATTGCGATTCTTCAGCTTGCCCGTTTAATAATAAATGCCTTAAGAGAGTTAATGGGTGTTTTGAAATCATAAAAGTATTTTTTCATTGCTGTTGGTTCTGGGGTAAATCATGTATGGACAATCAGAACAATGTCCTTTCGTCTAAATCCGATCAGCCGTTTCAGCGTGACTGAGTAACAAACAACCAGACATCTAAACATACAAATATTCACATGAATAATATTACTCGTTTTTGCCCGTGACTCCGTCTGCGATGGCTTTAAATAGCAACCTTACATATTTTCAGGATAAAAATTCTATTTTTCAATTCAGACGCCTTTCATCCAAATCCCTTCAGCCGTATTTTTGCGTGATTGAGTAACAACCAGCCAAACATACAAACTGTCACATTTATAATATTACTAGGATAAGGATATTAGTAGGATGTTAATAGGACTACAGCTGTTAAGTATTCTTCGAAATAATATTAAATATTCAAATAAAGTGAATCTATGAATGAATCTAAGCACTAAGATGTTTCAGCGTTTATATTTACACTAAGCTAGTACTCGTAACATCACCTCAAACATGTTACCCTTTTTTCGATTGTAAAAATAACATTAAATATTGTTTAATTCATACTAAAACAAATTTCAAGCAAATTTCCCATTATTTTAATAAATTACCCAATTTCTTGATATGATGATAAAATTGGCCGGTGTTGGCAACACCGGCCAATTTTAGCCCTGTTAAGAAACTGTCCCACTGTTGGGCACGGGCCTCCTCTCAAACTGATAGGGTTTAGGCCATAGTCCACCACGCTGGCCCAGTGCGGATTAGCGAACTTCACACACCTTCGAGAAACTCTTTGGCATGCAAGTTTCCTCACAATGTTTTCCTTCACCGTTAAAGCAATAGATAGTTACTTTTTAATACGCACATGTTTTTCGAAAAGACAAAGGTGCGTGCCTGGGTTTGAACCTGAGACCTCTGACTTTGCAGTCCAACGGTCTAACCACTAGGCTATCACTGCTACTTTACCAATCTTTTTACCAACCTGCAAAATATCGTAATTAATATCGGTGTTTTTGTAAAATTAGAAGAAAATCTTAAAATTAACCGATGGAAAGTAATCTTGTAATAATTATGTTTCCCTCTACGATTGTGGCACGATTTTACAGCACACACCGGTATTTTAAATTTTTTTTACGAGGTCAACAATGTGTATCTGCCAAAGTGACACTGACGTAAGGGGAAAATTTATGTTTTTAATCATACCTCTACAGAATTTATCGAATTTTTTGCCGTGGGATGCTCAATCTAGGCAAGTGATTCATCTAAATCTGATTTATAATAGTTTTTGCCGCATACACAATTACATACACATAATACATTTTCATACTCTCGATGACGTAGTCATACCACAGTCATGACTACATAATATATTCGTATGTTAATTATACTGCCATAACTATAAATAACAGTAGGTACCTAGTACTTACACTATCTATCTGTGTAAAGCCAAAATTATATCGTATACTCGGGTGTATGATGTAATTTTGGCTATCCGGTCTTCAATGTGGTCGTTCAGATAACCAGTCGTGTTTTATTCGCTTGTCGCATCGATAGCGCATTGTTCTGACCACGAGACTTTACCCAATTTACACACTGCTCACTTCCGCGTGAAGTGAGGGAAGGTCAGTCGTGTAAACGCTCCACTTACGCTCTACTTTCCTTTTTACACTATCACGGTTGACTAACTCAGTGAGGCCGGTTTAGAAATATTTTTGGAATTAAGGAGAAAAAATATTTTTGGAAAAGCTTAAGGATAAAAATCTATATAAATATATAAAATACAAAAAAATGTAAGGGTTGTGCATGAGAAATACCATGGGAAAGCTGACATAAAAATTGCTTGGGGGATATTTTTATGAAAACAATATCATTTTGGGGAAAATAAAATCGGTAGTCGGGAGTTTTTGCAAACATAAGAGAAAAACAGGACGATGCTTAAAGTGCGAAGGGAGTATGTGAACAGTCGACGCTACCGCGATACTGCTCTTTGCAATAAGCGGGAAGTGATGGCTGTAGCACTGTATAAACCGGAAAATTTGATATATAGACTTGTTGCAACATGGCCTTTCTATCTTATTAAGATATTAGGTAAAAATAAGAATGCTAATTAAATATGAGAGTCGAACGCACATTTATTAGTCATTAGGATACCTTCTATCTATCCTAATGACTTACATAATTAACATAATGCAAAATTAATAACATAAAAAAGTTATTCAAAGCGTACCCCGTTAAACAACATTCTGAACTCAAAAACTACTCGTCGCCGCTTTTAAGCAACCTGACTCTCAGTGTAAACAGGATTATTACAATGTCTTTAGCAGTATTATTGCAATCATACTTTGCTGTGAGACCCCGATCCCTTGATAATGTAGTATGTCTAGAGGAAATTTCTGTTAGTAATAAGACCGCCTAATTTAATCAGTATCCTAATTCGCATGTTGTTGTTTTTTATAATTTTGTTGGTGTACAGTATAAATAATTTTATATTTTTAATTCTACATCATACTGGGTACAGTTGCAACTTCACGACTGCGATTTAGAAACTTTTTTGTAGAAAAAGCATACTTACTGACCTCGCGTTTGAACCCAGGGCCTTGTGATCGCTGATCTCGTTAAGGTACTATTATCTATTTATTTATTATTATAATAAACTCAACAGCTTGTTTTCTGTACACATCGTTAACAGTGTAGATACTCCCAGCACAACATTCATAGTGTTATGTTCATTATGCTGTTATTTGCTGGGTGTACTTAGAACAAAAACGGCTTAAGCCAATAACAGAGTTTCGTGGCATCGTGGCACTTACATATGTAATGAAAAGTTCATGAGTATATGTTTAGTATAAAATAAAAGTGTACATACAAAACCCAGCACTTAAAGATGATGTAACATCAAATTAAAAGATGTGAATTTTTTGATTATAGGTGGTATTACACCAACTTTACATAAATAGCTCACCACAAACATGCACAATCGAAACTTTTTATTTAGTTCTTCCAACCTGCCTCTATAGGTATGACCTAAAGTCTTGTTAGAGACGGCCTTGGCGCAGCAGTAGGACAGTTAAGACTAACTTTTACATAAATATGTTATCAGTAGAAGAAGGCAGCGAGAGCTGGGTATGTAAGAAGGAGAATGAAAGTAGGATAAATGCGGTGGAAATGCGAGCTCTGCGGAAGATGTGCGGAGTGAAACTGACCGACCGTATTCGCAACAGCGTAGTAAGAAAGCGAATAGGTATGAAAGATCGTATCGGTGTTAAGATGAGAATGGGAACGCTACATTGGTTCGGGCATATAAAAAGAATGTCCGAAGAAAGAATGACAAAACTGATATACAATGCGAAAGTGGAAGGATGTAGGTACCGGGGAAGACCTAGACTAGATCTTACCATGACCAAATAGACCGGGTCTTATCTGAAGGACAAGTCGGGAGTCCCCGTAATCGGCGAGCGTGTATGAGACGAAGTATGAGAGTAGAGGAAGCCAGAGAGGTGTTGAAACTCTGTGCTCTCTGCCTACCCCGTAAGGGATCTGGCGTGATGATATAGATAGATAGTAGAAAAAGTCATTTTTCTTCTTTAAAAAAATAATTCTTCTTTAAAAATATATTACGAAATCATCATTACTATCATATTATCGCGACTACTTGTTCCTGTGATCTTAACAGAATCTCATGAAATTGACAAATATTTCCTGTTCTCATATTAATGCCTTGATGCTAATTAAATCAGCCATTTAATGTAATACTGGGTACTACTCGGTAGACATAAAGGCGCTTATCTCTCTGACTTGAACCAATGGAATTAACAAGAATAATAGGTTTAGGTACCATGTTTGTGGTAGGGACTTATTATGCCTATTAATCATGAATCTTTACATTATTGTAACTGAAGTGACTCGCTATACACGGCAAAATGTATACCCTGTTTTTTGTGCTAATATTATTAAAAATAGAAATAGCTTGTAGTGTTGATTTTAATAGAGTGGATTTGAATATTGATGGAAATAATAAAACAGAGAATGTTAGTAACGCCCAAAATATGAATTTAGTATCGGGATGTAGAGGCGGTTTGTGTATTCAGAAGTGTTGCCCGTTAGGACAATATGTCTGGACGAGGAAATCTTGCAGGGCTTATAATAAAACTTATGATTTTTCTGATGTTACTATATACGATAGTAATCAAGTTGCTACAGGCAAATCGCTGAAGGACACGTTTGGCATTCAGACAGGATTATTCGATCATAACGAAGATTTTAAAAATAATTCATTTGACACGACTTTACTGAAGTTCAACGCCTATTTAGAGAAGGTAAGCCTTTATAAAGTGTTAGTTTGAATCACCTTTAAAAACCGCTTTTGTAATTTGCCGTACCCTGTTCAAGAATACGACTCTATATCTCTGGTATTTGTTAATTGGATTACACATTTATATGCAACTATATGAATTTCGAATTAATAAGTTCATAGAAAGCTTTAATTAACTAATTCATCAAGATATGCAGCAGATAGACAACCAATAAAAACAAAAGAAAATAGAGTCAAATCGACAACCTCATCCATTTCTGAAGTCGATTCATTGGGAATATTGTGATTCAATTCAATGAATAGGGCAGAGCAACCGACGGCAACTAAGTAAATCCCATGTATACCATCTGCCCGTTTCTCAAATATATTCAAACTTAATGCTTTTTATTATTATTTATTTTGCTTAATAATGCAGCATAATCCCCAATTTGGCGTACATTCGATCGATTTAATCCTTTTCAAATCTTTCTGATATTTTTTCCAACAATCTTTTTACTACCTGTTCCGAATACACCTCCTGTTTTGACCCCACCTAAGATGTTTTCCGATCTAATACATTAAAACTACGATACCTTTCTCAAATTAATTCGCAATCTATAAAATAATCCCTATTCTTATACCTACTTTTGAATTTCGGGTTAAACCCTTTTCCCTACATACTCGTATAATAGGTACTTTTTTACTACTCTACTTCAAGTTCTGACCTGACAACGAATTTTATTTCAATTTTCTAATCTAATCAAAGACGAATTAGTTATTAAGCGAAGAATTTTCTTATTGGTTACAATCATGCTATTTTTTCACCTGTCTATTTCGGTTTTATTGTATTTAATAATTTATTTTACTAATTTTAATAAAAATGTGAAATTCTTCCAAAGATATAGGATTTCCCCCTTTTCCAGCAATATGGCTTCACCAGAGGATGATGTAGCATTAGCGCTTACATAACCCTATTTACGCATAACTTTTATACATATATGCATACTCCTTTTTTATATCCTGTAAACTCTTCACAGGATAATATAAGCGTTTTTGTGGCCTTTTCAAGACATTAGATTGACTTTTAGTTATGACAGCTCTTCTGCTTTAACAAGAACGCTATGGAATCTATTAATACTATTTATATTTAATATTGTAAATCACACTTATAGGGCAAACAGTAATGTATCTTGACTTTGAAGTAATAGAAGCTATTCTTTAAATGGGTGTACCCCGGGGTTTGAAATTAGGTCCGTTTCTATTTTTATATATATCTACTTTTATATACCTTAAATAATTAAACCGTACAAGGGAACATAATATAATTTTCTGATAATACCTCTTTGATTTTTAAATAGGCAAGAATGTAAATAAATTTGACCACCTAAATGATACCATTTTTCTACATAACTGGTATACTACCAATAATTGAATATGACTTAACTTACTTAGGTTTCTTTCCTGTCATGAAAAATAATGAATGCTATATTGAATAATAGCAACGTTAATTTATTAATGATACCATCTTAACGAATGATGCATTGGTTGACTGGAATACATATTATGTTTTGAGACTTGAGTACTTAAGTTTCAGATTATACAGCTGTAAATGCATAAATACGTTAATTGAACATGACAATCAGCTTACCTACCAGCCTATTAAGTATAAATCTTTATATGCGTAGGCAGTTCCAAGGCATGCATACAACTGGGTCATAAAGTACTATGGTCACAAATAAGATTTATTATTTTCAATTCCATTCCATTAATTAGTTGTTTATTGTAATTAAAGTGGTATTCTGGAAACAAATGTAGTGATAAAGTAAGTTCTTGGTAGTTGGTTTTCCTGTAACATAACAAAAATAAACATTACGAGGATTTGTGGTAAATTGATGTGT
This sequence comes from Phalera bucephala, assembly GCA_905147815.2. Classification (NCBI taxonomy): domain Eukaryota; kingdom Metazoa; phylum Arthropoda; class Insecta; order Lepidoptera; family Notodontidae; genus Phalera; species Phalera bucephala. Next base: position 7,132,321 of record LR990621.1, on the reverse strand, counting down.
GAATCACCCGAATTGAATGGAAAGATTTAGGGCGTCTTCAAACAGCCGGTTACCAACTAAACTCTTTAGTCGTTGTTTTAAATAAACTAAGTAACACCTATTAATTTTCCACAAGCGGGAGTGGTAGATGTAGGTATACAGTGTACCCCAAATAGCACCGAGGCTGTAAGGTTTGGTTAACTTATTAAGGGGGCAAGCTTATTTTCATTGAACCACTCACAGCAGATTTTAAGAGACTGGCTACTAACAGAGTGGAGAAAGTTGAAGGTCTTTGCCCAGCAGTGAGACAATTATGGCTTTTAATAATAATTTCTTTTCTTTTTTTTTAAAGACGTAGACCTACACTGGTATTTATTCCCGTGTCGTGGGTGCGTTTACAAATATGAAAATTCACATACACAAATACCCAGACCGCAACAAATAATTGTGGATTACACAAAGACTTGTCCCGTGCGGGAATCGAACTCGCGACTATTAGACACAGCAGGCGGAGCGGCTTAAGCTCTTAACTGCTGCGCTAAATCGTAGTCCAGTTCTTGTCTATCAAACCTCATTCACATACTCCTTGTTTTTTTAAGCCGAAGCTCCACACAAGGAATAGTTCGTGTATTGTAGGTGCATTTACAATCATGCAATTTACATATAAAGAAATAAATATTTAGATATTTATGGGTCACACAAACGTTTGTCCAGTGCAGGATTTCAAACTGCGTCTACTACATTTATAATAGTCCTTACACCTGCCAGGGTCAGTTCGCTGTTTATAGTTCTTCATTATTAGCAACTGATCTCAGCAGGTGACTTACATAACATTAACACCTCGCAAAGGCCCTCTACGTGTTGGACCCATGTCCCAATGCAAGCCCTTCATAGGTCCGGGTGATGCCCGTAAATCTCAGCCAGATACATATATAATATTTAGTAGATTTGGCTCTACGGGTACTAAAACGATTAATAATTTTACTAGGTAATATGATATAATATTAGCCCTGTTAAGAAACTGTCCCACCATTGGGCACGGGCCTCCTCTCAAACTAAAAGGGCTTAGGCCATAGTTCCCACGCTGGCCCAGTGCGGGTTGGCGAACTTCACACACCTTCGAGAAACTCTTAGGCATACAGGTTTCCTCACGATGTTTTTCTTCACTGTTAAAGCAAGTGATAATTAATTTTTAATACGCACATGCTTTCGAAAAGACAGAGGTGCGTGCCTGGGTTTGAACCCGAGACCTCTGACTTTGCAGTCCAACGGTCTAACCACTAGGTTGTCACTGCTTTACTAGGTAATCAAGCTAATTTTATAAATGCGTCATGATACCTCAAATTGTATTTTATTGATATCACAGCCTTTGACCATGTTATTATTAAACTTAACCGTTATATTACAGAACTTTATGGGTACCACCCATAAACAGTATTTACACAATAAATTATAGTTTTCCTTGTACGTACGTTGTTGTAAGTCACTGTTACTCATATGTCAACAATTAGGTAAATAGATACCAAGTACATACATAAGTTCTACTATGTGCAAAGTTGTCCTTACCAAGATTCATAAATGTATTTACTAGTGGTTATATACCTAGAGAGTGTATGTTCAGATATCATACAAAATCCACTGAAAACATTTTGAGGGAACAAATAAAGACTGCCACGTTGATCTAGCGATCGTAGCGCCCGGACAAAGGGCGAGCGTGCAACCACTACGCTCGAGCCAGAAGAGCAAGGGGCAACTAGCTCAAGGGCGCCTCTTGCCCCCGGTAAAATGACATTAGGTTCGCCCCATATTACATGCAACGCCCGCCGAAGGTGGTACACAACACACGTCTACCCTCCCGCTTGAAGAATATAGACGTGACAGTGTCTTTTTAATATAAAAAAAAATTCTGTAGTAAAGTAATGAAACACTTGAAACTCTGCACTTTCAGCGCAATCTGCAGAGATCTGGCGGGATCTATCTATATTAGATAGAACTGATAATTAAACTAAAATGTCGCACCAACACCAAATAAGAGGTACAGTTTGACAAAATAAGTCAATGCGCACAAATGTAAACACCTTGGCGCCTATTTCTTTTTCTAACAAACAATGTAGCCTCACACTAAGAATTATTCCTGTGTCATGGAGGCCTTTACAAATATGAAATTCACATACACAAACACCCAGACCGAAACAAATATTTGTGAGTCACACAAAGATTTATCCCGTGCGGAAATCGAACCCGCGAGTACTCAATGCAGTGGGCGAAGCGACTTAAGCTCTTGAGCACTAGACCAAACCGTCCCACATATCGACGACAATGAAAGGTCCCAATATAACAGAGCTAAACCCATTATCATTTTACTGGGCACAATTCTACTAACAGAGCTGCTGAAGCTATTTTTGTAAGCTTTTATTTAACTTCTGTCAATCTCAAGTCTCTGTGTCTGTCTTTCCGGTTTAAATCTTATGATTTATTTTTCAAGCACTTGCAGGTATCCGATTGAGCTAAAATTTGGCATGCGCATCTAAATTCGGTGACTATGCAATAGTATGGTACCATGAAGCTTATCTCATGATGAAGTCGGAAGGATGCCATTGGAATATGTAAAATTATAAATGTAACCCCCTAATGTTTCGGCCTGTTAGATTGGTATTGACAAGTACTTAATAAATAGATAGTGTTCAGGGGCCGATGATGAATCCGAAAGGTGGCCAATGGAACCACCAGACTGCTCAATATGACCTTGCCATGTTTGGACTCGTTGGATTTGTCTTTAGACACGAATAGTGTCCAGGGTCTGATGATGAATCCGGAAAGATGCCATAGGAACTCCTCAACTACCCAAGATATCTACGTTCTGTTTTTGTTTTTAAAAATGTATTTTTGAACTAAAATTATGTTCCAAGCTTATCCAAAGTTCTTGAAGGCATTGGCCTGAATCAACTATCTCACTTTCTTTCCTCTAACAGCCTTCTCAGTCCCTACCATTCTGGACTCCCTACTGGCCATAGTACGGTAACTGCACGGGTTAAGATTACTGATGAGGTGCGATCGGTCATGGAAAATAAGCTTCTTACAGCTCAGGTTCTGCTGGACTTTGGTAGTGCCTTCAATTCTGTCGATTTTGACATGCGCCTGGGTATCCTTCCTTCGCTAATTGTATCTCCCTCTGTTACTGCCTGGTTCGATTCATGTGCCATTGATGCCATCAATAGTGATCTTGAAAACATCAGTCAGTGGGCTAAGAGTTTTGGCCTGGTCAATCCAACTAAATCGCAAGCTCTGATTTTGGTGGCAGGTATTTCTACAATCTCTTGGACCATCAGTCTCTCCCCGCAGTTATTCTTGTTTTTGTCCCACTTCGCGGAAATCAGTTGGAGAGTATATTTCTCGTTTCAATCTCTTAAACGGCTCCAAAAGTTCCTACCCTTTCAAACTAAAGGTGTTCTAGCTCAGTCTTTTCTTCTTTTACTTTTAGACTACGCCGATGTCTGCTTCCTGGATGCTACGGAGAAACGTCTTAACAAACTTGAACGTCTGCAGAATTTGTGTATCCGCCTACGTAAATACGACTATATCTCTGAATACCGAAAAAAACTGAAATGGCTACCTATTAAACGACATTGGAACTTACATATTCTCTCTCTTCTGTATTTTTTTCTTCACAACCCTAACTCGCCTGTATATTTCCGCTAACGTTTCAAATTTTTTATTTCAAAAGACACAACTTGTCGTTACGGCTACCTCTTTCCTTTTCTGAACTCCTAATCATACTTTTAGTATAGGTGAAATTTTTAATTCTCTTCCGCATTCCATACGTGATAGCTGTTCTTTAGATGTTTTAGAAGAACAGATAAAGAGCATTTTCTCTTCGTATGATATGTATTATTATATTTTAGTAATTATTTATAATAATTTCTTTATTGGCATAAAATATCATGGTACAGTTTAAAGTTAGGCCCTGACCCCAGAGCTAGGTATACAATTCCTGTGTTTCAGGAGTTAGTGTCGACTTCCTTATGAGATGAAACTAAAATTTATGCGTATTTTATAATTACATGCAGCAAAAAAACAAAACAAAATTAAAACAATCATGGATTAAAATAATATTAGAAAACTATAGCTATATGACAATCACAATTTTATAATAGTGTGTGTGCGTGTTCGTGGTAATGTGTGTGTGTGTGTGTGTGTGTGTGTGTGTGTGTGTGTGTGTATGTGTGTGTCTGCGTATGTATGTATGTGTATGACATTTATATGCTTTACAATCATTTCAATAAATTCTCCGTTTCGTCGTAGTTCTGTTGGAAACTAAATCTTTACTGTACGTTTTACGTCATGCGTTATACGAGGATTAATACGAGTATGAAGGGTCTTATTTAACTTATTGTACAGACGAACAGCAAGGTAAATATGTTGACGCCCAGCAGGCGTTGTGTGGCAACGTAGAGGAAGGCAGACATTATCATTTTATGCTTATGAGTGTTGTTTTTATTATAGGGTGTGATACTGTGTTGTTTAATGACAACCTGCAGAATATAAGTTTGCCTTATAGTAAGTACTAAGGTTACTGTTGGATATATCAAGTCTCTGGGGTCTGGGGTCTGAAAATCATGACTTTTAGTAAGGATCTTTCAAGGCATATGAGTTTTGCAAACACCACCCAAAACTACAAAACAGTTCGTTATAACTGAGTGCACAAGTGCATAGTATACTATGCGTATTAATTTTAAATTTATTTAAAATCAGCTACGTGCCTTAGCTTTTTAAACGCCCATACAAGTTTCCTTATGAGGATAGGTCTATGTGTTGGCGCTAACTAAGCTTTTCCTCAACTAGTACGCCGAGGTACTTGACATGTGTAGCTTTATTTATAGTCGAGCATGAGCAGATTGTGGTAGTTGTAGGTGAGTTGCATGCATGTAATTTAATATTATTTACGAATACGGGCTTAATTTTTAAAAATAGAATTGGATGAATGTCGATTTTGGAATATTCAGGGTAAGAAGATTAGCTCTAAGCCGGTGAAATACTTTTACCTATGTCGGCGTTACGTCGAACATCATCCCAAGTATCCCCATGAAAAAGCAGTGCCGTATCATCAGCACCGTTAAAGATTTTATCATTTATAAAAGTCTGTTGGCAGAGGTCATTTATGTAGACTAGGAAGAGGCTGGGGCTAAGGAACTTGCGGTACACCGTAGATCACTCTAGCGTCTGAGCTGCAATAGTCTTTAATTTTCACTGTTTGTGTGTGGTCATAAAGAAAGTCTTTAAAAATATTTAGAGCATTGCCGCGAATACCAACATTATTAAGCTTCTTCACCAGAGCGGGAATTGACACGGTGTCAAAAGCCTTGGCCAGGTCTAGAAAAATACCAATGCATTTTTGTTTTGCATTTAATTTTACAGTTACATAATCCATCAGTCGAGTGATAGCATCCTCAGTACTTTTTCCCGATCTGAAGCCAAATTGAGCATCAAACAGTACTTTATTATGTTCTAAAAAGTTGATGAGTCCAGTTGAACAGGACGAATATAATACGTCGTGCGCCCTGTTGCAGTTTTGGCCAATGTGCGTCGCGAGGAAAGATTCAAATAAAAAGCTGAACAATTGTTGAAACAGTGCTCTACCCACCAGTTGTGACCCTCTTCGCGCAGAGTTTCTTCATAAATTTTCAGTGCGCAGTCGCTCGAACGTGTGTGGCGCGATGTTTCACGCTCTTAAGTACTATTTTATTAGGTCACAACTAGCGGGCTTTGCATCGAGCTTTATTAGTCGAATAGTCCAATCACATTACAAACGTTTATCCTTTTCTAGGGTAAATCTCTTCTAACTGTATACTATTGCTGATGTGCTACAACTCTATTACAATATCTTATTTCTTACTTTCTTAACTTAATCTATTACATACTATACTATTGTAACTTAATCTATAACAATATCTATTTATATACATCATAAAGACGTCGTCCTGTACACCAGAGAAATGTTTATACGACATAAATACATAAGTATATATATTTTTACTTAGATATATACTTAATATTATTATGTTGTATTACTATAATTTACCTATGTAGTAATTTCGTTATTTCTTCATTAATTCTAAGATCGTTGTGAAATTTCCCTCACTTCCATATAACTGTTTTGTCTACACTCATAGGTTATTTATGTAAATATGCTCTCAAATTTGTTCTCTTTTTGTATAATTAAGAATAAGATATAGAAAAAAGTACGCTCTTTTATGTCGAATTTGATACCAGGACCACGTAATCGCCACTACGACAACGAGGCAGTCACTATATTATATCTATCTATCTACATCATCACGCCAGATCCCTTGCGAAGTAGGCAATCCCGCAAGGGATCTGGCGCGCTCCCTGCATTGTATATTATGTGATATTTAATTTTGTCATTTATTTTCAGGATGGGCGTCTCCGGTTAGAGTTGCCGAATGCGTACGATCGATGGATTGTATTAAATCATACACAGTTTTGTGTAGACTATGGCCTAAGACTAAAGGACCCAAGCCAAATAAAACCTAGATTCTGGGTCGTTATACCGCCTGTAGAAATTGCGCAAAGCAATATTTATTTAACTGGTGGTAAGCAATCTATTGTGATTACTATTCGGGAAGACTCTGCAACGATAGCAAAAAAGGCGCGCTACATGGGCACGAACGAGTTCTTAGATGAAAACTTTGACGTTAGTATGACGCTAGCGAGTATTCGCGCTGTCAAAAAAATCGCGTAATATAAAACATTTTATGGCCCATTTTGAAAACCAGATTGTCATGTTACACTAGCGCGCTACACGGGCACGAACGAGTTCTTAGATGAAAACTTTGACGTTAGCGTGACGCTACCGAGTATTCGCGCTGTCACGTTCATCTTTATTTAGTCAATTTGTGGTATGACGATAATGGCATATCAACTCGTTAGTGACCCGTGTTAATCTTTTCATGCTAAGCTCTTAGACTGACAGCGTAACGCTTTCGAGTTGATATGTTATTATTAACACACTGTAAATTTCCTACCAAACCTTTTTCGATGGCATTACTATAACGTCAAATTGTTCTTGCTAAACCCTTTAAGTTACATTCTTTACTTTTTATAAAAGTTGTTGCCAATATAATATTAATATTAGCCCTATTAAGAAACTGACCCACCGTTGGACACGAGCCTCCTCTAAAATTGAAAGGGTTTAGGCCATAGTCCATCACGCTGGCCCAGTGCGGCTAATACGGGCTTAGAAAGGGCGATAACTAATTAGGGGGCATAATTAGCTAGCCTCCTGCAGCTTGTTAATGTCCAAGCTCAGCGCCAGCATCTTAACATCTTCGCCTCACCCGTTCTGAACAAAGTACTGAACACATCGACATTGCTTGGTTAAGGGTAGTTTTGATGTGGCTACAACTATCGATTATATAGTAGTATTATTCTTTCTTCCCCTCAAACTATTCTGTTCTTATTCCAAATATGTTTATGTTACAGCGACTCTGGTTTCCTGTGTGTTTCTTCTACTGGTGCTGATAGTGTATGCGCTACTGCCGGAGCTCCGGAACCTTTGCGGCATGATCCTGATGGCATACGTGGTCAGCCTCTTCTGGGCTTTCCTCCTCCTCGCTATAATACAGATTACTTCCCACGAACCGAATGTCTGCGTTGGACTGAGTGAGTTTTAATCATGTCACCATCATCATCATCAACTTAAAGAACTACACTGTAAGGCAAAAATCTTCCCTATAGATCGCCACGACAACCGGCCCTCTACTCTCCTCTACTCAAACAGCTTTTTTTTTGACCTGCACTGGGTCACAAGTTCACTTTTTGGGCCTATCTACGTCATACACCAATTTCAAATAGGTATTTGAAGATTTTAAAAAAGTCACCTCACTAATAATGTCCTATGTCATAAATGCCTTCACATCCAAGGTAGGTACACAATCACAAACAAATAATTATGGGTCTCACAAATATTTGTCAGCACTACATATTACATTTACAGAAGATTGATATCGTATTTATTGATTTTTATTACTGAATGTGATTTAATAGAATTAGCAACGCCTATGTATTCTATCGCAAGTGTAAGCAGTGTCACTTTTAACCGATGGAGATAGAGACCACTCTGGAATTGATACAGTTGTGTATTTGTGTGATTTACTTTTAACTTATATTTTTATATCACATGTTTCCCGTTTCTGTTTAGCCCTGTCGATCTACTTCTTCTTCCTGGCCAGTTTCTGCTGGATGAACGTCATGTCATATGACATCTGGTGGACCTTTAGGTAACAACTCAATTTAATAATTCGCGCTTAAGATTCATATTCAAGATTTCATTTGATCGTTATATAAAATTTGTTTTCTGATAACGCTATTTCCTAAAATTTTAGAAATAAGTTGCAAAGCTACAAATAATATCACGCGGAATTTATGCCATTGTCATCGCAACAGTTTTTCAATTTCTTGTGCAATTCCAGGGGTTACGCAAAGGCCCGCCCTATCCATCGTCGAGGCGAACACTTCAAGTTCCTGATGTACTGTCTTTATGCGTGGGGTATGCCCCTTGCCATGACCATCGGCTTCGGGGTACTTAACGACACCGACATGACTCACCTGCCGTGGTTTGTGACCCCCAACGTGCCTCGGATGGGCTGTTTCATTGAAGGTAAACGAAGGTCCTCACTCCGACAAGCGTCCAGTAGACCTTGGTAGTTGTCAAGTTTAAGAACTTGCCATAAAATTGCCATTGTACCTGTACCGTAAATCGTTGGCGGTGGTCATTTTCTTGCGGCATCTATAAATGACATAAAGATTTGACCCTGATTTAGCTGAAAAATGTCGGATCAATAAAGTTGTCTTTCGTCAATACCAGCATTTCAAACTCTAACTCTATTTTTAGTAATAATCCCACAAAATTATTGTCAACCAATTAAAGTCTCACACTATGGCCACAAATGCAATTTAAAGTTTACGGAAACTGGTACGCTTGAACGACTCTGATGCCACATTTGGAACTGACGAGAAAAATACATTCTTTAATATAAACGGCTTACAGGAAAATATTTAACATTGACACATAATAATTTGCATTTATTGTATTATGTTGACACATAGCTGTATGGGTAGGTTCGCCTAATCCGTTGGTTGTGGTAACACGCAAACTCACGCAAATGAATCCCATAGATTATTTCCACTGTTGGACGTACTTATTTATGGCAACGGACTTAGTTCATTGTAAATAACGTCGTCGCATACCAACAACGTTAGTGGTTAGTCTTAGGCCTTTTTCCGAGAATCAACGTTTGCTGACTGAACAGTAATGTTATTACCTCTCACTCCAATGACTGTATTCAGTCATTGGAGTGAGAGTTAATGCGAACGAATATTCATATTAATCTAAAAACATTGAGCAATTGGGAATAGTTCGTTGTAAAAACGGAGCGTTGCCAGCCGTCAACAAAAGCTCTAATATTTTAGGTTGATTTTGAAATTTATTTTCTATATACATCATTTATAACAGGTGGTGCCAAACTTCTGTACCTGTACGTGCCTATGCTGATCCTGATCATATGCAACTGGCTGTTCTACCTGATGACCGCCTACAATGTGTGGCGGCTCGGCCGTGGCACTGCCGTGCTGGCCAACAGCGCCGCCAGCGGGACCCCATCCGCCCACCGCACCCAGCGTCACAGGTTATACAGATTACAAAGCATTGTAAATATAGGAACCAGTCAATTTTCCCCTGCGGTTGCTGAAACTGATGCAAGCATAACCTTTGCATTACGCTTTATTCTACTGTTGTTCAGCTCAAGGTTGTTTAAGTTTTAACATGCCAATTCTTTTCAATGTCTCTTTATTAGAAAACCAATCTTACAATTTATATCCAAAGATTGAGTTTTAATTAAGCTCACTTTATTCAAGCCTATTTGTTGATCTGATAAGAACTCTGCGTTGAAGGAGTAAAAACATCTTAAGATCAACAAGAACATCAACAACGTGCTATTTGAGACACTTAGAATGAAATGAATATATGTTTTATTGTAGTTTTTTCCAAAAATTGTCCTAGACTAAGAGCAATTTCTGTATCGTGGACGCGTTTATAAAGGTGAAATTAATATGCAGAAACACCCACGTCTGAACATATACATATTTTTGTGACGCAAAGATTCGTCATATGCGAAGGGAAAACCCTTGATTACTCGATTCAGTAAGTTAAGCAAACTACACCTAAACCACTAGAACAAATCATCGATTTTTAGCAAACGAAGCTTTGTTAATCGTTAATTACCAGTTAAATTAAATTGCGTTGTATATTTTTCAGGTTGATGCTGTACTTAAAGTTGTCTCTAGTGATGGGTCTAAACTGGTTGTTGGAGGTAGTCAGTTTCTTGTGGCCTGACTTTAAAATCTGGTACATAACGGACCTGTACAACATCCTTTTAGGCTTCGCCATCTTCCTGATCTTTGTATGCAAGAGGCAGATACTCAGAAAACTCGACAAACGGTGAGCTTTTTCTATCCCACTGATATTACAACATAGTCTAAATTCGAATGGCAGTTTATGTGGCTTCTTGATGAACCAAGGCAGCTGAGGTGTAATTATAAATATCATACAGTATTTAAGGCTCATTGGCAATGGCCATTCAATGGAATGTTTCGCGCTTCTATGGACCGTGTGCTTCATTATTTTGACTTCTTACATCGTTATTTACTATTCTATCTATACATACTCATGAGGCTGTTCGCTCTACAGCTTCCACGCCAGACGGAAGACGTCCTGGCTCCCATCCTCCAAAAGCTATTCAAGCAGCAACTCTGATTCAATCTCCAATCAAGAAACCATGACCCTACAGATTTCCGCCAACCCAAGAGGCACGTGCGAAAGAGGCTAATTTAACGTAGTTAAGCTTTTGAAACAATTTATTGTACGATCTACTTTTTTGTACCACCAGTTAGGAGACTCGATAAGATTCACACTTATATTTCCAAAAATTATGTATTCTCTGTCATAATTACTCTTACGCAGAGTACTTTGATGATTTTGGATATTTTTAATCGATGTCAGATCATCAAATCAGTTTCTTTTTTTAAATATAAAGGGGTGAAACAATTAGATAAACATTGTATAGCGGCGAAATAGTTACACAATGCTTTGTATTTTTCGAATGTCCCATGACAGGTGAAAGAAAGAGAGCAAACAATGGCTAACTATTCACACGCTAATCAAAGTTTATTCGTAAGACCGATAAAGTTTACCAAAGATAAATAATAGGGATACCAAAGTTTACCAAAGAGATATATTATTTACATAGGATAAGAAATTTTGCAAACATGACGAACTAGATTATGGGACAGTTACATCATTATATTTTTTTAAAAGATAGAGGCTTACTTGGTGTTTATTTTAACGTGAAAAGATTTACTTAATTAACAACTAGGCATTGACAATAATTCTAGTCTTAATAGATATTTTGATATTTTTTACTCAATAAACCTATCTATATGAATCACTAAAATATCGATTATGAGGTTAAGGTATTATTTTATGATATACAGCTTATCATAATAACTTATTTTGGTTTACACTTCATGAAATATCTCAGTATTTTGCCTTGTTAACGTTTTTTACAATCCATTTTATAATTAATTGTAGGTTAAAATTTTTATATATTTTTAGTCTTTTGAGATTTATCCCTTTTTATTAAGCCGAGGAGATTTTAAGACATTATTTTTAATGAATACATTTTACTCTCATTGCTCCGCTAGTACATAGTTCACCTATATTTTGTCAAAGTATTTTAGATTATTAGCAGTTTTTAATTAGTAATAACCGTCCGTATGTTCAAAAAAATCCTGCTCCTACCCTAGATCACAAGAACTGATCATATAGATAATGAATGAAATATTTTGGTTTATATAAGTTTATAAATGTTGTAAAACAATTTAATATTAAACACAACGTCGCAACGCGCGCTGCCTATGCTTTAACTAGTTTCTTACAGAAGTGAGAAATCTGAAATATCGCGAAAATAATACTCCTATTGGAGGCTGCTTATTTGAGTCATTTGGAGTTGAAACTTTAGAATCGTTGGGTCACACAACATGCGCCGCCTACGCTTTTAGTAGGTATAGAAATAAAACTCCTGAAATAGCGCAAATATAAACACTTTTTTTTTCTTTTTTTTTTTCTTTTTTTTTAAAAACGTAGCCCCACACTAGGATTTATTCCTGTGTCGTGGGTGCGTTTACAAACATAAAAATTCACATACACAAATACCCAGACCGGAACAAATAATTGTGGATCACACAAAGATTTGTCCCGTGCGGGAATCGAACCCGCGACTATTAGACACAGTGGGCGGAGCGGCTTAAGCTCTTAACCACTGCGCTAAATCGTCCGTCAACACTCGCATTAGAGTCTTCTTGAGTTGTTCAGGGTTAAAACTTTAGAATCGTAGAGTCGCAAAGCGCGCTGCCTATGCTTGTACTAGCTGCTTACAGAAGTGCGAAATCTGAAATGGCGCAAAATAAATACTCTTATTGGAGGCTGCTTATTTGAGTCGTTTGGGGTTGAAAGTTTAGAATCGTTGGGGCACACAACGGATGCCACCTAAACTTTTAGTACGTATAGAAGTGAAAATCCTGAAATGGCGCAAATATACACACTCTTATTGGAGTCTGTTTGAGTCGTTCAGGGTCCAAACATTAGAATCGTGAAGTCGCAACTCGCGCGCTGCCTACGCTTGTACTAGGTACAGAAGTGAGAAATCTGAAATGGCGCAAAATATATTCTCTTATTGGAGGCTGCTTGTTTGAGCCGCTTAGGGTTGAAAGTTTAAAATTTCTAGGGTGCAATGTACTCCATCTAGACGAACACTTGTCTATTCTGGTCATCGGAAGACTGGCTTATGTTTTACTATCTTCTGATAACCATCTCCATTAACTATGTGGAATTTTATATAAAATTACAGATGTTATATTTCCATAATGGGTATGAATTGGACACTCCCACAAAAAGAGCGTATCCTATGGATATACGTTGGCTGGTGTTGAAGTTAAGCAATAATTATAATTAGTTTAAGCATAGTTTAAGTTAACAGATAATTTACAATAACAACTATTTGTATTTTTATTTTTCGTTTATGTTTGAATTATATTGCCAAAACTGTACAAATTTGCTCAATTTTTTAATGACACTCAATAAATGCGATTGGAAGTTATACTATACTTATAAGCAATTACTTAATTTTTTTTTTTTTTAAGCCTTTACACACGTACTTTTTCACGCGCAGTTTTACAGCATTAGACCCGTCTATAAAACAACCTGCGATCGCGAATCGACTTTTGCTAAGATCTTCTAAAGCTCCTTTGAAGCACTTAGCCACAGTAAGCACAGACACAAGCAACTCGGCGGCTTAAATTAAAGTGAGATGGTCGTTTAACGACCACGACGATTATTTCACGAAGATATCATAACACACCGCATTTTTTCATAGCGAATAAGAACCCAGCTCCTGCGCGCGAAAAAGTGGACGTGTGAAAAGGCTTACTACTTTGTAAAAATCTTACGAGTTGTTACCCGTATGGTGCTAAATTTTATTAAATTACCTATTATAATAATAATATTAATATAAGCCCTGTTAAGAACTATCCCACTGTTGGGCACGGGCCTCCTCTCAAACTGAGAGGGTTTAGGCCATAGTCCACCACGCTGGCCCAGTGCGGGTTGGCGAACTTCACACACCTTCGAGAAACTCTCAGGCATGCAGGTTTCCTCACGATGTTTTCTTTCACCGTAAAAGCAAGTTATAATTAATTTTCTAATACAATCATGCTTTTGAAAAGACAGAGGTGCGTGCCTGGGTTTGAACCCGAGACCTCTGACTATACAGTCCGACGGTCTAACCACTGGGTTGTCAATGCTTTACTAGGTAATCAAGCTAATTTTATAAATGCGTCATGATACCTCAAATTGTATTTTATGGATATCACAGCCTATGACCATGTTATTATTATACTTAACCGTTATATTACTGCTTGTAAGCAATAAATTAATAAATAAAAGTAAGTAGATTCTAAAATAAATTCTAAATATATTTGAATATGTTTCTAATGATTTGACTTTGGCAATGTTGACCAACGTCTGGAAAATAAAGAGTATTACTGATTTGAAAAACTGACAATTTTAAGCAACTTATATTGCTGACCGTACCTACACAATGTAAGGCTTGGTTTACAAATATAATATTTTTGTCAATACTTGTCAATGTTCTAAACGCCTACGCTCGCACGAGCCCTTTTTCACCACTAAGCGCTAAAGCCCTATGAATGCTTTCCAAAAAAATGTACCGTTAGACGTTTGTTTCATTCAAGCGCTATACTAACGCGCGTTAAAAAGCACTTGTGCGGACGAGGGGTAATATTGTTTTCTATGATGTATTGACAGTTCCGTTTTCATTATTCATTATCTATACACATTGCTGTTTTTTCATTGACTACCTCGTTTGGCCAGTGATTTGATTAATGCGCGTTGCAATCACGGGGTCCCCGGTTCAAATGTGGTTTTTCTATCGAAGAATTCGCAGTATCAGTCCGGAGTCTGGAATTGTGCGTGGTATATGGCCAAAGACTCGCCCCCTATTACGTGGGATCTAACTCAGCGAAAAGTGGGTGTACACGGAACGCCTCAGCCACCCCCACTTGGGGAATATAGCGTGACGGTGTTCATTGTTAACAAAGTCGTCAGACGAACGTCGAACAAACAGACGTCTAAAAAACGTTTATTACAATCCAAAAGTGTTTTGAAACGACGTTAGAAAGGTAACGAACGGGCTTCAAAAATAGAATTCTCTTCAATATTAATCAATACTACCTTTTACCGGTCGATATATTCTCTGCCTACCCTGCAAGGGATCTGGCGTGATGTTATAGATAGATAGATAGATGTATTGTCAATAGTATTGTCAATACAGCAATATTGATAGTATTATTGTATTTGTAAATCTAGCCGTTTGCGCGCCGGGTTGTTTATAATCAGGCATTTTACAAATAAAACTTATGATTTTGTACTGATATTGGTATTTTATTGAAATCAACGGGTATGCATGAGATGGCATATGAATGTGGATGAGGGAAGATTATGTACAGTGTGTACCGGCAGGAGGGCTCTAATCTTCTTTTTTTTGTTTATTGGGAATATTTTCGTATTTTTCTACGTATAATAAAAAAAATATTTTCTGCGTATAGTATGTAAAGAAAGAACCTGTTGGAACTCTGTACTCTCTGCCTACCCCGCAAGGGATCTGGCGTGAGGAGATAGATAGATAGATTCTACGTATATCGGTTTTTCGTGTCGTGTTTGAGCAGGAGACGCGTCCAAGATGGCGAATTCTTTCCTTCTTATTTTAAATCGGAACTCCTGTCAAAGTCTTCAACGGCCGTGCGCTAGATGGCGCTAGTTGTGGCGTAAACACAGTGTGACAGGGATATTTTGCCCGTGGATGACATTGACAGGGAGGTTTTTGGCGGGAAGTCGAAGAGTGATGTTGTCAATTTGTTTTAATTTCCAAAACTTGTGTTATTTCGACTAATAATGTGTAATGTTGGTGGAATATTAACCATTATGTGAACTTATATGTGCATGATTGAAGGTAATTGTAACAAAGTGATAAAACATGCCTTTTCGACTTCCCTCAAAACAGCCGTTGCAATTGGTATGTAAAGAATCCACCGCTTTACTATCTATTGTAGGGTACTTTATTAATTTCATTATCATCGTTGTCATCAAATTCATCGGAGAGTCGAATAAATTAAACCAAACACGATTATATATCTCACTGGAACTTGCAAAATACACTTATAATTAGTGTGAAGCCATAACTTGAAGAAGAAGAAGAAGACATTGACAGGGTTGATTTATAATCATAGAGTAATATAGTGGAAATAGAGAGCCAACTCGGCGTTTTTCGATGCCAACACGATTTCTGTCACTTAGTAGCGCCGTCTATTACTAGTATTCCGAAACTTTTAGACGTACGTACCTATATATAGATAGCTATGGTGGTATGCCTATATAGGTATATATTCGTATATGCATATATAGTTCAGAATCAATGTGCGTACTACCTATTAGAATGTATAGATACAGTTGTATCTATACATTCCTATAGGTAGCACTCACTATTATATATTCGGTAAGATAAAACACTATTAATACAAATTTAACTTATTATTACGAGGAGCAACAAATCTAGAGAAAATAAAAAGCACAAAATGATATCTTATTTTTATTACACTACTAACTTTTGCAACTCACATTCTTTTAGAGCACACAATTACATAGATTATTCAATTAAAATGTTCAATATCACAAGAAGCACTTTAGTTCAAAATTCGTGAAAACACGAAAACCAGCGTCCAGAGGATGTTTGAACTCGACGTAAGGCAAGGGCAAAAATGTTTATAGGTTGATAAAGATCCCCCACGCAAATCCATATAAATTTTACTCCTAATCAGTGAGTAAACACATAATTACAAGCGTACCTACGCGCACAACAAACAAACAATACAAGTTCGCCGACCATTTGTAAGAGTCCCACAGACTAATTAGAGTAAACAGTCCACAGACTGCACATACACACTTTGTATCGATTTTTTGCAGAAAACAATCGATAACATTACTTTTACTAAAATAAATGGAAGTAACAGTTTAATAGTGAAAAAAAAATATATAACGATATTGATCACAGGTTCAGTTGAATAAGATAAATATATCAATTTAAAAGACACAATTTCTTTTTATTATCAATATCGATCTTCTACCGATACTAATCGGTTCTGTTGTGACATCTAGCGAATAACTTAATAACTAATTGGTCTTATTTTGTTTAGGAATAACGATATGAGATGGCGCGACCAAAAAAACTGTTTTGACTGTGTAGGCGACTTTCCGACCCCTGTTTATAATGAAGGCTGCCATTTAATAACTATTTTCTACATCCAAGGAGATATTCCAAAAGGCGAGTCCACAGTTACTAATTATAAAAGACCTTGGGAAAATTTCATATCATATCAAAGGGCAACTTTGCGACTGTCATGTAATGACATTTCACTTGATGACAGCGTTTGTTCCAATTTTGGCGGCGGGCCACAAAATGCTTGTATGACTGTATGTATTTTGGATGGATGTATTTTTTCTTTTTTCGCCACCGGTTTCGGTATTTGATTTCGATAACGGTCGACGCGGTTGATTTCTGAAATTGTAGCATTTAGTTGGAGAGTCACAGGTTAATAATAACTAGTGGTCGTCCATTGGCCGAAATTCGACCTACTCTTTCATCGTTTGCTGGTTATGTTTGACATTCAGTAAGACTATAGACAAATAATATTAATGGCAAACAATATTAATCTATTCTCAATTTGACCACAGGGTTTACAATAAACAAAAGAGTATATATGCGTGTTTGTGTCAAATACATGTAGTGTGTGTAATGTTTTTTTATTGTTTTAATGTATTTTTATGCATAATTTTAAAAATATATTAGCATTGCGCACTCCTTCTCTATATAAACTATAAGTGTTGGAAATTTCATACTCCTCCGTTCGCGCAATTTTCGTAAAAAGGGGTACAAAGTTAGGGTAAATAAGGGTAAATAAATAAATAATTAAATGAATGAATGAATAAATACATAAATAAATAAACCTAAGGTAACAATTTTTAGATAAAAATAGAACGTGCATTACAAAAAAGGTCCTAACTCAGCAAGTTTGCTGACTGAGGATAGCCAGCGCTGATCTTCTGTTAGCACCCTTTAGCAGACCGCTGATGTGACGGCACGATACATAACAAAATACGCAGAGAAGTCTTGGCTCTCAGCGAGACTATAAAAATATATAAATACTAGAAAAAAAAAACACAAAATTAAACATAGTAATAATCCTATGCTAGTCAACGAGTTTCTGTCAACCCCTATGAGATATAGGTATGAATATACTCACATAATATTGAAAATGGTTTAACTTCATGGGTCTTATCTAATCTCATGGAAAAAGGATTCGAAGGACCACAAAATTTTTAATCGTGGCTTCTGGTATAATGGGATAACTTATAAAATAAATCAGTCTTTACTATCTTATTGCTAGCCAAAGGCCTTTATTCTACCAAATGAACACAGTGAGGGTTGGTGGAGGCAGGTTTGTGGCCACCTGCTGTTGGAACTTATCCAGTTAAAGGAAGACTTCCAACTTTGAAAAACAATTTAACGCAGTGGTTGAGAGCTTTAGCCGCTCCGCCCACTATGTCTAATAGTCGCGGGTTCGATTCCCGCACGGGACAAATCTTTGTGTGACTCACAATTATTTGTTTCGGTCAGGGTATTTGTGTATGTGAATTTTCATATTTCTAAACTTACCCAAGACACAGGAATCAGTCCTAGTGGGGGCTACGTTTAAAAATAACTTCAACTATGTTGTGGTAAAAGGAACCAATGGCTGAATGTGCCATCATACCAAAAACGGTCACCCATCTTAGATCGACCGTGCCGACCGACTTAACTTTAGTGATCGCTAATACCGCGATCACATAGCGCTACGGGAGCACTTAACTTTAGGGCTAAAGTAAGGATCTACTTACAAATAAAACTGCAAAATTAAATTATAATTTTTTAATACTGTTAAAATTCAACAATATGAAACATAGGAAATAGAAACTATACACACAAGGAAACAGTTTAACTAAACTTTCATATAAAACAAGAGGGAAGAAACCTTAAATCAATTGTAATAAAGTTCTATTTACAAATAAATGCATAAGTACATATATAAGTACTATTAGGTATTATGTAATCAGTAAACACGTGAGCTAATAACTTTATAGAGGAAAACCATAGCGGTATTACTCATTAGTAAATAAAATAAACTATCACGCCTATATTCCCTAAGCGGGGGTGATAGAGGTGTTCTAAGTACACACACTTTTCGACGACGATGTTAAGTCCCATGTAATAGGGCGCGAGCCTATTGCCATATACCGGGCACAATTCCAGACTCCGGACTCATACTGGGAATTTTTCGTTAGAAAAACTACATTTGTTCGACTTAGGATTTGAACCCAGGATTTCGTGATCACAAAGCGATGAGCTTTGCCACAAGACCAACGAGACTCATTATTCTATCTTTCTATCTATATCATCACGCCAGATCCCTTACGGGGTAGGCAGAGAGTACAGAGTTCCAACAGGTTCTTTCCTTACATACTTCTCTGGCTTCCTCTACTCTCATAGTTCGTCTCATACACGCTCGCCGGTTACGGAGACTCCTGACTTGTCCTTCAGATAAGACCCGGTCTATTTGGTCATGGTCAGATACTCTAGTCTCATTATTAATGTTGTATAATATTTTATTTAATAATAATACTACAGGCATCACACATCACGAAGTCACCAGGGCCCTTATTCGCTATGTCGGTACTGTAAATGTCAGTGTCAAAGAAAATTAAACTTTATTCAATCGCAATAAGATGCATGACCCGTTTCTATAATTAACTACGGTTATGCCTTAATGTCATCGAATTAAAGATTAATTTCCTTTGACACTAGGTACTGTCACAGTACCAATCTTAAGTGAAAAATATTATAAACACGTAACACGGCGCGTTACGATAACTTCGTGAAACGGTCGTTTAATAAATTTATATATCCACAAATAGATATTTTTTTTCCTGTGATACTACCGGTAGTGCAAAAGATGAACAGTTTCTCCCGTGGCACTACTGGGAGGTCAGTAGTGTCACAGAAAATTCCAGTAGAATTTCATTACATGGCTATTTCACGAAGTTATCGTAACGCGCCGCGTTTGGTGTTAGCGAATAAGGACCCAGAAACGAAGCCATAGGGTCCAATCTAAAACCAAGATTTATCTTACGCTTGTTACCAAGCGACGGTAATAGAAAAATTGTTGCCGGTACATCTTTACTGTAATAATGTTAAAGTACCGTTAATGTCAGCCCATAGGACTAGTAGGCTGAAGTGGCAATGGGGAGGTCACATAACGCGAATATCGGTCGGGCGTTGGGCAAAAAGATTCTAGAGAGGAGACCACGTTTGGCAAGCGCAGCGTGGGACGGCTGACGATCTTGTGCGGATCGCAGAAAGTCGTTGCAGATGTTATCGGACCGGGTTCGCTGGAGAGCGATTGGGGAGGCCTATCCTAGACCATCAGTGGACAAGTATAGGCTGAGGTGACGACGATGACTTTTAATGTCTTAGAATAAATATTGTTCGTATGAGCGTTTCGAGAAAGGAGGGGGAGACCTTTGCCCTGCAGTAGGACACATTAGGTTAATAAAAAAAATGAGCGTTTCGATGGAAAGCATGCTATAGTTATATGGAAGCAGCCCATAATGCGGCCACATTGACTGCATTGATGAAGGCAGCCATCAAGTACTGGTATAAGGTATTAAGTTATGCGAAGCGCAATATAGGGTCGGACATCGTTTGGGTTACGCCGCACAATCATCCCAAATTGGTACCGTGTGTGCATCCCCACCTAAACATGTTTTCATTGCTCCTGCCGACCTGAGTCCGAAGTCCATTTAAAGATTTTCAGTCCGGCCATGGTTTCTGTGTCCAGGCGGGAGACTCTAAGCAGGTGAAACAAAGAGAATAAGTATTAATATAGTTCTTCTATTTGTGTCAGGTTCATACCTGTCCCGCCAAGTGAGTGGCTAACTCAATCGCGCCATTTGTGACTGTAATCAGCTCTTCTATTGTACGGGTAGTGGGCCATAAGGGGCAGACCTGCTACTTGAGTGTGAAACATCTGTTCCACCCTCAAGTAGCTGGTTTAAATCTTTAAAGTTACGATTAACGATGACACTATACATTATTTTGGTTCAAAATATAGTGTGATAAGATGAGATGCCCCAACCCCCTATGAGATGCAAATCCGAAAGAGCCTCAACAACATTCCCCCTCAGAGACTCCCTTCTCGGAAACCGATCTGGCGTGACATCTACATCCAGAACCACCCCAACATCCAGTCAGAGTGCAAAAAGCAATGGGAGAGTTCGGTCGCCTCACATGGTAACATCACTATAGCCGACCCCTCGACTGTAGTACAAGGCTTCAAAGAGCAACTGCTGGTGTGGTCCTCCATCAACCGAATCAGAACCGGAGTCGCAAGGTGCAATTATTATCTTCACAGGTGGGGCATCACTGAGTCTTCTTGTTGTGACTCTGGAACTCAGTGCAGACTATCCAGCACGTCATGGAGGACTGTCCCACTCGAAAATTCAGCGGCGGATTCGAGGGGCTACACCAGCTGACACCAGAGGCTAAACAATGGCTCCTCCACTCTGACATTAAGTTTTGATCGTGGTTCGCATTAATAAAAATACATCGCCAAACGATGATGATAATGAAAATATAGTGTCATCGGTAACGTTTCCGAACCCTGATTTTGGGTTAGTAATAAGTAAAACATAGTTTGAGTTGAAGTAAAAATAGCCCCTTTTGACTATCTCTCTCTTATAGTTACAAAGGTACGAATAAAATAATAATAATTTGTCTTCCGTAAAGTCATTTTTTCACGCAACAATATCAAATACATTTTAATAAAATATGTAAAACTTGGTACTAATTTCACGTTAAGTTTTAAGTTTAATTATGATTTGAGTGCATATGAAATTAACTGACACGAATGCGTGCATATCTACATTATTGGTGGTCAAGACACATCGTGATTAGTGGCAGAGGTGTATTGTATATACCCAATTTTCGCCCATGATGTTAGGCCCCATGTAATAGGGAGCGAGCCTATTGCTATTTAGCGTAATTCCAGACTCCGGATAGTTATTACAGGTAATTTTTCTCGACGGAAAAACTACATTTAACCGACATAGGATGCGAACGCAGGATATCGTGAATATGGCCACTAGACCAACGAAGCTCTCAGTAAAAGAATATATGAAAAAAGGTCAGGATGATAAAGAAGTGGGGTTATAGAAAAGCTAACATAAATATTGGTTTGAGGATATTTTAATTAGAGAAGTAACATTTCGTGAAAAAAATGTTCTGATGTGGGGGTATTTCGTAATCGCCAAGAAAATCAGAGCGCTGTCTGAACTTCTACGTCCGCCGGTGGAATACAAAGTGTGTATGTACCAGCAGTGTAACCAGTCGGTGATATCACGGAGCTGCTCTATGCAGGAAGTGGTGGCCGTGGCATTAAATTTGATTCCGGTATAATGGTCTCAATATACAGTCATTCATAATCTAATTAAATATCTTAAAGTTTAGGTGCTCTGTGTATTAGTTACGCAGAAGACAAAAATGCCTTACACGCCATTTTATTCTGTACTCACATGCTCACTAGAGAAAACTTAGCTTTCCCTAATCACGATATGTCGAACACTCCAGCTTCTGTACTTCTATCATGTGCTATCTAATAGCATGTTTATTTACATTCATTATAATCTTTTTCACATAAGATGGGTAGTGACAGTTCTAAGTGCCAAACGAATTAATATATTATTCAATGGTATTAAGGCATAAAACCATAAGTATAGAAACGGGTCATGGCTCTTATTGCGATTGAATACAGTATAATTTTCTTTGACACAACTGTCACAATACCCATCTTACATTAAAAATACTATAGTTGCATCACCTAATTACGTAAATGTTTACAATTAATATCAAAGATTTCTTAATTTTCATGAAGAATATGGCAAATCTACATTAATAAATAAGTATAGTGAGAAATCTTAGTCCTTAATACTAACACTAAACAGAGATCTGACTTGTCATGTCCACTCTTTTTAAATCTCTACAGCATCTGGGAACACATGGTCGAGGTAAGCCTGGTTGCCGTAACTCTGAAGCGGTTTGGGCCTATCTTTTCTATAAACTTGAGCTTCTTCTATACTATATCTGTTGAATTTTGATGCTATCTCCCTTACTTTACCAGGCTTAGGTTTAAATTCTTCATTCTTACCATTCTTACCATCATTGAATTCTTCTGTAAAATCTTCAGCTCTGTCTTTCTGATTAGTATGAACTTTCCAACTGCGATTTGATGATCTTTTAATGTTTTTATCAAATCCGTCGTTATCAAGTCCTTGTTTTCTACCATTATCATTCCTCCCTGAATTATTTCTCTCGTTCATTCTAGAATAATTCTTTGAACTTCTGTTTTCGTTGTATATCTGCGCTTTGGGCGTTACATTATCTACGTTTTTAACTTTACCGAAATATGGATCTTTAGAATATTCTATATCGTTATTGCTTTTGCATACATAGCTTTGGTTATTTGTGTTCATTCTGCTACTTTTATTGGATCTTCTTACTTTCGGAGGTCCAGATTTAAAAGTGGAGAATCTATTGTAATCGTTGTTATTGATATCATCTGGAATAATGTTTTGCGGGTCGAAAGCGTGAGTTCTTTGGTGAGTTAGCGGTTTGGATAACGATAAATATTTAGGAGGCTCTCCGTGCTTATTAATAGTAATTTCGTATTGAATGTGCGGATCGAGCACCGCATATACATTCTCTTTGGCTTCTCTCTCCAGCGACGTCAAAGCTGCCTGTAAATAAATTGGTTACGTTAGAAATACTTCTTTTAAACCCTCATTCGTAGAACCGCTTTTTCAATGCGTCTTTTTGGAGCTGTGTTGGCATCTTTATAAAAAATACGGGCTCCTATTTGTTTAGGTCCAACGCGTTTTAAAACGTGTTGAAAAAGCGTACATGCAAATCAGGTGTTACATTCAGATTTTATTAAAATATAATTTATTTAACTTCTTTCGTCTATACACAAAAATAATTATATAATTCAACAACAAATGTTTTTTAAACATTTGAAATTACGACAACTCAAGACTTAGACAGACTAAAAGCTATTCAAAGTGAATCTTCTTGAACTAAATTTCGTGGAATTATTTGAGTTGAATCCTTAAAATTACTAAACTTTTTGCAAATGTGCACCTGAATTAGTTAAAATATAATCTGGAAGTACAGGTAGTTCTTGTTCTTAGGAAAAAATATTGGGTTTTTGAACACTCGTGTAGTTAGTATCTTATTAATTTTATCACACGTGAAGGTGTATCTAAATTATACTCTAAATCTGTGTATTTGACGACTGTTTGTTATATGTAACTAATACTTCCGTAGTTGGAAGCACGTTTATTATTTAACTCGTTAATGGTCATGTAACTAAAATTAAACTACTGGAACAGTTAATCCTTCATTTTGATATGAGATCGTTATAGCCTAATGTTCTTTCTCCACCTGGGTTCTAACGTGTTAATTAAAATGTTCACTAAACATTATGCAGAAGTAGTTAACATTGAGTGCTTTAATTAAGATCAGATAACTCGTTAATTTTAACGGGCTATTTGTAGCGCATTAGTATTGGTGATATCACTAACGTTAATGCAAGTAAAGCAGGAGCATAAAGGCTCTGGCACATACCTGACGGGGCAGGACGGCGACGCGACACCCGACTGGACCTGGGTAATTGTAATGTACTAAACTATACCGAAGATGACACACATCTCGACATGGCGGCACCCGTCGCGTCGAGCTGTGTGATATCTCTTGTATAGTTTAGACCCACGTTCCGTCGCCCGCTCAGCCCGATATGTGCCCCAGTCTCAGTTGAAATCTCATCATGTACACTCCATTACATAAAGCGGTATTATCTTTAATGAATTTATTGTATCATTGTCAAATTTGTTATTATTTTGATTTGTGCTTTGATTTAATAATAGATATTTTAAGAAATGTACGGTAAAATTATTGAACGGAGAATGCGCGTGAAGTCCGATGGAATGTTGTGCGAGGCACAAGGGGGTTTCAGGTCTGGAAGAGGATGTTCGGATCAAGTCTTCTCACTCCGCAACATCGTAGAGAAGCATCTGGCAGTGGGCCGGAAGGTTTTCTGCGGTTTTGTAGATCTGGAGAAGGCATTTGACAGAGTTGTGCGAAAGAGACTTTGGGACATTTTGCCAGAGTATGGTATAGATGGCACTCTGTTGCGAGCCGTCCAGTCCACTTATGTGGACTGCAAGGCATGCGTACGGGTGGGTGGTAACAGGTCACCCTGGTTTGACGTTAAAATCGGCGTCAAGCAGGGTTGCGTGTTGTCCGCTAGACTGTTTATAATATATCTGGACAAAAGTCTTCAAAGACTGAAAGCGATGAATGAAGGTGTACAAATGGGTGACTTAGTGGTAAACCATCTACTTTATGCAGATGACGCGGTTTTAATAGCGCCAACAGCCACTGATCTGCAAACACTAGTCACAGTTATGAAAAACGACTGCATGATCAATGGCTTACACTTGAATGTGAAGAAAACCAAGATTATGGTTTTTGAAAGGGAAGAAACCAGAACGAATGTAAGGATTGTGGTTGGTAACGATGTGCTGGAGCAAGTGAATGAGTTTGTATATCTTGGATGCGCCTTCAGTAAGGATGGGAAATACACCGCTGACATAGAGAGAAGAGTGAGTGCAGGGAACAGAGTGAATGGTGCGATGGGAAAGCTACTCGGGAGCCGGCACTTAAGCCATAAGGCGCAGCTGGCCATACATAACGGAGTTCTTGTCCCAACGCTGTTATATGGTAGCGAGAGCTGGGTATGTAAGAAAGAGAATGAAAGTAGGATAAATGCGGTAGAAATGCGAGTTCTGCGGAAGATGTGCGGAGTGAAGCTGACCGACCGCATTAGCAACAGCATAGTAAGACAGCGAGTAGGTATGAAAGATAGTATCGGTGTAAAGATGAGAAAGGGCATGCTCCGTTGGTTCGGGCATATAGAAAGAATGCCAGAGGAAAGAATGACAAAACAGATATACAATGTGAAAGTGGAAGGATGCAGGTACCGGGGAAGACCTAGACTATCTTACCACGACCAAATAAACCGAGTCTTATCTGATGGAAAAGTCAAGAGTCTCCGTAACCGGCGAGCGTGTATGAGACGAACTATGAGAGTCGAGGAAGCCAGAGAGGTATGTAAGGAAAGAACCTGTTGGAACTCTGTACTCTCTGCCTACCCCGCAAGGGATCTGGCGTGAGGTTATAGATAGATAGATAGATAGAAGAAACGTTGCCCCACACTAGTAAGTATTTCTGAATCGACGCTTACCGTTACTCTACGTTGTACAAGTGCTTTTTCAACGCGCATTACTAAAGTGCTAGGATAAAAAAAAGTACATTAAGAAAGCGCCCGTGCGAGGGAGGGTTCAGTGTTGTATGAGTTTTGAAACAACCGCAACCAGAAAGAGATAGTGTCATGCAGTTAGTAGAGTGCGTCACACCTGCGTGCACCCGTCACACGGTGGTGGGGGGCTGCAGCACCACGGCGGCGCGCCGCACCTGCAGCGCGCCGGGCGAGTAGCGCGCCCCGCCGCCGCCGGCCCCCGCGCCCGCCGCGATCCCCGCCACGCTGCCCTGCCCCACGCACGTGCCGGGACGGGATGAGTCCCGGGGCGAGTACACCGCGTCTGCGGGCAGCGCTGTCTTCTCGCTAATGATGAATTAGAAAATGTATTAAATCAAGGACTAAAGTCTAAATGTCGCTAATATCGATATAAGGACTTATATACACTTACTTATATATATTTGATCATAATAGTTTAGATCTTCTTCGGTAACTATGTTATATGATATTATTTCTTGTATACATAATCTGATCATGATAAGATAGTTTACGTCATATCCGGTACATTCATCGTTCCACTTTTGCATCGTAAATCTGTTTTGTCATTCTTTCTTCGGAGAGTGTATGAAACGGGCTGTGAGAGTGAGGAAAGCCAGAGAAGTCTTTAAGGAAATAATCTGATGAAACTCTATCGTCTCTACCTACTCCGCAAAGGGTCTGATGCGATAATATAGATAGATAGTGCTTAAAATTTTGCCATATAGCGCGACAAGAACGCGGCTTGAGCAGTTGTAATGTACTGAAATATACGGGAGACGTCACACAGCGCAGTCCCGCTCGACGCGACGGCAACCGTTATGACCGAACGTAACCGAGCGCATCCGTTGCGCTCCCGTCGAGCTCCGTCGGCTATTTAACCAAACCTTTAAACGGCCTAAAGTCGTTGGAGCACTTACGCCATTTCAGCACGGATGACTAAGTGCTACTCTCTGTATTAGCGTCATTCGGACCACAACCAAGGTATGACGAATGCCTATTATTAATATATCTGTTTTGTCATTCTTTCTTTCGACCATGTATGAAACAAACTATGAGAGTGGAAGAAGCGAATGAAATCTTTAAGGAAAGAACCTAATGCAACTGTGTAGACTCTATCTGTCCCGCAAGGGGTCTTGCATGATGATTTAGATGGGTGCTTGGAGCACTTAAGCCGTTATCAATATTACCTTTCATTTATATATTTCATTATTAATATTAGCGTAATTCGGACCGCAACCAAGGTATTCCGAATGTCGCTTGGCAGTCATCATATTATATATACGTTATATATCATTTATAATAATTGATCAGTCATGTGGTTAAGAACAACGAAGGATTGCCATTGGGCCTACTAGAGTTCGAAAGAATATAGTGTTTTAAACACGGTAGAGAACCCATTGGCGATACCGAATTTTATAGGTAGGTACTTGATTTGTCGTATTATCACTACATATTAAAAAACAAAGTCCTGCCGCGTCTGTCTGTCTATCTAAACGCGACAAACTCAATAACTACCGAACGGATTTTCATACGGTTCGTACTAATGGACGGAGTAAATCAAGAGGAAGGTTTATGTGTAATATTTACCCGAACGAAGCCGGGCACGTCTCTAGTATTTTAAAAAATATATATAAGTTCAATATATTTAGTAATAAATGTAGTAATAACACCATATATTTTCCGTCAAAGGTGAATGTGAGGACGGAAGTAAGTGTATTCGTAAGAGATGTATTTTACTGTAAGAATTAACTGATCATTAACCTATAATCACAAAGAACCGGAAATTTAGGAGGATAAACGACTTACCTATCTAAATCTTCAGTCTTATATTCCACGCTTTCTGTAAGACAAAAAAAATATAAGTGCGTATCATAATTATTGTGATGAAAATAACATTAGCAGTGACACTTCACGAGATTTCGTTTGCTAAGAGCCGAGTCGTAGTCTACCATCCATTTAGTGGTAGCCGCGCCCGGTTCGGATCTCCAAAATGGAATAGGCACAATAGGGAATATGCGTGTAATTCAAATAAGGGTCAATTTTTTTTTTTTTACAAACTTTATCGCTTTAGAATAATGTCTATACCAATATGTTTTTAATAACATTACTTTTTTATTAAGAAAATAATTATTGAAAGTACAAAAAATGAGTGGGAAATTCAAAGTAACGGGAACGCCACGCTATTGGTCAGATCGAATATGACGTCAAAGTATACAATACAAATGTCAACAAGTGCATATTCGACAGAAATATTACAATTTGTCCAGCCTAGGATTCTAACCCGGGACCACTCAGCATATGCCATTCGATAGCAGAGTAACCTAGTAGCCGTACACATATTACTACATATAAATTTTACATTTTTCCTAATCACTACTCTTATATTTCACAAAATCCTTCTCTATCCTAAGAGAAGATTGCTCCGGAGTTATGAAGAAGCCTAAAAACTGCCTCGTTGGTCTAGTGGCAAAGCGCATCGCTTGGTGATCACGAGATCCTGGGTTCAAATCTTAGTTCGGAAAAATGAAGTTTTTCTAACGAAATCTTCCCAGTATGAGTCCGAAGTCTGGAATTGTGCCCGATATATGGTAATAGGTTGACTCTCTATAAGATGGGACCTAACATTGTTGGCGAAAAGTGGGTGTACTCAGTACACCTCTGCCTTCCCCGCTTGGGGCGTAATATAGGCATGAAGGTGTTTATTTTTTTTTAATTTTATGTTTTAAAAATATAACAGAATCACTAACCTCTCCGTCTCCGGCACCTCAGTATAAGGCAGAGCACAACAACCAGTAATGCTGCGATCACCAGCGCAGCTGCGATGAGTGGCGCCACGTGCGCAGTCTCTGTTAGCGAAAAATTATCTGTGAGAACAAAATTATTGGGCGTTTAAAACATGCATGTAAACTTAAGTGAAATAAGTTAAACGAAAATAAATAATTGAGGAGTTTGATAACATGCAAATTAACTAGGATTTTATAAAAATGGATGTTATTTTCACGTGACACTTTAGGATATTGTCAAAGTAATATTTGTATTGAAAAACGTGGGTACATTAGGCATTACACGTACCAACTTTTGTTGAATCAAATACCAAATTGTTTTTATTTTCCACATACCGTCACGCCTATATTCCCAGAGGGGGTGGCAGAGGTGTACTGAGTACACCGACGTTTCGCCGACGATGTTAGGTCCCATGTAATAGGGGGCGAGCCTATTGCCATATTCCAGACACCGGACTCATACTGGGAATTTTTCGTTAGAAAAACTACATTTGTCCGACCTAGGATTTGAACCCAGGACCTCGTGATCACAAAGCGATGCGCTTTGCCACCAGACCAACGAGGCAGTATTTTTTCCGTAACGGTACATATCCAGTTGCAGCAAAACTGGGCCTCAGCTTACAAATTTCTAGTTTATATAAACATTATTTTAATCACAATCAGAAACTTGATGGTTGCCGAAACCTTCAACTATATTTCAACTACTACAAAAAACAGGTATTTGCTGGTTGCAAGTTGCCCAAACTTGAGAATGAAAATTGCTTCTGCGCAGCAGCTTACCGTGATAAATTATTAAAATAAATTATTGTATGCTGGTTCGGAAACCTCATATGTAAATAAGCTTTCGGGTAATGGAATACTCTACTTCCTACTTATGGTGCCTGTCCCAGCAATAGGCTTCCATGGGCTATACGATGAGCGAGTACAAAAATGTCGTAAACGTTTCTGACTACATCTTCGGGTGGTATGTGGAAATTAGATAAGGTAGGGTAGGCCCTTACCATGTACTGTAAGGGAGACTGCATGGAAAGAAAGTCCTCGTTCTTTCTCTACTGGCAACACGTAGACCCTCGCGTCTGCGACCCCAGTGTTGGATATAAAAAGTACGAAGCGATAGCAGCCGTTAACCACGTCTTCGGGATTTAATGTCAGAGAATACGATACTATGTGCCTATTATTACGTGCAGGTGTGTCCTTACCATGTACTGTAAGGAAGTCAGTGTGGGATGAAAGTCCTCGTTCTCTACTCGCAGCACGTTGACCCTCGCGTATAGGACTCCAGTGTTGGATATCAAGAGTACGTAGCGATGGTAGCCGTGAACCATGTCTTCTGGTAATTATACCAGAGGATACGATATCACTGGACTCTTAGATCATGCGGATGCGTCCTTACCATGCACTGTAAGAGAGACCGCGTGGGAGGAGAGTCCTCGCTCGTTCTCTACACGCAGTACGTAGACCCTCGCGTCTGCAACTCCAGTGTTGGATATCAGAAGTACATAGCGATAGCAGCCATTGTCGCTGGTCGGCTCCAAGGAACGGTATCGACCTAAGAGGAAAAAGTTAAATTAAATATATGTCAGAAATTGGTAACAGAAAGGATTTCCAGATAATTTCTGTCAGTAACATCTGTGTCTGTCTGAAAACATTCTAAAGCACCTTTAAAAATACAGTTACAAGCAATAGAAGGTCCTTAGAAAGCTTTGTATTCAAAGGGGGCAAAATATCCCGCGACACGTGCCAGTGATGACCTCAGACGTAGTTGAGCGATATAGAGCGACGATAAGCGACGGTGTTCGACTAGTTTGGCGACGTCTGACCTGTTCCTTGTTTTTTGTTAAGGAACAGGTGACACAAAGCTTAGACGTTTGTTGTGAAACAATATTATGAACGATTTTGTGGTGCGGTGTGTGAATGTTCTAGGCTGTTGGTTGCGGGGCCTTTACAGCTTCACAGGATAAGAGGGCAAGCGTGCAACCACTACGCTTTAGCCAGAAGGGAAACTAGCTCAAGGAGCAACGGCTTCGGCTGGGACAGTCGCTATGGGGGAGGGCATATACTAGGTGTCTCGCCGTGGTGCTTTGCACCGGCCGGCGGCAAGGGATTCTTCAACCTCGCCGGCGAAATCGGTGTCTGATCTTGCATGCGGTATCTGTATCCGAAAGAAGGGAAATGAAGGCATCAGGAGGGTCGGCGAGAACATACCGTGGATGGTGGTAGCGGCTGATAAGAGGTGACTTATGGACGAAATCTCTATCTGGAGCCGAAAGACGTTCACTGCAAGACGAAGACTTCTCTAATGACAGCTACGATGACTGGCTTTGTGATTTTACCCGCAACCTATACAGTTCATCAGTCCATTTTGTAGGGGGACTCCCCACTTCTTCCAGTACGTAGTCGCCAATCGAGAATCTTTCTGCCCCAACGGCCGTTAGTTGTAGAACTTCTAGAATTCTCGATAGTATGCAGTCAAGTATAGTCTCGAGCCTATACTTGGGTGCATCATTACAACTCAGTTGAAATCGCTTTCACACGATACCTATATTCCCCAAGCGGGGGTGGCAGAAGTGTATTGGGTACACCCACTTTTCGACGACGATGTTAGGTCCCATATAATATGGGGGCGAGCCCATTGCCATATACCGGCCAGATTGCCATATCCCATGTAATATGAGGGCGAGCCTATTGCTACATGCCAGATTCCGGACACAAGTCATCTGGAATTGTAAAATCAAGTTCAAATCCGAGGTCAGACAAATGTAGTTTATCAGAAGTACATTTGTCTGACCTAGGATTTGTACCCAGGATCTCGTGATCGCAACGCACATTATCCGCCGCTAGACCAACGATGCTGAGAAAGTTGAAGAGTTGAAGTAGTTTTTGTGAGGTAAAATACTTTGATCTTACCAATCTGCGAGGGCACCTCAAGTTTAAGGCTTCCCCACTGCCACGAGGCCATGCGCGGGGGCGGGTCGGCGCACACGTGCGCGGACAGGCGCGCCTCACCACCGCTCCACGCGTGCGCAGCGCCCGACTCCGCGCCCACGGGTGGGCCCAGCACGTTCAGCGTTATCGCTTCGGAATGGTGAGTCCTGGAACAATGATAGGATAGATCAATAAGAAAGTAATGCTATGGCAGTTCTTCTTTACTGGGCTGGAAGCGAAAGAAAAACTTAGAATGCCCCAGTAGCCTTACTTTTGCTAGGCTGGTGGTAAGAGTCCACCAAAGATAGTAACGTCATTCGATCAACGACCAGAAAAGGAAAATTTGATACAAACCCTATACCAACCCGTCTGGCCAGCGTGATATAGTAGGCCAAAACCTTCTAACATGGTAAGGCACCTAAAACAAAGGCCGCAGCCTAAGTTCCCGGTAGTCCCGCTGTCCGCTGCCACGGTAGCGGTCGCGGTAACAGCGGGGCAGGGGGTGCGAAGAATCTCCGGGCTACGACACAAGGCTACCATAAACACCTGACCCTGGCTACGTACAATGGACGCTCTCTACGGCTGGACCAACACCTCACTGAACTCGAGGTAGAACTAGGTCGCATAAACTGGCACATATTGGGGTTATCCGAAGTCCGAAGACAGGGCGAGGACACGATAACCCTTGAGTCAGGCCACCTGTTCTACTTTCGGGAAGGTGATCGGCCCTCTCAGGGCGGTGTCGGTTTCCTGGTCAACAAAGCTCTCACTAACAACGTTATAGAAGTCAGCAGTGTGTCGACACGGGTAGCGTACCTCATAATTAAAATCACCAACAGGTACACCCTGAAGGTGGTACAGGTATATGCGCCGACCTCGACATACTGCGACGACATAGTCGAAGCCATGTATGAAGACATAGCCAAGGCATTACATGGCACCACCAAGGCTCACTACAGCGTTGTTATGGGGGACTTCAATGCCAAAGTGGGAGTACAAGAACGCGGCGAAACAATAGTCGGACCCCACGGCGTGGGGCGCCGAAACCATAGGGGGCAGATGCTGGTCAACTTTCTGGAGTCGCAGGGGCTCTTCTTGATGAATTCGTTCTTTAAGAAGAAGCCTCATAGAAAGTGGACATGGTGAAGCCCCGACACTGTGACGAGAAACGAGATAGACTTCATCATGACTGACAGGAAGTCTATATTTAGAGACGTCTCCGTGACCAACAGGTTTAATACCGGCAGCGATCACCGACTTGTCCGAGGCGCTCTAAATATAAACTTCAGGGCCGAAAGGTGTCGCGTGATGAGGTCTACTCTGAGAACTACTGCGCCTCAAATAGCTTTAGGGTTCGAAAAGTTCCAACTGGAGCTTCAAAATCGTTTGGACCTGCTGGAAACCGAAGGCAATGTTGACGAAAAAACCGACACAGTGATCAAAACGCTACAGGAGGTGTCTCGAAGGGTGTTTCCCGGCAAAAGCGGTAACAGAGAGTCTAAACTCTCGCTCGAGACTCTCGAACTTATGAGGCAGAGACGAGAAATGTCATCCACGCAGGCGTGTTCGCCGGATGGGAGGAACCTCAACCGGAAGATCCGGAAGCTGGTGCGACGTGACCTCCGATGTTCCAACACCCGCGCCATCGCGGCTGCGATTGAACAGAACAGAGGCACCAAAGTCTTCGCTCGCCAGCTAGGTAAATCCCATCTGATGAAACTTAATACTGCAGATGGCAAAACCGTGACCTCCAAGTTCGAGATACTCGAGGAGATTGAGAGTTTCTACAAAGACCTGTACGCATCACGGATGACTAAACCCACGAGACCCAGCGCTGACGACCACAGAGCCCCACTCGCACGCCACTACACGGAAGACATCCCTGATGTCAACCAGGACGAGGTCAGAGTGGCTCTCGAGCAGCTCAAAAACAACAAGTCGCCAGGCGATGACGGAATCACCACTGAGCTCCTAAAAGCAGGCGGGACTCCAATCCTAAAAAAGTTAGCGAGCCTCTTTAATTCCGTCATCCACCAGGGCTTAACACCTCAAGCATGGAGCGGGAGTGCGGTGGTTCTGTTCTTCAAAAAAGGTGACAAAACCTTGCTGAAGAACTACAGACCCATCTCACTCCTGAGCCACGTCTACAAGTTGTTCTCGAGAGTACTCACAAACGGCCTCGCCAGAAGACTTGACGAGTTCCAGCCACCGGAACAAGCCGGGTTTCGAAAAGGCTACAGCACCGTGGACCACATCCATACTGTTCGGCAGATTGTACAGAAGACCGAAGAGTACAATCAGCCGCTGTGTATGGCTTTCGTGGACTACGAGAAAGCCTTCGACTCCATCGAAACCTGGGCGGTTCTGGATGCTCTGCAGCGATGTGGCATCGATTGGCGCTATATCGAGGTGCTGAGATGTCTATATGATACCGCCACAATGACCGTCCAGCTCCAGGACCAAAAGACCAACCCGATCGAGTTGCGTTGAGGTGTAAGACAGGGGGATGTAATATCCCCCAAGCTCTTCACAAATGCACTCGAAGACGTCTTCAAGACGCTGGACTGGACTGGGCGGGGCATTAACATCAACGGCGAATACATCTCACACCTTCGGTTTGCCGATGATATCGTCATCGTGGCAGAGTCACTGGAACAGTTTCGCGAAATGCGGCATAGCCTAAAGGAGCCTCTCGAGGTGTCGGTCTCGGCATGAACTTGGATAAAACCAAGACCATGTTTAATGAACATGTCACGCCGGGACCGATCTACGTCGATGGTTCGATGCTCGAAGTTGTTCGGGAGTATGTCTACCTTGGACAAGTTGTCCAATTTGGTAGAAACAACTTCGAGAAAGAAATTAACCACAGGATCCAATTGGGTTGGGCAGCATTTGGCAAACTACGTCACGTTTTCTCTTCGCCTATACCGCAATGCCTGAAGGCTAAAGTGTACAACCAATGCGTCCTACCTGTAGTGTGTGCTAGATGGACCGACGACCTCAAAAAGGTCG
This sequence comes from Phalera bucephala, assembly GCA_905147815.2. Classification (NCBI taxonomy): domain Eukaryota; kingdom Metazoa; phylum Arthropoda; class Insecta; order Lepidoptera; family Notodontidae; genus Phalera; species Phalera bucephala. The sequence goes on along the minus strand of LR990621.1, from coordinate 7,097,411 downwards.
CTGGGACAGACTGGATGCGGAAGGCGGAGGACCGTGTGCAATAGCGCGTGTTAGGAGAGGCCTATGTCCAGCAGTGGACTGCTATAGGCTGATTGATTGCTATGGCAGAAATCTTTTTAGGGATTTTTTTTTTACTTCCTTTTTTTACTTTGGTGAACTTCTGGAGCCAAGTTTATTTTTTGCACCGGTCTCTAGGAATCATTCCCATTTGTCCCACACTTGTTTTTTTTTATTATTTATTCCTGTGTCTTGGGTGCGTTTACAAACATGAAAATTCACCAACACAAATACCCAGACCGAAACAAATAATTTTGGATCACACAAAGATTTGTCCCGTGCGGGAATCGAACCCGCGACTATTCGACCCAGTGGGCGGAGTGGCTAAAGCTCTTAACCACTGCGCCAAATCGTCCGTACTTACCAAGTGCTTGCCAAGTTTCTATTCTCTTGCCACAATCAATAGCACACTGTTCCGATAACGTGACTTTTCGCTAGAGACTGTCATTCCCGTTAATTTTGGAACTTTGTTTACATCGACGAAAATTCACATAGCCAATTCAAGAGTCAGTGCTCAAAAGGAGGTAGTTATAGGAAGGAGTAAAAATATCCTGATGGAATAGTCCTCCTAATTTTTGAATTATATTGATTTTTGAAGGGCTGATCGTCTCAAATCATTAATAGAATGAGATCCAGGAAATTCAAAGAAAGCCTCAGCCCAGTAACAGAATACAAAACCATAAAAATTTACAAAAAAAAATGATCAGCTTATCTTCTAGAAAAGCGCTAATAATATAGCGTTTCTAGATGACAAGCTGATGAAATATGACTGGCACTATTTTTTTTAAAACAAAACCTCACCGATCATTACATATTCCTAAACAAAATACTTAGACCTCGCAGACGTATAAGACTCACCTGTCTTGAAGACCAATCTGGTTGGTGGCGACACAGGTGTACCGACCGTGCTGGTCGTACGACACGTTGTGGAGCTGCAGTTGGGGCGTCGAGGAGATGGGGAATGTTCCATCATGGATGGCATTGATGCGAGCTGAAGATGCTGAGCTGAGGGGATACAGTCTTTTATTATTTACCTGCCTTAATTAAAATACCAGCATATGTCGTATATTTTCGAGAAGAAAGCTTAAGTCTTTGTAGTTTTCGAAAGTGGAATGGCAGCCTTGCTTCTTGTCTCAAGGGCACAAAATTCTTAGATAAACTAGTTTAGAATCAATCGCATAGGTTGTCAGCACGGTACCTAAGTGCCTAATGAACCCAATTCTACGTTACCAACTAACAAAGTCCTATAATTCAGTATTTATATGTGGCATAAAAAACTTTATCGACGGGCACGAAATACGCAATTTTGTTCTATGTGACCGAATTAATTAACTTTTTTGTTGTAAAAATGGATAGACAGAATTCTAAATTGTTCCAAACGAATGCTAACACTTTTACGGTGTACATATGATAGGAATAGTATATTTTCAAAAGTAACTGTGTGATCATATCTGTTCTAAATGTTAAAGAGCGTTTCGTTGAATGACTTTTTCTATAAGTTTATCGTAGTGCAGCTGAAACGGTGCAGCTGAAAAGGCACCTTGCCTTTTCAGCTGCACCGGACAAGAGAACAGGCATGCAATAACTACCCTTCACGATAGAACCTTTCGGTTTCGGAGCATTTTTTTTTAAACAACATAGCCCCACACTACGGTATATTCCTGTGTCGTAGGTGCGTTTACAAACATGGAAATTCACATATACAAATACCCAGACCGAAACAAATAATTGTAGATCACACAAAGATTTGTCCCGTGCGGGATTCGAACCCGCGACTATTAGACTCTGTGGGTGGAGCGGCTTAAGTTCTTAACCACTGAGCTAAATCCTCCGTCCGCAATAGTAGCTTATTCCAGCTACTACAGTACTACAAGTTTGAAGACATTGAATCTCTGAAGATGCTATGCGAGTCCCAAATATAATTTCTAAAGTTCCACCTCCATGGCATACTTTCGCGAAGTCATACTAATACTCACTTGTGATACCAAGTATAAGAAGGGGGAGGGTTTCCATCAGCTTTGCATTCCAGGGTGACCTGCGAGAATAGATTCGCTTCGACCACCGTGTCTGGGCCCACCCACGTGACTCTCGGAGGATCTGGAAATATTAAATGGATAAGTTTATTGCATTCAGATATTATATGATCAAAATTGGATGGGAGTAGCCAAGGATCGCTCTTAATAGATTGCAATTGGAGACATTTCTATATGTCCAGCAGTGGACTGCTATAGGCTGTTGATGATTATGATAAAAACATATTATACTACTAATATATCATCAAGCCAGATCCCTCGCAGGGTAGGCAGAGAGTACATAGTTGCAACAGGCTCTTTCCTTACATATCTCTCTGGCTTCCTCTACTCTCATAGTTCGTCTCATACACGCTCGTAGGTTACGGAGACTCTTGACTTATCCTTCAGATAAGATTGTCTATTTCGTCATGGCAAGATAGTCTAGGGAATGTGCAGCAGCATTCCCCTAGGGAACGGGCAGCAGCGTTCGCGATTATGGCAAGGCCCCTTCCTTTGGGGAGGCCTATGTTCAGCAGTGGATAAATATATATATATGATGATGATAAAGATAGTCTAGGTTTTCTCCGGTGGAAGGAAGTAGGTCCGGGGAAGACCTAGACTATATTACCACGACCAAATAGACGGAGTCTTATCTGAAAAACATAATACATGATAATCGAACCAATAAAAAAATGGTATATGACATGGTATGTCCATAAATATTTGTCTTTAGTACAAAATTATACAAAATGCAAATTACAATAGCACTTCAACTAACAGTGGAAACTTTTCAGTGGAATATTTCAGATTCTAACTGACCGATACTACATAACATTTAATTCTTTAATTTAATTTAATTCTTTATTGTACACACAGAAAATGTTACAAAATAAATACAATAATAAAAAGAAAATGTACAAAGGCGAGCTTAACTCAAAATTGAGTTCTCCGACAGCAAACCTTTGAGTGACAGAGAGACAAAACATTAAAATAAGAATAGAAATGAGAGTACAACACGAATAATTTCAGACAATAAAATGATAGAATACATATAGATAGAATATATACCTATGAATATACTACATACTATACGATAACATAATATATACTACTTGATATAATACATACATACATATATCTTACATAGGTAGGAAATGTTCTTTAATTCTTTTCTTGCAAATCTGTGGAGTGGGGCAATCGCGTAAGGAGTGTGGAAGAGAATTCCACAAGCGCACAGCACGTACAGTGAATAAGCCATGATATCGGATTACTAAGAAGAGGAGTACTTAGAAGAAGAGAAGATAAAGAGAGAAGATAACATTAGGTATGATATTTAAATATACTTACATTTCACATCAACTTCTATTTTGACTGAATCCGATGTTCCCAAAGAATTCCTTGCTTGACAACCGTAGATACCTGCAAAGATAATAAGACTTTACAGTCATTGGTCTTAGAGTAAAATACATTATATTTATCTTTTAATGTAAAATATATCATATTCTTTTCCTCCTTTACATATTGTAAAATCGGCATACATCAACTAGACCTACAAAAAAATTAGTTATACCGTTGCTCTGAAAAGTCAGAGGTCTCAGGTTCAAAACCAGGCACGCACCTCCGTCTTTTCGAAAGCATGTGCGTACTACATTAACTATCACTTGCTTTAACAGTGAAGAAAAACATCGTGAGGAAACTTGCACGCCTAAGAGTTTCTCGAAGGTGTGTGCAGTTCGCCAACCCGCACTGGGCAAGCGTGGTGGACTATGGCCTAGACCCTCTTAGTTTAAGAGGAGGCCCATGCCCAACGGTGGGACAGTTTCATAACAAGGCTAATTATATTATTTTATAACTACACACACTCTTTCTAAGTTTTTTCCATTTATCAGAACTTCAACGCCTGTTGTAGGTAATTGAGCGGATACCAATTTGGCAAATGATCATTCTATGCCCATTTCAATATAAATTAATGATTTAAATAGGCACTGTATAATATTATGTTACTATTAGTGGTTTTATCATTGCGTCCGCGTGATTAAGTATGACCTATCCTCTCATTCCTCGATTTGTGGGATAAAGCCTTTGCCTAGCAATGTATATTTATTACCACTCCTGTTCATATTTAAGTCACAAGTACTTATACATAATGTATTTAGTGCATATAAGGAGACAGAAAAGTAAAGATCCTTAATCGAACCTGCTCAAAATTCACAACTCGTCGGCCGCCGCTTACATTCGTACGTTCTCGCTATCTTTACTCATTGAGAAAACTTTGCATGCGTGAGATAAACTACTCACAAGCCTCTCCGAAACATCGGAAAGTTACTTTAAAAACAGCTGGCGTGTTTATGATAACTCAAATGTATAGACGAACATATAACCTCATCCTTTTTGAGGTCAGTTAGAAATAAAGGAATTCAAACTTAGATCAAAGTAGAATAGTAATTTACTTTGATGACGCCTTGGTGCACTGGTTAGAGTTTTAGCCGCTCTACCTTATGGATCGAGTAGTCGCAGGATAGATCCCCGTGCGGAACAAGTCTTTGTGTAACTCTCAAATGATTGTTTCGGTCTGGGTGTTTGTTTATGTGGATTTCATGTTTGTAAACGCACCTATGATACAGGAATAACTCTTAGTGTGGGGCTACATTTCTTTAAACAGAATAACAAAAACTTGAAATTTAGGGACGATTTAGCGGTGGTTAAGAGCTTGAGCCGCTCCGCCCACTGGGTCTAATAGACGCGGGTTCGATTCCCGCACGGGACAAATTTATGTGTAATTCACAATTATTTGTTTCGGTCTGGGTATTTGTGTATGTAAATTTTCATGTTTGTAAACGGCCCCACGACACAGGAATAAATGGAAGTGTGGAGCTACGTTCTTTTGAAAAAGGAAAAAAGAAACGAAGGCGTAAACAAGGTCCTGGTTTTGAATCCTAGGACAGATGAAACGTATGTGTGTATGTGTGTGTGTGTACCTACACATCTGCCCTCCCCAGCTTAGAGAAAATAGGCGTTACTTTTAATTATTTTTTTCTTTTTAGGTACAATAAATATTGAGTTCTTAGATTTACGCGAATATTACACATGAAATAAAACTATTTTTCGGATTTTATCGCGGTTTATTTTTGATTTTTAGTTCCCTTGCTGGATGGTGCTTTGCAGCACCCATGGTCACGGAAGGTCCCTCCCGTGACCATGGGTGCTGCAAAGCACTCGAAACGTCGGGAACTAAAAATCAAAAATAAACCGCGATAAAATCCGAAAAATAGTTTTATTTCGTGTACAATAAATATGTTACATATGTGATATATGATAATACCTGAATGATTCCTAGAGACCGGTGCAAGAATAAGCTTGGCTCCATTAGTGGCGATGACCTGTCCATTTTTAGTCCACCACACGTAGGGGCTAGGGTTCCCATCAGCTCTGCACTCCAGGCTCAGTGCGCTGGAACCCTCCTCTAGGTTCGCCATAGTGCTGGCATCACCACCAAGAATGGACACCACCGGTACGACTGTGGAAAGTATGGTAATCAGAGAAAGATACTCTTGGGGATTCTAAAGACGTGACGAATTTATAATGCGAATTGAAAGTGTGTTTACTTTCTTAGTTCTATTTACCAGCTTTATATTAACATAAGCGGACTGAGGACTATCGTTATTTTACCCCTTTTTTTTCTTTGGGTCCTATTAGAAATGTGAATTTTGTAACAAGTCATCAGATCCATAGAACGACAACTTCTTTGTACAATAAACTTGAAATAGGTTTTTTAGGTATTAGAAGCGATTTTATTTTCAGAATTTAGGTCTTGTCTTGAGTACTTACATTTACTCGTGGTCCAATATGTCGAACCACGAAGAAAATACGAAGAGGAGATGGCGTAATATGCTCCTATATAATTTAAACGTGGCACTGCGCGGGGTGGCACAGGGTTAGAGGGAAGTTAGGCCCCTATAGTTACTATATTACGGTAGATGAAAATGAATACATTTATTAATAAAGAGGTATTCTAATAAATTACAAAAAAAAAATACTTTCAAGTTAAATGTAATACTATTTGTGAATATCAAAGTGTTTTTTTCATGTTAAGAAGTAGAGTACATCACTACATTTCAGGGGTTTTATTTTTAGGAAAAATAAATAATATTTTATAGCCATTCGGACTCGAGCGGACATGTAAATGGAGCGAGTAGCGATGCAAACTAAGGTAAGCCACGCCTACCACGATGACGTCAAGGCTTTGTGGTTAAGAGGCTCGTTATCTCCTCTTGGTATTTGCTTCATGTGTCCAACCATGAGTACTCCTGTTTTCCTATAGTTCGATCAATCGGACGAAAATAGTTCACGGGATCCGATCACTTAGACTAAGTAGAACCACGCATTAACGGGAAGAAAGAAGAAAGATAAAAAAAAGAGTAAACCGGTAAAGAAAGATAAATAAAAGCTATAAGCTTTTATTTAAAGAAAATACTCACAAGTGACATCAAGCATGGTATAAGAATCTCTGTAATACGGTGAAGGGTAGGAGGGATGGTGGGCACGGCACGCCAGCTGCCTCCCGTGAGCGGACCTGGTGGCACCCAGCTCCAGCACCGACCGAGCTGCCCACACCCTGGGCCTCTCCACTTCGGACGCGTTGGTTTGACTCCAGGCGGTCAGCCGTTCCTTTTCTAAAAAAAAGTACTGAAGCGTCAAAGTCAAAGTCAAAATATCTTATTTGTATAGGCCAACAAGAGCGCTTACAAACGTCAAAAATTATTGCGATTTGTTACAACTACCACCGGATCGGAACGCGGCCTCACACTGACAAAATCCGGCGAGAAACTCAGGGGGCATTCTTTTAATTCAATTGGACTGGCCTTTCTGTTTATCCATTCTTTTTTTACAAATTGTATTTTATTAACAAAGTATTTTACAAACTATATTTATGAGTTGCCGAATGAGGAGCCTAGGTCAGCACAACCTATTAACAAAACTATATTTATCTTACATTGCCGTGAAAAGAGACAGAGCTACAAGCTACGTATATGCACCTCTCTTTCTTGCAGTAAAGTCAGATTATAGTATCTTGTTAAGAAGATTGTGGTGCGCCCTGACGCTAAAAATGCCAGAAAATGGCATCTTCATCTTCGAAAAGTTACTGTATCAAGTGATATACAGATCTATAAGCCCCCAGTTAACTGCATAATTGCATTTAAGCAAAATACGACAACAATAAGGATACGATAATAATAAGAGATTATGTATTTGAACTGTGACGGACGATTTGGCGCCGTGGTTAAGAGCTTAAGCGCTCCGCCCACTGGGTCAAATAGTCGGGGGTTCGACTCCCACTCGAGGAAAGTCTTTGTGAGACCCACAATTTCTTTTTCGCTCTAGGTATTCGTGTATGTGACATTTCATGTTTGTAAACGCACCCATGATACAAGAATAAATCCTCGTGTGTTTTTATATAAAAAAATATGAATAAAAAAAAATACACTATGTATGTCCAATTCTCTTGTATAATTAAAGAAATAATCATCTTCACTAACCCAAAGACGCCCACTATAGGATTAAAGCCTCTCCCAGAGATCGCTACCCCACGACCGGCTTCACCTTAAGAAACTTAACTTTAGATATAATCCAAGTTGTCTTTAAGTTTTCATAAACCAATATACCTTTATAACTATTTATATAGATCCTGGCTTACAGGACTTATAGTGGTGGAAATGTATGATGGATTTAGTCCCATAAATACCTATATGATGCTAAGCTAAAAAGAACTGCTCAAAACTATCTTCTTACCTAGATACCACTCGATATAAGCGGGTGGATTGCCATATCTAGCCTCGCAGACGACCGTAGCTCTGTTACCAGCTGGCACGGTGATGTTCTGGCCTGGCATCACATGGGACCCATTGAAGAGGATCCGAGGAGACTGTGGGGGTACCCTCACTGCTAACGCTGCTGGTGGACTGGAGAGAGCATCCTGGGGAATGGTGACTTAGCATATAGATTTGAAAAAAGTGTTATAAAATGGGCAAATATGATTTGTAATTTAAAGGTTCTGTCCCAGATGTAAGATAATTTTGAGGACAAACATAATTCTTCTCCTACATAAAAAAAATTCTTTACGTACAACCATCGATCAAATGTAGGTAGATACACGCTCGCCGCTAGAAAAGTAACACTCCACTTAGATCCACTTGAAGGTAGATAAAAGTGGGGGGTACTAAAAATCTAGCTGTGTTACGCCTTTAGTCGCTTGTTTACCGTGCGATGAACATGCCGAACGGGGCAATTAAAAACTGTAAGAATTATACAAAAAAGTAACAAAAATATTCAAGGGTGTTTTATTTTAAATAATGATCATGATATTGAGTTCTTAGATTTCCGCGAATATTACACATGAAATAAAACTATTTTACGGATTTTATCGCGGTTTATTTTTTATTTTTAGTTTCGACCAACGTTTCGAGTGCTTTGCAGCACCCATGGTCACGGGAGGGACTCCCGTGACCGTTTCAAATTATCATGATATTCTATACTGTGTCGTCTTTACATCGTCACGCCTTTACTCGCCAAGTGTGGGGGGTGGGGGGCAGAGGTATACTGAGTACACCCACGTTTCGCCGACGATGTTAGGTCCCATGTAATAGGGGGCGAGCCTATTGCCATATACCGGGCACAATTCCAGACTCCGGACTAATAAAGGGAACTTCATTTGTCCGACCTAGGATTTGAACCAGGACCTCGAGATCACCAAGCGATGCGCTCTGCCACTAGACCAACGAGGCAGTCGAGTGTCGACTTGTCTTTATTCGCATGAAAATGATGTATTTTTTAATTATTGATTCATTTATAATATCGTATGCAGTCCGCAACTGTCTCTTTCTCTCTTGGGTGCGGACCACTCACTTTGTGTTCTACCAGTGAGCCTCGGTCGTTAAATGTTATTGCTTTTTGTTCATTGCTATGCAAATACTACTTTCAAGTTTCTTTTGAACGGAACTGTGTATCTAGTTATAATATATCGATGAGGACAACTAACAAGATTTCCTAAGAATGTATTACTTGGTGCAATTACCTACAATCCCTACTCTATGTAGTTCTGGGAACAAATTCTACCTTAGCATTCAGATAAGGAATGAATGAATATGAATGACTGTATGTGCGCATTATCCTATACAAGTTGTATCGTAAATAACGCACCCCGATTAGATATTTGCTTCACAAATTCAATAAAACAAATCTCAAAATTTAAAGTATTTTACCCTTTTTTAAGTACTTTTATACCACAATTTACATTGAAACTTGTACGCGAATGTGTGCGTATTGAGAAATACGTTTTAGAAATGCATTTAAAATCTCCGTATTGCTTTAAATCAAGAATACAAATAATTTGATATAGCGCACTGATGGAGTAACAGCATGTTTAGCAAATAAAAAAAAAAGTAAGTAAATTAAAAATTGTCGGAATCAATTCAGTTACCGATGTAGAACAAACTACTTTCAGGTTTTGCATTTATTATGTTACAGCTTGTATAATTGAGTCTAAACGCGCCTTCAAATTACTGGCAATGTACAGCGCGGAGCAGCGTGGCTGCAGCACTATGGCCGCGCTGCTTTGTAAATCCATATAAATAAAAACGCGCAACTGCAGTGCTCCACCCGCGCTGCAATAAATGTAGCGCTGTAATCGATCAAACTCAAAACGCCAGGCCAGCAGCGTGGCTGCAGTCCACTCCGATCTCGGTCTCCACTCCGATCTCGGTCTCCACTCCGATCTCGGTCTCGAATCTATTCGCGCCTATATTAAAAAAGCGACAACTCGACACTTCGCGAACGCATCTTCCCGTGCGAATCCGCTAATCGCAGCCGCCGCCGACGTCGAACCCGACCCCTGCCGCCACCGCCACCGCATTGACATCGCTTCTTTCCGCTCCGGATACGGACGACGACCGAAGTCGTAGATCCCCTAGCCCGCCGACCGGTGCACTAATTACACCCCCTCCCCCCGTAGCGACTGTCCAAACCGAAGCCGTTCCTCCTTGAGACGCCCCCGAGTATGTCGCCCCTTGCCCTTCTGGCTCGAGCGTAGTGGTTACACGCTCGCCCTTAAGTCCGGTGAAGCTGTAAAGGCCTCACGGCCAACAACGTATATCACTCAAACACACACACATGGCTGTAGCGCTGCAGCCGCGCTGCCTCCGCGCGGTATGTTTGCGGCAATTTTGAAGGCGCCCTAAAGAGCCTAATTTGAATTCAACAGACGTCCACACTGCAGTACGAAGGCCTTCTTTAACATTGCCACTTTGAGCAGCTTTGTTATAACCTCCATAAACTACAACTACTGAACAAGCCTTTTTACAGAGAGTAATTCCTCTCAATCTTCCTCCAAAAATAATGAGTATTGAATTGAATGGTCTTACCTGAACATCATAAGTACTGGCAGTGACCTGGCACTGCCATTGGCCGTCATCCAGCTGAAGAGTGGCAGCCCGAACCCACAACGAGCAGTCACCACCAACTGGGCTGTTCTCATTGGCCCATTCGTACTTGCCGCGGTATATTCCGACTGGCTGGAAACAAAAGAGGACGAAAATGATAAAAAAGCAAATGAACATAGCCTACGCCTATATTTTTCAGTTGATGGTGCTAAGGGTGTACTATCTACAACCACAAAAAGCTGACAAGGATATGTCCCAATGTAATAAAAGCAAGTCTATTGCTATTATGCAATTTACAACCATACACAACCATGCTCGACAGATTTTCAAATAAAGATACATACTTGTCACAGCCCTATAAACTCTATTTGTTTTTGTAATAGTATAAATAAAGTAAATAGCACAAAATATTTAGGTGTCATGATTGACCAACGATTATCTTGGCATAATCATACTGAATTAGTTATGACTAGAGTCAGAAAACTAATATGGATTTTTAAAACGCTGAGACACATAGCTTCTAAGGACCTCTTAAAACAAATATATATATCATTAGTACAATCTGTAATTATTTATTGTATACCTGTCTGGGGTGGAGCCACAAAATTTAAATTTTTAGAATTAGAAAGAGCACAGCGATCGTTATTAAAAGTTATGTATTTTAAGCCATATAGATTTTCAACTGAAAATCTTTATTCAATTTGTCAGTTACTAACGGTTAGAAAACTTTATATACTACAAGCTATTCTAAAACTTCATAAGTCCTTACCTTTCCATAAAAGTATTTTAAACAGAAGAAGAAAAGATATTGTGGCTCCAGTGATTTTGGTGAATACCACATTTGCTAGGCGACAACAAAAAATACTATCGGCGTCCTTGTATAACCTCATTAATAAATACATCTACATACATCCCCTTACCTATCATGACTGTAAAACATCCCTTGTGGAATGGCTTAAGATTAAAAATTACGATGAAACCGAAAGACTCCTACAAAGAATCATATAACTCACACGCATACACATAGGCATGCACGCACTCACTCACACACACACACACACACACACACACACACACACACACATTTTACCTTAGGTTTAGAATTTAATTTAAATTTATCTTATTTTTGATTATGTTACCAATCATAGTATACAAGTACTGTATGTTATGGAAGAGCAGAGACTCCTAGCACAGGTACTACATACTTAAAAGGAGTCTCTAAATACGGCTAATTTGTAATATGATTTTAAGTTAGAGAAATAAATTTTTGTATTTTGTATTTTGTATTTGTATTTTGTATTATACCGAACACAGACTCAGAACTTTTCTCAAAACTTTTGGATAAAATTTATACAAGGTGTATCGTAAATAACGCAAGTCCTCAGACACCCCGATTAGAGAATTGCTTCATAAATTCAAAACGGAAACCAAATTTCCAAAATTAAATGTTTGTACCCCTTTTTTAAGCACCTTTATACCCCAATTAACAATGAAACTTGTATGTGTATGTGTGCATTTTGAGAAATACGGGCTAGGAATGCATTCTTAATCTCCTTATTGCTATAAATTAAGAATAAATTTTGTTTTTTATAGCGCACTGAAGGAGTAAAAGCATTTTTTGCAAATTTAAAATAAATTAAGATTTTTAGATTAAAAATAGTTGGCATCAATTCAGTTGCCGATTTAGAACGAACTACTTTCAGGTCTTGCGTTTATTATGTTACACCTTGTATTGACCTTATATTACTACTTAAGTAATCAATCATTATTAAAAAAGCAAGAACCGGTGAACCGAGAACAATGTTACCTATATTATTTTTTTACTAATGGCTGGTTTTAATATTTATTTCATGGATAGATTTTCTTACTGTCCGTTGAATTATGACAGATTTTCCATACAAAATATGTCAGAATTCTATCCTTAGTACGCCAATTTATCCTTAACGGTCGGTTCCTATATTCAACTCAAGGATAGATTTGCTTACTGTCAGTAGAATTATGAGAGATTTTCCGTACAAAATATGTAAAAATTCTATCCTTAGTACGCCAATTTATTCTTAAAGGTCGGTTCCTATATTCAACTCAAGGATAGATTTGCTTACTGTCTTGGGCTTAACGATGGAAACTTGGGCTTAACGATGGATCGCTGTATGAGTTGGGCTAGTCAGCTGCAAGACGCCAGTCGTAAACTATACGCTGCAGCAAGTTCTCTTAGAAGACTGCGAAACTTTCTGCCTATTACCACAAAAATTGCTCTAGCACAATCTCTGTTGCTTCCTATTCTCGACTATGCTGACATCTGCTATCTAGATCTCACTGAAGACCAGTTAAATAAACTTGAGCGTCTTCAAAACTTTTGTATAAGATTTATATTTGGCTTGCGCGAATATGATCATGTATCTCAATTTCGTTCTAAGCTCAAGTGGCTCCCTATACGTCTTCGCTGGAATACTCATATCCTCTGTCTTCTGTACAATATTTTGTCCAGTCAGTCTTCCCCGCGCTACCTTAAGGAACGATTCAATTTCCTTCACTTTTCCAACTCGTATTCTTTAAGGTCATCAGAAAACTTGGCTCTCGTAATGCCTCTACACTCTAGCACCTTTTATGATAACTCTTTTACGGTCAAAGCCGTGAATAAGGAGTGCTCCATCTATTCATATATTCACTTGTTGTACATCACCGATTCATTAAATTAAATTTGCTGATGTTTTCTATATGCTGTTGCTAGTTGCTTAATAGTATAACTTATCTTTGACGCGTGTATATTATTTTTACTTGTGTATATATAGGTATATTATTTAAGTAGTTTATGATAGATTTATTTGTGTATTGTTATGTTCTGTTAGCTAAGTACACCCCTAAATCTTGTGTTTTCTTTAGATCCTCTCCATCCAAAGGTTGCCTGGAAGAGATCACTATTACTGATAAGGCCGCCCATTGTTACACTATCTTTCAATTGAAATATTGTCTCCTTTTTTTTTCCTTCTTGTATTTCTGGTGGAACAATAAAGTATTATCTATCTATCTATCTATCTACTGTCAGTAGAATTTTGACAGATTTTTCGTAGTAGGCAAATCTATCCATGATATATGATATATAGGAACCGGCCGTCAGACAATCCGAAATAAGGTTTAAGGTTTATAATATTAAGTTAAAGTGTTTGGGACATAATTTCACCAAGTCGTTTCTTTGTACGCATTACCATATAAGGGTGCAATGTACCTATAATCACCAAATTATATGAATTTAAAAATAACATAGTTTCAAGCCCGGTTTAAAAAGTTCCTCTCGCGCATACAAGTCTAAGCTTTTATTAATATTAATACATCTCAAATTACAAATCACAATAATCACTGGTTTATTTAAATACTAAGGCCCTTATATTGACAGGGGCTCTTGTGCCCACGACCCCTCAAGACCAGACTTCCTGCCCTTTATTCCCTAATCAAAGAACGCCATTCATACAGACCTTCATCGATCGGACTATGTGGGCAATCGAAAATATCATCATGGTATTTAATTTTAAGATTATACGTCAATTTCATCATCGACAAATTACACGGTATGTTGTTAAATTGTATTTTATTGGTTTGAATGTGGAAGGTATTCATAGTACACTCATATTCCGCCGAGGCAGTTTTGGTGCCAATCTGATAGAAGACGCGCCTGTTACCATTCTTCGGACAATTTCTTAGGTTGTTTGGATTTCCTTACAAAGTTATCAAAATATCTATAGGTGCGAGTCGAGATTTGAATCCTGTACGTCCTAATTACAAGGCCAGCGTTCTAATAAAAGAATTCTTAAACGTACCTATCCACGCCATTCCTATCCTATCCTCGTCGAGGCAACACCTTAATTTAAGAAGAAAAATAAATATATTTTTAAAAATTCACCATTTAGAAATTAAAGTTTGTTTTAACGCAATCTTGAACCTCCTGCTTATAAGACAAGTACTCGACCAACTTAGCCATACCAGCTTTTACCCTTAGTTACTTAAAACCACACGTACTGTGTGTACAAATAATCTAGAAAGAAAATGAATCCGCGAACTCAAACTCAACGCTTTAAATCTTCAAATAAATGAGACCTTTATAAATCCCAGTGGGCCTGTAAAAAAGTAATCAAGCTAAAACACTTAAGCAGCTAATCCCAGAGCTTCGCGCTAACAAATATCAAGAGTTTACCCTTATCCATTGAAAAGGTCTGAATAGATCAGTCTATGTTGATGTACAGACTAGTTTAAATAAATAGACATGACACAAATCCTTACAAATTATCATAACCCTCCTTCACAACGTCATCTGCCAATAAACTAACAAGTTAAAAAAACAAAGCCCCACATTAGGCTTTATTCCTGTGTCGTGGGTGCGTTTATAAACTTGACAATTCGGCGGAGCGACCTTCTCCCTGTTAACCACTGCGCCAAATCGTCCGTCGCAAAAAAGTGGTAAAAAATGTCTGAAATCTGTTGGACTCCGTACTCTCTACCAACCTCAAAAGGGATCTTACGCCATATTTAGAAAGATAGAAATATGAATATGATATAAAACCAATAACCAACCAATTTGACGGACGATTTAGCGCAGTGGTTAAGAGCTTAAGCCGCTCCGCCCACTGTGTCTAATAGTCGCAGGTTCGATTCTCGCATAGGATAAATCTTTGTGCGATCCACAATTAATTGTTCCGGTCTAGGTGCGACACAGGAATAAATCCTAGTGAGGGGCTATGTTTAAAAAAAATAAGAAAATATATATGATTTTAAGAATTAATTAAGGTTTGCCTGAAGACTAAAGTCTATAACCAATGCGTCCTACCTGTTATGACTTACGGGGCTGAGACGTGGCCACTCACAGTGGGACTAGTCTGCAAATTCAAAGTCGCACAGCGGGCTATGGAGCGAGCTATGTTTGGCGTCTCTTTGAAGGATAAAATTCGTAACAAGGTAATCAGACAAAGAACCAAAGTTACCGACATAGCTCGCAGACTCAGTAAGCTAAAGTGGCAATGGGCTGGTCACATCTGCAGAAGGACCGACGGCCGATGGAGCAAGCGTGTCCTAGAGTGGAGACCGCGACTTGGTAAGCGTAAGGACTTGGACGGCCCCCAGCTAGATGGACCGACGACCTCAAAAAGGTCGCTGGGACAGACTGGATGCGGAAGGCGGAGGACCGTGTGCAATGGCGCGTGTTAGGAGAGGCCTATGTCCAGCAGTGGACTGCGATAGCCTGATTGATTGATTAAGGTTTTCTAAAAGAAAAAGTATGAATTTCTTTAACGGTTTCTGTAGTTGTTATATACGTTTTTTAATTATGAGTCAGCAGCATTTGTGCTTAGTATAGGATATTAGGCTTTTTGCGTGTTACGATTTGTTCTACAGCTATTGGTAATCTATTAATTTGCTTTAAGCGATAAGGCCGCCTTACCGTACCATCATAACTTTGTTCCATTTGTTTCTTGTCATAATATTTTATGTGCAATAAAGTATATTCTTATTATTATATATGTATCTCGCTGAGATTCACGGGCTTTACCCGGACCTTTGAAAGGCGTGCATGGGGACATGGGTCCAACACGTAGAGGCCCTTTGCGAGAAGTTAATGTTATGTAAGCCACCTGCTGAGATCACTTGCTGAAAATGAAGAAACATAACCAGCGAACTGACCCCGGCAGGTGCAAGGACGATTGTAAATTATGAAAAGAAAACAAGGGCTATGTAAATGAGGTTTAATGGACAAAAACTGGACTATTTATTATTATTATATATGTATCTCGCTGAGATTCACGGGCTTTACCCGGACCTTTGAAAGGCTTGCATGGGGACATGGGTCCAACACGTAGAGGCCCTTTTATTATTATTATTATTATTAATTTAAACTGGTCTGTGGTAGAGCGTTGCTAGTTGCTAAATTATTTTTTGTTTAAGTGATAGCACCTGGGTCGTTACTAGGGGGTGGTAGCGGTGGCGGCCGCCATGGGAACAAACAAAAAAATGTTAAATTGTTTCCCTTTCTATTAAAATATTGCTCTAGGCGCTCCTTAATTTATGGTGGTTAGGATTCTGTTTTAGCAGAATTCTGTTAATACAATAAACAATTTATTTTCTTACAGAACGTTGACGCACGATTTAGCGTAGCGGTTAAGAGCTTAAGCCGCTCCGCCCACTATGTCTAATAGTCGCGGGTTCGGTTCTCACACGGGACAAATCTTTGTCTATCTATAGCTTCACGTCAAATCCCTTGCGCGGTAGGCAGAGAGTTCAGTGTTCCAACGACTTCTTTCCTTACATACTTCTCTGGCTTCCTCCACTCTCATAGTTCGTATCATACACGCTCGCCGATTACGGAGACTCTTGACTTGTCCTTCACAGATCTTTGTGTGACCCACAATTATTTGTTTAGTTCTGGGTATTTGTGATTGTGAGGTTTCATGTTTGAAAACGCACCCACGCTACAAGAATAAACCCTACGTTTAAAAAAAAATTAACTCTCTAGCTTTCTCCACTCTCATAGGTCGAACTCTGTAGGTACCTACCCCGTAAGTGATCTGGCGCGATGTTATTAATAGGTACATAGATATAATAAAGTTCATATTTTTACCCATCCTCTTGAAAATTTCAAAAGAACTTGGAATATGAAGTCGATTCACCCAGTCAAAGTTACCACGAATCCTTTCCACACATTTCCCGCTTTTAAAACTTGGCAACACAAACAATAGAGCAAAAACCAAGATTTCTACTTGCATAAGCGACGACTGGCGCGGTTCAGCGCGCTTTGCTTTTATCTTTGCTGCACGCGAGATACAGAGGTCGGGTACCTATGTATTTACAAAATCGCAGAACAAAAGAGTGTGCAGTCGAAAACTGGGTTGTATTAATAATTGCTTCGACTTCATAACGTAATTGGTGACTGGGGAGGGGAGGTTATCTAATACTGACTCCACAATTCTGGTATATAGGAAATACTAATCTTAATGGTACCATATTTATTTCTACGACCTGTCCCATCGACACACGACTGGCACGGTAATGTGCCTCATATAAATATGGGTCCCTATACATATACATATATCGTGGCTCCGAAAATCCGGAGTGAACGGGAATTGCTAGCGCGGTACAGCTCTTTCGAGCCGCACAGGATAAGGACGAATTCCAAAAATTGATAGCCAACCTTCGCTAGTTGAAGAGGCACCAGAAAAAGAGGAATACATATACATAGTATAGTCCCTATACATAGTATACAACTTTCGATATTCAACAAAATACCGTAACGCTTATATTTCCCAAGCAGGGGTGGGATTGTTGTACTTTATGTAATTAAAGAACTAAATGAAGATGCGATATTCCAAGAATCCTCACAGAGGGGAAGGAGAATTCTGAATTATGGATGCATTTACGAACATTAAATTCATACAGAAACATCCAGACAAAAACTACTTTTCTAGGTAACACAAAGACTTGTCCCGTACCTGAGCAAAATCCACGACTACTCAATCGAGCGAGCACAGCAGCAGCTTACGGTCTTAAACACTATACTAAACCGTCGTCCTATCTATCATAGCTTGTACAAATACAACACTGACCGACCTAGTATTCAAAGGCAGGATGATCGCCAACTGCACTTAACAGGTTTGTAGCTTAAAAATTTATAAGCCGACTAAATGATCTTATGTTGGGATATGCTTAGACAGCTAAACCAAGCGTCTATCTATCTATCTATATCATCACGCCAGATCCCTTGCGAGGTAGGCAGAGAGTACAGAGTTCCAACAGGTTCTTTCCTTACATACCTCTCTAGCTTCCTCCACTCTCATAGTTCGTCTCATACACGCTCGCCGGTTACGGAGACTCTTGACTTGTCCTTCAGATAAGACTCGGTCTATTTGGTCATGGTAAGATAGTCTAGGTCTTCCCCGGTACCTACATCCTTACACTTTCCCATTATATATCTGTTTTGTCAATCTTTCTTCTGACATGATTCAAACCAAGCGATGATCTAAACTAAACCAAAGGACATAACAACGTATTTCTAAACACCGCAATAAACTTCCAACAAGCTTTAACATGTCCACATCAGCACGAAAATCTTCAGGAAACCTGTAACTCAAGTGAAATGCTGAGATTCTCGATAAAACCCATTAAGGCGAGGTATTTCTAAATCCCTCAGCGCAGGAAATCGAAAGGGGTTGAACGGACGCTGCTAGGGGCGGTTTGGTCAGAATCTACAACCCACACTTCGGGATTTGTTTATGTGCAATGTGCATCTTAGGTTTTCCAGGTTTTAGTGGGTCGCCTTTTATATCGACGGTAAGGATAGCCACTTAAAACGATGATGATTAGCTAAAAGTTTTTGGCAAATTATAATATATATAATATATATTATAATAAATAAAATGGCATTTTTGAGACGTACGTGTATGAGACGTACTATGATAGTGGAGGAAGCCAGAGAGGTATGTAAGGAAAGAACCTGTTGGAATTCTGTACTCTCTGCCTACCCTGCAAGGGATCTGACGTGATGATATAGATAGATACATTTTCCAAAGCCGGTCGTGACCTATGTTTTGCACGTCTTAAGGTTTATTATTCACAGGAAAAATAGATATTAAAAACGATTTATTTGTCACTTACGAAAGTAAGATTATGATTAAGCAGTGTTTGATAAATCATAAAACAAATCGTGCTTATATGTCATTATATCAAATGATTTAATAATTTTGTCATAGACCTAGTATTGTCCTTGAATTTCGCTATTTAAAGTCTTGCTAAGCTAATCATGTTGACACTATAACGAGCTTTGACAGCTGCACCATTTTGTTTTCAAACTCAAAATCAAATCGTTTATTTTGCATAAACCCTGCGGGGGCTCTTACAAATTGTCATATTTACATTTTTTTTTAACTTACTAATGTACCACCGGATCGGAACGCGGCCTCCACTGAGAAGATCTGGCGAGAAACCTCAGGGGGCTTGTCTTTTTTGTCTAATTCTCATTCCATTTTTTCATCATTTTTTGTATAGATACATACATTTTTATATTATACAAAATCATTTATGTGATCCATTTTTTGGTTTAACTATTAAAACCCGTTATTTGGTTTAGCTGTCAAAGCTCGTCAAAAGTAAGCATGAACGCTAAAAGAATTTTAGATTGTCATACATGAAAAGTTGCAGAAGGTTCTCTATCCTCTGAGAAGTACTGAGGACTTTTACCAAAACAAAATACTTCCGGGATCGTTTGTTTTGGTATATCCTAAGTACCAGTGTGCTTTTCTTGTTTGTCGCTCGATTGAGCATATTTTGGGGGTAAAAATAGCCTTCCATTCATTCTGGTGCTTAACTTACATATAACCGGGCAAGTCAAGAGTCTACGTAACCGGCGAACGTGTGAAAGACGAACTATGAGAGTGGAGGAAGCCAGAGAGGTTTATAAGGAAAGAACCTGTTGGAACTCTGCGCTCTCTGCCTACCTCGCGGGGGATCTGGCGTGATGATATAGATAGATTAGGACTTACTCATCACCGTCGATCATCGCCTTTATCTGGACGCCCGGTGCCTTGCCCAGATTTTTACAAACCCTTAGGCTTTTGAACCTAACAGATATATTATAAGAAAACCCATTCGTATCCATACATATTCGGACCGCAACACTTATTTAAGTATATATCTAACACTAAAAACACATTATGAGGCCATTACAGCGGGATAATGCAGCCGAGGGTGTCGTTTTAAGAAGTTTAGCGGCTTTTCATGCGAGATCCATGAAATGTTATGTCTGTATATTTGTACTCTCGGGTAAAAC
This sequence comes from Phalera bucephala, assembly GCA_905147815.2. NCBI lineage: Eukaryota > Metazoa > Arthropoda > Insecta > Lepidoptera > Notodontidae > Phalera > Phalera bucephala. The sequence goes on along the minus strand of LR990621.1, from coordinate 7,077,105 downwards.
GTGTTTATACCTAACTAAAGCCGTTTTATAATTCATAGCTGGTGTTAAATGCAAAAACTCTATAAAACCAAGAATCAGAAAATAATTGCAATCAAATTTGAATCAAATTAACCATCACATTAGGCGCTCGTAGCGCTGTGCAACCGCGGTGTTCTTACCAATCACCAAGGTTAAGCAGCGTTCGACTCGGTCGGCCTGAGATGGGTGACCGTTTGTGGCGTTCTCATATTCGAGCGTCTCCGTGCTTCGGAAGGCACGTTAAACCGTTGGTCCCGGTTACCACTTAATGTGGTAATCGTTAAGCCGAGGTGAAAGCCTTAAAGGCGGCTTGATAAGTCAAACAGCGGGTAGCCACAAACCTCCCTCCACCAATTCGCACTGGGTCCGCGTGGTGGAGTATTACCTAATCTCTCACCTCGATTTGTGAGGGAAGGCCTTTGCCCAGCAGAGGGCAGTATAGTCTGATATTATTATTATTGTTAACCATATCTCCATCGTAATTCCGACTTTATTGAAAACAACAGTTTCCGTCTGGTTGACAACAGGGTTACCTAACAGTTCCAACTATAGCTAAGAACCATCCAGGCTATCGCATGAGTGCAAAAAAAAGATCAAAATCGGTCGAACCGTTTAGCAGGAGAAGGATTACGAACACTCGTACACCGGAATTTTATATAAGAATACTAAGTAAAAATGGACTGGGCACACCCACTTTTCGCCGAAAATGTAATAGGGAGCGAGCCTAATGTCATATACCGGGAACTATTCCAGACTCGGGACTGATACTGGGAACATGACACATTTATCCGACCTAGGATTTGAACCCAGCACCTCGTGATCGCAAAACAGATTATACGCTACAAGACCAACGAGGCAGTCACCCAGGAATAGGTGTATGTGCCTAATAGGATTTCTGAACAATAATCCTTAAACTTTATTCAGGAGGTTAAGAATCTAGAGGTGACCTTACCTCTGCTGTGAGGCAAGAATAGTTAAGAAAAAAAAACATATCTAAAAATCCGTTTCTTAGGGTTAACTTACGTTATATAACGAACCCCTGTGTAATATTTCATATTTCTAGATACACGGATTCAAGCTATGCGTTGTCAAAATTCGATTAAGTAAGTAAACATCTACTTACTTAATCTACTCTCTAATCTATCTAAAATACTACTAACTGCCTTGTTGGTCTAGTTCTGTTCTGTTTTAAGTGGAGTGCGAGTGGCAAAGCGCATCACTTTGTGATCACGAGATTCTGGCTTTAAATCCTAGGTCGGACACGTGTAGATTTTCTAACGAAAACTTCCAAGTACGGGTCCGGAGTCTGCAATCGTGCCCTGTATATGGCAATAGGCTCGATCGTCGGCAAAACGTAGGTGTACTCAGTACACCTCTGCCACCCCCGCTTGGGGTGTATAGGCGTGACGGTGTATGTTTTAAACACACACGTACTAAGACAAAGACTGGAGAGGAAGTGTCGCGTTCACACATACCTGATAATACGCGCGGGTCCGCCTCAAAAGAGGCGGACTAATTAAACAGACACTTTAATTAGAGCATACGTATGAAATGTATGTGTGGTCACTTTGTTAAAGGAATCTCTATATCATCACGCCAGATCCCATGCGGGGTAGGCAGAGAGTACAGAGTTCCAACAGGTTCTTTTCTTACATACCTCTCTGGCTTCCTCCACTCTCATACTTCTCATACACGCTCGCCGGTTACGGAGACTCTTGCCTTGTCCTCCAGATAAGACTCGGTCGATTTGGTCGTGGTAAGATAGTCTAGGTCTTCCCCGGTACCTGCATCCTTCCACTTTCGCATTGTATATAGGTTTTGTCATTCTTACAAATATTATAAATGTGAAAGTTTGTATGTTTGTTATTCAATCACGCAAAAATATAACCCCTAAGCTCTAGCGTTAAGGATCTCGGTTTGCACCTTGACACTTCGTTCAGCTGGCAAACACAAATCATGGCCGTCGGTCAAAAGGTTACTGGTACGTTACGATACTTGTATCGGTTAAAAAACTTGCTTCCTACCAACACAAAAGCAATGCTTGTGCAATCCCTAATCTTTCCTATTTTCAACTATGGTGATGTGTGCTATTTCGACCTGAATGCAGATCAACTCAACAAACCGGGCCGCCTGCTCAATAACTGCATTCGATTCGTCTTCAACTTGCGTAAATACGACCATGTGTCGGATCATCGATCACTATTAAAGTGGTTTCCCATTCGGCAGCGTAGAACTCTGAGGGCACTGACAACGCTATTTTCCATACTTCATTCTCCAGTCTCGCCCGCTTATCTTACTTCCCAATTTCAATATTTGTGTTCTAACTACGATAAACATCTTCGCTCTGTAAATAACCGTCTTCTTCAGTGCCCTCCTCATGGTACTGATTTCATTCATTCTTCCTTCTTTGTTCAATCTATCCTTCTTTGGAATGCTTTGCCTCTGGAACTCAGGATGGCCACTAAACGTCCCACTTTCAAAAATAGATGAAATTTTGTACACAGATAGTTTATTACCTGGATTAACACAGGAATTTTTATTAGGGAAAAATGTTATGTTCCTGTCTAAAGTCAACGCGCGCGAAGTCACGAGCAGAAACTAGTCCTACTACTATTATATATATGAAAGTTTGTATGTTTATGTTGGATGTTTAGATGTTTGTTACTAAATCATGCAAAAACGGCTAAACCCATTTGGATGAAATTTGGCACACAGTTTATTACCTGAGTTAACACATAAGATACTTTATATCCCGGAAAAATGTTAGGTTACTGTCTAAACTCAACGCGGACGATGCGCGGGCAGAAACTAGTGTAATATAATTCTAGAGGACATAATAATGTTGACATGCGTGCGATTTTGTCTGCGTATCTTTATAAATTGTAGCCTGTATCATTCTGATTAGCTACATTAATGTAAAGTTTCATAAAAATTCGTTTAGTAGTTTTTGTGAAAAAGAGAAACAGAAACAAACATCCATCTTCACAAACTCCTTGAGCTAGTTAGCAGGGTAAATCGCAAGATAAAACAACGGTTACCTACAGAGAACCATCGTCAAATTTGTCATTTTTTTTTACAATTCCAAAGTTTCCCTCAGTCTATCTCAACTCTGTTTATAAATAAAATTTCTGTGTACCTATATATGTTTTTCTACATTTTCTTTAAGTAGTAAATGGCAGCTCCGTTAAATATGAAACCATGCATACCATAACATCACATCAGGGCACTCACTCGTTATGATCAATTAAACACGTTACGCGGTGCGTTACGATAACTTGGTCGCATAATCTCTAAGGGTACTGCAGTGACATACAACAGTGTATTTCAACCTTTTTCAAGACGCGACCCCCTTAGTATGAAATAATTTATCGCGACCCCCTACCTTCCGCTGTTTGTAAAATGTATTCTACTAGCAGGCGTTCGCACGGACGCTTTTTTAACGCGCGTTAGTAAAGCGCTGGAATGAAGGAAATGGCTATCAGTATTTTTTAAGGCGCTGTACAGCGCTGCAGCACTGCGCGTTAAAAAAGCGTCCATGCGAACGCCTGTTAATAAAACACAGATTACAAACAGGAGAGGGTAGGTCGCGAATTATTTCATACTAAGGGGGTCCGTACAAACGTAGGGTTATGTTACAAATTTCAAATCTGCACATTTTTATAAATCGGTATCGGCTAAATACGTCAATAAGTACCAATAACCGACATATTTCTGCATCAATTACTACTACTAATTTAGAAAAGGATTTGATTCTATATCTAGCAAAAAATGTTTCAAGATTAAAGAAATTGCCTTGTATTAATCTACAAAATATATTCTTTAATTAACATTTTCCTAATATAAATATATTTTTATTTTTTTCTTTTCTAAGTCTTTGCGACCCCCAAAAAAATACCGGTTCAAAAACTCTGGCATACAGGATACGCTAATTTCAGGAAGTTTTCGTAACGCGCCGCGTTTGGTTATAGCGATAATGGCCCAGAAGTTTCACCTCACAGGCCGACCGTAACGTTAAGCACAAACAAACAGACCAAAAGACATTCCTATGATTGATAATCATTGTGCCACTGCGCAATATCCGGCGTGTGCGCCGCGCCTTACCGACTTTATGAACCGTGCACTCCTTCCGTTCGACATCTGGCCTCTATGAAACTTTATTATGTCATTATGACGCTGCGAAAACTACTTATAGTGCGACAAGGATATTGTGGCCGGTGGATGACAGTGGTTAATGTGAAATAAGGGTTATCATTTAGTAAAACTTACACGGTTACAAATTTAAAAAAAAAATGAACTATTGTGCGAAAGGAAAGAGACTTTGGGACATTTTGCCAGAGTATGGAATAGATGGCACTCTGTTGCGAGCCGTCCACTCCACTTATGTAGACTGCAAGGCATGCGTACGGGTGGGTGGTAACAGGTCACCCTGGTTTGACGTTAAAATCGGCGTCAAACAGGGTTGCGTGTTGTCCGCTAGACTGTTTATAATATATCTGGATAAAAGTCTTCAAAGACTGAAAGCGATGAATGAAGGTGTACAAATGGGTGACTTAGTGGTAAACCATCTACTTTACGCAGATGACGCGGTTTTAATAGCGCCAACAGCCACTGATCTGCAAACACTAGTCACAGTTATGAAAGACGATTGCATGATCAATGGCTTACACTTGAATGTAAAGAAAACCAAGATTATGGTTTTTGAAAGGGAAGAAACCAGAATGAATGTAAGGATTGTGGTTGGTAACGATGTGCTGGAGCAAGTGAATGAGTCTGTATATCTTGGATGCGCCTTCTGTAAGGATGGGAAATACACCGCTGACATAGAGAGAAGAGTGAGTGCAGGGAACAGAGTGAATGGTGCGATGGGAAAGCTACTTGGGAGCCGGTACTTAAGCCATAAGGCGCAGCTGGCCATACATAACGGAGTACTTGTCCCAACGCTGTTATATGGTAGCGAGAGCTGGGCATGTAAGAAGGGGAATGAAAGTAGGATAAATGCGGTAGAAATGCGAGCTCTGCGGAAGATGTGCGGAGTGAAGCTGACCGACCGCATTAGCAACAGCGTAGTAAGAAAGCGAGTAGGTATGAAAGATAGTATCGGTGTAAAGATGAGAAAGGGCATGCTCCGTTGGTTCGGGCATATAGAAATAATGCCAGAGGAAACAATGACAAAACAGATATTCAATATGAAAGTGAAAGGATGCAGGTACCGGGGAAGACCCAGACTATCTTACCACGACCAAATAAACCGAGTCTTATCTGAAGGAAAAGTCAAGTCTTCGTAACCGGCGAGCGTGTATGAGACGAACTATGAGAGTGGAGGAAGCCAGAGAGGTATGTAAGGAAAGAACCTGTTAGAACTCTGTACTCTCTGCCTACCTCGCAAGGGATCTGGCGTGAGGTTATAGATAGATAGATAGAAATTAACTAAATTTTATAGCATACGGCAACTCTGCGACTGTCATGACGCAACATCGCACTTGATGATAGCCTTAGGTCCAATTGTTGCGGCGAGCCACAAGACCCTTGTATGACTGTATAGGTCACAACGAAACGATTCGGACTAATGAAGTTTTTCTTACGAAAACTTCCCAGTATAGTCCGGAGTCTGGATTTGGGCCCGGTATATGGCAATAGGCTCGCCCCCTATTACATGGGACCTAACACCGTCGGCGAAAAGTGGGTGTACAAAGTACGCCTTTGCCCTGCATGGAGATATAGACGTGACTGTGTGAGAAGCAAGTACATATTTGCATTTAATTTACTCTATACCAAAATATAAATCAACTTGAAGTAAAATCAGTTAAACTTATTTCTCCTATAAGTAGCATCTTTAGACTAAGCCTTTCTATTCTCGTTTTAAGCTATAAACGGATGCTTATTCAATGTGAAATCTATTAGAATAGTTTCTAACTTTGAATGGCTGACTCATATTCGATATCGAAGGGAGAATTCAAGTTTGCGCAGTTTAAACGCGTAATATTCTCGACTAATTATATCTCCGAAGACGTCGAGAATCGGTTGGAGCTTAAAGTAGACATCGACAGTACAAAGAGATAACATTTCTCAAGCAACATTTTAGAAATAATATTTCTAAATATTAATTCCTCTGCCTCGACTGCCTCGTTGGTCTAGTGGCAAAGCACATCGCTTTGTGATCACGAGGTCCTGGGTTCAAATCCTAGGTCGGACGAATGGAGATTTTCTAACGAATAATTCCCAGTATGAGTCCGGAGTCTGGAATTGTGTCCGGTATGTGGCAATAGGGTCGCCCCCTATTACATGGGACCTAACATCGTCGGCGAAACGTGGGTGTACTTAGTGCACTCTGCCACCCTCGCTTGGGGAATAGAGGCGTGACGGAGTTTTTTTTTATGATTTCCAATATTACATGAATACTGCCACCTTAGTCTAGTGGTGTAGTAGTCGAATAACACGCGTGGCGATCACGAAGTCTTCAGTTGGAGTAGTGTGATTTTGGGATAGACAAAATCCCATTTTTAGCCTATAGTCTGTGCGCAGTATAACGGCAATAGCAGCTCCCTACTACATTAGAACTTAACATCGTCGACGGAAAATGGCTGTACAAAGTACACCTCTGCTTGGGAATATAGGCGTGACGGTGTTACAGTGTAAGCATTACATTGACATCAAAAATGATGAAATTGCTCATCATTCTGGAAACATTACAAAAATCTATCTATATCACCACGCTAGATCTCTTGTGGTAGAGAGTACGGAGTTCCAACAGGTTCTTTCTCTCCAGACCTCTCCGCTCTCATAGTTCATCACACGGTCGTCGGTTATGAAAAAATTTCACTTCACAGAAATTATGTAAGAATTTCTACATTTTCAATTGCCACTTTTTTAATTCCTTCCCTCCTCTTCTTTCCCATAACAAGTTTTGCGACACCCTAGCAGGGTCATGTTCACATTAAGTTTACTTAAGTCTGTAACTTTATGTACAATGTGCAATAAATAAATAAAGATACCATTCGTATCACACTAAAAGTATCGATTTAAAATCAAAATCCAGGAACCTTTGTTTACAGTGCTATAAAATCTACGTACTTTCATTCAACTCGATGTCTCTTATTCCGCTGAAATACACCCCCAGTCTAGTACTGAACAGTTTCAATGGAAGAAAAATAACATAGGTAAACAGGTTCCGGCGAGCCTAGTTGAATGCGGGGGCGCTATTAATTGTGCTCGAGCCCGATTTTTTAGAATCCTTTTTGGTAGAGTCGTCTCTACATGTTATTTGTACACGTCCTCTATGGATGAGCCCGAAATGCGTAATTCAGAATTTATAGAGTTTGGAGATTTATATGCATATAGTTCCGCGTTGGCATAGGAGCGATTAATGCGCGTAGCTGTCACGAGGTTGAGGGTTCAAACAAAGGGTATTTTTTTTTCTTTAAAAGATTTCCAGCATCAATACGGAGTCTGGGCCCGGCATAATGGCAATAGTCCCGTCCCCTATTACAGTGGGATCTAATATATAGGTGGTAAAAAGTAAGTATACACAGCACACCTCTACTACCTTCGTATTGAGAACTATATGAATGGCAATGCTTTTATTTCTTGGTAGTGGTAAAAAGGTGAAATTACTCAAGCGATATTTTAGAAATATTGCTGAAATGAGGTTAAAATTTGTACGTTTCTAAACTTCATCCCTTTCTTTCAAACTACATTAGCTGATACATCCGATAGGTATTACACTAAAAGTATCGATTTAAAATCAATCTCCAGATACCTATGTTTACAGTGCTATAAAATCTACGTTCTTTTATTGAACTCGATTTCTCTTATTCCGTTGAATTATACCCCCAGTCTAGTACTGAACGGTTTCAATAGAAGAAAAATAACATAGGGAAATAGGTTCTGGCGAGCCTAGTTGAATGCGGGGGTGCTATCAATCGTGCTCTGGATCGATTTTTTAGAATCCTTTTTGGTAGAGTCGTCTCTACATGTCATTTGTATACGTCCTCTATGGATGTGTGCAAACTGCGTAATACAGAATTTGTAGTTTGTAGATTTGTCGGTATTTAGGTATAGGTAAGAAAAGCATTTATGGACAGATTCCTCAATGGTCTATTGGCGATTAATGCGCGTAGCTATAATAAGATCCTAGGTACGAATCCCAAGTCGGACAAAGAGTAGATTTTTCAATATTAAAGTTTTCAGTATCAGTCATCATGTCAGTCAGGAGTCTGGCAATGTGCCCGGTACGATGGGAATAGGCTCGTCTCCTATATAGGGTCTAACATCGTCCGCAATCAGTGGGCGTACATAGTACAACGCTACCACCCCTGTTGGGAATATACTCGTGACGGTATTTTTTAAGAAATATAAGCTCTATAAGTACTAGGAGGGATCAAAACGTAGTGAGAATGGCATACTCCTTGGTAAAAAAAAAATACTGGCAGGCATAGCTCACATACATAGTTATAATATTAATAAAAAAAAAATCATCGATTCTCTTTTGTTTTTTTCTGAATGTAGTCATTTGTTTGCTTCGTGTCGGAACGTGTTCTCGAAAATGAAGAAAAACGAAGTGCGAGCCGTTATAAAATACCTCTGTTAAAAAAAGTTAACGACGCAAGAGATTCATTGCGATTTGGAGACAACATTAGAAGAGTCTGCTCCGCCGTATTCCAATGTCGCAAGGTGGGCTTCTCAATTTCGAGTAGGGAGAACGAGCACGGAAGACGAACATCGTTGCGGCCGTCCATCGACGTCAGTCACCTAAGAGAATGTTGCGAATGTCGAGAAAATTGTATTGAGCGATCGAAGAGTTACCATCCGATACTTAAATTAAGAAATGGGCATTTTATATGGAAGTATTCAATCCATATTGAAACAATCTTTGAATATGAGAAAAGTCTCCGCAAGATGGGTGCCGAGAATGTTAACCGACAGTTAGAAACAAAATCGACTTGACATTTCGAAGATATTGTTGGACAAGTTTCAAGAAGATTCTGAAAACTTATGTCTCGTTTCGTAACAATGGACGAAACATGGGTCCATCATATTGATCCCGACACAAAACAGCAATCTTCGCAATGGAAACGGCTATCATCACCGACCCCGAAGAAGTTTCGTGTCGTGGCATCGGCTGGCAAGGTTATGGCCTCAATATTTTGGGTCTCAGAAGGAATATTGTTGATTGATTACCTGGAGCGTGGAGCCACTATTACAGGCCAATATTATGCAGCTTTAATTCCCAAGTTGAGGAATGCCATCAAAGAGAAAAGGAGAGGGAAACTTCGAAGGGGCGTGCTGTTTCATCACGACATTGCACCCGCGCACAGGTCGGCAGTTGCGATGGCTGCCATTCAGCATGCCGTGGAGAGCTTTTTGCAGGACCAAGACAAAACTTTTTTGTGAAAGGGATTGAAGCCTCGGAAAAGCGCTGGACTTGGTGTGTAGAGAGACTCGGAAACTATGTAGAAAAATAAATTATTAAGTTATCAATAGTCATTATATTCTATCTCATTCTCACTACTTTTTGATCCCTCCTCGGGGAAATAGGTTTCTGGCGAGCCTAGTTGAATGCGGGAGTGATATAGTGTATCAATCGTGCTCGGGACCGATTTATTAGAATCCTTCTTGGTAGAGTCGTCTCTACATGTCATTTTTATACCTCCTCTAAGAATGTGTGCGAAATGCGTATTTAAGAAGTTATAAGGTTTGGAGATTTTGAGGTAGGCACATAGTTCCTCGTTGATCCTTCGGCGAATAATGCGCTATCACCAGGGCCGAGTTTCGAATCCTAGCTGGACAAAATGTTTTTCAATGGAAGAATTTTCAGTATCAGCTTGAAGTCTGGCTATGTGCTCGGTACGTTGGCAATTGACAAGCCTAATTAGTCTCTTCTGTAACATAGAGCATAACATCGTTGGCAAAAATTTGATGAACACAATGTACCGCCACGCTTTTATCCTCAATCAGAAGTGGATGAGGTACACCTCATCCGGGATAAAGGTGTGGCGGTATTTATATATATATTTTTCTATTATATATTTATACACTTGTAATGATATTGATAGCTGCCTTTGGTCTCGTTCAGAATGGTTTAGCTGATGTTCATGAGGGGGTCTAAATCCTAGGTCGAAAAGTGTGCTTATTGTATCAAAAAAATATCATAATTAGGGAATAGGTGGAACATTGAATTGATGTAAGAATGTCATAAATTTGACACCTGTAACTGTTTTCTGATGGTTTTTATTGGCTTATTCAAATAAATTATTTTTGACTTAGACTTTAAAAACTTCAATAGCGTAGAGAGATTAACTTTTTAAAATAAATTGTCTCGTTGGTCTGGTGGCAAAGCGCATCGCTTGGTGATCACGAGGTCCTGGGTTCAAATCCTAGATCGGACAAATGTAGTTTCTCTAACGAAAAATTCCCAGTATAAGTCCGGAGTCTGGAGTTGTGCCCGGTATATGGCAATAGGCTCGCCCCCTATTACATGGGACCTAACATCGTCGGCGAAACGTAGGTGTACTCAGTACGCCTCTGCCACCCCCTCTGGGGGATACGGGCGTGAAGGTGTTTTTTTTTTATTCTAATTAGATCTGAAATAATAATTAAAGAAGACAAATGAAACAAAATAAATAAAAAAACGTAAGTATGATTATAAAAACAGCTGAGGACAGCCAACGCTAATCTTCGATGGACACATCATATTTTCAATACACAATACAATATTTTAACAATATTGATATAAAGATCTCCCTACACGTGTATGTTAGGTATGTTAATGTATTAAGTCCACCATGTGTATAGTCGCAGGTGAGAACCGGGGAGAGAAGCTATTTCGAGATTATGGTGGTCGTAATCTTGAACGACTATAGTATCTCGAGTCGGATAATAGATGGCGCCACCTGTCGCTAATGAAATTAATGCCGTATCGAGAAGATGGGTATCAGTACTAATAGATGGATAAAAGATATAGAGATCGATTTTAAACTAGATAATTTGGGCTTATTTCTTATATTCAATATGAACTTATATTCAATTAAATGAATAGCAATGGCCGGGCCACATAACGCGAAAATCGGACGGCTATTGGGGCAGAAAGATTCTAGTGGAGACCACGTTTTGGCAAACGCAGCGTGGGACGGCCGCCTGCCAGATGGACCAACAATCTTGGGAAGATCGTAAAAAGTCGTTGCAGGTGGCATTCGACCGGTTACCCTGGAGACCGATTGGGGAAGCCTATGTTCAGCAATGGGTGGTGGAATCTAGAATATATTTAGTTTAGTATAGCGTACTAAAGGCTTTACAGCATTTTTGCAAATTAAAAAAAAAATGTAATATACATTAAAAATTGTTGGAATCAATTCAGTTATCGATTTAGAACCAACTACTTTCAGGTCTTGCATTTAATATGTTGCACCTTGTATAAGATATTTAATAAGAACAATGCAAAATCATTTCATCATCATTCATCATCATTTCAGCCTATACTTGTCCACTGCTGAACATAGGCCTCCCCAATCGCTTTCCAGCGTAACCGGTCCGATGCCACCTGCATCCAACGATTTCCTGCGATTTTCACAAGATCGTCGGTCCATCTGGCAGGCGGTCGTCCTACGCTGCGCTTGCCAATACGTGGTCTCCACTCTAGAATCTTTCTGCCCCAACGCTCGTCCGATCTTCGCGCTATGTGGCCAGCCCATTGCCACTTCAGCATGCTAATCCTGAGGGCTATATCGGTGACCTTGGTTCTTCTACGAATCTCCTCATTCCTGATTCGATCACGTAGAGAAACGCCGAGCATAGCTCTTTCCATAGCTCGCTGAGCAACTTTGAGCTTTTTTATGAGACCTATTGTAAGAGACCACGTCTCTGATCCATATGTCATCACTGGTAACACACATTGACTAAAAACTTTAGTCTTTAGGCACTGAGGTATTTTGGAGAAGATGTTGCGCAGTTTCCCGAACGCTGCCCAGCCGAGTTGGATTCGTCGATTGACCTCTCTCTCAAAGTTGGACCTACCTAACCGGACTGCCTGTCCCAGGTAAATGTATTCGTCGACAACTTCAAGAGTAGAGTTCCCAACGGTGAGTGCGGTGGGTACGACATGGACCTTAAACATTATTTTTGTTTTGTCTATATTCATTTTAAGACCCACTTGTTGGGATACTCTATTGAGGTCACCGAGCATTCGTCCTAGATCTTCCAGCGACTCCGCCATGACCACAATGTCGTCGGCAAATCGAAGGTGAGTGATGTATTCGCCATTGATGTTGATGCCAAGTCCTTGCCATTCCAAGAGCTTGAAGGCGTCCTCTAAGGTGGCCGTAAACAGTTTCGGAGAAATGACGTCTCCCTGTCTTACTCCTCTTTTTATGGGGATCACCTTCGTGCACTACCCCTGTACTCGGACTGACATGGTGGCGTTATTATACAAGCACTTCAACACTTCGATGTACCTATAGTCAATGCGGCATCGCTGGAGAGATCTAAGAACCGCCCAAGTCTCGATCGAATCAAAGGCTTTCTCATAGTCCACAAACGCCAAGCATAGCGGCCGATTATACTCCTCAGTCTTCTGTATAACCTGCCGCAGCGTATGTATGTGGTCTATGGTACTAAAACCTTTCCGGAAACCGGCTTGTTCGGGAGGCTGGAAGTCATCAAGCCTTCGTTCGAGACGATTCGTAATGACTCTCGAAAACAACTTATAAACATGGCTCAGCAGTGTGATGGGCCTATAGTTCTTCAATAAAGAATTATCACCTTTCTTGAAAAACAGCACCACCACACCCCTGTTCCATGCTTCCGGCGTTTTTCCTTCAAGCAAGACGGAATTAAATAGCCTCTGAAGGACTTTAAGTACCGGCGATCCGCCCGCCTTCAGAAGTTCTGCAGTAATTCCGTCTTCACCCGGTGCTTTGTTGTTTTTAAGTTGTTTGAGAGCCATCCTAATTTCGCACAGGCTGATGTCCGGGATATCTTCAGTGCAGTGTCGGGTTAGCTTGGCTCTTGGGTCTTTTACCAAGTCAACAACAGGTTTAGCTACTGAGGTATATAACTGTCCATAGAACCTCTCTATCTCCCTGAGCACCTCTGACCTATTTGACATTACGTTTCCGTCCTCCGTCTTCAGCTTCGTCAACTGGCTCTGCCCAATAGACGCGTCTCTTGCGAACACTTTAGAGCCCTTGTTCTGCTCTATGGTCTCCTCAATACGCCTTGCATTAAAGGACCGTAAGTCGTGTCGCAAGGACTTCAATATCTGTCCATTAAGCTGCCTATAGGACTTAGCATCATCGGAGGTTTGGAGAGTCATGGAACGTCGCTCAGCCATGAGGTTTCGGGTGTAGTCAGATAGTTTTTGAGGCCTATTTTTACGGTGGGTCTTAAAATACTTGGACCCGACCGTATGAACAGTCTCTACCAGCCTGTTGTTGATTTCGTCCACTGATGCGCTGCTGTCTAGCAATTCGAAGCGGTTTGACAATTCGAGTTGAAAGTTCTCGGGGTTTTGGATATATGCATGAGTAGGTCGGAGCGTAGACTTCATCAGACGCGATCTTTCCATTTTAACATTAATATTTAATGTGCCTCTGACCATTCGGTGATCACTGCCGGTTTTTACCCTATGAATCACGGAGACATCATTAAATATTTGTCGCTTGGTGCTCATGATGAAGTCTATCTCATTTTTTGTGGAACCATCAGGGCTCATCCAGGTCCATTTCCTATTGCATGCATGCAAAATCATTTAATACTTGTTAATTGACTATTATTGATTAGTACCAAGTACTTATTTATTCCGCGGTTAGTACCTACCGTTGGCGCTTTACTCGGTAACAAAGCATTAATGGAAGCCAAAAGCTTAGCGTGCAGCCAATCGACGCGTTCCAGGAATGCTATTCCAGCACTTTTATCACTTTGTAAATAAATTGCCGTCAAATTGGTTAAGTTAGGCGCCGTTTGTGCAACTATGTGTTTGCGGAACTCCTTTGCTGATTGCATTGTGAAACTTTTTTCATTGTTATCATACTAGTGGTCGAATGATCGGCTCGTATTCAGAAGATAGAGAGTTCAGGTCCGGCTCGCACTTTTGGGCTTTCTTGGGTTAAAGCTCAACAATATCATAAGGAATATTCTATGTCTGAGAGAAATATAACAGAAGAAAGTAAACGCCGTCACGCCTATATTTATTAAACGGGGCTGGCAGAGGTACACCTCTGTACCTGTGTGTTAAATTATATGAATACATTTATCACCTACAATTTTTTTTTTGACAAAACAGATGTACTACGCGAAAGTGGAAGGATGCAGGTACCGGGGAAGACCTAGACTATCTTACCATGACCAAATACCTACAGGTGTACCTACAGGTACACCTAAATTTCACCGACGATGATAAAATCCCATGTAATAGAGATTTGAACTGACCAGGAGCTCATAATTGCTATGCGTATTTTAAACCAATGAAGCCAAATCTACCCGTAGACTTAGAATATTTACTTGAGGAATTTCGACATACCTAAAGGATAGGTGATGAGATAGAGGTGTACATGGCACACCAAACTTCACATTTTTTTAGAAACATAGTTCATACAAGGAATTATTTCAGTGCCGTGCGTTTAGAAACATCATCAAAATCTCTATCTATCTATCTATATCATCACGCCAGATCCCTTAGGGGGTAGGCAGAGAACACAGGGTTCCAACAGGCTATTTCCTTACATACCTCTCTGGCTTCCTCTACTCTCATAGTTCGTCTCATATACGCTCGCCGGTTACGGAGACTTCTGACTTGTCCTTCAGATAAGACCCGGTCTATTTGGTCATGGTAAGATAGTCTAGGTCTTCCTCGGTACCTACATCCTTCCACTTTCGCATTGTATATCAGTATTGTCATTCTTTCTTCGGACATTCTTTCTATTTGCCCGAACCAACGGAGCATACCCTTTCTCATCTTTACACCGTTACTCTCTTTCATACCTATTTGCTTTCTTACTACGCTGTTGGGAATATGGTCGGTCAGCTTCACTCCGCACATCTTCCGCAGAGCTCGCATTTCCACCGCATTTATCCTACTTTCATTCTCCTTCTTACATACCCAGCTCTCGCTGTATCCAGGTGCGCCTTTCGGCTTAAGTGCCGGCTCCCAAATAGCTTTCCCATCGCGCTATTCACTCTGTTCCCTGCACTCACTCTTCTCTCTATGTCAGCGGTGTATTTTCCATCGTTACTGAATGCCATATATATACATCAAAATCAATCATAAATTTTAATTTACCATTCTGCAACTGACCTTAAGCTATCACAGCACGATGTGGAATTGCGATAGCAGTGGGCAACAACTCGTTGCGCAATGCATTCGTAACGAACATGCGTGTATGTTCGTGTAATAGTTTATGTTCACACCGTATATTACTTACAAGGTCGGAGGTTAAGCTGGGAGCGGCGGTACGGTTCCGTACATCGTTATTTGACGCATTACGGTGTAATAGTAAATTTGTATTCTTAGAATCCAGCAAGTACTTTTGTACAACTAATAGTTTCCGTAAACTTGGATCCATTGGATGGCTCCATTACTTTTGAATATTGTTTAGGTACGTGAGTATGAGTAAAAACATATTAAAATAAACCAAATATAAAACACTGTCACGCCTATATTCCCCAGACAGGGGTGATGAAAGTGTGCTAAGTACACCTACGGATTGCTGACAATTCCTAACTAGGGACTGCTACTGAGATTTTTTCGACACAAAAAAAAATATTAGGCCCAGAATCCGAACGAAGGACCTCATAATCCTTTCCTGCACTATGTGCTCCTCGACTAACGAGGTAGTCATTCTTAATAACATCCTACCTAATAGTAGTAGGTTGTACCTGATGATTATCCTATTTAACTTTACATAAGTCGAAAACTTTCGATCTGAGTGCTTAGCACGAACAGATTGACGGTAACACGTAATAAAGAAATACCTACGACATTAGCGTACTATTATCGTTATCTTATCCTTTTCAAACTGCAAATATACTAAATAAATAGACGTGACAGCACGCGTTCTCGAAAACGTTATTGTAACGTCAATCTGTTTGTGCTAAGCCCTCAGCTTATTCCACTGACCCTATCAAAAAGGTTTTTAATATTTAGCCTACCGTACCCTAAACGTTAAAGAGTAAACGATTGCTTTCAACACAAACAATATTAATAGTTCACGAAAAGATAATAATCGGTTTAAATCATCAGCTCATCACTGTGGGATTCTAGTTTCTTTCATGTAATCAATGTTGCAGTTAAATTATATGAATACATTTATCACCTACAATTTTTTTTTTGACAAAACAGATGTACTACGCGAAAGTGGAAGGATGCAGGTACCGGGGAAGACCTAGACTATCTTACCATGACCAAATAGACCAAGTCTTATCTGAAGGATAAATCAAGAGTCTTCGTAACCGACGCACGTATGAGACGAACTATGAGAGTGGAGGAAGCCAGAGAGGTATGTAAGAAAATAACCTGTTGAAACTGTGTACTCTCTGCCTACTCACGCCTGCTTTGTCTGGTACTGTACTCAGAAAAGAGATCATTTGACTATAAATAAAAACAAAAAAATAAATCCCCACATACCCCTTGGAGAGACTTTAGTGGGGAAACAGGTTTCCCTGTCTTATTTGTCTTATATTTTTATAGATTGGGTACTAACATACTTTGTTTCTTTGTTATGAGAGTGGAGGAAGCCAGAGAGGTATGTAAGAAAAGAACCTGTTGAAACTGTGTACTCTCTGCCTACTCCACAAGGGATCTGCCGTGATGATATAGACAGGTAGAGAAATTTTTTTTTTTTTGTGTGATTTGTGGAAGATAACCTTATAAATATTGTAAGTCCACTGTAAGGATGACACAATATTTCAAACATTTTTTCACATACCCAACAGACTTTCACTACACAAAATAACCCTCGCGGTGGCTTCCTTAGTCATTGAAGGGAAGTAAGTTACTTATGCCTTGCTTGATTCGTTAGGACCGCATCTTGGGAGAAACAATAATCGCTCTTCCCATATTACTTTACATTATACTCATCTCTCGAGGCAATTCGAATTTGACGGACGATTTAGTGGTTAAAAACTTAAGCCGCTCCGCCCACTGTGTCGAATAGTCGCGGGTTCGATTCCCGTTTAAGTTGGGTATTTTCGTGTATGAGAATTTTAATGTTTGTAAACGCACCCACAACACAAGAATAAATCCTAGTGAGGGGCTATGTTTGTTTTAAAAAAATGTCGTACCAATCACACCGCTCGTTCCCCTCAGGAACTCCTCGTTCCACTCACATCATTTCAGAAAAACTGGTAGGGTTGTTTCGCATTGAGTCTTGCTCACGATATTTTTCTTCAATGCTTCGTTGGTCTAGCGCATAGTGCAAGTGGCGATCACGAGGTCTTGTGTTCAAATCCTAGGTTGGGCATAGTGTGCTTTATTTATCGAAAAAAAATATATTCGCGGACCTGAATGTGAAATATATAATTAACATAAACCAATGTAAATGTCCCTTCTTTCTCTCATAAGGCCTTCTTTCATAACTAATCATGGTAAAAGAGAATGGATCATACTCCTCCACGCAAACCCAATGCGGATTGGCGGAGTATAATCCCTATTGGATTTACTATTAAACCCTCCAATGCAGGCTACTCCGATGAAACGATTCGCAATACAATGATTCAATAGAACCATACGCTCAACAATCCGCGATGACTAACGACCAACGTACGGTATTGTGTGGGCATCAGCGATATATATATTGTTCTAGATCCGTCAACGATATTTTCCTAGTGTGGTGCTCAAACATGCTACAATAGAACCCAGCAGAATAGCAGCGCTACACTATAACTATAGTGCAGCAATATATATGAGGTAAAATCCTGTTTGGCCCTACACAATATGTGCTGGTATTCAAAATCAATCAATCAAAATCAATCAGTCACGTAGACATAGTGGTGATGGTGAGTCAAAAAATGCTAGGTTTAATTAAACGCATACGCAAAAAATTTAAAAACCCCAAAACATTGCAAATTTTGTATTGCGCACTAGTCCGCATTCGTCTCGCATATTGTAGTCATATTTGGAACCCAGCCTATCGAGTCCACATTGACCGCGTGGAGAAAGTGCAGAGATCTTTTTCGAGATATCTTGTGCATAAGCAAAAAGGTAGAACTAGGGGTGTACACTGGAGAGCTGGATATGATGAGAGACTTGAGTATTTTGGAATGAACTCTCTGGAAAGGAGGCGTTCGTATCTGGACATAAAATTTTTGCACAAAATTGTTAACGGTTCAATAGCAGAACTCTACTTATTAGCAAGTCTGAATTTGTATCTACCAAGGATTAATAGTAGAATTGCGCATGGTATCACCTTTCAGCCTAGCTATAGCAGAACAAATCTCGGGAAAGGCTAGCATAAGTTTAGATCAAATAACTTTTATACTGTATACGCCTATAAGCTGTTGGTGTGCCAATAAATAAATAAATAAAATGTTGTATTAATTTAGACCTATAATTACTACTGAATAATAATAAAAAATAGACAGACGAATACGTCCGTCTATTTTTTATTATTATTAGCGCAGTGGTTAAATTAAAAGCTTAAGCCGCTCCGTCGACAGTATCTAATAGTCGCGAGAGCGATTCCCGCACGGGACAAGTCTTTGTGACCCACAAATAATTGTTTCGGTCTGGGTATTTGTGTATGTGAAATTTCATGTTTGTAAACGCACCCACGACACAGGAATACATCCCAGCGTAGAACTATGTTTTAAATAAATTATTGATAACTTAAGAATCTACCAACCGTTCGGAATGTCATTCCTGTGGAGAAGAAGGTTTACGATATACGCTCGAAATCGAAATATATGGCCCGATCTAGTGCGAAGTACAAAATGTATCATTGGAAACCATTGATTCAATAAAATACCATTAAGGTCAGGGACTTTTATTCATTCCGCATGCTACCTGACTCTAAATCAGTTCGTAGTCGGACACGGCCTCAAGGACAACCGAATAGGTATTTAAAGACACTATTTATTCAAAGTGTGACATCATAAATGCAAGACCTGAAAGTAGTTTGTTCTAAATCGGTAACTGAATTGATTCCAATAATTTTCTAATTTATCTTACATTTTGTTTTAATTTGCAAAAAATACTGATACGCCTTTAGCGCGCTATAATAAACTAAATTTATTCTCGATTCAAAGCAATACCGAGGTGTTAAATGCATTTCTAAAACATATTTCTCAATATGCACACATACACGTACAAGTTTCGATGTTAATTGGGGTATTAAAGTACTTTATCAATAAGTTTAAAAAGGCAATAAAACCTAGACTCTGTAAGAAATGGTATTACAAAATTTCAGATTATCTTGACGTTAAAACAGTTTGGGTTTGAGCAGCCTCAATCAGCAACATTAATCAATGATGTATAATACAAATTTGGAAAACAAAGAAAAGGTGGTTACCAGAAAGGCCAAACAAATTAAATTAAAAGACTAGCCCGCTGAGTTTCTCGCCGGATCTTCTCAGTGGAGGCCGCGTTCCGATCCGGTGGTAGATGTAAAAAATGTAATAATTTTGACGTTTGTGAGTGCTATTATATAAGTCTATACAAATAAATGATTTCTGACTTTTGACTTTTAAAAAAGGGGTAAAATATTTTAAATTTGGAATACTAGTTTTCATATTGAATTTGTGAAGCAATCTAATCGGGTGTCTGAGGTCTAACGTTATTTACGATACACCCTGTATCTTGTACAGCTCCGGTATGGTTATCAGCATACAATACCAACTTACCTACCGCGTGGTAGAGAATTTTTCTTTTCGACAGCATTAACGATGTACTATCCAATGAGTATTAGTAAAAATATGACCTTAAAATAAATAACTATAATAGATTATATAGATTTTTAGAGAACTAAAAAATATAGAATAATTAAATAGGTACTCAATCTATCTATCTATATCATCACGCCAGCTCCCTCGTGGGGTAGGCAGAGAGTACAGAGTTCCAACAGATTCTTTCCTTACATACCTCTCTCGCTTCCTCCACTCTCATTGTTCGTCTCATGCACACTCGCCGGTTACGGAGACTCTTGAATTGCCCTTCAGATAAGACACGGTCTATTTGGTCATGGTAAGATAGTCTAGGTCTTCCTCGGTACCTACATCCTTCCACTTTCGCATTGTATATCTGTTTTGTCATTCTTTCTTCTGACATTCTTTCTGTATGTCCGAACCAACGTTAATTAAACAACAATTCTGGCATTTGTAAGGGCTGTTTTCTTGGCTTATAAATGATTTTTGACTCTCAAACAATAACCTATATAATAGTGACTGCAACCAGTCATCATCGTTATTAGAACATACAGTTAAATCTACCAGTATACATAACTTAATCGCTGACCCAAATATATCCCATAACTCACCTATTTTACCACCCGTGACTATCCAACCCACGACCTTCACGATCGTAAAGCTATCAATACTTCATGTTACCTTGGTATATTTGCAGGATCCGGCCAAGCCCACCATTGTTGTCCACACGTGGGCAAGAAATCGGAGTGCTTCGGGCTTAAAAAATGAACGAGGATCACGAAGGGCTAGTGTTGTAAAAATGAGCGCTGAAGTCGAGCGTTTAGCACTGAGTCGACGCTCACGAGCGGTGAAACACGTATAAGACGCGAGCGTTTTTACTAAACTACGAAGGGCACGATTAGACTATACGATTCCCATATTGACATATTCTATATCCTAGATCGAGTAAAATGCATTTTTTTTCTATAGAATAAATTCTCAGACGCAGTTTGGAAATTGAATTTGTACCTGGGATAGGCTCGCCCCTTATAACATTGCAATACAATATAATTTATTGCATGTAAAACATTACGATAAATAAGAATATCAAACAAGATTAAGTTGGGCTTATATCGTTTAATGGCCAGTTCCAATATTAAACTTATGGATGGATTGTAAACGCAACCACAGACAAAGGAACAATTCTTATGGTGAGGCTGGTTTTTTAAAATTAAAAGTTTTGACGGACGATTTATCGCAGTGGTTAAGAGCTTAACCCGCTCTGCCCACTGTATCTAATAGTCGCGGGTTCGATTCCCGCACGGGACAAATCTTTGTGTGATCCACAATTATTTGTTCCGGTCTGGGTATTTGTGTATGTGAATTTTCATGTTTGTAAACGCACCCACGACACAGGAAACGTTGCGTTGTTGAATGGCATGCTTGTAAACGCACGCAGCGTTTACAAGCATGAAATTCAAATACGCAAACACCTAGATCGGAACACATATTTATGGGTCACATAAAGATTTATCCCATCGAAGGATCAAACCCGCGACTGCTCGATACAATGGGTGGACCAAAAGTTCTTAACTAACAGCGACATGTCGGTAAACAAAGTACACCATTGCCACCGTTTCTTACTTTTTAAACTTATAAAGCTGTTTCATTCATCGATTTACTTATAAAATAATATAATAATAATATCAGCCTATACTGCCCACTGCACTGCCCACACAGGTGAGAGAGATCAGATCATACTCCACCACGTGGACCCAGTGCGGATTGATGGAGGCAGGTTGGAGGCCCCCTGTTGTTGGAACTTATCAAGCCGCCATTAAGGCTTCCAACTTGGCTTAACGACTACCACATTACAATGGTAACCGGGAACAACGGCTTAACGTACCTTCCGGCAGCACGGACATGCTCGAATATGAAAGTGCCACAAACGGTCACCCATTTCAGGCCGACCGAGTCGAACGCTGCTTAACCTTGGTAATCGGTAAGAACACCGCGGTCGCACAGCGCTACGCGCTTCTCGATTTACTTAAGTTAATAATAAATATCTACCACTGCCATGTTTTCCAACATAATTGATATCCAACCCTTCCGTGCTAGGAAGGGCCATTATGGCATGGTTCCTAATAAATGTCAATACTAATGACCGATCGGGTCCATCGGCTTATGCGTTAATGGTATTAATGTTATTGCTGTAATTCTAACTCAATGAACATTGGGCGACCTACTTCACTAAAATAAACACCGTATACATACCTATATTCCACATAAATATATTATACATATATTTCAACAAGTTCTTTCCTTATCAAACACTGTAGCTTCCTCCACTCTCATAGTTCGTTTTATCTACGCTCACTGTTTACAGAGACTTGTTGGAACTCTATACTCTCTCCCTACCCTGCATAATCTGGCGTGGTTACATAGATAGATAGATATTCTATATTCTCCAAATGTAATTAGACTGAAAGCCTATTGATATAATACCGGGCACAAACACCAGATCGCGACAAAGAATTCGATAAAAAAACACACTCTATTCGAAGCCAGGACTTCGTGATTTTAACCAATACTATGCTAAACTAGACCAACGAGGCACTCTAGTCATCTCAGATCTTACACAACTCACTCGGTAACCGTCAAGAAATTAGGCTCATATGACTCAATCTCACTGGAGCCACATGCAAAGTATATTTGCAGTGCAGTTTAAGAGACAGGTTTGTAGCCATCTGCTGTTGAAACTTATCTCCTCCTCCTTGCGTCGTTCTCCTCAGTGCTGAGGATCGTGATCTTTATGAAGAACTTTAGCTTTGATAATGTCTCGCCAATTGGTTATATTCTCTGCGACATAAATTGCGTCGCTGACACTGAAATCGAGCGTCGAACGAATCTGGTCAGACCAATGGGACTCCGACGTCTAAATCTCTTCCCTTCTACTTTGCTAGTAATCAAAATTTTTCTAAGTTTCACTTATTTTCCTGGCAATGTGGCCGAAAAATTCCAGGATTTTGCGCAGGAAACTTATCTAGTCGTCCATTAAACTTTCGGCTAAAACTCTGCTTTAGCGGGTACCGCGCTTGGCCACTAATCGAATTTATAAGGGACATATTAGGGAAATATAGGACGTATGTACAAAAATTTCATCATTTAAAAAAAACTACACTATGTAATAAAAAACTGCTTTATAAGAACTTTGCTAAAATTATTCTCTATATCTTTAAATAAATTTTATTGATTGAGCAGTGATAGTCTAGTGGTTAGACCGTTGGACTGCAAAGTCAAAAGTCTCGGGTTCAAACCCAGGCACGCACCTCTGTCTTTTCGAAAGCATGTGCGTATTAAAAATTAATTATCACTTGCTTTAACGGTGAAGGAAAACATCGTGTGAAGTTCGCCAACCCGCACTGGGCCAGCGTGGTGGACTATGGCCTAAACACTCTCAGTGGGACAGTTTCTGAACAGGGCTAATATTATTATATAGTTCGTAAGCGTTACGCGTTGGAATTAGAAAATTTAAAGCAATAAACATGATATTAGGTTATTAAAAAAAAACGTCCTTTAATCATTTATACCTTTTACCAGATTCTAAAATCATATTTCTAAATATTAAAAAATAAACCACCGTCACGCCTATATTCCCCAAGCGGGGGTGGCAGAGGTGTACTGAGTACACCCACGTTTTGCCGACGATGTTAGGCCCCATGTAATAGGGGGCGAGCCTATTGTCATATTACCGGGCACAATTCCAGCCTCCGAACTCATACTGGGAAGTGTTTTCGTTAAAAAAACTTCATTTGTCCGACCTAGGATTTGAACCCAGGACCTCGTGAACACCAAACGATGCGCTTTTGCCACTAGACCAACTAGGCAGTCACGCTTTTCTAAATATTAAGTTCATATATAATCCATATATTTCTTAAAGTACATAGAGTTCAAAAACCACTAGCGTCTTAATTATCACTACATGAAGTGGTAGTTGAGACCAAGCTGGGAACTCTTGGAATATTTAATATACTCCAATTTAAAATCTAAGCGGTATACGTAAACCAGATAACTGGGCTTTACATAATGCCGTGGCAAGTACAAAGAAAACGTGAATAACAGTTGTGGTTCACGAAATATTGTACAAGATTCAGCTTTTTGTCGACGTCTCAAACTGCGATCCATTTTTTCCATTTCCTTTCAATAACAAATGCACAAAAACATCACAAAGATTTGGAATATAATAATATGTAGACTATTCAAGAAAAAACTGAGATTGTTTTTATACGAGGGAGTTATATCTCTGTTCCCATTTCGCTATAATGTTTATCTAAGTTTTTTTCGCGAATCCCATTTCCTCCAACCGAAGTCCACATTAAAAACAAAATCATTCGGTATAAAGAATATCGAATAAAATCAAATGTATTCACGAGATAAAGATAAAAGACAAATCTTAAGGGTCGATTTGCAAATCGCCCGCATATTATAACCAAGATTATTCCACATAACTGACGTTCAATGTTCAATCCTTTGAAATAAACCTATATAATCGCTCTATTCGATTCACATCGGTCTTTGAAGTGCCCCTCGTTCATACAACGAGACATTCAATACGAAGGCATCGATTATGAACACGATTATCGTATATTAACATCGCTAATGTACTCGAGATCCGACGAACAGAGAGACCTTTTATTCATACGCAGTCGAGGGAGAAATGAAAGCTTACAGCTTAAAATAAAGGGCGCGACACACAATGCGAGAACCGCGCGCGTTGTCGGTCGGTTTGGAATGAATTATCAAATGTCAACGTGTTTTTTGCGTGTCATTCAGGTAGGTATAGAGCTTTATGCTTCTGTTCAATTAGATGGGGATTAATGCGATGCCTTTGTTGTGGATTATATTGAACAATCGTGGTATAGAACAATTTAGGGTACGCTTTGATTTTGATATAAAAAAATTATCGCGTTACTTTCAATGAAATATTTATTCGATAAGTTGAGAAGGGTTGGGACTAGAAAAGCTCACACGATTGCTACCCACTTACCAATTTTTTTTCCTGGTATACCATTCCCGTTATTACTTAAATGATTCTCAAATAATGTTTTTAACGACACTCAGAGTTTTTTTTTCTTTCTTAGTTCTCTAAGAAGTGTTTAATTCGAGCGATCGGTTAACAAACAAATTACGTAATACGAATTTATAAATATTCCTGTGCCTGTAACGGTTTTTTTCTCTTAGATACAAGAGAAGAAAATACCGAAAAAATAGATGAAAAAATAATTACGGAATATCGAAAACATTTGGTCGAACTTTTTAAGAGAAATTCGCTTATACGAGTATGTACCTAAAATTTGATGTAAAAATTATTAAAGAATATAGAAGATATTTTGTTAGCGAAGCTCACATCGATTTAACTGTGCGTAATAACTTCCTTACGCGCGTACATCCGCCGTCGCAGCGTAGCCAGATTATATGAAGCACCTTTACGAGTAAAACAAAGTATCGACATATCAAAGCATAGCAACGCGTCTGTCTGCAGACAAGACAGGAATATTAAAATGTAGAGTCACGAACATCGAATTATCATGCTTTCGTATGAGACAGCGCCTCTACCAAGCCTTTACAATTAACATTAACCACGTGTGGTCTACTCTATAATTTGTAGAGCCAAACCGACTCTCCGTTAAAACAACGCTACATTTTTTGCTACGTCATTAATTTAATAAATTAAATGGGCAAAAACTTATTTCATACAGCCCGCGGTTCGTCAAATTGGACGTTTTTTGTGGTTGTTTAATTTACGATTTTAAGCAAAAAAATAATACGTCGAAGAAGGTCGTTGTTGAATTAAGAGATAGACGTTGTTAAGCTACGCTTGCTGATTTTCTTGTTAGATGTCGGCCACAATTGTACTAAAAACTTCGCTAAAACCGTATTTCAACCGCAAACAATCAAAGGCGTCAACTGTTTTCAAGTTCGTCAAGTGAAAACGTTCATCTATGTATCTTTCTATATTATCACGCCAGGTTCTACAAACGAAAATATTCATGTTTTTGAATAAACGTGGTAAATTTTATATCGACATTTAGAAAATTATGTGTCTCTTGTATACTATGTTTTTTTCTTTCTGTTTTCGTATAATACTAATACGAAAACGTAGATTCAGTTTTCAGTTGAATTTCTAACTAGATAGATAATCTATATGGATGAAAAAGTTAGATACATAAAATAGAGCATTATGTGGTAAACCCACATTTTTTAAGACATTTTTGAGCTCAATATGACAAGAGGCGGCCCTGCCGCCATTCTTCGGGTAAATAATTTCACACATATTTTAAACATTATGGGATTTTTCTCGTATATGAAGGATTTTGTGCGATTTTTTTCTACATCGATTAGGTTAGTAGTTACCGTAGGGTTTGAAACACGTAAAAATGAGAGCCAATACATAAATCCTGAAGCTAGAGATTTGGACTTAGTGGCTACCACTGCTTTTCAAATCTCATTTTTAAAAATACTATGTAGCGTAGACACTTGTAAAGACATTACCCTCATTATGTACTTGGGTAGGTTAGGCTAAGGATTTTAGTCAATGTGTGTTGCCATACAGATCAGAGACGTCGTATCTTACATTAAGTCTTATAAGAAAGCTCAGAGTTGCTCAGCGAGCTATGAAAAGATCTATGCTCGGCAAATGAAGAACCAGGAAATTCGGAGAAGAACCAAGGTCATTGACATAGCCCAAAGGATTAGCAAGCTGAAGTGGCAATGGGCGGACCACATAGCGCGAAGATCGGACGGGCGTTGGGGTAAACAGATTCCAGAGAGAAGACCGTATATTGGCAAGCGCAGCAAAAGACTGCCGCCTGCGAGATGGACCAACGATCTTGTGAAGCCCAGGAAGTCGTTGAATGCAGGTTGCATCGGACCGGTTGCGCTAAAGAGCATTGGGGAGGCCTATATTCAGCAGTGGACAAGTATAGGCTGAAAGGATGATGATATATTGGGGTAAAAAAGATATTTTACAGGCAGTAAAATACAATCACAAGAAAAAATGACAGACATATGGAAATGTATATTGTTTACATACAGGTAGATCACTGTCAAACACTTTCTACCGTCACGGTGTACAAGCAAGGGGGCCGACAGCTAAGCTAATAACCCGTAAAGGTTAGGTTGTCATTTCCTAAATATCAAAATACAATGTTATCCATCCATCCTCAGTCTTGAAATGATGGACTTTAAATATCTATCCGTGATAATATTTGCATGAAAAGTGTTGTTGTATGTGGGTAGACACAATAGTACTACCGTACTGATGCGACTGTGCATCAGTAGTGTCGTAATAGTGACACTGTTGTAGCGCAGTGATGTACAGACATACTAGAGACCCAATAGGGGCACTGTAGTAACACTGTAGGGACACAGTAGTGATAAGGTAGTTACACTGTAGAGACATGATAGTGACACGGTAGTGACACATTAGTAACAAGATAGTGATACAGTAGTGATGCGGTATAACCACAGTATTATTAAATTAATAATACATTAGAGAATTTTTTTTAAAACGTACCCCTACACTAGAATTTAGTCGTGGGTGCGTTTAAACATGAAAATTCACATACACAAATACCCAGACCGGAACAAATAATTGTGGATTACACAAACATTTGCGTGCGGGAATCGAACCCGCGACTATTAGTCACAGTAGGCGGAGCGCCTTAAGCTCTTAAGCACTGCACTAAATCATCCGTCAGAGACATAGCATTAGCATATTATTGACCAATATATTATGTCCTATAACATACGTGGATGTCCTCTATACACTCCTGCATCTCTTGATCCTGATGTCCTTCCATGAATAAAAAGGGAAAAAGAAAGAAGTATTCCAATAAAAAAATGTGCCTCTTTTATGAAATTCTGTCGTGGACAAAAAATGTTTGAGAATCAGAATTATATATTCATAATCAATAACTTTAATTATTTTCAAAAAATAAATTTCTTAAGACAAAACCGTTTTATCCAAATACTAAAACAATTAAGAAGGTGCCTCTAAGCGTTAAAACTGCTGAACTAATTTGAAACTTTGTGTATGTATCAATAAGTTGTGACACTGAGTTTAATAGGAAAACTTGCCGAAACTAACCGCCGGTTTAGCTACGTGACAAGTCAAACTAAATATTAAACTATGTTTAACAAGTGTTATTTATGTTGACAGAGCTTCCTTAAGGATTTTATGTCTATCATTTTATAATATATATCGGAGGAAGTAGACGAAGTCTAGTAGATTCTTGATGTTGGATAACTATTAAAATACTTCGTTAAATCTTTATTTAATTTTACTTCTATCTATCTATCTATCTATATCATTACGCCAGATCCCTTGCGGGGTAGGCAGAGAGTACAGAGTTCCAACAGGTTCTTTCCTTACATACCTCTCTGGCTTCCTCCACTCTCATAGTTCGTCTCAACACGCTCGCCGGTTACGGAAACTCTTGACTTTTCCTTCAGATAAGACTCGGTTTATGTGGTCGTGGTAAGATAATCTAGGTCTTCCCCGGTACCTGCATCCTTCCACTTTCACATTGTATATATGTTTTGTCATTCTTTCATCTGGCATTCTTTCTATATGCCCAAACCAACGGAGCATGCCCTTGTCATCTTTACACCGATACTATCTTTCACACCTACTCGCTTTCTTACTACGCTAATTTTACTTAATTTGTTACATTTGACTATTGTGTAAAATCTTATTGATCCCTTTAAAGTTACTATGTTGTATTACGTTTAACCGATCTATGATCCAATCAGAGCAGAGGTATAACCTCGAGCTGGGTCGAGTTGCCAACTTGTCCGTTGCCGTAGACTTACAAAGGGAATATAAACGGTTGGAGATAGATGAGTACCTAATGGTGGTGGTGATTGAAAAATCTATTATGGTTGCTGAAGGTAGATCATTGAAGAGAGTTTTATGGCGTGGCTTGATTGGTGATTCCGCGACATGTTCTCACCAACCCTCCCGATGCCCTTACATCCCTTCTTTCGGATACAGATACCGCACACAGGCTCAGACACCGACCTCGCCGGCGAGGTCGAAGAATTCCTTGCCCGCCGGCTGGTGCATAGCACCACGTCGAGATACCTAGTATACGCCCTCGCCCATAGCGACTGCCCAAGCCGAGGCCGTTCCTCCTTGAGGCGCCCTTGAGCTAGTTGCCCCCTTCCCTCCTGGCTCGAGCGTAGTACGCTCGCTTTCTTGTCCGGTGAAGCTGTAAAGGCCCCGCGGCCAACAGCGTAGATCATTCACACACACAAAATTGATGGTGATGCCAACTCGCTGCTCAGTAACAATTGTTAAGTCAACGTGTAAAGCCATAATTAAATTGTGTGGAATGGATAATGTATGTTTTGTGCTAGCACTTCACCCATAGGCGCCCTGTGACTGACCTGTGACTTCTAATGATGATGTCAGGAGAATGACTATTCTCCGCCATATACAATTTTGTAAATCAGCCAATACTACCCCACTGCTGGGCAAAGGTCTTCTCACAAATCGAGATGAAAAAGATTAGGTCATACTCAATCACGCGGGTCCAGTGCGGAATGGTGCAGGCAGGTTTGGGGTCATCTGCTGTTGGAACTTATCAAGCTACCAGTAAATCATCTTACTCAACTTCCACACTACAACTACCACAACAACTACCACAATGGAATTTATTTATCTGTTTAAGTGCACAATACACATTATAATCAAAGAGTACGGATAACTTCTCAGGTAATAGCTTAGAACTAGAATATAACGTAAATTTTATGTGCAAACAGCAAAATCACAACAAGAATCTAACAGTTATAAGGTGTAGTTGTAAAAAAGTATCTATCTATCTATCTATAACCTCACGCCAGATCCCTTGCGGGGTAGGCAGAGAGTACAGAGTTCCAACAGGTTCTTTCCTTACATACTTCTCTGGCTTCCTCGACTCTCATAGTTCGTCTCATACACGCTCGCCGGTTACGGAGACTCTTGACTTTTCCATCAGATAAGACTCGGTTTATTTGGTCGTGGTAAGATAGTTTAGGTCTTCCCCGGTACCTGCATCCTTCCACTTTCACATTGTATATCTGTTTTGTCATTCTTTCCTCTGGCATTCTTTCTATATGCCCGAACCAACGGAGCATGCCCTTTCTCATCTTTACACCGATACTATCTTTCATACCTACTCGCTGTCTTACTATGCTGTTGCTAATGCGGTCGGTCAGCTTCACTCCGCACATCTTCCGCAGAGCTCGCATTTCTACCGCATTTATCCTACTTTCATTCTCCTTCTTACATACCCAGCTCTCGCTACCATATAACAGCGTTGGGACAAGAACTCCGTTATGTATGGCCAGCTGCGCCTTATGGCTTAAGTGCCGGCTCCCGAGTAGCTTTCCCATCGCACCATTCACTCTGTTCCCTGCACTCACTCTTCTCTCTATGTCAGCGGTGTATTTCCCATCCTTACTGAAGGCGCATCCAAGATATACAAACTCATTCACTTGCTCCAGCACATAGTTACCAACCACAATCCTTACATTCGTTCTGGTTTCTTCCCTTTCAAAAACCATAATCTTGGTTTTCTTCACATTCAAGTGTAAGCCATTGATCATGCAGTCGTCTTTCATAACTGTGACTAGTGTTTGCAGATCAGTGGCTGTTGGCGCTATTAAAACCGCGTCATCTGCATAAAGTAGATGGTTTACCACTAAGTCACCCATTTGTACACCTTCATTTATCGCTTTCAGTCTTTGAAGACTTTTGTCCAGATATATTATAAACAGTCTAGCGGACAACACGCAACCCTGCTTGACGCCGATTTTAACGTCAAACCAGGGTGACCTGTTACCACCCACCCGTACGCATGCCTTGCAGTCCACATAAGTGGACTGGACGGCTCGCAACAGAGTGCCATCTATACCATACTCTGGCAAAATGTCCCAAAGTCTCTTTCGCACAACTCTGTCAAATGCCTTCTCCAGATCTACAAAACCGCAGAAAACCTTCCGGCCCACTGACAGATGCTTCTCTACGATGTTGCGGAGTGAGAAGACTTGATCCGAACATCCTCTTCCAGACCTGAAACCCCCTTGTGCCTCGCACAACATTCCATCGGACTTCACGCGCATTCTCCGTTCAATAATTTTACCGTACACCTTGTAAAAAAGTAAAGATTTAAATACACAAAATAAAAACAAAATACCCATATTAAAATTAAAATTCTACAGAAAAATAATAGGTAGGTAGTGTTAGGTACCGTTGAGAACACATGACTTAAATTACTCTTAGAAATGTTTAACTAAAGAAAAAATATTGCCACAGGCTGTCAATATATACTTACTATAATATTTTTCACATAAAGTGGGTACGGACAGTTCTAAGTGCCAAATGAAATCAATATTTAATTCTATGGTATTGAGGCATAACACCATAAATATAGAAACAAGTCATGCCTCTTATTGCCATTGAATAAAGTATAATTTTCTTTGACACTTGCAATTGTCACAGTACCCTTCCTTTATGAAAAATACTATAACAATGTAATGTAGGAATGATTAGTTTTTTTTCAAATGCAGAATAAACCTGCTGACGGACGATTTAGCGCAGTGATTAAGAGCTAAAGCCGCTCCGCTCACTGTGTCTAATAGTCGCGGGTTCGATTCCCACACGGGACAAATCTTTGTGTGACCCACATTATTTGTTTTGGTCTAGGTATTTGTGTATGTCAATTTTTATGTTTGTAAACGCACCCACGACACAAAAAAGGTGTTTTCTAACCACGGGGAAAGCTCGTAGTGTGTCAGACTCTTTTCAGCTTCGGGAAACAAATTTTGCCAGCATTTCCTATAAAATGTAGTAGAATGCCACCAATTTAACTATTCAGTTGATAATGGCGCTACATATTGTAGAAATTTTACATATTAACTCAGAGCAATGAGTAAGTCAAATTCTATTTAAAATATTTTGTTAATCTTTCCGCTGCCTTAATAACTAATCTGGTGGTAGTACGTTGTAGTTTGTATAGTTTCAGTATTATTCCTTCATTCTAAGAGTTTCACTTTTTCTAACTAATTTTTTTTCTAATCCGAAGGGTACCGTCTTTTTTATTAACACAAAATTATTTATTTTTCGATTCACTAAGTGACCGTTATTCATTCTACGGTCACATTCAAAATTCCGAAAATCCAATACCCTTCTCAACTTCAATCAATATAGGCGTATCATCATATCGATAAATCTTATCAATGCATCAGTATTATCGGCATATTTCACATCCATAGCTTGTTTCCGAAGAGGACAAAAAAAAGTCAGTTGAGTCAGCGAACCAATGGACATGATACTATCAGGGATGACTAATAAC
Source organism: Phalera bucephala (assembly GCA_905147815.2). NCBI lineage: Eukaryota > Metazoa > Arthropoda > Insecta > Lepidoptera > Notodontidae > Phalera > Phalera bucephala. Next base: position 7,044,862 of record LR990621.1, on the reverse strand, counting down.
CCTGCCAAGATGGTGACTACGCAATAATAGCGGCATTGTGAACCTAATTGGCCGGACAGACGTCATACCCTCAGAGATTAAGATAAAGGAAAGGAGACGTCCATTGTTACAATTTATTGGCAATAACCATTGAGTTGACAGAATATGGCAGCCGTATGTTCGGAATCTAAACAAAATATTTTTATGGTCGGAAAAAACAATACAGATTCTTTTAAGAACTGTATTCAGAGTTTTGGAACTAAAATGGCGTGTACAAAAGGATTTATTGTATCCTATTCTTACCACGTTTTTATCAACTTGCTTTGGTGTGTATCTGTTCGGTACAAATTTCGCAAATGATTATAAACTAACTTCCCGATGAGCTAGAGACTTGAAACTTTAAACATAGATCAGAAATGGATTAAAATGCAATAAATGGTACCATGAAACTGGTCTGATGATGGAGCTGGAAGGCTATAGGAACACCTCAATTATATAACCAAACCACATCGTGTTTGAGTTTGTTGGATTTGTCTTGACAGGTACTATATCCCTAGGTGGTGCTCAGGGTCTGATGATGAAGCCAGAAGGTGACCATAGGAACTCCTAAACCCGTCCCGTCTTGTTGGGCTCGTTAAAGTTGTCTCTACATGAACTACAGATCTATGTGGTGTTCAGGGTCTGTCAATGGTGTGGGATTGTGGCCTTAGGTATTCCTCACCTAAACAAAATCGTCGTATTTTTTTACTACTGATTTTACCATACACAAGACTATAAAGCAGAAAATATTTTTCGTTTTTTTTTATTAGCCCTGTTAAGTAACTGTCCCACCGTTGGGCACGGGCCTCCTCACTGAGAGGGTAGTCCACCACGCTGGCCCAGTGCGGGTTGGCGAACTTCACACACCTTCGAGAAACTCTTAGGCATGCAGGTTTCCTTACGATGTTTAAATATGTTGCAGCAAATAATTTAATACTACAATAATAAAAAAAATACTTTTTATTATACTATGTCATTAAAAAGGACTAAAAAGTATAATATATATCTCTAATCTAATCTCTGTATATGATCACACCAGATCCTCATGTAGAGATAACATGTAAAATACTTAAAAACAAAACACATGGTACTGCGGCGACTGGTAAAAAAGCAGTATATATAAAGTATACTCCCCTCACTACTTTAAGTTCCCGAGGTTTCGAGTGCTTTGCAGCACCCATGGTCACGGGAGGGACCATGACCATGGTGACGGAACGTAAATCTAAGAACTCAGTCCTTTACTATTGTTTACTTTTCCTTCTTTCTTAGTTCTTTAAGCCACCTGAAGCAATTGACGAGAATCACGTATTAACTTCCTTAGGGATATTTTTTCTAAATATCCTTTCTTAGTTCTAACCTAAGCGACATAGGCAACTACTGTGTAAAATTTCATGCGTTTGAACCAACTTTCTAGACCCACCTGTTTACGCTGTGCGTTCTCTGTTAAGACGACCAGTATTAAATTTTATTATATAAAAGATATCCCATAGTGCAATACAGACTGCTACATTGCTTAATAGTACAGATAACGATCACGAGGTCCTGTTTTCGAATCGGGCAGACAAGGTGTTATAGTTTTCTATCGAAAAATTCTCAGTAGAAGGCCAGAGTCAAAAATTGGGCCTGGTATAATGGCAATAGACTCGCTTTCCTATAACTTGACTCACGTTGACTTAAGGTCCTTAGTCCCCTAGATGCGGCAGAGGGCGTCAACAGTGCGTTTTTCGCTCTCCTATAAAACCGGCACTTAATATCGTTGGTGAAATATCAGTGTACTCAATGCACCTCTGCCATATCCCCTTTGGAGAATGTAGACGTGAAGATGTATGCAATAATGACATACATGTTAGCTATGTGTATCAAATGACATACATAATTCTGACATAACGCTCGTACAGTTAGTTACATAAATTACTGTTTCGTGTAACACTTAAAAATGCATATAGATTTATTAAAATTTACCTTTCAAAAATACATACGCGCTAAACATCGGTTCACATAGCCCCGCGCGAAGAGCAAAGCATATTTTGATCGTATTTAGAATAGAATTTTGAGACATTAAATAAGATTTCTGTCAAAATTTATTGTTGAAATTGGGCGGCAGCTAGATCCGATAATCAAAAGCGTAAGCTGCTCCGTCGACTGGATCGTGTAGTCGCGGGTTCGATCGACGCACGAGACAAATCTTTGTATGACCCACAGATGTTTGTTTCGTTCCGGGTGTTATGTGTGAATTTTGTGTTTATTAACGCACCCATGACACCGGAATAATTAAAAGAGTGTTTTTTTTTTTAATAAATAATAAATATTATTACGTTTCACTAATTTTGTAGTAAGAATTATTTCACTCGAAAGCCGTTTCAATACGCTTAGTATGGAACATTAAAAGCAGCCAATGGGCTATCCCTGTTGACGAGTTCTTTTACACTCGAGTAGTTGACTGCTTCTAACCTTCGGTCTCGTAAAGAAACAAGTGCTCCGAGCTCCTCCTGCTCGAAGAGCAAGTCTATGTAAACGGACCTTAAGGTTAGCTAGCGTTGATAATTTTTATTGTTCAGAAACTTTTATTTGAGTATTTCACAATTCATTGCTTAATTAGCGCAACAGTTAAACAGTTAGCTTATGCTTAGTCGTGTATTCCATTCCTAGTGTGGCGAAGTCAAAGTGTGTGATAATGTTAATTAAAAACTCGTAACTGTTAAAAATAATGATGTAGAGTAACACGTATCTTCAGTTACTCGCTAGTTTTTTAATATCATATTGTGGACGGTTGAAACTTTAATATGCGTGCTACAAATGCATGTAACCATCAGGAGAAATAGAACAAAATTTTATCTACAGTATGTAGTATTATAATGCCACAAATCAAAGTGTGAGAAAATAGGTCATAACTTATACTCCACCACGCGGACCCAAAACCTGTTGGTGGAGAGCTACATTAATACTATATTACAAACAAAAAATAACTTAAAAAAAGATATAAGGAAACTTCATTTAGACAATGCACAAATATTTCCAAATTCTATAACTTTTATAAGCTAAAGCTATTTTGCCCGTAACTCGAAAATATCATTCGCGTTTTGATACACAAAAACAATCAAGCTAGTATACCTACCTACCTTACCCAATTTAATCCGCATCAACGCAACCAAATCAAAAAACAAACCGAACTCGACGTGGCACTGTACATCTCGCATCTCGTACTCCGATATTGTAAATGCAACGCAGAATATCTGATACAATATTTCACCAAACAATATTGTACGCGAAGTACGGAGCTCGTTAGTCTACAAAAACTGTACCGAGCGCGGCTACAGAGCGCAATCACAATAAAAAACCGACCAAAGCAAGAAGGTAAAAACTAAAAACACTAGTTTTAACACCGTCACGCGGCTTGGACCGTGCGGGGCCCGAAATGTCACTCATATGGTGGTGAAAATGCTTTCTGGTTTGCCTTAAAGAATAAGGTGCAGCGATTTTTATCGATTCATCGCTGATGGTACGCCATAAAATAACGCCCATATGGTAAATGGCACGCGAGGCGTGTCATATATTTAAAATAAACGATCGTCAATTAATTACACAACTAAAATGATACCAAAATACGAGGTTATCATATTTTAAATTTATAATTTGATAAATTGAAAGAAACATCAAATTTAATATCTCCATATATTCTGATATTTCAATCGGGTACCAGAAAAGCAACCATATAAACAAACCTGGATAAATTAGAAACGCTTCAAATTAGATTCCTAAAACTACTTGTCAATAAGAAGATTAAAAATAGCTGTAAGGATAACTATAGAAAATTATTTCAAATTTGTAAAATTCTTTTGATACACAAATTTCTTTTGATTGTAAACTATCGAGACCGTCGAGAGTTTTCAACTCCAATGAGCAATGTGTACAGTACGCGCTTGGTGACCGACGGCAGATACAATGTTCCAAGAGTGACCAACTACTTCGGTGACAGGGCGCTAAAAAAACGCATCCCATACATTTTGAATAGTCTGCCAGCAGCCATAAGGGGCGATACAAATATAAAAAAAATTAAAAGGAATCTGAAAAACCATTACCTAAGTTTGTTTTAAGTTAGTGTTACCATTATATTAAGTTTGTAGATTCAACTGACCCCACAGTCAAACTGGTTGCACAGTTTTTTAGGGCGATTTTATATTGTGCATTGTATTGTATTTATTCTTTATTGTATACAGAACAGAGGTTATTTTCATTTTCAAAAGTCATATACAAAGGCGAGCTTAACTCAGAATATGAGTTCTCTTCCAGCGAACCTTAGAGTGTTGAGAGATAAGACAGAAAAATAAGATTAGCATTATGTTGTGATCGTAAATAAATAAATAAATAAGAAATATCCCATGGTATTTTTTAAAAGAATACCGTTAGCAGCAGATGGCCTTTACGACTCATTGTAAGGAGTTTATTAACGAGGTCAGTTAAGCTAGCGTAAATTACTTGCTGTGTAAACCCGTATTCTTTTACCTTTAGCAATAAGCTTAAACTATCTATTCAAAGCTTTGATTTATAACGATTGTTTGAACTGAACTTCTGAAATTCTGATCTGATTCTGAAGTTCTGAATAACTAGTCAACAAGATCTTGAACCTGTTCTCTCATAGTTTCCAACATTATTAAATAATAAAAGACATAGTGTAACCAACCAAAAACTTCCAACCTCTATGCAATCATATCAGCCGACTGCAAGACTCCTCAAGAATCACCACGAGGCAGAACTGGCTTTACTCCACGCATCCAGTTTTACTCACGATTTTCACGAGGTCATTAGTTAATCTTGTCCCTACAAGATTTGCTCACGCCTTCTAGTACGTGGACGCTCTCCTTTCTGCCGCCGTCACTCAAGAATCATTCTACCCCAACGGCCTATAGTTCTAGTAACGATATGTGTTTATAAATAGGTGATATAATGATTTATAAAAAGTAGCCTTATACTAAGAATTAGTCCTATGACGAACATGAAATTCGCATTCACAAACACCCAGAGCGAAACAAATATTTGTGGGTCACACAAAGATTTGTCCCGTGTGGGAATCGAACCCGCGACAACTCGATCCAGTGGAGTGCTTCAAGAACTTAACCACTGGACCAAGCCGTTCGTCATAATAATTTTAGAAAATGAGTAATACAACAAGCGCTCCAAAGTGATACTTTAAAACTAAACTAATTAGTCATTATCAGTTTTGCGTCGCCACGTCACTTCGAGACAGTTGCAGTACTTAGAAATATTTCTTGTTTTTTTCTCGTGCAAGCGAGATAACAAATGTTTGTTAAATAGTCTTTTAATTGTTTATCAGCATACATAAACATGCAACCGTTCTTAAAATGATTCTCATACAAGAAACAAATACACTATTTTTACCCCACTTTGCTAGAAGAAGATTAATGTTTTCCAGTGTATGTACGCTTATTTATTTGGCACTCTCTGTAGATTAAACAGCTAGACAGATTTCAACATTTGAGGTGTCTCTACATTCATCTTAACTGTAGGAGTGATATCAAAATAGATACGAAACGGAATTATGCAAAAAAGCCGATAGAAAGCTATTTTTAAATATACACAAATACTTTTTGTGCTACTATTTTGTCACAAACTACAGTCAGTAAAAGTAAATGCTCTATTTTATTTAATTATAATTTATGCAGTCGGGTATTTAGCTTGTAACCTTCTTGTTAGGTATTATAGCATAGTTCATTGAGATAGAATACACTGAACAGTGGGAAGATATAGGCTGATAGATGACGATGGAGATGCTGCATAATCGCCAGCCTCTCCTCTCATGATCCCCAACACAAAGAACAATGCTCAGGCGGCGTGCCCGCAAGCCGTGACTGCGAAGCGCCGTGCTATCCTCATTACCGTCTTGCAGGCGTAAACGCTTGCCACATACATACAGGGAACTTGAAGATATAGGATCAACATGGATTAAATTAAGTGTAAGCAAAGGCAATAGTCCTTTTGTCGGTACGTCTGGCTTTCCAAGACTGTTAGTAATGTTTGCCAGTTCATGTAGAATTAAAGTTCTTATACCTAGTAGTACCTATAGCAAATGATTTAACTCCTATTGCAGGATTATTACGTTGCTGAAATATAAGTGTACTTTTTACACTCACCATTCATCGGTAAATTGTTTTATTATAACTATGTAACAGGCATCTATTGCTATTAAAGTTTGTATTCTAGCTTCTGTGAGATGTGATCAATATTTTCTACCCACGTTGACTACACCGCCTCTGGTTCTAGATCTGTGCTGGCCTTATCCGCAATTTGCCCCCTCCTTTACTCGAATTTTATGTGACAAAGCACCAAAGTAAAGACATTGTTTTCGTTTACAACGGCGACGGCTACGCCAATGATTGTAGATCTATGATAGCCTTTACCACAATTTGCCCGCTACCTTTACTATATCATTGCTATATCTGAAGTGGCAAAGCCCAGACGTCCGACGACAGCTTAATCTAGTGGTTAGAGCGTCACCCGCTCAGTGAATCGAGTGTTCGCGGGTTCGATTTGCTAAATTGGGAATGTTTGTGTATGTGAATTTCGTGTTTCGCATCCACTACACAGCAATTGAATTATTTTTCTGAGACTGTTTTTAACAAACGTCAGACACAACATTCCTCAATACTCTTAATTTTGGACCACAGCCCTCGGGCAGCGAGCGTGACCGCGCGGCATGACGGCCTGACGTCGCTACATGACGCCCAGTGCGATATGGCATGTAATTTGCAACCGGTCGTACATGCCCGGCGAATGAACTTTTTACATATCAACTCAAGCCCGCCAATTAACTCTGCAAAATAAGTAGTAACTTAAACTAAACAGATTAAACGCAAGGAAATGGTTAATGATGGTAATTTTGTTTCACGTAAATTAGGATTTACATTAATTTTAATATTCACTGCGCCGTCGGCTCTAGCTAATATTTTATTGGTAATTAGATCTTGCTAGAAAATTCTGCTCAGATAATTTACGTTGGGAAATTTGTGCAAAGATATTACAACTTCATATCTGAGTTAATAACCATTGTGTAGTTACGAGGATCACGGCGTTAAAGATTCACGTATTTCGAAATTCTCACTTCTAAAACATCACTTACAGTATACATTCTGTTGGACAGTTCCACAAAAATATTAGATAATGAAAATAGAGATTGAATTTAATGAAAAGATGGCAGTTTCTTCCTGGATCTCCGCACTGGAGGCTTTATTTCGATCCAAAGGCAGATTATATTATTCCAAAAGTAGGTGGAGTATGACCTATTTGCTCTTGCACCGTTTGTTCAAGAAGGAATTTGCCCAGTTGTGAGCCAGTATAGGATTTTGTCATAGTAACTTTTGTATTAAATAACGCAGGTCTATAAAAAGTTACCATGAAAGCGACTAAAGTGTCTACATTATTATTGCCTTTTACAAATACTACTGCCTCGTTGGTCTAGTAGCAAAGCGCATCGCTTTGTGATCACGAGGTTCTGGTTTCAAATCCTTGGTCGGGGAAATGTAGTTTTTCTAACGAAAATTTCCCAGTATGAGTCCAGAGTCTGCAATTGTACCCGGTATATGGCAATAGGCTCGCCCCCTATTACATGAGACCTAACATCGTCGGCGAAACGTGGGAGTACTTAGTACACCTCTGCCACCCCCGCTCGGGGAATGTAGGCGTGACGATGTTTTTGAGTACCGTTGTAGGGTTTATACAAGTTCGAGTTTCTCCCCCCCGACGCGTTTCTCTGTCTAATAACTAACGCATTTTCATACGGTTTTCACCAATGGACGGTGTGATTCAAGAGGAAGGTTTATGTGTATAACTCAACCATGCAAAGCCGGGGCGGGTCTCTAGTAAAATATAAATAATTCAGCCTAGACTATCCCACCACCAGGCAAAGACTTCCCCCAAATCGAAGCGTCATACTCCATCACGTGAACCGAGTAGGAATTGTGGAGGCAGGTTTTAAGGTTCACGGCTTCCAAAATATCTATGCCAAGAAAATATTCAATACTTTTTATGATACAAATATAAAAGCTAATAACTGACGTACACAACATTTATATTAGGCGTATAAAAGCCCAAAAGGTTGGATGTTTATATGCGTGATACTGAATTCCGTCGAAACAGCTAAATGAATTAAAAAATTAAAAAATATTGACTATGCCCTGTCTGTACATACATGAAGTGGTAATGTTTATAAAGAAAAATATTAGCTTTTTTGAACACTATAGGAGTAAACGACATGCATACAAAATCAGCTGCCCAACTCATAAAACAGCAATGTTTAATAAAAGCATGTTTTGTATGGGACCTCGCATCTACAACCATCTGCCGAAGCATATACTAGAAGTAACTGATATGAGTATTGTTAGATGTAGACTAAAACGACTTTTTAGTTTAGTGGAAAGGGCTTACTATAGTGTTCACGAATACCTTGTTGACAATATAATATGATGTTTTTAATTACGCAACTTATCTCAATTAAATTCATGAGTCCTGATATTATTTTAATTGTCCCTATTATAAATAAAATTGCGATAATTAACATTAATATAATTGTTATCATTAAAACAGACACTTGGTATTAATTCTATTTTACATATTTTAGTATATATTTAACTTTTAATTAAGTAATTTATAAATGTCCGATACCATTATGATGTTTTCTTAATTGTTAGGTACTTTAAGTTTTTGGATTATTCCTAATGATATTAGCATGCCTAAAGCCAGAATATGGCGTACGGCCATTGTAATTTTAACATCGTAACCCATTTTCGCAAATAAACTGATTTGATTTGATTTGAATTTGGATGAAATTTGGCAGACAGAAAAATTATAAGCTGAAAAACACCTCACCCTCCCATAATTACAAAAGTGGTTAGCAGGACTGGTTCATTCCCCATTTAATCACCTATTCCAGCACGAGATATGTTGATACGTGTTAATTTGTCGCTATTCTTCCTAAACAAAAATAATTATACGCAACATTTCCGTTCAGGAAATGACCATTGTGATAAAGCACAAAATATTTTTACTAATCACAACCACAACTTACCTATTGGCGCCTTTTGGAGGCCTGAATAATCGTGGTATAACAGTGTTTATCGAGCAATCTTTGACTCCATTAAGCACGTTTTCATTTCACCCGCACAATAATGGAACTATAATTACGCCTGAGTACCGATAGAAATGTATTTTTGGAGTGAACGTTGGAACGACGACGAATTCCAGCCCGCCATTAGCGTTCGAACTGAACAAGTGGGGATGGAAATATGGGAAATATTGACAAATGTGTGAAAAGGTAAGAAGGACCCGTAGATTTTACTTCAATATGACACATGAAATTAAACATTTTGTTGTTAGGTTCCTGATATTTAAAGAGTGCTTTACAGCACTTATGGTCACGGAAAAGGACGGACGAGGTGTTTGACGTCCATATGTTATTGTTATTGGGGAGGAGGTTGTACAAGCGATTTTAAAAACTAAGAATGTTGAGCGACTCATGTTGCTGACCGTTCCTTCGATATTTTTTTTTGATAATAATTGTTAGCCCGCTCTACTCAGAATAATGCTACCAATGGTGCTATAAAATGCTCGATACGTCAGAAAATTAAAACAATCTGCGTTTAAAGAAAAAATATTAACCAGCAAAAATGGATTAAAACTATTTGTGCACGTTATAAAGAGATACATTTCTTTACCGGATAGTCACTGGAACTCAAGTGGTAGGGAAATAAAATGCACCAGCTCGTTCCTATGGGTATCGTAAAGACCGTCGAAGTAGAAACTGCTTAATATTAAAACCATGTCAAAACATACAGGGTACCAAAGCCGCTGCAAATGTGAACCGAAGGCGCTATAAAAGCGAACTAAGATGTAAGTGAGACCGAGATGTGTGGCTATAGGGAACCGTAACGCGAATGAAAGAGAGACATTAGATAGTTGGAGTAGGCGTCTGATATCTAAGCCTGCGTTTTTTTCTAAAAAGATCATAAATTTCATTTTGGCGCGGATTAAGTCAGCTCTTTATACACCTGAGGAGACGATAAGTCCAGGTGTTAGGTGTCCAGATTATGTTATTAAAATATTTGAAAATATCTGTCTCTTTTCTGCTATCTATCTATATAATAACGCCAGTTTTTTTGCGGGTTAGGCAGGAAGTACAGAGTTCCAACAGGCTCTTTTCCCACAGAACCCTTAAGTTCTGCCCCTTTTTAATATGCAAATGTAATTTCCTAACAAACTTTGAAGTAACTAAGGATCCTTAAAAGTCGCAGTTAACCGTGTCGCAATGGCATAAAGTTGTCTTCAAAGAAATAGAGTTCGACAGTTCATGTTTGTCGCATGTACCACAGGAATGCGGAGTAGTTTTGAAGTGAATATCAATAGAAAATAGACAAACCTCCCTATTTTATTAGAAAAGTTACGAAAAACATCGTTTGAATGTTTATTTTTAACCACGGAGAAAGATTTTCTTCAGGATTTTTAACAAACTAATTTCATTACTAACTACGAAGTTGTTTTTCTATCCAAGGTAATTAGTTTTAGAAGTTCTACATATTTCTCTTTAGTAGACCTAATGATAAGATCATTAGGTGATCGTTTGATATAATGGTAAAACTAGAGCTTAGTAGCATATTTGGCATTATCTTTTAACAAAACAAACCAAATATTACCAAGATATTTAAAGATGGAATAAATAGTGGAACTGATGCGAAACAAGTGTGGAAGCATTTTGAAAAACGTATAATTTTAGTCACTTATGTAACGTGTGTGTAAATGATCTACGCTGTTGGCCGCGGGGCCTCTACAGCTTCACCGGACAAGAGGCCGAGCGTGCAACCACTACACTAGAGCCAGAAGGGCAAGGGGGCAACTAACTGAAGGGCACCTCAAGGAGGAACGGCCTCGGCTTGGGCAGTCGCTATGGGGAAGGGCGTATACTAGGTGTCTCGCCGTGGTACTCAGCACCGGCCGGCGGGCAAGGGATTCTTCGATCTCGCTGGCGAGGTTGATGTCTGATCCTATGTGCGGTATCTGTATCCGGTGAAAACATGCCGCGGACGGCGGTAGCGGCCGATAGGAGGGGAGGTAGGTTCGTAGTTGGCGGCAGAGATGGGCAAAATGTAATCCGATTAATGATTAACAATCCCCGCTTGGGGAACATAGGCGTGATGGTGTATTAATGATTAACGATTACAATTACATTTTGTAATCTTCAACGATTACGACTACACTTTTAACCTTGAATCATGATTGAATATTACTAAATGCAATTGTAATCAATAATCTAATTACATTTTGCCCATCTCTGGTCGGCGGCGGCTACGATTAGCGGATTTCTTAACATGTTCAATACATACTTCGAAATTTAAAACAGAGATTTAACAAGATTAACGTTACCATCCTGATCACGTAACAAATTTACTAATGGCCGGTTTCAATATTCATCCCATTGCTTATAGATTCTCCATACCGACAGTGGAATTTTGACAAATTTTTCATACAAAATCTGTCAAATTTCTATCCGTAGTACGCTATCTATCTATCTATCTATATCATCACGCCAGCTCTCTCGCGGGGTAGGCAGAGAGTACAGAGTTCCAACAGGATCTTTCCTTACATACCTCTCTGGCTTCCTCCACTCTCATAGTTCGTCTCATACACACTCGCCGGTTACGGAGACTCTTGACTTGCCCTTCAGCTAAGACACGGTCTATTTGGTCATGGTAAGATAGTCTAGGTCTTCCCCGGCACCTACATCCTTCCACTTTCGCATTGTATATCTGTATACGCTATCCATGAGTTAAATATTAAAACTGGCCGTAAATAAACATGAAATTGACGGCACGAGTACTCGCAAGCGCCAAACTGATGTCAAAGCTTTTGTGCTTAAGCTTAGCACTCAGTACATAACAACAAGGGTTTTTTGGCCCGTGGGTGATATTGACAGGGGGTGGGGGGGGGCGTTGGTGAGAAATTTGAGTTATCATGTAGTAATTTTTTCCTACTTCCTAGGAGATATTTCAACAGGTTTTGTGCGGACTCACTGCACGGTTACTATTTAAAAAAAGAGCCTTGGTAAATTTCATGCGAAACGGCTACTCTGCAACTATCATGTAGTGGTATTTCACTTGATGACAGCGTTAGTTCTGACTTTGGCCGTCGCCTTGTGGGACTGTAAGTAATATATTGCTCAAATTACTTCGATATATGCACCGTCACGCCTATATTCCCCATCGGGGGTGGCAAAGGTGTACTGAGTGCACCCACTTTTCACCGACGATGTTAGGGACCATGTAATAGAGGGCAAGACTATTGCCATATACCGGGCACAATTCCAGACTTCATTTGTCCGACCTAGGATTTGAACCCAGGACCAAGCCATGCGCTTTGCCACTAGACCGACGAGGCAGTCAATATACTACGATATAAAAAATTAAATTCTTTTAAATAATCATAGTATTTCAGCACGTCACGTTACAGCGACATCGTTAACAAACCGCATTAAACATTTAACTAGGGGAATAGTTTTATAACCTGCACATAAAATAATATAATACGCCTTTATTCGCTATGACCAATGAAATAAGTAACGCGGTACGTTACGATGAATACGTGAAATGATCGTTTCATAGTACCCCAGTGGCATACAGAATACCATTACATGATTATTTCACGAAGATATCGTAACGCGTCGCGTTACGATATCGTTTGTCATAGCGAACCCTAGTGCTGTCGATAACGATGATGTTACACAACGGAACAACGTTATTTCACAATGGAATAACGTTATAAAACGTTTACGCAACATGAAATAGTTATTTTGATGAAAATTTAACACGTAAAGTTTTATAAGGTTTTGTTGCTATTTTCACAATATTCAGGCATGTTATAAACACCGTTAGAGTTGTTTTTTCTCAAGTTGAACACTGCGGGATAGCGGTGTTTTAAGCGATAACTCACAATATCTCAGAGATCATCCCTGGGTGACTAAACGTGGTATTATATATTCTTTGGGGGCAACCATAGAACAAACATAGGTAGATACACGCTCGCCGCACTAAAAATGGCACCACCAAAATGCAGGAAAATGAAGACAGTACTAAAAAATCAACAGGCTTCAGCTTTTTTTGCAAATACAACTTTAAGTGATACGAGTAAGGTACAATATGCCCTAATTTATGTTTATATCATAACTATAACTACTCACGTGAATTTGACGTATTTAGTGTAACTTTTGAACGGGACTGTGTCTTGTTATGATATATCAATGAGGGGAACCGCTCCAACCATTAAGCTACCGAAGTAGGTAGGTAGCTGAACCTGTCATTTTTTTCTTTCTATTTAGTCTCATTATTCTATAAAGTCGTGGTCTCTTACAATAGGTCTCATTAAAAGCTCAGAATTGCTTAGCGAGCTATGGAAAGAACTAGGCCCGGCGTTACTTTCCGTGATCAAATAAGGAATGAGAAGTTTCGTAGAAAAACAAAGATCACCGACATAGCCCATAGGATTATTGGCAATGGGCGGGCCACATAGCGCGAAGATCGAACAGCCGCTGGGGCAGAAAGATTCTAGAGTGGAGACCACGTATTGGCAAGCGCAGCGTGGGACGGCCGCCTACCAGATGGACCGACGATCTTGTGAAGATAGCAGGAAGTCGTTGGATGCAGGTGGCATCGGACCGGCTGCGCTGTAGAGCGATTAGGAAGGCCTATGTTCAGCAGTGGATAAGTATAGGCTGAGATGATGATGATTCTGTATCATAAACACGCGCCAGATGTTTTAAAATAAAGCAATACTTGTTACTGTTAAAACTATACAGTAGGGTACATAAAGTAAAAATTAGAATAAATAGTTGGTCTAGTGCCGAATAACAGGCGCAGCAATCACGAGTTCTGAGTTTCAAATCCTAGGTCGGACAAAATTTTTCGATAAAATTTTTTGCTGTATTAATTCGGAGTTTGACATTGTGTCCAGTATAATAGCAATAGGCGTGCCCCTATTTCATGCGACCTAACATCGTCGGCGAAAAATGAGTGTACGCCTCCGCCACCTCCGTTTGGGAAATATAGGCGTAGAAGTAATTATCAACCTTATTATTAGCTGATAAATCGACGTTACAAACATTTTACCAGCTTTTATTTAACTTGCAATGTTCGTATGTCTGTCTATCTTTCCGGTCCAACTTTTATCAATCCATTTATCAAGCACTTGCGCGTATCAAATTAAGCTGAAATTGGTATACGTATCTAAGTTCGGTGACAATGCAATAATATAGTACGTAGTCTAGTCTGATGATGAAGTCGGAAGGTGATATTGACGAGTACTATACAACCAAATAGTGTTAATGGTCTGATGATAAAGCCGAACCACCTAACTACTCACTATAATCTTGCCGTGTTTGGGCCCGTTGGATTTCCTCGACTTTTAACCCATATGGTGTCCAAGGTCTGATAATCGAGCCGGAAGGAAGCCATAGGTACTCCTCAACTTAGCAATATATCTTCGTTATGTTTTATAGCAATAAACGCTTATTTTTAAAAAGGTATTTTTAAATTAAAATTATTTACTTCCTTTGCAGCACAGCAAAAGACGCTTAGAGCAACTACAAGACTCTCGTTAAAGAAAAGCTTGTAAATATAAAATAGACTTTAAACAAAGGGAATCTAGTGTAAAAGGAAAAATGCGAGTAATTTTCAAACAAAAGAACCTAACATAACGCATTTAGACGGCAGTTTAAGGAGCTTTTAAAAATACATAGAACGTTCAAGGAAATAACGTTAGTGGAGTTTAAGGCTGATTATCCTTTGATATTCACTATTCAGTCGCAGTTGCTTGTCCTTTTGATGTGTGTCGATAATTTCCCATCATGTATACGGGATTAGAGGCCGTATTGACGTCATAAATGTGTAATAGGATTCTTATGATAATAGATTAACAGTTTGATTAGGTAAAAAGTGTAGCCTGCTAAAACTATTTATATCTATATCTAAATTTGGCGCAGTGATTAAGAGCTTAAACCGCTCCGCCCACTGGATCTAATAGTGGCGGGTTCTATTCCCGCACGGGAAAAATCTTATCCACGATTATTTCGTTTCAGTATAAGTATTTGTGTAACGTGAATTTTATTGTTTGTAAACGCACCCGCGACACAGGAATAAATCATAGTGTGGGACTACGTTTTTTTTTAATAAAGATATAATAACGTTACGCCAGATCTTGCAGGGTAAGCAGAGAGTGCAGAGTTCCAATAAATTATTTTCTTACAGACTGTCTCTGGCTTCCAACATTCTCATAGTTCACATAGCTTCTACTCTTTATATTATGTAACTAACGACCCGCCCCGACTTTGCACGGGTGTACACATAAACCTTCCTCTTGAATTACTCTGTCCATTGGTGAAAACCGTATGAATATCGCTCCGGTAGTTATTGAGTTTATCGCGTTAAGACAGACAGACACGGCGGGGGTCTTTGAATTATAATATGTAGTATCATTCGGTGTACGTGTTCGATTACGAACCGGACCGAAACCGACTAGGAGGAGAATTATCTCCTCCTAGTCGGTTTGACTAATATGGTATTTTTTTGTACTTGTCGAGACCCCTAAGTAGTTCTTAGCTATTGTCAGACTCAATAAGTGTCGCTGTTATCAACCGAGTGCCAAGCCGTGAGAATCTGTTTATTATAAGATATTATTCTCAAATTTCTACCATATCTATTTAATTTTACATTCCTTGCAACACAATTTCACAGTGACTCGGCTCTTTGCCAACATTCCCTGGACTCACCGATATGAATCACGACGGACCTGTGACCCGCCTCATAATGATCCGATAGCCTTTGTTCCTGTCCGCGTTGTACTGACAGGTAAGTGCTATACGGACAGTATTGGAGTTAATAGCTGGCATTGTCCTCTAGATTTAAGTCTTCTATATTATCACGGCAGATTCCTTGCGGGATAAGCGGAGAGTACAGGGATCTAACGAATTCTTTCTTTAAAGACCGCTTTGGCTTCCTCCACACTCATAGATCCCATAGATTCTAGTCTTCATATATAAAATTCTGATGTAAGTGTGTTCATAATTCTTCTTCCCCTAAACGGCTACACCAATTTTGGATTTTGGTATTATTTTTTGTACTTTTGGGGTCACCTAGATAGTGTTTAGCTATAGTTGGACTCAATAGGTGGCGCTGATGACAATCAAATACAAACTCGTGCGAAACTGCTATTTTATTATATTTTACCGGTAACAGTACCGATACGGTACACCTCGTGGTAGAGGTGTACCGTACCGGTACCCAGCTTGGAAAATATAATCGTGACGATGTTTATTTTTACGAGGTTATATTTAACTTGCAATGTTTGTAAATCTATCGACTATTCTCTAATAAGTCATTTACTATCATGCCGTTTCTTTATACCTATCTTTATTATATTTATATATTGTTATGTATCATATATATATTTATAAGCATGTGACTGTACCTATTAAAATAAGACTAACTAATAAATGTACGCCACCTACTGCCCTCTATTTTTTGTATAACTATTTCTTTCAGTTTTGGTTGTTTGGAAGAGAAATTTTTATCTTATCCTACACCTATAGCACATATTTGCACGAACACTACAGGTTAAATCTATCGACACTATAAGGATGGGAACAAAAGCAATTGTTAGTCATTACTAATCCACTCACGAGTTCCGATCGTGATTCTAATCGACGTGTCTAGGGAATGTTGGCAACCCTGGATTGGGTTGCCAGGTATAATACCTGGCAAATAACTTGTGAAAAATAATTACACATTATAACGGTATACCATTAAATAATATGAACAAAGCTTACAAAAGTAATGGAGGTCTAACTATATAGGCTTAGGGAATCTTGACAGCTTATGAACAAATTTTCAAAAATCGAACTCTGGCATCACGCAGACATAGTGCGTAACTGAGGCCGCCATTTTTGTTAGCAATGCTCTGTCTTTAGTATTTTTCATGTAAGGTGGGTACTGTGACAAGTGCCAAAGAAAATTATACTTTATTCAGTGGCAATAAGGGGCATGACCAGTTTCGATACTTATAGTTTTATGCCTTACCACCATTGAATTAAATATTAATTTCGTTTGGCACTTAGAACTGTCACTACCCATCCTATGTGAACAATATTATAGCAGTGATAGCCTAGTGGTTAGACTGTTGGCCTGCAAAGTCAGAGGTATCAGGTTCGAACCCAGGCACGCACCTCTGCCTTTTCAAAAGCACGTGCGTATAAAAAATTAATTATCATTTGCTTTAACGGTGAAGGAACACATCGTGAAGAAACCTGCATGCCTAAGAGTTTCTCGAAGGTGTGTGAAGTTCGCCAACGCGCACAGGGCCAGCGTGGTGGACTATGGCCCAAGCCCTCTCAGTTTGCGAAGAGGCCCGTGCCCAACGGTGGGACAGTTTCTTACCGGGGCTAATATTATTATACTCCGTCTAGACAAGTCTTAGTCTAAGCATATAGGTTAAATACCTAATATATAGGAACCTAAAATATTGTTGCGCTTTGCCGCATCGCTTTGTGATCACGAGGTCTAATGAAAAACTTCCCAGTACGAGTCCGGAGTCTGGAATTGTGCCCGGTATATGGCAATAGGCTCGTCGGCGAAACGTGGGTGTACTTAGTACACCTCTGCCATCCCCGCTTCGGGAATATAAGCGTGACGGTGTATAATATAGGTACTTTCTATCTGGCATATTATCTGGTGTGATGATAAAGATTGAATTAATAACTTCTCAAGGGCAACTTTTTGTACACTACAAACAATGTTTATTCTGAGATTTTTAAATTTTAGCAAATTAAATGATTCTCCAAAAGGAGTTTTGGCGGGAAGTCGAAGAGTGATGTTGTCAATTTGTTTTAAATTCTAAAACTTATTATTTCGACTTAAAATGTGTAATCTTGGTGGAATATTAACCATTATGTGTTCTTATATGTGCATGAGTGGAGGTAATTGTAACAAAGTGATAAAACGTGCCTTTTCGACTGCCTTCAAAAGGGCCGTTGCAATTGGTATGTAAAGTATCCACCGCTTTACTATCCAGGGTGGGGTACTTCATTAATTTCATT
Source organism: Phalera bucephala (assembly GCA_905147815.2). Lineage (NCBI taxonomy): Eukaryota > Metazoa > Arthropoda > Insecta > Lepidoptera > Notodontidae > Phalera > Phalera bucephala. The sequence continues at coordinate 7,026,702 of LR990621.1, read as the reverse complement.
ATCATCAAATTCATCGGGGAGTCGAATTAATTTAAACAAACACGATTATATATCTTACTGGACACTGGCCAAATACACTTATAATTAGTGTGAAGCCATAACTTAAAGAAGAAGAAGAAGATCCTCCAAGAAACGTACTTGAAAATCTGACTTTTTTTTTGCTAAATCTGAATAATCTCAGAACAAACATTGTTTCTTATGTTGTACAAAAGTAGCCCTCAAGAGGTTATTAATCAATTATTAATAGCCCTGTATAAGTAAGTGTGTTCCGCACATAATATAATGCCATTACTTTCAACCCAGCTTTGTAACAATATTATTAAGTTATGATTAACGCATGATTTCATTACAGATACTACGTCTCAAGCCCTCAATATGATTCAAAATTAAACAACTAATACTGAAATAGGACCCACGTATTATTAGTTCGTAACAGGATAACGATCAAACAATTTAGATAAACACCATTTAAAATCTAAACGGTAATGTTATTCATGAAACGGCTGAGTTTTAATGCCTTGTGTTCATTAGAAGACAAATGTGTCGCGCTGGGTGTGGCTTTAAATGTCACGCGAAGTTGAGCGATATCACCAGACAAATATCTCGCTACCTACCTAATCGACCATGTGACCCGAAAATTTTCATATATGGTTCGTCTATATTGTTACAATCTTACAAGGATCTTTTGACCCGCGGCCAAAATCAGAACAAACGCTGTCATCAAGTGAAATTTCACTACATAAAAGTCGCAATTTACCTAAGTTCTTTTTTTAGTTAGTGACTGTGCGGACCTACCTGTGGAAATATCTCCTAGGTAATATGAAAATTTTACTAAATGTTAACCCTAATTTCACACCAACACCATCAATGTCATCTATGGGCCAAAAGATCCTTGTCAGACTATACGTAACTTACGTTCACTTCTGTGACATCTTTCATCCTATTCATCAACAAAAGCAACGCGGCAACAAAGAACAAGTAGCAGGATTTTGCCGGTTTGTCAAGCAATGTCGCCCGACCTTACGCAACTACGTCTGATGTCACACGAAATCCAGGGACGTCACGCGGCGACACCTGACGAGTCCGACGACATCCCATTCCTTCTCGCTTAGCGTCAAAAGCCAAGAATGTACAAGTGTGTTGCGCAACAAAATTGTCAAACGATGCAGGAAACTACTTTGGGTGACATGTTGCGACCGTCTAAACAAAATTTTGTTCGACCCTACGCTTAACGTCATAGGGTCGAACAATGTTGCCTGATATACCTGGATTGTCTTCAATCACTTCGTGTTATAAAGGCGTTTTGGGCTCGGTTGGTGCCACTTCCACTTTCCCGCTCACTGCCGCCTGACTGGCTTGCTCGGAAACCTTTGGGAACCTCTTCATGCGTGCACGTCACATGGGGTACCATTGCAAATCAGCGCTTTGTTGTGTTTTACGCTGCATCACAGCTTTACGCTTAGTGTTACCCCATTAGTGCGGCTAAATAGTCAGTACATGTTATTTTTGTAATATCATTATATTTGACTGTTAGCCTAGCCCATAAATATCTTTTCTTTGTTTTTTCTATATCCCTCGACTTTCTCTAACTTCACCAGTGACCCGTGATGCGGGATATTTTTGTCCTAATAAATACCAGGCTTTAAAACCTACCGCGGCGCCGTGGCCTCCATATATTACCATAGACAAGCAACATAAACGTAAGAGTCCACCAAACTTGGAGGTCATTACCATAATTACTCATGCAGTAAACCATTACCATAAATAGGTCAGTTTGAGATACAATGTTGTTTTTTTTTTCTTACGGATCGCATGGAGACAAAAAGTTAACATGCGTTCATAATATATTTATCATACATATGGTAGTAAAATCAAATAAAAAAGAATATCCAGCCAAGCCCGTGAAGCTCCACTCTAATTTTTCATAATCCAAAAAGCCTGCTTCTCCGATTTAGAAGACCTTTAGAAGGCTTGCGCGGAGACATGGGTCCAACATGTAGAGGTCCTTTGCAAGAAGCTGATCTAAGATCAATTGCTGAAAACGGAAGCTCTTGTAAAAGTCGTAATAAAAGTCCATGTAAAAAACGACTTATTAATATGTAATAAAGACTAAATTTACATAATAAGTAGTAAATGACAAAGGTAATGCAGTATGCGAGCTTAGAATAATCTGGAGTCGAAATCCCACTGTCCCAGGATGCGGTCACATAATCCATTTAAAGTTTTAAAACAATCGTGACCGGCCATAGTTAAGATTCCGATCTCGTCCGCAGACGATTGCTCATACTAAATAGGAGGTATACTATTGTTCCACGACGTTCACACAGACAGGTAAAGGCGCTTCGTTATTAAAAAAAACGGGGTTTATAAAGACATCCCGATTGACACATTTGTTTGGAGTCGACGATGTAATAGTATGTTTACCACGACCGCGTAAGTAAAACTTAACTGCGTAAAATATGATTAACTAAAAAGAAATTGTTTTAAACTGTTTTAAACTTTGACTGCCTCGTTGGTCTGGTGGAAAAGCGCATCGCTTAGTGATCACGAGGTCCTGGGTTCAAATCCTAGGTCGGACAAATGTAGCTTATCTAACGAAAAATTTCCAGTATAGAGTCCGGAGTCTGGAATTGTGCCCGATATATGGCAATAGGCTCGCCCCCTATTACATGGGGCCTAACATCCTCGACGAAACGTGGGTGTACTCAGTACACCTCTGCCAACCCCTCTGGGGAATATAAGCGTGACGGTGTGTTTTAAACTTTTCTGTTTTTATTAATTTTAGCTTGTGGCAAAATAGTTACATAAATATACTATTATTGAGAATGGATATTTACTAGATTTTGTTTGCTGCCTATATTGTTAATTATTTTTGCTTACTCTCTATTTTCAGACACTACGTCACTTACTAACGTACGTACTCTACGTACTCCCTCAATTAAAGTGGATCTAAGGACGACTATGTTTATGTCTATCAAGTCGTTTAGGCGACTGTTACAGGAGAAATAGACATACATACGCATATACTCGCAAAATATTACCCTTCTTCTTTGGCATTTAAGTATAAACGCACAAACTCGCAAATGCCTCTTAGAGCGACAATATCTCCCGCAATAGAGCCTTTGTGCGTACGACGTGCGTATACCGTGTCACACAAAAACCGGCTTCGGTTTATATGTCCCTCACGGGCCATCGAGCCGGATAGGATTACCAATTACACTACGCGCTAGCCCGGAATCGAATGACATATTTCATTTATTCCTATCACACGATATTTATAAATATATCACTTTCAAAGTATTTTTATTTTTACAAATTGCTAAACATTGTCAATTGCCTATTTACACTTGTGTATTAGTTAACAAACCCCAGTAAATTTGAAGTAGTCTTATTTTTAATGTAAGTAAAAATTTCTGCGTAGTAAGAAAGCAAATAGGTATGAAAGAGAGTATCGGTGTAAAGATGAGAAAGGGTATGCACCGTTGGTTCGGGCATATAGAAAGAATGTCCGAAGAAAAAATGACAAAACAGATATACAATGCGAAAGTGGAAGGATGTAGGTACCGGGGAAGACCTAGCCTATATTACCATAACCAAATAGACCGGGTCTTATCTGAAGGACAAGTCAGAAGTCTCCGTAACCGGCGAGCGTGTATAACGGACTATGAGAGTAGAGAAAGCCAGAGACATATGTAAGGAAAGAGCCTGTTGGAACTCTGTATTCTCTGCCTACCCCGTAAGGGATCTGGCATGATGATATAGATAGAGATAGATACCAATTTCTGTCCTTTTACTAATTAGTCAGTATCTAACCAAGACACAATACGCTAAAATATTAATATCCCCACTAATAAACCTAATTAACTAATGTTTATCTTCTAACCAAATCATAGCGGTACCCCCACCGGAAGCGTAAGCAAATTTACAATTGAATTAATTTACAATCACGTTTCGCGAACCGATAGTATACCCCAGGTACTCGGTTAACGCTAACGGCTGATAAACCCTGGTTAATGTTAACATTTAAGTTTTATCTCGTGTTCCGTGAGCTTTTGTTTATCGGGCCGTACGTAGAAATCTACCGCATTAGGTCATTCTAAATACCCCCCATTCTGTTGATAAAAGTTAAAAGTTGGATAAAGAAATAAAGCAATTTTGTTATATTTATACAAATCTCAGGCGATTAAAAAGAGTAGTGATTCTAGAGAATAAAAATATCGCTTCAACAAATTCGAACCCCTGTAATCTTATAGATAGATAGATAGATAAATTCTTTATTGTGCACCAATAATGTAACAAATAATGATTGGACATAAACAACATGACAAGTAACACAAAGGGCGGCCTTATCGCTAATGAGCGATCTCTTCCAGGCAACCTTAGGATGGAGAATTTTCAAGAGATAGAAATTTAAGGGGGTGCACTAAATTAAAATGATATTAACGAGAATATTAACATTACTTAAATACAATAACAACAAAAAGATGCTAAGTAAAATAAAATCTTAATCAAAATACTAATATTAGTAGGATAAGCAAATACATATTTGAAAAGTGACACGTAATTATGATAAAAGTGCTAATACCGGATCTGGTAAGCGTACTGAAAAGTAAAATTCCTTAACTTGTTCTTTCAAGCGTTCTTAAGTCGTCGCGCGCTGTAGAATGACAGGCTAAGCATTCCAGAGTTTGACTACCTGGACAGCAAAATACCTATCATAGTAACTGCTGCTATGCAAGGGCATCTTTAGACTTAGATTTTCAGAGGACCTTAGACGTTGAGTACCAGAGTTTTGGGAATACTCGAAACATTCTTTGAGATAAGACGGAGAGGAAGAGTTAAACAAAATATTATAAAGGAGGGAAAAAATATGAGTATTCCGGCGTAATCGAATGGGCGGTCACTTGAGTTGAGTACGAAATGTAGACATATGGGCATATTTGCGCAAGCCGTATATGAATCTGATCGCAACGTTTTGCAGTCTTTCCAGTTTATCTAGTTGGTCCTCTGTTAAATCTGGATAGCAGGCGTCAGCATAATCTAGAATCGGGAGCAAAAGAGATTGTGCAAGAGCAACCTTAGTGGCAGTGGGTAAGAAATTGCGAAGTCTTCTTAAAGATGCTGCTGTAGCACTTTGGAACTAATGGATTCCAGTTATGGACCCCAGTTTAGGCAGCGGTCTATCAAAACACCAAGATTTTTGACAGTTACACTGTATGGAATGCGAATCCCGTCAAAAACCATGTGTGGAAGCGTCGACCAGTTAATTCTGGAGATCATCCGGGAGCTGCCTACGATGGTGACTTGCGTTTTTACAGGGTTCACTTTAAGACCGTAATATTTGCTCCATTCAGTAATTCTGCACAAATCAAAATTTGTATCTTCGATAGCTTTATTAAGGTGCGCAAGTGGGGCTTGACAGTAAATCTGTAGATCGTCTGCATATAGGTGGTAGGAAGAAGTGAAATGTTGGGAAATTGAATTAATAAAATATATTATACTTATAATAGGTATAATAAGCTTTTTTAAATTAGGGATAGCTATTATATTATAAATAAAGTTCAGAAGAAGAAACAGGTTTATAACTAATTTTTAGTCATAAAATTTTAATCTGTAATCTCAACCTACCCCGCAAGGGATCCAACGTGATTCAAGTTTAATGGAATTTTGAAAGTTCAACTTTTATATACATAGATATTGTAATATATTTTTATCCACGAACAGATTTAAAAATGTGTCGATATAATTATTGTGAGTCATGATACGAATTCTTTAGGTTTCACTTACTAGCCACAAGTACACACGCACAGTACATACATAATGATGTGCATAGCTGATATATTATGACACATATGATGATATCGGCAGATAAGTATATAAATAAATCTATACAAGCTGTAAATAACATAATAAACGTAAGATCTGAAAGTAGTTTGTTCTGAATCGGCAACTGAATTGATTCCAACAATTTTAATGAATTTTACATTTTTTTTTTAATTTGCAATATATGCTGCCTCGTTGGTCTGGTGGCAAAGCGCATCGCTTTGTGATCACGAGGTCCTGGGTTCAAATCCTAGGTCGGACAAATGTAGTTTTTCTAACGAAAAATTCCCAGTGAGTCCGGAGTCTGGAATTGTGCCCGGTATATGGCAATAGGCTCGCCCCCTATTACATGGGACCTAACATCGTCGGCGAAACGTGGGTGTACTCAGTACACCTCTGCCACCCCCTCTGGGGAATATAGGCGTGACGGCAATATATGCTGTTACTCCTTCAGCGCGCTATAATATACTAAATTTATTCTTGATTCAAAGCATTACGGAGATTACAAATTCATTTCTTAAACGCATATCTCAATACGCATATATACACGTCAAAGTTTTGTTGTTAATTGGGGTAGAAAAGTGCTTGAAAAGCTTTAAATTTGGAAATTTGGTTTTCGTATTGAATTTGTGGAGCAATTATTTAATCGGAGTGTTTGAGGTCTTGCGTTATTTACGATACACCTTGTATATAAAAATTATTTGCGTTGCGTCTCGCTAAAACTCGAAAATTATGGGCCGATTTAATTTTTTTATATATTATTCGCTTCAATACAGGGTTGGTTTAGGAAAAAAGAAAATTAAGAAAAACCCAAAGGAACAGCCGGAAAATCGAAATTGGTAATTTTGTATTTTGATAATCGCTTATGAATACAATCAAATCAAGTTTAGGTGGTACGAATTTTTCCGGGTCATCTAGTGCTAGATTTTCCTTTTTCATAAGGAGGTTATGGAGTCATAATGCACGCAATTTGAAATCCGAAAAAATGTCCCAATTTCATTATTGTGAGTTATGACAACAATCCTTTAGGTTTCACGTCCCAGCCACAAGTAAACACGCACGGTACATACACAATGATGTGTATAGGTGACACATCATGAAACACATCATGAATCACAGTAGATGAGTAGGTAAGCTAAGCTAGATAAAGGGTTTTCCTTTTTTACAACGAGGTCATTACGTGTATTTTTTCAATCGTGCATGCATTTTTTTTACTATAAAAATATTATTACTAGACAACTTCGTGGTGCAACAGAGTAGTGGCGAATAATACGCGTAGCGATGATCATCATCATCATCAATTGGCGATATAATTTTAATAATGCGACATACGATCAATTTTATGTCAAAGTGAAAGATCTATTGTTTAGCCTCTGGTTTCAGCTGATGCAGCCCCTCGAATCCTCCGCTGAATTTCCTAGTCGGGCTGTCCTTCATGATGTGCTGGATAGTCTGCACTACCCCAGTGACATAATCACACTATATATTTGCATACTCTAGTTACCTACTTTATGTATGAGACAGAAAATACCACACCTTATATTTATGCTAACAACCAGGAACATTCATTTCGTTTTAAACTTTACCAGCGAAGTGATATAGTTCAAATTACAAAAGTATATGCTTGGTTTCACACATAGTAAATTCTCGAAACAAGAACTTGGCCGGAAAAGTTAATCTAGCATGACTCTGGCACGTAGAGACCAAACTTCTGGGCCCGCCCATCGAATACAATTTCCTTCAAGATATAAATAAAATGCAAGTGAACAATGCGTTTTTATTTCCTACTGTAATGGAGCCAAAGCGATTCCAGATTAGTTTTAACATTTTGCTATATTTCATAAATAACTACCAAACTCCCACGTCTGTTTTCCTAAAGAGATAGGGCACAGGAGTGGACATTTACATAATATACCCAAATTGTGCTAAGATATTCTAAATTTTGACGGACGGTTTAGCGCAGTGGTTAAGAGCTTAAGCCGCTCCGCCCACTAATAGTCGCGAAATCGATTCCCGTACGGGAGATATCTTTGTGTGACCCACAAATATTTGTTTCGGTCTGGGTATTTGTTTATGTGAATTGTCATGTTTGTGAATGCACCCACGACATAGGCATTAATCGAAATTTGGGACTAAGTTTAAAAAAAAATTGAAAAAATATTTGGCAGGAAAAATTAATACGAGTATACCACGTATGTCGGGCACGTGGCGACCAAACTTCTGGAACCACCCATCGAATACGGTTACCTTCAGAATAAAACAATTTCCTTCAGGATATAAACAAAATGCAAGTAAACAACGCGCTTTCATTTCCTACTGTAATGATGGTTTAAAATTTGGCTATATTTTATAAATAAAGTCCTACCTCATACGCCTGCTTTCGCTAAAAAAGGGCAAAGTTGTAAGAAATATGCCCACATTTTCCTAAGGTATTTTTAATCCTTGAAACAATAACTTCACTGGAAAAGTTAATCCCGCTTGTAATGCACTGTTTTATTCAGGATATAAACATAATGCGAGTGAACAGAACGTTATTACTTCCTACTGTAATGGGACCGAAGCGATTCTAGATGTTTCGGATATTAAAGAGATAAGGTTATAATATATATTCAATTGTTGAACTGTTAATGCCTTAAACTGCAACAGATGTAACTACCATCGAATCATCGCGGTACGGTTTCATAACAAACATCATGTTATATCAAATCTGTTAAGTGAATTAAAGGTTGTCCAGTGAAGCTGTAAAGGCTTCGCGGTCAACAGCGTAGATCATTCACACACAATTAAAGGTTCCGTCAGAAAAGTGTTGCGGTTTATTCAATCTAGCTATGGATAAATAAAGGACAAATGTGCAATACCATTTTTTTATTTTTTTTTTACGTCGGGAAATCCTCATGGACTTCCGCCAGCCTCGGGGGTAGCTGGCGGGGCATGTCGGACTCTTACCGACTAAAACCCCACGGTGGCCGGCATCGACACTTCGGGGAAGGGCTCCGGGATCTCCGTTAGGAACGCACCGGTGCCCCTCTGTGTCGTGCTCCGAAGAGCCCGACTTCGGGGGAGACGGTTTGGATCCGCTCTCCCCTGCACCGTCGCGGTGCTCGCGGCGGCATGGGCCACCCCACGCCGCCGTCCTTCTCGGGGTCGCGCGTGAAGGACGATAAGGACCCCCGCCCTAACCTCCCACAACCCCAAGGGCCCCCCTGCGGATGTTGGTGCAGGGGGGGGTCCCCCGCCAGATGTTGCGGCGGGGGACACAAGTTAGCCCGTATTATAAAGCCCCGGGCTACTGGGCTAGGGGAGCTGTGCCTCCACCCCGACGCCGTCGCCTTCGCCGGGCGGGAAATGTGCAATACCAGCTCTAACTACTAGACTGGTCCGTCGTCAAATCATTCAGAGCGTGGAGCAAGTTTTTTATGGTGTTACAATGCATTTTTATGGTGAACCTGACCTGATTGGCTCCAGACGAAGAAACCTCAACAGTCAACAGCATAGATTCATATTTAATATGTATTGGTCGTTTGAAATTGGACATTTATCTGGCTTTATGACAACAGCATATTAGCGGAGTCGCAAAGTAAAATTATCATCTGCACAGGTGAGGCATCTCTGAGTCTCCTTGTTGTGACTGTAAAAAGTCAGTGCAGACTATCCAGCACATCGTGGAGGACTATACCACTCGGAAATTTAGCGACAGATTCGAGAAGCTACGCCAGCTGACACCGGATGCTAAACAGTGGCTCCTCCACACTGATTATTTGACCTATTTGACATTAATGTTCATGAACATTATATTATCTCTGACTACGCCTTTTGTCAGATATCTTCGTGTAATTGCTTCTATCTTCGTGTAAATCATAATAATAAGATACCAGAAGTTTTAAGTTTTTTTTTTTTTTTAAACGTTGCCCCACACTAGAATTAATTCCTGTGTCGTGGGTGCGTTTACAAACATGAAAATTCACGTACACAAATACCCAGACCGGAACAAATAATTGTGGATCACACAAAGATTTGTCCCGTGCGGGAATCGAACCCGCGACTATTAGACACAGTGGGCGGGGCGGGCTAAGCCCTTAACCACTGCGCTAAATCGTCCGTCAAATAAAAGACAAATGTGCAATACCAGCTCTAACTACTAGACCAGTCCATCGTCAAATCATTCAGAGCGTGGAGCAAGTTTTTTACAAGCTTTTAATTAGCTTGCTATGTTTGTTAGTTTGTTGGTTTAGGTCAAATCTTGCAAGCTGAATTCGAACCACTTTCTTTTATTCTACGGACTTGAAATTTGACATGTTAGTTCAGTTCTTATGACAATGCATTTGTATGGTGAACCTGACCTGATTGGCTCCAGACGAAGAAACCTCAACAGTCAACAGCATAGATTCATATTTAATATGTATTGGTCGTTTGAAATTGGACATTTATCTGGCTTTATGACAACAGCATATTAGCGGAGTCGCAAAGTAAAATTATCATCTGCACAGGTGAGGCATCACTGAGTCTCCTTGTTGTGACTGTAAAAAGTCAGTGCAGACTATCCAGCACATCGTGGAGGACTATACCACTCGGAAATTTAGCGACCGATTCGAGGAGCTACACCAGCTGACACCGGATGCTAAACAGTGGTTCCTCCACACAGATTATTTGACCTATTTGAAATTAATGATGATGAACATTATATTATCTCTGACTACGCCTTTTATCAGATATCTTCGTGTAATTGCTCCTATCTTCGTGTAAATCATAATAATAAGATACCAGATGTTTTATAGCTAACGTGAACTTTACAATGTGCTTCAGAACTCCGTGGACCAATGAATGTGATATAGCGGTTAAAATTTATATAAAAGTTTTTTTTTAACTTGTAACTGTTCTTATAAGGTAGGTTAATTCATCAGGAAATATATTTCACAGAAATAATGTGAGTGTATGTTAGTCTGTGTAGACACAAATAGTTTTTTTTTCTTTCAAATTGCACATGTATGGCAAAGAGACAATGGTTTCAAACGAAATCGCGCGCTATTTCACTTCTACTATTTTATTACCATTCCTGTGGGAGTTAATGTTTCATAATATTACCTACATTAAAGTCTCTACCAATAAAATAATACCTAATAATACTTAAAGGTAAGTATCCACTCACTCATACATAATGGACCTACATCGCTGCGGTTAATAGTCTCGAAGTTCAACACAACACGTACGCCATTTTATTTTATTAAAATTCGTTGCAATGGAATTAACACGAAAACACCTTTTTAAGGAGAGAATTGTGGCATGTAGCCAGCTGTAGTAACCTACCTATGCCTACTTCTTTGGAATATAAGCGTAAATTTATGGCTTTGTATGCACAGTCAACGTTGATAACGGACTTTGCAAATGCACAAACAAACTCCCCTAACCAAAGCGTTATCAAAAGACTTATAAAAGTTTCCAAGATGATCGCGAGATGAAAGTATCTAGGGGTTATATTCTCCCCTTTCTAGGTCCCATTAACGAACACAGGTCTCCCTTCGCAGCTCATTAACCCTTATTTACACTCGTATCCATAGACATTTTACTACTTATTCTTAACAATTTGCTTAGCCGAGTAATGTCATGTGTTTAAAATTCTATACTTGGCTAAGACAAGTATTTCTTACTTTTGACAGTTTCTCAACTATAGAATAAAAATTACTTATTACACAGGCCTCCTCTTGAACTGAGAGGGTTTAGATCATAGTACACTACGCACTTTAGTAAAATAAAGACTTAGACATGTTTATAGATTCGACTGTTAGACTTCTAAGACAGACATAAGCCATACGTCAATAAATTATTTCTACTAGGTTAAAGATGATTGCCCGAATAATAAGAGCACAATTATGGATGTGGTCTTATTTCTAATTAGTTCGATCCAACCACAGCTAACGTGAGGACGCGTTAACATGCTACAGCTAGCTATAACCAGCAGGATAAAAAGATTTATAATTTAAAATTAAATTATTAAGATTAATAATTTAAAACTAATTTTACAGTTGCTACCTACGAGTAGGTAGGTATATCTAAACGCAGCCATTTGTTGACTAGTAATTTGGCCGTGATTTGTAGTCCATAGTTTCCATTCAAATTATCTTTAGTAAAAAGGAGATGCCTTTTTTTGCTTTTAAATAAAAAAGTTTTTAAATGATTCTCAGTTCTTTATAGAGAGGACTGTGATATGTAAAATTGTTATTACACTAAAACTCCTAGAGGTTACCCCCGTTAGACTCTTTAAAAGGCGCCGGGCTCTTCTAACGGAGCGGACCGGTGCCTCTCTCTTATACCTTGCTCGAAATAGCACATAAAAATTAGGGAATCCGAAAGTCCGACTGCTTAGTCCGTTTGATCAAACTGCGTAAACTTTTCTTCTCCTATCACAAAGGCAAATTGTTGCACTCCATGTTTGACGAAAATCGTTTTTGTAAAAGGCAAAAATAATGTAGACATTTCAGTCGACTTCACAGTAACTTTCTTAAGACCCGCGTTGTTTTATTTTATTTATTTAGGTTAGCCTACTATTCTTTACACTGGTACATAAATAGTATTTTAGTTATATGAATACATTATTAAGTGTAACAATTTCTTACAAGCTAACACCGCATGCACAAAACGTATGATTGACTGACTAAATAAACACTACTAAACTAAGACTATATTTAATATTCTAGCTCACAAAATTTAGGTTAAAATAAAGGCAAATAATAAAGAATGAATATGTTCATCATTATAAATATATAGGTTTTAAGGCATTAAGGCTACATCTTCTTTGTGAAAGTTTAAATAAGAATTAACTTATAATTATGTGGAACAATTAACAATAACTTTGTGAAATTTGTTAAGATTATCATGGTGTACATCGACTAGATTGTGGCACTTGTTTAAAAGTTTACATAGCCTTGGGATTGGCGAATTTGCACCAAGCACCGTCCTGCGCAATGGTGGGCAGAGTGGCGTGATAGCATTTCTGGGATACCGAGTTGGAGCGCGGTAATGCAGCATGCCTAGTATACCAGGACAATAAATTATATTCCTCATTAACTTATATAAGAAGACAGCATCTATTATGTCTCTACGTGTTGATAAGGAGCGTATCTTGAAGTACCGCAAGCGAGAGATGTATGAAGGTAGCTGTTTGGCTTTACCTTGCGAAAAAGCAAGATGCCACAAAAAGCGTTTTTGGACACGTTCAAGCGTTAACATATGAGTGGCGTAGTGAGGTCTCTATACAATACTACAATATTCTAATACACTTCGAACAAGACTGTTATATAGCATACCCTTCGTGGTGTTTTTTTGAAGCCTTTTGTGTTACGTATTATAAATCCTAACATTTAGTTATTAAATGCAAAGGTACTATGCCAAAATTCTATACTGTCTTATAGCTGGGAATTGACAGACCGACAGACCCAGTGAAAATTGATGAAAGCAAGATTGTAGCCACTTACTATTGAAATCAAGCGGCATATAAGGCTTCCAACTTGGCATAACGATTACCATGGTAAATGATACGGAATTAATGGTCTTAACATGCCTTCCAAAGACGCTTGAATATGAAAATTCCATCAGCATTCATCTAGTCACAGAACAATCAAACGCTGCTCAAACTTAATGATCGCTAGGCACACCGCGGTCGTACAGCGCTACGAGTTCTATAACAATGTATCCAACGGTCACACAATTCAGACCAACCGAGCCAAACGAAGCTTAATCTTGGTGATAACTAAGAGTACGGTCGCACAGCGCTATGAGCACCTCGTTTAAAATGCCTACATATCACATCATTGCCCTTGACGATATCAAACAACAAAAGGTCAGTTTTTGACGGCGGTTAAAGGGATATATACCCAAGTTTACCTTGTTATCCTTCTGCCAAGAGCACACGCCTTTCTTGTCGGATATCCTACACTTCAGTAAGGCGTCCTCCCCAGGGTTCACTTCGGTGTAAGTTGGCATTTCTATGAAACGCTGGACCGCATCTGAAACGGAGGAAAAGTGTTCAAAATTTCGTAACATTAACGCTATTTTAGTTTCAGTTCACTCAAGACTTCTACAACAATCATAAGCTCTACAACCTAGACACTATACTATCTGGTAACAGATGCAGTGTAACGTACTTAAGGTATGACCAGAGAGCTTAGCATGAACAGATTGACGTTAGCGTAACGCTATCGAGTTAATATGCCATCCTTTTCACATTACACATTTACTTAATAACTATGAACGTGACAGCACTCCTCCTCGACAACGTTACGATAACGTCAAATGGTTTGTGCTTAGGCCTATGAATCGAAGTTCTAATATTAATGACGTGAATTTGAATGAAGAGTGATATACACCATAATTCGCCGCCTTAGAGTGAATACCTCGGGAATGCAAATTTTGATTTTTTTTTATACTAAATGACAAATAATTGAATTTACTGTAGTAATCAACATTTTAATGGGTTCAGGAAGCTGTTTTTCTTCCACTATAATCCTACTATATAATATTATAAACGCGAAAGTTTGTCAGGATGGATATACATCCATCCTCACAAACTTTCGCGTTTATTTTGTGTAATAGTGTAACAAACATCCATACGAATGTTTCTTACACTATTACACAAAAATTACTGAACGGATTTTGTTAAAACAACTTTTATACGTCAAAATAATACATAGGCTTATAGAGATATTGCACAACAAATTAAAAACTGAACGTGTGTGCAGGGTAACACCTAATAGGTAAGTACGCTCCAGAATAGAACGTAAAAGAGCCTAGAGATTTAGCACATATTTAACGGTATTATTGTAATCCTACTACGTTGTGAGAAAGAGAAGTGTACTATACAAGCAGCTTAGAGCTTCGTCTGTTTTATAGCAAAGTACCATTACATTAATAATGCTAAACTGTGGTAACTATTCACTTCAACTTTCATCAGCCCCTTGCATTTAATAATATCAGCCTATACTGCCCACTGCTGGGCAAAGGCCTTCTCTCACAAATCGAGGTGAGAGAGATTAGGTCATACTCCACTAAATTGTTTATGCATTTACGCATAAACAATTTATAAACTCTGCAAAAAACGTTGACAAACGCAAAGAAGTGTTGGTTTGGGACATCCATTAATTTTGTTGTGACATTTCAGTGTATGAAATCCGCAGAGTAAAACAAAGAGTATGTTTCGGGACCTTTCTAGAAAGTTCGGATTCGTTGTAGACGTGTTTTGTTTTTGCAATGCTACAATAAAGAAGAATAGTTCAATGGAAGAATGATGACTTTTTTGTTGCTTGTATTGTAGAAGTATTTTGGAACAGACATTACCATTAGTCAAAATTATATTAGTGTGTAAGTAATAGCAAACTATTTAGATAAATTTAAAATGATGTGGGCTGCCTCGTTGGTCTAGTGGCGTACAGTAGCTGGTCACAAGGTCTTGGGTTCGAATCCTCGGTTGTACTAAAGGTGGTTCTCCTATTGAAAGATTCTTAGTATCAGTCCGGAGTCTGGAATTTTATATAGTATACTATTAAAAAGCTTCCCCCCTATTACATTGGTTCATAAGTTCGAATCCTCGGTTGAACAAAGGGTGGTTTTCCTATCAAAAGATTCATAGTATTAGTCCGGAGTCTGTAGTTTCATATATACCAATAGAAAGCTTTCCCCCGTATTACATTGGGCCCTAACATTATCGGAGATATGTAAGTATAGAAAGCACATCTTTGCTACCACTGGAACTGATAGAGATGTATGTGTACATCGCTTCCTGTAGTAAAAAGGACGACCTTCTTTCACCTTAACCGAACATATTACTTCGTTTTTTTTAAGTAGCCTCCCCACACTAAGATTTATTTCTGTGTCGTACGTTTACAAACACGAAAACTCACATACACAAAAACCCAGACCGAAACACATAATTGTCCCCGTGATCACAAAGATTTGTCCCGTGCAGGAATCGAAACCGCGACTATTAGACACAGTGGCCGGAGCGGCTTAAGCTCTTAAATATTGCGCTATCTTAAATATCATATTACTATTACATATATATCATTTAAACTAAATAGTTCTAGCTACCCTTTCTAATTTTAACTTCACTCCATTTTTATTGGTTTCTCCTTAACTCTTATTCTGTCATTTGTATAAACATGTATGGTATGTATAAATATCCTCGAAATTGTTTTTTTTTTATTAAGTCAAAACTCTTTTATATTCTTGCACGCTGCCCATTTTATCACAATCACATCTGTCTAACCTACCTAAAGGTTGCCTTACGGCCGCATCATACTGTACTAATAACTAAATTCAATATTTTTTTTAAAACCTATTCCCACACTGGGAATTATTCGTTTGTCATTCACATGCACACACATCCAGACCGAAACAAATATTTGTAGGTCACATAAAGATTTTTCCCGTGCAAGAATCGAATCCGCGTCTACTCAATGTAGTAGGTGGAATGCCTAACGCTCTTAACCACTGGACCGAACCGTCTGTCAAACTTCTTTTCGTAATTGTATTCTTCGTGTGCAATGAATGCGAGCTCTGCGAAAGATGTGCGGAGGTAAGCTGACCGACCGTATTCGCAACAGCGTAGTAAGAAAGCGAGTAAGTATGAAAGATAGTATCGATGTAAATATGAGGAAGGGTAAGTTCCATTGGTTCGGGCATATAGAAAGAATGTCAGAAGAAATAATGACTAAACAGATATATAATGCGAAAGTAGAAGGATGTAGGTACTGGGGAAGACCTAGACTATCTTACCATGACCAAATAGACCGGGTTTTATCTGAACGACTAGTCAAGAGTCGCCGTAACCGGTGAACGTGTATGAGAAGAACTATGAGAGTAGAGGAAGCCAGAGAGGTATGTAAGGAAAGAACCTATTAGAACTCTTTACTTTCTGCCTAGCCAACAAGGGATCTGGCGATATAGCTTGAGATATATAGATAGCAATAAAGTATATTGTATAGAATCATGTAACAGTGAATCACAACCAATGTGTAGAGTCATTACCATAGAGCTTCCGAAGTTCAAACTATTTCGGACCAACGAAATCCGAACCCAAGATAAACATATTGAATTTAATGACGCCGTAACTACAGCGCTAATGAACAGCTCGGATCGTAACTTCAAAGCGACATTAGCCACACGAGAGGACGGAATCTAAAGTACGGACAACAAAAGTAGATTATCAGATTCATTCAAGCTCTAGGTATCATGCGTTTACAAATACTGGATTCTCCCAGTATCTATCTATGTCATCACGCCAGATCCCTTGCGGAATGAACAGAGAGTACAGATTTTCAACACGTTCTTTCACGCTCGCCGGTTACGGAGACTACCCCAGTAGATTTTTAAACAATTAAGATTTTTTAAGAACTTAACCCTACACTAGTATTAATTCCTGTCTGTGTGACAACCATAAAAATTTAGACCGGAACAAAAATTGTGGATCACACAAAGATTTGTCCCGTGCAGGAATCGAACCCAGTGGGCGAAGCGGCTTAAGCTATTAACCACTCCGCTAAATCGTCCGTCGATTAATATTGGACGGACGATTTAGCGCAGTGGTTAATAAAGCATAAGCCGCTCTGCCCACTGCGTCTAATAGTCGCGGGTTCGAGTTCCGCACGGGACAAATCTTTGTGTGATCCACAATTATTTGTTCCGGTCTGGGTATTTGTGTATGTGAACTTTCATGTTTGTAAACGCACTCACGACACAGGAATAAATCCTAGTGTGGGGCTACGTTTTTGTAAAAAAAAAAAATTACTGTGATATTAAAAGACAAAATCAAATTAATTATTAATATTCATCGATTTATTATTTATACTAAATTATGGGCCTCTTTCAACACTCTCGAGTAAAATCTCAAGTAGGCTAATCGGCAATTCAAATTGCATGTAAGTCTATATACGAATTTCGCCATCTCTGAGTAATCCTATCCGAGACGGTTAAACGAGCCGCATTTAATTGCCAAGTATTGCTAATCAAGAAGTAACTAATCTGCACCTTACTTGTGGGTGGTTTAAGAGGCCTTAAAGGTGATAGTCCGAAAAACGACTCGAGCTATGGATGTGGTGTTATTTCGAATTAGATCGCTTTGTGCGACGCACAATTATTTTACGCTCTGGTTTGTAAGCATCAAAGCAGTCAGACCACGCGGTCACATGGTTTGTTAAAACAGGAATGATTCCTACAGTAAAAGGAAGGACCTTCCTTCGGTGAAGGAAGTAGTTGTCTCTGGTCCTATTTCCCACGTACGTGAATAATTATACAAGTAGCCTACGTCATACCTAGCCTTTGTCAAAATACTCTAATCGAGGTTTTTGGCGGGAAGTCAAAGAGTGCTGCCGTCAATATGTTTTAATGTCCAAAACTTGTTTTATTTCGAAAAATAATGTGTAATGTTGTTGGAATATTAACCATTAAGTATTTTTACATGTACATGAGTGAACATGGTTGTAACAAAGGATCAAACTTGCCTTTTCGATTTCTCTTAAATGGCCGTCGCAGTTGGTATGTAAAGTATCCATCGCTTACTAACCAGGATAGGGTACTTCATCAATTTCATAATCATCTTTGTCATCAGTCAGTCTATGTCATGTCAGTTTATCGAGGAATTGAATTAATTTAGAAATTAAATCTTACAAACATGATTATGCATCTCACCGAACATTGGCAAAATACACTTAAAATTAGTGTGAAGCTATAACTTAAAGAAGAAGAAGAATATTCTAATCAGAACTCTCACAGATTTTGGAAGAAAGCGAGAGCCAGGGTTTTAAGTTGGACCTTATACTTACAACATAAACAAGACCAACACAGCCATTATTATGATTTATAAAGCCTAGAAATCTGAATATGTACGTTCTTTCTTGATGTTTCCCTGAGGCATCTTTTCAACTGACGACAGTTATACTCGTATAAATATGAACTTTTTGCAGCTTCGTAATAGTAAATATAGTGGATTATTTGTATGCAAATGAGTACTGTTTTGGTCAAAGGACCCACATGCACTGGACTAGATAAAGAGTGAGCATCCAGCCACTGATTTGAGCCAGATGTTGATGAAAACTAGCTTTACCGTTCCCTAATACCCTCCCGTACATTACTGATGCACTCCTAGCCCATTGGGGCCGCGGTGTTTCCAGACAAGATTGGGTTGGCCCTAGATGCGTGTTTTTTGTGGCAATTCCATTGTTTAGCATCTTCATGCTTCAGAAGGCACGTCAAGCTGTTTGTACCAGAGGGCACTTAATGTGTTAATTGTTAAGCCGAGTTGAAAGCCACAAACCTGTCCCCACCAATTCGCAATTAATTCGCATGGTGGAGTACCTATGCTCACTTACCTTGATTCATAAGAGAAGGCTTTTGCTTTGCATTTGGATTGTACAGGCTAATTTATAGGTATTGAATAAGTTTCTGTATGTTTTCCATCGTCGATATCAAGTGATAATGATTATTCAAAATAATTAAAAAAGCATTACTTATCACACCTACATCCCCTAAATGAGGTTTGTAAGGTTTCTAATGTATCTAATAGAAATCCAGCTCATTGCCGTCATACTGCGCACAATTCTCCGGAGTACTTCTGACAATCTTTGCTAGAGAAATCTCAACAACACATAGTCCGATTTAAGCTCCGAACCCAAGACCTGGTGATTTTCAACCACAGAATACTCTACTAATAAAGGTTAGAAAATCTGAATACACAGCAAGTTTATTTGCCGATGGTTCCCAGCGGAGCCGTTTGGACAGTTTATGATGATTACGAGCTCATCACAAAGTGTTAACCGCGACGCGCGGTTAGCTTATTGTTGACTGTAAGTGGGGATTTAATGGGGAATTTATAATAGGAACGTGTGATGCGGGGTTATCTGATAATTTCTATTTATCTAGCGATATTATTTTGCCAGATGCCTTGCGAGGTAGTCTGAGAATACTATTCATTTCCTATGGACCTCTTTGGCTTCCTCCACTCTCATAGATAGATAGATAGAGATAGAGTACACTTTATTGTACACCAACATAAGCAGAGAACAAGAAAAAAAAAATATACATATATAAAATGGTAGTACAATTGGCGGTCTTATTACTAACAGCAATCTCTTCCAGACAACTAACATACCAAAGAGCTGAAACAAAAAATAGGGCAGTTGGTGGCGGACACTATCATTGAATTATTTACATTAAATTAAACTATATACTAATCTACACAAATTGACCTACATAATATATACCTACGCATAAATTTATACAGATATATATATTATATGTAAACATACACATATACATCTATATAAATATACTTACATACCAATACATATATTAGTATTAGGCAACACACAATAGAAGGATTATGACGGAAGAGAGAAAATGATTTTTGACCATAGTTCTCATAGTTCGTTTCATGCACGCTCGCCGGCTACGGGGACTCTTGACTTGACTTTCGGATAAGACACGGTCTATATTGCACTGGTAATATAGTCTAGGCCTTCCTAAAGTTGGTTAGATTTTGCAATCGCACCGAACGGATTTATAAATTCTCATCGTACGCTCTCAAACCACACTCGAAGGTTCGCTGATATATTTCTATCTTAGTTCAATGTGAATAGATTCAGGCGTTTGTTTAAAATTAGGACCATTGGGACGAGCGGCTGATCTAGCCTCCGCGAGTTTATTTAACGACACATTTAAAAATCCCTATACTTTCAAGGTATACATTAGTACTAGTACAAAGAAAAAACTACAATCACCTTTCTTCATCATCATCATCTCAGCCTATACTTGTCCACTGCTGAACATAGGCCTCCCCAATCGCTTTCCAGCGTAACCGGTCCGATGCCACCTGCATCCAACGACTTCCTGCGATTTTTACAAGATCGTCGGTCCATCTGGCAGGCGGTCGTCTCACGCTGCGCTTGCCCATACATGGTCTCCACTCTAGAATCTTTCTGCCCTAGCGCCCATCCGATCTACGCGCTATGTGGCCCGCCCATTGCCACTTCAGCTTGCTAATCTTAAGGACTATGTCAATGACCTTGGTTCTTCTACGAATCTCCTCATTCCTGATTCGATTGCGTATAGAAACGCCGAGCATAGCTCTCTCCATAGCTCGCTGGGCAAATCTGAGCTTTTTTATAAGACCTATTGTAAGAGACCACATCTCTGATCCATATATCATTACTGGTAACACACTTTGACTAAAAACTTTAGTCTTATAAAACATCACCTGTCTTATAAAACATTATTTTTAACCGCACTTTTTACTACACTCCATTTAAAAGACCGTTTTTAATCAAGGTTAAATAACTCTTTATCCAATTCTCTCCCAACGATACGGCGAATACAAGTAATCTAGAACTTTCCTTTCGAATATAGCACGGTACCGCTGCGGTGCAAATGCCGTGAAGATACAATGATAACACGCTCCACGGTCCACACTCACACGCTGACTTTAAACCATATAACACACACATATTTGTAAGTAAATGTTTTAAACTTCTTTCATGGCAATACTTTATAAGAAATAATTAAAACTTAGGTATAAAAGATAGCATCGGTGTAAGGATAAGAAAGGGTATGCTCCGTCGTTCCAGGCATGTAGGAAGAACGTCGGAAGAACGAATAACAAAACACATATACAATGCGAAAGTGGAAGGATGTAGGTATCGAGGAAAACCTAGACTATCTTACCATAACCAAATAGACCGTGTGTTATCTGAAGGGCAAGTCAAGAGTCTCCGTAACCGGAGAGTGGAGGAAGCCAGAGAGATATGTAAGGAAAGAGCCTGTTGGAACTATGTACCCTCTGCCTACCCCGCAAGGGATATGGGGTGATAATATATAGATAGTATAAACAAATTCGCCCGCATTAACGGGGGTTTCAAAGGTGTTCAGTATACTTCCAATTTTACCAACGTATGATTCCAGAATCTAGGCTGGACTAAGAAATGTTCAATTGAAAAACATTAACAACATTTTTTCCGTCCTAGGATTTGAACTCAGGACTTTGAGAATGTTTAACAGGATCATAAGCCACTGGACCAACAAGGCAAATAAATATACTTTGCTAATTAATAATGCAAAAGTATTTCTATACATAATATAAAAACCGAATCTAAAACAAATGTATAAAAGTATTTATATCCCAAAATTCTTATTTATACAAAAATAATTTTAATTTAAAAAGACCGTTTTAAAAACATGCTTTTATAGCAAAAACACAACGAATATATTTTGCTTAGTTGAGAAGTTCCTATGTCTTCCTTTCGGCTCCTCATCAGACCTTGGACACAATACGGGTCTAGACTCCAAGACTTTCTCGTCAAGACAAATCCAACGAGCCCAAACACGGCGTGTTATATTGAGTAGGTGGGTGGTTCCATTGGCCACCTTTTGGCTTCATCATCAGACCCTGAACACTATCTGGTTGTATAGTTTGTGTCAATACCAATCTGGCAGGCCTCAACACGGGGGAGTTACGTTGCATGGTTAACAAGTTCCTATGGCCACCTTCCGACTTCAGCATCAGACCAAATTTTAGCTTAAGCACCCCAAGTGCTTGAAAACTGGATCACAACATTTGAACCGGAAAGACCGACAAACAGACGAACATTGCAAGTTAAATGAAAGCTTATAAAAAGTTTTGATTTTTCCCCTTTATTGCCTCGTAGCAATGAAGCTTTTAAAGGCTACATATTCACTTTAAATTACGTAATAATATAGTCACATTTAATTATTACTAAAAAGAAAGTTGTTAAGTATAAGAATGCTATTTTGACAGTTGCGTCTGCGAAGGCAAACACTACTTATTAGGAGGATATGCGGTTCAAAGAATAACGTACATTTAAATGATGCATAATATACTGCACTGGTATGCTCACCAGAAGAATCAGGTGAGGTGGGTCGGTGCTTTGTCGGATGAGTACAGGATGGAATGTGGTGTACGACAAGGGGGGTTAAGCTCTCCTTTGTTGTTCAATCTATATGTTAACCAGCTTATAGAGCGGCTGAGTAACACACATGTCGGTTGTCATATTGACAGTACGTGTGTCAATAACATAAGTTACGCGGACGACATGGTCTTGCTCAGTCCAACTATAAGCGGGCTGAGAGAGTTACTATCGATCTGCGAGACGTATGCGAAGGTGCACGGCCTTAAATATAATTAAAAAAAAAGTGAAATGCTGGTGTTTAAAGCACCTAAACAACAGCCTCGTCGTGTACCTCCGGTATATCTCAACGGCATAGTACTCAATGTGGTTGATAGTTTTAAGTACTTGGGTCACATTGTCACCAGTGACCTACGAGATGATAGGGACATAGAGCGAGAGCGCAGGGCGTTGGCGGTAAGAAGCAATATGCTCGCTCGTAGGTTCGCTCGCTGCACGACAGACGTCAAAGTATGTTTATTCAAAGCGTTCTGTCAGTCCTTCTACTCGAGCGGCCTATGGGTATTATATACAAGCCGAGTCTACAACATTCTGCGCGTACAATACAACAACGCCTTCAGAATGCTGTTGCGACTGCCATGGCGCTGCAGTGCGTCGGGAATGTTTGCCGAAGCCCGCACGGATGGCTTTCACGCCATAATGCGAAAAAAAGCGGCTTCCTTACTGCAGCGCTTACGTGGCACTCGGAACAGAATACTGAAAATGATTGTTGACACACAGGACTGTCCCATCCAAAAACATTGGGTGGAGATAGTTATGGGTGCGCGTAAATAAACATCTAACGCCACGCCTGTCTTCCCCGCAGGATCAGTACAGGAAAACTTATGGTGCACCCAAAACTTGTCAGTCCTGTTCCGAAGTATTCATAGGAAAAATTTAATACTGTACTAACAATACTAACGTAGCGTTTAAGCAAAGCCATTACTAACTTATCACTAACAACTCTTATGGACTTAATGTCTGAAATAAAGATTTTTTTTAAAAAAACATTTATTTCAGACATTAAGTCTTACATACACAACAACTTTTATTAAATGTAATTTTTTGCCTCCTTATCTGTCGAAAGAAACTTGAAGAAAAGAAATTCAGTATAGTCCAATAAATTATAGGTACGGTTTTTTTTTAAGTTAATAGGTAATCTGTACCGTTTGAAAATACACCTATTGCTTTAATTCCCAGACTCAATTTTCTCAATTCCCACAGTTAACTTCAGCGACGAACCTTCAGACGTTTATTTTATGTGATTAGTTTCCACTCCTGAAATTACTAGTAAGAGCTGTGATAAAGCAATTGGCAATTGCCTTAAATAAAAGTTTAATTTAAAAATAAGTTAAAAAACCTATAAAAATAAATAAATACCGTCACGCCTATATTCCCCAAACAGACCCGGTAGGTGGCGCTGTTGTCGACCGGTTACGAAGTAGCGGGAAACTGCTATTAAAAATAAGAATGAGATCTATCACACCGTCTCACTTATACTCAAGTAGGGTTGGCAGAGGTGCATACCCGTGTTTGGCCGACGATATTAGGACTCAATGTAATAGGAAACCAGCCATTATAACAGGCACAATTCCAAATTCCGGACTAGTAAGTAAAACTAAATAAACAACGTAACCTCGATATTCCCCAAGCGGGGATGGCAGAGGTGTACTGTGAGGACACCCACTTTTCGCCGATGTTAGGTCCCATGTAAAATGGGGTCAAACCTATTGCTATATACCGGGCACAATTCCAGACTCTGGACTAGTAAATAAAAGTAAATAAACATCGTCAGGAATATAGGCAATTCCTCTAGCGGGGGTGGCAGAAGTGTACTGAGTACACCCACTTTTCGCCGACGATGTTAGGTTCCATGTAATATGGGTAAAGCTTATTGCCATATACCAACAATCCCAGACTTAGACTCATAGTGGATTTTTTTTGTTAGAGAAACTACATTTGGCCGACCTAGGATTTGAACCCAGGACCTCGAGATCACAAAGCGATGCGCTTTGCCACTAGACCAGCGAGGCAGTCACCAGACCAGCGAGGCAGTCACTAGACCAGCGAGACAGTCAGGACAAAACCGGTCTATTACTGAGATTATTTTACAGAAATACCTCGATAACTTTGTCTGACCTAAAGTCGGTGAACCTCGAGATAGCCATACCATGCACCACTAGACCAACGACTATCGATCGCTACATTACGCAAATTTGTTATCTACGCTGTTGGCCAAAAGGCGTTTAAAGCATTTGGTATCACTATAGTTCGACAAGGATCTTTTGGCACGTGGATGCCATTGACAGGGGACATTTTGAAATTAGCTATCTAGTAATTTTTTTCTACTTACAGGGAAATATTTCGACAGATGGCTCCGCACAGTGATACTCGAGAGTTGGCACACTTGCGCAACAAAATTAATAAAGCTGCAACATGCGAACGCAGTTAATCAAATTGAATTATAAAACAACATAAAAAGGTCTTTTAAAATATTCCGACTAATTAACACACACCGTCACGCCTATATTCCCCAAGCGGAGGTGGCAGAGCTGTACTGAGTACACCCACGTTTCTCCGACGATATTAGGTCACATCCAGTAGGTGGCGAGCCTATTGCCAGTGTTGGGCAAAAATCAATTGATTGAACAATTGACAATTAACAATTGATCAACTGTAATTGCAGTGTTATGCAATTAACAATTGATCAATTGTAATTGCAATGTTTTGCAATTAACAATTGATCAATTGTAATTGCAAAACAACGCAATTACAATTGATCAATTGTTAATCGTTTTATGCACATTTACGATTAAACAATTAACAATTAATCATCAAAAAAAGCACATCTAATGTTGGCCCAATGTGGGAGTGTACAATGTAAACTTCTGTCTGGTGTTGTAAGGCTTGAATCGGGAGTACGAAGCTTGAGTGAATGTTTGCCTTCTAAAAAGACTCAAGACAAAAGAAGTCATCAT
Organism: Phalera bucephala; assembly: GCA_905147815.2. Taxonomy (NCBI): domain Eukaryota; kingdom Metazoa; phylum Arthropoda; class Insecta; order Lepidoptera; family Notodontidae; genus Phalera; species Phalera bucephala. Next base: position 7,000,961 of record LR990621.1, on the reverse strand, counting down.
TATCTATGAGATTTTAGGAGATGCTGATAACTAAAATGGCTTTTATTTTTGGATCAAAGATGGCGTCGCGACTTCTTATGAATGAAGGAAAGACAGACAGACATACGAACAGTGCAAGTTAAATAAAAGTAACACCGTAACACCGTCACGCCTATATTCCCCAGAGGGGGTGGCAGAGGTATACTGAGTACACCCACGTTTCGCCGACGATGTTAGGTCCCATGTAATAGGGGGGAGCCTATTGCCATATACCGGGCACAACTCCAGACTCCGGACTGCTACTGGGAATTTTTCGTTAGAAAAACTACATTTGTCCGACCACGGATTTGAACCCAGGACCTCGTGATCACATAGCGATGCGCTTTGCCACCAGACCAACGAGGCAGTAAGCAGTAGTAAGGCAGGGAGCAAATAAAAGCTTGTAAAAATTAAGTATTCTATTTTGTCCATATAAAAATGGAATATTTTACAAGTTCCAGTTCCATAAATCATTCGAAATTCGGCCAATACACTGCACCTCTCTGCCAACCTCCCGTGGTAACCAAATGTTTGTTTATAAAAAGGTACCTAAACTTTAAAGAAGCGCGCGCGCACTTGTCGTCTTTCGGCAGTGTCACGAGCCGACAAGTGCGCGTGCGTCACTAGTAGGGTTGCCACCTTTTATTTGAGCAAATTAAGTACATTGGTTTTTAAAGGTAGGCAAAAAATGTACATTGTATCAAAATAAAGTATTATTTATTTCACTTTATTATTTTGTTTAAAAACATATTTATTATTACTTTTAGAACTTTTCAGTCACTGTTATCATTGCTAAACACCTTCACAGCATGTTGACAGTCTATAATTAACTTGAATAGATTAGTAAGAATTAAGAAGTGCTGATAGTTTTTACTATTTTCTTTAAGTTAGAGAAGTTAGATGTAATAATGTTTTTTTTCTTAAATCTAGTACCATAAATTCAGATTTTAACACCAGACATCATCTACTTTACTTTTAATTGCGATCATTTTTTTTCTTTTTAATGATTTATTTAAAATAAATCTTAAAAGGTTGACTATTCGAAATAAAGTATTTTCGCATACTTTACAGTTCTCATAAAGTACAAGGTATACTTACCTTAAATAACGTACGATACGTACTTTATAATAAACTACAGGTAGCAACCCTAGTGACTCGTCGCCTTTCGGCACCGGCACGAGCCGACAAAGGGTACGTGCGTAGGTAGCTAGAGTCGGTCGGTAATGCCACAGTATCTATCTCTCCAGTAACTCATCTAAGCCGTTTTAGTGGTATAATAAACCAACACTCCCCGTCAGAACGTTGTTAAGGTTAGCACTTTTTTTTTCATTTATTAAAACTTATCTACTGCAGTGGTTATAAACCTGTAATTTTTCGTATGAGTGCAGCGTAATACAATTTACCATAGGGACTGTGTCATAACAGCATAATGAAAACGTTTATGATTTTAATGTTTATGCTTAAATATTATTTACCTTTATTGCAATTTTTTTTTAAAAACGATGCCCCACTTTAGTATTTATTCCTGTGTCGTGGGTGCGTTTACAAACATGAAAATTCACACACACAAATACCCAGACCGGAACAAATAATTGTGGATCACACAAAGGTTTGTCCCGTGCGGGAATCGAACCCGCAACTATTAGACACAGTGGGCGGAGCGGCTTAAGCTCTTAACCACTGCGCTTAATCGTCCGTCTTTCAAAAATTCATTTTACGAATAAGTATTCTCATTATATATAAGTATTCTCGAATCTCATTGTTATTGAGAGTGTATGATAGATTACTTGGAAATTGTATATAAGTATATTTGTTAAAAACCACATGAGTTACTAAATATCAACAAAAGTATCGAGAAGACGTGTAGAGCGCGCGTCTGTGTGCGTGAGTTTAATTCGGACCATAAGTACTAAGATGTTTTACTGTATTATATTACACTGTGGTAGGGCACACCACATACCCCGCGCACTGAGATCCCGCGTGTCTCTGTTCATTCGGCCTGAGGATTTAGGACGAAAATATTGTCATAATTTTTTTGCGGAGCGCAAAGTATCGCGTATATTTCGACATGATCTCACTTCAGAGTACTTTTGTGTGTGTACTTTTAGTAGCAGTTGTTTAAACTAAACTAATTTCCACAAACATAGAGAGTGTGAGTCTGAATCGTGCGCACACAGGAATATTGTAGGAACTTAAATTCATTTCTATTAAGTATATTCGCATATTTCAACGAATATTTCCACACTTTTTGGACATTATAGTCATTATGGATGAAGAGGAATATAGTTATATGTCAGTTAACACGTTAGATACGGACATCAATGAACAGTTAGATCGAGATGGGCAGTCTTCAGGGCCGAGCTCAATCACGTCGATATCTTCACCCCCGCGTCTTGCACTACTTGACGGTACATTTTTCAAATATTTACCAGAAGAATCAACAGCACATATAATTACAGCTCTGTGTACTAAATGCTCGCCTGTCACTACTAAAACTAGACGATTCGACAACTGTATATCCAATTTTCTGAGTCACCTCAAACGGAAACATGGACAAATTGTGTAAATGAATATAAAAGATACATAAAAACAAAGGAAAATGATAAAAAAGGTGCAAACATTCCAAAAAAAATACCGACTAGGGGCTTAAGAAAAGTTGAAGAGGTCCAGTCATATACACAAGAAAAATTTGCACAAAATATAATAAACTTCTTTATTGATTCTATGATCCCATTGAGGGCTATTGAAAACCCATATTTAGCAACTTGAAGATATCCGATAAGAATTTGAAAGTTGTAAGCCGTCGAAGTTTGAGTCGCCATATAAATACATATTATGAAGAAAAAATGTCTGCCATAAAATCTGAACTAAAGGCTGTTGATTTCGTGTGCACTACAACTGATATCTGGTCGGGAAAGAAGAGAAGCTTCTTAGGTATGACTGCACATTGGATCACAAAAGATTTGAAACGTGTTTCAGTAGCATTAGCATGTCAGCGGTTCAAAGGCATTCATAGTTACGATCGTATTACTAATTTAATTAAAGAAATTTATACAGAATTTGGCTTAAACGGTAATAAGGTAGTCGCAACCATTACTGACAACGGCAGTAATTTCGTAAAAGCATTTCGCGCTTTTGGCGTGGAACTTACAAACATCAGTTGTGACAAAACCAGTCAGCCGGAAGATTCTTTGTTTGAAGAAATGGATGTGGAATCTGACTCAAGTCTGGACGAAGAAGAATCCGAAGTTTTTTTTTTGCCTGCCCATCTAAGATGCTGTGCGCATACATTAAGCTTATGTGCTACCGTTGATGCCAATAAAGTTTTAAATGACATAGGTACTCCATTATCTCATCTACATACCACCACATTAAAAAAATTGCAACTCTTTATGGAATGCAGCTGGTCGTCCAAAAACGGCTGAAATTATACAAGATATATTACAACACACATTAAGTCGACCGGGTGAAACCAGATGGAATAGCCTATATGATCAACAATAATTATCAATTCAAGAAAAAAAAATTCAGGTTCATAGAGCTTTAAATATTAGTAATCCCATAAAAGATGTTGAATTTGATTACTTGAAAGAATATTTGACATGTGCTGCACCAGTAGCAGAAGCACTAGATATTATGCAAAGTGAAACCAATGCCTATTATGGCATTTCATTGCCAAGTCTGTTCGCATTGATAAGAAAAATACAAAAAATTGAAAGGAGAGGCAATTTGATGTACTGTGCACCTTTAATCAAGGCGTACAGAATAAGCGTTGAAACGAAATTTAAACAGTTTTTTAACTTTAACACTGCTGAGGCAGAACATGCAGCAACAGCTGCTGTATCTTATCCCCGTTTTAAAAATAAGTGGCTTTCTCGCTTAGATAATCAAGACCAAACTAAGGTACAGAATCTTTTTAAAACCCTTATTTCAAAAGAACTCAATGAAGAGCCTCAACAAATTATAGCAACTAAAAGTCGTATTGAAAATTTTTTTGAATCTGATTCTGACTCAGATAGTAATATTCATGTGTCACCTACAGCGGCTGCCGGTAGTAACATGCCTATAACAAAGGCTGAGCTATTAATGCTACACTTTTTTGCTGAAGAAAGTGAAGAACTAAGTCTGCTGAACAAATACCCAGAAATAAAAAGAGTCTTTATAAAATTTAATACGCCATTACCAGCTTCCGCAGCAGTTAAAAGATTGTTTTCTTTTGCTACTATGACCAATTCACTAAAAAGTCATAGATTATCAGATCAAATGTTTGAAAAGAGAGTCGTGTTGAAGTGCAACTTAACCTATTCAAAGAATATACAGAAAACATTTTAATTATGTGTCATTAGACACATAATTAAATCGGAACATTGATTTATTATTGAATAAAAATTTATTTTTAATATTTCTCGTTGTATATTTATTTAACACTATTGTTGCTCCTTGTTTGCTATTGTTTATCTTGAATTCTAATGACAAATTGAATTTGTGATAAGAAAACAAATTGACTTTGCGGGTCGAAAAAACTAGACCAACATGTCTTGGTCAGTTCGAGATTTAGAAACTCCGTCGTGTTTTAGATCGTTATATTTGTCTTGACCAGTACTTTAAACTCAGATGGCGGCCACGTCCTGATGATGGATCAGGAAGGTGGCCAACGGAACTCTTAGGATCTATAGTACTCGTCATAACCAATCAAACTGGGTAAGATGGTCTAGATATTTCCCGGTACCTACATCCTTCCATTTTCGCATTTGATATCTGTTTTGTCATTCTTTCTTCCGACATTCTTTATGCCCGAACCAACGAAGCATACCCTTTCGCATCTTTACACCAATACTAACATTCATACCTACAAGCTTTCTTACTATGCTATTGCGAATACGGTCAATCACGGCACATCTTCCGCAGTGCTCGCATTTCGACCGCATTTATCCTGCTTTCATTCTTCTTCTTACATAACCACCCCTCACTGCCATATAACAGCGTTAGGACAAGCACTCCTTAATGCATGGCTTGCTACGCCTTTTGGCTTAAGCCTGACGAATCACCTCGAGCCTTTCTTCTCCAATCGCACTAGTTCTTTCAAACATTTCTTTCACTAAAGTTTTGGTGGCACTCTTGCATTGCCGTATATTTATTTCTTCAGCTCTGTCATACTGTCATTTACATTCAAAGAAGAAACACAGTCCTGTCACGCCTTCTTCTTACTTTCTACGAAGCTTTGTAACTCTCCGTCCCACCTTCCGCTGTGCTTTGCTTGTTTGAACAACGACATACTTCTTTTGCGGATTCTAACAAACTCTCTTTCAGGCTATTTCAGCATTCATTTATATTCGAGTCCGAAGTACCTGCTGTTAAAAGCTTCTCCCGAACCAGAGTCTTTATGAACAGATCTTCATACATTCTTCTCACTCTTGCAACTTTTCAATTATAATTCTTTTATGGCCTCCGAAGGGTATATGCTCTCGCCAGTGCCTCTTCTTCTAAACAAACCACGTAACTATGAGATCGTGTTCCAATTCAAGAGTGGGACCTCTATATGCACAGATATCTTAAAGTTTGCTCTGGAGACGGTTATCTACTAGGATCAAATCTATCATGCTTTTCTGTTCATTCCTTCTCCACGTAATATAAATCGCTTTATGTTGGAATATCGTATTTGACACAAGAAGGCCTCTTTCCAAACATGCATCTACAATGAGCTTACCCGCATCATTTACTCTCTTATCACCATAAGGACCTAGAGCAACGTCGTAAGATTGCCAACTGGTTCCCACCCATTTATTCAGGTCGTCGCACAAAATCACCTTTTCATTTGCATCAGTCAGATTCAAAAGTTCCCTGACATTATCCTAAAACTTTTCAAGCTCCTGGTGTGTTGACAAGCTTACGGAAGCGTATGCTGCATCCAAAAATACTCTAGTGAGACTTAGGATTTAAACGGACTGAGAGAATCTTGCATCGTACAGGCCATAGTCTCACTCCAGAAGCCAGGCGATGGGACAGCCAGATACCCACCCCCTTGCTGGCACGACCGCTCAGTGGTACCCTAGAATACACGCGTCGCCTCGAGGAAACGACCCAGCCTAGATGGCTGGCAGGGGTCGCAACGAGCACGCTCTTGGACATAACCCCCGAAATGATACCCACATTGATGTTACTTCAAAAGTCATATCCGCCATCTTGGATTTCAAAATTAACGCTATATTCTTTATCAGCTTCCCCCAAACCCCAAAAATAACACCCATACTAGTTTTACTTCAAAAGTCGCATTGGCCATCTTGGATTCCAATATTAAGGTTATATTCGTTATCAGAATCTCCTAAAACCCTAAAAATGAAACTCATATCGAATTTTACAAAAAAGGTCACGACCGCCATCTTGGATCCAGAAACTAACGCCATATTCGTAATCAACATGCCCTAAAACCCCGATATCGATACCCATATCGATTTTCATAACAAGTCGCGCCCGCCATCTTGGATTTCAAAATTAACGTTATATTTGTTATCAGCATCCCCTAAAACCCCGAAAATAAAACCCATATCGATTTTACTTCAAAAGTCGCGTCCGCCATGTTGGATCTTTAAATTAACGTTATATTTGTACTCAGCATCCCTTAAAACCCTAAAAGTGACACCTATATTGATTTTACTTCAAAAGTCATGTCCGCCATCTTGCATCCAGAAACTAACGCCATATTCGTAATCAGCATCCCCCTAAAACCCTGAAATCGATACCCATATCGATTTTCATAAAAAGTCGCGCCCGCCATCTTGGATTTCAAAATTACGTTATATTTGTTATCAGCACCCCTTAAAACCCCAAAAATGAAACCCATATCGATTTAACTCCAAAAGTCTCGTCCGCCATCTTGGTTCCAAAAGTTAACGCCATATTCGTTATCAGCATCCCCTAAAACCCAGAAAGTGACACCCATATTGATTTTACATCAAATGTCGCGTCCGCTATCTTGGATTTTTAAATTAACGTTATATTTGTACTCAGCATTCCTTAAAACCCTAAAAGTGGCACCCATATTGATTTTACATCAAAAGTCGCGTCCGCCATCTTGTTTCCAGAAACTAACGCCATATTCGTAATAAGCATCGCCTGAAATCCCGAAATCTATACCCATATTGATTTTAATAAAAAGTTGCGCCCACCATCTTGATTTCAAAATTAACGTTATATTTGTTATCAGCATCCCTAAAACCCCAAAAATAAAACCCACATCGATTTTACTTCAATAGTCGCGTCCGCCATCTTGGATCTTTAAATTAACGTTATATTTTTACTCTGCATTCCTTAAAACCCTAAAAGTGACACCTATATTGATATTACTTCAAAAGTCATGTCCGCCATCTTGGACCTAGAAACTAACGCCATATTCGTAATCAGCATCCCCTAATACCCTGAAATTGTTACCCATATCGCTTTTCATAAAAAGTCGCGTCCGCCATCTTGGGTTTTAAAATTAACGTTATATTTGTTATCAACATTACCTAAACCTTGAAATCGATACCCATATCGATTTTCATAAAAAGTCGCGTCCGCCATTTTGGATCCAGAAACTAACGCCATATTCGTAATCAGCATCTCATAAAACCCCGAAATCAATACCCATATTGATTTTCATAAAAAGTCGCATCTGCCATCTTGGATTTTAAAATTAACATAATATTCGTTATCAACTTCTTTCAAAACCATAAAAGTGACATGCATATTAATTTTGTTACAAAAGTCACGTCCACCATCTTAGATCCAGAAATTAACGTCATATTCGTAATCAGCATCCCCTAATATCCCAAATGTGACTCCTATATTGATTTTACTTCAAAAGTCTTATCGTCGTATTTTACTTAGATCCAAAAATTCATGCCATATTTGCAATCAGTATTCCCTGAAACCCCAAAAATGACACCAATTTTACTTCAAAAGTCACGTCCGCCATCTTGGATGTGTTTAAAATATATTGTCGTGTGTTTAATTGTTAATTGTTTAATCGTAAACATGCAAAAAACGATTAACAATTGATCAATGGTAATTGCAACGTTTTACAATTACCATTGATCAATTGTTAATTGTGAACCCTACAATTAACAATTAATTTTTCAATCGTCAATTGCAATTGATTTTTTCTGCGATTGAAATTTCAATTGTTTGGTCCTACAATTGAACAATTAAACAATTAGTGCCCAACACTGCCTATTGCCATATACCGGGCACAATTCCAGACTCCGGACTCATACTGCGAAGATTTCGTTAGAAAAACTACATTTGTCCGACCTAGGATTTGAACCCAGGACCTCGTGATCACAAAGCGATGCGCTTTGCCACCAAACCAACGAGGCAGTCAATTACTAATTAAAATAATTTTAATTTAAAAAGACTTTAAAAAAGGACAAGCTTTTATAACAAAAACACAACGGAGATATCTTGCATAGTATAGGAGTTCCTGTGACTTCCTTCCGGCTCCATCATCATACCCTGGACATCATCCGTCGTAAAGTACTCGTCAAGACAACTCCAACGAGCCCAGACACTGCGGGGTTATATAGAGTAATTGGGTGGTTCCATTGGCCACCTTTCGGCTCCGTCATCAGACCCTGATATACCAACATAGTCTGGTTGTAAAATACTCGTTAATAGCAATCCAACAAGCCTAAACACGAGAGGGTTATGTTGTTTAATTCACATGTTCCTGGGGCCACCTTCCGACTCCATCCAGCTCCATGATACCACATAAGTGCATTTTTATATAAATTGCCTTCTAACGTTAGTCAATAAGTAAGACTGACCCTGGTTCGTGCAAGTGAGCCTAAGGAAGCTATTTCAAACTAATTAAACAACTATAATTTAACAGAACAAAATGTACTACAGTACCAGAGTACAACCTCTCTTTCGGATACAGATATCGCACACAGGATCAGACACCGACCTCGCCGGCGAGGTCGAAGAATCCCTTGCCCGCCGGCCGGTGCAGAGCATTACGGCGAGACACCTAGTATACGCCATCCCCCATAGTGACTGCCCAAGCCGAGGCCGTTCCTCCTTGAGGCGCCCTTGAGGTAGTTGCCCCCTTGCCCTTCTAGCTCGAGCGTAGCGGTTGCACGCTCGCCCTCTTGTCCGGTGAAGCTGTAAAGGCCCCGCGGCCAACAGCGTAGATCATTCACACACACCAGAGTACGTATTTTTTATTCGTTGATTTAAATATCCGAAAATGTCAGGTACACCATTAGCCTCTTGTATTTACGAGTCCCACCCTGAGCTGTTATTCGCTATAATCAAACTCGGCGCGATACGATAACTTCGAGTCATGGTCGTGTGATGGTATTCTGTTTGCCATTTAGACGTGCCTTTAAGGCTGTCCAAACCAATTACAATCCTGGGCCAATATCAATTTCTAAATAGATTAGAGGGCCGCAGAAATATACCTTAACTTTTAAATTAAGGTCCCTATTAATTAGTGTCCGATTTTTGCCCGAAGCCGCATCCGAAGCCGATTAATAGGCCATCACCAAAACATTCGACCCTAAGAAATTTGGTTCATGATTGGCAACATTTTTAAAAAGATATGTGGACTGTATTAACAAATTTATTTTATTTTGATTTGATTATTTACTGGCATTGGCCGGTGCAACGCCATGTGACCCCTGCCCCCAGCGCGTCGTCACTTCTGCCGCCCTCTCGCGCATTCGTAAGTCATACATCGTAATACATAGATCGTTAAATTTCCGTGCTTGCTAGAAACTTGCCGAAGACACTACTATTAATTATTAATTTATTAATTATCGTCGCAATACAATCACTCCGTTGGTGCCGCCTCTACGCAGGGCGATTTTGGGTGCAAACTCTCCGCTTCCACGCTTATGCCGAATTATAAATAAATACAATAACACCGTCACGCCCATATTCCCCAAGCGGGGGTGGCAGAGCTGTACTGAGTACACGTTTCGCCGACGATGTTAGGTCCCATGTAATAGTGGGCGAGCCTATTGCCATATACGGGGCACAATTCCAGACTCCGACTCATACTGGGAAGTTTTCGTTAGAAAAACTACATTTGTCCGACCTAGGGTTTGAACCGTCCTCGTGATCACAAAGCGATGTGCTTTGCCACTAGACCAACGAGGCAGTCATAAATACAATAATGTTATCGATTTGCCCGCGGACTCGGTGGCTGGTTTCCGTAGAACTTTACTCTCACATATTCCGTACACAACGTCAGTTTGATTTAGACTTTTAATATTAGAATTTTGTTTAGGTCTCTTTTTGTCATCAATTTAATATAACTTACTTTTCTTAATTTAACATTTATGTGAGCATTCATTATTAATACCACTGTCACGCTGTAATTAAAAAACTTTTGAGAATGTGGTAACTACCTGTAATAGACTTACTCATTTAGTAATATTGAAGAATCATGTGGAAGTGAAAGTGGAAGGATGTAGGTACCGGGGAGGACCTAGACTATCTTACCATGACCAAATAGACCGGGTTTTATCTGAAGGACAAGTCAGGAGTCTCCGTAACCGGCGAGCGTGTATGAGACAAACTATGAGAGTAGAGTGAAGCCAGAGAGGTATGTAAGGAAAGAACCTGTTGGAACTCTTTACTCTCTGCCTACCCCGTAAGGGATCTGGCGTGATAATATAGATAGATAGATAGAAGAATCATGTGCGCATGCGGCCCGTGGGCCGTGCTTTGGACTGCCCTTCATTTCACGAAGTTATCATAACGCACCACGTTCGTCCATTCGCTATGACCAATTAAACAATTGGTCATAGCGAATAAGAGTCCTGGGAGGTTCCGTTCCATTGGCGGCACAACAGAATATTGTGTGTGTTTCATAAATCAACGCCTTTGTTTATTATCATTGTTCCACTTAAAAAAAAAAAACATACTTTATGTGTTATAATTCGGGCACCTCACGGTGTGAATTCGTTGTTTTACTTGACACAATATTGATCCAACCGTATATTAAGCCTTCATTCCAATATGTATTAGTTCTTCATTCAGGACCCTTATATAGTCCTGGGACTTACCATTATCTTTTTAGTGGTAATACAGTAATGTTACTTTGCCCTGAAAACGAGACAGAGCTATTGTGCGGTTTAGGCGCGTAATGGCAGAAACGCAAAATTACAGATTCACAGAATGACAGATTCGCATTATGCCAGATTCGTGGTACATATTTATTTGTGAATTGTGAAGTTATTTGCATCTAAGTTTTTTAGTAGAGAGACCTTTGTTAACATATAAGATTATGTAGGTTTTCCATATTGGAGAAAAGTCCACAAACCGAATAATTCTTCATAAAATATTTTGAGAAACAGTGATCGTTCCACCAACTTATTGAGTTGTTTAAGAAACAAGCATCGGACTAAGAATATTTTAGCGAGGTGGCACCACCGGCTTAGTAATAAAATTCCCAAGCGACTAAAAAATTATCTTTTTTTACACTTATTGAGAAAAAAGCTGATCACTTTGATTCCAAATTAAGGAACCGCTTTTTTGTCAATAAAAGAACAAGCATAATTCAGATGAAACATTTGATAAAACTCTTTATTTATATACATTATTGTATAGAAGTATAGTTACGTAATTATATATAGTAGTGTCTTTTTTATACATAAATAATTTAATAATAATTAGATGATTGTACCTACATTGTGTATAATTTCTAGCGACTTACGATCCTATCATTTTGCTTTTCTGACATTCTGAGAACTTGTCATTCAGCGAATCTGTCATTTTGTGACATCGAAGAAATTGACATTTCGCGTTTCCGACAATTTTCGTTTCTGTCATTATTACGAGGCAAAGTAAAATATAGGCAAGGCAATAATAATTATAAATAGAAGCTCCCTTGGATCTATCAACATCTTCACAATACTATTAACCTTACTTTGCCGACACATGAGACAGCTATAGACTGAATACTAGGCATGCCTTTTAAGTTCTGTCGTTTCCATATTTCCCGGCAATTTTGAATTTGGAACTGTTCTATATTCGAATGTGTTTAAATTTTTAAATCTCAATACAGTCGAAAGTATTAGGACTAATGCTATTGTTTAGTCACAGCGTCGTATGGAATGTGTCAGGTTACGTACGAAAATGAAACTTTCTAAGGAAAATGTTCGTGCAATAATTTTCTACAACTTTAGAAGAGGCCTGACACGGCTTCAGTGTTTTGAAGAGCTAACATCTGTGTTCAGTGATGAAGCCCCATGTCTGCGGACTGTCAAACGCTGGTATTTAGAATTCCAGCGTGGACATACTAGTGTTAGTGACAAATCACGCGAAGGACGCCCAAAATCCGCCTTCACTGAAGATAACATCATTGCTGTGAGACAACTAATTCTCGAAGATCGTCATGTGACGTATCGAGAGATAGAGGCTCTATTAGGCATCTCAGGGACAACCATTCAGAAGATCTTGCATGAAGCGCTTGGTGTGAGAAAGCTAGTTTGCCGTTGGATACCGCATCTGCTTTCCGACGATCACAAGGCGGCCCGCGTCAGATGGTGTAAGAAAACTCTGCAAAGATTCAACCGAGGAGAGTCAAATCACGTCTACGACATCATCAGTGGTGACGAATCTTGGATCTATGCCTACTATCCTGATCCTAAACAACAATCTACAATCTGGGTCTTTCAAGACGAGCCAAAGCCGACTAAAGTTGTTCGTTCTCGAAGCACTTCAAAGAAGATGGTGGCCACGTTCGTTGGAAAAACCGGCCATGTTGCGACTATTGCACTTGAAGATCGTAGAACGGTTAACGCAGAGTGGTATACCACAGTTTGTTTACCAGAAGTCATCGCCGAACTTCGAAAATCTAACTCAAAGCGACGCATCATCCTGCACCACGACAACGCAAGCTCACACAGCGCTCGTCAAACGAAGCAGGAAAATGTAGAAATTCTTTACTATCCTCCATACAGTCCTGACCTAAGCCCTAACGATTTCTTTACATTTCCTAAAATTAAGAAAAGTCTTCGTGGTCAAAGGTTCCAGTCCGGTGAAGAAGCAGTCGACGCTTTCAAGTCAGCCATTTTGAACACCCCCACTTTAGAGTGGAATAAATGTTATAATAACTAGTTTGAGCGAATGGAGAAGTGTATTAAGCTACGTGGTGAATACTTTGAAAAACAATAAAAAGTACTATAAGGTTCTAGTTGTGTTTTTTTCTTCAAACGACAATACTTAAAAGGCATGCCTCGTCTATCCAAGTCTTGTTCTTACAGTAAAGTACGAATTATACAGTTTTGTTAAAAATATTGTGGTACGCGCACTGATCTTCATAACTTCATAACACGGAGATCCCCGGGAGAATCAGATAAATTAATGAGTCCTTTGACAGTTTATTAATTTTCTTCACTAATGTATTTGCACTTGCGTTTTGTTCTGTGTTGTGTAAAGCAAGATAATCTAAAATAGTAGATTTGACACTTGGAGTGGGGTCTATTGCAGATGAATAACAGGATTAATGTAATTGAGTCTTAGCTTAAGACGCAATTTAGTTTAAACTAACAGTTTATTCATTCGCATTATTCATATATTATGTAAATATTCTTCACGCCTTATCTCGATTAGTCAGAAGCTCACGTAGTCTGCGCAGGCAATTAAATTCTCATTTCTCATTTCGAGAATCGACTAGAAATAAACTACCTAAATTGCTTTAATTTAATAGACAACCCAGTTATAAGCATATTTCTATGCACATAAAAAGAAATTGAACTAATTACAAACACCATTAAAACATCCCATTCAATTTTAAAACGCATCCATTATGAGCGCGGGAAAAAATACAAACCAAATAGCGATATGCGCAATCAAATAAACGCAAACATTGGCCATTTTTCAAACTAAACGCGACACGAACAATGAGGAGTCCATCAATCACCTGTCCCAACAAAAGGCGAACCATAGACAACTGCCCAGAGGCTGAGTGCTTATTCTATTATTGTACCATAGACAAACTTAGTTTTGCGGCTGACAACGGCGCTAGTAGTCGTATTGTAGAATACATTTCTCACATTAATCTTGTAGTTCGGTTTCTTAACAACGCTCGATAAAGTTTGTAATAGCGATTCTTGATAATAGCCACCGTGGGAAGTGTACCGAGTGTATTGAATGATTATTTTTTTGGGAACCGTTAATAGTTTTTCGTCGGGTTTGGTTACATAATTATACAGTGTGAAAATGTTCACTGCGATTGGTAGATATTAATGTAATTTACTATGGGTAAATTTCGTGCAGTTTAGTAATCAAATTTGTATCGTGCTGCATAAATAATGCTGGCTACGTGTCGATGCTTGAAATGAATGTGGAGTTTAAAATAAAAACGTTGGCACAGTGGCGGATATATAAAAAAGTTGCATGTTTTTTAAATGCCATTTATCTCTAAAATAGCGGCTAGGTTTGAGTCGTTACTTTAGACTAATAAAAGGTCTAATGTTTAACTTATATAAATTCTATGTAAATTTGTAATAAACTTCAAATTTATACAATAACATGCAAATTTATAAACGAAAACTAATAAATTTTACTCCCCTCCCATATTCATGTTCCGGAATGCATTTTAAAAAGATTCCGATCTCCAAAAATATGGAAACCGTTCGAATAACAAAACTATTTCGGTGCCGCATTGCCTTATAATAATTCACAGAAGTAATACAATTTCTGTCGGATTTATCTGCCTTTTTATAAAGAACACTTTAAGTGAATGTAATAAAAATGGAGATGCACCCGATTCCCTGTACCAGGTCGAGATCTATGTAAAATATATGTATGCACCGGTATCGAACCAGTAGAACCAAACATGCAATAAAAATATTATGTTTTATTCAACAGAACTCGGAAACAATATACCACAGCTGAAACTTTATTGGCTAGTTATGTAAAATGAAATATGTAAATTTAATTTCGCATGTACGTTGATGGAATTATTTTCGTTCCGTATCTACGGGTTTTACATAATTCTCTCCGGTAGAGCCAATCGAGGAATCGAGTTAGACTTGTTGTCTTCGTTCTGCGAGTTACCTTCGCCTCGTAATGAAAAAAAAGTTGGGAAAAAGTCTGTTTTTATTATTATTTTTTTTCATTAAAATTGTATTGCGTTGATGATGTAATTTGATCAAATTGTCTGTCACGAATTGTCTTTCCAGAGATTGTCCGCCCTATTTTCGAGGTATATTATAATGGTAAGAATATGTGTGTAAGTGGATTTTGAATGTGATATGCCCGAGGGTTGGTACTGCGAGACATTTTCACATGCCTGATTACGACCATCTTGATTAAATTATAGCTGGGTGTGACAGTTTCAAATACCCTCTGGGACATAAGCTCGTATCCAACAAAACTCAGTAATCTACCTGTAATACTGACTGACTCATATGAATGTCCATGCGTTGGAACGCACAGCAAAAAATCGATTTTTTTTTTCTCAAAATACCGTTTTATAACTTATATGAACACTCAGAAAGGATATTTAAAAGTTAGGAAGTTATAAATGAAATCTTATCGAGTACCACTACTATTAAATAATTTAATTTTAGCAAAAACATTCACGCGCCCAAAATCGCAGATATTGATCCCGTATTAAAAGTGTACAGAAAATAAACACCATCATTCCGTTATGCACATATATTAAACAAAAAAAAACACAATTTATTTATTTACGCGTCAATACTTCAACATGCACACAATAATCTTTTGTTTACAATCATACAGGTAACACACGGTACATCGTTTATAAATATGGAACCGCATAATTTACACAGATACGTAATCAATATGCATCTATTCAGTTACTTCCACAAGCCAAACAGCAGGGGAAAGTGCCCACTAACTGTAACAGCGCGATAGCGTCGGAAATTGAAAACCGACCATACAATGTGTTGAACAGCAAACAAACAAACAATCGCGCTTAATGTATATCTAAAAGCCAACAATGAATTTACACAAAGCCATCGAAAACAAACTTGTAAAAAAAATATCGGTTCGTAAAAAACATAACGAATTAGCGGGAAATCGGCGTGTGACGAAACGGCGAATTACCTTACGCATTTTTTAAAAAAATCTTACGCTAAGGCATTTGAGATTATTTCCATTTGATGAAGTCTAAAATGGAGATTAGACCTAATTATATTTTTTTTAAAAATAAAATATTAATAAATATTTAAAACTCGGTTACCACCGATGGTTATGAGATTTATAATGACAAGATGGGTCATTTTAATTCAAATATGCAATTTATTTTTTTAATCGTAGCTATGCAGTGTTTGTTTCATTATAAAATTAAAAAAAAATGGAATCTCAAAAAATATTACAAAAGACGCTTAAAAATAAAGCCAAGATTTATTAAGGAAGTATTGCATTATTACAGACTAAGAGTTTTAAAATTACAATTACCCATCATTTATTACACGCGTCGAACCAACCATTAAGGGCGTGAAATATAAAAATCATCTTAACTTTACGAACTGCATTGTCACAGTCACGTCGGAACGTTCTCTATACTCTACCGATACTCACAACTCAACATTAGTCTTACAAAAGAAAAAAATACGACAAAAAGACTTCGATGTCACGCCCATGCAGTTCCGAAGGTTCTCACGCGATCGTAAGCAAACAAAACCTGTACCGGGTCATTGTAACATAAAACCCCGTCGCGTATTACAAAAATCACCCAGACCATTTCTCCTTTCATTTGTCAGAACATCTTACTATCCACACAAAAGCGGCAATGTATGCTTAACACATAAACTTTACCGTAGGATGCCTCCTAAGGCTTCGTAACAAGAATGACCATGGTATCCTACGGAGCTAATACTACAAAAAGTTTACCCGTTTGTACGTAAGTTAAAATTTCCATCCCGTGGGAATTTACTGAAGGCTATGTGATAATTGCTCGGTTTGCCCAAAGCCCGAACGAGGCAAAGCGAATGTAAACAGGTAATTATGGGTTTCGGAAAATAGGGATGGTCGGGCAATGATAGGGAACGATATGAGTTATTGAAATCACCGGGATTTTCGGTCGGATTAATGATACATCTTCGCTTGGAACTTGGGGCAAGATTTTGGGTGATTTATATCGGGTTTTGGATGTAATAAATTTGATTTGTGTATTTATTTGGAATGTTGCAAATTAGTCTGCTATTAGCATGTATTTCCAAAAATGCGATAAATTGCGATATATACTTTAGACCAGTAAGTAAGTATGTTACCATAAGTATTATCTAAATATCTAGACGTAAAAGACGCATTTTTGATAACGTTTGTTCATTAAGATAAAAATAATCTAAGTTCTAAAAAGAAAAGCAAATGTCATAACGTATAGCACCTTTTATACAAGTTCATTATAGTACCGGTCAGTAGATTATATCTATATGTTCCTAGAGCAAAACATTGATAGAACTATTCATACTAACTTTCCAATCAACTTAAGTACCTATGTTCGCAAATAAAATCCTAATTCTGATTCAGAATTCGGTGTAAAGAAATTATCGAAAGCAATTGAAACACTAAAATTATTCCAAATTTGACTAAAATAACTCCAAACTCATAATCGTATCCTGATTCGCAAGATCCTGTTAGTCACCCATGAGCGACTCAAAATAATCACTACAATTTCCTTTCACGAGCTCCAAACCATAAAATTCTAAAAAACTAATTGTCCGTCTCGTAAAGAAACCAATCAGGAAACCGAACAATGGAAGTGCTTAGCCAATATCAAAATGAACCCCTCTTCCTGAGGATGTAGGTACGACTGGTAAAAACTTTGTTAAAGGAATCTAACCCTTATTACGTAATCATTGTGTGGCTATTTTGGTATAGTGTGAGCACCTGGAACATAGTTCTGAAGTTACCTTAAAGATGACGTATCGCTGGCCGAATGCAATAGGGACACGACTAGAAAGACACAAATAGTAGAAAACATTTTTTTTTAAGAAGTGAAACTACTTTTTTTGTTGAATAACCTCACGGCAAGACCTCAAGACACCGTGAGCTTAATCTGCGTTCAAAATAATTAAGAAGTTTAGGCACTAGAAATATTGGGAAAATAAACCGCGATAATAATTTAAATTCTAATTTAAATATTAATTAAACATGTCGCAAACCAATGTTTTTTCCTTAAATACTTTCGGCAACAATAAATCCTTTTATAATCCCATTGTTCGCATGTTAAGACAATACAATGAATTAAGGGGTTTTTGACGGGAAGTCGAAGAGTGATGTTGTCAATTTGTTTTAATTTCCAAAACTTGTGTTATTACGACTAATACTGTGTAATGTTGGTGGAATATTAATCATTATGTGTTCCTATATGTGCATAAGTGAAGGTAATTGTAACAAAGTGATAAAACGTGCCTTTTCGACTTCCCTCAAAACGGCCGTTGCAATTGGTATGTAAAGTATCCACCGCTTTACTATCCAGGGTGGGGTACTTCATTAATTTCATTATAATCGTTGTCATCAAATTCATTGGGGAATCGAATTAATATAAACAAACACTATTATATATCTCACTGGACACTGGCAAAATACACTTATAATTAGTGTGAAGACATAACTTGATGAAGAAGAAGAATGAATTAAATAAAGAACACGATTCTTTAGATTTGTTTGACTGCCTCGTTGGTCTAGTGGCAAAGCGCATCGCTTTGTGATCACGAGGTCCTGGGTTCAAATCCTATGTCGGACAAGTCTAGTTTTTCTAACAAAAACTTCCCAGTACGAGTCCGGAGTCTGGAATTGTGCCCGGTATATAGCAATGGGCTCGCCCCCTATTACATGGGACCTAACATCGTTGACGAAACGTAAGTGTACTCAGTAACCCTCTGCCACCCCCGCTAGGGGAATATAGGCGTGACGGTGTTTTTCTTATTTTCTTAAAATTTGTTTAACGACGATTTTGGTACATATAGACGGCAAATCTACAATGTCCTGAAAGACTAATTTAGTTAAGTGCATTTCTGTTTTATTTAAGTATATGAACATTAATTTTGTTATCTTTTTCCAAATTACTTAATTCTCGTACTTCGTTTTTATTCTTTGAAACACATGTTTTGGGTTATAATTATTGTTCATAACCTAACTTTACTGTTAGAAAGTGGAATTTAGATTGTACCCTGTTTGGTGTTCAATAAAATAAATTAAAAAATATATCCGTAAACTGGATCCGTTAACTGTACTTTTATTTCATGTGTAATATTCTATATAATAATACTATAATAATATCAGCCTATACTGCCTTACCTATACAGCCTATACGGCAAAGGCCTTCTCTCACAAATCGAGGTGAGAGAGGCCGAGAGAGATTAGGTCGCTCCACCACGCGGACCCAGTGCGGATTGGTGAAGGCACGTTTGTGGCCACCTGCTGTTGGAACTTATCAAGCCGCCTTTAAGGCTTCCAACTCGGCTTAACGACTACCACATTTTGTGATAACCGGGACCAACGGCTTAACGTGCCTTCCGAAGCACGGAGAAGCTCGAATATGAAAATGCCATAAACGGTCACCCATCTCAGGCCGACCGAGTCGGACGCTGCTTAACCTTGGTGATCGGTAAGAACACCGCGGTTGCACAACGCTACGAGCGCCTCATATTCTATACAAGGTGTAACATAATAAACGCAAGACCTCAAGACACCCCGATTAGAGAATTGCTTCATAAAGTCAAAACGAAAACCAAATTTTCAAATTAAAAGGTTTTTACCCTTTTTTAAAGCACTTTTATACCCCAATTAACAATGAAACTTGTACGTGTATGTGTGCGTTTTGAGAAATACGTTTTAGGAATGCGTTTGGAATCTTTTCCTTGCTATGAATCAAGAATAAATTTAATTTTTTATAGCGCACTGACGGAGTTAAAGCATTTTTGCAAATTAAAAAAAATGTAAAATACCTTAAAAATTGTTGGAATCGGTTCAGTTACCGATTTAGAACAAACTACTTTCAGGTCTTGCGTTTATTATGTTACAGCTTGTATATACATTCGAAGAAATCTAAAAACTCAATATCTAGCATTATTGTTTTGATACTAGAGTGCTAACACAATTAACCTTTTTATAGTTATGTCTGCATTATATAATAATATAATAGGAATATAAATAACTGTTTTTTAATAATAATCGTTTCTTAATTGTACTAAGGACTGCGTCAAAAGGGAATCTATCGTTCATTCGTTTTGGTAGGAATTCGTTTTTGTTTTCTGTACAAAAACAATTAAACGCCGTTGATCAGGGAGAGTTAAATTTCAGTTTTAGCGGTTTTTTATATTTATTTTTATTTATATCCGACTATACAGAACTATATAGTCGGATAGAACTCAAAAAGTTTTCGAAAAACATATTATGATATAATTGCTTAAAGAACTTCGGTATAGTACTCACGGCCTGTTTTATTGGAACTAAAATACTTCTGTATTTTAGTGTGGGGCGGCTTATGTGGTGTACTATGTACACCCAAGTACGACTAAAATTGTATCCTCATCCAAATGGGTGCTCTAAATAAGGCAATAAATAAAGAAGGGAGCAATAATCGTGAGGTTAAGCAAATTGGTCAAAAATCCTGCGCGCGCGCTTACACCAAACCCTACTCTATTAAGCGGGCATTTTTCCCTCTCCCCCTACCCCCGCTATGCCCAGCGGTGCGCAACAGAAGCACGTCGAACCGATCTTGTTGGACACAACAAATATTTACCTAACCCCAGGATGCTTGTGGGCGACAGACTGTTTTTTTTGGAACACGGAATGTTTGAAGAGGCCATTGATATTTTAAGACTTAATTTTATGGATATCAAGCGAAGATATTTAAGGCTTTAAGTTAGTCGAAATAAAATATTTTCTTCATCCTTATTCATTAACAAAAGAACCAACACATTGTTTTGACGGACGATTTAGCGCAGTGGTTAAGAGCTTAAGTCGCTCCGCCCACTATGTCTAATAGTCGCGGGTTCGATTCCCGCACTGGACAAATCTTTGTGTGATCCACAATTATTTGTTCCGGTCTGAGTATTTGTGTTTGTAAATTTTCATGTTTGTAAACGCACCCACGACACAGGAATTAATCATAGTGTGGGGCTACGTTTTTTAAAAAAACATATATCGCCAAGTAATCTCTTTGGTGCATATTTATGTATCTAATAATTTAAGTGTTTAATTCTGTATTTTAATTTAATAAGATAAAAACATATAGGTAATACTGGTAAAAAACGGAAATTCGTACTTCGCCATTAGAGGCTCTTTTTCGGCTAGATTTCTTGCTAAAGTAATATTGTCTAATTTTGTACATCCATATAATCCCATCCATAATAGACAAGTAGTGTTGTTTATGTAGGTAAGACCGCATCTTAATCTTTGTATAGGTTTAAAAAAAAAAAAAAAAAATCACCGTGTCGCCTATATTCTCCAGAGGGGGTGGCAGAGGTGTACTGAGTACACCCACGTTTCGCCGACGATGTTAGGTCCCATGTAATAGGGGGCGAGCCTACTGCCATATACCGGGCACAATTCCAGACTCCGGACACGTACTGGGAATTTTTCGTTAGAAAAACTACATTTGTCTGACCTAGGATTTGAACCCAGGACCTCGTGATCACAAAGCGATGCGCTTTGTCATCAGACCAACGAGGCAGTCAATAGGTTTACTAGTTCCTAAAACCATATTGTACAATTCTATGCAGCATTAAGTTTCCCTTTACAGCTTTATCGATATTATTTCAAGTAACGAATCACGGCAATCATCATACATACGCTAATTGAACGAAATAAAGGCCCAATTAAAAAAGGAAATGCAAGAGAAAAGGAGCTTTTTAGTTTTAGAAATAGAGTGCTAACTCAAACAACAAAACTTTCCACTTTGACATTTAAATAGTTATCTCTCTGTTTACACAACAAACCCATCAATTCAGTCGAAACAGTCATCGAAACTCCACACAAAACGACCCTCGCAAACACACCCCATTACCAAATCCATCAAATAAACATTATGGAGGGGCTCAATAGAGTTTCTGACCTTTAATTCGCATCTAAGGATTTCTTTAAAGTCGCTCTAGTGAGACCCTATTGAAATCATAAGCCGGCAGCCGACCGAAAAGGTTCAATGGATGGACAGAACCGCCCTTATCAATACTGCTTTCAAGCTCTCTGAACAGAGAACTTATTTTGTAGGGATGAACGGTGTTTGATCTCCGAATCGATGTTTTTAATATCAGTAGAAAATCTCCAAGTTCGAAACGTTGTGCAATGGTGATTGTAGAATAATACCCATAAATCTTTTTTGATATACAGGTAACTTTACGTAATAGCCTTTCTAAATAAAAACTTTGCGGTCACGCGGTCCTAGGTTCGAATCCTAGGTTAGAAAATATATATACTATACTACCCACTGGGCAAAGGCCTTCTCTCACAAACCGAGGTGAGAGATATTAGGTACGTACACGCGGACCCAGCGGATTGGTGGAGGCAGATTTGTGGCCACCTGCTGTTGGAACTTATCAAGCCGCCTATAAAGCTTCCAACGCGGCTTCAAGACTACCATTTCAAGTGGTAACCGGGACCAACGGCTTAGCGTGCCTTGCGAAGCTTGGAGACGCTCTCTCTCTATCTATCTCTAGCCAACCGAGACGAACGCTGCTTAACCTTGGCGATCGGTAAGAGCACCAGGGTCGCACAGCACTACGAGCGCCTAGTTACTGAAGTTAGAAAAACGAAAATTCTTTGTACTTAGCAGTCTGGAGTCTCAATTGTGTGCGGTGTAATGGCAAAAGGCCATTACATTGAGGCCCAACACTGTCGGCGAAATGTGGGTGTACGCAGTACACCTCTGCCAGCCCGCTTGGAGAATATACATAAGATGATATGATGATACGTATAACACGAAGCTGGTCCTCGTGGCAATCTTGTCTTTGTCTTGCAGTAGAGGTCTTTCGGTTGATGTAGATGTTTGATGACATAATTTCTTTTTGTTATAATTTCACGTTCTTCAAATACTTATTAAGTTCTAGTACAATGGAAGATTTCTTAAAATATTATCGTTTCTTCGCCGTTAGGATGTGATATATGCCGACAATCTTAGGAATGCGTCAACTTAAGAGAAACATCGATATAACCTACATACATATATGATATCGATGTTCGCTAACGAACATATCGATTATTAAAACAATAGTTAGGTACAGTGAGCTTAATTTTCGCTATCACATCCGGTAAGATTGCAAAGGGTATCTAAGGCCAAGAGCAATGTAAAGTTAAAAAAGTATTCATACCATCGATTTTAAGATAAAGCGTGAATTGTTTTTATCAACGGATGTCAGAAATATATTAATTAAGTTTAAGAAGCTGTTTTATTATTTTCGTTGTACCTAAATAATAAGAACTCTCTCACCTTTATTTGTAAGAGAACGTTACCCCGCAGTGGACAATACAGGCTTATTGATTAAAATGAAAAATATAAACACTGTCCACCCATACGTCGATGTTAGGTTCTAAAGTAATAGGGGAGCAGCCTATTGCGATTACACCGGGCACAATACCAGACTGTTACAGACATTTTTTCTATCGGAAAATTACATATTGTCCAACCTAGCATTCGGCGAGTGTGACATTTTCCGAATGTGACATTGCGCGAGTATTAAAAAGATATTGTGGCGTTTTGCGAAAGTGACATTTACCAAATGTGGCATTATTTATTTATTTCACATCATATCAATCATATCATCATAGTGTATCAATCTGTTACAAGTGTGCGCAGTATGCTCCATGTATAATATAGGATTATACGCCGTTATGAAACCCTTCCTGGGTTTCATCTCATGATCACTACGCGCATTACTCTCCATTAGACCAATAAGACAGTTCCATTTATTATTAAGGCATTAAATTAACCTGTATAATAACACACCAAAATAACTTCAATCAACATATTTACATAAAAAAGCAGTAATAGCCTAGTGGTTAGACCGTTAGACTGCAAACTCAGAGGTCTCGGGTTCAAACCCAGGCACGCACTTCTGTCTATTCAAAAGCATGTGCGTATTATAAATTAACTATCTCTTGATTTAACGGTGAAGGAAAACATCGTGAGGAAGCCTGCATTCTTGAGAGTTTCTCGAAGGTGTGTGAAGTTCGCCAACCCGCACTGCGCCAGCGTGATAGACTATGGCCTAAACCCTCTCAGTTTAGAGGAGGCTCGTGCCAAACCGTGGGACAGTTTCTTAACAGGGTTATATTAACATTATTTATACATACATAGATAACATGATAACGAAAGTGGGGGTGGCAGAGGTGTACTATATACACCTACATTGCCGACGATATATTACGACCGATACGACCATTAAACAGACTACCTCCAAACTCATATGAAATAGGTAAATAGATATAATTCCAGACTCCGGATTGACCTGAACCTTAAATCACAACTTTTAATCGACGTAGTATCGATATTAATAATGGTATAATGTTAGCCAATACTGTCCCAGTACTGGGCAAAGACCATCTCTCACGAATCGTGATGAGAAAGATCAGGTCAAACTCCACCACGCGGACCCAGTGCGGTGAAGGCAGATTTGTGGCCTACTGTTGGAACATATCAAGCCGCCTATAAGGCTTTCAACATGGCTTGAAGACTACCATATTTAATTGTAACCGGAAACAACCTCTGAGCGTGCCTTCCGAAGCACGGAACCGCTCGAATATGCCACAAACAGTCACCCATCTCCTTGTGGAATGCTGCTGAACCTGATTTAGTTGTGGTTAGGTGATCGCTAAGAACACCGCGATCACACAGCGCTACGAGAGCCTGGTTGTATGACCATGACTTATATTTTTAATTCTCACGAGTCCAAAAAATATGCACCACAGTCAACATGAACGGGGCGAGAAGGTACGTCGTTCATAACTAGATGGGGTTACTGGGTATAAGGTAGCCATTTTTCATACTATTCATAATTCATTTCCTTATGATAATCGCCAGTAAAATAAATGCACAACACTTAGTTGTTTAAAACACTTCTAAAAGATTGCTACTTCATTAAAATATATATACTTTAAAACTTAATTATGGATCTCAATAGAATGAAGAAAATATACTGTCCTGGAAGTCACGGTAACTAAAGTATGAAAGAATATTTTTTCGAAAACAGGGCAGTCTCGTGATGATATAGATAAATAGATAGAATTCCAAACTGCTATTAAAAATACACAACTTTTAATCGCCTTAATATCGATATTACGTTCTCAAAATCGATACGATGTCAACATCGATCATCCCTAGTCCCTCAACATCGAATATACGATAAAACCCTCATCATATATTTAAAATAAGATATCGAAAAGGTCCGTGCTATTGGTTTTTTCTTGTCGATAAGTCGTGTTTGATGTAATCGATTATCGGGAACTTATACTAATAGGTTGTAATATTGGATAAGGGAAAATAATATTTGGCTTTTCATGTCAATATTGAGATGTTGGTATAGACTTATTTTAAGTGAGGTGGGTTTTATTGATAAGAATGTCACATGAATTGATGTTTGATTCCCGGTATAGATATGTATTTCACCGGAAACGTACCGGAAAAAGGACAATATAATAAATATCATTAATCGATTAAAGAATCGGTAATCGAGACCTATTTACAAATTTTTTTTAATATAAAACGTAGCCCCTATTCCTGTATCGTGGGTGTGTTTACAAACATGAAAATTCACATACACAAATACCCAGGCCGAAACAAATAATTGTGGATCACACAAAGATTGGTCCGTTGCGGGAATCGAACCCGGCAACTATTCGACACAGTGGGCGGAGCGGCTTAAGCACTTAACCACTGCGCTAAATCTCCCATCAAATCTATAATTAGAACTGACAACATAAGAAAAATTACTTACAGGGGTAGGTGTGCTCTGATAATGCAAAACTAATAATGTATATGGAAAAAGAGTTGAGGGCTTTTTAGTTTCTGATTACAAAAATACACTTACAGAAGAGCTTAGGTATTATATGTTAAAAACTCGAAAGTGTTAAGAGCAAATTAAAACCATATTTTATGAATAACATTGGAATGTAATGTTTGTACTAAGAAGTCAATATATCTTAAACAAACAACTCGCCGGCAACTAAATAAACCCCTAAAAGTTTGCGGATACGGCATATATAACTGTACTGTAATTTGGGGTTGTTTGACAAACAAAAAAAAAAATTATAGGAATAGAAATATTCGAAATTGCTTTAGCTAATTGAAAAGTTTGTTGTTTAATTTCGATTCAATTTCGATTTACCTGCCTTGTTGGTTCAGTAACGATGCGCATAGCGATTGTGGTACTGGGTTCGAATCCTAGATCGGACAAACTGTAATTTTTCAGTAACAAAATTTTTAGTATCAGTCCGAAGTCTGACATTGTGCCCGGTATAATAACAATAGGCTCACCCCTTTTCCACCGACGATGTTCGGTATTTCTCGTAGACCCGGACAGCCCACGCGGTGTATGGTCACGAAGCATTATTGAAGCCACATTTCCAGGAAAAGACAGTCGAGTGAGAGTGGTTGCAATACGCACCTCTACCGGTACACTTAAAGAGATTCGTAGGTCATTTATCACGCATATCTCTTAAGGATGAGTGCTGCCAGAGCATCACTAGGTGGTGCTTGTTAATATTATTATATAACTCCTTTATAATCTCGTATTATTCTTTGCTCTTATTACTCGCCGCTACAATGTGTGTATACAGTACATCTCTGCCACCCCGCTTAGGGAATACAGGCGTGACGGGTTCAATTTGGCATAACCGAGCACAATTTTAGACCCCGAACAGCGTTGCAGTTTTTTCCGATAAAAAAGGCGCATTTTACCCGGCCTTTAGGAATTGAAAACAAGATCTTGCTACAAGACTAACGAGCCCAATTAGCTAGCTATAATGTGCACCGTTTGTCTCAAAAACAGAAACACAATATCTCCAAGCCAACAACCATTTCGGGACACGAAACCGCACGTGAACACAAATAGCTTAAGCAACGTCGCAGCGCAGGTGCTCACAATAGATTGTTTTTAGCTAAACGCCTAACCGTTCAGCCTTTAGCTAAAACTATATCGCACTGGAGCCTTGCCAAAGGGGGAAGGACGTGCGTTCCCACGTACGAAAGTAACCACCTGACTTATATCACGGAATTACTCCAGAGAGTTCCTGTACGATACATCAACGGCTTTCCTTGAAAATATCGGTACATCATTTGCTTTAGCAAAATACGGTAGGGAAAAAATGTGTGTTCGAAATTTCTTGTTCTTGCTATAAAGTAGCAAACGCTGAAAGTATTATGTAAATTGAGTTTTATTATTTGTTATCAAAGGTTTAAATTGGAATGCGATATCGAAATTGGATAAGATATTATTATTATTTATGAGAGGGCAAGAATAGCCTAGTGGTTAGACCGTTGGACTGCAAAGTCAGAGGTCTCGGGTTCAAACCCAGGCACGCACCTCTGTCTTTTCGAAAGCATGTGCGTATTTAAAATTAATTATCACTTGCTTTAACGGTGAAGGAAAACATCGTGAGGAAACCTGCATGCCTAAGAGTTTCTCGAAGGTGTGTGAAGTTCGCCAACCCGCACTGGGCCAGCGTGGTGAACTATGGCCTAAACCCTCTCAGTTTGTGAGGAGGCCCGTACCCAGCAGTGGGACAGTTTCTTAACAGGGCTAATATTGCATCGTCAGCGCATTCACTTCATGCAACAATTTTTACATTAGTATACGGAAGGCCCGCGTTCGCGATTGACGTGTACTCATAATCATATCATTTCACACATCATTATCATTTAGCAGTATTTTGGACAATATACCAAAATTCAAATCAAATCAATTGTTTAATTTTATAACAACGTACGTGGTGTAGGGCGCGAGCCATACAATAAGAATTATGATGATGAAATAAAAACCTTATTTCCATGTAGTATGCCCTGTTCAAAAGATACCGTTCTGGCACTTAATCAGTCTAGTAATGTAAAATGAACAAAGAAACGTCTTTACCGTAAAGACAGCTAAAGGAAGGAACCACAAAATTTAGCTAAAACCCTTGAACAGATAAACCAAATTCTATCAAATATATTTTTCCACGAACCGTACCCCTGAAGACGTTACTAACCAAAAAAGAATGTTTTTATCCATTTGGAAGCTACAACTACAGACAAAGACCTCAACTACCTACATCTAATAACACCTCTATTTCCTTAAAAAATCAAAACAAACCCATCACACGCATACATCTATAAAACTTCACGAACCAGCCATTTATTTGCTGACAAATCTCCGAATGTTCAGAACACGCAATATTCTGGATCATTAATATTTTCGTGGACGGTATAGCCAACTTCCAAAACACAAACAGACCGAACTAACAGGTGCCCCCTACCCTGCAACCCTCGTACCATGGAGTACCACCGTGCTAACGACCGTGCTATCGTGTCATGGGGGTTGAAAGGCGGCTTAACTATGCACCGAAAAATAATGTGTACTACATTTTCGTCTTCAACATACAACACCGCACAACTTACAGGAGAGGTAAAAAACTATTTTATTTCTCTGTGATCTTAAAAGGAATTAATCTCAATATTGTATTAAATCGGAAAGGATATCGCAATCGTGCAAAGCCTGTACAAAAATAGATGCATAGCAAAGAATTGGCCAAAATCGGCTCATATGTGGCGTAAGAGTGAGGAGGCTTATGCCCTGCAATGTGTGGTGGCAAAAAGGAGCTGGAAGTGATGATGACAATTATATTAATAGCGGCCGCTAGGTTGATATGCTTAAACCTGATAGGTAAATCAAATCGCGCGTGAATATTGCATCTAATGGCATTAAAAAGTCGAAACCGCCAAATTTTGACTTGTGCGGTGTTATTGGCTATAATCGTGTTCACAAATCCAGCTACAACTTAACAGGTCCAAAAGTCAAAAAAAAATGTTGCCAACTCAAAACGACTTGTGAAGAGTTAAAAGCTAAATCAATTACATCAAATAACATCAGTATAAAAAAACACCGTCACGACTATATTCTCCAAGCGGGGGTGGCAAAGGAGTATTGAGTAAATTCACAACTCCAGACTCCGGACTCATACTGTTAAGTTTTTGTTAGAAAAATTTCATTCGTCCGACCTAGGATTTGAACCCAGGACCTTCAGACCAACATCATTATCGACATTGTGTAAAAATATTTATTGTTTTTACTAAATAAATTTAGTTTATATATGAATTTATTTTGGTCATAAATACCGATGACACTTAGAATTTAAGTTGTATGAATTGTGATTAAAATATGTTCTAGTTGTATAAGATTAATTTTTATTTTATTTTTATTATCGACAAAAAATTAATTGTGGTGTGTGTTTAAAAAATGTCAAACAACACTGTAAACGTCAATTTGTGGTTGGATTTCTGAACACGACGATAGGCGTCAAGTCAAAAGTCACAATAACCGTCGGTAGAATATCAAACTATTATGATCATAGATATGACTATAAGAGAGGGAACTTAAACTCGAATAGTAGCGAGAACTGGGTATGTAAGAAGAAGAATGAAAGTAGGATAAATGCAGTGGAAATGCGAGCTCTGCGGAAGATGTGCGAAGTGAAGCTGACCGACCGTATTCGCAACAGCGTAGTAAGAAAGCGAGTAGGTATGAAAGATAGTATCGGTGTAAAGATGAAAAAGGGTATACTCCGTTAGTTCGGGCACATAGAAAGAATGTCAGAAAAAAGAATAACAAAACAGATATACAATGCGAAAGTGGAAGGATGTAGGTACTGGGGAAGACTTAGACTATCTTACCATGACCAAATAGACCCAGTCTTATCTGAAGGACAAGTCAAGAGTCTCCGTAACCGGCGAGCATGTATGAGACGAACTATGAGAGTGGAGGAAGCCACTGAGGTATGTAAGGAAATAATCTGTTGGAACTCTGTACTCCCTGCCTACACCGCAAGGGATCTTTTTCTTTCCTTTTATTTTTCTTTTTTTTTTAAAAAACGTAGCCCCACACTAGGATTTATTCTTGTGTCGTGGGTGCGTTTACAAACATGACAATTCACAAACAAATACCCAGACCGGAACAACAAATTGTGGATCACACAAAGATTTGTCTCGTGCGGGAATCGAACCCGCGACTATTCGACACAGTGGGCGGAGCAGCTCAAGCTCTTAACCACTGCGCTAAATTGTCCGTCAGTCATCTGGTGTGATGATATAGATAGATAGAGAACTTAAACTCGCGCTCACAAATAGTCAATTTACATTTTTGTTTTTTAATTTAACTACTTATCTACCACCGGATCGAATCGCGGCCTTCACTGAGAAGATCCGGCCAATAAACTCAGCGGTGAAAGAGAAGTAAAGACAAGCGTCTTTTTTATTTACTTCTCTTTCTCTTTTTTATTTTCACAATCGCATTGTGTGGATACAATGTTTAGATTACAATTAAATAGTTTACGATCTAGCTAAAATGTGATGCCTTACGATCGTGATATGAATCTAATGATGTTATCTGTAAAGAGTGTCTAAAGGATTCCAGATGGGCCAGTCCCCACAAGCAGCACCCGTTCACGAGTATGATTGCTGTCACAGCCATCACTCCCCTCGACCATATTGGAGGGAGGTGACAGAGGTCTGTAGGTAGAACCTGTTGGAACCATGTTGGAACCCAGTACTCTCAGCCTGTCCCGCAAGGGATCTAGTATGATGATATAGATAGCGATGGTGGCCATAATGGCCTGATGATTAACAAACATGGTGGAAAAAAACTTACCTGAAAAAATAGTCGAAGTTTCGAAGACACGCAAAGAAATTCTATTTTAATTTAACCGTAAAACAATGTTTCGTACATCGGTTTACAGTTCACTGGTTTATTTATTGCCTCATAGACGTATTTAAAGACGAACGGAATTTCGCTTAGCAAAAAGTGAAGTCCAATAGTAAGTACGAGCTGACACGCACACAGCGAAGCTGAGATGAAACATACGCGCTTTTCACGCATTTTTTTTCTCAATACGACTTCTGTCAAACGAGGTTTATTGCGTAATGGCAACCGATAGGCTTACTATGGTGTAAGTTTGCGTTTCAGCTCGTACGTATACGAGAACTGACTTACTATTGGACGTGACTTTTTGCTTAGCGAGATGCTCATCTTTTTATACGTCCATGTATTCCAATTTGTCAAAAGGATTAATCCCAAATAAGTCCGGAGACGGGCTTTAAGCCCGGAACAATGAAAGTAAGCTCGCTCTCCATTATTTTGTGACCAAACATTATCGGCGAAAAGTAAGTGTACACAATACACCTCTGACAACCCCGCTTGGGAAATATAAACGATGTAAAAAAATTAAACAAGTTTGTAACTGCCCAGGTCAGAAATAATCACAAGCGTGAAGCAATGTTTAAAAATATATTACTCTATAGAGTAGCGTTATCTATGGTATGATGGCGTACGAAGTCATAGGTAGAGCAAACGGACGCGCCGTAAATGGAACTTCCTAACTGGAAAAAAAATGTCGGTACTAAATACATTTCCTTTTTCTTATGTTACTTCGTCTTCGCATTTCGTATGTACTAACTCTACTGTTGTTATCTGTAGATAATGAAAAAAATAAGAATCAAGATCTAAAGTTTTTTATTCATGTAAACCAATTAATACTTATGAATACTGAACAGTCAAGAAAGAAAAGATTAGAGTTTTGGCGGGAAGTCGAAGAGTGATGTCGTCAATTTGTTTTAATTTCCAAAACTTATGTTATTTCGAATAATAATATGTACTGTTAGTGGACTTTTACTCATTAGGTAATTAAAAGAAAGTGATAAAGCGTGCCTTTTTGATTTCCCTCAAAACGGCTGTCGCAGTTGGTATGTAAAGTATCCATCGTTTTACTATCCAGGGTGGGATACTTCATGAATTTCAGTATCATCGTCGTCATCAAGTTCATCGGGGAGTTGAATAATTTAGACACACGATTATGCATCTCACTGGACATCGGTAAAATACACTTAAAAATAGTGTGAAGCCATAATTTAAAGAACCGTTTCGGACTGTCATTTCTGTAAAGAAGGAGGGTAAGAAATAAGGGTATAAATATCTACTTAACATTTTGACTCGAACAAGTTCGTAACTATCGTGACGATAATTGGTGGGGGTAAGGTATTTTTTTGCCGACGTTTACAAAAAAAAAATTAAAATTAAAAAGCTATAGCGAATTTTCACTTGACATAAAAAGTAAACGACTTTATGATGATGACGTGTTTTATTTACACACAACTTTATAAAGTATGTATACTAATACTATTAACAATCCTACCCCAAACACAAACATCCGAAAAATCTAATAATTTTGAAAATGGTGGGTGGATTTTCATGTTTGTAAACGCACCCACGACACAGGAATTAATGCTAGTGGGCGGCTACATTTTTGTAAAAAAAACACAATCCAAACTCAGAACTGCTGTTATAAAAACCGCAATATATTTTCCCGACATCGGATTCAAACTCAGAACCTCGTGATCGCCAACATAGGACAGCATTTCAGCAGTTTCAAAACTATTTTCAAGCAAAACTTTTAGAATCAATTCTACTGCAATGGCTGTCACGGTCACACTGCAGTCTATTAAAAGAATATAAAAAAACGGATTTGGTAATTTTATTTAAAACTTGTGCACTATTTAAACTACTAAATAAAGTGATTCATTGTTATTCAGTCAATAAGTAGGCCAGTTTCAATGATTTC
The DNA here is from genome assembly GCA_905147815.2 of Phalera bucephala. Lineage (NCBI taxonomy): Eukaryota > Metazoa > Arthropoda > Insecta > Lepidoptera > Notodontidae > Phalera > Phalera bucephala. Next base: position 6,968,174 of record LR990621.1, on the reverse strand, counting down.
GGTAGATAGAAATTTAGTGTTTTTGCCACTTCTACGTAAGAGGATTTCAGGTCTATGCTTTCGTAAGAAGTTATAAAAAAGATTGTATTTCGATACGCTCGTAACGATGAGAGAACGCTTGTTAACGATTACCAAATTCAAGCAACGTTCGGCTCTGACAGTCTGAGATGGGTGACCGCTTACGCTTATCAACTTCAAGGGTCTCCTTGCTTCCAAAGGTACGGCGAAGCAGCCGTTGATGCCGGTTACTATTTAATGTGGCAGATATTAAGTCAAGACGAACGATCACTTTGTTACCATTACATTCAATCATAAAGCCGTACAAGGATCTTTTGGCCTGCGGCCAAAATCGGAACTAACGTTGTCATCAAGTGAAATGTCACTATATGACATTCGCAAATTTGTCCAAATTATAATATAATAATAATATCAGCCTATACTGCCCACTGCTGGGCAAAGGCCTTCTCTCACAAATCGAGGTCAGAGAGATTAGGCCATACTCCACCACGCGGACCCAGTGCGGATTGGTGGAGGCAGGTTTGTGGCCACCTGCTGTTGGAACTTATCAAGCCGCCTTTAAGGCCTCCAACTCGGCTTAACGACTACCACATTAAGTGGTAGCAGGGACCAACGGCTTTACGTGCCTTCCGAAGCACGGAGTCGCTCGAATATGAAAATGCCACAACGATCACCCATCTCAGGCCGACCGAGTCGAACGCTGCTTAACCTTGGTGATCGGTAAGAACACCGCGGTCGCCAAGCGCTACCAGCGCCTCTAATCCAAATTATTTTTTTTTCATTAGTAACCGTGCAGACACAGTAAGAAAAGCAGTGATAGCCTAGTGGTTAGACCATTGGACTGCAAAGTCAGAGGTCTCGGGTTTAAATCCAGGCACGCACCTCTGTCTTTTCGAAAGCATGTACTTATTAAAAATTAACTATCACTTTCGTTACCGGTGAAGGAAAACATCGTGAGGAAACCTGCACGCCTAAAAGTTTCTCGGAGGTGTGGGAAGTTAGCCAACCCGCACATGGTCAGCGTCATGGACTATGACCTAAACCTTTTCAGTTTCAGCTTTCAGGGACAGCTTCTTAACAGGGCTAATATTATGCAGACTAACCTGTTCAAATATCTTCTTGGAGGTAGGTAGGTAGGAGGTATCTTCCATGGGCATAACACATTCTTATCGCACTTGTTGTGTATAACAATGGTTAATATTCCACCAAAATCATACATCATTCAAAATAACACAAGTTCTGGAAATAGAAACAAATTGAATCTATCTTCAACCTCCCGTCATAGCTCTGCTCTAGGTTGATATTATCAAATTAAATCTAAGCTAGAATCGATCTCAAAACCTCGGAACACTAATCCTTTGAAACTGGATATTGGAATTAAATCATTCCATTATCGAGAGTCTCGAATCTCAGAGTTGGTACAGCTTAGCTCTAAGACCAATAATAATTCAAACTGTGAATAATTATACTATTATTAACAAATTAGTACTTTGCCCAAGTAAAGTTTATAAGATACCAAATATAAATATAAATAAAATAAATAAACACCGACAAGCTTTTCACCAACGATGTTAGGTCCCAAACTCCGGATTGTTACTTGGAATTTGTCGCTAGAAAGTCTACATTTGTCCGACCTAGGATTTGAACCGCGGACCTCGTGATTGCAAAGCACATTATTCGCCACTAATTTGTGATCGTGGAGAAGTATGAATTTCATGTTCGTAAACGCACCCATGTCATAATAATTCCTAGTGCTGGGCAACAATTTAAAAAATATTAAAGCAAATATGCACCTCTCATCACCAAGGTCGGTTCGAGCATTGCACGAGCTCTCACATCGATAGACTCCAAACGGTTCAATCCCGTTTCCTCCGCAAAGCCGTCGGAACCGCGTGCTTCCTACGGAACGTCGATCTCGGCCTCGAACCTATTCACGCCTTTATTACAATGGTGACAACCCGATATTTTGCGAACGTATCGAATCATAGGAATCCGCTAATCGTAGCCGCCGCCGACTACAAACCTCACCCTCCTCCTATCAGCCGCCGTCCATGTTCTCACCGACTCTCCGCATGCCCTTGCATCCCTTCTTTCGGATACAGATACCGCACACAGAATCAGACACTGGCCTCGCCGGCAACGTGAACAGCACCACGGCGAGACACCTAGTATATGCCCTCCCCCATAGCGACTGCCCAAGCCGAGGCCGTTGCTCCTTGCGCTAGTTGCTCCCTTGCCCTTCTAGCTCGAGTGTAGTCATTACACGCTCACCCTCTTGTCCGTTGAAGCTGTGAAGGCCCCGCGGCCAATAGCGTAGATCATTCACACCAACAAAATGGTGACCATGGAGATGTTCCATAATTTCATGTTTGGTAATGCATCCATGACATTATAATTCCCAGTGCTAGACTACATTTAAAAAGATTAAAGCAAATATGCGCCTCTAATCCACCAAGGTGGGGAGCGACTATACGTATCGGAACCAATAAGGCTACCTAAATAAACCTCTGTCTCTCTCTCTCTATCCTTGGCAATTATTATTCCCATCTAATGGTGGGGTCTGCCTTCTTAATTTTCTTCTTTCACTTCGCTCTGTCGGACGTGTCGTGTTCGGAGGCATTACAGATACACAGGTCTTTCTTGACCACATCTGCCCATCTTATTTTTGTCCGCCTTCTGGGTCGAAATAAATAAACTGATTATATAATATTACTCATATTTAGTAGGTACCTATTTAACGATAACAGTGTTATACAAACACTAATGATGTGGCAAACGGTCAGATAAAAATCCCCAGACGCCAATATTTGATTTGTGCAATGCATTTCCTGCAGATGCGGTCCCATTCTGATAAAATTTTATGTTCGTGGCCACGATATGTGTTACTTAGACAATATTCAAATACACATATATACCGCCGTCAGAATAAAAAAAATTATTTCTTATTTTTTCTTATTTTTTAAAATAAAGCCCCACACTAGGATTTGTTCCTGTGTCGTGGGTGCGTTACAAACATGAAAATTCACATACACAAATACCCAGTGACGAATAATTAGACGCAGTGGGCAGAGCGGCTTAAGCTCTTAACCACTGCGCTAAATCGTCCGTCGAAAATGAACACCGTCACGCCTAAATTCTCCAAGCGGGGGTGGCAGAGGTGTATAGTGTTCACCCACCTTTCGCCGACAATGTTAGGTCCCAAGTAATAGGGGGCAAGCCTATTTCCATTGTACTGGTCATAATATCAGACTTCGGACTGACACTGGAAATTTCTCCGTTTAACACACCGTAAATTTCTCCGTTTAACACACCGTCACGCCTATATTCCGCAAGCGGGAGTGGCAGAGGTGTACTAAGTAAACCCACGTTCCGCCGACGAGGCAGTCCATTTAAACTTACCTTTTTACATTTTCATTTTATGTTTGTGTGCCTACGATGTGTTTCACCTGGACAACAGTCAAACCATTGGTAGTTTTACTACTTACCCTTATAATAAACTAGTTTTTGCCCGGAACTTCGCCCGCTTTGACTTTAGACAGGAACTTTGAAGGTGTTAATCTAAGTAACAAACTGTGTGCCAAATTTCATGCAAATATGTTCAGCCGTTTTTGTGTGATGGGAGTAACAAACGTCCAAACATACAAACATACAAACTTTCACATATCTAATATTAGTATAATAATGCAGTAAAGTAAGGACTGCCTCGTTGGTCTAGTGGCAAAGCGCATAGCTTTATGATCGCGAGGTTCTGGGTTCAAATCCCAGGTCGGACAAGTGTAGTTTTTCTAGCAAAAACTTCCCAGTACGAGTCCGGAGTCTGGAATTGTGCCCGGTATATGGCAATAGGCTCGCCTCCTATTACATGGGACCTAACATCGTCGGCGAAACGTGGGTGTACTCAGTACACCTCTGCCACCCCCGCTTGAGAAATATAGGCGTGACGGTATGCAGTAAGCTATGTTGGGAAATTAATATTTTTTATCAAAAATACTACTTAAGCCAAAATCAAATATTATTAAAGAATGACTTCTGAAAAGGTACTTATTTCCACTCAAGCACTTTTTCAGAAACAGTCGAAACCTGTTTCCGTATAACAGTTATTGTAAAAATCATATTTACAACTACATGGAAAAATGATATTTATTACGAGGACATAAGGTTCAAGGATTAATGTCGTAAAGAATGATGAATGACGTACTTCTTTATTCCATGGACGTACGCCTTACATTTTTCTTTCTCTCTATCATCTGTTAAGAAGGGACTACCTATCGACATTTATATAGCTTTTATATACCTTACATAACCTGTTGGAACTGTGTACTCTCTGCCTACCCCGCAAGGGATCTAGCGCAATGAAATAGATATATTATTCGCTACTAAGACACCGAAGCAGTTGTAACTGATTCGGTGGATTAGTAGCGAATAATGACGGACGATTCAGCGCAGCGGTTAAGAGCTTAAGCCGCTCCGCCCACTGTGTCTAATAGTCACGGTTTCGATTCCCGCACGGGACAAATCTTTGTGTGATCCACAATTATTTGTTCCGGTCTGGGTATTTGTGTATGTGAATTTACATGTTTGTAAACGCACCCATGACACAGGAATAAATCATAGTGTGGGGCTGTGTTTAAAAAAAATGTGCATTGCGACACGTTTCACAACAATTTTTCTGTCGCAAAATTTCCAGTGTCTGTCCGGAGTCTGGAATTGTGCCCATACCGGGCACAATTCCAGACTCCGGAAACAATCAAGTCAAAAGTTTTTTATTCATGTAGACCAAAAGGCACTTATGAATAAACAAAAAGAGAAAATTAGTGATTACTTAAAACTCTACCACCCGTTCGGCAAGTCATTCCTGTGCAGAAGAAGGGCAAGAAAATCCAAGGTTACTCTTTTTAAAAATGAGAGTTTTACAATTCTTTTTGTATTCATTGCATTCATGGGGTATGGGAGAACAGTGCAGAACGAACTAAATAGATGTGCTTAAGTATAAATTAAACATACAGTGTATATGGCAATAGACTCGGCCCCTATTACACGGGACCTAACATCGTCGACGAAAAGTGGGTGTACACAGTACACCTCCGCCACCCCGCTTGGAGAATATAGCCGTAAAGGTGTTTATGTATATTTTATTTTTTTATACATCACTACCGACCACCCGCAACTTCGTCTGCGAATGTATCGTTATAAATAATAACCTATCTTTTCTTCTGATAATAGCTATATTACTATCAAATTTCTCATATGACTTACGGGGCCGATACGTGGCCACTTACAGTGGGACTAGTCCACAAATTCAAAGTCGTACAGCGGGCTATGGAGCGAGCTATGCTCGGCGTCTATTTGAAGGATAAAATTCGTTACGAGGTAATCCGACAAAGAACCAAAATTACCGACATAGCTCGCACTCAGTAAGCAAAAGTGGCAATGGGCTGATCACATCTGCCTACGTGTCATAGAGTGGAGACCGCAACTTGGTAAGCGTAAGGTAGGACGGCCCCCAGCTAGATGGACCGACGACTTTAAAAAAGGTCGCTGGGACAGACTGGATGCGGAAGGCAGAGGACCGTGTGCAATGGCGCGTGTTAGGAGAGGCCTATGTCCAGCAGTCCAGCATTCAGTCAAATTTTCCTACTTCCAGAAAAACATTTCAACAGATGGGTCCGCACGGGTCAATCAATCAGCCTATCGCAGTCCACTGTTGGACATAGGCCTCTCCTAACGTCCTCCGCCTTCCGCATCCAGTCTGTCCCTGCGACCTTTTTGAGGTCGTCGGTCCATCTAGCTGGGGGCCGTCCTACCTTACGCTTACCAAGTCGCGGTTTCCACTCTAGGACACGCTTGCTCCATCGGCCGTCGGTTCTTCTGCAGATATGACCAGCCCATTGCCACTTTAGCTTACTGAGTCTGCGAGCTATGTCGGTTGGTTCTTTGTCGGACTTTGGTTCTTTGTCGGATTACCTCGTTACGAATTTTATCCTTCAAAGAGACGCCGAGCATAGCTCGCTTCATAGCCCGCTGTGCGACTTTGAATTTGTGGACTAGTCCCACTGTAAGTGGCCACGTCCCGGCCCCGTAAGTCATTACGGTTACTAATTAAAAAAAGAAACTTGGGTCAATTTCATAGCAAACTACAACTCTGCGACTGTCATGAAGTGACATTTCACTCGATGACAGCGTTAATTCCGACTTTGGTCGCGGGCCTGAAGATCCCTGTATGACTGTACCATTCTTCGTAACTTCTTCTGTAACCCATTTTCGCAAATAAACTGATTTGATTTGATTCTTATACCTAATGACTAGTGTAGTCTTCGCTATGGCAATACCGCGACACTACGAATATTGTATGGTGGTATTTTGTACGCTACGAAAAATTCCACAAACGTCAACATTGTGAAAGCAGCAAGGTCTCGACTCGCACCGCTAGTCGCTATCACTCGGAGTCAAGTGACAAGAGCATAGTACAATCATGCCTCGGTATGCCGGCGTAATACCTACACTGAGTATCATGTACGCTAGTGATGTTCCTGCTAAAGTACCTAGAGCATTTTGTAGTACTCAAATAGGTAGAGAAGAAAAAAATACCGCTTGTTGCCTTTAAATCAGAACATACAAGGAAACGGTGCAATATCTTCATATAACGCGATTTCTGATTTGCATACAGTTGCAAGAAGCTAAGTTACAGCACTATAATTTTACTTAAAATACAATTGTACGAAAGTGTGTATAATGTCACAACACACACCACACAGCTGCCACAAACCTGCCTGCACCAAGGCGCACTGTGTTTGCGAGGAAGAGTTTGATTTATTTCTTATCACCTCAATTTAGAAATTGGACAGAATCTACTGGTTTGTTTATTTATTGTAGTAAAGATTTGTATCTACTCGCTTAAGTCTTACAAATCATGGTCTTTTTTTTCAAAATTAAACTAGCACTTGAATTAGATTTATAAATAGGGATCCATGAGACTTTTACTAAAGTTTATTCAAGCAACTCTACCTTGTTTTTTTCTTTCTATGTCAAACAGCGCTCTCCTTTGCGCAATATCATGGGTCCACAAAACCAATGAGTCGAAATACTCAAATACTAAATACTCGGTTATCCAAGTGAGTCTAGTATAAAGTTAGCACATCCCTACGCAAATTTCCGAGGAATGCGCCACTCTACACCACGATTATTTGGAGATGGTCTCAGTTTCTCGCTTTGCAATTTTAAAGATGTCACGATTTTAAGACAAGACCTCGGTAGTAGACTATCTTATCTTGAAAATATTAAAACATTTGCGGTTACTGAGCAGAAATACAACTTCTTAAAAACAATAACCTCTATTACAAAAACTTGATCATTTTGGTAATATAAAACCATCGTTATTCTCTATTGACCCTATTGAATAAATGTAAATTAAAATTAACAATTTAAACGATAAAGCTCTAGTACTTCTCCGGGACAGTCGTGTTCGTACCGATCACAAAGGTTAAGCAGCGTTCGGCGCGGTCAGCCTGAGACTTGTAGCCGGTTGTTGCAATTGTATTTACGCGTCTCCGTGCTTAGGAAGGAAAGTTAAGTCGTTGGAGCTGGCTGCCAATTAACTTACTAGTCTTTAAGCCGTAAGTTAAGTGATAAGTTCCAGCAGTAGATGGTCACTAACTTGCCTCCACTCTCTGGGTCGACGTAGTAGATAATGACTTAATCTCTCTCACCTAAGAATAGGCCTTTGACCTTAGGACAGTATAGGCTGAGTTTTTATAGATATTCAACAACGTAAAAATACACATGTATTCTGCAGTAAACTTCAAATAAAATAAAAAGGAATCAAATAAATTACTGTTCTACCGATAGTACGACGTATTTGAAGCTAACTGTCGAATAAAATCGTATAATACGATCGTATTTGGAAGATCCACCGGGACTGTGCCAAAACCACCTGGAGCATTGAGATCGCTTTTGGCGAGGGTCACCAAGACATTGGAGCTTGCCAAAGTGCAAGCAATAAGACGGGAAAAGCTAGGTCAGGTGGCACGTGAAACAGACATAAATTAGAACATTTTGAGAGATAGATTCGCAGACTGGCTGCTTCGTTGATATAATGGCATATTTTGTGATTGGCGATCACGAGGTCTTGGCTTTGAATTCCAGGCCAGAAAGCGTTACTGAAGATTATCTAGAAAAAAACATTACATACAATATTATTTCCATGTGGTTTCACATAGAAATAATGGACAAACAAATAATGTGGGCTTACTGGCGCCCAAACTTGGTGACAAAACCTGTAACTTAGGCAAAGAGCTGTAACGTCCAAAATTGATAGGTACCGTAGGTACTTCCAAAATTAATTTATTTTTTATTTTTTTGATAAAAACGTAGCCCCACACTAGGATTAATTCCTGTATCGTAGGTGCATTTACAAACATGAAAATTCACACACAAATACCCAGACCGAAACAAATAATTGTGGGTCACACAAAGATTTGTCCCGTATGGGAATCGACTATTAGACTGGGCGGAGCGGCTTAAGCTCTTAACCACTGCGCTTAATCGTCTGTCGAAAAATTAACTAAGATATCAATTACTATCACGCTCAATCCAATATCCGAGTTCCATTTTCCAAGCTACATATAGAGCTCAATCATCTCAATGTTTACCGCGTTCATCGGAATGATAAAGGATGGATGCAATTAAAATGATATTCCGTCAGACTCGCGACGAAAACAGAGGGCGTAGCACGAACATACTGACGTTGGCGTAACGCTGTAGAGTTGATGTGCCATCATTTTCACACTAAATTTTACTAAATAAACAAGAACGTGACAACACGATGTTTCGACAGCGTTACTATACCGTCAAATTGTTTGTGCTAAGCCCACAGATTGAGGTTTGCATAATGCTATCGAAAAGATTGCTGTCACGTCCATATGTATTCAGTTAAACTGTAATGTATATAATTTTATCCGCGGGTAACACAGGTTTTCTTTCAAAAACCTACGTCAGGCACCAGTCTCTCACAAAGGTGGAATCTAGTGGAATCTCTAAATAAAATAAATAAAAAAATAATAAATTGAAGTTATGGTAACGCTCCCAAGTTGATATGCTATCATTTCACACTGCAAATTTATTAAAGAAAGATGAACGTGACAGCATGCTTTCTCGACAGCGTTTTTATAACGACAGCCTGTTCGTGCTAAGCCCACAGGTCACTCAGGTGCCACCCGCAAAAGTAAACATCCTCTGTTATTAATTACGAGTACATCGCCATGCTATTGCGATTGTCGATACTTATACTACATTCAATTAATTAAGTAAAATTGATGAACATGAAGGAATGAAAGTAAAATCACTATAATATTAAAAATGTGAAAGTTTCTACGTTTAGATATTTGCGACTCAATCACGGAAAAACGGCTATACTAGATTAACACATAGGATATTTTTTATCCCGGAACAATTTTAGGTTCCTATCTAAAGTCATCGCGGACGTAGTCGCGAGCAGAAGTGTTAAAAATATTTGCATAGATCCTCAAGTGATCGATCGGCTTGGTCTGGTAGTTATAGCGTAGGCTACTCTGCTCACTGAATCAAGTAGCCGCTGTTTCGATCGATCCCCACACGGGATTAGTTCCAAAGATGTGTATTTACGTTACCTATAATTTACGGACCGCTTACCTTACTAGAGTTTCATTAAACAATCATTTCACGAAGCTTTCGTAACGCGCCGCGTTACGCTTGTAAGTGGTCAGCTAATAAAGGCTCTGGGTGGCTGAAACTAAAATATCTTTATGAAAAGTGAATATTACTATTAACGTCTTCACGTTAATAACCACCGTGAGAATTATTTATTTATTTTAAAACCCATTAAATTGTCTTATAACTTATTAAAGAAATTATACTCATAATACATTTTAATATATCTTTATCTTTATTTATCTCACGTAACGATCGTCAATATTCTCGGTCACAGTCAGCTTTTTAGAACAGCCGGTTCATTAGCGCTAGAACCAAATCTATCATAGTACTGAGCAGTTCTCGTGGTTTCGCACACAATCAACAACAGTACAACCTACTGGGTTCAAATATAGCATTCAGGTGACTCCATAAGTTTAAAAAAGTCATCAAATTCAGTAAAACAGCTTAGAAGGAGAAAAAGTACAAACACTCACACTGGAATTTTATATATAAAGATCCCCAACGCAATTATTGATGGCATTCAAATATGACACTAGCTAGGCTGGCTACTCTGACAACCTCCCATGTACGAGCCATCATCGTAAGCATTACAAAGCATATTCAACTTAATCTATACTACGTAATGTAAAAAAATATATGTGCATCGGGACGCATGGTTGGAAATCTACACGCGAATCAGTTAATTCTCTGGATATGGATTTCAGTACACTTCCATTCACCTGGACTAGGAACTAGGGGTTAGTAAATATAGCAGTTCTTACTGTATCTTCCTGTTTTCCAGTTTTTTTTTACCTACCTCAGGCACTAGCAACCCACAGCCAGAATCTTTTACATTTTAAGTAGGTACTATTTCACTAAAATTGTCATCTTTATGTTCCGTCTGTGATGATAAATAAATAAACGATTTATTATTATTTATCCATCTATATCATTATTCCAAATCCCAGATATCGTGGTTGTGTATGTATATAGAGTGAGCCAGCTGTCCTAAGCTGTACCTCTGTCCTTAATAAAGCCGTTAAACTTAGGTGGGATCTCGTTACTTCAAACGTAATTAATAGCTATAATAAATTCACCAGAGACGCGCAAACGTGATTAATAATGAGATTTAAGAGATATCTTATCGCTATAAATCTTGAGTTGTACAAACGTAGACATAGTGAAATAGTACGTGGCTGTAAAAAATATTATTTTTTATCTATGAATTCTAGAGATGCTTATCTGTTGATTTGACATTATTATTTTTTCATCTAGGCAAAGATAGAGACATATTTTTTTATCTATCAATAAGGTACTCGATATATTAGGTCCACTCATTTGCTATAAAGGTAGAGCCAGGGGTGTACATTACATACCCACATTTCGTCAAGTTTTTTTTATCGCAATTTTACAAGAGGACACTTCATTACAATGTGTCACAGGAGGACAATTGCCACAACGACTGACTTTATGCTATCAAAGACGTTTATATCTATATCATCACGCGAGATCCCTTGCAGGGTAGCCAGAGAGTACAGAGTGATCCTAACAGGTTCTGTCCTTACAGAACTCTCTGACTTCCTCCACTTTCATAGTTCGTCTCAAACACGCTCGTTGGATACGAAGGCTCTTGACTTGAAAATCCAATCATACCTTTTCATAAAAGAAAAACACACACACCGTCACGCCTATATTCTCCAAGCGGGGGTGGCAGAGGTGTACTGAGTACACCCACGTTTCGCCGACGATGTTAGGTCCCATGTAATAGGGGGCGAGTCTATATACCGGGCATAATTTCTGACTCCGGACTCATACTGGGAATTATAAAAAAAAAACAATCAAAGTATAGGTACTTATTTATAACAAAAACATCTCCCGTTCGACCAACTTATTAAATTGTTTTAAAAAACATAACGAAAGAAACGATTATCATAATTTGATTTTCCGCAAAAGTTCGCTATCGGCGGAGTTCATTTCGATGCGGCACCGCACACCTGCGGCGGACAAACAAACAAACTAATAAACTTTCTCTTTTTACATAGCGTACGTACGTACAATATTGAACCCGGTATTCAATGGGCGGCGAATAACACATTCTGGGGCATTTCCTTTATAAAGACTGTACTTATCATGAAAAATAAATGATTTATGCTGCTTTGTTGGTCTAGTAGCAAACAATCTTCTTGGAACGGACAAAATGTAATTTTTCAAAAGAAAATACCTACGAACTATGAGAGTGGAGGAAGCCAGAAAGGTATATAAAGAAAGAACCTGTTGGAACTCTGTACTCTCTGCCTAACCCGCAAGGGATCTAGAGTGATTATATAGATAGATAGAAAATACCCGGTAACAGTCCGTTGTCTGATATTGTGCCAGGTATAAAGGTTATCAATAGGACAACCCCCTATTACATTGGAAGCTAACATCGTTGGCGAAAAGCAAGTGGCCACAGACGGAGTTTATTTTTTTATACAAAAGATTTACACTATCACCCCTAAATTCCCCAACCGGTGGTAGAGGTGTACTGTGTACACCTACATACGACCCTTGACGTTAGTTAATGTTATAGAGAGCAACAGTATTGCCATAATAATGGGTATATTAATTCCAGACTCCGACAATAAAAGGCCCCAGTGTAGGACGTGAGCCTGTGCTATTATATCGGACACAATTCCAGACTCCGAATTGCTATATAGAATTTTGCTATAGCGAAACTATACTTGGTCGGACCCAGGATCTCGTAATTGTCGTCCTTACCACGGTTCTGGGTAAAACTCGTTAATCTCAGCGAGATTCAAAAAGAAAATCAGAATGTTTTTTATTCATGTAAACCATTACAGTATTTGCGAATCGTCAAAAAATAAACAAAAACTTTACTAACTCAGAGACTAGCTAATATAATGTTTGGTATCATTATGTAGTTTGTACAAAGTTTACCTCATTATCTCTTTAATCAAGTGGCTCTAGCGATACCTGACTCGTATTTTTAATTAAAATTAATAAACAGTCCGTTTCAATTATTTTAACAAGGTTGTGTTAGTTATTAAAACGTGATATTTGAAGTTGATTAAACTTCAATAAGACTTCGCTCGCCATTATGTCAGATCCCTTTTGGAAAAAATAAAGATGATTGAATAATTAATTGTATTCATAATTTACAAGAAGCCACCCAAAAACCTTTTCGTTGGTGAAAACTAAATTATCTTTCTGACACTCCAACCCCCGACCACCTTTCTTTTGTTCTTACACGATTCACTGAATGTAAAGTTAAGAGAACCATGTTGTCGATCACCTCCAATGCGGTTGGTGGCGACAGTATCAGTCGAAACATGTTGATACCTTTGCTTGATATTATCCTTCCCATTCTCTGTTGTAGCTTCAATAATTCCGTGTTAAGTGGTGAATTTCCTTCTCTCTGGAAAGAGGCTCATATTATTCCATTGCCCAAAAAGTCCAATCCAACAACCCTCAATGAATATCGACCAATATCAATCCTTTCAAAAGTTCTGGAGCGACTCATTCACTGGCAATTCAACTATTTCCTTTCCAGGCATACCCTTCTTAATTCTTTCCAATTCCTTCCATCCCGGTCATAGCACGGTTACTGCACTTGTAAGGATCACTGACGACATCCGTTTAGGTATGGAGAATGGGCAGTTAACTGTGCTAACGTGTTCGCCTGGAAGAGTTTATCTCTGCTTGGTGTGACATGACAGCCGGTGTACCACAGGGCGGCGTCTTATCTCCTCCTTTGTTTTCAATTTTCATTAAGTCAATTTCCCGGCATTTCACATCTTCCTAAGATGGTAGGTATATGGTATCTCTTCTACTCCCCATCCTAGATTATCCTGATATCTGTTATTTCGATTTAACCGAGGACCAGCTAAATAAGATTGAGCACTCCAAAACCTTTCGATTAGGTTCATATTTGGCTTACGGAAATATGACCATGTCTCCTTATTCCGTACACAACTTAAGTGGCTCCCCATTCGATTTCGCCGGAACGTGCATATTCTATCTCTTCTTTTCACTATATTGTTTAACCCTCCCTCCTTCTTATCTCTTTGTCCACTGGATCCTACTGCGAGTCGTATCTAAATAAGTAATGTTGTGTATGTTTAGTCATTTTGTATTGTATATCTATATATAAAAATTATTAAAAGGAGAATGCGCGAGAAGTCCGATGGAATGTTGTGCGAGGCACAAGGGGGTTTCAGGTCCGGAAGAGGATGTTCGGATCAAGTTTTCTCCCTTCGCAACATCGTAGAGAAGCATCTGGCCGTGGGCCGGAAGGTTTTCTGCGGTTTTGTGGATCTGGAGAAGGCGTTTGATAGAGTTGTGCGAAAGAGACTTTGGGACATTTTGCCTGAATATGGTATAAATGGCACTCTGTTGCAGGCCGTTCAGTCCACCTATATGGACTGCAAGGCATGCGTACGGGTGGATGGTAACATGTCACCCTGGTTTGACGTTGAAATCGGCGTCAAGCAGGGTTGCGTGATGTCCGCTAGACTGTTTATAATATATTTAGATAAAAGTCTTCAAAGACTGAAAGCGATGAATGAAGGTGTACAAATGAGTGATCTAGTGGTAAATCATCTACTATAAACAGATGACGCGGTTTTGATAGCGCCAACAGCCACTGATCTGCAATCACTAGTCACAGTTATGAAAGACGACTGCATGAATAATGGCTTACATTTGAATGTGAAGAAAACCAAAGTTATGGTTTTTGAACGGGAAGAAACCAGAACGAATGCAAGGATTGTGGTTGGGAACGATGTGATGGAACAAGTGAATGAGTTTGTATATCTTGGATGCGCATTCAGTAGGGATGGAAAATACACCGCTGATATAGAGAGAAGAGTGAGTGCAGGGAACAGAGTGAATGGCGCGATGGGAAAGCTACTTGGGAGCCGGCACTTAAGCCGAAAGGCGCAGCTGGCCATACATAATGGAGTGCTTGCCCCAACGCTGTTATATGGCAGCGAGAGCTGGGTATGTAAGAAGGAGAATGAAAGTAGGATAAATTCGGTGGAAATGCGAGCTCTACGGAAGATGTGCGGAGTGAAGCTGACCGACCGTATTCGCAACAGCGTAGTAAGAAAGCAAATAGGTATGAAAGAAAGTATCGGTGTAAAGATGAGAAAGGGTATGCTCCGTTGGTTCGGGCATATAGAAAGAATGTCCGAAGAAAGAATGACAAAACTGATATACAATGTGAAAGTGGAAGGATGTAGGTACCGGGGAAGACCTAGACTATCTTACCATGATCAAATAGACCGGGTATTATCTGAAGGACAAGTCAGGAGTCTTCGTAACCGGCGAGCGTGTATGAGACGAACTATGAGAGTAGAGGAAGCCAGAGAGGTATGTAAGGAAAGAGCCTGTTGGAACTCTGTACTCTCTGCCTACCCCGTAAGGGATCTGGCGTGATGATATAGATAGATAGAGATAGATCTATATTATATCGTATTTTGTTGTATGTGTTTGCGTTTGTATATTATATTTTAGTCTTTATGTACCGCTAGCTATTCACTGTAAGTATTTTTTACTATTTGTTGTTTGACTAGTGCACCCCCGTCTATGCTATGACCAAATCAATTTCTCCATCCCAAGGTTGCCTGGAAGAGATTGCTTTTTAGCGATAAGGCCGCCCATTGTGTTAGATATAGTTTTCTTTTTTTTTGTTTTTATCTTAACATGTTTGTTATTGGTGCACAATAAAGAGTTATCTATCTATTTATCTTACTTTAGTATTATCATTTATCGAAATTAGCCACAAACAACAGAAAAAAACATACGAGGCGATCTGTTACCTATAACGGATAACGCTTAACATTCTCAAATGAGAATACGGTGATTAGTATTCTTAAATTAGGAGTGTCTTTTCAATAGTGGTTATTTTATTATATCCCATGTTAGCAAAAAAAAATAAAGTTTGAATGCCAATTGATTCTAACATTCCAGTCTAATCCTATCGCAGAGCTATCCAAATCGACTTTGTTCTAATTAAAAATCGACTTTAAAAAGTTCTTGCTATTTCAAAAAACATTTTTCAACATACATCATTGGAGTGTTAGCATATTTTGAAAAAAATGGTAAAGTAAAAGGAAAACAAAATACCTTTTGAAAAGTCACTACTCAAATAAGAAACCCCTATTAGCCTGTCTATTCTACAAAGAACCCAGCGTGGCAATAAATAGGTACATAGAATAAGAAAGGAGAATCAAATGCTCATTTCTATTTCTACACATCCGTAGGAAATGGGGCAATACAGTACATTAAGTATGTAGAAATAAGTAGATATAAATCGCATAGATTCGTTTCGACCATCGCCGTTCCTCGGGCGAATTAAAATACAATCTGAGTCGAAAGCTCAGACCAAAGAAAATAGAAAGACGAAGCACTCTGAATACTCAAAGACTGGATGAAATATTTCCTTTGGGTACCTATAAAAACACCCACAAGGAAATATTTGTGCGTCACACAAAAAAAACCGTGCAGGCATCAAACCCTCGCTATTCAATGCATTAAGTAGAACGGCATCCGCTTTAATCACTAGATAAAGTCGTCGTATTTTATTTCATCTTCCCCAGAATTGACTAACTAATGATCCAGAATTTAAAATGAGTGATTAAAATAATTTAAAACTATTTTAATCGAATATGGGCATTATTATATTAGATTATCAACCTTCATATTCATTTATTCACAAATAAAATAAAACCTTTCGTGTTTCTTAAGGCCAGTTGCATTTTTAATAAACACAAAACCAAGTCAAGAGTCTCCGTAACCGGCGAGCGTGTATGAGACGTACTATGAGAGAGGAGGAAGCCAGAGAGGTATGTAAGGAAAGAACCTGTTGGAACTCTGTACTCTCTGCCTACCCCGCAAGGGATCTAGCGTGAGGTTATAGATAGATAGATAGATAGACAACAGCAAGTCATGGTGTGCCTCACGCTCTGTCTAAATCTTCTCAACTCTAAGCACGAACATTACAAAATAATTTAGACAAACATCTTTACGTGTCGCAATGCACAAAATTGCAGGCATTATTCATACAGAACATAATTCTATCATGTTCCCTTCTATTATGTTGTGTGTACGCTACCGATGGCTATCGGATTATCTGCACATTGAGACAATGAACGTAATATTATACAGCCAGCAGCCTGCATGGTCAACTACCGTGAGCTATGATTGTTGTTTACGAATTCGTCCTAGAATTTTTTACTCAATTTGTTGTTAGTGCGATTATGTAGCTTTTTTTAACAGGAATAAAATCTAAAAGCGGATTAAAGGCAATTTAACCTAAACATTATGAAGAAACAAAAAAATAGAAATAATTATGAATACGTCATAATAGAATGTAGAGCCCCGTATTGGCCGCGTATGGAAATCCATTAGAGCCGTGTTATTAAAAAGTTTTTTTTAATTTCAAGGAGGAATTAACATGATATATATTTTACCCCGCAAGGGATCTGGCGTGAGGTTATAGATAGATAAATAGATATATATATATATATATATATATATATATATATATATATATATATATATATATATATATATATATATATTTTTTTTTTTTTAATTTTAGTAATTGATTTCTAATTGAGTAAATTGCAATGTTGTATTGTACGCATGCTATAATACGTATGTAATGAACATAAAATAATTGACACAATTAATCACTATACTTACCCAAACAAGTCGAAAATACTTACCACTGGATTAAAAATACAAATAACAAAAAAACGATCCAGCTGAATTATTAATTTCCATACTGGTAAAAAATAAATTTAGGTCAATTGTTGAACCCTGTCGCGCACAACAAATTCTTTTAATCAAAAAGTTCATCGACACGCAGTTTTTACCTTTATTTTTAAAATGTTTGTATTTCTAATAAAAACCCCAAAAAATTTACTTACCGACCACCACGGTAGAAATCACCAAAATAAAAATTTTCACAATAAATTCCAATTGCATCTGCCTCATTTTGATTTTTTTACAGTCCACAAATCATTGCACAAATATTAACTCAATACATAACACATTACATAAGTTTAACTACTTAATTATCGTCAAATATATGCGAATATTTAATTGGTCTCACATAATCATAAGTCACTTCACAATCACAATCGACTAAACGAAACTAGGAAAAAATAAATATAAGAAAATTGTCTATTTTATTTAAAAACTAAAACGTCAAAATATTGAATATCGAACACGAAATTGGCGCGAAGCGTACGATACGCGCGCGAGTAAAGTTCGGAATGTTGTGTGTAAAGGCACGCATACACTACGCGGTGGTGATCGACCCCACCGGAACCACAGTCGGTGGACGCGCGACTGCCGAGTCCATGTGCACCGCACCGAAACGTAACTTAGAACAAACTTATTACTTACAGTCGGGTGAACCTTATTTTCACAACAATAAAGCCTATTATATTTCAATACAAAATAGAGCTAATAATATTCGTAATTTTGTAGAGCGTACGCGCTTAGAACGGTGTCCCCTATTAAAGGCATTGTTTTGGAAGGCGATCGGAAAAAAACAATGGTTTTAAAAAAGGTTCAGATAAAGATATAAGGAATTACGCAGGCTTATGGAATGCATTGCGAATGAATGGATAAAATAGTGCAGTTTTTATTAGTCATAGTTTATGATTATATGCGAAGTTGTAGTTGTTGAAGTATGCTGTGTAACTTGGTAGATAAGCTAGAACAATTAAATGATTTTTGAGAAAATATTACTAGAGAATTATAACGTTGATTATAAAAGGCTCTATCGGTACATAAACGGGCAATTAATTTTTTGTTTTTTTTTTTAAACGTAGCCTCGCACTATGATTTATTCCTGTCGTGGGTGCGTTTACAAACATGAAAATTCACAAACACAAATACCCAGACCGGAACAAATATTTGTGGATCACACAAAGATTTGTCCCGTGCGGGAATCGAACCCGCGACTATTAGACACAGTGGGCGGGGCAGCTCAAGCTCTTAACCACTGCGCTTAATCGTCGTCAATTAATAATAATATTCATTGTTTGGTGTTATTGTTCATACATCAGGTAAGTACTTACATGCTGTTAAGACTAATTCTAGGGGTAGTCAGGGACAGTCAGTCGTTAGACACAATATAACTTCCAAAATGTTATTTTTTTACCAAAATGACCTTAATCCGCGGAATAGAAAATGTGTGTTGATATTCCAAACTGGTGGTAGAGTCTTTGTAATGGAATTCAAAAGGAAGTCAGAGTCATTAGAACCACATTATTATATTCCAAGCCTCTGCATTTTACCGAAATGACCTCAAAAAGTCCCACCCTGTATTAACAGGGTTTGATATTCCGAATTGATGGTAGAGACTTGTCGTGTTACTTTCTTAACAATTCATAAATATTATTATGATTGACATGAATAAAAAAATATTCTGATGCTGAATCTTTCTGATTCTAGTCAGCCTATTGGTGAGACAGGCTGATCGGTCAATTATATGAACCACCATGAAAAAAATATTTTCATTCCATTTGTCGATTTTACATCACACGACACTGAACACTTTTATGCTTATATCATTGTTATTCTTTAGCTTATATCTTGTAAAAATATTTTAAATTAATAAATCAAAAATTTAAAAATCAAGTCTAAAGAAAATACCTTGCTCGCCCCCTATTACATGGGACCTAACATCGTCGGCGAACAGTAGGTGTACTCAGTACACCTCTACCGCCCCCGCTTGGGGAATAAAGGCGTGACGGTGTAATAAAAGATCTAGTTTATAAATACGTTCATAATAAAGTTATTGGCTCCTTCACAATAACATCTGCTTGTAATAATTTCCTTTCGTCTTTTTACATTTCAATACACTTTTCTGATAAATCTTTTTTACCACGTTGTTTTTATCTTCGTTACCTTCGTCTAACTTGGAAGAACGGCATAATATAAACCTAACTGCCAAAGTAAAAAAAAATTGAACTTAATCTTAGGTAAATAAGAGAAAAAAATCATCAATCAACCTATAGTTACGGCAATAAGCTTACCCGTCCTATTAACCCTTTTTTTTGAGCGGTCTGTAACGTCGGGCGCGGTCCAACCTTAGATGGGTCACGACTAGTTGTAGTAACTACATGATAACAACAACTCCATGCTTAGTCCAACCGTAGAGGGGTTACCGGTGAGGTAGGTGCTGTGTTGTAAAAAACGCTCAAGTCAGCGCTTAAAACGCTCGCGAGCTTCTGTTTCAACGCTCATGAGCGTCGACTCAGTGCTAAACGGTCGACTTCAGCGCCTATTTTTATAACATTAGGTAAGTACCGGACTGGTAGGTACTTGATAAGATGAACTCTGTGCTTCAGGCTACGTTTAACCGACTAAACTATTGTAACTATGATTAGAATGCAGTCATTAATCTTTGTCCAAGGCCTGGGGCTGCTTGAACAAACTCTAACACTTAGCCCGGTTATCTACCTATACAAGCTGTAACATAATGAACGCAAGACCTGAAAGTAGTTTGATCTAAATCGGTAACTGAATTCATTCCAATAATTTTTAATGTATCCTACATTTTTTTTAATTTGCAAAAAACGCCTTCAGTGCAGTTCTCAACTAATTTTATTCTTCATTCAAGGCAATACGGAGATTTCAAATGCATTTCTAAAACGTATTTCTTAAAACGCACACATACACTTACAAGTTTCATTGCTAATTGCGGTATAAAAGTGCTTAAAAAAAGGGGTAAAAACCTATAAATCTGGATTTCGTTTTGAATTTATGAAGCAATTCTCTAATCGGGGTGTCTGAGGTCTTGCGTTTATTATGTTACACCTTGTATACATAAATATGTTATTGTTACAGCGTTGAGTTATTATATTATGTGATATATATAGAGTAGAGAGGACCCCTCAACTAATTTTTTTTTGTAGCAAAAGTTAGAGTGCATTTACTCTAGCTCACTTTGTGCCAGGTGCTTGCGGCAACGTGACACGTTCGAGTACTGAGTATTATTTGAAAGATATGCTTTCCTATGCACTGAGTTACTGTTTTAACAAGTAAAGAAACATAATGTGTCTTATGCGAAGGGCAAGTCAAGAGTCTCCGTAACCGGCAATCTCTCGTATGTAAGAAAAGAACCTGTTGGAACTCTGTACTCTCTGCCTACCCAGCGCGGGGGATGGCGTGATAATATAGATAGATAGCGACTTAGCGTAGTGGTTAAGAGCTTAAACCGCTCCGCCCACTATGTCTAATAGTCGCAGGTTCGATTCCCGCGCGGGACAAATCTTTGTGTGATCCACAATTTGTTCCGGTCTGGGTATTTGTATATGAGAAATTTCATGTTTGTAAACGCACCCACGACACAGGAATAAATCCTAGTGTGGGGCTACGTTTTTAAAAAGAATAAAAAAGATAGAAGGAACATAAGATTTTATTATCTATGAAACCACAAACATATCCGCTACTGCGCGGCAGTGTTCGGCATTTTTCAATTGAAGGATCAATTAATTGAAATTTCATTAGCAATTAAATTAATCCTCTTGAAGTATTTCGGAATATCAATGACTTTTGGACGTTAAATGCCTCAGTCCCTTCCGTGATCATGGGTGCTGTAGAGCACTCGAAACATCCGACACTTTAAAACCACAAATAATTCGCGACGAAATCCGAAATAGTCTAATAGCAACTTAATTTTTTCACAATACATTTTTGCCCATCTCTACTGCGCGGTTATGAAGGTACGCGCCAATTATGTTTAAAGTAGCTTCTATAGTACGTGGTACATAATAATACAATGTAATACCTTTAAATAATCTTAATTTGGGACATTTTTTAAATTATATTTTGTACCATTTAAAGATTATATTTTGTATTTATATTTATTAATAGGTAGTCAAGTTACGACACTCCGTAACCGGGCGAGCGTATAGGGCCTACTAGGGAGAATGGAGGAAGCCAAAAAGGTCTGTAAGGAAAGAACCTCTTGCAACCTCTGTACTACGCTTGCCCCGCAAGGGATCTGGCGTGATGATATAGATAGATTCTATTCTATTCCATATCATCACGCTAGTTCCCTTGCGGGGTAGGCAGAGAGTACAGAGTTGCAACAGGTTTTTTTCCTTGCCGACCTCTCTGGCTTCCTCCAATCTCATAGTTCGTCTCATACGCGCTCGCCGGTTACGGAGACTCTTGACTTGCACAGTCAATTTGGTCATGGTAAGATAGTCTAGGTCTTCCCCGGTACCCTTCCACTTCTACATTATATATCTGTTTTTTCATTCTATCTTCCGGCATTCTTTCTACATGCCCGAACAAACTGAGCATACCCTTTCTCATCTTTACACCGATACTATCTTTCATATCTACACGCTTCTCACTACGCTGTTGCGAGTACGGTCGGTTAACTTGATTCAGCACATCTTCCGCAGAGCTCGCATTTCTACCGCATTTTGTCCTGCTTTTATTCTCCTTCTAACATATCCAACTCTCCGTTATGCATTGCCAGCTGCGCCTTTTGGCTCCAAAGTAGCTTTCCCATCGTACCTCTATTCCCGACATTCACTTTTCTCTCTATATCAGCGCTGTATTTCCCATCCTTACTGAAGGCGCATCCAAGATAAAAAAACTCATTCACTTGCTCCAGCACAGCGTTACCAACCATAATCCTTGCATTCGTTCTGGTTTCTTTCCGTTCAAAAACCATAATTTTGGTTATCTTCACATTCAAATGAAAGCCATTGTTCATGCAGTCGTCTTGCATAACTGTTTGTTATAAAAGTCGTGTTTGCGGGCCGATCCGCGCCATCCGCATATAATAGGTGGTTTACCACTAGATCACCCATTTTTACCCCTATATTCATCGCATTCAGTCTTTGAAGACTTTTATCCAGATATATATTATAAACAGTCTAGTGGACAACACGCAACCCTAAAAATTAACTATCACTTGCTTTAATGGTGAAGGAAAACATCGTGAGGAAACCTGCATGCCCTAAGAGTTTCTCGAAGGTTTGTGAAGTTTGCGAACCCACACTGGGCCAGGTGGTGGACTATGGTCTAAACCCTCTCAGTTTGACAGGAGGCCCGTGCCCAACGGTGGGACAGTTTCTTAAGAGGGCTAATATTATTAAATTCTATCTACTTTTTTAATTATGCGAAAGAAAAGCTCTTAAAAGATTTCCAGTTATCTATAAGTTAAACTGAATTAGATATGTAGGTCTTTGTATAAATTTTAAAAATTCCGCGGAGAGGTTCTGCGGAACCATTGATATATTCGTACTTACGATTCATTCTTTACGATTACGGATCACAAACAAAGTTACAGTCAAAAATCGGCCGTTTTAAATATACAGTCCGACAAGGATTTTTTGGCCCGCGGCCAACATCGGAACTAACGCTGCCATCAAGTGAAATATTACTACATGACAGTCGCAGAGTTGCCGTTTGCTATGAAATTTACCCATGTTCTTTTTTAATTAGTAACAGTGTGAACCTACCTGTTGAAATATTTCCGTAAGAGTAGGATAATTTTGCTAAGTGGTAACCCTAATTTCCCACCAACTGTCATTGTGATCCACGGGTCAAAATATCCTTGTCAGACTATACGCATCTAAACCTACTCATAGCTAGTTGCAGAAATTAGTTTAAAAATAAAATACAAATTAGTTTTAAATTATTAATAACCTCGGATCTTTTTATCTATATCATCACGCCAGATCCCTTGCGGGGTAGGCAGAGAGTACAGAGTTCCAACAGGTTGTTTCCTACATACCTCTCTGGCTTCCTCCACTCTCATAGTTGGTCTCACACACGCTCGCCGGTTACGGAGACTCTTGACTTGTCCTTCAGATAAGACTCGATCTATTTGGCCACGGTAAGCGACGATATATCATAATTTCATAATTGAACGATGATGGTAAGATAGTCTAGGTCTTCCCCGGTACCTATCATCCATTCCATCCTTCTACTTTCGCATATTTATTTATTTATTTATTTATTTATTTACGATCACAACATAATGCACAACATAAAAAACATCGCCCCACAAAACTGTGCAACCAGTTTGACTGTGGGGTCAGTTGAATCTACAAACTTAATATAATGGTAACACTAACTTAACACAAACTTAGGTAATGTTTTTTCAGATTCCTTTTAAATTTTTTTATATTTGTCTCGCCCCTTATGGCCGCCGGCAGACTATTCAAAATGTATGGGATGCGTTTTTTTAGCGCCCTGTCACCGAAGTAGTTGGTTACCCTTGGTACATTGTATCTGCCGTCGGTCACCAAGCGCGTACTGTACACATTGCTTGCTGGAGTTAAAAACTCTCGACGGTCACGATTGTTTACAATTAAAAGAAATTTGTGTTTTAAACTGATTGGAAGAATTTTACAAATTTGAAATAACTTTCTATAGTTATCCTTACAGCTATTATTAATCTTTCTATTGACAAGTAGTTTTAGAAATCTAATTTGAAGCGTTTCTAATTTATCCAGGTTTGTTTTAAATGTAAGACCGTAACTATCGAGAGCGTAACTAAATATCGAATCAACTAAAGACATATATAAACATCTTAGAGTATTAATAGGAACTCTGTAACTAAGATGGTAAAATTTACCTAGTAATATTCTTAATTTATTGCAAACATAGTCTACGTGCTGAGACCAAGAGAAGTTTTCATCAATTTTCATACCTAAATAAGTAATACATTTAACCTGTTCGATAGGTTTACAATTACAATTGGTTAGATTGTTATGCATACATGAATAGTCGTGAGTGAATAAAAGGGGGGGTTCTAAGGATAAGTGTAAATAAGGTGAGTGTATAATCATTAATTTTGTTTTGTCTGCGTTTAACACGATACCATTGTCATGCGACCATTTTACTACTGCATCTATATCTTGTTGCACTAATCTGCAACTGTCATTGATGTCAGTGCCCGCGCGCAGCACGCAAAGATCATCTGCGTACATGAATGCCGAGCAGTGCCTTAGTACACCGCACAAGCTATTCACGTGTATGAGGTAGCAGACAGGCCCACACCCCGATCCCTGTGGTACGCCGCACTGCACTGTCTTACTGTCACTGTACGCCTCGCCCACTTTCACACGATAAGAGCGTGCTGTGAGATAGTCACGGAACCAATGATTAAGCGGCTCTCTCACTCCGCACTCAGCCAATGCACTAAGTAGGGTTTCCGTTTGTAAAGTGTCAAACGCTTTTTTATAATCAAAAAATGTTGCTACTACAAACTTTTTATCACCTAAATAATTATTAATTTCATCTGTGAAATTTGCCAATAAAGTGTTTGTACTTTTGCCCTTTTGAAAACCGTATTGACACTTGTTTAATACATTATTAGCCTTTAGATAGTCCCCTAACTGCTTAACTACACAATGCTCAAATATTTTATCTATGCTTGACAATATAGATATAGGTCTGTAGTTGGATATATTTTTCGGGTCACCTTTTTTATGAACTGGACGAACTATTGCCTCTTTTAACTTCATAGGGAACTCATAATTTTTCACAGATAAATTTACAAGTCTAGCCAGGACTGAGCTAATCTTATCACAAACAAGTTTTAAATCGGACATACGCACTAGATCGCTACCCGGTGACTTGTTAATATCCATGTTTTTAATTGTATTCTTAATATCTAAACTCGTCACTGGTTGCCATCTCATGCTTACGTCAACAGGTTTTACATAAGTTGCTCTAGGTAACCAATTTTCTTTACACTTATGTATTATATTATTAACTTCATCTGAAAAAGTTGTAGCAAAATTATTAGTTATATCTCTGGCGTTTCCTTGCGTTTTCATATTTGACAGAATAAGTGCGTCTATGGTCTGTTTGTTATTTCCTAATAGTTCGTTAATTTTTTCCCATACCTGTTTAATATTCTTATGACATTCTAATATGCTATTCTGATCATAAACATTTTTACTTTTATTAATAGCTTTCTGGCACTTATTTCTGTATTTAGTGTAAGTAAGACGCTTTATCATATTTTTTGGGTCGTTACTCCATAATTCAAAAAGTCTGTCTTTTTCTCTTACCATATTCTTCAAACTATTGTTTATCCATCCTTTGTTATTTCTATTACTAATATTGACAGTTTTATT
The DNA here is from genome assembly GCA_905147815.2 of Phalera bucephala. Lineage (NCBI taxonomy): Eukaryota > Metazoa > Arthropoda > Insecta > Lepidoptera > Notodontidae > Phalera > Phalera bucephala. The sequence continues at coordinate 6,942,354 of LR990621.1, read as the reverse complement.
TGTATAACAATCATTATAAATATCATTAAATAATTGTGTAAAGGAGTTATATAATTTAGTTGGGCAATTAATCGATAAGAACCTCTCAAAGTCTGTATTTAATAATTTGTCTCTGACCATTCTATTGTCTAGAACTCGCTTCGTAATAGCGAATTGTGGCGCAGATGAACGCACAAGTCGGGTCGCATCGGAGTGGGACAGCTGTTTCGACGGAGTTCGTTTCCATTCTACTACAGCCGAGACGAAATAATGGTCAGATAATTTATGCTTTATTACCGCTGAGTGAATACGTGTGTTACTTGCTCTAACGTAAATGTGGTCTAAACAAGATTGTACTACATTTCCTAATAAAATTTCTCTTCGCGTAACATCTTCAATGCACTTTTGGAATCCGTATTCAGATAATAAATTTTCATAAGTAGTGACGTGATTGTCTTCGTAGTTTAATAAATTAATATTTATATCACCACAGAAGAACACTTTGGAATTTTGTGGTAGATTTTCCAAGAGGCATCGAAATTCAAGTAAAAACTGGCTTACTTTATTTAGATTATTTATTCTTGGCGGTCTATACATAGATATAACATAAATTTTTTCACCATTATAATTAATTATAGTGGAAACGCACTCTGCCGAGCGCATTCCAGTGACCGGCAACAAATCGCACACACATGCTCCTAACGCCTCACGCGTGTACACTAAGACCCCCCCACCGGAACGGCCCGCTCGTGTATAGTTGTTAACATCATAGCCATTTATTTTAAACATTGATAATAATGAGTAATCTATATTAGGTTCTGTTATAACAATAATGTCTAAATGCTTTATACTATCATTTAATATTACAAGTAATTCACTAAAATGTTTTTTTAAACTACGAATGTTTACATGCAAAATGCTCAAAGCTTCTATGTTTCCAAATGTATCCAACCAGTCATTCATGTTATTAAAACTGGTAAAGTTAACATCATTATCAATTATAAAATCAAAAGTAGCGTCCGCGAATTTTAAAAAGTATCATTAACTAAAAAATAGAATAAACAAATAGAAATAAAGTCTTTTAAAAACATAAAGAAAATTGAAGTAGTTACAGTATGTGAACGAAATGAAACTACTTTATTTTTAATAAATTAGTTATTTCGCTTTCAGATCGTAACCATATGACTTTGTCTCCTTCATCTTTCTTCACCAGAACTTTTCCATTTGATATCCATACGTATTTATAAACACCGCGAAATTGTTTTTTAGCATTCCACAATATAGCTTTTGTAGTCTTTGTAAGATCCTCATTTATATAAATTTTGTGGTTCTTTGATCCGCCGGTGATTGTGTTACTTGTGATTTCGTTCAGCTTATGACGTTTGGCGAGCCAGCTATCTCTGCATTCCATACCCGATGTCTTAAAGGCTACGACTATGGAAGGCGGTTTCATTTCTTGCTTTAGTGATCTATTGCGCCGTACCCATTCAATATTGTTAGTGCTTGCACCGATGCAATTGGCAATTTTTGCCACTACCTCCTTTATGTTTTCTGCGGGTAAACATTCAACTCCAACTACCTCCAGATTATGCTGTCGTGACGCCTGCTCCTGGTTAAAAACTTTTTCTTCAAGAGCAAGGTTGCACTTCTCTAAATAGATACACTTATTGTTGATATTACACACATTCTTCTCTAACTTCAATATTTTATCCTTCGCTAGCTCATGTTCTACCAATAGTGTATCGTATTTATCTGAGAGCACACTGATACTTTGTTGAATTGAATCTAAATGCTTTTTTAATACGGGGATTACGCTAACCTTTGTATGAATATCCTTTAAGATTTTTTGCACGTCTTGTACTCCCTCGTAAGGTTCATCCTCATCAGAACCCTCGTCTTCACAGTTATTACAGTAAATCCGATTCTTTCCCGATTTCATGTCCGCCGCGAGTCCTTTTACGCAGGATCTATGAAAGATACCTTGGCATGGTCCTTGACATGAAAAATGTGATCCTTTTTTGGAAAGAACTTTCTTACACTTTTGACATTCCATCACAACAAATTAATTTTGCGAAAATAATAAGAAACTCAACACAGTTCAAGCAGAACACCGAGCGACACGTCCGATCCCTGAACGGCCTAGTCTCTCGTCCAATCTTTCCTATTTTTCTTCGTAATTATTTCTTATTTATTCAAAACGACATCTGTCGTTGACAGTCATGTCTGTCATTCTTTCTTCTGACATTCTTTCTATATGCCCGAACCAACGGAGCATATCCTTTCTCATCTCTACACCGATACGATCTTTCATACCTACTCGCTTTCTTACTACGCTGTTGCGAATACGGTCGATCAGCTTCACTCCGCAAATCTTCCGTAGAGCTCGTATTTCGACCGCATTTATCCTACTTTCATTTTCCTTCTTACATACCCAGCTCTCGCTGCCATATAACAACTTTTTATTAAGGTAGTTTTTGGGTACTGTAGCAATTTAAGCGTCCGCACGTTGGCTATCAATCAATCAATCAATCAGCCTATCGTAGTCCACTGCTGGACATAGGCCTCTCCTAACACGCGCCATTGCACACGGTCCTTCCGCATCCAGTCTGTCCCAGCGACCTTTTTGAGGTCGTCGGTCCATCTAGCTGGGGGCCGTCCTACCTTACGCTTACCAAGTCGCGGTCTCCACTCTAGGACACGCTTGTTCCATCGGCCGTCGGTCCTTCTGCAGATGTGACCAGCCTATTGCCACTTTAGCTTACTGAGTCTGCGAGCTATGTCGGTAACTTTGGTTCTTTGTCGGATTACCTCGTGGATTGATTATTACGTTGGCTATGGTTGGATTGAAATAAGATGACGGACGATTTGGCGCTGTGGTTTAAGATCTTACCTTAAGCCCCTCCACCCAATGGGTCGAAACGCGGTTTTGATTTCCGCACGAGACAAATCTTTGTGTGACCCTCAATTATTTGTCTTGGTCTGGGTATTAGTGTATGGGAATTTTTATGTAAGCAGTGATAGCCTAGTGGTTAGACCGTTGGACTGCAAAGTCAAAGGTCTCGGGTTCAAACCCAGGCACGCACCTCTGTCTTTTCAAAATGCATGTGCGTATTAAACATTAATTATCACTTGCTTTAACGGTGAAGGAAAAACATCGTGAGGAAACCTGCATGCCTAAGAATTTCTCGAAGGTGTGTGAAGTTCGCCAACCCGCACTAGGCCAGCGTGGTGGACTATGGCCTAAGCCCTCTCAGTTTGAGAGGAGGCCCGTGCCCAACAGTGGGACAGTTTCTTAACAGGGCTAACATTATTACATTATAAACGTATTCACGACACAGGAATAAATCCTAGGGGCTACTTTATCTTAAAATATAAGAAACAAAACCTTTTATCCTAGTACAAATAATATATCAATGTTTGGCACGGCAAAAGGGCTCCGGGATCTTCAAACGGAAAGCACGGATGCCCTCTGTTGTTAGGTTTATTTCGAGCAAACGGTAAACGAATTCATGAGAGCCTGAAGCCTCCAGAATTATCGTAATAATCAGGCACTTCAAGTGAACTGGCAAGTGAAGTGAACTGTGAGTGCACTCGCGTGAATTTGTAGTCACCCATGTGAGACAATTGTCAGAAAATGCTTTAGGACTGCGTGGACCAATGTATGTGATACAATCATCGATATATCATAACAAGATACACAGTCCTGTTCAAAAGTTATACTTAAAAACGTCCCCAAATTCACGTGAGTTGTTATAGTTATGATAAACATATTAAGGGCATATCTGGGGGCACGGTAGTCGCCCCGCCAAGACGAGCCAAGCGAAGCGCAAGGGCACTACAACCTTTTCTCGAAGCGCTTCGTCGTTTTTTGAACCCTCATAACTTAGTTATGGATTTTACCAAATAAACAAAATTCTCGGGATATGATGGCAATAAACATCGTCATCGTGGACTCATTAAACAGATAAAGTTTTAGATTTTATTGATATCTAAAAAACCCTGATTTCGACACTGAGTCACTGATGATCATCAAAATTCTTAAGGTACTTCCTGAAGTAATAGTAAACAACCCCTTAAACTAGGGGATGAAAGTTTGTATGAGACATCCGAAAAATTTTAATAATAATAATAATTATTATTATTTATTTATTTCGGATTAAATCCATAGTGTGTTAGTAACAATTTCCTTAAAATCTATGTTAGTAACAATTAACTATTTAGACAACACTATTTGGCACTTGACCAGCATGAACCATGCATACTTATCCAATGCCTCATAATAACGCCGTCAAACCGGTCCGCAAAAATTAACAAAAATCTGTTGGAGCTGTCACGCACCCTCGTCATCATGGATGCTGCTCTTTTACGCAAAATCGCGTGAAAGCCATCCACATGCTCAGCCGCAAACATCTCTGATGCGCTGCAGTATCGCGGCAGCCCCAACAGAATCCTGAACGCATTATTATATTGGATCCGCAGAGCATTGAGTGCCCCCTTTGTATAGTTGACCCACAGGCTGCACGTATAGAAGATTTGACAATAGGCTTTAAATAATGATAATTTTACTTCTTTAGTGCAGCGTGCAAACCTGCGAGCCAACATATTACATCTGACTGTCAACGCTCTGTTAATGCTAGAGGTCTGAAAATTGATATAGGGACTCCATGTTATCAATAATAATAAAATACATATTTCAGGAGTTTTAGTAAATCACCCCCCACTCTTTAAATTAGGGAATGCGGAACAGTAAACAAGATGAGACGAGACCGCACTTTTATAAAGTTATCAGATCTCATATAGAGCCAAGCTTCCAATTCTACACGCCCTTTAGTGAAAATATGTGGCTTGGCCGTTTCGCTTATTTCACTTGTTTTTATTGAAACTACTGCACAAGCCGCACACTGCCATTCCACTAGAGAAAGCTTCGTCAATTAGACGCTAGCTCCTCTAGCCAAGTTGACTTCCTACAGTCGTTAAAGCTATAAGTAAACGAAAAAATAATTATCTAAGAAGAAATATTTGTTTGTTTGTAATCAATAAACTGAAACCATTGAACTGATTTTAATAATTCTTTGACCATTAGAAAGCTACATTATCCAGAAGGAACACAAAACCGGTAGGTGGCGTTGTTACCCGGGTGTAGAGGCTCGGAAAGTTACCAGTAATTTTATATTTTTAAATACAAGCTCTTTAGCGAAATCAGGACGGAGATATTTTGCTTAGTTTAGGAGTTTTTATGCCACCTATCGGTCCCGGAAAGTTACATAAGTATACCAAATTTAAGCTCAATCGAATGCTAGAGTTTTTGACATGCTAAATCTTTGAGAAGCCCAGGACAGCGTGGTTGCCACTCGCGCCGTCGTTTTTGTTGTACCACTAGGCCAGAGATTATCCCATTTAAAACTTCCTCTAATTAACTTAAAAAGTAATTATTGCATTTCTATAAATCCGAACACAAGCAAGAAACCTTGAATCTAAATGGCTATATTGTTTCTTTAAATAGGTAGAAAGAACTTAGAAAGTGGGCACCCACTATAAACTAGATAATTATAAGTAAAGTGAAAATAGTTTTCCAAGAGCGGCTGCTAATAACAGATTACACAATCAAGCATCTATTGTTGTATTTCTATGTGATCTCCAATATCTTCCAGAGATGAAGATAACGATGAAGCTAATAGAAAAAAAACTGCAAACGAACAAAGTGGCGTAAGAAGCGGCCGCCTATAGGTACGTATTTAGTTTCTGGGTTCAAATCATAAATCAGTGTGTTATTGTAGCTTTTCTTTTAGGAAATTCTCAGCAGCCCAGATTCATATAAACTAGTGGTCGCCCATTGGTCGAAATTCGACCATAATTAATTTAAATTATAAGTTTGAACATTATAATTATTGTCAAAGACTATACTTCTATAATCACAGATTTTGCCAAGGCTACACTATTAATGTGTCTATTTTTTTCAAACAAATTATAAGAAACTTATATAAAAAAAAAACAAATATGATTAAAATAAAGAATACCCTTTTTTATTAAAACAAAAAACCAAAAAGAAAATGCTTTCCATTGAACTTGACATACATATTTCGATAATTTAATTAATGATACAAAACTTCTCTGTAAACGATGTTTTTTGTAAAAACTCTTTCATCGTTTGCTGGTTATGTTTGATATTCAGTAACACTATAGACAAATAATATTAAAAACAAACAATATTAATCTATTCTCAATTTGAAGTGTATTGTGTCAAATACATGATATTGTGTGTAATGTTTTTTATTGATTTAATGTATTAGTTATAAATAATTTAAAAAATATATTAGTATTCTGCACTCCTTCTCGATATAAACTATAACTGTGGGAAATTTCATACTCCTCCGTCCTTTGCTTCACGTATTATTACAATGATGATAAAACACACTCAAAATGGAGTGAAGCGATTGTAACCATATAAAAGGGTTTCGTAACATGCAACAGCATCTAGCGGCAAAAGTCGGAACTATTACGAAAATAATGTGTCAAACTCCGTGAGATATAAAATGTTTATAAATTTCTCAAACGGTCACACATCTCAGGCCGACGATTCGAATACTACCCACCTTTTTTGATTACCAAGAACACTGCGGTGCCGGCGGACTATGAGCGCCTTGGTCAATAAACACCGAAGTCAATGCCCGTTCAACTTTTTATTTCTTTCATTTGTACTAGTGTAAAATAAAACCAACGACTTAAAAAAAATATTTATTCTGTAAAAGGCAGTATATTATTACAAATTGTTGACACAGCCAATTATTTAGAATGAATTACATTATTATTAGATTTAAATTTACAAGAAAGCAATTTTACTAACGAATTTTGCAATAACAGTATCTTAACCGATACACAGAATTTCGCAGAACGCAGAATTTATAGAATTGTCCCCCATACGTTTAAATACATTCTCATCTAAGGACTCAATCGCAAAAATCTACATCACAAAACACATCGTGAAAATTTGCGATGCGTAGCCTTTAAGTTTTTCATAGATAATAATCTTGTGTTTCTCGAGTTGTTTAAACAGTATGTCAGTGCACATTGAAGCGTGTTTTTAAGTAAAACTTAGCACGCGAACATGTCACGTTACAGCTAAGGCCCGTATTTCAAAACGAAAATCAGTCGTGAATCTAGTTTTAAAACTAAGGCACGACTGGTTTACGTTCTGTAATAAGAACCTAAGTAACCTAGAGGGTATACACATCACCGCGAGCAACTAAAAAAATGTTAAGTTGTCTTCTGTAGTCTGTAGTAGGTACATAATAACTCAACAGTTACAGGAGCGAAACGCAATGCGATCACGCATCAAATCGCTAGTTTTAACGTTGCTTTGATCTAACCTGACGAACACCGCTATATTTTTAAACAAGGTGAGATAATACTCGCTTCATGCTTTTTATTATAATACTTTATACAAAAACCGTAAACCCTTGGAATAAAGGTCGTTACGCACCGTAGGTCTTGTTTAACTTTTTGTGAGCAAAAACATTCAAATGTAAATAAAACAAATTAATTACACTGAAACTGGCCTTCAATCATCAGCCGAAGTTCACTGCAGGACATAGTCTTTTCTCAGAAATCGCCTCGACGACTGACTTACGGCCGGTTTCAATATTCAACTCAAGAATAGATCTGCCAACTACGGATATAATTTTGACATATTTTGGCACAAATATTTGTACGCCAAGTATTGGCTGAGCATAGCGAAACATTAATAGCTCTGTATAACATCTTTGTCTAGGCAGTGGCGGATTTACACATTTGCCGCCAGTAGGCTATTCATTTTTGCCGCCCCTACTAACCTCTGCAATTCAATACCCTGGTTCACAATCCTATTAATTACATTTTATTTGTCAATGAAATTGCAATTCTATGATTTGTGCTCTATCATCATCATAACATCAGCTTTCTCCCGTTATTAGTATGATTGTCAACTAACGGATCGTTGGAATTTGCCGCCCCCCTAAAAAATGCCATAGGCTCCAGTCTACTCAGCCTGCCGATAAATGCGCCACTGGCAATAGACAAACCTATCCATGAAATAAATACTGTTAGCGGCCATTAGTGCTCTACGCATCCAGCGTTCACCCACTTCCTTCACCAGGTCATCGTTCTGTCATCAACAAATGCGCAAACGATCTCTACTGAAGTGCTATAAAACATAACACGAATAAAACCAATATAAAATATAATTACAAACACTTATTATTATTTCGTTGGTCGCCGGCCTGGCAATTAGATAATAATAAAATATATTCTATCTAAAACGTATTCCAATTCTAGTGATAAAACTTCGCTAAAACTGCATCTTAAATCGGCCGCCATCAATGTTTTTTTTTTATATCCTAGTAGTATACGAAATCCGATAAACGCCATTGATTAGCGGCAATAATGATTTAGTTTTAGCGGAATTTTGTGTGTGGAATTTAGACCCAGGTACAGCTCACGCCAATTTTTATGGCCGCTGTATGTGAATTAAGTTTAAAATATTTATGCTCTTTAGCAAACTCTTTAGGTTGCGGTAGCTCCCTTGATGGATGATCCCCGCAAACCGATGCGCAGAACTCAACGATAAGTAGCTTTGCGTTTTGCAAATCGTCTACATTGGCTACTTGGCTCTCGTAATGCCTCTACACTCTAGCACCTTTTACGATAATCGTTTACTGTCAAAGCCGTACGTACGGCTGTGGAACTCACTACCTGTCTCTATAACGAGTGCTCCATTTTTTTATTAATTTTTTTTTATGGTCTTGGTTACTAGCCCTTTAAATCCTTTTGGTGTTGTTTTATAATTATTATTTTAGTTTCTTTTCTTTTTTTTGTATGGTTTTATTTTATATTTTTATATTGCAAATCTTATATTATTTTTCTTTTTTATTTTTACTTACTTTATTTATCATTTTATTATATTAAGTTACTTGTTATTTTCCTTACTTACATGACTTTCTCTTCTTTTTTTTTAAGCGTGTGTGACGTCACCTAACGGCCCGACGGAAGACCAGCGCTGGTTGCTGTTAAAGGCTTCCAGCATTATTATGAGTTATTAGAAATTAAATATATTAAAGTTTTGTCTCTTCAAATTTTATATGTACTAACGCGTTGCAAATTAACTATTTTTTCTTTCTTTTTCCTTTCTATCTATTCATATATTTAGAGGTTAGATGAAAAAGTTCTACATTACTGATTAATTATATTACATTATTGCTTTATGTTATAGACATCTTTATATATGCATATCTTTGGCGCGTATATATTATTTTTACTTGTATATAATATGTATATATAGGTATTAGTTTATATTAGATCTATTTGTGTTTTGTATACTCTGTTTGCTAAGTGCACTCCTAAATCTTGTGTTTTCTTTAGATCCCCTCCATCCAAAGGTTGCATGGAAGAGATTACTATTAATAATAAGGCCGCCCATTGTTACACTACCTTTTAATCGAAATATTGTATCTTTTGAGTTCTTAGATTTACGCGAATGTTACACATGAAATAAAACTATTTTTCGGATTTCATCGCGATTTATTTATGATTTTTGATTTTCCGTCGTTAACGTCGGATACTTAAAAATCAAAAATAAACCGGGATAAAATCCGAAAAAATAGTTTTATTTCATATTGTATCTTTTAATTTCCTTTTGGTATTTTTGGTGAAAAAATAAAGTATTATCTATTTATCTATCTACATTGAAGGTTTGGTCAAATAGCCGACGGAGCACGACGGAGGCGTTCGGCTGACGCTCGGGCAGCGGTCGGAAGCGAGGCGCGTACGTCACACTGCAGGCGTGACGTCACGCTGGCCAAGCGGCCGGTCAACACTAGCGTCCCGCTCGCACGCGTATTGGCGTCTCGCTCCCGCCGAGCTCCGTTTCTAGACGCGTCGGGCGCGACGGAGACGGGTCATAACGTTGCCGTCGCGCCAAGTAGGGCTGCGCTGTGTGGCGTCTCCCGTACATTTCAGTACATTACAACTCCCCAAGTCGCACCACCGTCGCGCTCCCGTCGAGCTGCGTTGGCTATGTGGCGAAATCTTTAGGTCATAAATATGGACGCGAGCTGTACATGTCTACGTCCACCAGTGGGCATAGTGATGTTGCCAGTATGTACTGAGATTCCTGTACTACGCACTCATATGTAAAGGTCTTATGTTTCTATGATTCTGCAGGCAACGTATGGTGCAAAACTTGTATGCTTCATACTCAAACGGTTTCTTGGGAAGATGGCCGCCGCAGAGGAAACAACGAGGCTCTTCGGCTTTTACCTGAGAATAATTGGAAAAATGTTTAAAAGAGAATAATGTGCCCGGTAAAGAAAAGAAAGAGTACTATAAGAGCGTAAGGACGAGGATATTTTATTTGGACAAGATTTCGACAAATTATTTATAATTTCCGTATCGTTTAACAGGTATATAGTGCGACAAGGATCTTTTGGCCTATAGACGACATTGACAGGGCGCTGGTGTGTAATTAGGGTAATCATTTAGTCAAATGTTCCTACTTCCAGGGAAATATTTCAACAGGTAGGTCCGTACGGTTACTTATTGACACAATGACTACTAATTTAAGGAAAAACACACGTTTTTATTTAAAATAATGACTGTACATTTCAAATTTGAACTCGCTCGTTGGCAACTCTGACGTCGCCCTTATTGGTGCTGCCAGAATACCAGCGCTGCACCATGATTCAACGTGATGGTGCAGCAATATGCCGAGGCAGTATCCTATTCAACCCCGCCGGTGCCACAGAGGTCCTGCCAGTGACGATTCCTGTGGCCCGGCAAAAGGGCAGCAGGACGCCGGGGGGTTTTAGTGGGTGTAAGCCCCACATAACCACCCGGGCCGTGCCTTCGGCCCGGGGGTATGCGTTAGGCAATACCCCCCGAAAAAAAAAGCATCCTATTCAACCCCTCACAACCTCTGGTGTTTGTAAATGTTTTGTCAAATAATTTTTTTTTCTTTATTATTATTTTAAGTTATTATTTTCGTTATTAATTTTAGTATCTCAATGACTATGTGAGTGTGGTTGAATAAATGTATTTTCTCTCTTTCTCGTCTCTTCGCGATATCCATACCTATAATATACATAAAAAAGTCGTCCGTCACGTCTATCCTATTTCTGAGATATTCCTGCACATATTTTCATTCAGGTTTCACCATATATAAACTCACGACGAAGGTTTAGGTTGTATATAATTTATGAATATTTTATGAAAATTGTACGAACTATGGTGATATCAGTAATACCCGTGTGCAGCAGGAACAGTAGGTATTCCTATAAATAATAATAATAATAATGTTGATTCAACTATCATTATTCCGATGGTCGTTTCAGTCAACGGCCTTATAGCGGAGAGCTTCGATAAACACCTTGAGAAGCTCTCGCTAGGCAGTTGGGTGAAGGGCCTGATACAGAAGGCAGTAATGTTGGACACGGCACGCATTGTGAGGAGGTTCCTCTCTTTGGAGCCCTGACCACCGGTAGCTTGGGTCGTAGACCTTGCTGTCGGTGGAGCACATTTTTTTTATACAATATATATAAGAAAATTTGTATTTTATATTTTTATATATATTTTATAAGAAATTATACTTAATAAATATATACATAATAATTTATTTCGGATCCTTGATCCATAATTTTAGGGTTAGTAATACATGTATTAATATTAATGTTAGTATTTTTACATAAAAAATAAAAATTACTTTAACGTCAAAACACTCCGATGCCCAAGACGCTTGATTATTTGACTACATGTAGTCGTATCCCGCGCTCGAGCATCGGCGAGTCCCAACGCTCAGCTAATACTCTCAGGATGCCAATAGTACTGCCACGCACGCGCTGCATCATGGATGCACATCGCTTTCGCATGATCGTAAAGCTATCCGTACGGGCCACGGCAAACATGCCAGATGCACTACAAAATCGTGGCAGCCCCATTAGCACCCTAAAAGCATTGTTATATTGGACGCGCAAGTCGCCATAAGCCCTCTTCGTATAGTTAACCCACAGGCTGAACGTGTAAAACGCCTTGAATAAAGTTACCTTAACGTTATCAGTACATCGCGCAAACCTGCGATCCACTATATTACATCGGACAGCTAGAGACCTGCGCTCCCGTTCAATATCAGTATTGTCACTCAAGTCATCGGTGATCCAGTGACCCAGGTACTTAAACTTTTTCACAACATTTAAGAACGTACCGCAAAGACGAACGTTCGGTATATTATTATATAATTTCTTTGATGATTTGAAAACCATGATTTCACTCTTCTTTGCGTTATACCTGAGTCCGTGGATCACCGCATATGCCTCACAATTACTGATCAATCTCCTGAGGGCACCGACCGAGGGGCTCAGAAGCACCATATCGTCCGCGTAACTTATATTATTAACACATACACCGCCTATATGACATAAAGCACAAGGCAAAATGATTTGACGAACGAATTAGCGCAGTGGTTAAGAGCTTAAGCCGCTATAATAGTCGCAGGTTCGATTCCCGCACGGGACAAATCATTGTGTGATCCACAATTATTGGTTTGTTTATGTGAATTTTCATGTTTGTAAACGCACCCACGACACAGGAATAAATCTCAAGTGTGGGGCTACGTTTTTATAAAAACACAAACAAATGCTTTCGAATATTATCAAAGATTTCAAATAATTATTACCAATATAAAAATCAAAGGGTCTAAAGTGACATGATTAGAATGTTCAAACAATAAAACTCAACAGCTGTTCAATTTTACGAGAATCGTAAACCCAAATTTTTTTGTATATCGTTCGATGATCAAGGATATTATAATGCTTACGAGTGTTAGATACTTAGTGTAAACATATCGCTTTTTGAACGTATATGGGCTGTTAATCAAAGTTTATTGAACGGTGTTACAAGAATCATGCCGGTGCTATAAATAAACAATACTTTTAAATGCATTTCCTTATTATATTGTATGTTGAAATGGTTGTGTTAAACGGACATAAAAAGATGATAAAGTCGGTTTGATTATTTAACTAAAAGTAAATGATAAAAATGTTGAATAGATAAGTTCAAAAATAATGGTTAATTTTCTAATAATGAAATAGGAAATTATCGCATCTTATTATTCAGGTACCTACAGAGTATTTTGAAACAACAAAGTCATGAATGACGGACGATTTAGCGCAGCGGTTAAGAGCTTAAGCCGCTCCGCCCACTATGTCTAATAATCGTGGGTTCGATTCCCGCACGGGACAAATCTTTGTGTGATCCACAATTATTTGTTTCGGTCTGGGTATTTGTGTATGTGAATTTTCATGTTTGTAAACGCACCCACGACACAGGAATAAATCCTAGTGTGGGGCGTTTAAAAACAAAACATCTCAACCACAGAAATCGTTCTAACAAGACAATAAAAGCGTGAACTTGTCACCACACATGTGGGGAAATTATCACAATAACTTCAGTAATGCGTGGATTATTTTGGTGGCTAAAGCTGGGATTTTGCAGGATATCCAACTGCGAAGTCTTCCAAAACTGTATATATCTGTACTTATCTATCGGAAAGTATTTTTTGCAGTAATAATGTGGGTTTATTTTTAACTAACTGTGCATATACAGCAAAGCAGAGGCAGTGGTTTCGAACGAAATAGTGCAATATTTCACTACTTGTGTTTTTAACCGACTTCTAAAAAGGAGGAGGTTCTCAATTCGACTATTTTATTTTTTGGATGTATGTTACGCGATCATTCCGCCAATTATGAATCGATTTTGATGATTCTTTTTGCATTGGGTTCGATATAGCTCCAAGGTGGTCCCATTTTAATTTCATCGGTATTGGACCTTGGATTTGGAAGATACACCAGCGAACTCCTTAAAGACAAACAATACGAATGCGCAGATTGTGACATTATGGGTATTACGTCAATCCTATAGGTACCCTGCCATAGAACTAATCAGAGTATTAACCGACTTCAAAAAAGGAGGCGGTCGACAATTCGTCTGTGCTTTTTTATAACGTCTTTATTTATAATATATGCAATATAAACCAAAATAAAATGATTGATACTGGCAGCAACATTAGGTTGTGTGACCATAGTTTAAACTAGTAAATGCGACAACAGCTAAGTCAATAGAATTAAATATTTTTCATCAGAATATGCAAGGTTTAGCTGGCAAAGATCTCGAGATAGAATTATTTCTTAGGAAATACAACGTCCATTTATTCTGTGTTACTGAACATTGGCTGAAATCTCATGAAATAATCAAATATCAAAGTCAGTACACAATGTTGAGTGCGTTCACAAGAAAAACAGCCATACGCGGAGGGTCTCTAATATTAGTCGCCAACGACATCAAGTGTAAAGAGCGCAAGGACATTATGGGTCTTTCTATTGAACGCATTGTTGAGATATCTTGTGTCGAACTGGATAGTTATGTTGTAGCATGCGTTTACCGACCGCCCTCAGGTGATTTTAATACATTTGAAAACGTTATGGAAGAGGTGTTAAAAAAAATATCTGGTATTAAAAAGCAAAGCATTATATGTGGTGACTTCAATGTCAATCTAATCGAAAAGTCATCCATTAGCTGTAGACTAATTACTCTTTTTAAATCTTTTAATCTAGTATGCTTGTTTAATGAACCGACTAGAATCACTGCTACGTCTGCTACCTGTTTAGATAATGTGTTTTGCGACTGTGAAGTGTTTGATAAATTAATTATAAACGCTTTGCCCTCAGATCATAGTGGTTTGTTGGTGTCAGTACCCAGCCACCTTATACCTAAGTTATGTAAAGTTACTTGTAGGCCGATATCAGATCGACGTATAAACTGTTTTAGGGATAAAGTTTACAATCGCATATCTAATATGGATTGGTTACATAATGATCCCAATTACCTATATCAAAACCTTTTTGATACCATGAAATCAGAATTCGATAATATATTTAAAATAAAATCATTTTCAACGGCCAAGAAAGCAAAGTTTAGTGATTGGGCTACTGTAGGAATTCATAAAAGTAGAGCTAAGATGTATGAACTGTATGATACGAAAACATATAATCAAAACCCAGCTTTCTTGGAATATGTTAAAAACTACTCGAAGACTTTTAGGAAGGTGTGTACTGCAGCAAAGTCTTTATATTATAGCAATATGATCAAAAGGTCATCAAATAAGATCAAAACCACATGGGGTATAATTAACAGTGTATCTGGGAGAACTCAACCACGCGATGATCATATTGAACTTGTAATTAATGATAACATCTTAACAGATGATTTCGATATTGCGCAGGCTTTTAATAAATTTTTTAGTGAAATTCCAGTTCATACTACTGGCTCTTTGAACTCCTCTTCCCGAAAAGCTGAACTAATATTAAAAAGCAGTGTAAAAGAATGCAATGTCTTGTTTGAATTTAAATATGTGACCCCGACAGACATAATCTTAACCTTTAAGTCGTTAAACATTAAAAACACTGTCGACTTCTGGGGTATATTATTAAAAATACTAGATAGCATAGTAATGGCTATAGCACCTGCGCTGGCGACGATATTTAATAAATGTGTAGAGAAGGGTAGGTTCCCCGACTTAATGAAACTTAGTAAAGTTGTACCGATTTTTAAATCAGGGATAAAAAGCGAGCCTTCCAATTTTAGACCGATTTCCATCTTGCCGGCCTTGAGTAAAATTTATGAAAAGATCCTACTCAATCAATTGCTTAACCACTTTAATGAGAATAAGCTGTTACACGGTGATCAATATGGTTTTACTAAGGGACGTTCAACCACAGACGCGGGAGTAGGTCTGCTTCAGCAAATTTACGGTGCCTGGGAGGCATCGCAGAATGCAATTGGTGTATT
This sequence comes from Phalera bucephala, assembly GCA_905147815.2. Lineage (NCBI taxonomy): Eukaryota > Metazoa > Arthropoda > Insecta > Lepidoptera > Notodontidae > Phalera > Phalera bucephala. The sequence goes on along the minus strand of LR990621.1, from coordinate 6,926,508 downwards.
CTGTGATCTCTCTAAGGCATTCGACTGTGTTGAGCATGCAACCCTTATTAAAAAGCTAAGGCATTACGGTATTAAAAACACTGCCCTTAATTTATTAGCTTCATACTTAGGTGAAAGGTCTCAATGTGTTGAGATTAACGGGGTCAAGTCTCAGGAAGTTAATATTTCAATTGGTGTTCCACAGGGCTCCATCTTAGGACCCTTTCTCTTTTTAGTATATATTAATGACCTGCCGAACTTTGTCCGTGATGTCTGTGACATTGTACTATTCGCAGATGATACCTCATTGATCTTCAAAGTTGACAGAGCTAAGCTTAATTTTGACGATGTGAATGGTGCTCTTTCACGGATATCAAATTGGTTCGAAATAAACAATCTATTGCTTAATTCACTCAAGACTAAGTGTATTAAATTTACTATGCCCAATGTAAAAGTTAATGCTACGAATATTCTTATTAATGGCACAAAGCTGGACCTCGTGAACTCCACTGTCTTTCTAGGCATTACCCTAGACTCCAAACTCCAATGGGGGGCCCATATCTCATCGCTTGCGGGTAAACTTAGCTCCGCTGCTTATGCAGTGTGGAAAGTACGGCAACTTACGGATGTGGATACAGCACGTCTAGTTTATTTTAGTTACTTCCATAGCATTATGTCTTATGGTATCCTACTGTGGGGTAACGCTGCTGACGTGGAAAATGTATTCATACTGCAAAAAAGAGCTATCCGTGCCATTTATAATCTTGGACCTAGGGCTTCCCTCAGAGAACTTTTTAAAGAGATCAACATTCTCACGGTCGCTTCACAGTATATATACGACAACATAGTGTACATACGTAGGAATATCCATTTATTTAATAAAGTGAGTGACGTTCATAAATTAAATACTAGAAATAAACATAAACTGGTATTACCAATTGTTAGGCTTAAAAAAGTATTTACTTCCTTCGTAGGAGTCGGTATTCGCTGCTTCAATAAGATACCAAAGCCCATGTTAGAGTTGCCACTTGACAGATTTAAAAAGTATATTAAATCTTCACTAATGAGTAAAGGATATTATACACTAAATGATTTTTTAAATGATAAAAATGCCTTTACACAAGTTAACTGAAATGTAGAAGAATATAATGTTAAGTGCAGCGTGTCCTGCCTAGCGAGCGTTCATTGATTTTAAATATTATTCTCGAACGATGTCGACAAGGTCGTGGATTGGTCATGCTCACTAAAATGTCTTTGCTAGTGGCGGCTCTGTGGAGCGGGTCATTCTTTTCCCTCTAAAATGGTTGAGGAGAGTGATGGCTGCTTCTCAGGTCATACTCGTGAACGGGTGCTGCTGGTGGGGACTGGTCCGTCCCCTGCCCTTTGTCTGACTGAACGTGTACCATAATGCTGATGAATTTTGTCTCGTTCGGCATCACACTGGAGCTATGACCAGTTGTTTTGTACGCGCTCTTTACATATTTTATAGTAACACTTTCTCTTACTATTATTATTATGCTTTTTATTATATACCTCTACAACATCTCTATTTTGTAAATGAGAGGACTATGTAGACACTGACCAATATCATGAATCTAAGTACACTTATGATTAATCTATACTTAAGCACATCTATTTAGCTCGTTCTGCATTGTTCTCCCATACTCCATAAATGCAATGTATACAAAAAGAATTGTAAACCTCATTTTTAAAAAAGAGTAACCGTGGAGTTTCTTGCCCTTCTTCTCCACAGGAATGACTTTCCGAACGGGTGGTAGAGTCTTAAGTAATAATACTTTTTCTGTTTTTGACTATTCATAAGTGCCTTTTGGTCTACATGAATAAAAAACTTTTGATTTTGATTTTGATTTTGATAAACTGATTTTGATGATTCTTTTTGCGTTGGGTTTAGTATAGTTTTTTGGTTAGGTTAGAATGTTAAGCTACTTATGTTGCTGACCGTAATTGTTCATTTCATTGTTAATAGGAGTATAAAATGATCATAATCATTTATTCTGCAAGTGTAGGTACGTAACAATTAGGTCTTGTGTTATAAAATGGAACTCCACACTTTGCCACAAATCATGCATAATTTGGCAGTCTTACTAAATGTGACATTACAATATAATACAATATTCGGCATTCCATTAACATATTATAATTCTAATATATTCATTGACGATTCTGTATTATAAAATATTTGCACAATATTAGAAACGCATTTGAAATCTTCGTATTGCTTTGAATCAAGTATAAATTTTATAGCGCACTGAAGGAGTAACAGCATTTTATTCAAATTTAAAAAGAAGTAAAACACATTAAAAATGGTTTGAATCAATACATTTACCGATTTAGAATTAACTACTTTTAGGCATTGCGTTAATTATGTTACACCTTGTATAGGGAAAGTAGAATGTGAAAGAAAAAGTGATATAGATAGATAGATACTAGTGCCTCCTGGGCTAGTGTCAAGTCATGCGCGTAGCGATCACGAGGTCCTTGGTTCTAATCCTAGATCGGACAAAAATGCAATTTTTCTATAGACAAATTCCCAGTATTAGTCCAAAACCTAGCATTGTACCCGATATTCTTACCCTCTATTACATGGGACCTAAGGTCGTCGTCGGCGAAAAGTAGGTGTACTTTGTACACGTACTTTTGGACGACAATGTTAGGCCATCCCCGCCCATCTGCCGCCCCCGTTTGGGAGATATAAGCATGGCGGTGATTTTTTAACATTGTCAGTCCAAAATCTTCTAATGCAATTAAAACTGATGGCATGGATGCCAAGCCATTTTTTTAAGTTCCCATACGGACCCTTAATGAATGTCCTGTACAATCGCGTCATCAGTGATCAAGACTCACCTTCTGCGCGTCACTGAGTTGCAAGAACTTGTTGGTTTTGTTCTTCTCCGCTTGTTTCTCTTTCTCCCGTTGTCTCTTCGCCCTCTTCTGCTGGGCTTTCCTCTCTTTCTCTTCTTCTAGCTGTTCTGGAGTCACCGGGCCCGGGATTTGAGACTAAACAGATATTTACAACAAGTATTAAGACTGCCACGTTTGCCTAGTGGCGTATGGTGGTCCCTCTTGCACCAACATCCGCAAGGGGGGAGGCTTTGGGATCGCGGATGCAAGCTGCTGAGGCACGGATGCCAATGTCCTTCACGCACGAACCCGAGAAGGACGGTAACACCGCCATGGCCGTGGTATGGCCCACGTCACCGCGAGCACCGCCTCAGTGCAGGGGGAAGCGAGTTATCAAATCTCCCCCCGATGGCGAGCTCTTCGGAGTATGGCATAAGGGCACTGGTGCATTTTATACGAAATCCCGGAGCCCCTACACAGTGCTGATGCCAGCCTGGGGTTTTAGTCGGTAGGAATCAGACACGTCCCGCGAGCTTCCCACGAGGCCCGCGAAAGTCTTATGCGGATTAGTAAGTCCTAGGGAAAATCCTTCTCCAGGTTTATTGAGACAGGGCAGTAAAAAATAAAATACCTACAAAATGTATTAAAAGATTTTTGCGATTTCTGACTTTTCTAGTTCTCTAACCTTAGTTGGTCCAATTGATGTTAATGATCTTAATAAGAAACGGTATTGATTGGCATCAAAAAAAAAGTGTAATTTCTACAGTATAATATCAGCCTATACTGCCCACTGCCGGACAAAGGCCTTCTCTCACAAATCGAGGTGAGAGAGATTAGGTCATACTCCACCACGCGGACCCAGTGCGGATTGATGGAGGCAGGTTTGTGGCCACCTGCTGCTGGAACTTATCAAGTATCAAGCCGCCTTTAAGGCTTCCAACTCGGCTTAACGACTACCACATTATGTGGTAGCCGGGACCAACGGCTTAACGTGCCTTCCGAAGCACGGAGACGCTCAAATATGAAAATGCCACAAACGGTCACCCATCTCGGATCGACCGAGTCGAACGCTGCTTAACCTTGGTAATCGGTATGAACACCGCGGTCGCACAGCGCTACGAGCGCCTCTATTTTCCACAGTGATATCTACAAAATGTATGGGATAAGTTTTTTTTGCGATTTCTGAGTTTTCTAATACACCAACCTTAGTTGGTCCAATAGAGGTTTTTGATCCTTATTAAAAAGAGGATCGGTTGGCATCAAAAAAATGTTTTTGGTGTAAGTTGCCTATTTTTTGTAGATTGTAAATTTTTGTCAAAATCTGTAAATGCACTTCAAAATATCGCAATAAATTAGGTAGCCTTTACTGCCACGTCTCAAAAATCCACCTGTATATATTTACACGATTTTTCACTAGGATATCAGTTCACTATTATTTATATACCTTAGCATAGTTTTATTTCAGCGAAGTATCTTTTAGTTCTACTAACAAGTAGAATAGGGGCTCAGTATGAATGGCGTAATGGAGAAGAGGGATACGCAGTAATAAATACAGCTTGATTAATGGTGATTATGACGTGTGCGTGCGCGTGCGCGTGTGCGTGTGCGTATGCGTGTGCGTGTGCATGCGCGTGTGCGTGTGCGTGTGCGTGCGAGTGCGAGGGCGCGTGTGCGTACGAGTGCGAGTGCGAGTGTGCGTACGAGTGCGAGTGCGAGTGCGCGTGCGCTTGTGTGTGTGTGTGTATGTTTTGTGCGGGTTTATGTGCCAACCCGCACTGGGCCAGCGTGGCAGTCTATGATCTAAGCCCTCTCAGGATGAGAGGAGGGCCGTGCCCAACGGTGGGAGAGTTTCTTAACAGGGCAAATTTTATTATAATGTTGTTGGTGATGATACTGATAAAAGACATTTTATTCGCGTACCTTAGCATAATTGAACTTGTCGGGATACGAAGCCTGGAACATCCGAAAGGCGATCCTAGTGTCGTTGTGGGGAGACGCAGCGTAAGGGGTCTGTAGTTGATTGTTCTTTATGCACGGGTCTCCACCAGCAGTCAGGATTTGTCTGTGTACAAAATGAACTTTATAGAAACCAGATAAATGACTAGCTGAGTTTTTTGTCGGATCTTCTCAGGGGAAACCACTTTTCGTACTGGTGGAACATATTTAAAATGTAAAAAAAATTTTTGGAGGGTTCTTCAAAAGCTAGCATTAATGAGAGAAATCATCGGCATATACTCTGACAGGCAACGGATTTTCTTCACAAATCATGGTAAGAATATTCTCTTTGATTTGTGAAGACCAAGGTTAAGTAGCTTTGGAGTCGGTCAGTTACAAATGGGTGACCATTGGTATTTTCATTTTCGGACGTGGTATTTATGTGCTTCGAAAGGAACGCTATCCCGTTAGTCCTGGATGCCAGTTATGTGGTTATCATTAAGTCTATTTGGAAGCCCTACACGCGATTTGATAAGTTCCAACAGCAGGTGGCCACAAACCTGCTTCCATCAGAATTGGGTACGCATGGTAAAATATAAACTTGCCGCGTACCGCAAACTCTTCGGCAATACTATTATAATCTTACATTGCCGTAAGAAATAAATGTAAGATTAAATTCTATGTATATCATCGAGCCAGATCCCTTGCGGGGTAGGCAGAGAGTACATAGTTCTCACAGGTTCTTTCCTTACAAACCTCTCTGGCTTCCTCCACTCTCATAGTTCGTCACATACACGTTAGCCGGTTACGGAGACTTGACTTGTCCTTCAGATAAGACTCGGGTCTATTTAGTCGTAAAATTAAAACAAAATTGCAAAGAAGGTTGTGGTAGCTCCCTGTTCTCTCTCGCCTGGATTTTTGAGGGAAGACCTTTACCTAGCAGTGGAGTAGAATACACTAATTCAGTATCTGGGAACTATGTATCACATATAAGCCTAAACTTGCAGAAGACAATGCCACAATGATACAGAATTAAGTAACATCAATTATAATACTAACGTGACCATCTCCGGTTTAGCAGCGATGGCGGCTTTATGCAGCGCCGTATTACCGTCGGCTGGATCCTGCGTGTTGCAGGCCATCTCCAGGTCTCCCTCCCATACCTCCAGGATCATCTCCAAGCTCTCCTCGTTACTTGATATGTGTTTCCACATCTGTATGAAAAACAGTGAAAATCTATCTAAGTCAACATGAACACAGAGGTGCACTGTCGATAACTAGATGGAAATTTCTAGGTATATTTGTATTAGATAGCCATTTTCTTTACTATTCGTAATTCATCTTTACATGATAATCGCCAGTAAAATAAATACACAAAAACTTGCTTGTTAAACAACAAAGATTAGACATTCCTAGAAGCTAGAATATATTTTCTAGCTGACCAGACCATACTTTAAAACTTATTCATAGAACTAGTGGGAAATAAAATATACCGTCGTGGAAGTCGCGGTAACTTATAGATGAAAGCTTTTTTTTTGTAATCTATAGATTTTGGAAGTCTGGAAACAACCCCGGGGTAGGCGGTAAAAATTTTATGGGTCGCTCCGCTCACCGAATCGAGCAGTCGCCGGTTAGATCCAGGTACAAGACAACAGGCCAATTCTCGTAATTAAAAGTGTTCAAAATGCAGTCTAGATCTAATCTCAATGTCATAAATCGTACAAATGGTCGTATTCTCGTAAATTATTAACATCGATCAAATCGAGATCGGACCGAAAGTTGAACGAAATGTAAACGGTATCCTGATAAAATTTGTATCGACATGAACAAAAAATATACAAAACATCGTCAAATTAAAGATTTCAATTAGATATTTTTTATTAGGCTGTGGCAGCTAAGATTAACACGTGATCAACAAATGATTAACAATATACTTCAAATTAAACAACTTGACATTATATCGAAATTAGAATTTGATGATACTGAAATCGAATCGATATTTTAGTGGAGCAGAATACCAAATGTAAGTCAATTCATAATTAAATCTCAATTCAGTGTCAGTGTCAATTAAATACGAGAACGCATTCGCGCATCGTTATATGCAACGACCGCAACCTTCCACTTTCCCACCACCACCACTTTCGCTTCTATCTATCAATCTTTAACACTACAAGCGACATACTATACATACATACTCGCTGACATAAACGTTTCATGTTAAAATCAAGGTCCGAGTGCCCCGACACAGCCACACACTATTTTTCCTATCCGCTAATAAAGCTGTAAAGGCCCTGCGGCCAACAGCGTAGATCATTCACACACACACACACACACACACACACACACACACACACACACACACACACACACCATTATTTTTAAATAAATAATTTACTGACTCGTTCGTTGGTCTATTGGCGCGCATCCGGTCGGTGATCACAAGATCTTGTATTCGAAACCTAGGTCGGATACTATTTTGGGGTTTTTCTATGGAAGAATTCGCAACCGCAGTCTAGAGTCTGGAATTTGTCCCCGGTATAAAGACAATTTCGTCACCTATTACAAGAAAAAACTTGTACCTTCTTAACATTAGCCGGAATCTTCTGCGGTCCCTTCTTAGCCGGCTGCTTCTCATCCAGATTCTTTTTCTTCTTCTTCTTAGCTTCCCTCTTTTCTGGAACATTCTCTCTCTCACTCTCCGAGCCAGCCGGAGAAATGATCGAACAATCGTTAAGCAGGTCTTTCCTGGAGTTAGTGATGACTCCGTTGCTGGATTGTTCGGAGAGAGTTTTAATCCAGCCAGCAGGGGTCTCGGAGTCGATGTAGCAAGGGCCCTCGTCTTCGCTCGACATTATCTGTGTTGGTAGCTCACGTGGTGTTCGTTCTCTGTAAAAAATATAAGTGTAAGTAATAGATACGCAAAAGTTTCAAATTATTAGTATTTTAAAGTAGAAATTACATAATGTTACGACGTAAACAAACATCACGAGGCATGCGCCGCGAATGGTTCGTGATACATACCTCAGTCTAACCCTCATGATACATACCGCATCAGAAAGAACAAAAAAAAGAAGAAAGTAATAAACATTTATTTAACCACACATGCACCGTCACGCCTATATTCCTCAAGCGGGAGTGGCAGAGGTGTACTGAGTACACCCACGTTTCGCCGACGATGTTAGGCCCCATGTAGTAGGAGGCGAGCCTATTGCCATATACCGGGCACAATTCCAGACTCCGGACTCGTACTGGGAAGTATTTCGTTAGAAAAACTACACATGTTCGACCTAGGATTTGAACCCAGGACCTCGTGATCACAAAGCGATGCGCTTTGCCACTAGACCAACCAGGCAGTCCACACATGCACATAAATAAAAGGTAACAATGACAAAATACAGCTCTGTATAATATGTCAGAGATTGTGTAGGGTTAAACAAGCTACTGCGTCAGCATGTTGCTGCACCATAAAAAGATTATCGTGCAGCGGTGGTATTCTGGCAGCATCTATGAAAATGCATCAATGATACATACCTCAGTCTGACCCTCATGATACATACCGCATCAATGATACATACCTCAATCTAACCCTCATGATATATAGCGCATCAAAAATACATACCTCAGTCTGACCCTCCTAATACATACCGTAACAATGATACAGACCCGTCTGACTCTCATGATACATACCGCATCAATGATACATACCTCAGTCTGACCCTCATGATACATACCGCATCAATGATACATACCTCAGTCTGACCCTCATGATACATACCGCATCTGTAACTGGTCATATGCAGCTGACTAAGGCATTTGTGACGAATCATTCGCAAAGCATGCTTTGTAATATCTGTTTCCACCTTTATAATTTTATTAAAAAGAAGATACAAAAAAGGTGGCCTACCTTATTATGTTTTTACCTTGACTTAGCCCTATCAATGGGTTTATTTGTGCTAGTCTTTTGCACTTTTTTGCTGCGTTCGATGCTTGTATCTGAGCCAGTCTTCGAAGGCGATTTACCGGAAGATACGATCAGCGCTTTTTGGAACAACTCTTTCGTTTCTGAAAACATTAAAAATTGTTAATACAAGCTACTTTGACGACATTTGCCAGAAATTAATAATAATAAAACTTTTCATACAAATATGTTGATATTTTCCACAAGAATGTATGAAACTGCTAATTTTGTTTCTTACTAACAGTTTCCCGCGACTTCGTACCCGGTCGACAACAGCGCCACCTAACGGGTCTATGTTTTAGAGCCTATGTTACTTCTGGATTATGTGGCTTTTTAAAAAAAGTATTTTTACTTTTAATTTATTTTTTGCTCTTTAGTTATCGCTGGACAGGTTTCTCAGTCTGTTCATCTCATTTAACGCATCATTCTTAGCTATGAAAAATTAGTCCGCCATCTTTACAAGTCCGCCATATTGGATTTAGAGTGACGTCACTTTATTTTTCGAGTTATTCTCAGCAAGCCCTTTCATTTGATACCCATATTGTAGGAGTGCGTTAAAAAATAACAAGTCCGCCATCTTGGGTGTTCCGCCATGTTGGATTTAGAATGCCATCACACAGCTAGCCATACATTGTCAGCCAAATTTCAGCTTAATCGGTTGAAGATATCTGCTTCAAAATTGAATTGCAAGATTCCACCCGACATACATATTTGTGTGTGTGTGTGTGAATGATCTACGCTGTTGGCCACGGGGCCTTTACAGTTTCACCGGACAAACGAACAAACATAGTTACATACATTGCTAGTTAAATAAAACCTTGTAAAAAGGCGCTCGTAGCGCTGTGCGACCGCGGTGTTCTTACCGATCACCAAGGTTAAGCAGCGTTCGACTCGGTCGGCCTGAGATGGGTGACCGTTTGTGGCATTTTCATATTCGAGCGTCTCCGTGCTTCGGAAGGCACGTTAAGCCGTTGGTCCCAGTTACCACTTAATGTGGTAGTCGTTAAGCCGAGTTGGAAGCCTTAAAAGCGGCTTGATAAGTTCCAACAGCAGGTGGCCACAAACCTGCCTCCACCAATCCGCACTGGGTCCGCGTGGTGGAGTATGACCTAATCTCTCACACCTCGATTTGTGAGAGAAGGCCTTTGGCCAGCAGTGGGCAGTATAGGCTGATATTATTATTATTCTATCTATCTATCTATCTATAACCTCACGCCAGATCCCTTGCGGGGTAGGCAGAGAGTACAGAGTTCCAACAGGTTCTTTCCTTACATACCTCTCTGGCTTCCTCGACTCTCATAGTTCGTCTCATACACGCTCGCCGGTTACGGAGACTCTTGACTTTTCCATCAGATAAGACTCGGTTTATTTGGTCGTGGTAAGATAGTCTAGGTCTTCCCCGGTACCTGCATCCTTCCACTTTCACATTGTATATCTGTTTTGTCATTCTTTCCTCTGGCATTCTTTCTATATGCCCGAACCAACGGAGCATGCCCTTTCTCATCTTTACACCGATACTATCTTTCATACCTACTCGCTGTCTTACTATGCTGTTGCTAATGCGGTCGATCAGCTTCACTCCGCACATCTTCCGCAGAGCTCGCATTTCTACCGCATTTATCCTACTTTCATTCTCCTTCTTACATACCCAGCTCTCGCTACCATATAACAGCGTTGGGACAAGAACTCCGTTATGTATGGCCAGCTGCGCCTTATGGCTTAAGTGCCGGCTCCCGAGTAGCTTTCCCATCGCACCATTCACTCTGTTCCCTGCACTCACTCTTCTTTCTATGTCAGCGGTGTATTTCCCATCCTTACTGAAGGCGCATCCAAGATATACAAACTCATTCACTTGCTCCAGCACAACGTTACCAACCACAATCCTTACATTCGTTCTGGTTTCTTCCCTTTCAAAAACCATAATCTTGGTTTTCTTCACATTCAAGTGTAAGCCATTGATCATGCAGTCGTTTTTCATAACTGTGACTAGTGTTTGCAGATCAGTGGCTGTTGGCGCTATTAAAACCGCGTCATCTGCATAACGTAGATGGTTTACCACTAAGTCACCCATTTGTACACCTTCATTCATCGCTTTCAGTCTTTGAAGACTTTTGTCCAGATATATTATAAACAGTCTAGCGGACAACACGCAACCCTGCTTGACGCCGATTTTAACGTCAAACCAGGGTGACCTGTTACCACCCACCCGTACGCATGCCTTGCAGTCCACATAAGTGGACTGGACGGCTCGAAACAGAGTGCCATCTATACCATACTCTGGCAAAATGTCCCAAAGTCTCTTTCGCACAACTCTGTCAAATGCCTTCTCCAGATCTACAAAACCGCAGAAAACCTTCCGGCCCACTGCCAGATGCTTCTCTACGATGTTGCGGAGCGAGAAGACTTGATCCGAACATTATTATTATTATATTATAAAAAGCTTGCCTACCATAAACCTCAAGGCTAGCCAAGGTCTCGTATACTCTCTTCACCTCCTTGTAACTCGGTTTTTTCGTTGGGAAGGGCAGTACCCTTACTCTATAGTCGTCACGTTTGATAGGCGACTTCTTGCCGAAGATGGCCGCCTGGTTGAGAGAACCCACCGCCCGGTAGAAGATTATGGCGCAATCCTTTAAGTGTTCCAACCAGGATGCGAGTATATCTTGCACATGCTACAATGAAATAAAGAAACCAAACATTGGGCTGACTTTTTAATAGAACTAAGACAACCTCCTCCACCTTTAGACCATTGGACTGCAAAGTAAGAGGTCTCGGGTTCAAACCCAGGCACCTCTGTCTTTTGGAAGCATGTGCGTATTAAAAAATTAACTATCACTTGCTTTAACGGTTAAGGAAAACATCATGAGGAAACCTGCATGCCCTAAGAGTTTCTCTAAGGTGTGTAAAGTTCACCAACCCACACTGGGCCAACGTGGTGGAGTATAGTCCACCACGCTGGCCCAGTTGAGAGGGTTTAGGCTAAAGCTTAAAAGAGGAGGCCCGTGCTCATCAGTGGGACAGTTTCTTAACAGGTCTAATATCATTATTATTATTTATAAGACCCTCAAACAACTAATGCGCTCGTAGCGCTGTACGACCGCGGTGTTCTTAGCGATTATTAAGATTAAGCAGTGTTCGGCTCGATCGACCTGAGATGGGTGACCGTTTATGGCATTTTCATATGCAAGCGTCTCCGTGCTTTGGAAGGCACGTTAAGCCGTCGATGCCGGTTACCACGAATGTGGTAGTCGTTAAGCCAAGTTGGAAGCCTCATAGGCGGCTTAATAAGTTCCAACAGCAGTTGGCCACAATCCTGCCTCCGCCAATCCGCACTGGGTCCGCGTGGTGGAGTATGTTCTAATCTCTCTTGCCTCTATTTGTGAGAGAAAGCCTTTGCCAGTAGGACCGTATAGACTGGTATTTTTTTTTTAAATCTCCCATAAATAATTGTGGGTCACACAAAGATTTCTTCCGTGCGGGAATCGAACCCGCAACTATGAGACACAGTGGGCGGAGCGGCTTAAGCCACTGCGATAAATCGTCCGTCACATTATGATTTATAAGACCACCATGCATTCCCACCAACATAATCAGGTAACAATGTTAATGCAGAATTAAATATTGACTGACAACTTAGTTTTTTAAGAGCTTAAACCACTCCGCACTCAGGATCAAGTGGTATACATTTTTCTGAGACAAATGTATATCCCACAAATATTTGTTTCGGTCTGGCTGTATGTGTATGTGAATTACATATTTATAAATGCACCCACGATACAGGACTAAGTTTTAGTGTGGAGCCACGTTTTTTAAGAAAAACAAAAACAAATTAGTAAGTGACTCACCTCCAAAAACTGCGCCTGGTTATATCTCCTTAAGCTAGCACCTGCCGACCGTGGCGCGTTTCCATGCTGGTCCCTGTTCAGCTGAGCTTGGCCCTGGCCTCTTCGAGTAACGTAAGAGTGCATGGTCTTATGCACTACGTCGGTGCCGTTGGAAAACACGGCGCCGGCGAAGTGGCCTCCGGAGACCATGATGATAGCCCAACGTTGGAAGGCAGGGACGGTAAGCCGCTGGCATCTTTCCACCCAGGCACTGCCGTCACCATCTGTTGATAGTTCTTCCTGAAACGAAAGATAATTCGAATATTAAGGATGCTGTTGTAGTAATTTTATTTTTGAACATTTAACATGTTACTAAAATATTTTTTTTTTTTTTCGGGGGGAAATTCCTACCGCATACTGCCACATCCTGGGCTTTGGTGATGTGGCAGTTATGTGCGGCTCGCACCCACTAAAACCCCCCGGCGTCCGTTCCTTGCCCAACTGCCATGCCGCAGGAATCGCCAGTGGCAGAACATCTGCGACACGGGCAGGCCTGGTCTATTTCCATAGACCTCTTCTTCGTGCCTTGTGCATTCTTTGTGAGGGTGCGCAGAACGCAGCGCACTTCCGTCACAGGCCTGTTATTGGTCAGGAGACAAGCTGCCCACGCTCGGCGCCCGCAGGCCACTTCTCACGGTGGGCGGAGGTCATTAGCGGCGTACGCTCTACGCCTCCGCCCAACTCGCCTCCTACGAGCGGGTTTCGCGCTAGTCTCCTCCCGGAATAACACATAACCTAACACACCCCAACTTATGTTTATCCTAATAAATTGACATGGCGAGTTATTCCTTATTTTTATAAGTTATGTATAGGATAATTTTAATTAGCGGTATGATGACACCGAAAATAAAAATTAATCTTTCGATCTGTAGCTCTACACTGTTGAGTGGACACTCAAATGACTATGGATTAATAATAACGTGTTCTGTTTACGCGGGCAATGGTTGATCACACACAAACGGTGCATGCAGTCTTATGAAAGTTATAGATACAGCATGATATATTCGTTTTTTTGTATAAAAACTATATTTAAGAGCAGTGACGAGAGGTTCTACTTCAAATTCTCTACAGGTTGTTTAAATTATATTCCCACCACTTCCCCATATTAACACGGCTAAACGGATTTAAAAGAAACTGAATATGGAGGTGTCTCTTCAATCTTGGAATAATGCTTATACAATATATTCACAACAAGGTTCTCCCGGGATATCTAGCTGTTATTTTTTCATACTAATATGACAAAATGGATCTTACTAACACTTTCAAGGTGTTTTAGGTCTCGAGATAATAATCGAGATACTTTTTATCTCGGAAAGAATCACGGTTCTTGCGACATAGCTGGTATTTATTCATATTAAAATGGCTAAACGAATTTAACTGAAACGTTATATGAAGGTGTCTTACATCGTAAATTAAAACAGAACACTTTTTATCTCGAAAAATAGCACGACTTCTGTGGAATATCTATTATTTCTTCATACCTAACGGATTATAAAGAAACTTAATATGACGGAAACCACACAGATATGCAAATTCAAAAGTACAAGGACGTCGAACAACAACCATTTATAGTTTCACAAATTATATACAATACTACAATAACATAAAAAAAAACATCAAACAAATATCAATAAAAACCGTAGTAATAAAAGAAATATACATATTTACAAAGGATCAAATGGTTCCACGCCGCTGTCAGTTGGTAGTGTACCTCGAACAGGGCGCAGATATCGGGGAAGACCTAGACTATCTTACCATGACTAAATAGACCATGTCTTATCCGAAGAGCAAGTCAAGAGTCTCCATAACCGGCGAGCGTGTATAAGACAAACTATGAGAGTGGAGAAAACCAGAAAGGTCTGTAAGGAAAGAACCTGTTGGAACTCTGTACACTCTGCCTACTCTGCAAGGGATCTGACGTGGTGATATAGATTGGTAGATAGTATTAAATTATCTTAAGTCGTGAAATAATAATATGAAATATGTAACTTTGTTTACACACTAGATAATGCCGATATTATTCGCATTATATGCATTTGGTGGGTTTTAACCGGCCTGCATGAAGGTCCACAGATATTAATCTTACTTTGTCGAAAGAAAATCCTGGCAATCCGTCGATTTCCCTCTTTCTCTTCATCGGCAACTGGAAGCCTGGGAACCAGCTGAAATTGTTCCACAGCGAAAATTTAAGTCGACTTTATAAATAAACTTTTGGAAAACAAAGACGACTTGGTTTAAGCGATAAAACGTAGACCGCCTTACTTACTTTGTCAAATAGTCGCAGGTACGAACCCCGCATTTGGGATGTGATTTTGAAATAAAGAAGATATTTTTTGCACATACAGTCACAATAAAAAAAAGTTTGTTCGTGTTAATATCCAGAACGGTGGAACCGATTTTAACACTATCTACTATATTATATTGGAAAATGTAGGATTTCTCATACTGTTGACTACATTTTACCTTGGGAAATGCAAGATTTCAGGGGATAGTTGTTTTTATTTCTCCATATTAACACGGCTGAACGGATTAAAAAGAAACATAATATGGAGGTGTCTCTTAAGTCTTGGAAAATTATTATTCCAAAAAGTCCTACCTATCCATGTGAAATTACAATATAAACGAAGAAACCAGAACGAATGCAAGAATTGTGGTTGGGAACGATGTGCTGGAGCAAGTGAATGAGTTTGTATATCTTAGATGCGCATTCATTAAGGATGGAAAATACACCGCTGACATAGAGAGAAGAGTGAGTGCAGGGAACAGAGTGAATGGCGCGATGGGAAAGCTATTTGGGAGCCGGCACTTAAGCCGAAAGGCGCAGCTGGCCATACATAATGGAGTGCTTGTCCCAACGCTGTTATATGGCAGCGAGAGCTGGGTATGTAAGAAGGAGAATGAAAATAGAATAAATGCGGTGGAAATGCGAGCTCTACGGAGTGAAGCTGACCGACCGTATTCGCAACAGCGTAGTAAGAAAGCAAATAGGTATGAAAGAGAGTATCGGTGTGAAGATGAGAAAAGGTATGCTCCGTTGGTTCGGGCATATAGAAAGAATGTCCGAAGAAAGAATGACAAAACTGATATACAATGCGAAAGTGGAAGGATGTAGGTACCGGGGAGGACCTGGACTATCTTACCATGACCAAATAGACCGGGTCTTATCTGAAGGACAAGTCAGGAGTCTCCGTAACCGGCGAGCGTGTATGTGACGAACTATGAGAGTAGAGAAAGCCAGAGAGGTATGTAAGGAAAGAGCCTGTTGGAACTCTGTACTCTCTGCCTACCCCGTAAGGGATCTGGCGTGATGATATAGATATAGATAGAGACAAAATAAACGCGTGCGAAGCCGCGGGAAACAGCTAGTATAAAATGTAATATAACATTAATAATGACAATTAAAAAATTAAAACATTACCTTCCGATGATGCAAAATACATCTGTAAACACAGAACACTTGTCCCTTCTGGTTTGTGAAGAATGCCTTGCAGTGCCGGGTTGCTGCTGCGAACAGGTCACTAGTAGGGACCTTGCTCGTGTCCTCGCCTTCTGAGTCACTGCCCGACACACTTGAGTTGTCATCTGTGAAGTAACATGCAGTATGAAATTTCATACTACCATCTATTTATCTATCATTAGCTAAAAGCCATCCACTGTAAGACAAAGTCTGCTACGATGACCAGACTAGGTGCTGTACACACCCCGCTATTTTACCTGTGACCCTTTCTAGGTTCACTGATTTGCATAAAATAGATTATTGCATTAAATTTTCAGCCACTAATGCTGGTTACACATGCTAGACGAACTTATGTAAGTCCTTACACTAACAAACAATAGACATACACATACACCTTGTCACGCTTATATTCCCCAAACGCGGGTCGCAAAAATGTACTGTGTTCACCTATTTTTATTGCCATTTATCTATCTCATCAGCTATCTATATCATCACGCCAGATCCCTTACACGGTAGGCAGAGAGTACAGGGTTCTTTCCTTACATACCTCTCTGGTTTCCTTGACTCTCATAGTTAGTCTCATACACGATCGCCAGTTACAGAGACTCTTGACTTGCCCTTCAGATAAGACAGTCTATTTGGTCATGGTAAGATAGTCTAGGTCTTCCCCGGTACCTACATGCTTCCACTTTCACATCGCCATTTATTCCGATAAATGGCAATAAACTCGCTTCCTATTACATGGAAAGAAAAATATCCAGTATCCATCTGGAGTCTGGTATTGTGTTTCTATCGAAAAATTATACTCGCATTCGAAATCAGGATCTTGTGATTGTTTCGACCGCATTATGCGCGAAGCAATCACAAGATGCTAGTGCATCTCGTGATTGCTTCGCGATTTATACTGCACTAGTATGCACTAGATCAATAAGGCAGTCAAAATGTGAAATAGTCTCAAACGCTGTCCAGGGGATTTCGACCACCTTTGTAATTATGAAGTTAGCTGTATTATAACCACAAAGAAAATACAAAGGGGCGATGGCCTAAACAGATTTTTCTATAGAATGAAATGTGTCATTGCGCGGGGTGGCACAGGCGAGAGGGACTTAACGCCCAACCTACATTTGTATGCCAGAGACTAGTAAGAATAAAACGATTTGTCAAGGTCTATTTTACTTGTAAGTTTAATTACATTATGGTAGATCTAGGTAGAATGGTAAGAAAAAGTATTCTTATAAATTACGAAATAAATACAAGTGGAATGTGATACTAGTTGTGTGATCAGAATGTCGATCTAAGTAATTTTTGCATTTTAAGATACATCACATAATTTTAAGGGTTTTATTTTTAGTAAAAATAGATAATATTTGATAGCTTTGCGATCTCCAGCAGACGTGTGAATGCAGCAAGCAGCGATGGCAAACTGAGGTAAGCCACGCCCACCATGATGACATTAAGGCTTTTATGAAATCAAAAGGCTCGTTAGCTTAGGCCATCTCCTTTTAGTATTTTCTTCATGATTATATCTGTCTCAATAGTCTGATGGCAAATGGTGCAGCTGGTGATTAAGAGGCTGCCTTCGAATCCTAGGTAGGACAGTATTTTTGAAGTATTTATTATTTGTTCATAATGTAGGTATTACTCTTGTTACCCATTATGGGTGTGTTGACAAACACGAAATTCAGAAACATACTCTTCTATTAAAAATTCTCAGTAGGAGCATTTCATCAGTGACATGGGAATAGCGACTGCCCAAGCCAAGGCCGTTCCTCCTTGAGGCACCCTTGAGCTAGTAGTACTGGCTCGAGTGTAGTGGTTGCTCGCCCTCTTGTCCGGTGAAACTGTGAAGGCCTCTCGGCCAACAGCGTAGATCATTCAGACACACAGTGAATGGGGGTGTACAAAGTACATCTTCGTCACCCCAGCATAGAGAAGACATTGTTATGGTGTTTATTTTATTTACCATATTTTAAGACATCTATACCTTGTCTTGAATTGAACTGTCCAAGTGACAATGCAGGTTTGCCAAACAGCTTTCTCTTCAGATTGTGCGTGTGCCAGTGGTGCTTGTAATGTGTCGTCTGCTCAGCTCGGGTCTCAAATGGACCCACACCGCAACATGAACAGCAGTTGCCGTCTGATGCTCCACCTAGCGTCAGTGCAGTGAGGCGTCGGAGTACACTGGCTTCATCCACTGAAAAAATGGTTCACCACACTTAACATTAATTAGTAAGAAACTATTACACATTAATGTGTGTCACGTATATTTCACAACAACTCACAATTCATATCAATCTAATCAATGATGTATTAATATAAGAATACTTAAAAGGCTGCCTCGTTGGTCTAGTTGCAAAGCGCATCGCTTTGTGATCACAAGGTCCTGGGTTCAAATCCTAGGTCAGACAAATGTAGTTTTTCTAACGAAAAATTCCCAGTATGAGTCAGGAGTCTGGAACTGTGCCCAGTATATGGCAATAGGCTCACCCCCTATTACATGGGACCTAACATCGTCGGCGAAAAGTGGGTGTTCTCAGTACATCTCTGCCACCTCCGCTTATTTATTATTAATACCTAAAAGGCATTATGGGATAAATGATGCCACAGTCGAAAGTCTAATAGGCATTTGAGCCATGAAATGGCATGTCTTGAACGCAACAAATCTATCTAAATTTTTAGTGACTTCAACAATTTTAATAACAGGGAAAATACTCAATATTTTACTTATTATTACAGGATTAAGTAACCTGGACAATTACATCTCATAAACATAGTATACAGAGTCATTTTCATATAATATACATATTTCATAAGGATCACCTTATGAAATATGTATATAAAAACCCCTCTTAAAAAGTCAGAGATATTAGTATCAGCTACAATATTTTTCACATAGGATAGGAGGAAGTCAGAGAGGTATGAAAGGAAAGAACTTGTTGGAACTCTGTACTCGAAACTTTCGTTTGGCAATTAGAACTGTCACTACCCATCCTATGTGAAAAAAACTATAATGCCTCTGATTTTTTAATCACCTTGTGCAATATTTATAATATTATGTAAAATTTGTATATGAAAGATATATACACTATAAATCTAGTATATAAGGAGGAATGTCATAATTCTATTCTATATCATCACACCAGATCACTCGCGGGGTGGTCAAAGAGTACAGAGTTCCAACAGGTTCTTTCCTTTCATACCTCTCTGACTTCCTCCACTCTCATGCCCCCTACGAGTGAATGTCATAATAATTGCATAATATTAATATTTTCAATATTATACTTATTACAAGGAAACCTTAGAAATTCCAAATCAGTAATTCTTTTTACCATATGCTACTACTGAAGTATGATAATATAGAAAACCTAGGCATTTTTAGGTTATATTATGATAACCAAAATAGCTACTACAAAGAACCATTGACTTACCGACTTGGTGGGACTCCGTGAGCATGCATGCTGCTACCTTTAGCCCCTTTAGCAGTTTCTCAAACTCGTCTAATTCACAAACTCTCACGGTTCTAGTCCGAACAGCCTCTGATTTTGAAGTCATTTTAAGGTTACAAAGTTAAAACTTAACAGGTAGGCACAAATTTATTGATACATACATTTAATTACATTATTGTATGGCCACATAAAAGAAAACCTAGATTGTTATGCTGTGTTGTGCAATAGGAATTACGAATACAATCAAGTTGGTCGAAGATATTGGAATTTTAAGGACATTTTTGACAGCACGATTCTGACATTGACAGTGACAGCTGAAGAAACTACGATTTTTTTAATTTGTTTAGACATCAAGTAGCTATCAGTCCAAACGGAATTATATTTTATATTTATACAATATACTCTGATTAAGGAACACATTTATTTTATTACAAAATGGATACACGAAATCTACTGGTAAAAGAAGTTGTTGTTGTTTTATGATTTCACGTACCCTATTTAATTTCAGTTACTTACTTTATTATTTGTTCTTTTGTCTTTTTTTCTTCTCTCTTTTTGCTAACGTCCATGACGTCACCTAACGGCTCTTCTTCTTCTTCTTCTTCAAGTTATGGCTTCACACTTATTATAAGTGTATTTTGCCAGTGTCCAGTGAGATATATAATCGTGTTTGTTTAAATTAATTCGACTTCCCGATGAATTTGATGACGACGATGATAATGAAATTAATGAAGTACTCCACCCTGAATAGTAAAACGGTGGATACTTTACATACCAATTGCAACGGCCGTTTTTAAGGAAGTCGAAAAGGCACGTTTTATCACTTTGTTACAATTACCTTCACTTATGCACATATAGGAACACAATGGTTAATATTCCACCAACATTACAGATTATTAGTCGAAATAACACAATTTTTGGAAATTAAAACAAATTGACAACATCACTCTTTGATTCCCGCCAAACCCCCACCTAACGGCTCAACGGAGGACCAGCGCTGGTCGCGTAAGCAGCCAGCATTATGCTGAGTTTGGTCCGTTTTTGTAGTATCGTATTTATAATTACCAACGTTTGTATTGTACCTACTCGTTGCAATATAAATTTCTTATTTCCTATTTCTGCATCAATTACGCGTGCATGGTCCTAGCTCGACATGCGTTGATTTTCATATTAATGTTAGAAAAAAAGCTATAACCTATTCTAACAAGTACAATTACAATATTAGTAGAAAGCACTTATTAAATGAAACAACCTAATAAAAATGCTAATTAATAAAACCAATCAACTTTATAACAACGACTTTTATTATACCTACACTAATAAAATTAGTATACCTACCTAATTCTTACCCACTCCTGAATTATGCTGTAACATGAAATCGGTACTACCTTGTTGTAATCAAGTATTTCTGTTTCTATCAAGTATCATACATCTTCCTGTAACATCAGCAAAATTACTAGAGGGAGAGAAAATAGAGTTCTGTGAAAATCTACATTGCAACCTAACGGATGAGAAGAATGTCTGCGGAATAAGAGTGGAAGATGGACAGGCAAGGCTAAGGATATTTGATAATGAATGTGAACTGCTACAGTATGGCTGCCGTACTGAGGAAGAGAAAGGTAGGTAATTATGGGAAAACCAAGCTCTATTATACCTAAGCCTCTAGGGACCTCAAGTAGGACCTTAGTTGTGGGTAAATTTACCCTAGTGTACTTCGGGTACAAGTAATATAGGTAATACTTACCCCGATCAAAGTAAATAAGCGCTTCGAGAAACTTCTTAAAGATACGAACATTCGTTCTTAACATACGAACCACTGGCTTCTATTTTGGCCACCTTCGGCCAAGTTACGGCTAAGGTTGAACATTCGGCTTCGGCCAAACTCTAATTTCAAAAGATAGCGGGTAACACTCTACAAACATCTATCATAACATAAATATTCAATCAATCAATCAATCAGCCTATCGTAGTCCACTGCTGGACATAGGCTTCTCCTAACACGCGCCATTGCACACGGTCCTCCGCCTTCCGCATCCAGTCTGTCCCAGCGACCTTTTTGAGGTCGTCGGTCCATCTAGCTGGGGGCCGTCCTACCTTACGCTTACCAAGTCGCGATCTCCACTCTAGGACACGCTTGCTCCATCGGCCGTCGGTCCTTCTGCAGATGTGACCAGCCCATTGCCACTTTAGCTTACTGGGTCTGCGAGCTATGTCGGTAACTTTGGTTCTTTGTCGGATTACCTCGTTACGAATTACACAAAAATCTTTTAAAAAAGAAGGGAAACCGACTTCAAAAAGCAAAAAATAAATATTTGAAGTCGGTGCTGGTTGGTGCAGTCGGTTACTTGGCACCGACTTCAAATATTTATTTTTTGCTTTTTGAAGTCGGTTTACCTTTTTTTTAAAAGATTTTTATTTTACAATTTAAAGTGACATGCGAATTATTTAGTAATATTTATATACCGATATTATATTATTTTGCTAAGTTGTAAAGTAAGGTACCTACAGGATTAATATAATGACTATAATAACGGAATCTATACATTCGTGCTGTTCGCCATTAAGGAGTTCCCTCTTGTATCTTCAAAGTCCAAGGTCCAATACCAATGACAATAAAATAGGACCACCTCAAAACTATACTGAACCAAATGCAAAAAGAATCATAAAAATCGGTTCATAAGCAAAGGAGTTATAAAAAAAGGACGAATTATGAACCTCCTTTTTTGAAGTTGGCTAATCTACTGCTTAGTTCTATAGAAGGGTACCTATAGGATTGACGTAATACCCATAGTATCTCAATTTACACATGCCTATTGTTTGTCGTTAAGGAGTTCCCTGGTGTATCTTCTAAGTCCAAGGTCCAATACCAATGAAATTAAAATGGCACCACCGCGGAGCTATACTGAACCCAATACAAAAAAAATCATCAAAATCGGTCCACAATTGACGGAAATATCGCTGAACATACATAAAAAAAAGCATACATAAACCGAACATAGAACCTCCTCCTTTTTGAAGTCGGTTAAAAATATAGATGCACATATTGATAGATAGGTACTGCGAGCATCAAACAGCCCACGCCAATTAATTGTTCCGCGTCCATTACACCCCTTCCTGTAATTATCGGCAACAACGTCCAGTGTAGACGCAACTACCGCTACAATTATAATTAACCGCATTTGCTCAGGTAACAGACATGCAACATAATAGAGTCAGGCTTCCACCCTCCCTTGAATTGCAATAATTACAGTAAAATTGTATCTAAATGCAGACAGAAGAATACAGCAATTACGAGGGCGGGTCAATAAGTCCGTGACTTTTTGAATGAAACACATGTTTTTAGATAAAAGCTATTTTATTTTTCAACATAGTCTCCTTTGTGTTTTATACACTTAGTCCAACTTTTCTCCAATTTTTTTATCCCTTCCGAAAAATATGATTTGTCGAGGTCATCAAAATAGGCATTTGTTTGTGAGATGATTTCGTCGTTAGAGTCAAATCTCTTTCCGCCGAGCCATTTCTTTAAGTTTGGGAACAAGAAATAATCACTCGGGTCTAAATCTGGAGAATAGGGCGGACGACGGAGCAATTCGTAGCCCAATTAATGGATTTTTGCCATGGAAACTGCACATGTGTGCACCCTTGCATTGTCCTGGTGGAAAAGAACTTTTTTCTTGGCCAAATGCGGTCGCTTTTTTTTCAATTCCTCATTGAATCGACCCAATAAGTTGGTATAATATTCCCCATTGATTGTTTTCCCCTTTTGAAGGTAGTCAATGTGGATTATACCGCCTGCATCCCGAAAAACGGTCGCCATAACTTTATTGGCTGACAAACCCACCTTTGCCTTCTTTGGCGCCGATTCACTCCGAGAAACCCACTGTTTTGACTGCTGTTTGGTCTCCGGTGTGTTGTGGTGGATTCACGTTTCGTCCATGGTTACGAAACGGCGCAAAAACTCGTCTATATTGCGGTTGAACAACGCCAAACATTCCTGCGAAATTGTCACACGATTGCGTTTGTGGTCGATTGTGAGCAAACGCGGCACCCATCTTGCGGAAAGCTTTCTCATACCCAAGTGATCATTCAAAATTGAAACCACTGAGCCATGTGAGATGCCTATGGCTTCCATAATCTCTCTCACTTTCAATCTCCGATCGGCTAAAACCATATCGTTAATTTTTTCAATTGTTTCGGATGTAGAGACCTCAACTGGGCGTCCAGAACGTTCGGCATCTTCCGTGCTTGTACGGCCATATCGAAATTCAGTAAACCACTTCTTTACTATGGAAATGGATGGTGCAGAGTCCCCATAATATTTATCAAGCTTAGCCTTGGTTTGAGTGAAGGTTTTTTTCCGCAATAAATAATGCTTAATGAGCACACGAAATTTACTTATTTCCATTTTCTTCTCAAAACGCGCGATAGTCTGCTATCAACGGCTGCCAAACACAAACTAAATGACGCAGCTTGTTCAAATACTGATAGGACTCAACTGACAGTTGCCTGTTGACAGGAGCAGTGTTGCCATTTCAATTAAGAGGAGGGAAATTCAAAAAGTCACGGACTTGTTGACCCGCCTTAGTATAAGAATTTACAAGAGTTGAATTTCATAACAAAATAGAATTAATTGTGGTCCAGATACAAAATAATAGCATTTCCGAAATAACTGCACAAGAATTCGATTCCATTATCTGATATGATAGATATACAAGATCTTTGATCTGGAGGATTTAATAGGCAGCCATTATGTTGTCCAATAAAATGTTTTAATTAAAGCTTAGAGACTAAAAACAATTCATAACACATTTTCTCCGTGCAGTAGTAGGTCAATTTAGTAGTATATTACCCCTTATTTAAAATTGCCCAATTAAAATTAAAAAAATAAAATAATGTACAGATTCGGCTCAGTTACAGTTTTTATTATATATATATATATAGATCTGTAAGGAAAGACCTGTTGGAACTCTGCAAGAAATGAATCTGTTGGACAGACGATTTGGTGCAGTGGTTAAGAGCTTAAGCCTCTCCGCCCACACTCCGCACTTTGTACTCTCTTCCTCCCCCGCAAGGGATCTGACGTGATGATATTGATAAAGAAAAAGAGATGTTTGGTAAATATTTTTATCTCCCTACACTACGCACCTGAATGAATGCACAGAAATAAATTCTTACTGAGTTTGTGCAACTGCATCCACATAGGCTTTCCACAAATTGCCACAACGACCTGCTTTGTCCTTTTACCAAGATTTGACGTGATCTACAGCAAGTCATAGATAGATAACTTAATTATAATAACATATCTGAAAGTTGTGTGTCTACAACTTGTATCACTTTATTACCAGCCTTCCCATTACATCCCAGACATAAAAAATCTGCCCCCGATAATCGGATTAAGCTTTCAAATCGAATTGGCAATTTCATTTGCACCTGACTGAGGCGAGTGCACTCAAGCAAATCAATTATATTGCAAACTAGCTTTAACCTGCTGCTTCACGTACATAAAGTGTAGGTAATAAATACCTATATCGTTCATCTAGGTAGGTAATATGCGCTTCATACGAAGGCGGATATTACGAAAAGGTCAAGCTTTATCTCCGATTCTACTCAAGGTAACTGATGCTCATCCTATATAACTAATCCCCATCATTCTTAAGTCAAGCTTTTCAATCGCAAAAGTCCCGTTCAAATCGAATTAACAGTTTTTATATAATGCCCTAACAACTGACAAATAATTTTAAATTTCATGTTCGATCTACAAGAAACAACGTTGGACTCTATTCGCCATTAGTCAGAATATGTAACACATACAATAGGTTTAACAATAAAAATTATAATAATATTGACATATTTCATGGCTCTCTTCCAATTTATAAAAAGATTATACTGGAATCATTTTGCTATAAATAGATTATTATCCTTTGACATATTTTTTCTATCCTTTTAGTTTTTAAGTTATAATTATAATATTATTATGTTATCTGCTTATTCAATATTAGATAGATTGATAGATAGATAATACTTTATTGTTCCACCAGAAATACAAGAAGGAAATAAAAAGATACAATATTTCAATTGAAGGATAGTGTAACAATGGGCGGCCTTATCACTAATAGTGATCTCTTCCAGGCAACCTTTGGATGGAGAAGATCTAAAGAAAACACAAGATTTAGGGGTGTACTTAGCTAACAGAACATAACAATACACAAATAAATCTATCATAAACTACTTAAATAATATACCTATATACACAAGTAAAAATAATATACACGCGTCAAAGATAAGTTATAATATTAAGCAACTAGCAACAGCATATAGAAAACATCAGCAAATTTAATTTAATGAATCGGTGATGTAGAACTTTTTCACTTGACCTCTGAATATATGAATAGATGGAGCACTCCTTATAGAAACAGGTAGTGAGTTCCACAGTCGTACGGCTTTGACCGTAAAAGAGTT
Source organism: Phalera bucephala (assembly GCA_905147815.2). Lineage (NCBI taxonomy): Eukaryota > Metazoa > Arthropoda > Insecta > Lepidoptera > Notodontidae > Phalera > Phalera bucephala. The sequence continues at coordinate 6,900,528 of LR990621.1, read as the reverse complement.
ATCATAAAAGGTGCTAGAGTGTAGAGGCATTACGAGAGCCAAGTTTTCTGATGACCTTAAAGAATACGAGTTGGAAAAGTGAAGGAAATTGAATCGAAATATTATGAAAATTTTATTTAATAATTTAACGTAATTCGCATACCATTTCTATTCTCTTCTCGACGTAGATTTCATGCTTTGTAAAATAACTGATATACATACCTGTTATTGGTGTACATATCGGATTCTGTTTCTGACTGATTAATAGTTTTTAATATTCTATGGCAATGGGCGGGCCACATAGCGCGTAGATCGGACGGGCGTTGGGGCAGAAAGATTCTAGAGTGGAGACCACGTATTGGCAAGCGCAGCGTGGGACGACCGCCTGCCAGATGGACCGACGATCTTGTGAAAATCGCAGGAAGTCGTTGGATGCAGGTGGCATCGGACCGGTTACGCTAGAAAGCGATTGGGGAGGCCTATGTTCAGCAGTGGACAAGTATAGGCTGAGATGATGATGATGATGATGAATATTCTATGTATGTACTCTGTTGGTGTCTTACGAAATTAAAAATCAAGTAGTTTAAAAAGATGTTTTCTGTCTATAAACATCTTAATCATAGATCATAATACTTTTTTTACCGGTTCATGTGATTTTTAGGAAGGCCTTTTTCCTGCAATAGATGTCTTTCAGTAGATGTTTATATGATTGACGTACAAACTTAACTCTTTTAAGCATACATAGTAGAATCATAGCACTTGCGTTCGTCTGCGTATTTATCATTAAGCTTTGGTTAAATAGCCGACGAAGCGCGACGGGAGCGCGACGGAAGCGCTCGGCTACGTTCGATCGTGACATTTGACGTCGCGCCGAGCGGGGCTCCGCTGTTTTGCGTCTCCCGATCATTTCAGTACATTACAACTCCCCAAGCCGCGCCACCGTCGCGCTCCCGTCGCGCCGCGTCAACTATGTGGCGAAAAAACCCTTTATAATTTTAGTTATTCTAATGTTAAGCTATACTATTGTAAAGTTTCATCAAAATCCATTAGTAGTTTTTGCGTAAAAGAGTAACAAACACCCATACATGCATCCTCACAAACTTTCGCGTGTATAATATCACGTAGTAGGATAATAGAATATTGTTTCAAGCATGGAACTTTGAACAAAATAATATAGTCGTTTCTCCCTTCGTTTTATCATGTTGGGCATATGAGTTTATCCCGTTTGCATTTTACAATGTTATATAACAGCGAGATATTAATTTTTAAGTCAGTCAAGCGCATAGAACGTCGTAATGAAAGCTAAAACACACATATGCCAAGCGTATGCCTTTACGATGGAAGGTAATGAGTGGCATTCGTAATATAGTTCATAAAATGTTTTAAATCAGCCCGTACCATACAAATCTTGTTAAGGGGCTCGGACGCAGTGCGTGTTGGTACAGTCAGATTTGTAATCGTTTGGCAGTAGCTGTTGGATTTTATCAAGCCGATTGGGCTTTCAATTTGGTTACCGACTACCACATACGTGGCGGTTGCAAAACGGTTTGTTGGCGGGTTGTTGGCAAGCAAGGAACTCATACCTAAAGGTGAACATTTTTAAAACGTAGGTAGTGATAACCTTTTTTAGTAAAGTGGGTTTTAGTGAAGTATATTCATATTCCTGCCATTTCATATTACTGCCTCGTTGGTCTGGTGGCAAAGCGCATCGCTTTGTGATCACGAGGTCCTGGGTTCAAATCCTAGGTCGGACAAATGTAGTTTTTCTAACGAAAAATTCCCAGTATGAGTCCGGAGTCTGGAATTGTGCCCGGTATATGGCAGGCTCGCCTCCTATTACATGGGATCTAACATCGTCGACGAAACGTCGGTGTACTCCGTACACCTCTGCCACCCCCTTTGGGGAATATAGGCGTGTCGGGGTTTTTTTTTGTTTTTTTTTTTTTATATTCATATTCCACCATCCTCTATTTGCTGAGCCCAACAGCGTCCATACCTAATTGGTCTAACTATGAGTAACATCTATGTGAATATTATGGTGTGCAATAAAGATTGAGTATAAATAAATCCCCGCTGATCTAGTGGCATATTCTTCAGAAAGCGGTCACGAATTCTTGGCTCCGAATCCTAGATCGAGCACAGTGATGTTGTGGTTTTTCTATCGTAAAAATCTCAATAGGAAGCAGTCCGGAGTCACGAGTTGTATCTGCTGGGGCCTAACATCGTCAGCGGAATGTGGTTGTACCTAGTACATGACAGTGATACACGCTTATGGTATATATTTTTATTTTATTGATTAAAAAATACTTATTTGTGTTTTTATTACAGCTTACGGCATTATAAACATGAAATATTGTGAAAAAACAGCTCCAAACAACTTTGATTTAGATCCAAAGGAAGACACCAAAACAGATGATAATTGCAGCTATTGTTTCGAAAATACAGACACTTTACAAGTTTGTGGCATCAGAAAAGATGGTGCTGGATTTAGAATCAGAATGTTTAAAAACGAATGCCATTTACTTCAATATAATTGCGAAAGAAATTTAAATTTCCAAGTTACTGATTCATTTCTTTGTAATGACATGAGATTGAATGTAGATAATGAAACGAAAAATGAAATTAATGATGAAGGAGGGAATGATAATGGAATGAGTGATGACCGAACCGACCCGAATAATCATGTTAACGAAATAAATGATGAGGTTATTAAAATTAAAAACCTAGTGGTCGTCGATGGGTCTATGATTGATAGGAATAATATTAATGAGAGTATAGATAACTTCTTTGCTGCTACACATGTTTTTGATCTGCCAATGAGAGAGATGCAACCATATCTCAACGAGTCAATGAGAAGGATGCAGCTGAAGATTGCGGGGCCTATCCAGGTGTTTCAGCCTTGGGTGACGATACCGAAGAACATAAGCGATGATTACCAACATAGGCCGACTCTGTCTTCCTGCTACCATAAATGTCCGACGGTAAGATTTAATATTAATATACACTTTCAAATATTATTTCATAACCACACGCACAATAGGCTAGTTGAAAACTAACGGTAACGGTTAAATTTAAAAAGATTTTTTGTTATTAACATCTTTTATTATCTCGCTCGGTTAATTAGGTAAAAATGTTGTAATTGATTGCAATCTAACTTTCCGATGAGCAAAACTGGAAACTGAACATATCTCGGAAGTGGATGGGAATGCATTGTCGAACTTCGTACCACCTAAAATTGATTTGATTGTATTCATAAGCAATTATCAAAATACAAAATTACCCATTTCGAGTTTTCGGCCGTTCCTTTGGGTTTATCTTAATTTTCTTATTCCCGAAACCATCCCAGTGTTGACACGAACAATACAAAAGAGTCCTTGAGCGAAAGCCCAGCAAATGTATTCAATGCGTACAGGTAATAAAATAAATGAACACAAAGAGTGATCTTTGTGTTTGAAGTGTTTCAATAAGTAGCATCTACATACTGACCTCGCCGAATATCATAGCTAGGGTAAAAATCCGGAACATTGAAGGTATTTACCGGTCAGCTCACAAGCCGCGCCGCCCCTCAATGTCATTTTGCGCTTGATATAGATGTTTTTATTGTTATGGAGATGTTACTTATTGAAGTGTTCTGTTTTTATTTCTGTTTTGTACCAGTCAACAGTAGGCATTGGATACATCACCCGGTTTTTCACTCAATGACGACTAAAATTACCCCGATATAGAGATAAAATAGGCCTCAAAATCTATCTGACTACACCCGAAACCTTATGGCTGAATGACGTACCATGACACTCCAAACCTCCGATGATGCTAAGTCCTATAGGCAGCTCAATGGACAGATATTGAAGTCCTTGCGACACGATTTACGGTCATTCAATACAAGACGTATTGAGGAGACCATAGAGCAGAACAAGGGCTCCAAAGTGTTCGCAAGAGACGCGTCTATTGGGCAAAGCCAGTTGACGAAGCTGAAGACGGAGGACGGAAACGAAACGTCGAATAGGTCAGAGGTGCTCAGCGAGATAGAGAGGTTCTATGGGCAGTTGTATACCTCAGTAGCTGAACCTGTTGTTGACTTGGTAAAAGACCCAAGAGCCAAGCTAACCCGACACTACACTGAAGATATCCCGGACATCAGCCTGTACGAGATTAGGATGGCTCTCAAACAACTTAAAAACAACAAAGCGCCGGGTGAAGACGGAATTACCGCAGAGCTTCTGAAAGCGGGCGGATCGCCGGTACTTAAAGTCCTTCAGAGGCTGTTTAATTCCGTCTTGCTCGAAGGAAAAACGCCGGAAGCATGGAACAGGAGTGTGGTGGTACTCTTTTTCAAGAAAGGTGATAAGACTTTATTAAAGAACTATAGGCCCATCACACTGCTGAGCCATGTTTACAAGTTGTTTTCGAGAGTCATCACGAATCGTCTCGAACGCAGGCTTGATGATTTCCAGCCTCCCGAACAAGCCGGTTTCCGGAAAGGCTTTAGTACCATAGACCACATACATACGCTGCGGCAGATTATACAGAAGACCGAGGAGTATAATCGGCCACTATGCTTGGCGTTTGTGGACTATGAGAAAGCCTTCGATTCGATCGAGACTTGGGCGGTTCTTAGATCTCTCCAGCGATGCCGCATTGACTATCGGTACATCGAAGTGTTGAAGTGCTTGTATAATAACGCCACCATGTCAGTCCGAGTACAAGGGCAGTGCACGAAGGCGATTTCCATAAAAAGAGGAGTAAGACAGGGAGACGTCATTTCTCCGAAACTGTTTACGACCACCATAGAGGACGCCTTCAAGCTCTTGGAATGGCGAGGACTTGGCATCAATATCAATGGCGAATACATCACTCACCTTCGATTTTCCGACGACATTGTGGTCATGGCGGAGTCGCTGGAAGATCTAGGACGAATGCTCGGCGACCTCAACAGAGTATCTCAACAAGTGGGTCTTAAAATGAACATGGACAAAACGAAAATAATGTGTAACGTCCATGTCGTACCCACCGCACTCACCGTTGGGAACTCTACTCTTGAAGTTGTCGACGAATACATTTACCTGGGACAGGTAGTCCGGTTAGGTAGGTCCAACTTTGAGAAAGAGGTCAATCGACGAATCCAACTCGGCTGGGCAGCGTTCGGGAAACTGCGCAACATCTTCTCATCCAAAATACCTCAGTGCCTAAAGACTAAAGTTTTTAGTCAATGTGTGTTACCAGTGATGATATATGGATCAGAGACGTGGTCTCTTACTATAGGTCTCATAAAAAAGCTCAGAGTTGCTCAGCGAGCTATGGAGAGAGCTATGCTCGGCGTTTCTCTACGTGATCGAATCAGGAATGAGGAGATTCGTAGAAGAACCAAGGTCACCGACATAGCCCTTAAGATTAGCAAGCTGAAGTGGCAATGGGCGGGCCACATAGCGCGAAGATCGGACGGGCGTTGGGGCAGAAAGATTCTAGAGTGGAGACCACGTATTGGCAAGCGCAGCGTGGGACGACCACCTGCCAGATGGACCGACGATCTTGTGAAAATCGCAGGAAGTCGTTGGATGCAGGTGGCATCGGACCGGTTACGCTGGAAAGCGATTGGGGAGGCCTATGTTCAGCAGTGGACAAGTATAGGCTGAGATGATGATGATGATGAGATATATATTATAGATAACATACACAAGATTAGAATACAAAAAAATATATAATTGTAATTATCTTTCATTTCCTACCACGTTTCTAGGAAAATCTAAAAAGTATGCAATAAATAATTGATGCTATTCATGCTAACAATTTTAATGAACTGACAAAAGTGACAAATGAACTGTTGCGAGTTTCTTCAAATATAGCTACTCCGATCTAGGTCTCGAACCTATTCGCGCCTATATTAAAAAGGCATCAACACGACACTTCGCGAACGCATCTACCCACGCGAATCCGTTAATCGTAGCCGCCGCCGACTACGATCCCACCCCCCCCCCCGACCCCTGCCGCCACCGCCGGCCGCGATTTGTTCTCTCCGATCCCCCGATGCTTTGTCATCCATTCTTTCCGCTCAGAATACGGGCGACGACGACCTTGTCGTAGATCCCCTCCCATAGCCGGCGGTTGACCGATGCACTTAGTAGTGCACCCCGTCCCCCCACAGCGACTGTCCCAACCGAGGGCGCCTCTTCAAGGCGCCCTCGAGTATGTCGCCCCTTGCTCTTCTGGTTCGAGCGTAGTGGTTGCACGCTCGACCTTAAGTCCGGTGAAGCTGTAAAGGCCTCGCGGCAAACAGCGTACATCACTCACACACACACACCAGAGATGGGCAAAATGTAATCAGATTAATGATTAACCACCCCCGCTTGGGGAATATAGGCGTGATGGTGTATTAATGATTAACGATAAAAATTACATTTTGTAATCTTCAACGTTTACGATTACTCTTTTAATCTTGAATCTTGATTGAACATTACAAGATGCAATTGTAATCATTAATCTGATTATATTTTGCCCATCTCTGCTCCTAACAATGCTTAACTATATTGATAAAACCTAAAAATTGTTAACATATATAGTAATCGAAGCAAGAAAATGTTCCTTCCACGTGGGCTTCAATTTAAAAATACACACAAAATCTTTCACTCTCGTAATTGCCAAAGATATTTTGGAATCAATATAAAGGGTGTCGCAAGAAAGCTTATTGCAATTTCTTAAGTAGGTATACTTAAATTCAGTCAGCATTCAACATGAAAATGAGCAGAAAGTTTCATACAACCTTTAGAGTATAAAGAAAAGAGCGCGAATATACAAGTATGAATTAATACTATCAGCCTATACTGCCCACTGCTGGGCAAAGGCCTTCTCTTACAAATCGAGGTGAGAGAGATTAGGTCATACTCCACCACGCGGACCCAGTGCGGATTGGTGGAGGCAGGTTTGTGGCCACCTGCTGTTGGAACTTATCCAGCCGCCTTTAAGGCTTCCAACTCGGCTTAACGGCTACCACATCAAGTGGTAACCGGGACCAACGGCTTAGCGTGCCTTCCGAAGCACGGAGACTCTCGAATATGAAAATGCCACAAACGGTCACCCATCTCAGGCCAACCGAGTCAAACACTGCTTAACCTTGGTGATCGGTAAGAATACCGCGGTCGCACAGCGCTACGAGCGCCTTTAGTATGAATCGAAGGTATATAAATAAATCACGACGAAGTGGTGTTCACCGCGAAACGGCGTTCATAACCAAAACGATCACGAGCGTGTAGGACACGGAATACGGAATAATCCACCGTGATGAGCGAGCTAAGTCTGTGATGAGCGAGCGCTGAACGAGTCATAAGCTGTTTGGTTTCAACTTTAGAGCATAAGCTCAAGATAGCTAAGGACCAAAGTTAAGCCCCCCCGTGATAGTATAGTCTGTGTTTCCTGACGTGGCTAATTTTATTAACAAACTAGCAGTTTCCCTCGGCGTCGTCCAGGATTGCGTGACGACTAAAGAGGATAAAATTTATACAGGAATAAAAAAACTTTGTTCATTCTTAAATTCCCAACGGTTGCAATTTTATTGTTTTTAGCAGCCACGCTATATTAGTGTACAAAATTGGCCATGAGAGAAAACAGAGACTTTCGAACTTCGTGGTTTTACAAGCTTTTATCTAACTTACAATGTTGGTATGTCTGTCTGTCTTTCCGGTTCAAATCTTGTGGTTTATTTTTTCAAGCACTTACAGGTATCCGATTAAGCTGAAATTTGGCATACGTATATAAAGTTGATGACAACGCAATCATATAGTACCATGGAGCTGGTATGATGATGGAGTCGGAAGGTGGTCATAGGAAGATGTGAATTATACAATGTAACCCCCTCGTGTTTAGGCTTGTTAGATTAGTATTGACGAGTATTTTAGAACCAGGTAGTGTTCAGGGTTTAATAATGAAACCGAAAGGTGGCCAATGGAACCACCCGACTACTCAATATAACCTCACCGTGTTGGGGCCCGTTGGATTTGTCTTGATGAGTTCTTAAGACCTGTATGGTGTCCAAGGTCTAATGATGAAATCGAAGAAAAGCCATTGGATTTATTCAACTAAGTGTGTTTGCTATAAAAGCTTGTTTGTAAAAAGGCTTTTTAAATTAAAATTATTTTTAAACTAGGTAGTAAAAATTGCCTAATGCTCTGACTCAATACTGATTCTGTATGACTATTTACCGAAGAGTTCAGTACAATGTCTGTGTACTATACATCACTTGACGGTGTTAGCACATCACAGTGTTTGGATCACAGAAACCGTAATAATAAGACACTCAGCCCTAGTTCGCATAAGCGCTTAATTAACGCTTAGCAAAAAATGTACTGTTAGCCGTTTGTTTTATTCCAGCGCTTGATTAACGAGCGGACAAAAAGCGCTCGTGCAAACGTATTATTACGATATCTGTGCGTTTAGATACACTCCATCTGGCTTCTACACCCTGTATATAACAAGATGCCTACTATTTTCAAATATTATTTTGTTATAAAAATTGTCGTAATTGCCAAGCAAAGCCCCTCGTGTCCTACACAATAATAGACAACCTACGGACTTTTCGGAGCAGGTACTTAATTTCTAACAACGGATGGCATTCCGTGAACTTGCCGTAGCTCACAACGTTGTAATCTGAAAGGGAACGATTTTTAGGGTTCGGTACCACAATCGTTAAAAGCCAAACCTTTAGAGAATCTCTTTATTGTCTGTCTGTTTTAATTTATGTTATTAAGTTATATTAAGTTTAAATTTATGTCTAATACCAGGCAAGGTCCTTTTGCGATGAAAATTGAAGCTTCTAAATCAATGCAACCAAATGTAAAGGCATTTAAACTTACTCATAAAAACCTACAGGGTACTTTCCGTTGACCTAGAATCAAGAAATTAGGTAAGAAGTACAGTACAAGGAAAGAAAATAGATCCGAAATTGGTTCATTAAATTACATAAGAAAAAAATCTACAATTCAAAAAATTATAATATCGACAAACAAGTAGTTGTTCTTGTACGAAACCCCCAGAGCACGAATCCTATTCGCACTTATCCCGTTTTTTCCCAAAGGCTCGCTCTGTTGCAGGGTGCATTTTTCGATGGAAATTATTAACTCAGTTGGTTCTTTGTAAGCGCTAGGTAGAGTGAAAAGTCTGCATGGACAAAGGACCCAAAGCGAAAAGGGCAGCGTCAAAGTTAAAATGATTGGCAGTTTAAAAAATAAAGGTGTTACAAAGCAATAAAGTTTATTAAATTTGTAGGTATTTTTTCTCACTTTGTATGCATTTTTAATTCCCAAGAGAGATTCCTTTGTATGCCTTTGTTTATATTTGTATGTTTGGGACATTAAGTGATAGAGAAGTACCGACCAATGTTGGTGGAATCATAGGAATTCGTAAGGCATCTGAATTTTAGATAAAAACGTTCGTAATCTTTTAGTAAACGTGGCTATATATACAAGGTCACAGGGTCTGATAGGAGTATCAATTTTAAAGACTTGCCACATTAGCGTATGCTACAAAATACTAATGTTAGCCACGGTATCGCATAGAGCAGTACTGAATCACATTATGCGCATTGGCGGTGATTATTTTTTCACTTGTGTGACGCCAAGATTACGCGGCTTTATGACTTCTAGGTGTCTTATTATGATTTATGTAGAGGTACTGCATTGTACGTACTACACAGTCAGAATTTCATCACTTACTGTCTATGTGACCAAAGGTCTTTTATCTTCCAGACATAAAGGCAACAGGATGTTACTATTGCGCCTAGGATCTTGTCTGTATCGGAGCAATCACGAAATGGTTTTGTCACTGAATGTTGGTAGATAGTATTCGTGGTTAAAGACCACAGTAACATCATATTTATTGTTTGTTTTTTACAAAACGTAGCCCCACACTAGGATTTATTCCGGTGTCGTGGGTGCGTTTACAAACACGAAAATTCACATACACAAACCCAGACATAAACAAATAATTGTGCATCACACAAAGATTTGTCCTCTGCGGGAATCAAACCGCGAGTTTTCGAACCAGTAGGCGGAGCGGCTTAAGCTCCTAACCTAGCCATCTGGATCATGCCGTCGTCGGCAGGACATTTTTGCATGATTCCCTATAATGAAACTTTAGGGGCAATAAAAATTGCTGCAACTTCCCTGACGTGATGGCTTGGTGAACTATCCTATGACTCCATATTCTTGGTGTAAAATGAAATAATGATTATGGCATCATATTAATTTCTGCGACCTGACCACTCGGCACGAATGCAGAGCGGCGACAGATTAGCACACCATATCACAATGTGCCGCGCATACTTGTCAAATTGATACATATTTTCTGATTATAATCTGTTCACAAATCTGCGGACAACATGACAAGTGAAAATACCAAATCAAAAAAAAAAATGTTACCAGCTTAAGACGACTAGTGTTGAGGTAACTACTACATCAATCGACATAAATTATCGACATATGTAAAAATATTTATTGTATTAAATTAAGGTTAAATGTCACTCAATGTGCATTTAAACAATAAATAGTGTAGTAAATGAATTTATTTTGGATATATATACCGATTTTACTTAAATTTTTTAAGTAATACAAATTGAATGAAATAGTACAATATTTTTAAAATTTTTCTTCACATTAAAAACTAATTAAAAATAAGTTTTATAATAAGAAGATATAAGACTTAAAAAACAATAAACGTAATAAAAGAGGACGATAACATTAAAAATATAATAAAAATTAATTAAATGTTAAAAAATACAGGTAAATATTAGCTACTTACCAAATATTACCATCGATGCCCTTTATTACATAAATGATACATACCTATACCCTACACGACATATAATCTTCCCACCAGAAATGTCCGGAGACCTACGCACCAGTTTGTGGAGTGCCAGGCATTGTGGCGCGGGAGCCGTCCCTCATGTTCAAAAACCACTGCTTCATGGACGTGGCGCAGTGCAAGATGCACTGGGAGGACAAGAGTGACACTGCTGTGAGCTCAGGTATGTACCCGAGGCAACAGACTAGACATCAACTACCACAGGAATGATATTCCATAGTGGTGATAGTCATTGCTACGTTTCTGACGATTCATAAACACTATACATGATCTAATTCTGATTCTAAATGTCGATTCATTTAAAAAAAAAAACAATCTTTTGGTTGGTTTGAAATTTCGAATCAAACTCTTTATAATCGATTCTCGATTAAATCTAGGTATAGAGGAACCAAATTTTTTTTAACAACTTCGCACCATTTTAACGTACGTAAAGATTATCAATCACAAATATATTAAAAAAAATCTTTAGATTAGTAATGTACTAAACGGTATGAGTAATATTTTTAAAAATATGACTTTACGATACGAAAATTCCCAGTAGGTATCAGTCCAGAGTCTGACATTGTGTTTGCTAGCTATAATGCCAATAGGCTCGCCCCCTAATACATTGCCTCCTATAATCGTTGGCGAAATGCGAGTGTACACAGTACATCTCCGCCACGCCCGCTTAGGGAATATTGACGTAACGGTGTTTTTTCTTATCAAAAGTCTTAATAAAATTGTGTAGTTCTTCTTACGAAAAATTCTCAATATCAGTCCTGAGTCTGGAATTATGACCGATATATGGCAATAGGCTCGCTCCCTATACATGGGGCCTAACATCGTCGATGAAAAGTGGGTGTACACAGTTCACCTCTGCCACCCCCGCTTGGGGTATATATACGACAATGTTCATTTTTAATATTTTTATTTACCAATGTTTGTAAAATAAAGATTATCACCAATTAGCAAATGGGTCGATTTCAGATTTCGCATTAAATTTGACACTTTTTTTCGATATCTGTAATTCCTCGTTTTTTCGCGCTAAAACGGCTTTAAACTTAAGTCTTTCGACTTAAGTTTTGGCTTCTATGCAGCTTGCCCATCGCTTCATTCACTTTATTTCCTGTATTTCTCCATTCAAGATATACTACATCGTTCACTTGTTCCAGTACATCGTCACTACCTACTAACTACAACTCTTGCATTTGTCCTGGTTTCTTACCGTTTAATTCAATTTTTTTTCGGATAACGTGGATTCAGAATTCATGTGCGACAAATATCAAACTAAATAATACATTAATAATATAAAAACAATAAAAATGATCTCGGTTTTATTCACTTCTTTAGTCCGTATAACCGTCTTTCATAATTGTGACTAGGGTTTAGATAGCATCTGCATGTATGATTATTTACTACTATATCACCCATTTGCACCCCTACATTTATTCCAATAAATTTTTGGAGTCATTTATCTATAGTAAACCATTACAATTTTATGAATCGTCAGAAAATATATTCTGTTGTGGGGTATGGGAGAATAATGTAGGCTGGTCTATGATGCGGGGTCTAAGTTTAAGCAACTAAATTAACTGAACAGAGAATGGCTACATGGGTCAAAATGTCAAGCTAAATTAATAGAAGGAAGAGAGGGAATATTAACTAATGAGCTGAGCAAGTTATCTATTATTCAAGTGCATCTGAAACAGCACCTATCCAAGTATTTCTTCGTTTAATCTATATTATATAATACGCTTGCTTAGTTCGTTTAAGACATGATTTGAACTTATTTTAATTCAAGTTTAGTGACGTCAAGTGGAATTTTATTATAAAATCTACCGTATGAAGTGCTAACCGAGACCAACAGTTTAACGTGCCTTTCGTCGCACGGAGGCACTCGAATATGAGTCTGCCACAAACGGTCACCTATCTCACACCGACAGCGGTGCTCGCTGTTTTAACTTGGTAATCGTCAAGAACACCGCGGTCGCACAGTACTACGAGCAATCACTTTACCATACACCGTGAGAAAAAACTTGACCCGCGTATGTTATACCAGACCTAAAACCTCCTTCCACAACAACCTATTGCACTTCTAGCTCTTTCTCCTTTAAATAATTTTGCAGTAACCTTGGCTGCTAAGTTAATCCAACTGAAAACCCTATAATTGTCATAGTTATGTTATGATTCTACTTATTTTTCGGCATTTTGTATTTCCAGAATTTTGAATATACAAATTAATCTATATTGTTTATAAGTTAAACAACTTAGATATAATTTATCACATCCAGATCTTTTACTATTTATTAAAATTCAGCAAAATGATTCCGCTGTAGCTTTCTTTTAGGAAATAAACACATACCCATAAAGTTGCAAAGAAATGAAGTAACTGAAACTATTAATGTTACATTCGTCTCATTGGTTTTACTTAGAAAGTTGACATGAATAAGGGTGAAACTTATTTCAAATTCATGCATCGTGGATACTTCTATACAGCTATTGAATGCGAAATGTAGACCTTCCCCTTTGCTGATTATTCACAATAAAGCAAAAAAACTTATTATAATAATTTCTTTGATAATGGTTATAACCCCAATGAGTTGATTTTCGTTCAATGCACTGAAACCACTTATTAACCTGACATCTTGCCAAAATAAAGAAACCTACGTTTTTCTAGAGCCAATATCGAAAAGCCACTGGAGATACCTTAGCGAATTATATATAAAGGAAGGGCGGGTAATATACGAGCGTTTTTAAATGACAATTTTAATTTGTGTTTCACTAATGATAGAATAAATGTGATCACATCTTTAAAAATTTAGAAATCCTATTTCTGGTTTAAATAAATGAAATCTGAGCAGTATACCAGACCTTATGCTTATTACCGTGATACCAAAAAGTAAAGGAATATGATATCCTCGAGTAGTTATGTATTTTTATTTTATGTTTTGTCAACTAAACCAGAAAGTGCGTGAAAGTAATGCGTGGGACTATTTTAGTTTTTATTAACTTTCACGTAAATACTATACATAATTGTCTTAAAATCTTATGGATCTCAAAAAAAGGGTTGTTTACGATCATAATGGTATAAAACATGTAACAATTTCTGTAATATTACAAAGTTATTAAACGGAACAATGTTTTAGCGAAATTTGAAATCGACCCCATTACGAGTGGGCAGAAGTTTACAGTCATCGACAAAAGCCACTGTGCATTTAGGTTAATTTCAAATTTCACTAAAACATTATTCCGTTTAATAATTAAGACACCAGGACAAATGCAAGAGTTGCAGTTGGAAGGAAGTGAGGTTGTACTGAAACAAGTGAACGATGTAGTATATATTGAATGGAGGATTACAGGAAATAAAGTGCATGAAGCGATGGGCAAGCTGCATAGGAGCCAAAACAAAAGTCGAAAGACTTAGGCACATCTGGCCATACTTAACGCTAATCGCTTAGGCTAAATACACAGATTTCTTATCGGATGGTCAAAAAACGTAAATTTGTTTGTTTCTTTATAAGTAAATGAGTATATTTTCTTTAATAACTGAAGAAACTCTACTTATCTAATTAGTGTTGTATAGTTTTTGTTTCCCACAGAATGCTCAGTTAATTCATTATAACTAAATCCTATTGGTATTTATTTCTGACTAACATGAAAGTTAAGTAAAAAGATAAGTTTTAAGTAATTATCATTAGGGAATACACATTATCATTCGAGTTTATAGGAATTTCATTAGTGTACAAACTTACTCATTAGTGTCACCAAAATTTTGATTTTCTGCTACTTTTCACTTATATTACACTAATATTTTATAATATTTGTATTAAATCATGCCCCGACAACAATTTAAAGCCATTTTAGGCGAAAAAACGAGGAATTACAGAAATAAAAAAAATGTGTCAAACTTAATGCGAAATCTGATATCGACCCAATGGGACAACAACCTTCAGAAGTATCCATAAAATAAATATTATGGGATCAGATAGATTATTATGAATTCTCCGTAACTCGTATAAAACAATTAGATATTCCTTCACTTCGTTGCTAACTAATTAGTCCGTCTCCAATAACTATCTCGTATTTCTATTCATTGTATGTACTGTTTAATTCTTTATAAATTTTGTAAACAGAATAATTATACACGTTCAATTAAAATATATCGAAGAAAGTATCGTGCTTTATGGATTACTAGTTTCCACCCGCAATTTCGTCTGCGTTGACTTCAGACAGGAACCTAACATTTTTCCGGGATAAAAATCCAGATCCACTATCTATGTGCCAAACTTCATCAAAATCCGTTCATCCGCTTTACCGTGATTGAGTAACAGATATGCGAACATCTAAACATATAAACTTTCACATTTTTAATATTAGTAAGAGTGGGATTTTGAATACATTGTATTCGTATTTTTCTTCCTGTTTCGTGTCCTGTGTCTGTGCGTACACGAACATGAAATTCACATACACATATACGCAGACCGAAACAAACATTTGTCGGTTACACAAAGATTTGTTCCATGCAGGAATTGAGCCCGTTACTACTCGATTTCACCGTAGAGGCTTAGGCTCTTAACGTCTTTTTTACCTAAAATCCTGCAAAGAGCTTCATCGAGCCTCGGAGGAAGCTCGCGTGTCGAATTTCAACCGACTAAAAACCCCAGGGTGGCCTACATCAGCACTTTAGAGGGGCTCCGGGATCTCCGTATGGAACGCACCGGTGCGCCACCCTTTTGTGCCACGCTCCAAAGAGCCCGCCATCGGCGGGAGACTTGATAACACGCTGCCTCTGCACCGACGCGGTGCTCACGGCGAGGAGGGCTACACCACGCCGCCGAACCAAGCCGTCGACATAAATATTTTAATCTTGATACTTGGTTAACTAAAACCAGGTCCGTAATGAATGTACGCCACCTACTGCTCTTTTTGTATTTTTTTCTTGTTCTTTTAGTTTTGGTAGTCTGGAAGACATCACTATTAACTATAAGACAGCCGATTGCCTCAGTCTCTGTTAATTTTTTTTTTCTGTGTAAATGTTTAATGTACTATCTATCTATCGAGGCGCTCGTAGCGCAGTACGATCGCGGTGCTCTTAGCAAACACCAAGGTTAAGCAGCATTCGACACGGTCGGTCTGAGATGGGTGACTGTTTGTGGCATTGGTTACCACTTACTGTGGTAGTTGTTAAACCATGTCGGAAGCTTTATAGGTGGTTTGATAAGTTCCAACAGCAAGTGGCCATAAACCTGCCTCCACCGCACCGCACTGGTTTGACGTGGAATATGATCTAATCTCTCTCACCTCGATTTGTGAGAGAAGGCCTTTGTCCAGTGGGACAGAAGAGGCTGATATTATATGTTATATATCTATCTAGATCCCAGTGTATTAGAAGACGAGTCTTTTGCAATTATACCAGACCCAAATACAGCATTCGGATTTCTACTGGAAATTTATCAGTAGAAGAACCTGTATAACATTATGCTACCTAAAAATTTAACTTAAGATCTCTTGATCATCAACCACACCACACGCCTCTATGGCCTGTATTTACAGAACGAAAATCAGTTTTTTTTTCTTATAATAAACGTAGCCCCACACTAGGATTTATTCCTGTGTCGTGGGTGCGTTTACAAACATGAAAGTTCACATACACAAATACCCAGACCGAAACAAATATTTGTGGGTCACACAAAGATTTGTCCCGGGCGGGAATCGAACCTGCGACTATTAGACATAGTGGGCGAAGCGGCTTAAGCTCTTAACCACTGCGCTAAGCTGTCCGTCAGTTGTAAAGCTAGTTTAAAACTAACACTAGTACAAAAATCTCTTTATAAAACTACATTCATGACTGATTTACGCTCTGTAATATGGGCCTAAATCAACAAAGCAATCACTTCCTTACTCAAATATTTTTATAAGCGAGAGGCTTTTCGGCGAATATCCCCAGCCAGATTACTAGCTAATTGAATAACAACAAGAAAACAAACCGAATAAATATTTAGGTAACAAAACACGTGCCATTTTGTACGAAAATAGTCGAGTGTTATAGATACAATCACCGAATAAAGAAGTACCTTACATACATCTTCATAATTTTATGGATATGTCTGTTTTTGTCTTTTAAAAAAACGTTGCCCCACACTAGGATTGATTCCTGTGTCGTGGGTGCGTTTACAAACATGAAAATTCACATGCACAAATACCCAGACCGGAACAAATAATTGCGGATCACACAAAGATTTGTCCCGTGCGGGAATCGAACCCGCGACTATTAGACACAGTGGGCGCAGCGGGTTAAGCTTTTAACCACTGCGCTAAATCGTCGGTCAAAATAATAGATACACATAATCCATGCGAAAGTGGAAGGATGTAGGTACCGGAAAAGACCTATACTATTGGCCTATTGGTCTTTTTGGCCGTGGTAAGATAGTCTAGGTTTTCCCCGGTACCTACATCCTTCCACTTTCGGATTGTATATACGTTTTGTCATTCTTTCTATATGCCCGAACCAACGGAGTATACCATTTCTCATCTTTCATACCTACTCGCTTTCTTACTACGCTGTTAGGAATACGGTCGGTCAGCTTCACTCCGCACATCTTCCGCAGAGCTCGCATTTCCACCGCATTCATCCTACTTTCGTTCTCCTTCTTACATACCCAGCTCTCGCTACTATATAACAGCGTTGGGACAAACACTCCGTTATGTATGGCCAGCTGCGCCTTTTGGCTTAAGTGCCGGCTCCCAAGTAGCTTTCCCATCGTACTATTTACTCTGTTCCCTGTACTCACTCTTCTCTCTATGTCTGCGGTGTATTTCCCATCCTTACTGAAGGCGCATCCAAGAAATAAAAACTCATTCACTTGCTCCAGCACATCGTTACCAACCACAATTCTTGCATTCCTTCTGGTTTCATCCCGTTCAAAAACCATAGCAAGGAATCGACGTTTTTATGTTGAGTGAAAAATCTTTTATCGTTTGATTGGAATAGACTATAATATAATACATCAGTTTATGTGTATATACTATTACATCAAACCGTCGACAGACGGCTAGATCCAGTTATTAAGAGCTTAAGCCGCTTCGCCCACTTATTATCTCTGCTGCCACAGTCTTAATAAACTATCTATAGTGCTACAAGGATCTTTCATCTGGCATGTGGATGACATTGACAGTTGGGCGTGAAATTAGTTGTTGTTAGTAGTACAGTGAAAATTTCACTATATGGTGACCATATAGTAAAATTTTCATACTTCTCCGGCATGCTCCGTTGGTTTGGGCATATAGAAAGAATACCAGAGGAAAGAATGACAAAACAGATATACAATGTGAAAGTGGAAGGATGCAGGTACCGGGGAAGACCTAAACTATCTTACCACGACTAAATAAACCGAGTCTTATCTGATGGAAAAGTCAAGAGTCTCCGTAACCGGCGAGCGTGTATGAGACGAACTATGAGAGTCGAGGAAGCCAGAGAGGTATGTAAGGAAAGAACCAGTTGGAACTCTGTACTCTCTGCCTACCCCGCAAGGGATCTGGCGTAAGGTTATAGATAGATAGATATTTCAACAGGTGAGTCTGAATGGTTACTAATTAAAAACAGAACTTAGGTAAATTTCATAGCAAACAGCAACTCTGTGACTGTCATGAAGTGACATTTCACTTGGTGACAACGTTAGTTCCGGTTTTGGCCGCGGTCCAATAGATCCTTGTCGGTGTATCCTTGTAACTGTAATGTATTTTTGTTTACGTCAGTTCAATATTTCCACTTCAAACAAAAATTGGTGCGTAACTTCATGAACCCGGAGTTAGCCGGTGTTTGTCTTATCAGAGATAACAAAATTTTATGTTGCTCGATTTTATTTAAAAAGTATATCAATGAACATAAAGGCATATTTTTGAAATATAACTGAGTACTCGAACGTTTCACGGACTCAAACTCAAATAATTTATTTTGTATAAGCCCTGCGGGGGACTTACAAATAGTCAATTATCCATTTTTTATAAATCTAATTTAAACTAATCTAACACCGGATCCGAACGCGGCCTCCGCTGTGAAGATCCGGTGAATAAACTCAACGGGCTTTATTATTAAATTCTCTTGCTCCTTATTCCTTTGTATTTCTTTGAATCATATTGTGTGGATACAATGTTCAGCTCCAGTGTGATGCCATACAACCGAGATATAAGACTAATGATGTTATTTATAAAGAATGTCTATAGGATTCCAGATGGACTAGTCCCCACAAGCAGCCAGTAGTCATACTCGTGAACTGGTGTTCACGAGTATGACTACTGGAACAACTATCACCGCACAGCAATACCCCGAGCTCAATGGCACAACACGCTATGCTTTAACATTGTTATAATTTCAAGAGAAAAATAAATAACGCTTAAAATAACTTCAATCCCACGCGGCCTTATCTTCTAGGTAAGAGATTTTTTTAATAAGCTTTCTTACATAATTTAGCCCTAATTATGGTTTTAAATTTATTGATTGGTAAATCGCGAACATCGTGAGGAAGTTTGCTATAACAGCGTATTCACTCACTGGCCCATGAAGGAATTGCTGATTCTGTGGAGACGCGTGACATGTACAACAAGATTATTTTTATTCAGAGTATTTGCAGTACGGATGTCACTCAATTTTTCAAACCTATCGATATTCTCACTCGTGTATAACAAGTTTTCATATATGAATTGGGATATAACAGTTAGATTATTTATTTCCTTAAATTAATCTTTATTTATCTATCCTTCAATCACGTTGCGGCAGGAACCTGACCGAAAGTGAGCTAGAGTGCATGCGCTATCACTTATGCAACGAAAAAATTAGTTGAGGTGTCTTACATAATAACTCGATGATAATGAATTGCTCAAACATCAATCATACAATTAACTAACAGTTAAAGGCCAGCCTAAATTGGACACGTCAGTTACTGGAGAGCACACCAAAGGGCAGACTAGTATAGTCCTTTACACGAGTGGAATCGTCACAATTGTCAAAAACTTCGAAAAAGTGGTTAAAATGGCTCAATAACGTAGCCGAGTGCCATTACAATAAAAATAAAGAGGAAAACAAAATGTCCTGTGATTATTGTAAGTCGATAATAGTCTTAAATCGATGGAAACAAGACATTAACCTCCTACCTGCAGGAGTATTTTATAATGCAACAACTACTTAATACGTATCGACCGAGTCTGCTAACAACAATTAGGCCACATTGTATTTTTAGAATGGATTGCCTAGTCACCATTGTAAAAGAGCTCTACCATGGTAGAGTCGTTTTCATGGTAGAATCACATTTTATTGAAATCGTTTATAATTTTGTAATGGATAGATGGTTGTTTTTAAATTTCGAAAAGGATAATCGAGTTAGTTATGGTTATGGTTTTTAAACGGGAAGAAACCAGAACGAATGCAAGGATTGTGGTTGGTAACGATGTGCTGAAGCAACTGAATGAGTTTGTATATCTTGGATGCGCCTTCAGTAAGGATAGGAAATACACCGCTGACATAAAGAGAAGAGTGAGTGCAGGGAACAGAGTAAATGGTACGATGGGAAAGCTACTTGGGAGCCCGCACTTAAGCCAAAAGGCGCAGCTGGCCATACATAACGGAGTTCTTGTCCCAACTCTGTTATATGGTAGCGAGAGCTGGGTATGTAAGAAAGAGAATGAAAGTAGGTTAAATGCGGTGGAAATGCGAGCTCTGCGGAAGATGTGCGGAGTGAAGCTAACCGACCGTGTTCGCGTAGTAAGAAAAATAGTATCGGTGTAAAGATGAGAAAGGGTATGCTCCGTTGGTTCGGGCAAATAGAAAGTATGTCAGAAGAAAGAATGACAAAACAGAGATACAATGCGAAAGTGAAAGAATGTAGGTAGAAGACATAGACTATCTTACCACGACCAAATAGACCGAGTCTTATCTGAAGGATATGTCAAGAATCTCCGTAACCGACGAGCGTGTATGAGACGAACTATGAGAGTGTAGGAAGCCAGAGAGGTATGTAAGGAAAGAACCTGTTGGAACTCTGTACTTTCTGCCTACCCTGCAAGGGATCTGGCGTGATGATATAGATAGAATCGTATATACGTTCCGAAAACCCAAGGTGCCAACCGGGATTTGAGCCCTGTACCCGAATACGTGGGAGCTTTCTACGAATACGCTATGAATACCTTGCAATTTTACTCGCACAACAAAAGAAAATATTCTTACAATAACAAGAGCTTTCGTTGTGTATCAAAACCGTTTGAGAAGAATAGTTGCCATGGTTTATTAGCCACATATATATACTTTGATCTCTTTATACGCTTCAAGTCTGAATACGTACTTTATTTTGTTAGGACGAAAATCGTGTGGGTTACTCGCTCAGATTAAAATAATGATACTAACGGAGTCGGACCAGTTCTCAATATGAAGGTAACTATTTAAATATAACAAATAGTTTTCCTCTATCTAGCTATAACATAACACCAAATCCATTGCGAAGTAGAGAGTACAGTTTCAACAGGTTCTTTTCTTTAAAGACGTAGCCCCACTTGTTGACTGCCTTGTGGGTCTAGTGGCAAAGCGGATCGCTTTGTGATCACGAGGCCCTGGGTTCAAATCCTAGGTTACAAATGTAGTTTTTCTAACGAAAACTTCCCAGTACGAGTCCGAAGTCTGGAATTGTGCCCGGTATATGGCAATAGGCTCGCCCCCTATTACATGGGGCCTAACACCTACATCGTCGGCGAAACTTGGGTGTACTCAGTACACCTCTGCCACCTCTGCTTGGGTAATATAGGCGTGACGTAGCCTCACACAAGTAATAATCCTGTGTCGTGGGCGTGTTTACAAACATGAAATTCATATGCATAAACACCTAGACCGAAAGAAATATTTGCGGGTCACACAAAGATTTGTCCCGTGCGGGAATCGAACCCGCCTCTACTCAATCCATTCTCCACTCAATCTCTTAACCACTGGACCTAGCCGTCCCTCTTTTCTTACTGACTTCTGTTACTTCTTCCATTTTCATAGTTCGTCTCATACACGCTCGCCGTTTACGGAGACTCTTGACTTGCCTTTCAGATAAGATACGGTCTATTTGTTCATGGTAAGATAGTCTAGATCAGCGTTTCTCAAACTTTATTATGCCCTGGCCCAGACATTTTAATGTTTCCCCATCGTGACCCACCGCAAGTTTTTTTAGCCCTCCTAATGCATAAAGGGCAAATAAAAAAACACTTTTAAAAGTCCCCATAATATAAGTAAATGTATTAAAGTAAAAATAACCTTAACTTAACAATAATCATAATAACGTTATATATAAGTGAGATGTATGAAGCTGTTTGTTATTAACTATGTATGTTTCAACGAGTATGATTGTTTGAAAACAGTGAGACAATACTGCGATCCAGTATTTTATTTTCGTGGCCCGGTGCCGGGTCGCAACCCAGTAATTTTTTGTGCCAGAATATAAAAATAGAATACCACGTTTTTAAAACGGACTAAAAAGTACGTCTTAAGTAATTTAATACAAAAAACGGGGGGCGCATAGTTATAATAAAAATAGAATACTAGCCGTTTTCCCTCTCACTCGATATTGTTGTAAAAAGACTCTGACTGCATGGCTACAGACATTGAACTACGAACAAACCGAAAAACTGATTATTGCGGAAGTGTAACTTCTCACACAAATATACGCACACACACACACACACACACAAACACACACACACATACACACATACATACATACATACATACACACACACACACACACACAAACAAACACCCATACATATTAATATACAGAACAAGTCTGCTATGTTATTGTTACCCCATTACAGGCTGATTATGTTTTTTTTTTATTTTTAGTTTTTTTTCTGTTTTCGCCTGTTTTTGTTCTTGTTTTTGTTTTTTGTTTTATTTTCTACTTTCTTTAGTGTGACACTGTTCGAGGGGTGGCGGCCTGGTGGCCTGAAATACAGGTTCTCACCTAGTTTAGGCACCAGACTCCCACAACTTTAATGTAAAACTAATGTTACTACCTGTTATCTCTGTGGTGAGTTAATAAAGCATTATTGTTATTTTATTATTATTTTTTATAATAGGCAATAATTTAGTATGGAGTGTAGGCAGTATTGGTCATTGTGAAAACTTACATAACAGTTCATAATTTATAAACAGAAACATAGAAAGTTTATAATCGACTATAATATTACCGAACAGACATAAGAACATGTTAAAAATGGTGACCAATGTTTGATGATGGATCACTGAATTCTGTAGTCCCAAGCTTTTACATGCTCTTTAGTCCCGAATACGGTCCTCGTACGGGAAAAAACTTGTGTGTGCCACAAATGCCTGTTTCGATCTAGGTGTTAGTTTATATCAGGGATTCCCAAGCTATTTTGGGAAGAAGATCCCTTTTTCAAAATGAACTGACACCTCAGACCCCCATAGCCAAATTACTTTAAAAATCCTATCTCTAGTGTTTATCCTATTGATACAAAATACTTACCAATTTTAAAACTTTTTGGTTGGTTAAGTGAGTAAAGTACAACAATGATACTTCCTACTAAAATATTAGTCATTCTTATAATTAGTTGGTACACGTAACACAACTTATACAGTATCTAAAAAGTTTCAAATAACAACTTGTGTTAATTAAAAGGGGTTGATTTTTAGACCTCGTCGACCCCCAAAATCAGTTTTCGCTTATGTCGACCCCTGGGAAACCGATATCGTCCCCTTGGGGTTCAACTACTTTTGGAATCCCTGGTTTATATGAACGCAACCACGACACAGGAATAATTTATTGTGTGGAACTCCGTCATTTCGGAAAAAGAAATACCTATATCTAGAAAGTAAGAAATAAGCTTTATTTGAGACAAGAGACAATATGTTGTTAGTATAAACTTACAATTTAACTAACTTACATGAAAAAACTTAAATATTTATATTTTATGTACTAAATAAATAAATATTAAAAGCCTTGAGAGGCGCTCGTAGCGCTGTGCGACTGTGGTGCTCTAACTGATCACCAAGGTTAAACAGCGTTCGACTCGGTCGGCCTAGGACGGGTGACCGTGTGGCATTTTCAAAAATGGAGCGTCTCCGTGCATTGAAAGGCACGCTAAGCCGGCTACCAGTTAATGTGGTAGTCGTTAAGCCAAGTTGGAAGCTTTATAGGCGGTTTGATAAGTTCCAACAGCAGGTGGCCACAAACCTGCCTCCACCAATCCGCACTAGGCCCGCGCAGTGGAATATTACCTGATCTCTCTCACCTCGTTTTGTAAAAGAATGCCTTTGCCCAGCACTAGGACAGTATAGGCTGATATTATTATTATAAAAGCCTTACGATACTTATGGAAATAATTTTAAAATAAACCAATACATACATACGAGTCTCTATGTGCCCCATGACTGAGCCAAAAAGGAATCTAGGAATCTTTACTATGTATCTATCTATCTATATCATCGCGCCAGATCCCTTGCGGGGTAGGCAGAAAGTTCCAACGGGTTCTTTCCTTGCATACCTCTCTGGCCTCCTCCAATCTCATAGTTTGTCTCATACACGCTCGCCGCTGACGGAGATTCTTGACTTGTCCTTCAGATAAGACTTCTTTACTAAAACTATTTTAATCTTCCTAAGCGGCACACGGCAGAATCCGCAGCGCTACCAGCTTTAATGACTGTCTCTGGAAGGTGTGACGGTGCTAAGGTATCGACACATGTCGGGTCCCACATCAGAGGCCGTCCCATCTTTCAGGGAATAATTATCATTCCGTCGGGTCTCTTACCATCGTCATGCATAAGGCCGTTTGGTTCCAAAACGGCCGGCAAATTGGCGGTGACAAAGGCCCGACGGATGACATCATTAATACTGGCAATTTAAATGCAATTGGAATTGCAGTAGATTGATCCTATAATTAAAAATGCCCAACACTGGTACACACACAGATAAACTTAATCCTGAGTCTTCACAGATGTCTAATCTCTTAGCTTCAGTGCGGTCATAATTCAAACGAAAAAGAGAGAAGACATCCCATTTTTCTTTACCACAAACGCATCGGAGACGAGATAAGAGTAAGCGATATCCAACACGCAGTGAAGAACAGCGTCTTTGTTCTAGCACACGCACACATTTCAATTCCGCTCTAATACAAGCACTTCTCCTATTTAATTTAATAGCGCATCATTTACATCAACAATGAATTCCATAGCTATTTTCCTCTAAGCCGTGTACCCAATTACTTTCTTTGTCGTGTCTCATGTCACAATCAGATTTAACATTACTCGGTGGCTTTAGCTCTATTTTGTTATTCTTATTGTTTAATGTTGTTTTTATTAATTACTAGCTGGTACCCGCAACTTCGTTCGCGTTATTTTTACGCCTGTATTTAATAACCTTGAGCCCCTTTTTTGAGACAAAAGGTAGCCTATGTCCTTTTCCTGCATAAAATCTATGCCCTTGCGGAACAAAATCTGTTCAGTGGTATGGGCGTGAAAAAGTAACAGACAGATAGAGTTACTTTCGAATTTATAATATTAGTATGGATTAACATACATTATTTTACACTATTCATTTATATCTATAGGTATTCAACACCTACATTTACACTGATACACTTTTTGTATAGTTAATGCGCAGTTACGCTCTCAATTTGAACTGGTATACACGAAAGACTAGCATCATGGTACCCTGAGTGACATTATACTGAGTGTCCTTTTACTGTCATATTTAATTTTCTGTATTTTATATTATTTGCCGTGTCGCTTAATAAACACTTTTTCTATTGGTGGAAACACTGCTCGCTACTGCGGCTACTGATTTATCGCTAATCCATCCTTCTCCTCTCCTCTCCGTAAAAATAAGACATTAGAAATGAAATAGCGCACGATTTACTCCGTAACCACTGTCTCTTCATCACACACGCACAGATTGAATCAAATAGATACGGTTCCACACACATTACTGCTGTAAAAATACTTTCCGACAAATACTCAGAAAGGTCCAGATAAAAACCAGCGCCTAGCACTTGTGCCTGGCATTAAGCTGATCTGGATACTTATTTGCCTCAGCCGTGAGACACATACTTATGTGTATTTGTTTTTTGTGTTCCTATAAATTCTTCAGACAATGTTAATCGTTCGAACATTCTTAATTGAATGGTTGAATTGTTGATATGCATGTGTTGTATCATATATATTTTATCTTTCTTTCCGATGAATACCCTTATAAGTTTAATTTAGCTATATCACTAACAATGGTCCACGCAGTACTGATTCACATAATGCGCATTTGTGATCACTTTTTCACACGTGTGGCGGTCACGTGGCAATAAGACTTCTAGTGTCTTATTATCACGATTTCTGTGGTGGATAACAAGTCTTGAACTTATTGAAGACTTATACCGTCTACGTTATATTGCAATCCAGGTTGTTGTGAAAATAACAGTCTCGAAAAGTATCTTATATGGGTTCCTTATACATTTTGCTAAAGCTTACAATTCCTAAAAATACCATAACAAGGATCTTATTCGGTAAGGCCAAATGCGACAGGTTGTGATAACTTCGCGAAATGATCGTGTATAAGTCCGGATCGTGTATCTTACGGCCGGTTTCAATACGCCTACTACGGATAGAAATTTGACATATTTTCTATGGAAAATCTGTCAAAATTCTACTGACAGTAAGCAAATCTATCCTTGAGTTGATTATCGAAACCGGTCATTAGACTAGGACTTGTCTAGACTAGGCATTGCTAACCGGCACCAAAAAGCGGCCTCAGTCACGCACTATGTGTGCGTGATGCCAGTGTTCCATTTTTTAAAAATTTGTTTAATAGCTGCCAATGTGTGTGGGCGCGTGCGTGCGTGTACTACAATATAATTCTGAATTTATTTAAAACAAAAAAATCTACTACAATTTATCTAACTGATAGGTAGATAAAGGACATTGTTCTGCGCCCATACAAGATTTGCCCCAGAACCAACAGCAGTGAAATAATGCTTGTGTGATTTCAAATCACCCATAAATTCTCTTAAGGCATTTATTATTAAATGGACAAGCGAGAGAATCGCAATAATTCACAAAAAGTATTAGATTTTGAGGTTATAATTCAGTAGCCATTAATACATATGAGGATATATTGTGTGTGTTGACACTCAGTAAAAATGTCGGCGACTCCGATATAAGTACTTACAATACTTTGAAATATTCGTTTTAGATTGCAAATTGTCTGTTATATGCGGATATTTGCCATGATTTTAATAAAATACATAAGTAATAGCATGGGTCAAATGTTTGTTGGTTCTGGGAAATTTTTCGACGATGTCATTTAATGTCGTTTCCGCGCGCGCGATATCCATCTAAACAAGTAATTCTTCTAAGGGTATTCTGTATGCCCCTGGAGTACTTTTGTGTGTGTGTAAGTGTCTACGATGTTGGTCACGGGGCCTTTAAAGCTTCACCGGACAAGAGGGCGAGCGCGCAAACACTACGCACGTGCCAGAAGGGCAAGGGGGTAACTAGCTCAAAGGGGACTCAGGGAGGAACGACCTCGGCTTGGGCATTCGCTATGGATGACGGCATATACTAGATGTCTCACCGTGGTGCTCTGCATCGGCTGGCGAGCAAGGGAATCTTCGACATCGCCGGCGAGGTCGGTGTTTGATCTTGTATGCTGTATCGGTATTCGAGAGAAAGGAATTGAGGGCATGGGGAGGGTCGGTGAGAACATACCCCGGGGTTTGGTAGCGGCTGATAGGAGAAGAGTCAGTGCGTAGCCGGCGGCGGCTACGATAAGAGAGTTCTGATGGTTGGACGGGTTCGCGAAATAGCGGGATGTCGCCTTATTAATATAGGTGCGAAAAGGTTCGAGACCGAGATCGGAATGGAATACCATTAAATGATCATATCACGAAGTTATCATTTCGTATTTAATTGACCGTAGCGAATAAGGGCCCTGCCCTCATAATTATAACGATCAACGAATGTATACCTAAGCAAACCCAACTGAAAATCAAATATTTTATTTTGTGACTGAAGGATTTTAGTAAGCATAAAAAAACTTCCGCGTTAGTCTAGTGGCGAATTATGCGCGTAGCGATCACAAGGTCTAGGACCTTTTGAATTAAAAGTCGGCCAAAAAAGTTATTTTTTGGTAGAGAAATTAACAGTATCAGTCCGGAGTCTGGTGATAGAATTATTAAAATCGGTTCAGACGTTTCAGAGTTTATCGATTACAAGCAGACAAATAGTTCTTCTTTATATTATTACTAATTTCTGCCCGAGACTTCGTTCGCGTCAACTTTGACCGGAACCTAATATTTCTCTAGGATAAAAAAAAGATATTTCATGTGTTATTCCAGGTAATTAATTAAAACTGTAACGGTAATAACTGTTGACGGACTATTCAACAAAACAAACAGAGACAACGAGATAACAAAATACACATTTACAAACACCAGATGTTGTGTGGGGTTGAACAGGATACTGCCTCAGCATATTGCTGCACCATAACATTGCGTTATCTTCAGCCATGTATGTCACACCCGTAAGCTACTATTTTGAGACAGAAGGTAGCCTATCTCCTTCCCTTCCCCTGGATAAAATCTATTTCCTTGTCGAATTTGGTCAAAATCTGTTCAGCGGTTTGGGCGTGAAAATGTAACAGTCAGATAATATTAATATGGATTCAAGAACACACTATTTTTAATCACTATTTTCATTAATTAGATTGAAAATTTATGGCTAACCCACAGTGGCTCACCATCAGGATGCCCAAGAAATAAGTGCTATCCGTTTTTCCCGCACGACATCGTAAAGAACCACATCACACACTTAAAAAAGGGATATACAAAGGAATAACAGGTTAGAAAATTTCAAGGGGTACATTTATTAATATACAAATGGCAGGTTATAACACAGCAAAAAGACAAATCAAAACAAGCTAGAGCGAAAAATAAGCTGTACATCTGCATCACATTTGATGTGGTACACGAGGATTGGATTTAGCGCAGTAGTAAGGAGCTTAAGCTCCACCCACTGTGTCTAATAGTCGCGGGTTCGATTCCCGCACGAGAGAAATCTGTGTGATCCACAATTATTTGTTCCGGGCTGGGTATTTGTGTATGTGAATTTTCATGTTTGTAAACGCATCCACGACACAGGAATAAATCCTAGTTTGGAGCTACTTTTTTATAAGATAAAGAAAAGAAAAGATAATACACTGTGTGCCAAATTTTTAGTTAATTGTTGCTTGAACGAATAACATACAAACTTTCACATTTATAATATTAGTTCGATTAGTATAGAAATATAGATATGTTAGACAGGGAACAGTATAAATAAAGACGTACCTTCTACTCTTCTGTGTGCTGTACATAAAACTGTTTTACTCTCTTATAGTTGACAAACCATTAAATTGCACATGTGCATACATATTCAATGCCATATTATATTTACATTTCTAAAAATCGACGCCTCCCCCACCGATCGTCCAATCGCCTCATAAATATTCATATGTTCAAATTCACTTATTCTCTTTTAAATAAAGCGATGTTTTACACTAGGCATTATTTTCTGTGGCGTGGGTGCGTTTTCAAACACAAATTTTAAACTTGTGTGTTGTGTGTTGTACACAGACCGAAACAAACCTGGATCCGTTTTTGCAATTTCAATAAAATTCTTGATCATTGTCATCATAATTGCTAGTTTTAACAGTTTTCGATCTACTAATTCAATGCTTTCCAATTTTTATGATACCTATCAATAACTCTTATGGTTTTCCATAGTCGTAGGTACCAAATTCCCTAGGGAATTGGCGGATGCCTGAAGGTTTCTGGTAATGAAACCCTTATTCCTATGCGAGACGTAGAGAGCGGGTAAGCCGCTTCGTAACGTAACGCGTAACAGCGCCCGTCTGTCTGGCTTCCCTTTCTGTTCAACCAACTGCCGACTTTTGGCACAATTAAACGATTTTTGTAGCATTCAGTCTGTCCAACAAAGGCTCGACTAACTATTCACAATGGTGTGTTGGTACCTACGCTTATGTACGGCAGTGAATGTTGGGTATAGCAAAAGAAGCATGAAAGTAGAGTGAATGCTGTAGAAATGGGCTCTTTACGGATTTGCTGAGCGAATGAAGAATAGTGTGATTAGAAACCGATGAAAGTTGAAGGAAGACGTAGTGACTAGGATTGAAAGAGGTATGTTGAATTGGTATGGGCATGTAGAGAGGATGTGTGACAGGCGGCTAACGAAAGGAATATATCGAGCAAATGTGAGTGGAACCGTCAGAAGAGGTCGCCGAAGGAAAACCTATCACGACAAAATTAATAGTCTCTTGGAAAAGGGTCAAGTGCGTACCACTCTTAATCGACGGAAATGTATGAAGAGATGTATGAACGTAGATTAAGCGAAAGAGGTGTGTCAGAATCGTAGCATGTGGCAAACTGTATGTAGTCTCTGCCTACCCCAGTGGGATAAAGGCGTGAGTGTATGTATGTATTTATCATATTTACAAAACACATAAATAATAGCAGACTTGGGGCACTGGATATTTATGTAAGCAATCCAAGCCGGATTGCTTACATAAATATGTGTCCCATCTCTACCTACTAGATATTTCCGAAACAGCTGGGACGTGAGAGTTTTTCAAAAAAGTTTGCAAGCTTTGAATATTTGTATTTTTTTTTTTTTAAACGTAGTCCCACACTAGGATTTATTCCTGTGTCGTGGGTGCGTTTACAAACATGAAAATTCACATACACAAATACCCAGACCGGAACAAATAACTGTGGATCACACAAAGATTTGTCCCGTTCCGAATCGAACCCGCGACTATTAGACGCAGTGGGCGGAGCGGTTTAAGCTCTTAACCACTGCGCTAAATCATCCGTGTTGTAGAATAATTAAGTACTTAATACACCGTCTCGCTTATATTTCCCAAGCGGGGGTGGCAGAGGTGTACTGAATACACCCACGTTTCGCCGATGATGTTAGGTCCCATGTAATAGGGGCGAGCCTATTGCTATATACCAGGCACAATTCCAGACTCCGGAGTCATACTGGGAATTGTTCGTTAGAATAACTTTTCATTTGTCCGACCTAGGAAGTACTAAATCTACTCCATAAATGACGCAAGAATACAAATACACAAATAATACAGTAAAAGATAAAATATACAAATTTTAGCTTTTTATGCAGATTATAGATCTTGACCAGATTGCCTGATGTTATGAGACCGACGAGACGACCGTGGGACGAGATTTGTCGGGTGAGATAGTGACTAACTAAAAGGCAGGCAAAAGTGGACGGTAATAAAAAATTAACGGGCTTCCGCTTTGCAAATACAACTTTAAGTGATACGAGTAAGGTACAGCATGCCCTAATTTATGTTTATATCATAACTACAAATAATCACGCAGATTGTGGGACGTTTTTAGTGTAACTTATGAACAGGACTGTGTATCTTGTTATGATATATCGATAGTCAATGAATGATTACGCCTTTAGTCGAGGGTCCACCGGAGAAGTATAAAGCTGCTTAAAGCAGTGGTTTAAGCTGGGCCCTTATTCAATCAAATCAATTAAACACGTAACGCAGCACATTACAATAACCTCATTAAATTACCTTTTAATGATATTCCGGTGGCATACAGAATACTAATACGCGATCATTTTACAGTTGTCTTAACGCGCCGCGTTTCGTCATAGCGAATACGGCAAATAACCCTGTCATCCATTCTGTAAAGTTTTATAAAGAAAACAGCTTAGTTGGTTGGTTACAATGGGCCGTTTTCCGTCGTTTTTTGGGACTAAACCCGCCACACCTTCTCACCACTGTAAATCCTATAAGCCAGGATCCGCAATGGTCTCCTTAGATGCCACCAAGGTCTAAACCCCCAATAACGTTAATAAGAAAAGAAAACAGGTAGAGTAGGAAAAAATTAAATTCTACTTCCCTCCTTTGCAAAGCGTGACACACAAAAATTGGCATTTGGATAAAGTTTGTGCCACATAGCCGACACAATGCGACGGGAGCGCGACGGTGGCGCGGCTTGGGGAGTTGTAATGTACTGAAATGTACAGGAAACTCCACACAGCGCAGCCCCGCTCGGCTTGACGGCAAACGTCACAACCAAACGTAGCCGAGCTTATCCGTCGCGCTCCCGTCGCGCTCCGTCGGCTATTTGACCAAACTTAAGCCTCGTCGTAAAGCAGTGTTGTGGTTAATTTAAATGTTTGTTCATACACCGGACATTCACCTGGCGTATACAGAAAGAGAATTTCGATGCATTAACAAACATAGTTACCTGAACAACCCTGAGCAATAGGCAACGGGCAAAGATCCGTCAACATGCGCCCTAAGAGAGAAATCAGACTATGCTGTCCCAATATTTACCAAAGGCCTTCTTTCACAGTTCGAGGTATCTCACAGGTCGTACTTCACCACGCAGACCCCGTGTGGATTAGTAGAGGCAGGTTTGTGGCCACCCGTTATTAGAACTTAACAAGCCGCCCATAAGGCTTCCAACTGAGCTTATAACTATCACATTAAGTGGTAACCGGGATCAACGTTGAACCATCCGAACCTCGGGGACGTTCGATTATGAAAATGACCGAACGCTCGATTCGAACGCTGCTTAATCTTGGCTTGGCCCCACAGTTCTAGGAGCTGTTACTTCTTCAATTTCCACGGCTATATTGCTGATTTGCAGTTTCCACCTCCATACTAAATCAAATATGCCAATCGGCAATATATGCCTTTACAAATCCAGGTTTCTCATCAAAAGTCAATCGTTTTGGTATTTAGTCTAACTGCTGCCCAATAACGGACCTGGTTTCTGCCTGCCGGTTGGCTCATTAATAAAACTAATATATCGAAGGGTTCTATAGTAGACGAAGGCCTTTAGGAGTTCTCTCGTGTGAGCGGCTATATACGGGTAGTAAACTACCTACTATAGTGCGAGAATTGTGTAATAAAATTGTAAAGAAAATGAATTGTGTCCGTAAATTGCTTTTTTTTTAATAAAAATGTGTCCGGATCTAACAGAGCTCCTGAATTTTATTAAATGTAACTGATGACTCGATATGATCTAAGTTTGTTCTACTTCCGCCATCAGACGACAATAATTAGGACCTATCAATCAATTACATCGTTAAGAGATGCTACTTCTTCAAAACATACTATTGCTTTTATTACTTTTGCTGACGGTGGGATTTATGAAGTCTGATTTAGGAAACTTGAAGTTTCCCAAGAGTTTTCCGACCGTATTCTTATAAAATCAAAAGTCCAGATTATTAAAATGCAAAAATTTATTGAGTATCAATTGTTAGACGGCCTTGTTTGTCGTCGGGGCATGATGCAACTACTACTGGTGATCACGAGGTCCTGGGCTCGAATTTTACACTCTACAAAGTGTCCTTTGTGTGTTTTTATCGAAAAACTTTCAGTACCAGTTAGGATCTGAATTATGCATGGTATAATGGCAATAGAAAAAGTTTAAAAAAAATTTAGATAGTCTAAAAAGAAACACCTTAGCTTTGATGACAGGGGTGTAATCCGAGCTGTTGCTGAGAATTTTTCGACAGAAGTCCTCAACAACTTTTTGTCCGACTTAGGATTAGAACGCAGGATCTCGTGATCGCCATCCCGACCATGCACCATGACACGACCAAGGCGGTCTATTAAAATAGATACATTATCAAAATCGCGTAAATGCATCCAAATCAGTCTTATCTTAACTGGTTTTTATGGGCTGTCTCACGCGCACTTTAACCCGATGGGATCTTTTCAAATTCAAATGCATTTATTCATTTTATGCTACTCTTTGCCCTTATGCTCTTAGGTACTTAGTGATCCAAATAAATCACAGCTTTAATAATAAGGAAGTCGTATAATCGCGTGACCGGTTGTCGTCACATATCGTCGGCGACTCGTGAAAACCTCGCTAATCAAGTTTTTACCAATATAGGATTCATTTATATATAGTTAGAGAGGTTCATATCGCATAACTTGAACTTCAGTATAATAATTTCCAAGGCCATCTATGACTGTAAATGGAAATCTGCTCATAATAAAAGTCAGTGACCTTGAAATGTGAAACTCTGCAAGACTGACGGCGTGTGCGTTTTGTTTTAGACACCGACGAGGTTTTCACTGAACTTTTTACATATGTGAAAAAATATCACAAATACGCATTACGTGATTCAGTACTGCGTGGACCATTGTATGTGGTGCATTGGCTAAAATTGGTATTTTTCAGCACATCTAATTGCGGAAAGTCTTTTAAAACTTGTATCTATACTTATAAGGGTATTACCATTCATCGGAAAGTATTTTACAGCATGTAAGTGTATGTGAGACCGTGTGTCTTTGTTCCAACCTCAAACAATTTCTGTCTTTTCAACGGAAAACATCGTGAAGAAACCTGCATGCCTGATACTTTCCGAAGGTGTGTGAAGTTGTATTTAATATTTTAAAAAGATAATATTTCAGAAAATTTAATATGTAAAATTCTATTTTACTCCATACATTAAATTTTCGACCTTTTCATTTTCATATTTCTTATAACGAATACTCAGTACATTCGTCAACAATCTTCTATAAAAAGAGCCTATTTTTGGGAGTTAAGGTTAGGTTCCTTCTTAATCTACCACCGTATTGGAACGCGACCTCCACTAAAAAGATCCGGACCTCCACTAATAGAAACTGTCACAGCGGGCTTGTCTTTTTTTAAATTATTTGTCTCATTTTTCCTTCCTATTTTTTTTTCAATAATATTGTGTGGGTACAATGTTTATGTGATACCTTCCGACCGAGATATGAGACTAATGTTGTTATTACTAAGAAGTAAAAGTCTAAAGCCCCTGCTTTAGAATCCCTATTCCCAAACTGTTTTAGGCAAGAGACCCCTTTTCCCAAATGAACTGATACCTAACCCCCGTAGCCAAATTACTTTAAAAATCCTATCTCTAGTTTTTTCCTATTGATACAAAATACTTACCAATTTAAAAACTTTGCGGTTGAGTGAGTTAAGTGAGTAAAGTACAACAATGATACTTCCTACTAAAATATTAGTCATTCTTATAACAAGTGGGTACACGTAGCACAATTTATACAGTATCTTGAAAGTTTCGACTAAGAACTTGTGTGAATTAATAGGGGTCGATTTTTAGAGCTCGTTGACCCCCAAAATCAGTTTTCATCTATGTCGACCCCTGGAAAACCGATATCGACCCCTTGGGGTCAATTATACCACTTTGAGAATCCCTGGTCTAAAGGATTCCAGATGAACCAGTCCCCGCAAGCAACACTCGCTCACGAGTATGACTACTGGAACAGCCATCACGTGTGCACGTGTGACGAAGCTGCGACATTGGTTTCAGAGTTCAGATCTTCTATTCCGAACTCTGTGTATCGGACGAACTTGTCTGCTATTTCATTTCTAGCGTGTTATTATTACGCTTCCTGTAATCCAAATCGATGTCTAAATTCTCGATGTTCACCGATCCATTCATTCGATGAATATTCCATTTACCACGCACTCCCAGCACTCTCTTCCCCCTTTACCCAATACGGCGGGGGTGCTAAGCCTCCGCTCCCCATATTTCAATAGTGCATTTAGGGTGCAAATGTGTAAATTCTGAGCGCTTAGCACAAACAGATTGACATTAGCGTAACGCTATCGAGTTGATATGCCATTCATTTCACACTACAAATTTACTGAATACAGACAGTGGCGGGGCAAGAGCTAAATTTGATATGGGCAAATTATATTTCGCGAGGCCCTCCACTGGCGCACGACGACGAATTTCATGTAATAGTAAAAACATATTGAAACTGCTTAATTTTGATTAGATATATAGACGCGCCGTGTGGTTCTCGGCTTAGAATTGGACCAACCCATCTCATACTATCGGGTGTCGTACAAGGCGAGTAAGAGACAACTAGGGAATGGGCAGCAGCGTTCTCCTAGATACTTTCACGACCACTGAACTGCGCTCGCCAACCCGCCTGCCAAGCGTGGCGAGTAAGGAAACTGCCCCCAATGAATGACACTAAAATAAACGGCCCCCAATCCTCGGTGGCCCTGCTAGTCCTGGCCAAGGTAGCGGTCATGGTAACCAGAGAATCCAGAACCAGAGATTCAACTCGAATTGCAAAATCGCTTCGAATGTCTAGGCGAGTGCGTATACGTGGACGATTACAATAACACCATCGTGTAAACTGTCCATACGGTCGGGAATAAGTGCTACAAAGCCCACCGTTCAAAAAGAACCAAAAAGTAAATGGAGGATCCACCCTAAAGTTGATGGAGGTAAGACGCAGGATGGTCCTGCATTCTCCGGACGATGCTTCTGCATACCGGCGGCTGTATAGACGGATCTCTACCGAGGATAAACACTGTCAGAGACTTGGGGGTAAACCTGAATGCTGATTTATCCTTTCGGTTACACATTGGCCATATGTGTACTCAAGCCTTTAGAATGCTGGGATTTGTATTACGACAAGCTCGACATTTAAATGGTATATCTGCGATGAAAGCCCTCTACAATGCTTTTGTTAGGAGTAAATTAGAGAATAATGCTATTATTTGGAATCCATACGAAACTAACTATATATATATGGTTGTGGTTATTTGGTGCGGGTCACTTTCTTACCTCTTACATGGTCGAGGGAGGTGATGGCTGTTCAAGTTGTTATACTCGTGAACGGGTGCGACTTGTGGAGACTGCTCCACCCAGAACCCTTTAAACATTTTAAACCACCGCTTAACATTTTTTTTTAAATATATGCGTCGTAAAGCGTCACACTGAAACTGGATCGCATACTTAATTTTATAAAATATAAAAATGGTTCTATAAAGAAAACGATGGAAAAAATGAATAGAGAATTAGACAAAAAAGACAAGCACGTTTCTCGCCGGATCTCTCAGTGGGGGTCACGTTCCGATACGGTGATAGATTGGTAAATTATGAAACATAATGAAAATATGATAATTTGTAAGACAAAATGAATACTTTGAGTTTGCTTTTTTGACAACGGCACGCTAACGTCCATTAACGTCATTATGTTCGTGCTAAACCCTCTTATTGGCACTTTATTGTATGCACTGAACGTTGAGACCTCTATGGTTGCGAGGTAAGGTGTATTGAGATATTATAATGATTCAATTATGATGAATGTAAAGTTGTATTTCTTTACACTGCCTACTAAAAGGAGTGTAAACAGAGGAATGTAGTTATAGAAAGTTCGAACGTTCGTGGTTACAATCATAATAATAAATTAAAATATTGAACAATTTTCTATGTTATTAAAATTGACGAAGTCACTAAAAATTTAGATAGATTTGTTGCGTTTCGTGGCTCAAATGCCTATTAGACTTTTGACTGTGGCGTCATTTATCCCATAATGCCTTTTAAGTATTAATAAACGCCGTCACGCCTATATTCCTCAATCGGGGGTGGCAGAGATGTACAGTGTACACCCACTTTTTGCCGACGATGTTAGGTCCCATGTAATAGGGGGGAGGCTATCGCCATAAACCGGACGCAATGCCAGGCTCCGGGCTGATACTAGGATTTTTTATATAAAAAAACTATATTTCTCCGACCTGGAATTTGAACCCAGGATCTCGTGACCACAAAGCACATTTTTTGCCGCAGACTAACGAGGCAGTCATGAATAAAAGTACTGTAATATAGGGATCATCACCGAAATCCCCAATGATCGTCCCAAAATAATGACTACTAAGCACCTACTAAAGATATTCGTAGTATAGATAGTATATTATCACAAAATGTTTACGGTCTAGCTCCAGTTCCTTGCCTTACGACCGATAAGATTCATTCAAGATATGAGTGAACCATCTAAAGGGTTTTGTGTGGACTCTCTACGAGTAGCACGAGCGATACTAGCAGCTATCACTCCCCTTAACCATATCAGAGGGATAAAGGTGACAACGACATAGCGAAGCAGGACCCCAGAGACTGTAGAAACTAACAAAATGTCTATAAAAAAATTGTTTTAAGTCCAGCAAAGAATAATTGACTCTAAATTACTCACCCCTTCGCTTCCAAGAGGTACAAGTACGTTTTCTTAAAAAGTCCAAGTGGTCCGTAAAGTTTATTTTAATTTACTGTGGACTGCAATCCTCTATTTTTAAATGCAACAAGTTTCTAAATCAATCGTTCTAATTTATACTTTATTTGCAGCTTACATAGAGTCGTCGTTCCTCTTCTGCTTGGGTGATGAGATGAACGGCCTCTTCCGATTCTTGCCGCTGATTAGGACCCTGCAACACATGGGCCGGCTGAAGAAAAAGGGGAAATTCCGATACAAGTTTAAAAACATGCGGTTCTTTAATAATTTACTGGCCAAGGAACCTAAGCTAATGGGGTAAAATAAATATTACATTAAGCATGAAGTTTTATTAAAATATGTACTCCCCAAATAGCCAAAATTATGCTCTTGAGGTGTTCACAGCACCGTGGTACCGCGGTGTTCGTAGAGATCACTCAATATATCTAGTAGGAAAAAGTCATTCCTCATTAGTTTCTTTAAATAAATCATGCATTATTCATCATGCAACATCAAAAGCAAAAGACCTGTTAGTAGTATCTTCTCAGTCGGAAACTGAATCAATTCCAACTATTTTAGAATAATATGATACATTTTTCGTTCCATAATTCATGGTATTGTTACGACCCGAACATACCATGATATCTTGAAAATTCTTTATCGGGGGATGTCGATTCTAAAACGCATGACACGCCCTTAGGTCCCCCGGTGATATGACTAGAATGATCTAGAATCCGCGCTTAAGGGATGAAACGTCTTAAAGGTTCTACCCCTTTAATTATCGCCGGCGCGCGGTCGCAGTATACAAGTATCTACCTATTTGTTCACGCGCAAATACGAGTAGGTGTAATAATAATACCGCTTTGTGGGCCACGCCGGCTATTGTTCGATGTACTTCTATCGATGTACTTAGAGGGTTCGCGTCCGTTCTAGAACTTTCATAGGAGTATAAAAGGAACACAGAGCGCGGGGACACACAGTCTCTTCTTGGAAGCGATAGTGATCAAATCGGTAAACAAGCGATCTAAGCGGAATACACCGGCGACTTTAGCATCGATATACGGATACTACGAGTGACTCAGCGACTTGGAAGCAGTATTTGGGTACTAACGAGAGTAGTACTGGTGTGTGATTAGTTCGCGTGTGTATTTGCATACGACGCACTGTTTTGTGTGTACAGCGCCTAATAAAGTACTTCGCACGTTATTCGGCATTTGATTACCCCGCAAACGTAACAGTATTATTAAGTTTTACCATGACTAAAAGCAATACAACCATGTTAATTGAACATAGTAACATTATCTTCAATACGCTTGGTTTTGTAATTAATATCGATATCTAACTTCTTAAGATATTGGTAATATAAGGACTACGAGCGTCTGTATAAGAGGTATGTTACTAAATTTGAACAAGCATTTATTTAACAATGGTCAAAAAAAATAAAATAAAAGAAACTGAAGTACGACTTTTTATAATGTTGCATTCATCATCATGGTATGGCGGTGAATTTTTAATAATGCGAACCACGATCAACACTTAATGCCAGAGTCACATTAAGTCTTGATCTCCGAGCCTCCGGTGTCAGCTGGTGTAGCCCCTCGAATTCGCCGCTGAATTTTCGAGTGGGACAGTCCTCCGTTCGTCTGGAGTCGCAAGGTGCAAATATAATCTTCACAGGTCACTCATCACTGAGTCACCTTCTTGTGACTGTGGAAACTCAGCGCAGACTATCCAGCACAATGTTGTGTTTATTTAAGATAATGGTAATCTTCAAAACTTAAACTTTGAATTTTGTAATGAATTTTTAAATCAAAAATATAATTGGGGTGTCTAAGGTCTTGCGTCATTTATATTACACCTTGTATATTTTGGGAAGGTGATCATCAGTTTTTCATTCCATTCCATTCCATTTAAAGAAATTTTCCTCAAGTCAAATTCCAGCATTACTAGTTTCTAAATCTAACTTTAACAAGAGCTTTGTGTGATGAAAAATCTAATAAAATCGAAATACCAAGAGAAAGGAATCCTTTTGCGATTAGAGCTCAGTTTAAAAGCATGTTTGACTAATTTGCAATCGCATCGGTGCAATTTCGCACCGAATGTTCCAGAATTCCGGGGCCAGTCAGCAAACAGAGTACCAGCACTGCACAACGCAGTCCTTTTTGTTCGAATTCATGGAAATCCGGGAGATAAAAGCGAATAACTAGGTTCCCAAGTGCCGTGACCTAGTTCACGACGCACACAGATTCAATTTAATATGAATATTAAACTGAAATGCATTTATGATACATAATTATAGGTTTCTACAATCTACGTCGTCTACCTATATTCCGCAGCAGGTGTGGGAGAGTTGGTCTAAGTACACCCACAATTCGCTACCGATGTTGGGTCCCAATCCTCATATAAAAGGGAACTAATCTATTACCATTACACCACACCCTGAAAATGTTTCGACAGAAAAATCACAAACATGTCCGACCTATCATTCGAATTTTCGTAATTTTTTCACCGAACGACACCGCATAAGATATACGAGTGGTGTTGTGAAAACGCTCGAGTCGGCGCTTAAAACGCTCGCGTCCTCTACGTGATTCAACGTTCGTAAGCGTCGCCTTAGCGCTAAACGCTCGACTTCAGCGCTCAATTTTACAACACTATATACGAGGTAGTGAATAGTGGTACCGTTTTACCAAATAATCAGCAATCAGCATTAGTAAAAATCTGCTGGTTAGATAAGGACAACACACAACAAATCGTCGATTTGGTCTTTGGGGGCGTGACCTGCTCTTCACTAATCGGATAACTGAGACCTTTATATGAAATCTATTATATGTTAAAAAGAATATCAGTAACTTTGAAAAATATAGCGACATTCATCATGTTAATACACGGAACAAAGATGATCTTATTGTACATTCTACTCGTCTCCATAGATTTAGCAACTCTTTCAAATGTATACGCTTCTACAATAAATTACCCATAGCTATCCGAAATATGCCTATTAATACGTTTAAAAAGGCTATTAAAAGTAGAATATGTAGTAAAGGATATTATAATATTACGTAATATATCGACGATAAAACTGATTAGGTTTGAGCTACTCCTTAATCGGCAACTCCTAAATATAGTATGTAAAATATTTTGTTATTAAAATACAATTTTGTAAAAAAAAATGATAAATAGAAAGGCCAGTTCAATTAAGTTAAAAGACTAGCCCGCTGAGTTTCTTGCCGGACCTTCTCAGTGTGAGACCGAGTTCCGTTTGTAAGCGCTCTTGTTGGCCTGTACAAATAAAATATTTTGCCTTTGACTTGTTTACATAATTTCAGAGGCCTTATTCATTATTTTTAAAATTCAAATAACTTTATGAAATATCCAGATTCTTTTGGTCGGTGCAAAAGCAAAGTAACATGGTTTTTTAAACGTTCGGTAATCACATTAGTGTCCCCACTGGACCAGCCCCTGGCTAATGGAGGGGCTATTAAAAAAACCACGGCTCGCCACCGGAAAACCCTGATAATTGCATTTTCACATGGCACTACCGCCGCATCCATCAATTACGTATGCCTCTCTGAGTAGTATCGATTTCCTAGGTTCCATGATTGAAGAGGTGGTGCAACTTTTTACATGTTTTTATTTAACTTGCAATGTTCGTATGTGTGTCTGTCTGTCTTTCCGGTTCAAATATTGTGATCCATTTATCAAGCACTTGCGAGTATCCGATTGAGCTGAAATTTAGCATACGTATGTAATTTCGGCTGTTGGGGTATCAATCAATGAAAGATATCGTCTCGACGTTTTACGTGTATTTGCTTAGCTGCCCTCTATTACATTAAGCATAGCCCTTTATATATGGGCTATCGTGAGGTAGGGGGGCCATAGACCAGACCAGTCCTCTTAATTTAAATAAATATTCCAGATGGACCAGTCCCCACAAGCAGCACCCGTTTACGGGAGAGATTGGAGGGAAAAGAGTGGCCTGCGCCTGTAGGTATAATCTATACCAATATTATGATGTAGAAAGATTTGTTGGTTTCTAATCGATAAACTTTGAAACTACTGAACAGATTTTAATATTTTTTTCACCATTAAAAAGGTTCATTATCCAGAAATAGCATAGACCCTGTAGGCGGCGTTGTTGTCGAACGGATGCGAAGCCGCGGACATCTGCTAGTATATCTAAAATGGGTAACATACTCGTAATTAACGCAAGATCTGAAAGTAGTTTGTTCTAAATCTGTATATGAGTTGATTTCACTAGTTTTAATGTATTCTTTTTATTTGCAAAAAATGCCTTTACTCTTTCAGTGCGCTAAAAAAACTAAATTTATTCTTGATTCAAAGCAATAAAGAGATTTTAAATTCGCACACACAATTACAAGTTGCATTGTTAATTGGGGTTAAAAGTGCTCAAAAAAGGGTAAAAAAGTTAAAATATGGAAATTTGGTTTTCGTATTGAATTTGTGCGCAATGATTATTTACGATACGCCTTGTATATTCAGGTATTTACTATCTATTAAATATTACTTGACTGCCTCGTTGGTCTAGTGGCATGGCGCATCGCTTTGTGTACTTTTTCTAACGAAAACTTCCCTGTACGAGTCCGGAGTCTGGAATTGTGCCCGGTATATGGCAATAGGCTCGCCCTAACATGGGACCTAACATTGTCGGCGAAACGTGGGTGTACTCAGTACACCTCTGCCACCCCCGCTTGGGGAATATAGGCGTGACGGTTAATATTACGAGCCAGTGCTCCACCGGATGCCGGATAAAACCCAATTACCTGTCGTGGCAGATACACTGATAGGTAGACACAATCAACCATATTATCCATACATAAATGTGATATAACTCTGTCTGTTACCTCTTTACGCATAAACCGGTAAACAATTTTGATATAAAAGGCTAAGCTGCAGCGTTACTCAAGTGGAAAATGATTCGATTCACTAATCCTAGGCCAGACAAGTGCAAACTTTTCGATTAGAAAATTCAGCGGAATAAAAATCCGGAGTATGGCATTGTGCCCGGTTTAATGGCAACAGGATCACCGCCTATTACACTGGGACCTGACATGGTTGGCAAAAAGTGGGTGTACATAGTACAACTTTGCCAGCCCCGCTTGGGTACAAGCGTGACAGTGATTATTTTTTTATATAAAAGGCTCAGAGATAGATTGCTTCCCAGGAAAAAACATAGGCTATTTTGTATAATAATAATTTAATTAATTCAGGCAACAGAAATTTACAAAAATATT
This sequence comes from Phalera bucephala, assembly GCA_905147815.2. Taxonomy (NCBI): domain Eukaryota; kingdom Metazoa; phylum Arthropoda; class Insecta; order Lepidoptera; family Notodontidae; genus Phalera; species Phalera bucephala. The sequence goes on along the minus strand of LR990621.1, from coordinate 6,857,381 downwards.
TTTATACACCGGCCCATAAAATATATACCTTACAGACTAAAATACACATAATCATATATTAAAATTATAACAACCTAATTTCTATAACGTATAGAACATAGGAAGGGGTGAAATAGGGGATGAAAGATTGTATCAGGCACCCATAATTTCTTAAATAAGGAATTTAAAAAAATAAGCTTTTGGTAAGAAATAAAAGTTACTTCAACAAAATAAATGCCTGAAAATCACGCGAGCGAAGTCACCGGTACATCGTATATATTTATTGTCACAACTACTTACCAACTAATTCAAATTCAAATTATTTATTTATGAATAATAGGAGTGATAGCCTAGTGGTTAGACCGTTGGACTGCAAAGTCAAAGGTCTCGGGTTCAAACCCAGGCACGCACCTCTGTCTTTTCGAAAGCATGTGCGTATTAAAAATTATCACTTGCTTTAACGGTGAAGGAAAACATCGTGAGGAAACCTGCATGCCTAAGAGTTTCTCGAAGGTGTGTGAAGTTTGCCAACCCGCTGGGCTGGGCCGGCGTGGTGGACTACGGCCTAAACCCTCTCCGTTTGAGAGGAGGCCCGTGCCCAACCGTGGGACAGTTTCTTAACAGGGCTAATATATAATAGGTTAGGTTAGGATGTTACATGCATATAGTCATACGTTCTACTATATCCTGCCATGCATCAGGCGTCATGCATCATACTTAGAACTATATAATAATTGCCTTAACTTAAATACTATAATCTGCCTCGATGGTCTAGTATATATTTTACTAGCAACCCACCCCGGCTTCGCACGGATGAAGTATAAACCTTCTTCTTGAATCACTCCGTCCATTGGTAATAACCGTGTGAAAATCCGTTTGGTAGTTATTAAGTTTATCGCGTTCAGACAGACAGACGCGGCGGGGGGACTTCTTTTTATAATATGTAGTGATCTATCTAAATCATCACTCCTTGCGTAGTAGGCAGAGAGTACAACGTTCCAACTCTTTCTTCTCAGATCTCTCCGGCTTCTTTTACACTTATAGTTCGTTTTATACACGCTCGCAAGTTACAGTTGCTCTTGCCTTGCCCTTCAGATAAGACAATATTACAATATTGTATTGATTTTAAAATAATTAGCCCAACACAATTCCCAGCTAACATTGTAACATTCCTTTTACCAATGTCAGCAGATAATAACAGATAATAATTAGTATATGAACGTATAATCCAATATCAATGTACACAGAACGCAATATCAATGCATTTGTAAATAAATTCCACACGAATAGGGCATCGAATTCATCATATTTTTGCTTTAATACATAATATAATGTCCTTGTCAAAGGGAAACCGACAAAATAACCGACGCATAGAGTCCTTTGTGCGCTAATATTGCGAAATTGAAATACCGTATTACAGGTACGTCATCTGAACATTAAAATGTAGTATCCCGAAAATATACTAATTTTCAAATAATTGTACGTAACTTTCCAAAACGAAGGCATTGCATCGTCAGAGATGTAATTGGGGTATTTTTATTGCTTTTAAGACCGTAACTAAAGTTTTCATAGCACTAGTTTAGTCTTACTATTTACCTATGCCAATTGTTTATCTTGTGGGTGTGTGTGTAAATGATCTACGCTGTTGGCCGCGGGGCCTTTACAGATTCACTGGACAAGAGGGCGAGCGTGCGACCACTACGCTCGCGCCAGAAGGGCAACGGGGCAACTAGCTCAAGGGTACCTCAAGGAAGAACGGCCTCGGCTTGGGCAGTCGCCATGGGGGCGTATACTAAGTGTCTCGCCGTAGTGCTCTCCACCGGCCGGCGGGCAAGGGATCCTTCGACCTCGCCGGCGAGGTCGGTGTCTGATCCTGTGTGCGGTATCTGTACCCGAAAGAAGGGATGTAAGGGCATCCGGAGGGTCGGTGAGAACATGCCGCGGACGGCGGTAGCGGCTGATAGAAGGGGACTTAGGTTCGTAATCGGCGGCGGCTACGATTAGCGCATTTATATAAATGGTCGCGTTTTAATAAAGACGCGAATAGGTTTGAGACCAAGACACAATTGTTTAGCAAGTAATATCGTTTTAATTACTCAATACACTGTAAGTACAGGTCGGGTGCCACTCATTTCCGTGGATTTCAAATAACACGACTGAAAAGCATAATATGCTTTATAGCATAATATATTATATTGAATAGTCTAGTATGTCAATAGGCAGGTAAATAAAAAAGGACTAGAGCGAGAGTAGATACGCTTGATTGAATAGAATATTTACAATGCCAAAACTAGTATAACTGAACAACTGCCAAATGCACTGTCTACGTAGTGCCAATTATTCTGTAGATTTTTAATATGTTCCATTATATTTCGTTATGAAAAGGACAATCCTGAAAAATATGATATAACTAGCTACCTACCAACATGTTTTGCAATCTATATATTTCTTAAAGAAATAACAAAAACTTTAATTTCATTTGTTTCGTTGCGAACTTTTTTTCTTAAATATAGGTAGCATAATATTTTTATACAACTGAAACCTTAATGATACTTTACAAAACTCCGCTCCCTTAGACATAATGAAATGTTTATTGAAAAGTTATTTTCGCTCAAAAGCGAGGTTACGTAATGTTTGACGGCGGCCTTCACCTGGATGCAGACCATTGCAAGCAGTCTCCCGGGCGAGATACCTGGAATCGAACTCTATTTACGTACCTAGAACATAGGTATCGAATCACCTGTAGAGGCTGTATCGATTGATTACGATGGAAATGAAAATTGATGTAGAACCGAGGCGCATTGTGAAATCTCCAGTATTTCAGCCATATTTTTGATGGCCCTTGCAACCGTGTAACATTGTATTTTGGATTTTAATTGAATGGTATTGAATATAACAACTGACTGGGGTTTCAAAGTATATTTTTTTTCTTTAATAAAACGTAGCCCTGCGCTCGGAATTATTTCTGTGTTGTGGGTGTTTTCAAAGTTGAAAGTCACAAGCTCTCAAACCGAAACAAAATTTTGTGGGTCACAGATTTGTCCCGTGCAGGAATCGAACCCGCGATTACTCGATCCAGTGAGCGAAGTAGCTTAAGCTCTTAACCCATTTGACTCAATCTATGGTCGCACCACTGCTTGGTTTTTCAAATTCTAATATACGATTTGTCACTAGTTTGCTGAGGGTGGAGCATAAAATCAATGGGTTCCTGGGAACCTTCTTATCCGAGATAACTTAAGTAAAGTATTTTCGGTCCCAATGTATCAATTCGAATTTGAACCCTTCGTGTACACACAGCGAGTGTTCTGCCATCTGAACTATTTATCATCACCAGCATCAGACTGTAGCGGTGCAGTGTAGCAGACATAGGCCTCTCCTAAGCTATTACTTAAGAATGATAGTCATCCAATCTACTTGAAACCACTTCCATCCAGACATAACTCTTACATACATAAATCTTATTTTGGGCACCAGAGTTCATAAATACTACTTACTTGTTTTTTATTGTTACAACTCTTATATAATTAGCAGCTTAAGATTATGTAAGTGGTTACTGTGTAAAATTACTTGGAAATAAACTATTATTATTTGTTTATAACTGAAAGTAAATTTAGATTCTAATTTGTAACTTTGTTTTTAATTCACGTCTTTAATATCAATATTTAAACAAAAATATCTTATATAAAAATCAGCCTGGAGTGTCCCACTGCTGGGCAAAAGCCTTCTCTCACATATCGAACAGTGATGGTATAGGTCTTACTCCACTACGCGAATCTTTTGCGGATTGGTAGAGGCAGGTTTGTGGGCACCTGGTGTTCGAACTTATCAAACCGCTCATGAGCTTAAAAACTACCACGTTAAGTGGTAACCGGGACTAGCAACGTGCTTTCCAAACCACGAAGACGCTGAGATGTGAAAATGCCACAAACGGTTACCCATCCCAAACTGATCGAACCGAACACTGCTTAACCTTGGTAATTGCTAACTAACCCCGGTCCCTCATCGCACCTCTATTATAGGTCGGTAAGTATCATAGGAATCTTACTAATAAGACACTAGAGGTCGTATAGACATGAATTTGTCGCTGCACAAGTGAGTAAATTATCATAGAATGTTTCAAGACTGCGTGGACCATTAAATGTGACCGTCACCGTCACGTGATAAAGGCCACCCCCAAAGATCGCCGAGACGACCGGCGCTGTGCTGATTGCATCCAGTTTTACCCTGCAACTTGATCGGCCCACCTTGTGGGAGGCCTGCCCACTCCACGTCTTCCAGTACGAGTTCGGCACTCGTGAACCTTTTAGCCCTACGGCCGTAAGTTCTACGAGCAATGCTGCTCCGCCCATATCCACTTAAATTTGGCAATTCTGAAAGCTATATCGCGGTGACTTTGGTTTTCCTGCGAATCTCCTCATGTCTGATTTGATTTCGCAGGAAAACTCCGAGCATAGCTCTTTCCATTGCCCTTTGTATGTAATATGAAAATATGTATGGCTAAAATTGGTATTAAAATCTTCTAAAACTTGTAACTGTACTTAGGAAGTGATACAATTTATCGGAAATATTTTTTACAGCAGTAATGTGAGTCTGTGGCTTTTTCTTTCTTCTTCTCCGGTAAAGCTGTAAAGGCCCCGCGGCCAACATCGTAGATCATTCACACAAAATATGTATTTCTTTCAAACTGTGCAAGTATGGCAAAGTGGCAATATTTTCGAATGTGCGCTAAGGTAAGTACCACTATAAACGCAATATTTCGCCCAAAGCCAATTTTAAACATTTTAATTATCTTCGCAGAGTTCGAGGACGGCTGGGCTCGGCAGCCTCGGCCCGGGAATTCCAGGTAATTTGTATTTGTGTGCACTCTGCATGTCTATTCGTGCAGTATGCATGTGTGGGCACAGTACTGAAATGAGCCCCGACTCTTTGATGTACACGTTGTTGACAGACGGACATATTGGCTAGTCGTTGTTTCGGATGCGTTCAATAGGCTTGCATTTAATGTCGATTGATACTGGGAAGCAACATCAAAGGTTTAGGATTGACGTAAGCCAGGGGCGTTTTGAGAGAAATGCAATATAAAGTAGTGATTTTAAATAAGTGCCTGATTAGTCTATTGCGGGACAAATTGTGGATTTTTTAAATCCTGTGTCACACTCCGTAGTCCGTAATTGTGCTTCTAACAATTTCTCTCATGTTTTCTGATTGTTAATAAAAACTTATTCGTTCGAGTGGGAAATGAAACTGATCATTTGTGTAGATATTGATTTTAATTCATGACTGCCTCGTTAGCCTAGTGGCAAAGCACATCGCTTGATAATCACGAGGTCATGGGTTCAAATCCTAGATTGGAAAAATGAAGTTTTTCTAACGAAATAGGAAGTATGGAATTGTGTCCGGTATATGGCAATAAGTTCGCCCTAACATCGTTGGCGAAAAGTAAGTGTACTGTACTACACCTCTGCCACCCTCGCTTAGTAAATATAGGCGTGATGGTGTTGATTATAATTTATAGAAAACTAACTGTACCCGGAACTTCGTTCGCGTTATTTTTAGGCGTGTATTTTACATTCTTAAGGATTTTTGATACAAAGGGTAGCCTTTCCCCTTGATAAAATCTATTTCTTTGCAGAATTTGAATTTGTAATATTACAATGGCAGTATGAATTGCCTCTCTTTAGGTACTTTATTCGTACTTATGGAAATTACCTGAGAATAATTTATTGGTCAACACATGGGAGTGCAGTGCAGTGCGCGCTTAGACTCAGACGTTTTACATATACGAATATAAAAAAGGCCTGCATATGCAAGTTATTACAATTCGCGATTCATGCGATTATAGCCGCCGCACGTGATTACCAAATGAGTTCAGAAACACTTACAGCAAACAAAGTATCGCCGCTTTTACAGCACGTTAAGGATACCATGGATAAAGTTAGCAGCATACATGCAAGACTAACTTCAAACAGACATAGATCTGCAGTGCAGGTGCTGCAGTACCAATCGCTCGGTATGCGCGATCAGATGCTGTCCCGTAGGAGGGACGAAAAGGGCGAGAGAAGTCTCCAGGATATCATAGCATTACTGAAGGAGACAGATCCTATTGACTTGCCCGCTTTTAACCTACATTAACCCCCGTCATATTTAAGCACGTCAATACCACCAGGCAGCTAAAGGATATAAACTCCCGATACCAATACTCGGTGTGGGCGATCAGATGCCTTCCGTAGGAGGGACGAAAAGGGCAAGAGAAGTCCAGGTTATCACAACATTGCTATAGCAGACGGATCTTGACGACGTGCCGCTTTTAACCACGTCTACGCTATCCCCCGTCATATTCAACCACGTTAATGTCACCAGGCTGCTGGAGCATATAAACTCCATGAAGTCCAACCTGACCAAAGCACAATTCAGGTTTGACACTTCAGAAAGTCCTGCTCGCGAGCTACGTCTACAAGTAGCATCATTGCGTGGCGCTCATTTGGAAAATAAGTTGCACGAGGAGGCACTCTATTGTAAATGTTAGTCATGGGATGGTGGCGGGGCGTAAAAAAAAAATCCGTCGGCAGTTTTGAGTCGGACGATGCGTCGCCGGCCGTAGCTACGGCCCCGCGCGATGCACCTCGCCCCGCCGCCTGCATTACACCGCGCCCCACCGCTAGCTCCGCCCCTCCCCCCTGCCGATGACGTCAAACGTGAACTTAATTACTCCTCATCGTAATAAAGCCCCCGCACGAAAGGGGACAACGGAGAAGGCCTGTAAGGCGCCTTAGGCCTCGACGAAGGGCCGAACTGATGTATGGCAGGATTGATTTGGTTAAAGAAGGGATTTAGCAAGTTGGAGACGAAGCCTCCTCGACGAAACCGGTGAGGGACTGCGCTGGTCAACGATGGCTGCTTCTTCATTTAGCAGCTCCAATGACAGTGCTTTACGTGTCATGGCTACATTACACCAACCAAGCCGATGATATTGTGGAGTATACTCGTAAGAAGACTATACACTCTGAGGGTCGAAAAGCTGATTGCGACTTCCCACTGTCAAGCTCTCCAGCTTCATGAGCGAGATGTTCTGGCCAAGGGTGTCATTTTTAGGAGATTTCGGGGAAGACTACATGATGCCCCTGCACACAGCGCAACATGTCGCCGAAGATACAGATGACTTCTATACTTTAGTTATACTAATAATATATCCTCACTTAACATCGTCGGCGAATAGTGGGTGTTCTCAAAACACCTCTGCCACCCCTGCTTAGAGAATATACATGGGGAATATACTTGGGGAACATACATGGGGAATATGGGTAGACATGTTGGTTTGTTTGAAATTGATAAACTCTGAAACTACTGAACCAATTTTAATAATTCTTTCACTATTAGGAAGCTACATTATCCAGAAGTAACATAGGCAGACATAAAATATGGACCAGGTAGGTGGCGCTGTAGTCGATCAGGTGCAAAACCGCGGAAAAGGCGAGTAGTTAATAAGTTTAATCGATATTAATATTATAAAGAAAAAAGATTTGTTTGTTTCTTTGTATTCGATACAGGAGTGTATCGAATACAAAGAAACTGATCTACTGATCCGATTTTATTAATTCTATCTATCTATCTATATATATCATCACGCCAGATACAGGCAGAGAGTACAGAGTAAGACAGATAGAGATTTGGAAGCTACATTATCCACCATTTGGAAGCTACATTATCCAGAAATGACATAGCCTAATTGTATTTCAGTAATATTAAAATTTTAACCTGAAATAATGTCATTTGTAATATAAAGATATTAAGAAATAAACGCAGCCGCATGGTAACGGCTAGTATTATTAGCAGTTAGTCTATAAGTTATATATAATATGGGCCTGCACATTGTAGGCTCTTGTCGGGTAAAGCTGTAACGCCTCGGACACGAAGTCAGCGGGAGCGGGGCGGCGGCGGCAACGCTATACCCGGTCTCGAAGCCAGCGGGCAGACCGCACGGCGCTTGAGCGGCGTAGTGTTGTATTACGAGAAACTAGTATCATTGTTCGCGAACGAAATGTCTAAAGAGCTACGACAACATCTTTTTGATACTAATTCCTTCCTAAAGTTTGATTTATTATGGGCAAAAGAAGATGTAAATTCCTACAACCGGGCGAGGAAGTAAATCTATCAAATCAAATTCTATCAAAAATCATTGTAATAATTTGCTCCAACATGTCGGCGGGCATTTTGAAACTTCGGTCGTTAAAAAACAAAAAAGAATACTACAACTCAACACTACAACAATGCAGGCGCGCGGGCACCGCTAGATTGGTACGCACCGCTCGTACGCCGCTCGCCGCCCGCTCCCCGCACCGCTGCCTTCGAGGCCAGTTCCATATAAATGCACCCAGCGCCGCCGCCGCCACTGCTTAGCTCCCGCTGACTTCGAGTCCGAGGCCTAAAAGCCCCGCGGCCAACATCGTAGACCATTCACACACAAAAAAAGATTGTAGGCAACAGAGCCTAAATAAATAATTTCATAAGAAAAAGAAACACCGTCACGCCTATATTCCCCAACCAGGGTGGCAGAGGTGTACTGAGTAAACCCACTTTACTCGACGATGTTAGGTCCCATGTAATAGGAAGCGATTACCATATACCGAGCACAATTCCAGACTCCGGACTCATACTGGGAATTTTTCGTTAGAAAAACTACATTTGCCCGATCTAGGATTTAAACCCAGGACCTCGTGGTCACAAAGCGATTCGCTTTGCCACTAGACCAACGAGGCAATAAATAAATTATTACTATATTTCGTTTCCCGTTGTATTCAAACCCACATGGAAAAGCTAAATTGCAAAATGGCGTCTCTTCGTTTAGTTAGTTACTTTGTTCGTCCTAAAATAAAACATGTGAGAATAATTTATTGTTCAATACATTTCCCAGTATCTCCAAAATAGACGGGAAATCTGTCTCTTAAACGCTAAATTGCAAAGTCTCGTCTCTTCGTTTAGGTGTTTTTTTCGTCCTAAAAGAAATTATCTAAGAATGATTTATTTTTCATTACATTTCCCCGACTCTCCCAAACCATATGGGAAATCTGTGTCGCTCGACATTTTAGATCAAAAATAAAATAGTACAATACATAAACGTGATATGCAAACTTGAAGCGTATGGGATACGAGGTAATGCTCTTGATCCTATTAAGTCATACTTGAATGACAGAGAACAACAAACCGAAATATCCAACATCTCACATGAAACAAAAACTGTAGTTAAATACTTGTCAGAACCATTAAAAGTGTGTAAAGTTGTTCCACAGGGCAGTATTCTAGGTCCATTGCTATTCAACATCTACATAAACGATCTCCCTAAATCTATAAATCACCCCATGGTACTCTATGCAGATGACTGTACTGTTATGTTTGTAACTGAAAACCGTGAAACATGTCTACGTGAAATTAATTCTGCTTTATACTCCATCATTGACTGGTTATTTGCAAATGACCTGAAAACAAATTTGACAAAAATCTATCTTATGACGTTTAAAATTAGAGATAAGCATCCAGTCCCTTTAATGATAAAATACAAAGAATCAGTAACACAAAATATAAATACAATTAAATTCTTGGTAATACATTTTGACTCAGATCTGAAATGGAAATCACATACAGAACAAGTAAATAAATAATAAAATAGTTTATTTCTCACCACTAAAAGTATTGTACAACATTACATATTTAGGTATTCACAGTATAAACAGACAGCATTAATTCTATATTATATCTAACACAATTACAGTGTGTGTGGTGGTTATGGAGAATTAAACAAAGATTTTTGACCCTATCCCCTGAACTAGGCGAAAGCCTGTATCTCAGGAGATAGTGCTCAGCCATGAACATTATATATCTGTGTTAGCTCCTTGATTTCTTTGTGTGTCACTGTTAGTATATGTTCAGCAATTTCAAGATTAGATCAGATTTATACTTTTTTCTTTGTGTGTATGGGTGTGTGTTTGTGTGTGTGGTGTATATATGCGTCTGTGCGTGTGTGTGTGTGTGTGTGAGAGTGTGTGCGTGTGTGTGTTTGTGTGATATTTTATATGTATGTATGAGAATAGTATTTGTCAAAGCATATTACACATTTAACGTCATTAGGTTTTCAGTATTTTCGTAATCTAGTTGTAATGGCCACTTTTTAGTCTTAACTTTAGCTTCATGTCTACTCAGCTGTATAATATTAAGTTTTTGATTTATTTTATTATACAAGTGTGAGTGAACTTATAACATAGTTCTGCCTTTTTTTCCGCGTATCAGTGCTAGGTGGGGTAAGAGATCGGTGCCTTCTCAGAATGGTTTCGAGCACAAAGACTTGTCGTACAGTCAATACCTGGCAGTCGGAATACAATCGTGTTGACGGGTATCTAAAAAGCCATTTGCTTTTTGCTCGTGACTTTGAGAACAGCTCTTTGTGCTCTCTTTAAGGTGAGGAAAAGCGTTTTGGCAGCTCCACCCCACACTGGAATGCAGTACCGGATAACCGACTGACATAGACCAATGTATATCTTTATAAGAAGTTCCAACGACGCACATTCTCTTAGCGTTTTGAACAAATAAATCATACTTCTTGTCCTTGCCACTATTTTACTTATTTGTTTACCCCACCTAAGCTTTCCATCAATGTGCACTCCTAAGTAACTTACAGTCTTTGCAGATGTTAAAGTCTGGCAGTTGCAACTCGGTATTCCGTTTCCACAAGTATGTGCAATTATGGAAAAATATTGAGGTGGTGTAGTATTTTTTCTTATTGAGAACGAAATATAGCTAGTCTTATTTGTATAAGTGTGTACAAAATTAAATAAATACTCATATGCGCTTAACATGTTACGCAAAACTATAGACCAGAGTACACTCTTATCAGCTAAACATGGCTACGTTGGTTTTGTACTACGATATGGTATCATATTCTGGGGAAATGCTACAGAGAAAGACACAAACTATAAGGCACAAAAGAAATGCGTACGAGCTATATGCTTTCTAAAGCCCACTGATACGTGCAAACCACATTTGATTACGCTAAAGATACTAACATTCCCGTCCCTATATATCTTTGAGCTAATATTATACACAAGAAAAAACATACACAGGTATCAAAAATTTAAAAGTTCTAGACACGCTGATATACTCTGAAAGTAGTCACAGAACGGCTTTGGTTGACAAAAGCGGTGATGTATGGGACCTAAATTATTTAATAAATTACCGAAACATATTAAAGATATACAAAATTATAATCTATTTAAATATCATCTAAAGACATATCTATTAAATAAAGCCTATTATACGATCAACGAATATCTACTTGACTAATGTATTATGATGAATAATTTAATGACAATTTAATATAATATTATACCATTTTTTAATTAATTTAAAGCATATGTTATTAATTCATGCCTACAGACAATGACATACATTCATCTTATAAGTACGTTCATCTTCTGAACTAATAATATTTGCATGCCTAACTGGTAGAATATGGCTTAAGAACATAATGATATATATAATAATAAGATCCCATATTGTAACCCATATTCAAGCAAATAAATGATTTGAATTGGATTTCTATCTGTCTATCTATATATCTACGCCAGATCCCTTGCGGGGTAGGCAGAGGGTACAGTTCCAGCAGGTTCTTTCCTTACAGAGATCTCCAGCTTCGTCCATCCTCATAGTTCCTCTCATACACGCTCGTCGGTTACGGAGACTCTTGACTTACCCTTCAGATAAGACACGGTCTATTTGGTCTAATCTCATCTCATTTTGGTTGAAGCGAGGACCATACGCATCTATTTGTTTTCTTTTCCGTCAATAAAAACCGTCACGTCTATATTCCCCAAGCGGGAGTGGCAGAGGTGTACTGTGTACACCTATTTTCGCCGATGATGTTAGGTCCCAATGTAATAGGGGGTAAGTATGTTGGCATTATACCGGGCACAATGCAAGAGTCATACTGGATTTTTTTTTAACGAAAAATTACACTTTGGCGCACCTAGGATTCGAACCCACAACCACGTGATTGCTACGCGTATTATTCGCTAATATACCAACGAGGCAGCCTTTTCATCTAAGCGTGATATAATTTAATCCAGTTATCTAAAATCCCAGTCTTAAACAATAGGGTCTAGTTCAAATTAGCCGACATATTGTCACTAAGCCTGCTATTGTCGGCGCTGTCGGATCTGTCGTCTCTGTCAGCTTAGCTTCTGACACGTGCCGCGAGTGATTAGACGCTGTACAGTGCACAGTATACAGTCTCACCTATTGTTCAGCGCTATTGTCTGGCAATGTGGCGACAAATAGGCGAAGGGAGATGCGATTACGGTGCGATTAATTGGAAATTGATGTTAGATGTAATGTTAATATATAATAAACACATTGACAGACGGCTTGGTCCAGTGATTTAGCCACTCCGTCCACTGAATCGAGTCTTCTCGGATTCTATCCCCGCACGAGACAAATGTTTGTGTGTTTGCGTATATAAATTTCATGTTTGTAAGCCCACCTACAACACAGAAATAATTCCTAGCGTAAACGATGTTAAAAAAAAGATGAAGTGAATTAGGATAAATGCATCCGTCTCTTTTCTTTTCCTCTAAGCGTGACATAATTTAATTCATCGCTACATAATATCCAGTTATCTAAAATCCTAGTCTTGAACAATAGGGTCTAATTCAAATTAGCCACTTCGTCACTTAATTATTAGACACATTGTCACTAAGCCTGCTATTGTCGACGCTAGTGACTCTGTGAGCGCTGTCGTCTCTGTCGGCCCTATCGGCTTATCGGCTGTGTCGGCCCAGTCGTCTCTGTCACCCCTGTCGGCCCTGTCGACTCTATCGGCTTAGCTTCTGGCCAGGTGCCGGGAGTGATTAGACGCTGTACAATGTACAGTGTCGCCTACTGTTCAGCGCTGTTGTCTGGCAGTGTGGCGCCAAATAGGCGAATTGGACGAGCTAGGAGATGCGATTACGGTGAGATAAATTGAAAAATTCTTCTATGTTAGATGTAATGTAAATATATAATAACTAAATACTCGTCACGCCGTTATGACGAATAATGCGCGTAGACCAATCTAGTGGTGAATAATGCGCGTAGCGATCATGAGGTCCTGGGTTCGAATCCTAGATCGGACAAGGATCTTTTGGAACGCGACCCAAAATTAACTAATGCTGTCATCAAATGAAATTTCACATCATGACAGTTAGCTGAGTTAGCTGGATTTGCCAATTGCTATAATGAAATTTACCCAAGTTCTTTTTTTAATAAGTAGGATTTTTTAGAACATTTTTTTTATTTTGTTTTATATTAATTTGGTTTGCTGCGTCCACATTGAGTAAGTGCGTCAACTCTCTCGAGTTAGTTATACCGTGCGGACCTACCTGTTGAAATATTTCCCTGTAAGTAAGTTAATTTACTAAATAGTATCCCTCATTTCACACCTGCGCCACCCTGACAATGTCATCCAAGTGTCAAAAGATCTTTGTCGCAACGTAACTCAAAATTTGAAAAAAAAATCATAATGGCAAGTCGAAAACATTACCGCGCCGTTGGATTGAATTACTCGTATATCCATATAAAACTTCCTCCATAGTCCGATTGAACACCCGTTTTTTTTTTATATCCATATAAAGAAAAGCGTATATGCCAATTGTCTGATTTCATTTTTTGTATTTTCTTCTTGATTATATTGCATTTTATATGTATGAATAAGTTTCCGACCAATAACATTATGTTATTTAATCAGAAAATTAGTAATAATGCGCTGAAATAAAATGTAGACCGTGTCTTATCTGAAGGGCAACTTAAGAGTCTCCGTAACCGGCGAGCGTGTATGAGACGAACTATGAGAGTGGAGGAAGCCTGAGAGGTCTGTAAGGAAAGAACCTGTTGGAACTCTGTACTCTCTGCCTACCCTGCAAGATATATAGTATGGATAGTTAAAAAAAATCTGCACATTCAAACTCCTTTTATTCCTCCTGTAAAATTGGTCACAACGGAGTTACGGTGATTGAGCCATGGACAATACCAAATAATTCAGTAGATTATAATACACATCATAACCCTTAAACTTGGGTATCACAATTAATATTGCAAGATTAATTGTTATTTATTGAAAACGTCTAAATCAAAATTCTCGACGACAATACCCCGGCCGCTGTGTCATTACCAGGTAATTATTTATATCCGAAGGATCCGCTTCGACAATCAGTGCCGTAATTGACAGGAGGTAGACTAAATAATATTGTTTGGATTCTCCATCTTAATCAATGTTTCTGTAAACAATTGTAAAAATTTTATTACGCGTTGTGAGCTTTATGCAGGATGGCACATTGAAACTAATAATCTTAATATAAAAAAAAAAAAATATTAAATATTGTCCATGATGTTATTTCTAAAGAGTGTCTAAAGGATTCCAGATGGACCAGTCCCCACAAGCAGCACCCGTTCACGGGAGAGATTGGAGGGAAAGGAGTGGCCTGCGCCTGAAGGTATAATCTATACCAATATTATGATGTAGAAAGATTTGTTGGTTTCTAATCGATAAACTTTGAAACTACTGAACAGATTTTAATATTTTTTTCACCATTAAAAAGGTTCATTATCCAGAAATAGCATAGACCCTGTAGGCGGCGTTGTTGTCGAACGGATGCGAAGCCGCGGACATCTGCTAGTATATCTAAAATGGGTAACATACTCGTAATTAACGCAAGATCTGAAAGTAGTTTGTTCTAAATCTGTATATGAGTTGATTTCACTAGTTTTAATGTATTCTTTTTATTTGCAAAAAATGCCTTTACTCTTTCAGTGCGCTAAAAAAACTAAATTTATTCTTGATTCAAAGCAATAGAGATTTTAAATTCGCACACACAATTACAAGTTGCATTGTTAATTGGGGTTAAAAGTGCTCAAAAAAGGGTAAAAAAGTTTAAATATGGAAATTTGGTTTTCGTATTGAATTTGTGCGCAATGATTATTTATGATACGCCTTGTATATTCAGGTATTTACTATCTATTAAATATTACTTGACTGCCTCGTTGGTCTAGTGGCATGGCGCATCGCTTTGTGTACTTTTTCTAACGAAAACTTCCCTGTACGAGTCCGGAGTCTGGAATTGTGCCCGGTATATGGCAATAGGCTCGCCCTAACATGGGACCTAACATTGTCGGCGAAACGTGGGTGTACTCAGTACACCTCTGCCACCCCCGCTTGGGGAATATAGGCGTGACGGTAAATATTACGAGCCAGTGCTCCACCGGATGCCGGATAAAACCCAATTACCTGTCGTGGCAGGTACACTGATAGGTAGACACAATCAACCATATTATCCATACATAAATGTGATATAACTCTGTCTGTTACCTCTTTACGCATAAACCGGTAAACAATTTTGATATAAAAGGCTAAGCTGCAGCGTTACTCAAG
Source organism: Phalera bucephala (assembly GCA_905147815.2). Classification (NCBI taxonomy): domain Eukaryota; kingdom Metazoa; phylum Arthropoda; class Insecta; order Lepidoptera; family Notodontidae; genus Phalera; species Phalera bucephala. The sequence continues at coordinate 6,841,954 of LR990621.1, read as the reverse complement.
TGGAAAATGATTCGATTCACTAATCCTAGGTCAGACAGTGCAAACTTTTCGATTAGAAAATTCAGCGGAATAAAAATCCGGAGTATGGCATTGTGCCCGGTCTAATGGCAACAGGATCACCGCCTATTACACTGGGACCTGACATGGTTGGCAAAAAGTGGGTGTACATAGTACAACTTTGCCAGCTCCGCTTGGGTACAAGCGTGACAGTGATTATTTTTTTATATAAAAGGCTAAGAGATATATTGCTTCCCAGGAAAAAAATAGGCTATTTTGTATAATAATAATTTAATTAATTCAGGCAACAGAAATTTACAAAAATATTTTTATACACTGGCCCATAAAATATATACCTTACAGACTAAAGTACACATAATCATATATTAAAATTATAACAACCTAATTTCTATAACGTATAGAACATAGGAAGGGGTGAAATAGGGGATGAAAGATTGTATCAGGCACCCATAATTTCTTAAATAAGGAATTTTAAAAAATAAGCTTTTGGTAAGAAATAAAAGTTACTTCAACAAAATAAATGCCTGAAAATCACGCGAGCGAAGTCACCGGTACATCGTATATATTTATTGTCACAACTACTTACCAACTAATTCAAACTCAAATTATTTATTTATGAATAATAGGAGTGATAGCCTAGTGGTTAGACCGTTGGACTGCAAAGTCAAAGGTCTCGGGTTCAAACCCAGGCACGCACCTCTGTCTTTTCGAAAGCATGTGCGTATTAAAAATTATCACTTGCTTTAACGGTGAAGGAAAACATCGTGAGGAAACCTGCATGCCTAAGAGTTTCTCGAAGGTGTGTGAAGTTCGCCAACCCGCACTGGGCCGGCGTGGTTGACTACGGCCTAAACCCTCTCCGTTTGAGAGGAGGCACGTGCCCAACCGTGGGACAGTTTCTTAACAGGGCTAATATATAATAGGTTAGGTTAGGATGTTACATGCATATAGTCATACGTTCTACTATATCCTGCCATGCATCAGGCGTCATGCATCATACTTAGAACTATATAATAATTGCCTTAACTTAAATACTATAATCTGCCTCGATGGTCTAGTATATATTTTACTAGCAACCCACCCCGGCTTCGCACGGATGAAGTATAAACCTTCTTCTTGAATCACTCCGTCCATTGATAATAACCGTATGAAAATCCGTTTGGTAGTTATTAAGTTTATCGCGTTCAGACAGACAGACGCGGCGGGGGGACTTCTTTTTATAATATGTAGTGATCTATCTATATCATCACTCCTTGCGTAGTAGACAGAGAGTACAACGTTCCAACTCTTTCTTCTCAGATCTCTCCGGCTTCTTTTACACTTATAGTTCGTTTTATACACGCTCGCAAGTTACAGTTGCTCTTGCCTTGCCCTTCAGATAAGACAATATTACAATATTGTATTGATTTTAAAATAATTAGCCCAACACAATTTCCAGCTAACATTGTAACATTCCTTTTACCAATGTCAGCAGATAATAACAGATAATAATTAGTATATGAACGTATAATCCAATATCAATGTACACAGAACGCAATATCAATGCATTTGTAAATAAATTCCACACGAATAGGGCATCGAAAACATCATATTTTTGCTTTAATACATAATATAATTGCCTTGTCAAAGGGAAACCGACAAAATAACCGACGCATAGAGTCCTTTGTGCGCTAATATTGCGAAATTGAAATACCGTATTACAGGTACGTCATCTGAACATTAAAATGTAGTATCCCGAAAATATACTAATTTTCAAATAATTGTAAGTAACTTTCCAAAACGAAGGCATTGCGTCGTCAGAGATGTAAATGGGGTATTTTTATTGCTTTTAAGACCGTAACTAAAGTTTTCATAGCACTAGTTTAGTCTTACTATTTAGCTATGCCAATTGTTTATCTTGTGGTTGTGTGTGTAAATGATCTACGCTGTTGGCCACGGAGCCTTTACAGATTCACTGGACAAGAGGGCGAGCGTGCGACCACTACGCTCGAGCCAGAAGGGCAACGGGGCAACTAGCTCAAGGGTGCCTCAAGGAAGAACGTCCTCGGCTTGGGCAGTCGCTATGGGGGCGTATACGTAGCTCGCCGTAGTGCTCTCCACCAGCCGGCGGGCAAGGGATCCTTCGACCTCGCCGGCGAGGTCGGTGTCTGATCCTGTGTGCGGTATCTGTACCCGAAAGAAGGGATGTAAGGGCATCCGGAGGGTCGGTGAGAACATGCCGCGGACGGCGGTAGCGGCTGATAGGAGGGGACTTAGGTTCGTAATCGGCGGCGGCTACGATTAGCGGATTTATATGAATGGTCGCGTTTTAATAAAGGCGCGAATAGGTTTGAGACCAAGACACAATTGTTTAGCAAGTAATATCGTTTTAATTACTCAATACACTGTAAGTACGCGTCGGGTGACACTCATTTCCGTGGATGTCAAAAAACACGACTGAAAAGCATAATATGCTTTATAGCATAATGTATTATATTGAATAGTCTAGTATGTCAATAGGCAGGTTAATAAAAAAAGGACTAGAGCGAGAGTAGATACGCTTGATTGAATAGAATATTTACAATGCCAAAACTAGTATAACTGAACAACTGCCAAATGCACTGTCTACGTAGTGCCAATTATCCTGTAGATTTTTAATATGTTCCATTATATTTCGTTATGAAAAGGACAATCCTGAAAAATATGATATAACTAGCTACCTACCAACATGTTTTGCAATCTATATATTTCTTAAAGAAATAACAAAAACTTTAATTTCATTTGTTTCATTGCGAACTTTTTTTCTTAAATATAGGTAGCATAATATTTTTATACAACTGAAACCTTACTGATACTTTACAAAACTCCGCTCCCTTAGACATAATGAAATGTTTATTGAAAAGTTATTTTCGCTCAAAAGCGAGGTTACGTAATGTTTGACGGCGGCCTTCACCTGGATGCAGACCATTGCAAGCAGGCTCCCGGGCGAGATACCTGGAATCGAGCTCTATTTACGTACCTGGAACATAGGTATCGAATCACCTGTAGAGGCTGTATCGATTGATTATGATGGAAATGAAAATTGATGTAGAACTGAGGTGCATTGTGAAAACTCCAATATTTCAGCCATATTTTTTTGGCCCTTGAAACCGTGTAACATTGTATTCTGGATTTCAATTGAATGTAATTGAAAATAACAACTGACTGGGGTTACAAAGTATATTTTTTTTTATTTAATAAAAGGTAGCCTTGCGCTCGGAATTATTTCTGTGTTGTGGGTGTTTCTAAAGTTGAAATTCACAAACTCTCAGACCGAAACAAAATTTTGTAGGTCACAGATTTGTACCGTGCAGGAATCGAACCTGCGATTACTCGATCCAGTGTGCGGAGTAGCCCATTTGAGTCAATCTCCGGTCACACTACTGCTGGGTTTTTCAAATTCTAATATCCGATTTGTCACTAGTTTGCTGAGGGTGGAAGATAAAATCAATGGGGAACCTTCTTATCCGAGATAACTTAACAAGTTTTCAAGACAATTTAATTAACCCGTCAAGCAAAGATTTACAGACATATAGCTACTGTTAAGTTAGAGGGCGACATTGCCCGTTCCATATTTTTTTAAGTAAAAAACGTAGCTCCTTGCTAGGATTTATTTCTGTGTGGGGCTACGTTTACAAACATGAAAATTCACATATATATATATATATATATATATATATATATATATATATATATATATATATATATATATATATGTGAATTTTCATGTTTGTAAACGTAGCCCCACACAGAAATAAATCCTAGCAAGGAGCTACGTTTTTTACTTAAAAAAATATGGAACGGGCAATGTCGCCCTCTAACTTAACAGTAGCTATATGTCTGTAAATCTTTGCTTGACGGGTTAATTAAATTGTCTTGAAAACTTGTTAAGTTATCTCGGATAAGAAGGTTCCCCATTGATTTTATCTTCCACCCTCAGCAAACTAGTGACAAATCGGATATTAGAATTTGAAAAACCCAGCAGTAGTGTGACCGGAGATTGACTCAAATGGGCTACTCCGCACACTGGATCGAGTAATCGCAGGTTCGATTCCTGCACGGTACAAATCTGTGACCTACAAAATTTTGTTTCGGTCTGAGAGTTTGTGAATTTCAACTTTAGAAACACCCACAACACAGAAATAATTCCGAGCGCAAGGCTACCTTTTATTAAATAAAAAAAAATATACTTTGTAACCCCAGTCAGTTGTTATTTTCAATTACATTCAATTGAAATCCAGAATACAATGTTACACGGTTTCAAGGGCCAAAAAAATATGGCTGAAATATTGGAGTTTTCACAATGCACCTCAGTTCTACATCAATTTTCATTTCCATCATAATCAATCGATACTTTACAAAACTCCGCTCCCTTAGACATAATGAAATGTTTATTGAAAAGTTATTTTCGCTCAAAAGCGAGGTTACGTAATGTTTGACGGCGGCCTTCACCTGGATGCAGACCATTGCAAGCAGGCTCCCGGGCGAGATACCTGGAATCGAGCTCTATTTACGTACCTGGAACATAGGTATCGAATCACCTGTAGAGGCTGTATCGATTGATTATGATGGAAATGAAAATTGATGTAGAACTGAGGTGCATTGTGAAAACTCCAATATTTCAGCCATATTTTTTTGGCCCTTGAAACCGTGTAACATTGTATTCTGGATTTCAATTGAATGTAATTGAAAATAACAACTGACTGGGGTTACAAAGTATATTTTTTTTTATTTATTATATATATTATATATATTTTAGGATTTATTTCTGTGTGGGGCTACGTTTACAAACATGAAAATTCACATATATATATATATATATATATATATATATATATATATATATATATATATATATATATATTTTTTTATTTTTTTTTTCGATCCCAATGTATCAATTTGTATTTGAACCCCTCAGACTGTAGCGGTCCAGTGTAGCAGTCATAGGCCTCTCCTAAGCTATTACTTAAGAATGATAGTAATCCAATCTACTTGAAACCACTTCCATCCAGACATAACTCTTACATACATAAATCTTATTTTGGGCACCAGAGTTCATAAATACTACTTACTTGTTTTTTATTGTTACAACTCTTATATAATTAGCAGCTTAAGATTATGTAAGTGGTTACTGTGTAAAATTACTTGGAAATAAACTATTATTATTTGTTTATAACTGAAAGTAAATTTAGATTCTAATTTGTAACTTTGTTTTTAATTCACGTCTTTAATATCAATATTTAAACAAAAATATCTTATATAAAAATCAGCCTGGAGTGTCCCACTGCTGGGCAAAAGCCTTCTCTCACATATCGAGCAGTGATGGTATAGGTCTTACTCCACTACGCGAATCTTTTGCGGATTGGTAGAGGCAGGTTTGTGGGCACCTGCTGTTCGAACTTATCAAACCGCTCATGAGCTTAAAAACTACCACGTTAAGTGGTAACCGGGACTAGCAACGTGCTTTCCAAACCAAGAAGACGCTGAGATGTGAAAATGCCACAAACGGTTACCCATCCCAAACTGATCGAACCGAACACTGCTTAACCTTGGTAATTGCTAACTAACCCCGGTCCCTCATCGCACCTCTATTATAGGTCGGTAAGTATCATAGGAATCTTAGTAATAAGACACTAGAGGTCGTATAGACATAAATTTGTCGCTGCACAAGTGAGTTAATTATCATAGAATGTTTCAAGACTGCGTGGACCATTAAATGTGACCTTCACCGTCACGTGATAAAGGCCACCCCCAAAGATCGCCGAGACGACCGGCGCTGTGCTGATTGCATCCAGTTTTACCCTGCAACTTGATCGGCCCACCTTGTGGGAGGCCTGCCCACTCCACGTCTTCCAGTACGAGTTCGGCACTCGTGAACCTTTTAGCCCTACGGCCGTAAGTTCTACGAGCAATGCTGCTCCGCCCATATCCACTTAAATTTGGCAATTCTGAAAGCTATATCGCGGTGACTTTGGTTTTCCTGCGAATCTCCTCATGTCTGATTTGATTTCGCAGGAAAACTCCGAGCATAGCTCTTCCCATTGCCCTTTGTATGTGATATGAAAATATGTATCGCCAAAATTGGTATTAAAATCTTCTAAAACTTGTAACTGTGCTTAGGAAGTGATACAATTTATCGGAAATATTTTTTACAGCAGTAATGTGAGTCTGTGGCTTTTTCTTTCTTCTTGTCCGGTAAAGCTGTAAAGGCCCCGCGACCAACATCGTAGATCATTCACACAAAATAAGTATTTCTTTCAAACTGTGCAAGTATGGCAAAGTGGCAATATTTTCGAATGTGCGCTAAGGTAAGTACCACTATAAACGCAATATTTCGCCCAAAGCCAATTTTAAACATTTTAATTATCTTCGCAGAGTTCGAGGACGGCTGGGCTCGGCAGCCTCGGCCCGGGAATTCCAGGTAATTTGTATTTGTGTGCACTCTGCATGTCTATTCGTGCAGTATGCATGTGTGGGCACAGTACTGAAATGAGCCCCGACTCTTTGATGTACACGTTGTTGACAGACGGACATATTGGCTAGTCGTTGTTTCGGATGCGTTCAATAGGCTTGCATTTAATGTCGATTGATACTGGGAAGCAACATCAAAGGTTTAGGATTGACGTAAGCCAGGGGCGTTTTGAGAGAAATGCAATATAAAGTAGTGATTTTAAATAATTGCCTGATTAGTCTATTGCGGGACAAATTGTGGATTTTTTAAATCCTGCGTCACACTCCGTAGTCCGTAATTGTGCTTCTAACAATTTCTCTCATGTTTTCTGATTGTTAATAAAAACTTATTCGTTCGAGTGGGAAATGAAACTGATCATTTGTGTAGATATTGATTTTAATTCATGACTGCCTCGTTAGCCTAGTGGCAAAGCACATCGCTTGATAATCACGAGGTCATGGGTTCAAATCCTAGATTGGAAAAATGAAGTTTTTCTAACGAAATAGGAAGTATGGAATTGTGTCCGGTATATGGCAATAAGTTCGCCCTAACATCGTTGGCGAAAAGTAAGTGTACTGTACTACACCTCTGCCACCCTCGCTTAGTAAATATAGGCGTGATGGTGTTGATTATAATTTATAGAAAACTAACTGTACCCGGAACTTCGTTCGCGTTATTTTTAGGCGTGTATTTTACATTCTTAAGGATTTTTGATACAAAGGGTAGCCTTTCCCCTTGATAAAATCTATTTCTTTGCAGAATTTGAATTTGTAATATTACAATGGCAGTATGAATTGCCTCTCTTTAGGTACTTTATTCGTACTTATGGAAATTACCTGAGAATAATTTATTGGTCAACACATGGGAGTGCAGTGCAGTGCGCGCTTAGACTCAGACGTTTTACATATTAGATTTTACAGATTAGAAACCTTAATGATATTAAAACATTTAAAATAAAACTACAAAGTTTCTTGATCGAAAAATGCTTTTACTGTGTATACGAGTATCTTTCTAATAAAATATGACTACCTAAAACCTGCCGGAACCATGTTATAATTTGACAAATTAATATAAATTAGACATATGTTTATAATTTAGACCTAATTTTTATTCCTTTATTTTATTTTTAATGATGACATGTAAGTTTAATTATATAGACGACATTTCTGTAATCTCCAACTATCATATATATATTGTATAACATTCACATGCCTTAATCAGGCCAAATAGATATAAGTACCTACCTATAATGTAACACCTTACACCTGCTCTATTTAGTGTGAATAAAGAATTGAATTGAATTGAATTGAATATACGAATATAAAAAGGCCGGCATATGCAAGTTATTACAATTCGCGATTCATGCGATTATAGCCGCCGCACGTGATTACCAAATGAGTTCAGAAACACTTACAGCAAACAAAGTATCGCCGCTTTTACAGCACGTTAAGGATACCATGGATAAAGTTAGCAGCATACATGCAAGACTAACTTCAAACAGACATAGATCTGCAGTGCAGGTGCTGCAGTACCAATCGCTCGGTATGCGCGATCAGATGCTGTCCCGTAGGAGGGACGAAAAGGGCGAGAGAAGTCTCCAGGATATCATAGCATTACTGAAGGAGACAGATCCTATCGACTTGCCCGCTTTTAACCTACATTAACCCCCGTCATATTTAAGCACGTCAATACCACCAGACAGCTAAAGGATATAAACTCACGATACCAATACTCGGTAGGGGCGATCAGATGCCTTCCGTAGGAGGGACGAAAAGGGCAAGAGAAGTCCAGGTTATCACAACATTGCTATAGCAGACGGATCTTGACGACGTGCCGCTTTTAACCACGTCTACGCTATCCCCCGTCATATTCAACCACGTTAATGTCACCAGGCTGCTGGAGCATATAAACTCCATGAAGTCCAACCTGACCAAAGCACAATTCAGGTTTGACACTTCAGAAAGTCCTGCTCGCGAGCTACGTCTACAAGTAGCATCATTGCGTGGCGCTCATTTGGAAAATAAGTTGCACGAGGAGGCACTCTATTGTAAATGTTAGTCATGGGATGGTGGCGGGGCGTAAAAAAAAATCCGTCGGCAGTTTTGAGTCGGCCGATGCGTCGCCGGCCGTAGCTACGGCCCCGCGCGATGCACCTCGCCCCGCCGCCTGCATTACACCGCGCCCCACCGCTAGCTCCGCCCCTCCCCCCTGCCGATGACGTCAAACGTGAACTTAATTACTCCTCATCGTAATAAAGCCCCCGCACGAAAGGGGACAACGGAGAAGGCCTGTAAGGCGCCTTAGGCCTCGACGTAGGGCCAAACTGATGTATGGCAGGATTGATTTGGTTAAAGAAGGGATTTAGCAAGTTGGAGACGAAGCCTCCTCGACGAAACCGGTGAGGGACTGCGCTGGTCAACGATGGCTGCTTCTTCATTTAGCAGCTCCAATGACAGTGCTTTACGTGTCATGGCTACATTACACCAACCAAGCCGATGATATTGTGGAGTATACTCGTAAGAAGACTATACACTCTGAGGATCGAAAAGCTGATTGCGACTTCCCACTGTCAAGCTCTCCAGCTTCATGAGCGAGATGTTCTGGCCAAGGGTGTCATTTTTAGGAGATTTCGGGGAAGACTACATGATGCCCCTGCACACAGCGCAACATGTCGCCGAAGATACAGATGACTTCTATACTTTAGTTATACTAATAATATATCCTCACTTAACATCGTCGGCGAATAGTGGGTGTTCTCAGAACACCTCTGCCACCCCTGCTTAGAGAATATACATGGGGAATATACTTGGGGAACATACATGGGGAATATGGGTAGACATGTTGGTTTGTTTGAAATTGATAAATTCTGAAACTTCTGAACCAATTTTAATAATTCTTTCACTATTAGGAAGCTACATTATCCAGAAGTAACATAGGCAGACATAAAATATGGACCAGGTAGGTGGCGCTGTAGTCGATCATGTGCAAAACCGCGGAAAAGGCGAGTAGTTAATAAGTTTAATCGATATTAATATTATAAAGAAAAAAGATTTGTTTGTTTCTTTGTATTCGATACAGGAGTGTATCGAATACAAAGAAACTGATCTACTGATCCGATTTTATTAATTCTATCTATCTATCTATATATATCATCACGCCAGATACAGGCAGAGAGTACAGAGTAAGACAGATAGAGATAGTAGTAGAGATTTTATTTATTGTTGCACCATTTGGAAGCTACATTATCCAGAAATGACATAGCCTAATTGTATTTCAGTAATATTAAAATTTTAACCTGAAATAATGTCATTTGTAATATAAAGATATTAAGAAATAAACGCAGCCGCAGGGTAACGGCTAGTATTATTAGCAGTTAGTCTATAAGTTATATATAATATGGGCCTGCACATTGTAGGCTCTTGTCGGGTAAAGCTGTAACGCCTCGGACACGAAGTCAGCGGGAGCGGGGCGGCGGCGGCAACGCTATACCCGGTCTCGAAGCCAGCGGGCAGACCGCACGGCGCTTGAGCGGCGTAGTGTTGTATTACGAGAAACTAGTATCATTGTTCGCGAACGAAATGTCTAAAGAGCTACGACAACATCTTTTTGATACTAATTCCTTCCTAAAGTTTGATTTATTATGGGCAAAAGAAGATGTAAATTCCTACAACCGGGCGAGGAAGTAAATCTATCAAATCAAATTCTATCAAAAATCATTGTAATAATTTGCTCCAACATGTCGGCGGGCATTTTGAAACTTCGGTCGTTAAAAAACAAAAAAGAATACTACAACTCAACACTACAACAATGCAGGCGCGCGGGCACCGCTAGATTGGTACGCACCGCTCGTACGCCGCTCGCCGCCCGCTCCCCGCACCGCTGCCTTCGAGGCCAGTTCCATATAAATGCACCCAGCGCCGCCGCCGCCACTGCTTAGCTCCCGCTGACTACGAGTCCGAGGCCTAAAAGCCCCGCGGCCAACATCGTAGACCATTCACACACAAAAAAAGATTGTAGCCAACAGAGCCTAAATAAATAATTTCATAAGAAAAAGAAACACCGTCACGCCTATATTCCCCAACCGGGGTGGCAGAGGTGTACTGAGTAAACCCACTTTACTCGACGATGTTAGGTCCCATGTAATAGGAAGCGATTACCATATACCGAGCACAATTCCAGACTCCGGACTCATACTGGGAATTTTTCGTTAGAAAACCTACATTTGCCTGATCTAGGATTTAAACCCAGGACCTCGTGGTCACAAAGCGATTCGCTTTGCCACTAGACCAACGAGGCAATAAATAAATTATAACTATATTTCGTTTCCCGTTGTATTCAAACCCACATGGAAAAGCTAAATTGCAAAATGGCGTCTCTTCGTTTAGTTAGTTACTTTGTTCGTCCTAAAATAAAACATGTGAGAATAATTTATTGTTCAATACATTTCCCAGTATCTCCAAAATAGACGGGAAATCTGTCTCTTAAACGCTAAATTGCAAAGTCTCGTCTCTTCGTTTAGGTGCTTTTTTCGTCCTAAAAGAAATTATCTAAGAATGATTTATTTTTCATTACATTTCCCCGACTCTCCCAAACCATATGGGAAATCTCGACATTTTAGATCAAAAATAAAATAGTACAATACATATACGTAATATGAAAACTTGAAGCGTATGGGATACGAGGTAATGCTCTTGATCCTATTAAGTCATACTTGAATGACAGAGAACAACAAACCGAAATATCCAACATCTCACATGAAACAAAAACTGTAGTTAAATACTTGTCAGAACCATTAAAAGTGTGTAAAGGTGTTCCACAGGGCAGTATTCTAGGTCCATTGCTATTCAACATCTACATAAACGATCTCCCTAAATCTATAAATCACCCCATGGTACTCTATGCAGATGACTGTACTGTTATGTTTGTAACTGAAAACCGTGAAACATGTCTACGTGAAATTAATTCTGCTTTATACTCCATCATTGACTGGTTATTTGCAAATGACCTGGAAACAAATTTGACAAAAATCTATCTTATGACGTTTAAAATTAGAGATAAGCATCCAGTCCCTTTAATGATAAAATACAAAGAATCAGTAACACAAAATATAAATACAATTAAATTCTTGGTAATACATTTTGACTCAGATCTGAAATGGAAATCACATACAGAACAAGTAAATAAATAATAAAATATTTTATTTCTCACCACTAAAAGTATTGTACAACATTACATATTTAGGTATTCACAGTATAAACAGACAGCATTAATTCTATATTATATCTAACACAATTACAGTGTGTGTGGTGGTTATGGAGAATTAAACAAAGATTTTTGACCCTATCCCCTGAACTAGGCGAAAGCCTGTATCTCAGGAGATAGTGCTCAGCCATGAACATTATATATCTGTGTTAGCTCCTTGATTTCTTTGTGTGTCACTGTTAGTATATGTTCAGCAATTTCAAGATTAGATCAGATTTATACTTTTTTCTTTGTGTGTATGGGTGTGTGTTTGTGTGTGTGGTGTATATATGCGTCTGTGCGTGTGTGTGTGTGTGTGTGAGAGTGTGTGCGTGTGTGTGTTTGTGTGATATTTTATATGTATGTATGAGAATAGTATTTGTCAAAGCATATTACACATTTAACGTCATTAGGTTTTCAGTATTTTCGTAATCTAGTTGTAATGGCCACTTTTTAGTCTTAACTTTAGCTTCATGTCTACTCAGCTGTATAATATTAAGTTTTTAATTTATTTTATTATACAAGTGTGAGTGAACTTATAACATAGTTCTGCCTTTTTTTCCGCGTATCAGTGCTAGGTGGGGTAAGAGATCGGTGCCTTCTCAGAATGGTTTCGAGCACAAAGACTTGTCGTACAGTCAATACCTGGCAGTCGGAATACAATCGTGTTGACGGGTATCTAAAAAGCCATTTGCTTTTTGCTCGTGACTTTGAGAACAGCTCTTTGTGCTCTCTTTAAGGTGAGGAAAAGCGTTTTGGCAGCTCCACCCCACACTGGAATGCAGTACCGGATAACCGACTGACATAGACCAATGTATATCTTTATAAGAAGTTCCAACGACGCACATTCTCTTAGCGTTTTGAACAAATAAATCATACTTCTTGTCCTAGCCACTATTTTACTTATTTGTTTACCCCACCTAAGCTTTCCATCAATGTGCACTCCTAAGTAACTTACAGTCTTTGCAGATGTTAAAGTCTGGCAGTTGCAACTCGGTATTCCGTTTCCACAAGTATGTGCAATTATGGAAAAATATTGAGGTGGTGTAGTATTTTTTCTTATTGAGAACGAAATATAGCTAGTCTTATTTGTACAAGTGTGTACAAAATTAAATAAATACTCATATGCGCTTAACATGTTACGCAAAACTATAGACCAGAGTACACTCTTATCAGCTAAACATGGCTACGTTGGTTTTGTACTACGATATGGTATCATATTCTGGGGAAATGCTACAGAGAAAGACACAAACTATAAGGCACAAAAGAAATGCGTACGAGCTATATGCTTTCTAAAGCCCACTGATACGTGCAAACCACATTTGATTACGCTAAAGATACTAACATTCCCGTCCCTATATATCTTTGAGCTAATATTATACACAAGAAAAAACATACACAGGTATCAAAAATTTAAAAGTTCTAGACACGCTGATATACTCTGAAAGTAGTCACAGAACGGCTTTGGTTGACAAAAGCGGTGATGTATGGGACCTAAATTATTTAATAAATTACCGAAACATATTAAAGATATACAAAATTATAATCTATTTAAATATCATCTAAAGACATATCTATTAAATAAAGCCTATTATACGATCAACGAATATCTACTTGACTAATGTATTATGATGAATAATTTAATGACAATTTAATATAATATTATACCATTTTTTAATTAATTTAAAGCATATGTTATTAATTCATGCCTACAGACAATGACATACATTCATCTTATAAGTACGTTCATCTTCTGAACTAATAATATTTGCATGCCTAACTGGTAGAATATGGCTTAAGAACATAATGATATATATAATAATAAGATCCCATATTGTAACCCATATTCAAGCAAATAAATGATTTGAATTGGATTTCTATCTGTCTATCTATATATCTACGCCAGATCCCTTGCGGGGTAGGCAGAGGGTACAGTTCCAGCAGGTTCTTTCCTTACAGAGATCTCCAGCTTCGTCCATCCTCATAGTTCGTCTCATACACGCTCGTCGGTTACGGAGACTCTTGACTTACCCTTCAGATAAGACACGGTCTATTTGGTCTAATCTCATCTCATTTTGGTTGAAGCGAGGACCATACGCATCTATTTGTTTTCTTTTCCGTCAATAAAAACCGTCACGTCTATATTCCCCAAGCGGGAGTGGCAGAGGTGTACTGTGTACACCTATTTTCGCCGACGATGGTAGGTCCCAATGTAATAGAGGGTAAGTATGTTGGCATTATACCGGGCACAATGCAAGAGTCATACTGGATTTTTTTTTATCGAAAAATTTGGCGCACCTAGGATTCGAACCCAGAACCACGTGATTGCTACGCGTATTATTCGCTAATATACCAACGAGGCAGCCTTTTCATCTAAGCGTGATATAATTTAATCCAGTTATCTAAAATCCCAGTCTTAAACAATAGGGTCTAGTTCAAATTAGCCGACATATTGTCACTAAGCCTGCTATTGTCGGCGCTGTCGGATCTGTCGTCTCTGTCAGCTTAGCTTCTGACACGTGCCGCGAGTGATTAGACGCTGTACAGTGCACAGTATACAGTCTCACCTATTGTTCAGCGCTATTGTCTGGCAATGTGGCGACAAATAGGCGAAGGGAGATGCGATTACGGTGCGATTAATTGGAAATTGATGTTAGATGTAATGTTAATATATAATAAACACATTGACAGACGGCTTGGTCCAGTGATTTAGCCACTCCGTCCACTGAATCGAGTCTTCTCGGATTCTATCCCCGCACGAGACAAATGTTTGTGTGTTTGCGTATATAAATTCCATGTTTGTAAGCCCACCTACAACACAGAAATAATTCCTAGCGTAAACGATGTTAAAAAAAAGATGAAGTGAATTAGGATAAATGCATCCGTCTCTTTTCTTTTCCTCTAAGCGTGACATAATTTAATTCATCGCTACATAATATCCAGTTATCTAAAATCCTAGTCTTGAACAATAGGGTCTAATTCAAATTAGCCACTTTGTCACTTAATTATTAGACACATTGTCACTAAGCCTGCTATTGTCGACGCTAGTGACTCTTTGAGCGCTGTCGTCTCTGTCGGCCCTATCGGCTTATCGGCTGTGTCGGCCCCGTCGTCTCTGTCACCCCTGTCGGCCCTGTCGACTCTGTCGGCTTAGCTTCTGGCCAGGTACCGGGAGTGATTAGACGCTGTACAGTGTACAGTGTCGCCTACTGTTCAGCGCTGTTGTCTGGCAGTGTGGCGCCAAATAGGCGAGTTGGATGGGCTAGGAGATGTGATTACGAGTACGGTGAGATAAATTGGAAAATTCTTCTATGTTAGATGTAATGTAAATATATAATAACCAAATACTAGTTACACCGTTAAGACTGCCTCGTTGGTCTAGTGGCGAATAATGCGCGTAGCGATCATGAGGTCCTGGGTTCGGTTCCTAGATCGGACAAGGATCTTTTGGCACGCGACCAAAATCGTAACTAATGCTGTCATCAAATGAAATTTCACATCATGACAGTTAGCTGAGTTAGTTGGATTTGCCAATTGCTATGATGAAATTTACCCAAGTTTTTTTTTTAACAAGTAGGATTTTTAGAACATTTTTTTTATTTTGTTCTATATTAATTTGGTTTACTGCGACCACATTGAGTAAGTGCGTAAACTCTCTCGAGTTAGTTATACCGTGCGGACCTACCTGGTGAAATATTTCCCTGAAAGTAAGTTAATTTACTAAATAGTATCCCTCATTTCGCACTTGCGCCACCCTGACAATGTCATCCAAGTGTCAAAAGATCTTTGTCGCAACGTAACTCAAAATTTGAAAAGAAATTCATAGTGGCAACATTACCGCGCCGTTGGATTGCTTTACTCGCATATCCATATAAATCATCAAAAAAAATCGGCATTTATACACAAGACAATCACGTGATTCCTAAAAGTGTATATACCAATTGTCTGATTTCAGTTTTTGTATTTTCTTCTTGATTATATTGCATTTTATATGTATTAATAAGTTTCCGACCAATAACATTATGTTATTTAATCAGAAAATTAGTTATAATGCGCTGAAATAAAATGTAGACCGTGTCTTATCTGAAGGGCAACTTAAGAGTCTCCGTAACCGGCGAGCGTGTATGAGACGAACTATGAGAGTGGAGGAAGCCTGAGAGGTCTGTAAGGAAAGAACCTGTTGGAACTCTGTACTCTCTGCCTACCCTGCAAGATATATAGTATAGATAGTTAAAAAAAATCTGCACATTCAAACTCCTTTTATTCCTCCTGTAAAATTGGTCACAACGAAGTTACGGTGATTGAGCCATGGACAATACCAAATAATTCAGTAGATTATAATACACATCATAACCCTTAAACTTGGGTATCACAATTAATATTGCAAGATTAATTGTTATTTATTGAAAACGTCTAAATCAAAATTCTCGACGACAATACCCCGGCCGCTGTGTCATTACCTGGTAATTATTTATATCCGAAGGATCCGCTTCGACAATCAGTGCCGTAATTGACAGGAGGTAGACTGAATAATATTGTTTTGATTCTCCATCTTAATCAATGTTTCTGTAAACAATTGTATAGTTTTTATTACGCGTTGTGAGCTTTATGCAGGATGGCACATTGAAACTAATAATCTTAATATAAAAAAAAAATATAAAATATTGTCCATGATGTTATTTCTAAAGAGTGTCTAAAGGATTCCAGATGGACCAGTCCCCACAAGCAGCATCCGTTTACGGGAGAGATTGGAGGGAAAGGAGTGGCCTGCGCCTGTAGGTATAATCTATACCAATATTATGATGTAGAAAGATTTGTTGGTTTCTAATCGATAAACTTTGAAACTACTGAACAGATTTTAATATTTTTTTCACCATTAAAAAGGTTCATTATCCAGAAATAGCATAGACCCTGTAGGCGGCGTTGTTGTCGAACGGATGCGAAGCCGCGGACATCTGCTAGTATATCTAAAATGGGTAACATACTCGTAATTAACGCAAGATCTGAAAGTAGTTTGTTCTAAATCTGTATATGAGTTGATTTCACTAGTTTTATGTATTTTTTTTATTTGCAAAAAATGCCTTTACTCTTTCAGTGCGCTAAAAAAACTAAATTTATTCTTGATTCAAAGCAATAAAGAGATTTTAAATTCGCACACACAATTACAAGTTGCATGGTTAATTGGGGTTAAAAGTGCTCAAAAAAGGGTAAAAAAGTTAAAATATGGAAATTTGGTTTTCGTATTGAATTTGTGCGCAATGATTATTTACGATACGCCTTGTATATTCAGGTATTTACTATCTATTAAATATTACTTGACTGCCTCGTTGGTCTAGTGGCATGGCGCATCGCTTTGTGTACTTTTTCTAACGAAAAGAACGTGTACTTTTTCTAACGAAAAGAACGAAGAGAACGAGAGAGTTTCCCTGTACGAGTCCGGAGTCTGGAATTGTGCCCGGTATATGGCAATAGGCTCGCCCTAACATGGGACCTAACATTGTCGGCGAAACGTGGGTGTACTCAGTACACCTCTGCCACCCCCGCTTGGGGAATATAGGCGTGACGGTAAATATTACGAGCCAGTGCTCCACCGGATGCCGGATAAAACCCAATTACCTGTCGTGGCAGGTACACTGATAGGTAGACACAATCAACCATATTATCCATACATAAATGTGATATAACTCTGTGTGTTACCTCTTTACGTATAAATCGGTAAACAATTTTGATATAAAAGGCTAAGCTGCAGCGTTACTCAAGTGGAAAATGATTCGATTCACTAATCCTAGGTCAGACAAGTGCAAACTTTTCGATTAGAAAATTCAGCGGAATAAAAATCCGGAGTATGGCATTGTGCCCGGTTTAATGGCAACAGGATCACCGCCTATTACACTGGGACCTGACATGGTTGGCAAAAAGTGGGTGTACATAGTACAACTTTGCCAGCCCCGCTTGGGTACAAGCGTGACAGTGATTATTTTTTTATATAAAAGGCTAAGAGATAGATTGCTTCCCAGGAAAGAACATAGGCTATTTTGTATAATAATAATTTAATTAATTCAGGCAACAGAAATTTACAAAAATATTTTTATACACTGGCCCATAAAATATATACCTTACAGACTAAAGTACACATAATCATATATTAAAATTATAACAACCTAATTTCTATAACGTATAGAACATAGGAAGGGGTGAAATAGGGGATGAAAGATTGTATCAGGCACCCATAATTTCTTAAATAAGGAATTTTAAAAAATAAGCTTTTGGTAAGAAATAAAAGTTACTTCAACAAAATAAATGCCTGAAAATCACGCGAGCGAAGTCACCGGTACATCGTATATATTTATTGTCACAACTACTTACCAACTAATTCAAACTCAAATTATTTATTTATGAATAATAGGAGTGATAGCCTAGTGGTTAGACCGTTGGACTGCAAAGTCAAAGGTCTCGGGTTCAAACCCAGGCACGCACCTCTGTCTTTTCGAAAGCATGTGCGTATTAAAAATTATCACTTGCTTTAACGGTGAAGGAAAACATCGTGAGGAAACCTGCATGCCTAAGAGTTTCTCGAAGGTGTGTGAAGTTCGCCAACCCGCACTGGGCCGGCGTGGTGGACTACGGCCCAAACCCTCTCCGTTTGAGAGGAGGCCCGTGCCCAACCGTGGGACAGTTTCTTAACAGGGCTAATATATAATAGGTTAGGTTAGGATGTTACATGCATATAGTCATACGTTCTACTATATCCTGCCATGCATCAGGCGTCATGCATCATACTTAGAACTATATAATAATTGCCTTAACTTAAATACTATAATCTGCCTCGATGGTCTAGTATATATTTTACTAGCAACCCACCCCGGCTTCGCACGGATGAAGTATAAACCTTCTTCTTGAATCACTCCGTCCATTGATAATAACCGTATGAAAATCCGTTTGGTAGTTATTAAGTTTATCGCGTTCAGACAGACAGACGCGGCGGGGGATCATCACTCCTTGCGTAGTAGACAGAGAGTACAACGTTCCAACTCTTTCTTCTCAGATCTCTCCGGCTTCTTTTACACTTATAGTTCGTTTTATACACGCTCGCAAGTTACAGTTGCTCTTGTCTTGCCCTTCAGATAAGACAATATTACAATATTGTATTGATTTTAAAATAATTAGCCCAACACAATTCCCAGCTCACATTGTAACATTCCTTTTACCAATGTCAGCAGATAATAACAGATAATAATTAGTATATGAACGTATAATCCAATATCAATGTACACAGAACGCAATATCAATGCATTTGTTAATAAATTCCACACGAATAGGGCATCGAATTCATCATATTTTTGCTTTAATACATAATATAATTTCCTTGTCAAAGGGAAACCGACAAAATAACCGACGAATAGAGTCCTTTGTGCGCTAATATTGCGAAATTGAAATACCGTATTACAGTTACGTCATCTGAACATTAAAATGTAGTATCCCGAAAATATACTAACTTTCAAATAATTATAAGTAACTTTCCAAAACGAAGGCATTGCGTCGTCAGAGATGTAAATGGGGTATTTTTATTGCTTTTAAGACCGTAACTAAAGTTTTCATAGCACTAGTTTAGTCTTACTATTTAGCTATGCCAATTGTTTATCTTGTGGGTGTGTGTGTAAATGATCTACGCTGTTGGCCACGGGGCCTTTACAGATTCACTGGACAAGAGGGCGAGCGTGCGACCACTACGCTCGAGCCAGAAGGGCAACGGGGCAACTAGCTCAAGGGTGCCTCAAGGAAGAACGTCCTCGGCTTGGGCAGTCGCTATGGGGGCGTATACTAAGTGTCTCGCCGTAGTGCTCTCCACCAGCCGGCGGGCAAGGGATCCTTCGACCTCGCCGGCGAGGTCGGTGTCTGATCCTGTGTGCGGTATCTGTACCCGAAAGTAGGGATGTAAGGGCATCCGGAGGGTCGGTGAGAACATGCCGCGGACGGCGGTAGCGGCTGATAGGAGGGGACTTAGGTTCGTAATCGGCGGCGGCTACGATTAGCGGATTTATATGAATGGTCGCGTTTTAATAAAGGCGCGAATAGGTTTGAGACCAAGACACAATTGTTTAGCAAGTAATATTGTTTTAATTACTCAATACACTGTAAGTACGCGTCGGGTGCCACTCATTTCCGTGGATTTCAAAAAACACGACTGAAAAGCATAATATGCTTTATAGCATAATATATTATATTGAATAGTCTAGTATGTCAATAGGCAGGTTAATGAAAAAGGACTAGAGCGAGAGTAGATACGCTTGATTGAATAGAATATTTACAATGCCAAAACTAGTATAACTGAACAACTGCCAAATGCACTGTCTACGTAGTGCCAATTATTCTGTAGATTTTTAATATGTTCCATTATATTTCGTTATGAAAAGGACAATCCTGAAAAATATGATATAACTAGCTACCTACCAACATGTTTTGCAATCTATATATTTCTTAAAGAAATAACAAAAACTTTAATTTCATTTGTTTCGTTGCGAACTTTTTTTCTTAAATATAGGTAGCATAATATTTTTATACAACTGAAACCTTACTGATACTTTACAAAACGTAATGAAATGTTTATTGAAAAGTTATTTTCGCTCAAAAGCGAGGTTACGTAATGTTTGACGGCGGCCTTCACCTGGATGCAGACCATTGCAAGCAGGCTCCCGGGCGAGATACCTGGAATCGAGCTCTATTTACGTACCTGGAACATAGATATCGAATCACCTGTAGAGGCTGTATCGATTGATTATGATGGAAATGAAAATTGATGTAGAACTGAGGTGCATTGTGAAATCTCCAGTATTTCAGCCATATTTTTGATGGCCCTTGCAACCGTGTAACATGGTATTTTGGATTTTAATTGAATGGTATTGAATATAACAACTGATTGGGGTTTCAAAGTATATTTTTTTTCTTTAATAAAACGTAGCCCTGCGCTCGGAATTATTTCTGTGTTGTGGGTGTTTTCAAAGTTGAAAGTCACAAGCTCTCAAACCGAAACAAAATTTTGTGGGTCACAGATTTGTCCCGTGCAGGAATCGAACCCGCCATTACTCGATCCAGTGAGCGGAGTAGCTTAAGCTCTTAACCCATTTGACTCAATCTACGGTCGCACCACTGCTGGGTTTTTCAAATTCTAATATACGATTTGTCACTAGTTTGCCGAGGGTGGAAGATAAAATCAATGGGTTCCTGGGAACCTTCTTATCCGAGATAACTAAAGTAAAGTATTTTCGGTCCCAATGTATCAATTCGAATTTGAACCCTTCGTGTACACACAGCGAGTGTTCTGCCATCTGAACTATTTATCATCACCAGCATCAGACTGTAGCGGTGCAGTGTAGCAGACATAGGCCTCTCCTAAGCTATTACTTAAGAATGATAGTAATCCAATCTACTTGAAACCACTTCCATCCAGACATAACTCTTACATACATAAATCTTATTTTGGGCACCAGAGTTCATAAATACTACTTACTTGTTTTATATTGTTACAACTCTTATATAATTAGCAGCTTAAGATTATGTAAGTGGTTACTGTGTAAAATTACTTGGAAATAAACTATTATTATTTGTTTATAACTGAAAGTAAATTTAGATTCTAATTTGTAACTTTGTTTTTAATTCACGTCTTTAATATCAATATTTAAACAAAAATATATTATATAAAAATCAGCCTGGAGTGTCCCACTGCTGGGCAAAAGCCTTCTCTCACATATCGAACAGTGAGGGTATAGGTCTTACTCCACTACGCGAATCTTTTGCGGATTGGTAGAGGCAGGTTTGTGGGCACCTGCTGTTCGAACTTATCAAACCGCTCATGAGCTTAAAAACTACCACGTTAAGTGGTAACCGTCCCGGTTGCAAAAAGCACGTTGCTAGGGACTAGCAACGTGCTTTCCAAACCACGAAGACGCTGAGATGTGAAAATGCCACAAACGGTTACCCATCTCAAACTGATCGAACCGAACACTGCTTAACCTTGATAATTGCTAACTAACCCAGGTCCCTCATCGCACCTCTATTATAGGTCGGTAAGTATCATAGGAATCTTACTAATAAGACACTAGAGGTCGTATAGACATGAATTTGTCGCTGCACAAGTGAGTAAATTATCATAGAATGTTTCAAGACTGCGTGGACCATTAAATGTGACCGTCACCGTCACGTGATAAAGGCCACCCCCAAAGATCGCCGAGACGACCGGCTCTGTGCTGATTGCATCCAGTTTTCCCCTGCAACTTTTACCAGGTGATCGGCCCACCTTGTGGGAGGCCTGCCCACTCCACGTCTTCCAGTACGAGGTCGGCACTCGTGAACCTTTTAGCCCTACGGCCGTAAGTTCTACGAGCAATGCTACCCCGCCCATATCCACTTAAATTTGCCAATTCTGAGAGCTATATCGGTGACTTTGGTTCTTCTGTGAATCTTCTCATGTCTGATTTGATTTCGCAGGAAAACTCCAAGCATAGCTCTTCCCATTGCCCTTTGTATGTGAAAATATGTATGGCCAAAATTGGTATTAAAATCTTCTAAAACTTGTAACTGTACTCAGGAAGTGATACAATTCTTCGGAAATATTTTTTACAGCAGTAATGTGAGTCTGTGACTTTTTCTTTCTTCTTGTCCGGTAAAGCTGTAAAGGCCCCGCGGCCAACATCGTAGATCATTCACACAAAATATGTATTTCTTTCAAACTGTGCAAGTATGGCAAAGTGGCAATATTTTCGAATGTGCGCTAAGGTAAGTACCACTATAAACGCAATATTTCGCCCAAAGCCAATTTTAAACATTTTAATTATCTTCGCAGAGTTCGAGGACGGCTGGGCTCGGCAGCCTCGGCCCGGGAATTCCAGGTAATTTGTATTTGTGTGCACTCTGCATGTCTATTCGTGCAGTATGCATGTGTGGGCACAGTACTGAAATGAGCCCCGACTCTTTGATGTACACGTTGTTGACAGACGGACATATTGGCTAGTCGTTGTTTCGGATGCGTTCAATAGGCTTGCATTTAATGTCGATTGATATTGGGAAGGAACATCAAAGGCTTGGGATTGACGTAAGCTAGGGGCGTTTTGAGAGAAATGCAATATAAAGTAGTGATTTTAAATAATTGCCTAAATAGTCTATTGCGGGACAAATTGTGGATTTTTTAAATCCTGAGTCACACTCCGTAGTCCGTAATTGTGCTTCTAACAATTTCTCTCATGTTTTCTGATTGTTAATAAAAACTTATTCGTTCGAGTGGGAAATGAAACTGATCATTTGTGTAGATATTGATTTTAATTCATGACTGCCTCGTTAGCCTAGTGGCAAAGCACATCGCTTGATAATCACGAGGTCATGGGTTCAAATCCTAGATTGGAAAAATGAAGTTTTTCTAACGAAATTGGAAGTATGGAATTGTGTCCGGTATATGGCAATAAGTTCGCCCTAACATCGTTGGCGAAAAGTGGGTGTACTGTACTACACCTCTGCCAGCCTCGCTTAGTAAATATAGGTGTGATGGTGTTGATTATAATTTATAGAAAACTAACTGTACCCGGAACTTCGTTCGCGTTATTTTTAGGCGTGTATTTTACATTCTTAAGGATTTTTGATACAAAGGGTAGCCTTTCCCCTTGATAAAATCTATTTCTTTGCAGAATTTGAATTTGTAATATTACAATGGCAGTATGAATTGCCTCTCTTTAGGTACTTCATTCGTCCTTATGGAAATTACCTGAGAATAATTTATTGTTCAACACATGGGAGTGCAGTGCAGTGCGCGCTTAGACTCAGACGTTTTACATATACGAATATAAAAAAGGCCTGCATATGCAAGTTATTACAATTCGTGATTCACGCGATTATAGCCGCCGCACGTGATTACCAAATAAGTTCAGAAACACTCACAGCAAACAAAGTATCGCCGCTTTTACAGCACGTTAAAGATACGATGGATAAAGTTAGCAGCATACATGCAAGACTAACTTCAAACAGACATAGATCTGCAGTGCAGGTGCTGCAGTACCGATCGCTCGGTCGTACCGCCGTCCCGTAGGAGGGACAAAAAGGGCGAGAGAAGTATCCAGGATATCATAGCATTACTGAAGGAGACTGATCCTATCGACTTGCCCGCTTTTAACCTACACTAACCACCGTCATATTTAAGCACGTCAATACCACAAGCATACAATAAGCAGCTGAAGGATATAAACTCCCGATACCAATACTCGGTGTG
This sequence comes from Phalera bucephala, assembly GCA_905147815.2. NCBI lineage: Eukaryota > Metazoa > Arthropoda > Insecta > Lepidoptera > Notodontidae > Phalera > Phalera bucephala. The sequence goes on along the minus strand of LR990621.1, from coordinate 6,817,973 downwards.
GGCGATCAGATGCCTTCCGTAGGAGGGACGAAAAGGGCAAGAGAAGTCCAGGTTATCACAACATTGCTATAGCAGACGGATCTTGACGACGTGCCCGCTTTTAACCACGTCTACGCTACCCCCCGTCATATTCAACCACGTTAATGTCTCCAGGCTGCTGGAGCATATAAACTCCATGAAGTCCAACCTGACCAAAGCACAATTCAGGTTTGACACTTCCGCAAGTCCTCCTCGCGAGCTACGTCTACAGGTAGCATCATTGAGTGGCGCCAGTTTGGAAAATAGGTCGCACGAAAAGGCACTCTAATGTAAATGTTAGTCGCGGGATGGTGGTGGGACGTAAAAAAAATATCCGTAAGGCCGTAGCTACGGCCCCGCGCGATGCACCTCGCCCCGCCGCCTGCATTACACCGCGCCCCACCGCTAGCTTCACCCCTTCCCCCACACAAAATAAATTATTTTTCTTTCTTTCTTTCTTTCTTTCCCCCCTGCTGATAACGTCAAACGTGAACTTAATTAATCCTCTTCGTGATTAAGCCCCCGCATGAAAGGAGACAAGGGAGAAGGCCTGTAAGGCGCCTTAGGCCTCGACGAAGGGCCGAACTGATGTATGGCAGGATTGATTTGGTTGAAGAAGGGATTTGTCAAGTTGGAGAGGTAGAAGAAGCCTCCTCGACGAAACCGGTGAGGGAATGCGCTGGTCGACGATGGCCGCTTCTTCGTTTAGCAGCACCGCATATTGTGGAGTATGCTCGTAAGAAGCAATCAGGTTTTCGACCCTCAGAGTCTATAACACTCTGAGGGTCGAAAACCTGATTGCAAGTTCCCACTGTCAAGCTCTCCAGCTTCACGAGCGAGGTGTTATGCCCAAAGGGCATTTCAGGGCGATTTCAGGAGATTTCGTGGAAGACTGCATGAATCCCCTGCCCACAACGCAACATGTCGCCGAAGATACATATGACTTCTATACTATATTATACTAATATTATAAACGGGACCTAACATCGTCGGCGAATAGTGGGTGTACTCAGTACACCTCCGCCACCCCCGCTTGGGGAATATAGGCGTGACGGTGTTTATATAGAGGGTAGACATGTTGGTTTGAACTTGATAAACTCTGAAACTACTGAACAAATTTTCATAATTCTTTCACTATTAGGAAGCTACATTATCCAGAAGTAACATAAGCTATAAAATATTGACCCGGTAGGTGGCGCTGTGGCTGATATTAATATTATAAAGAAAAAATATTTCTTTGTTTCTTTGTATTCGATAAACTCCTAATCTACTGAACCGATTTTATTAATTCTATCTATCTATATCATCACGCCAGATCCCGTGCGGGGTAGGCAGAGAGTACAGAGTAGAGTACAGAGATACGGATAGTAGTAGAGATTTTATTGTTGCACCGTTTGGAAGCAACATTATCTAGAAATGACATAGCCTAATTTTATTCCAGTAATATTAAAATATTAACCTAAAATAATGTCATTTGTAATAAAAAGATATTACAAAATATATGCGTACGCAGCCGCAGAGTAACGGCTAGTATTATAAGTAGTTAGTCTATAAGTTATATATTATATGAGGCTGCACATTGTAGGCTCTTGTCGGTTGAAGCTGTAAAGGCCCCGCGGCCAAAAGCGTAGACCATTCACACACAAAAAAACATTGTAGGCAGCAGAGCCTATATAAATAATTTAATGAAATAAAACTATTTTACGGATTTTATCGCGGTTTAATATATTGATTTTTAGTTCCCGACGTTTCAAGTAATTTGCAGCAACCATGGTCAGGGAGGGACTGAGGTGTTAGACGTCCAAAAGGCATAGTTGTTCCGGGGTACCCTCAAACTTCTTAATTATTTTTGTTGGTCCAATCTACGCAGAATGAGCTCACGGTGTCTTGAGGTCGTACAGTGTTATGCTTGGCTTTGGATTTAATTATATTAATTACCGGATCCCAAGTCGATGGAAGCACCTAGCCATGTTCACAGACTGCAGAATTACACATCAGACTTCTTTGAGCGACGCTCAAAGAAGTCTGATGTGTAATATTCGCATAAATCTAAGAACACCGTCGCGCTTATATTCCCCAAGTCAGGTGGCAAAGGTGTACTGAGTACACCCACTTTACCCGACGATTTTAGGTCCCATGTAATAGGAACCGATTACCATATACCGGATACAATTCCAGACTCCGAACTTATACGTTGTTTCGTTAGAAAAACTAAATTTTTCCGACCTAGGATTTAAACCCAGGACCTCGTGGTCACAAAGCGATTCGCGTTGCCACTAGACCAACGAGGCAATAATTAATTTATGCTTAATTTCTTTTCCCGTTGTATTCTAAACCGCATGAAAAAGCTAAATTGCAAAATGGCGTCGCTTCGTTTAGTTAGTTACTTTGTTCGTCCTAAAATAGAATATGTGAGAATAATTTATTGTTCAATACATTTTCCAGTGTCTCCAAAACAGACGGGAAATCTGTATCTTAAACGCTTAATTGCAAAGTCGTGTCTCTTCGTTTAGGTGTTTTTATCAACCTAAAAGAAATTATCAAAGAATAATTTATTTTAGATGAGAAAGGGCATGCTCCGTTTGTTCGGGCATATAGAAAGAATGCCAGAGGAAAGAATGACAAAACAGATATACAATGTGAAAGTGGAAGGATGCAGGTACCGGGGAAGACCTAGACTATCTTACCACGACCAAATAAACCGAGTCTTATCTGATGGAAAAGTCAAGAGTCTCCGTAACCGGCGAGCGTGTATGAGACGAACTATAAGAGTCGAGGAAGCCAGAGAGGTATGTAAGGAAAGAACCTGTTGGAACTCTGTACTCTCTGCCTACCCCGCAAGGGATCTGGCATGAGGTTATAGATAGATAGATAGAGATAAATAATTTATTTTGCATTACGTGTCCCCGAATCTCCCAAACCAGATGGGATATCAGAGTAGCTCGGCACCTTAGATCAAAAATGAAATAGTACAATACATATACGTAATATGCATTTCATTTTCTATCTATATCATCACGCCAGATCCCTTAAGGGCTAGGCAGAGGGTACAGTTCCAAGAGGATTTTTCCTTAGAGAGCACTCTGGCTTCTTCCACTTATTTCGTAAGTTACTTCGTCTCAAACACGCTCGCCGGTTACGGAGACTCTTGACTTAGCTTTCAGATAAGGCGCGGTCTATTTGATCATGGTAATATAGCATTTGAATTAAACAGAGTTTATACAACGTGTAACACAATTAACGCAAGACCTTAAATTATGTTACATTCCATTTACTACGGCCATTTTAAATGCATATCTAATACACATCAATATTCACACAAAAGTACAGGTTTCGTTCACAGTTCACTTATTAAAATTAGAAGTTTGATTCTCATATTGAATTATTATATATTGCGTATTATATAATATTGAATACTATATTTGTAAGTTTTAATAAATACTATTGCACTCAACTGTGCATGTACCATTGGGATAATTAAAACCTGTAACCTGGCCTTAATTTTTAAATGAAATAACTGTATTTGTAATTTTATAAAGCTGTAAATGAGTGTACACAGTACACTGTGTACACTCATTTTTGCCGCCAATCATAGGTCCCAATGTCATAGGAGGCGAGTCTATTGCCATTATACCGGGCACAATGCAAAACTGGAAACTCATACTGGAAAATTTTCTATCGAAAAATTACACTTTATCCCACCTAGGATTCGAATACACGACCACGTGATCGCTACGCGTATTATTCGCTACTAGGCCAACGAGGCCGTCTTTTCATCTAAGCGGTATATAGTTAGTATCTAAAATCCCAGTCTTAAACAATAGGGTCTAGTTCAAATTAGACGACACATTGTCACTAAGCCTGCTATTGTCGGCGCTATCGTCTCTGTCAGCGCTGTCGAATCTGTCGTCTTTATCGGATCTGTCGGCTCTGACGGCTTAGCTTCTGGCACGTGCTGCGAGTGATTGGACTCTGTACAATGCACAGTATACAGTGTCACCTATTGTTTAGCGCTATTGTCTGACAATGTGGCGACAAATAGGCGAAGGGAGGTGCGATTATCGTGCAATTAATTGGAAATTGATGTTACATGTAATGTCAATATATAATAAACACACTGACAGACGGCTTTGTCCAGTGATTAAGCCAGTCTGTCCACAGGATCGAGCCTTCGCAAGTTCGATCCCCACACAGGACAAATGTTTGTGTTTGCGTATGTGAATTTCATGTTTGTAAGCGCACCTACGACACAGGCATTATTCATAGTGCGGGGCGATGTTTAAAAAAAAATTGGAAGCGAATTAGTATAAATGTATCTTTTCTTTTCCGTCATCGTGACATAATTAAATTCATCTCTACATAATATCCAGTTATATAAAATCCCATTCTTGAGCAATAGGGTCATTAGACCCGGCTAATTTGAATTATCAAATTAGCCGATACATTGTCACTAAGCCTGCTACTATCAATGCTAGCGACTCTGTGAGCGCTGTCGTCTCTGTCGGCCCTTTCGTCTCTGTCGACCCTGTCGTCTCTGTCGGCCCTGTCGTCTCTGTCGGCCCTGTCGACTCTGCCGGGTTAGCTTTGGCTAGGAGCCGGAAGTGATTAGACTCTGTACAGTGTACAGTGTCGCCTATTGTTCAGTGCTGTTGTCCGCCAAATAGGGGAGTTGGACTGGGCTGGAATATTCAAATACAATTAGTTGGAAATTATTGCTAGATGTAAATATATAAATTATAAATTTAAATCTTTATTGGCAAAAAATTACAACATTAACCTATCTAAAAAAAAACACCGTCACGCCTGTATTCCCCAGAGGGGGTGGCAGAGGTGTACTAAGTACACCCACATTTCGCCGACGATGTTGGGTCCCATGTAATAGGGGGCGAGCCTATTGCCATATACCGGGCACAATTCCAGACTCCGGACTCATACAGGGAATTTTTCGTTAGAAAAACTACATTTGTCCGACCTAGGATTTGAACCCAAGACCTCGTGATCACAAAGCGATGCACTTTGCCACCAGACCAACGAGGCAGTCAAGCCTATCTAATTAATACAATAAAGTGTAGTAGTGTAATTACTTCCATGGTTGTTTGATCACGAATCGTACTGGCTTCCGTACTAGTATAAAACTGTACGTAACGGTAAGCCAGGCATCCTCGTCCACAAAAAACCAAGCACACAATCTATTTTATTTAAAAACTTACAACAGGTTACTTTGCAGGTCATAATATTTTGTGGTGCGATAATAGAAATAAAATGGAGTATAAACTGCGTACAGTATACTTAAAGATAATAGAGAAAAAAATTGTCTATCCCTCGATGGGTCAGACCTGGTGATATAGTTGGAGAGATGTTCATCAGATAAACATTATTAATAATAATAGTAATAAACTACATAATAGTGCAGTGTGTATGCGTCCGTGTGTGTATGTATGAAGTGTTTGTGTGTGTGTGTAAATATTACCAATCATGTAAGTGTGACAAGTATTATGCTCGATTAATTAAGAGTTCTTCTGTGTTGTCGTAGTTTAGACGAGAGAGATATTTGTCAATTGCACTTTTGTAGGAGCATATAGTTAGGTCACGTAACTTGATAGTTTTAGATATATGGTTGTACAGGCATGGTCCGAAAAGTTTAGGGAAATTGCGTAAAAACGATGTTTTACATTTAGGGACTGATTAAACAATATCTTTTCTGCGTTTAGTTGTAAATTCAGGACGCTTTTTATGCTGTAGTAAAATGGTCTTCATGATAAATAGTGGCCTTACAGTAAGGACAGACAGACGTCTCTTCATATAAAAGGTGAGTAGGATGTGTAAGCTTTTTGAAATTCATTACCTTGAGAATGACACGCTGAGCTCTTTCAAGTGTTAATAAGGTGGTTTTATGTGCCCCACCCCAGACTGAAATACAATATGTCAAGACAGATTGACACGGAGCATAGTAAACAGTACGTAGTAGTTGAGGATGGCAAACATTTCGTATGTTTTTAAAAATGTAAATCATTTTCCTAATACGACAGGACAAGGTGTCTATATGTTCTTTCCAATTAAGATTTTTGCAGTTTGTAGGGCAATTTTAGGTCACATAAGTCTTTAATATAAATTAGAAATAATGTAGGTCCCAAGACGCTTCCCTGTGACACGAATTAAACAGCCTCAGATTGGCTCTTGTAGTCATTTATTCTGACACACTGTGTTCTGTTTTTCAAATAATCTTTAATTAGTGCCAAAGGGAGACCTCTAACACTTATATACTCAATTTTTTTAAGAGTATGGGAACCGAAACTGTGTTAAGCGCCCGAAGCGATCGAGGAATATCCCAATTGCTGTATTGCCTCGATTCAAATCATCAGCAATAGTGGAAACCAGTTGTTCTACTGCATGAGCAGTAGATTTGCTTTCTCTGAAACCATATTGATTGGCGGAGAGAAGATGTTTAGATTCCAAGTAGTTTTTCAGTCTAAAGTTGATAAGTCGTTCAATTACTTTAGAAAGAGAAATTGGTCTATAGTATGTGACAGATTCTTTGTCACCTGACTTGTGTATTGGAATGATCACAGAGGATTTGAGAGATGTAGGGAATATGCCTTGACTGAAGCACGCGTTACAGATACTGGCTATGGGTAATGAAAGAATATCGATGCCTAGTTTCAATAATTTTGTAGTTATTCCGTCAATTCCAATGGACTTAGATTGTTTCAGACCTGTAATACTTTGTTTAAATTCGTCTTCGTCCATTAGTAGTAAGACGAATGAGTTGACGGTTGTATTTAATGAAGCTGCTGTCCTAACTCGATCAGATTTAGATATATGAGACCTGTTTAATATGCTGTTAGCCAAATCGCAACCTATATTTGCAGAGTATTAATTGGTAATGTTAACAGAATCTTGCGGAGTTTGTTTATTCAGTAGTAAGTTATCGTTAGTTTTCGTATTGGTGTTAATGTTACATATATCTTTTATCAGAGACCATTGTTTTTTAGGATTGTGTTTGTGAAGGTTTATTTGGGACTTAAAAAAGTTATTTTTGTGCTGTTTTAAAATATTATTATATGTATTCCAATAACGTCTGGAAGTTATCCTGAGTGTTATGTTATTTGGATATTGTCTTGTTTTTTTTGTTTAAACGATCTCTATTATACATGCAACGACAAAGCCCTGGTGTTATCCATGGCTTAATATTTTCCTTCCTATGGGAGAGTTTTCGAATTAAGGTGGACTTATTTATACATTCATTAATAATGGAAATAAATACATTTGTCATTTCGTTAGGATCATAAGATGAGAAAGTTGTTTCCCTATTCATTTGATTTATTGTATTGATAACAGCTGCATAGTCCACTTTTTTATAATATTTGGTTTTATTTACTTTAATGATTGTTTTTTTAGCTAATGAAAGTATTAGTGAATAATGATCCGTGATTGTTGAATGGCAGACTATAGTATTATTTAGAGATTTTGTTTTTATAAAGCAATGGTCGAGGTAGTTATTTTCACGTGTTGGAAGAGTATGTGTAGCAAGTAGCCCATGTGAGGCGAGAAGATCCATATATTTTTTTGATTTGTTGTCAGTTTTGTCTGCAATGTTTATGTTAATATCTCCCACCAGGATTATATTCCTATATTTTTAGTACGTGTAAAGTATCCGGTCTATTGTTGAGAGGAAGTTGTCAATATTTTTTAACGCGGGTGGTCTCTAAAATGATACGCGATATAGCTAGATCGTTTTTAATTGCGGTGATCAAACAATTTACTTCATCATCGTCACATGTCAGTTCGGTTACTGTAGCTTTAAAGTTCTCATTTATATAAATAACGATAACATCATTTTGATTGAAGTAATTATTAGTTTTAAAAGCTTGATACGTCGCTACATTAGCTACTATTGTTGTATCGGTTAACCAACATTCAGTCAAAATAATAAAGTCAAATTGTATTCTAATCTATTAATAAGTACTAGGAGTTCATCAAAATTATGATTTAGGCTCCTAATATTTTGTGCTAATATTTTATAATTATTCTCCCCACCAAGTACATTTTTGCATTGTTCCGGTAAGTCTAAGTCAAAAGTATTGCCCACATTAATACTTTTATCAATGTCAGAAGATATATCTAATACATCATCCATATTATTTATACTGGTACTTATATAAAACTAGTGCGGCAATAATTAGACCCCGACCATCCCGAACAATGAAAATGGAACAACACGACCATTGGTAATATATATCTAATGTAAATGTTTGTGAGTATTGTGAATTGTGTAGGTGTGAATATTGTGAATTATGTAGGTGTGAGTATTTATTGAGCGTAAAAGTAAGGAGAAGACTAATTAGAGTACAGACATTTTTTCTTGTATATTATAAATATTATTAATATATGTATATAATAGAGCAAATCAACACAACAAGGGGAATAGTTAGAAGTAAAACATTGGTATACCATAAAATAAAAGTAAAAATAGTAGACAAAAATATAACGATACAATCATCTGGTATTAACCCTGAATAAAATAGTAGAATAAGAACGAGTGTGGTTATTATAAAGTTATCATGCATAAATCTCGAAAATGAAATAAGGAAAAAGTTATGATATTTTTCATATGCCATAGTCATTCCGTTCTTTCAAGGAAAGCCTAAACTTCATCAACAGATTCCACGTTAGTGGTGGGCTCATTGTAGTGTTGTAAGAAATGAGCTCTGAGTCGAGCGCTCGAACCCCGAGTCGAAGCTCGCGAGCGTTCAACGCTCGAGCCTTTAAGGCTCCGGAGCCCTTAAGGCTCGAGCTTTCAAACCTCGAGCTTTAAAGGCTCGCGAGCCGTTAGGACTCGGCTCTTAAAGGTTCGAGTCGAAGCTTGAGCCTTCAATTTTGCCTATACTAATAAGAACTAATTATACAACCTGATATTTTGATACGATTAGCCAAATATTGTACTAAATGAATATTTTTATCTATATCTAATACCACGCCAAATACGTTGCGGGGTAGGCAAAGAATGTTAATGTTACGACTAAAATACATCCCGATATCTCGTAAACCCTTTATCGGGGGATGTTAAGTTTTTACAAGCTTCTATTTAACTTGCAATGTTTGTATGTCTATCTGACTGTCTTTCGGGTTCAAATCTTGAGATCCATTTCTCAAGGACATTCGGGTATCCGATTAAGCTGAAATTTGGCATACATATGTAAATCCAATAACAATGCAATAATATGGTACCATGGAGCTGATCTGATGATGGAGTCGGAAGGTGGCCATAGGGACATGTGAACTATACGACATAACCCCCTCGCGTTAAGGCTCGTTAGATTGGTATTGAGAACTACTATACAACCAGATAGTGTACAGTGTCTGATGATGAAACCGAAACGCGGCCAATGGAACCACCAAACTACTCAATATAAACCCGCTGTGTTTGGGCTCGTTGGATTTGTTTTAACGAGCACATTGCACCCGGATGGTGTCCAGGGTCTGATCATGGAGCCCGAGGGTGGCCAACAGAACTACCCAAGTACTCAACATAGCCCCGCCGTGATTGGGCTCATTAGATTTGTCTTGACGAGTTTTGTATACACGGATGTCCAAGGTCTGATGATGCAGCCGGCAGGTGGCCAACAGCACAACCCAAGTACTCAACATAACTCCGACGTGTTGCGACTCTTTACATTTGTGTTGACAAGTACTTGTCGGTAAAAAGATGTTTTAAAATTATCCCATTTCCAACTTAAACGCTGGATTTTTGATATTACTAAAGATTTTTCACTGGAAGTAAACCCGGGACTTACAATTGTCTCAATAGACATGTCAATATCTTGGTGGTTTTTGTTCCCTAGCATTATCAGTAAATATTACTCTCTGTGCTATGAGGAGCGTGTGCGTTGTTATTGGCGCGCAACTAAAATACGACTGGTTGCCGAATGTAGGTACCCTTGCGCGAGCACCCGGCAACCCGGTCGGCGCCTCAGCATAGTGTACAGAGAAACAACTCCCTAAGGCCGTCTATTATATTTACCTGTTCCTAAAGGGCTATTTGACGAGGAAATAAATATCACTGAAAACATAGGTAAATGTTTAACTAGTTACAAGTTATAAGTATATATTGTAAGTAAATAACGCAATATTTGATAATTGCTTCACAAATTCCATACAAAAACCAAATTTCAAAATTTAAATATTTTTACCCTTTTTTAAATACTTTTATACCTTAATTAACAATGAAACTTGCATATAAATGTGTGCGTAATGAGAAATACATTTTAGAAATGCATTTGAAATCTCCGTATTGCTTTGTCACAGACATTGCTGCGCATGTTGTAAAGCACATACATCGCGCGCCCGCTTTTCGAATCTGTTTCTCTGTAATATATATTGGTGGTCTCAGTGACGTATTCCGCGGGGTGAAGTGTGTGCGGGCGCAGGGAAGGGCACGCCATCGCCGCCGCCGCGCGGCTCCGTTTTGTAGCGACTTACTTACCTACACTCACATGCGTTACCTATGTAATTGCAGTATAATAAGGAGGTATTAGATAATTAAAATCTTCTGCAAATGCAAGGATACGAAAAACATCTAGGTTTTTGAAACATACAAAAAGACAACAGTGAGGATGGATGTATTAATTTTTGTATTTACGTAATAACTAAGGGATTTCGATGAATGATCGTTTTCTTGTAGTGTTAATGACTGTAGAAAGTCCAGTTGGCTATAAGAACTTTAATAAGCAACCAAGGCTGGGGTTCTTCTATGACTATAATATTTAACTAAATATTGTAAACACTAAATGGAAGGAGACTATTTGGAAAAAAACCTGTTGAAATTCTGTACTCTGCCTACCCCGCAAGAGATGCGTGATAATATAGGTAAATAGACAGACGAAATAATATTTTCAGTTCAATAGTATATAAAAAAAGGTTTTTAAAAGATTATTAACCTTTATTTAATGTCGTACTATTTAGTTTTAGACTTTGATTATTATTCTCTAATAATATCTTTATTTGTGCGTATTTATTTGTTCAGTATTACATTTTATAATTATTTTATTTATTCATATTCTTATTTTAAACAAATAAGGTATACCCTAATACGATGGTGTTTCGTGTGACGTTTGTCATCAGACCTTGGACATAATTTGGGTCCAAAATACTTGTCAATATAATGACCCCAAACACGACGGGGCTATATCGAGTAGTTGCGAAGTTCCGTTGGCCACTTTTCGGCTCCATCATCAGACCCTGGAAATCATCTCAGTCGAAAGTTCTTACCAAGACAAGTTAAACGACCCCAAACACGACGAGGCTTTGTTGAGTAGTTGCGGAGTTCCGTTGGCCACTTTTCGGCTCCATCATCAGACCCTGGAAATCATCTCAGTCGAAAGTTCTTATCAAGACAAGTTAAACAACCCTAAACACGACGAGGCTATGTCGAGTAGTTGCGGTGTTCTTTCGGCCACTTTTCAGCTCCAGCATCAGACCCTGGATATAACCTCGGTCGAAAGTTCTTATCAAGACAAGTTAAACGACCCCAAATACGACGGAGCTTTGTCGAGTAGTTGCGAAGTTCCATTGGCCACTTTTCGGCTCCATCATGAGACCCTGAAAATCATCTCAGTCGAAAGTTCTTATCAAGACAAGTTAAACGACCCCAAACACGACGAGGCTATGTTGAGTAGTTGCGGAGTTCCGTTGGCCACTTTTCGGCTCCATCATCAGACCCTGGAAATCATCTCAGTCGAAAGTTCTTATCAAGACAAGTTAAACGACCCCAAACACGACGGGGCTATGTTAAGTAGTTGCGGAGTTTCGTTAATCACTTTTCGGATCCATCATCAGACCTTGAACATCGTCTGGGTCTTAAGCACTTGCCAAAACACAAACGAGCCCACACGCCATGGGGCTGTGTTGACTCGTCGGGTAGTTCTGAAGGCCATCTTCCGGCTCCATCATGTGATCTTAATCACCATCTCGGTCTATAGTACAAATCCAACGAACCCAAACATGGCTATGTTGTACAAAAGACGTGTCCATTAGACCAGCACCACAACACCGTGTTAGTGGTATTTCATTAATACCTAAAGTTTTCGTTTTACTTGTTACAAACATGTTTCGAAATTATTATTTCCCGAACTCATTAAAATCGGTAGAAATTACGAGAACATTGATTGACCCTTTCTACATACCTATTACTATTGCTTTACGGCCCTCGACTTTAAACTCTGAGCAGAGTCTTTTTCAAAGTAACTACCGTCAACCTTGTTAACAGAGCTCGTTTAAAGCTCGAACCTCCGAGCCTTGTAGCTTCGAGGTTCGAGCCGCGGCTCGAGCCTTGTAGCCGGCGCTCGAGCTTCGAATCGAGCTCTTTATAGAGAGCTCGAGTCGAAGCTCAAGCTTTCTATGGATGCGCGAGCTCTCAACGACTTTAAGGCTCGGAAGCTCGAGCCTTCTGACAACACTAGCTCATTGTCTTCTTTGCAAAGTAGGACTTTTCCGTTTGCTATCCATACTTGAGTTTACCCGATTTTTTCAAGTTTCTGGCAGCGTAGAATATTTTTTTGGTTTTTTGAGTTAGGTAGTCAGAAACATAACCCGGACTCTTGTTACTTTCCATATCTAAGAGTGCTTCATTTAGCTTCTCTTCGCTAGTTGAGTTGTATTTTTTTACTGTTTCAGTACCTTCACTTTTGCTCTAGCTTCTTATATTGACCGATAATCATAATTGTGTTTCCTTTCTTCAATTTGTAAGCTTGTTTGATTTCTGGTCCTTTATCATCTAGGTCCAGGATTTTATGAAAATTTGCTACAATTGTTAGAATATCACTTTTGGCATCAGTTTAATGTTATTAATTTCAATCATGTTTCTTCTTTCCTTTCTTTGTATCATGTCTAATTGATCTTCAAGATTATTGATTTTAGCAAGTGCCTCAACGTGTTCCTTAGTTATACATTCCATTTGCTTTTTATGATCTTTATGTTCCAGAAACTAACTTTCTAAAGTATTTTGTAATTGGGTATTTGCTGATAATATTTCTGTGTTTTGTTTCTTCGTGTCTTCTATTGCTTTGTTCAGTTCGCGAAATTTATCATCTAGGTCCTTTTTCCATGTTTGTAACGTTTTGTTAATTTCTTCTTGTAAATCTGGAAAGTCGTTATCAATATTTTTCCTCTTTCTCCTTGTCACTGAATACATACTGTCATCACTATCAGCGTTTGATAGATCTGTTCGAGATAGATACGTTTTTCCCGTTGGAGAACGCTCAATTTTATCTGGTTATGGTGCGCATACTACACTGTAAAGGAGTGTACTTTGTAGCGTTTTGCAAGTAAATTGTGTATGTCTTTGCACCGTTTTGCAAGTAAATCGTGTATGTTTTTGTACCGTTTTGCAAGTAAATCGTGTATAAGGCCGCACCGCGAGCGAGCAGGACGTGGAATATAATAACCTAATACTAGTTACGCTGTTATGACTGCCTCGTTAGTCTAGACGCCAATAATGCGCGTAGCGATCAGGAGTTTCTGGATGCGAATCCTAGTTTGGACAAGGATCTTTTGGCACCTGGCCAAAATCGTAACTAATGCTGTGGTCAAGTAAACTGTCACCTCATGACAGTTAGCGAGTTCGCTGGATTTGCCATTTGCTATAAAATTTACCAAATAAATAAGATTTTTTAAAACACTTTTTTTATTTTGTTCTATATCAATTTAGATTACTGCGTCTACATTGAGTAAGTGCATCAACTCTCTCGAGTTAGTTATACCGTGCGGACCTACCTGTTGAAATATTTCCCGGGAAGTAAGAGAATTTACTAAATGGGAACCCCAATTTTACACCTGCGCCCCCTGACAATGTCATCAAGTGCTAAAAAATCCTTGTCGTAACAAAACACAAAAATTTGAAAAAAATAATTTCTTATTTTCCTTTTAAATATCATAACGGTAAGTCAAAAATATTGTTACGCCGTTTAATTAATTGACACGCAAATCAATATAAAACTTCCAAAAAAAAATCTGCATTTATACCCAAAACAATCACGTGATTCCTAAAAGCAAATATGCTATATTCCTGATTTCATTTTTTATATTTTATTAAAGATTATATTGCATTTTATGTGTACCTGGCATGCCTTTTAAGTGTCGTTTCCATATTTCCCGGCAACTTTGAATTTGGAACTGTTCTATATTCGAATGTGTTTAAATTTTGAATTTCAAAACAGTTGAAAGTATTAGAATTAATGCTATTGTTTAGTCACAGCGTCGATTGGAATCTGTCAGGTTACGTACGAAAATGAATCTTTCTAAGGAAAATGTTCGTGCAATAATTTTCTACAACTTTAGAAGAGGCCTGACACGGCTTCAGTGTTTTGAAGAGCTAACATCTGTTTTCAGTGATGAAGCCCCATGTCTGCGGACTGTCGAACGCTGGTATTTAGAATTCCAGCGTGGACATACTAGTGTTAGTGACAAATCTCGCGAAGCACGCCCAAAATCCGCCTTCGCTGAAGATAACATCATTGCTGTGAGACAACTAATTCTCGAAGATCGTCATGTGACATATCGAGAGATAGAGGCTCTATTAGGCATCTCAGGGACAACCATTCAGAAGATCTTGCATGAAGCGCTTGGTGTGAGAAAGCTAGTTTGCCGTTGGATACCGCATCTGCTTTCCGACGATCACAAGGCGGCCCGAGTCAGATGGTGTAAGAAAACTCTGCAAAGGTTCAACCGAGGAGAGTCAAATCACGTCTACGACATCATCAGTGGTGATGAATCTTGGATCTATGCCTACGATCCTGATTCCAAACAACAATCTACAATCTGGGTCTTTCAAGACGAGCAAAAGCCGACTAAAGTTGTTCGTTCTCGAAGCACTTCAAAGAAGATGGAGGCCACGCTCGTTGGAAAAACCGGCCATGTTGCGACTATTGCACTTGAAGATCGTAGAAGGGTTAACGCAGAGTGGTATACCACAGTTTGTTAACCACAAGTCATCGCCGAACTTCGAAAATCTAACTCAAAGCGACGCATCATCCTGCACCACGACAACGCAAGCTCACACAGCGCTCGTCAAACGATTGAGTATTTGAAGCAGAAAAAAGTAGAAATTCTTGACCATTCTCCATACAGTCCTGACCTGAGCCCTAACGATTTCTAACATTTCCTAAAATTAAGAAAAGTCTTCGTGGTCAAAGGTTCCAGTCCGGTGAAGAAGCAGTCGACGCTTTCAAGTCAGCCATTTTAAACACCGCCACTTTAGACTGGAATAAATGTTATAATAACTGGTTTGAGCGAATGGAAAAGTGTATTAAGCTACGTGGTGAATACTCTGAAAAACAATAAAAAGTGCTATAAGGTTCTAGTTGTGTTTTTTCCTTCAAACGACAAAACTTAAAAGGCATGCCTCGTATTATTAAGTTTCCGACCAATAACATTATGTTATTTAATCAGAAACTTAGTAATAACGCGTTGAAATAAAATCTAGACCGTGTCTTTTCTGAGGGGCAAGTCAAGAGTCTCCGTAACTGGCGAGCGCGTACGATACGAACTATGTGAGTGGAGGAAGCCAGAGAGGTCTGTAAGGATAGAACCTGTTAGAACTCTGTACTCTTTGTCTACCTCGCAAGGGATCTGGCGTGATGATAAAGATAGATAGGTTAAAAAATCTGCACATTCAATCTTCTTTTATTCCTCCTTTAAAATTGGTCAAGACGGAGTTACGATAATTGAGCCATTGACAATAATTCAGTAGATTATAATACATTTCGTAACCCTTTAACCCTTCAACTTGGGTATCATAATTAATATTGCAAGAATAATTGTTATTGAAAACGTCTAAATCAAAATTTGCGATGACAAGACCGGGGTCCTGTCATTGCCTTGTCGGGGCCTTGCCGCTGTGTCATTACCTGGTAAGGATCCGCTTCGACAATCAGTGCCGTAATTGGCAGGAGGTAGACCAACCCATATTGTTTTGATTCTCCATCTTAATCAACGTTTATATAAACAATTGTTAAGTTTGTATTTAAAGTTCTGAGTTTTGGGAAGGATTACACAAAGAAACAAACAAATAATGCAAACTAATATGTTTGTAGAAACTTTATTCTTATAAGAATAACATTCACTTAATGAGAATTTTACAATTAACAATAGGATTATTTTTATAGCTGGTTAATGTAACATAAAAATACATAAAAATTAAAAAAGTATGAAGGTACTTCGAAATAGGCAAACAATGGTAATTTAACATTCCAAGTTTCGATACGTAGATAAGCGCAACTGGAAGTTACAACAGATAAAAAAAATACTGGTTAGTATTTTTTATTTTATCAGTTTTAATTTCTTATTACAAATTACTATATTCGTATAATAATGTTTTGTTTTTTAGGTTTTTTTAGTAACCAACGCCTCGGACACCCTGATCAGACAACCGCTTCACAAACCCTATACGAAAACCAAACTTCCAAATATAAATCTTTTTTTATACCCTTTTTCTAAGCACTTTTCTTCTCCAATTGACAATGAAACATATATGTGTGCGTATTGAGAAATTTGTTGTAGAAATGCATTTGAAATCTTATTTCAAATCAGTAATAGCATATTTTGCAAATTAAAAATAAAAATGTATAATACATTAATATTGTTGAAATTAAATAATAATAATAATAAATAAATAATTGTTTATTTATTGATCACCACAGACAGAACATATAAATAAAAATTTCAGCAAAATAGTACCTACTTAAGATGTAAAAGATTCTGGCTGTGGGTCACTGGTGCCTGAAGCAAGTGAAAAGAACCTGTAAAACAGGTCACCGGGTCAAATTAATTGAGTTACATATAGATTTTGTATTTTTTTTCTACGATTTACAATTTATAAGATGGATGTATGCTTATACTTTATATATGTAATATTTGTATGTATTATATTGATTTTTATCTTGATTTTAGGTGATAATGAAACAATTCATTGCATAACTTTTGAGAAGTTTTTTAAATACTAGCATTAAATTTTGCTTGTTCAACGTCTTTCGGTAGCTTATTATATAATGTAGCACCTTTATGCATTATATTCTTTTTACCGTAGTGTGTTCTTGGTAAAGTTCAAATCGTTTGCATTTCTTAGTTTCATTTTTTGTACCTAATGTTTTTGGTAAAGGTAATTTGTGTGTGTAAATCTTTATTTAGTATTTTCCTAATTAATATACAATATTTATAAAGGTTTGTCTGAAAAATAGTCATTAATTTAGTTTCCTTATATAATTTATCGGATGGAGTCAGAAAATCATAATTAAATAGCCGTTTTAGTAATTTGTCCTGCATTATTTGTAATACTTCTAAATTTGTTTTGGCAGCGGTGATATGTCGATACCAGAAGTATCAATTGACGTTAGGGACATTTTGACGAAAATGAGTTATAGATATCATTGGACTTAGAATTTCCCGCTCTATAGATTGGTATCATTAAAATTTATCTAACGTTAAAAAATGCCCCTTACAGTACAAATTTTTGGACTACGTAAAATGATTTATGGCAAAAGAATAATTTAAGAGTCATTAACATTTTTTCTTCTCAGAAAAATAAAGTAATTTTTTTTTTTTAAAACATAGCCCCACACTAGGATTTATTCCTGTGTCGTGGGTGCGTTTACAAACATGAAAATTCACATACACAAATACCCAGACCGGAACAAATAATTGTGGATCACACAAAGATTTGTCCCGTGCGGGACTCGAACCCGCGACCATTAGACGCAGTGGGCAGAGCGGCTTAAGCTCTTAACCACTGCGCTAAATCGTCCGTCGTGATCGTATTAAATAATTTACACCCTTACCTTACACCTCACCTCCGTTGGACGATTTAGCGCAGTGGTTAAGGGCTTAGCCCGCCCCGCCCACTGTGTCTAATAGTCGCGGGTTCGATTCCCGCACGGGACAAATCTTTGTGTGATCCACAATTATTTGTTCCGGTCTGGGTATTTGTGTATGTGAATTTTCATGTTTGTAAACGCACCCACGACACAGGAATTAATCCTAGTGTGGGACAACGTTTAAAAAAAAAAAAAAAATCTTATGAATGATCACATTATTATCTCATGAAACTATTTTTATTATATGCTCCTTACTGTAATATGCCTAATAGGCATATTATAGTAAGTATACGTAACAAGTAGAAATCAAATTCTTATTTGCTTTACTTTATTTGTTTAAAAAATCGTCCTAAAATATCGAGTACTGTAATAATAATGTAGCAGGAAATGTTATGTAATTACAGAAGAAAGATGGAAATCTATGACGATAAAAAACGGGATCGGATTGTGCAATGTTCTAGACCAATCAGTGTAAAACGTCAGAAGTCAAAAACACAGTTAGCAGACGTTCGTTAACTTATGAGTACTTTATAAGCGAGGATGAAGGACGGAGGCACGTGTCCCAACAATTAATACTGAAGATTCTCGATATAAGCCAAACTTACATTTTGTATACATTTAACCATACAAAAGAAGGACTGTCTCGTGATGATTCTCGAACACGTACAGCACAAAATAAATATGACGACAACACAAAACTTAATGCAAAGAAATACATAGAAGCATTACTGGCTTTACCTTCCACTACAGTAAAAAAAAATCTACCAATTGTATCTGTCTGAGCAATTTAAGAACTTAACAAACTTGTACAGGTTGTTCATTAAAAATTGTCAAGAAAGGTCTGAACCATTTGAGTGAAAAAATATTTACATGTATGTTTAAAGAGTATAACTACGCATTTTATGTTTCTAAAAAAGATAAATGTCTTGATGTCCTAAAAACGAAAATAATCCAGATACGACGACTAATGAACAGCTACAAGCTCATTTATTGGAAAAAGAAGCAACATATAAACGCTTTCATATTCATCAAAATCAAAAACACGATAGCATGTTTGTTGTATCTAGTTTTGATCTTCAGAAAGTTTGTTACCTTTTAGCTGGACATACATATATGCCAGTAGACAGCATGTATGCTGTTATTGAGAGGGAAGAAAAAAACTAATTGTTCGGGCACCTTCGCAATGGCCAAGTTTCATAGAGAGTGCTAGAAAACGGCCTCAACCATATAATGTGAGTGTCTTAGAACATACATATTTCATTAACTTCCAGAATCTGGCAGATTCTGTATTCACTTAAGCTACTCTTAAAAATAAAGATCTGCGTATGAAAAATATAAGAGTGTGCACAATTAAAAAAAATGACTTGACGAAAATTGTAGTTAAATATACAATGTTAGAGATTGGTGATACTCACGACTTAGAACTTTCTAAGGAATTACCTTCAAACACTTTGAACGCAAGAGGAAAGCGTAAAAGGATTGGGAAAAGGAGTGTTATTAGAGATAAAAAGACAAAAAATACGGACATCACAAATCAATCTGCAGCTGAAAGTACTAGTAATGAAATTAGTCAAAGGAACACGGACAATTTGCCATCTCTATATAAAAAAAGGCTGCTAATTTCCATTTCAAAATACAATGACCTCAAAAAATTGTGCGGCACCGGCATAATAACGAAAAAGATGTCATTGTGAATATTTGAACCTTCTGAATAAATCGCTAGTTAAAGATACCATCAATGAAACCGATGACGATAAAGATGTAATTACAGCTAATGATGAGGACTAGATAAAATACTAAATAAATAAAAATAGTTCCAACTATATCAATTTCGCCATTTAAATAGTTTAATTTACTAGTAGTTATCATCATAATTGTCTGTCTGCCCATTCCCAATTAATTATTATTGTAATCGGCGCAATAATATGTATATTTCTTATATTAATATTCATATCATTTATATTTATTAATTCATGTTTATCACAATTCATGCACCTCTTATGCGATCTTCTTCCCTTACATCCATTCGTCTCTTCTATTCGTCATTTCAATTTTCACTGCCATCATACTAATCTTTTTTCACACAATTCATATTCTATTTTTAACGGTTTTTTCGTTTCCAGTACATTATTCAATTACTTAATAAATAAGACAGTTGATTAAGTCTGAGAAAACATTTTTTTATTCAATTGGTGATTATAATTATAAAACCAATTAAATATAATTATTAAAAATACAGAGTTTATTAATTAGAACACTGTTACTTTTTAGGACTTTTAAACTTGCCACAAAGTTTTATAGACTGTTTAGTGTGTTGAATTTATAATAATTACGCAGACATTAAAAGTCGAAAATAAAAAAATTATATTGACAATTGTTTTATTTTTGTATCCCTAAATTTCATTTAAATCTGTGATAGCTAAGCTGTAAAACCTGAAACTAACGTATAGATTTGCTTTCGATGATGAATGTTGGTTCATACCAACATTAATCATGCAAAGGACTTATTTCCATGGTGTGAAAATACCATCAATGTTAGTAGAAAATCTATAGTTACATCAAATTGCAACACTGTAAAAGTTCATTACAATAGAATTACGTATGATTTTCTATTTCTTTTGCTGCTTACAGTATGTTCGACGGTTTACACAAAAAAAAATAAGTAACGTAAGGCACAACTAAACACATTTTTTTAATGTAAGGGACATGCTATATTTTAAACGACTGGGCATCCCTACATATTTCGTTTATAGCATGAAAGAAGAGGAAATTCTAAGAAACTTTGCTCTAGCCACAATTAAAATTAGAGCAGACAGTAAAAAGTTATAGACAGATTTAAAAAATTAAAATCGTTTTTTGGCTCTCCTGGAAAACCGTGGTTTGTCCCGTGGTTTGGCATCGATATATTGTATATCTTACTTGCCGTGGAAAACACCGTAATGTTCCTCACAACATGCCCATAAGTGTTATTAATTTGGATTTTACTTTTTGTACATGGGCCGAGGAAAAGTATCTTGGCTTGATATTAGATAGTAATATGGCATGCATATTACTATCTAATATCAAGCCAAGATACTTTTCCTCGTAAACTCTATTTAAAGTAATATTATTAAGCTTCAATGGTTTGAAATCTGTTATTTGCTTATTTTTTGCAATAAATATAATGTAATTGGTTTTTGAAGTATTTATTGTTAAAAGGTTAGACTGAAACCACATATTGAGTGTATTGAGATTCTGTTGGGCACTTGTTATCACAGAGTCTATCGATTTACCGAAATAAAATAAACTGGTATCATCGGCATACAAAGTGATATCTTCTTTCAATGCAATATTATGTATATTATTAATATAAATCAGAAATAACAGTGGACACAAAATTGAGCCCTGGGGCACTCCATATGTTATATTATTAGGTTTCCTTCGGGTATTACCTATCTTTACTATCTGACGTCGATTATTAAGGTAAGATTTAAATATTTCATACGCAACTCCGGCAATGCCTATATCATTTAGCTTTTTTAGTAGCAGGTGATGACTAACTGTATCAAAAGCCTTTTGAAGTCGATAAAGATACCTAGCACAATTGCCTTTTCATCAATATTAACTTTTATTTTCGTTACTAAGTCTATTGTAGCCGAGGTAGTGCTTGATTTAGGTCTAAAACCATATGGTTTTTCATACAAAAAATTTATAGAGACCAAATAAGTTTCCAGTCGGTTATAGGGAACTCTTTCAAAAACCTTTGACAATATTGGCAACACTGAAATTGGGCGATAGTTTTCTGGGTTTGTCTTTTTGCCAGATTTAAAAATAGGAGACACCTTTGTAATTTTAAGTTGATCAGGAAATATACATTGTTCAAGAGATTTATTTATGCGGTTTGTTAACTCAGAAAGAATTATTGTTTTTAAGCATTTAATACTGTTCGTGTATACCTCGTCTATACCCGAGTTATTGTTGGAATTTAGAGAATCAATTATTTTGGAGATTTCTGCCTCAGATGATGGCGTTAATTCATTCAATTTCAAGTATGAACCTCCAGTTGCGCTCATTGTGTTATAATTCTGATATGTTTTGGGAATTTTCTTCGCTAGTATCGAGCCAATATTGGAGAAGTAACCATTAAATGTTTTGCAGATCTCTGCTGTATTAGTTATACATTTATTTTTAGTTTAATGGGAACTGAATAATTCTTAATGTGGTTGTTAGATTAGATTTTTGCCGACCTTTTCTTGCAGTTTTCAAACGCTTTAAAGTAATATTTGCTTTTTGTACTTTGTATCATTTCACAGACTTCATTTCTCTTTGTAAATATTTGCTGCTTGTACTTGTCCTTTAGGTCCTGGTTGTGCTCCATCCATAGTTTATTTCGTGTGTTTATTTCATTTATAATGGTTTTATTTGTCCGGTCTTGTCGAGGTGGGTTCATGATTTTAGTTTTGGTAATTTTGCTGAATACCAGCCATTAGTTTGTCTTCTAGAAGTGAGCACAAATTCTCTTCGTTCTTATATTGATTATCTTTTATACTTCCATGCAGTTTACCATAATCTATAGCTTCAAAACTAACTTTACTTAGAGTTTTTGGTTGAAATATTTTAACTTCAAAGCATTGGTGTAATTGCTAGATGAAATTCATTGTCGGTTAAGTTAGAGCATACATGATCTATAATTGGTTTTGTCAAGGAGGTTTCCCGAGTACTATAGTTACATGATCTATAATTGTTTTGGTCAAGGAGGTTTCCCGAGTACTATAGTTTTTATCTATAACCAAGTTCATGTAGCATTTCAATGATTTATTCATCGTATCCTTTTTAAGAAGGGTAATATTAAAATCGCCAAAAATTATAGCCCTCTTTCTTCGGTGTAGTTGAGCTGCGTAGGTATCTAAAAAATACTGAAACCGGTGGTATCTGGTTTTCTGTATACAACGCCTATATCTAATGAATATTTTTGTATGTGAGTCCAGAGATAGTGATTGTTATTGTTACATTTCTCTTCAACCAAATCATGTTTCAAGCTGTTATGTATAAACACAGATACTCCACCTCCCCTTCTGTTGGATCTGACGTTGTAATAATGGGAATACCCTGTTATTTAACTTCTTTTTGCGTCATCTTCCGACTTCATCCAGGTTTCTGTCAAAACAATAATGTGCAGACCATTTGTAAATGATTCGATAATACATTGAATTTCATCCAATCTACCGGGTTTTACAATACTTCTCAAGTTAGTGTATAGAAATTTCAAAGATTATTTGCTCGTTATGATGTTATCATAGGTGTTAACGACTTGGTAAGAGATTTTATCTGCTTTAGTTAGACCACTTATATTTGGTTTTAGTGATGCTTTTAGTTTTTTGATATAACTTTAGTTATTTTAGATACACCTTTTAATAATAATAATAAAAAAATAAAAATATTTATTGGTAACGCACCAGTAGTTTCATGGAAGCTTATGATTATATAGTGTACGCAACAAGATAACATGACATAAGGTAACAATTAGAGATAAAAATAGGACGTGCATTACGAAAAGAGTCCTAACTCAGCAAGTTTGCTGACTGAGGACAGCCAGCGCTGATCTTCCGTTAGCACCTTTTTGCGGACCGTTAACCTGACAGCACGACACATAACAAAATACGCAGATTAGCGAAGTCTTTGCTCTCAGTGAGACTATGAAAAAATATTAATACTAGAAAAAAAAAACAGCAATAGTCCTACGCTAGTCAACAAGCGCTTTCTCAACACGCCGGGCTGAAAACTGTAAGCGATTTCCTAAATGTTATTTTAGCCGTTGGTTTTCTCCAACGCTTCACCATCGCGCGCTGAAAGAGCACTCTCACGAGCGTAGGGTTACACATTTGCAGTGCGCTCCAGTAGCTATTAAAAATGCCCAAGCGCCGTTTCCACTGAACCAGTATGGACTTTGGAATGACTAAATGTCATATACACTGTAGGGAGCGCTTCGCTCGCCTACTGGAACGCACTTTTAGAGACAACTACTACATATTTGATTACAAGATCTTGCTTTGCAGTTTGGCGTTTTAGCTCTTCTTTTAGGGATCTTTTATATGTTTGTTATTGAGGTGTTTGATCAGGAAACAACTTAATGTTATCGGGTATTATCGTATGCTTATTTCGCAGTAAAATTCTAGCTATTTCATGGTCTTTGTAGCACACTTTGATAGGGTGATTTTTTCCCTTGTTATATTTACTGAGACGAAAAACGTTGTCTGAATCTGAATTCTAATAATTATGACATTTTTGTGTCTTTCTTCTCGGTCTTTAATTTCTAATATCATATATTCAACTTCTACTGTAGGAGCCGATAAAGCAGCATCTTGTAGGTGTTTTGTTCTGCATCTTTTTCTTTGTTTCTATATTCTTAGTGTTCCAGCTTAGTAAATCCGACTTCAGAGTATTTTGTTCCATTGTAAGGCAATTGGTCACATGTTTTATATCCATAATTTCTTCTTTTATAACGACTATGTCACCAGATACTTTCTCCATGAATTCTTTATGACTATTGTTAGAAATTTTCATCATCTCCATCATTTGTGATAGTTGGTTTCTAATTTTAGGTTTAATATGATAGTCATCATCGGTGTTTTTTCGCTTGCAAAAGTCCGAAAAAAAGAAGTGGATAACTGCATGTCAAGTTCGGTTGCGGTCCACTTCGTTCAACAACTAGTGGCCTAGTTGTTGAACGAAGTGGATCGCAACCGTCGGTGTTTGCATTCCAGTCGGTGAGCGTACTGTAGTCATAATCTGCGTTACGATTACCGTACATTGTTTCTGTGACGGTAGGCGATGAAATAAAATCAGACAAAATAATTTTGTTCGTCTCCTTTTTCCGATGTTTGAGTGATTTCTTGAGGTTTGGCAGTTTAAAACACACAGTGTACTTATTAAAACACGTTATTATAGTGATTATAATAAGGTAAGGGGAAAAAATAGCTTTACTTTGCGGTACGTCTGCACTATTCGCTACCCGCTTATTATATGCAAACTAATCTTCATTAAAAATGTTTATTCGCAACAATGTTACAATAAGTAGAATGGTTGGGTTGGACCGCGCTCGACTTCACGACCGACGGCCCGTGGCGAAAATCGGAACTAACGCTGTCATCAAGTGAAATGTCACTTCGTGACAGTCGCAGAGTTGCTGTTTGCCATAAAATTTGCCCAAGTTCTTTTTTTTTTGGATTCTGTCATTAACAAGGATTGCAAACGGTTGTTCTTTGACGTGTCCCATATTCAATTTAATTTTTTTCCATTTGACCTTGTGGCTTTAAATTTTTGATATTGTGTTTCTCAAGGATTGGACGAGGTATTTGTCGAATCTTCCTGTTTTAACCTCTCTATCCCTTAGGGAAATGAGTGTAGATGAACCCTCTAATGGGGGGCGGAGCTTCTTTTCCGGACGTATCTACTAGTACTAGACCCTCTTTTAAAGCACTCAGCTGTCCCTGAGGTCTCCAATGAAGGGAAAAAATCTAGATCCCCAGCAGATCTATCCAGTCCGTCTACATTAAACCAAGTTTCGAGGACGGCTCTATCCAGCGGTACAATGATTGGGACAAGGGGCCATTCGTGGTTTATGTCCGCTCGGAGAGTGATCCCTCCTCTGGTTCTCCCCTAAAATTATTAAAATTTGCCCAATTCCAGCACAAGAATAGACAAGTATCTGGTATTTTGGAGGGCGGCATCAACTCGATAAAATATCGATTGAATTTAGGTGTGCTGAATCTGCCAACAAATTTGTATCTAGTGATGTTTATGGGGGGTACTCAGCCTACATACCAAAATTTTTAATATTTCGTATGGGAGTAATTCGGGACATCCCGACTGAATGGTCCTTAAAAGATCTGGTGGCTGGGATTGTGACGCCTGCTAATTGTGGCAAGGTAGTCAATGCGAGGCGCCTTAACATAAAATCAAAGAAAGGTGACTCAGCACAATGGATTCCATCAAGCACAGTGATGTTGACGTTCACTGGACAGATCCTCGCTGAGAGGGTTCTTTGCTATGCTAGCACATCTTTACATGTTTCCGTCTATCATTTGTCTACCATCATTTGCTATAACTGTTGCAGATTTGGCCACACTAAAGCTCAATGTAGATCTCAACGACGTTGTTTTCGGTATGCTCAGCCGCATCCAGGTTACAGCTGTTCCGTGTTGGATACAGATGTCACCTGTTTGCTTTGCCGGGGTGGTAGCCACAAAGCTACGGATTCTAAATGTCCAGAGCATTCCAGGCAAAAATCAATCAAAATTGTAATGTCCCAGGAAGAAGTCAGTTACAGGAAAGCATCAGCTAGATTCCCTTCTATTCGTAGAGTATCCTATTCGGATGCTGTCGCCAACCACAATCAGTCAAGTTCTCTTCAAAGTTCGCAATGGTCACTTCCTTACCCCTTACTAGCTCTTACAGAAAGACTGTTTTTCTCTCCCCGTAACCTTGACCGCAGCCTGGTAAGTCGTATGACTTTGCGGCGCACCAATCTATCACTAAGTCACCTAAATCTGCCCAGCCCAATGGCTGCGCGTTTCGTGAGAATGTTGTCCTCACTCCTTCTTCTCCATCGGATATAGTCGAATTATTGGCGTATAGATTAATTTAGCTCCTGTCCAATTCTTCGGATATCTACCGAACAATGTTGTGGTATTAGTTAAACAGCTCCTTCAATTATTGATTGCCAAAAATGGAACTGTAGGAGTAACTGGTAAAAAACATGAGGTTTTATAGTTAATAAATCGCCTAAATCCTGTGGTTTTTGCCATCTCGGAGACTTGGCTCAGACCGGGCTCTCGCTTTAGGGTGTCTGTCTTCTGTGGCCTATGGGATGACAGGAATGACGGCAGGGCGGGATGTGCTTTACTAGTAAGTCATTCGGTCATATATTCTCAAATTTTTATTCCTATCCATGATCCTGGCTTACATTTTGTAGCTGCTAAAGCCCTAGGCTTTTCTTTTATTTCTGTTTTCATTCCTCATCCTAATCAATCTATTCTCAGAGAGATTCTATTAAGCTTTATCTTAGGTTCTATTGCTGGTCCTATAGCTGGTTGTCGCCATGCTTTGTGGGGATCGCATACTAACGACCCATTTTATTTATTTATTCAGAAAACCAACAGCATTATACAATTATTGCATACTAAGATTATGTATTCAAGTATAGCCAATAACAGGTTTTCCTTACTGTATATGCAAGTAATGGCATTGTTGGGTGAACAAAATAAATTTAAAAAGAAAAGATAACATTATGATAATATCGCCATTCGTTGATTTAAAACATACTGTTTAGCGAAATATAATTATTACTTTAGTTTTAATTTATATTACTAGCTGCGATAATGCTAACGACGTGCTTTATAAAATTAAGTTTTGAGCAAGCAAAGAGATCGATGCGGTTAAATAAAGTGTTATAAGTGCGAGTAAGACGCGATAATATAGTGTTTTTAGCGTAGTTAGTACAATGGAAGGGTACGTCAAGTAAAGAGGTGTGTCGTGTGCGATACAAAGGTACTCGAAAAGCAATTTTGGATACGAGGTCGGAACAATCTATATTACTATGAACTATGTCAAACAATAAGCACATATCCAAGATAATGCGCCTCTGCTCCAATGGGAACAGATCATGTATACGGCAACTTCTTTGGTAATTATTCAAACTGATTCGTTTACGGTAATTTAAATGGTTAATAAAGATTTTCTGAATTCTCTCCAGGCAGTCTTTATATATAATGTACTGAGGAGATCACACTCGCATATTCGAGGATGCTTCTCACATACGCAAAGTAAACTGTTTTTAGAACGGCTATATCAGAGAATGGTTCACATACCCTCAGAACAAAGCCAAGGTTCCGATAAGCTTTATTAGCTAATAATGCGTGGGTTCAGACATCAGCATTTTGCTATCGAGATATACTCCTAAGTCGCATACGATTTTGGATTGACAGATCCAAAATCGTACGCGACGATAGGTCGATTCTCGAAAGGGTAGTTATACGTAATTGGCTTTGTTTTGCGTGAAAAAGTAATACATACACATTTCTGTATGTTGACCGTTATCCTATTTTGCGCATAATATGTGTACAAGCAATCAAGATCTTTTTGCATTTGTAAACAATCATTTATATTATTAATTTAACAAAAAATGTTTGTATCATCAGCGTACATGAGATATTCCGAATGCTTTAAACAAGAACCTATGTCGTATAGATAAGCATTGTAAAAAAGGGGACCTAAATCTGACCCCTATGGGACACCCGTGGGTATAACTACAAAGTTCGATCGATACCCGCCTATGACAACCGCCTGAGAGCGACATGTAAGGTATGATTGGACCCAACGGTACAAATCTCCGTGTATACCGAGTGATTGTAGTTTATTTAGTAAGATGATGTGATCCACACGATCGAAAGCTTTTTCAAAATCCGTGTAAATCACATCAACTTGACCACCATTATCCATATTCGAAAGAAGGTAATTCGTAAAACAACTTAGATTTGTAGTGGTAGAGCGTTTTTTCACAAAACCGTGTTGTTCAGCGGGAATATGTTGGGAAATTAAAGGATAGATTTCTTTATAAACGAGCCGTTCAAGTGCTTTAGCGATAGTGTTCAACATAGAAATCCCTCTGTAGTTCTCTATCTGAGTTCTAGAACCTTTCTTATAAATGGGGATTATGTGCGCGGATTTCCATTTATTAGGGAATATTCCTTCACGTAAAGAACGATTAAATATTATACTAACGGGCAATGCAAGAGTTTGCGCACAGTTGGACCAAAAAACTGGAGGGATTCCATCACTACCGGCACCTTTGTTCCTATCTAGTTTTTTTAATAATCTTCTGACCTCGTCGGTACTAGTCTGTATAACTGAGAGTGTATGGAGACCAATCGAGCTATTCTCAGATTGTGTGTAGCAAGAAATAGGAATTCCAAAAACGCTTTTAAAAAATACATTGAAAGCATCACATATGTCTTCACCTCTTGAAAACTTATCATTTCCTAAACTCAAGGTTTTAGGGTATGCGGACTTGCCTTTTGTAGCCTTGACAAAAGTCCAGAACAATCTAGGGTGAGATTTAATATTATTTTCGCAACTTGATGTGAAGTTTTTAAAACAAGCATTTCGGATCTTACGTTCTGTGGCACGTAGCAAAGAAAATTCATCATAATCTAAATTGTTGCCATATTTTTTTCCATTTTGAGTGGGCTTTACTTTTTCTTTCATAATCTTAATTAAAGCTGGGCTGAACCATTTTGGGTATGTTTGACTGTTCAGTTTTTTACGTAAAGGGACATAATTCTTAACACAATCATCTATTACATTATACAATTTGTCCACCGCGTCATTCACTGTACCTGAGCACAATAGAGAGTGCCAATCTTGACCGATAATGTAATTATTTATGGCTTCGTAGTCGGCTTTCCTAAAGTTTATAGGAGTAGGAGTATAAAGGAGAGGCCGTACCGCCAATTCTAAGATATTTAACGTAAATGGTGGGTGAGCCATATCCTCTTTAAGGAGTGGAACAGAACAACGAACTATTTTTAACGCGAGATTAGAAAAAGCTAAATCTAATGTATTACCGGAAATATTTTTTAAAGAATTATGTTGTGACAGACCAAACAATTCAAATTCCTCGATCATTTTTACACCAGCATTTTGAATTTCCACTGATCCTTTCCTCAAAAAAGTTGGCAAGCCACCGTCCCATGTGATACAAGATACATTATAATCACCTATCAGAAGATAATTATCTTTCGGATTTAGTTGTAGAACATTCTTGGTCGCTAGGGTTATCATGTCAATATCGTGAGGTTGACGATGATGGTCCGGTGCCACATATGTAGCGCACAAATGCAAGTCAGCCGTAGAAGAGCATACACTTGCCGGCACCGTCACCCATAACAGCTCTGCCGACCGCAGTTCTCCGACCTCACGGCGTTCAGCGCAGAGCGCGCGGCGTGTCATGATCAGCACTCCGCCTCCTGTCGCTTTGCCGGTCGTAGTTAAATTGCGGTCTGCTCGGAACACGTCATATTTGTCATTGCATAGTTCTCCATCAAAAATTCCATCATGAAACCACGTTGTCGTCTGTCAATATTAATATGTCGTATTCGTCCTCAGACCACGAACATTCTGGTAGTAAAATTTAATTTCATTATCCATAGTAAATCAAAAAACAATCTAGCGTAACTAACCGATAATTTATTAAATAATGATAGTGTGTGAGGATATACTTAATATACCACGTAAACAGAAATAGGAGTCTTATGGACTTTATAATTTCTGTTACGATAAAAAATAATAATATTTTAAATAGGCCATAAATAACAATTGAGAAAGTCCACAACATTATTCGATTTAACAAAAATTTCGATAAATATACCTTTTGAATTGTTAGAATAAAATACGATGTGATATAATACGTTTATCTTTATATACGTTTATATATTGAGTACCCCCGTACTTCAACATTATTAATACGACAAATAAAGCGTCGATTTGTCGGCGTAATGCATCTACTACGATTGAATGTGAGATCGATAATGGTGCGCACTTATATTTAAACGAATACTCGCGCTACGATTAATATGTTTTGCATAAAATGAGGTCAATTTGAGTAATTCCTGAACAACAATAACATGGTGGTTGGAGATAAATGTAGTGGAGATATATTCTCTAAAACTAAAGAGGTAATAAAAGTGATAACAGGTAAATGTAGGAACCTGTATCACATGAATGTTTATAAAATGTAATATTACAAGACAAAAAGACATATGCGGGTATATTAGGTAAATCAATGTGATGATAGCTTTTATGACTGAATAACATAAATTACGTCCGTTACACCTGTTGTATCGCACACTAATTTGCCGCATCGATAACCTAGGAATGCAACTTAAACAAAGGATTGCTATCGCCGCCAAAGAATAAGTAATTGCAGAATGTTTTAAATAGGTAACATATGTATTATAATCAACGATCGCTTCACATGTGTTAATGTCTAAAAATTGTATTCTAAAATGTAATAAGCATAATGAACATAAAGGGATTACATAACGGAACGGAAACACAAATAAAAATAGAAAAAGTAGAAAAATGGGATAGTACAACATCTCGTTTTCATCGTATATTTGAACAGCAGGTGTCGTGACGTTTTTCCTAATAAAAATTCTTCCATGTCTAGTCCAAACATATCGATATTGTTTTACCTTTGCAGCTTCCTTACACTTCTTTATGAGTTGCTTGTTGAATTGGGTGAGGTGTTCATTTATGTAAATAGGTTTCTCAGTACCGGGTATATCTAAATTCTTAGTGGTTAATCTATTTTTCCGCGCACCTGATATGATGTTATCCTTTAAAAGGCGGGACTTAACTTTCACTATAATATTCCTCGGGCGGCCTGGCTGTTTGACTTTAGGGGTGACGCGATTTATCTCCAAAATATCATCACAAAGAATACTGACACCAGCATGTTTAGCAATCGTCATGAAAACGCCATGTAGATTCTCATCTTTACTTTCCGTAAGTCCAGTAATTTCTAAGTTCAGGAGTCGATTCCTTTGATCGTTAATGTTAATTTTTTTAACTAGTGAATTGTACCTGCTACTCAAAACGTCCAGTTGGCTCTCAAGTTTGCTAATATTCTTAACTTTATCAATGTGAGATTTAATCTTGAGATTAATATCGTCATACTGTTTACTGTGAAATTCGATGGAATCTTTTAGTGATTTAAATTCTTCATCATCTTCATTAATGACTGAACCGATGCTTTCATTTCCTGATAATCTTGGCGTATAGTATTTATTTCAGATCTCAATTTAGAAAAATTATCATTAAATTGTGCAAGATCGGTATTCAGGACTGATTCCAGGTTATTTTTAATTTGTGAAATAATTTCTTGTACTTCAGTTTTTCAGCAATTCAATGTACTTTTGATTTCTTTTGAAAATGATTCCAACATTACTTGCAGTTCCTCATGATGTTTACGCTTGCATAATGTTATATTGCTTGATCCACCAGCCTTGCTAAGATCTGGGTCGGAATAGTATTCCTTACTGGGTGACCGGAACATGATTAAGGACTTCCTCCGTGTTCGTAAGATGTCACTTCTGTATAAATATACTCTATGATAACAGTAATCAACAACGCGTCAACTCGCCTCGAGCGCCGAGCGTGTACTGTACTTTTCTGTACGTGTACTTTACTACTTTCTTATTAGATATTTTGGATGATATAAATCTGTGTGTGCTGAATAATGGTTCTCCTACTTGTAGTTTCACCTTCCCAGAATACAAGCGCTTCTAACCTGTCATTAGTCTCCCCTTCTCTAATTTCTACATTATCTTGGTCTGTTCTGCCTTGTTACTCATGGTAGTGATCACTTCCCTATTTTAATTAGGTTTTCCAATTCTACTCCCGGCTTGACCGCTGCAAATCCTCTTCTGAAACACCGGTTATCTTAAGCAGATTGGGATAAATACTCTCTGATTTTGGATCAGGAAATTAAAGTTATTCCTCCTGGCAGCTCGGATTTTATTTGCCAGTATGAACAATTTATATTATGTGTCCTCCGCGCCGCCGATCAGACTATTCCTGTTAAAAACTCTGTTAGGAATCAGGTTTCCTCTCCCCCCTGGTGGGATGCGGCTTGCTCTCAAAGTATTCGTCTGCGTAAAGAAGCAGAGCGAAGGTTTGCTGCTGATTTAAGCGTTTGAAAATTATTTAAACTTGAAGCATACTTCTAGCTGTTCGAACTAGTAGGCTTCTTGCGGGAAAAAAACGTTTAAGTTGGCATCACTTTTGCGATTCTCTGTCTCCTCGATCTCCTCCTTCTCTTATATGGAAGAAGATAAAGATGTATCGCCGTTCATATGTGGATTCTAACGCTTCCTCTAATGATCCCAGCCCCTGGCTGGAGGGCTTTATGAACAAGTTAGCCCCTCCATTAGTTCCTTTCTTTGATTGCTTTCCATCCTTGGACTCCTCTTCCACCGCCTCTTCCCTGATCCCATGAATGACCTGTTTTCTTTTGCTGAACTTCATTGTGCCTTCGATCATCTACGGGATTCTACCCCTGGCATTGATGGTATTCCTTACTCATTTATCTCAAAGTCTTCCCGTTCAAGCCAGCTTTTCCTCCTAAGTATATTTAATTCTATTTTTGATTCCGCCCGAATTCCGCATCAATGGAAATCCCAGATTGTTATTCCAATTTTAAAACCTGGAAAAGATCCAAAGGACGCGCCTTCTTATAGGCCAATTGCTTTATCCTCGGTTTTAGCTAACATTATGGAAACTCTTATAAAAAACCGTCTGAAATGGTTTTTGGAGAATAAAGGTTTATTACCCAAAAGCCAGTTTGGCTTTAGAAGTGGTGTGGGTACTCTTGACAGCCTTAGTATCCTCGTCTCTGAAATACGATTAGCTTTCTTTGTCAATGATAATGTGGTGGTGTTTTCTTGGATGTGTCTTCCGCATATGATAATGTTCTTCTTCCTGTTCTCAGAGAAAAATTGTTTCGGCTAAGTATCCCGGTGAGATTGATAAATGTCATTTGCAACCTCCTTATGATGCTTGTTATTTTAGTTAGTCATCAAAATAGTCTCCTCCCCTCTCGACTGGTTTGGAGAGGTCTTCCTCAGGGTTCGTTTTTAAGTCCTCTTCTGTACTTCTTATTTGGAGTTATGTGTCAATTCCTTTTGTTTTATTTTACAATATGCTGATGATATTGCTCTTTATTTTAAATCACCATCTTTTGTAGATACTTCTTCTCGGCTGAATTCTGCTCTAAGCTATCTTGACCTTTGGTTAACGGATCATGGATTGAGTCTTTCGGTGGAAAAGTGTAGTGCTGTGGTCTTCTCTCGCAAGCGCAATATCCCTTCTCTAGATTTGTCTGTAAAAGGGGAGCCAATTGTAGTTCAGGACCGGGTAAAAACTTTTAGGTATGATCTTAGACTCCAAGTTATCTGGTTTGACACTTTGGGACCGTGCGAAAGAGACTTTGGGACATTTGCCAGAATATGGTATAAACGGCACCCTGTTGCGAGCCGTCCAGTCCACCTACGTGGACAGCAAGGCATGCGTACGGGTGGGTGGTAACATGTCACCTTGGTTTGACGTTAAAATCGGCGTCAAGCAGGGTTGCGTGTTGTCCGCTAGACTGTTTATAGTGTATCTGGATAAAAGTCTTCAAAGACTGAATGCGATAACTGAAGGGGTAAAAATGGGTGATCTAGTGATAAACCACCTATTATATGCAGATGACGCGGTTTTAATAGCGCCAACAGCCACTGATCTGCAAACACTAGTCACAGTTATGAGAGACGACTGCATGAACAATGGCTTACATTTGAATGTGAAGAAAACCAAAATTATGGTTTTTGAACGGGAAGAAACCAGAACGAATGCAAGGATTGTGGTTGGTAACGATGTGCTGGAGCAAGTGAATGAGTTTGTATATCTTGGATGCGCCTTCAGTAAGGATGGGAAATACACCGCTGATATAGAGAGAAGAGTGAATGGTGCGATGGGAAGGCTACTTGGGAGCCGGCACTTAAGCCAAAAGGCGCAGTTGGCCATGCATAACGGAGTTCTTGTCCCAACGCTGTTATATTGCAGTGAGAGTTGGGTATGTAAGAAGGAGAACGAAAGCAGGATAAATGCGGTCGAAATGCGATCTCTGCGGAAGATGTGCGGAGTCACGCTGACCGACCGTATTCGCAACAGCGTAGTAAGAAAGCGAGTAGGTATGAAAGATAGTATCGGTGTAAAGATGAGAAAGGTTATGCTCCGTTGGTTCGGGCATATAGAAAGAATGCCAGAAGAAAGAATGACAAAACAGATATACAATGCGAAAGTGGAAGGATGTAGGTGCCGGGGAAGACCTAGACTATCTTACCATGACCAAATAGACCGTGTCTTAGCTGAAGGGCAAGTCAAGAGTCTCCGTAACCGGCGAGTGTGTATGAGACGAACTATGAGAGTGGAGGAAGCCAGAGAGGTATGTAAGGAAAGAACCTGTTGGAACTCTGTACTCTCTGCCTACCCCGCGAGGGAGCTGGCGTGATGATATAGATAGATAGATAGATTAAAAAATGTGAGGCTAGTGTTAATGTCATGAGGGCGCTTTCCGGCGTTCGTTGGGTCTCTCATCCAATAACTCAAAAGATTCTGTACAATGCTATTGTCCGTAGTCACTTCGATTATGGCTGCTTTCTCTTTGAACCTTGTAATAAACTTGCTGTAGCGAAATTGGACAAAATCCAGTCAAAATGTCTGCGTATCATTACTGGTGAAGTGAAGTGAAATGAAGTGCTCTCCTATAAATGCTCTTCAGGTTGAGTGTGTTGAACCTCCGTTATGTTTGCGAAGGCAATATTTGTCTGATAGGTTTTTGTATAATCTTATTCAGACTCTAGTCTGAATAAGATTATAGATATAGAAGACATCTATGTCATCCTCTTTTATCTGTTCTTAATCTTCTTTCTCAGGCCTTGATTTCTTCAAATTATTGGACTCATAAAGATTCTCCTCGGCTTGTAAAAAGCTTCAATAAGTTCAAAAATGTATCTTCTTCTGTTTTCCAACTGAATAAACATCCCTTGTTTGAGGTAGATTTTGCTTCTTTAGTCTTTAAGCCAGAAGTTATTGTATATTGAATAAGTAAATTTGTATAAGTAAACATTGCGCTGAGGCTAACAAATGCTTAACAGTATAATTATTTCGGAGTGGTCCAACTGGCTTACGATTTTCACAGATGCTTCTAAGCTTTCAGAGGTTGATAGCGTAGAAGCAGCTGTCTGGATTCCAAAATTCAAAATCATCTTAATCTTTAAGTGTCCTTCAGTCTGCTCGGTTTTCACTGGAGAAGCAATAGCTATTCTTGAAGCAATTTTTTATGCAGAGTCGCACAAGTTAAACAGAACCATCATTTTTTCTGATAATTTGAGCTGCGTTCAGGACATATCCAAAGTCCCGTTTCGTTCCCGGGTAATTTTATTATTACCCTCAAAATCAAAGAAGCTTAACCGAGGTGTAACCGTAACAATATTCTCGTTTGTTTGGGCACGCAGGCATTTGGAGTAACGAAACAGTGGATGCATGTGCCAGAGCTGCAACTCATACTGGATGTGACACCTATTTTAACTGTTTTTTCCCGAGAAGTCCTCGCTTTTCAAATCTTGGCACAATTTGTGGCAAAAATCTCAAGCCATTAAGGGAAAATATTATGGCAGTATTCAGCCTACTATCCCAACAAGCCCATGTTTTTTTAAACATAATGTTAATAAGTTAGCAACTTCCGTGATTATTACACTTCGATTACGCTTTTTTTGCACCCCGGTATTTTTGGAAAAGATTCGAGTAAGGGATCATTCTCTGTGCGAGTGTGGACTGGCGGAGGGCTCCTTAGAGCACCTGTTCTTTTTCTGCCCTCGACTTAGAACCCATTTATATGATCATATAAATGGGTTCATATAAATGTTACCAGCCAATATCCCTCGTCCGGTAAACATCCCATATATGCTGTCTCTTTGGCGCATTCACCGTTAATTTATGTTTTATACAAGTTTATCAGCGTAAATCATATTAGGATATAGCTAATATTTGTTTTCATAATATGCTTCATAAGCGTTTTTTTATCCTCTTTTTTCTACTTTTACTTTGACTTATCTTGACTCTGCCGCAATTCATTAAAAACAGTTTTTCTTACCTACTTTACCAAGTTTTCTTTATTGCCCAAGTTAATTTGATGTTCTGGTCTTTTTCCATAAATTTACTGCTCAATCATGCTTAAACCGATTGTTTGTCATTTTTTTTAACTTGTCAAGTTTGACATTGGCATAATCATCGGTTAACGATGGAGTCATAGATTATAAATGGAATTGGATTAGAAGTTCTTTTTTTTAATTAGTAACCGTGCCGTGACCACCTGTTGAAATATTTTCCTGGAAGAAGGAGAATTTTGCTAAATGATAATAGTAATTTCCATAGATATAAGACATAGAAGGATTATATACGCAGTTCAGCCATATACATTTTTTCTGGACACTTGGTACCATTTGGCTAACCAATTTAAAAATATTTGTTTCTTCATGGTTCGAACATCTTGTTTATTCAAAATTTATGACTTGTCATTTTGACGTAGCTCCACGCAAATTTATCGGTTAACATTTGTTTTATATTGGAATGCGAATCTTATTGGGGGCTTTTGTTTTTTGCCGTAATGGCGACAAGAAGCCAATTTTTATAATTTACTGTTCTACTCTATTACTACTTGACATTGGCAAAATACACTGTTAAAGTGTGCGGCCATTAATTAAAATAAGAAGAAGAAGAAATCTTATTGGTCTAGAAAAGCAGATCAAGCTAAATTATGTAAGCTTCGACCGGTGACTTGGTTTTGCTGTATCATGGTAAAGATAATATGTATTATCTAAAAAAGATGTAACTAGTTTGAAGATGTATAATAACTACACCAGATTGATTGAGATTCTTGAGTATAATGATTAGATTTAGATAGAATATTAATAATCATATTCGCAAAGAGATTAGTCATAATGGTAAAATTTACATCGATATCGATAGCATTTTCGAAAATTTGTAGTTATATAATTGTTAACGCATGTTTTTTTTTTGTTTTAGTATGCCTACAGATATTGCAGCCTAAATGAATAGTGTTTTTATGCAATACTAAGATCACATAGAGTCGAACTCAGTATAGTTGCATCTTTTCAAAACATTTTACAAAAGAGTGCTTCGATGTTGGACTTAAATAGCGAAGATTACAACTAGTAGCAGTTTCAATGTAAAATTAACATTAAATTGCTCTCTTTTAAATTAATTATATTTTTTGAAATAGGTTTTTTCTTAAATATTTTGTTCGCGCTTATATTGAAATAAATAAAAACGTTCTAAAAGGTTCAATTTTATATTTACAAGCTTTTATTTAACTTACAATGTTCGTATGTCTATCTGTCCGTGTGTCTGTCTTTCTGGTGTCTGGCTGGTGATCCATTTTTCAAGCACTTGCAGGTATCCGATTTAGCTAAAATTTGGCATACGTATAGTCCGATGACAATGCAATAATATGGTACCATGGAGCTGGTCTGATGATAGAGTCGAAAGGTGGGTATAGGAACATGTGAATTATACAACGTAACTCCTCAAGTTAAGACTGGTTAGATTGGTATTGAAAAGTACTATATAACCAGATAGTGTTCAGGGTCTAATGATGACACCGAAAAGTGTCCAATGAAAGCACACAAGTACTCAATATAACCCTGTCGTGTTTGGACTCGTTGGAATTGTCTTGACGAGTACTATACACCTGGATAGTGTCCCTGGTCTGATGATGGAGCCGGAGGGTGGCAAATGAAACTACCCACCTTCTCCACATAACCCCGCCGTGTTTGGGCTCATTGGATTTGTTTTGACGAGTTCTGTGTGTGTGTGTGTGTGAGTTTGACCCGGATGATGTCCATGATTTCATGATGGAGGCAAAGGTCGACCAACAGAACTACCCAATTACTCAACATAACCCTGACGTGTTAGGGCTCGTTACATTTGTCTTGACAAGTACCATAGTACTTGTCGGTCTCCGTTGTATTTTTGCTATAAAAGCTTGTGTGTCAAGTAAATATCAAGATTCTTTAGATTGCCAATAGCTAGACAGAATTACTTTTATTGATTACTACAAAACTAAAGTAAGTTACGCATTTATAATAGGCATTTATATAAAATGATTTTATTATAAAGCTTTCGCAGTTGTATGGGAAAGTACTAACACAACGTCTATGGGAAAACATAAGTATAGTCTATGGTCTATGTCAAAAAAATGTACAAGGGCGTAACTGGTAATGATAGATTTGTCCCCTTTCTTATCACTAACATGACATAAGTGTAAGTAGTGCAAATATATAATCTTGTAAATGCTTCCTCTATTTTTCTAGTATCTCTATGGTAATTTCACACCAACGCCCCCCTGTCAATGTCATCCTTGTAGCACCATACCTTGTCTGTGTTGCCACAGATAAAATGTTGCGCGCTTAGTTGATAACTAGGTGTCATCAATTTTATCTTCAGTAATTTTTATGTTCCTTATAACTACAGAGCAAGCACGAGCGGCGCGACAATCCTGCTAATATTAAAAACTTGATAGTTTGTGGTCCTTTCACGCAAAAACTACTGAACGGATTTTAATGAAACTTTACAGTAATATAC
This sequence comes from Phalera bucephala, assembly GCA_905147815.2. NCBI lineage: Eukaryota > Metazoa > Arthropoda > Insecta > Lepidoptera > Notodontidae > Phalera > Phalera bucephala. The sequence continues at coordinate 6,778,845 of LR990621.1, read as the reverse complement.
CTTTTTTCCCTAGAAGGAGAAATCCTCATGGACGCCCAGCTATTCTCGGTAGTGCCTGACTCTTCTCCACCTTCGGACCGCCTAAAATTCCTTCTAATTCTTCACCTCTGCCCACCCAGGTTCTTTCAGGGTGGTGATACTTTTAATTTTGTTCTTTTCCCCTTTCGTCATATTTCTAAATTTTTATTAATTGTTTCATGTACTTTGCTATTGCTTCACAATCTTCTTTACTTTCTAGCATTAGGGGGACTATGTTGCCTTTGTTTATATTAGTTCCTAAGCTTGTTCCGATATCCGTGCGTATATCATTATTATTGTCATCACCCTCGTACATGCTTTTTGCATTTACCACTTTTCCAATATTGCATAAATAATCCATGAAAATTTTGTGAAAACTCCAGTAACCAAAAACCAGAAACAGTAATATACCTTGCACATCAGACTAACACATAGGCTACATTTTATAAAGATATTACAAAACACCGTTTTACCCATACCAGCTAATAATTTATAGAAATACTAGTAGTTTCTCGGGACTTCCACCCCGGTCGGCCCTGCAGGAATTTTAAGGCGTCTTGATCTAAGTTAAAGCTAGGCCGCTCCTCTCCATGGAGTTATGTGTCAAACAATATTCCAAACTAGGTATTTTTATTTATTCCATAAGTAATGTGACAAAAAATTCTAGTCGCGAATGGTGCGCTTTGTACGAGGCATGCCTTTTAAGTTTTGTCGTTTGAAGAAAAAACACAACTAGAACCTTATAGTACTTTTTATTGTTTTTCAATGTATTCACCACGTAGCTTAATACACTTTTCCATTCGCTCAAACCAGTTATTATAACATTTATTCCACTCTAAAGTGGGGGTGTTCAAAATGGCTGACTTGAAAGCGTCGACTGCTTCTTCACCGGAATGGAACCTTTGACCACGAAGACTTTTCTTAATTTTAGGAAATGTAAAGACAGCGTTAGGGCATAGGTCAGGACTGTATGGAGGATGGTCAAGAATGTCTACTTTTTCCTGCTTCAAATACTCAATCGTTTGATGAGCGCTGTGTGAGCTTGCGTTGTCGTGGTGCAGGATGATGCGTCGCTTTGAGTTAGATTTTCGAAGTTCGGCGATGACTTGTGGTAAACAAACTGTGGTATACCACTCTGCGTTAACCGTTCTACGATCTTCAAGTGCAATAGTCGCAATATGGCCGGTTTTTCTAACGAACGTGGTCACCATCTTCTTTGAAGTGCTTCGAGAACGAACAACTTTAGTTGGCTTTGGCTCGTCTTGAAAGACCCAGATTGTAGATTGTTGTTTGGAATCAGGATTGTAGGCATAGATCCAAGATTCGTCACCACTGATGATGTCGTAGACGTGATTTGACTTTCCTCGGTTGAACCTTTGCAGAGTTTTCTTACACCATCTGACGCGGGCCGCCTTGTGATTGTCGGAAAGCAGATGCGGTATTCAAAGGCAAACTAGCTTTCTCACACCAAGCGCTCCATGCAAGATCTTCTGAATGGTTGTCCCTGAGATGCCTAATAGAGCCTCTATCTCTCGATACGTCACATGACGATCTTCGAGAATTAGTTGTCTCACAGCAATGATGCTATCTTCAGTGAAGGCGGATTTTGGACGTCCTTCGCGAGATTTGTCACTAACACTAGTATATCCACGCTGGAATTCTAAATATCAGCGTTTGACAGTCCGCAGACATGGGGCTTCATCACTGAACACAGATGTTAGCTCTTCAAAACACTGAAGCCGTGTCAGGCCTCTTCTAAAGTTGTAGAAAATTATTGCACGAACATTTTCCTTAGAAAGATTTATTTTCGTACGTTACCTGACAGATTCCAATCGACGCTGTGACTAAACAATAGCATTAATCCTAATAGTTTCAACTGTTTTGAGATTCAAAATTTAAACACATTCGAACTATTCTACAGTTCCAAATTCAAAATTGCCGGGAAATATGGAAACGAAAGAACTTAAAAGGCATGCCTCGTAATCAAGAGGTCCTGGGTTCAAATCCTAGGTGGGAAAAATTTAGTTTTTCTATCGAAAAAATCCGAGTATCAGTCCGGAGTCTAAAGTTTTGCGCGGTATAGGAAGGCAATAGGCTCGCCCCATATTACATGGGACCTAACATCGTCGGCGAAAAATGAGTGTACACAGTTCCCCACGCCTGGGGAATTTAAGCGTGACGGTGTAATGTGACAAAAGTAACATCGATTTCGAAGTTACACCAACGCATTTTCTCTATGCCTTATTCAGAAACCTTATGCACTCCACTGGATCTACTCGTAGTGATCCCGGTTACCATGAGTTCGATTTGTGGGTAGCATAAAGATTTGAATCGATTTAATGCGACCATCGATCAAATATAGGTAGATACACGCGCGCCGCATAAAAAGTGGCACTTGAAGGCAGATAAAAGTGGGCGGTACTAATAAACTAGCAGTGTTACGGTTTTAGTCGCTTGTTAACCGCGCGACGAACATGCCGAACTGGGCAATTAAAAACTGTAAGAATTATACAAAAAAAGTAAAAAAATTAAGGGATGTTTTATTTTAAGTTTAAAATTTGACTGCCTCGTTGGTCTGGTGGCAAAGCGCATCGCTTTGTGATCGCGAGGTCCTGGGTCGGACAAGTGTAGTTTTTCTAACGAAAACTTCCCAATATGAGTCCGGAGTCCGGAATTGTGCCCGGTATATGGCAATAGGCTCGCCCCTTATTACATGGGCCCTAACATCGTCGGCTAAACGTGGGTGCACTCAGTCACCTCTGCCACCCCATCTGGGGAATATAGGCGTGACTGTGTTTTTTTTTATTTTTTTCTAAAGTAAGTATAATTAATGATGATGCATTTTGCAATTATTTTATTTATTTATAACATCACATGCAGTCCGCAATTGTCTCTTTCTCTGTTTGATGTGGACCACTCACTTTATGATCTACCGGTGACCTTCGGTCGTAAAATTTTATTGCTTGTGGTTTACTACAATGCAAATACAACTTTAAGTTACACGAGTAAGGTACAATATGCCCTAATTTATGTTTATATCATAATTATAACCACTCACGTGGATTTGGGGACGTTTTTTAGTGTAACTTGTGACCGGGACTGTGTATCTTGTTATAATGTATCCATGAATGCGGCCCACAAATGTGTAAATTGCTTTCTTTTAAAGCGCCCACCATACAGAATATTCCTAGTGTTGGGCTACGATCAAAAAACATCAAAGAATTGGACAAACGGGGAATCTTTTTTTCATAAGAATATGCGTATTATGGGGACAATGCTATCATTGTTCTCTTTAAATCCATAACACGCGCACAAAAACTTATCTACATCGCCAAGTTTCTTACGAAAACATCACACAAAATTCACAAGAGAACATATTTCCACGAAATATCTAAGTAAGCACTTACGTAAATAAATTCAATCTTATTCTATAGAAAAATGTCGGATTCTATAAAGTGAACGTTAAAATCGCTTGTGAAATATTAAGTGCCCATAATTGACGAGCACTTGTTATGCCTCTGATACCGGCTTATGTCTATTACGACCCGTAAAATATGTACGAAGACTACTTGAGCTAAATGTGTAAGTGGGCATTATTGATCACTTAACTTTGCCCTTTCCTCGCTACATCTTTTATGTAAAATCTATAAAAGTATCTTTTTACTAAATGCATAATATTATATTTATACTAGAGAGATTCGTAAAAGAACCAAGGTCACCGACATAGCCCTTAAGATTAGAAAGCTGAAGTGGCAATGGGCGGGCCACATAGCGTGTAGATCGGACGGGCGTTGCGGCAGAAAGATTCTAGAGTGGAGACCACGTATTGGCAAGCGCAGCGTGGGACGACCGCCTGCCAGATGGACCGACGATCTTGTGAAAATCGCAGGAAGTCGTTGGATGCAGGTGCATCGGACCGGTTACGCTGGAAAGCGATTGGGGAGGCCTATGTTCAGCAGTGAACAAGTATACGCTGAGATGATGATGATGATATTTATACTAAAGTATACACGGTGTAACATATATAACGCAAGGCCTCAGATACTCCAATTGGATTATTGCTTTACGAATTCAATACGAAAATCAAACTTCTCATTTTAAGGAGTTTTCTACCATTTTTTTAATGTCTTTGGTGTCCAAATTAACCATAAAATTTAATAATTAATTAACTTTTGTATGCATATTGAGGGGTGTGTAATAGAAATACATATAAAATAGCCTTCATGCTTTGAATAATTATTAAATATTGTTAAATACAGCAAACAGAATGAGTACAAGGCTTTCTTAAAGGTAAAAAAAAATTAACTTATTTTAAAAATAGCTGGAATCGATTCAGTTGCCGATTTTGAACAAAGTAGTTTCAGGTCTTGCATTAATTATGTTACACCTTGTATACGGTACTTACCTATAACAAAAATACCGTCACGCCTAGCGGGGGCGGTAGAGGTGTACTGAGTACACCCACCTTTAATAGGGGGCGAGCCCTTTGCAAAATGCCGGATGCGGGAAGTTTTCGTTAGAAAATACAATTTTAATTTTTTTTGTCTTTCTGTCTGTCTGTTCCGTTTAATCTCCGAAACGACTGGAACGATTTCGACGGGGTTTTCACTGGCAGATAGCTGATGCTATAAAGAGTCATTTAGGCTACTTTTATTTTAGAAAACGATTTTATGTTATATTCCACGCGGACGAAGTCGCGGGTAACAGCTAGTTATTAAAATAAGCCGCCTCGTTGGTCTAGTGGCGAATAATGCGGTTTGTGATCACGAGATCCTGTGTTCAAATCCTGGGTTGGACAAATGTAGTTTTTCTACCTTAATTACAACCATACAGCAAACCACGATAGCACGTAAGACAAATCGATTATCTCACGCCGATGACGACAAAATCCGTGAAATATGTCCTGTCTCGCCGCCAGACCTGCTCTGCTGAGATAATCTTTTTGTAGTCACATAATAATAAAATATCTTTATTTCTGGACCAAATTAATGTAAGACATATATTCTATTTAGTACAAAAACATTACTTAACCTAAATATATTTTTTCAAGGCTAGACCAGAGCTTATTCTAGGCTCAGCCTGGCTACAAGCTGTACAATTTAGAAGAATCAAGAATAACAAAAACATTATAAAGAGGCCTGCCCCGTTAGTCTAGTGGCAAAAGCGCATCGCTTTGTGATCACGAGGTCCTGGGTTCAAATCCTAGGTGGGACAAATGTAGTTTTTCTAACGAACAATTCCCAGTATGAATCCGGAGTCTGGAAATTGTGTCCGGTATATGGCAATAGGCTCGCCCCCTATTACATGGGGCCTAACATCGTCGGCGAAACGTGGGTGTACTCAGTACACATCTGCCACCCCCTCTGGGGAATATAGGCGTGTCGGTGTTATTTATTTATTATAAAGAGGCCTGCCCCGTTGGTCTAGTGGCAAAAGCGCATCGCTTTATGATTACGAGGTCCTGGGTTCAAATCCTAGGTCGGGCAAATATAGTTTTTATAACGAAAAATTCCCAGTATGAGTACGGAGTCTGGAATTGTGCCCAGTGTGTGGCAATATGCTCGCCCCCTATTATATAGGACATAACATCGTCGGCGAAAAGTGGGTGTACTCTGTTCTCCACTAAACCAACCAGGTAGTTTACTAGTTATGCCATAATACCATTGTTGTCAATAACAAACATCGCACAACAAACAACAGAAGTATCTATAACATTTCTATTGGATAACAATCACTTTTATATAGATAATTTCCCCTTGAACAATTTTCCATCACAAAACTAAACAATGGGAATCTGTAACATGAACCTAATGAAGGTTGACGTTTTCGTGGAAAAGTGGAAAATAACAATCTGTCAAGTATTTCTAAACAAGATTATATTGTAAATAACACTAGCTTTTCCCGCGAGTCTCGCCCGCCGCGTGATGTTCGTGTACTTTTACAAGAGTTGATTTAACTTCCTTTTTTAGTACATCTGTCTGTCTCTCTCTTTTTCCGGTTCAAATTTTGCGATCCATTTTTTAGCACTTGCATTATTAAGCATACTAGTATAAGTTCGGTACCAATGCAATACCATTTACATTTCACCATGAGCTGGTCTGACGATAGAGCCGGAACCTGGCCATAAGAACTACACAACATAACCCCCTGGTATATAGGCTCGTTGGATTGATCTTGACAAGTACTATACATCCAGATGGTGTCGAGGGTCCGACTATGGGGCTGGAAGGTGGCCACAAGAACTCATAAACTAAGTAAGATACCTATCTTCCTTGTGTTCACGCTATAAATAATTGATTGGTGGTACGTTCCGAAGAAAATTGAAGTGGCTGCCTATTCGGCAACGCCGGGACTCACATATCCTTTCTCTTCTCTTTTCCGTCCTTCATAACCCCAAAGCTCCTATTTATCTACGTGAGCGTTTTGACTTTCTTGTCCCCAAGGATAGGGCCTGTCGTACTGCTAATCCACTCCTTCTTCGTGCTCCTCTTCATTCTTCCAGTTGCTATGATAGATCTTTTACTGTTCGTGGAGTGCGTCTTTGGAACTCACTCCCACACGCTATACGCGCAAGCTCCTCTCTGGACATCTTCAGGAGAAGAATCAGGGAACATTTCCTATCTGATTGTTGATACACATTTGTAATATAATATACTATGTGTATTTTTATGTATGTTTATTTTATAAATTATATATATTTAGTTTTGTATAGTATGTATTTTATTTATATTTATGTTTATTTTATTGTATGTTTGAATGTGTAATTGTATAACTGCCCTCTTATTAACATTCTCATCTCTCAACACTTAAAGGTTCGCTGGAAGAGAACTCATATTTTGAGTTAAGCTCGCCTTTGTATATCACCTGTGAAATTACAACTGTAAATGTACTGTATACAATAAAGGATTAAATAAATAAATAAATAAAATACGTCAATGGCTATAAAAGTATGATTTCTAATTATTTATTTCATATCAGAAGATCAGCTACGTAAACGTAAAACCCTGAAATGTTAGAGAATGACATTTATCACGCCATAAAACACACCGTCACGCCTATATTCCCTAGAGGGGGTGGCAGAGGTGTACTGAGTACACCCACGTTTCGTTCGTTCTATTGCCATATACCGGGCACAATTCCACACTCCGGACTCGTACTGGGAATTTTTCGTTAGAAAAACTACATTTGTCAGACCTAGGATTTGAACCCAGAACCTCGTGATCACAAAGCGATGCGCTTTGCCACCAGACCAACGAGGCAGTCATCACGCCATAATATAAATTAATACGACACAGTATTAGACATTGCGTTTTACTTTATATATTTTTAGGTAGGATACTTTATTTATTTACATTAATTAATTACAACAAGAATATTCTCACACATGACAGTGGCTGAAGCGAGATAGGTATGTAAGGAAAGAACCTGCTGGACCTTTATATTCTGTGCTTACCCCGCAAGGGATCTGGCATGATGATCTCATCATGCCAGATCCCTTGCGGGGTAAGATTTATCCTATCAATAATCAATATATCTAGATAGATACTCTTTATAAACAACAAAACAAATATTTTTTGTTTTATAATAACTATACCTATTCTTCTTCATTGCCCTTTTTTAATTTGATTTGTTTTTGAGAAATCCACGGAATACCGTGGACGGATCATACAAAATAAGATCTATTTAAAAATATCGAAACATCCAAACATTCGTATTTATTATATTAGTAGTATTACCTGTTGAGTAAGATATCTGGTTTCTCTTTCTTCTACGCATTTGAAAGGAAAAGTACCGAGTGTCTTGTCTAGACTGTCGATCGGCCATTGTAAACATTTAACCTAAGCATCGTCGGCGAAAAGTAAGTGTAAGCAATATACCTCTGCCACGCCCTCTTAAGGAATTATGGTGCGACGGTGTTATTTTTTTTATTTTTGAAATTACTGTATTATGCCGTACCTTGTCGTAGGTTCACATATCGATGGGTCCTACGTATATGGGCCAATGCAACAATTTGAGCATTTTTACTTTTTTGTGTTAAATGCTTCCTTTTACTCTAGTTGACAACGTGCACTAAAAAAAAAACGAACGTGAAAACACTATTTTTTGCTGCAGTAAAAGGGCTTATGTGGCACAATTTTAAACGTATAAAGGCCAAACGGTTATTTGAGACTTTTACGCGGGGAGATCCCGCGTCTTTGTTTACTTTAACGACCAAACAGTCAGTTGAGCACTTCTACGTCACACAGAACGATGTCGCGCTGTGATAAAAACCATTTTTTTTAGTTGTTATTAGATGTGACATGGAGTCTAAATACTCGTATCGTTCTAAGTTTAGTAGAAGTTTATTCAATTCGGAATTTAGTCAATTCAGCAATTGGTAATGTAAATAATAGTGAATTGAGTAATGGACTAGGTTATAAAAATTACGAAAATATATCGTATTATAATAACATTAATTTTTACGTAATTCATTGTTAATTATAGTACATATAATTTATCTCAAAATCAGCTTATGCCAAGTAAATCGTCCAAAGTGACACTTTGGCCTTTACTATTTTTTTTTTCAGTATAATTAAAATAAAATAGAAAATCACGTATATAGGCATATCTACATTAATTAAAAAACAAATATATGTACAAATAAATCGATGTAGCTAGAATAACGAACATATGTGTCATCGTAACTACGCAAAGTTTCACAAATATCAGTTGAAGCATGTAAAAAATATATCAAATTGAAACTTTAAGTGCCTCTATTGAAAAGTTGTCAATTTGTACATTAGCCCTTATACATAGGACCCATCGATTATCGCTGGTGACAATTGGTTTAAATAGCGCTTTATTCATTTTTTCTAAAGTACGTAGCCCCACCCAAAATTATTCCTGTGTCGTGGGTGCGTTTACCAACACGACATTCACATGAACAAACACCCGGACAGAAAGAAAATGTGAATCACACAAATATTTGTCCCGTGCGGGTATCAAACCTGCGACTACTTATCCCAGTGGGCGAAGCGACTCGAGCTTTTAATCCCTGGACTAAGCTATCTATCTATCTATATCATCACGCCAGCTCCCTCGCGGGGTAGGCAGAGAGTACAGAGTTCCAACAGGTTCTTTCCTTTCATACCTCTCTGGCTTCCTCCACTCTCATAGTTCGTCTCATACACACTCGCCGGTTACGGAGACTCTTGCCCTTCAGATAAGACACGGTCTATTTGGTCATGGTAAGATAGTCTAGGTCTTCCCCGGTACCTACATCCTTCCACGGACTAAGCCGGTCATCAAATTTCATTTTAGGTACTTATCCGTTCGTTTTCTTTAAACTACATTTGTATAACCTCATTAGGGTAACCCAATCTGCTCTGGAAAAGTGTCACAAGGTCAGATGCATAGCTAAAAGTATTCAGGGTCACGGACAAAGTCAAGGTCCTTCGGGATAGCGCAACAACTAAGTACAACAAAACAATTGTGTTCTTAGATTTACGCGAATTTTACACATGAATTAAAACTATTTTTTGGATTTTATCGCGGTCATGAATTTATAACCGTAATCGGATTGAGTACTGTTAAAATATTGCTAAAGGAAATTAAACTCTTACTCACAGACAGACCAGTAAATTTTCTATGATTTAAACAACTTCAGAAACCATGATGAGTGAGAGCTATAGCCTTGAGCCTGGTGTCTCGCTCGCACCCATTACGATACAGTACGGTGACTATAATGTAGAACTAATACGGACTATACCTATTTATGATATAGTTTAAATACGCTGTAAACGATTTCTAATCGAGTTCTAAACAAACACGGTTCTCAGTTCGTCTTTATATACAGGATGGATTAATATGGGGCAGTAAGGGCAGCTACCTCAACCGTTGTAGATACAGAAAGTCGGCCCTAGGAGACTATCCTTAATTTTTGCGATACATGGAGCTGAATTTACAGTTTCTTTCAAAAATTTACAGTCAGCAAGAAAATGGACAATTTAATTAAAAACTTTAACTACAAGTCATTTAAGATGTGGCATATGCAGAAAGAAAGAATTACGACACTAAACAGTGCCCGAGAATTATACGTTAATTATATGTCAACAAGTCCATAATCGTACCAATGTTTGGTCACCCTACTTATAAAGCGACGTAGGGCTCTAAGTAAGTATCCTTGTCATCACGTTTTTTTCGCAGAGTGCTCAATCCATTGTAATATATCCATGATCGCAGTTTATTTATAAATTTTAAGTTCCCAACGTTTCGAGTGCAACCCATGGTCACGAAAAGGACTGAGGTGTTAGACGTCCAAAAGGTATAGTTGTTCCGAGGTACCCTCTTACTTCTTAATTATTTTTGTTGCTCCGATCTACGCAGAATGAGCTCGCTGTGTCTTGAGCGCGCATCTTGCAGCGTTATGCTTGGTTTTGGATTTAATTACATTAATTACCGGATCCCAAGTCGATGGAAGCACCCAGTCGAAACGTCAGGAACTTAAAAATCAAAATAAATTGCAATGAAATCCAAAAAATAGTTTTGGCACAAAAACAATTTATGTTCATAGCTCACGTTATACGCACTACTTTTATACTAAAGTTATCATTGCATCAGTGATCGTTCAATAACCAAATCCTACTAATATTATAAATATGACAGTTACTATGTTTAGGTGTTTGTATATGTGTTACTCAATCACGCAAAAACGGCTGAACGAATTTGGATGGCATTTGACTCACAGATGGTTTATTACATTGATTAACATATACGATAATTTTTATCCCGGAAAAATGTTAGATTCCTGCCTAAAGTCATCGCGTACGAAGTCGCGAGCAGAAGGCAGTAGTTTTATAAAAATAATAAACACTGTCACGCCTTTATTTCTCGATCTATCTAAAGCTTTTGACACTGTTTCTGTGCCGATCTTACTGGGCAAAATGGATCGCATCGGAATAAGAGGTCTACCTTTCCAGATTTTCTCCGACTACCTCAAAGATCGCAGCCAAGCCGTTATAGTAGATAACATTGTAAGTGACGATCTGCCCATTACGTACGGAGTGCCCCAAGGAAGTATTCTTGGGCCAACATTATTTCTTATTTATATAAATGATCTCTGCAATCTATCTATTCCACATTGTAACATTTATACTTACGCCGATGACACAGCGCTATTAATTCACGGAGGGACCTGGATTGAAACATACCAAACTGCTAATTTAGCACTGACTGAAGTGAGTAAATGGCTTGCCCATAACCTCCTTACGCTAAATATAGCAAAATCCGTTTCTGTTCCTTTTAGTCTTAGAGCCAACCAAATTCCTCCAGATACGCTCAACTTAAAGGCCCATACATGGCTTCCACGGGACAATGTAATTGTCAGTCGAATAAAAGAACCCCCTGTGCCAAATATCTGGGTATCAATATTGATCAAAATCTGAACTGGCATGTGCACATTAATTTACTATCCAGCCGTATTCGCAAGATTATTTATATTATTAGGAGATTGCGGAAATCGGCGGATCGAAAAACCCTGGAACTAGTATATTCCTCCCTGTACCAGTCCCTGCTGTCATACTGCCTTCCAGTCTGGGGTGGAGCTAATAAATGCGATCTCCTCCGTCTTGAACGAGCTCAGAGAGCGGTTCTAAAGGTTATATATCGTAAGCCCATGAGATATCCTACTAGACAACTATATGCCGATTGCGATTTCCTCACAGTTAGACAACTTTACATATACCTGACAGTACTCCGAAAGCACTCGTCTCGTCCAGGCTCCCAACCAAATATTAGAATTAAACACAGAGTTTTTCACATAGAGTCTCACCGTACTAAATTTGCTGAAGGTCATTTCTTTATTTCTAGTGCGAAATAGTACAACACCGTTTATAAACAGGTTACTTTAAATATACTAAATAAATATAACTGTAAAGGTAAACTCAAAGCGCACCTAAAACTACTTACCTACGAGATGACGGAAAAGCTCATGTAGGGGTTGTAAATTATAAAACCACCTAAACAACTCTTATACTTTTCCATGCACATTTTCCGACACTAAGAAACGCACGCACGCACAATCACACATACACACACACACACACACTCACACACAGACACACGCATGCACACACACTTTTTGGATTTGCTTTTGTTTTGTTTCGATCTACTTTCATATTGTAAGTAAATATCACCCATTTTATAATTTATATATCTATCTACCCATTGCAACTCACACATTGGATCAATTTATAACAATAGGCACATTGTTATAAATGAACACTGCTCCCTAAGACACAGGTATATAAACCTAGTTTAGGGGGCAGGGTACTCACTGTTATTTGCTTGAGCCTATGTTCATTTTTATTGTGCTTCATTACAAATGTATTAATGTAGGTTGAAAATGTTTGCAAGCAATAAATCTTTACTATCATTATTTCCCAAGTGGGGGCCGCAGACGTGTATTGTATACACCCACCTTTCGCCGACGATGTTAGGTCCCAATATAACAGTGGCAAGCCAGACCGGAACAAATACTCGTAAATTACACAAATATATTTTATCCTATGATATTTTATGTATAGACACAGATATACACACTTTCACATCAAAAATGGCTGAACATAAGTCCCTATCTGTCGACTTCTTTCCAACATATTTCTTGTCGAGAAATAAAAAACTATTTCACAAGAACTTTGCTACAATTATTCTGTATATTTTTAATTAAATATTGACTAGTTCTTATACTTTTCGCGATATAATTAGAAAATTTAAAGCAATAGAGATAAATTTAGATTTATTATCTTTAGAGAAAATTTCATTACATCTTGTATTCCTTTTACCAGATTCTAATATATAGAGTCAATAATCATATTTCTAAATATTAAGTCTTATACTGCTTGAAATAAATGGAGTACAAGAACAAGCTTTTTTACCGCGGTTGCCACTTGAGTATGGTAGTTATGACTCATTGTTTTGATCTATGCACGGCATCGATATATTATATAACATGAGTCCCCCTCATGTTATATAATATATCGACCCCTCAAACTCCCGTGTGAGGGGTCTGTAAGGAAAGAACTCTGCCTACCCCGCAAGGAAACTGGCGTGATGATATAGATAGTATAAACGTAATGCGCAACGTCTCGCCCGCATTAACGGCGGTGTCAAAGGTGTTCAGTATACGGCGTGATGATATAGATATATAGATATCTATAGTGTAGTTTGTCAAATCTACAGCCCCTCGATCTAGTGATCCGAATGCTATGCTCAGGCTACTGGACCAAGAAATCGTCTAATTAACAGTTACCTTAATGGTCCAGTTATTCTTTTTAATTATTCCATGAACTGACTGTTTGTTATACCTATAAAATGCGAATTCAAGTTGAATATATGTACGATGCACATAATAATAGAAATAATAAAATATTGACTGCCTTGTTGGTCCAGTCGCGTATAAGGCGCGTAGCGATTCGAGGTCCTGACTTCGAATCCTAGGTCGGATAAAGTGTACTTTTATTCCCAATATCAGTCCGGAGTTTGGAATTATGGCCGGTATAATAAACTCAAACAATTTGGAATTTGAATTCCAAATTTTGTCTTAACCCGGCGGGGGCACTTACAAATAGTTAATTTACATTTTTTTTATCTGATATACCTACTAATCTACTAACGGATTGGAACACCGCCTCCACTGAGAAGATCCGGGGAGAAACTCGGCGGGCTTGTCTTTTTTGTCTAATTCTCCATTTTTTTTTCATCGTTTTTTGTATAGATCTTTATATTATACAAAATCATTTATGCGATCCAGCTCTAGTGTGATGCCTTACGACTGAGATATGAGACTAATAATATTTTTTTTTAATATATGTAGTAATGATAAGCTAACGAATTCTGGGTGGACCAGTCTCCACAAGTAATACCCGTTCACGAATATGACTACTTGCGCAGCCATCATCTCACTCGACCAAATTACAGGGAAGGAAGTGACCCACACCAAATAGCCACTGCAAGCATAGACTTCTTAGTTTATAATTTAGCTCCAGTGTGATGCCTTACGACCGAGGTATGAGACTAATGATGTTATTCCTAAAAAGTATCCAAAGGATTCCGGATGAACAAGCAGCAAACGTTCACGAGTATGACCACTGGAACAGCCTGATGGCTGTTCTAGTGGTCATACTCGTTGAGGGGAGTGATCTCCCCTCGACCATATTGGCGGGAAGGAAGTGACAAGACCGCAAGCAAAGACCTTTAAGTGAGCATGATCAAACCAGAACCCCAAAGACGGTATGTGTTATAAAAACCTCTTTTACATAGGGACCTAAAATCGTTGGCGAAAAGTAGGTGTGCACAGTACACCTCTGTCACCCCCGCTTGGGGAATATAGGCTGCCGGTGTTTAAATCTACAGTTTCTACGGTATAAAATAATATAATTATTACAGAACATTAATATAGAACTTAATTTTGATCACACGTAAGTAATTATAATTTGATGGCAACATTGAACATTGTTTAGACGAAAATCCTAAAGTAATTTTCCAAAGCATAGGGACAAAACATTTTACTTGTGCATCAGAAATTAAAGTGACGATTATTGATATTTCCAGATGAAGTAACTAGACAGAAAGGGTGACTGACTCTACAGTCTTCTAAATACATATTAATTAAGTTTTCTTCGAAGGTCAAGCTCAGACAGCCAAGGTTTTATAGGTTATGGGATAAATATGTTTATAAATGAAAAAAAGAACACCGTTATACATACGAGGAGTAACATGTATGACGCAAGACCCCAGAGTCTGAGGCTCAGACACCTCAATAAGATTATTGCTTTACGAATTAGACCACCGAGGTAAACTGCAATATACACCACTAGACTACCGAAATAGCCGGCACCATACGTCACTAGACCACCGTATCAGCCTGAACCTAAGCCACTAGACCACCGAAATAGCCTGCACCATACGCCACTAGACCACCGAAGTAGCCCGCGCCTGCGTCAGTAGGCCACCGAAATAGCCTAAAAAAAATAAACCCCTTACTCCTATATTCCCCAAGCGGGAGTGGCAGAGGTATACTGTACACATCCCACTTTTTGCTACGATGTTAGTTCTCAAAGTAAAAGGGGGCGAAACTATTGCCGTTATACCGGGTACAATACCAGACTCTGGACTGATACTGGAAATTTTTCTATCGGAAAATTATACTTTGTTCGACCTTGGATTAGGGCCTAGGATCGGGCTCGTGATCGCTACGCGCAACTCTAGACCAACGAGGCAGTAATCTATTCTTATTAAATACTAGCTTCAGCCCGCGAGCCCCCCAGTTTTTGTCAGCCAGTATCCAAACTTGTAAACATACAAACTATCATATTTATAATACCTACTGGTTTCTGTCCGTAACTTCATCCCCGTTGACATTAAACAGGAATCTAAACTTATTCCGGAATAAAAAAAGTCCTATATGTTAATCCAGGTATTAAACTATCTATGTGCAGAATTTCATGCAAATCCTTTCAGCCGTTTATGCGTGATTGAGTAACAAAAGTCTAAACATACAAACTTTCATATTTATAATATTAGTAGCATTAATAAGATTAGTAAGTTACAGAGCGGATTTCTTGGACGGGGCAGTAAGTGAACCTACAGGAAAACGGTCTTAGAAAACTACACTTAACTTTTTGAGGTGTTTTAAGCTGCGTTTACAGATTTCGAAAAAATGAACATTTATCAAGAAAACTAGCAATTTACACAATAACTTTTATTGATGCCTATCGATCCTGTTTCTTATAAGGATCACAAAGCTCTATTGCCCTTACTTCCCACTCCAAAAAAAAATTATTCTGTACATCAATTTTCCTTTCTCTCGGCCCACTGGATTGAGTACTCACGGGTGCGATTCCCGCACGGCACAAAGCATTTCTAAACGCACCCGCGATACAGGAATAATTCCTAGTGTGGCAACCTTTTAAAAGAAACGTTCGCGCTTTCTTCTGACCACGTGACTTTTCGTTGAACCTTGCAGCAAATAGCAGGTAATTCTTCTAGGTACAATGTGCCCAACGAACTGTATTGTGGAACCGTATTCGAAAATCTTGAAAATAATGCCGATATGCCTTGTTGACCGCAAGTCTGAACTCGAGTGGCCTCTAAAGGTACGACCAAACCAACGCGTTCAGCCGCAGCCGCGGTGGCGTGCACGGTGGCGATCAGCTATATTTGTAAGGAAATGTCCACATCAACGCGTCCTGCACGCGCTGTCTGGGCGGCGTATGCACGGGCAATCATAAGGAGATACTGATCGCCACCGTGATCGCCGCCGAGGACGCCACCGCGGCCGGGGCTGAACGCATTGGTTTGACCGTACCATATGACGGCTTAAGAAAAATAGTCAGGCCTTGCTTACGTAAATTGGATTGTTATGGTGCTTATATAAACCAAAACAATTTAACTTATGTAAGCTGTTTTGTTGGTCTGGCGGCGCATATTACGGGTAGCGATCACGAAGTCCTGGGTTCGAATCCTAGGTCGGCCAAAGTATGGTTTTTCTATTCAAAAACCGTCAACAACATTGTTAGTAATATGTGAGTGCACAAAGTACACCTCTACTAAAGAGTATTCTGTCTTTACCGCCCGCCGCCAGGTGAGTATCCAAACACCGGGGAATATCTATCTACGTCTATCTGTACAAGGTGTAATTTTAGTCGTCTTGGAGCGAAAGCCCAGGTGATGTATCCAATGCCCACTGTTCACTGGTAATGAACAAAATACAGTAAAAGAACACTTCAATAAGTAACATCTACCTACTGACCTATCCGAATATCATAGCTAGGGTAAAAAATGTACAGTTATCAAGAAATCTACCGGCCACCTGACGAGCCGCGCCGCCCCTCAATGTTATTAAGCGCTTAGTATACGTAGGTTGGAAGTAGGCTATTAATGTACTTTTGTTATACTTAGCCCCACACTACCATTTATTCCTGTATCGTGTGTGCGTTTACAAAGATGAGAACTCATATACACAAATACCCAGAGCGACACAAATAATTGTGGGTCACACAAAATTGGTCCTTTGCGGGAATCGAACCCGCGACTATTCGACTCAGTGGGCGGAGCGGCTCTTAACCACTGCGCCAAATCGTGCGGTTTAATCGGTATTATTATGGTGATGTTACTTATTGGGATGTTCTTTTTTTATTGTTTTAAAAAAACAATAAAAAACCATACCAACATACTACCAGTGAACAGGAAGCATTGGATACATCACCTGGGCTTATGGGCACCTCCTCTCCAGGTCGACTAAAATTACAGCGTGTATTTTATTCACAACCCGCCCATCTTTTCGAGTTCATGAGCTAATTAAAATCTCAAGTCTGCGAAAGTGGAACGATGTCGGTACCGGGGTAGACCTAGACTGTCTTACGATAACTAATTAGACAGCGTCTTATCTGAAGGGCAAGTCAGTAACCGGCGATCGTGTATTTTATTTTTATTTATTTTATAATTTTTGGAAAACTTACAGCTAAGCTAAATGATAAGTAAAGTGATTATACAGAGTAAGGTCAATTAAAAATTGTCACATATAGTAAAAGTTTTAACAGAGTTATACACTAATAAAACTATTTATAAGCCATAGTTGAAACCAGTTAGTCGAAAAACTTCAAACATATTTTTTTTTTAAGTATTAACATTTGTCACGAATAAATCTAAGTCTACTACCCGACACATTGAATTGAAAGTACGACATGCTCGTATTAAGTACGAATTGTGCCTATAATTGCTTCAGGAATAAGGAATAACTAAGAGGGGTGTTTTCCGTAAACTTGCAGACGGCACTCGTAACCCAATTGAGCCTACCAGTTCTGGCACATCTATCGAGCCATTCATTATCTTCAATAAGAACAAAAGATTTTTCTTCGTTCATGTAGCGGTAAAATATGGAATTTTATATACCGAGAAATGTAATTAGGCAAAAATATACGGGAGAGATACTATAAATTTTTTAGAAATTTCTTTAATGTATACCTTCTAGGCGATCATTGTAGACGTCGTAAATAGGATTCGAAATTTGAGAAGCATATTCAAGGTGACTACGAACAAAGGTTACACTATAGAATTTTCAGTGTTTTGATTTTTTGAAATCATAGGATAACCTAAAACTAAAATCCAATGCCTTGGATGCTTTATTTATAATGTCATTAATATGAGCATCAAATAGAAGTTTCGCGTCAAATGTAACACCAAGGTCTTTGATGACACTAACTCTATTGATTGGGCAATTAGAAAGCTTGTAATTATATTCAATTGGGTTTGGTTTACGAGTAAATGTACAAACACAACACTTTGATATATTAAGGTCTAATTTATTCAATACGCAATAATTATAAAAACGATCAAGATCATTCTGGAGTGAGAGTGCATCCTCATTAGATGTTACATGCCTAAGAATTTTCATATCATCCGCGTATAAAATAATTTTGGAGTTGTGAAAACATGATGCAATATCATTCACAAAGACGTTGAATACCAACGGTCCTAGCAATGATCCCTGAGGCACACCTGATGGGATTATCATAGCTCTCGTATATCTTTAGCTATTAAGCACAACGAGCTGGGATCTGTTTTTGACGTATGAAGAAAACCATCTGAATAAGTTGCCTCTTACACCCACTGACAATAGTTTCTGCAATAATAAATGATGGTCAATACGGTCAAAACACTTACTGTAGTCTGTGTATACAACATCAACTTGAGGCCTCATTGACATGTGTTTGGAGAGATAGTCACTACAGACTACAAGATTCGATGTGGTTGAACGACCTCTTAAGAAACCATGTTGATTATCAGAGAAAATCGACTTAAGCATCGAAGAAAGTGGCCTATATACAATTTTCTCTAAAATTTTAGCAAAGACGCATAATTTTGAAAGCGGTCTGTAATTTTCCACGATACCCTTTGGTCCTTTTTTATGAACAGGCGTTATATACACAGACTTCCAGATTGCAGGCATCGTTCCTGTTGTGAGAGATCTGTTAAATAATATTGTTAGTGGAATGGCCAGAGTCTTTGCACAGTTGCGTATAAACACCGGTGGAATGTCATCTGGACCAGCACTCTTCCTTACGTCAACTTGTTTACGTAACCTATACACTTCATCTTCCACTACTGTGATAGAACTAATATTCAAGGTGAGGTCACCAAACGGGTCCTCTAATCCTTCTATTGATGCAGTGTTACTCATAGATGTTGGTTGTAAGAAATTAGAATAAAAATAGTAACCAAACATATTGCAAATGTCCTCACCGTTATTAGATATAACCGCACCAAATTTAAAGATGTTGATGATGGATAGAAGTTAAATTGTTGTTTTGACTTCACATAACGCCAAAAGGCACGTAGATTTTTAGAGATTGCTGATTAAATTTGTTGTATATAATCATCAAACATTTGCTTCTCAAGTTCTTTGGCTCTTTGGCGTAATGTAACATAAGACGCGATCAGAATAATTGAAATAAAACTATTTTTTCGGATTGTATCGCGGTTTATTTTTTGTTTTTTAAGTTCCCGACGTTTCGAGTGCTTTGCAGCACCCATGGTCACGGAAAAGACTGAGGTGGTAGACGTCCAAAAGGTATAGTTGTACCGGGGTACCCTCAAACTTCTTAATTATTTTTGTTGGTCCGAAATACGCAGAATGAGCTCACGGTGTCTTGAGGTCTTGCAGTGTTATGCTTGGTTTTGGATTTGATTATATTAATTACTGGATCCCAAGTCGATGGAAGCACCCAGCCATCTTCTCTATTGAAATTAGGATGTTTTTTAATTTCAATAGCCTCGCGAACCATCCTTGGTAGGAATCGGTGTTCTTTCACGAGGATTTGTGGTCTATCAAATCTGATGTTATAATGGGCGGGTGCGGTCAAGGACATGTTCACAGACTGCAGACTTCTTTGAGCGACGGTGTTTTAGGTCAGCTGTGTGTTCTTTAACCCGAGTTTTTACTGGTCTTTTTGTTTGTCCTATGTAAGAGAGACCACATTCACAATCAAGCTTGTATACTCCTGCATCTTGTAGAGGGATGTGACACTTGACAGATGATAAAAACTGACTGATCTTCTTCGGCGGCTTATAAAATGTTTTGATTGAAGCACGCTTCAAGATATAGCCAATCTTGCCTGTGACTCCTCTTAAGTAAGGTAGTACAGCAGGGAGACGCTCGACTGTGGCTGGTTTCACTCGGTCACTGTGACGTTGGCGTGGGACTCGAAGCTTATTGTCGTACAGGACTTGCTTGACATGTTGAAGCTCGGCAGCCAGATGTTTCTTGTCACAGATCCCTTGTGCTCTCTGAAACAAAGATTTACCCACGGTAACTAACTGTGATGGATGGTGGTGAGATTCACCGTTTAAGTACCTATCAGTATGGGTCTTTTTTCTATAAACCGTATGGCTTAAGGTGTTGTTGGTTGGTTGAATTGTTTGCCTCCAACTCCATTGTGAACTGAATTTAAAAAACAAAAAATAAACCGCGATACAATCCGAAAAAATAGTTTTATTTCATGTGTAATATTCGCGATCAAAATAATTATTATATTTTTTTAATTTAGTGTGACATTTGGCTTTTTTATATTTTAACTAGAGGGCTTCTATACCAGGGAGGATATTTGGCAAGCGGTACTACAGTTTTCTTAGGTAGATAAATATCCCGGAGCTTATAAATAGTATCATAGAAAAACGTTACAGCATCCTCCATGGTCCTATATTCGAATTCCCTTGTCCAATTCACTAAGTTAATTTGATTATTAAGTGCATCAAAATTCGCTGAGGAGTATAAAAACTTGATACAAGGGGGAATCTGCAGGCTATATAATTGTACAAAGTCCGCAGAGATAGAAAGTGCCCTGTGATGTAGGTATGCTGGTACCAAAGGGTCCAGGTAACGGTAATACCATTATTAGAAAATACTAGGTCGATTATTCTATTGTAACTGTTGAGATGACAATTGTACTGTAGAAGGTTACAGGCATTAAAATCATCGTAGAAACTGGTTTGACTGTGACCCTGTAAGTTCCTAGCGTATAGATGATTCCCATCATCAGCGGGAAACCAGTTAATATTAGGTTGATTAAGATCGCCAAGTATTATGAACTTGTCTCCCGGCTGTTTAAAATCAATGTCTAATAAGTTACCAGAAAAATTATTTAACTGCTTCATCAAATTATTACCGCAATGTTGATTACAAATGTAGACCACGCGTATATGCATTTTATAGGTGATCCTAGGTTTGCATTGCAGCGTTAATGTAATCCACATATCTTCCGCAGACGAACACCAATCACTGCGAACATCGGCTATAAGCTCCCGGCGCACAGCTATTAAAACCCCACCTCCCAGGCCCTGATTAGTAAATGAATAATCTCAATCCCGTCTCCATACAACATACCTGTCATCGGCCTGTCATTCCGTGTCGGCTATTCCATCTACAAGCCAGGTTTCAGTGAGGCAAATTACATCAAAGCAATTCAAACTCACATTACTATAAAAAGACGATGTCTTTGTCCGCAGTCCCAGAACGTTTTGATAATAGATATAAAGTGCCAACATAAATCATCATAATAAACACTGTAAACACGTCGCCTAGAAAAATAAATGAATTAAATTTGCGGTATAAAATGTGGTATACGAGTACAAAAGACAGATTGGCAGTCGATATGCATATGCAATAAAGAGCTTTAATTATATGCACTAGAAGTCTAAAGTAATAGTAGCAGTAATTTTCATTTCTGCAAAAAATAATAAATGTTAAAATTAAATAGTTTATCATATGTAAACTAAGGCTAACTCTAAGACTATTAATAAATGGTTCATAATTGCAAAAACGATGGTGTACAAAAGGATTAAGCATTAGCGATAAGCGAACAATAGGCAGGCGAGAATGAAATGCATAGAAAAAACAGGCGGCAGTGTTTCTTAAACTAAATGAGACTACAATATACAGCAAGGTCTCGGGTAACAGATCTAAGATTTTAGTTAAAAAAACTTATTTAAATCTTTTGCAGACTTGATGTGATGTTTTGGTGAAGTTGTATTCTTACTAATAAAAATTTTGCACCCAAGCACCCAAACAAATTCGTAACCACGTTCTTTAGCCAAGGTTTTAGTTTTATTCAGCAGCATTTTGTTCATGTATGTTCATTCTCGTATGTCAAATGATCATTGACACAGATCCTGGAATCACCTTGCATTCCCAAATCGGAAACCCTAAGTTCTTTGTGTTTTTTCGCTGCCGATAGAAAATTATTTATTTTTCATTATGAATTGAGCAGATTATCGTTTTATACTGGCTATCTCTACGCATAGGTATTCTTGCTGCATAATTAATTTGTTCCTTCTGAATATAGCAGCTTATTACATCTCCGATTTTGGATACAATGGAGAAGAGATTCTCCGAATGAGATATCGGTGCACCTTTGATTTCGATGTTATTTATACTCAATCTCGGTCCATCTGGCAGGCGGTCGTCCCACGCTGCGCTTGCCAATACGTGGTCTCCACTCTAGAATCTGTCTGCCCCAACGCCCGTCCGATCTTCGCGCTATGTGGCCAGCCCATTGCCACTTCAGCTTGCTAATCTTAACGGCTA
Organism: Phalera bucephala; assembly: GCA_905147815.2. Lineage (NCBI taxonomy): Eukaryota > Metazoa > Arthropoda > Insecta > Lepidoptera > Notodontidae > Phalera > Phalera bucephala. Next base: position 6,756,206 of record LR990621.1, on the reverse strand, counting down.
TGTCGGTGACCTTGGTTCTTCTACGAATCTCCTCATTCCTGATTCGATCGCGTAGAGAAACGCCGAGCATAGCTCTCTCCATAGCTCGCTGAGCAACTCTGAGCTTTTTTATGAGACATATTGTAAGAGACCACGTCTCTGATCCATATATCATCACTGGTAACACACATTGACTAAAAACTTTAGTCTTTATGCACTGAGGTATTTTGGATGAGAAGATGTTGCGCAGTTTCCCGAACGCTGCCCAGCCGAGTTGGATTCGTCGATTGACCTCTCTCTCAAAGTTGGACCTACCTAACCGGACTACCTGTCCCAGGTAAATGTATTCGTCGACAACTTCAAGAGTAGAGTTCCCAACGGTGAGTGCGGTGGGTACGACATGGACGTTAGACATTATTTTCGTTTTGTCCATGTTCATTTTAAGACCCACTTGTTAAGATACTCTGTTGAGGTCACCGAGCATTCGTCCTAGATCTTTCAGCGACTCCGCCACGACCACAATGTCGTCGGCAAATCGAAGGTGAGTGATGTATTCGCCATCGATGTTGATGCCAAGTCCTTGCCATTCCAAGAGCTTGAAGGCGTCCTCTAAGGTGGCCGTAAACAGTTTCGGAGAAATGACGTCTCCCTGCCTTACTCCTCTTTTTATGGGGATCGCCTTCGTGCACTGCCCTGCACTGTACTCGGACTGACATGGTGGCGTTATTATACAAGCACTTCAACACTTCAATGTACCGATAGTCAATGCGGCATCGCTGGAGAGATCTAAGAACCGCCCAAGTCTCGATCGAATCGAAGGCTTTCTCATAGTCCACAAACGCCAAGCATAGTGGCCGATTATACTCCTCGGTCTTCTGTATAATCTGCCGCAGCGTATGTATGTGGTCTATGGTACTAAAGCCTTTCCGGAAACCGGCTTGTTCGGGAGGCTGGAAGTCATCAAGCCTGCGTTCGAGACGATTCGTGATGACTCTCGAAAACAACTTATAAACATGGCCAACTCATTATGTACGGCTTTTATACTCTCCATTAATGTCGGCAATGTCTCCATTTGAACAGGTAGTCTTTTGACCTCTGCTAGTATAGTCTCCGTATCCGTGGATAGGGTTTCCAACGAACCGGCACAGGGACTAACTGCCCTGATCTTACAATTAATGCACTTCCATATAAGTTTCCAATCTCTAAGTTTCCTCCATCAACCTTCCGTTATGCCAGCGCATAAGAAATCATACTGCCCTAAGCATTTCGTGCACTTGACTCCATCACTGACTTCGGAATCACAACTTTTGCAAGTAAACATTACGTTCGGTCTAAAAACTTTGAGAAACTCAGTCGCGTTGTTAAACCTCTGAGGCGGCGTTATAAGCGTGCGATCGGTTCGCAAACTACCCAAGTACTGTGTGAGACGAACCAAGAGAGTAGAGGAAGCTAGAGAGGTCTGTAAGGGAACTTGTGGGAACTAGTACTTTCTGCTTACCCCGCAAGGGATCTGGCGTGATGATATACATAGATAGTATTTTGAATAAGATTTTTATTGGCATAGTAATGCCAACATTGATGGATTGAAATGGCACAGCAAAATATTCTGAAACCATATATAGGCAAATCAAAAAGATGACGGAAAACGTAGCCATGTATATTGTTTGTGGTAAATTGTTGTTTGTAATGTAAATTCTATTAAGGAAAGAGGCGAAAACTCTGTCTGTCCACTATACAGAATATTCCTACGATCAAAAAGCAATGAAAGAATTGGACAAACGGGGAATATTTTTTTCAATAGAATATGCGTATTACAGATTTAAAGAGAACAATGATAGCATTGTTCCCTTTAAATCCATAACACGCGTACAACAACTTATCTACATCGCCAAGTTTCTTACGAAAACATCACACAAAATTCACAAGAGAACATATTTCCACGAAATATCTAAGTAAGCACTTACGTAAATAAATTCAATCTTATTCTATAGAAAAATGTCGGATTCTATAAAATGAACGTTTAAATCGTTTGTGAAATATTAAGTCCCCATAATTGATGAGCACTTGTTATGCCTCTGATACCGGCTTATGCCAATTACGACCCGTAAAGTATGTACGAAGAGTACTTGGGCTAAATACGTAAGTGGGCATTATTGATCATTTAGCTTTGCCCTTTTCTCGCTACATCTTCTATATACTACAAATAAATAAAATTGAAGTGTCTGTTTGTAATGGCAAAATAACAGCTTTTTACTAAATGCATAATATTATGTATATACAAGGTGTATCGTGAATAACGTATAACCTCAGACACCCCAAGTAGATAATTGGTACGCGAAATTCAATACGAAAACCAAATGTCCAAATTTAAGGACTTTTTTAAGGACTTTTATACCCCAAATAACAATGAAACTTATACGCGTATGCGTGCGAATTGAAAAACACGTTCTAGAAATGCATTTGAAATCTCCGTATTGCTTTGAATCAAGAAAAAAATTAGTTTGTTATAGCGCACAGAAGGAATAACAGCATATTCTGTGAATTTAAAAAAAATGTAAGATACATTAAAAATTGTTGCAATCAATTCAGTTATCGATTTAGATCAAACTACTTTCAGGTCTGGCGTTTATTATGTTACACCTTGTATATACTAAAGTATATACGGTACTTACCTATAACAAAAATACCGTCACGCCTATCGGGGGTGGCAGAGGTGTACTGAGTACACTTTTCGCCGACAATGTTAGGTCCCATGTAACAGGGGGCGAGCCTATTGCCATATACCGCAATTCCAGACTCCGGACTGGGAATTTTTAGTTAGAAAATACAATTTTTTAAATTTTTTTCTGTCTGTTTGTTCTGCTAATCTCCAAAACGACTGGAACGATTTTGACGGGGCTTTCACTGGCAGATCGCTGATGCTATAAAGAGTAACTTTTATTTAAGAAAACGATTTTATGTTATATTCCACGCGGACGAAGTCGCGGGTAACAGCTAGTTATTAAAATAATCCGCCTCGTTGGTCTAGTGGCAAATAATGCGCTTTGAGATCACGAGATCCTGGGTCGGACCAATGTAGTTTTTCTTCCTTAATCTATCTATCTATCTATCTATCTATAACCTCACGCCAGATCCCTTGCGGGGTAGGCAGAGAGTACAGAGTTCCAACAGGTTCTTTCCTTACATACCTCTCTGGCTTCCTCGACTCTCATAGTTCGTCTCATACACGCTCGCCGGTTACGGAGACTCTTGACTTTTCCATCAGATAAGACTCGGTTTATTTGGTCGTGGTAAGATAGTCTAGGTCTTCCCCGGTACCTGCATCCTTCCACTTTCACATTGTATATCTGTTTTGTCATTCTTTCCTCTGGCATTCTTTCTATATGCCCGAACCAACGGAGCATGCCCTTTCTCATCTTTACACCGATACTATCTTTCATACCTACTCGCTGTCTTACTATGCTGTTGCTAATGCGGTCGGTCAGCTTCACTCCGCACATCTTCCGCAGAGCTCGCATTTCTACCGCATTTATCCTACTTTCATTCTCCTTCTTACATACCCAGCTCTCGCTACCATATAACAGCGTTGGGACAAGAACTCCGTTATGTATGGCCAGCTGCGCCTTATGGCTTAAGTGCCGGCTCCCGAGTAGCTTTCCCATCGCACCATTCACTCTGTTCCCTGCTCTCGCTCTTCTCTCTATGTCAGCGGTGTATTTCCCATCCTTACTGAAGGCGCATCCAAGATATACAAACTCATTCACTTGCTCCAGCACATCGTTTCCAACCACAATCCTTACATTCGTTCTGGTTTCTTCCCTTTCAAAAACCATAATCTTGGTTTTCTTCACATTCAAGTGTAAGCCATTGATCATGCAGTCGTCTTTCATAACTGTGACTAGTGTTTGCAGATCAGTGGCTGTTGGCGCTATTAAAACCGCGTCATCTGCATAAAGTAGATGGTTTACCACTAAGTCACCCATTTGTACACCTTCATTCATCGCTTTCAGTCTTTGAAGACTTTTGTCCAGATATATTATAAACAGTCTAGCGGACAACACGCAACCCTGCTTGACGCCGATTTTAACGTCAAACCAGGGTGACCTGTTACCACCCACCCGTACGCATGCCTTGCAGTCCACATAAGTGGACTGGACGGCTCGCAACAGAGTGCCATCTATACCATACTCTGGCAAAATGTCCCAAAGTCTCTTTCGCACAACTCTGTCAAATGCCTTCTCCAGATCTACAAAACCGCAGAAAACCTTCCGGCCCACTGCCAGATGCTTCTCTACGATGTTGCGGAGTGAGAAGACTTGATCCGAACATCCTCTTCCAGACCTGAAACCCCCTTGTGCCTCCCACAACATTCCATCTTCCTTAATTACCTTTATATTTTCCGATTTCTATAACAAATGATATAGTAGCTATGGTTCTCTTTAAATAATAATAATATAAATTAGCCCTGTTAAGAAACTGTCCCACCGTTGGGCACGGGCCTCCTCTCTGAGAGGGTTTAGGCCATATTCCACCACGCTGGCCCAGTGTGGCTTGGCGAACTTCACACACCTTCTAGAAACTCTTAGGCATGCAGGTTTCCTCACGATGTTTTCCTTCACCGTTAAAGCAAGTGATAGTTAAATTTTAATACGCACATGCTTTCGAAAAGACCGAGGTGCGTCCCTGGGTTTGAACCCGAGACCCCTGACTTACAGTCGAACGGTCTAACCACTAGGCTATCACTGCTGCTATAAGCTCTATTTAAATAAATAAATACTTATACAAGATGTAACATAAATAACGTAAGACCTCAGACACCCCGAATCTGGTATTGAATTTACGAATTCAATACCAAACTCAAACTTCCATTTTTAAGGAGTTTTCTACCATTTTTTTAACAACTTTGGTACCCAAATTAACCATAAAATTTTATAATTAATCAACTTTTGCATGCGTATTGAGATGTGTCTATCTATCTATCTATCTATAACCTCACGCCAGATCCCTTGCGGGGTAGGCAGAGAGTACAGAGTTCCAACAGGTTCTTTCCTTACATACTTCTCTGGCTTCCTCGACTCTCATAGTTCGTCTCATACACGCTCGCCGGTTACGGAGACTCTTGACTTTTCCATCAGATAAGACTCGGTTTATTTGGTCGTGGTAAGATAGTCTAGGTCTTCCCCGGTACCTGCATCCTTCCACTTTCACATTGTATATCTGTTTTGTCATTCTTTCCTCTGGCATTCTTTCTATATGCCCGAACCAACGGAGCATGCCCTTTCTCATCTTTACACCGATACTATCTTTCATACCTACTCGCTGTCTTACTATGCTGTTGCTAATGCGGTCGGTCAGCTTCACTCCGCACATCTTCCGCAGAGCTCGCATTTCTACCGCATTTATCTTACTTTCATTCTCCTTCTTACATACCCAGCTCTCGCTACCATATAACAGCGTTGGGACAAGAACTCCGTTATGTATGGCCAGCTGCGCCTTATGGCTTAAGTGCCGGCTCCCGAGTAGATTTCCCATCGCACCATTCACTCTGTTCCCTGCACTCACTCTTCTCTCTATGTCAGCGGTGTATTTCCCATCCTTACTGAAGGCGCATCCAAGATATACAAACTCATTCACTTGCTCCAGCACATCGTTACCAACCACAATCCTTACATTGAGATGTGTGTAATAGAAATACATTTAAAATAGCCGTAATGCTTTGAATTGTTATAAAATTTTGTTTAATACAGCGTACAGAACGAGTAACAACATTTTTTGAAAATAAAAAAAGAAAATTTACTAACATTAAAAATAGTTGGAATTGATTCAGTTGCCGATTTAAAACAAACTACTTTCAGGCCTTGCGTTTGTTATGTTACACCTTGTATAGTGGTACAGGGATCTTTGGATAGGGTTAACATTTAGTAACATTTTCCTAGTTCCAAGCAGATTTTTCAACAGGTAGATCCGCACGGTATCTAACTAAATAAAGAACTTGGGTAAATGTCATAGCAAACGGCAACTCTACGACTGATATGTAACATTTCCGGTGATGACAGCGTTAGTTCCGATTTTGGCCGCGAACCAAAAGATCCTTGTGAGACTATACACGCAAATTGTAAAGAATAAAGAGAGTGAAATCATTAGAATAAAGGTCTTCCTGTTTACTAATAATTCACAGCAACGCCATAAAAACTTATAGTATTAATATCTTTGATAGTAGTTGTAACACTCTATTACCATGACCAAATAGATCGTGTCTTATCTGAAGGGCAAGTCAAGAGTCTCCGTAACCGGCGAGCGTGTATGAGACGAACTATGAGAGTGGAGGAAGCCAGAGAGGTATATAAGGAAAGAACCTGTTGGAACTCTGTACTCTCTGCCTACCCCGCAAGGGATCTGGCATGATAATATAGATAGATAGTTGTAACACGAATGAGTTGATTTTCGTTCAATGCATTGAAATCACTGAAAATCCCGATTTCTTGCTAAAATAAAGAAACTGAGCCAATATCGGAATGCAACAGGGAATACCCCAGTATATTGCGTATAGTAGTTTATTTCACAAGTCGGCACTGAGTGAACTTCTGGAGACGAACATAGAGCGCTTATGTACTACAGTCTCAGGATAATATAATCCAGAAGCCGCGGGCGCGCATCAAGTTGAAGCAACAATAACTACTTGCAATGGAAGTAGTCTCGCGTTCACACGCTCTGTGATCACCGTGCGAAAGAACGTGCTTTGCGCGTATCAATTTTTTTTTTTTAAACGTAGCCCCACTCTAGGATTTATTCCTGTGTCGTGGGTGCGTTTACAAACATGAAAATTCACAAACACAAATACCCAGACCGGAACATATAATTGTGGATCACACAAAGATTTGGCCCGTGCGGGAATCGAACCCGCGACTATTAGGCACAGTGGGCTCAAGCTCAAGCTCTTAACCACTGCGCTAAATCGTCCTTCATATTTTTCATTTAATTGAATTAGGCCGTCTCGTGACGACACAGCAGGAACGATCCCGCCTGTTAAAATAATGTTGAACTCAAGAAGAAACATGATGGGATCACATTTCATACCTAACTGGCGCATTCATTTAAATATCTAATTAATTCTTCCGTCAGTATTTGTCATAGTAAATGACGCGTCCATTTTGTTAGTGTTGCTTAAATAAACACTACATCATGGTTTTAATATTTAGTTAAAAAGAAAAATAATTTATTTTGTGCTCACACAACTAAACACAAAAGAACGAAATCAGCAACAAATGTAATTAACATGACAAATAGTAACAATAAAAAGTAGAAATGCAAAGCAGTGACTGTGTGAGACCCAAAATTGGTCCCTCCCTCAGCTAATGCCGCAGCTGTATTATGCTGCAGCGCTGATCTTCCGGCAGTGCCATATTTCGGTAACATCACAGGCGGTTTCTTTCAGATATATGTATTAAAGTCTAAAACTACTGAGGCATATATATAAAAAGCGCTCGAGCAAACGAGGAGTTAACAAACTAAAATTAAAATTTTGCCCTGTGGAAACCTAATCTTTCAAAAAATCTTTACAAAAATATATATTTGTTGTCTGTGGACATTTTGTATTTTTTTTTGTGTTTTTTATTATTTGATAATTGGCAGCACTGTTTCGTTTTACTGTCAATCCAAGGTGTGCCCAAGCAAAATGGCGTGTACGACGTGGCAAATCGATAAATCGATAAATCGTGGCATCTGCAATCGTTTGGACGACTGGACGACTGTGCGACCCGATTTACATAAAATACTCAAACCAAAATGTTCTAGTCGTTACTAAGTGCCTATATGTGAGATACGCCGCAACCCCCTGCATCAACGATTGGCTCTCTTTGCCTATCGCGTGCATAGCCCGACGTAAGTTATATGCAATTATTTTTTGCATATTAAGAAGGTGACTTTTGTATTTACAATTAAGCAGCCGCACTGTTTTTAGGGCATGAAAAGGAGGAGGCAGGTTGTTCCAGCACCGGGTTGCAGCGTATTTGAAACTGCCACGGAAGGCCGCGGTCCTGTGTCCCGGTATCAACAGGAGATATGAAGAAGCCCTAGTGTTGTGCTTATTGTGATCCCGGGCCCAAGATAGTTTTTTGTACGATATTTACGATGACTAAATATATTTTTCCTTCATTAAAATACTAAAAGCCTTAATAGTTCAAGTATATCCATTTCTTGAGTTTAATATGTATAAAAATGTATGTTACCGCCACAATGATTTTATTATCACCCATCCTAATGTCGTCAACATTTACCCCAAAAAGTGGTCAATCTTTCCGAATATTACGCGGGTGGGAAGGGCGGTGAGAGCGGGACGTTTGTTAATTTTTTGGCTTCACCGCGCGGTGTGCAAATACGAATGGACGCGGCTCTGGGTTATAGTCATTCTAAGGTTACACTAATGATAGAATAAATGTGATCACTTCTTTGAACACTGAGAAATCGTATTTCCGGTTTAAATAAACGAAATCTGTGTAATATACCCAGCAATAGCAGAACAACTAACATAAGCTTCAACGCATGCAAATCTTAGACCACACTTCGTTCATACTATGCTTGTTCCAAAACCCCGTGACCCAAGTCAAAATAGTCTTGTCTATATAATTCTTGAACTCCTGTCAAACTTTTGTCACGGCAAATCACGCTAGCACGCAAGACAAATCGATTATCTCACGCCGAGGACGACAAAATCCGTAAAATATGTCCTGTCGCGCCGCCAGACCTAGTTCTTCTGAGATAATCTTTTTGTAGTCACATAATAATAAAATTTATTTTTGTACAAAACCATTACTTGACCTTAATATATTTTTCCAAGTCTTATACTAGGCTCTAGAGCTTATACTAGGCTCAGCCTTCTATAAGGTTTACAGTTTAGAAAAAACAAGAATCATCACGAGGTCCTGGGTTCCAACCCTAGGTCGGACAAATGTAGTTTTTCTAAAGAAAAATTCCCAGTATGAGTCCGGAGTTTGGAATTGTGCCCGGTGTGTGGCAATATGCTCGGCCCCTATTATATAGGACATAACATCGTCGGCGAAAAGTGGGTGTACTCTGTTCTCCACTAAACCAACTAGGTAGTTTACTAGTCATGACATAATACCATTGTTATCAATAACAAACATCGCACAACAAACAAAAGAAGTATCTAAAACATTTCTAACAATAACAATCACTTTTATATAGATAATTTCCCCTTGAACAATTTTCCATCACAAAACTAAACAATAGGAATCTGTAACATGAACCTAATGAAGGTTGACGTTTTCGTGGAAAAGTGGAAAATAACAATCTGTCAAGTATTTCTAAACAAGATTATATTGTAAATAACACTAGCTTTTCCCGCGAGTCTCGCCCGCCTCGTGATGTTCGTGTACTTTTACAAGAATTGATTTAACTTCCTTTTTTCGTATGTCTGTCTGTCTCTCTCTTTTTCCGGTTCAAATTTTGCGATCCATTTTTAAGCACTTGCATATATATATATATATATATATTTGGCATGCAAGTGTAAGTGTAAGTTCAGTACCAATGCAGTACCATATATATATAACCATGAAGCTGGTCTGACGATAGAGCCGGAACCTGGCCATAGGTATATCAACTACACAACATAACCCCTTCGTATTTTGGCTCGTTGGATTGATCTTCACAAGTACTATACATCCAGATGGTGTCGAGGGTCCGATTATGGAGCTGGCAGGTGGCCAAGAACTCGTCAAATAAGTAAGATATCTATCGCCGTTGTGTTCAAGCTATAAATATTGATGGGTGGTACGTCAATGCCTACAAAAGTATATTTTTGATAAAGATTTCTAATTATTTTATTTCATATCAAAGGGTCAGCTACGTAAACGTAAAATCAGGTACCCTGACATGTTAGAGAATGAGGTCCATTACGCCATAATCTACACTAATATTATAAAGAGGAAAGATTTTTGTTTTTGTATGTTAGTAACGAATTAACTCAAAAACTACTGGACCGATTTCAAAAATTCTTTCACCATTAAAAAGCTTATCCAGAAGTAATATAGGCTATATAACATAGGCCCGGTAGGTGGCGCAGTTGGCGACCGAGTACGAAATCGCGGGAAACTGCTATAATATATAAAGTAATACGACAAATATTCGACTTTGCGTCTTTAGTTTACATATTTTTAGGTAGGATAGTTTATTTATTCACATTAATTATTAACAACCAGAATAATCTTAAATATGAGAGTGGATAAAGCGAGATAGGTATGTAAAGAAAGAACCTGTTGGACATCTATACTCTGTGCCCACCCCGCATGGAATCCCCAGATCCCATTCGTGGTAAGATTTATCCTATCAATAATCCATATATCTACATAGATTCTGTTTATATGCAGATAAAAAAAATTATATTTTTTTGTTTGATAATAAATATACTTACTCTCCTTCATTACCTAGTTTTTAATTTAATTTGTTTTTGTGAAATCCACGAAGTACCGGACGGATCCTACTAAATAAGATTTATTTAAAAATATCGGAACAACCACACATTCGTATTTATTATATAAGTATTATCACCTGTTGAGTAAGATATCTAGTTTCTCTTTCTTCTGCGCATTTGAAAGGAAAAGTACTGAGTGGTTTGTCTACACTGTCGAACGGCCATTGTAAACATTTAACATTTGTCTTAAATACTTTACGATGCGTCACTATCCGTAATATCATTTCACCAAATTGGAGAATATTATTAATTACATGCCTGCCTCGTTGGTCTAGCGACTATAGCGTATAATGTGCTTTGTGATCACGAGATCCTAGGTTTAAATCCTAGGTCGGACAAATTCCGAGTATGAGTTCGGAGTCTGGAATTGTGCTGTGTATATGGCAATAGGCTCGCACCCTGTTACATGGGACTCTCTCACCGCTGCCCCCCTTGGGGAATATAGGCGTGGCGGTGTTTACTAATTACATGTAACATAGACATAGACGGACGATTTAGCGCAGTGGTTAAGAGCTTAAGCCGCTCGGGACAAATCTTTGTGTGATCCACAATTATTTGTTTCGGTCTGGGTATTTGTGTATGTGAATTTTCATGTTTGTAAACGCACCCACGACACAGGCATAAATCCTACTGTGGGGCTACGTTTAAAAAAAAAACATAGAGGAGCTCGCAGCGCTGTAGTACCTCGGTGCTCGTAGTGATCATCAAGGTTAAGCAACGTTACCTCGGTCAGTTTGAGATGGGTGACCGTTTGTGGCATTTTCGAGCGCCTCCGTGCTTCGGAAAGCACGCTAAGCCGTTGGTCCCGATTACCTCTCTTTGTTCTTGACAAATGTTGAGGAGCCGTACTCTACATCTAAGATTGTCCTGACTACATCGTTGGTCTAGCGGCGAACAATGTGCTTTGCGATCACGATGTCCTGGGTTCAAATCCTAGGTCGGACAAATGTTTATTTTCTATCGAAAAATTCCCAGTATCAATACGGAGTCTGGAATTGTGCCCGGTATATGGCAATAGGCTCGCACCCTGTTACATGGGACCTAAGCATCGTCGGCGAAACGGAGGTGGAGGCGATATACCTCTGTAACCCCCAAATTATTGTATTTTGTCGTACACACATATGTCTCGTGACAATTGGTTTCCATAGCGCTTTTTTTTTCTAAAAAGGTAGGCCCACACTTGGAATTATTCCTGTGTCGTGGGTGCGTTGACAAACACGCCATTAACATGTTCAAACACCCAGACTGAAAAAATATGGGACACACAAAGATTTGACCCGTGCGGGTATCGAACCCGCGACTACTTAATCCAGTGGGTGGAGCGACTCTCGCTTTTAATCACTGGACCAAGCCGGTCATCAAATTTAATTTTAGGTACTTATTCGTTCGTTTTCTTTAAACTATATTTGTATAAGTAATATTAAGGTAACCCAATCTGCTCTGGAAAAGTGAAACAAGGTCAGAACACATGATAGACATACACACTTTTTCACATCAAAAATGGCTAAAACAACCGTATCCGTCAACTTCTTTCCAATATTTCTCGTTGAGAAATAAAAAAACTATTTCACGAGAACTTTTCAAGGGGGTTTCAGGTCTGGAAGAGGATGTTCGGATCAAGTCTTCTCACTCCGCAACATCGTAGAGAAGCATCTGGCAGTGGGGCGGAAGGTTTTCTGCGGTTTTGTAGATCTGGAGAAGGCATTTGACAGAGTTGTGCGAAAGAGACTTTGGGACATTTTGCCAGAGTATGGTATAGATGGCACTCTGTTGCGAGCCGTCCAGTCCACTTATGTGGACTGCAAGGCATGCGTACGGGTGGGTGGTAACAGGTCACCCTGGTTTGACGTTAAAATCGGCGTCAAGCAGGGTTGCGTGTTGTCCGCTAGACTGTTTATAATATATCTGGACAAAAGTCTTCAAAGACTGAAAGCGATGAATGAAGGTGTACAAATGGGTGACTTAGTGGTAAACCATCTACTTTATGCAGATGACGCGGTTTTAATAGCGCCAACAGCCACTGATCTGCAAACACTAGTCACAGTTATGAGAGACGACTGCATGATCAATGGCTTACACTTGAATGTGAAGAAAACCAATATTATGGTTTTTGAAAGGGAAGAAACCAGAACGAATGTAAGGATTATGGTTGGTAACGATGTGCTGGAGCAAGTGAATGAGTTTGTATATCTTGGATGCGCCTTCAGTAAGGATGGGAAATACACCGCTGACATAGAGAGAAGAGTGAGTGCAGGGAACAGAGTGAATGGTGCGATGGGAAAGCTACTCGGGAGCCGGCACTTAAGCCATAAGGCGCAGCTGGCCATACATAACGGAGTTCTTGTCCCAACGCTGTTATATGGTAGCAAGAGCTGGGTATGTAAGAAGGAGAATGAAAGTAGGATAAATGCGGTAGAAATGCGAGCTCTGCGGAAGATGTGTGGAGTGAAGCTGACCGACCGCATTAGCAACAGCATAGTAAGGCAGCGAGTAGGTATGAAAGATAGTATCGGTGTAAAGATGAGAAAGGGCATGCTCCGTTGGTTCGGGCATATAGAAAGAATGCCAGAGGAAAGAATGACAAAACAGATATACAATGTGAAAGTGGAAGGATGCAGGTACCGGGGAAGACCTAGACTATCTTACCACGACCAAATAAACCGAGTCTTATCTGATGGAAAAGTCAAGAGTCTCCGTAACCGGCGAGCGTGTATGAGACAAACTATGAGAGTCGAGGAAGCCAGAGAGGTATGTAAGTAAAGAACCTGTTGGAACTCTGTACTCTCTGCCTGCCCCGCAAGGGATCTGGCGTGAAGTTACAGATAGAGATAGATAGAAATAAAAAACTATTTCACGAGAACTTTGCTGCAATTATTCTCTATATTTTTAAGTAAATTCGATTGACTAGTTTTTAAACTCCATTCGTTAATCTGCAAGCGGAGTAAAATGTCCCTTAGAAATAAGGTGACACTTTACAAAACTTGCGTTCGACCCATCATGACTTATGCGTGTGTTGTGTTCGGGCATTCGGCCCCCTCTCACATCGATAAACTCCAAGTGGTTCAAAACCGTTTCCTCCGTAAAGCCGTAGGAGCCCCCTGGTTCGTACGGAACGTCGACCTTTATTAAAAAGGCGTCAACACGTCACTTCGCGAACGCATCTACCCATGCGAATCCGTTAATCGTAGCCACCGCCGACTACGATCTCCCCCCCGACCCCTGCCGCCACCGCCGGCCGCGACATGTTCTCACCGACCTCCCCGATGCTTTGTCATCCCTTCTTTCCGCTCAGAATACGGGCGACGACGACGACGTAGTAGTAGATCCCCTCCCATAGCCGGCGGTTGACCGGTGCACTTAGTAGTGCACCCGTCCCCCTACAGCGACTGTCCCAACCGAGGGCGCCTCTTCGAGGCGTTTAAACCCGCGACCTCTGACTTTGCAGTCCAACGTTCTAACCACTCGACTATCACTGCTATATAGAGTCAAAAATCATATTTCTAAATGTTAAGTCTTATACTTCTTGAAGTGAATTGACTGCAAGAATAGCTTTTTTTATCGCGGTTGCCCCTTAAGTGTGGTAGTTGTCTCATTGTTTTCATCTGTGCAGAGCAACGATATATTATATAATATGAGAGGAAGTGTGATGGGTCTGTAAGGAAAGAACCTGTTGGTACTCTGTACTCTCTGCCTACCCCGCAAGGGAACCCGCGTGATGTGACCCGCAGTCCCTCGATCCAGTGATCCGAATGCTATGCTCAAGCTACTGGACCAAGAAATCGTCCAATTAACAGTTACCTTAATGGTTCAGTTATTCCTCCGGATAATTCCATGAACTAACTGTTTGTTATACCTATGAAATGCAAATTCGATTAAATATAATAAAACATTGATGGCCTCGTTGGTCCAATCGCGTAGAATGCACATAGCGATTCGAGGTCCTGGCTTCGAATCCTAGATCGGATAAAGTGCACTTTTGTGCCTCAAATAACTTATTTTGTCTTGACACTACACTTAAAAATAGTCAATTTACATCGTTTTATCTAATACAATTACTAATCTACCATCGGATCGGAACGCGGCCTCCATTGAGAAGCTCCGGCGAGAACCTCAGCGGGCTTGCTATTTGTTAATTCTATTTCTCTTTTTTTCCTATTTTGTCCATCATATTGGGTATGTAAAATTTTTACAATCAATATAAAACTCAAACTCAAATAATTTGTTTTGTGTAAACCCTGCTTACCCATATTTACATATTTTTTTAACTTACTAAACTACCACCGAATCGAAATAAGGCATCCACTGAGAAGATCCGGGAAGGAACTCGGGCTTGTCTTTTTTTGTCTAATACTGAATTTTTTTTATCGTTTTCTGTATAGGTATAAATATTATACAAAATCATTTATGCGATCCAGCTCCAGTGTGATGCCTTACGACTGAGATATGAGAATAATAATAATATTTTTAAATATATGTAATAATGATAAGCTAAAGAATTCTGGGTGGAACAGTCTCCACAAGTAGCACTCGATCACGAGTATGTCTACTTGGGGAGCCATCACATCTCTCGACCATATTAGACGAAAGTAAACCAATTAGCCACTGCAAGCATAGACTTCTTTGTTTACAATTTAGCTCCAGTGTGATGCCTTACGACCGAGGCAGGAGAATAATGATGTTATTGCAAAAAAGTGTCTAAAGGATTCCGGATGAACCAGTCCCCACAAGCAGCAACCGTTCACGAGTATGACTACTGGAACAGCCATCACTCCCCTCGACCATATTGGCGGGAAGGAAGTGACCCGCGCCAGACAGCCACCGCAAGCAAAGACCTTTTAGTGAGCATAATCAAACCAGAACCCCGAAGACGGTATGTGTAATAGCAACCTCTTTTACATAGGGACCTAAAATCGTTGGCGAAAAGTAGGTGTGCACAGTACACCTCTGTCACCCCCGCTTGGGGAATATAGGCTGCCAGTTTTTAAATCTACAGTTCCTACGGTATAAAATAATATAATAGTTACAGAACATACATATAGAAATTAATTTTGAACAAAGGAAAGTAATTATAGTTTGATGGCGACATTGAATATTGTTTAGACGAAAATACCAAAGTAATTTTCCAACGCATAGGGATAAAACATCTTACTTGAGCATCAGAAAATAAAGTGACGATAGTACCTAGACAGAAAGGGTGACTCTACAGTCTTCTTAATGCATGTAAATTAACATTACTTCGAAGATCAGGGACACGCTTTACGCTCAGACAACCAGGACTTTATAGGTTATGAGATAAAATATGTTTTTAAATGAAAAAATAACACCGTCATAAATATGAGGAGTAACATATAGTAACTTATGACGCAAGACCTCAGAGTCCGAGGCTCAGACAGGCACCCCAATTAAATCATTGCTTAACGAATTAGACCACCGAAGTAGCCTGCAACATACACCACTACACCACTGAAATAGCTTGCATCATACGCCACTAAACCACCGAAGTAGCTTGCACCACACACCACTAGACCACTGAAGTAGCCTGCACAATACGCCACTAGACCACCGAAGTAGCCTGCGCCTGCGTCAGTAGGACACCGAAATAGCCTGCAACATACGCCACTAGACCACCGAAGTAGCTTGCACTATACGCCATTAGACCACCGAAATAACCTGCACAATACGCCACTAGACCACCGAAGTAGCCTGCGCATACGTCACTAGACCACCGAAGTAGCCTGCACAATACGCCACTAGATCATTTAAGTAGCCTGCACCACACACCATTAGACCATCGAAGTAGCCTGCATCATACACCACTAGACCACCGTAACCTGCGCCTGCGTCAGTAAGCCACCTAAATAGCCTGCACCATACGCCTCTAGACCACCAAAGTAGCTTGCACCATACGCCGCTAGACCACGGAAATAACCTGTACCATACGCCACTAGACCACCGAAGTAGCCTGCACCATACGCCACTAGACCACCGAGGTAGCCTGCACCATACGCCACTAGACCACCGAAATAGCCTGTACCATACGCCACTAGACCACCAAAGTAGCCTGCACCATACGCCATTAGACCACCGAAATAGCCTGTACCATACATCACTAGACCACCGAAGTAGCCTGCACCATACGCCACTAGACCACCGAAGTAGCCTGCACAATACGCCACTAGACCACCGAAGTAGCCTGCGCCTGCGTCAGTAGGCCACCGAAATAGCCTGCAACATACGCCACTAGACTACCGAAAAAACCTGCACGATATGCATGTCGATCCTGTTTCTTATAAGAAACAGGATCGACATGCAGAATCAAAAAGCTCTATTGCCCTTTCTTCCCCCTCCGAAAAAATTCATTCTGTACGTCAATCTTCCTTTCGCTCAGCCCACTAGATTGAGACGTCGCGGGTGCGATTCCCGCACGGGACAAATCTTTGTGTAACCCACAAATATTTGTTTCGGTCTGGGTGTTTATACATGTGAATTTCGTGTTTGTAATCGTACTCACTACACAGGAGTAATTTCCAGTATGGGGCTACGTTTAAAAAGAATAAAAATCAAAATAAAATATAGAAGCATTAAGAAATGTAAATTCGAACGACCATAATTAGCTGAATTTTATTCATCATCGTCATTAAAAATATTAATAGTACATATATTTTTTGAATTTAGGTTATAACTATAGTTTAAAACGTACATGTATGTCTTAAAGTCCCTAAATATGTAAATTTCATATTTCTAAACGCACCCACGATACAGGTATACGAGGCATGCCTTTTAAGTTTTGTCGTTTGAAGAAAAAAACACAACTAGAACCTTATAGTACTTTTTATTGTTTTTCAAAGTATTCACCACTTAGCTTAATACACTTTTCCATTCGCTCAAACTAGTTATTATAACATTTATTCCACTCTAAAGTGGGGTGTTCAAAATGGCTGACTTGAAAGCGTCGACTGCTTCTTCACCGGACTGGAACCTTTGACCACGAAGACTTTTCTTAATTTTAGGAAATGTAAAGAAATCGTTAGGGCTTAGGTCAGGACTGTATGGAGGATGGTCAAGAATTTCTACTTTTTCCTGCTTCAAATACTCAATCGTTTGACGAGCGCTGTGTGAGCTTGCGTTGTCGTGGTGCAGGATGATGCGTCGCTTTGAGTTAGATTTTCGAAGTTCGGCGATGACTTGTGGTAAACAAACTATGGTATACTACTCTGTGTTAACCGTTCTACGATCTTCAAGTGCAATAGTCGCAACATGGCCGGTTTTTCCAACGAACGTGGCCACCATCTTCTTTGAAGTGCTTCGAGAACGAACAACTTTAGTCGGCTTTGGCTCGTCTTGAAAGACCCAGATTGTAGATTGTTGTTTGGAATCAGGATCGTAGGCATAGATCCAAGATTCCTCGCCACTGATGATGTCGTAGACGTGATTTGGCTCTCCTCGGTTGAACCTTTGCAGAGTTTTCTTACACCATCTGACGCGGGCCGCCTTGTGATCGTCAGAAAGCAGATGCGGTATCCAACGGCAAACTAGCTTTCTCACACCAAGCGCTTCATGCAAGATCTTCTGAATGGTTGTCCCTGAGATGCCTAATAGAGCCTCTATCTCTCGATACGTCACATGACGATCTTCGAGACTTAGTTGTCTCACAGCAATGATGTTATCTTCAGTGAAGGCGGATTTTGGGCGTCCTTCGTGAGATTTGTCACTAACACTAGTATGTCCACGCTGGAATTCTAAATACCAGCGTTCGACAGTCCGCAGACATGGGGCTTCATCACTGAACACAGATGTTAGCTCTTCAAAACACTGAAGCCGTGTCAGGCCTCTTCTAAAGTTGTAGAAAATTATTGCATGAACATTTTTCTTAGAAAGATTCATTTTCGTACGTAACCTGACAGATTCCAATCGACGCTGTGACTAAACAATAGCATTGATCCTAATACTTTCAACTGTTTTGAGATTCAAAATTTAAACACATTCGAATATAGAACAGTTCCAAATTCAAAATTGCCGGGAAATATGGAAACGACAGAACTTAAAAGGCATGCCTCGTAGTTACTAATGTGGGGCTACGTTTTAAAAAAAACGTTTGCGTTTTCTTCTGACCACGTGACTTTTCGTTGAACTTTGCAACAAGTCGCAGGTAATTCTGCTAGGTACAATGTACTCAACGAACTATATTGTGCAACCGTATTCGAACCGCGGCATATTCTCACCAACCCTTCCGATGCCCTTACATCCCTTCTTTCGGATACAGATACCGCACATTGAATCAGTCACCGACCTCGAAGCGAAATCACTACCACCGAGATCGAAGAATCCCTTGTCAGCCAGCCGGTGCAGAGTACCACGACGAGACACCTTGTATATGCCCTCCCCCATAGCGACTACCCAAGCTGAGGCTGTTCCTTCTGAGGCGCCCTTGAGCTAGTTGCCCCCTTGGCCTTCTGGCTCGAACGTAGTGGTTGCACACTCGCCCTCTCGTCCGGTGAAGCTGAACAGGCCGCGCGGCAACAGCGTAGATCATTCACACACACACACACACACACGCACACACTCACACACCGTATTCCGCATGACTAGACTCAAATGGCCTCTAAGACGGCTTAAGAAAGATAGCCAGGTTTTGCTTACATAAATTGGATTGTTATGGTATGTTGTACTTATATAAATCTAAACAATTTACTCGTAACTTTTTGTTTGTTGTTAACTGTTTTGTTGGCCTGGAGGTGCATATTACGGGGAACGACGAGGTCCTGGGTTCGAATCCTAGATAAGAAAGTGTAGTTTTTTATTCAAAAATCCTTAACAACATTGTTGGTGATATGTGGATGTACAAAGTACACCTCTACTGTAGCACAGTGTGAATATCTATCTATCTCTATCTATACAAGGTGTAATTTTAGTCGCCTTGGAGCGAAAGCCCAGGTGATGTTTCCAAAATCAAAATCAATAGTTTTTTATATATGGAGACCAAAAATGAATAGTCAAAAAGAGAAAAAATATTGATTACTTAAGGTCTTAAGACCATCCGTTCGGAAAGTCATTCCTGTGGACAAGAAAGGCAAGAAACACCACGGATACTCTTTTTTAAAAATGAGGATTTACTATTCTTTTTGTATACATTGCATTCATGGGGTATGGTGGGGTATGGGAAATCAATGCAGAACGAGCTAAATAGATGTGCTTAAGTATAGATTAATCATAAGTGTACTTAGATTCATGGTATCGGTCAGTGTCTACATAGTCCTATCATTTACAAAATAGAGATTTTGTAAAGGTATATAATAAAAAGTATAATATTATTAGTAAGAGAAAAATGGGGTTACTATAAAATATGTAAAGAGTGCGTAGAAAATAATTAGTTATAGCTCCAGTGTGATCCGAACGAGACAAAATTCAACAGTACTACGGTACATGTTTAATCAGTCGAAGGATAGAAGACGGACCAATCCCCACCAACACCCGTTCACGAGCCTGACTTGAGAAGCAGCCATCACTCTCCTCGACCAATGCTTACTGTTTACTGATAATCAAAAATACAGTAAAAGAACACTTCAATAAGTAACATCTACCTACTGACCTACCCGAATATCATAGCTAGGGTAAAAATCTGGAAAATCGAAGGTTAGATACCTTCGATATTCCGGATTTTCTTCGATTGTCCGGCCAGCTGATGTGCCGCGCCACCCCTCAATCTTTCCCAGGGGTCGACTTAAACGAAAACTGATTTTGGGATCGACGAAGTAAAAATCGACCGATTAATAATAAGCAGTGATAGCCTAGTGGTTAGACTGTTGGACTGCAAAGTCAAAGGTCTCGGGTTCAAACCCAGGCACGCACCTCTGTCTTTTCGAAACGCATGTGCGTATTAAAATTAATTATCACTTGCTTTAACGGTGAAGGAAAAACATCGTGAGGAAACCTGCATGCCTAAGAATTTCTCGAAGGTGTGTGAAGTTCGCCAACCCGCACTAGGCCAGCGTGGTGGACTATGGCCTAAACCCTCTCAGTTTGAGAGGAGGCCCGTGCCCAACAGTGGGACAGTTTCTTAATAGGGCTAATATTATTATAATAATTAACACAAGTTTTAATTTGAAACTTTCCAAATACTGTTACAAGAATGACTAATATTTTAGTAGAACGTTTCATTGTTGTACTTTTAAAACTTCAACAAGTCGATAAGCATGCACGTGTTCGTACAAGATGAAAAACTCGGCAAGTCAATAAGCGTGCAAAATAATGTGCTCGAGCGTACAAGTCTTTCAGGCACTGACGTACGTTTTGACTTGCTCTGTGTTTGACGCGTATACGCAATTGAACACGAACGAAATCATGTTCAAGTTCAAGTCCAACCATGCTCCTGATATATTACTATATAACAAGCTTGCACTTAGGTTTAAAGTTTATTTGCGTTTTTAAATTCGTTAGAACTTGAATTATTTCAAGTGATTACATAGCTAAATAAAGTGAATTAAAATGAAGTGATTGAAAAACGTTTTCATATTTTTCTAAGTAATTTTTGCAATTACTTTAGAAAAGTTGTTACCTAAAATTATAAATGTTCAATTTTCTATGTTTTCGCTTTTTACGCTGATTGGTACCTCATACAAATTTTCTATACTAAAGTGACTATATCCAAGTTTATTAATGAGTAAGTTCGTGAGTATACCTAAAAACATCCAGTACCTAGGTGTGATGAAAATAAGCTCGTGTCCAAATTTAACAGTTTTATTATTGTTTTTTTAAGTAGTTTCTTAAACATTTTTGTTGTGATTTGCAGGTATACTGCGAGCTTTATGATAGCAGACACGAACAAAATGCAGACAATACAGTTTGGAATACTAAAAGTTTGGATTTATTTCATCTCTATCAAATCAACACTTGCCGATGTGTCTCATATGTTAAAAAGTATTCAGTAACCCTTAGATTATTTTATCAGACATTGTGGAGGTCCTCGACAATGTATTGCACAAGCCCGCACAAGATATTATAAAGAGAATTCCTTTGAGCAATAACACCGTTCAGAGATGAATAGACGAGTTTGGTCGCGACGTTGAAAACATTTTATGCAATTTCTTACAGACTATGAATAATAAATTCGTACAATATTACAGCCATGAAAGAAGCCAATGTGATAATGCAAGAAGAGTTCATTACCATCAGCACAGACGAGGAGCTTAAGCAAAAGTTCAACCAAGGCCATCAGAAGTTCTGGTAGCAACCCATCATTGAAACACAGTATCCTGCATTATAGAACATTGCTGAAAAATACCTTATCGCTTTTCCATCATCATACCTAGTCGAAAAAGGCTTCTGTGTGGTTACAAACATTTTGACAAAACAATGAAACCGTTTGAAAATCAATGAACGCGGAGATTTAAGGCTGCATGTCACCAATATAGAACCGGATTAAGCAAGATTGGTAGAAAGTCACCAGGTTCATCCATCACACTGATATTTTTATTTATTTATCTTTACTTTGTAATGATTTTAATGATTATTACCTACTTCCTATTGACGGACGATTTAGCGCAGTGGTTAAGAGCTTGAGCTTGAGCCCACTGTGTCTAATAGTCGCGGGTTCGATTCCCGCACGGGACAAATCTTTGTGTGATCCACAATTATTTGTTCCGGTCTGGGTATTTGTGTTTGTGAATTTTCATGTTTGTAAACGCACCCACGACACAGGAATAAATCCTAGTGTGGGGCTACGTTTAAAAAAAAAAAAAAAAAAAAAAAAAAACTTAAGTATTTTTACGTAATTTGTATTAATAATTATTAATTACTTTTATTTACTATTATTTACTATACACTTGATATTTACTGAATTTTACGTCTATTTATTTTGTTTCACTAAGCAGTGATAGCCTAGTGTTTAGACCGTTGGACTGCAAAGTCAGAGGTCTCGGGTTCAAACCCAGGCACGCACCTCTGTCTTATCAAAAGCATGTGCGTCTTAAAAAAATACCTATCACTTTCTTTAACGGTGAAGGAAAACATCGTGAGGAAACCTGCATGCCTAAGAGTTTCTCGAAGGTGTGTGAAATTCGCCAACCCGCTCTGGGCCAGCGTGGTGGAGTATGGCCTAAACCCTCTAAGTTTAAGAGGAGGCCTGTGCCTAACGCAACGGTGGGACAGGGCCCATTTCTTAACAGGGCTAATATTATTTATTCCTGTGTCGTGGTGGGTTTACATTCAGGCTGGAGCGTAGTTGTAGGTCGCTCGCCTTCTTGTCCGGTTAAGCTGTAAAGACCTCTCGGCAAAAAGCGTAGATCATTCATACATAACACAACAAGGGGTGCGTTTACAAATATATCTATGATGGACATGTGTCCATGCCGATATAAATATTTAGCAAAAAGTTCTTCAGATTCTCGTTGAGAACTAAGTCGATTTAACCATTTTATTTTTAACATAACACACGGGGCACGGCAAGAAATATAAAATCAGCAACCGGGTCCACCTGTTAGCATGCTCTTTCTCGCTCGAGCAGCCAACCGGATGTTTGCATGACCTTTGTCAAAAACAAGCGCTCTCCGAAGATCTTCGAGCCTGTCCATGGAAACCAACCTTAAGAAAAAAAATTATGCGGTAAAATGGTCGGTTGATGGCGATATTTTAAATCCGCATAAAAACAAGTTTTTATTTTTATACAGACAAATAATGAAATTGGTTTACTTAAGGTACCTTTAAGTAACCCAAGTTTTTTTTCCTTTTATAAATATCTATATTTAGAAAAAAAAAACACCGTCACGCCTATATACGCCAAGCAGGGGTGGCAGAGGTGTACTGAGTACACCCACGTTACGCCGACGATGTTAGGTCCCATGTAATAGGGGGCGAGCCTATTGCCATATACCGGGCACAATTCCAGACTCCGGACTCGTATTAAAAATAGGATTAAATTAAGAGTAAAAATGTGATACAAAGTCGAAAATTGCAAAATTGACAATGCTGTCGCAACTCCCTTGTGGTCCCGTTCCCTCCCCTCAACCATGGTAAACAAATACAGTTCGCAAATACTTACAGTGGACGACCGGCTATCAATAACAGTTTAAATTTCAACCCTTAATTATTGACAGGCGGTGCCTTCTGACGCGTGCACAAAGTGTATCAGCATGTAATGGCTGCGGTCGAGCTTTTAGCAATGTTCATTTCAGGGTAATGCTGCGTTATTTATTTGTATTGCCCAGCAGACTGAGAGGACAGAGCAATAAATTCAACTAACAGAATTACGCAAAAACCAAGTTAACCGCTGATCATCAGTGTTCGGCTGCTTTCGTATGCTAGAAGTATACGAAACCAACTCTATGAACCCGAAGAGCCATTCTGTGGGCCAATTCTAATAGGAACATTCAGGTTAATAATAATAATAATAATATAAGCCCGCAGGGCAGCTTGTGGCGAGCTGTTGGTGAGTAACGACACCACGGACCCGAGGGCTTCAGAGAGTCGGTCAGGGCCCCCAATTCGGCTGGTATTCGTCGGTCGAGTGGAAAGCGAAGGGTGCCCGCAGGACTCTCGGCTCTGGCTAATCTTAATTGGCCGTCCAGAGAGGAGCCGTGAGAGCGATATCGACGTAGGAAGATAATGCGTTCCTACGTCGATGTACTCCAGGGGTGGAAGTGTTAAAGGGCATAACGCCGCGAGTAACTTCGAAGAAAGCGCAGCATACCTCTCTACACCTCTGAGCCGCTCACACCGGTGTTGCCTTCAGTTGTCCTAGGACGACCGTTTGAGGGCCCATCTAGTAAGCGGCGAGTCACCGCCGGCCACGGGTAATTAGGTATCACTAATTATGGCTGGCGTCCGTCCCCTTTGAAATAGGCCAGTTTTTGTCCATCAAACCTCATTTACATAGCCCTTGTTTTCTTTCCATAATTTACAATAGTCCTTGCACCTGCCGGGGTCAGTTCGCTGGTTATGTTTCTTCATTTTCAGCAAGTGATCAGCAGGTGGCTTACATAACATTAACTTCTCGCAAAGGGCCTCTACGTGTTGGACCCATGTCCCCATGAAAGCCTTTCAAAGGTTCGGGTAAAGCCTGAATCTCAGCGAGATACATATAAATAATAATAATAAACTGAATCTTAATTGTCGATCAATAGCGTATGGCTACTTTTGTATTTTAGTAGTAGGTACTACCTACCACTCATCATCATCGTATGGCAATGTATTATCAGTATTGCGATCTACAATCAAAATTTCTGTCGGAGTGGAGGAGCCATTGTTTAGTCTCCGGTGTCAACACAGAATTTCCTAGTGGGGCAGTCCTCTGCGATGTGCTCGATAGTCTTCACTGAGTCTCCATAGTCACAACAAGGAGACTCAGTTATAACCCACTTGTGCATATAATAATTGCACCTTACAAGTACGGTTCTGATTCGGTCGATGGAAGACCACGCCAGCCGTGCCGACCACTACCTACCTACTAAATATACGAAAATAATCACCTTTTGATTTGCTGCGGTTAAGATTTGATATTTACGGAATGTTGTCCGTAGATAGCCCTCAGAACTGTTCTTTCGTTCTATAGAGATGATTTTCTAGACATGAGTTGTTTGGGGCCATTCATAAATTACATAACACGAATTGCATAATTTTTAGAGCCAACCTCCGTCTTTGCTTTTGTTTCGATGTAAAAAAATTATAAAGAATCCCTTATAGAAGTCGGAAAATGTTTGCCGGGGTAGAGACGGTTGGCATAACTGCAAACAAAAGAATGCTTATGTGCGTTTGTTTTATGGGCTGGTAGTACCTAGTGCGTTTCCAATTACATTGAAAGGGGGGAAAGTCAATACTTCACCGTTAAAGTCAACTGGGTTCACCTGTATTGCCACTTCGAAATTCATCTTAGTTCATACTTACGCTTCTAGAAAATGAGAGGTGTACTCTATTTTATTAGATTACCAGTTAGTTTTAAGGTAATTAGTACGCAAATTCCATTGTAAGCTAAAAAGGAGGTTTGAGATAAAAGATGATGATAAATACAACATTAATTAGGTGCGGTAAATGAAATAAGTCCCTGAACATTCATAGGTTTCAAACCGCTTGCACACTTGTGTTTTGCATCAAACCGTTACTAATATTTAGTTTTCACAATGTTCACGAATTTTTGCAGAATAAAGATTATTGCCGATTTTAAAAAATTGAGAATTTTCATCTCCTTGTACCGCTAACTATACCTTTAATATTTATTTATTTCTATGATAAGTACAGTCAAAGAATTAGTTTACAAAAGTCTAAAACGTACGACGTAGAATGTCTATTGTTTTCTTTCTTAAAGAGAATTCATTTCCCTACACCACCCTATAACAAAGAAAAAACTTGTAAACATCTCCCCTTTCGCCGAAGGTAGATGTACCTACTCTCTAGACTGTAGAGCATTCGTATAAAAATAAACACTGAGATGTTTATTTAAAGTTTATACTCCTTACACAATGCAATTTCTTGCACTTATCGTGCTTTCTGCGTCGTAACCCGCAGTTTCCGAGAGGCGCGGGCGGGCGGCCATTTTGCGTGGAAAATTGGCGGTAAATTGGAGAGGAGAGGTTTATTTTGTGTCTTATAGTGTAATTTGAAATGTATAGTGCGACAAGGATGTTTTGGCCCGTAGATGACATTAACATATGATGGTATGATAATATGGTATTGGTGCAAAATTAGTGTTAACGCTTAGAATTAATTATCCTACTTCCAAGGAGATATTCCAACAGGTGGGCCCGCACGGCAAAAATACTTATGTAAACGTCATAGCCTACGGTAACTCTGCGACTGTCATAAAGTGACATTTCACTAAATGACAGCGTTAGTTCCGATTTTGGCCGCGGGCCAAAAGAAGCTTGTAGCAATATAATTTGTAATTTAACTGAATTGTTTTTTAATATATTTAAAACCTTTGATTACAACTCAAAGTTTTGTTATTTATTCCTTACAATTTTATAATAATAATAATAATAACGTATTCGACACGGCGCGCATCGTGAGGAGATTTCTCTCTTTGGAGCCCTGACCACCGGTAGCTTGGGTCGTAGACCTCGCTGTCAGTGGAGCACATTTTTTATATAATATATATAGGAATATTTGTTTTTTGTATTTTTATATATATTTTATAAGAAATTGTATTTCAATAAATACATACATAATAATAAAACGTTTATTTTGCAACGCACAATACAGAGATAAGATTAAATATTACACGGTGCAACTACATGACGGCATAAGTAAATATGGGAAGTACCTATTTAAAGAGGCGGAACAACTTTAAAGTGCATTACAAAATAGGTC
Source organism: Phalera bucephala (assembly GCA_905147815.2). Classification (NCBI taxonomy): domain Eukaryota; kingdom Metazoa; phylum Arthropoda; class Insecta; order Lepidoptera; family Notodontidae; genus Phalera; species Phalera bucephala. The sequence goes on along the minus strand of LR990621.1, from coordinate 6,729,442 downwards.
CTAACTCAGCAGGTTTGCTGGCTGTGGACAGCCAGTGCTGATCTTCCGTTAGTACCTTTTTGCAGGACCGTTGACGTCACGGCATCAAACTTTATTATTTACGAATTAACAAAAGACAAATAATAGAGAAAAAAAATGGACAAAAGTATTATAGGGATTGACAGTCATTTAAAAATATCTTACTTATGCTTTAACGACTAGAGGGAAGAAGGATAGATAGCCGTTATCTTATGATCTTCATACAATTAGGGATAAAGTTATTAATTCTATAAGTACTCTTATCTACACAAGCAACAAAATACATAGACAACAAAAAAATGATACTAATATTTTTAGCAAAACATAGTTTAAATGACGATGTAAAAAAACAAAGACCTGTTCTGATATTTGCGTAAGCTTATATTTCATAACAGGTATAAAACTTTTAGTACCGAGCCAATATGCCTGGAATTCCAGGTAAAGGGAGACAGGGAGGTGGGAGGCCACCCCAGCCTAACTACATTTACGGCGAACTGAACTCACTCAGAGACACGGAATTAAATCTATGTGCAGCCTGTTGCTTTAGGTGCCCTCGTGTGTAGTTCTGAGAACGTAACGTTCAAAATTCGCAAATACACGAACACGTATGAAAGCTTCAAAGCTTTCATACATGTTTGTGTATTTGTGTAACGTATTGAAGCTTTTAAGCGCATTAGTAACATCGTGTCCCTAAAATATTTTATATGAAGGGCAGTTGCAGCTTTAGTTGTTAAAAAATTGGGTGCTATAATCGATAAAATATTAACATCTTAATACTTATTTTATTAAGATTACGATTAAATGAGATGTTTTAAATTGTTTTTTGTACATTACACACAATTATACACAGTTTGATACTAAGAACAAGATACTTTTATAAATATTTAATAAAATAAAAGAAAAATATCCTCCCGAGGACAATGGCCGGCGTAAAGCGGTTTTGTCCTCAGGCGGTGTGTACATGAACTAGTAGATGAGCGGGCACGCACACACCGCCAACCTTCTAGGTAGTAGGTTGTGTACTATTGCAGGGTGATTGCATGAAGCATTGTCCCTGTCAACATATTTACACATATGCCTACACTAGATTTCGTGTGTAACGGTGTCAAGTAAGATAATTTATATTATTTTAAGTCATCTATCTATCTATCTATATCATCACGCCAGCTCCCTCGCGGGGTAGGCAGAGAGTACAGAGTTCCAACAGGTTCTTTCCTTAGTCATACAGAAAAAATATACACCTTCTGACATTGCGAACTAACGCTGTCATCAACTGAAATGTTACTTTATGACAGTCACAGAGTTGCCGTTTGCTATGAAATTTCCCCCGGTTTTTTTGATATGTTACATCTTTCCTCTCGGTTGCTGGATATTTTTTTGTGGGAGTGATTTTGGAAAAGGGACGGAAATGTGTTACAGGTAACCGGGGAAGCGCGCGCTATTTGATTTTACCAATGAGCGCGCGCAGTGGAACTGGGGTAGCGCGCGCTATTTGATTTGACCAATGAGCGCGCGTTATTTGATTTGACCAATGAGCGCGCGTGATGTAACCGGGGAAGCACGTGCTATTTGATGTGGCCAATGAGCGCGCGCGGTAGAACCGCGGAAGCGCGCGCTATATGATTTGATCAATGAGCGCGCGCTATTTGATTTGACCAATGAGTCATCTCAATTTCATAGTAGGATAACATGTCAGATGTTACCCATCATTTGCGACTACTGTAAGGCTAGTTGTTTTTTTTAAATTAGTAACCGTGCGGACCCAGATTTTGAAATATTTTCCTGGAAATAGGAAAATTTTACTAAATGATAACCCTAATTCACACCAACGCTGCCCTTTCAATGTCATCCACGGGCTAAAATACCCTTGTTGCAGTATAGATTAGATGTTTTATATGTAAAGACACAAAGCGCGCACTGAAAAACGACAAAATTATTAAGTATATATTTTACTCTCCCATGGAATCGTAATCCGGTCTCCATTGACAAATTTTCAGTTATATAACTGACACTTTATCGTGCTTTATTATCCCCGTGTCCTATTTTGGCCCCAATCGTACTATTTACAACAAATTGTTGGCCCCTTGCACCCAAACAAAGTACCTAAAAGAAAAGTACGCCTACTCAATTCAGAAAGTGAAATCATTCTCAACAAAACCATCTCCATCTTTTTTAAAAAATATCATTAATAAAATCTCTATCCATCTATCTAAACCACCTTTCCAGATCCCTTCCGAGGTAGGCTGAGAGTACAGACTACCTATTTCATTACAGACCTTTCTCGCTTCCCCCACTTACATAGTTCATCTCATACACGCTCGGTTACCGAGACTTTTGACTTGCCCTTTAGATAAGACACGTTCTATTTGGTCATGATCAGACAGATGTCATTCTTTCTATATGCCCAAACCACCGAAGCATACCCTTTCTCATATTTACACCGATATTATCTTTCATACGTTACATACATTAATAAAATCAAATCAAAAAAGTTTACTTAGCAAAATATCAAGCACCCTCCTAAATTCATACAAGCATTTGCATCAAACACACAGGGAGGATCTTACCTTACACTCTACAAATATAGTTTAGTTAAATCATGTACCTCTAAAATATTTATCTTTCTTTATTGCATGGCTACATCTTATACCTATCATAGTTTTTTATTTGTTTTTTTTTGGGAATGGCGCTGTATGCCCAAATACAGGTCGCCACCTAGTTCGGCTGCAGAGGCACCCCTCAGTATCATTTTGCTATAAGATTAGCCCTAAATCTAAGAAATATGTATGTGCTTTTTATCTGGTGGAATAAATATTATTATTATATAAAACCATCTCATTTTCCGAACTAATTTCCTTTCAACTATCAACATCGCAAACCCTTTGTTTACGTGACACAACCTTTGTAAATATTGGAACACAGTGTTGCCGTGTCGGTAGTTGGAATATGTCAATAGGTCTACGTATATTGGCTGGTTGTTTGATGCATCTGGCGGGAGCTATGGCAACCCCGGGCTCGACGGATCCCGGTCCGAGCTAGCCCACCGTCACACAGTAATCATATTTAAATAGTAGAACATGTTAGTACTAACGATCCGACGAAAAATCACGCGCGCTCAACGCGACTTCTTGGCACGCGTCAGCGGCTATAGTCTTTTTCACGAGACATGGGTACGGTGACGTTTGATCATATTCGATTTCACGCATATTGTACTTAAGAATATTGCAAATATAGAAATATAGAATCCAATAAAGTAAACAGGAATATAAAAATATTGTAAAAATCTACTTTACTTTTAATTTAAATAATATACTGTTCATAAATGTGCGTAATTATTTAATAAAATAAAATAAAACTCTGTTACTTAATGATGTAAATTGTAACGGTTTGCATTTTAGAGACTGACACAATGAAATCGTTACAATCGGTATGTTATTTTTTTTAAATGTACAAAATCGATGGCTTTCGATCTACGTATCTGACTGAAATATTTAGTATTCTCTTGGTCAATAAATAAATAAATAGACGAGGATGCGCTATCATGACATATTAAAATAGAGAGTTTCATAGATTTTTTAACAATAATACACGTAAGTGTTGAATCGAGCGATTTTTCCGACAATTTTTCTAACATTGGTTTGAAAGGCTTAAATTTATTTCACACTCACCACATTTCTAGAAACATCAAATTCTAAACGTCAGTGTACCCATGACTGGTGCAAAGGACTATAAACCAAATCGCCAAAAACCCGCCAAAATCTGCCAACATGGCTAAGAGCGCTGTGTGCATTATTCTTCACCAGACCGTTAGTACTAAATTCTACTGTTTACGTACATTTACTGTGGCTGAATAGACGATTCAATAAGCTTGCAGTTTACTAAGTAAATTAAATTCATAACGTTATTGTTGGCATTGATTTAATGTTCGGAAGTGGTGCTATTTGTTTGGTTTTGAGGGAGAATTGTTTTTTATATAGTATTTCACGGACGTGGGAGGGACAAGTATATGATAATTACACATAAAACCGGGAATATGACAAAAAAAATAACTACCAGAAATGGAAATACTGTGACTTGAAGAATTAATTTAAAATAGTATTAAGTAGGTATTAGGTAGGTATATAATACAGAAATAAGAAATGTAATTAATTCTAAATAAATAATACTCATGTACCTATTCATACGTTGATAAGCACGCGATTAAAAATCCTAATTATGTGATAATAGTGTTACTATTTATAAAGTTATCGTTGGCTATTATATTTCTCTCAATTTTTAATTTGTAAAGTTATTTTGCTTAGCTATAAGACATTAATACCTCTATAAGCAGCTTAATGCTTAAAAGGGATTTATCAGAATTTCCTTCAAAGAAATACGTTTATTAAGAGGTTCAAGTTGTATTTTTAGAAGAGTTTTATGATTTTGTTATTAAACAGGAACCGTCGATTAAACTAATTTATGTTGTTTTATTTATAAATGAACAAAATTAATTTACTAAAATTCGACGGACGGCTTAGCGCAGTGCTTAAGAACTTAAGCTGATCCGCCCTCCTTGAGTAGTCACAGGTTCGATTCGGGACAAATCTATGTGTGATCCACAAATATTTGTTTCGGTCCGGGTGTTTGTGTATGTGAATTTTATGTTTGTCAACGCACCCACGGCACATATATAATTCCTTGTGCGGAGCTACATTTAAAAAGAAAAAAAAATATAGAAACACATAGAAATGTAAATTAGAACGACCCTAATTACCTGATTATTAAATAGCCTAAGCGGGTCGCTAGTTGAATATAAAAGTGAAACAATTTTCCTTTATTATTTATACAGCTATCACTGTTATTTTTTATGTTCTGTTTTGCCCTATAAATAATTCTTAAATAACTAAAAGTTAGTTCATCACAAATTACAACGAAGTGGTTTACCCTCTAACAGCCAACCAACATACCTGTTGCATAACTTCATGAGACAGCACTCGCAGGTCTACGAATGCTCTAATAATTCTGAAAAGAGCTCGACGACGCGACTTACTCTTCTTGTTGAGAAGTTAAGTTGTGCACTTCAAGAAGTCTACATTGTACCAACTGAAGCATGAATAAAGGGGGGAAAACAGTAGGTGGATTCCCTTCCCTAGACACCATCCGAAGCACGTTTGAGAATTTTGCTTTTTTTTATTAACCCTGTTAAGAAACTGTCCCACCGTTAGGAACGGGCCTCCTCTCAAACTCAGAGGGTTAAGGCCATAGTCCACTACGCTAGCCCAGTGCGGGTTAGAGAACTTCACACACCTTCGTGACTCTTAGGCATGCGGGTTTCCTCACAATGTTTTCCTTCACCGGTGACAAATTATAATAATAATATCAGCCTATACTGCCCACTGCTTTCAACTCAGCTTGACGACTACCACATTAATTAGTAAGCACGTTTGACACATTTAAATATATTGAAATTGTCTCTCCATGATGCTTCCAGCACAAAGTCGGTCGTTGTAGCTGTCTTTAGGAAGTCCTTCATACTGCAGGGGACGTCTTTTAAATGTGTTTCGAGGTTTGATTAGACGATTCAAAATTTAAATTTGAGAGATTATTTACACCTACATTCCAAAGACGACGTCTCAGCCCAATGTTTCAGAGCGTGGGCCGCTTCTCTCACTGAATCAAAGTTTACGTCGTTAAAATTGATTTGTTTCATCCAACTCTACTTTTTAGGCAAAATCTAGAGACGGGTGAGTGAAGTAAACAAAATATAATTTATTTTTAAAAACCCTCCGAAAGAATAAACCTGCTAATATGAAGTGTAACCAACTTTTTTTTTGATTCTGCCTAATTTTTTTGTTTTAATAAGAAACATACAGTCGTTTACAAAAATAACGTTTACCCGAAAAAAAAAATAACATAAATTGACCTATAGTTTTCTTAATATAACTTATAAAATACTGACCACTAATACAGAATAAGAAGTAGGTACACACATAGTAACACATCTTTGACAATCCAATAAAAATTAATGAAATAATAAAATGAAAATAACAATACATACCTAAACGGTGTATAACAAAAGTTATTAAACATAAAGATAAAATTCAGAAAAAAAAAGATAGATAACACAGAGAGAGATTTTAACTTATTAAAGGCTATATACTATACTGAATTAAAGACTTTCTTTAATGAGGTGACTGAGCAGCAAAACATATCTACATCGGCTAATTTTTCGTTCTCATTATAAAGTCTGCAGGCACGCTTCATGAACATATTATTAGAGTAGGATCTTCTGCTACTGGGGATGTAAAATAAATCTTTTTTGCGATATTGACGTTCATGTGTAAGGGGCACTCTAAAAAATACATTATGCAGTAGTGAAAGGGCATCGCAAATATTATTGTTTATGATTTTACAAATTAGAACAGAATCTACGCAGTCACGACGTAATTCCAGAGATTTGACTTTATGATATTGTAATGAGTCTTCGAAATTACAATAAGGTTCTATAATCAAGTGCTTTAATATCTTTTTTCTGGACTTTTTCGATTCGGACGATATGCAATTTTATTACTCCGAGTTTAAATTTTATCAAGTTAAAGAATTTTTAAAAGGTTTACCAACACGCAAAATGAAACGTGTTTGAACGATTTTTCTAACACTGAATCAATGTGTGGGATAAATGTCAATTTTGAGTCCATTATAACGCCGAAGTCGCGAATTTGTGTTACTCTATTTTTAGGATTGCTATTGAAATAGTAGTCATAATGTAAAACATTATGTTTTTACTGAAAATTATTACATGCCATTTATTAAAATTTAAAAATAAATTGTTATCGTTACAGAAATTTATAAAATTATCAAGGTCTTCTTGTAAAAGTTCGCAATTACTGCTGTCACGAATTACTCTATAAATATTCGTGTCATCTGCATACAGCGATACTTTCGAGTGAGAGATAATTTTATCTATATCATTTATGTACAGCGTGAATAACAAAGGACCTAAATGGGACCCTTGCGGGGCCCCGGAACTAACACGTTTCATTTGTGACATAAAACCAGAAATAACAACACATTGACTTCTATTCTCGACGTAAGACTTTACCCAGCGGAAGAGATCACCACGTATACCAAGTTGCCAGTTAATTAATAGGCTTTTGTGACAAATCTTATCAAAGGCCTTCGCAAAATCGGCATACACTGCATCTACTCTGTGCCCATCGTTCATGGCGTTAATAATTTCATTGGTAAAAACTAATAAATTGCTATCAACCGAACGTCCGCGGTAAAATCCGTGTTGGTTCGGAGTAATATGACGATGCACTACGACAAACAGTTGTTCAGTAACAATTTTTTTAAATATTTTACTGAACTGACAGAGTTTTGAGATTGGACGATACTTTTCAATATCTTTATTAACCGGACCTTTCAGTATCGGAGTGATCCAAGCTTGCTTCCAGATTAGAGGAAAATAGCCTTCCTGCATAGATTTATTGAAGAGTATCGTGATCGGCAAGGTCAATGATTGCGCACATTTTGAAATTAATAAAGGAGGCAGTCCATCAGGTCCAGCCCCTTTATGTATGTCTATTGTTTTCAAATATTTACAAACTATATTTTCGTTAATTTCTATCGAATTTATATCAATTCAGCTATATATTTACAGAGGGGGCTAGACTTTCAGCATCAAAAGTGTTGAAGCAGGAGTCCTAAAAACAGAATGGAAGTGTGAATTAAAAAGGTTACATATTTTTTCTCTTTATCCTTGCAGTACATTATACAAGGTAAACCGTTTTTCGAGAAAATTGATTTAATATAAGACCAAAAGAATTTCGGATTGCTTCTTATTTTTTGCTCTGAAAAAAATATATAAAATTATTTAACAATAGTTGGAGTGTTACATAATTATATAACACTCCAACTCAATCTTTTACGTAGAATCTTTAAACTTGCATAATCAAGAGGATTTCCATATCGTTTCCATAGTGAGTGATACTTGCGTTTTACCAAGCAGGGATCTTACCCGAGGAATGAAGTTTACGACGAGGAACGTGAGATTTAATTAAATTATTTAATAACGCATACAATTTATTAACACTTACTTCCATATTTAGATTTAAAAAGATAGCTTTTCAGTCATCTTTAAATAAATCGATATTGTTTTCTCAAAAACTGCTAAATGAGAATTATAAACAGAGGTTTAAGGGGCGGCGGGTTGTCAAAATTTAAGTCAATCAACACTGATTTGTGATGCGAATCTTCACTAACAAGTGGACGATCACAGGCAATAACTTCACAGTCGGGTGTACACAAAATTAAAGCAAGAATGCTGTTATTTACGTTATTACAAAATTTATATTGTTTAATTCCACTAAAGGATAAAAAATCGCTAATTTATTGTATTGCAAAATTTCGGCTCGGATTTATTTGTACATTGAAAGAAGACGGCACTAACTACTGAGCCCCAGCAATATTGAAAGCGCCGGTTATTAAAAATAAGTCATTAGGGCGATCAGAAATTAAATCACCGGTGATATCGATAAAGGAACTTAGCGCCTCCCTACAACCCGGTCAGTGTGGTCTATAAATACAGCCAATATTTAAATACCGTAGTTCATGTTTATGGCCAGGCGCCGTGTGAGGGCGATCGCGGCAATTAGTGTTCAGAGAAAGAGATACCCCAGACGCAGTCGGAGTGCGCGCGTGGAGGGACGGGTCAGTCGCGCCGCTGCGGCCGGTACTTGGTGCGGACCGCCATAGCTACGCCACCGCCCCTACTCGCACCGCTATTAGCAGCTGACCGATCACATTGATAAAAACTGAATCTATTATCAAAGTACTCACAATCATAAAAACCTGGCGTCAGCCAGGTTTCAGTTACACAGATAAAGTCAAAACTCGATTGAGCAACCTGAGAATAAAATCGTGTGACATTGCGTAGGCCCCTGACGTTTTGATAATAACCATTGAAATTGTGAAGTGTCATTTTTGATAAAGGTAAAAAATAAAAAAAATATATATAACGTAATATTGTTAATAACGTCAACTGGGTAAAACTCATCCCCTTTTGTAAAGTATAGTAAAATACTATTACGACTCAAAAAATGTAAGCAATAAGTATTTTTATTGACTTAATAGTTCGTAGAGACGTATAGTTACGAGTAATTAAGAAAAAATAAAGAAAATGAAGCGTACAAAAGTATACAATTTTAAACGACAAAAGAAAAGGAATAAAAATTAACAAACATTTACTGTCAAATAATATTATTATATATTGTTTATTATGCAGATAAGTTAGTAATACCAAAATATAACGTATAGAAAAAAGTCATGTAAGTTTATTTAGATCTGTTTCGTTACTGATACTGATACAAATGGCTCGCTGTTTTTCATTATTTCGTATCCATAAAAACGAAAAATGTAGTTCAGCCTTCATTTCTCGTGCGGGTGTTACGACCGCCTGACGGCGGGTACAAATAAAACAAACAATTACAAAAAAAATACAAATGTTTATTGTTATCATGAAAAATATATTTAATTACGCAAACAATCCAGAAAATTAGAATAAGTATCAATATTAAAATGGGGCGTGAATTCCCGGCACAGGGGAGTTTTCGGGTCCACAAAAAAAAACCTATGGGCGCTGGGGACTTATCTTTAGGCCGCTCGATCCCGTGACGCGTGGGGGGTCTTCGGTAACAGCCTCCACCGGCTAGGTGAGGAATCTGGAGGTGCCCTGTAGAAGGCCCTCAGCCGCCGAGGTCAGCGGGAGTCGACGGGCAGAAATGAGGCCTGCTGTCTCCCAAACCGTACTTGTCAACCCGTACGGTGGACCCCCAGTTTTCTGGAACGCGCCGAATTGGACACATGTAGCGCGAAAGATCCGACCCCCAGGCACTAGGTGAGACCAGGAGTGGGCGTCGGCATCTTTCGCGAAGCAATTAAAATATTCACGAAATGGAGTGGTGATATATACGTCCGGTTTAAATATAATGAAAAACAAATATATAAAAAAACTTATTACCCAACCCAGAATCAAACCACAACATTATATTTAGGACTATCACCACTCCACTACGCTATGAGGTACATAAATTTTAATTCTTACACATGACGGTAGGTCTATAAAAACGTCGAAACAATGACCATTGATATTTTTTTTTTGTCGGGTATATTGAGAAAACCCTCTTTCGTGGCATCAATCCAGCGAATAATTTTGTGTTTACATTATACAATTTGCGGTGGCAATTTCTAATAGTTTAACAAAACAAAAAGCTCATTATTTTAATGTATGAAGTTAGAAATTTAGTTATTACGGAATTTTTGACAACAAATATTTAGAAAAATAGATATTCACAAGCCACCGATTTTCAACAACACACGCGTGGAATGCACAGTGGGAATTAATTATCGCGGCCATATCTCTCCTGGTTTCTTGTGGAGGCTGGATCGATTTGGACGAAATTAATATGATAATAAAAATGAAGAAAAATACCGCGGTGAAACATATTCAAAACTTATCGAATGATTGAATAGAAAAGGTTATATTTTACAATTTTTAAGATACTAGCTGTCACATTTGGTTACGTTGTTACCCACTATTAAGAAATATATTTAGCCACAGAAAAATACACTATTAAAAGGTAGAACAAATCACTTGTTGAATAGTAATCGAATTAATCCAGACACGAAAAATTAGTTAACAGCAATCAGAACTATTGGAATAATTATATTAAACTTACCAAGGGGGTTGAAGAATGTTGCTAATTTAAACTTTTACTTTTTTTTATTTTAATAAAGCACTGTTCGAACTGAACTGATTTGTTGTCGTGCGAGCTCTGGCGTCGGAAAAGGGTTGTTCATGCGCGAACTCGTTTTTATATACTGCCCCCCAGAACGGCCTACTTCCTGCCTGGCAACAGTGCGCGCTCCCCAGATCTCTTGATCCTTCGTCTGAGACGAGGACAGAGATATAGAAAGAACGGCTCAACCGAAGCAAGGCACGCCCTAAACTATTGTCTGTTTTTTATAAAATTCTTGTGGGACTAAGTTAGCAATAACCGAACCGAGTGAGATAGGATCATTGTCCCGTTGTTCGCTATTGTATTATTTCTAGATCCTTCTATGTGGTGGGCGTTTCTTATTAGGTGTACTGGAAGGAATTTGATTTCCGGTGCCAACGAATACCTTATATGGTCATTATGATGCTATCACTAGTTAAGGCGCGCGGTTTCCATTCGATGTAACAACTAGTTATTTTGTTTGTCTGTGTGTAAAGATTTTTTATTTTTATTTTATATTTTTAAAACTATGTTACGACGTAACAATACCCCCTCTCCCAGAGAAAGGATTTTACGTAGTAAAATCCGCTGCGGTAAGCGTCCATGAAGGACAGAACTGCCCAGTAACTGTCTCCCTTTCATACTTCCACTACCAAATACCTACCATGCGACCTAGCATACGACCTGTCATAGTTGTCTGAGGAAATTTATAATCAACAGACTGCCATACAAACAGAGTACAACCCTATTAAAAGATTGAACTCGAGAACAGTACTGCTTGACAAGAAGCGTCTAAGAGGAAGAATACTGAAACGTGAAACATTCGGACGAATCGGCACTGTGAAATACATTTGGTCTTTGATGAATTTGTTACAGTCACGACCCGCTGTAACGAGAAAATTAGTGTAGGCTTACTTAAAGAGTCACTACCCGCTCTATACGCGCAGAACGCAAAACAATAAGACGAATCAGACCCATACAAGAGGTCGCAACCCGCCATAAATGCGCAAAACGCAAAACAATAAACGAATAAGGCCCATACAAGGCTCATAATCCGCTATATCGCGCAAAACGCAAAAAAAAACAATCTCCCAACTAAACGTCAACTTTCGTGTAGGCTTATTTTAATTCATCAAAGACAACGTAGACAGAGACCGAAACGCAACAACTTTTTAATTTAAAATTATTGTAGACGAGAGAAAGAAAAAAAAAATTAACCAATATTCCGAAACACTATGTATCAAGGAAAACAAGAATCGAACCGTGGACGGTGACGACTATGATTAATATACGAACAATTGATTAAAACAAAATTAACTAAACTAAGCGGCATTGCGAGTATGTCTAGTCTTTAGCGAATTTGTTACAGTCACGACCCGCTGTAACGAAAAGAAAGCAGCAGACGAGTAGACCTATACCAAGAAACTGTCATACTCCGCTAAAAATTTGCAAAACGCAAATAAAACAAAACGTGTGTAGACCTATAAAGGAATCATACACACTAAAACAAAACTCCCAATCAAAACATCAAATTCGTGTAGGCTTGTTTTAATCCGCTAAAGACAAACATAATTAATTACTGAACGAAATAATGTTGAATTTAATATTTGCCGATACACGATAGAATAAAACGAATGCTAATATATCATAATAATGATTAGCAACCCTAAAAAAGGAAAAAAAACATTTTATGAGTCGAACCCACGAAACAGAACGAAAATGATAAGGTAAATTCAACGTGTGTAACCCACGTGAATATAACAACATAATAAGTGACTTGATATGGGGATCAGAGACACTATAAAAGTTTGACAACATACTACCAAAAAAATTAGGAAGGAGAGGAAACCGCGTTTGGCTACTTCATACGTGAGCTCCGGTTCAGTTAAATGTAAATCTTTAATGGTACGGTCCATTTTTAAGCAAAACTATTTTTAAAGAAATTGTCTAAGTTCAAGCTAATTTAAATAAATATTTTTATTAAACACCTCAATTGAAGCTAAAATGGCTCAATATATTAAATAATATTTTGTGAGACAAATAATTGAAATTAAAATAGTGAACTGAAATACGCGACGGAATGTGACACGATTGTGGGCAATGTTAAAAAAGAAATTACAACGATTTAAAATAATGTACGTAACCGCAATTATCTTTTCAGAGTTAAAAAAAATAAAATTGCAAAACAATAAATGATTGCAACAATAAAAAAATGAATGCAATAAATGCACCAATAAAAAATTAAATCTCTGAAAGGAAATGTCAATTACGCACAAACACAAATGCAAAATACAAATGCTAAAAAAAACATGAAAGGTAATGCAATGTTATAACAAAATAAAAAAACGAAACAAAAATGTAGTAGAAAAAAAATTATTGCCCACTGTGCAGTTCACGCATATGTGGGTAATCAGAGATGGTATTTGATTACCCGGCGGAGCCAGATGACAATAATCGGCTACTCGTTCCTCTTTAATGAGAAACGGGTCGGTGGTACCACCCCGTTCAGCCTCGTCCGCAAAGGCTTACCACCTGGAATTGAAAAATACCGACACCACAATAGTACGAAAACTTCTCTGTGCTTTGCCCTTCAAACGTTGGCGCCACTTCGTTACGACCGCCTGACGGCGGGTACAAATAAAACAAACAATTACAAAAAAAATACAAATGTTTATTGTTATCATGAAAAATATATTTAATTACGCAAACAATCCAGAAAATTAGAATAAGTATCAATATTAAAATGGGGCGTGAATTCCCGGCACAGGGGAGTTTTCGGGTCCACAAAAAAAAACCTATGGGCGCTGGGGACTTATCTTTAGGCCGCTCGATCCCGTGACGCGTGGGGGGTCTTCGGTAACAGCCTCCACCGGCTAGGTGAGGAATCTGGAGGTGCCCTGTAGAAGGCCCTCAGCCGCCGAGGTCAGCGGGAGTCGACGGGCAGAAATGAGGCCTGCTGTCTCCCAAACCGTACTTGTCAACCCGTACGGTGGACCCCCAGTTTTCTGGAACGCGCCGAATTGGACACATGTAGCGCGAAAGATCCGACCCCCAGGCACTAGGTGAGACCAGGAGTGGGCGTCGGCATCTTTCGCGAAGCAATTAAAATATTCACGAAATGGAGTGGTGATATATACGTCCGGTTTAAATATAATGAAAAACAAATATATAAAAAAACTTATTACCCAACCCAGAATCAAACCACAACATTATATTTAGGACTATCACCACTCCACTACGCTATGAGGTACATAAATTTTAATTCTTACACATGACGGTAGGTCTATAAAAACGTCGAAACAATGACCATTGATATTTTTTTTTTGTCGGGTATATTGAGAAAACCCTCTTTCGTGGCATCAATCCAGCGAATAATTTTGTGTTTACATTATACAATTTGCGGTGGCAATTTCTAATAGTTTAACAAAACAAAAAGCTCATTATTTTAATGTATGAAGTTAGAAATTTAGTTATTACGGAATTTTTGACAACAAATATTTAGAAAAATAGATATTCACAAGCCACCGATTTTCAACAACACACGCGTGGAATGCACAGTGGGAATTAATTATCGCGGCCATATCTCTCCTGGTTTCTTGTGGAGGCTGGATCGATTTGGACGAAATTAATATGATAATAAAAATGAAGAAAAATACCGCGGTGAAACATATTCAAAACTTATCGAATGATTGAATAGAAAAGGTTATATTTTACAATTTTTAAGATACTAGCTGTCACATTTGGTTACGTTGTTACCCACTATTAAGAAATATATTTAGCCACAGAAAAATACACTATTAAAAGGTAGAACAAATCACTTGTTGAATAGTAATCGAATTAATCCAGACACGAAAAATTAGTTAACAGCAATCAGAACTATTGGAATAATTATATTAAACTTACCAAGGGGGTTGAAGAATGTTGCTAATTTAAACTTTTACTTTTTTTTATTTTAATAAAGCACTGTTCGAACTGAACTGATTTGTTGTCGTGCGAGCTCTGGCGTCGGAAAAGGGTTGTTCATGCGCGAACTCGTTTTTATATACTGCCCCCCAGAACGGCCTACTTCCTGCCTGGCAACAGTGCGCGCTCCCCAGATCTCTTGATCCTTCGTCTGAGACGAGGACAGAGATATAGAAAGAACGGCTCAACCGAAGCAAGGCACGCCCTAAACTATTGTCTGTTTTTTATAAAATTCTTGTGGGACTAAGTTAGCAATAACCGAACCGAGTGAGATAGGATCATTGTCCCGTTGTTCGCTATTGTATTATTTCTAGATCCTTCTATGTGGTGGGCGTTTCTTATTAGGTGTACTGGAAGGAATTTGATTTCCGGTGCCAACGAATACCTTATATGGTCATTATGATGCTATCACTAGTTAAGGCGCGCGGTTTCCATTCGATGTAACAACTAGTTATTTTGTTTGTCTGTGTGTAAAGATTTTTTATTTTTATTTTATATTTTTAAAACTATGTTACGACGTAACACGGGCTTCAACGACAACTAATTGCAGGCGTCAGGTGGTCTCGTATGTATAAGGTGGCGGCGGGTCCCGCGAGGTTAATGTCGGCGGTGGTGAGACCGCGGCGGACACGGAAGGCAGCCAACAGCTCGTTCTTCCGTCTACGCTGAGTAAAGCGCACGATTACGCTGGGGGTCTGACGTTTTCTTCTGTATTATTCTCACTAGTACGAAAACGACGGACACGGTGAATTGTATCAACATCACAATCGAGCAATGTGAATCTTACACGAATACATTTGTCACGTAGAATAGTCACTAAGTTTTCGCTCTTTATGAACGGCACTCCAAGATCTCAAGATAATTGAACATAGAAAACTGTTTGCTATTATTGGATTCCGCGACCAAGGACTTAATAGTATCATTAGCATAAGGGTTTTTTGTATCATAGAAAGGGTAGACATTTGTTTTTCGGCGTTTATCATTTTAGTCTTGAGATCAGATATGACACTTTTAACTTCCTTTTGCTCTTCGATCAAGTTTTCAGTCATCGAAGTGATTTTACATATCTGTTCCTTAATATCTTATTTCTTCACGCATTTTAAATAAGTTCGCACTATACCTCTCGCCAAAGGATGCCAGGATGGATATTATATCTTTACGGAAGTCAGATAATTTTTGTCCTACATCACAATAATACACTTGGATTTTCTGATTCTTTTTCGAATCAGCAATTTTTCGAGTCTGGATCCAGGGCTGTAGATAAGTCGGGTTGAGAACTGCCCCTTAAGATAGATAACTCGGGTGGTGTACGCATAGTACTCATTTTTACTATGTAGGGTAGGTGAGGTTTGTCTGGCAGCTGTTCCTGCGTGCAGCGCGGCGGGCGTAGTGTACAAAAAACAGCTGTGAGTGTCCTGCGCAAGCGTGACAGAGCGATACCAATGGAGTTCTTATTGCTTCCAGAAGTCGACGAGTGCCGATAATAGTATGATTCGCAACAACAGAAAACCGTAACTACACAGTTCGCTATAATAGAAAGTTAGCTTTAATGCGTACCGATATGATTCAGTTTACGTTGTACATAAATTAATAACTGGTATGGGTGTATTAGCGCACAAGTGATCGCCGAAGCGGATCAACGCAGACTGAGTCTTTGTTAAAATTTGTGGGTGTAGTTGGTTAATAACCTGAATAGGGGTAAATAATCGCAGGTTCGAACACCGCACAGAATGAATCGTTGTAATAAACACTGCCAGGTATTTATTCCCCACGCGGGGGTGGCAGAGGTGCACTGAGTACACCCACTTTTCGCCGATGATGTTAGGTCCGTAGATAGGGGGTGAGCCTCGTTATCACAAAGCAATTCGCTTTGCCGCTAAACCAACGAGGAAGTCACTATACGACTGCCTCGTTGGTTTATCTATGGGTTGCACTAAAACCGTTGGCACGCGTAGGCATAATTGTGTTATCATATACCACTTATAGTATACAAGGTGTAACATAATAAACGCAAGACCTCAGACACCCCGATTAGAGAATTGCTTCATACATTCAAAACAAAAACCAAATTTTCAAATTTAAAGGGTTTTACCTTTTTTTAAGCACTTTTATACCCCAATTAACAATGAAACTTGTACGTGTATGTGTGCGTTTCGAGAAATACGTTTACAATCTTTTTCTTGCTATGAATTAAGAATAAATATAATTTTTTATAGCGCACTGAACGAGTAAAAGCATTTTTCGCAATTTAAAAAAAAAATTAACATACATTAATAATTGTTGGAATCAATTCAGTTACCGATTTAGAACAAACTACTTTCAGGTCTTGCGTTTATTATGTTACACCTTGTATAACGATATTTTAAAAAAAAACTTAGCATTCGGAGTGTCACGTTCAAGTTCCCCACCCTAGATTTTGGAGCTTTTGAGGGAAATCGAAAACGCACGTTTTATCACTTCGTCACAATTACCTTCACTTATGCACATATAAGAATATATAATGGTTAATATACCACCAACACGAAATAACACAAGTGTTGGAAATTAAAACAAATTGACAACATCACTCTTCGACTTCCCGCCAAATAAACCCGTACGTCGTACATAATTACTCAGTGCTAACATAGGCATAGGCATCACCGATACATCCCAGTACCTTAAAAATAATCCAGAAGCCGCGGGCGTGCATAAATTGAAACAACAATTACTACCTGCGAAGCAGGAAGTGACAGGTTCACGCTAGTACTTATTCTGTGACCGTCGTGCGGAATAACGTGATCTGCGAGTGTCAAATTAAATCAAATTATGCCGTCTTGTGTCGTTCCTGTCCGTAAAAATGCTGTTAAGATCAAAAAGGAACAGGATGGGATAACTAGTGCATTCAGATGCCGTATTATTTAAATATCGAATTAATTCTTTCGTCTGTAATTGTCGTAGTTTTACTACGCGACGCGGCCATTTTGTTAGTGTTGCTAGTATAACAATTTTATTTCTCCCTACTTTTATTTGCAGAGGCCTTTATTAGTTCTAGTATTAAATGGTATTAATATAGTTGACTATTACATTATTGTTTTAATATTAGATAATCTATCTATCTATAACCTCACGCCAGATCCCTTGCGGGGTAGGCAGAGAGTACAGAGTTCCAACAGGTTCTTTCCTTACATACCTCTCTGGCTTCCTCGACTCTCATAGTTCGTCTCATACACGCTCGCCAGTTACGAAGACTCTTGACTTTTTCATCAGATAAGACTCGGTTTATTTGGTCGTGGTAAGATAGTCTAGGTCTTCCCCGGTACCTGCATCCTTCCACTTTCACATTGTGTATCTGTTTTGTCATTCTTTCCTCTGGCATTCTTTCTATATGCCCGAACCAACGGAGCATGCCCTTTCTCATCTTTACACCGATACTATCTTTCATACCTACTCGCTGTCTTACTATGCTGTTGCTAATGCGGTCGGTCAGCTTCACTCCGCACATCTTCCGCAGAGCTCGCATTTCTACCGCATTTATCCTACTTTTATTCTCCTTCTTACATACCCAGCTCTCGCTACCATATAACAGCGTTGGGACAAGAACTCCGTTATGTATGGCCAGCTGCGCCTTATGGCTTAAGTGCCGGCTCATAGCTTTCCCATCGCACCATTCACTCTGTTCCCTGCACTCACTCTTCTCTCTATGTCAGCGGTGTATTTCCCATCCTTACTGAAGGCGCATCCAAGATATACAAACTCATTCACTTGCTCAAGCACATCGTTACCAACCACAATCCTTACATTCGTTCTGGTTTCTTCCCTTTCAAAAACCATAATCTTGGTTTTCTTCACATTCAAGTGTAAGCCATTGATCATGCAGTCGTCTTTCATAACTGTGACTATTGTTTGCAGATCAGTGGCTGTTAGCGCTATTAAAACCGCGTCATCTGCATAAAGTAGATGGTTTACCACTAAGTCACCCATGTGTACACCTTCATTCATCTTTTTCAGTCTTTGAAGACTGAAGTGTAAGCCATTGATCATGCAGTCGTTTTTCATAACTGTGTTAGTAATATTAGTTAATATGATTAAAATATATATTTGTCCTACATTAAATTACTATAAACCTTAATAGTTCAAGTATATCTATTTCTTCGGTTTAATATCCATGAAAATTCACGGTATCGTTACAAAGATTTTATTATCATCTACTCTAATGTCATCAACATTTAGCCCAAAAAGTAGTAATCTTTCCGGGCTGCCAACATTACGCGGGTGGGAAGTGCGATGAGTGCGGGACGTTTGTTGAGTTTTTGGCTTCACCGCGCGGCGTGCAATTACGACTAGACGCGGCTTCTGAATTATTTTTATTCTAAGCTCAGAACCACAACATGGACAATAGTAGCAAGGCAAATAAAAACAAAACTATTCCAGCTACCGTATATTACCATCAAAAATACAACCAACATTCAGATATACATATATACTTAAGAGTTTCCATTAATAAGTGATAAATAGATATGTAGGACAACATTCATATTTTTTTTATTATTTTTTTTTTCCATTCACAACCACATAGATGAGCTGGACACGACATTTAGTGATTATTTAAACTTACTTATAAATACAATACTAGACCAAATACATTAACATTTATACACACTGTCACGCCTATATTCCCCAAGCGGGGGTGCAGAGGTGTATTATACACCCACTTTTAATAAGAGCCGAGCCTAGTGCCATACTTTGAGCACAATTCCAGATTCCAGACTGATACTGGGAATATTTATAATAACAATTAAAGATTAAAGACAATTATAATGCAAGTAGTTTATACTAAATTGTTTTTTTATATAGTTAACATTACACTCGTAATATTAAGAAATATAAAGTCCTTAATTAGTCGCGACTTTGTCTGCGTGCAAGAAATATGATTACTGGTAGATAACCTACGGTAACTATGACGTAACATTAGATTATAAGTCCTTAATTAAACAGCCTGTACAGTCCCACCGCTGGGCAAAGGCCGTTTCTCACAAATCGTGAATGTAGGTCATACTCCACAACTCGGACCTAGTGCGGATTGGAGGTGGCAGGTTTATGGCCTGCTGTTGAAACTTATCTAGGCTTAACCGGATCTAACAGCTTATCATGCTTTCCGAAGCACAGAGACGCTCGAAAATAGAAATGCCACGAACGGTCGCCCATCTTCAACTAACCGCTGAAAGCTGCTTAACCTTGGTACCGGGCGCTAAGAACGCCGCTAGATTCAAAGTGCCTAACAATATGCGTTACACAATTATTATAAAATATATCCTAAAAAATATACTAATAATATTCTAAACGTTACACCTATTTTAAACGTACATATTTCCCCAGAAAATACTCAGAGTCAAAAATAAAAGAGGACATATTATTTAATCGATACCTACTACACTAATATCATAATAAGAAGTCCGTTTTGACAGATGGAACCGGCAAAGAAAAAAGCCATTTAACACAACGACATAAGGTGTATGTGTGACATGTCACTCATTATTTAAATCCTGCTATTTGTACACTCGCCCTTTTGCGCGGTAAATTTGTAAAGCCCACGCAGCCAACAACATAGATTATGCACACACACTCACAAAATCATAATTCAAATTTACGTCACCAAATCTATGAACCTTTTTTTTGAGCAGATGCAGATTTGAGCAGATTTTTTTTTTCAGATGCAGCTGTCAAATCGGACTTTTTATAACGGCGCTACTATAAATATTTTTATTTTGACTTTTAGTCAATATTTACATATTTAAGGGATTTTTTTAAAGAAAAATGTTGCTACTATACATCCCCGCCAACTATGCGGGTCCCGGCAACTACACGGGATAAATTATAATTTTAATTGACTTTACGGGAGGGCATGCTAAATGTACAATTCAATGTTACAAACTGCACTAGACATAACGACGAGTACATAATGTTATCTACCAACTAGTAACTTTTAACTTTTAAGTAGAGAGCTTAGAAAGAAATATAGTTACCCCTTTTTTATATTATTGACCGATTTCGATGGGCAAGAGTGACTTAATGAAAAATAATAAAAAATAGTCACTATATTTTTACATAACTTAAGTAAAAATCACTATTTTGTTGATGACTTTTTGTGCTTTGCACCCGTCTATGTAATATATCCGTGTGACGTATTCTAAATATGTTGATGTTAAAGCCGAAAACTTAAAAGGAGCTTTGAGAGTCCCACGTTGAGCGCCAATTAAATGTTCTTCTAGAGAGTTATTGCTTCTAAAAATATTATATTGAATGTCATAGAGATTTTACGTCATAGATATCTTAAAATTATACCAAAAACTAGTGCCTTATAATTTAGAAAATCGCGTACATAGAATACCTACCTTATAAGTAACAACAGTCTTAAATAAGAGTCGGAATAATGATGTGTGTTATTCCGAATCTTATTTAAGATACACCAAGTCAATAATCTACATATAACTATCGTTTTTAGAACAATAATTATTGTTGAGAACATTTAAAGTCCCGAGTTGGGCGCCAGATAATTTTTATAACTAATATGAATCTACAGAATGTTTACACGAATGAGTAAGAAGAGTGCTCCATTTTAAAATTGATGAAATCATTTCTCTCAGGAAATGTTATCTATTTGATATTAAAAATCTACTCAATATCACATCACATGTTCTTTGAAGCTATCATAACATTATATTAACAATTAAAAGCTATCATAGACATTGAACAGACATTTTTAAACCTTAGAATATTATCCTACTAATAACTATCCTAATCCTACGAATTAACGCAAAAGTTTGTGAGGATGGACGTATAGATGTTAGTGTTGTGAAAATTAACGCTGAAGTCGAGCGTATAGCGCTGAGTTGACGTTAACGAGCCTTGAAGCACTTAGAAGAATCGAGCGTTTAAGCGCCGACTCGAGCGTTTTTTAACACTAATAGATGTTTGTGACTCTTTCACGAAAAAACTACTGAATGGGTTTTGACGGTTGAAATCTTCCAGTAATATAGCTACATCAGAATAAAACATAGACTATATTTTATAAAATACAAAGGCTACTACACCATTTAGTATTAAAATTGAACACCAATACACAGGACGAATGACATAATTTAGAACAAATTTTTTTTTACTTATTTTTTTTTAATAACTATATTCACTTTTGCACACATATTATTAATCTGCCAAACTATTTAATAGTTTGTCGGCAGTAATTATATGTGTTGTCCATATTTTTTAATCTTTGACTGTCGGTTTAAAGCTTATACCTCTTTTCGCTGCGAAGTAGAACAACTTATGTTCATTATCGTAACTCTTACTAAACATTCAACATCTTACTTACCTGCCATTTAGATTTTTTAATAAATTTAAAGCCAAGACTCTCACTCGGCTAAATTATATTCAGCCCGTTATTTTTCAAGTTATAAATATTTATTTGAATTTCGAAATAAGTGAAAAACTTATCGCCAATGGCGTACGAAAAATGCTATGCTATGTAATTGGGGAACAAAGTTACACATATCTATTCATTTTAGCCTATGAATATCTAATAACAATAAAACATTTAATACATTATTTGTACACCTCTGCCACAAATTGGGGAATATATACAAGGTATATCGTAAATAAGGAAAGATCTCTGACACCCCGATTAGTTACTTCACAAATTCAATACGAAACCAAATTTCCAGATATAAAGTTTTTTTAAATATGTTTTAGAAATGCATTTGAAATCTCCGTATTACTTTGAATCAAGAATAAATTTAGTTTGTAATAGCGCAGTCAGGGAGTAACAGCATATTTCGCAAATTTAAAAAAAAAAATAAGATACACTAAAAATGGTTGGAATCAATTCAGTTACCGATTTAGGCCTCGCGTTAATTATGTTACACCTTGTATATAGGCCTGACGGTGATTATTATTATGTATAAAATATGACCTTAAATTAAACGCAAAGCAAGAGAACGCAGGGATTTTCTGCCCCTGCGCCGCTAGAGACTGAGACAAATTCTAAACTATTCCAATATTTTTACAATCATGCCCTCAGGAATTGCTCACTATGAGGAACATGATTACGTATTACAATTTAGGCCTATCAAGGAAAACTAGGATCAAAATGCGCTCAAGTTAAAAAATAAAAACAAAATACAGCGCCCCGCCCCCTTGCATACTTAGGTATCTGACGCGCACTCTGGTTTGGTTTGTCTGAAGTCTACAAAGAACCCGATATTGTTAGAAAGAAAACATTTATAGTGTATAGCGAAGAAGTTTAGGACCACCCTTTTGGGACATGTATGTTGCGACGGTCGCAAGTAAATCCTGGTGCCACGATATGCCCATTATTGCGATCCCGCGAATAGGGGTACTGTGGTTGGTGATGAATATTTTGGGGCCGAACATGGCTGGGCGCTTGGTGTCTAGTGTTCATAGCTTGTCTGTGGACGTCGGTCGCCATTTGGTAGTGGTAAGTCAGTCGGTGGGCTGGTAGTCCCACATCGTAGGCTGGTTGTTGGTCGTAGCGGGCCAGTGTATGCACATCCTGACCTTGATGCATTTTGTGATGGTAATTTTCGCGGTCATAATATGCATCAGTCGCACTACGTTTGTACCCCGTGGGGTAGTTTTGCATTCGATATTGTTCCGGTCCTTCCGCAGCGAATGCTTCCTGCGGTTCGTGTGGCGTTATTGAGATCGGTGGTCTCTGGCGCGGTGTAGGTATCTGAGTGCATACGACTTCATTAAAGCATTTATTAGATTTATTAAATCTTTAATGTGAATACAACATATAACCGTTCAGTAAATAATGCTAAAAGCAGATGGCCTCAACATTATGAATGTAAATTTTACGTTTATAACTTTAAGCCTCCTAGGTACACAATCGTTTGCTTTCCCAAATAAAGAAAATAACCGCTAGAAACTTACCACCAAGGTACATTAAACGCTGAAGAGGGAAGTAAGTGTGGAGACTTAAAATATACTGAAAAATTATAATAGGTATAGTTACCTGCGCAGGCTTAGTATGTCGTCTGGCTAGGTACATACTATTCGGCATGTTAGTTGTAGCCGAGTCCATGTCATAGTTTGGGTTATGCGCCCGGTACACCGGACGTTTCACCTTTAATCGTGGCATCATACCTGCGATCGACGGGTAGATATGATTACCTTGGTAATAACCAGGATAATTTTCTTTTTTATCCACACGTGAAGAATTTTGAATTGTGGTCTCATCTTCCGTTTGAACTTTGTCTTTGTAAACCGGAGGGTGTACTTCGTTGTTTCCGGCCTCTTTGAAATCTTTATTTAAATCTTTGCAAAAGTTTTCAATAAACTTTTTATTGTTTTCCATGAGTCGTTGTTGTAAGATGCTCTTGTTATAATTGCTATACGCCACGATTTTATTAACTGCATTCTCATCTATGACCATTTTCAAATCATCATCTGGTTGTTCATCTACTGGTAATTCATTTTCTTCGATGGGTGATTCATTTACTTCTATTTTAATCGGTATAGTTTCTTGCATTGTTTCTTGTTCAATACTGTTATTGTTTTCCTCATGTTGAGATTGTAAATATTGTTTAAATTGTTCGAAGCTTATTTCATTAGTTTTAAATAGTTGATACATTTCAAATTCCTGCTCATCTATAAAAATAACCGGATCAGTCTGAACGTCTCGAGAAATTGTTTTAGGAATTATTTTCTTGGTGGTGGTGGCTGGTGGTCGTGATGACGGCAGAGGTATCGGTAAGTGGGAAGAGTTTGGACGTGGTGGAGGGAGTGGCTTTATAATAAGTTGATCATTAACCTTTATAAAATTAGAAGCACCACTTGTTGGTTGTATACCATGTTGCTGCATAGTGACTGGAGTTGATAAAGCCACCCTTTTTTTCAAGGTTAACGGATTGTTTTGATTGGTCGCCCAAGCATTTCGCATAGCGCGCAGCGGATTCATAGTACCTGCATTTTCGGTGATAGAATGCTCCAATCGGGAGTTGTTTGATATATTGTTCCTGGATTTGGGACCTTCAGGAGTTATGTGTCTAGACATAGGTCTCTGATGATTATGTGAACCGCAATCAACTTGATTGTTCATCGCAGGAACTCTCTCGATAAGCAAATTTGATTTAGTCTTAAATCTAGTATCGCTACGGTCCTGGTCTTTGACTGACGCACTTTCTTCCTTAATTTTAAATTTATTAGGTTTCGAAGACAGGAGATGTTCACCTAGTTTAGTTCAGCTGCAACCGAAATAATAATAAATTATGTATTCCTATATGTGCATGAGTGAAGGTAATTGTAACAAAGTAATAAAACGTGCCTTTTCGATTTCCCTCAAAACGGCCGTCGCAATTGGTATGTAATGTATCCATCAATTTAATATCCAAGGTGGGGTACTTCATCAATTTCATTATGTTTGTCATCAAGTTCATTGGGGAGTTAGTTAATTAATTTAGAAATGAATATTCGTAAACTTTGTACAATGGCATAATGTAAACGCAATTGCCACAAAAAAAAACTAAACAATACATGTAGGTTACAATAACTTACTATTTAAGCGGAATAGACACTGGCAAGAAATTGGGTTTCGTTTCGGTACGTATTTGTCCTTTGGTATTTTGAAACTTTCTACCATATTCCCTCTCTTGATATATAATACTCCTTCAGTAGTATTTACTTGATTTACTCACATTTTTAATCCAATCAATATTTATCAAAATCCTTTCTTAAATCTCGTGTTATCCGACTATTTCTGAATCTCTCTTCGTGAGTATTTCGAGTTTAACTAATAATTATTGTGTTTCGTAATGTTCCTGATTAAATAAAGTTCGTAAATTAGTTACCGAACTCAATAAAAACATAATTCAAAAATCACTGTCCGACTATACAGAGAAAAGTTTTTATATCACGAAATTGCAGCACAATTTCTTTTTTTAAATTTAGAACAGTTGGCAAAGTTCGTAGAATTCGTTCGAATGTATCGAAGCTCGTATGGTCGTGAGCTCGCTAGAGGAATATTTGTCGCTGACTGCCGCGTCCAAGTCGTGTTATGACGGGACAGGACGCCAAGCCCGCTGCCGCCAAATTTCCTGTCCAATGCGGTGCCGATGCGCGCGCTTCGGCCAACCCTTCGCTTGCTACGTGTTTATTTATGTAAGTTGAAGCACATTTGAGGTCATCATTACATACGATTTTATACACATAATTAATATATAAAAAAACTGCCTTTCAGTAAAATCCCAAATACTTTTACAGGTTTTTTTTCATACTTAACCGTAGGTAACGTTAACTAATAACTTCTAAAATTTTCGGATGTGCTGCAACACTCTACGAGGTATGACCGCCACTCAGCAAGGGCCACGTAGAGGCAAAGAGCATTATCATATTTAGAAGTGTTTATGTAAGTTGACTGGGGCTTGGTCCAATTAAGAGGTGGCACCTCTTACTGAATCGAGTAGTCGCACGTGCGATTCCCGCACAGGACAAATCTTTGTATGATCCACAAATACTATTTTTTGAACACAATTTCATGTTTGTAAACGCATCCATAAGATAAGAATTAACTCCTAGTGTTGAGGTACGGTTTTATAAAAAATGACAAGTGCACAAAGGCTGTGACGTAGGGACATTTGGAAGGTATTAAATTAATTACACAGTGGTATTAGTTGCTTGAAATGCTGTTTTTATTACAACACAAACTTATAGCTAGATATCGTTTTGGTTACTTCGCTCGCTACATATATTATTTTATTAATCGCCCACCGAAGACATTGGCGCTAAATCTAAATAAGCGAAAAATTTATGGAGCGGGAACATAAAACGAATATCTCCATGGAAGTCCGGAATACCGTAGAAAAGTTCTTACAACATTACCTCTCACATCGATTTGAGAACAAAGGCCTTTGCCTGACATTCGTTATTTTTTATTGTTAATACTTATTTGATATAATGGCAATGGGGTTGTACCAGTTGAATTTAGGCTAATACCGTCGGATATGTGATGTGAGTGTTTTTGTTAATAATTTATTTATTTAAAAAATCAAAGGCACTCGATATATCGCTAGCTGAACATAAAAATAAAATAACTAGAAAAAAACGTGGTACAATAGATTATTTTAGTTAGCAAGTTAATTTGAAAGTACAAAGCTTTATTTTTACTAATGTTTTTTTCTGATGGTTTTATTTTACTTTCTTTGGGAGGCTTACAGCTAACATTACAAAGTAGGTATAGATAAATAAAGTCAGAGGGCCATTAACAAGCCTCTCTTATCTAGAAATGAGGTATATAAACACGATGCTTAAGTAGATAAGTTGACAACATTTCAAAATATTAAAAAACCGTTAGTGAGATGAAAAGTATTTGTTTAATACAGTGCTCAGGGTTGACAAATTACTTGTGAAATAAAACTATACTAGAGTTAGGATACTCAGACCGCATAATTGAATTAAACATAATAGTCATACGCAAGATATAAGAATTACAACGAATCATAGTGCGTGAGAATGGAGTGTGGAGTAAGTCTCTGGCCCGAGAGTGTCTTGGTGGCACGTATAAACATATTTTGGAGGCTCATTTGGGGCAGTCAATCTTAGATTGTGCAACCTTTAACAGATAGTGCACGTCAGAGATTTTCCTGCGGACATGTAATGGAAGTAAATGGAAGCGAGTACAACGGTTTTTATAATTAAGTGAAGGACTTTGTATTTATAATTTAAAAATCTTGGAAATTTCTTTTGTATCCTTTCTAATCTAGCCGAGTGCACTGACTAGCGTATTCTAAGTGATTTTGGACATAGGCACAATAGACTAGTTTGATAGTTTTCATATTGACGAAGGAGCTGCTATTGCGAATGACAAAACCTACAGCGGATTATGCTTTGTCGGCTATATAATCTACATGATTATCAAAGGATAACTTTGCGTCAATAAGAACCCCAGGGTCTTTCGCGACTTGGGCTCAAAATAAAATTTGGCTACCTATAGAATAATTACAGTTAATTTCCTAGAGAAGCTTATTACTTGACATGTAGCAATGTTCAGATGTAGATAGGTAGCATTATAGTAACCAATTACTTACTGGAAGTCCTCTTGTAAGTTTTCAGAGTTAGACTTAATGGACCTATAGATTTTTATATCATCCGCAAAGAGTTGATACTGCGAATACTTGAAACAGGTCCCAATGTCATTGATTGTGTCGGTATTTTACCCCAGCCGGCAAGCAATTCAACCTATATAATCCATAAATGTTCCCGAAATCAATTGACGCCGACGGCATCGTATCGGCGCCGACGGGAGAAGGCCGGTTTGACATTTTTTTCACTGTTCCTAATCTGATCTCGTTATAATAGTTTAAATAAGGTACGAGGCATGCCTCTTAAGTTTTGTCGTTTAAAGAAAAAAACACAACTAGAACCTTATAGTACTTTTTATTGTTTTTCAAAGCATTCACCACGTAGCTTAATACACTTTTCCAATCGCTCAAACCAGTTATTATAACATTTATTCCACTCTAAAGTGGGGGTGTTCAAAATGGCTGACTTGAAAGCGTCGACTGCTTCTTCACCGGACTGGAAGCTCACATTTTACATTTCCTAAAATTAAGAAAAGTCTTCGTGGTCAACACGAAGACTTTTCTTAATTTTAGGAAATGTAAAGAAATCGTTAGGGCTTAGGTCAGGACTGTATGGAGGATGGTCAAGAATTTCTACTTTTTCCTGCTTCAAATACTCAATCGTTTGACGAGCGCTGTGTGAGCTTGCGTTATCGTGGTGCAGGATGATGCGTCGCTTTGAGTTAGATTTTCCAAGTTCGGCGATGACTTGTGGTAAACAAACTGTGGTATACCACTCTGCGTTAACCGTTCTACGATCTTCAAGTGCAATAGTCGCAACATGGCCGGTTTTTCCACCGAACGTGGCCACCATCTTCTTTGAAGTGCTTCGAGAACGAACAACTTTAGTCGGCTTTGGCTCGTCTTGAAAGACCCAGATTGTAGATTGTTGTTTGGAATCAGGATCATAGGCATAGATCCACGATTCGTCACCACTGATGATGTCGTAGACGTGATTTGACTCTCCTCGGTTGAACCTTTGCAGAGTTTTCTTACACCATCTGACGCGGGCCGCCTTGTGATCGTCGGAAAACAGATGCGGTATCCAACGGCAAACTAGCTTTCTCATACCAAGCGCTTCATGCAAGATCTTCTGAATGGTTGTCCCTGAGATGCCTAATAGAGCCTCTACCTCTCGATACGTCACATGACGATCTTCGAGAATTAGTTGTCTCACAACAATGATGTTATCTTCAGTGAAGGCGGATTTTGGGCGTCCTTCGCGAGATTTGTCACTAACACTAGTCCATGTCCACGCTCGAATTCTTAATACCAGCGTTCGACAGTCCGCAGACATGGGGCTTCATCACTGAACACAGATGTTAGCTCTTCAAAACACTGAAGCCGCGTCAGGCCTCTTCTAAAGTTGTAGAAAATTATTGCACGAACATTTTCCTTAGAAAGATTCATTTTCGTACGTAACCTGACAGATTCCAATCGACGCTGTGACTAAATAATAGCATTAATCCTAATACTTTCAACTGTTTTGAGATTTAAAATTTAAACACTTTCGAATAGAACAGTTCCAAATTCAAAATTGCCGGAAAATATGGAAACGACAGAACTTAAAAGGCATGCCTAGTAATACGTGCGATTTAACGTGAATTAAAGTTACTTTTTTTTAATTAGCCTGTTTTACTGTCCCACTCCCGAGCAACAGCCTCCCCTTTATATCTCCACAACTGTCTTTCTATTGCCATTTCGGCCACAAAGTACCCGCAAAGGTATCCAAATCGTCGCGCCACCTTTTCCTAGGTCTACCTCGTCGTCTGCGACCACCGCTGGGTATCCAGTTGGTGACGGCGTTTGCCCACCTCTGTGAGTCCATTTGTGCTACGTGGCCAGCCCACTCCCATATCAGGTTTGCTGCTTTCATGCCTACGTCCGTAATACGAGTAATGGAGCGCAGAGTAGTATTTCTGACATGGTCGATTCGTTTCACACCTAATATACTGCGCTCCATAGCTCTATGGCAAATCTTGAGTTTGGACTTCTGTTGTTCAGTTAATGACCATGTTCAAACATGGTAGGTTAGAACACCGTAGCTTAGAACGGGCAAAGTACACATGTCAACGAGTCTATGTTTTAAAGACATGGGAAGGTTGCCCTTCACAAAATCCTTCATCAACCAGTAGCTCTTCCAGGAGTTTTCAATCCGTCTGTTGACTTCTTTTTCTTGCCTGTTCTTAAACGAGACTAACTGGTCCAGGTACGTATACTCGTCGACATAATGTATGCCATGTCATCAACTATGATCAACTATGTCACTATGTCATCAACTATGTTTCTGATCTATTCATAGAAAGTCCAACCTCAAGACTTGCTGTGCTCAGATCTTGGAGCATTTGCTGAAATTCAGACGCTGATGATAAAAAAGGACTATGTCATCTGCAAAGCGTAGGTTTGTAAGCCGTTTGTTATTTATCGAAATGCCTCATGAACGCCAAGCTCCTGGCAGCTTTTAAATATTTCCTGTAATGCGGCTGTAAATAGTTTTGATGATAGTGGGTCGCCCTGCTTGACTCCTCGTTCTATTGGAAATTTTGAACCGAATATATGTAATTTTAGGTTTGCTGTGCTATTTTGGTACATGGTTTGAATGGTGATCAATTTGGTGAATGATTGATGTAGCAAGGGTCGATATTTTGATTTTTCAGGGCGTTTTGGACAAAACTTTGTGCTATGCTATTGAAAGCCTTGGAATGGTGAAGGAAAACATTGTGAGGAAACCTGCATGCCTAAGAGTTTCTCGAAGGTGTGTAAAGTTCGCCAACCCGCACTGGGCCAGCGTGGTGGACTATGGCCTAAGCCCTCTCAGTTTGAGAGGAGGCCTGTGTCCAACGGTGGGACAGTTTCTTAACACTTTTATCTAAAAATCACCATACTATATACGTATTACTTCAAGATTGGCTACTCAAACAGTTTTACTTTTACACTGAAGACGTCTTAAATATAGTGAAGTAATAAGTTAACATAGTGTATGTACAAGTTTACTTACTAGAACAAATATATATTTTTAATTTGCCCTTTGCAGTGTACTTACATAATTTTCTCAAGTTGTCGAGCGGTGGGGACCTAGTGACCTGTTTTACGGGTTCTTTTACCTACCTCAGGCACCAGTGACCCACATCTAGAATCTTTTACATTTTAAGTAGGTAAGTACTATTTGTAAATAGTCACCTACAAGGTAGGTAGGTAAATAACGGAGGACCACAGACACCCCGATTAGATAATGGCTTCACAAATTCGATACGAAAACTTTAAATTTGGAAGTTTGTTTCAAATTTAAAAGGGGTAAAACCCTTTTTTAAGCACGTTTATACCCCAATTAACAATGAAACTTGTACATGTATATGTGCGCATTGAATTTGTTTTAGAAATGCATTTGAAATCTCCGTATTGCTTTGAATCAAGAATAAATTTAGTTTGTTATAGCGTACTGAACTCCACCAATCCGCACTGGGTCCGCGTGGTGGAGTATGACCTTATCTCTCTCACCTCGATTTGTGAGAGAAGGCCTTTGCCCAGCAGTGGGCAGTATAGGCTGATATTATTATAGCGTACTGTGTGTACAGTTGTTTATAATAAATTACCAAATCGGATATATATATATATATATATATATATATATATATATATATATATATTATTGATGATGACATAACACCGATTTACAAGGAATATTTGTGACATTATAATTGTAACTATATTTAATTATATAAGTAAAGAGATCTTTATAGTATATATATATATATATATATATATATATATATAACAACAAAATGTATTGTACCTATACTTGACAAAATATTGATTGATTGATCGATTGATTCCTAATCGGGATAGGTCGGATAAGTGTATTTTTCTAACGAAAACTTCCCAATACGAGTCCGGAGTCTGGAATTGTGCCCGGTATATGGCAATAGGCTCGCCCGCTATTACATGGAACCTATCAGCGTCGGCGTAACGTGGGTGTACTCAGTACACCTCTGCCTGCTATGTGTAATTTATTTCTTGTCCAGTGAAGCTGTAAAGGCCCCGCGGCCAACAGCGTAGATCATTCACACACACACACACACACACACACGATTTATTATTACATATATATTTTTAAGGCGATTTTGCATGTTTCCACTATGCTCTAAGACCTATAGTTTATTTGTAAATACTATTTTAGTAAGTATTTTTGTAAAAGTACGTTTTACATTTTTTCACAAGAAAATGCAAAGGTTCACACACCGTCACGCCTATATTCCCCAAGCGGGGGTGGCAGAGGTACCAATGAACAATAAAGGATTTTGATCACTTTTAAGTTCGTAAAGTGACCGCTGGATCTGATTATAAAACCCATGGTTTTATTAGCTTTTTTGGAAATGTGGTCTATGCGTTTCTTATATGTAAGTTTGGAATCATTAATGATTCTAAGATCACTTATCTCTTGTACCCGCTGTATTTCGTTTAACGATATGGAGATAGCGTCATAATCGGCTTTTCCGTATAAATATTTGAGCCTGGGTTGATTTTCAAGCGGATGATTTTTCGCAAAGTTGAGGGTTATTTCTAATTTGTGGTGAGGGTCCTCTGGGACCAAGGGGTCACTGCATGCCGATATTAATAAATTATTATTGCAGAATAGATAATCCAATAGTCATTTAAATTTTTATTTAGGTTAAATTGATTAAGGTAACATTGTGCTAAAGTCTCGAAAAATAGTATCTGCGAATCTCCTTTAATACCTTTTGGCAATAGACAGTTTAACTCACTCACCCAATCAATATAATTTCTATTAAAATCACCCATTATTGAAAATAAATCGTCTGGACAAGAGTATTTTTTTTTCTTTTTTTTTAAACGTAGCCCCACTCTAGGATTGATTCCTATGTCGTGGGTGCGTTTACAAACATTAAAATTCACGATCACAAACACCCAAACCGGAACAAATAATTGTGGGTCACACAAAGATTTGTCCCGTGTGGGAATCGAACCCGCGACTATTAGACACAGTGGGCTCTCTCCCACTGCACTAAATCGTCCGTCAAAGTTGACAATAGAAGAAAGCTTGTTCGAGAAGTTTTGCAATAATAATTGCGTATTAAATGAGTGTCCTAGGTGTTCTTTACAGAGGTATAATGTGCAAATGGGAAGTTTATTTGAGCTTGTTTCATGAAGATGCTTGATATTTTTTAATGTAATACTAACCCAAATATCTTCAACAGAAGACCGCCACTCAGGGCGTTCCAGTGCAGCTAATTAGCGATGAGCGGCTATTAGCACCTCCGTAATCTTCCGTTGTTATTTGGTATCCAGTCTCCAGATATCATACCTATCATCGAATAATTCACTATCGTATTCACCCTCCAGGAGCCAGGTCTCTGTTAATCGAATTATGTCGATTTTGAATGACGCCCTCGTTTGAATGTGTGGGTCTTATTACGTAAACGGCGAGTATTTTGGTAATACACTTTAAAGTCAGAAAAAGCCATCATTAAACGTAGAATGTACATAACTTAAGCGTGATAATAAGTTAAAATAAAGCCGCAGCAAATAAATAATCAAACGGAAGTATAACTCAATAATGTACATAGTGTATTTTCTTATCATTCGCAAAAAAAATTATAAAATGCCATCGTTAATCGTAAAACGCACATAACTTAAGCATGATGATAACTTATAAATAAAGTTACAGCCAATAAATGAACGACGCTCGTAGCGCTGTGCGACCGCGGTGTTCTTACCGATCACCAAGGTTAAGCAGCGTTGAACTCAACTGAGATGGGTGGCCGTTTGTGGCATTTTCATATTCGAGCATCTCCGTGCTTAGGAAGGCACGTTAAGCCGTTGGTCTCGGTTACCACTTAATGTGGTAGTCGTTAAGCCGAGTTGGAAGTCTTAAAGGCGGCTTGATAAGTCCAACAGCGGGTGGCCACAAACCTGCCTCCACCAATCCGCACTGGGTCTGCGTAGTGACGCAGACCCAGTGCGGATTGGTGAAGGCAGGTGGAGGCATACTCCACCGAGTATGACCTAATCTCTCTCACCTCGATTTGTGAGAGGAGGCCTTTGCCCAGCAGTGGGCAGTATAGGCTGATATTGTTATTATTATCATATTAATACGTGAAGCAAAATCTTTGTACCCTTTTTTACGAAAATTGCGAGGACGGAGGATTATGAAATTTCCCACACTTATAGTTTATATCGAGAAGGAGTGCAGAATGCATTTTTTTTTTTTAATTATGCATAAAAATTACATTAAATCAATAAAAAACACATTCCACACACTACCATGTATTTGACACAATACACTTCAAATTGAGAATAGATTATAATTGTTTGTTTTTAATATTATTTGTCTATAGTCTAACTGAATGTCAAACATAACCAGCAAACGAAGTTTTTACAAAAAACATCGTTTACAGAGAAGTTTTGTATCATTAATTAAATTATCGAAATATATATGTCAACTTCAAAGGACAGCATTTTCCTTTTGGTTTTTTGTTTCAATAAAAGAAAATAAAAAAGGTATTCTTCTTCTAAGGTATTCTTTATTTTAATCATTTTTTGTTTTTTTTTTTTAAATTTAAATTTCATATAATTTGTTTGAAAAAATAGGCATAATAATAGTGTAGCCTTGGCGAAATCTGTGATTATAGAAGTATAGTCTTTGACAAGAGAACCTTAATAATGTTCAAACTTATAATTTAAATTAATTATGGTCGAATTTCGACCAATGGGCGACCACTAGTTATTTTAAATAAATGAACAGACAAAAATATAACTTACCCATTTTAACATTGACACAAAGCCGCCACATTGCTAAAAAGTCACCGTTAATTGTAAACTGCACATAACTTATACTTGACGATAAATTAAAATAACGCCGTAGCAAATAAATAAATAAACAACTAAATAACAATCTTAATAAAGGTATATTCCCCTATCATGCTTTCGAAAAGACAAGAGGTGCGTGCCAGGGTTTGAACTCTAGACCTCTGACTTTGCAGTCCAACGCGCTGTTGTCGAACGGGTCCGAAACGGTATCTCCTAGTTTTAAAATAAAAATCATATTTTTCTTAAAAAGTAATTTATTGCACATTACAAAAAATATCATAATCATCACACTTAACATAGCCTATTCATAAATGTACAAAGTGTATAAAATATAACACAATTTCATATAAAAGGAATGTATTAAAAATAAATAATGTCATGAGCAAAAATAACACGTGTAATCGATCATACTTACTCAACGTGTTTTTAGTAAAATAATCTGTATGTAAAAATTATAACATGAAACATGCCTATCAATCAATTTAAAAAGGTAATCAAAACTCTAGTTTTGATAAGAAAGGGTATTACAAAATTTCGGATTATCTAGACGATAAAACAAATTGGGTTTGAGGTTTGATAATACAATTATGAAAAAAAAATGGTTATCAGAAAGGCCAAACAAATTAAGTTAAAAGACTAGCTCGCTGAGTTTCTCGCCAGATCTTCTCAGTGGCGGCCGCGTTCCGATCCGGTGGTAGATTTAAAAAATGTAATAATTTTGACGTTTGTAAGTGCTTATGTATTGGCCTAAACAAATAAATGATTTTTGACTTTGACTTTGACTATATGGGAAACTTTTTTTTTATTTATAAAAATCACTGCTGCCATTGACCCATAAATACGAAATTTGGCACTAAGTAAATTTCATCGTATATCTATCTATATTATCACGCCAGATGCCCTGCGGAGTAGGCTTTCACATCATCATCATCATCATCATCATCAGCCTATAGCAGTCCACTGCTGGACATAGGCCTCTCCAAGTGCACGCCACTGGGTACGATCCTCGGCTACTCGCATCCAGTTTCTGCCAGCCGCCCTACGAAGGTCATCGCTCCACCTAGCCTGAGGGCGTCCTGCATTACGTTTGCCAGTCCGCGGTCTCCACTCAAGAACTCGTTTGTCCCAGCGGTTATCAGTTGTTCGGCTAATGTGACCGGCCCATTGCCACTTCAGCTTACTAATCCGGTGGGCTATGTCGATAACTTTGGTTCTCTGTCGAATGACTTCGTTCCGGATTCTATCCTTTAGAGAAACTCCGAGCATAGCCCTTTCCATAGCTCGCTGAGTGACTTTATGAACCATTCCAACCGTGAGTGTCCACGTCTCGGCTCCATATGTCATAACGGGCAGGACGCACTGATTAAAGACTTTTGTCTTTAGGCTTTGTGGAATGGGCGATGTAAATACTCGACGTAATTTCCCAAATGCCGCCCAGCCCAGCCGTATTCTTCTGTTGACCTCTTTCTCGAAGTTGTTTTTCTCCAACTGCAGAGTTTGCCCTAGGTAAACATATTCTTGAACAACCTCGAGAATAGCGCCATGTATTGCAACAGGTTCCGGTACTACATGTCGGTTAAACATTACCTTGGTCTTGTCCAAGTTCATGCGGAGACCGATTTGTTTGGAAGAATCGGCTAGGCTGGTCAGCATCTGTTGTAAATCCTGCAACGTTTCGGCCATAATGACGATGTCGTCTGCAAATCTCAAGTGTGAGATATGACTGCCATTTATGTTTATGCCATGACCGTCCCAGTCCAGCGTCTTAAACATATCCTCCAATGCATTTGTGAACAATTTGGGGGAGACCCCTTGTCTCACTCCTCGATGCATTGAGATAGGGTTGGTCTGCTGGTTTTGTAACTGGATGGTCATGGTCGCGGCGTTATAGCTTTCACAGTAAAGGAAAATTCGAAAAATTGACAAATTGTATATCACATTATATCCTACTACGGAACCTTCAAACCGCGAGACTAACACTAACGGCGCAACGCGTGGTTTAAAAAATGTACTGTTAGCGGTTTGTTTTATTGCAGCGCTTTATTAACCCTTAGCTCCTCGTTCGCACGCTTTTTCAACGTGCGGTGCTGAAGCGCTGTACAGCGTTTTCATAAAGATGTCCTGTTTGCCATTTATTTCATTACAGAGCTTTATTAACGGCGCTCCTGCGTACGTAGGGTATCCCTTCATTCACAGGAAGCTTTTTCAACGAACGGTTCAAAAAATGTACTTTTAGCCATTTATTTCATTCCACAGCTTTACTAACGCGCTTGAAAGAGCGCGTGATAACGTTGGGTTACTCTCGGTTTTATATATTCACTGCCCCTTACCAATTTTTCAAATTTATATTCAAATTCAAACGTTTATTGCTTTCCATAGTGTTTATAGATGGTTAAAATATTAATTTTGTACAATTATGGACCCAGTCGGGTGCAGGTTAGGAGAGAGGAAGAGCATCGATTATCTCAATTGGAATCATTATAGAATATATCTATCTATCTATCTATATCATCACGACAGATCCCTTGCGGGGTAGGCAGAGAGTACAGAGTTCCAACAGGTTCTTTCCTTACATACCTCTCTGGCTTCCTCCACTCTCATAGTTCGTCTCATACACGCTTGCCGGTTACGGAGACTCTTGACTTTTCTTTCAGATAAGACTCGGTTTATTTGGTCGTGGTAAGATAGTCTAGGTCTTCCCCGGTACTAGCATCCTACCACTTTCACTTCCACTATATTATATAAAATAATCTACATTTTTATATTATTAATGTGCCTCGTAGTCCCCGATACCACATTAGAATACTTGCGCCACCATTTCGTAGAACTGCCCTTGGTTCTTGTACAGGACGACGTCTGCATGATTTGTATAAATAGATTATATAATAGATTAAGTTACTGTAGTATATTATGTAATTTAAGTTAGAAATAAGATAATGTCATAGAATCCTAGCGCATAAACACTAGTATAAAATTAGAAGAGTGTAACCCTGAAAGGGATAGGAATAATAGAAGAATGTAACCCTGAAAGGGATAGGAATAGTAAGAAGAGTGTAACCCCGGAAAGGGACAGGAATAATTGTATCATGATTGGTTTATTTGAGTAATAAACTCGGTACAAAGCCCACTAGTTGTGACACACCAAATAGTAATTAAGAGCGCGAAAAATCGCGCCAGACGCGTTCGAGCGACTGGACATTGGAAGATAATAGGAAGAAACTCTGCGCGAAGAGGGTCACAACTGGTGGGTGGAGCACTGTTTCAAGACTATTCGGCTTTTATTGAATTCTCCTTCACGACGCATACCAGCCACAGCAGCAACAGGACGCACGACGTACTATTCGTCCTGTTCATTTGGTCCTTCGAGCCGGATTATCGTCGTAGAAGAATTTGCGAGACAGCGTTGGAATCTTCGCCCGCGCTGCACCGCCTCAGCCAAAAGACAGGACGCACGACGTATTATTCGTCCTGTTCAATTTGGTCCTTCGGAAGCCGGATTATCGTCGTCAAGAGAAAATAGAAGAATCAAGCTGAAAAAGGAAGAAAATAGAAGAAAGAAACATACCAGCCACAGCAGCAACAGGACGCATCTGTCGTGGCGGAAACAACCGCCACGGCAGACACTTCCGCGACGGAGAAAACTAAAAAGCCAGTGTCCAAGAGGACTGGAACAAAGAAGACGCTCTCAACGAAGACGCGAAGATTGAAGCTCGCCCGCGCCAAGGAGGAGCTACTAGAATTGCAAGTCCAATTAGCAGCCGCGAAAATATCACGAATCGAAGCCGAAGATGAAGAAAGCGAGAGTGACGCAGACACGTGCATATCAGACGAACAAGAAACAGAGAAAAGAGTCGGGAGCTGGCTGAACGACTCGCGACCTCACGTCCTGGCCATCGCCGACAGGCCACACGACATAGACGTGGGGCGCACCATCGATGCAGCGCCGCGGGCGACAACGCCGTTGCCCCCTGCACCGATCCAGCCACCACCCATCGCCGTGTCGAAGAATGAAGAAACGACAGTCGCGACGCCGCCACAGCAAATCGACTTGCGTGAGCTGGCGTCCGCAATCACCCTCGCCGCCCGGTCCGGGAGCGCCCCGCACCACCGCTTCGCTACTGAATTGCCGTACTTCAGTGGGTCACACCAAGAGTGGCTCACCTTCAAAGCTGCTTATGAAGAATCTGCGCCGAGCTTCACGGTCACCGAGAACGTCGCGAGACTACGAAGAGCGCTAAAAGGTAAAGCTAAAGTAGCCGTCGAGAACTTACTCATCTACAACGCCAAGACAGCTGACATACTCCGGGCGCTCGAAGCACGCTTCGGCCGACCAGATTGCATCGCGCTGGGCGAACTAGAACGCCTGCGCGCGCTGCCCCGACTCAGCGACAACCCGAGAGACATCTGCGTGTTCGCCACGCGGGTGATGAACATCGTCGCGACGCTACGCGCACTCAACCGCGTGGCGTACCTGTACAACCCGGAGGCTGTCAAGACGACCATTGAGAAGTTCACACCGGCGCTCAAGTATAGATGGTTCGACTACGCAGCGGAAGAACAGACAGAAGAACCCGACCTACTGAGGCTCTCTGATTTCCTCAGTAGGGAGGCTGACAGGTGCGGGCGCTACGCACCTCCCGAACACGTGACACCCGAACGGGAACATACAGCGAACAGAAGACAGACGAACAAGACTTATAGCACCGCTGTATCGAGCCCGAGGAAAGAAAAATGCGCGGCGTGTCACGACACAGAGCACGAGGTAACCAAGTGCAAGAAATTCATTGAGTCGACGGTCAACGACAGATGGGATATCGCGAAGGCACGAAGACTATGCTTCGCGTGTCTACGCTTCAGAACGAAGAGTCATCACTGCAAGAGGCTCACTTGCGACACCGACGGGTGCAAATACTCGCACCACAGACTGCTTCACCACGTCAAAAGCGAAAGGGTCGCGGAAGACGACAACGCGGAAAAGCAGACAGTCGCGTCAACGTGGACAAGAGGCTTCGCATCGTATCTCAAGATAGTGCCGGTACACATTTCCGGACCGGCGGGAGGAGTAGACACTTACGCCCTCCTCGACGACGGGTCAACGGTGACGCTCATCGACGCCGAGCTCGCCAACCAGACAGGCGCGCGCGGCCCCCGCGAGTCACTGCACATCGAAGCGATCGGCGATTGTAACGTCCGGTCATCGAACTCCCGTCGGGTCCAGCTGACGTTGAGAGGTACGTCCCAGCGCGAACATCGGATTCAAGCGCGCACATCGGATTCAAGCGCGCACCATTGAGAATATGAAGTTGTCACCACAAGCCGTCACCGTGCAAGACATCGCTGATTGCAAGCATCTGCGGGACATAGAAAGCGATATCACCTACAGAAGACCGAAGCCCCAGATCATCATCGGCCAAGACAATTGGCACCTACTGCTGACGACAGGGGTACGCCGGGGGCAGCGACATCAACCCGTTGCCTCCCGGACCCCTCTCGGCTGGGTCGTACACGGTGCGCGCTCACGACGCACGAAACAGGCTGAAGCGCCCACAGTACATAGAGAAGATCGACCGCGATTCGAAATTGAACAGAAGGAAAATAGAACAGAAGATCGACGACGAGTCGACATAGAAGAAAAGAAAATACAGAAAATAAATCGACGCCCTCGTCCCAAAAGAAAACGCCGAGCCCGCGCGAATAAAATAGATCAGACACGACAGACGGACGATCGGGCTCAGCGAGGAAAGATAGACGGAACGAGTACTCGGACTGGAGTGGAGGCCGGACACCGACGACATCGGGTTCAACCTTGACCTGGCGCGCCTCCCCCCGGGCATACTCGACAAACCGACGCCGACGAAGCGGGAGACACTCCGCATACTGATGTCTCTGTTTGACCCGCTCGGAATCGCTTCGCCCATCACCATACGGGCCAAGCAGATACTGCAGGAGATATGGCGGCGCGGCACAGGATGGGACGACAACATCGACGATGACCTAGCACAACAGTGGGTCGAGTGGACCCAACACCTGCGGAGTCTGCGGGACCTGAAGATACCACGATGCTACCACGGGTACACGCACGCCGAGACGCTCGAGTTGCACGTGTTCGTGGACGCGAGCGAGTCAGCCTACGCGACAGCGGCGTACTGGAGAGCCACCACGAGCGACGGCGAGGTACATACAACCCTCGTGGCGGCGAAGGCGAAGGTGGCACCGCTCAAGCTCACATCGATCCCGAGACTCGAACTGCAAGCCGCCGTACTGGGTAGTCGCCTGGGCGCGACTATCATCGCCGAACACGACAAGAAGCCAAGCGCAGTGACCTACTGGACGGACAGCCGTACCGTCATGACATGGTTGAAGACGGGCGCGCGATCCTACCGCCCGTTCGTCGCACATCGCATCGCCGCGATAGAAGAAAACAGCGCCATAAGTGAGTGGAGGTGGGTGCCCACGAAGCTAAACGTGGCCGACGACGCGACGCGCGACGTACCCAGGGACATCGGCTCTCATCACCGATGGTTCCTTGGGCCCGAGTTCCTGCGCGAGCACCCATCAACATGGCCGGCGGAGCGACCGGCACTCGACGCAACGACGGGCGAGGAGCGGATACACAACATCACCGAGCAACGGCCCGTCTCACCGCGATCAGCTGTTCCGGATCCAGCGCGTTTCTCTACGTGGGAGCGCCTGCTACGAGCGACGGCGCGCGTGCTGCAGTTCATCGACCTGTGCAGTGTGAATAGACAATTAGTGAACTATAAGAGACAGGCTAGGAATCGTAAAAAGGACCCGCAGTGGAATAGTGTTAAGAATAGGAATAAGTGTAGCGATAAGTGTAGAATTAAGTTTAGTGATAAGGACAGTGTTAAGTGTTTACCGCTCAGTGCAGAACTATTGATAAGAGCGGAGGCGTTGTTAGTGCGTGTAGTACAACACGACTCGTATTATAGCGAACTGAGAAATAGTGATAGACTATCGAAGGGCCGCCTCCGCCCCTTATCAGCGCAGATTATCAGTGGAGTGATAAGGATCAAGTCGCGAATAAGTGCGACGCCGGACATCAGCGACGAGCTACGGTGCCCCGCAGTGCTGGACGGAGATCATCGCGTCACCCGCCTGTACATCGAGCACGTACACCGACAGCTGCACCACGCCGGAGTAGAGGCGACCATCAACGAGTGTCGAGCAAGGTACTGGATAACTCGATTACGTACAGTAGCCCGGATGGTCATACACAAGTGCTACAGCTGTCGCCGAAGAAGAGACGTGCCTCCAGAGCCGAGCACCGGGAACTTGCCGCCCTGCAGACTGGCTCACCATCAGAGGGCCTTCACGTACACCGGCATCGACTACTTCGGACCTCTGACTGTGACAGTGGGTCGGGGCACACAGAAGCGCTACGTAGCCCTCTTCACCTGCCTGACTTCACGCGCCGTACACCTGTAAGTCGCCGCATCACTCAGCACCGAGTCAGCTGTGATGGCCCTACGACGATTCATCGCCCGCCGCGGCTGCCCGACTGAAATATGGTCGGACAACGGGACCAATCTCCGCGGCGCCGACAGAGAGCTACGGGAGGCGCTGGACAACGCCACCCGAGAAGAGGCCACGAGAAGAACCATCAGCTGGCGCTTTATTCCCCCCGGCGCCCCGTTCATGGGTGGCGCATGGGAAAGACTGGTGCGCAGTGTGAAGACGGCCCTATACGCGATCCTGACGGAGAGGCACCCGACAGAAGAGGTTCTCACCACACTGCTGGCGGAGGTCGAGTTTACACTAAACAACAGACCGCTCACTCATATACCCGTCGACCCTGAGGACCCAGAGGCGCTGACACCGAACCACTTTCTGCTCTACGGCCCAGCGCGCAACCCGACACCAGGGACCTTCACTGACACTGACCTCATCGGCCGCAACCATTGGAGAGCGGCACAGAGACTCGCGGGCATGTTCTGGGAACGATGGATAAGGGAGTACTTACCTGGACTTCAGTACCGGCGGGAGCCCCATGGACGCGGCGCCGCCCTGAAAGAGGAGGACATCGTCCTCATTGTTGACAACGTACTCCCCAGGAACATGTGGCCTCTTGGGAGGATAATAAGGACCTTCCCTGGAGAAGATGGAATTGTGCGTGCGGTGGACGTCCGCACCAAGGGAGGAGTTCTTCGGAGGCCAGCGAAGAAATTGATAGTGTTGCCGACGTCGTCCCTCCACGAAGACTTATGAACCGTCAGTGAGGCCGACAGTTCACGGCGGGAGAAATGTACAGGACGACGTCTGCATGATTTGTATAAATAGATTATATAATAGATTAGGTTACTGTAGTATATTATGTAATTTAAGTTAGAAAAAAGATAATGTCATAGAATCCTAGAGCATAAACACTAGTATAAAATTAGAAGAGTGTAACCCTGAAAGGGATAGGAATAATAGAAGAGTGTAACCCTGAAAGGGATAGGAATAGTAAGAAGAGTGTAACCCCGGAAAGGGACAGGAATAATTGTATCATGATTGGTTTATTTGAGTAATAAACTCGGTACAAAGCCCACTAGTTGTGACACACCAAATAGTAATTAAGAGCGCGAAAAATCGCGCCAGACGCGTTCGAGCGACTGGACATTGGAAGATAATAGGAAGAAACTCTGCGCGAAGAGGGTCACAACTGGTGGGTGGAGCACTGTTTCAAGACTATTCGGCTTTTATTGAATTCTCCTTCACGACGCATACCAGCCACAGCAGCAACAGGACGCACGACGTACTATTCGTCCTGTTCATTTGGTCCTTCGAGCCGGATTATCGTCGTAGAAGAATTTGCGTGACAGCGTTGGAATCTTCGCCCGCGCTGCACCGCCTCAGCCAAAAGACAGGACGCACGACGTATTATTCGTCCTGTTCATTTTGGTCCTTCGGAAGCCAAAAAGGATGACAGGTCACTCAGGATTTGTGGTGATTATCGTGCTACGGTTAATGCACCGATAGATATTGACAGCTACCCTCTACCCACATCTTCAGAAGCTTTTGTGAAGTTGAGTGGAGGTGATATATTCAGTAAATTAGACCTAAAACAGGCGTTCACTCAGCTGAAAGTGGATGACCGCACTGCAGACCTGTTAACTCTGAACACGCTGATTGGGCTTATGAGAATGAATCGCTTGGCCTTTGGAGTAAGCGCAGCACCCGGAATATTCCAGCTAATGTCTTCTGCATTTGCTAACATGCAGGGGGTAGCTTGCCTGCTGGATGAGGTGGCTGTGACTGGTAGAAATAGGACTGAACATGATGAGCGGCTGCGCGAGGTCTTGCGTAAATTAAACGAAATGATTCTCCGTTTGAATTTAAAGAAATGTGTGTTTGCTGCTGATAATATAACGTTTCTAGGTCATATGATAGATAGAGAGGGGCTTCACCCGTCTTCAACTAGAGTGAACGAACTTAAGAATAAACCAGCGCCAAGAAATAAGGAATCCCTTCGCGCATTTATTGGAATGTACAATTTCTATGAAAAATTCCTACCCGATAAAGCAACAGTACTAGAGCCCTTGTACCGTTTGCTAGAATCGAAGCGACCCTGGGTTTGGGGCACTTTAGAGGATACAGCTTTCAAAAAGGCAAAGGACTTGATTTCATCTGATCTTACTTTAGTAGGGTATGATTTAAAGCGAGAGTTATTATTGATATGTGATTCATCAGAATATGGACTTGGAGCGATTATTGCTCATGTGATGGACGATGGATCCGACCGCCCAGTGATGAATCTCGAACTTTACAACCACATGAAAGACGATATGGACAAATTGATAAAGAAGCCTTAGCCATCGTATTTGGCTTGACAAAGTTCCATGAATATCTAGCTGGCCGTAGTTTTTATATTGTGACTGATCACAAACCGTTGGTCGGTTTGTTCAACCCAGCAAAACCTATACCGGACCAAATATCACCACGGATGTTAAGATGGTCACTGAAACTGGGTTGCTATCACTATACAATTAAATATCGGCCCGGTAAATTGATCGGTAATGCAGACGCCCTTAGTCGTTGGAATTTGCCAAATACATCAGAATCTAAGGAAGAATGTCTGAGAGAAGTATTACTCCTTGAAGAACACCCGAAGGGGTTGGGAATTAACTGCAAAGAAAATCGCAACTGAAACCAAGAAGGACCCAATGCTACAAAAGATTGTATTCTATGT
Source organism: Phalera bucephala (assembly GCA_905147815.2). NCBI lineage: Eukaryota > Metazoa > Arthropoda > Insecta > Lepidoptera > Notodontidae > Phalera > Phalera bucephala. The sequence continues at coordinate 6,684,572 of LR990621.1, read as the reverse complement.
GCTTCACGGTTGGCCATGCTCAGTCGACCACAACATGCAACCATTTTGGACACGGAGAGAGGCACTTTCACTCAATAAAGACTGTTTATTGTGGTGTAATAGGGTCATAGTACCCAAGACTTTGCAAAGAGAAGTCTTGGAATTATTACATGCCCCACATGCGGGCATTGTCCAAACGAAAGCTTATGCCAGAGGTTATGTGTGGTGGGTTGATTTAGATCGGCAGATTGAGAAAATGATAGCAGAGTGTGAGCAATGCCAGTCAGTAAGGAATAACCCACCTAGGGACCCACAGGCATGGATCACAACAGAAAAACCTTGGAGTCGTATACATATAGATTTTGCTGGGCCGTTTCAGGGTAAAACCTTCCTAATTGCGATCGACAGTTACAGTAAATGGCTTGAAGCCGAAATTGTAACTTCGATGAGTACTGGAACAGTTGTGACTGTTCTCAGGAAAATATTCGCCTCACGGGGTTTACCGGATGTTGTGGTATCGGATAATGGGAGGAGTTTTTGTTCAGATGAATTTAACGTATTTCTAAGGCAAAATGGGATTAAACATTTATACACTCCACCCTACCACCCTGCTTCTAACGGACAAATCGAAAGGGCGATACAAACTTTAAAAAATAAGCTAAAGAAGATAGCAAGTGCTAATTTGCCTTGGTCTGAGAAAATATCAAAGACATTATATTCTCTACGTACAGTACCTAATAATTGCACCAATAAGACGCCAGCTGAGATGTTGAATGGCCGAAAATATAGAACTGCTGTGTCGGTATTGCACCCTGATTATACGTCTAGTCGCGCTGATGAACAACTAGAGGCGGCGACTCAGCGGCCACCGAATCGGAACTTCACAGTCAATCAACCGGTTTTGATACGGGTTTATGGTCCTGGTGAGAAATGGCAAAAAGCTGTAGTGGAGATGATCGAAGGTCCTAGTGTTTATAGGGTGAGAACGGAAGATGGACAGTTGCATCGCAGACACATAGACCAAATGTTAGCTCGATCTACACCTCAACCACAACTGATCAGACAACCAAGGCTATCATGGGATCGTCCAGATGATGAACCAGGGATATCAGAACATCCCTTGGAACCAGTTATACCCCACCCGGAATTATGGCCTGAAATAATAGGCATACCTAAATGTTAACTTTAGATCTGAATTAATTATATAATTTTGTAATTGTAACTTATTGTGATGAGGGAAAGGTATGTTATGTATGAACATACCCACAGCAGATAGATAATTATTATATTTGTAAATGTACTGTGGGTATCATGGAAATAAATCAGTTTTGCTTTGAACCTCAATATGTCATATCTTTTAGTAACCTAAACATCGTGTCCACACAATATGATTAAAAAAAATAGAAAGTAAAAAAGAGAAAGAGAATTAGATAAAACAAGACAAGCCCGCTGAGTTTCTTCGCCGGATGTTCTCAGTGGAGGGCGCTTTCCGACCGGTAGATAAGTAGTTAAATTAGATTTTAAAAATAATGTATATTGACCATTAGTAAGCGCCCCCACAGGGCTTATACAAAAAATTTTTTTTGAGTTTGAGTTAACTTTCGTTCTATGGGACCGTCGAAATAGACGTTTAATCACGGCCCCTGTACCATAACATTTCGTATGCACGCAAATTATTTCAAAATCTATAGCCAATAACAAAATAAATTCGGTTTTCTTTACATATTCACTGGGAGCGCTGTGCAATTTTTCATACAATTCTCATACAAAATTGCCAAAATAATATTTTCTCTAGCACCTCGCTAGTGAGAATTTCGTAACTCTGGTAGGTAAAGCTACAGATCTATCACCAAAAAAGTATTATATAACTTATATAGTGCGCTAGCAGAGACTGTTAATATTTAAACGGCCGATTTCTTAATTAAGAATTTCAAGTTACGCTGTTTCGAAATTCTCAAATGTAGTAACCAGCCAATACTCACAACCCAATCACCATGAAGAGGAAAAGAAGTAAATGATTGCCTAATTCTGTCCCGGTCACACTTGTGGTTTTACAAATATTTTATCCCTTTCCATATATTTCTAGTATTATGACAAACATTTTCAATGTAGTGTGGTTTATTCTAATTGTGATCTTATGCTCTACATTTTAGAGGCCACTTTTGATTGTTTATTTATAATTTTGTTGACTATGACGTGACCCTCCTCGTAGTGTGGGCTGAAGTGTTGTTGTACCTTCTTCCACCACACAGCTATGTTCTTGAAATCCTCCTTAGGGTCGTAGCCCGCCAATCCTAGAAGACAATTTAAAATTTTACTAACTGCTTTAACATAGAATTGAAGAAAGTATCTAACTATGAATTGTAAAACTATAAACAAAGTATCCTTAGAATGATTGGGCCAGCTATAATGATTTAAGAACTTCGCCATTTTTAGTATTATCAAAAAATATATATTTATTACATCCATTTTTGTAATGTTCTGTTACGTCGTAACAAAAGTTTTAAAAATATAAAAAAATAAATAAATCTTTACACACAAACAAACAAAATAACTAGTTGTTACGATCGAATGGAAACCGCGCGCCTTAACTAGTGTTAGCATCTTAATGACCATATAAGGTATTCGTTGGTACCGGAAATCAAATTCTTTCTAGAACATCTGATAAGAAACGCCCACAACGTAGAAATATCTAGAAAGATAAAAAAAATACAATAGCGACGGGACAATGATCCTATCTCGCTCGGTTCGATTATTGCTATCTTAGTCCCACAAGAATTTTATAAAAAAACAGACAATAGTTTAGGGCGTGCCTTGCTTCGGTTGAGCCGTTCTTTCCATATCTCTGTCCTCGTCTCAGACGAAGGATCTAGAGATCTGGGGAGTGCGCACTGTTGCCAGAGGCAGGAAGTAGGCCGTCCTGATACAGTATATAAAAACGAATTCGCGCAGGAACAGGGAATTTATTTTTCGACGCCCGAGTTCGCACGACAAGTACTCTTAATTAATTGTTCTATTTTAAAAAGTGATAGTACCAGTGTTATATTAAAATAAAAAAAGAAAATTTTAGATTAGCAACATTTTTCAACCCCCTTGGAAACTGGGGGTCCACCGTACGGATTGCGAAAGTACGGTTTGGGAGACAGCAGGCCACACTTCTACCCGTCGACTCCAGCTGACCTCGGCGGCTGAGGGCCTTCCATAGGGCACCTCCAAGTTCCCCACCTAGCCGGTGGAAGCTTATCACCGAAGACCCCCACGCGTCACGGGATCGAACAGCCGAAGTTAAGTCCCCAGCGCCCATAGGGATTTTTTGTTTGACCAGAAGGCTTCCCTGTGCCGCGAATTCACACCCCGGGTGTACTAAAATTATTCTATTTTAATTTAATTCTTTTTTCCTTTTTTTGAGATATTTTTTTTTATTAATTTTTATTTTTTTAATAAATAATTGTATTTTTATAATTGTGTTTTCATTTGTACCCGCCGTCAGGCGGTCGTAACAGTTCCTTCGTCGTCCCTTCTTTCGTATATAGATACCGCACACAGGATCAGACACCGACCTCGCGCACACATGCACGCACGCACGCACGCACGCACGCACGCACGCACCCACACCCGCACCCACACACGCACCCACACCCGCACCCACACCCGCACCCACACCCGCACCCGCACCCGCACCCGCACCCGCACCCACACCCGCACCCGCACCCGCACCCACACCCACACCCACACCCGCACCCGCACCCGCACCCACACCCACACCCGCACCCGCACCCGCACCCGCACCCGCACCCACACCCACACCCCTACACTTATTTATGCCAACAAAGAATTTACAAATCGACAATTTTTCTTTTTAACCTTCCTTGTCTTATATTATATAATCTTTCTTCTACATAATCTTCAATCTTATATATTAGACATCAGATTATATATCAGACAGATCTGTCAGTCTGTATAATTTTTTTAAGATTTTGACATCTGGTTATCTACCATCAAATAATATCATCTAACATCAGATACTAGCAATTACCAGAAACACAGATGTCAACTATTAGGACCAATAACCTGGAGAATTTGCACTCAAGCGCAGGCCTACCATTGACAACCAAAAAAAAAAACAAACTCACTGGGTTGTTCCAACTCGCAGGCTGCCAACAGATCGGCAACAGTCGCAGTATTGCCAACAATAAAGTCAGTGCCACGCCCCAACCACTTAGTGTCAAAATCAGTCAACGCAGTCTGCATTCGGCTCTCGTAACCAGCCAGAGCACGAGGCTCGGGCGTCTTTCCGAATAATATGGGGTCCATGTACTGTAGGGAAAAAACATAACATTCATTGCAGTAGATATATTTCGCGGGTCACTCTCTTCCCTCCAATATAGTCGAGGGGGGTGATGGCTGTTCCCGTGGTCATACTCGTGGTACCACTCGTGAGGGCTGTTCCCTTACATACTAATTATGTTATTTCCAATGACAAGATTTTGACCGACGATTTGGTTAAGAGCTTAAGCCGCTCCGCTCAGTGGACCGAATAGTCACGTGGTTCGATTCCCGCACGGGATAGATGTGTGACCAAAAAATATATGTATTGGTCTGGATACTTACGTATGCATCTATGAATTTTCATGTTTGTAAACACACCCACGATGGCACTACATTTAAAAAAAAAGAGTATGTGTCCTTTAGACACTCTTTTTTTATAATTCTTAAAACTATACTCTTAGTTTAAAGTCAAGAAGAAAACATGATATATCACCTTCACTCTAAAGTACATCGCACAGTGCAACCGAAGGCCATTATGTTGCCACTCCAGGAACTCTTCAACCCTGGCCTGCAGCTGGGAATCTTTTGGGTACAATGATTCCGGTATAATATTCTCCCTGGCTAAATATTTTAGTATTGCCACACTGAAAATGTAAATAATCAAATCAATTACATTTCATTTTCAAAAGCAGATTAAGTAAAGTTTTATGGGGGAGGAAAAATGCTGAAATTAAAAAAAAATTAGAACAAAAATGTGCGATGTGCTTTTTTAATTAGTAGAAATGTTTTAAGATTTTTTTTACTTCATTCTATTGTATAATTCAAGTTGGTTTACTGCATTCACATGATGCAGCTTGATTAAATCCTTAGAGCAAGTGTGTCCACTATCTTTGTCAGACTAAGACTGATGCATAATTTTTTGATATTATATGGCAATGCCATAAAATAAAAAAAGACTCAAATAAATTATTTAGTGACGTTTAAGTATTATGGAACTTATGAGACAGTTTAAAGTCATTTTTTTTTTGGGGTTTTCAGAGACAAATAGGATTATTTAGTATTGTGTTTTGTGATTGATGTGTATTGATTCAGAGTGTTTAAATCAAAATACAAACTACCATTTTCTGAAACAATGAACTCTTAACCGAAGTCTGGACTCTTAAAGCTGTGTGCTCTCTACCTACCCCACAAGGGACCTGGTATGATGATATAGATAGATAAATGAACTTTTGTACGTATCGAACAAATAATATATGGCTGGCTCTCAATTTTTGGACAACTAACATTCCTAATTCATACCTCTCAGTTAAAATAAATCCATTATGATCTATGACAGGAACTCTCTGCATTCTATTTATTGCTGCAAATTCTTCAGAATAGTGTTGTGCTGAAACACAAAATTGGTACGGATTTATACATAGTTCATGTTACAATATTGTACAAAATAATTGTATATCTTTAAATAAACGTTTGTAGTAATACAATTCTCCTCAAAAACAGCCGAACGAAAATACACGTGTTTAAATTGCTTGTGGTATACAAGCGATTTAAACACGTGTATTTTAAATTCTGTAAACTGATTATGATCCGCAAATGAAAGATATTTTTATTGTGATATGTTTTATTGTTTCACCATTTTCAATTAATATGGTTATTTTATTATATAAAACACTTGAGCATTCTAAAAAGTAACGTGGAATCAGAAATTTACCTTTACGCAAATCTACATATTTCGCTTCAAACTCACAATTAATACTTTTTAATAATATATATAGTGCTCGAGATGGTTGAGACATAAGATCATAATATAATTTTAAAACCATATTTATTTTTTAAAAGAGCTTATCTTTGATTGAACTTTGTCCCTCGAAACAAATAACTTATGTTTTGCTCGGTGTTTGAAGTAGTGTTGCGGCGATAGTGATAGTCTATCGATAGTATCGTGACCTCAAAAACTATTTTTAAAATCGAGTGATCTATCGATTACATCAACACGTGGCAATTAAATCATTATTATCGTTAGTATTGATGGTATAAAATGAGCAACACTATTGATAAACGGTGATACTATCGCTAGCATCGATAATATTATATTCAATACTGTCGATACTATCGATAGTAATACGAATACATGAACCATGCAACATTGTTGACGCAAAACTATCGACAGTATTGCTAGCATTAGATACTATTATACTATCGATAGTCAGTAATTCTTCGATACTATTGCTCCTTTTTGTAGGCAATATAGGTCATTTGATCATTCAAATTCTGCCGTTTAAGGAAATATTAGGAAAGGTTTTTATTCGTTTTGTAGAGTCCCTCTGTTATTAAAATCCACGTTCCACTTAGTTTAGTACATAAATATTTTGATATTTGCATTATGATGGATATTGCCAAGTAGAGGAAATAGTGACTCACGTGTTGTTTGTAAACTATGTTAACAAACATATAAATTAAGCAATTCCGTCTTTCGGATACAGATGTTCCACGCAGGATCAGTCACAAATTTTGCAGTTGATGAATCCCTTTCCCACCGGCCGATGCAGCGCTTCACGGCGAGACACTTAGTATATGCCCACAGCAACAACTTTAGCCAAAGCCGTTCGTCCTTGAGACGCCCTTGAGTTTAATTTTTCCCTTCTGGCTAGAGTGTATTTGTTGCACGCTCGCCCTCTTGCACAGTAAAGCTGTAAAGACAACCTGGCCAACAGTATAGATCATTCATACAGACATACATAGATACAAATACACAAAAGCTAAATTAAGTCAAGAGATGGAAATTCGTGAATAGCGCTCGATTAGAACTTTATGCCATCGCTATATATTGTCTTTAAACGCCTTTCTCAAAAAATAATGTAGGCCGGCCAGGCGGACATGGTATGGACGCTCCTCGGTCTATAGGTGAACGCCGCATGGTCAAATAGTAGATCGCACATGATCAACAAATTACAGTAGTCGATCAACGATTCCTAACAATTCTACTGGTATACAAACGATTCGGTCCTCTTGGGACCAGCTCCCTCGCTACGCGCGGTCTCACCCACGAAAAGCGAGCAAGCAGTGTATTGTTATCAAGTGGTCCACATACGAACACCTTGCGAGCGAGGCAATGGGGTGAGGCTGCGGAGTTGATAAGTAAGCGCATTTAGGTATTTAGAAGTCCAAACTATAACAAAAATTAGGGTGAAATATAGAACCAAGGTTATAACCTTTTGTTATGTAGTACAATATATGTACAAAAACGAAACACAAGAATTTAATCATCCTTTCTATTCACTACCTACATTAACTTACATTTAGGAACAATAGTATCGAAAACTTGAGGACTATCGATAGCCTTAAACTATCGATGTATGTATAAACAATCGATGCTGTTGATAGTTTTACGTCATAAAGTACTGGTTTTAACAATACTATCGATAGTATCGATAATATCGGACAAATTAGTATCAATAATATCGCCTTTATCAATAGTATTGCTCAATTTATGCAATCGATATAATCAATAGTATCGATTTAACTGCCTCGTGTAAATACAATCGATAGTACTATCGATATTATGACTGATTTTCGAGGTCAGCTATCGATACTCAAACTATCGATGGTTTCACAACACTAGTTTGAAGTTTTCATGAAGCTAAAATTACCTGGAGGGAGTCATACGCCGTTGCCGCTCCGACGGTCATCGTTCAACACATTGTCTTTTTTCTCTCTCAATTACACGGATCACCATTTTGAGTGAATGAGAAAGCTATTGTAAGGTTGGCAACGTCGCCCTGTACGTGTGCTTGGTTGCCTTTTGTGACCTGTGGTTAGGCCATAACAAATGCGCCCCGTCCGTTTCAACGATTAAAATATAAATGAAAATCATTGTGATAACTGAATATACTTTAATACAGTGAAATTATATCGTGTTGTGCTGTATTTTGTCAATCAAGGACAACCAAAGGAGGAGTGAAAAATCCTGAATTATCGTTTCACACGTATGTATTTATTGCCACTTATTATATTATAGGAAAGTTTCACAGCAAAGTTATGGATTTAACATTAAAGATATACATCACTGACGTCATATAATAAATATACGGTAATAATTAAATGTGGGTTTAAAGCTTTCATTTATATTTCAAATATGCATTATTTTACGCTTCTCCACTAGTGATGTCCTACGGCGCCTATCGCTTACTGTCGATATTACTAAATTAATACTGAAACATTAACCATTCCTTTTTCACGTCTCAGTGACTAAACCTATTTGGATGAAATTTAGTAAGGATAGGATATCTAGATAAACACCGTCACGTCTATATTCCCAAATCGGGGGTGGGATATCTAGACCTATTTATGATTATTTCATATTTAACTATAATGGCGTTTTACCTGAAATAAAACGCTTATTAAACTACTTACCTCACTGGAAGCTTTATATTGAGATGGCATATAGAGCCTCGGTTGCTAAATGAAGTTATGTCCTTTGGGTAGTACTGCTTTTATTGAAGATTAGAGGTTTGACCTCTATATGTGTTGGCATTGTGCCCTCCACCCCGCGAGGGTGCGTTGTATGTCATGCCTGTATGTAGATAAATCTGAACCCTGAAAAGCATGTTGATGTCCGTGTGACGGACCTGTTGATTTTCGTGATTTAAAATCCCACTGCTACGCCTATATTCCCCAAGCGGGAGTGGGAGTGGTGTACTGTGTACAATACCTTGTCGTTCAACAATGTAAGGTCTCATGTAGTAGAGGATAAGTCTATTGATATTATACCGAGCACAGTGCCAGATTCCGGACCAGATTTTTTTTATCGAATAATTACTATTTTCCGACATAGGATTCGAACCGACGACCTTGTGATCGCTATGCGCATTACCAATGAGGCTTTACTATTGTATTAAATTGTACATACTAATATCGATGTTTACAGATTCGTTTTTAAGATTTGTATTATAATACGTATGTGTGAACTTATATAAATTACTCGTAGTTATTCGAAATCATAATTTAGATGTCAATTTAGATTACGATTTTGCATGAAGTAAATATTTTTTAAACATAAATTGTATATCGATAAATCCTGTACTAGTAACCACTTGCCTAATCACGCACACTAACGCAAATTCACAAACTCACACCGACATAAAATTGACACGCTACCGCGGCGATATGCGGTGTCTAGGCATTCTTCGTCTATGGAAGTTTGCTTGAAGTACCCTATATATTATTATACTCTTTGGATTGAAGTCTACATATAATCTCTATAGTGATTGAAGTTGTGACGCTTTACAAAACTTGCGTTCGACCCATCATGACTTACGCTTGTGTTGTGTTCGGGCATTCGGCCCCCTCTCACATCGATAAACTCCAAGTGGTACAAAACCGCTTCCTCCGTAAAGCCGTAGGAGCCCCCCACAACCAAAAGGCGACAACACGACACTTCGCGAACGCATCTACCCATGTGAATCCGTTAATCGTAGCCGCCGCCGACTACGATCCCCCCCCCCCCGAACCCTGCCGCCACCGCCGGCCGCGACATGTTCTCTCCGATCCCCCCGATGCTTTGTCATCCATTCTTTCCGCTCAGAATACGGGCGACGACGTAGTCATAAATCCCCTCCCATAGCCGGCGGTTGACCGGTGTACTTAGTAGTGCACCCCGTCCCCCCACAGCGACTGTTCCAACCGAGGGCGCCTCTTCAAGGCGCCCTCGAGTATGTCGCCTCTTGCCCTTCTGGCTCGAGCGTAGTGGTTGCACGCTCGCCCTTAAGTCCGGTGAAGCTGTAAAGGCCTCGCGGCCAACAGCGTACATCACTCACACACACACACCTTGATTGATTAAACACGTCGATATAAAATCGATTACCTAATTGAAAAATCGATTCTCTATCAACGTCAAATATCGATAGCTCTGTACTCTCTATCTTCCCCGCAAGGGATCTGGCGTGATGATATAGATAGAAAGCCTATATTGATAGAGCCTGTGATAGATAGAATCTGTCTAATGAAAGCTGAGAGTGATTTTTTAACGTTTTCATAAGCTGGAAGAACTGAGATTAATTTCACCTATTGTTCAAGTGAACCATAGACATGGACGAACTGGTTTTGATCTGGGTTTCATTTGATACACGCTAGATTTCCATTCCATTCCAATTGTCAGCATTCCATTCAATTCTATATGATTTAAATTCAACACCTCTAAATTTGAAATATTATTGAATTCCGTGGAGACTTTAGACAATGCGTATTTTATTTAAAACATTGGAAGACTTACTAAATTTATCCATCGCTTTACTATCTATCTATAACCTCACGCCAGATCCCTTGCGGGGTAGGCTTATGCTTTACTATCCATATATAATACTCCACAGTATTTCATTAATTCCATTATCATCGTTCGCATCAAATTCATCGGGGAGCTGAATTAATTTAGAAAACCTCGATTATGCATCTCAGTCATAACTTCTACTTTTATGGCCGGTTTCAATATCCAACTCGACGATAGATTTGACTACTACCAGCAGAATGTTGACATATTTTATATAAATAATAAAATATAAATCTCTCAATATAGTACTGACTAATCTATCGTAAGCAAATTTAATTGAGATTCGATCTTTTATCGGCTGACGCAGATGCAGTCTGGGCGCGGCTGTTTTGGGCGATACCTGTACCGGATCTGCCGTAAGCGTACGGTGGAGTGCCATCTCTGTGGGGGGCCAGAAGACACGGCTCTCTGAGCACCCATTGGTGACGCCAGCGTGAGACGCGGAGCGGCAGTAATGGCCGCAGAGATCGGAGGGAAGGCGTTCTCTCTGCCGGCTGTAATATCATGATTGAGTGGGAGAGCGCCTGGGCGGCTACTGTCACGAGGCTACTGTTTTACGAGGCTGTTTTGAGGTAGAAAGAGGAGGCTGAGCGAGAGCGGGAGGAAACCTCCTCTAATCCTGCTTGCAGAAGACGCGTAAGTGAACGCATAGGGCATACGCCTCAATCGTATCGTCATGCCTATAACTAAACCTATGTTCACACGGGCGCTTTTTCAGCGCTGCTATGCTTTGCAATGCAAATGCTTTAAAAAAACATGTACTACCATCAATCATTTACCCGTTTGTTTTTCAAACGATTTATTACCGCGTTGAAAAAATGTGTGAACGCGGGGTAGCCCTTCGTTCGCACGAACGTTTTTTCATCCCACTTTTATAAAGCGCTGGGATGAAAATAATAGCCAACTATTATGAAACCCTTGTACAGCGCTGCAACGCCGCGCATAGAAAAAGCGTCACGCGTTTACATACTCGGTTAGTGCGAAACTTTGGACTGTGTTAAATTTGTATTACGTTGAAATTATTTTACTATTGAAGAAATTGTAAAAAACACACCGTCACGTCTATATTCCCCAAACGGGGGTGGCAGAGTTTCACCGACGATGTTAGGTCAATTATAAAACTGCCAATGAATCCATCAATTATTTTTATCGCTAAAATACCTAACATTTCGGAATCAAACTACGTACTCGCTCTACCGTAACAATATGCACCACCAAAGAGAATATAATCACTACCAAATCACTATAACGTACAAGGACATCACCATATAGTATTATTAAAATCTTTGCACATCACTATATCAGAATATTTTTGGAGCGTCTTTGTGAGATTCTTGTTCGCAAAATTATACATTTTTGTTCAACATTAATTTAAGTCTGTGCTATGGCGTCCCTGGATCTTTTAACGCCACATATATCTAAAATTAAAATACCATCACCTCAACAACTGATATACAAGGATGAGTGTGTATATTCGTTTGACAATCCGGTGAGTTGCACTTTTTCTAATAACCTCATGTTAAATTTTAATACAATTTCTATGTTAGTATGATAAATTTCTTTAATTTATAGTTTGTATTTAGTTAAAAAACCTGTACAGGCTATAGTACTTAAGTGTTACGGAGTAGAAACGGTAGGCTTCTGTAATTTAGGCATGCCTATTTAGTTTTTTTTTATGTTAATGCTGTACCCAAGTGTATTCTACAAGATTAAAAGTTTTAATGACCAGTTTAAGCCTGTAAGTGTATAAATGACTCATTTATGAACGAAAATCTATAATTGTTGTAGGATCACATACATGTATGTTTAGTTCATTGGGCTATTATGTATGAAAAACATCTATTATATTTGTTCGACTATAGAAAAAAAACACTGTGACACCTACATTCCCGAAGCGAGGGTGGCAAAGGTGTACTGTAAACACCCACACATCTTAATCCTATAGAAATATACAAAAGGCAAGCATTTTTCAAATACATCTATAGAGTGATAAAACTATTTTAGTCAACTTAACTGTCGCTAGGATATTGACTTGCATATAATGTTTATCCTTTGTTCAGAAGTTCTAAAAAAGAACACCCGAGGTTCTTTCTTCTTCTTTCTTAAATGTAATATTTAATTTTATATGTATACTAGCTCAGCCTGAGCTAGCATGAATACTACCTAGCCTCAAATGTCATTGTTCCGTCCAAATTTCAACATTTGTCCCATTTTTCCTGACCAAATTTTCTTTTTTTTTATTTAAACAATTACTACCATTAAAAGAAAATACTCAAATCAGTTCAGCCATTCTCAAGTGATGCACTTACCAACAAGTAGCATTACATTTTTATTTATATACATTATTGAATAGTTATCCCAATAAATTAAGCTGTTCAAATGAATATTGAATTATCAGAAGAGAGACAGATTTTTATTTCAAATTTAATAAAGCTGTTTTTTTTGTATGACTTAATTCTGAACTTAATTTTAATTTGTTATAGATTTATGCAAACAAGACAAATTGGAATGAAATTTTTTTTTTTATCTATCTATCTATATCATCCCGCCAGCTCCTTCGCGGGGTAGGCAGAGAGTACAGAGTTCCAACAGTTTCTTTCCTTACATACCTCTCTGGCTTCCTCCACTCTCATAGTTTGTCTCATACACACTTACCGGTTACGGAGACTCTTGACTTGCCCTTCAGATAAGACACGGTCTATTTGGTTATGGTAAGATAGTCTAGGCATAAAAAAAATGACTGATTGATGTAGCAGTTTATTAATAATTCACATAACACTGTAACACATGGATTATTTATCATAAATTAGACTAACATGAATTATTTAATTGAGAGAGAGACAAAATGATGTAAAAAGTGAAAACATTTTATTCACACAGGGAATATTGCATTATCCTTAAAATATTTTGTATTCATAAAATTCTTTACAGCCTGATATACGTTCGCTACAATGTTAAATATTGATGTTCGTACACCATTCATTGCATAAGAACATAGCGTAAGTGACAGAAATGTATCAAACATGACCGGTGTCCAAAATAATATATTGTAAAGCAACTCCCTGCTCACATACGTCTTGACATTTGGCTTTTTCATATCCATCATATGTATTCTCGTAAGTATAACCGTTGAAATGGTTATAGGAACAAAATAACTGACAACTGCTACACCGAAAACATATAGAATCAAATTTTTGTTCTCAATGTAACAGACTTTCATACATTTATCCATATTTTTTGGTTTTCTAAACTGTGTAGTTGTTAGATTATTATTACTTTCATTTTGTATGTTATCAATTATTTTATATACATTGTTAATAACAGTATCAAATCCCTTGTTTGTGTTATTCCAACCTGTTTCATCTGATTCAAAATAAGGGATATATTTACGGAGTTCAAGTGTGTAGTTCTCAGTCAAGATCGTGCAATTTTCGCTTCTTGTGTCCACCATTGCCATACAAGCTTTGTCAAAACCTCTATTATCCATTAAAATATTCTTCTGTTTAATATCAATTGGATACATAGAGAGAGTTATCAAAATAGGTACTATCCACTGCAATGCTACTGCAATAAATGCGAAATACTTCTTCAAAAATGTGAATATTTTTTTAATTCGCACAGTATAAGAGTTTAAATCTTCATTGATATTTCTTACAGTGCTTTCATCTTCGTCTTGTTTTACATCCGATATAATACTGTAATGCATGTAATTGTCTATTATTAAGCTTAGAAAACTGTTCACTAAGGACACAATCAGTGGTCCATAACTCATTAGAATTGATGCGAAATTGCAGTCCATTTCTCCATGTGTTGTACTCATAGCTTCTGCTGATCTCTCTAGCATATCATCCATTACACTGTTAAAAGGTTGTATGCTCAGATGCGCGCGAATTATGAACGCTACACCAATACATGTTAGTAAAATATTCTCGGATAGCAAGATGGCTGGGAAAGTTTTTCTCGTTTCTTTCACAATTCTTCTCAGGTTTAGCAAACTCAGCACAAATCCACACAGTATTAAAAAGCTTCCTAAATATAGATCTACTGAGTTCAACATTTTGTTGTGGTGTGATGGTGTCGACAGGGAAATGCGACGTTGCCCCTATGGGTTTTGCATGTGATGATAACATTATCATATGCAAATTATGAGGGCACCTTTTAAAGCATTGTTTGGTTTATAACTTACATTCATGAAGATAACTTAATATGGATATTCATTCTAGTACTGATCAGAGATGGGCAAAATGTAATCAGATTAATAGTTACAATTGCATTTTGTAATATTCAATCATGATTCAAGAATAATAGTGTAATCGTAAATGTTGAAGAATACAAAATGTAATTGTAATAGTTAATACACCATCAAGCCAATATTCCCCAAGTGGGGGTGGTTATTCATTAATCAGAGTACATTTTGCCAATCTCTGGTACTGATACTCATTGGCTAAAAATTTGATAGTAATATTACATAGTAATAATGTAAACACAATTAAGTGATCTGTCATGATAAAGATAGATAATTAAAACAAACATTCTTACGATATTCCTATGAATGAAGCTAAACTTGAAACCATTTTGTTATTTACCTTGAGTTAGACAAACAATTAAGTTTATTGTTTTGGAATAGGAAAGGAAACCAGAGCGAATGTAAGGATTGTGGTTGGTAACGATGTGCTGGAGCAAGTGAATGAGTTTGTATATCTTGGATGCGCCTTCAGTAAGGATGGGAAATACACCGCTGACATAGAGAGAAGAGTGAGTGCAGGGAACAGAGTGAATGGTGCGATGGGAAAGCTACTTGGGAGCCGGCACTTAAGCCATAAGGCGCAGCTGGCCATACATAGCGGAGTTCTTGTCCCAACGCTGTTATAGCTGGTAGCGAGAGCTGGGTATGTAAGAAGGAGAATGAAAGTAGGATAAATGCGGTATAAATAAATAAATAAATGCGAGCTCTGCGGAAGATGTGCGGAGTGAAGCTGACCGACCGCATTAGCAACAGCATAGTAAGACAGCGAGTAGGTATGAAAGATAGTATCGGTATAAAGATGAGAAAGGGCATGCTCCGTTGGTTCGGGCATATAGAAAGAATGCCAGAGGAAAGAATGACAAAACAGATATACAATGTGAAAGTGGAAGGATGCAGGTACCGGGGAAGACATAGACTATCTTACCACGACCAAATAAACCGAGTCTTATCTGATGGAAAAGTCAAGAGTCTCCGTAACCGGCGAGCGTGTATGAGACGAACTATGAGAGTCGAGGAAGCCAGAGAGGTATGTAAGGAAAGAACCTGTTGGAACTCTGTACTCTCTGCCTACCCCGCAAGGGATCTGGCGTGAGGTTATAGATAGATAGAATAAGAAAGGCAGCGACAGATAAGAGAGTTATGGAGAAGTCAGAAAAAGATAATAAATCCTGAATAATCCCGAAGTCTCGGGAGCGCATCCATACTAATATAACATGTCGTTAACCTTAAATTGCACTACCTATACCTGTCTTTGATTATAAGTGTATGTGTACTATGTGTATCATCACGCTAGATGATTGCAGTGTAGACAGATTGATTATTAGTATTTATTGCAACAATATCTTTTCAGGAGTCAGATACTGGATTGTACGTATCTCTGGTGTCGTTTCTTGGTTTTGGACGCAACTATGTAGAGCAGTACTTCCAGAAGACAGGCAATGCCGTCTTCTTACACATACAGAGGGAAAAAAAACCTGTAAGTATGGTCAACACATTTCTATTCGCGTCAATGTTTTATATTTGTCTCGCCAAGTGAGTGGCTATCTTAATCGCGCCATCCGTGGCAGGGCTCAGCTCTTCTCTTGGTGATGGGGCACAAAGGGCAAATCAATTCTATATTGTTAAAAAAGATTAATTTTAATTAACATATAAAGTACACCACACCTATATTTCCAAATGGGGCTGACAAGATTATACTGTGTACACCACAATGCAGATATAAAGAGGAGTCAGCCTAAACAACTGTGCACTGTGTGTTCTAACTAGGCCCATACGTCATCGCGGTTGTAACGTCCTCTTCATCCCGCGCCACCCCGCGCTTGAAACACTTGATCGTATAGGAAAATCTAATAATGCCATCTCCTCTTTAGATTTGCTTTGTGTTGTTAACACACCCACAATTTAAATTACTAAAAATTAGCCAATTACCACTATCCCTGGCATCATTCTAGACTTCTAGACCAGAGTACTTTCTATAAAAAAAACTACACATAGTCCAGTTTATGAAAACAACTCAGGAATTCGTTTTTGTGATGCCCTGCTGGTTCAACAGAGCAGTCTAATATTTTTTGTTTTCCACTGTTGTGTTTAAAAAACGTAGCCCCACACATCCTGTGTCGTGAAAATCACATGCACACTCACCCAGACCGAAAGAAATTTCTGTGGGTCACAAAGATTTGTCCCGTTTTGGAATCGAACCCGCGACTGTTCGATCCAGTGCCCACTGGCACCTAGCGGCTTAAGCTCTTAACCACTGGACCAGGCCATCCATCAAAATTACTATCTATTCTACGAAATACCAACGAATACAATGCGAAATACCTCTGTTTTGTGATTTACTTATACAAAATGCCATGCTTTTTAATTATTTTTTGTTCGTTTAATTCATTTCCTGCAGACTTAACGCCTCTAGCAAGTTCCCTTTTAATTTTTTACCTTTGCTCGTATCTCTTTTGTTTCTCCTTTCCTTTATATTTATTTATTCCGTCATTCATTTCCATAATGTATAATAGGTTATTTTTGTTTCATTTTACTTATTTTTTGCACCTTACCCATTTCCATTTTATTTTTAACATCTCTGTCCTTTGCCTGGAAGAAATCGCTTTAAGCGATAAGGCCACCTTACTGTACCAACATAACTATGTTCGATCTTGTTTCGTATTTATGGAAAGAAAACAAGGGCTATGTAAAATGAGGTTTGATGGACAAAAACTGGACTATTTCAAAGGGGACGGACACCGGCCATAATTAGGGATACCTAATTACCCGTGGCCGGCGGTGACTCGCTGCTTACTAGATGGGCCCTCAAACGGTCGTCCTAGGATAACTGAGGGCAACAACGGTGTGAGCGGCTCAGGGGTGTAGAGAGGTGTCCTGCGCTTTCTCCGACTCCGAAGTTACTCGCAGCGTTATGCCCTTTAACACTTCCACCCCTGGAGTACATTATGACGTAGGAACACATTATCTTCCTACGTCGATATAGCTCTCACGGCTCCTCTCTGGACGGCCAATTAAGGCTAGCCAGAGTCGAGAGTCCTCCGAGAGTCCCCGACGAAGACACGCTGAGTTGGGGGCCCTGACCGACTCTGAAGCAATCGGGTCCGTGGTGTCGTTACTCACCAACAGCTCGCCATAAGCTGCCCTGCGGGCTTATTATTATTATTTTATTATTATTAATTTTGACATACGATATTATACAAACTTTACTTAGTGTATAAATTGTGATAATGAGCTTGATATTATTAAATTTTCGACTTCTGAGCTGGATTAAAAATTAATAAATAAAAAATGTATAAGTTGGGAAATTTCATGAAATTCTATAAATTATGCATTCCAGTCAATGGTAAAACATGTAGATCATCTCTATGGACCTAAAACCACAATAACTATTGTACACTATGTTTTCAGCAAAATAAAAGTCTTCTCTAATATTTCCAGATTCCCGAGCCGGAGCAAACTGGCGATGGTCCAGAGAAGAAGATCACGCGGCTGGCTATCGGCGTGGAGGGTGGGTTTGATCCCGCGTGCGGCAAGCCGAAGTACACATACACCGACCACTACAGCGTGGTGGTGCTTCCAGGGTTTCATACGTACCAGTGGCCTAACCCCAACCTGCCAGAAGTGGTGAGTGGATGCTAGCTACAGAGTTCAAGTATAGTCTGTCTATTAAAGTATTTAACTTCTTCTTAGCGTTCGATGGCAAACATGATTATAATATCCGGTAATTAATATAATCAACTGCCTCGTTGGTCGAGTGGCAAAGCGCATCGCTACGCACATCGCGACCACGAGGTCCTGGGTTCAAATCCTAGGTCGGACAAGTGTAGTTTTTCTAACGAAAACTTCCCAGTACGAGTCCGGAGTCTGGAATTGTGTCCGATATATGGCAATAGGCCTTACTACATGGGACCTAACATCATCGGCGAAACGTGGGTGTACTCAGTACACCTCTGCCACCCCCGCTTGGGGAATATAGGCGTGACGGTGTTTTTGTTTTTTTTAATATAATCAAATCCAAAACCAAGCATAACACTGCAAGGCCTCAAGACACCGTGAGCTCATTCTGCGTAGATCGGACCAACAAAAATAATTAAGAAGTTTGTGGGTACCCTGGAACAACTATGCCTTTTGGACGTCTAACACCTCAGTCCTTTCCGTGACCATGGGTGCTGCAAAGCACTCGAAACGTCGGGAACCTAAAAATCAAATATAAACCGCTATAAAATCCGAAAAATCGTTTTATTTCATGATTATAATCAATCATCATGATTATAATTATATGGTTGCGTGCCAGAAGGTGGCCACACTGATTACATTGTCGGAAGCAGATATCAACTCTTGCTGCAAGCAGGTTTTAGGACATGCATGATATGTGACCATGTTCGACCTACCTATTCCCTGGGTCAAACAGGTCAAATATCTAGTCTACCCTAAACAATACCATAACCTTCGGCAGCCTTTGTCCTCGGTCGCCTTTACCCGATGATCTGCAAGCGGAGTAAAATGTCCCTTAGAAATATGGTGACACTTTACAAAACTTGTATATGGCCCATCATGACGTACGCTTGTGAGGTGTTCGTGCAGGCCGCCCGCTCTCACATCGATGACTCCAAACGGTTCAATCCCGTTTCCTCCGCAAAGCCGTTGGATCCTCGTGGTTCATACGGAACGTCAGTATCCATTCCGATCTTGGTATCGAACCTAATATTAGCCCTGTTAAGAAACTGCCCCACTGTTGGGCACGGGCCTCCTCTCAAACTGAGAGGGTTTAGGCCCTAGTCCACCACGCTGGCCTAGTGCGGGTTGGCGAACTTCACACACCTTCGAGAAACTCTTAGGCATGCAGGTTTCCTCACGATGTTTTCCTTCACCGTTAAAGCAAGTAATAATTAATTTTAATACGCACATGCTTTCGAAAAGACAGAGGTGCATGCCTGGGTTTGAACCTGAGACCTTTGACTTTGCAGTCCAACGGTCTAACCACTAGGCTATCACTGCTTCGAACCTATTCGCGCCTTTATTAAAAAGGCGAAAACCCGATATTTTGCGAACGCGTCCATACATACTAATCCGCTAATCGTAGCCACCGCCGTCTACGAACCCAACTCCCCTCTTATCAACCGCTATCGCCGTCGCGGCATGTTCTCACCGACTCTCCCGATGCCCTTACATCCCTTCTTTCGGATACAGATACCGCACACAGGATCAGACACCGACCTCGCCGGCGAGCTCGAAGAATCCCTTGCCCGCCGGCCGGTGCGGAGCGCCACGGCGAGACACCTAGTATACGCCCTCCCCCAAAGCGACTGCCCAAGCCGGGGCCGTTCCTCCTCGAGACGCTCTTGAGCTAGTTGCCCCCTTGCCCTTCTGGCTCGAGCGTAGTGATTGCACGCTCGCCCTCTTGTCCGGTGAAGCTGTAAAGGCCCCGCGGCCAACAACGTAGATCATTCACACACACACACAAAGAGAATACGTCCATACTACACCACAGCGGAGGACGAGGTACTTTTAGATGGGCCACCAGCTGTTGGGACATACAGGTCAATGCTTCCAACAGCATTGTTCGACGACCATATGAAGACCACATGAAGTGGTAATCGGACTTTGATGAATTACTTTGCATCTTACAGGTGAACAAAGCAGTACAAGCAGTAATAGATGCGGAATCGCCGTTCAAAATCGCCGAGATGGCAGCTCTAGCGGGCACTTGGGATGGCGAAAAACGAGAAGTATCTGTGTGAGTACAGTCTATTCTATATCATCACGCCAGATCCCTTGCGGGGTAGGCAGAGAGTACAGAGTTCCAACAGATACTTTCCTTACATACCTCTCTGGCTTCCTCCACTCTCATAGTTCGTCTCATACACGCTCGCCGTTTACGGAGACTATTGACTTGTCCTTCAGATAAGACTCGGTCTATTTGGTCATGGTAAGTAAGTAAGTACAGTTGAGTTGTGTAATATATAAGAACTAATGACGATAAGAGTAGTGGCTAG
Organism: Phalera bucephala; assembly: GCA_905147815.2. Lineage (NCBI taxonomy): Eukaryota > Metazoa > Arthropoda > Insecta > Lepidoptera > Notodontidae > Phalera > Phalera bucephala. The sequence continues at coordinate 6,663,757 of LR990621.1, read as the reverse complement.
AGAGTTCTGTAAGGAAAGATCCCGTTGGAACTGTACTCTCTGCCTACCCCGCAAGGGATCTGGCGTGATGATATAAATAGACAGACAGTATGGTGAAATTATGTATTATGCCTGTACATTTGACAAACCAGCAGTGATAGTCTAATGGTTAGACTGTTGGACTGCAAAGTCAGAGATCTCAGGTTCGAATCCAGGTACGCAGCTCTGTCGTTTCGAAAAGCAAGGGTGAATTAAAAATTAACTATCTCTTGTTTCAACGGTGAAGGAAAACATCGTGAGGCAACCTACATGCCTAAGAGTTTCTCGGTGTGTGAAGTTCGACAGCGTGCACTGGGCCAGCGTGGTGGACTAAAGCCTCTCAGTTTGAGACTCCTCTCACGTTCGTGCCTAACGGTGGGATAGTTTCTTAATAGGGCTAATCTTATTTTATTATTATTTGACAAATAATTTCGTGCCCGTACTGCGTTGGTCGTATTTCTCAGTCACAATTTGGTTTTATTGGTATGTATTTTATGTTCTTCTCGTTAGCAAACCTATTTTTAGTTTCGTAAGTTGAGCAATAAAGATTACTGAAGCAATTTCCTGTGGTTTGCCGTTTCTCCGATCTCACGCAACAGACCACGCTATACTCAATACCATTAGCAGACACTTTCATAATTCTACATAGCCTATTCTTACGCCAGTCACGCAGTGAGCCTGAAGCAGCTGGACAACGGTGTGAAGATCCCGCCATCCGGCTGGAAGTGCGCCAAGTGCGATCTCACCAACAACCTATGGCTGAACCTGACTGATGGCTCCGTGCTCTGCGGCAGAAAGTTCTTCGACGGCTCCGGGGGGAACGACCATGCGGTACGTCTAATATCTCGATAAGTGTTGTAAAAACGCTCGAGTTGGCGGTTAAACGCTCGTCTCTTCAACGTGCTCTAACTCGGCGCTAAACGCTCTACGTTCAGCGCTCAATTTTACAAGACCAATCTCGATCATAAAGCATTACACTGGTGTTAGATCGTAAACCAACATATTATTTTGTATTTTATGACCAGTGTCAATATTTTTAAGTCAAATAGGTTTGCCAACTAACAGTAGAATTTTGACATTTTATAATATGAAAAATATGACCTTAAGTTAAATATTGACACTCTTTTTACCTTTTCATTAAATATTGTATCTCTATCTATCTATCTATAACCTCACGCCAGATCCCTTGCGGGGTAGGCAGAGAGTACAGAGTTCCAACAGGTTCTTTCCTTACATACCTCTCTGGCTTCCTCGACTCTCATAGTTCGTCTCATACACGCTCGCCGGTTACGGAGACTCTTGACTTTTCCATCAGATAAGACTGTTTATTTGGTCGTGGTAAGATAGTCTAGGTCTTCCCCGGTACCTGCATCCTTCCACTTTTACATTGTATATCTGTTTTGTCATTCTTTCCTCTGGCATTCTTTCTATATGCCCGAACCAACGGAGCATGCCCTTTCTCATCTTTACACCGATACTATCTTTCATACCTACTCGCTGTCTTACTATGCTGTTGCTAATGCGGTCGGTCAGCTTCACTCCGCACATCATAAATATTGTATTTATACACAATATGCTAAAAAACAATAAAGAAATTGAATTTAAAAAAGTGACTGTTTCAGTATGTAAATTCAGTGTTGGTAAACATATACCTATGGCACAACAATAATTCCTAGTTTGGGGTTATGTTTTTAAGAAGAAGAAATATATTGTTTCGTTTGCAGGGTAACTAAATGCCGAATAACGTGCGAAGTACTTTATTAGGCGCGTTACAAAACAGTACGTCGAATGCAAGTACACACGCGAATATATCAGACACTAGTACTACTCTCGTTAGTACCCAAATACTGCTTCCAAGTCGCTGAGTCCCTCGTAGTATCCGTATATCGTTGCTTAAGTCGCCCGTGTATTCCACTTAGATCGCTTGTTCTTTGATTTGATCACTATCGCTTCCGAGAAGAGACTGTCCGTCCCCGCGCTCTGTGTTCCTTTTATACTCGTATGAAGGTTCTAGAACGGACGCGAACCCTCTAAGTACATCGAACAATAGCCGGTGCGGCCCCCAACTTGTATACCGCGACCGCGCGACGGCGATAATTAAAGGGGAGGAACCTTCTAGACGTTTGAGCACTTGCGTGCGGATTCTAGATCTTTCTAGCAGATCGCTTGTGGACCTAAGTGTGTGTAATGCATTTTAAAATTAACATTCCCCGATAAGGGGTTTACGAGATATCGGGGTGTATTGAAGTCGTAACAATATGTGTTTTAAAGGTTTCTGATCTCTTCTCCAGGTGGAACATTACCGTCAGACGGGTTACCCGCTGGCAGTGAAGCTAGGCACTATCACAGCTGACGGCAAAGGAGACGTGTTCTCGTACGCTGAAGATGACATGGTCGAGGACCCATATCTAGCTGATCATCTCAAGCATTTCGGCATCAATGTTCAGCAGTTGCAGAAGGTACAGAGATTTTGGAGCTCTTATCCGCGACGTTTACCAGCTCTAAGACAAAGGCCCTCCTCAATGATCGACATGACGACTGGCTTTGTGCTGTACTCAGCCAGCTTTTATCTATGATCTTGAACGGGCCATCCGGTGTCTTTGTGTGGGGTCTGCGTCACTCCATGTCTTCCGGTATCTGATCACCAAATGAGAACCGTTCTGCCTGAATAGGTACTGCCCTCTCCATGTCTTTCTGTTTGAAGTAGCAACTTCAAAACCTTTCTGCTCCAACGGCCGTCGTTCTACGAGTTACGTAATTTAATGTATGTTTACAGACGGACAAATCAATGGTGGAGCTGGAACTAGAGCTAAACCAGCGCACGGGCGAGTGGCACACGCTGCAGGAGAGTGGCAGCCAGCTGCAGCCGCTGCACGGGCCGGCGCTCACCGGCCTCAACAACCTCGGCAACTCCTGCTACATCAACAGCGTCGTGCAGGTTAGACAAGTGGATGCCGCAGCTGAACCAGCAGTGGCACACGCTGCAGGAGAGTGGCAGCCGGCTGCAGCCGCTGCACGGGCCGGCGCTCACCGGCCTCAACAACCTCGGCAACTCCTGCTACATCAACAGCGTCGTGCAGGTTAGACAAGTGGATGCCGCAGCTGAACCAGCAGTGGCACACGCTGCAGGAGAGTGGCAGCCGGCTGCAGCCGCTGCACGGGCCGGCGCTCACCGGCCTCAACAACCTCGGCAACTCCTGCTACATCAACAGCGTCGTGCAGGTTAGACAAGTGGATGCCGCAGCTGAACCAGCAGTGGCACACGCTGCAGGAGAGTGGCAGCCGGCTGCAGCCGCTGCACGGGCCGGCGCTCACCGGCCTCAACAACCTCGGCAACTCCTGCTACATCAACAGCGTCGTGCAGGTTAGACAAGTGGATGCCGCAGCTGAACCAGCAGTGGCACACGCTGCAGGAGAGTGGCAGCCGGCTGCAGCCGCTGCACGGGCCGGCGCTCACCGGCCTCAACAACCTCGGCAACTCCTGCTACATCAACAGCGTCGTGCAGGTTAGACAAGTGGATGCCGCAGCTGAACCAGCAGTGGCACACGCTGCAGGAGAGTGGCAGCCGGCTGCAGCCGCTGCACGGGCCGGCGCTCACCGGCCTCAACAACCTCGGCAACTCCTGCTACATCAACAGCGTCGTGCAGGTTAGACAAGTGGATGCCGCAGCTGAACCAGCAGTGGCACACGCTGCAGGAGAGTGGCAGCCAGCTGCGGAAGCCTCAGAAGCCAAGCCCAGACTAAGCCAAAACTGCAGTTTCTAGTAAAACAATCAATAACAATATATTGTCGCACTTCTAAGCAATCCTCTTTCCCTTACTTATAAATTGTTAACAGTGTACAATAATTAGAATTACTTGTTTTCATAGGTGATGTTCCGTATGCCGGACTTCGTGAGAAGATTTGTGGACGGCGCTCCTGAGATCTTTTCTACTTTCCCGGAAGATCCGGTCAACGACTTCAACGTGCAAACGTAAGTTCATAGGTACTTGTGGTCTACTATGTTCTGTCAATCTGGTTATTCAAAGATGTTTTACTTATTTCCGAAATTCTATGGTATAAATTTGATAAAAAGTGCTTAATTTTTTCGCCTCTTTTTAAGTGCTCCAATCAAAAAATGTGTACTAGTGACCCGGAATTTGGTATAACGCCAAAAGTCTTTACAATGCTCCGTCATCATAAACAACTTTTGTTCTACTGCCTTTTAATTATTATTTTTTGCGTATTTTGTTCACTTTCAATTTAAAAAATTTCATTTGCATAGATTTGAAAATCGGAGTATGTGGCGCACTTTGGAAGAGGGCTAATATTCAGCTGTAGATTGGTTCGGGCTGATGATGATAGCGATTTTTAGTCTGAAATACAAATTCAACAACTTTTGCCATGATACCTCAATTGACCCAATTCTGGGTCATTTATAAGCTTATTGACTCGTACAGTTAGTCAAAAATTTTAATGTATGATATGGAAATAGCACCTTATAAATGGACGCTTCTCAATTATCTTTTTTTTTTAAGTAACGTTCCTCTATTGCAGGGCAAAGCTCGGCGTGGGGCTGCTCTCCGGTCGGTATTCTGCCCCGGGCTCGGAAGTCGGGTTCCAGACAGGCGTGTCTCCGCACATGTACCGGCAGCTGGTGGGCCGCGACCACCCCGAGTTCATGAGCAAGCGCCAGCAGGACGCGCACGAGTTCTACCTGCACCTGCTGACGCTGCTGCAGGTCAGTGCCACACCAACCAAATATTAAGAGGAGATAGCGTGAATGGTGCGATGGGAAAGCTACTTGGGAGCCGGCACTTAAGCCAAAAGGCTCAGCTGGCCATGCATAACGGAGTGCTTGTCCCAACGCTGTTATATGGCAGCAAGAGCTGGGTATGTAAGAAGGACAATGAAAGTAGGAGAAATGCGGTGGAAATACGAGCTCTGCGGAAGATGTGCGGAGTGAAGCTGACCGACCGTATTCGCAACAGCGTAATAAGAAAGCGAGTAGGTATGAAAGATAGTATCGGTGTAAAGATGAGAAAGGGTATGTTCCATTGGTTCGGGCATATAGAAAGAATGTCCGAAGAAAGAATGACAAAACTGAAATACAATGCAAAAGTGGAAGGATGTAGGTACCGGGGAAGACCTAGACTATCTTACCATGACCAAATAGACCGGGTCTTATCTGAAGGACAAATCAGGACTCTCCGAAACCGGCGAGCGTGTATGAGACGGAACTATGAGAGTGGAGGAAGCCAGAGAGGTATGTAAGGGAAGAACCTGTTGGACTTAGATAGATAGATAGCGTTATTATATTCCCCTATACAATTTAGCGTGTCACTGCACAAGGTGGCGCGGGATGAAGATGACATTACACCCCGCCCATTTCTGTATTTGCCATCTAGCTGAGAATGACAGACTGACGTAAATCACTCCCACCACAATGGCATTAAGGCCTAGTTGGAAGACACAGAACACAGCTTGCTTACGCCGACTCCTTGCGATTTGCTTCGTGGTGCCACAAGTGTAACCCCTGATTACAATCATCTTCAGCCGAAAGACGTCCAAAGATCGCCACAAGGACCGGATTTGTGCTGTACGAATCCACCTTTTAACAAAAACCTTCATCAGGTCCTCGGTCCATCTTGTAGGGGGCCTGCCTGCTCCACGTACAGTACGTGGTCACCACTCGAGAACCTTTCTGCCCCAGCGGTCGTCAGTTCTACGAGCGATGCCCCGCCACTCAAGTTTAGCAATTCTGAGTGCTATGTCAATGTCCCTGTTCTTCCTGCGGAGCTCCTCGTTTATGATTCGATCCTGTAGGGCAATTCCGAGTATAGCTCGCTTTATTGCCGTTTAAGTGATCTTGATGAGAGGCGGACCTCATAACAATGTTCTTATGAAGCCCATTGTAAGCAACCTAGTCTCAATGTCATCACTGGCAAAACACACTAGGTCTAAGAATTTTGAGACTCTGGTATTTGGAAGCTTAGTATCTTGTTATGTCACAGCCACTTTTATTAAAAGGAGGACAACAATCATTTGCCCAAGTGACAGTTAACGTATTATATTAGCCTATAAAATGTAGGTTAGGAATCCAGTACACATTGGTGGAGACAGCTTATGTTTACGACACGCAACTTATAATTAAATGGTTTTTTGATGTGAAAACTTCTTTTGGCGCGTTGGGCATTTTTGAAACGGGAATAAACCATTGAACTGGCGACACTGTTACTGTTACCGACACCTCTGTATTATAAGTATGTACATATATTGTGTATGTACGTACATAGATACATATGCACGTTGTTCAAGTTTTGACTTCTGTCGGCACTCCCGGAGTGCCACTGTTGTTTTTTTGTATATTTGTTTTTGTGTTATATATCTTTATGCCCATGAGTACCTTGAGATTCCATTCATCCAGGATGAAGTTAAAAGATACTCGGCCAACTACAGGAATCGCTTGACAACTCACCCGAACCCACTATCAAGCTTGCTCTTACAGCCTAACCGAAATAGACGACTCAAGAGAGCTGATGTGCTGACTTACTGAGGAGAGAAGGAGCGATGGCTCTAACTCTCTAAATACCTACTTCTTGTAACACACCTGATTATAGTCTAGGCGACTGATCGCAGGTCTTACGCAAAAAAAAAAAAAAAATATCTTTATGTAACAACTTTTTTGTACTTATGCCTGTCTTTACACCGTCGGCGGTGGGTATGCGCGTCGTAGGCCAGTGCTCAGTCCCGTGCAGCTCACGCCTGTCTATTCGCTTTTGCTTTTTCCGAATGAATGTGTGCTGAAACGAGCTCATGCGCCCATTGTTGTCCTATAAATACTAATTATATTGTACTGTCCGCTACAGTTTGTTAATCGTTATTTTGTCTACAGCGTCATAGCCGTCACAAGCCGAACCCGGCGGACTGCCTCAAGTTCTGCGTGGAGGAGCGCATCCAGTGCGGAGAGTCTGGTTCTGTGCGATACACGAGCCGGCCCGAGCACCACCTGCCGCTGCCCGTGCCGCTGCGGGCCGCCACCAACCAGCAGCTGGTGCGCGACTACGAGCTGCGGAGAGCGCAGGCCGAGGCCAGCGGCCAGAGGCTGTGAGTAATATAACTTATCACGCTTTGTTGTTGATGAATCACAACTTAGTTGACCTTCCCTTGCTGGATACTACTTGTCATATTTTCCATAATCTAGAAGACAATGCTCAACATCACTTAAATATTTGACGGAAGATTTAGCGCAATGGTTAAGAGCTTAAGCCGCTCCGGCTACTGTGTCTAATAGTCGCGGGTTCGATTCCCGCACGGGACAAAACTTTGTGTGACACAATTATTTGTTCCGGTCGGGGTATTTGTGTATGTGAATTTTCATGTGTGTAAACGCACCCACGATACAGGAATAATTGAAGGTGCGGGGCTACGTCTCTATAAAAAAAAAGAACCTGTTGAAACTGGACTCTCTGTCTACTCCGCAATGCTGCGGAGAGCGCAGACAGAGGACACCGGACACAGAGGCTATTAGTACTACAACTTTAGCTGCACCGACTTGAGGTTATCGAGAGCCCATGCTGAAGATAGTGAGCAGAGGCTGTGAAAATCATAACTTAGCAAGCTTCATTACTGGACTCGGCGCTTGCCATACGAATACTTCATAATCTAGTAGACAAGGGACAACTTCACCTAAATGGCAATGGAGAGCGCAAGGTGAGACCATTGGATAGTGGCATCCCTCCTTGCGGAACCCTGCTTGTCATTTTAATTAACAACAACTAGAAGACAATGCCTCTGTGCAGAGCACCACGGCGAGACCACTTAGTATACGCCCTCCCCCATAGCGACTGCCCAAGCCGACGCCGTTCCTCCTTGACCCGCTCTTGAGCTAGTTGCCCCCTTGCCCTTCTGGCTCGAGCGTATTGGTTGCAAGCTCGCCCGCTTGTCGCAGCATAGATCATTCACACACGCACACAAATAGAAGACAAAGCTCATCATCCAAATGGCAAATAGCAATGAAAATGTTTGTTTGCAGTGATCCAGCCGAGATGGTGCGACCACACATCCCGTTCCAGGCTTGTCTGGACAGTTTCATGAAGGAGGAGGCGGTTGACGGGTTCTTCAGTAGCGCAGTCAACAAGAAGGTCACAGCACACAAGTTAGTATATATACCCCAGGAACTGCACTATCCACACGTTAATAAAAATATATGATGAATGTGTTAGCCTGCAGAAACTGGGAACTGGGGATTAAATCAGTAGGTGTAAAATTGTCAATTTGTTAGTATCTTGTAGGGTCTATGCAAAGAAATGATTTGGGTTTAGATTTGAAGGCACTCTTGTGTGCAGGTCAATGGTCAAATAAACCAATTTTAAGATGATGAAAAGTAGTTTGTTTCAAATTGGAAACTTAAAACATATACCACATTATGTATGCATTAATACTGATTTTGTAATTGATTTAAATATCCTTAAGAAATTTATAATAATGAAATCTTTAAATACGAAGTTTGGTTTTCGGATATAATTTGTAAAGCAATAAGCTGATTGGGTTGTCCGAGGTTTTGCGTTACTTACCATACATATTGTATATTATTATTTGATTTGGATTTTTGTTACAGAATAACGCGCCTAGCTACTTTTCCTGATTTCCTATTGATACAGTTGAAGAAATTCACAATTAAGGAAGACTGGACGCCGGCCAAACTAGATGTTGCTGTAGAAATGCCCTGGGAGGTGAGTTAGATATTGAATTGTATTTATTTCACGCCTTTAAAGTAAAAGAATGTCTTAACAAAAATGTTACTAAACTCTTGTCATAACTCATTTATGTATATATTCTTGCCTTAAGTTTTAGATTGACCTAACACACCTAATTATTTTTTTTCACTTTAATTGTCTATATTTAGCGATAGGCTCCAAAGTGACATTGTAATGGTAGTTTCACTGGCTCTTAAGATACAGGTTTATACATCTAGTTTAGGAGACAGGGTTCCAATTCCTATGCTTATAGCCTACTGGTTTTTAATTATATTGTGTACATTTTCCTCTAAACGTTAGGTTTAACTTTTTTTGGTCAATAAATTATTATTATTATAATAATTCGACGAAAAATTGTAAATATTTTTACCCAGAGCCGTTCAAATGTAAAGACATTAATATTGTTACGTTTGCGGGGTAATTAAATGCCGAATAACGTGCGAGGTACTTTATTAGGCGCTGTACACACTAAACAGTACGTCGAATACAAATACACTCGGGAACCAATCACACACTAGTACTACTCTCATTAGTACCCAAATATTGCGTCCAAGTCGCTGAGTCACTCGTAGTACCCGTATATCGATGCTAGTCGCCGGTGTATTCCACTTAGATCGCTTGTTCTCCAATTTGATCACTTTCGCTTCCGAGAAGAGACTGTGTCCTTCCCCGCGCTCTGTGTTCCTTTTATACTCCTATGAAAGTTCTAGAACGGACGCGAACCCTCTAAGTACATCGATAGAAGTACATCGAACAATAGCCGGCGCGGCCCACAAAGCGGTATTATTATTAATCCGTAAAATAGTTTTATTTCATGTGTAATATTCGCGTAAATCTAAGAACTCAATACCTATTGGTGCGTTAACCAATAGGTACTTGTATACTGCGCCCGCTCGTTGGCGATAATTAAAGGGGTGGAACCTTCTAGACGTTTCACCACTTAAGCGCTTATTCTAGATCTTTCTAGTCAGATCACCGGGGGACCTAAGGGTGTGTTATGCGTTTTAGAATCGACATCCCCCGATAAAGACTTTTCAAGATATCGAGGTATGTTCGGGTCGTAACAATATGTACGATCGAAGTATATTGCAGCGTATGATTTAGGTTTTAATTGTGTGTGTTTATCTTAACTGGTTCCCATACTGAGGGAATTTACTCGCACTTTCTTCATTTTTGTTCTTCCGTGATAATTATCACTCCAGATCGCTTGCGTATAACACTCTTCGTGTTGCGGTATAGTGTTCCAACAAGTTCATTCCATTCAGACACTTTGTTATAATATGAAAAAATGCCTTATTTTAGGCATAGCATGGGCATAAAGGATCTATCTATATCATTTCACCAGGTCTATTTCGGGTCCCTACACGCTAGGTTGTTTTGTTTTTTTTATAAAACTTAGCCCCACACTAGGATTTATTCTTGTGTCATGGGTGCGTTTACAACTATGAAAATTCACATACACAAATCCCAGACCGAAACAAATAATTGTGCGTCACAAAAAGATTTGCCCCGTGTGGCAATCGAACCCGCGACTATTAGACACAGTGGGCGGGTGGCTTAAGGTCTTAACCACTGCGCTAAATTATCCGTCAAAACCGACAATTTAGCGCATTGTATTATAATTGCACCGGTTGTATCATAATTATGATTATTATAATGTGTGGTAGACCGTGTCTTATCTGAAGGGCAAGTCGGAGTCTTCGTAACCGGCGAGTGTGTACGAGCCGAACTATGAGAGTGGAGGAAACCAGAGTGGTCTGCAAGGAAAGAACTCTTGGAACTCTTGGAACTTTAACCTCTCTGCCTACCCCACAAGGGATCTGGCGTAATAATATAGATAGCTAATGTTGTAAGTGTGTCAGATGGACCTGGCGGCTCTACGCGGGCGCGGGCTGCAACCGAACGAAACGCAGCTGCCTGAAGCCGCGGTTGAGATTCCCGCGCCAACATACGACGAGGCGTTGCTCTCGCAACTCGTAAGTACACTCGACATATTTCTATAGAACTGTCAGGTATGTAACCCCCTTACACTCCCCTACACTCGGTGTAGCCCTTAATATAGGCTACACCTGAAGTAGGGAGGTACAGACACTACAGAATAATGGCTGTAAAGTCTGTCAAATTTGTTTTTTAATCGAAGTACACGCCCCGCTATAGTATTTATTCCTGTATCGTGGGTGCTTTTACTAACATGAAAATTCACATACACAAATACCCAGACCGGAACAAATAATTGTGGGTCACACAAAGATTTGTCCCGTGCGGGAATTGAACCCGCAACTATTACTATACACAGTGGGTGGAGCGACTTAAGCTCTTAACCAATGCGCTAAATCGCCCGTCAAATATATGATATCGTCGTTCAAATAATGAAAGCCAAGAATGATTATTTATCATTTTCATAAGCTGGTAATACTGAAACTAATGTCACCTAATATTCTAGTGTACCGTAAACATAGACGAACTAGTTTTGATACACGTAAGATTTATTTAATGTTATGTTAATATTCTGTAAAGCCGAGAGTGATTATTTATGATTTTCATAAGCTGGCAATACTGAAACTAATGTCACCTAATATTCTAGTGTACCGTAAACATAGACGAACTAGTTTTAATACACGCTAGATTTATTTAAAGTTATGTTATCACTCTATAAAATACTACATGATTTAAATTTAACACCTCTGAATATGAAATTTTATATAATTCCGTGGTATTGCATTGATGGATTGCATGGATGATATTTTGAGTCTTCAGACGATCCGTATTTTAATAAAATAATAGACACACTTACAAGACATTGATTTAATATCTAAAAGCCAATAAGTATCAGATTCTCATTGCAGAAAGTATAAACTATCAATACGAAAGAATGTAATATGTTCAAATGCTATAATTTTTAACTCATAAATAATTAACTCCTTCACTACTCCTTCTCCTCCCTCGTTCCTCCACTCTCCTGCGCGTATATATGTTCCTTAAAATCATAAACTTATTTACACGATTTTTTGCTTATGCAATACTATTTTTTATTCATAAAAGTATTCAAGTATTAAATCCATTTATTCCCAATTTATCCGGGGTTGCACGACCTGATTTATTTAAATTTGCCGCCGTTTTCCGCTTTCAGCTTTCATTAGTAATATTATCATATGTAAGCATGTGCTGAATCTTGTCTATTTAATATATTAAAAAAAGGAATCGCAAAAAACCAGTCGTTGTGGCGATCTTTGTCCTACAGTGGACGTTTTTCGATGGTGAAATAAGATATTTCAATAATTTCATTAATACCAAGTCTTACTCATATTTGTTTCTTAAATTAGTGTCAGTTACAATTTTAAAATAATTTTTGAATTTTATTATCGACAGCTATTACCTAACATCGTATTTTAAAATCCTACTAATATTATAAATGTGCAAGTTTGTATGTTTGTTACTCAATCGCGCAAAAACGGCTGAACGCGGATTTGAATGAAATATATCCCGGAAACATGTTAGGTTCCCGTTTAGAGTCAACGCGGACAAAATCGCGGTCAGAAACTAGTAATGTATAAATAATCTCATCATACATTATCACCGTGACCTGCTATTTTTTTATAATGAAAATATATTTATTGCACATACAAGTAATGGTCAAACTTAATAGTGAGATCACAAAATGATAATATAATTTGTACATTGTAGGAATTACAAGTGAAAATCTATTCATGGTCCCCACACTAGGCAAGCCTGTATAGTGGGGTCCCATACACTGATTAATTTAGCACGGAATCTCTTATAAGGAATCTTTGATATTGGCGAAGGTCACAAGATGTGGGTCACCATTGGGAAGTCTTACCAAAGATTTTGGATGCGACGTCCGACGTGGTGGTTTGAGTCTAAGACTTAACCTTGTGACCTTCAATAACATAAAGATCCCGTATAAATAGTCTTAAATCTATACTAATATTATGAAGAGATAAAGTTTGTAAGTTTGGATGTTCGGGGTAATCTCCGTACTGATTCGATTTTAATGATTCTTTCACCATTGGAAAGCTACCTTATCCAGAAGTTATTTTATTGGAATGAAGAAGTTATTTTTATTGGGAAATAAAGAATTTATTAATAAAACATAAAAAGTAACATAGGCTATATAACATCAGTCCCGGGAAACTGCTAGTAATAAATAAATTGTAATCTACCATTTAATACCTATCAATTTGACGGACCGCTTCGTCCACTGGTTAAGAGCTTAAGGCGCTAGGTGCCAGTGGGCACTGGATGAAGTAGTCGCGGGTTCGATCGCCGCACGTGACAAATCTTTGTGTGCCCCCAAATATTTGTGTCGGTCTGAGTGTTTGTTTATGTGACTTTCATGTTTGTTGATTCACCCACGACACAGTAATAATTCTTACAGAGCAACAACGTTTTCTAAGAAAAAAAATATTCCACTTCTATAAATTGTTTTGGCTCAAAATGTTTCCAATGGTTGCAGCTGGATATGGGCTTCCCCTTGGAGGCGTGCAAGAAGTCCCTGTATTATACGAGTAACTCGGGCATGGAGGCGGCCTCCAACTGGCTCATGGAACACATGACGGACTGGGACTTCGCCAACAAGTTCGACCCGCCCGGCTCCAAACCTGCAGGTATTCTGTCTATAACATCGCGACGGATCTTTTGCGGAATAGGCAGAGAGTACAGAGTTCCAATAGGTAGGTTAATAAGCCCCAGTCCCTACAGAAGGCGGCCATAAACCTGTCTCCACCTATCGCGACTAGGTGATTTGTCAGAGAAGTATAAAGTAAAATCAGATTAAACAACACCAATATTCACTTATTAGTTACATATGCACTAGCTATAGACTTGTAGATATATTTATTCATATATAGAATAAAATGGCGAGTACCTAAGATACATGTTTAATCGTTTAACAAATTATTCAATTCTGAACACACTTATTAACAATAATCACTACAACTAGAATTTCCTATAATTTAAGGACTGCCTCGTTGGTCTGGTGGCAAAGCGCATCGCTTTGTAATCACGAGGTCCTGGGTTCAAATCCTAGGTCGGACAAATGTAGTTTTTCTAACGAAAAATTCCCAGTACGAGTCCGGAGTCTGGAATTGTGCCCGGTATATGGCAACAGGCTCGCCCCCTATTACATGGGACCTAACATCGTCGGCGAAACGTGGGTGTACTCAGTACACCTCTGCCACCCCCTCTGGGGAATATAGGCGTGACGGTGTTTTTTTTTTAATGACTGATCCTACTCAACGGAATTCTCATGATAACCTTTGATGCTGGATCAAAACGAAATGGCCAAGAATCCGTCGACTACCGACGATCAGCCAACATGGCGGTTTTAAGATGGCGACCTTTCGCAGTGCTGCCAGTAATTACTTCGAATTTTAACGACGACATAGAAGATCTTTGCCCATTAATGTGATAGTTACAGGCTGTCCTTTATTTGGATTATAGAAATCTAGTTTTTGTAAGAGCACAGATTGCTTCAACAGCTGTACTTAAGTAGACGCATGCATTCCATCATAAAATGTTACAGTTAGAAATGCCTATCTGTGTACACCTTCTCTAATTATGTATTTAATGTGTGTTTTTTTTGCCTATGAGAAAAAATAAACGCCTATAATCACCGTTTCGCCTATATTCCCTAAGGGGGGGGGGGGGGGCAGAGGTGTACTGAGTACATTCACTTTTCGCCGCCGACGATATTAGGTCCCATGTACTAGGGGGGCAAGCCTTGCCATAAACCGGGCACAATTCCAGACTCTGGACTCATATTAGGAACCTTTCGTTAGGAAAACTACATTTGTCCGACCTAGGATTTGGATCCAGGACCTCGTGATCACAAAGCGCCATTAAAACAACGTGGCAGTCTTTTTTTCTTCAATATGGTTTCGATACCCGCGTACTTTGTAGCCCGAAATGGCAATGGATCTATAGTTGTAGATATAAAGGAGTGGGAAAGCAAAACAGGCCTTTAAATATATATATATATGTCGGAGAAAGTACCATTTGCCTCGACATCATCAGTGGTTATACGTCTAGTGGGCGTCATCAGGGTTAAGTGCCAGCACAAAACAATGTATTTACTGTCCCGTAGGTACAATTTATTCACAATTTCACAGTATTGCAAATAACTTCGTTATAATCACTATTCACTTTCACTGATTCTATAATAACTTTTAAATAACTTTTAAAATAATTTAAAGTCGAGCAGCGGGTTCGCGGCACCGATCTAGCTTCGCCAAAATCACAACAACACTCCTTGATCCACCTCGATCAACCACCTTTATAACAATCTCCCTACCCGGCAACTGCCAAGATGGCGCCTCGACTCCGCTCGAGGACTACCCCCTGCTCAAGAAATTAAAAATAAGATGTTTACACAATAATTTTAACAACGTTAAATTTAAAAGAAATTAAATTAAATTAAATAAAGATTTACTAGTCAAACTATCTCGCTTTATGACAATCAGTAATCAACCGGACCCGTCTTCCTCCGACATATATATATCGCAACGCGTCCCTTCAGAATCGAGTGGCGCGGGTAGGAGGGAAAGTGAAAGAAACCGAATTATCGTATTTCTTAATTATACCATAAAAACGCCGCTGTTTTAATACTCACCAGATAGATAGCCCTTTTAATGGTCCGTAACTCGATTTCTTAGATTTTAGAGTTAAGTCTATACCGTTCTGAAGGTGCGATATCTTGATGTCTTTTTTTCTCGCCAGATGCGAATACGGAAGCGTGCGTGGACGAGGTGAGCGTGGAGCAGATAATGGGCATGGGCTTCACCCGCGCGCAGGCGGCGCGAGCGCTGGCCGCCACGCGGGGCGACGTGGCGCGGGCGCTGGACTGGATCTTCAGCCGCGCCGACGAGCTCGACGAGGACACTCCGCAGCCGCCGGCCGCCGACCGCACGCTGGGCTGCCGGGACGGACCCGAGAGTGAGTACAAACTAAACAACGAGCGAGCCTTACAGTAGTCGCATATGATATGTAACATCTGATATGTTATCCTACTATGAAATTGAGATGACTCATTGGTCAAATCAAATAGCGCGCGCCTATTGATCAAATCAAATAGCGCGCGCTTGCCCGGTCCCACCGCGCGCGCCCTTTGTTCAAATCAAATAGCGCGCGCTCATAGGTAAAATCAAATAGCACGCGCTTTCCCGGATCCACTACGCGCGCTCATTGCTCAAATCAAATAGCGCGCGCTTCCCCGGTTTCCTGTAATTTCCGTCACTTTTCAGCAACCGAAAGGAAAGATGTTACACATCAATAATTTACTTTGTATGTATCAATCTAAAAGCCCCGTTCCACTGCGAGCGGAACATACTCCGTACGAAGTCCGTTTATCTCGCAACAGTAAAATTCATAGAAGTGCTTCCACCAAAAAACGAGTTAAGCTAGTAAAAGTAAAAATGGTTAAAAACGGTCACGCTCCACTCCATTGCTTTTGCAGTAAAAGGTAAAGTTAACATAATCAAAACTCTTTCTTAGTGGAAGGTATAGTATTTTTCACATAGGATGGGTACTGACAGTTCTAATTGCCAAACGAAATTAATATTTAATTCAATGGTGTTAAGGCATAAAACCATAAGTATAGAAACGGGCATATTCCTCTTATTGCCATTGAATAAAGTATAATTTCGTTTGGCAGTTACAACTGTTACGCCCCATCCTGTGAAAAAAAAAACGCGGTCACGCCTATATTCCCCAGAGGGGGTGGCAGAGGTGTACTGAGTACACCCACGTTTCGCCGACGATGTTAGGTCCCATGTAATAGGGGGCGAGCAAATAAAAAAAAACTAAACCCATTTTTAACTAGTTTTACTCTAATCTCCTCGACTATTTCTCGTTCATTATCCTTTTGTAATTGCCAATTTGATGCCTTACGATCGAGATATAAGACTATTGATGTTATTTCTAAAAAGTGTCTAAATGATTTGGACCAGCCATCACTCCTCTCAACCATATTGTTCCACTGAGTTGAGTCCACTTTCACACTCTATTTTCTTATCAATTTCCAGCATACGAATCCCTGCAACTTTTATCTTCCGCAGTAAAAAGTTCAAGTCCTTAGAAACCTATTTCATTGCCAATTTCCAACATACGAGCCCCTTCTTCCCCATACCTTATGATCGGACACCTATTTCATTACTATATTCAACATACAGGCCACACAAAAAAGTCCCATTTCTAAAAATGATAACACTCAATGCATGAACATAGATACTCTCAGTCCATCCAATAAAATTCCTTCTAAGTACATAATCACTCCAGATCCTTTGCGCAGTATCCTTATGTTACCACAGTTAATCACCGTCGGGCTCGGTTAGTCTGAAATAGGCGGTGGTAGTTATTCCATGTTCTAGCGCCCCCACGCTTGTGATCCTAATGTCTAATGAATCTTGTCCAGCCAAGTTAGATGCCTTATAGGCGGCTTGATAAGTTCCAACAGTTAGTGGCCATTATCCTGCCTCCACAAATCTGTACAGAGTCTGTGTTTTTGAATAATGACCTTATCTCTCTCTTTATGAAAATAGCCCTTTGCCCAGTGAGACAGTACAGGCAGGTTTATTACGCAATTTAACGGTTGATCACATGGATTTTTTCGCGAAGCAATAGAGTTTTGCGAAAGAGACTTAGGGACATTTTACCAGAGTATGTATAAATGGCACTCTGTTGCGAGCCGTCCAGTCCACCTATGTGGACAGCAAGGCATGCGTACGGGTGGGTAGTAACATGTCACCCAGGTTTGACGTTGAAATCGGCGTCAAGCATTGTTGCGTGTTGTCCGCTAGACTGTTTATAATATATTTGGATAAAAGTCTTTAAACACTGAAAGCGATGAATGCAGGTGTAAAAATTGGTGATCTAGTGGTAAATAATCTACTTTATGCAGACAACGCGGTTTTAATAGCGCCAAGAGCCACTGATCTGCAAACACTAGTCACACTTATGAAAGACGACTCCATGAAAAATGGCTTACATTTGAATGTTAAGAAAACCAAGATTATGGTTTTTGAACGGGAAGAAACCAGAACGAATGCAAGGAGTGAGGTTGGTAACAATGTGCTGGAGCAAGTGAATGAGTTTGTATATCTTGGATGCGCATTCAGTAACGATGGGAAATGAAAGGGACGGATGTAAACCACGCCCATCGCGCGTGCGTGGTTAGAGGCATCCATTTATTACGTGTGCTCAAAGTGGAGGGAGGTAAAATACTTTGCTTTGGGTATCCCATTTTGTACGCTTAAAAATGTCATGGCTATGAAAACATTCAACAACTATTTACTCGACGGGGTACGAATTAAAAGAAAAACAGCTCACGTTATTATTGGATGTCCGCTTTCTTAGCCGACTCCTCTATATTTGCTTTGTGCCCATTACAGATTGTTATGCGTGCTGTCCTGTACCAGACAAGCCTATTGCCTAAACCAGATAAGCTTATTACTTCAACAAGAGACAAGAGAATAGGAATCAGGGCAGCTCCAAACCCTCAACACCTCAACTGCTTCACTATGTGGAAACGGACTCTTCATATGTCTACAAGTAAATGTAACCTTATCAAAATGATGACAATACTTTTTGCAACAATTCCAGAGTACAGACTGGTGGCGTTTATCTCTCACATGGGCACGTCCACGATGGTGGGCCACTACGTGTGCCACGTGCTACACGAGGGCCGGTGGGTCATATTCAACGATAATAAGGTAAGACATTTGTATCATGACCATGAAGCAAATACGAAGAGGAGATGGCCTAAGCTAACGAGCCTTTTGATTTCATAAAGGCATTGACATCATCTTGGTGGGCGTGGCTTACCTCAGTTTGTCATCGCTACTCGCTCAATTCACACGTCCGCTCGAGCTCGCATAGCTATGAAATATTATCTAATTTTACTAAAAATAAAACCCTTAAAATGAAATGTATCTTAACATGCAAGAATTACTTGGATCGGCATTCTGATCACACAAATAATATCATATTGCACTTTAAAGTATTTTTTTCGTAATTTAGTAGAATATTTTTATATTAAAAATGCCATCTACCGTAATATAATTGAAGTTGCAAGTTACATTAACATAGAGGAACCGTTTAGTTCTCTCCAGTCTCCGCCAGATGGCAAATACAAATGTGGGTTGGGCGTAACGTCCCTCTCGCCCTGTGCAACCCGCGCAACGACACATTTCAATCTAAAGAAAAACTTTTAGGCCATCTCCCCTTCATATTTGCTTCATGATCATGACCAAATAGACAGTGTTTTAGCTGAAGGGCAAGTCAAGAGTCTCCGTAACCGGTGAGCGTGTGTGACGAACTATGTGAGTGGAGGAAGCCAGAGAGGTATGTAAGGAAAGAACCTGTTGAAAATTATTTATCTATACAACATTTTTTAATCGCAGTACGGGAAGCTGAAATAGTACCCAGTATGATGAAAATAAGGCTCGCCTGTGTTACTGTGGCAGTGTCCTATCACCCCTGCTTGGGGAATATATGCGTTAATATGTTTACATTTTTATGTTTGTGTGTGTGTGTGAATGGTCTACACTGTTGGCCGCAGGGCCTTTACAGCTTCACCGGACAAGAGGGCGACCGTGCAACCACTACGCTCAAGCCAGAAGGGCAAGGGGGCAACTAGCTCAAAGGTGCCTTAAGGAGGAACGGCCTAGGTTTGGGCAGTCGCTATGAGGGAGGGCGACATTTTTATGTGCGTGTTGTTGTGACTTATTATTGTAAAACCTCCATTTCCGAGAGGAACTTATAAATATTATTTTATTTTTTCCAGGTGGCGCTATCAGAAAACCCTCCCAAAGATCTCGGGTACCTGTATTTATATGAAAGGCTGTGATGTTGAGTGTATGAATTGTTTGTACCAAAAATCGTTGGCACGTTTATATGGACGTAATGATCCTATGTGTTAGACTGTTTGTATTGTGTACACAATAAGAGATTTTAACTATAGATCGCGTCAAACTTTATGCTTGGTCAGAATGTAGGCGCGAGTGCGAACTAGCGCATGTACAGCCGAGTGCACTCTAATTAAATACATATCGTTTAAAATATTTTTGTTATGGCAAACAATTTCAGATGAATTTAGCAATTATCAAAATATATTATATAGGTATTTTTAGAAGACCTTTGTTTCAAGAAAATATGGATACAAAGAAATCACAATGCGCTATTTTTTACTGAGTGTACGAAATACAGATATCATATTAGACTCATTTGCCATTGCCTCCGATATTATTCTGCGCACACTACATTCCGAGATGCCTGAAGCAGCTGCAGAACCTTTTTTTTTATAGCCATCAGATCATATTAAAGACCGTCTTGAGCTTCCTATTGGATAAATTGGAAAACAGTGTATACCATTTTCCGTGCTTGTCTGCGTAACACGTTGAATCGTCCGCGAGGCTTTTTGAAATATGAAACTATGGGCACTTGAATACAGACAATAACAAATAAACACAACGATAAAAAACGATAATGAACATGATGACAAAGATGATCATGAAATTGATGAAGTGTCCCACCCTGGATAGTAAAGCGGTGGATACTTTACATACCAATTGCGACGGCCGTTTTGAGGGAAATCGAAAAGGCACGTTTTATCACTTTGTTACAATTACATTCACTCATGCACATATAAGAATACATAATGGTTAATATTCCATCAACATTACACATTATAAATAACAAGTTTTGGAAATTAAAACAAATTGACAACATCACTTTTCGATATCCCGCCAAACCCCCCACGAACGTGTTTGCTGTGCGTGAAATGTCAAACCACACTGTCAACTTCAGCGGCAAAGGCCCGATCGGGCCTGCGGGGTCCGGGGTGGTGTGCACCGCCTGCTCGCCCTTACCTTGTTCCTCGAGCGCCTATAAATGCAATAAGACCGAGCATAAAGTTTGATGCAAGCTATACCAGCGCAATGTTTAGGCGATATTTATTTAATAGAGAAAAAAAAAATTGTTAAGAAAATTCAATTAGGGTAATGAAATTTTTTATTAACTAATTATTTTGCATAGAGAATGCTTTTGTGTTTGCTATTTTTACGTGAGATGTTTATCTGTTTTGTAAAGAGAACATTGAGAAATGTATTTTTAACGATCATCATGATTTATCACTGTATACTATATCCTTTTAAAACTAATGTGAGGCTAAGAAATACCTTCCATACCATCTCATGTTTTTAGCCGTGATTTGCTTACAAAGTGTTATATTGTGGCATGTTATGTTGTACTAGTTCTGTTGTGTTAAGTACATTCACAAATATATCGATGGCCCCGTAGAACAATGTTACAAACCAAACAATATAAATGGCATTTGCAACTTTCCTGCCCGTCGATAAGGTTATTTTAGGCAAATATAAATACTGGATTATAGGATTTTGTTCGTTGGACACGTCGTAATGGCCACATAAGACAATAAATTTGCGGCGTGACGTACTGACACTTGAGATGCAGATTCTTACAATATTCAAAATATTTTTAGCTGCGCGTTCAGATAGTATTCGAGTCTGCTAGTTAAGGAAGTTAGAGTCATAGTATTTATCATTGTACTGTACAAGGCGCTGGGACTTACAAGGCACACAACGAAGCCACCGACACAAATCGGCGGTTTTGTATAGCGCGGACTTGCATGCGTGTTCGGCCGTGCCGCCAATAAAGTTTTCTGACTTGGAACGATGTGAATTCGCCGACGAACATGCCCACAACAAACCCGCCACCATATGTCGGCGAACTAAACATCTGCTTATATGGATCATTCGTGTCCTAGTGCTCTTTAGAGCAATGTCGTAATGTTTCAGGTCGTATTTTTAAAGGCCTGACGAGACAGGCACGTCCAAAGGTCGGACAAGATAGAATATGTGGTCAATAGTGTGAATTAAAACTATCAGTTGCTACATGATAATATTGTGCTTACATAGCACATTCAGGTAAAATGGTACATAACATTCACATAAATGAAATGGATTTAATCATATATATGCAATTTGGTTGAAATTACTGTCGTTTTATCAATGTGGAAAAGCATTTATTAGAGGCAGCTCTGTCCGGACCTGTATTGTAAAACATAACTAAAACAACGAAATTTAAAAATAAACTATTACTAAAAATGCTCTCTTATTTCGTCTTTTAATTTTAAACCTTTCTGTACTATATTTAGATTATATATGTATATGTACGTGATGGGGTTATTTCCTCGTGGTTTTAGCTGAGCAACTGCAGAGCGTTGAGTGCAGTGATGGAGTAAGAAGACACGCTGATTCCAGATGATCTTTATTCGCTGTTGCAGCCAAGAAGGGCTCAAAATACCCGTTACTCGTAATTTATACAATTTTAAAATCAGTGTTGCTAACATTTATATTATAAATTTAACAAACTAAAATCGATATATTACATAATCGACTATTAATTATGCTGCAAAATAAATCAATGAATGTAATCGAAATGAGAATAATTAAAAGCCATTATGCATTCCGGCCCCCTGATCCTTGTGGTTTGTAGCACTACATCACAATACCATTCCAAAATAATTTCAAGAAGTTATCGTAATGCTGCATTCGCTTGTAGAGAATAAGGGCCCAGCTCTTTAAGCCAGCAAATTTCTTATAGTTTGACGGACGGTTAGGCCCAATGGTTAAGAGCTTAAGCCGGTCCGCCCACTGTGTCGAATAGTCGCGGGTATTTTGGCACGGGACAAATCTTTTTGTGACCCACAAATATTGGTTTCGGTCTGGGTATTTGTGTGTGTGAATTTTCAAGTTTGTAAATACCACAACACAAATAAACCCGAGTGTGGGGCTACGTTTTTTTAAAGAATATGAAAAAAAGTTATAAAAGTACTGTCAACGATAACTGGTCATTTAAAATCATGAAGATGTGCTCTATTTCATTCCTTTGTTTTGAGAGTACAATAAGTGTGTTTAAGTCCAGACAGTCAATAAATTAATGACTATATTAAAACCTTTAGGTTCAAAAAGTTGAATTTGCAGAATGTTGAATTTTCATTATGTTGAATTCCCAATATGTTGAATCTCAAAATGTTGAGTCCAAAATCGTTGAATTCTCATTATGTTGAACAAACAATTCTCACAATGTTAAACTTATCAAAATGTTGAATTCATATTTGTTACGTTGACTACAAGAACGTCAATCCTAATGCTT
The DNA here is from genome assembly GCA_905147815.2 of Phalera bucephala. Classification (NCBI taxonomy): domain Eukaryota; kingdom Metazoa; phylum Arthropoda; class Insecta; order Lepidoptera; family Notodontidae; genus Phalera; species Phalera bucephala. Next base: position 6,640,810 of record LR990621.1, on the reverse strand, counting down.
TTAAACTGACTTCAAAAAGGAGGAGGTTCTATGTTCGTCTGTATGTGTGCTTTTTTTATGTATGTTCGCCGATATTTCCGTCAATTGAGGACCGATTTTGAAGATTCTTTTTGCATTGGGTTCAGTATAGCTTCAAAGTGGTTCCATTTTAATTTAATATTAATCCACTCAACCATTTTAATCATCGGTATTGGATGTTGGACTTTGAAGATACACCAGGGGACTCCTTAACGACAAGTAACTTAAATATGTAGATGGAGTTATTATAAGTATTGTGGTAATCCTATAGGTACCATACTATAGAACTAACCAGAATATTAAGACAAAAAAATAAGGAGGTTTAAAATTCGTCTGGTTTTTATAACGTCTTTATTTATGAACTGACTTCGATCATTCTTTTTGGTGTAATATATCTTCGGGGTGGACCCATTTTAATGAAATCTGTATTGAACCTTGGACTTTGAAAGTATAAGGAACGGCAATCAGGATGAATGTATAGATTTCGTTATTATGGGTATTACATCAATCCTGTATGTACCTTATTGTAGAACTAAGCAGAATATTATAATTCACTCATCACTTAAAATTGTAAAATTTAAAAAGGAAAACTGATTTAAAAAAGCAAAAGCCCGTGGTGTGCAATGTGCAAACCACCACCACCACCCGAAGTGCAAAGTAACGGACTGCACTAACCGGCACCGACCTCAAATATTTATTTTTTGCTTTTAGAAGTCAGTTTCCCTTTATTTTTAAGTTATATTTATTCTCATCATTACAGTGCTGCTTGTTTCTAGTTTAGGTATTCTCTATTTCGCCTTGTAGGGCACTCACGGGATAATATGGATTGATATATTCTGAATATGGAACCACATTGGAAAAATATTATGAGAACAGACCCATCAGATCCAGCATTTGAAAAATTCAACAAAATGAGAATTCAACATTTTGGGAATCCAACATTTTGAGATTCAACATAATAGAAATTCAACATTTTGCAAATTCAACTTTTTGGACCTGAAGGTATTAAAAGATACTAAAATAATATGGGAAAATTTATCAATACACATTTTTAACTAATGACCATTTATTTATTTTACAATTAATGTAACATCACATCTCATTAACATTAAATTATGATTACCGCTTAAACTTATCACTTTGGTTGGGTATTCTCTTCCAAAAGATGGTCTTTTCATCAAAGTATGTGTTGAACTTCTTATAATCTCTCCTTTTTTTAGGGTCCTTGTTACAATTGCTTGGGGTTAGGTTGATCATGAGACCTGAAACAAAATGTTTAAAGTCATACCTATTTGAATTCTTTGCTCTTGTGTGACATTCGTACCAAAGTCAATTTACAATTAATTTGTTCTACAGTTGTGCTTCTTCATACACAACTGTCTTTAAAGTTTGGAAAAATGTACAACATTTAACCTCTCATATGCTAGGACCCGAAAGTGAAATGTGAGTTGCGTGCCGTTGTTTTTCATTAAAATTTGTGGTAACATATATGCTACTTATTTACAAAAAAAAAATGGATTTATTGTATATTACGGTATACTTTACAGGAAAAAGTACGAAAAAACCAAGATTATATAAATAAATAGATAAAAATAGGGATTTGAAAATTAGCATTTTTAGTGCAAATCTACACTCTCTAATTTCTGTTCTAGAAGTGAATTGTGGATGTTGTTGAACTGTGTGCAATGGCAATTATGATTCATTTGTTCTATAAACAAATTTCAAACAAAGCCTTTACAAAAAGTAGCATAGATGCATGTTCCAGTATACAGAAAGACTAACATACTAATGATACAAAGCTGTATATTTTGTTAATGAGTTATTAATTTATTTAGTAAACATCTGATTCTTGGCTCTTCAATTAAGCAACTGTACTGAATAGGATCACAAAATTTACTTTCTGATTATGGTACTACTTAAGGTAGATTAGAAAATGTTAAATAAATTCTTCACTACATTATGCACACATCAATAGGTACAGTACCGCCAGCCTTGTTCGATTGAAGGAATATAAAACGAAGGTGTAACAAACCTGCTTTTTGTGCCATAGTGACCATCTTTCCAATTTTCTTTTGCTGTCGGCGACACAAGCCAGTGATGCGTCGTGGTAGCATGCACCCATCAGACCTAACAAACTGGCTCAAGATTAGAACATCCGTGTGCTTTACGTCTAGACCAAGGGCACACATATAACATGGGGGTTTCTCAGCAACTTCGCCGGCAGGGTTTTCGAGACCCAATTTTTCAGCTCGAACCAAGAGTTCCGTCCTTGGTGAAGGTACATTTACGGCTTCGATCACAACGGTCGACCCATTTTTGCTTTCACGTACTGAAAATTTAAGTATAAACAGAATTTGAGGTTATAGTTCATACGTAACAGAATTTTGGGGTAATGAGGTGGTTTACTCACTTTCTTTTAAATTTAATTGTCTCGTAGTCGATATAGTACGTATTGTGGTAGAAAATATTGCGTTTTTCGCAAACGAATACCCTGCCCGCACAAGACCCGCCATGTTTATTATTCTTCTTCTTCTTCTTCTTTAAGTTGTGGCTTTACACTAATTTTAAGTGTATTTTGCCAATGTCCAGTGAATTGCTTAATCGTGTTTGTAAGATTTAGGTAAGGATTTGAGGAAAATGGGCAATACAAACATAAATTTAATAAGATCATTTAAGAAACAATTATAGACATATTACAAAATTAAATGGAGATATTATGATGTACAATAAACTTTACAATAGCTTTAATATATAAATGGTTAGATAGTGACAAGATAGTTGACAAATTATAAGGAAGAGGAGCTTTATATTCAATAAGAAAATCATGTAATGATGGAGAGCTATAACGAGGACAGGAAAATAAAATGTGGGTGAGGTCGCCAATTACTTGGCCACACCACTCGCACAGCGGTGAGTTCCTTATATTCAAATTATAAAGATGTAAAGGACTGCAACAATGATTAGATCTAAGACGAAAAAGGATAGAAGTCGTTTTCTTAGTTAATTTTAATTTGGAGAACCAGGGTTTGGTTGGGACTACGGATTGAATTGACCGATAAAATTTGGCTTTGTGTAAATTTGCCGTCACCCAATCACGATTCCAATTTTCAAATAAGTGTACACGTGGAAGTAATAACATGTCATTACAATAAACAAAACTATCTAAACGACCTTGGAGGCTTGCTAGTTTTGCCAGGCAATCCACAGTTTCGTTGCCCTGAATACCCGAATGTCCAGGAATCCAGGCCAACGAAACCTGTAGATTGGAGTCCTGACATTCCTTCAGTTTGCTTTTTAGTTCAAGTGTAACCGGATTCATATGTTTGCTAAATGGATTAGCATGCAGAGATTGCAAGCAACTAAGAGAATCCGTAAATATAATGGAGTTGTTTATACTATATAGAATAATGTAATTCAGACATTCCAAAACAGCCATGCATTCCGCAGAATAATTACTAGACACAGAAGGATATTTAAATAATTTAAAAAATCCAGTGGAATGACGCAAAAAAGCAGCACCCACATTGTTACATACAGTATCTCCCTCTCCTGTCGATTTGGACGCATCCGTAAAGAAAATTTCCATTCTGCTAGCGTTCTGTTTAATGTACTCGTGCAGTTTATCATTAGCATCCGGCGTATTTTTATAAATGCCTATAGAGAATAAAATACTTGGTACATATAAAACAATTCTATAGTCATATAGGTAAACCGGGTGGATAGGGAATCTTTTAAAAGTCACATTATTAGAGTTAAGAATTTTTCTGTAACTATAGATAAGATGAGGAATATCTTTGTTGTGCCAGAAATGGTTGTTACAGTTTATCAGAGTATTAAGAGCTACTATCTTAGGGAGGAGGGGGTGAGTGTGAATATGCCACACTTTGAAAAAATAACGATCTGATAAGTACTGCCGTCTAAGATGCAGAGGGGGGTCAGAACATTCAACTTGAAGGGCATTAACTGGTGTGCTTTTCATTGCACCTAGTATGATACGAAGACATTTAGACTGTACCACATTATACTTATTAATGTCAGTCTTATTCGCTGGAGAAAGGGCAAAGGACGCATAATCAAGGAGACTTCTGACTAAAGCGTTATAAACTAGTCGTAATGTAGCAGGATGAGCTCCCCACTAAACACCTGAAAGTGCTCTCATAATGTTAATGTTCTTTTCACATTTTGCAACAGTTTGGTGAATATGAGAAGACCCATTAAGTTTTGAGTTGAATTTTCTGCCAAGAAAAGTTACTTCGTTGGCAACGTGCAATCGTGATTTACCAATTTTAACATTCAAAATCGGGATTTTTCTTTTCTTAGTAAATGGAACAACTATACTTTTATTCACTGCTAGTGATAAACAATGATTATCTAACCAAAGTGATAATTTATTGATAGACTTTTCAATATCTTCAGCCGCAACCGTTATAGAAGGGTTAGATGAATAAATAACGATATCATCGGCATACTGTAAAATTGAACAAGGAGAAACAGCTGTTTCAAGATCTGTGGTGTAAATGTCGTATAACAAAGGACTAAGGACCGATCCCTGAGGGACTCCTTTCCATAACAATCTAGGAGAATAATCGGTGCCAGGAACCCTTAATGTGGTAGAACGACCTGTATAAAGGTTAAACAAAAAATTGGAGAAAGTATTCGGAATATTTAAAGATTCGAGTTTTGATTTTAATAATAACAAATCCACGTTATCGTAGGCCGCTGAAATATCTAGAAAAGCTGCTACTGTGGACTCTTCCTTACTAAAAGATAACAAAACATCAGTGGAGAAAATGCTAAGATTATCAGCTACTCCTCTTCCTTTTCTAAATCCGAATTGGGAGTTCGATAATATGCTGTTATGTTCCGCGAACCACTCTAACCTCATTTTAATTAAATGCTCAGCCAATTTAGCAAACACAGAAGATAAAGAGATTGGTCTATAAGATGACGGGTCCGAAGGATCCTTATGAGGTTTCAATATTGGAATTACTGTGTGATGCTTCCAAGATGGAGGAATATGGCCCGATTCAATTATAATATTTATCAAATCTAAAACATAAGACTGTGAATTTTGTTTCAATTTAGCAATAAAGGAATATGGAATACCATCTGAACCAGGCGCAGAATCAGCAACTCGATTTAAAATAAACTTAAGTTCAGTTAATGAGAAAGGGGTTCTTATAGAATTATTTTCTAAGGGATCAAATTGACTAGAGTACAAAAAGGGCATTTGAGCGCGACTAGGAACTACATCCGGGGCCAAATTACGCAAAAAAGGAGATGCCCAATCAAGGGATAGAGACGACTGTGAATTATGATTGTAAGAAGATCTAAAACGTCTGATGTTAGACCAAACTGAAGAAATTGGAGTATCAGGAGAAAGAGAGGAACAAAATCGACGCCACCCTTCCAATTTCTTTTTTCGGAGTAATCGTTTAGTTGCAGCTACTGAATTTTTGAAAGCTAAAAATGACTGCAAATTTAGATTGTCACCACAACTTTTTTCTGACAAATTTCTTTTATTCACTGCCTCAGTGCAATCTTTATCCCACCATGGCGGTGAGGGAATTTTTCCACTAGCACTGTTTTTATTGGGAAAAAATTCATCAGCTGTTGACAACATCGCACTAACTAAGCTGTCATAACAATTTTGAATATTTTGTGAATTAATTTTGGGTAGAGCTTTAATCCTGACTTCTAAAGTTGAACTGTATGATTCCCAATCGCAATTATTTAATTTGTATTTCAACAGAGGAGGTAAGGATGGAACACGATTTGAAGGATTAATAGGGAAAGAAATAAGTATAGGATAGTGGTCGCTACCATATGATAAAGATAGACGTTTCCACGTTAAGAGAGAAGATAATCGAGCAGAGCAAAGGGAAATGTCAACAAAACTCTGTGCTTGCCCAGGAATAATGTGCCGCGTCGGGGACCCATCATTTAAAACGCACAAATCGAAGTCGTCAATAAGATCAGATAGACAGGAGCCCATATTATCATCATTTGGAGCCCCCCATAAGCTATGATGAGCATTAAAATCACCCAGGAGGACAATAGGTGGAGGCACCATTGCAACAATTTTTCTTAGAATTGAAAAAACTGAATGATTCTTATGTGCTATATATATAGAAATTACGGATATCTCACCAACACGAGCTGCAACTAAATTTAAATTATCATGGTGGAATTGTGGTAATGAGATTGAGGAAAAAATCACATTTTTTCTAATGAGTAGGGCAGAACCACCCCAACCATCTGCCCTATCATCTCGTATTATATTATAACCTGGTAATCTAAAATTGAAACCTGGCCTTAGCCAGGACTCAGAAATTGCGATCACAGATAAATTAAAATCATTAGTTAACTGAATTAATTCAGATTTTTTGGAAACTAGACTTCTACTATTCCATTGAAGAATTTGATCCATGTTTAAAGTAATCAAAAATAGTAACAGAAATATTAGTAATAATTTTAATGGCAACGGGGTCCGGTAATGAAGAGTTAATGATAGTGTTTGATAGCATAGCTATGAGTTCATTCAACTCCTGAAGGCTGTTCTTTTCAGGAGATTCTTTGTCATGGGTCTGTAGGGCACAACCATTTTTTAGGGATGACGCTGGGGATGAAATAATTTTGTTATGTGTGGCTTTATCATAACCCATTTGGCGGTTTCTAATTGGTTTTTCTTTTAATATAATTGTTTTCTTGTATGAGGATGTGGGAAGATGAATTTTGGAAGATTGGGATGAAATGTCAGGAATGGAAATGTTTTGGGGAGGTGCAGCGGCAATTTCAGAGTATAATTTCTTAGAGATTGGAAACAGTTTTGAAGCCTCTTGATAAGAAATGGCATGATTGGACATATGCCTCTTTATATTTGTTTGCCTAATGTATTCAGGGCAACTTTTGCTGGAGGCTATATGAGAGCCATTGCAATTTATACAATAGTGTTCTTCTATAGTACAAGATGCCCCATCGTGTTCCTCACCACATTTGTAACATTGTGGCTTGCTCCTACATTGAGTGCGTGTATGTCCAAATCGGCAACAGTGGAAGCACTGTATGGTGGGATAAATATATTGTTCTACTGGAAGAGAAGTAAAAAAACTATAAATATGGGAAGGCAGTGATTGACCATCAAAAGTTAGTACGACAGTCTGGGTGGGAACCCATACTGTCCCCTCTGGTCCAATAGTCTTTCTGCTCAGACGCCTAGATCTAATAATGCACCCAAAACCCTCTGGAACTCTTAAATTACTTACAATATCATCATGAGACCATTCTGTAGGAAGGCCTCTAACAATACCCATTTTGCAAATATTGTATGAGGGAATATAACATTTATATTTATTTAAGGTCAGCAATGGGAGGTTCAGGAATGTATTGGCACTTTTACTATTTTTAAATTGAATACTGAGTCTATTACGGCCAATCCTCTTAATGCCATTCTCTAAAATATCTGATAATTTATTTTGATATAGGAAATGGCCAAATTTTATCGGATGAAGTGTAATACCACTTTGTGGAGTATGACTTTCTAGCTCAACATGCACCACATATGGACCAGGATCTTCTTCATTGTATTTGGATCGGAACTGAGATACGACAGGGGTGGGTATCACATGTTCAGCTGATATGGTTGAAGAACTAAGATGAGTATTTGCAATAACTAATGATGACTCAGGGATATGAGTAAGCAATTTACTAGGGTTCGCTTTATTTTTAAAAAGTGGAGCTTTTAAAAATTTTTTCACTTTTTTCTCCCTTGATATAGGCACCTTACCAGTATCCATTATTTCTACGTCATTTTGGGAGAGAAACGAATCTGCCTCTAATAGTGTAAATAGTGGGTTTTTGTCAGGAGGTTCTGGTTCCATTTCCATATTTTATAATATATACACAAAAACTTACCAATAAAACTGCTAAACTAAATATATACACTACGCTACTAATAAGAACACTGTACAACTATGAATAATCAATAAAATGGATGAGAAATTAATAATTATTATAATTTGTTCAAAAATACTACCGCCCTTTTTGAATTCCCGCCAAAAAGTCATGTTTATTATTGATGGATAGACTGTTATTGACTGATCATGGGCTGTCAAACACGTTTTGTTTCTGCTGAGAGTGGATTTATTTATTGTGGCAACCAAGTGACAACATATGATTTGATTTTAATGTGTTGATATCCGGAATAAAAACGTGGTATTTTCAATTTTAGATATCGTCTGATTAAAATAATATCATTGTTATAACCCGATATCGCAATCATATGCTTGTGTTATGATAATTAAAGAAGGGAATTTACTATAATCCTCCATTGTAATTAAAAACCTGATAGTAGTTATGCAAAACTATGACTTCTTAAATTATTATCATGTATCAGTCTCCGTATCCGGCGAGCGTGTTTGAGACGAACTTTGAGAGCGGAGGATCTTAAATGGTAGATGTGGCTAATGGGATCACATTCAAACCAAAAAGACACTTAAGGACTGATTAGAAAACTATTTATTTCCACTTAAATATTTTGACTTTATTTTTGATGAAACCTAATCATTATGAAATTTATATAAAAATACAAAAGTTATGTCAGATAACTAGACATGTTACTCCTTCAAGCGATTTCTACGAAGTACAAAATATGACACACTTCAATCTGAACAAATAAAACTGACATTCCAAATTTGAAGTAATTCAAACATAATACATAAACCAAACAGATCAGAGTTGACATCAAAAGAGTATGTATAATCTGAGATTACCAATCAACAGAGGAAGCCAGAGAGGTCTGTAAGGAAAGTCCGTGTTGGAACTCTGTACTTTCTGCCTATCGGGCAGAGGATCTAGCTTGATGACATAGACAGATTGTTATGTCTACTTCCTACTTACTGCCGTGGTTTATCCTCGCGCAGCTTAATTCCATGACTATTTCTCTGCCTACTGCTGCATGAGTGGGTTTAATGTGATTCAGCAGGGCTAGCACAGGCGGCGCTACAAGACATATATCATGGATTTTGTCGTTCTCGGCGTGAGTTAGCCGAGGATCGTACCCAGTGTCGTGCACTTGGAGAGGCTTAACTCAAACTCAAATAATTTATTTTGTATCAGCCCTGCGGGGCGCTTACAAAGTCAATTTGCATTTTTTTTAAATCTTATTTAACTACTAATCTACCACCGGATCGAAATGCGGCCTCCACTGAGAAGATCCGGAAAGAAACTCAGCAGGCTTGTCTTTTTTATTTACTTCTCTCTGCTCTTATGTCCAGCAGTGGACTGCTATAGGCTGATGAGGATAAGGCGTGAGTTAACAGCTTTGTCTTACGTGCTTGCATGGGGTGCCGTCACAAAAGTTTGACACAAGAAACTCGTGTCAAAAATGATGTATTTTGTATTGACGTAAAAATAAGACTATTATGACGCGTACAAGACTCGAATACAATTTTATCCTGGCCGAGAAAAGTCTTACCGCCTTTGCTAGCACTGCAGGTGGTTTTCATTTTGAGTATTAAGTCTTATACAAATAAGCAACAGATCCGTCATCATCATCAGCCTATAGCAGGCCACTACTGGTCATAGGCCTCTCCAAGTGCACGCCACTGGGTACGATCCTCAGCTACTCTCATCCAGTTTCTACCAGCCTCTCTACGAAGGTGATCGCTCCACCTAGCCTGATGGCGTCCTGCATTACGTTTGCCAGTCCTTGGTCTCCACGCAAGAACTCGTTTGTCCCAGCGGTCATCGGTTGTTCGGCTAATGTGACCGGCCCAGTGCCACTTCAGCTTACTAATCCGGTGGGCTATGTCGATAACTTTGGTTCTCTGTCGAATGACTTCGTCCCGGATTCTATTCTTCAGAGAAACTCCAAGCATAGCCCTTTCCATAACTTGCTGAGTGACTTTAAATCAATGGACCAGTCCAATCGTGAGTGTCCACGTATACAAATAAGAAACAGATTGATGGGTTGCATTTATTTATTGAACAACACATAATTAATGATGGACTATATAACTTAACACAATTTGACAGTACATAACCACTATTAAATTATTTTAATCAGTAGTTATAATATAACATTTAATAATAACTCGGAGAGAACACAATTAGACACGTAATAAATATAAGCAACAACAGTTTTAAGCCTTGTTCATATAAAATATATTGCAAAGTAGACATACTATATCTTTTTATATAACATCAGTATATATTCTATCATAAAATAGACTGCTAAGCAGTGATCTAACGTACTATATAATATATATAGACATTTAGCTTTTGTAAGCTTTGAATTATCACATATTTCGAGGGATCTACATATGGTTTAGACATATGGTAGGAACAAGACATTACTATTGCTTATAAAAAGGCTAACATGGACGGTGTAAGCCAAGCACACGTATAATTCGAGATATCGAACCGAAAAAAAATGCATTTAAAATGCAAATTATATTATAAAATGAGCTTAAAATAACTTAAGCTAAGTAGGTAGTAAAACAAAAGTGAGTTTGTAATTTTGTGACATAATTTTTTTTTGTCAAGCGTCAAAATGCAATAAAATATTCTTGTTTTAAATTGTCGTATAGTTGAAGTATTAATATAGCTATTGTGAACTAACGATAACAAATTATGTAAGTAGAACTTACTAGCTAAATACTATACAATATAATTGTACTACTAATTAAAAGAACTTACGAACAACGTGCATGGTGTATAAACAAAATGTAATGAAATATTTAACGAACATCCTCGAAGTAAACTAACAGATCTAATAGAATAGGACATAGATCTAAAATCGGGTTTGGTGATGCCATAAATATTACTAGCTTAAGAAAAGATAGCAATATTTGATCAGTGTCCAAAATAATCATGTTCGTAGTTTGTGCATAAGAATGTACTGGACGAAAGAAAGATAAATGTCACTTTTTTATTGCATTTATGACGATTTTGAACGATTTTGAAGTAATTAATACTTATTTTTCTTCGTAAGGGTCGTGTAGTGCCAAGTAGATAAATAATTAGGTCACAATATTCATAGTTACTAATTCACGATTACTATAGATTTTAAAGATAATTACTAAAATCTAAGTTTCGTAAATAGTAAACATTACAGGCTGCAGAAATCTGACGACTTGCCTTGAAGATTTTTGGAGTTATAGTTGTATATATATTTGTAGTTAGGCATACTTGCCATATTATAAAAAACAACACTTCGAATGATCAAAGGGTACCACTTTTGGAACACCCTGGTTTAAAAAAAAAGAAAAGTCGAACGGTATAACACAGTGCAGTATATTATGTTAAGCTATGTTCTTCTGTCAGTTTTCCGCGAGATTGTCGAAGTGGTGATGATAGAAAAGTGGAAACGTGTAGATTACTTGGGGAAGGTAGCCAAGCCCTTGCTGAGCAAGCCGGCGGCGCCCTGTGACGCGTCGTGGGTGGCTGACGACAAGTTGGACATCAGCTGGAAATTAAGTTACGAAATAAATAAACACCGGCACAGCTGGAAATTAAATAAAGAAATAAATAAACACCGTCACACACCATACACAGGTATATTCCCGAAACGGAGGTGGCAAAAGTATATAGTGTACTGCCACAAATCGCCGTCGATACAATAAGGGGCGAGCCTATTTTCATTATACCGAGCACAATTCGAGGCAGCGACTGATATTTTTGAATTAAGAGAGCACTTTATGTTCGTCTCAGGATTCGAAGAAGTGGTTAAATCCAGAAATAGTCATATCCAGAAGACATTTCTATAAGTATTCACAGACATCTCTAAAGGCTACCCAGGACTCATGACAGTGTAACTCAGTTTAAAGCAAAAAATAAAGTTCAATATCAAATCTATAACAGTCAAGGGAACTTACATGGTCCCTCTTCTCATTCAGGTACTTGTCGGCGTCCTTGATCTTGCTGTCGACGACTTGGCCGGCGTTTTTGATTCCCTCATCGGCAGCGCCTTCCACTCGCTTCAGGGTGGTGTCCACGGTGCTGTTGAATGCGTTGCTGGCGTCAGAAGCTGCCTTCTCCGCTGCCTTTTTGGATTCCTCCACGGCTGCGTCTGGAAAGATAAAAATGACATATAATAAAATAATAATATTAGCCCTGTTAAGAAACTATCCCACTGTTGGGCACGGGCCTCCTCTCAAACTGAGAGGGTTTAGGCCATAGTCCACCACGCTGGCCCAGTGCGGGTTGGCGAACTTCACACACCTTCGAGAAACTCTTAGGTATGCAGGTTTCCTCACGATGTTTTCCTTCACCGTTAAAGCAAGTGATAATTAATTTTTTTTTTTTTTTTAATACGCACATGCTTTTGAAAAGACAGAGGTGCGTGCCTGGGTTTAAACCCGAGACCTTTGACTTTGCAGTCCAATGTTCTAACCACTAGGCTATCACTGCCAATGACATAAAGACGAAGAATTTAAATGTTCGATGCGCTGAATATAGTGGTGTTCAAATCAGTCTCAGACCGCCAACATGACAGGTGAACATTTTTTTATGTTGCGGGCAAAATCATCAGAAGACCCATTTGTGAGAAACACAGGCAGCATGCACTACTACCTGGACAAAAAAATCAAGGATTTCCTAATCTCCTTTTATCCAGATAATATTTATTTAGGTTCCTATCAGTTCGCACTTCAGAGTTTTTAAAATTTAAGTGCGACTGTCAGTTGCATAGTGTCACGAAGTAACTCCGTAATTATGGGGGCCCCAGAATGGAGACAAGAAAGATTTATCTATCTATATATTGTATCATCATGCCATATCCCTCACGGGAGTACAGAGGTTCAAGAGGTTCTTTCCTTACATACCTCTCTGGTCTCTCTCTGAAGATTTATCCTAAATAGATTATTTATATATTATAGATATATAATCGCTTTAGATAGTAGTAATGGTTACTTACTAGCTACTCTCTTGGCCTCCTCTTGGGCGGCTTCAGCGGCAAGCCTGGCCTTCTCCTTGGCATCCTCAGCTGCCTTCAAGGCCTGTGCTTTGGCTTCCTCAGCGGCTTTCTTGGTCGCATCTACCGTTGTGTTGATAGTGTCTGTTGAAACAAACTTTAAGTCTAAATAACTGGTCACAAGGGGTAAGTGAGTTTTGATCATAAGATTCCAGCCATAAGATTTGATTTTGTCTGTCCTTCTACCAGCCTGTGACAGCCGTATTTCTTGGTAACGCGCATATTACCTACATGCAATTACCTGCTATGCCAAATTCCAGGCTTCTGTACCGTTTGCGAGGTTAATTGCTGACATAAACATAGACGTATGAGTGTTGTTATAACCGTACCGTTCCTCCATTGTAGATACGGATCCTTAAAAATAATTATAAGAGATCTTATAAGTTCTGTATGATTTCAAGATCTCTTGATGTCACGTCATCCAAGCACACATTTAGGACAAACGTGGGGGATTTTCTTTGGACGATATACCAGTAGGTAAGTAAACTAGTAGTTTAGGTTAGTTATTTTATATTTTTTTAAAAAGCGTTTATTAAATAAGCTAACTTACGCCTTAAACTTAATTATTACTTAACACACTTTTAGTTTTATTGGTTTCTATAATTAATTCAAACACTCAAACGTGAGGGAACATCTGGTTAGTTTTGTTTTTTATTTATTTGATTTCAATGCACAAAAAATATCTTTATTATGCCAAGTCTAAAAGCTTCATATGACGCTGCGCGCTTATTAGATACTAGCAGTTTCCCGCGACTTCATACGTGGTCGATAACAGCGCTACATCAAACAAGGGATCAAATTTGTTGTTCTATAGTAATCATGGAACTTCCACGGCTTCTTGATTAAGCTCCAACTAGCGGATTTCCAGCAAAATACCGTAGGTATACGGTTTCACTGCACTCACTGCAATGCGGTTTATGTAAAACTAGATTACGAGACACATGTGGCAATGTGTTTTAATTATTAAATTTATTATATTTTCGAAATTACGAACAGACACAATGGACGGTTTTGTGCAGTTGTTAAACGCTTAAGCCTCTCCGCCCACTGGAACGTGTCGTGTCGTGGTTTCGAACACCATATGGGACAAATCTTTTTATAACACACAAAAAATGGTTTCGGTCTAGGGAGTGTATATGTATTTTGTTGGAAACGCACAACGTAATCTCAGTGTGGGGTTACGTTTTATATAAAAATCTTCTGATCGCTATAAACATAAAAACAATGTGCAACGGTCTGCCTCATTACCTGTGACTTTAAACAAGCGACATGTCTGTTTTTCAAAGTTTCATACTTCATATATAGCAACACTCTTTTCAATCATGTTCTAAAATATACCGCAAGTTTAATATAAATAAATGAGATACATCGACGAAACCTGTCCGACAACATAAAGCTCTAAACCACAGATCTTACCTTATTTGTCGGAAATGGCGACGATAGTTACCTCGTTATGCCAGACGACTGTTAATTTTATAATACCATACATACAGACCAAGCAAAAGCGCAGAAGAAAAGATTTGGAAAAAAGAAAATGGTTTTCGTTTATTATAATGATTTGCCTCACCTGCGTTACCGTTAGTGTTAATGCCTGTGTCAAAATGCCTTTTAAACAGGGCGCTTAACAAATAACACATATCTGCGGCACACAACACAAAAAATAGGCTACATCTGCGTAATGTGTTTGTTAGCGTGTTAATTAGTTAATTAACGCATTACGACGCAGGTGGGACATAATAATATATAACAAATGGAACTCCTCTTAAAATTAAATTTACCTTCTGTCTTCTCGGCATCTCCAGCCCCTGTGCTAAATAATGTACTCGCTACTGAATCTACGAAAAATTTAGCAAAATAAAAGTTAGTAAATAAAGGAAAAACATTAAGGGAAAACACCCAATCACCAAAAGGAAAAGAACCCAAAAGATATATACTTATGAATGGCATGGTATACACTAAGAAATGTATGGAGAATATCTATAATGTATTTTGTTTCGTAAAAAGAAAACATACGAAAATTGTATACCTTTGGCGCTACCAACGAGATATGTGCCCTTTTCTACAACATTTCCAGCTGCCGTCTTTGTGGATTCTACTGTACTCTGTACAGTGCTCGCTACTGTATCTACAATACATTTAAGATACGCATAAAAATATGACCCCGTGCAAAATATATCACTGTGCAAAGTATTAAAATACCTTTAGCGCTTCCTAAAAATGATACGCTTTTGTCTACGGCGCTGGCAGCTACGTTCTTTGTTGTATCTACTGTACTGGCCAGTGAATCTAAGGGGTAAAATCAAATAAAAATCGTGTGAATGAATGAAAAAAATATCAGAACTAAGTTTTAACACGTATAAAATGATGGGATTTGAAAATAAAATGTGCTTTCGATGTATTTATTTATTTACCTTTAGCGCTATCAAATAGCGATGCACTTTTGTCCACCGCGGACGACGCAACATTTTTAGTTGTATCTACTGTGTTTGCTACCGTGTCTAAAATAATAAAGAAAAACTAAATAAAAAATAACTCAGTTTTTTTAGAGTAAAATGTTTGAAGACTTTATTTGTTACCTTTAGCGGTATTAAACAATGATGCACTTTTGTCAGCTGCGGACGAAGCAACATTTTTAGTTGTATCTACTGTGCTTTGAACAGTGTTTGCTACAGTATCTAAAATAATATAAATATCAAAATAATATCAAACTAATAATCTGTAAAATTAGCAACTAAAGTTAGCAAAATAAAATACCTTTTGCACTGCCGATAAGTGTCGTGCCTTTGTCAAAAGCGGATGAAGCTACATTTTTGGTTGTATCTACAGCAGAGCTTGCTACGTTTTTAGTTGTATCTACAGTGCTCTGAACTGTGTTTGCAACTGTATCTAAAAGACATACCGAAAATAAGTATATGATTGATTGGTTAGCAAAAATTTAACATCCAATAACAAGAAAAAACTCAAATATTTCAATAAAAAATGTAAGTAAAGTATTTTTTATAAATATATCGTGATTATTCTATTATTTAAGCTAGTACAAATAAAATTATGTTAAATCTTATACTTGGTTTAACTGTTAATGTGGCTACCTTTAGCTGTGCCAATAAATGTTGTGCCTTTCTCAACAGCAGCAGCGGCTACATTTTTAGTTGTATCTATAGTTGTGTGTACGCTGCTTGCTACTGTATCTATATTTGAAGAATAACGATTTAGTCAAAAAAATTATGTTGTATTAACTCAATAAATTTATTTCTTTGGATTTGGTACCTTTCGTTGTGCCAATAAAGTTGGTGCCCTTTTCTAAGGCAGATGCAGCTACATTTTTAGTTGTATCTACTGTCGTATGTGCGGTGTTCGCCACGGTATCTATAATAATAATGATATTAACCCTATTAAGAATCTGTCCCACACTTGGGCACGGGCGTCCTCTCAGACTGAGAGGGTTAAGGCCATAGTCCACCACGCAGGCCCAATGCGGGTTGGGGAACTTCACACACCTTCGAGAAACTCTCAGGCATGCAGGTTTTCTCACGATGCTTTCCTTCACCGTTAAAGCAAGTGATAATTAATTTTTAATACGCATAAGCTTTTGAAAAGACAGAGGTGCGTGCCTTGTTTTGAACCCGAGACCTCTAACTTTGCAGTCCAACGATCTAACCACTAGGTAAATCACTACTTCGCTACGGTATCTAATAAATTAAAAATAAGTCATAAATAAAGACTCTAATACAAATAATAATGAATTCAAAGCTCTTTCAGAAATTGAAACCTTAGTTATAGGTACTATATATACTTTACGTATAAAAAAGGCTACCTTTAGCAGTGCCAATAAGCGTTGTGCCTTTTTCAACAGCAGCTGCGGCAACATTTTTAGTTGTATCTACTGTGGTATGTACAGTATTTGCAACGGTATCTAATGAAAAATAAAATAAAAATTAAAAAATAATATACTAAGCCTGTAAATATTTTGCACTAAATAAATAAGCTACCTTTAGCTGTGCCAATAAATGCTGTGCCTTTGTCAACAGCGGCTGCGGCTACATTTTTAGTTGTATCTATTGTGGTATGTACTGTATTTGCAACTGTATCTAATGGAAAACGAAAATTAGTGACAATGTGAACATAAAATGAGTACTGATCATTTATCCAATGAATGAAAGAGATTGCTACCTTTAGCAGTGCCAATAAGTGTAGTGCTTTTCTCAACAGCGGCTGCAGCGACATTTTTAGATGTATCTACCGTACTATGTACAGTATTTGCAACGGTATCTAATTAAAAGTCAAAATTAATGACAATATAAATCAAAAGTAAGTATTGGACCCTTTCGCAGATAAAAAAATAAACTACCTTTAGCAGTGCCAATAAGTGTTGTGCCTTTGTCAACGGCGGCTGCGGCTACATTTTTAGTTGTATCCACTGTGGTATGTACTGTATTCGCAACGGTATCTAATGGGAAATCAAAATTAGTGACTATGTGAACAAACAAAGTGCTGATAATTTAGCTGAATTAGGAAAATTTTGCTACCTTTGGCAGTGCCAATAAGTGTAGTGCCTTTCTCAACAGCGGCTGCAGCAGCATTTTTAGTTGTATCTACGGTATTTGCAACGGTATCTAGTTATGACAAATGAAAATTAATCACATTGCGATCATAAAGAACATAGCACATAAAGCAATAAACTAAGGTATTCGTACCTTTAGCAGAGCCTATAATTGTTGTGCCTTTTTCAATAGCGGCTGCGGCTACGTTTTTAGTGGTATCTACGGTTGTATGAACGGTGCTTGCTACGGTATCTAACGAAAAGCATTTTTTATTTACAAACATCTAATAAAAATGAACCAACTTTGCTTTTATATCAAAGATACATATGATTGGATTAAATTTATTTATGTAAATTATAATTAATTACGAGCAGTTTTTTCATATGTGATAATGGAAATGTAAAGTGTATTAACTTATCGTGTATGTTAACTACCTTTAGCAGTGTCATTTATCTAATAAATGCAAAAGATTGCTACCTTTAGCAGTGCCAATGAGCGTAGTGCCTTTTTCAACGGCGGCTGCAGCGACATTTTTAGTTGTATCTACAGTGGTATGGATGGTATTTGCAACCGTATCTAAAAAAAGTGATGTACACGATACACAAACAACATTTAACAACTAAAGCAATAGCATTTACGATAATGTGTTATTACGTCTACAAAGTTTCACTACACTAATTCAATATGTTTGGATAATCAATATTTAAGCATCAAATCTACCTTTAGCAGTGCCAATTAGTGATGTTCCTTTGTCAACTGCTGACGCTGCAGCAAATTTAGTTGTATCTACAGTGCTCTGTACAGTGCTCGTTACTGTATCTATTTAAAAACAAAAATAATAAAGAAAATACTAAAAGTTTTCTGGCGACAACAATTAATAAGTAATAAAAAAGTCGAATATTCAAAACTAATTGTGGCTAATGTAAACTGAAACTACACTATTAATATACCAATTATGAATTTTCTAACCGCTTTTGTAATATAGGTCGCCATTAACCGCACGCTCTGCTGTCTATCCACGGAATAATAATGTATTAGTTCAATCGGATATTTATACTCATTATTATCTATACGATAATTATATTATGTATGAACATTGTATTTACCTTTTGCCGTGTTCACATATGATATTCCCGTCTCTACAGCGGAATGAGCAACGTTTTTAGTTGTATCTACAGTGCTCTGTATCGTGCTCTGAACCGTATCTAAAACATCGATAGCGGAACGATAAAATAACGGAAGCGTGTATTTTAAATTAGTTTAAGAAAACTATTAAGTTGCATTACCTTTAGCCGTATCGACGTAAGTTTTCCCAGTTTCAAATGTACTCTGCGCTGTTTTTTTAGTGCTATCTACAGTACTTGCAACTGTATCTACGGAACAAAATGATATAACTAAATATAAACGAATAAAAAATTAACATGTAGCAATTTATTATCTATAACAAAAAGCTAATAACAAAAAAAAACGCTAAAACAAAATACCTTTGGCTGTGTCAAAATACGTTTTGCCAATGTCGTAAGCGGAATACGCAGCGTTCCAAGACGCATCTAATGCTGATTGTAAATTGGTCTGTGCGGTACCTAAAGCGTTAATTAGCAAAAACAAACGGGGTAAATTAGTCACTGTGGTTATCACACGACAAAACAAGACAAAGACACTGGCTAGAAAAAAATATATATACATTGAGTTATTGTGTACGACGTACTAGAAAAGACACCTCAACAATTTTTTTTCGTAGCAAAATTTAAAGGACGTTGTTCGGGCATTGTGATTCACCAATTATGTGGGTGGACCGCAAAAACTGCCACTCGGAATATGAGGGTAGTTGGAAAACTACAACATTGAATTCGGGTGCAAGGGTGTTGATCGATTACCGGAAATATTTAAATTACTACATTATTCGTCGGTTTATTTGTGCAAAACAACTTGTGAGATTTCGGACAATAAGGTGGTATGCTAAAGACATCAATATAAAAGGATTGAAACAACCAGGCAGCCGTGCACGGCGGAGCTACCTTCGGGAGACGAGTCAAGGTGAGTGGTTCACCTTGTATTTGGGGATTGCGGTGCCTGGACTCCCAAATCTAACCGATAGAAAACTCAGGACCACCAACTGAGCTATCGAAGGGGTTTTCACATGAACATAATTTTGGTCCCCGAGCCGGATTGGGTTTTCGTAAATTAGTTGGTTAGATAGGGGTTTCATTTATTTATAACGGTTACAAACGGGGTACCTACTTTTGGCATAGAAATAATTATTTAAATTGTAATAGGCATTGTGTTTAGAGGTTCTATTGTTTTCCAAAGATGGCAAAATCTTTTGAAAGCAAATTTAAAATTAAATACGACTGGTTTGTAGATTCGTCAAAATTAGTAAATAGTAAAACTTGTAGTTCGGGTGTTTTATCAGCTCGGTTCAAAAAACTGCATGACTATTTCAATGTTTTAACGGAGTCATACGAGGGCATACTGACCAATACTTCTTCAGAAGATGAAGAAATAATCGGTAGATATGAGGTAAAATACAAAGAGGCCACGGAGTTATACAACCAGTTGGATGCGGTCTCGGCGGCCTATCCGAACCTTGACGGCACCCACATGCCCACGGAGGGCGCGTCAACGCCGCGGCTACCGCGGATTGTGCCTAGTACGTTTGACGGGGACGTTTTTTCATGGTGTAGCTTCATTAGTCTGTTTACATCATTGGTTTTAACACGGAAAGATATCACTAAAACGGAAAAATTTCATTATCTTATTTCGCACGTGGAAAAGGAGCCTAAAGCACTTATTAAACATCTGCCGATGTTGGACGGGTCGTTAGACACGGCATTGGATATCCTAAAAGGCCGGTATGAAAATAAAAGATTGTTGGCGGATTCACTGATTGCGCGGATTTTACATTTGCCGGTGTTGAATAAGTGTGCTGGGCTTCGAACTAAAATATTGAACCCGTTATTGGAATCTTCGCGGGCATTAGCTAATTTAGGTTTTCCAATTAACGAGTGGAGCTACATTTTATTGCATGTAAGTCTACAAAAATTACCAATTGACGTCAGAACACGGTTTGAGCAAAAACACGGTGGCAATAATATAAGTTTACCCACTTTTGATCAGCTCATAGAATTCCTACAACATGAATGTAGACTTATAGACACGGCCACTGCGGAACCGGTTTCTTATTACGCGGATCGCACTCACAACAGGCCCGAGCGCAGGGTGCATAATATTGTGACGGAACCACCAGCACAGGACCAGCGGGAACGGGCGAACAACTACGGCCGTATTAAAGACTGTGGCTATTGTCAGAGGTCGGGGCACGGTATAGACAGCTGTTATAAATTTGCTGACATGTCCAGGTCTAAACGTAAGGATTGGGTTAAAAGACAATTCTTATGCTTTCGGTGCTTCGGTACTCATTTGGCGGCATCGTGTACCCGCAAGGTACCATGCAGTCGGTGCGGAAATATCGGACATAACAAACTAATTTGTACAACGTCCATTGCGCGCTCTGACTCACCGGCGGACGGCGAGCCGTATACACGGCGCGCATTTGTTACGGCGCAATGCGATAGAGCGACGGGCGGTCGGCGGCGCTCACCTATTACTCAGTCGCGGCGGTCACGGCACGCGTCTCCTAGGTCGTCGGTTCGAGACTCGCGTTATCCACGGCGTGGTGATAGTTCCGCGGGATCTATGGACCGGGTACGCGAGTTAAAGGATGGTTACGGGCGTGATTCGGACCCACGGGAACAGCGGGACTGGGAGACCCGACACCGCCGGGAGCGGACTGATTGGGGTGGGCGGCAGTCGAGTCCTGTGGTGCCGCGTGTGCCACAGGAATAGCAATTACAGTCGTGTAATGTCGCCTCGGTACCTCGGCTAGCGGATAATGTCATCTTACCCACGGTCATTGTAGAAGTAAAATCCAATCGGGGGGATTTTATCAAATCCAGAGGCCTGCTAGACCTGGGTAGTCAAGTCACTATAATTAAGAGTGATTTGGTAGCAAGTTTGGGTTTAAGGCGACATTACAACCAAACACCGTTAACAGGCGTCGGCGGATTTAATAACAATGAATGTTGTCATGTTGTTAAATTTTATTTTAAACCGGTAAATTCGAGTTATTTGTTATCGGTTACGGCGGTGGTTTTGAAGAAACCAACTTCATATTTAGCGCGTAGGTTTAGTAAACAAATTGCTCATATAAAATTTTCGGATGACGGTTCATTTAATATGTCAAATGTTGACATAATTTTCGGATGTGACATATTAGGTCAAATTTTAAATGGTGAAAAGGTGAATTTCGGTACTGATGGACCGTATGCTTTAGGCACCATTTTTGATTTTGCGATTTTCGGTCCGGCGCAACCATTAAAAAATGATAACTCGGAATCAAATGTTAATGTTGGTGTTACATTAATTGAAGCGGTCGAGAGATTTTGGCGATCGGAAGAACCACCCAGGCTGAAAATCAAGGACCCGGCGGACTTAGAATGTGAACATTTGTTTTCTACAACTACCTCACGCGGCTCGGACGGAAAATATGTTGTCAGATTACCACTGTTGCCAGATCGACAGCGGTTGGGAGAATCTAAGGAGACGGCCCTGCGTCGATTTACGGCCTTAGAACGAAAAATGAAACGGCTACCAGAATTTAAAAAAAAATATGTGGAATTTATGTCGGAATATTTAAGACTCGGTCATATGACGGTTTCCAAATTTGATGTTTCGTCAGGACAGGAACATTATTTTCTTGCGCATCACGGTGTTTTTAAAAAATTAGGCGACGTCGGAAAAATTCGGGTAGTTTTCGACGGAAGTGTACCCACCAGCACCGGTGCGTCCATCAACGATTGTTTGTTCACGGGTGAACGACTTCAAAATGACATCACACAAATTATAATTAATTTTCGGTTGCCTCTGTTTGTGTTCACTACGGATGTGAAAATGATGTTCCGGCAAACCTGGATACATCCGGACGATCGGAAATACCAATTAATATATTGGCGCTCGTCACCCGATGAACCGTTGGTAGTTTATGAGCTGACCACAAACACATACGGGTTAAAGTCCAGTCCATTCGTCGCTATACGGTGTTTACATCAGTTGGCGAGTGACGAGGAGCACCGGTTCCCGCGGGCGGCCCGGCTGCTGCGTCACAACAGTTACGTGGACGATCTGAACGGCGGCGCGGACACGCTGCGCGACGCGCGGCATCTGAAGGACGAGCTCGTGGCGCTCATGCACACGGCGGGCTACGAGCTCAGGAAGTGGTCGTCGAACGCACCGGAACTGTTGGACGACTTGCCGGCGGATCATTTGGAGACGGCTCAGTCATTTAACATGGATACAGACGGATCGGAATTTATGAAGGTTTTAGGTATACAGTGGAACCCAAGGTCAGACAGTTTTTCGTATAAGTTGAATCTACCAACGGACACTACTGTCACTCGGCGCAGTATTTTATCATTGACGGCTCGCCTTTACGACCCTCTCGGATGGGTGTGTCCGGTTGTTTTCAAAATTAAATTATTACTACAACGATTGCTTAGCACTGGTGATAATTCACGGAAGGTAGACTGGGACGCTCCCGCGCCGCAGGATATAGTGCGAGCGTGGCGCGATATCGTTTCGGATTTGCCTAATCTACAAAAGATTACAATACCTAGATGTCTGAAACCGGATAAAAATAGCAGTTATTCGGTTCATGGGTTTTGTGACGGATCATCGGTAGGATTTTCTGCGGTCGTATATTTGCGGTCGGTGGATGAGGCCGGTAATGTCTTTATGCGGTTGCTTATGGCTAAGTCTCGGGTGGCACCATTAAACACAAAGCGGACCATCCCTAAGTTAGAGCTGAGTGGTGCGACCCTATTGACTACGCTTATCAACCACATTGTCCCCTCCCTGCAGAGTGACATTGCGATTGATGACGTCGTGTGTTGGTGTGATAGTACCATTGTATTGGCGTGGCTAAAAACATCACCACATAAATTACAAGTGTTTGAAGGAAATCGGGTATCTCAAATTATTTCATCTAAAGTAGATATTTTATGGAGACATGTCCCCGGCGAGATGAACTGCGCGGACGTGGCGTCGCGCGGCGCGACAGCCGACGAGCTGCTGCAGCACCCGCTGTGGTGGGGGCCGCGCTGGTTGCGGGATCCCCCGGCCCGGTGGCCCGGCGAGTGCTCGGACTTTCCGGCGGACATGTTACCGGGCATGAAAGCTAAAGTTGTTAACCTTAATACCGTCGATTCAGAATTCGATTTATTGGATCGGTACAGTTCGTACGATAAATTAATAAATGTAACGGCGTACACACTACGGTTCGCTAATAATTGTAAAAATACATGTAAACTCGGCGGTAATCTCTCAGTTGCGGAACGTAGAAACGCGACCATACATTTAATACGAATTGTACAAAATACATATTTTCACGAAGAAATTTCGGCCCTTCAGTCAAAGAAATCAATTAAGGGCTCACTTCGGCGGTTGAATTTATTCATTGATAACGATCAGTTGCTTCGTGTCGGCGGCAGAATAGGTGCGTCGGAGCTGCCGTACGCTGCGCGGCATCCTGTTTTACTACCGGGCAAAGGTCGCTTCACGGAACTATTGGTAACTCATTATCATAAAATATTTTGTCACGTCGGTGCAAATACACTTTCGGCCATTTTATCTCGGACCTATTGGATTGTTTCGGCTCGACGCGTGACGCGTCATATCACCTTTAAATGCGTACAGTGCTACCGGTCCCGGGCGCGACCTGTCCAACCCTTCATGGCGGATCTGCTCGCAGATCGTGTACAGGGTGTTCGTCCGTTTCTCGGAGTCGGTACGGACTTTGCCGGACCATTTTATATTAAATCTAGCTCGCTACGGAACGCGAAGATAGAAAAATGTTTTTTGTGCATTTTCGTATGTTTAAGTACTAAATGTGTTCATTTGGAAGTAGTCAGTCAACTATCGGTTGAAGCCTTTATAGCGGCGTTTACGCGATTTATTTCTCGTCGAGGACTACCCTCACTAGTGCGGTCGGATTGTGGCACAAATTATACGGGCACGGATAAATATTTAAAAGAATTGTATGTTTTCTTGCGGGACAACCAATCTGAAATTGAACGGAACTTGACGAAGAATCACATTAAATGGCTATTTAATGCGCCCTCGAGTCCAAACCACGGCGGTTTATTTGAGGCGGCGGTTAAATCTGCAAAAACACACGTCAAGCGTGTGCTCGGCGAAGCACGTTTAACGTTCGAAGGGCTCACCACGTTCTTCACCAAGGTGGAGGCCGTCATGAACTCTCGCCCGTTATATCCGCTTAGTACGGATCCGGCGGATCTGGATGTATTAACTCCGGGGCACTTTTTGATTGGACAACCACTGGTGGCTCTCCCTGAATACCCTTACACCGATGTCAGTGTGCACCGGCTGTCTCGGTTTCAACAAATTCAAAAGATGTCTCAACACTTTTGGTCTCGGTGGAAAAATGAATACCTACACACTCTTCAACAGCGGTTCAAATGGACCTCACAGACGGAACCTCCTAAACTCAATGACTTGGTTTTGATTAAAGAAGATAATTTAGCTCCTTTACATTGGAAACGCGGACGGTTAGTCAAACTTTTACCAGGTAAAGACGGGGTTGTACGGGTTGCAGAAATGAAAACTCAAAACGGTGTCCTGATGAGGCCCATTTCTAAATTGTGTAGGTTACCCATAGATAATTAGGAACCAAGACGGGTCTTGGTTAGGCGGGGGGATGTTCGGGCATTGTGATTCACCAATTATGTGGGTGGACCGCAAAAACTGCGACTCGGAATATGAGGGTAGTTGGAAAACTACAACATTGAATTCGGGTGCAAGGGTGTTGATCGATTACCGGAAATATTTAAATTACTACATTATTCGTCGGTTTATTTGTGCAAAACAACTTGTGAGATTTCGGACAATAAGGTGGTATGCTAAAGACATCAATATAAAAGGATTGAAACAACCAGGCAGCCGTGCACGGCGGAGCTACCTTCGGGAGACGAGTCAAGGTGAGTGGTTCACCTTGTATTTGGGGATTGCGGTGCCTGGACTCCCAAATCTAACCGATAGAAAACTCAGGACCACCAACTGAGCTATCGAAGGGGTTTTCACATGAACAGACGTGCTAACTAGAGTTAAGAAATTAAGGTACAATTAAAGTTCCCGAATTTTCGAATGTTCTGTAGCAACTAAGATCACGGAAGTGGCCGAGGCGTTTGACGTCTAAATGTCATTGTTATGCCGGAATATCTCGGGGGGACTAATTTAATGGCAAATGAAATTTCAATTGAAAAATGCCCAACACTGATGCGAACTCACTTTGCGCCAGATGCTTACCACAACGTGACACGTTCGAGTGCTAAGTTTTATTTCGAAAATATTCCTTCATGTGCACTGAGATAGTGTTTAAACAACTCGATAAACATTCTTATGTTTTATCATATATGAAAACAAAAACATCCCCGGTAACGCCGCGGTCATTAAGTTGCGCGCCATTTTTGTTTGAAGTACCTTCTCTAGTGCGTAGTACATACGTAACTCAATGAGTATAATTATAATGTACCTTTGGCGCTATCTACGTAAGTTTTACTCGTGTCTATGGCGGACTGAGCTGCGGTTTTGGTGCTGTCTACCGTACTACTCACTGTGTTTGCAACCGTGTCTAAAAAATAAATGAAAATAATGTAAAAAAAGAAGACAGTTTTTTTTAAGAAATCATAAACAAAGAGGGACTGTTAATGTGTTTTTTTTTGAAGATCACTTTGTGAATATTTATTTGTCAAAGAACTTATATCGTTTTTCGACTAGTAAAAAAGTTTAGCAGACTAGAAGAATTTATTGTCCATTTAAAATGGTTACCCATATGGTTAACTTTCGTCGTAAGCGAGTGATAATTGAGAACGCGAAATCAAAATAACTTACACTAAATACATCATTAGGCTAAACTTACAACGGCTAAATTAAATTGAGATCTGGTATCTAATGGTTTTGTGGGTTGAGGGCAAAATTCCAAACTATGATGAAAATAAGGAAGAACTTTATGTCCGTAAGAATACCTATCAAGAGAGATACATAAATATAGCAATGACACCTACCTTTAGCGCTAGTGGCATATGTTTTGGCGGATTGGGCGGATTGTTGAGTACTATCTACTGTGCTTTGGATCGTACCCGATACTGTATCTACAAGAGAAATTGATTGTTTTATGGACCAAGAGATGAATCAAGCTATTTGATTAACATGGACATATGATTAAGAGACGAATTCAGGTGGTTTGTGTTGGAGAATTTCAAGTTGAGAATCGCATCTGTCGCAAGTATAGATTGAATCCGTTATTTTTTTTTAGTAATTTGTTAAGTGTCATTCATTTATATTGAACAGAAATAAGAAACAAGTTGTTATTCATTATCCTGGCGTTTGTTTGTATTTGGATTGAGGTCTTACTAATGATCCCATTGTATAAATCAAGCTCAAGAGTCGTACGCCAGAAGAAAGAGTTAAAATCTTCATTAGTCAAATTTAGTCTATAGCAAAAAAATGCAACTAGGTAGGTAAGTAGGTAATACATATAAGGATTTCACACTTATAATCTACCTTTTAAATCATTAATGGAATGGGTAGAGTAATAACCGCAGACTATTGCAGATCACAGAAGTCTAGATTTAACTAGCTTAGTGACACAATTTATAGCTAAAGTTCAAAATGAACTCGAGATCTCTTTTCATCCCGTTCACACAAAGAACACGGTTTACTTGTGCGAGCGAAACGCTTCTGATGAAGTGACTTTATACCGACACGGGTTATAAATACATTAGGATAAGATTTTAATTATGGGCAAGTATACGGAAAAGTTATTCACTTGTAGGTAAATTTGTACACTGTGGTACCTTTAACAGCATTAGCATAAGAAAGCCCCGTAGCGTAAGTTGACTGAGTGGCTTTTTGCGACGTTTCAAGACTATCATTAAAGCCGTTAGTTATTGTATCTACGAAACAATACAAAGGCTTAAAAAACAAACAAAGAAAAAGATAATATGTCATTTTAAAGAAATAAATCGCACTTTTAACTATTAAATAGGCAAGTTTTGCCAAAATGAATAAAGGAAATTTATTTTAAATTTGGACATTTCTCCATACGTATTTAAAAAAATAAATCAAAACGAATTGTCAATAGAACAAAAGCATAGAGCACAGAGTGTAGATGCATGCCAGAAACAGAAATAGACCCGCCCACCTCAAGAAAGGTACGATGACATGACAGAGTAAATTGTGAAATAAGACTGTTTACCTTTTGCCGATGACACGTACGCCTTGCTCGTGTCAACCGCTGATTGGGCAGCTGCTTTTGTACCCTCTACTGTGCTATTTATAGTATCTACAATAATGTGCATATAGTTTGAGAAAATGTGCACTTCGAGTATGTTGTTTGACCAGAAATACTGCGAAGCTTGGCTGTTGGCGGGATAGTTTATTGTATTGATTGGAATTTCTGGCTGAAATTGTTGTTATAAAACGTGGAAACAGTGGTAGGTATGAGAATTTTGTATTGCTATTTTCTCGTGCAAAATAAAAGTGGTTGTCTGCGCATTGGATAGGATGTGCCAGTTCACACGGTCTAAAGTAGCCGTAAAACGTTATAGAAATTTACTCGAAACGTCTCAGACCTTGATATGTCGGTTTCTACTCGAAGCAATTTACATGAGCGCATTATGACATTGACCTTTGACCTTTGGAATTATAGTACTTATTGCATTTGAAAAATAGCAATATGTAAAATAATAGCAATATGTAGCGTAGCTCAATATGTAAAATAATAATTATTTTCCAGTCATTCCACAAATCCTACTTTGAAAACGGAATAATCGAAATATTTCCAGTCAAGCACTTCTTATTTGAGCACATGATAAATAATTAATTATTTTTCTTAAAGATTAATGGGACAATATATAAACAAAGTTTATAATACCATACATTACTTAACCTAGACGAGATGGTCTTAATAGAAAAGCGTAGAATTTAATAACAAAATGTGAAATCTACCTTTAGCTGTGTTGACCGCAGACTCGGCTGCTTTCTTCGTGTTGTCCACTGTGGTCGCGATCGTATCTACAAAGTCGTGAAAAGAACAAAAAATTCTAAGCAAAATAATATATAAGAACCTACATTAAAGAAAAAAAAAATGTTTTAACATTATCAAAAAGTGCTAAAGAGTATTCAGATCCATCTGTTACATAACTCTACAAAATAGTGCACTATTATTTCGTTAGCTTTATCGAATAGCGACTTAACTAAAAAGCAAGAAAAGGGCAAATGAAGCTTTATTGTATTGGATTGAAATTCTAATATTCATATTATTGAGTTGTGCCACTGTTTCACTCGGCTACCATTCACTAGCTGATTCCTACACACAATATAGATAATGTAGCAAATAAAAAGATGATAAATTCTCTTTTAATCACCTTGCACTTTGTGACGTAAAAAATGAACTCGTTCTTAATCTTCATCCCCTTACCCTAAGACCATACGAGCGCTTTTTCAATGCGCGTTAGTTAGTAAAGCGCTGGAATGAAATAAATGGCTAACAGTAATAAAACAAAATTTTTTTGGCGCGTAAAAAAAGCGTCCGTGCGAACGGGTGGTAATTAAAAGTTCATCATTACATCTACTTACGTTGTAATCACGAGTGAACAATTAGAAGTCGACGAAAGATTTCTCCCATAATTAATACATCGTGTAACATGCTTCATCTAAACTAAAGTTCATTCTTAGACAGATCTAACATAAAATTATTACTTTAGCTGTGAATGCACCCAAGAATACTTGATTGAATTTTACAATGGAAATTACTCAAAAAATTATCACCATCGCAGTTCAAACAACTAAAGATGACCGATTAGATTAAAGCTCTTTGCACACCGAACTTACCGGCGGGTTATAATCTGTCAACATAGACCGGCTTGAGGATTCCATTAGCCCGTCAGCTATATTTAAAAAAATCTCGCCGCCACAGACCTCCAGGACGATAGAGTCCTTATGAAATATGCTTTACCTTTAGTGGTGTCTACGACCTTCTTGCCATCAGCAACGGCCTTGCTGGCGGCATCCTTGGCCTCGCCAGCGGCAAGGGACACCTTCGAGAGTTCTTTGTCGAGGGCGTCAATTGCCGAGTGCTTGGCGTCAGAGGCTGGTGGAATGATGAGCAGTTTTAGTTAAGAGTCTACTATAAAGTTCATGCAGCTTTGTAGGTAATAAGTGATGTAGGAGGATAAAGGACCGTAAGGCGATTATCACAATTTTCATATTGTTATTTTATATGTAAAATGACGGACGATTTGGCGCAGTGGCTTAAGCCGCTTCACCCACTGGGTCGAATAGTCGCGGTTTCGATTCCCGCACAGTACAAATCTTTGTGTGACCCCTCAATTATTTGTTTCGCTCTGGGTATTTGTGTATGTAAATTTTCATGTTTGTAAACGCATCCACTACATAGGAATAAATCCTAATGTCCCCACACTAGGATTTATACCTGAGCCGTGATCGAGTATATGTTTAAAAAAAAATCAGGTGTTAGTATGACCGCAACTCTTCTCCTTCTAAAACGCTTGAACGGTTTCGATGATGTTTTTTCTACTTTTTGGGTCACCTGGATAGTTCTTAGGTATAGTTGAACCCGGTAGGTGTTGCTGTTGTCGACCGTGTGCGAAGCAGCGGGACTCTGTTAGTTCTTATGTAGATATTCAGAAAACTCTTATTGGCGAAATGGCCATAAGAACAAAATTCAGAAGACATGAAATTCCACAGCTTGCTACTTAAGGTTCTTCATTTTTCACCTAATAACTAATGCAGTGTAATTTTATACGGTTACTAAGGAAATAAACAGTGCCTTATAAGGTCAAGTTTCCATGATAAAATAACACTAATTTGTTCAAAAAACGCCGAATTGCAACGAATAATACTAAAACGAATAATAATTCTAATGTTAAAGGGGCTTGTTGCGGATAAACGTTAAAAAAAAGTTTGTTTCAGTTCTGAGACTCATCGTAAGGAAACCTATTGGTTAATGGGAGAAGGTAATTATGTTTAAAAACCCTAGGTAGGTTCTTCAGTTGTCATTTACAAGCATCCTTTAAACCATTGATTCAACAAGATCAAACTCAACCATGAATCCGTACCTGACAGGTTCTACGGGAACCAAATTGTCCAATTGAAACATCCATGAAGAGATTGGTGAATGTAGATAAAACGAAAAAGATGTCTCAAAATTAAACTTATTGCTGTGGGCATAGAAGATTATGTATTTGAACCTGTGCTAGCGGCATTAGTAGCGGTCTTCTCAGCCCCGCCGATGATCTCCCCGGCCTTCTTCACCTGGTCTTCCACCACGTGCGCCGCTTCTTGCACCTTCTCCGCGGCGACCTGCTCCGCGTCCTTCTTCTTACGGTCGAAGAGGGAGGCGGTCTTCTCGCCGATGCTTCGGAACGCTCCTGCCAATTAGATAAGATCATTAAAAAGAAAATTCGAACAACATTTATTCACTGTAATATTATTATAAAAAGAATTGTCGAGAGTGGAGGGAATAGCTGAATTTCCTTTATTCCGCCCCATTCTTTATAGATATCTATTACAATAATTCAAAAATAAAAATTCAGTCATGATTTAAGTTAAGTTCAGATTTAAAGTTTTTAGAAATTTGATGAAATTGAAAACATAATCAGACGACTTTCGTTTAGCACAATCAAACCTTCAATGTTCCGAAAGTCAGGTTTTATTTTAATGTCTCTTTTATTTTGTAACAAAATTTAAATATATCTCTTATCATATTTTGAAGTGAAATGTTGACGGACGATTTAGTGCTGTGGCTAAGAGCTTAAGCCGCTCCGCCCACAGCATCGAACAATCGCGGGTACGATTCCCGCACGGGACAGATGACCCACAAATATTTATTTCGGCCTGAGTATTTGTGTATGGGAAGTTTTATATTTACTTTTAAACGCACCCACTACACATGAATAAATCCAAGTATGGGGCTACGTTTAAAAGAAAGATTAAATGATTAAATCTGTAAAAAGAAATTAGTAGCTTGATATATCTCATATGACTATTGTAAAAGTTAGTATAATATTTTACCCTTAAGAACTTTATAGATAAACCATAATTTACAAAGAAGATTATGAGTAGTTTGAGCCAAAAAGGAAATCCATAATTTATTAAAATTGTCGGTATATCCGATTAACGATAAAATTTATTGATTCGTCGTCAACGAACCGGCTTCGAAGAAAATGTGAATGGTTTGAATAAAAACATGTTAGTTTAGATTCCGGATAAGTTGTAGAACAACAACATAAGAGAACGACATAAA
This sequence comes from Phalera bucephala, assembly GCA_905147815.2. Classification (NCBI taxonomy): domain Eukaryota; kingdom Metazoa; phylum Arthropoda; class Insecta; order Lepidoptera; family Notodontidae; genus Phalera; species Phalera bucephala. Next base: position 6,608,877 of record LR990621.1, on the reverse strand, counting down.
AATATTTAAAATCAGTTAATTTTTAATCATAATAACTTTTTTCTATATTAGGACAAATGATGACAAAGACGCGGTTTCTCTTCTTAGGGACTGTCATAAATACCTTACGTCATTATAAGAGTATCTATAGTGCTGCAAGGATCTTTTGGCCTATGGATGACATTGATAGGGCGTCGGTATAAAATAAGGGGTTTACATTTAAAAAAAAAAATCCTATTTCCGAGGAGTTATTTCAATTGGTCGGTCAGCGGTCACTAATTAAAAAAAGAACTTAGATAAATTTCATAGCAAACGCCAACTCTGCGACTGTCATGTAGTGACATTTCACGTTTTTTTTTGTTTGTGTTTATGGCTACACGACGACGCGTATTTTGCCAATGTCAAGTATTACGAAGATGACAAAGTTAGGGGACATTTCACTTAATGAGAGCGTTAGTTTATGGTTAGTTCCGATTTTGGCCGCGGGCCAAAAGATCCTTGTACGACTTGTATTATTTTGTCTTGCTTTGCGTTACTACTACCTATTTACACCCTTATAGAGGACGTTTAAGTCAGTTTTACAGAATAAAACCGGATTTAATAGTTCAGATCCCTTGTGGGCTAGCCAGAGAGTACAGAGTTCCAACAGGTTCTTTCCTTACATGCCTCTCTGGCTTCCTCCACTCTCATAGTTCGTTTCATACTCGCTCGCCGGTTACGGAGACTCTTGACTTGTCCTTCAGATAAGACTCGGTTTATTTGGTCGTGGTAAGATAGTCTAGATCTTCCCCGGTACCTACATCCTTCCACTTTTTCATTGTGTCATTCTTTCTTCCGACATTCTTTCTATATGCCCAAACCAACGGAGCATACCCTTTCTTATCTTTACACCGATACTATCTTTCATACCTACTCGCTTTCTTAGTACTAATAAAACTACGCTAAAACGGATCATAATAGCCGCTGATCAATGTTTTGGTTTTTGTATTCTTATTGTGTTTTCATCTAAGTCCTGGATCGGGTCTAGGGGTTAAATCAAGCTAAAAAAATATAAACGCTGCGACCAGATCCATTTTTTACACCATGAACTATTTCCAGATATAATTACAACATAATCTGTATTGTTGTCTGATTTTGTATAGTTCCGTTCATACAATACAATAAAATAGTAAATGAGCCTATACCGTCCCATTGATAGAAGGCTATCCCCTTATGAATCAACGTAACTGGGTCCTGAATCAGTGCGGATCGGTAGAGGCAGAAATGGCCTGCTGGAACATACATTTTAATGAACCTAATGACTGGTACATTAAGAGGCAGCCAAGACCAAGGGCTTAACATGGTTATTCTAAAATGGAAATATCCCTCCATCTTAGACTGACCGAGCGATTGTTGAATAAAATAAACAACAACCATAGGCATAAATAGAATATGAATCCTCTTTGTATTATCTACTCTATGCTTTTAACATTAAAGTATTTCAAGTTACTAATAAAAAAAATAGTTAGCTACGCACAGTATTAGCAAATGTATTCCTTATTCACAGGATTGTCATATAAAATGTATAGCAAATTCGAAAATAATAGGTACTCAGTGTCACTCACAACACAATCCCCGGCATATGTTTTAAAAAATAATATTCGATATTGCGTCCAAAGGAAGATTTTGCCTGTCCATTTCATATATTAAAAGTATCGAGTGGCTCGGTGTTCCCACCGAGTCGACACAACGCCGCCTTTTTATCGATTTTCATTGCAGAACTAGTCCGGTCAAGGTTTCGTATTACTTAGGGTTGTCAGCCGCCCAGTTTTTACGAGATATCGTGAATTTTTTAAATAACTTTTTTTAACAAACTTATAAGGAACTTTATTTGCCTAGAAGGAACAGGCAACTGTGTAGGTCGTCGCTAAGCATTTTAGCCAAACTAATAGGTACACAGAATTCAAGAGTAGGTAACTAAACCCCTAAACATCGATCTCTCTAACTTAATTTTCTAGAATGCTTATTCTTCGTAACTTTGCTACTGAATGCCGGTGAGTACTTACTTACTTATATGTTTTGTTGCAATTTTATCATACTTACAAGTTGCCATGATCCTTGTTTCAAACCTCGTAAATTATCATACATCCGCCTCTTTAAGTATCCAATTCATCCTAGCGTATTTTTCTCTGTCTATCAGCCTTAGCTATAACCGTGCTTCTAGTCAGGTTTTGACTATGTATGTATGCAATGAATAACACATAAACAATGTTACCAGTATCCTGTTTTTATGTTATAGCAGGCTTATGTGATACTTATCTGTACCTAACATTAAAAACAAGGACACGGAAAGACAAGGACTACTTTTGGCCTGTAAATGACATTGACAAGGGGGCGTTAGTGTGAAATTAGGGTTATCGTTTTGTAAACGCACCGCACGGTTACTAATTAAAAAGAGAACTTGGGTAAATTTATTTGCAAACGGCAACACTGCGACTGTTATAAAGTGATGACAGTGACATTTCAGTGATAAGTGACATTTCACCTGATGACAGTGATGAGTGACATTTCGCTTGCGATTTTGACCGCGGGTGGATCCTTGTGGGACTGTAAATTGGTGTTGTGGGAAAAAGAAATTGCTTCTCAATGCGATGCCCAATAAAATTTACGTACATTAAACTCTGATATTAACATCTGCTTGTTGGACCAGTTATTCTGCTTATAATATCAGCCATCTATTTATTTGTAACGGTGTTAACTGTTGTGTGCATATCATTTCATCTCAGTAGTAAGTTGGAAGAAAGAGTAAGATAACGCGACTAGAGCCACCAGTATAACAAGATCTGATCCACTGCTAAGCAAGATCTCCCCTATAACCTTCCAGACCGATCTGTTTTCAGCCATCTCCGGCAATCCTTCCGAAATGCATCCAAGTTGTCACGCCAACGCTTCCTGGGCCTGCCCCGACGTCGATGCCCATCTGCAGGCACCCATTAGGCGCAGCGACTCTAGCTCATCTCTATATTTATTCCTTAGATTTATGTGTACAAGAATACACTTACCCCCATACTAATAAACATTGTATAGCGGGGCGGTAAAGTTATATAGTCTCACAAGGAGCTTAAGGCCCGCAAACAAAATCGCAACTAACGCTGTCATATAGTGAAATGTAATTTATTTCAAATTCAAAATCATTCATTTCGGATAACATTAGATCCATATGCGATAAATGTCAAATTAATAATAAAATAATATACACTAATAGCAATAAATCAACAATAGAAATAATTATAATAATAAAATATAATAAGAAATAAAATAATAATTAAATAGGTACTGGTTATCAATACCTTCTCTCCGGCATGGCTACTGTTCTGTGTCTATCACAACAATGCCGGAAATAAGGGCAGTCCAGTCTGTCGGCAATCATTTTCAGGATAACATTGGAGCTGGCCCGTACTCTGCGCACTAAAGACGTGCTTAGTTTGCGCATGGTCGCTTGAAAGCAAACGGGGCAGCCCCAAGATCATCCTGAATGCATTATTGTACAGGATGCGGAGGTCACTGTAAGATCGCTTAGTATAGTTTTATGACAGTCGCAGAGTTGCTGTTTGCTATGAAATTTACCCAAGTTAGTTATTTTTTTAATAAGTAGGGGTTTTTTTTTATATTTTGTTGTATAATTCAATTTGGTTTACGGGTGCAGGTACGTGGTGCAGCTTGATCAAATTCGTTGAGCAAGTACGTCTTCGCTTTTAATTTATTACGCCGTGAGGACATACTTGTTAATATATTTCCCTGAAAGTAGAAAAAATTTTGTGACTAGTAACCCTCATTTCCCACCAACGCCATAACGTATAGCCATACGCCATAAAGAAAAGATATTTCATAAAATATAATAAAAGAACTCACCAAGGTTCTTATCTATCGGTAAGCATGGAAATATATTTAAAATAATTAATTCAATAAGTTGGCATATCTGTTATCTAGATCAATAAAAATAAACTACAAAACTCATGCTGTTATCTAATACTAGCTAGTAATGGCGGCGTGAAGTGTTGATCTGTTACAGTAACAGGTATTATTACCTGTTATAATCGATCACTGTTACAAACAGGTATTGTTTATATGACAAACATTGTGTAGGTGACTGGTCGTTCTTAATTGATAACGTGCATCTACTAGAATACGGAAAATTACGAAATTTACTCAATGTCACGTATACGTGGGTAACTAATTTCTACAAGATGCAAGAAAACATGTTATAATGATGATATTAATATCTAAGAATAAAATATGTTATATCGTGATAAATCCGTGAGATAAAATAGAAGTGCTTCTGTGACTGATATTGTTTTACTAAATTTGTAATAAGTATATCTGTTTTATATAATTAATACATGTTTTAGATTACGGAGATATAATTTATATTCTATCACTTAAATTAATCAAGAATACATAAATATGTTATTAGGCAAAATCGAGAAGAGATTTATTACAATACACAACTTTATTTCCTTATTTATCTTGTTAAAGGAAAATCCCTATTTACATAAGTTTAACACAAAACAAACAAAAAGCTTAAGAATAAATATTTACATTTTATTTAATTCTCTTATCTCTTAAATATAAGTATATTTAAGGAAACTTACAGTACCTACTGCGTAAAACAGCGTTTATTTATGGATCAAAATTGAGAGTTATAAAAGGAAAGGATTCTGCATTACTCCTGGATGCTAATAAATCACGACCAGTATTATACCACCAATTGGCCAAACGAAAATAGAGATGTGCGTGGCGAGTCGGTCACGGGAGCGGGATCATCGTTCGCTCGCCATTCGCTCCTAAGTACCGGCCGTTTCGTAATTCGTGCTGATTGACAGTCCAAATACCACTACAGCGGGAAGCGGGGGCGATGTACTTGTGTACTCGGCTCAATAGAAAAATCAAAACATAGGTCGTCGCTTTTTATAGAGGAGCAATACTTTTTGCAAAGATTGCACCTATCTACTGTAATTTATCATGTACCAGAAAGAGAGGTCAGAGACGTACGAAATACTTACATGAATTTTCTAAACTTTCCCATTTTTCTAAAATAATCTCAATCAGCACATCTCAATTTGCTAGATCTAAAACAGCACTTCTTCTGGTAGAGTCTATGGAAGTAGGTTATTTCTTTGATGATAAAGTTTATTCTGCATTTTTTAGTCATCTTATACGACCCACAGGACTTCGAAGGGGTGCTACTCTACTACACACGGGTACATATCCTGATAAGGACTCTTGATGAGGTTTATTTTTTCCAAGTATAGTTATATAATCACTTGTGAATTCCAGAGGAGCTAGGCAGAGCCTATAGCTTGCTACAGGCATGATTTGGCCACGATCTTTTTTCGCTCATTTTCTTTCAACTGCTGCTGAAAGAACGACTTATAGAAACGGACCATAATTTTATTATTCTTCAATATGTACTGACATATTTTTATGTTAGTCCAACGCGAAATACGCTCGACCGCTAACGTTTCCTATATTTACGCAGTTTAAAAATATCCCATGAGATAACAGCACTAGCGAAATTCTCAAACATCAGACTAAAATAGCTCACATAAGTGTGTCACAAATTCTGCACTTGCTCTATATTCCACCATATGTATTACGATAGGCTTACTATGAGAGTGGAGGAAACCAGAGAGGTCTGTAAGGAAAAAATCTGTTGGAACTCTGTACTCTCTGCCTACCCCGCAAGAGATCTGACGTGATGATTAGATATATAGGTTAACCATTAGTTATGTAAGGGGTCGTGTACGGGGATGTCCGTACTAATAGAGTCTGATAGTGTCTGATAGAGTCTGATAAACTGAAACACTGATAAACTAATAAAATTACTTATATATTTAGATCTTTCCTTAAAGGGTAAATGAGTGATCTGATGAGTAATGAGAACCGATGACGAACTGATTTGTTGCATATTAAATTTGGATTATAAGTAATTTGCGTATTGCACTAAAATGATGATTCAGCTGTTGTACGGGCATAGTGCATGCTCGTACAGGTCGAGATTAGATGGAGGCACTTTCAAAGGCTTATAAGGCATCAGGCACAGGTCTTTAAATCTACGTGGATTGTAATACCTAAGTAATATTTCGTAATGTTGTACTTAATATAAATTATAAAATACGTAAATATAACAAAATAAATTCCAACATATTTTACATCTACCTACTAAAGGATATGCTTTGAAAGAAGATTTAGGAATCGAATAACTAGATCGAGAAAATGTGAGTTTATGTCTTAGGAGTGGGCTTCCTAAGAGAATCTATGAGACCCAAAATTGTTATTTTAAAAGAGCAATATAAAGTTCTTCCTTGCTACAGACACTACAGTTTTACGCCACATTTGTTCTTATTACAAAGTAATTGATACTGTACATTAAAGCTGAAGGAAGCAATAATATATTTTTAGTACTTCTCTCATAAAATAACATCACGACCATTTGCAATTGACGTAATATATTTTCGAATGAGTCGTTTGAAAAACAGTTTATTTAAAAGTGATAATATTTCGATAATACGTATACGTATATAATATACATAAAGTTGTAACAGATGAGATACATACAGTGTTAAATGCGCAATATATTTTAAGATCTAAATGGTCCGACAAATAAGGCTTCAATCTGAACATAAAACGTTATTTCAAGTAAAATCCAGGGAATGAAAAACAACGGCAGAGTAGATCTCAGTTCTAACGCGAAGACAGGCGTCGTCGTTATTTACTAATACTATAGTATCCCTGAGGACGGTCACAGACGCCGTGGTCGGCCGAGACGAAGATGGCGTAATGACTTTGCACACTTATGCGGGAAAGACATGGATATTTCAGGCCCAGGATCGATTTGTGTGGAGACATAAAGGAGATGCTTTTGCCCAGCAGTGGGATACAGAATAGGTTATCAAAAAAAATACAGAATAATCTATCCAAAAAAAAAAACAACGAAATAGATAAGAAAAAACTAAGCACACGAAAATCAAAGGACCTTAGCCCTACAACGAACTACAAAATTAAATTAAAAGAGCAAACTTTTCTGTTACACAAATTCTCCATAAATGCAAGGGGGATATATGTATGTATTGTAGGAATGACCAAACAGTTATACAATTCGGCATTGGATGGACGCATGTACCACCGAGGGCAACCTAAATTTCCTTACCATCTGTAACCGAATCGTTTTTTCTCCTTATGTAGTAATCAAAACTGTCGAAAACAGGCATTTGTAAAATAAAGTACAATAAAGTTAAGGAATATTTAGGCATCAAGATAAGTATACGAGTATAGACTTTTTCGTGGCGGAATCTACGACCTGATACAGGTACGTTAGACCACTAAGGCAAAGGGCAACACAAAAGAACCCATAGGATCGAAGCGCGTTTGAAACAACTCAGCCCTATATCCCGAATAAAGATAATAAGTATACCTACAAATATAGGACCAGTTGGCAAATTGTTATTTATCCCAAAGCTGCGAAGAACTTAACGGAACATAACGTTATAGCTCAGTTGACGATGCACTAGTTTAGCAGGAAAGCATAAAATATGCGATCAATAACGCAGCGTTTTCTTTCCCTCATAAATAATTCAGGTCAGGCAATATCACCGTTCCTAGAACACCGTAAAGTATTATTAACCGCCTGCTAGTCTAGGTCTCGGCCCCGCGAGCCCTGAAAGTCTAGATCCAGGTATCGATCGGTCTGCGCCAGACTGGTTTTATTAGCACTGCGGCACCAGTTGTGACCTAGGACGCGACCCACACACCCACGTATAGCGAACACTTTTCACATTTTTTATTCTATCGCGTATTTTATGAGGATTATAAAGCTGCGACCTTATAACAGTCCAAATATTTAATGTCCCTATCCACCCCTTTAGAGATAAATAGGGATATTGGGAATCGTCACTAAGTGTCTTAAAAATTATCTAAATAATATTTATAATGTTTTTTTATTTAAAGCCGAATGTCGTTTGCAACATTGATTTTTGAATATAAGTATTTTATATTCAAAAACTTGGTCGTCGTTATTTTATAGTTTCGTCTGATTGAAACTATACGGGCAAGTTATAATCTATCTATCATCAGGCCAGATCCTTTGCGGGGTAGGCAGAGAGTACAGAGTTCCAACAGGTTCTTCCCTTACAGACCTCTCTGGCTTGCACTCTCATAGTAAACCTATCGTAATACATATAGTGAGTATACAAGGTGTAACATAATAAACGCAAGACCTCAGACACCCCGATTAGAGAATTGCTTCATCAATTTAAAACAATGACCACATTTCCAAAATTAAAGGTTTTACCCTTTTTTAAGCACTTTTATACCCCAATTATCACTGAAACTTGCACGTGTATGTGTCCTGTTTGAGAAATACGTTTTAGGAATGCATTTGAAATCTCCTTATTGCTCTGAATCAAGAATATGTTAATTTTTTTATAGCGCACTGTAGGAGTAAAAGCATTTTTTGCAAATTTAAAAAACAAATTAAGATACTTTTAAAATTGTTGAAATCAATTCAGTGACCGATTTAGAACAAATTACTTTAAGGTCTTGCGTTTATTATGTTACACCTTGTATAGAGGAAGTGCAGAATTTGTGACACACTTATGTGAGCTATTTTAGTCTGATCTTTGAGAATTTCGCAAGTTATAAAATGTTGAATATACCTACATAATAGAAGCTATATTATGTAGGCCATCAAATTATTGATAACGCAATGCCTCGTTAGTCTAGCAGCGCAGCGGGCAATAACGGGATCCTGGATTCCCAGTTGGAAAAAAATGTATAATATATACATTAAATAAAATCGACGGCGTAATGTGGTTCTACATAGAATCATTATTCCTCAAAAGATTCTCACAACGACCAGCTTTGTGCTGTAATATGTCGAACTTTTACCCCCTACCTTCACTAGTATACCTATACCATTTCCCACCTGCAAAATAATGGCAGGATGGTGTTTGTTTATTTTATACCTATACATCAAATTCAGTTTGTTCTTTTGTGTTACATGAGATTAAAATGTTATCAATTTATCATGTTGTAAAATCCTCTATGTGGCATGATGCACTCACCCGTTATATTTCATGCTCTACATAATGCACCGAATACAATCAAGTACAGAACAGAAGAACTCATCAGACAGATATAAACAAATGACATATTATCACAAAAAAGCGATGAAATTTATACTTTTATCGTTATACTTATCTAACAACTGTATTAATTATTGCAACAGTTCTCAGATAATCACATGATAAATACAATATTTTACAAACGGTTTGGATTAATACTTAATCATTTAAATATGGTTTGTGTAGAAGTCAGTCAAAAGTCCCATTATCATCATCAAAATGCGCAACTTAATCGTAACTTAATCGCATCGTATGTTACCGTTAATTTAGTTTTAGATACAAATGAGAAGGATGATTCCAGTAGTCATACTCGTGAACGGGTGTGGGGACTGGTCCATCTGGAATCCTTAAGACACTCTTTATAAATAACTTTTTTAGTCTCATGTCTCGGTCGTACGTCATCACACTGGAGCTAGATTGTAAGCTATTTAATTGTAACCTAAACATTGTATCCACACAATATAATAAAAAATTGAAAGGAAAAAAGAGAGAGAGAATTAAATAAAAAAAAATATAAGCCCGCTGATTTTCTTCGCCGGATCTTCTCAGTAGAGCCGCGTTCCGATCCGGTGGTATATTTGTAGTTAAATTAGACTTAAAAAAAAAAACAAAATAACACCGTCACTCCTATATTCCCCAAACGGGGGTGGCAGAGGTGCACTGAGTACACCCACGTTTCGCAGACGATGTTAGGTCCCATGTAATAGGGGGCGAGCCTATTGCCATATACCCGGCACAATTCCAGACTCCGGACTCATACTGGGAATTTTACGTTAAAAAAACTACATTTGTCCGACCTAGGATTTGAACCCAGGACCTCGTGATCACGAAGCGACGTGCTTTGCCACCACACCAACGAGGCAGTCAAGATTAAAAAAAACTGTAAATTGACTATTTGTGTGCCCCCGCAGGGCTTATACAAAATAAATTATTTGAGTTTGAGGCAATTGAGATAAATATCCGGTCCGAGATGACATCACACCATCTGCCAAGCGTGATGTCATTATAATGCACGACTCGGAAGTATTGGCGTTTACAAATTATGTGATAGCTGCAGCTTTGTAGTCTATATCGTATCGTTTGGTTCTTAAACAAATAAACCTCTCAATTTTTTAGGAAGAAAACGTACCTCTGCTCTATGAAAAACCAGGTTGCATTTACAAATAGAAATTTACACATCCAAAAACACTCAGATTAAAACAAGTATTTGTGGGTCACACAAAGATTTGCCCCGTACAGGGAACGAACTCTTGACTTATCGACTCAGTGGGGGGAGTGGCTTAAACTCTAAACCACTGGACTAAGCCTTTGAATCTCTTTGAAGACTCTTTGAATCTTTGACTATAGACGTCCGTCTATAGTCAAAGATTCAAAGAGTTTATAGTTCCTTGATGTCCTGCCTTACATAAGGCGTACATATGTACATATGTCACACTTAAATTATAATTATATGACACTTAAATTATAATGCCTTCTATAGGTCCCTCTATAGGAGGTCTCGGGTTCAAACCAAACCCTCGGTCTTTTAGAAAGCATGTGCGTATTAAAATTTAACTATCACTTGCTTTAACGGTGAAGGAAAATATCGTGAGGAAACCTGCATCCCTGAGAGTTTCTCGAAGGTGTGTGAAGTTCGCAAACCCGCACTGGGCCAGCGTGGTAGACTATGGCCTAAACGGGTTCGTCACTATCTCACCCGACAAATCTCGCCCCACGCGGGACAGTCGGTTAAACTTCATATTAATTTATTTATTCTGTCTACAACTGGACCTGTTAAGGTTTTCTGTAAAAAACTACGCGGGTTAGATGGTTAAAGTTAAAATAAATTACTTTTTGCTTTCACTAACTTATCCTTCACTTAGTTTTTGCCAAAAAACGTAAAGTCAGGCTATTATATATAATTCAAAAAAAAAAAAAATTCAAATTCATTTATTCCACGATAAGTTATACAAATAGCTCTTATTCTAGTTGAAACCAGTACTATTAATTATATTTAAGAAAGAGATTAACGTTGACGGCTATACTAGTATAAACTGTGTCACAGCCGTCAGCATCTTTGACCCTTAATGGTTTTGTAGAGGTACACAGTTCAATTTGTATACTAATTTAATTGAATAAACTTCATACGAATTGTGATTGATAATTAAATTACCGCAGATCAGAATATGGTGAGCAATTATATGAGTATATATAATATAATAATTGAACAGTTAATAGTTTTCTTTGTAACTTAAAGCCATGCCAACCGCAGTGTTTTAATAAGTTAAAGTATACGTACCAACAGCAGGTGGTCAAAACCTGCCTCTAGGCAATATAGGCTGATATGATTGTTTTAATCAATAATAAAATTAAACTATTGATTCTAGCTTTTGTATAGCCATTACAATATCCATTTTAATAGTTTCCTTTTTCTTTGGTGTATGTTCATGAGCCATTATTTTGCGACGAAAAATGTCCATGTCTCTTTTGATTGCTACTAAGAATTGTATTATATTTGTTTTTAGACGTATTTTTTTTTCCAAATCCACCATTCCAAGCTTCCACTGCATTATCTGTTCTTGATTGCAGTTCCAAATGTTGAAAAATTGTGCATTTTCATCAAGCCACGTGTTGATAAATCGTTAAATGTAGTAATATTTTCTTGATTAGGACATTCCGCCATGATGTACATCCACGCATCTGCTATTTAATCTACAGTCAAAAGAGCTAATGCACAACATCTTTTTATATCCATTATACCAAATTTTAACCTTTTATTTTTATCTCTGAAGATTTGGCTTTTCTCCACAGAGATATTTTAAAATGAGCATAACAACCTACAATTTTCACGCCCGAAAAAGTATATTTCAAAGCTTTAATCAACGGCTGCTCAAAATCACAAGTAATTGTTTTTGGTTTCCACTCTGGTGTTTGACTTTATTACTAGGCATGCCTTTTAAGTTCTGTCGTTTCCATATTTCCCGGCAATTTTGAATTTGGAACTGTTCTATATTCGAACGTGTTTAAATTTTGAATCTCAAAACAGTTGAAAGTATTAGGATTAATGCTATTGTTTAGTCACAGCGTCGATTGGAATCTGTCAGGTAACGTACGAAAATGAATCTTTCTAAGGAAAATGTTCGTGCAATAATTTTCTACAACATTAGAATAGGCCTGACACGGCTTCAGTGTTTTGAAGAGCTAACATCTGTGTTCAGTGATGAAGCCCCATGTCTGCGGACTGTCGAACGCTGGTATTTAGAATTCCAGCGTGGACATACTAGTGTTAGTGACAAATCTCGCGAAGGACGCCCAAAATCCGCCTTCACTGAAGATAACATCATTGCTGTGAGACAACTAATTCTCAAAGATCGTCATGTGACGTATCGAGAGATAGAGGCTCTATTAGGCATCTCAGGGACAACCATTCAGAAGGTCTTGCATGAAGCGCTTGGTGTGAGATCTGCTTTCCGACGATCATAAGGCGGCCCGCGTCAGATGGTGTAAGAAAACTCTGCAAAGGTTCAACCGAGGAGAGTCAAATCACGTCTACGACATCATCAGTGGTGACGAATCTTGGATCTATGCCTACTATCCTGATCCCAAACAACAATCTACAATCTGGATCTTTCAAGACGAGCCAAAGCCGACTAAATTTGTTCGTTCTCGAAGCACTTCAAAGAAGATGGTGGCCACGTTCGTTGGAAAAACCGGCCATGTTGCGACTATTGCACTTGAAGATCGTAGAACGGTTAACGCAGAGTGGTATACCACAGTTTGTTTACCACAAGTCATCGCCGAACTTCGAAAATCTAACTCAAAGCGACGCATCATCCTGCACCACGACAACGCAAGCTCACACAGCGCTCGTCAAACGATTGAATATTTGAAGCAGGAAAAAGTAGAAATTCTTGACCATCCTCCATACAGTCCTGACCTAAGGCCTAACGATTTCTTTACGTTTCCTAAAATTAAGAAAAGTCTTCGTGGTCAAAGATTCCAGTCCGGTGACGAAGCAGTCGACGCTTTCAAGTTAGCCATTTTGAACACCCCCACTTTAGAGTGGAATAAATGTTATAATAACTGGTTTGAGCGAATGGAAAAGTGTATTAAGCTACGTGGTGAATACTTTGAAAATCAATAAAAAGTACTATAAGGTTCTAGTTGTGTTTTTTTCTTCAAACGACAAAACTTAAAAGGCATGCCTTGTATCAATTGAAATAGGCTTTTGTACGTTTGAAATGTCTTATTTGGAAGCAATGTATAAATAACTGGAACGATGTTTGTATGCTTTATCGTGCCGTCAATGTCGGCATGAATCGTAAATAGCTAGTAAAATTTTCGCACAGATGACTTTAATGTTCCATCACAGAAGAATCGATTTGAATGTTTAATGACTTGTTTCATATTTCTGTTAGCAGAAACTAGAATACATTTTGGCCCATTGCAATAGTCAGCAAGTAATATTTCTTGAAACTGCGATGGTACAATTACATCAGCAATATTATTAAATGACGTTCTCAGTATTCCCAAAGATTTGTTTCTTTTCCTATGCAATTTATTCTTCACAGACTGAAAACGGAATATTTTTGACAAAATGTTGTCCTTCATTTTCTATCCGCTCGATAATATCATAATATATACTCGTCACAGTAGCAGCTAAGTTGTGTTTAACTTCATTCGTACAATCATTCATTTGTTCTAGTATCGCGTTAGCTGTGAAAGTTCATATAAATCTCCGTTCTATTATTACTTAATTTAATCTGGGCTCCACAAGTTGTCCGTTTGAAACAACACCATACTGTAGAACCATCTTTATTTTATCTTTTGCAATTATATTTAAACCCAGCTCTTAACAGACTTTCACCATTCCTTTTTGAATTAATAAAAGAAAATACAGCCTTGGAATCTGATGATGAACTTAAGATTTGATAGTGAGACATTATGCTAATATGAAACAAAAGATAATATATCTAACGTGAATAAACTGAATTAAAAGGAATAAAAAATACTGCCGTTTGACAATATTTAACTTCTGGGATCAAGATGAATCTAACGATAACGCAGGCTTAGTTATAAAAATACGAATACTTGAAATGAATTTAATTTATCCATGGAAGTGACAGATCCATTTTTTTTTTTTTTTTTTTAAAAAACGTTGCCCCACACTAGGATTAATTCCTGTGTCGTGGGTGCGTTTACAAACATGAAAATTCACATACACAAATACCCAGACCGGAACAAATAATTGTGGATCACACAAAGATTTGTCCCGTGCGGGAATCGAACCCGCGACTATTAGACACAGTGGGCGGGGCGGGCTAAGCCCTTAACCACTGCGCTAAATCGTCCGTCCGTCCGTTGGACAGTGAAATAGAGATATGAAGAAGACAAAAGAAGTGTAATAAAACCGGTTCCGCATTTGCAATGATTGTAAATAACAGATAATTTTAAGTACACTAAGTATACTGGTTATGTATTTGTCTATAATTTTAACAGATTAACAACCTCATGGTTATTTATAGTAGAGCTTAATAGTAATATAATTAAAATTATGTTACGTCTGACTGTACTTCTTGGGCAAAAACTAAAGACGGGTGAGTTGAAAACATAAAATAGTTAAAAGTTCAGTTGAAGAAAGAATTAATTTAATAATATGAAGGTTAACTAACTAACCCACGTGGGACGAGATTTGTCGGGTGAGATAGTGACGAACCCACCTAAACCCTCTCAGTTTGAGAGGAGGCCTGTGCCCACCGGTGGGATACTTTTTAACACCACATTGTTTACCCTCTATAATTAGTATTAGGCATGCCATTAAGTTAGCGATATAATGCCTCAATTCCGATAAAGGGTATGCCAGTACAATTATTAAAATTAATTTACCGATTGGGTTGACTTGATTCAGTTATTTCCCGCGACGATTACCAAGTGGTCGGTGTTCCAATACGCGGTGGCTATTAATAAATAACCTTTTTCCCCAACGGCCGTCAGTGCTGCGAGCTATTTACCCTACCCTCTGCTTTAAGTTTTGTAATTTCGAGAACTATATCGGTGACTGGTTTCCCTCATTTTCGATTCGTTCGTGGAGGGGTCTCTAAGTTTAGTGATAGTTATTAAGGAAATATAACCATTTTTTATAGGATCTTGTGTATGAGAGGTCATAGGTTTAGTCTTTTGAGTCTAGAAGACTAAACCTTTTGACCCCGCATAGATCAGCCCTCTAAAATTTAGAGGATTTTACTCCTGAATTCATGTTAACGCGTTTGGTCTATCTATCTTATTGTTCTAGTGATGTTCTAATGTAAATCAAAATATTGTCTGAGTTGACGTACGAGTATCCTTTTTTCAATATTGTACATTCTTTGTAGGTATTGTGTGACTTCATTGACGCAGTCACGAAGTTTTACAATATATAATGGAAAAGTAAAATGGCGTTAAATAATAAAATCCTGTGATAAAAAAATCTATTTGAAAAAGTTACCAGTTTTGACGATTTGATTTTGTGTTTAGAGTATAGATGCCATTGCTCATTGTATCAAGTAGTCGCGGGTTCGATTTCCGCACGAGACTAACCTTTGTGTGACCCTTAAACATTTGCTTCGGTCTGGATGTTTGAATAAGTTTTATGTTTTTAAACGTACCCACGACACAAGAATAATTTCCATACTTTTTTTTTCAGTTGTTGTATTTGTTTTTGAGTTCTCGAGAGAGATCTCTACGGCCGCAGCCGTAGAAAAAACATATTTTTGAAGCCATTCCTTGTGACACAGTTTCAAATAAAGCCACCCATGTTAACCATGAAGTACTGGATTCAACACTTCATGATGTTGACTCATTACATTAACTTGAATGCATTAGTTACTATTTCCTTCTCTCCTTGTGGAATACCTATGTGTTTTTTATTTTATTATTAGTCCAAAAATATAGCTAAATCGGCTCTATATAAATATAGAGCTGATCGTCGCGAATGTACCGTAGCTTTTAAATAACCCCGTATTTGGAACGTGTATAAATCATAATAACGATATCTATACCCTGGCTTGGTGGATTAATTAACTAACGATATCAACTGGTCATTGTACTAAAATAATCGTTGTTACATACTCGGTATGTATGTGTAGCGTAGAACAACGAGCGCGGGTCGACCGCAAGGTCAAACGGACAAAGGATTGTTTTACACCTGAGAACTCGATGAGCAATCCGAGTGACATATAATCGATTAACTAATGAACACTTAAAAAATCGTTGACAACGCGTTGCGAAGTCCTCAAAAAAAAAAAACTGTCACGTTTCCTCTTTTTTTAAATTCATTGTCAAAGACGTTCTGGACACTATTGTATTTGAAATAATATTGAGATCACTTTGATAAAATATGGATGATCTGAAATAGCCCACATGGTAGAGATTCCGTAGAATAAATGTGAAATAGTTTATGCATCATCATTCTAGTTTTTATGCGTCTACGCGTCTGCAGACAGAGTTACACTACTTATTTTAATAATCAGTCCAATTCCCATGAGTTGTATGGTAGACCGTGGTCTATAAACATCTTCTTCTTATCAAAAAATATAAAAGGTAATTAGGTAAAATATGTTTTTTTTTATCGAAATTTGGCAAGCAAATGATGTACTAAAATGGGACATTTAACGATACGGCAGCACTTTTTTAAAGTTCAGTCTTTAACAAGCGCACTCAATCAGTTCTATCTTTATTACGTGACATTAAAGAAATAGGCCAGTGTATATTTTTATTTCTATCGACAATCAAAGTGAGTGAGTCACAGCGCATGTCCATTGTCTTTATATTCCATATGATTGCTATTAATTAAGTAGATAATCATGAAGGTTAATTTTCTAGATGGATGGAGTCGGCTTCCTACTCAGATTAAGAAGTGCGACTTAAGTACATACAGATTTAGATTTTAATATTCTGATTATGACAATACTATACCATTTTTAATAGAGACGTTGGCCAGAGAAAATAATATAACAGCTTGTAATGTTAATTAAAAAAACTATTACTGGAATCTTTACCTCTATGTAAGTGAAGGTATATAATACATAATGTTAGCCCTGTCAAGAAACTGTCCCACTGTTGGGCACGGGCCTCCTCTCAAACTGAGAGGGTTTAGACCATAGTCCACCACGCTGGTCCAGTGCGGGTTGGCGAACTTCACACACCTTCGAGAAACTCTTAGGCATGCAGGTTTCCTCACGATGTTTTCCTTCACCGTTAAAGCAAGTGATAATTAATTTTTAATACGCACATACTTTCGAAAAGACAGAGTGCGTGCCTGGGTTTGAACCCGAGACCTTTGACTTTGCAGTCCAACGGTCTAACCACTAGGCTATCACTGCTTTTTCTGTAGTGAAGGTAATGATAAAAAAACGAAAGATGAAACGTGAATCGACCGATATTCTTGTATTAATTGGTTTATTCGTTGTGACTAAAACAACATATAACGCGTCGCGTTATGATACTCCATTAGCATACAGAATACCATTACATTTGGAGTATTTCACCAATTTCAGTGTCGGGTATTAATTTAAAAAACTAGACCCTGTCAAAAATAGCTCAATTACGTAGCCACTATTAAAAAAAAGAAGTCAGAAAAAAATACTAATTGCACGGAATTTTTCAAATTCTTTGTCTGGACCCAGTTATAATGGCTTGAAAAATACTGTATATATTTCCGATAGCAATAAAATTTTAAAATAAAATTAATCTGCTCTGTTATTTACGACTAGGTACCTACCTAACATATTTTAAACATGGAACTTAAAACTGGTTTAAGCGCCTTAGGTAAAGTGCAATGAACTCACAGGTACTACGTCAAAATGTATTTTTTTAAATAAATATTTTACTCTATTCAAACTTCGCGTAACTATCTCATACAACGGACATTCCTGTTCACATCCAACCAAAGCCTTAATTACGACGCCAAGAAAAATTCTCGCTTTATGCGATCCCATAAAATGTTTCCATCCTTATCGGGTACATTATAACATACGTAGGCTAAAAAGAGACGGTATAATTTGCCACAGTTTACGTTACGGTGGCCCCCGACACCGGCCGGCCTTGATGATGTCATCGTGCAGCCAACGAGATTTGTTTTAGTTATTCTGCGGCGATGGATTTTATTTTATTGACATTATTATTGACCTGCCGTGGATTGTGGATGCACGTATTTTATCTGTGACCGTATTGACCTGTAGGGAGATAGCTGTCTGAAAATGCAGGGCATTATCTTGGGCCTTACAATAAGTCGGAATATTAACGTTGAACATATTTGAATTACGAAATTTAAGCCCAGATAAACTCGGTTTAGGCACGCTTAAGTATGGATGAAGATAGGATGTAGGTTAGTTAGGTAGTCCATTTTTAGTCAAAACAATGAATAAATACTTTGCACCGACCTAAAATGGACTCAAAATGGGCGCCAATTTTTCTCGGTCCACTTGGATCTATTGATGGATTGTAGCACTTTTTTCCTTCAGGGAATCAGTTCCAAATAATGGATTCTAAGATACTTAAATATGAAAAGAAGCTCCGTAGTTGTCGATAGGTTCAATTAAGTAGGGCAACAGAGGCCTCATATGTCAGTGCCTTTTATTTTTTTTATTTCGTTCAAAGTTAAATAATGGAGGTCCAGGTGGTTAATTCTACTAAAGAAACTCCGCAAAAACCTAGACTTAACCTCCGCTAAAGGAACGTTTAACTGTTTTCGGATTCTATAACAATAGGAAAACAGAGGGCTTAGCAAGTGCTAAGCCCTCTGTCCCAAAGACCAATCTTTGCTCTGAGGCTTAGCAAAAACAGATTGACTTTAGGGTAATGTTAGGTATCGAGATACTGTGCTGTGATGTTCAATTTAGTAACTAAATTAGTAGTGTGAAAAGTATAGTATCCCTATACCTAACTTTAGACTTGTGGTATAACAATTCGAAAGCGTTACTCTCTCAGCTCAGCCAAATACCGGTTATTGGCGACAGTTAAAAATCTATTTTTGCCGAATTTTGTTAGTAGAGTTGACTTTTGTGTGTGTGTGAATGATCTACGCTGTTGGCCGCGGGGCCTTTACCGCTTCACCCGACAAGAGGGCGAGCGTGCAACCACTACGCTTGAGCCAGAAGGGCAAGGGCGCGACTAGCTCAAGGGCGCGTCAAGGAGGAACGGCCTCGGCTTGAGCAGTCGCTATGGGGGAGGGCGTATACTAGGTGTCTCGCCGTGGTGCTCAGCACGGGCCGGCGGGCAAAGGATTCTTCGACCTCGCCGGATAGGTCGGTGTCTGATCTTGTGTGCGGTATATGTTTCCGAAAGAAGGGATGTAAGGGCATCGGGAGGGTCGGTGAGAACATGCCGCGGACGGCGGTAGCGGATGATAGGAA
Source organism: Phalera bucephala (assembly GCA_905147815.2). Classification (NCBI taxonomy): domain Eukaryota; kingdom Metazoa; phylum Arthropoda; class Insecta; order Lepidoptera; family Notodontidae; genus Phalera; species Phalera bucephala. Next base: position 6,589,367 of record LR990621.1, on the reverse strand, counting down.
GGGAGTAGAGTAGACATCCTCACTCGCAACACAGTGTTTAAGTATCATTATCAAAGAGTATAACTACAAATCCTACTCGTAATTCGGAACTTATATGCGATTGTCACTTGGACGAAAAATGTCGTGAGGAAAACCTTATCATATTCCTCTACCTCCCTTGAAAACCGTACTGGAAATACTAACACGTAACTATTGTACTATGGTAAGTAGTAAACAAAAGTCAAATTCCAGACAAGAGTACCTGTTTTCCTCATAAACTCGTGCCCCATTGTTATTGCCACTTAGATCAATAAACACAACGTTGAAAATTGCCAAATTGTTTCTAATTTTACATGTGTTCAATAAATAACATTGTATTTACGTTACTATTATATAACTAGTTGGTGCAGCTATTATGTCAACTTCTGTCCTTCATATAATATTATACATATGAAGGACAAAAGCAGACCTGGTCAAAAGTTGTTTCCTAAGGAAATTTGTTGTTTACAAATGACTGGGCACATACCTCAGTGATTGGCCATATTTATTAAGCAAAATATACAAATTGTTTGTTTAAATTTTAAAGAAGGCATTATTCGCTAATCTATCATTAAATATAGCGACAAAAAACAAAACTACATAACGACAAATTTTAAATTTTTTTTTTATAAAAACGTTCAAGGATTTATTTTCCTGTGTCGTGGGTGCGTTTAGAAAAATGAAAATTCACATAGACAAATACCCAGACCGAAACATATAATTGTGTGTCCCACAAAGAATCGAACTAGCGACTATTTGACCCAGTGGGCGGAGCGGCTTAAGCTTTTAATCATTGCTCGCTTTATGGAATGAAGTCTCATCTATCTAGTCGAGTCTAGAGACATATAATGTGTCTAACCATCATGAGGTCCTGGGTTTAAATTGAATTTCAGATCAAACAGAGAGTTATGGAGGTTGTTCTACCGAAAAATAATCAGTAGCAATCCAGTCGAGTCGGGACTTGTTATTACGCTCGCTCCCTACAACATTGGGATGTAACATTATTGGCAGAAAATGATGTATAACTTGGGGAATACAGTCTATATAGGCGTGACGAGGTTAATTTTTCTATGGTTGAAGTGGTTTGACACCGACGTATTGCATTCTTCTTCTTCTTCTTCTTTAAGTTATGGCTTCACACTAATTATAAGTGTATTTTGCCAGTGTCCAGTGAGATATATAATCGTGTTTGTTTAAATTAATTCGACTCCCCGATGAATTTGATGACAACGATGATAATGAAATTAATGAAGTACCCCACCCTGGATAGTAAAGCGGTGGATACTTTACATACCAATTGCAACGGCTGTTTTGAGGGAAGTCGAAAAGGCACGTTTTATCACTTTGTTACAATTACCTTCACTCATGCACATATAAGAACACAAATTGGTTAATATTCCACCAACATTACACATTATTAGTCGAAATAACACAAGTTTTGGACATTAAAACAAATTGACAACATCACTCTTCGACTTCCCGCCAAAAAAAAAGAAAAATAACGTCGTATTGCAATAATCCTAGTTTTTCTTATCACGGAATTATTAATCTGTAGTATCTTTGTAATTCTTGATAATGTTGGTTTAGATTATTTTTTATGATCAGTTACTTTCGCTATTTACACGTAGATGTTCTATCTATATCATCACGCCAGATCCCTTGCGGGGTAGGCAGAGAGTACAGAGTTCCAACAGGTTCTTTCCCTGCATACCTCTCTGGCTTCCTTTACTCTCATAGTTCGTCTCATACACGCTCGCCAGTTACGGAGACTCGTGACTTGTCCTTAAGTTAAGACTCGGTCTGTTTGGTCGTGGTAAGATAGTCTACCCCTTCCCCGTCTAGGTCTAGGTCTTCCCCGGTACCTACATCATTCCACTTTCGCATTTTATATCTGTTTAGTCATTCTTTTTTCTGACATTCTTTCTATATGCCCGAACCAACGGAGCATACCCTTGCTCATCTTTAAACCGATACTATCTTTCATACCTACTCGCTTTCTTACTACGCTGTTGCGAATACGGTCGGTCAGCTTCACTCCGCACATCTTCCGCAGAGCTCGCATTTCTACCGCATTTATCCTACTTTCATTCTCCTTCTTACATACCCAGCTCTCGCTACCATAGAACAGCGTCGGGACAAGAACTCCGTTATATATGGCCAGCTGCGCCTTTTGGCTTAAGTGCCGGTCCAAAAGTAGCTTTCCCATAGCGCCATTTACTCTGTTCCCTGCACTGACTCTTCTTTCTATGTCAGCGGTGTATTCTATGTGTATATAGATGTTGATGATCAAAATCAATTAATCGTCATCGTTAAACCTGTATTCCCCAAGCAGCGATGGCAGATGTGTACTCTGCGGTGTAAACATACCATCAAAGTTAGTGTTAGGTCGATGGTCCCAATGTAATTGAAGTTGAGCCTATGGATATTATACCGAGTTTTCTGTCTTCGCTCAGAATTATGGCAAAAGGCCCGCTTATGACAAATAAGCGTGACGCAGTTTCACAAGAAACTGCTATTAAAATAAAGCCACAAGGCTTCTGCCCTAGTCGACAACAACACTTACCGAATTATTAAATCGGTAAAACCGTAAAGGAGACGAATTACGAACACACTCACACCGGAATTTTATATATAACTAGCGATCCGCCCGCACTTCGCACGGGTGGATTATACACATAAACTCCTCTTGAATCACTCCGTTCATTGGTGAAAACCGTATGAGAATCCGTTCTGTTGTAATTAAGTTTATCGCCTTCAGACAGACAAACAGACACGGCGGGGGGCATTGTTTTATAATATGTAGTGAACAAATTACAATGTTTACCTACTCAGTGGCATGCAATTGGAGAGAACTATGTCCAACAGTGAATGAAATGTACTGTTTTCGCGTTAAGAAAATTAAACTTTTTTATGTGAGCACAACAACTTTATTTAGATTCATACGTCAGATGACTTCATCTCCCTATGAATCAGTTATATTAATACAAATCGTCCGAATCAGCGTCGTCGACATTACGCTGGGTTTCAATTCTACAAACGAAATTCAGCTAATACCGAAACTAAGGGGCTAAACAAATGGTCTGCTGATTGTTAAATATAACTGCACCAAAATTGCTGAACGACAGCGCAGTCCGCTTGCAGTTCTAATGACTACACATTAAAAGAATACTAACAGCACATTTAAAATGATTATATTAGTACTACTATTAGTAGTTACTGCATTAAGACTCCAATAAAAACCTGCAGCTAGCTTGCAGTCAGTAAGCAATCATTAGAACTGCACGCCGACTTAAAGCGGACTGCGCAATCTGACAGTTTTGATGCAGTTGTGTTAACTGCACGAAAACTACATCCAAACGGCAATTTTGAAGCTGGTGTGCAGTAAGTACATTAATTTTACATATGGACCGCACGTCAGGTGCAATATTGCAGACGGCCGATCAGTTTTTTCGTATTGCAGTACTATAGGAAAGCAATTAAATGGCGTTGATCGTTGACGGTTGATTATTGGACTTAACGAAGTTTGCGAATTGGGGTCCAGGGCCCAAAACAGGACTTGTTACAGCAATTGCGCAGTATTTACTTAGTAGGACAGTGCGTGTGCTGCGGAAATTGACACCTACATATCGCCAAGATTGACCATTTTGATAATCTACACGACTGACAATGAGATAATTTTAATACAACTTCTCGTATTATTTCGCTGTAATGTTCCACTTCAAAATATATGTACTTTATTACGCTATCCTTCGCAAAAAACCGCATCGTTGATGAGTAAAGTAAGAAGCAGTCACAACAGCATCTTCCAAACGGTGACAGAGAGTAATTGCTCTCCCATTTTGAGACATTTTGTATGGAGGACGATAAACTGAGGAGAAACTAATGTCTCTGTTTGTTATCTTATTTAAATGCTTAGTAGTTAAATTATAAATATTAGTAATAAGTTAAATGTACTAACAATAGTCATAAGTTTTTGAATACTAACATAATGGGCTTTTGGTGCCTGGAAAAAAGTGCAGAGTTCAAACAGGTTCCTCCTTTACAGACGTGTCCATTCTCACGTACGCCCGGGACAGTATAAGCTATATTTATTATAACGCCTAAAGTCTAAAAAACAAGTATATCCTATCAACAAGTAACCACGTCAATAACCACCCAAACAAAACACAGATATTCTAAAAATACTCAAATTAAACCGACAAAGAACAATCTGGCACAAACGTAACACATTCCTAACTCATATTTCCGCGGCGCGAGTGAATCATAAATATGTATAACTGTGGATTCCTTTGCCCCTGAACTTCAGTTTACCGAATTTCAGTTTACCGAATTTCAGTTTACCGAAGACTTTTCTTTAAGATTTGATACTGGCGATATACGCTAAATAAATAGTTTAAAGCCATTCCATAAGAAAGAAAAAGTTACTTCACTTAAGTGCTAAGAAAATTTAATCCAATTCTTTCAAGTAACCATTGACGTCTCGTTACGGAGGCTGACGTCTAAAAGAGTGTAACTACAATTAGATATTTTTTTAATAATAATATATTTCAAAATGAAATGGTTTTTACGTAATATTGTGCAACGGGGGGATATAATTTGAAAAAGTAAGTAGCAATAGCACTAAATAAAATATAGATAATCAAAAATAATCCTTAACATTTAGAGCGCAAGAGCAAGAACCTGTTTACATTAATTGGTTCTCACTGATATGATTAGCTACACCACAAAGCATTTATGACAGACGTCCGCATACAAGTATAATCTTAAATATATAATAATATTGTGCAAGCTAGACGTACGCCCTGGCAAATATGAATGGTATTAGCATCAATAACTGAGCCAGAGTACACACAGTGACCACATCGCTCACAATATTGATCTTTGAAATTCCTATGTTTAAATGTGTCACACAGTGACCCGTTCAAAGTTCAGTGCTACCTATTTCGAAGTATGACGCAATGAGAATAATACCCGCAATGCAGATACTGGAAACTTTAAGCTGAGCTGGGCATCTGCAGGGTTGCGTAAGAAACGTCAGATCGATGTTGGGAAAATAGCTGGAGAAGTAAAAAATGAGGGCATACGCTAAATGTCACAGGTTTTTTATGTAGCTTCTATAGAGAAATTTATTTAGTAGCTCCTTAACTAAGATTGGTTAGATGTTTTAATATTACGGTAGTATGTTGCACCAATAACTTAAACTATACAAGCACATTGTCAATCTTTCATTTTTAACCGACTTCAAAAAGGAGGAGGTTCTATGTTCGGTTGTATGTATGCTTTTTTTTTTTTTTATGTATGTTCAGCGATATTTACGTCAATTGTGGACCGATATTGATATTTTTTTTGCATTGGGTTCAGTATATCTCCAAGGTGGTCCCATATTAATTTTATTGACATTGGACCTTGGACTTAGAAGATACACCAGGGAACTCCTTAACGACAAACAATAGGCATGTGTAAATTGCGATATTATGGGTATTACGTCAATCCTATAGGTACCCTACTATAGAATTCACTGGTCACTTAAAATTGTAAAATAAAAATCTTTTATAAACAAAGGTAAACCGACTTCAAAAAGCAAAAAAATAAATATTTGAAGTCGGTGCCAAGTAACCGACTGCACCAACCAGCACCGACTTCAAATATTTATTTTTTTGCTTTTTGAAGTCGGTTTACCTTTTTTTATAAAAGATTTTTTTATATATTTTATCCGAATGCTCCAGAAGGAGAATAATGCATACATAAGTGCCTACGTCTATTTCTTTAACATGAATTCTAACATATGAGGTATCGTTAAACTAATATAGTGTATAATAATCTAATATCACGTCTGCGAATCAAACTACACAGGGGAGAACAAAAATAAATATTTTCTGTATTATCACAATAAGGATATCCAATTAAAGAATTCATTCTAATAAAATACAATTATTAAAAGTTAAAAATTTTCTCTGTTTAGTTAATTATATTTTACGTAGTCGATTTTTTAGCGTTTTTAATCATTTTATTTTAGTCTATACTAAAATTACAGCGCTATTTTGAAGAATAACTAGCTTAAAGTAAAGATAATGACATTCAAAACACACGTTAAGCACATTATATTAAACCTTGGAACTAAATAAAACGCATATTCGAAAAAAGAATAGAACATGACGAAGCACATTTATTAAAAAAAATATAGTACGATGTCCTTTTATAAGGTCGATCACGTTTTTTTATTTTACGACTTACGTAATTGCGTACACGAAACGAATTATGACGAATGGAATGGCATATAAACTATAAAGTTTATAGGTAACTGGTGCATAAGATATTGTTATATCTACTCACTCCGAATGCTCTTCTGGAAACGGACACAACACTCCATCTCGCTTTTATAGTAATGCTCTTGGATCCAATGCCAAATGGATACTGATTTAATATTTTATTATAAACCCATCAGAAGATGTTGGACTACTGCGTAGTGTATTAATTAATTCTGATATTAAAATTGTTCGTTCGGAATTTAATGTGTTAATGGCTGTTTAATATTTATAAAGGAGTGAATAGGCTTCGAAGAACCGTTTGTCTGATATACAAGGATTATCATAAAAAACTCGTTGTTTTTGTTATATTGTATACATATTATTCCGTATCACAGACATGTTTTTATACTTACAGACCTTAGATCAACACAAATAAAAGTACCACAATACATCTCAATTAAAAACAAAAATAATCACCGTCACGCCTGTATTTCCCAAGCAGGGGTCGCAGAGTCCTCTGCGACCCCCGCTTGGGAAATATAGAATATACACCTCTCTTAGTGTGAAAAATTGGGTGACCATTTTTCGTCAACGGTGTTCGGGCCCATGTAATCCCTATTACAAGGGCCTATTACATGGGCCCGAACATACATAAAAAAACACACACATATCTGCACATGACTGCCTCCTTGTTCTATTGGCGAATAATGTATCGATCGTCTTTGATTCGAATCCTAGGACGGACAAATTGCAATTTTTCAATAAAAAACAACCAATATCAGTAATAGGCCCTTGTAATAGGGATTAAATGGGCCCGAACATCGTTGGTGAAAAGTGGGAGCCTATTGCTAATATATCGGGCACAATGCCAGACTCCGGACTGATATTGGTTTTTTTTTATTGAAAAATTGCAATTTGTCCGTCCTAGGATTCGAATCAAAGACGATTGATACATTATTCGCCACTAGAACAAGGAGGCAGTCATGTGCAGATATGTGTGTGTTTTTTTATGTATGTGAATGATCAATGCCGTTGGCCGCGGGGCCTTTATAGCTGCACCGGATAAGAGGGCAAGCGTGCAACCACTACGCTCGAAAATATGTATTTCTATTATTATTGCCTTAATATTAAAATATCAGCGCCCAGTTGGAGACGTTCAAAGATAACATTAATCCCTAAGATACTTTTATGATATACGATTTAAAGATAGATTAGCTACTAATGTCATTTTTTCTCTACAACTTGGCGTTGGTACCTATTTTGTTTGATACAAATTAAGTTCCTAATTTAATAATGTAGAGTCATCGTGAAATATACCTTTTGTATATTATTTTTATCCAAGGGTCACACATTTTTAAAATTACTTCAATTAAAGACCGAATCCTGTAAAATGTATCTACAATGAAGAGATTATTATATTTTGATTATTATGAGAGAGATTAGTATATTTATTAGATATTTTATTTCTCGCGTGTTCGCTAGGGGCGCTGTACATCCATCTATACTTCCATACTATATTAATATTTTAAATTAGAAAGTAACTCCGTCTGTCTGTTATCTTAGCACGCCCAAACCGCTGAACAGATTTTGGTCAAATTCGGCAAGAACATAAATTTAATCCTGGGGAATACTGAGGACATAGGCTGCATTTTGTCTCAAAAAAACTTAAGGGTGTGAAATACACGCCTGAAAATAATGCCAACGAAGCTGCGGGTACGGCTAGTGTTCATAAAATCGTCATAGTTGTTATAATCAAAGGGCACGATATTGAAATCAATGTCAAAATTATAAATGAACTCCATAGTGAGTTTTGTCACTGATGGTAGAAAAGAAGAACAATATTTCTCCAAGTTTTCAACGGGAATTCTCTCGTTTTGTCACTGATAAATAATGAGAATGTGGTGATGTGATGACGTCATTTTCCGACCCGGGAAAACGGGGAACCTATACTGACTAATAAATACAAATTGAATAGTATGTTGTTTTATTTGATAAATCATATTTAGGTACATATAAAAGTAAAAATTAATCACAAAATGTAGTACCCAACTACCTAAATACAAAGAGGTAAATAATATTTCTTATGAATCTATCTACGTATTTAAAGAGAGTAGCACAGTACCTACGTGTGTATTTATTCCAGGGCCGAAGAACGCATTCTCAGGGTCAAGGTGCGATTCATATAACCAAACATTTTAAAACTGGTTTAAAATTGGAATGGTTGAAATGGCTGCATTCGTTTATTACAATTTTATTATCTCAGCGCATCTGCTACACCAATTTGAGTTTTTTTTTAATAATTTTTCTTAATTCCGTTTATTTTTTAATTTTAGAGCATCTTTATTTATCTCAACGTCGTCAATAAAAATATTTTTGGCCGGTATTTCTTTTTCATAATATTGACTGCAAAATGTAAGGTCTAAGTAGAGTCCCTCAATTCATAAATAGGAAGCTTATCAAGGCTTAATTAATCTTAAAATTAAATCAAGCAATAACTGCTCTTGTCAAAGGGTACTACTTAAAATAGATACTCTTGCAACAACATAATCGTAAATAATTGTGTGAATTGTACACACGTACAGCATGACTCAACCCTCACGTGTATTACGACTGATCATTCGGTGAAGTCAGTGTGAATTGGCCTAAAGTCTTATGAGGGTCACGTTCTAAACCTGCGTAATGAGTTTTTATCTTCTAGACACGACTAGGTCACGTAAACGTCTAATATAACATTTAAACCGTAAGTGCGTTATATTTCGAAAGAGCATTGTTATTACGGCGATTAATCAATTATTTGATAATTATTGTTTCACTTACGTACACGGATTATACATAGCCATTTATGATATTTAATTTACACCTACCTATAAATCATATAAAATGTTTTAGAAGTATCATAGATACACCTTAAGGACTCTACACGCCGTTAACGTACCGTGACGCAAAGATTAGTAGGTGGGTTGGGTTCAAGTGGAGGAAAGAGTGCACTAAAATCCATCAACCGAGCCATCCAATGCATCCAAGTGGATGGAGCGATTTCTCCCCTAAAATTGAAAAAGCCTCCAAATTGAAAAGTCGCTAGTAGGAACATCGAATGAGGTGAGGGCAATGTAGGCGCTTCATCGTGCTTGCTGTGTTATACATAATTTTAAAGCTTAACTTGAGACCTTCATAGTTTTAGAAAAAAACACCGGTAAATTATTAAGGATTGTACATAATAATTATTTTTCGTGGCTGTACACCCACTATGGCATCGACTATTCTTTACATGGTTAACACCATAGGCTACTACTACTAAGTAGTTGGTCTGTCTGAATGGTATAATGAATAAGTATTATTGGGTATTATTCAAAGCTCAGAACATACTAATCTTTAGACTGGAACAAGTGTTCATCGAAAATAGTGTTCTTTGTTCTGTGCTCAGAACAAAGGAAAATTCAAAGCCTCAGCAATATCAGTATTAGTATCATAAATAATCCAACTAATTACAAGCCAATATTTATAATGTGGCCTAAATAGTGTGGAGCCCAAAGTGGGGCCATTTAAATAAAACAAGAAGGGTAATTAAAATGACAGCTGTCAAAGTCGTACTTAGGGGTGAGTTCACATAAAATTGGAGAAACTTTATACGCTCTATGGGATAAGCCTTGGACAAGCTTTTAGCCGTAACAGGGCGGGTTGATCGATCTATTTCATAATTTATGGTTCCTAGGCATTTAAGACATCCATAACATATCTATGAAAGACAAAATAATGTGAAGACCATTAGGGCGGTCTTACCCAGTGCGGTAGAGTCTTAGCTAATCTCCTCTTTTTACTCTCGAGGCTAGGAATGGGTCCTAGCGAGAAGTCATTGAGTCCGAATTTGAGTGAAGTCCAAAATAATTGGCGTGAATCTCAAACTCCTCTTCTTGTATTGACCATAGTTAAAGAAACACGCCTTGCAAAAAAAGAAATGTAGAGTTTTAAAGATGGGTACATATGACTTTCAAAAAAGAAAGAAAAATATCAATATTATACATGGACGCTTCCATATAAAATATGTACCTTGCAGGAGTGAAATACTTTATCGAGTGTTTTGTATATGGATATCTTGCTGGCGAAAAAAATAAGTTATAGTTGAGAAGAATGTGAAACTATATGTAGTTTTTAATTTTACTTTAATCGTTATCCTATCTCTTATGAGGTGTTTGCAGTAATTCCGCAGCGCTCTACTAAAAAATACAAGGTAATCTACAATGTAGAAAATGGAATTAAAATGGGTATTTTATATTTTGATAATCAAAAAATATAAAAACACTTACATGACTTATAGATAACTAATAACATGCAGTGTATGGTATACGTACTTATGGTAAATATTTTGTGCTATACTATAATAAAAATCTATATAAATTAATTTAATTAGCCACTTCTACCAAGTCGTTTCAATGCGTTCTAAAACTTACTTACAGTAATTAATAATGTATATACATAAAAAAAAATACCTGGTAATGAAGGGAATAAAAAAAAATAACTACGCACCTGCGATTCCGCTGAACATTTTGTTTTAATTTAATCAATTAACACTATATAAACACTACGCTGAAATTTGCGTTTTGTTCACGACCAGAAAAATACTATTGCACCAATTTTTAACGGAACGTTCTACGCGTTTGTGGAATAAATGTTGTCCGTTTACGACCCAAGGTTCCACTCGACTAAAAATCGACTGACTCTGCCCGGTCTCAAGACGCACTCCGCATGTGGGTGATACATGAACCGTCTTTATTTTTATCGATGACGTCATTACATAACGCGTTTTGTTATTCCATTCTTAATAATACTTACAATGATTTTAATTTTTATTTCACTTTTCTATTCAACTAACCACGTAATACCAGTTTCTGTTTAAAAATTACGGAATATATTGAAAAAGGGTGTTACTTTTATTACTATATATCATTTTGTACTAGTCCGGTAGATTTTTATAAACACGCAACACATGTATTTCGCATGAACTTCCGTTTTTCTCAAACGACTTCCTTTTTATTTAGAGAGAAATTTTTGTATTGTATAATTAAATTTGTATGTAATAAAACTAATAGTCTAAATATTATATATAATAAATTCATCATTATGTTATTCACGTAGAATTTAAACAACTAAAGAAATATAGGTATTTATTATTTAAAAAAAAACCAATAGCGGGTCAAATGGTTCCGCATAACTTGAAAATTCATTAAAATAATATAAAAATAGACTGGAACTCTCTACTCTCTGCCTACCCCACAAGGGATCTGGCGTGATGATATAGATATATATATATATATATATATATATATATATATATATATTTACATCCTGGAACCTTTTTGGCGTCCTACATGGCTAATTTTGCATATAATGTGGCGTCAACCTGCTTTCGACGTCCGATATACGGACGTCAGATCGGAGGATGTTTCCAATGATCGCGGCTTGTCTTAAAGATATCGAAAAAGTAAAAAAAAAAAAAAAAAATTGGACGTAAGTTCCCTGCCGATCTTGCATTTCTGAATATTCCTTTAGTTCTGCTAGATTTTGTCACAAAAACTAGTGGCGCTGTCGTCATTATTCTATACCTTCATTGATAGCCGTATGTGACGTCAAACGAGAGATCAAAATGCGACGTTGCGACACCGTGCACATAACACTTCTGAACTTGTAGGATCCTGTTAATTGTTTATTATATTCGCGATTCGTGAGTATAGTATATATACGCCTTCAGTTGATAGGTAATGTTGCGTCTGCCTTTTTAAGCGAAATGTCTAAAATAAACAATCGAAGTGAAAAGTTGCTCAAATTAATTCCCGGACTTGAAAGTAAGATTGCTGAATTATTATTTCTTGTTTTAATCGATTGGTAGATACTATTCATAATACGAATTCAAGTATAGGTAAATACGGACGATTTAGCGCAGTGGTTAAGAGCTACTCCGCCCACTGTGTCTAATAGTCGCGGGTTCGATTCCCGTACGGGACAAATCCTTGTGTGATCCACAATTATTTGTCCCGGTCTGGGTATTTGTGTATGTGAATTTTCATGTTTGTAAACGCACCCACGATACAGGAATAAATCCTAATGTGGGGCTACGTTTTTAGAACAAAAAGAAAACAAAAAGTATGTCCTTAACCGACTGCAAAACGGAGGAGGCTCTAAATCTTCCGTCGTTTTATATTTAAACCTGACTGTTTTGTTTTTACTTTTTTACATATCTACCTATACTCTTTTATTACCTATACTTAAGTAATTATTTCAGTGTCAAATAACAATATTGTTATGCCTCGACCTAGAAGAAAACACAAAAATGATTGTTATGACAAAAAACGTACATTGTTAAGTATTTTTTCAATTATATTTATGAGTAGGTAGTTTATCTATTGTTCGCTAAACTAAATAATAAGAATCTAAAGGAAAAAAACTAAATCGTTTACATATAAATATCCGAACACACCTCGGCACCCTATACTTTGCCCATTTTAGTGATATTTTGTGTTGTTGATAGTTATCACCCCCTTGTAAGAAAAAGTAATACACGGTCGACCTCTCTACCCATTAAATCATTTTACGTGATAACTAAATGGCCACATAATGCAGCTTAAAAGAAAAAAATAATTATACGAGTATATGGACGTTATAGTATCGTAAAAGTTTCAAACTATTATTCATTTGACATCCTGGACGTCAAATGACAAATATTGTAAAACTTTTATGACATTATGACGTCTATATGTCTAACTAAATACGTGTCATATATGTTTAGTTAATATTATAAGGCAGGCAAGCAGTCAGCAAGTAGTTTTAAGCGGGGAACGGATGAATTTTTTTTTATCAAGGTCAGACTTTTTCTACTACATTCTTGTACTAGTTTTTATTTTGCTTTCCCATTGTTATTATAATTAAATTAAACGTGAAACGTAAAATTAAGGCGAGAAATTGGCGAAAATATGGCTTTCAAACATATGAATATAAGGCAAGTTTTATGAAAATATTTAAAGTATTTAGATATATTTAATCATAGCATTAACTCTTTAATCCGTTAATCGTTAACTAACGACATTTCGACTAATGTATTAACTTTTAAGTTAACTTTAAAAAATGTTAACAGACTCGTTAACTTCCTTTAATTTTTTTCAAGTCGCGCCGCATGAAACACGACCACGAATCATATTTGCAAGGAATCATATTTCTTGCAAATATGATTCCTTTACATGCTGATACATACAAAAAAATTAAAATTGTTAACTTCCAGACTCCAAACCAACAATTTTTATAGGTAGATCTAGTGATCTACTTAAAAACGCAACGATATAATGCAGTTTTTATCACATATTAACGGATTAACGATTAACGTTAACTTACGTTAAATGTCCTGAAATGTTACCGAAGTTAACTGTTTTTCTTACAGAATAGCAATTAACGAAGTTAATCATTTGATTAACAGTGCCCAGCTTTGTATTCGCCAATGTTTGGCGGTCCGAGGTTCGACCTTCCGCTATTCGCATACGGATTACTTATTAAAATAATAAACAGGGTTACTGAAAACTCCCTGCGTATCTTTCAGGGACACGTACCACGTTTGTCTGTAATCGTTTTTTCTTCAACTTTGTATGGAGCAGCTGATCGATTATTCGAGGTCCCCATTTTAGGAGTGGGTAAGTCCGACTCACACTTGGCTAGTGTCTATTATTAATTTGTTGAGTTACTATGAGAGCATCTAGGACTACTAACATCAAATTTATTATGCCTATAATAAGTTACCCGAATAATACTTTTATTTCACAGAGGCCCAGACACAATCCGCCCTCAATATCAATATGTAATACCAGTACTGACGATTCATTTATGGACACTACTGACAATGAGAAGAACAGAGATAAAACATATATGCCAGTTACAGACGACGATACTGCAGACAGTTCATATCCATCCGACAACTTGTCGGTTTCTTTGAAGGATGTGTCTAATTGCACTAGAGATTTGACTTCTGGAAGTATTTTATTGGAACTGAACACCGATGAAAGACATTTGATAGACCAAGTTGTTAGTAATGTTCCCATATTGTGATGTTTTAAATAGTTCAGCTTAATAAAGAGCTAAGAATATTGCTCGTTAGTTCGTAACTGTTACTGACATTCTGTTTTAAAATTTTGATTTGATTCTAAAATGGAGGTGATTGATGTTGACACGTTTTTGAACAAAAGTTTGTTTTATCATATTTTGACTAACAACCTCGGATGGCCTTGGGATGAAACCCACTTTATTTTAAGATCCCACTGCATTAATTGTAAAAACATTACTGTTTATTTTCACGATCAACCGTGGCATATTGTTGCTGATATGAATGAACCTGAAAATTTGACTTATTTTCTTGAACTTCCCAAGTTTTGGTGCTTCCATTGCGAATATTCTTTGTATGATCATTACCCCATAGATGAATGCGATTTTTGTTCCTAATTTTACACCAAAACTAATAGGTTCATCATCATCATCTCAGCCTATACTTGTCCACTGCTGAACATAGGCCTCCCCAATCGCTTTCCAGCGTAACCGGTCCGATGCCACCTGCATCCAACGACTTCCTGCGATTTTCACAAGATCGTCGGTCCATCTGGCAGGCGGTCGTCCCACACTGCGCTTGCCAATACGTGGTCTCCACTCTAGAATCTTTCTGCCCCAACGTCCGTCCGATCTACGCGCTATGTGGCCCGCCCATTGCCACTTCAGCTTGCTAATCTTAACGGCTATGTCGGTGACCTTGGTTCTTCTACGAATCTCCTCATTCCTGATTCGATCGCGTAGAGAAACGCCGAGCATAGCTCTCTCCATAGCTCGCTGAGCAACTCTGAGCTTTTTTATGAGACCTATAGTAAGAGACCACGTCTCTGATCCATATATCATCACTGGTAACACACACTGACTAAAAACTTTAGTCTTAAGGCACTGAGGTATTTTGGATGAGAAGATGTTGCGCAGTTTCCCGAACGCTGCCCAGCCGAGTTGGATTCGTCGAATGACCTCTCTCTCAAAGTTGGACCTACCTAACCGGACTACCTGTCCCAGGTAAATGTATTCGTCGACAACTTCAAGAGTAGAGTTCCCAACGGTGAGTGCGGTGGGTACGACATGGACGTTACACATTATTTTCGTTTTGTCCATGTTCATTTTAAGACCCACTTGTTGAGATACTCTGTTGAGGTCACCGAGCATTCGTCCTAGATCTTCCAGCGACTCCGCCACGACCACAATGTCGTCGGCAAATCGAAGGTGAGTGATGTATTCGCCATTGATGTTGATGCCAAGTCCTTGCCATTCCAAGAGCTTGAAGGCGTCCTCTAAGGTGGCCGTAAACAGTTTCGGAGAAATGACGTCTCCCTGCCTTACTCCTCTTTTTATGGGGATCGCCTTCGTGCAATGCCCCTGTACTCGGACTGACATGGTGGCGTTATTATACAAGCACTTCAACACTTCAATGTACCGATAGTCAATGCGGCATCGCTGGAGAGATCTAAGAACCGCCCAAGTCTCGATCGAATCGAAGGCTTTCTCATAGTCCACAAACGCCAAGCATAGTGGCCGATTATACTCCTCGGTCTTCTGTATAATCTGCCGCAGCGTATGTATGTGGTCTATGGTACTAAAGCCTTTCCGGAAACCGGCTTGTTCGGGAGGCTGGAAGTCATCAAGCCTGCGTTCGAGACGATTCGTGATGACTCTCGAAAACAACTTATAAACATGGCTCAGCAGTGTGATGGGCCTATAATTCTTCAGTAAAGTGTTATCACCTTTCTTGAAAAACAGTACCACCACTCCCCTGTTCCATGCTTCCGGCGTTTTCTCTTCGAGCAAGACGGAATTAAACAGCCTCTGAAGGACTTTAAGTACCGGCGTTCCGCCCGCTTTCAGAAGCTCTGCGGTAATTCCGTCTTCGCCTGGTGCTTTGTTATTTTTGAGTTGTTTGAGAGCCATCGTAATCTCGTACAGGCTGATGTCCGGGATATCTTCAGTGTAGTGTCGGGTTAGCTTGGCTCTTGGGTCTTTTACCAAGTCAACAACAGGTTCAGCTACTGAGGTGTACAACTGCCCATAGAACCTCTCTATCTCCCTGAGCACCTCTGACCTATTCGACGTTACGTTTCCGTCCTCCGTCTTCAGCTTCGTCAACTGGCTTTGCCCAATAGACGCGTCTCTTGCGAACACTTTGGAGCCCTTGTTCTGTGCTATGGTCTCCTCAATACGCCTTGTATTGAAGGACCGTAAATCGTGACGCAAGGACTTCAGTATCTGTCCATTGAGCTGCCTATAGGACTTAGCATCATCGGAGGTTTGGAGCGTCATGGAACGTCGCTCAGCCATGAGATTTCGGGTGGAGTTAGATAGTTTTTGAGGTCTATTTTTACGGTGGGGCTTATAATACTTGGACCCGACCGTATGGACAGTCTCTACCAGCCTGTTGTTGATTTCGTCCACTGATGCGCTGCTGTCTAGCAATTCGAAGCGGTTTGCCAATTCGAGTTGAAAGTTCTCGGGGTTTTGGATGTGTGCATTAGAAGGTCGGAGCGTAGACTTCATCAGACGCGATCTTTCCATTTTGACATTAATATTTAATGTGCCTCTGACCATTCGGTGATCACTGCCGGTTTTTACCCTGTGAATCACGGAGACATCATTAAATATTTGTCGCCTGGTGCTCATGATGAAGTCTATCTCATTTTTTGTGGAACCATCAGGGCTCATCCAGGTCCATTTTCTATGAGGCGGCTTCCGGAAGAAAGAGTTCATCATAAAGAGTCCCTCCTTCTCCAGATATTCGGCCAGCCTCTGACCCCTGGGGTTGCGCTGCCCATATCCAAATTGCCCCACTCTCAACTCATCATCGCCCCGTTTGCCCAGCCGCGCATTGAAGTCACCCATAACCACTGTAAAGTGTGCTTTGGAAGTATGTATGGCTCTACTAATGTCCTCATACATTACTTCGACGTCATCATCTGAGTATGCCGAGGTCGGTGCGTAGACCTGTATGACCTTCAGCGAATATCTTTTGGATATTCTGAGTATCAGGTACGCTACCCTGCTCGACACACTAGTGATGGACACAATGTTGTCTATGAGTGACTTGTGGACGATAAATCCGACACCACCTTGGGACTGCTGTTCACCCTCCCGGTAGTAAAACAAGTTGCCGGATTTTAAGGTTATCGTGTCCTCGCCCTTTCTTCGGACCTCCGATAAACCAACAATATTCCACCGCAACTTGTTTATCTCTTCTTCCAGCTCAACAAGCTTCTCATCTGTCCTTAACGTGCGTGCATTGTATGTCACCAGGGCCAATTTTCGATGTTGGTGGTAGCCGAATCTCTGCCGGAGATTCTTAGCACCCCTTGTCCTGTCGTTACCATAGCTGCTACCGTGGCCAGGACGAACAGGACCGCCGGGGACTAGGGGCCTGGTTTTATTCTTATCTTCCATTAATAAATTGGGGGTGTTTGCCATACTCGCCACGCTTGGCAGGCGGGTTGGCGAGCGCAGTTTTTGATGGTAGAAGTGTTAAGGGAACGCTGCTGCCCATTCCCTAGTTTTCCCTTAGTCGCCTTGTACGACACCCGATGGGATGAGATGGGTTGGTCCTATTCTAAGCCGGGAACCACGCGGCACTAGGTTAAATGGGTCAAATTACCAAAAAAAATCTAAATGTTATTTTTCAATCTGCGATTTTATTTGTGTTAAATTTTATTTTCTGTTTATTGTTAAACAGGCTTTAAACTAATCACTTGTACGGTTTACAGGTATTTATACATGTATGTACATATACGGACGTTACAATGTTGTGAAAGTTTCAAAATATTTTTCATTTGACATCCAGGATGTCTATCAAGCAGTGATAGCCTAGTGATTAGACTGTTGGACTGCAAAGTCAAAGGTCTTGGATTCAAACCCAGGCACGCACCTCTGTCTTTTCGAAAGCATGTGCGTATTAAAAAGTAATTATCACTTGTTTTAACGGTGAAGGAAAACATCGTGAGGAAACCTGCATGCCCAAGAGTTTCTCGAAGGTATGTGAAGTTCGCCAACCCGCACTAGGCCAGCGTGGTGGACTATGGCCTAAGCCCTCTCAGTTTGAGAGGAGGCCCGTGGGACAGTTTCTTAACAAGGCTAATATTATTATTTATTTTTATTATTCAGGATGTCAAATGAATAATAGTTTGAAACTTTTAGGATATTGCGACGTCCGTATACTCGTATATATCTAAATACCTGTAAAACGTGCAAATGATTAAATATATAGACGTTTGAGGCTAATCGTATGCTTTTGCGTAGATATGCGTATGATTTTGCAACGCAGGGCAGGCGACGCAGACATAGGCGGCCAGCGTATGCCAGAGCAGAACAGACGCAAGTGTACGTCGCGCCTGAGTCGCAGCATACGCAGCTGTCAGTAGGTTTACGCATTAAAAAATCTGGTCTACCCTGAGCTGCCTTATCCGAGTCTCAGCATACGCTTAGCTACAATTTCGTTAAAGTTGACACTATCTTTCATTTGACATCCAGGATGTCAAATGAAAAATAGTTTGAAAATTTACGATATTGTAACGTCCGCATACTCGCATATGCCTAAATATGTATAAAAGATATTGTAAGTTAATAGTTTAGGGTACTTAATTAGGGTACTGCTAACCTAATGGGAGCCACCATTTTTATGGTCACCACTTAGCACTAGGCGCGTAAAGTCTTGTCTTGGTATATTTCATTTTATTAGTTATGATTGTGTACTTTTAATATTATACGGATGTCAGATAATTGAAATACATTTAAATGGTGGGATATTCGACGTCCGTTTAAAATTTCAAGAGTCAGATATGATTACTGACGTCCGTATAAACGTTTTATAAACTTAGGTTGTTATAGCCCACTGTGTTCGACTTAATTTTTTTGAGATAATTTTCTATTGCCTCCAGTAACCTGGTTATTACTTATTATCAGTAACTGTTATAATTATCTACCTCATTAAATGTGTTCCTATCCAAACATACTTGTAACTTAGAAGTAGGTAGATAGGTACTTTTAATTTAAGTAACTATTTCTTGTAATATTATTGAAATAAATGACATTTAATCTCAATTGTGTGAAACTTTCACAATATTTGTTCATATGACGTCCAGGATGTCAAATGAATAAAAGTTTTAAACTTTTACGATATTGCAACGTCCGTATACTCGTATATATCTAATTACCTGTAAAACGTGCAAATGATTACATATATGGACGTTTGAGGCTAAGCGTATGCTTTTGCGTAGATATGCGTATGATTTTGCAACGCAGGGCAGGCGACGCAGACATAGGCGGCCAGCGTATGCCAGAGCAGAACTGACGCATGTGTGCGTCGCGCCGGAGTCGCAGCATACGCAGCTGTCAGTAGGTTTACGTATTAAAAAATCTGCTCTACCCTGCGCTGCCTTATCCGAGTCTCAGCATACGCTTAGCTACAATTTCGTTAAAGTTGACACTATCTGTGTTTTGACATCCAGGATGTCAAATGAAAAATAGTTTGAAAATTTACGATATTGTAACGTCCGTATACTTGCATATGTCTAAATATGTATAAAATATATTGTAAGTTAATAGTTTAAGGTAATTAATTAGGGTACTGCTAACCTAATGGGAGCCACTATTTTTATGCTCACCGCTTAGCACTAGGTGCGTAAAGTCTTGTCTTGGTATATTTTATTTTATTAGTTATGATTGTGTACTTTTAATATTATACGGATGTTAGATAATTGAAAATCATTTAAATGGTGGTATTTTCGACGTCCGCTTAAAATTTCGAGAGTCAGATATTATTACTGACATCCGTATAATAACCTGCGTATAATAATCCGTTTTATAAACTTAGGTTGTTATAGCCCACTGTGTTCGACTTAATTTTTTTGAGATAGTTTGTTATTGCCTCAAGTAACCTAGTCATTACTTATTATCAGTAATTGTAAAAATTGTCTAGCTCATAAAACGTGTTCCTATCCAAACATACTTGTAAATTAGAAGTAGGTAGATTGGTACTTTTAATTTAAGTAATTATTTCTTAAGACATTATCGTAATAAATGACATATGATCTCAATATTTGTTTTATATTTCATAACTTTAAACTTTACACTTCGCTAGCATAGACTAGGCACTTAAGAGCGGCAACGTCGCACTATTCAGAGGAGTTGCAATAGACAGGAAAACGTAAATTAACTTATGTATATTATGGGAAGCCAGATAATTGATAGTGTTGGCTAGAGTCCTAATTGATTTCACTATGCTTGTCGATATACGTATATTTGTATATCAATATGTGTCAAAATTTTAGAAAAGTATGTTGCAAGCAATTCTTGACACTGCCTTAGCGACTAATATTCGCTGTAAAAGTTGATATTTTTTAAGTGGAACTGGTGGACGTCAGAATAATGCAAAATGAAAGGGTGCCCAATAGGTAGCGTGATGTAAATATATATATATATATATATATATATATATATATATATATATATATATATATATATATATATATATATATATATATATATATATATAAAAGAACTGTTAACGTTACACGCTGCCTACTCCAGCCAGGGATTTGGCGTGGTGATATAAAGAGATAGAAAGACACAGTCAACATAACGTTTACGCTAAATGTCAACAAAGCTAGCGCTGGAACGTCTAGGTTGCCTAGCAACGATATCGTTGACAACAAACAAAGTTCAAAATGTCATCGGCGTAGTTTTTCATGGCGATGAATTTATAACATTTGCGGCTGGTATGTGTGTGAAATGTCGAAGGAAAACACCAACTTGCGGCTGCTTGGCTCGCCCGTGAACTTTTCTTATCGAGGCAAGAAGAAAGACGGGAATAAGAACATTAGGAACAGGCCACGGTCGGCGCTACAAAACACTTGTATTTCACCGGTATTTACATATTAACGCTTCTTATACAATTCTCATGCATTTTCTACACTTTATAATCATTAAATACGATGCTAGCGATGACTAAAGTTAGACCTATCTAAATATTAAGTAGGTATGCTAATAAGGCACCTACTTAGTTACCTGTCTGATTTATCAATAAGCAGAGTCATTAAAATGTATTATAGTTGAGCATGGGTTGAGCAGTACAAATTGTAAGTACCTCCAAATCACTGCACAATGCAGCATGCATATTTATGGCTTAATGTATTTATTTATTTTAAACCAATTTATATTAACAGTATTAACTACATATGAAAAAACCTATTGAAACTCTATACTCTCTGTCTATCCTACAAGGGTCTGGCGTAATGGTGTTGATATATAGAATCTACACATATATATATAAGTTATACAATTAAATGGAATAATTTTAAAGAAATAAACAATTGTGAGTGGTTATGCAAAAAGTTATGACTCTGTGGTCTTTCAGCGTTGTTTTGGTCTAATCAGAATATTTTTAGGTGCCATAGTTTTTGTTTTATGATTTTTTTAGTGAGCCACGTCCCCCGTGTATGAGGCGAAACTCATTTTGACTCAAAACTTTAATGCGATTTACTCAAAATCAATTATTTTTCCTTGAGGTCCTGTAATGTCCTTATGACTGGTATGAATTCAATCAAATTGTATTATGATGTAATTAATATTTCAGTTTTATTATTTTATATTAATTTTTATTATTTATGGTTTGTTAACTCTTATGAATGATAATTAATCATAACTACTAGAATATTGTGCTGAATGTGGAAATTGATTCTATCTTCTGTATCATCTACTCCAGATCTCTTGTTGGGTAGGAAGAGAACAGAGTTCCATAAATGTTCTCTTGCTCTCTATATTCTCATAATATTTATTTATTTATTAAAATATGGAAATCTTACAGCAAATCAAAACATAATAGCATCGGAACAGAAGTCTGCGAGCCAATAACAAGTTTTCATTAATAGTAACAAGCAATGTTTGGATTTGACTATTTATTTAGAAATGTCCAAATATGAAATGAGGTGTTTAAATATAATTGTTTGTTTGCTTGTTTGTTAGGAATTCTTGTAAAAACCTCTGAACCAACTTTAAGTCAACTTACTTTTATACATCCTATATGCTAGGGTATCTAAATGTTACTTAGAGACTTAAATAAAGCAATATGCTTTGTAAGATAGAACCACAGATGCTGCTTGACATCTCTATAGATTGTGGGTGGATCAAACATGAAATTGATATACACACATCAAACTGAAACAAATATTATGTGGGTCACACAAAGTCTGTCCCATGCCAGGATCGAACCTGTGTCACCTCGATGCTGTGGGCGGAGCGGCTCATGCTCTTAGTCACTGGACCAAGCCGCTGTCGTGTTGCAAAATGCACTCACAATGGAGCGCTAATTCCTAGTTTCTATGGGTTCCATGTTTTAGAAAAATTAAGCCAACATTCATCTATTTGTCTATATCAACACGCCAGATATCTTGCGGGGTAGGCAGAGTGTACAGAGTTCCAACAGGTTCTTTTCATACATACCTCTCTGGCTTGCTCCAATCTCATAGTTCGTCTCATACACGCCAACATTTATTTCCTAGGAAAATCAAGAACGATACAAGAGGCCCTTCTCAGCGGATACAAAAGACCGCGCGCCTACAACTAGAAGCTTATTGAAAGCGTTCAGCGCTGAACTGCTGCAATCATACAATAGTAAGCACATTACTTACTTTACAGTTTACATACAATGAAGTGTCGTGCTAAAAAAGTCAACAATGCCAATTTTTTTATATGGCATTTACGAGTTGTAATTTATAAACATCGAATCGCCCGTCGATAAAGTCGTAAATGCTAATGTTTGTATTTGGCGTTTACGATTTTATTGTATTTTGCATAAATCGACGTGTGCTAATGTTTGCGTTTGGCATTTACAACTTTGTTGTTGTAGTGTACATCGAGGATTTCTCCGAATCGCTTACTGTGCAAGTGTCCGATGTTGTATCGTTACATACGTGTAACAATAGAACACACTAGCTGCCCATTGCACATTTTCAATGTTAGTGTTTAGGAGAAAGATGGGGAGCGTCTTCGAGTATTTAATGATCTCCAATACCGTTCAATCAATCTACAATACCAATCTGCAGAAGGACCGACGGCCGATGGCGCAAGCGTGTCCTAGAGTGGAGACCGCGACTTGGTAAGCGTAAGGTAAGACGGCCCCCAGCTAGATGGACCGACGACCTCAAAAAGGTCGCTGGGACAGACTGGATGCGGAAGGCGGAGGACCGTGTGCAATGGCGCGTGTTAGGAGAGGCCTATGTCCAGCAGTGGACTACAATAGGCTGATTGATTGATTGATTGAATACCGTTCGCTAGTCCACCCGATACCGTTCCGGTGGACCAATAAAAAACAGTGTTAAATCAACTAATAATTTGATTATAAAATATCGAAGTTTAATAGACATCTCATTCTCAGATTCTCCGGCTAACATCAGAGTAGTTCCACCGACTGCAGACTTACTAGGAGACTCGAAAGCAACTGAAAACCATTGTCAAAAAAACAAAGACTTTTGTAGTAATGCTTCAGACTATGGTTCTGAAGATACCTACATCAGTCTAGGTACTAAAATCAAAGCAAAAGCCCAACTGGGCGCTAGAAATAAAAATAACAATCCAAAGAACTTTTTGAAGTACTGTAATATAGCTAAGAAAGGTCGCAAGGCTATGGAAAACATAATTAATGAGGATACTAGCCTAGAGTATGGCTTAGAAGTAAAAATCATTGAAAGAACCCAATCTCCGACCAGAAATAAAAACATGTACCACGAGAGAAGTTTGTCGCCTTCATATAAAACTCGCGCTTATGAATCTTACTTCATTCCTCTTGATTCTTCTGATAAAAGAGACCCTGAGCATGGCTCCAGCTCTTACGGAGTTCCTAAGCTACAGTCTGAAGTTGAAGAGGCTATAGACACCTATACCCGTCGGCTTACATTAACCAAAGAACAGCTTTCCTTAGTAGAAGAAGAATCCACACAAGACCTTGATAGTGTTCCTTCCCAGAACATATCAAGCTTATCCCCAGAAAATTCTTTAGAAGACAAAATAGGTAAACATGATCTTATGGATGAAAATGTCACTGGTAGAAACACGTATATAGTTGAAGACTACAATAAAATATCTCAAAGTTTCTCTTGTGAACCTAGGACTTATACTAGTTTTTACGATGATTTTCGTTCTAATCCTATCGATCCCTTTAAGACTAAGTTATCAAGTACAATACTACACACAGATTCTTCTTCAAAAGACTCTGGTTATCCAGATAGTGGTCCAAATGACGAAAAAAGCTACAGACAGAATTATTCACTACCAACTACATCGTTACTTAAAAAATCGACGTCACACGATAAAGTTGACGATCAGCCCAAGAGCTTAGATAGCATTTCTACAGGAAGCAATGAAAAAGATTACCATAAAACTTTCCCGTTAGACAAGAAGAGCCAATGGAATGAACCTTTGAATCATAGTCGTTTATTGTATAAAGATTTCTTTCTTAAGAAAGAAGGTCATATCGCTTTGCCTCCACAAAATTCTCCAAGCAAGAGTGAAGTGCACATACATGGAGCAAGCGAATCGTCCAGTGACACAAAAGCAGAAGTAGAAAATGACAATTTAGAATACCCATCTTATCTAGTAAATAGTACAACCAAAGCGTATACATCTAAAGTTATTGAAGATTACAAAAAAGAGTTGGAGGCTATAAATAGTCTCCACGAATTGACACTTAAAGATTTAAAAACTGATACAGCTATATCTCCTACTCCTCTAAATATTGACAAAATGTTTGAAGAACCTACACATTTCGATACCAAAGATGATAACAGGAACAATTCACAAAACACTCAAGCACCAGAACTTCCAAAAAACAATAAAAATTCTCTAGACAATAAAAGAGATGTATCAAAAATATCAACCAAAGAACTTATACAGAATTATTTAAAAGTAAAAGAAGGTGATTATAAAAACGTACATAAGAAGAATTATAAGAAACCCGATAGAAAATTAAGTAACCCTACTTCAGGAGAAAGTTCGACAGGCTACAAGCAAGAATGGAATAACAAAAACGTTAAAGGCGTAAAAAACAGTAATTTGCCAGTTAATAACATAAAAAATCAAACACACAGAAACTTATTTACTATTCGGACTCCGCAAAGCGCTAGGATCGAAGGAGTTGAGAATGACAGAGACGTTGATTCATGGATGTCGTTATCTGCACCTTCGCCGAGAATCTTGGAACTCGATAATGTTGAATCTGTAGAGGAACCGGCTAAGACTCAACTAGAAATTCTTGAGGAAAAGGTAGAACCAGTAGTAAGATCGCCATCTCCTGTGGATTCTATACAAAATGATATGCAGACTATAAAAGAATTGAACTCAAAATCTACGGTTTTAGACATCTACTCTATGTTGAAGGAGATTGAGAGTTACGGAGACAATCCTGTGACTTCAGTTACAAATGTAAACCTCACTGAAACTGAGGATAAGAAAGAAGAAGAAAGAAGCGCAACACCTAAAGATAATTTTATGTAAGTCTTGTTTTTGGGGTCTGTAAATTGTTGCAAGGTTTTGAAATTATTTGTACCTAAAAGTTTTTATTTGCACCTAAATTCATTTTCCAGGGAAATATTTGAATTTCTAGAAAAAGTAGAGCAAAGTGCAAATGAAGCCCTGTCTGTTGTCACGAACACTACACCTCATTCTATTCCAAAGTAAGTTTACATTAGATAATGTTTGGTAGATACCTAATCAAGTTGGATCTTCTGTCAATCCTTCATTACATCTACATTAGGTTTTACTTTTCCTTCAAAATAATTTGGACTCATTATTACTCTATTATAGACATTTTAAACTCTATCTTAGTGTTTAGGGAAGAAATAATTACGGAAGAAACCTTTTAATGTTATAATTAGCCATTTCATCACAAGCAGCTCAAATTCATTGTCGAAAATCATTAATTTGTATACACCAAATATAACCACTTAAAAAAATATAAAGATCTGTAGTTAAGTTAGCTCTAGTCTTAATTACCCTTGTGGTTAATTGTGTTAATTCATTTAGCCACCATCATAATATAGTCGGTATGGAATATCGTTGCTTTACTTCTCGGGTAGTCTCACGAAAACATAATTGAGAATGAAATATAGCTAAATTTCTCTACTTCAGGTTAGAAGGTTTACTGAAGCTACCGCAGACTGAGCTGGCACAGAGGTTGGTGACAGCTTCGCTGCAGCTTGAAGAGAGATCATGTTGCATCGCACTGCTTCAGGAGAGCTTAGCAAACCATAAAGAACAGGTGATGCAGTGGGCAGGGAAGTGAAAATGTAACTGGGTAGCAGAAGTTTTTTAAACAGGTTCAACATTCTCGTGCTGTACAATTTCATGTCCACTTCCCTACTCACTCAAACACGAGTAAGCAGAATGTAAATCCAAGATAAGGAACATAAAAACATAACCGTAGCCCCATAGGTACTTCAACTCACATCATACAAACATCTACGTTTTTTCCAATGATTAAAGAAATGTTTTTTTTTTTTATTTTAGATGATAAACAAAGTGAGCAACTTGGAGAAACAGTCGCTCCGAAATATATCTAAAGTAAAGCAAGAGTGCGAGGAGACCATTAAACGGCATCAGAACTTTATCGATCAGGTATAATTTACATTCTAGAGAAGTTCGCGCTGCATGCTTGAGATATTCTCAGCTCGGTCATTCTGAAATCGGTGGCCATTTGCTGCACTGTTGGGAAAATCCCTCCCTTCCCTTTTTCCATTCCATTCTGTTTTCGGCTTTACAAAACCCGAAAATCAATTAAAAAATCAACCAATCTTTTGAGAAAAAGCCTTTTATTTTGCCAATTAATTTAAATCGCCATCTCCGACTGGGCCCGCTGCGTGAACTCATAACTCACTCATTAAATCGAATAACAATATAATATTATTGAATTGGTTGGTCAACATTATGAGATCGGTTGTATCAGTTGATAAACGACAAGAAGACCCTGAACCACCGCATCGAGCAGCTTGTGGATGAGCGTCGAGCGCTTGAAGAGCGATGGAAGCGGAGCGCGCAGACGCTGGAGGAGCGGTACAAGCTAGAGCTACGCAACCAGCACGACAAAATGGTAGCCGCTCAACAGGTCAGTCACTAATCCTTTATAAACTGAATGTTGTGATGTGACTCTTCTATCAGTTTATAAACGACAAGAAGACCCTGAACCACCGCATCGAGCAGCTGGTGGACTAGCGCCGAGCGCTGGAGGAACGATGGAAACGGAGCGCGCAGACGCTGAAGGTGCGGTACAAGCTGAAGCTACACAACCAGCACGACAAGATGCTCGCCGCTCAACAGGCTAGCTCCTTATCCTTTTTTTACTAGCATATAACATTTTTCAACGATCGCATATATTTTGTAGTGAGGATCGTTCCGCCCACTAGACGCTAAGGGTAATGGACGGATTCCGAGGCCAACGACGGCGTAATTAGCTCCGTATGGAATGTTTTGAGTCCTAACTGACATACATTTATTTTTTTCATTTCAGTAACGACTGAAAAGGTACAAGGTATTATTTTTAATATAGATTTCATCTTCAGGTAGCAAGACAACGCTGGGTTAGACAAAAGGCTGAGAAAATTAAGGTAAACATCTCGTTATCAGATATTGACAATACAGTGTAGTATTTAACATACTCATTATCCTAGGACCTTCTTAATTGTAGGAGTTAACTCTTACGTTCTTCACATTTTAGGAGTTAACAGTTAAAGGTCTGGAAGGGGAACTTAGGGAGATGGCTGAGCGCCAACAGAAGGAAGTATCGGACTTGAAGATGGTTCACGCGGAGCAGCTGGGCAGGGCTCAGGCTAAGCATGCGCAGGAGTTAGAAGAGCTGCGGAGGAGGCTGGAGGATGAGAAGGAAGCGGCGCTAGTGAAGGAGAGACAATTGGGCAGCTCTAGGTAAGACTTAGATTTAAAAGCGACGAATTTGAAGTTTGTAAATTATTTAAGCAAAAGACCAGTAGCAATATGTTTAAAAGCTTTCGGTAAGTAAGAGTGACAGATTTTTTGTCTGTGTGAGTGACTGCGCTGCTGGCTAGGGGTCTTTACTGCTTATACGGATGAAAAGTCTGTTAGGAGTTACTCGAACAAAAAGGCGAGCGTGCAACAACTACGGAAGGAACTCCAACCGTAAGGCAAAGTAGGCAACTACTTTAAAGGTGCCTTGAAGAGGTGTTGCTATGTGGCAGAGCGTAAGTCTACGATCTCCCTTCTAGTAAGTTTTCTCGCCGTAGTGCTCTGCACCGGCACGCGCGCAAGGAATTCTCTAACTTAACCAGCGAGCTCGTTGTCTCGTCATATGTGCGGTATCTGTATGCGAAAGGAGGAAAGGAAGAGTATCGGAACGGCGTAGAGTGGTAGAAAGACTTTTAGAATGTGGTAGAAAGAACGAATTTGATAATAACCAGTTGGTTATAAAATTTGAATCTGCACACTCAGATTTAAAACCAAACCAATACCTTCAAATTTTTGAGTTCCAGTGTTGCTACGAAACATAATAACACACAAAAGTAACAACAATACCGTCACACCTATATTCCCCAAGGAAGGTACTGTGTAATCACACATTTGCCGACGATATTATGTACCAGAGTGTCTACAAATGCCTATTGCCATTATCGTGGGCACAAGTCCAAACTGAATGCAATTTTGTTTTTTTTTATTTGGAAAAACAAAACAGTGACAAATTGAAATGTTAAGTACATCATTTTATGACACGTACAAATAAATTTGATATCAGAATCGTTTACCATAAATAACATTAAATACATATACGTTATTACATGTGATTTTGTGAAGTCTATCCATCTATATCATCACGCCAGCTCCCTCGCGGGGTAGGCAGAGAGTACAGAGTTCCAACAGGTTCTTTCCTTACATACCTCTCTGGCTTCCTCCACTCTCATAGTTCGTCTCATACACACTCGCCGGTTACGGAGACTCTTGACTTGCCCTTCAGCTAAGACACGGTCTATTTGGTCATGGTAAGATAGTCTAGGTTTTCCCCGGCACCTACATCCTTCCACTTTCGCATTGTGTATCTGTTTTGTCATTCTTTCTTCTGGCATTCTTTCTATATGCCCGAACCAACGGAGCATACCCTTTCTCATCTTTACACCGATACTATCTTTCATACCTACTCGCTTTCTTACTACGCTGTTGCGAATACGGTCGGTCAGCGTGACTCCGCACATCTTCCGCAGAGATCGCATTTCGACCGCATTTATCCTGCTTCCGTTCTCCTTCTTACATACCCAACTCTCACTGCCATATAACAGCGTTGG
Organism: Phalera bucephala; assembly: GCA_905147815.2. Taxonomy (NCBI): domain Eukaryota; kingdom Metazoa; phylum Arthropoda; class Insecta; order Lepidoptera; family Notodontidae; genus Phalera; species Phalera bucephala. The sequence continues at coordinate 6,559,711 of LR990621.1, read as the reverse complement.
GACAAGCACTCCGTTATGCATGGCCAGCTGCGCCTTTTGGCTTAAGTGCCGGCTCCCAAGTAGCCTTCCCATCGCACCATTCACTCTATTACCTGCATTCACTCTGCTCTCTATATCAGCGGTGTATTTCCCATCCTTACTGAAGACGCATCCAAGATATACAAACTCATTCACTTGCTCCAGCACATCGTTACCAACCACAATCCTTGCATTCGTTCTGGTTTCTTCCCGTTCAAAAACCATAATTTTGGTTTTCTTCACATTCAAATGTAAGCCATTGTTCATGCAGTCGTCTCTCATAACTGTGACTAGTGTTTGCAGATCAGTGGCTGTTGGCGCTATCAAAACCGCGTCATCTGCATACAATAGGTGGTTTATCACTAGATCACCCATTTTTACCCGTTCAGTCATCGCATTCAGTCTTTGAAGACTTTTATCCAGATACACTATAAACAGTCTAGCGGACAACACGCAACCCTGCTTGACGCCGATTTTAACGTCAAACCAAGGTGACATGTTACCACCCACCCGTACGCATGCCTTGCTGTCCACGTAGGTAGACTGGACGGCTCGCAACAGGGTGCCGTTTATACCATACTCTGGCAAAATGTCCCAAAGTCTCTTTCGCACGACTCTATCAAACGCCTTCTCCAGGTCCGCAGAAAACCTTCCGGCCTACTGCCAGATGCTTTTCTACGATGTTGCGGAGGGAGAAAACTTGATCCGAACATCCTCTTCCAGACCTGAAACCTCCCTGTGCCTCACACAACACTCCATCGGACTTCTCGCGCATTCTCCGTTCAATAATTTTACCATACACCTTAGCTGCCAAGCTGATCAAACTGATGGCCCTGTAATTGGCGCAGTCATATTGTGAGCCCTTTCCTTTATACAAGGGTACTATGACTGCGCGGCGCCAATCTGTAGGGACTCTACCGGTCTTCCAGCAAAGATTTGCGAGGACCCAAAAAGCGTCCCGGACGCAAGTTCCACCATATTTAATCATCTCGGCAGATATCATGTCTATTCCCGCAGCTTTACCATTTTTCATACTTCGTATCGCCCATTCAACTTCTTTCATAGTGATGTCCTATGTGGATTCTGGTGCCGCAAACTCGCCTCTGGGCTCGTCTGTGGCACCAGAATCGGGGGCATTCTCATACATTTCTCCAAAGTATTCACTCCACCGGTTTAGCACAGCTTGTGTGTCTGCAAGAATGTCACCATCCTTTGATTTTATCTTTTCCATTCTGGAGCCTGACGAATCACCTCGAGCCTTTCTCACCTTGCTCCAAAAGAGTTTGGTGTTATTCTCGAAGTTCTTCGTCAGCCTCTCCTCCTCAATCACACTAGCTCTTTCACGCTTTTCTTTCACTAAGGTTTTGGTGGCATTCTTGCATTGCCGGTATATTTCTTTCTTCATCTCCGTCATACTGTCATTTAGATTCAAAGAAGAGACATAGTCCTGCCACGCTTTCTTCTTACTTTCTACAGAGCTTTTTAACTCTGTGTCCCACCATGCATCCCCTTTTGCTGTGCTATGCTTCTTTGAGCAGCCACATACTTCTTTCGCTGATTCTACCAAACTCTCTTTCAGACAATTCCAGCATTCATCTATGTTTGAGTCCGAAGAACCAGCTGTCAAAAGCTTGTCCCGGACTCTGTCTTCATACGTTCTCCTCACGCTCTCATCTTGCAACCTTTCAACCTTGATTCTTTCAAGGCCTCCGAAGGGAATACGCTCTCGCCAGTGCCTCCACTTCCTGAACAAACCACTAAACCGCGCAATTACGAGATAGTGGTCCGATTCAAGAGTGGGGCCTCTATATGCACGGGTATCTTGAAGTTTACTTCGGAGACGGTTATCTACCAGGATCAAATCTATTATGCTTTTCTGTTCATTTCTTCTCCACGTATACATATGAATATCCTTGTGTTGGAATATTGTATTGGACACAAGGAGACCTCTTTCCAAACACACATCTACAATAAGCTTACCTGCATCATTCACTCTCTTATCACCATAAGGACCCAGAGCAGCGTCGCAAGTTTGCCGCCTGGTTCCCACCCATCCGTTCAGGTCGCCACACAAAATCACCTTTTCATTCGCATCAGCCAGATCCAGAACTTCCCTGACATTATCCCAAAACTTCTCAAGGTCCGGGGGTGTCGATGAGCTTACAGGAGCGTAGGCTCCAACCAAAAACACTCTAGTGACACCCAGTTTCAAGCGGACCCAGAGAAGTCTCGCATCGTACAGGCCATAATCTCTCACTCCAGAGGCCAGGCGACGGGCCAACAAGATACCCACCCCCATGCTGGCACGATCGCTCTGTGGCACTCCAAACCACAGAGCCATCATGCCGTCAGGGAGATCACAGGCTTCACTGCCCCTTCGCTTAGTCTCTGTTACACACAGAGCATCCAGGCGTCTCTCTTTCATTACATCAATCACCTCATGCATCTTATCTTCCATACCACCTCTTACATTCCAGGTGCCTATTCGGCACTCTGCACCCCACGACTCGCCAGTTCGGGCCCGGCGTGATGGGTGGCGGCCCCCATCGCCGCTTCTGCCTATGTTCGTACCGATGGGGGCGGGCCGGTACGCGTCGCCTCGGGGGGACGCCCTAGCCCGCACTGCGGTACTTGCTCGGTCCAAGATTGCAGCCGTAGCGGCTGGCAGGGGTCGCGACGAGCACGCTCTTGGACAGACACCAGAATCTTTTACCATAAATTACATTAAATACATATACGTTATTACATGTGATTTTGTGAAGTTTTAACAAATCATTTTTAAATGTGCTCGAACGCGTTGCCGTAATGTCAATTGAGTTGAAGGATTCGTTATAGGATTAAACTATGCGACACAAAGGCGATCGCTTGCCAGCTTTTGTGCGACATTTGATAGTTGCGAATAGGTGACACGGGTTACGACAATGCGTTCTAGTAGGAACTTTAGAGTTTATTATTAATAATAAAAGTGCAGTCGTATCTGTCTATGACATAAATCATATGGTAGCATAGCTCTTAGCTGCGTAAGCCTATGTTTAAATTTTAAAATGATGTATTTGTCTAATAGCTGTTCTTATGAAAGACGATTTTGGAAACATCTGTCGGGCATGCAGCATAATTTTTTTTCTATAGTAAAGCACATTTTGTCCCACCTAGGAAGTCGTGATTGGCACTTGCAATATACCTATGCTAGACTAGAGAATAAAAGGAAGTATTTTTGAAAGCGAGGATTACTTGTCCTCAGATTAGAGAAACAGATCCTGGAGCTGGAGTTGACGTATCAGGAGCAGCGCTCGCGGCTGGTCGCCGAAATGCGCGCGGAGAACGAGAGAGTCGCCTCTGAGCTGGCTGAGAAGGAGAGACAGCAGAGAGAGGAGTTTGGTGAGTGGAACCTCGTGGCTCATATGGTAGAAAACTGGTACATTACACTCGTAGTGGCTTTTGCCCGCGACGGGATAAAAAGTATCCTATGTGTTAAACAAGATAATAAACTATTTGTGTGCCAAATTGCATCCAAATCCGTTAAGCCGTTTTAGCGTGATTGAGTAACAAACATCGAAACCTTTAGGATTATTATAAAGTTATGCCGAAAGTGTAACAATTTTAGCACAATAAGCCTAATAATATATAAGTATAGTATTCTAATTATTCTAGCACAATTGTTCTATCATTATATGCGGACGGGGCAGTAAGGGCAGCTACCTCAACGGTTGCAGTTACAGGAAAACGGATGAGACTATTTTAAACGACAAAATAAACAGAAAAAATGGGCAATTTATCTCATATAAGAATTTTTTTGATGACAATAGATCTTGTTTCTTATAAGGATCAAAAACTTATATAGGACCAACTAAGGTTAGAGTATTATAAGAGTTGGAATACGCAAAAAACCACTTGTTAAAAGTAATTTTCATTTATTCGAAACACTTCGTTCTCGACGTCACCAGAAGACTATTTCTGCTGCACCTCATAAAACAGCATTATTTGCTAGGAATATACTAGGCATGACATCAAAAATTTATAACAATTTACCAATGGAGATTAGAAATAAAGATTGCAATGAATCATTTGTCTTTGTGTTTTTTTATAAAACGTAGCCCCACACTAGGATTTATTCCTGTGTCGTGGGTGCGTTTACAAACATGAAAATTCACATGCACAAATACCCAGACCGGGACAAATAATTGTGGATCACACAAAGATTTGTCCCGTGCGGGAATCGAACCCGCGACTATTAGACACAGTAGGCGGAGTAGCTTAAGCTCTTAACCACTGCGCTAAATCGTCCGTCCGTAATAATTTAATTTATTTGAATTTTTAGTAAAAAGGTGTTACTACTCCATCACAGAGTTCCTTACTGACAAACAGAGCTATAACCAGGGTCCGATTTATTAAACTTGACCAATCATATCTTTTTCTTAATTAATAATGACTGTATTTTGACAAATCTATATATGACATACTGTATAATTCTATTAGCATTGTATACTGACTTTTGAGAATTACTTTATTTTATTTTCCATAATATATACTCTCTGTAAAATGACTAACTTAATCATATTAATGATGCCTTAATTTTTAATACAACTCATACCCAAATTTTGTACGCCAACTACTGGTAAAATATAGCGGTCTACATTAAGATATCAACATCTGTCTGTACACACTACCTATGTTTACAAAATAAATGATTGATTGATTAACTTTGTAGGAAATTATCGATTTTTGATAGAAAAACTACAAACATACTTTTTCTCTATTACCTAGAATTTACAGTCAGACTCTTAACCAGCTTCTATCACTGTAAGCTACACCAATGAAGCAGTCATTGTAATGCAAGCTTTCTTAAAAGAATTCCATTAACCATCGTTTGTTAAAATACGATACCATCCGATTTTCAGAAAAATGGCGAGCCGAACAGCAGAAGATGCTTGAAGAAAAGAAAATGCAGTTGGAACTTGAGAGAGCAAAAGAAACAGAAAAACTAGAGGTTAGATGAGACACTATACATTAGTCGAAACATTTGTCCATCTTTTTAAATTAAACAACCATTTAGGCAATCAACGATGGCTTAGTCTAGTGGTTTAGGGCGTTAGCCACACCGGTCCGAGTTCCGCTCACTGATACAAGAACTTGCGGGTTCCTTTCACAGGACTAATTTTTGTGTAACCCCTAAAATGTTTAATCCAGCAACAACAATACTTTTATTTCGCAAACACCTAGAGTGTTTGTGAAATAAAAGTATGAATGTCCTATTTTGTAACAATTTACAGGAGAAAATAAAGCTAAGAGAGGAAGAACTTCAGAAGAAACTGGAAGAATATAAGAAACAATTAGAGATAGAACAACAAGTTTCGCTCAAACGGAAAGTGACGGAGATATCCGCGCAGCACAAGCAGGAACGAGACAAGGAGATAGAGCGAGCCATCGAGAGCATGGAGGCAGAGGCGCTGGCTGGGAGGAAAGAATTGCAGGAAGCTCTCAGGTACGTTCTAAGGATAGATTTGCCTACTACGGATAGAATTTCGACATATTTTGTATCTGTAAAAACTATACTGCCAGTAAGCAAATCTATCCGAGTTTAACATTGAAACCGACCATAAGTCGTTATCATATCACAGATGGTCGTACTGCTTTGGTAACACCATCTTTGCAACAACTACCAAGGCAGCAGCGTTCGACTCGGTCAGCCTAAAATAGGTGATTTCCAAACATCTCCGTTCTAAATTGTTCTCTCCTTTCTAAATTACTTAATTTATCAGATTTGGATTTCTTAAAAAAAAGGATTCTATTTTTTTGTTTTTTTTTGTGGCAATTGCGTTACATTATGCCAATGTGCAAAGTTTACGAATATTCATTTCTAAATTAATTCATCTCCCCAATGAACTTGATGACAAAGATGATAATGATATTGATGAAGTGCCCCACCCTGGATAGTAAAGTGATGGAAACTTTATATACCAATTGCGACGGCCGTTTTGAGGGAAATCGAAAAGGCACGTTTTATCACTTTGTTACAATTACCTTCACTCATGCACATATAGGAATACATAATGGTTAATATTACATACACATTATAATTCGAAATAACACAAATTTTGGAAACACAAAACTCTCTATTCTTTTGTTATTGACATATGTTACTTATATTCTATCAAATTAAAAGAAACGCTTTTTGACGTTTAAAAATGTCAAACATTAATGAATCTAATTGCGTCCTGACAAAGTTTGCTATGAACAATTGTACAATTTGTATAAAAGTAAACCATAATGTAAAGCAATAGAGACTATTTTGGCATTTTTAAACGTCAAAAAGCGAATCTTACAAGACAGAATATAAGTCCCAGTACTTGCGCAGGAGAAATAAAGAACAGTACGAAGCTGAACTGAAGGAGCTAGCGGAAACCGAGCAGGCAACACTGCGCCGCTACCAGGATGCTCAGGCCAGAGTGCGACAGACAGAGGACAGATGTATGTACACCTTTATTGGCAAACTGTTTAACTGTTACACCATTAATTATAATCTGTTGTTTCCTTGTAGGCGCAGAATTAGAAGTGACGATATCACAACTCGAAACTAGAAACAGGGTCTTGACTGAGGTAAATATATATAGTTCTTAGATTTAAATGAATCTAACAGACACCATGGCGAGACACTTAGTATACGCCCTCCCCCATAGCGACTGCCCAAGCCGAGGCCGTTCCTCCTTGAGGTGCCCTTGAGCTAGTTGCCCCCTTGCCCTTCTGGCTCGAGCGTAGTGGTTGCACGCTCGCCCTCTTGTCCGATGAAGCTGTAAAGGCCCCGCGGCCACGCACGCACGCGCACACACACACACACACACACACACACACACACACACACACACACCCACACCCACACCCACACCCACACCCACACCCAAACCCACACCCACCCGCACGCACGCACGCACGCACGCACGCACGCACGCACGCACGCACGCACGCACGCACGCACACGCGCACACGCGCACACGCACACGCACACGCACACGCACACACGCACACACGCACACACGCACACACGCACACCCGCACACCCGCACACCCGCACACCCACACACACACACACACACACACACACACACATACATACATACATACATATCGTCTGTAGTGCTTTACTGCACGTATACTCAAATACAACCCCATATAATCATGAAACTTCATCATCTCAGCCCATACTTGTCCACTGTTGAACATAGGCCTCCCAGCGTAACCGGTCCGATGCCACCTGCATAGCTCTCTCCATAGCTCGCTGAGCAACTCTGAGCTTTTTTATGAGACCTATTGTAAGAGACCACGTCTCTGATCCATATATCATCACTGGTAACACACATTGACTGAAAACTTTAGTCTTAAGGCTCTAAGGGTCTCTTGCGAACACTTTAGAGCCCTTGTTCTGTGCTATGGTCTCCTCAATACGCCTTGTATTGAAGGACCGTAAGTCTTGTCGCAAGGACTTCAATATCTGTCCATTGAGCTGCCTATAGGACTTAGCATCATCGGAGGTTTGGAGCGTCATGGAACGTCGCTTAGCCATGAGGTTTCGGGTGTAGTTGGATAGTTTTTGAGGTCTATTTTTACGGTGGGGCTTAAAATACTTGGACCCGACCGTATGGACAGTCTCTACCAGCCTGTTGTTGATTTCGTCCACTGATGCGCTGCTGTCTAGCAATTCGAAGCGGTTTGCCAATTCGAGTTGAAAGTTCTCGGGGTTTTGGATATGTGCATTACAAGGTCGGAGCGTAGACTTCATCAGACGCGATCTTTCCATTTTGACATTAATATTTAATGTGCCTCTGACCATTCGGTGATCACTCCTGGTTTTTACCCTATGGATCACGGAGACATCATTAAATATTTGTCGCTTGGTGCTCATTATGAAGTCTATTTCGTTTTTGGTGGAACCATCAGGGCTCATCCAGGTCCATTTCCTATGAGGCGGCTTCTGGAAGAAAGAGTTCATCATAAAGAGTCCCTCCTTCTCCAGGAATTCGGCCAGCCTCTGACCCCTGGGGTTGCGCTGCCCATATCCAAATTGCCCCACTCTCAACTCATCATCGCCCCGTTTGCCCAGCCGCGCATTGAAGTCACCCATAACCACTGTAAAGTGTGTTTTGGAAGTATGTATGGCTCTACTAATGTCCTCATACATAATTTCGACATCATCATCTGAGTATGTCGAGGTCGGTGCGTAGACCTGTATGACCTTCAGCGAATATCTTTTGGATATTCTGAGTATCAGGTACGCTACCCTGCTCGACACACTAGTGATGGACACAACGTTGTCTATGAGTGACTTGTGGACGATAAATCCGACACCACCTTGGGACTGCTGTTCGCCCTCCCGGTAGTAAAACAAGTTGCCGGATTTTAAGGTTATCGTGTCCTCGCCCTCTCTTCGGACCTCCGATAAACCAACAATATTCCACCGCAACTTGTTTATCTCTTCTTCCAGCTCAACAAGCTTCTCATCTGTCCTCAAAGTGCGTGCGTTGTATGTCACCAGGGCCAATTTTCGTTTTTGGTGGTAGCCGAATCTCTGCCGGAGATTGTTAGCACCCCTTGTCCTGTCGTTATCATGGCTGCTACCGTGGCCAGGACGATCAGGACCGCCGGGGACTAGGGGCCTGGTTTTCTTCTTTTCTTCCATAATAGTGATTGGGGGGATTTGCCATACTCGCCACGCTTGGCAGGCGGGTAGGCGAGCGCAGTTTTTGATCGCAGAAGTGTTAAGAGAACGCTGCTGCCCATTCCCTAGTTTTCCCTTAGTCGCCTTGTACGACACCCGATGGGATGAGATGGGTTGGTCCTATTCTAAGCCGGGAACCACGCGGAAACACATGGCATCATGAAACTTATCATGAAAAAATAATAATCTCATGAATCTAAATGTTTTAGTAAAGAAAGAAGAAAAAATTATTCAAATATCTCTGACTGCCACTCTCGGGAGTAAGCGATTATACTGTATCATAAACTTGCAGAAAAACTCGCAACTGGAGGCCCGCGCGGAAGAAGTGAGAGTCAGCTGCGAGGAGTCGTGGAAGTCGAAGGTGGAGCTGCTCAAGAAAGAAATAGATGACATGAAGAAGACGCACGAGGAACAGATGCACCAACTCTACGCGAAGTAAGTATCAACATCAGCCGAACGACGACCACTGATCAAAGGTCTTCGCCAAAGACGAATCTCAAACTCAAATAGTTTATTTTGTATAGGGCTTGCGGGGGCGCTTCCAAATAGTCAAATTTACATTTTTTTTATCTAATTTTGCTACTAATCTACCACCGGAGCGGAACGCGGCCTCCACTGAGAAGATCCGGCGAAGAAACTCAGAGAGCTGGTCTTTTTTATTTACTTTTCTTTTTTTTCAATCATATTGTGTAGATACAATGTTTAGGTTACAATTAAATAGTGTCTAAAGGATTCCGGATGAACCAGTCCCCACAATCAGCACCCATTCACGAGTATGACTACTGGAACAGCCATCACTCCCCTCGACCATATTGGAGGGAAGGGAGTGACCCACGCCAGATAGCCACTGCATGCAAAGACATTATAGTGAGCATGACCACCATGACGATCGACTTTATGCCACCTTTACCCGCAACCCTTACCAGAAGACTAATTCTCGTGATTAGCGCACGATTTGGTGCAGTCGTTAAGAACTTAAGCCGCTCCGACCACTGTGTCTAATAGTCGCGGGTTCGATTCCCGCACGGGACAAATCTTTGTGTGACCCACAATTATTTGTTTCAAACTAGGTATTTGTGTATGTGAATTTTCGTGTTTGTAAACGCACCCACGACACAGGAATAAATCATAGTGTGGGGCTACATTTAAAAAAATAATGTTCAATATGCAGTCTCGATCTCATCTCAATGTCATAAATCTCACACACCGTCACGCCTATATTCCCCAAGCGGGGGTGGCAGAGGTGTACTGAGTACACCCACGTTTCGCCGACGATGTTAGGTCCCATGTAATAGGCGGCGAGCCTATTGCCATATTTGACGGACGATTTAGCGCAGTGGTTAAGAGCTTAGGTCGCTCCACCTACTGTGTTTAATAGTCGCGGGTTCGATTCCCGCACGGGACAAATCTTTGTGTGATCCACAATTATTTGTTCCGGTCTGGGTATTTGTGTGTGAATTTTCATGTTTGTAAACGCACCCACGACAGGAATAAATCCTAGTGTGGGGCTACGTTTTTAAAAAAGATAAAAAAAAATATATATATATATATACCGGTCGGAAATTCCCCAAATTAAGTTTGATGATAGTACAATACCAATAAGTAAAGCCGTTAAAAATTTGGGAATTTATATTGATACAAACCTTACTTGGGGCCCACAACTTCAAGAACTGAGTCGCAAACTTTTTGCTTCTGCGGCGTCCTTGAGAAGGTTGCGTAATTTTCTCCCTACTGCCACTAAAATTGCACTCGCACAATCCCTTCTCCTTCCTATAATCGACTATGCAGACGTTAGCTATCCCGATCTTACAGAGAACCAATATAATAAACTTGAGCGACTTCAAAATTTTTGTATTAGATTCATATTTGGGTTACGCAAATATGATCACGTTTCTGAATTTCGTGTAAAACTCAAGTGGTTACCAATCCGCCTTCGCCGGCATGCTCATATATTATCTCTTCTTTACAGTATTCTGTTTAATCCGTTAACTCCCTCTTACCTCAAAGGAAGATTTAAATTCCTTCATGAAACACATTCAAGGTTGCTGAGGTCATCGGAGAACCTGAAGCTGGAAACACCAATGCATTCTACAAACTTTTTCGATAAATCCTTTACTAATCAAGCCGTTCGTTTGTGGAATGCATTGCCTGTGACAGTCCGACGCGCGCAATCGTTAGCGTCCTTTAAAAAACTGGTTCACAATCACTTTCTACACTTATGAACTTTCCGAGCACTGTTACTATATGTTAGTTGTATGTGAAATGTGTATGTGTATAGAATATATAAGTAATATGTAAGTAATTCGATTGTAATGTATTATCTAAGTTTTTAATGTACGCCACCAACTGCCCTGTATTACTGTTTATGTTGATTCTTCCATTGTATTGGTTGTCTGGAAGAAATAGCTTTTAGCTATAAGACCGCCAATTGTACATATTAGTCTGTAATTAGTTGTTTATTAATTGTAATTTCATTGGTGTACAATAAAGAGTACTCTATCTATCTATCTATATACCGGGCACAATTCCAGACTCCGAACTCATACTGGGAATTTTTCGTTAGAAAAACTACATTTGTCCGACCTAGGATTTGAATCCAGGACCTCGTGATCACAAAGCGATGTGCTTTGCCATTAGTCCAACGAGGCAGAAATAAATCTCTAAAATGGTATTCTTGTAAAATATTGACATAGACCAAATCGAGATCGTACCGAAAGGGGAACAAAATGTTAACAGCGTTCCGATAAATGTTTATCTGACGTGAACAAAAAATATACGAAACAAATATCACATTGAAGATTTAGATATTTTTTAATTACACGGAGGCAGCTGTGATTACGACGTGATCAACAATATAATTTTAATTAAATAACTTGACATTATATCGAAATCAGACTGAGATAATACTGAAATCGATATAATACGATCGAAATAATCGATACTTTAGTGGAGCAGAAAACGAAATGTGAGTCAATTCATAATAATAATAAAATAATAATATCAGCCTATATTGCCTACTGCTGGGCAAAGGCCTTCTCACAAATCGAGGTGAGAAAGATTAGGTCATACTCCACCACGCGGACCCAGTGCGGATTGGTGGAGGCAGGTTTGTGGCCACCCGCTGTTGGACTTATCAAGCCGCCTTTAAGGCTTCCAACTCGGCTTAACGACTACCACATTAAGTGGTAACCGGGACTAACGGCTTAACGTGCCTTCCGAAGTACGGAGACGCTCGAATATAAAAATGCCACAAACGGTCACTCATCTTGGGCCGGCCGAGTCGAACGCTGCTTAACAGTGGTGATCGGTAAGAACACTGCGGTCGCACAGCGCTACGAGCGCCTAATAATTAAATTCATAACTAAATCTCAATTCTGTCAATATTCAGTCTCAGTGTCAATTAAATACGAGAATTGGCATTCAGGTCATCGGTCCATCTTGTTGATGGTCTGCCCACATTACATCTTCTGGTACGTGGTCACCACTCGAGAACCTTTCTGCCCCAACGTCTGTCAGTTCTACAAGCGATATGGCCCGCCCACTGCCACTTACGGCCGGATAGGTTTGCCTACTACAGATAGAATTTTGACATATTTTGTATGGAAAATCTGTCAAATTCCTACTGACAATAAGCAAATTTATTTTTTAGTTGAATATTGACACCGGCCATTAGTGGAACAAATATGGACCAATGACACAAAAAGAAAGACTGCCACATACCGTACTGGGCGTAGAAGTATACAACGTGTGGATATTCAATGAAAGTATGTGTGCTAATGTGTAAATATAATGCACATGCTGCAGTTTTCATCTATCTTTCCATCTATATCAACTCGCCAGATCCCTTGCGGGGTAGGCAGAGAGTACAGAGTTCCTTACATACCTCTCTGGCTTCCTCCACTCTAGTCTCTCACTCCAGAGGCCAGGCGACGGGACAGCAAGATACCCACCCTATGCTGGCACGACTGCTCTGCGGTACCCCACACAAATCATGCTATACAATTATTTGAAATGAGGTTGAATAATAATTATAAAAGTCCTATATTCGCTTAAAAATCTTCAACAAAAGGCTGATCATAGTTATACGTCAATCCAAACAGACGGTCTATGTTGGAACTGCATACCAGCTGTAAAATTTCAGTTTGGAAACAGTTGACATAACTACATCCAAACTGCTTACCGACAACGCAGTCCGCTTGCAGTCGATGTGCAATTCTAATAAAAATTAGTTCTGCGGTCCGGTCGAAAAAAATAAAAATATCTTTATTTCAGACTACAGACAGATATAAATAATATACCACGCATAGTCAATTTAACAAAAAAAGGTAAAACATCCAAAGAGTGATGATGATGATGATTGATCCGACCGATTTCGGCCATGGCGACCACTTTAAAGACCTCTAGTCAGAGTAATGCCGCTGATGCGCTCGAAGATGGCTTATGTAGCCTATCTTCGCGGCGAAACTCCGTGCACATTGAGGGCACGTAAGTACGCCGTTCTCATAGTTGTATGATATGGCAGCAGGTGGGCGGGCCTTTAACTGATTGCGTTTGGCGTCAAGGTCAGCTTTACGCTGAGCCTCGAACTCGTGTACTTGGCTGTTCACCATCCTGCGCCATTCTGGCCGCTGTGCTGCCAAACGTTCCCAACGAGAGGGCTCTATGTTGCATCTCTTCATGTGTCGCTTTTGGACATCCTTGTACCGGAGGAGGGGACCGCCATGATTCCGCTTGCCCTTCTCCAGTTCAGAGTAGAAGATGCGCTTCGCCACTCTTTCCTCCGCCATACGAGATACGTGACCGCACCACCGAAGCTGTCGACGCATTAAATAGGCCTCAATGCCACCAACATTGGCTCGTCGCAGAACTTCGGTATTTCGCACTCTATCGGACCATCTGATCCTCATGATGGTACGGAGGCATTTAAGGTGGAAGCGATCCAGAGTGCGAATGTGGCGGCGGTATACACACCACGTCTCAGAGGAGTATAGGAGGTTTGGCAGCACGATTGCCATATACACCGATATCTTAGTGGGCAACTTAAGGTTATGCGAGCAGAAGACCTTGGTACATAGCTTGCCGAATGCCGCAGCTGCGGTACCCACCCTGCTATTGATCTCAGCATCAAGGTCACACTTGGATGTTACAGTGTTCCCCAGATAGCGAAATCTATCCACCTGCTTTAGCACATCCTCACCAAGTTTTATGGTCAGTGTCTCGTGACCGTGCATGTCCAGGGACATCACCTCCGTCTTATTGACACTGATCTTTAAGCCAAACTTACGGCAGGCTTGGTGGAATGCGGACATCAGCTGTTGCAGGCCGTCTAGGGATTCTGATAGGAAGCACAAGTCATCAGCATACATGATCTCAGTGATCAGTGCGTAAGAGACTTTAGTGCGAGCCTTAAGTCTAGCCAAGTTGAAAAGGCTGCCGTCTGTGCGGAAACGGATGCGGACTCCCTGAGAAACAGTGTGTAAGACCTCTCTAACTACCACCGCAAAGTATAAGGCGAACAGAGTAGGCGCTAAGACACATCCTTGCTTCACCCCACAGGTAACGGGGAAGAAGTCTGTCTGTTCACCGTCTACGGCAACGCAGCATTGCATGTCGTCATGCAGGAGTCTAAGAAGTCTCACAAACTTTTCCGTGCACCCGAGCTTACCTAGCACCAACCATAGAGCTTCCCGAGGCACGCTATCGAAAGCCTTCTCCAGGTCAACAAAGCAAAGGTACAGCTGACAGCCCTGTTCCCTGCTCTTTTCTTGCAGTTGACGCACAGAGAATATAGCTTCGCATGTGCCTCGGTCCGGTCGGAAGCCAAACTGGGTTTCAGGCAGAATCTTTTCAGACAAGTTCTTTAGGCGATTTAAGAGAACTCTAGCAAAGACCTTTCCGGGGGCTGAAAGGAGCGAAATACCGCGGTAGGAGTTGCAGTCAGATCGGTCACCCTTGTGCTTGTAAAGAGCACTTATGCGCGATACTTTAAAGGTATCCGGAACGCGCTCCTCCTCCCACATGCGAACAAATAGTTCCCACACTAACGTGTGCAACTCCTCTCCGCCGTATCTTATCAGCTCTCCCGGTATAAGGTCAATGCCAGCCGCCCGTTTGTTTTGTTGCTGTCTGATGGCAGTAACAACCTCGTCACGCAATAGAGTCTCGTCCAGCTCAAAGGCGATAGGGAGCTGAGGCATTAAACCGATACTTTGCAGATCAGCTGATCGATCCACATTTAGCAGAATGTTGAAGTGCTCCGCCCAGCGGTTTAGTATATCCTCCTTGCTTGTCAACATGTGACTACCGTCTAGAGACCTTAAAGGCACCCGAGCTTGGTAGGATGAACCAATCAGCTTACGTACCTCACTGTAGAACTCACCCAGCTGGTTTGTGTCAATGAGCCATTGCATGTGACTAGCTTTGTCCTGCCACCACTTGTCTTTCATATGTCGAGACAGCTTGCGCAATTCGAGGTCACTAGCTTTAACAACCGCAACGCTTCCTCTCTGCCTTTTGTGCTGTCGCAGGAGATCTCGGTGTTTGTCGAATGCTGCCCGCAGGGTTTCATCATTTCCATCAAACCAGTCTTCGTTGCGACGGATTTTTTTACCCAGTACAGTTGAAGCGGTATCCATGATATGAGATGACATAGTTCCCCAGGCAGCATCAACATCACCTACCTCATTAGCTGGCATCAGCTTTTCAGACAGGGCTTCAGCGTATTTCTCCCTGACCGCGATATCTTCTAGCTTATCCAAGTTCAAAGAAGCAAGCTTTTTTATAAGAGATCTACGCGGGCGACGGAGGCGGATTCGTAGCTTATTGACAATAAGTCGGTGGTCAGACCAGCAGTGCGCACCACGCATCACGCGGGTGACCTGTACTTGGCTGAAATCTTTTTGTCTCACGATAGCATAGTCAATCAAATGCCAATGCTTAGATCTTGGGTGCATCCATGTTGTCTTGTACTTGGCGGCAAGTCTAAACATAGTGTTCGTAATTGCCAGACCGTATTGAGCACAAAGACTGAGCAGCAACTGACCATTGCTGTTCATGTTGCCAACTCCATGTCTACCCAGAACTCCAGGCCAAGCCTCATAGTCCCGTCCAACCCCGGCATTGAAATCGCCCAGCAATAAAACCTGCTCCCTGGCGTTGAAGCTATCGAGGCAATGTGTCACTTCCTCATAGAACTTTTCCTTGATGTCATCAGACTTGTCTAACGTTGGAGCATAGACACTGATGACATTAAGGTAGTTGTCTTTGTCCAGGTGAAGGCGCAGTGTGGTTACGCGGTCTGAGATATGTACAGGGTACTCCTCTAAATGCTTTGCTAAGTGATTCTTGATGGCAAAACCTACCCCTGATCGTCGAGTTTCGGAGGCAGCGGTACCTTTCCAGAAGAAAGTGTAGCCGCCACCTGCTTCCACCAGCTCTCCTTCATCGGGGAGATGTGTTTCGCTGAGAGCAGCCACATCCACGCTATAGCGATGAAGTTCCCGAGCTACTATGGCGGTCTTACGTTCGGGGCAGGCGTTGACATCTCGATCAAGAAGCGTTCTCACGTTCCACGCGCCGAATGTCATAACAGGTGTTCTTTTTAAATTTCCTTTGCGGCGTCGACCACGATTTAAATGATGCGATGATAGCCGCGGTTACTACCATCTGCCATGTCGGGACGAGCATTTTTTAGGGCACCTTTTCTAGCCCCCTCCCCAGCTGAGCGGGGAAAGCAGTGCCTCCCTAAACAGGGCTGCTTTGACATCCCAAGTGCTGCCGAGCCCGTGCTGTCGTCCCAAATGTGCAGCTCGGAAACGACCACGGCGTGTTCTCACGCCCCCGGGACCGCCTGCGTGCAGATATCAGACAAAGCCTAGTTTGCATCAGGCTAGACCTCTCTACTTCTACCCATCGCCACAGGACTTTTGCGTACTCGGAGTCCAGTAACGGAAGCGGTCAGATGCGCAGGAAATATTAAGGTGCACAAGTATACGCGCGAGACACAGGTGCACATACTCATCCTTATCCTTCTGGGCCCAGTGGAACGGAGACCGTTACGACCGGAGAAGGACTCAGACAGACGGAGCAGTATCACGGTGAGAAAGATACAAGGAGTCAGTATTTTCTCACACTCCCTTAATCGCCTTCTACGATACCCACGGGAAGATATGGGGTGGCGCTATTCTGCTCTGCCGGCACCACACGGCAAAACATCCAAAGAGTATGTCATAAACGACTAGCAAGCTTAGTATGTTTTGGTATTTAATTAAACATAGTAAGCTATTTATTATTACTAGTGGTCGCCCATTGGTCGAAATTCCACCTTCTCTTACTTCGTTTGCTGGTTATGTTTGACATTTAGTAAGACTATAGACAAATAATATTAAAGACAAACAATAATAATCTATTCTCAATTTGACCACAGACTTTTTAACAATAAACAAAAGAGTATATATGCGTGTTTGTGTCAAATACATGGTAGTGTGTGTAATGTTTTTTTATTGATTTAATGTATTATATGAATAATTTTAAAAAATATTAGTATTCTGCACTCCTTCTCTATATAAACTAAGAGTGTGGAAAATTTCATACTCTTTCGTCCGCGCAATTTTCGTAAAAAGGGCTACATAGTTTTTGCTTCACCTTTTCATATTATGATATTATGTTTATTATTTATTGGGTGAGAGCATGAATGCCTTATTTGAAATAGAAGTTCAACCACTATCACTCACTTTGGATTATGTGCAGGGTGAAGGTAGCGGTGGCTCGTAAGGACTCTGCGATCCAGGCCTTGACGCGAGAGGCTGGGAAATACCAGGAGAAGATCACACTGCTGGAGCAGAAGTTGCAGCAGCAGCGGAAGGACTTCCTCAGCAAGAAGTGAACACATTCCCCCACTATACTATATTGCAAGCATTGCTCAAAGAAAAAGGCTGCCTAACAGTTTGCTTTCCCGGGTTTGTCCAAGGATTTTTCTGAAAACATTCGCGTGTCAAATCCCTATGAGTGAAGTTAAAAATAGCGCTAGTTGTCCTATTGGTAGTTTTTATTTTGTGTTTTTAAGCCCACATCACTCACAAAGGCCCATATTACATAACGTAGTACATATAGTTTTAAAATTAACGTTTTAGTACAAAAATCAGTTTTGAAAACTAGATTCAAAACTGCTTTACCATCTGTAATACGGGCCTAAGGGACAATATGCGCTGATGTTAATTTCAGCCTTCACTGAGATAGTTTCCATAAACTGTGATAAGCAAGACCAAAGAGCAAATTCCTTAAGGATCTTGCGTGAGATCGTCTCGCACGTGATCAGTTTGTTACGTTTGCGGGGTAATTAAATGACGAATAACTTGCGAAGTACTTTATTAGACGCTGTACGCACAAAATAGTACGTCGAATGCAAATACACACATGTACAAAACACACACTAGTACTACTCTTATATAATATCAGCCTATACTGCCCACTGCTGGGCAAAGGCCTTCTCTCACAAATCGAGGTGAGAGAGATTGGGTCATACTCCACCACGCGGACCCAGTGCGGATTGGTGGAGGCAGGTTTGTGGCCTCCTGCTGTTGGAACTTATCAAGCCGCCTTTAAGGCTTCCAACTCGTGGTACTACTCTTGCTAGTACCCAAATACTGCTTCCAAGTTGCTGAGTCACTCGTTGAATCCGTTTATCGTTGCTAGGGTCGCTGTATGCCACTTAGATCGCTCGTTCTCCATTTGATCGCTGTCGCTTCCGAAAAGAGACTGTGTTCGTCGCCGCGCTCTGTGTTTCTTTTATATTCGTATGAAAGTTCTAGAATAGACGTGAACCCTCTAAGTACATCGATAGAAATACATCGAACAATAATCGGCGCAGCCCACAAAGCGGTATTATTATTACATACCTATTTGTACGTGAACAAGTAGGTACTTGTGTACCGCGACCGCGCGCCGGCGATAATTATAGGGGAGGAACCTTCTAGACGTTTTAGCACTTGAGCACGGATTCTAGATCTTTCTTGACGGATCAATAAGGGACCTAAGGGTGTGTAATGCGTTTAAAATTAACATCCCCGATAAGGAGTTCACCAGATATCGGGGTGTATTGAAGTCGTAACAGGTTGTTTTAAAAGTGTCCGGGTAGAGAAAATCAGATATCATTTAATTGTGTCCTATTAACTTTACACTAGCCTAGTTGCCTACAAGAACTTTACGGGAAAAAGTGACTCTGTCAGACAGATAGCTGTCTGTCTGTTTGCTTTTAACCTTTTCACGCCCAAACCGCTGAATAGATTTTGATCAAATTTGGTAAGGATATAGACTTTATCCAAGAGGAAGAACATAGGCTACCTTTTTTCTCAAAAAACGACTTGAGGGTGTGAAATACATGCCTTAATATAATGCGAACGAAGTTGCGGGTACAGCTAGTTACGTTAACGGACGATTTAGGGTTGGTTGAGAGCTTAAGCCGCTCCGCCCACTGTGTCTAATCGTCGCGGTTTCGATTCCCGCACGGGACAAATCTTTGTGTGATCCACAATTATTTGTTCCGGTCTGGGTATTTGTGTATGTGAATTTTCATGTTGGTAAACACACGACACAGAAAATAATCCTAGTGTGGGGCTAAGTTTTTAAAAAAAATATATATGTACTCGGTGAATTTGAGATGGAGAAATGAGGCAGCTATTTCAACCGTTGTAGCTCGTGGACAACGGTCTTAAGAGACCTTTTGCGACATTTTGAGCTGCATATATAGATTTTGAAAAAATGTGCAGTTGGCAAGAATTGATCAAAGGTACAGGATCGATTGGCATCAATAAGTTGTTGTGTATATTGCCCATTTCCTTGCTGTCTGTGCATTATTTTGTGAGGGGCACGTGCGTCTGTCACTTACCTACCTACCGTACCTCGGGGTTAAAAGGGTGTACAGGTCAGTTTGGCTAAACTGAGTTCTTAACTTTATCATTATTATGATAATGAAAAATGATTTTTTTTCAACCCCGAATTTCCATATTATTTTGATCTAAGACTTATCATATATTTTAAATGTCGATTCCAGTTAGCTTTTAATTTATATATTTTTAAAAGTATCTACTAAATAGCAGATATCTGAGCTTTAATGGACATTAGTATAATTTGTTCTAATTGTGAATTTGTTTTCTTCTCTTTCCATTTAAATTATGTTTAATTATAAAGCTTTATACTCACTGTAATATTATTCGTTTTCGTGTCTGTGACGCGGAGAATCTGTCAATAAATGTAGTATTTATTTTTGCAATGCCTTTTTTTATTAACTAACATTACCTGTAGTGTCTACCGCATTATCACGTCCCCTCCTATCAGCCGCTACAGCCGTCCGCGGCATGTTCTCACCGACCCTCCCGATGCCCTTACATCCCTTCTTTCGGATACAGATACCGCACTCAGGATCAGACGCCGACCTCGCCGGCGAGCTCGAAGAATCCCTTGCCCGCCGGCCGGTGCAAAGCACCACGGCGAGACACCTAGTATACGCCATCCCCCATAGCGACTGCCCAAGCCGAGGCCGTTCCTCCTTGAAGCGCCCTTGAGCTAGTTGCCCCTTGCCCTTCTGGCTCGAGCGTAGTGGTTGCACGCTCGCCCTCTTGTCCGGTGAAGCTGTAAAGTCATGTAACTTTAGTAAGTTAACCGTAATCCAGGAGTTAAAACAGTTTGTGAATATAAAAGAGATTTTAATTCTTTGACATTGTTTTTTAACCATCTCGTTTAAAACTAAAACAAATACTACTAGACTAATCGTTGTCAAATAAATAACTTAGTGTTGAATAAAGTTGTTATGATAACTTTTTTAAATATGGAAAGCTAACACAAGCATTGGCGAGCTATTTGATGCCGTACCGACTTCTTCTTCTTCTTCTTTAAGTTATGGCTTCACACTAATTATAAGTGTATTTTGCCAGTGTCCAGTGAGATATATAATCGTGTTTGTTTAAATTAATTCGACTCCCCAATGAATTTGATGACAACGATGATAATGAAATTAATGAAATTATTAAACCCCACCCTGGATCGTTAAGCAGTGGATACTTTACATACCAATTGCAACGGCCGTTTTGATGGAAGTCGAAAAGGCACGTTTTACCACTTTGTTACAATTACCTTCACTCATGCACATAAAAGAACAGATAATGGTTAATATTCCACCAACATTACACATTATTAGTCGAAATAACACAAGTTTTGGAAATTTAAACAAATTGTCAACATCACTCTTCGACTTCCCGCCAAAAAACCTACCAATCGTACCAACTTATATAGCGGGTAAAAAAGAAAAAAAAAATAAAGAGTATGTTGATATCAGTGTTGGGCATTTTTCAATTGCAGAATCAATCTATTGAAATTTGATTTGCAATTAAATTAATCCCCCTAAGGTACTCCGGCATAACATGACATTTGGACGTCAAACGCTTCAGTCCCTTCCGTGATTGTGGGTGCTGTAAAGCACTCGAAATGTCGGGCACTTAAAAAACATAAATAAGCCGCGACGAAACCCGAAATAATTTAATTGCAAATTAATTTTTGGCCAACTCTGGTTGATATTGAAATAAAAACATATGGAACCTAACATATGCAGTCTCCCACCACCTCCATTTGGGGAATAAAGGCGTGACTGTTTCAAAATAAAAATACAACAAAATGTAAAAATTTCTTTTATAAAAAAACCGTATACCGAACAGGTAATTTCTTAAAGCTATCTTTTAGGCACGAGCTAGCTACTGCTAGGCTTTATAACTATTCATAAACATGAGACCATGAGCGTGAGCTCCTAAACTATCTTATTTACAATCAACAAAATGGCAATCTTGTATAATCCGGGAAGATCAACAATATGGCGGTTTCTACTTTTGATCGCCACGCTATATAAAGCAAAGTTGTTCCCTATACCGCCAGGATCCTAATTCGCTATGCCCAACTAAACTCGTAACGTGGCACGTTACGATAAATTCGTGAAATGATCGTTTAATAGAACCCCAGTATAATATTTTTCACATAAGATGGGTAGTGACAGTTCTAAGTGCCAAACGAAATTAATATTAAAGTCAATGGTGTTAAGGCATAACACCATAAGTATAGAAACAGGTCATGCCTCGTATTCCCATTGAATAGAGTATAATTTTCTTTGCACTTACAACTGTCACAGTACCTTTCGTTCATTAAAAATACTATAGCATACAGAATATCGTTACATGATCATTTCACAAAGTTATCGTAACACACCGCGTTTGGTCATAGCGAATAAGGGCGCCTGAATTGTATTATTAGAACCTTTTTAAGAAAAAAAATATGGCATAGGCTTTTAGGCAGCGGTACGGAACACAAAAATTGACTAAAAGTCTAACCAAATATCTTAAATGTTTTTTTAACAAATAACAATTAATTGTCTTTATATGAAGTCGTGCCTCAGAGGGCACGGATAACTGCCCTCTAAGAAATCCGTTGCATTCAAAAGATTAAAGTTCTTTCACCTGTTTAAACACAGGTACATTATACCTTCCTTTCGCCCTGTAGTGTGCAGAGAAATAAACATAAATATGGACAGTTGTATATAGTTTATATAAGTCTTGCCCTTTCTTCTCCACGTCTCTCACTGCCGCAGGAGATAACACAAAAGGAAATTTTGTAGATTAAAACAAAGGAGATAGATACATTATGTCATTACTTTGCTTCAACCAAAAACGGATTCTCAATTCGTGCCAATTTCACCCTAATTAATGTCAAATAACTTTCTCTTTTATTTTGATCGAAGGCAGAAGAGAAGGATCAATTTTTTTAATTTCTAAAATGCTGGTGACTACATTTGGCTTTCTTATAGAAATGGATTGCCAGTATTTCGTATAATCATCAAAATATAATGCAAGGACCAAAGGTTTAGTATATACTATACAAGATTTTAGATTAGGACGGTTAAGGCACTGTCATTCCTCCAAATTTTTCATAGAATCAATATATCAAAGAATCGTCAAATTGAAAGTCACCAAGGTCTCCACATTTCAGTACTAGCAGAAGTTCCCTGACCAGGCGATTTTGAACTTGTATCAGCCTCCACATCTGGCCCGTCTTTTGGTCCTTCTTTCTTGCAAGACTGTGCCAAAGATTCCGCTGTGTGACTTATTACTGTTCTGGGGATAGATGCCTTCTCCAAATGCCTATCCCCAACTGATGGTATACTTACAGGTACTGTTAGCTTGGGTTCTGTAAAGATTGGTATCCTTTCTGATACCCTGGTAAACGCAGATTTTTCTGGAGTAAATGTTTTCGTATAAACTTTGTCTATACATTTATCGTCTATCCTAATAAGTTTTGGAGCAGGTCCTGTTAGCTCCATAACAGGTCTTTTTAGTTTGTGTCTGATGGAATAATCCACAGCTCTTTTGGGGGAGGCATCGATACCTATTTTGTAGTTCTCAACATCTATAACTATTGATAACGGTTCCATGTATTTTTTGTTCCTTAACACTTCCTGTCTGCTTTCAGGTGATATTGTTGTTGATGAGACTGTAGGTTTCTGAGTTTCTGGACTCGAGTCCTGGTCTGATGCCGATCTGCTCGGAGGAGTTGGGAATGGGAAGGTTTGGACCGGTCGCGGAGGAGTTTCTAGCTCAGTGGAAGAATCGCAAGCGGAGTCGCAAGATAAAGGACTGATAGGTGGGCTTGTTGGTTTAAGGGATCTGACGTAGTGGAAAGCGCTTGGTCTGTCGTCTTCCAGTCTTAGTGGATCTGGGACTAAAGGGGGGTAGTCTCGAGGGTGTAAAGTGTCGATGCCGTTGACGCAGGTGTTGAGGTGGTTCCCGAGTCGATGTCTGAGCCCTGTGGGCACGCTAGCAAGGCGGGAGAGGTACCTCCGGACTTCGACCGCACAGTCGCCGAAGCCGGCTTTAAAACGTTGGAGTACTGCTGGATCGGCAGCAATAGCGGCTGCTAACTGCTGTCGCTGCAGCTTTTGAAGGTGTTTCACGGTGAGCTCGAGGATGTCCGCTTTCTCAAGTTTGGAATGACGAGCTGGCTGTAATGACAAAAAGTATGTATTTTTTATTTACGAATAATATTGGAATCTAATTAGAATTTTGATTAAGTGAAGAAGATTTGGTATATTTGATTTTATTGAACACCTCCTTATTGAACTCTGATAAATACCATATGTATAAAACATTTATATGCTCTAGGGCTATAGGTAAGAAGGAACAATGTACTAGAGACTATTCCAATAGACGGTAATAATGTGCTTATAATGAAGGTACATAATGTATTTACAAAAGGATTTGAGTTAAAGAGAGAGCGAGTAAAGTAGAGTCAAAACTTGAGATACAAATACCAGAAAACCTTTCAGGACAACCTTAGCCGACATATTAAAATTTTAATATCGATAATGATCCACAAAACTACACAGATATATGACAAGTAGGTATTCCCACTTACGTCTTTGTCAGAGGCATCCATGAGCAGATCCTTCAGCTCGTTGAGACAATGGTTGATGCGCGCGCGCCGCTTCTTCTCCATTATCGGTTTGTTTGTCTGTAAATCGAACACCACACTATTAATTTTAAGAATTCCA
Source organism: Phalera bucephala (assembly GCA_905147815.2). Classification (NCBI taxonomy): domain Eukaryota; kingdom Metazoa; phylum Arthropoda; class Insecta; order Lepidoptera; family Notodontidae; genus Phalera; species Phalera bucephala. Next base: position 6,535,400 of record LR990621.1, on the reverse strand, counting down.
AAACACTATCTAAGTCATTATTATGAACAGGATGTATTGTGTTTTGCAAATTTAAAGACACTTTTTAAATACACTTTGTACAAAATATAAGTTGACACCTGTAAATTACGAGTAGCATAGGTAGTACTATTATTCTTGAGACATTATTTGATCCCACAATTACGTAGAACGACGGTGGTTTATATTTACATTGAAGCTGCGTACTAAATGCAAATCCTTTAAGATTTCGTAAGAAAACATTGACTGTTGCAATATTGTGCAAGTGTATATTGAGAGCACTACGTATAAGACTACTAGAAATTAAGGATTAGAATTTCTTCGTCACCATTTACACAATTTTCCTCATACAAAGAAGGTAAAAGAAGGACAGATTACACAAAAATAATCACCTTTCGCAACTCCGCTTTCGACATCCCCTGGGAAGGCTCGGAGAACCCAGTCTGGGAGTCATCATCATCACTGCACGGCATCACACAATTTTTATCACAAATAGTTACACACGTCTTCCCCGGACACCGTCCGACCACTTAATGAAGAAACTCGTACGCAACTGTTAAAGTTAAATTTTAAAATTGCCTCGCATCCTTTCATCCTTTTAGAGAGTCACAACGCGAAAATATAGCTGTTTCTCTCTAACGCAGTGGCTGGTGCGATGGGAACTTTGTCGGAATGTTTTGTTTTCTTGCCGTCCCGCTCTAATGGGGATCGTTGTGAATGGAGCCCGGTGGTTGAGTTGTTAGTGTGGACGATAGGTGTAGGTTCGATTCCAGGTGCGAACTATAACGGGGATTTGATTAATTTGTGAGCTAAGTTATAATGCAATGTAGTAATTAATGTGTTACTCTATTTTAATGTGGACAATATTTAAAAAATATATATGTAAACAAGTTGATTTATGTTAAACAATAATTGTAATAAATACATGGATTTATTTTATAAGCTATTTTTTAAAACATTTTATTGATTTCTGTTTTAATTATTTATTTGATAAAGATCTGATCTTCAAGAAATAAGTGAACCAGTAAAATCAAAATTTCTGTGAGAGTATTTCGCGTGATATTCAAACCCAAAAACAAGCATTATTTTTTTTCCTTAATACTTTAATCAAGAATACTTACTATTATAAAACAAACTTTGAGTGAAGCTACACCTGCGCTCCCTTATCCTGTATACTATGGGAATGCGACCGTACGCACGCCTATCAAGTACCACAATCGGTCCCCTTGAACCCCACACACGCTAACATCGTACTTCATACTCGCACACCTTTCCATAAAGTATCATGATTATTTCTCGCGTACCCATTTACATTTTAATCGGTACTTTCTGAGCTAGGTGTACCGTGAAGGAAAGGTGGGTTATGAAGTATGGAGTTTTTTCGCCGTGGCTGTTTGAGAATTAAATACGGTACTTTATGGTTCGGGGTGAGTGAGGGTTCTCACGGTGTGTGGGAATGCTGAGGTGCAAAGGGTTCGTTGTGACGTAAAAATTCGCAACGTTTGTGACGCATTTGAATTTGGAATTATGTCATTTTTTGTAACACCTGGGTAAGGATTTTTCTTTACTGGTTTGTGGTATAGGAGTAGTTTTTTCTTAATGTAAATTAAAAAAAATAAACACGGTAGCCTATATTCCCCAAGGAGGGTGGCAGAGGTGTACTGTATACGCCCACTTTTCGCTGACAATGTTAGGTGACATGTAAGGGGGCAAGCCTATTGACATCATGGCGGGCACAATGCCAACCTCCGGGCTGATATTGGAATTTATTTAAATGATATATATTTTTTAATTATATTTTGTCCCACCTAGGATTTGAAACTAGGACCTCTTGATTGCTACACGCATTATTCGCCACTAGACCAACGAGGTCAAATGACGTTTGGCTGTTTTTGTATACTTTAGTAGAATACGAAATCCCTGATCAGAGACGGCTAAGATTCAGTTTTAGCGGAATACTGTTGGAATGTTTATAGATTTAAAAAAAGACGTTCCTAGGGTGAGGTTTCCAGGAATTATTTCCTTGTGGACGGTGCGCGTGTGTGTGTGTGAATGATCTACGCTGTTGGCCGCGGGGCCTTTACAGCTTCACCGGACAGGAGGGCAAGCGTGCAACCACTACGCTTGAGCCAGAAGGGCAAGGGGGCTACTTGCTTAAGGGCGCCTCAAGGAGGAACGGGCTCGGCTTGGGCAGTTGCTATGGGGGAGGGCATATACTACGTGTCTCGCCGTGGTGCTCTGCACCGGCCGGCGGGCAAGGGATTCTTTGACCTGCCGGCGAGGTCGGTGTCTGATCGTGTGTGCGGTATCTCTATCCGAAAGAAGGGATGTAAGGGCATCGGGAGGGTCGGTAAGAACATGCAGCCGAGGGCGGTAGCGGCTAGGAAGGAGTTAGGTTCGTAGTCGGCGGCGGCTACAATTAGCGGATTTCTATGTAGAAACATGAACACACAAACTACCAGACATTTTTGGGTCTCGCAAAGTATTGTCTCGTGCACGGATCCAAACTGCGACTACTTCATTGACAGACGGCTTGGACTAGTGGTTTAGAGCTTGAGTCGCTCCGCCCACTGGTTCAAGTTGTCGTTGGTTCGATCTTTGCACGAGACCATTTTTTGTGTGACTCGCAAATATTTGTTTAATAATGCTAATTCTGAAATAATTTCTAGGATATAACATAACGGAGTTCTTGTCCCAACGCTGTTATATGGTAGCGAGAGCTGGGTATGGGTATAGGTAAGAAGGAGAATGAAAGTAGGATAAATGCGGTAGAAATGCGAGCTCTGCGGAAGATGTGCGGAGTGAAGCTGACCGAACGCATTAGCAACAGCATAGTAAGACAGCGAGTAGGTATGAAAGATAGTATCGGTGTAAAGATGAGAAAGGGCATGCTCCGTTGGTTCGGGCATATAGAAAGAATGCCAGAGGAAAGAATTACAAAACAGATATACAACGTGAAAGTGGAAGGATGCAGGTACCGGGGAAGACCTAGACTATCTTACCACGACCAAATAAACCGAGTCTTATCTGCTGGAAAAGTCAAGAGTCTCCGTAACCGGCGAGCGTGTATGAGACGAACTATGAGAGTCGAGGAAGCCAGAGAGGTATGTAAGGAAAGAACCTGTTGGAACTCTGTACTCTCTGCCTACCCCGCAAGGGATCTGGCGTGAGGTTATGGATGGATGGATGGAATTTCTAGGACAGAGCTACGTTCATTAAAAAAATACTACTTGTCCAACTCCTTTTCTATTGAGGCCATCCATATATTAGTCGAAGGGGGATCTATCTAATCTATACAAACATTAGATATTATGTATGTTCTACTCTATAATCGTCTCACGGCGACCCATCCAGGTGTCCAGCCCGACCTTTACCTGGTGCGGGTCACCTTCATACATTTTGTACTTAATAAATATTTAATAAGCCCGCTAACGCTTTCTCCCACGGTCACCATAGCTATCCACCAAAGTAACTATACAATTACACATCAACGAAACTATTTCAAAATCGACCTTACTACTTCAACATACGGTTGTATTAAAAGCATTGATAAAGTTGTCAGGATACTTGAGCACGGATAAAATTGAGTATAGGAAAGTAAATCAGTAATGTTATCTGCCTTTTCCTAAGGTCCAAAATTGAATGGTAATTGGTTGTTAGAACTGCAAAAGTATCGTAGTTTTAGTGCTGAGTACCCAAGTGTGACTATATTCCACGCGATCGCGTGATGAGACTAATGAATGGTGAATAATTAGAATGTCATATGTCGCTGACGTGTTAAACGGGGGTGGGCAGTGGGAACTACTGTTTACCTTATGTTTTTAACATTATACTCATTAAATTTGGTACATCATCGGATAATATCTGTTATGGGAGAGTTTAAGATAACAGAGTGTCCCCTCCTATCAACCGCTACCGCCGTCCGCGGCATGCTCTCACCGACCCTCCCGATGCCCTCACATCCCTTCTTTCGGATACAGATACCGCACACAGGATCAGACACCTACCTCGCCGGCGAGGTCGAAGAATCCCTTGCCCGCCGGCCGGTGCAGAGCACCACGGCGAGACACCTAGTATACGCCTCCCCCATAGCGACTGCCCAAGCCGAGGCCGTTCCTCCTTGAGGCGCCCTTAAGCTAGTTGCCCCCTTGCCCTTCTAGCTCGAGCGTAGTAGTTGCACGCTCGCGCTCTTGTCCGGTGAAGCCGTAAAGGCCCCGCGGCTAACAGCGTAGATCTTTCACACACACACGCAAATAACTGAGTGTAGATATCGACGAGTCTAACGAACACAGTCCTATAATCCAGTATTTAGATTTGGCATAAATAACCTTATCGACGGGCACTAAAATTGCAAATGCCATTTATTTTTTTCGGCATAAGCATGAACGTATGAAAAGGCTTAGACAAGTAATTCACTTAAGAAAAAAAGTTTATACGTCCTTTTTTATACGTCCATGGGCATTCGGGAAACTGCGCAACATCTTCTCATCCAAAATACCTCAGTGCCTTAAGACTAAAGTTTTTAGTCAATGTGCGTTACCAGTGATGATATATGGATCAGAGACGTGGTCTCTTACAATAGGTCTCATAAAAAAGCTCAGAGTAGCTCAGCGAGCTATGGCTCTCCATAGCTGAGCTATGCTCGGCTGAGCTATGCTCGGCGTTTCTCTACGCGATCGAATCAGGAATGAGGAGATTCGTAGAAGAACCAAGGTCACCGATATAGCCCTTAAGATTAACACGCTGAAGTGGCAATGGGCGGGCCAAATAGCGCGTAGATCGGACGGGCGTTGGAGCAGAAAGATTCTAGAGTGGAGACCACGTATTGGCAAGCGCAGCGTGGGACGACCGCCTGCCAGATGGACCGACGGTCTTGTGAAAATCGCAGGAAGTCGTTGGATGCATGTGCCTACCCTGCGAGGGATCTGGCGTGATGATATAGATAGATAAAATATACTGTAGCAAAGAAACCATAAAACAAACAGAAAAAACTAGAAAAAAAGCAAAATTTTCTTCTTCTTCTTTTAGTTATGGCTTCACACTAATTTTAAGTGTATTTTGCCAGTGTCCAGTGAGATATGTAATCGTGTTTGTTTAAATTAATTTAACTCGCCGATGAACTTGATGACAACGATGATAATGAAATTAATAAGGTACCCCACCCTGGATAGTAAAGCGGTGTATACTTTACATACCAATTGCAACGGCTGTTTTGAGGGAAGTCGAAAAGGCACGTTTTATCTCTTTGTTACAATTACCTTCACCCATGCACATATAAGAACACATAATGGTTAATATTCCACCAACATTACACATTATTAGTCGAGATAACACAAGTTTTGGAAATTAAAACAAATTGACAACATCACTCTTCGACTTCCCGCCAAAACTCCAAGCAAAAGTTTGTTTAAAAGTAAACTGCAGCTTTAAAAAAAGCAAAAGTTTCTTAAAAAATAGAAACTACGAAAAAAGCGGAAACAAGAAGTAAAAGTCAAGGATACAACTCATCAGTTCCCAAAAAAAGGAAACATATCCGCATCATAACAATATAACCGGTGATAGGGCGTGTGAACCGCCGCCGATAAATTACAATACACGTAACGGACCTCGCTTCCGTCCTCCAGGGGTGAGCAGAGATCCAGACGTGATTTATTAGTGTGGAAGATTGTGAGATTAAAGACCTCTGGGATAGAAAAATATAGATATAGTTTTTTTATGTTTATGGCATCACAACGATGCGTATATTGCCAATGCCAAATATTACGAATATTAATTTCTAAATTAATTCAACTCCCCGATGAACTTGATGACAAAGATGATTATGAAATTGATAAAGTGCCCCACCCTGGATAGTAAAGCGATGGATACTTTACATACCAATAGGGAATATGCGTATATTTTTTTATATTTTTATACGATAGATTACATCAATAGATAATTGCAAAAAAATTTAAGCGTCAAAAACAAAATGTAAAGGGCAAAAAAATGTTAAAGACAGCAAACAGATAAGAGCACTTTAAACGCCCGCCATTTTGGCGCGCTTGACGTGACGATCAACGTGACGACGTGACGATAATAACAATCAACTAGTAAACAGCTGTAGAAGTTATTTATTTTTATTTTGTATTATGCGACTATTATACAATGGAACAACACTGTGTTGTGCCTAGGTGTAAAAATACAATAAGAAATGCACCCGTAAGGTGCGGACATAAGGAGAAAGTGGTGTAAAATCAGAAAAAGAGACATGGTATCTCCATCATCTTCTTTATATTGCTGTGAAGATCACTTTAACGTAAGAATTAACTTAAATATTTTAAGTTCTTAAATTTACGCGAATATTACACTCGTCGGGAACTTATAAATCAAAATAAACCGCGATAAAATCCGAAAAAATACTTTTATTTCATGTTAAATAATTTAAACTAAAATTTTGTCTGTGTAAATCGACAACAAAAAATAACAATAAAACTAACTCAATAGCAAACATCCAACAAATATGCACTTGTTGACATTTGTATTGTAGACTTTGACGTCATATTCGATCCGACCAATAGCGTGGCGTTCTAGCTACTATGAATTTCCCACTAATTTTATGTACTTTCAATAATTATTTCCTTAATAAAAAAGTAATGTTATTAAAAAAAAAATTGGTATAGACATTATTCTAATACGATAAAGTTTGTAAATAAATATATTTGACCCTTATTTGAATTACACGCATATTCCCTCGTTTTGAGGGAAATCGAAAAGGCACGTTTTATCACTCTGTTACAATTTCCTTCACTCGTGCACATATACGAGGCATGCCTTTTAAGTTTTGTCGTTTGAAGAAAAATAAACAACTAGAACCTTATAGTACTTTTTATTGTTTTTCAAAGTATTCACCACGTAACTTAATACACTTTTCCATTCGCTCAAACATTATATACACAGTTATATACGCAGTTATTATAACAGTTATTCCACTCTAAAGTGGGGGTGTTCAAAATGGCTGACTTGAAAGCGTCGACTGCTTCTTCACCGGACTGGAACCTTTGACCACGAAGACTTTTCTTAATTTTAGGAAATGTAAAGAAATCGTTTGGGCTTAGGTCAGGACTCTATGGAGGATGGTCAAGAATTTCTACTTTTTCCTGCTTCAAATACTCAATCGTTTGACGAGCGCTGTGTGAGCTTGTTGTCGTGGTGCAGGATGATGCGTCGCTTTGAGTTACATTTTCGAAGTTCGGCGATGACTTGTGGTAAACAAACTGTGGTATATCACTCTGCGTTAACCGTTCTACGATCTTCAAGTGGAATAGTCGCAACACGGCCGGTTTTTCCAACGAACGTGGCCACCATCTTCTTTGAAGTGCTTCGAGAACGAACAACTTTAGTCGGCAACTTTAGCAGTTTGGCTCGCCTTGAAAGACCCAGATTGTAGATTGTTGTTTGAAATCAGGATCGTAGGCATAGATCCAAGATTCGTCACCACTGATGATGTCGTAGACGTGATTTGACTTTCCTCGGTTGAACCTTTGCAGAGTTTTCTTACACCATCTGACGCGGGCCGCCTTGTGATCGTCGGAAAGCAGATGCGGTATCCAACGGCATACTAGCTTTCCACACCAAGCGCTTCTGCAAGATCTTCTGGATGGTTGTCCCTGAGATGCCTAATAGAGCCTCTATCTCTCGATACGTCACATGACGATCTTCGAGAATTAGTTGTCTCACAGCAATGATGTTATCTTCAGTGAAGGCGGATTTTGGGCGTCCTTCGCAAGATTTGTCACTAACACTAGTATGTCCACGCTGGAATTCTAAATACCAGCGTTCGACAGTCCGCAGACATGGGGCTTCATCACTGAACACAGATGTTAGCTCTTCTAAAGTTGTAGAAAATTATTGCACGAACATTTTCCTTAGAAAGATTCATTTCCGTACGTAACCTGACAGATTCCAATCGACGCTGTGACTAAACAATAGCATTAATCCTAATACTTTCAACTGTTTTGAGATTCAAAATTTAAACACATTCGAATATAGAACAGTTCCAAATTCAAAATTGCCGGGAAATATGGAAACGACAGAACTTAAAAGGCATGCCTCGTAAGAATACATAATGGTTAATATTCCACCAACATTACAAATTATTATTCGAAATAACATAAGTTTTGGAAATTAAGACATATTGACAACATTACTCTACGACTTCCCGCCAACACTCCATTCATATAGTTTGACACTGGACAAATAAGTTACATAGTAGTAAACGATGAGTAAACGTAGTAATTATATATTTGGTATTTTTTTTCTGTTTATGGCATCACGACGACGCGTATTTTGCCAAGGTCAAGTATTACGACAATAATAAAGTTAGGGAAACGGTAAACCATAATTTATGATCAGCGTAGGTAAAATTTACATCACACAAATCAAATATTCTACTTGAGAAAACGAAGAAAAACATTACAAAAAAAAGTAACTGTTTAATGTATGATATCTTTCTTTATTTTGTTTTTAAATTTTACAGGGCAGTTTTCAAACGAAGCGAAGACTCAGAATTTTTAACAAACATATGCTTGTTGGAACTCTGGACTTTCTGCCTACCCCTTGATAAAGATTGTATTATGATACATATTCAAATAACGGACTAACATTCTTCCTGTTTGTTTCCGTGGAGTGGCGTTATTCATGGTGTGCATAAAACCTTTCGGTTTATTTCTTAAGTGTTTCCCCGTCAAAGGACACCCTTATCTACGGATATATTGTCTGAAGTTTCCCACGAAGGATCGGTCAGTAGTCTTTAAAATCGATAATTTATTATAATAAATAATAAACCTTGTAAGCATTTTAAATAGCAGTCTATTATAATAATGATAAATATCGTGTCTACCTAATTTCAAAAAATTGATACACATAAGAAGTGGACGTTTTTTTTTCAGAGTATCTAATTGGTATATAAAGAGTGTGGGAAACTGTTGAACGCAAAGCACATAACACTCAAGAAAGGTTAAAATTTCAGTTTTATACACTTACCTATCTAAAACTACGAAATGCGCGTGTGTGTGTGTGTGAGTGCGTGTGAATGATCTACGCTGTTGGCCACGGGGCCTTCACAGCTTCACCGGACAAGAAGGCGAGCGTGCAACCACTGCGCTCGAGTCAGAAGGGCAAGGGGCAACTAGCTCAAGGGCGCCTCGAGGAGGATCGGCCTCGGCCTAGGCAGTCGCTATGGGGGAGGGCGTATACTAGGGGTCTCCCCGTGGTGCTCTGCACCGTCCGGCGGGCAAGAGATTCTTCAACCTCGCCGGCGAGGTCGGTGTCTGATCTTGTGTGCGGTAACTGTATCCGAAAGAAGGGATGTAAGGGCATCGGGAGGGTCGGTGAGAGCATGCCGCGGACGGCGGTACCGCCTGATAGAAGGGGAGTTAGGTTCGTAGTCGGCGGCGGCTACGATTAGCAGATTTTTATGGTAGGACCCGATCGGGCGGTGGCGTTAGGCGCGAATAGGTTCGAGACCGAGATCGGAATGAAGATCGATATTCCGTATGAACCACGGGGCTCCGACGGCTTTGCGGAGGAAAAGGGATTGAACCGTTTGGAGTCTATCGATGTAAGAGCGGACGACGTGCCCGAATACATCACAAGCGTACGTCGTGTGTGTGTGTGAATGATCTACGCTGTTGGCTGCAAGCGTACGTCATGATGGGCCGTATACAAGTTTTGTAAAGTGTGACCTTATTCCTAAGGAAGATTTTACTCCGCTTGCAGATCATCGGGTAAAGACGACCGAGCACAAAGGCTGCTCGTTTACGGACACGCTTGATGTGCAGTTCGAAGGTCATGGTATTGTTTAGGGTGACCCCTAGATATTTGACCTGTTTGACCTAGGGAATAGGTAGGTCAAACATGGTCACTTGATCGAGATTACTTCTAGGGTGGTGCAGGGAGGGGCGCGGGGTGGCACCTCTGGAGAAGAACACCGCTGCGTTCTTGTCCGGGTTCACCTCAAAACGCCACTTCCTGATCCAATCCGCTAGGGTATTGACGGCTGCCTGAAGGTTTCTGGTAATGAATCCCTTATTCCTATGCGAGACATAGAGAGTGGTATCATCTGCGAATAGGGCTAGATGCACCTTACTCGAACGAGGAATATCGTTCGCGTAAAGGCTGAATAGGAGGGGGGAGAGAGCTGAGCCTTGTCGGACACCAGCTTGTATGGAGTGGGGGGTAGAGCGCGTCATTTCGACGCGATACCGAAAGGCGCGATTCGACAGAAAGTCTCGTAAGATGAGCACGAGTCTGTCCGGCACACCCATTTGGTGAAGCTTGTAAATCAAGCCGTTGTGCCAGACTTTGTCGAACGCCTTCGCGACATCGAACAAAAGGGCACCCGTGTAGACGGGTTGGGTTTGTTGAGGCCAGTGAGGATGTGCTTCGTGATGCGGTGCACTTGATGGATGCAAAATTGTTTGGCTTGAAAACCAAACTGCTCATAGATGAGAATACCCGCTGGACGATACAAAGTATTTAGGCCGTGCCAGGAGAAGGCGCTCGTCGATCTTTGTCAAGGAGTTGAGGAAACTGATGGGGCGATAACTCGTGGGACGGTCACGAGGTTTACCGGGCTTGGGGATGCCTATGTCATCGACCTTCTTCCACTGAGTAGGGAAGGTGCAGTTCGTCATGGCGGCATTAAGGATGGCCACTAGAAGGCAAAAGAATTGGACGGGCAAGCATTTGAGTACGCGATCAGAAATGCCGTCAGAGTCGGGGGCCTTTTTCTGTTTATGACCTTTAATCAGCTCCTCGACCTCGGTCTGAGTAATAGGGGGTAAGGAATCGATGGGGGAGGGGGGGACTACTAAATGCTTAAAGGAACCATTGTTTGAAAAATAGTCTAAGCTGTTTAGTTCAAGTACACACGAAAAGTTCTTTTACTCCTCATAGAATAAAAAATATTGTACTCGATTATAAAAAATGCATTGCCATACAGTTTCCTACCAAATCTCTACAATTTTTTTTGCGTCTCCCACACGATAGTTCCCATGCAAACAGGTGTATACAAAAACTACTCCCTTTAACTATCACCTCGTTTTTATTAACCGTGTTTAAGAAAAAATCTCTCATATCCGGCGCTTGGTTTCCGGGTCGTGGAGGACGTACGGACAAAAAATCCTATTGTGATAAATATATCGGTCAATATTTGTAAATGGACGCTTTGCGACGTGAGAAAATATTGAGATTATTGAAATTGTAGCTTTTTAATCGGAAGTATGATGTGGCAATATTATTCTTATTTTAATCGTTTAGTTTGGCAGAGAGCGATGTGTTAATGAAAAACAATTGTGCATTCTTAAATCCACATGAAAAAAGGAGTGGCGCTATTTTATATATTTATACCTATAATGTCCCTAACATCACGGGGGCTCCCTCGAGGAATAGGCGATGAGTACGTACTCACAGAGTTCCAACGAGGTCTTTCCCATTTATTCTAAGTTCTCTTTAAGCTATAGACCTCTCTTGCCTTCCCACGTCTATAGTATAAATCTATAGGTTAGTAGCTATTTAATTTTACTAAGTTAACAGTTACATTTTCTCTTTAAGTATTATTTCTATAATCTTCCAAATATCCACATTTTTTGTTTATGAAATAATAAAAAACATTTGCCTACATCCACGGGAAAAGGGAATGCGCTATAAAAGTCCCTCTACAATATGGGTCCGAGAGGCTACTCTATTAATTTAATATTTACATTATGAAATATCCCCCTGTTTATTAATAACAAACAGTAAACTTTCAATTCCATCACATAATGTCCTTCCTCATATCCATATTCCCACGGTGAGCGACAGGTGTGCTGTGGAGACATAACATCACTTTGTGTTTCATAATAATGTACTCTATTCACAAAAGATAAAGTTGATTATCAGTTGTCTATGTTTATAGTTTGCACTTTATCAGTTTACTAGTCCCTTAAATGGAGTTTTGCTTGAAGGATATTAAGTTAACTTTTTAAAACGCTCGCTTATTGTATAAAACCTTTGCCCCGCACTAAAAATTAATCCTGCATTTTGGGTTTGTTTACAAACATGAATGTTACAATCCTTAAACAGCCCGGCCGAAACAAGTATTTCTGTGTCTCATAAAGATTAGTCTCGTGCAGGGATCAAACCCAGGACTATTGGATGGAGTACGTGGAGCGACCTACGCTCTGGCCCCTAGACCTAACTGTCTTAGTATAATTATAGACAAACAAATAAATGCATTTTTCATTTCACCATGTTTTCTTTTCGAGTAGCTACAGATATTTAACAAAATAAATCAAGTAACAAAAATATATTTGTCAATATCATACAGAATAAATCAAAATTAATTAAGAGTATATACAAATCAAAGACCAGCTTCTAAAGCAAGGGCTCTAATCATTACCTCTGCCTAAAAAAAAACTCCCTTTTTTTTTAAACTGAACTGACCCCGCGTCGAGACAAAAAAACATGGCGTCTTGTGGGAATTATTCGCGGACGAATTTCTCAGTTGGACATCAACACTCATGAACATGTTAATCGAAATCACTTTGATATTCCAATTTAAACTTTCCTAAACCCCAATAAAGCTCTTTTTCAACAGAATATTGATAGAATCCAATGTATTATTGCAAATTTAGTCGACTTACGCGACCCAGTACGTCTTTTGTGTGATGGCACCTTGACTGGAGAGCCCTTTGTTAGGGCGCGCACAAAAGGCGAAGATTACCGGTTCTTTTGTAAATCGATCCCGATCAGATTTGGATTGTGGGAGTCATTATTTTTAATATGCTTCGTGTGTGTGAGATGTTTCTTTTGGGTACTTAGTGGCCAAGTTAGTATCAATCTAGTTCAAACCGCCTGGCTTCCTTTATTTTAATATCCTTAATTCTAAAACCATGAAGCATGGTCCTTTGTTAGCCGACATCACTAGCGGCGCGGCGAATGTATGTACTGGGGGTAGTATGTTTAAAGGTATATAGTGTGACATCAGACATCGACCTCGCCGTCGAGGTCGAAGAATCCCTGGTCCGCCAGCCGTGCAGAGCACCACGGCGAGACACGTAGTATATGCCCTCCCCGATAGCGACTGCCCAAGACGAGGCCGTTCCTCCTTGAGGCGCCTTTGAGCTAGTTGGCCCCTTGCCCTTCTGGCTCGAGCGTAGTATTTGCACACTCACCCTCTTGTCCGGTGAAGCTGTAAAGGCCCCGCGGTCAACAGCGTGGATCATTCAAACACACACACACACACAAAAAGGCTTTCGATTTGTCTTAACGATTGCATTCTATTGACTACCACCTGTGGCTGACGGTATAAAGTACTATATACGGAACCTCCCCAATACGGAAACAGGTCACCCATTTCAATTCTGACCGCGCCTACTGGTGTTCAACAGACGGACAACAAAGTGATCCTCTATTTTACCCATTGCGGTACGAAACTCTAAAAAAATATGCAATAACCTAGAGATGATCATGCGCACCGCTCACAGCTTCCACCTTAGAGAGCTACAAGTCGCCGACTTGGACATTATGGACGAAACTGTAGTAACCAGCCACGCAGTCATCCCCCTACCAAAACTACCAAGCTCTTTCGAGGGCGAGCTTTCTCCGGGATACGACGTTACTCCAGTTCCTACGTACAAACCACCTTCTCCGATTTTACCAAAACCGTCGCCAGTGGCGGAAACTACGAGGCAGAACTCACCCATGTCCACCTTGGAACGTTATAGGAATAGTAACAGGCCTTCGTTGATACAGACCAATTTGGACGAGAAGTTCGTGCTGGAGAACCTGAGAAGTTGAACAAACAGAATTCATTCATTCCTTTTACACGTAACTAATATTCATAATTTCCTCATTTTTCGTCTTATGCATTACCAAAAAAATTAAAAACGCACATGTTAAACTTTTTTGTACTCTGACGAAACTGGCAACTACTAAGAAAGTTGTAAAATACTTCTGTCTGCTCGCGTTGCTAGTATTTTGACCTTTGCAGGCATTCTGAATGTCTCAATATAAACATTGTTATCCATACTATTACACCATACCCCTTGTGGGGTAGGCAAAGAGCACATAGTTCTAACAGGTTCTTTCCCCACAGACCCCTCCCCCTTTTTCGCGCTCATAGTTAACCTCATAAACTTTGTAATACCATATTTTACCAGATTGAAAACAACCTGATAAATGTATGGAGCTCATTGCTGAGAGAAGCTGCTTCATTGATGTCAGAATCATATTTACCTATTGAAATTTTAACTATAATGATATAAGTAGGTAAATTATTATCTCCCGTTTTGTCTTAAAGGATTAAAAATGATTTAACATGAAGCGAGCATGATAGCGCTCATGAGGCGCTCGTAGCGCTGTGCGACCGCGGTGTTCTTACCGATCACCAAGGTTAAGCAGCGTTAGACTCGGTTAGCCTAAGATGGGTGACCGTTTGACGCGAGGCGACGACGACCTGTCACCACTGCGGTGGGGACCAGGATTCCGCCCAGCACACGCTCGAAGAGTGCCCAGCGTGGGCCTCCGAGCGGCGGATCCTGGTCGACCGGATCGGACCGGACCTCTCCTTGCCGGCAATAGTAGCGGCTATGCTGGCAGGGGAATCGGCGTGGGGGGCCGTATCCTCCTTCTGCGAGACTGTGATGTCCCAGAAGGAGGAGGCCGAGCGGGATCGGGAGAGGGCCGATCCTGCTCGACGAAGGCGACGGCGCCGGGGCGGAGGCACAGCCCGCCCAGGCCCCCCAGCCCAATAGCCCGGGGCTTAAGAATACGGGCTAACTCGCGTCCCCCGCCGTAATATCTGGCGGGGGACCCCCCCCTGCATCAACATCAGCAGGGGGGCCTTCGGGGTTGCGGACGCAAGGGGCGGGGGCCCTGAGCGTCCTTCACGAGCAACCCCGAGGAGGACGGTGTTGTGGTGTGGCCCACGTCACCGTGAGCACCGCGTCGGTGCGGGAGGGAGCATGTCATCAAGTCTCCCTCCGATGGCGGGCTCTTCGGAGCGAGGCACAAGAGGGGCACCGGTGCGTTCCATACGGAGATCCCGGAGCCCTTCCAAAGTGCTGATGTCGGCCACCCTGGGGTTTTTAGTCGGTAGGAATCCGACACGCCCCGCGAGCTTCCCCCGAGGCTCGCGGAAGTCCTATGCAGGATTTTCCCCAGGAAAAAAAAAAAAAAAAAAAAAAAAAAGATGGGTGACCGTTTGCAGGGGGGGTCCGTAGTGGATGTTACGCTCGCTTTGTTACGTTCGATGTCTCCCCTAACCGGATGGTCGACGAAATGCGCCAAAGGGTTCAGCGTGGCGGTCCGTCACCATTTCCCAGGTGGGCTCTCTCACGCCTCGACCTGGACGCCCTTAAAGAGGCGTCGATTGTTCAAGCGTGGGTTTCAGGACAGGGACTGAGTGAAGAGGTGGTAGTCGAGGACGAGGCAAGGTGATTTCGCGGTGCAATGACCGCCATCTGCGACGCGGCAATGCCGCGGGCACGTCGCAGACACCCCCGAAAAGCGGTCTACTGGTGGTCGGCGGAGATCGCGGAGCTACGCAAGGAGTGTGTGGCAGCTCGACGGGCCTATACTCGGCGATTCAGGCGCCGGTTCCGAAGCGAGGCAGCTGAGCCCCAAAGGTACCAAGCCTATGTGGAGGCCAAGGAGGCTCTGAGCTTGGCAATCGTACTAGCAAAGGATGGGGCTCGGCAAGAAATGTTAGAAGGTCTCGATCGGGATCCGTGGGGGCGTCCGTACCGGTCTGCGCGAAAGATACTGCGTAGCTGGGCGCCTCCGCTCACCGAGACTCTCCAGCCTGAAGTGCTGGAGGGAGTGATAGTGGCGCCGTTCCCAGAGGAAACTGACCACGAGCCTCCCGCGATGGTTCCGCAAGGGCAGGACGAGGACGATCAAATACCAGCGCTGACATCGGACGAGCTCGGCGAGGCGGTTCGAAGGCTTCGAGCTGGAAACAAGGCCCCAGGGCCGGACGGGATTCCGGGTCGGGTCTGGGTCCTGGCCCTAGACGACCTAGGGAGCCGATTTGGAGTCCTGCTCGATAGGTGCCTCGTGACTGGACACTTCCCGTCCGCATGGAAATGTGGAAGGCTAGTCCTGCTGGAGAAGGAGGGCCGCCCGCGGGACTCGCCGTCGGCCTGCAGGCCAATCGTGCTGTTGGACGAGGCGGGCAAGCTCTTCGAGCGGGTGCTTGCTGCCCGAATTGTTCGGCATCTGCGCGGGGTCGGTCCAAATCTGGACGATGCACAGTTTGGATTCCGGGAGGGCCGGTCGACCGTGGACGCAGTCCTACGCGTCAAGGCTCTCTCGGAGGAAGCTTTGGGGAACGGCGGGGTGATGTTGGCGGTATCTATTGATATTGCCAACGCATTCAACACCCTGCCCTTTTCTTGCGTCCGGGAGGCACTGCGCTATGATCGGGTGCCTCCCTACCTGCGACATGTAGTGGGTGATTACTTTTGCGGGAGAAGTGTTGTCTGCACAGCCAGCGATGGGCGCCTATTGCGTCGGGGGGTAAGATGCGGTGTTCCTCAGGGATCGGTGCTGGGGCCCCTCCTGTGGAACATCGGTTACGACTGGGTGCTCCGCGGCTCTCTACACCGCGGACTCCATGTCGTATGCTATGCAGACGACACGTTGGTGTGCACTCAGGCGGGCGAATTTGAAGAAGCGGCGAGGCTGGTGACTGTAGGGTGCTCTGAGATAATTGGTAGGATCCGGCGGCTCGGTCTGAGGTTGGCCCTAGAAAAATCCGAGGCTCTGTTTTCATGGGCCTCGACGACGCCCACCTTCAGGAGCGCGGATCCAGGTCGGTGGTACAGTTGTCGAGGTTAGGGCCCACATGAAGTACCTGGGTCTGGTCCTCGACGGCCGCTGGAGGTTTGAGGAGCACTTTCGGCAACTTGCCCCGAAATTAGTGGCGGTGGCCGGGGCTCTGTGTTGGCTCCTGCCCAACGTTGGGGGCGCGAGTGCGAGCTGCCGCTTACTGTACTCCGGGGTGGTGCGGTCGATGGCCCTGTACGGCGCGCCGGTGTGGGCGGGTGCCCTGAACGCCCGGACCCGAACCCTCCTACGAAGGCCGCAGAGGGTCATGGCGATCAGGGCCATACGCGGTTACCGCACCGTGTCGTACGAGGCCGCATGCGTGTTGGCAGGGCCCCATCCTGGGACCTGGAGGCGGTCGTGTTGGCCTCAATTTTCCGCCAAAGGGCCGAAATAGGAGGGCTGGGAGGAGCCCCACCCGATGAGGTAGCTAGGTGGCGGCGGCGGGCACAGAGGCGTGCCTTCCGTGAATGGCGGAGCCGGCTCGAGGAACCAAGCGCGGGGCACTGGACCATTCGGGCGGTGCATCCCGTGCTGAAGGAGTGGGTGTGCCGAAAGGCAGGCACGCTTACCTTCCGGCTTGTGCAGGTCCTAACGAATCACGGTTGCTTCGGAAGGTACCTGCACCGTGTGGCTGGGAGGGAAGCGGACTAGAGATGCCATGAGTGTGGTTGCGCCGAGGATACAGCGCAGCACACGCTCGAGGTTTGCCCTGCTTGGGCTGAACAGCGTGGCTCACTAGCTGCGGTTGTGGGGACAGATCTCTCGCTGCCGGCGATCGTTCGTTCTATGGTCGGCAGCGAGAGGTCATGGGACGCGGTGGCCACCTTTGCTGAGGTGGTCATGGCACGCAAGGAGGCGGCGGAGCGAGCCAGGGAGGACGATCCCCTGGCTGACCCAAACCGCCGACGGAGACGCGGGCGCAGGAGGCGAAGACATGCCGACCTCATGCCACCGTAAAGAGGGCGCGCGGGTGACGGCATAGGGGGCCGTCGCATGCTCGACACTTGCGCCCTCGAAGTGAAGGGGCGTGCCTATGTTCCAGCACGTCCCCTACATAGGAGCAAATTTTGTGTGGCGTCGCAGCCGCAACTAAGTGGGTCCAAACTATGGACATCCGCCAGAGAGGCTGCGGATGAAGTCCCCGTACCTGTAGCCTCTCCTTAAAGCGGAGAGCGGAACACGTGGAGGTTTTAGTCGGTATGCTGCCGCGGTCTCCGTGCCGCGTAAGCGGGGGGGGACTGCGGCAGAGTCCGACACTCCCCCGTCTGCCTGCCCGAGGCAGGTGGGGGGCTAGTCTTTAAAAGATTTCTTCCACGGGACAAAAACAAAAAAAAAAAGAAGATGGGTGACCGTTTGTGGCATTTTCATATTCGAGCGTCTCCGTGCTTCGGAAGGCACGTTAAGCCGTTGGTCCCGGCTACAACTTAATGTGGTAGTCATTAAGCCGAGTTGAAGCCTTAAAGGCGGCTTGATAAGTTCCAACAGCAGGTGGCCACAAACCTGCCTCCACCAATCCGCACTGGGTCCGCGTGGTGGAGTATGACCTAATCTCTCTCACCTCGATTTGTGAGAGATGGCCTTTGTCCAGCAGTGGGCAGTATAGGCTGATATTATAAGCATGATAGCTGCTGACCTAAAAATTCCCTGCCATAGCTTCCCGCCAGTGGGTTATGTGTCTTACGTTTTCTATTACCCAAAAATATAAACTAAGAAAACCAATAAAGTAATTAAATGAAAGAATTAATTGGAAGATCTCGTTTAATAATCTACACATAGATAAATGAATGACTAAAATTAATAATACAATAAACAAAAAAAAACACTGCTTGTATTAATAGGTCAAACTCAAGCGTTGATCTTATCTTACGGTCGCTTTTTGTCGAATCTACATTAAATCAAACGATTTTAAATCGCTTTTTAATGAGCTTCTTAAATCCGATCTTAAGATCAAACTGGCGCTTGAAACTCAATTTGTACTTGAGGAGTGACTTTTTAAAATGAGTTATTTATATACACTTTTTTTAGAAAATGCAAAATACTCCGATCAAACTAAGACAAAATCATTTATAAGTTAGAGAAATGAATAGTTTTGCTTGCAGAAGTTGTTTGTTTTGTTTTGTAAAAGGACACTTTTTGATGTCGATATACAAGAACGAAATCTAGGCAGATTTCAGCAGTCCTGAAATAGAATTCGGGTAAAATACATGTCACAGTCAAATGGCATGCGAACATTATGGTTTCCAAATTAGGAAATATAGCGCGACAAGGATCTTTTAGCCCGTGGATGGCACTGACAGGACATTGGTATGAAATGAGAGTTACCATTTTATATTTTTTTTTCTACTTCCAAAGAGATATTTCAACAGCAGGAACCTCAGGATTACCAATTAAAAAAGAACTTGTGTAAATTTCATAGCCAATGGCAACTCTGCGACTGTCAGAAAGTGACATTTCACTTGATGACAGCGTTAGTTCCGTTTTTGGCCGCGGGCCAAAGAACCTTGTGGGACTGTAAGTCATTTGAAAAAGTCACGCCTAAATAATACGTCACACTAAAGTCATTATAAGAAGTCCGTTTTTACAGATGAATACCAATGTCGTAATATATGTGGACATGAAATGTTTGTCTCTGGGGAATAATCAACTTGCGGCAGGTCCGCCGTTTTGAATTTGTATGACCGTCCGCCATTTTAACGGCCCGATACTGACACGTTATTTCCGTACTTAGAGCTTGTCTATATATACGAGTATTACGTCATTGTGAAATACGCAAATAAAAGGTGTATGTCACTATACTATGTCTTAAAATCGTTGAACCTTATATCCTCGTAATAAGTTATATAATTATATGCAAATAAAACTGACAAACAGGACTTCTTATAATGACAATACCATAGTTTTGCGCTAAAATCGATTATTGACATAAATATTAAAATATAATTAAATGCTATTTAAACACATTGCACAATTATCTTTCACATTAAGTGGTGTGCCGACTAATCAGTTCGATTATTACTTAGTCGATTATATGGGAATCGATTCGACTATTAGTCGGGCTATTAGTTCACGAATCTGTAACGAGACATAAATGCATAAATAAATGCTGGATTAGACTAAGCAATCAAGAACAGTGTTCTTTTCGGCAGATTTATAGAATAATTATGCACTTAACGATTCTGAGTAATAAAATATAGGCCTTATCTTGATCTAAATAGGCTATAGCACAATATGCATTGACCCCGAGGCGTATACAAGGCGGATAGAGGATAAAAATGTATTTATGTGAAATTAAAGTAGGCAAAGAGAGAGTATCACATGGTAAGAATCGTCAGAATTTGACAACTAATTTAAGCAAGAAAATAGTATCAATACGACTTATTATAAACGCCTAGGAATTAAACAACCGTTATGTTTCAACATTTTCTCCACAGAAATGACATTCGGAAGTAGCGGTAGAGTCTTTGTTAATTTTCTGACGTTTCATAAATACTATAATGGTTTACTTGAACAAAAAAAACTGATTTTGTTTCTTTTTTACATGGTTGTGTATACTGATTAAGATCGAGATGGATAAACAAGTACACCATTCGATTTCAAATCAATTTAAGGCCTAAATTATTAATTAGATATTTCTAAACATTAACTAACATTAGTTTTAACATTATATGCACATTTCCGTATTAATGCGAACGTACAAAAATATTTTTGGTAAAAATTTAGTTTTAATTTCGATTCATTAAAACTTACACACCGAATAGCTCAAATGGTGTAGTCTTATTCGACTAAAAGTTAACTAACAACTAATTCACTGGCACTGTATTATCACAGAAAAGGTTGGTAAGACACTTTCACAATCAGCACATGACGATAAAATAAATGTGTATCTGACCCAGAGAAATAAAAAGTCTTTCGTAGCAAAAGGGTACCTTTAATTAGAATATCTTAACAGCAAATAAAAAAAATGCAATGTATGAGGGAATCAGTACACTCGTATTCGATAGATATGCAAATACTTGTATCTAATAGTATCCTACTAATATTATAAATTTGAAAGAAAGTATGTATGTTTAGACCTTTGGATGTTTGTTATATAAACACGCAAAACGGCTGAACGGATTTGGAAGAACTTCGGCAGAGAGATAGTTTAACATATAGGATACTTTTAATCCCGGAAAAATTATAGGTTTCCGTCTAAAGTCAACGCAGACGACGACGCGGGTAGAAACTAGTTATATCATTACGCCAGATCCCTTGCGGGAGGCAGAGAGTACAGAGTTCCAACAGGTTCTGTCCTTACATACCTCTCTGGCTTCCTCTACTCCCATAATTCGTCTCATACACGCTCGCCAGTTACGGAGACTCTTGACTTGTCCTTCAGATAAGACACGGTCTAATTGGTCATGGTAAGGTAGTCTAGGTCTTCCCCGGTACCTACATCCTTCCACTTTCGCATTGTATATCTCTTTTATCATTCTTTCTTCCGACATAATAATAAAAAATTAAAAAAATAAACTTATCTTTTTCTTTCCATATCAATGAGAAAAAAACAGAACACTATCGTAATTCTGTCAAATTGGTCAACGTTGAAGTCAAACGTCAAATAATATGACAGAATTGGCAACATTAAAATTTTACATAAACTATAAATTTTTCTAATATAGTCAAATGTGTTACAGAAAAGGCCAATATTTTGGGACATTACTTATGACCATTATATTGCGTAGTGAGGAAAATATATTAGTTTTTAGTTTTTTTATTTCTCTGGTCAGATTATTATAAGAGAGTACAAAAAAGATTACAGACAATTAACAACACAACGGCAGATAAAACTATAGCTGAAATATATGGACACACAAAAGGATTTGAAATTATACACTTTACCAATAAATCTTAAACTTTTAAATAAGCCCCAACTGTTATTAGGAACACAGATGTAGCCACAGTTAATTACAAAACAAACAAATCAAATGTAATTAATTATTATTGATAGTTGCATGAATATTATAAATAAAATTGAAGATTTAATTTCGAAAACTACCTTAGTTAGAAAAAATGTATTCTATAGGAGGGTGAAAACTTTATTTCACATGTATTAGAACTAGGATAAGTGGAAGGGAGGAGAGGCCTTCATCTTGCAGTGGGACAATATGGACTTATATAATTAATTATTTAATTATAAGTGTACTTTCATATAAAATAAAAAATTTTAACCTCCTGCAGAAAAGTTTTTTTTCAATAAAGGTATTTGATGTCAAGTGTTCAATTTCTCAAACCAAATTAAAGTAAACGAGGAAAATATAAAATTAAATTGATAATAATACCGTCTGTCACTACTAATAAAACTTAAAATCTTGTCAAGATTCGAAATACGATCTCTTTAGGTATCTCCAAAATGGCTGCTTTGGTTAAACTATTCTGAATTATCCACCCATACGTCATTAAGTCAGTACCAAGTGGGATCACTTATGGTCAAGTATTCGAATTTATGGCCTACAAATTTGCTCTATTAGTAGAACAAATTGAATTAGTTTTCTGTCTTGTTGTAAATCATTTAACACAACAAAATTTCAATTTTATAATGTTTTATGATATCGTTCTCTTAGTAAAACAAACGGAAATAGACGACTTGAAGCAACGATTAGAGATCCGAAATGGGAGACACATTGTAATACAACATTTGAAATCATAATCAGCCGACAACCCGCGGCTTGTCGTGAAGTAGATACACCCTATAGTATTTTTCACATAGGATGGGTAGTGACAGTTCTAATTGCCAAACGAAATTATACTTTATTCCATGGCAATAAGACCCACTAACTTTGGAGCCATCAAAAGCGAGGTGCAACCTTTGGACAGACAGAGTGCCCCTTTCAAATCCTTATGTACAACCTGCTGAGAGTCTTCCACCTGGACATAAATTACCATGGCCGGTCTGGAAGTCTTTAAATAGACTTCGAACTCGGGTCGGCCGGAGCAAGGAAAATATGTCCAGGTGGAGACTCACAGACAATTCCTGTGTTTGTGCGGTGTTACGCAAACGATGGCCCACCTTACATCGTGCTCTGCATGCCCCAACACCTGCACGCGGCAGGATTTGATGAATGCTACCAACAATGAGGTCGATGTGGCCGCGTTCTGGGCCGCCTCTATATAGATTTGACATGTCTGCCATCGAAACGATAAGAAGAAGAGGCTTGACCGGTTTCCATACTTATGGTTTTATGCCTTAACAACATTGAATTAAATATTAATTTCGTTTGGCAATTAGAATTGTCACTACGTGAAATATACTATAATCATTCAGTCACTAGGCACTCTTTGCTAACATATAACATTAAAATTTGGTCTGTTTCACGAGACTTGGGTACGGTGACGTTTGGGATTTGACATTTCTAGATATGTGGTGATGATAAAATTGAATGAAATAAAAACGATTGAAAATCGTGTCGGGATAATTTATAACGAAGAATGAATTGATATTAATAACAATAATTTAGGAACAAAAAGAAAACAAAATACAAGATTTTATTACTTACGAATCAAGCGATTGGGCTGAAAAATCGTCTTACTTATAGCTGAATTTGTCGCTTACGAGAATTATTAATTAAAAGCCAATGAAAGTGACTATTTCAATGTGTCAAAATTACGCATCCACGTTTTTTGTATTAATTTCTTTACGATGAGTATGCTTTGTCTCGCAATCGGATACGTAGAATAGTATATTCGAAAAGTAATCGGCAATCGATTTTGTATATTTTAAATAACAACGTATCGATTATAACGGTTTCATTGATGCAGCCCCTAAAACGTGACCGTTCCAATTTACATAATGAGTAATATAGTTTTTATAATTATTACGCAAATTTATAAACAGTATATAATCTAACTGAAAATTAAAGTAGATTTTTGATTAATCTTGTTTATTTTTTGGACTCACTATTTGAAATATTCTTAAATACAAAATGCGTGAAATGGAATATGACCGGACGTCACCTTACCCGTGTCTCGTGATAATGACTATAATGTCGTTATTATAATACTTATTTGGACAGCTGCCCTAATTATTAAATATGTATATTTTCTTTAAACACAGTTCCACTTGACCAATGTACAACTGACCAAAAAAGTTGGACGATTTGATTAATTGAAATAGCGATCTAGAAGCAGCTCTACCTACAGAAGGTCGATATTTCGCTGTATGAAATCTCCCACATTATTTGATCAATTACATACAGACCGAAATATACTTTTTTAAAAAAAAAAAAGTAAGTCCCGCACTTGGATTTATTCCTGTCGTGGGTGCGTTTACAAACACGAAAAGTCACATACGCAAATACCCAGACCGAAACAAAAAATTGTGGGTCACACGAAGATTTATCCCGTGCGGGAATCGAACCCGCGACTATTAGACACTGGGCGGAGCGACTTAAGCTCTTAACCACTGCGCCAAATCGTCCGTCAAAATTTGTATGTGTAACATTCTACAATGAATGGTTAAGAACATAAGTCGCTAACATTCTCAGGTTTTCAAATACCTCACCCAAGTCTTGTTTAAGATTAAATCTAATATAATGCTTAATTATTAGAGCAATATAACAATATGTTGCTTTAATAAGTTTAAAGCTAAAATAGAATTATCAATTTAAAAACCGAGATTGTTACACGCGTCGCTGATCGTACCAGCAATAATTGCACGACGAGGTTATGGCATAGCGATAATTATTATAATTCAGTCCAGTCGCGCGATGAGACCTACAGGCATGTAATTGCAAAGCGCGAGCATGTAAACACTATTTAGAAATCGTAATAAAAACACTAAAAGCCACTAAACTGCTTGAACAAATCGCCGTACATGTGAGAAAGATATCACAAAATGCTTCAGGACTGTGTGGACCGGTGTATGTTATACAGTGGCTTAAGTTGGTATAAAGTCTTCCAAAAACTGTAAAGAAGTATTTATCGTACTCGTACTAATATTATAAATGTGCAAGTTTGTTTGCTTACATGTTTGTTACTGAATCGCGCAAAAACGACTGAACGGATTTAAATGAAATTTGGTACACAGTTTACTACCTGGATAGGATACTTTTTGTCCCGGAAAAATGTTAGTTTCCTGTCTAAAGTCAACGCGGACTCAGTCGCGGGAAGAAGCTTGTCCTACTATAATATTATCAATGTGAAAGTTTGTTTGTTTAGATGATTGTTACTCAATCGCGCAAAAACGGCTGAACGGATTTTAATGAAATTTGGTACACAGTTTACTACCTGGATACTTTTTGTCCCGGAAAAATGTTAGTTTCCTGTCTAAAGTCAACGCGGGCGCAGTCGCGGGAAGAAGCTTGTCCTACGATAATATTATAAATGTGAATGTTTGTTTGTTTAGATGTTTGTTACTGAATCACGCAAAAACGGCTGAACGGATTTAAATGAAATTTGGTACAGTTTACTACCTGGATACTTTTTGTCCCGGAAAAATGTTAGTTTCCTGTCTAAAGTAAACGCCGACGCAGTCGCGGGAAGAAGCTTGTCCTACAATAATATTATAAATGTGAAAGTTTGTTTGTTTAGATGTTTGTTACTGAATTACGCAAAAACGGCTGAACGGATTTGAATCAAATTTGGTACACAGTTTACTACCTGGATAGGATACTTTTTGTCCCGGAAAAATGTTAGTTTCCTGTCTAAAGTCAACGCGGACTCAGTCGCGGGAAGAAGCTTGTCCTACTATAATATTATCAATGTGAAAGTTTGTTTGTTTAGATGATTGTTACTCAATCGCGCAAAAACGGCTGAACGGATTTTAATGAAATTTGGTACACAGTTTACTACCTGGATACTTTTTGTCCCGGAAAAATGTTAGTTTCCTGTCTAAAGTCAACGCGGGCGCAGTCGCGGGAAGAAGCTTGTCCTACGATAATATTATAAATGTGAATGTTTGTTTGTTTAGATGATTGTTACTCAATCGCGCAAAAACGGCTGAACGGATTTTAATGAAATTTGGTACACAGTTTACTACCTGGATACTTTTTGTCCCGGAAAAATGTTAGTTTCCTGTCTAAAGTCAACGCGGGCGCAGTCGCGGGAAGAAGCTTGTCCTACGATAATATTATAAATGTGAATGTTTGTTTGTTTAGATGTTTGTTACTGAATCACGCAAAAACGGCTGAACGGATTTAAATGAAATTTGGTACAGTTTACTACCTGGATACTTTTTGTCCCGGAAAAATGTTAGTTTCCTGTCTAAAGTAAACGCCGACGCAGTCGCGGGAAGAAGCTTGTCCTACAATAATATTATAAATGTGAAAGTTTGTTTGTTTAGATGTTTGTTACTGAATTACGCAAAAACGGCTGAACGGATTTGAATCAAATTTGGTACACAGTTTACTACCTGGATAGGATACTTTTTGTCCCGGAAAAATGTTAGTTTCCTGTCTAAAGTCAACGCGGACTCAGTCGCGGGAAGAAGCTTGTCCTACTATAATATTATCAATGTGAAAGTTTGTTTGTTTAGATGATTGTTACTCAATCGCGCAAAAACGGCTGAACGGATTTTAATGAAATTTGGTACACAGTTTACTACCTGGATACTTTTTGTCCCGGAAAAATGTTAGTTTCCTGTCTAAAGTCAACGCGGGCGCAGTCGCGGGAAGAAGCTTGTCCTACGATAATATTATAAATGTGAATGTTTGTTTGTTTAGATGTTTGTTACTGAATCACGCAAAAACGGCTGAACGGATTTAAATGAAATTTGGTACAGTTTACTACCTGGATACTTTTTGTCCCGGAAAAATGTTAGTTTCCTGTCTAAAGTAAACGCCGACGCAGTCGCGGGAAGAAGCTTGTCCTACAATAATATTATAAATGTGAAAGTTTGTTTGTTTAGATGTTTGTTACTGAATTACGCAAAAACGGCTGAACGGATTTGAATCAAATTTGGTACACAGTTTACTACCTGGATAGGATACTTTTTGTCCCGGAAAAATGTTAGTTTCCTGTCTAAAGTCAACGCGGACTCAGTCGCGGGAAGAAGCTTGTCCTACTATAATATTATCAATGTGAAAGTTTGTTTGTTTAGATGATTGTTACTCAATCGCGCAAAAACGGCTGAACGGATTTTAATGAAATTTGGTACACAGTTTACTACCTGGATACTTTTTGTCCCGGAAAAATGTTAGTTTCCTGTCTAAAGTCAACGCGGGCGCAGTCGCGGGAAGAAGCTTGTCCTACGATAATATTATAAATGTGAATGTTTGTTTGTTTAGATGTTTGTTACTGAATCACGCAAAAACGGCTGAACGGATTTAAATGAAATTTGGTACAGTTTACTACCTGGATACTTTTTGTCCCGGAAAAATGTTAGTTTCCTGTCTAAAGTAAACGCCGACGCAGTCGCGGGAAGAAGCTTGTCCTACAATAATATTATAAATGTGAAAGTTTGTTTGTTTAGATGTTTGTTACTGAATTACGCAAAAACGGCTGAACGGATTTGAATCAAATTTGGTACACAGTTTACTACCTGGATAGGATACTTTTTGTCCCGGAAAAATGTTAGTTTCCTGTCTAAAGTCAACGCGGACTCAGTCGCGGGAAGAAGCTTGTCCTACTATAATATTATCAATGTGAAAGTTTGTTTGTTTAGATGATTGTTACTCAATCGCGCAAAAACGGCTGAACGGATTTTAATGAAATTTGGTACACAGTTTACTACCTGGATACTTTTTGTCCCGGAAAAATGTTAGTTTCCTGTCTAAAGTCAACGCGGACGCAGTCGCGGGCAGAAGCTTGTTTAAAGCTTTTTTTTTTGGTTTTGATGTGAGTGTATGTTAGTCTGTGTCTATGTTTTTCAAACTGTATATATATGGCAAAGCGGCGATAATGATTTCGAAAAAAATCGTGTAGGTTTGTTTTATTATTAAAATTTCTGTGCTGTTTATATACTCACACTGCCCAGCTACATGCCAATTGCCAGCTTACTGCCGATGCCGCTTTATGTGCACGAAGAAGCTAAGCATGTAAACACTGTTATCACACCATGCATGTACAAGGCGTAACATTATAAACGCAAGACCTGAAAGTAGTTTGTTCTAATTGAATAACTGATTGATTTTAACAATTTATAAGTATCTTACTTTTTTTTACTTGCAAAAAATGCTGTTAATCCTTTAGTGCGCTATAATAAACTAAATTTATTCTTCATTTAAAGCAATACGGAGATTTCAAATGCATTTCTAAAACATATTTCTGAATACGCACACATAGACGCACAAGTTTCATTGTTAATTGGGGTATAAAAGTGCTTAAAGAGGGGTAAAAAAATTAAATGTGGTTTTCGTATTAAATTTGAGACTCAATTATCTAATCGGGGTGTATGAAGTCTTGCGTTTTATACGATACATCTTGTGTAGTGTGTCTTTATAATAGAACAATAGTTTAAATCTCACATCGATCGTAACCTGCCAATAACATACTTATTAACATTTTTAGTACAATCAACTTTATACTTTAGTTGTATGTAACATAAAATTGATTTTCGCAGGTCCATACTCATGAACTTAGGTGTTGAAAGGTCACGACAGTCATATAGAATATCAACTTCGGTTTACCTTCAACTTACTCCCGCGACAATATGCAGGGAATTGGACATGAAAGAAAGCAGAGCGGATATTTACCATACCCTTAAAGTTGAAGGATGACCACCACACGGTTGCATTTTGTGAGCAGTGACTGGCAACTAAATGCGGTACAAACTCTGCAGCAGATGCAACGAACTGTTGAAAACTGAAGCGCAACGTTTAAACATTGACAAAAATCATAAATGCATTCAAATTTACAACTAAAGGGCTATTCGTCTAACAAATAATTTACCAATTTCTGGAACAAATCCTTATTGGCGAAGTGAGCTTATGATTACTGAAGCAAGCGAAAAGGTTTTGAAACTGGTCATCCTTAAAATTTGTCAATGTTACATACACACAGATTATTTTTGTCACTTTCCCGCTTGCGGTTAACATTCCCGCCAGTTTCACGACCACTTCCCTGTTTATTGCCGCAGCAGTGAACTGAATGTAAGCCCCACAAAGTACGCAACACAATCGACAATGTTAGCTCACATAGGCACATCGGCGACATACTCTATCCTTAACAGCAAGTCCATAAGGTCGTGCGCATCCCACCAGCGCCACGGCACCGGGGAAGCGTCGCGTGCGCAGGAAGGACCGACTCGTCTGCTCAGCCCGTAGAGGACAGTTAGCGCGAATATGAAGCACAACACGGCGAACACTTGGAACAGGCATTTGAGCGGCTCCCTGCAATCACACGCTGGAAGATGAGAGGGGATCGTTAAGGACGGTGGAGGATGGAAAGGCTGGAAAGTAGAGTTGTATTTCAATAGTTAAACTATCGTGACGTTTACTATTCTAGGTCAACGATCGATAGTTTCGCAACTCTACTGGAAAGATGGGTGGGTTTTTTAAGGGATGTGCAACAGTTCCGATGGTCTCGCAGTTATTTTAGTAAATTAATGAAGGCGACTTATATTATATATATAGGAATCTCGCTCTACAAATGCCACAAAACGTCGCTTTCTTAATTACTAAGCGTTAACTTTGCCCGTAGAGGATAGACAGTGCGACAAATATTTAGAACGGGCACTTGAGCGGCTCCCTGCAATTACACGCTGGAAGATGAGAGGGGATTATTTAGAGTGATGACGGAAGGAAAGGCTGCTAAGGAGGGTAGGTTTTTAAAATTTGTTTTATTGATTGGTGATAGGAAAAGAAGACGGGAGAGAAGGGTAGATTTTTAAAATTTGTTACGTTTATGATTTGGTATGGATGTGGTACAGAAATGCAGACGTATCGCAGTTCTTCTGGTAGATGAATAAAGGCAAATTATGATAGAAAAACTAGATAAGTGTGAGAGTGTAGGAAGGAAAGGCCGGTAGATTGTTAATTTTTTTTTCGATTGGTGGTCGATGTGGTAGAGAATTGTAAAGGCTTCACAGTTCTTCTGGTAGATGAATGAAGGCAATTTATAGTAGAAAAAACTAGATAGGTATGTGAGTAGGACTCCGGCTTTGAGGATGGTTCCTTAACAATTTGCATTGGAAGGGTAGGCTGGAGAATAGAATTGTAAGGTAATAGTGAAACTTTATAAGTGAAAGTGACCTTGAAAAATAGTAATAGCCCTATCAATTATTTTTCAGGGTCAGCTATCGATAGTTATGAACTCTAGTGAAGAGAAGGGTGAGTTTTTAAAAAGAAGTGCCACAGATGAAGAGGTTTCAAAGTTCTTCTGGTAGATGGAAGAAGGCAACCTAATGTTACAAAGACCAGATAAATGTGAATAGCACTGCCGCTCTAAAGTTTTCGTATAATTTACGCTAAATGAGGCGCTCGTAGCGCTGTGCGACCGCGGTGTTATTACCGATAACAAAGTTAAGCAGCGTTCGACTCGGTCGGCCCGAGATGGGTGACGGTTTGTGGCATTTTCACACTCGAGTGTCTCCGTGCTTCGGAAGGCACGTTAAGCCGTTGGTCCCGGCTACCACTTAATATGGTAGTCGTTAAGCCGAGTTGGAAACCTTAAAGGCGGCTTGATAAGTGTCAACAGCAGGTAGCCACAAACCTGCCTCCACCGCACCGCACTGGGTCCGCGTGGTGGAGTATGACCTAATCTCTCTCACCTCGATTTATGAGAGAAGGCCTTTGTCCAGCAGTGGGCAAATACAGCCTGATATTATTATATTATATGACGCTTTTTTTTCAACATCCAAAATTTAATTATGCCTCATCGCATCATATAAGAAGATAATACTAAAAATATGTATATCAGAGGCGTATGCAATTTTGTGACTTTGTTTTTACTGGTTGTCGGAGTGGGGTAGCTTAAGAGCATTTTGATTCGTTTTTGTTCCAGTGGATATAGTCACTTACCAGAAGAATCTCCGGAGGCTGCGGTTAGGTACAACGGCGCTGCGTTTCTCACACTCGACACACGGCACGTCCACTTGCGTAGATATCGACGACACATCTGAAACATTCACACTTTGTAAGTACATCAAACTTAATGCACGTGTGATTTTAAAATTCGTAAAAGTGAAATAAACGTTTCGTCGACGTTTCGAGTGCTTTGCAGCACCCATGGTCACGGGAAGGACTGAGGTGTTAGACGTCCGAAAGGCATAGTTGTTCCGGGGTACCAAACTTCTTAATTATTTTTGTTGTGTTGGTCGAAACGTCGGGAACTAAAAATCAAAAATAAACCGCGATAAAATCCGTAAAATAGTTTTATTTCATGTGTAATATTCGCGTAAATCTAAGAACTCAATATTCAAGTACTAATTATTCTGGAACTACCCGCATTTATGATACGCGCGAAGGCAAGATCCATTGAAAACAAACAAAGATCGGAACAGTACGTGAAGACAAGTGGACTTCCAACAGTCGTTGACGGTAATAGAAAACTAAAAAAATGTACGGGAATGACATTTAACAACGAAAAGTTACGTGGTCAGAGCAATGCGCTAGCGATTGCGACAAGAGAATAGAAACAAAACGCTTGCCACTTCTGGGCTCTGCTGGTCTAAACGCGGCGCGTTACGATAACGTGAAATGATCGTTTAATGGTGCTCCAGTAGCATATTCTGTATGTCACTGGAGCACCATCACATATTCATTTTACGGAGTTAGCAAATAAGGCCCGGTAGATCTTTTAACGGTAAAGGAAAACATCGTAAGGAAACCTGCATGCCCTAAGAGTTTCTCGAAGGTGTGTGAAGTTCGCCAACCCGCATTGGGCCAGCGTGGTGGACAATGGTCAAACCCTCTCAGTTTGAGAGGAGGCCCGTGACCAAGGGTGGGACAGTTTCTTAACAGGGCTAATATTATTAGATTTTTCACCAAACTCTTGAAATCAGGATCCAGAATAGTCGTAATCGTGGCTTTGGCGAGTATCAAAAAACGTAAGTGCTGTTGTATACCATTCAATGAATCCTGTCTCAGCTCGTATGCTAATCCTTATGGGGATTACGTGCTTACGGAATCAACTCCTCTCTTGAGTAACTACCTATTCTTGAGAAACACTTGAAAAAGTATAATTATTCAATTTAACTTTTTTATAATTTCGTAAATAGAATCTTTACTTATTATATTTTACTTTCCTTATTTGACTACAGGTAGAGTAGGGTATTTGACTAATTTTAGGCAAATCATAAATGTTGAATAAAAATCCAGACACTTGAAAATACGAACTAATCTAAACAAAAACGATATAAAGGAAACTATAGGTCTTTTTATATTTTTTTTACTCAAAACAACGTTAAATAACTGTTTTTCTTAAAAGATTAAATTAAAAAATAAATAAAAAATGGCAAATACCCTACTTCCAAAACCGAAGGGATTACCTTAATCTGTTTAGCATTATTATTGTAATGTAACTTTTCCTTGAAAAAAAAAATTTGATACACGCAGTTTATAGCTTCCTCTCTTTCTCACGGCAAATAAAGATTGAAATAATACTGCTGAGGAAGATTGTAGTCTACTGAATAAACATCAGAGTATACTGCACACTGCTGGGCAAAGGCCTTCTCTCACAAATCGAGGTAAGAGAGGTTAGGTCATACTCCACCACGCGGACCCAGCGCGGATTGGTGGAGGTCTGTCTACCGAACTCTACCGCCTTTCTACCGAATAATTACTAATAAATACCCCTACACTACAGAACTTACACTACGTACAGTACATTTAGCTACAGTTATATAAACTACTTAATGCTAAACTTACACACATATAACTAAATAAAATAAAACCAAACTAAAGTGACCCATCACCAACACAGGACTTCACGATAGAGATGTGCCGAGTACCATGAGAATCGATTTGAAGACTCTAATCGTGTTTTCTTTATATCTATTTAAAAAAAAAAAAACGTGGCCCAATATTGTGGGCATTTATTCCTGTGTCGTGGGTGCGTTTACAAACATGAAAATTCACATACACAAATACCCAGACCGGAACAAATAATTGTGGATCACACAAAGATTTGTCCCGTGCGGGAATCGAACCCGCGACTATTAGACACAGTGGCCGGAGCGGCTTAAGCTCATAACCACTGCGCTAAATCGTCCGTCTATATATCATCACACCAGATCAAAAAACAAAATCAGTGACTGGAGTGCTGTGTCATGAGAATTATGATCGGTACTTAATCGCATACACTGCCTCTTTGGTTTAGTGGCGCATGTTGCGGTGGCGGTTATAAGGATTTAGATTCTAACCCTTGATAGGACAAGACTAGACCTAGACTATCTTACCACGACCAAATAAACCAAGTCTTATCTGATGGAAAAGTCAAGAGTCTCCGTAACCGGCGAGCGTGTATGAGACGAACTATGAGAGTCGAGGAAGCCAGAGAGGTATGTAAGGAAAGAACCTGTCAGAACTCTGTACTCTCTGCCTACCCCGCAAGGGATCTGGCGTGAGGTTATAGATAGACAGATAGATAGATAGGCCAAAAAGTCTTGAGATTTTTTTCTTAGCAGTCTGAAGAAATAGTGACCAAAAATACTTCTGCATAACGAAAGTGTACTCGCAGAATTGGCTTGAGCTGTCGCCATTGCTTGGGTACAACTTCTCTTGTTTCTTTTTTTATTATTTATTTTTATCTAAAAAGTTTTTAATAAAAAAGTTTATTATAGATAGATAGATTAAAGATAAACTAACAAAGTTTCCTGTACGGTTAGCAGATAACTACACATTTCCAATACCGAATCAATTCGATATTAACTACACTCGACTCAAAGACTCGGCGCATCACTACAAAACGAACACAAATTCAAAATACGAAAAGCAGAGCGACAAAGCGTACCACACTCGGTCTGCGTCACAACACAACACGTGTCAGCTGACAAGCTGTCCAATCTGTCTCTCTGATTAGCACACGCAGACTCCAATATACCGATCTTCGACTCCAAACCCTCCACAATAACCCGCAACAGCCCATTTCTCTCATCACCCTCATCAACCAACTTCTGCAGTATATTCAAATTCTCCTCATATTTAATCAGCTCATCTTGCATCTCTGTCACGATCCTGTGCGACATATTCACATCTCTTTCCAACTTCGATGTGTACTTATTCACCTTTTCACATTCTAAACATTTCGAATGACCGTTATTATTGTTCCATATGTCTGAGTCTTCAGTTTGCGTTCCTGTATTTTGAACTTTAATGTTTGAATCGTAGGGTATGTTATCCGTTTGTGTGGATGAATTGGTTAAGGAAGAATCTAGAATTTTCTCGCATGTTCTATTGAGATCTGTGTGTCTGGACATGTTACAGAAGCTGAGGCGTATTTCGTCGAAGAGTGACATGTTTGTGGCGCGGCCCTGGTCCTCTTTGAGAGCGTTTAGGAAAGACTCTTCATCTAATAGACGGTTTTCTAGGGAAGTAAATATGACATGAATATGTGGGAAGCGTATAGCAGGTAGACACTGCGTTCAGAATAATGTGATGAGTTGTTTACCAAATATTGCCCGAGTGGAAAAAGTAACATAAAAGTTCTGGTTGGTTTCTAATTTGATTTCGAAATTGAATCCGATGCTTAAGTAATCTGAAAAATTATTCGTGTCTTCGCATTATATTAAGGGTGTGACGACTGCGCGTGTTTACTTGATGGGCAATCAGCTCGCACATCTCGTGCGCGGTTGAAATTATCAAATCAAAAACCAGATTTTCATTATTCTGAGGTATTATGAATAGGATGTAATATTGGAATTGTTTACACATAGTTTATGAGATCGAGGAAATCTAGCTTGACACACAATTAGCAAATTAACAGACATTACTAAAAAGTTCTTAATCAATAAGAGAGTATAATTAGTTAAATATTGACAAAACCAAAATATTAAAGTTGTTTTTCACACAGAAAGCGGAAATTTGATGCTTTGAAAATACTTTTCTATAAAAATTATTATCAAACTGATTCTTAGTCTTATCTTGTTATATTCACTTCTGAAGGACCTTTTCTTGTACCTTTAAGATTCAAAGTTAACTTTTTGAAAAATACTCTAAATTAGACTCTGATTATGGTCCAGAAGTGGCCACCCGTATATGAGTCCATTTATCGCTTAACCTGTAAGTACAGATTTATCAACTGACCTTGTGAGAACCTGGGATCAGCGTTAAGGCTGTCCAGAGCTGTAAGCATCTGGTCTTCCGTGTAGCTCACGTCAATGCTGCGGTCCAGGCGGGTGTGTGACTGGTTCCACTTGTTCAGGGTGTCTTTTAGCTCCATCTCCAGCAGCACCTGGGTTATAAAGATGGCAAAGTGTAGTAAATATAGCTTAAAACTGATTGAGCTTCTCCCTGATGATCTGCTGCTCGAGCTGGTCGTGGTCGGCGACGCGTGCGCTGAGGACTGCGAGTGTGTCATATAGTTGCGCCGGGGGGTACCTTCTCCCTGATGATCTGCTGCACGAACTGGTCGTGGTCGGCGACGCGTGCGCTGAGGACTGCGAGTGTGTCATATAGTTGCGCCGGGGGGTACCTTCTCCCTGATGATCTGCTGCACGAACTGGTCGTGGTCGGCGACGCGTGCGCTGAGGACTGCGAGTGTGTCATATAGTTGCGCCGGGGGGTACCTTCTCCCTGATGATCTGCTGCACGAACTGGTCGTGGTCGGCGACGCGTGCGCTGAGGACTGCGAGTGTGTCATATAGTTGCGCCGGGGGGTACCTTCTCCCAGATGATCTGCTGCACGAACTGGTCGTAGTCGGCGACGCGTGCGCTGAGGACTGCGAGTGTCATATAGTTGCGCCGGGGGGTACTTTCTCCCTGATGATCTGCTGCACGAACTGGTCGTGGTCGGCGACGCGTGCGCTGAGGACTGCGAGTGTGTCATATAGTTGCGCCGGGGGGTACCTTCTCCTTGATGATCTGCTGCACGAACTGGTCGTGGTCGGCGACGCGTGCGCTGAGGACTGCGAGTGTGTCATATAGTTGCGCCGGGGGGTACCTTCTCCTTGATGATCTGCTGCACGAACTGGTCGTGGTCGGCGACGCGTGCGCTGAGGACTGCGAGTGTGTCATATAGTTGCGCCGGGGGGTACCTTCTCCCTGATGATCTGCTGCACGAACTGGTCGTGGTCGGCGACGCGTGCGCTGAGGTCTGCGCGGTCGGCCCGCAGCGCCTCGTTATGCTCGAGGAGCGCCGCCTGCCGCGCCGCGTACATCTCGTTCATGCGATGGCACTCCTCCTTCGACTTCGCCAGCAGCTCTTGGAGGCTCAGTTTCTAGGGGACACAAGAAACAACATTCTGTATTTTATAACCTTTTATTAAACTTACACTGTTCGTATGTCCGTGTTGAGGGTCAGATAATGAAGTCGGAAAGTGATCAACAGAACTACCTAACTACTCAACATAACCTCGTCTTGTTTGGGCTCCTTGGATTTGTTTTGAGCAATACCATAGTCCTGGAGCTGGCAGAAAGCCATAGGAAGTCCTCAAGCTGTCTGTCATAGTAAACCTAACGATATCCACTGCAGACCAATCTCCCCCCCCCCTCCCCACGCTAAGCTCTCACCTCGTTCTCCAGCGTGGCGACCTGCTCCTGCATGACCTTGGCCCGGCGGCGCAGACACTCCAGCTCTCTCCTTGTCTCGTCCAGCGCCTGCTCGCTGCCGCACAGCCGGTCGCACGTCTCCTCGTAGTCGCGCCGCACGTGGGTTAGGGTCATGTTCTCTTCGCGAAGCCTGACAAAATTATTATTATTATATTGTTACGACCCGAACATACCTCGATATCTTGAAAAGTCGTTATCGGGAGATGTCGATTCTAAAACGCATAACACACACTTAGGTCCCCCGGTGATCTGACTAAAAAGATCTAGAATCCGCGCTTAAGTGGTGAAACGTCTAGAAGGTTCCACCCCTTTAATTATCGCCGGCGCGCGGTCACGGTATACAAGTACCTATTTGTTCACGCGCAAATACGAATAGGTAGCTAATAATACCGCTTTGTGGGCCGCGCCGGCCATTGTTCGAAGCACTTCTATCGATGTACTTAGAGGGTTCGCGTCCGTTCAAGAACTTTCAAACAAATATAAAAGGAACACAGAGCGCGGGGACGACACAGTCTCTTCTCGGAAGCTATAGTGATCATATCGGAGAACAAGCGATCTCAGTGGAATACACCGCCGACTTTAGCATCGATATACGGATACTACGAGTGACTCAGCGACTTGGAAACAGTATTTGGGTACTAACGAGAGTAGTACAAGTGTGTGATTGGTTCGCGTGTATACTTGCATTCGACGTACTGTTTTGTGTGTACAGCGCCTAATAAAGTACTTCGCACGTTATTCGGCGTTTAATTACCCCGCAAACGTAACAATATATACGTGAACATTATTGCAGTGGCATTGAATTTTGGTCATACACGACAAAAGGAAAGCCATCTTGATTTACGTCAGTACTTGCGTTGTATCGATTGATAGACCAATAAGATTTTGATCGATATTCTTTAACATGCAGCTAGTCCATCTAGAAGAGCATCTTTGACTGTTTAATATAGTAAATTTTTTCTTCTACCTGAATCGGGGGACTTCAAGCGGTTGGATCAACTCACTACACTACGTGGAAGTCGCGTCATGTATTAAAGTGTTGACTTTGACTGTTTGACGGGGACACGATACGCGACGAAGAAGGTGCCTACCTTCTTCGGCTCGTGATTGAGTGATGAGTAGTTTCCATACCCCGCGCTAGGGGGTATATGCGCAAAACTCCCCATCATTTTTGGCGAATGCTCATAAACGTGACGCGGCCTGTATGTAAACCACTAGACAAACAAAATGTCTATGTCTACTGAAATTAAATTTTAAATTTTTTTTCACTCAACATAAAGACGTCGATTTCTTACTAACAGCTTTTTCATTCCGATGTCTCTTATTGTCGGCTTCATATATTGCAAAAACATCTAAAATGGTGATGCTTTGTTGACAAAGTTTTATATTTTGATTGGAATAAACGATAAGCTAGTGTATTAGGTACATGTTGAGGTGTGCCCGGAGGGAGTCGCGCTCGGCAGTGAGGGCGGCCACCGCCTCCTCGTGCTGGTGGTCCGTGAACTCCAGCTGCGAGCGCAGCTGTTGCGCCAGGTGGGCCTTCTCCCTCAGCTCGCACTGCAGCTCCTCCAGCAGCTGGAACCCTGGTAAAAGTAACCCTAAGTTTCATGAATTAGCCTACACCACAGTTAACATCTTAGACAGTGAAGTATTAGGGGTCCGAAAAACAATCATGCACACAGACGCGCGCTCTGCGCGGCTTCTCGAGAGTGTTCAATGAGTAGTATCCTGACCAGAAGTCATGTAAAGCGCGCGTCTGTGAGGGTGGTTTTTTTAGACCGCTAATACTAAGATGCTCAACTGGTTACCAGTGATTCCCAAACTATTTTGGGCAAGAGACCCCTTTCCCAAAATAAACTGATACCTCAGACCCCCATAG
Organism: Phalera bucephala; assembly: GCA_905147815.2. Classification (NCBI taxonomy): domain Eukaryota; kingdom Metazoa; phylum Arthropoda; class Insecta; order Lepidoptera; family Notodontidae; genus Phalera; species Phalera bucephala. The sequence goes on along the minus strand of LR990621.1, from coordinate 6,497,051 downwards.
CCAAATAATTACTTTAAAAATCCATCCAAACATCTGTAGTTTTTTCCTATTGATAGAAAATACTTAACAATTTAAAAATGTTGCGGTTGGTTAAGTGAGTAAAGTACAACAATGATACTTCCTACTAAAATATTAGTCATTCTTATAACAACGTAACACACTAGATGTCGCTGATCAATTCAATCTGTAGAGAGTGTGAATCACACGCTCAAACAACATCGATATTTTCTTTTTTGATATTTATTGTACACAGTTATTTTTGAATCGATGTTTTTCTAATATCGATCATCCAAACCACCTGCTGTTAGAACTCATCAAACAGGTGGCCTGAAAAATTCTAATAAGCTAACTACACAAAGTGGTAACTGGGATCAATGGCTTAACATGCCTTATTAAATTTTATTAAATCAATGTCGAGTCTAATTCATAGCTATAGCCTATAATAACTAAATAGCCACACAATAGTGTCCGCTGGAGTAAATATTTAACTATTCACTATTTTCAACTTTATATTGAATTAGATAAGAACCATATCTAACTATCCACGGGAGACTGCTAGAACAATAGTTTGTCTAATCTAAGCTGACCTTCAGAAATGGCCAGCGTGAGTTATTTAGTTAGTTATTTAAATAATAATGAAAAAAAACGATTGAGAAAATAAAAATGTTTTAATTTTGCTTACCATCTGTAGATATTCCCGAATCTGAATCTTGCGGGGGCTGTCCGGTTTTCAGATTGAAACTGTTAACAAAATTTTAGTCAGCAAAATGACATTATATATCTATCTATATCATCACGCCAGCTCCCTCGCGGGGTAGGCAGAGAGTACAGGTTCCAACAGGTTCTTTCCTTACCTGTTGGAACTCTGTACTCTTCGAGACCGAGATCGGAATGGGGATCGACGTTCCGTGTGAACTAAGGTGCTCCGACGGCTTTGCGAAGGAAACGGGATTGAACCGTTTGGAGTCTATCGATGAGACAGCGGGCGGCGTGCCCGAACACCACACAAGCGGACGTCATGATGGGCCGTAAACAAGTTTTGTAAAGTGTCACCTTATTCCTAAGGGACATTTTACTTCGCTTGCAGATCATCGGGTAGGCCTAGGATGTGAACCCAGGACCTCGTGATCGCAAAGCACATTATTCGCCACTAGACCAACGATGCAGCATATTATAATTACTTACTCAAAATATTAGACGAACTATATACAACAGAACACAATGAGTAATAGATACATAAAACCAGATGGTCAAAAGCCGCTTCGAAGGGAAGATTCAGTTAAACATTACTATATATATATTATCTGTAACTCGATTGTTGTCCAAAGACAAGTATTCAGCCTACTTGATCAGCTTTCCAACATCAGACATGTGTTAGTTCTTGGCAATATCAATTACGTTTTTTATGTACCCAAATACGCACAGATAGGTACAAGTGTCGTAAAAAATTGTACATAACTCCAGATCTGCGGCCCAAGTTTGCTATATATTTTACATGTTTTGTAATTATGTGTAGGCAGTTGTTTAAACTGGTAGCTACGACTGCGGAAAACCATTATTGATAGGCACCATAAGAATTGGAAAGCATTGATAACTATCTATCTATCTATAACCTCACACCAGATCCCTTGCGGGGTAGGCAGAGAGTACAGAGTTCCAACAAGTTCTTTCCTTACATACCTCTCTGGCTTCCTCGACTCTCATAGTTCGTCTCTAACACGCTCGCCGGTTACGGAGACTCTTGACTTTTCCATCGGATAAGACTCGGTTTATTTGGTCGTGGTAAGATAGTCTAGGTCTTCCCCGGTACCTGCATCCACTTTCACATTGTATATCTGTTTTGTCATTCTTTCCTCTGGCATTCTTTCTATATGCCCGAACCAAAGGAACATGCCCTTTCTCATCTTTACACCGATACTATCTTTCATACCTACTCGCTGTCTTACTACGCTGTTGCTAATGCGGTCGGTCAGCTTCACTCCGCACATCTTCCGCAGAGCTCGCATTTCTACCGCATTTATCCTACTTTCATTTTCCTTCTGGGTATGTAACCCAGCTCTCGCTGCCATATAACAGCGTTGGGACAAGAACTCCGTTATGTTTGGTCAGCTGCGCCTTATGGCTGCGCATTGATAACTGAGATTGAAAACTGTCAAACCTAACAGTTATGATGTCAATGCTCAACAATTTTATTAAAGTGACGGACGATTTAGCGCAGTGGTTAAGAGCTTAAGCCGCCCCGTCCACTGCGTCTAATAGTTGCGGGTTCGATTCCCGCACGGGACAAATCTTTGTGTGATCCACAATTATTTGTTCCGGTCTGGGTATTTGTGTATGTGAATTTTCATGTTTGTAAACGCACCCACGGCAAAGGAATAAATCCTAGTGCGGGTCTACGTCGTTCCTGATGTCGTGGCAAAAAATTCACAAACACCCGGACCGAATTAAATATTTTTGGAACACACAAAGATATGTTCTGTACACGGATCGAATCTACGACTACTCGATACAGTGGGCGAAGCGGCCTACGCTCTTAAACACAATAGTATTTTTCATGTAAGATGGGTACTGTGACAGTTTTAAGTGTTTGACACTTAATTCAACCAATTTCTATAATTAACTATGGTGATGCCTTAACACCTCCATTCGTTAATCCCCCCAATGCTTTGTCATCCATTCTTTCCGCTCAGAATACGGGCGACGACGACGTAGTCGTAAATCCCCTCCCATAGCCGGCGGTTGACCGGTGCACTTAGTAGTGCACCCCGTCCCCCCACAGCGACTGTACCAACCGAGGGCGCCTCTTCAAGGCGCCCTCGAGTATGTCGCCCCTTGCCCTTCTGGCGCGAGCGTAGTGGTTGCACGCTCGCCCTTAAGTCCGGTGAAGCTGTAAAGGCCTCGCGGCCAACAGCGTACATCACTCACACACACACACACGCCTTAACACCATTGAATTAAAGATTAATTTCCTTTGACAATAAGTACTGTCACTGTGGGTACTGTGACAGTACATAGTGTCAAAATCTTAAGTGAAAAATATTATAGACGAAATTATTGCCAATAATGCTACAATACAATAATAATACGAACGGAATAATAATATTGACGGACGATTTAGCGTAGTGGTTAATAGCTTTAGCCGCTCCGCCCACTGTGTTTAATAGTCGCGGGTTCGATTCCCGCACGGGACAAATCTTTGTTTGACCCACAATTATTTGTATCGATCTGGGTATTTGTGCATGTGAATTTTCATGTTTGTAAACGCACCCACGACACAGGAAGTGTGTGTGTGTGTGTGTGTGTGTGTGTAAATGATCTACGCTGTTGGCCGCGGGGCCTTCACAGCTTCGCCGGACAAGAGGGCGAGCGTGCAACTACTACGCTCGAGCCAGAATGGCAAGGGAGCAACTAGCTCAAGGGCGCCTCAAGGAGGAGTCGCTATGGGGGCGGGCGTATACAGTCTGGAAAGTTTCTGGTAATGAAACCCTTATTCCTAGCGAGACATAGAGAGCGGTATGATCCGCGAATAGGGCTAGATGCACCTTACTCGAACGAGGAATATCGTCCGTGTAAATGCTGAATAGGAGGGGGGAGAGAGTTGAGCCTTGTGGGACACCAGCTTGTATGGAGTGGCGGGTAGAGCGCGTCATTTCGACGCGATACCGAAAGGCGCGATTCGACAGGAAGTCTCGTAAGATGAGCACGAGTCTGTCCGCCACACCCATTTGGTAAAGCTTGTAGATCAAGGCGTTGTGCCAGACTTTGTCGAACGCCGTCGCGACATCGAAGCAAAGGGCACCCGTGTAGACGGGTTTAGGATTGTTGAGGCTAGTGAGGATGTGCTCCGTGATGCGGTGCACTTGATGGTCGCAAGTGTTTGGCTCGAAAACCAAACCGCTCATTGATAAGAATACCTGGACGATAAAAATACTTTGAGCCGTGCTAGGAGCAGGCACTTGTAGATCTTTGCCAGGGAGTTGAGAAGACTGATGGGGCGGTAACTCGTGGGACGGTCACAAGATTTTTCGGGCTTAGGGATCAGACATGGCTGAGGGGTGGGTCGGCATCCACTAAGGCTGTATTCAGCGCATGCCAATCCACCATCGTCTTCTTGAGCGGCTAAGGGGTGGACGGAGGACCGGGTCTCATGACTATAGGGCGGTGGTCAGAGTCCAGCTAATGGACTATCTCCAAGGCGCGCAACCGTAAGGTACACCCTTCAGAATTGCCATGACCAGGACATCAGGACGGTGGTCGATGTTGTCCGGATAGTGAGTGGGGTGCATAGGCGCGATGACGTCAAAGTCGAGTTGGTCGACCAGGGCGTCAAGGCTCCTACCGTTAGGGGAAGTGGTGAGGCAATTCCAAGCCACGTGCTTGCAATTGAATTCGCCCGCCAGAATGACGGCGCTTCCCAGATTAAAGAGTGCTTCGAAATCACTCCTGAGGACAAGTTTTGTAGGAGGAAGATAGACGGAGGCGATCACAATGGGTTGATGCCCAGTGAGGGAAATACGACAGACCGAGGCTTCGATGTTGGTGAGCGCACGGGGGTCGAGAGGAATACAGAACAGGGACATTGCGTTGTGTTCAATACATATCGATTGAATTTTTAAAGCAATAAGCCGATTTGGATGTCGTCGCTGATCGTTATGTATATCTGTCGGCGACTGCATTCCCCAGCCCCGCGCCGTGCCCCGCAGCGATATACATACGTAATTAGTTATTTCATGTAGAATGTTTAGTAATTGTTTTATATAATTGAAAATGATTTGTAACAATTTTAATAAGATTAGTTAAGTTTTTCATATGTTAGAGATAAGTTAATCCGCACTTGTGTCGTATTTTTAGGGATTTTTTGGTTTATATACTTTATAGCTTTAAGAATAGGATAAGAAAACTGTATACTATATTTAGAATAGATCGTAAGGATTATTTTGATGTACAATACATTGTGATCGGTCGTTGATTAAATAAATAAAACCTTCGCAAAGGGTCGGTCGATAGTTAAAATAATCGCGAAAACTGGAATAAAAACCGCGGCTCTCCGAAGGGTAAAGCTTCGAGGTACTTAATCGAGCACAGTTTTTGTACTAGCACGTTGAATCGTCGTTCAATCGTCATCAGTTCCTGGCTGCAGAAAAGGAAGAAAAATTGAAGAAGGAAAAGGATAGAAAATAAGAAGAAGAGAGATAGCAGTAGACGCGTTTTATTTCTTCCCCGCTCCTCCAGACGACATTCTCCGGTGACGCGGCACGACCCGGCGAGTCAAGACACGGCGAAACAAAATTCAGATCTTCGTATCTTACTACGAGGCGCTGACCGCAGAAGCGCGGGGCGAGTGGACCAGCCTAGTGCCGAGTAACTCTTCAGTCACCGCTCGCCACGGGGAGAATATAACACTCTCTCTCCAATATAACGGTCCTGTAGGATCATTGCGGGGCCGTTATAATATCAATGGCTGAATTATTGCCATAGGTACCTATGGCAATAACTCAGCTGGTCGATTGCAATAATTCGTTCTAAACATTAGGTATAGTATGAAAGCTTCACTCGTGTTAGAACATGTAGTTTTTAGCTCTAAATTAGACCAAACAGTATGCAGAAATTATTTGCACAAATGGAACGGCCTAAATAACAATCTTAATATAAACGCAATGTTTGTGTGAACTTTTAATATTCGTCAAATTTTGTGTATCACTTACACAAAATTAGTCGAATTGCTACAAACCGCCTGACCAAATAGTCCGCGTCTTGTCTGAAGGGCAAGTCAAGAGTCTCTGTAACCGGCGAGCATGTATGAGACGAACTATGAGAGTCAAGGAAGCCAGAGAGGTGTGTAAGGAAAGAACCTGTTACTCTGCCTACCCCACAAGGGATCTGGCGTTATGACATAGATAGACAGCTCCGCCATCCTTGCTTGGGGAACCTCAACTATGATTTCACTCTTGACTCAAAAGAGTCAAAATCAGATAATGTTTAGTAGAAAGATGGGATTTTAATGACTATGAGATTCAAGGTACCAATTATCTACTATAGTCTATTCCAAACAAAATTTAAAACTTTTTAAACACACCATCACCATTTTAGATGTTATATAATAGTTATGATTGCAATCTATGACAAATGTTATTACATTTATCATTGAAGGTGACGGTATTTCCGAAGTCATAGAAATGAAAATGCTGTTAGCAAGAAGAAATCAATGTTTTTATGTGAAGTGGAAAGTTTTAAAGTTTAATTGGAATAGAATGTGCTGATCTTTATGTTATTTTAGATCAAACAACATCAAACAATTAACAGTTTATTCAAAAATCGCAATGCTTACTTTGCAATGGCATCATACAATATTTATCCAAGACAGTTCACAAGGAAACTAAAAATGCTAATGTAAACATTATTCAAGCTGTGTAAACGGGGACTGCAGATCATATCGCGAACTACAATACACAAACATTATGTATAAAATTTGCTAATACAATATCGAGGATGTCTTGAACATGTTGTTCTTTTTTGCCTTGTTGAATATTTAATGTTGTGTTATGAGTGAAAACTAAACATATAATTACGGCAAATTATTTATCTACAATCTACGCTCATTTTTCCACGGAGTATTAGATAGAGGTGTAACCTAAATTACAAACGGGTTCTTCAGAATTTCACGGAGATTCTTGCCAGTTTACTTTCTTTACTGAAAGTGCGATCCTCTCACCATAAAACACGGTTACGCCTATATTCGCCAAGCAGGGGTGGCAGAGGTGTACTGAGTACACCCACTTTTCGCCGACGATGTTATGTCCCAAGTAATTGGGGGCAAGCCTAGTGCCATAAACCGGGCACGATTCCAGACTCATACTGGGAATTTTTCGATAAAAAAACGACATTTATCCGACCTAGGATTTGAACCCTGGACCTCACAAAATGATGCGCTTTCACCATTCTCTCATTTTTCACAAGCTTTTCAAAATGTTTTCTAGTTCAATACTTAGAGTAATTTCTGTGTTGTCAGTGGTTACAAACACAAAATGCACATAACCCCATGACCCAGCCCAAAAAAAGATTGTGTGCCACAGAAATATTTGTCCCAATTATGGAGGGATTGAACCTGTGAATACTTAATCCAGTTTATAGAGTGGCCAGCTCTCTAACCACTAGACCAGGCAATTTTATGGTCATTATTGTCAGGAATCTATCTAGTTGTTTGCGAAAACTAGTTAAAGATACCTTTCATCCAAGTCGGCCTTAGCCTTCTGGCTCTCACTGTACTGGTGGAGGGTTTTAGCGAGCATAGACACTGTGATGTCCGGATTATCCTGCTCCGGGTCCAGTAGTGACTTCAAGTAGCTGTATTCAGTCCTGTGACAAAAAAAGGAGTATGTAGATGCCTGTACAGAGATGACATGTTTAGAAGGTACGAAGATATATACTTAAAACAGGATTTTGAGGTTTTTGTGTATAATATATTAGGGTCCGATGAAGATTTTCGGAGATAGACACTGGGACTCTTTAATAACAATCAACAAATAGGTATTTTGTCAACCTTGTAGAAGGCCTACCTAACTGTAAAACTAAGCAGAATAATATAATGTAAGTATATAACTTTTAATAAACAATTTACTCATAACTTAAAAGTGTAACCCACTGCACTAACGGACGGACTGGCACCCACTTGAAATATATTTTTTGCTTTTTGTGTAGTCAATTTTCTTCTCATAAAAAAAGATATTTATTAGTATATAAATATTCACAGTAGCAGTACATTACAGTAGTAGAAAAATGGAGCAGTTACATTAATAATTATGTAGCCACCATAAGTTTGGTTTAAAAATGCAGGTAATGTTAACATAATTATATCTATTTGAAATTTACAGTGTTTTCATATTAATGGTTTTGAACAGATTATCTAAAAGTGTACCTATTTATGAAACACATCACCAATGCATTATAGGAAAAACAGAGTATATTTTGAAGTATACATAAGTAGAAATATACCATGCCACTGTTGTCATGTCTGTATGCTTGGTAATATTGAAAAAATAGGTCACCAATTAGGGATAGTATGACATACTCTTTTGTTAGTAATAGCTTGATTGGGCATAACGAATGTTCATGCTTTAGGTTTTCATCAGTAGTATAATTTCTTATCTCTGTGAGGAATAAATATCAAGCATTTTTATTCATCTAAGGAGAGAGATATGATCACATATGATACATGTCTATGATTATTGGTTGTTTACAACAGTCACTATGAGAAGGAGGAAGCCAGAGAGGTATGTAAGGAAAGAACCTGTTGGAACTCTGTACTCTCTGCCTACCCCGCAAGGGATCTGGCGTGAGGTTATAGATAGATAGATAGACAATGTTATAAATACACAAACTTACTTGTTAGTTTTCACGAAAGGCGCGAATTTGTCCATCAATGTATCAACTCGCAGAGTACCAGAATTCTCGACGCCGCAGTAGTCAAAAATCTGGAGCGCCGTCACATAATACTCTACAAAATGACTATATTTAGTAAATATTCCACAAGCTAGCGCACCAACGCGGCGTTTTATAATTAAACCATCAATAATTACCGTCCGCGGTCGGTCCCGCCGGTCTGTCCAAATTCATTGTTTCGTTCATTGGTTTCGTTAGTCAAAATATTAAAACTATCACTTCAATCAAATTATTAATAACACATGGATCGGGTTATATCACGCTTCCTTGTACTTTAACAGTCAGTGTTGTTTGTTTTTCATTAGATATAAATTCGTTACGCTAGAGCGGAGTACAAAAATAGTTTTCCAATAAAAACCGTTTAACGTTTATAGAGACGGGCTGTATCTTATAATTTGATAATATATCGATAATGCAATCGATACTGGGATGAAAATATGCTGAAATGAATTACGGGTGGTGCAAATGTTTGACTTTAAATTTTAATGTTTGATATTTCGATACACAACATTAATTAGTGTGACTGCTCATCATCATCATCATCAGCCAAAAGACGTCCACTGCAAGAAAAGGCCTCTCCAAAGATCGCCACAACAACCGGTTCTGTGCTGTACGCATCCAGCTGTGTGACTGTTCACTTAAATATAATTTATATCTACGTTGATAAGTACTTTTCATTTTCAATATTAAAGTTCCAGCGTAATGATTGCGCGTTCTCGCTCTGGTCCGGCGCAGCTGTAAAGGCCACGCGGCCAACAGCGTAAATCACTTACACAGGCAAGAAAAAAAATCTTTAAGAAGATATTTAAAAGATATAAGTAGAAATATTTATTGTTTAACATCAAGCGATACTGGTGAAAATAAAAATAATAGATATAAAATTTGATTAAGTGAATATCGATATAAATATCTACCATACGATGTAGTGCTGGGCTGCACTAGGAACTGTCATTGTCATAGTGACAAAATCATGTTTGAATACTAGTTGGATACAGAATATAGCAAGAACAATATATTTAGATTAATTCGGATGCACGCTATTGCGCCTATATTCCCCAAGCGGGGGTGGCAGGTGTCTCAATGTAAAAGGGGGCGATCCTAGTGCCATTATAGCATCGGGCACAATTCCTACCACCTAACAAACTGATATTAGGCATTTTACGATAGGAAAACTACATCTTGACCAACCTAAGATTCGAACCTCGGTGAGGAGCATATTATACTTTACATAAAATAAAAAGGACGGTGTTTAGCCACCTAAAGTTTATTCAAAATATTTATAAATATTGCACAATACACAATAGGCACTATAACAAAATATATGAATACTGTTCGTAAGTATATACTTCGCCATAAAACTTATAAAAATCATCGCAATCTTATAATATTCAAAATTTCTCTCAAACCATTGTTTACTTTCAGTGCAGCCAATTTCATTTCCACCACCATGAAATCACTCAACTCCATCTGCAAAGCCATAATAATATTGTACACCACTTATTTAATTAAATAATAGAAAAGAAAACTCTTTATTGTACACCAAATTCATTACTAAGTAGTGATAGTAAAACAATATAAGGTACAATTGGCGATACAAACAACAATATCCTGAATATTGATACAAATCATAAATATTGAAGAAGAAATATTACCCCGTCTGGTGGATCCTTATCCCTTGGTGGGAATCTTCCGTACATTCGTTCACAGATCGCACAAAGACCACACCATGTTCTATAGTTCAACGTGTTGTCTTTAGACTGAAAATAAAAAATAAACTTTAGTACGAAACTTTATTTCATCCTGCGAAGTGTCACCCGCACAGAATGAACCTCCAATGAAATAATGAATAATAAGAAAAATAATAATTAAGAACGGTAGCTCATTTATCACTTCGTATTGGTTTGGCTTGCTCCACGTCGATCCGCCGTCTGGATCGAGGAGTCGCGCGTTCGATCCTCGCACGGGACAAATCTCTGTATGAGCAACGCAACACAATAAATACCAACCACCAACACAACAAATATTTAGTTTCAGTCTGGGTGTTTTTATGTGAACTTCATGTTTCATGTCTCTGTTGGAACTCTGTACTCTCTGTCTACTCGGCAAGGGAACTGGCGTGATGATATACTTAGATAGATAGAACTTCATGTTTCTAAACTTAAAATCATTTCTGTTCTAACTAAACGTACCCACGAGGCCACGACACAGGAATTCCTAGTGCGTCACTACGTTTTTTTAAATAAATATTTTATGATCATTTGAACTACCTTATAAGTACCTACATATCTCTTAGAATGAATTCTACGTTTCTTTTTCAATTTTATAAGGACCTAAGTACCTCTCCATGATCTCCACCCTCACTGATGGAAGTCTTCTTGGACCCTCTGTACAGCAGGGTCAGTTTGATTTCGTCAGGTATATTCTCTTCCTCTTCATAATCTGTCCAATTCATGATGCTCTGGAAATGGTCCGCTTGCTCCACCGTGAGTATGCCACCCATCATGAGGATTAGACCTTCTTTTATATCCTACAAGATACAGGTAATTATATTTAACAAACCTTTCCCATCCGTTTAACCGTCCTCTTACCAAGAAAATTTTTCGATGTTCATATACTGGATACCCATATTTCCGTCTTTGGGTACGATATATAAGTACAACAACTATGTTCGAGTTTTGAACATAGATAATACACTTATCGTAAGGGTATCAACATAAGTAGACAGAGCTAGCAATTTTTGAGGCAGGCAGGCACAAGATTTTATGTTTAGAATTCGTATTGTGGGGTGACAGGTTTTCTGAACAGGACACTAGCCTTGAAGCCCTTGAAGAGTTGCAAGACCGAGGGTGTGGAGGAGAAGTGTACCTCCCTCGTGACCCTATTTAGCTACTCCCATCAGTCCCAATACCGTCTTCAAGTCATGTACCTACTGTCCTAACAGAGATCAGTATATGTGGATATAGTGAAACTGTGGGGTAAATACAATCTGTTCAGCAAAACTATTTTATTCTTACTTCACACATCTCTTCTTTACAGCAAAGTAAGATTATATTAGCTTTGTTAAAGAGATCGCGCCCTAGTCAGTGGTGATACATACACAAACATACCTTTATCGGAATTCTGAAACCTTCTGGCCTGAATTTCCGAAGCACGGTGAGGTACAGTAATTGTTTTGACTTCTTCAGTGTTACGAACCTCGCCGCATAGTTCATGGGCGTCAGAGCTGTCAACACACCAGTTATTAAGCTAGGAGGACGTACCCACTTGTTCCGGCGTGCCCTCGCCATACAGGACAAGCAGGAATGGGCTACCCTGCAACAGGAGAGTCCGAGTAACGGAAAGCCGCTGGCGGGCCGCGGAAGTATGTTCACCATCCCGTGACCCACCACTCAGTAGGTGAAGGAACACAGTGAAATTTTAGTTGGTAGGACTTACTCCAGCGACGGTTGACGTAACTCCGCCTCTCGCAAGGTAGGAGTCCAATATAACCCTTTTTCGTTTCTGTCGCGAACGGATATCCATTAGGATTTTCCCACTTAAAAATAGAGGGTTTACCTACAAGATATTTCATCGTCTGATACATTTACCTGTTCTGCGAGGATTGTCATCAGACTAACCTCGCAGAACAGGTTAATATGCCGATTAATCAGATGTAGGTACAACACTAAACACTTATTTGAAATAATACTGTTTTTCGGATTGTATAGCAGTTTATTTTTGAAAACAAAAATTGATCAAAAATAAACCGCGATTAATAGTTTAATTCTATGTATATGTGTTCGCGTGAATTTGAGAACTAAATAACTAAACGCTTACTCTCAAGTACGCTCGAGTCAATCGGCAGAGAGAATTGCGCGTTCTGTCTGGAGAAGACCCTGGGTATGTGCAGCCAGTCGCCCAGGCTTACCGCGGGCACCTTGAACTCACGGAGTAGGGTCTGCATCTCCTGTCCGTACGCCCGAGCTGGTCGTGTCCGTAGAGCCTCCTCCAGGACGTAGCGACGCTAGATTATTAAGAAAACTTACAGACGGTTTAGCACGTAAAGATTGAAGTGAGCGCGACGCTAGCCAGTAATGCTGTCATGTTCATGTTTATTTAATAAATTCGTAGTGTGACAAGGATGGCATATCAGCTCACTAGTGGCACGCTAAAGTCAATGTTTTTGTGTTTATACCTCAATTAGCGTAAACTATAATATATTATCAAGATTAAACAATTGAAGGCCATTCACAGAGTCAGTAACAATGTAAATTATATGATATAAGTCTGTGCTCGCGCAATTTCGCAAGTATCACAATAATAGTACCTAGTATAAGTACAAATGTTCTATATTTCGTTCTAGAATAGTAATAGACAAGTATGATCCTTGATAACTAAGACATATTCGAGAATAGATGGTATTCATGAAGCCACGCCCCATCCTTTCTCATTTCCGTCTCGCCATCTCCTAATCGCAAATATGCAATGTTTACTAGTATGTTAGTGGATCCATACACACGTGTAACAATAGAACTAATATCCTACTAGCAGAACATTTCCCACTTCAAAGATAGGACGGGCGCCGTTTGTAGATTGAATAATCTACTTATATATAACTGTGTTATAACTTCATGCACTTTTCTAACGTCTTGCATCTTCATATCCTATTTTGCCTACTTACTTTCGTATCGAACTCAGTCTCAATAGCCTCTTCATCCACTTCCCTGTGCAAATATTTCAGTATATCATCATCAAGGAATGAGTCTGTCTTCTTGGGGACCCCGGCCTTGACCACAGGCAGAACTATGAAGTCATCGTCGTTCGTAGGCGCAATAGACCCCCGGGAGCTCGGGTTCTGGGAGTCAGTGCCGATGCCGGCTATCTAGTGGAATAAATAATCAATTTCATCTGACGAACTGTTATTGAACGGTCCACTATTCAGTAGTAACGGGTCTCTTTTCCGATAATAAAATATCGGGTTGTAAAAATCACCGCTTGTTTTTTGGTTTCGTGATACCCGATACAGATTAATTGGTCAAATCAAGAATGGATTAGAATAGATACAAATAAAAATAAAAAGTAATAGGAGAACGCAGGCTCGTTAGTTGTTAACAAGAAAGTGCTTATTCAACAAAATCAATTATTAAATAATATCTATTCAGTTTCATAACCAGCCCCTCAGCTAGATTAGGCTAGTTAGGTATGTGGGCCGTCGGAGTTGAAGACATATTTTGTTGAAATCTAGATTTAAACCCAATACAGCACAATAGCACAATAGTATTAGCATCCTTCCAAAACTTATTTTGTACGAAGAAGCCTTATGTAGAAGGGCGCCTTAAGATTTGTGTCATTTCTTTCCTAACTACAACACTGAGTATAATTTACTTATGTCATATCTAGAATATTCAGTAAACCTGAGTTTCAGGATCCTGTTGCGTCTGCGCTGCCAAACCAGCAGACGTAAGGCGGTCGCTTTGACGTCCCTTCCGTCGACGCTTACCGCGTCTGCGTGATTCACCTCCGCCTAAGTACAGTTATAAGTATAAGCAATAACGATGACTGCCCCATTGGCTTATTGGTTTAATGGCATAGGGTTTGACTAACGATCTTTCTTATATTAACGGTGTGCTACCATGCCCGCAATGTGCGAGGATCTTTAGCAAGAAGATTGCATTGATTGAAAATGCAAGTGCCTATGCATGAAGTTGAATACACAAGACTCGTCAGTTACCTGTCCACTCCTCTGCTCACTTACTTGGGAATGAACTGAATATAAATCATATGTAAGTACTCTACATTTTATTTGTCCTCACCTCCTTCATCTGCGTTAGCCATAGCCGAGTCGTTAGCATCGTTTGTCTCTTTCTCGCCCTTAGACCGCTGCGAGGCTGGCGTCTCTCCTTTTTTATTACTCTTCACAGATTTACCCAGATTTAGTGCTTTGAGCTGGTTCTGTCAAAGGATGTACACGCAACAATCTAATGTGCCCAGGAGTAAAACATTGATAATTTGTTAAATTTACGCAAATAAGTAGGCACTACCTATAACATTAAAATCCACCTGATAAAGAAAGTATTACTCCTCAATCCCACGAGCGCTTTTTCAACGCGAGTTCAACGCTAGAATAAAATAAACGGCTAGCACTACATCTTTAGTACCGCAAGTTGAAAGAGCGCGCGCGCGAACATTGGTTTAAATAGGTAACTTCTCAAGATTTGTGTGAAAATCATAAACGCTAAAGAAACATAGATATAGCCGTTAAACCGTAGAGCTACTTAATGACAATATTTTAAATCTGAGAATTGTGAAATAGGGAACACTTTTAAATATTCTTCAGTCGAAAGACGTCAACTTCCCCAATAATCGCCACAACGACCGGCTTAGCGCTGTATAAACATCCACCTTTTATCCGCCACCATCACAAACAATTCTAAATAAAAAAGCATTTTAACTATAAAGTCTGACGCAATCTATGTTTAAGCAAACTCAAACAAAAAACAAAATAATTATCAAACATAAAAACATGTTCGCAAAAATCTACCTCCAAGTTCTTAAAGAACTCATCACCATCGTAAGTCAACGCTTCTGCCTTTTTAATCAACTTCCTCGGCAAATTTACATTAGGAAGCTTCATACGTTTCCTTTGCCCGGTGGTACCCCACGCCGTCATTGAGAGAACAATATTCGAAGTCTCCCTTTTCCTAGTCTTCTGTGCGTAGCTGAGCACTATTCCCGTTAAATGCATAGAGTCACAATCACATGACGATGACGAAGAAATTGCTGGAAGATTCTGCGGCTTCCGTCTAACTTTACGAGTTCTTGAAACCGTTAAATTGCCACCAGTCACAAAAAAACTTCTATCTTTAGGTTTTTTGGTTTTGGAATTCTTCTTTAAAGGTACAAGTGCCGATTTGGATATCAGAAACGGCAACATGTCTGAATTAAAATTGATTAAATTTGGAAGTTATGTGCTGTATCGAGGTTTCTGCGGTCTAATCTATAAATGATAGGTCGTCCAACGTCAGTAAAGGTATCGATCTGTGTTTATCAGTAGTTAAATAGTGTTTGATGTGACGCTCTAGTAACTCTTGGATGAGTTTACCGTGTCTCTGATAAAGTGACAGGTGTTTTATGCGTCTATTATTAAAGTTCCAGCTTCATCAATGGCCGATCATGTACGTAAACTTACGACCTTATTCGTCCATGAAGTGGTTTCACCTACAAAACCTACCTATATATACATACTAAGCAATTAATGTAAAATCACAAAGGTAAGTCTTTGTAACCGACGAGCATGTATGAGAAGAAATTATTAGAATGGAGGAAACCAGAGAAGTCTTTAAGGGAAGAATTTGTTGAAAATCTACACTCCCTGCCTACCCCACAAGGTTCTGGTGATGATATAGCAATTTGACGCGTTATGGCTTTATCGTAAGCATATCCACAGAAAAATGTTTGTAGTTGTTATTCGGACTATGACTTTCACAGTATAACTTTCAAATGGTTTTTGGTTATAACTTTTAAACTGTACCCTATTTTACATGAGACACATAAGGCAAGCGCTCTGTGACTGTGTTCGATTCTACCTATCTACTATCAAAGACACGAGGTAAGGCGCTGTCAAAAGTAGCAGAAATACCAAAGATACAAGCAAAATTTCAAGCAACTTTCATATCCTACCTTTCTAGCAGTCCTCACAGTATGCGGTTCTTTTAAGGGCAGCGTTCTCTTGGCCAGCACGAGAGGGGAGGCCAGTGGTGGTAGTTGTTCGCACTGGCCTTTGATGAGGCGGTTGTGCGTGGCTTCCGAGAGGTTCAGCGAGGGAAGAGTGGAGCGGTCGTTAGTGGGGCTCGTGTTATGGCCAGCAGTCATTTCTGAGGTGGTGTAGCCGTGGTAGTATATCGTTTCCTAGAGAGAAACTTCTTGGTGGATAAAGCTTTTCAACTTTATTTTTAATTCATGAAGAGAAGAGAGGAGGCTTTTGACCAACCTCAAAATGTAGCCCCACACCAGGAATTATTTCTTTGTTGCAGGTGCATTTACAAATATAAAATTCACATACACAAACAAACATTTGTAGGTTTCACACAAAGATTTGTTTCGCGCGAGAACCGAAACTTCGACAACTCGATCCAGTGAGCGGAGCGACCTAAGCTCTTAACCACTGGTCCAAGCAGTCTATCAGACCAAGCCATTTGTCCCATGCAGGGACCGAACCCGCGACTATTCAATCCAGTGAAAGGAACTCCTTACGCTCTAACGACTAGACGAAGCCGTCATCAATTACGAGGCATGCCTTTTAAGTTCTGTCGTTTCCATATTTCCCGGGAATGTTGAATTTGGAACTGTTCTATATTCGAATGTGTTTAAATTTTGAATCTCAAAACAGTTGAAAGTATTAGGATTAATGCTATTGTTTAGTCACAGCGTCCAATCGACGCTGTGACTAAACAATAGCTGTCAAAAACAATCTGTCAGGTTACGTACGAAAATGAATCATTCTAAGGAAAATGTTCGTGCAATAATTTTCTACAACTTTAGAAGAGGCCTGACACGGTTTCAGTGTTTTGAAGAGCTAACATCTGTGTTCAGTGATGAAGCCCCATGTCTGCGGACTGTCGAACGCTGGTATTTAGAATTCCAGCGTGGACATACTAGTGTTAGTGACAAATCTCGCGAAGGACGCCCAAAATCCGCCTTCACTAAAGATGATGTTAATCATTGCTGTGAGACAACTTATTCTCGAAGATCGTCATGTGACGTATCGAGAGATAGAGGCTCTATTAGGCATCTCAGGGACAACCATTCACAAGATCTTGCATGAAGCGCTTGGTGTGAGAAAGCTAGTTTGCCGTTGGATACCGCATCTGCTTTCCGACGATCACAAAGCGGCCCGCGTCAGATGGTGTAAGAAAACTCTGCAAAGGTTCAACCGAGGAGAGTCAAATCACGTCTACGACATCATCAGTGGTGACGAATCTTGGATCTATGCCTACAATCCTGATTCCAAACAACAATCTACAATCTGGGTCTTTCAAGGCGAGCCAAAGCCGACTAAAGTTGTTCGTCCTCGAAGCACTTCAAAGAAGATGGTGGCCACGTTCGTTGGAAAAACCGGCCATGTTGCGACTATTGCACTTGAAGATCGTAGAACGGTTACCACAGTTTGTTTACCATAAGTCATCGCTGAACTTCGAAAATCTAACTCAAAGCGACGTATCATCCTGCACCACGACAACGCTAACTGACACAGCGCTCGTCAAACGATTGAGTATTTGAAGCAGGAAAAAGTAGAAATTCTTAACCATTCTCCATACAGTCCTGACCTAAGCCCTAACGATTTCTTTACATTTCCTAAAATTAAGAAAAGTCTTCGTGGTCAAAAGTTCCAGTCCGGTGAAGAAGCAGTCGACGCTTTCAAGTCAGCCATTTTGAACACCCCCACTTTAGAGTGGAATAAATGTTATAATAACTGGTTTGAGCGAATGGAAACGTGTATTAAGCTACGTAGTGAATACTTTAAAATACAATAAAAAGTACTATAAAGTTCTAGTTATGTTTTTTTTTCTTCAAACGACAAAACTTAAAAGGCATGCCTCGTATTTGTATTAGGCTGAAGTTTGTCATTCACTACATTAGAAGGCATCGTGGGTCCAGAGAACCAAAAACGCATACCAGAAAGTATGTCTGGCAGCCTTTACAAAACGCCTAACCTCAATTTGTGGGTAAAAAAACCAAAATGTTCAGAAGTTATTTGGTTCTTACTTGACTGTGACTTCGCCTCAAATCCAATACAATAGTAGTTCTCTGGTGGGGTTGGTCCGGGGTGAGGCATCTTCGGGAGCCTCTGGACTTGCCGCTCGCGAGGGTAGGAGCCGGAGTCAAGGGTCTGGAGTCAGTCTCTGTGTACCTAAAATGTAAGTAGTAAAAACAAGATTAGCCAGTGAGTATATGAATAGGTGTAGATATGTTATAGTACTTTGGCCACTCACCACTCAAACGAGAGATCTATCAACTCATTATTTTTTATACCGGATTTGCTTATATGCTACTGCTATCACTTTAAGTTTCTGACAGCGACGACTGGTTAGATTACTGCATCATAGGTATCTACTCATTTAAATAGTGGGCGTAAAACGTTTGCTATGTCTCTCTTGCTATCCCCGATTTTTTCCCTTATAAAATCACCCCTCAAAACTAATTATCAGTCTATTTTTCTTTACTTTTCTGCTGCGTCATTCTTAAAACTCAAATATAAAACAGATATACAAGATGTAACATAATAAACGCAAGACCTCAGACACCCCAATTAGAGAATTGCTTCGTAAATGCAAAACGAAAACCAAATTTCCAATTTTAAAGGTTTTTACCCTTCTTTAAAGCACTTATCTTAAGGACAAGTCAGAAGTCTCCGTTACCGGCGAGCGTGTATGAGACGAACTATGAGAGTAGAGGAAGCCAGAGAGGTATGTAAGAAAAGAGCCTGTTGGAACTCTGTACTCTCTTCCTACCCCGTAAGGGATCTGGCGTGATGATATAGATAGATAGATTTTAAGCACTTCTATACCACAATTAACAATGAAACTTGTACGTGTATGTGAGCGTTTTGTGAAATACGTTTTAGGATTGCATTTAAAATCTCCTTATAGCTATGAATCAAGAATAAATTTAGTTTTTTATAGCGCACTGAATGTGTAAAAGCAATTATGCAAATCTAAAAAACACATTACAAATAATAAATACATTAAAAATTGTTGGAATCAATTCAGTTACTGATTTAGAACATACTACTTTAAGGTCTCTCTTGTCTTCTTCTTCTTAGCGTTTCGACGGGAAACATGATACAATTATATGCGACTCAGAAAGCGACCACACTCACTGCATTTTCGAAAGCAGACATCAAGTCTTGCTGTGTGCTTAGGGCACGCAGAACACGGTATAAGGTGAGACATCGTTTGGCTGGCACCAAACAAACACTCCACATTTATGCTGTCAGTGAGTTTCAACCTGAGCCTGTTTTCCTTTCTCCGACCTACCTGAGTCCGAAATCTATTTAAAGACTTCCAAACTGACAATGGTTATTTATGTCCAGGTGGGAAGCTCTCAGCAGGTGAGACAAAAAGATTATCTTGGCTCCAAGGTTAATGGGTTGGTAGGTCGTGAGGCTTGATATAGAGAGTTACGTCTGATTTGTCATGTTTCTGCATCTCCTTTTGGCATAATGTTAGAAGAAATGCAACGTAGAAAGAAACTGAAAAATAATGTAGAAAGAAACTGAACAATAAAACTAATAAAGCCACTTCATAGAATTTACCTTCTAAACATATCTTCTGTGACAATATCATGAGGCGTCCTATTCTTCTCTTTATCGGCGCCATCTTGAAACTTCGACAAGTCCTCGGGAAAGAAATGTCCTTTTCCTTCTAGGAACTGGACAAAAATAGAATAGGTATGTATGAAATAGAATAAATAGAATTTTGATTTCTCTCGGTTGACTGTTAATGAGGTAGGTGCTCAAATAACGTAATCGCACTGATACCTACCAAAAGCATAGGTACGTTCATCATATATTTATGGGTCGAAGAGCACATCTACGTCTGTAAAATTCTTCTCAAGTATGAATTCATTCTGCTCACGGGTTAGCTACCACATGAGCGAAAAGGGAAAGATAGTTAACTGTATTACAGGTAACTGTGAACGTGGTACGACACAAGTACACATTCTACAACATTCTAATTTCTTCAAAATGAATTAGCTTGCAACTAAAACCACCAATATTATTTTCACCACCTAATATACCTACTCGCAAATCAATGGGATCCCACCACAAAGCGCGATTTACAGGCATAGGTAACAGCAGTCAGCGCGCCAGACGAGTAACTGACTGGTCATTACAATTTTAATCGGTTCAAACTCCAGCCCGGGTATCTGAATTCTTTCGAGTCGATTCTCCTTAGAATAGCTTAGGTTCGTTTGCCTATTAACGATTATCTCCTCGATTTACGAGTTCATGGCCTTCGACAATCGTGGTTCAACCACGTTTGTCGAAGGATCGAGGATAGTCGATGGATCACAGTGCTACAATGACGTCACTCTCACTGAGTAGAGAACGTAACGCGTGACGTAAAGGGTTAAGTGCATCCGGATGTTAGCACGAACAAATTGTTAAATGTAGTAATAAGATGGAGTGGGTATTGCAATCTTTTTAACGTTTGAGTATCCAGGAGCAAAGTAGCACAGGAAAGTTTTTAAGGTTTTCTTTCGTTTCCTTTGTTTTGAATAATCATAATATCGTTCAAATATACATAGGTAGTTCAGAGCTAGTGTCTACAAAGGAGCCAATAAGTTGATCTAAATAATGAAATTAAAAATGAAGGTGAATTTTAATATGAACGGTTCAACACAAAACAGACCAATATATTGGAAGAATTTAGAAATTAATCAAATCTAAATGCGTTGTTTTTGCAAAATTATTCACGGTTGTTCCAATAAAACTTGATAAATTGACTGACCTTTGCTCCAAATTTGACGGGGTTGTGTATCTAGTAGCAAAGCTTACAAAACATGGAGCTAGACGCACAGGAAACAGCTTACAGAGGCAATGGGTAGAAGTGAGAAATAGCTAGTGAACGCCCTTATCAGAGAGTTCAAATATTACAGAAATAGATAAGTGTTACGCTAGAATCCTTGATTCAATTGTCGAACTGCTAGGTTTAAGTCAGTATAAGCAATCCAGCGGGATTTTTTTTTTTACAAGGCCATCCAGCAACCTATTAAGATGTTGGAGGTTACTATAGAAGTAAATATTATCCAAGAATACTTAACCGGCCTACCTACGTACCTACTTCTCCTTGATTTCGCCGCTGAGTACACCAGCAGGAACGGTTTTATATAAGTATAAGTGCAGTAACTTATTAAGGTGCTGGAAGATACATTATAGAAGCAACTATTACCCAAGAATCCTTGATGCGCTTAACGTACTCCTTAGCCTCGGTGTCAGCAGGGTGATTGCAGAGCACTGAGCACGCCAGTGGGAAAGGATTGTAGAGACCCGCATAGGGTCGCAGCATGAAGGGAGCTGGAGTCACCTCGCATCGTAGCTCTACGGCAGTTGGCGTCCCAGAATCTGTCTATGAGGTTTTACTTTTAAGACGCCATGGGATTCTATAGAAGACAAATTTTTCCGTGTCCTCAGCGCCACGACTTCATTTACACTTAAAAAGTATATCTTAATTACTAAAAATACTTGATTAGACCCTCGATCCATTTTGGGCACAGAACAGCTGACTAAAGTATAACTTTACACTTTTTTTATTTGTTATCATTGTTTATTTTAAAAATATTACAATCTTAATGTGGCGCCTGGAAAGTAACTGCGCTTTGTATTGTGTGGAGGTCAAAAGTTTAGTTATGTCGGTCATATTTTAATTATCGTTGGTACATACTTTGTACCTATTGACTTTAGAAAAGCTATTAGGAAGGTAGTTGTACTTATTTAGAAGATACACAACATGAGTTTACTTAAATAAAATACATCCCTAAACATTGACCTTGACGAAATGGGAACAGAAGACGCTGAAATCATTCTCCTAGTTACGGGGTTTTATCGTCATAACCTGATTATAGAGTTGTAGATTGGTCCAAAAGTGAGGAAGAGAGTACCTATTAACACGGAAGTTCATCATCATCATCATCATCTCAGCCTATACTTGTCCACTGCTGAACATAGGCCTCCCCAATCGCTTTCCAGCGTAACCGGTCCGATGCCACCTGCATCCAACGACTTCCTGCGATTTTCACAAGATCGTCGGTCCATCTGGCAGGCGGTCGTCCCACGCTGCGCTTGCCAATACGTGGTCTCCACTCTAGAATCTTTCTGCCCCAACGACCGTCCGATCTACGCGCTATGTGGCCCGCCCATTGCCACTTCAGCTTGCTAATCTTAACGGCTATGTCGGTGACCTTGGTTTTTCTACGAATCTCCTCATTCCTGATTCGATCGCGTAGAGAAACGCCGAGCATAGCTCTCTCCATAGCTCGCTGAGCAACTCTGAGCTTTTTTATGAGACCTATTGTAAGAGACCACGTCTCTGATCCATATATCATCACTGGTAACACGGAAGTTACGGCATGATAACAACCACTCTAGACATAACGAGATGAGTAAGACATCATCATCAGCCCAAATTAGACTACATATGGGCCAGGATTGGTATAATGATAATAAATTAATAATAGGCATGTAGCATCTAGCAGTAAATATGCATGAGAGACTATGAAGCCTCATATATACGTATCCATTAACTGATTATTATTTTTTAATGGTTTCAAATTATAATTATTACATACTCCAGCAATGTTATAGTAACATAATCTAAGAACATACTTATAACGTGTTTTCAGACAAGTGCATTTTGGAGATATAACAATTTGTCTCGTTTATAGGTACTTAGGAAATATCATTTGAAAGTATTGTAGTGCTTATTTTAATACAGAAATGGTGCCTCAAGGATTTATGTAATGTGACTTGTTTGGTTATTCGTAGTGTGAACAAGATGCTAAGTACCTAATTTTATGAGATATGACAGTTTCCTGTACCAACCTTTTGTTTAGTAAGCGTAGCTTTATGCGGAACACTCGCCAACAGCCCTGTATTACTTGTCAACCCCATTATCCCTAGGTTTTTAATTCACAGCTTCCTCAAGCAGTGGCCTAGCAGGCGCTTTCTCAACTATCGACCAATCTATCACCTAGTTACTCACACAGGAAAAACATTTTATAAAAATCTTTTCTGATGATTTCTGTTCGTGGCAGAAGATGACGTTCCGGTAATGGTTATTTTTTTAAATAACGTGACGTTTGAAATAGATGAGAATGCCTTTCACGAAGTTTATGTAAACTTTTGCTGTCGTGTCAACATGCACTTTCGCGGAAAGAGCATGGTCGGCTACTATTCACAGCGTTAAAAGTAGCGAGCTTATAATCGTGATGAACTGCTTGTCCTATCTTAAGTGGATTTTCTACTTTAATCATATTTTAATTCTTAATAAAGAATAAGGACGTGCCGTGATACCTATCGACAATATTAAACTCTCAGTTTCTAAATGGTCCAAGTTTCTATCTAACTATATCATCACGCTAGATTCCTTGCGGGATAGGCAGGTACATAATTCCAATAGGTTGCTTTCTTATAAACCTCTCTGGCTCCCTGTACTCTCATAGTTCATCGCATACTAGCCCGCTGGTTACGGAGACTATTGACTTACCCTTCCGATAAGACACGGTCCAATATTAAGCCACATTTGGGACACAGTCTGTTGTTAGATCGGTTGACTTGTATAACATTTGAACAGTTATCTTTCTTAATGCTTTAGATGGTAGATACCGTTATTATACTTAATAACTTAGCCTAATATTTAGGCTACTATACCAAGTGTAATGCTATGGCCTCTACCGGACTATTTAGATAACCATAGCAGTCCATATTAGTGATATGTCTAAAAATAATAAAGAATTGTGTCCGATGCAATAATAATATTTTTGCTATCACTTATATGAAACAGGTCATAATGATTTTTTTTTAAAAGACAAACGAGCTCTCTCACTTAGCGTGATATACATTCTTAAAAATTATTTTGCTTATGGTCATTGGAAACAATACTAAATTATTCACCTAGACAACGACGGTAGAGTAGGTAGAGGCCGCTCCGCTCACTGGATAACCTCTTAGTCTTTTTAATTTATTAATATGGTATGTAAGGAAAGAACCTGTTGGAACTCTGTACTCTCTGCCTACCCCGCAAGGGATCTAGCATAATGATATAGATGGATAGAATAAATGGGTGGGTAAAAGAAAAACATATCATCATTAATTTAGTTTAAATAGATCTAGACTAATATTATAAAGGTGTAGGCGTGTAGGTATGAAAGATAGTATCGGTGTAAAGATGAGATAGGGTATGCTCCGTTGGTTCGGGCATATAGAAAGAATGACAAAACAGATATAAGTACAATGCTTCGCTTGAATAGTTGGGAATGTGATATTGAGGATATTTGGCTTAAAGTCGACAACAATGTATCTAACTCCAGTTTGATTATTGGTCTGTGTTACTTACCACCTGACTTGGAACTAGAGAAGCTAAAGGCCTTCTACGCAAATTTTCAAAATAGAATATTACGTACAATGGTCAAAATCTATTGATTATTCATACATGGAGCCTACACCAGCTCAAGACGTCAAATCAGGATTCCTTCTGGAGACAATATCATTGTGCAATCTTAAACAATTTAACAGCATACCGAACAAAAACAACAGATTTTTGGATGTCATGTTGATAGGCCGAACTTTCATAAGTGCAATTTTGATAGCATTCGCAATGAACTGACTTCGATTAACTGGAAACAAACATTAGATAACGATAGTGTCGATCTTGTTATCAACATATTCTATACCAAATTAAATGAAATTATAGCAAAGCATACCCCTATGACTAGACCAAAATCTAACAGTTATCCTTCTTGGTTTAGTCCGTCACTAATCCGCTCGTTGAAAGAAAAGATTATGTACAATCGACGTTACAAAAAATATGGTAACCCACGCGATTATGATACATATGACATGTTACGTTTTAGATGCAAAACTCTTATGACTAACTGCTATAACAATTATCTTGACTCCGTGGGGAAGTCTATAGAACACGACGTAAAGCATTTTTGGAAATATGTCAATGGTAAAAAGGATTCGGGGTCAATACCAACAACCATGAATTACAATGGCACTGTGGTTTCAACCCAAATTGAAGTTTGCAACTTATTTTCATCTTACTTCGGGTCAGTGTTTGAGAGCAGCACTTCGACTCACGCACAATTCAGATCCACAGTCTCTCAAGGTTACCGTTTACATACTACCTATATTAGCGGTGAACTTATTAAAGCTAAAATACAAGATCTCGATCATGATAAAGGTGCGGGCCCTGATAGGATACCACCTTCATTTGTAAAGAGCTGTGGCCAGGAGCTGTGCACTCCTTTACAGATTATTTTTAACAAGTCGATTGCAACAGGTACCTTCCCAACTTTATGGAAAACTGCGCATATTATTCCAATATATAAATCTGGTGAAAAGGAGCAGTGTACTAATTACAGACCGATAAATATTGTGTCTGTGTTTGCAAAGTTATTTGAGTCAGTAGTTTACAATCAATTCTATTCTCATTTCAAGTCAATTTTATCTTCTAGTCAACATGGTTTTATTCCCAATAGGTCAACAACTAGTAACCTATTAGTATATAAAATTATATCTGTGCTGCATTTGCCAATAGAACACAGGTAGATTCCATATATACCGATTTCTCCAAAGCATTTGACAAGGTCAATCATCACATACTCTATCAGAAGCTGTCCATATGGCATCCATGGTAACCTTTTACGTTGGATAAAATCATACCTAAACAACAGGAGTCAACTTGTAAGCATAAAAGGACATCTATCCACGCCCATTACAATTAAATCTGGAATACCGCAAGGATCACACTTAGGACCATTACTTACGTTACGTACTTTTTGTGGTGTTTATCAACGATCTAATTGATGTAATCACTTGTCCCTGTTTACTCTACGCCGATGACCTTAAAATCTACTCTACCATCAAAAACATAAAAGACTGTCTCCAAATACAACAAGATCTAAATAAAGTTGCCAATTGGTGCGCTTCTAACAAAATGTTTTTAAATATTGAAAAGTGTTTCGCTATATCTTTTGCAACAATCAAACAACCAATTTTATTTTCTTACTCCATTAACGAAAAGTACTTACAACGCCAATCTATTGCTAGGGATCTCGGAGTTTACTTCGATGAAAAACTTAAATTTCGCCCTCACTACGACCACCTTATTACCAAGTCTACCCAGCTTCTTGGTTTTATAGTCCGGTCCACCAAAGATTTTAAAAACCAACGTACTCTTATTCTTCTCTATTACGCGCTAGTTAGAACTCTATTAGAATATAGCTCAGTGATTTGGTCGCCTTACTACGAAGTTCATAGTGAAGTAATCGAAAGGGTGCAAAAAAAGTTTCTAAATATATTATACTATAGATTACAATTGGGTCGAGAATACAGGTCAAATAGTTGCAAATTATGTAAATTCCAAATGACCTCTCTCTCTTCTCGTCGCAAGTGTAATGAACTTATATACATATATAAATTTTTTCACTCACAAATTGATTGCCCCGATTTGCTATCTGTCCTTAACTTTAATACACATTATAGATCTCGTAAACCATCCCCCAGAATATTTTCCCTCCAAATTTATAAAAACAATACCTCCTTTTACAATCCTTTAATAAGAATGTGTCGACTGTATAATGATATCGTCTCCAAGAATCCCGCTATTGATTTGTTTAAAAGTAGTCTCAGGAATTTCAAAACCGAAATCCAAAGCATTCTCTGTTCCAACAGATCTGGCTTAGTATAGCACTCATCTTTCATTAGTTATTTTGGTATTTTTATTTTATATTGTACTGTACTTAAATACTAACACTTTAGATGTAAGCCCGTAGCCCCGTAATTAAGGTCTAACACAACTAACCCTTTTATCTGGATCTCTCTGTGCACACATAGTTAGAGCTACAATCTAGTTTTATCTTTTAAGATGTATAAATGTTTACTATTTATGATTGTAACTTGTTTTGTGAGCCAAATATATAAATAAATAAATGCGAAAGAAGAGGGATGTAGTTACGGGGGACGACCTATACGATCTAACCATGACCAAATAGGCCGTATCTTATCTGAAGGGCAAGTCAAGAGTCTCCGTAACCGGCGAGCGTGTATGAGACGAACTATGAGAGTGGAGTAAGCCAGAGAGGTATGTAAGGAAAGAACCTGTTGGAACTTTGTACTCTCTGCCTACCGCGCCAGGGAACTGGCGTGATGACATAGATAGAATATTATAAAGAGGTAGGTTATGATTTTATACAATATAATTGAAATAAGATAAAATATAATTCAGAAGGAAAGCTGTCCAAGGTACGATTCCCACACGGCACAAATCTTTGTGTGACTTACAAATAATTCACGCCAGGAGTTCGTGAATTTTATGTTAGTAAACGCACTTCCGACATAGGAATCCTAGGATTCCTATGTCGGAATATGTTTAAAAAAGGGGGTCTTTTCCGTAATCTGGTACGCATGCATACGTACCAGTGATCGGGGTTGTAAGTATAATATACCTACTTTGTGGTGGGATGTTCTCTGATGTCATTCTTCAGAGCTCTGCTCCGATTCTTATCGTAGCTAAGATCAACGATTAGGTAACCTATTAAATTTATCTGGAAAATATTTTCATGTTTATTCCGACCAATCTTAACACGTAAAGGTCTTTCTTTATTTTTAACTAGCAGGTTCCCGCGACTTCGTACCCGGTCGACAACAGCGCCACTTGCCGGGTTTATGTTATATAGCCTATGTTACTTCTGGATAAGATAGCTTTCTAATGGTGAAAGAATATTGAGTTTATTTGTTACAAACATACAGAAATACAAATCTTTCCTCTTTGTAATATTAGTATAGATTAGCAGTTTTTCCTGGTTTCGTCTAACAACCGAGCCGGATACATGTTACTTCTGGATAATGTAGGTTTCTATCGGTGAAACATCAGCAGAGGAGCCTTTGGGGCCGCGGATGCAAGGGGCGGGGCCCGAGCGTCCTTCACGAGCGATCCCGAGGAGGACGGCGGCGTGGTGTGGCCCACATCGTCGTGAGCACCGCGTCGGTGCGGGGGGAGCGTGTCAAAAAGTCTCTTCCCGATGGCGGGCTCTTCAGGGCGTGGCAAAAAAAGGGCACCGGTGCGTTCCATACGGAGATCCCGGACCAGTTCTAAAGTGCTGATGTCAGCCACCCTGGGGTTATTTGTCGGTAGGAAACCGACAC
Organism: Phalera bucephala; assembly: GCA_905147815.2. Lineage (NCBI taxonomy): Eukaryota > Metazoa > Arthropoda > Insecta > Lepidoptera > Notodontidae > Phalera > Phalera bucephala. The sequence goes on along the minus strand of LR990621.1, from coordinate 6,468,703 downwards.
GCCTTGCGAGCTTGCCCCAAGGCTCAGGGTAATCCTATGCAGGATTTTCACCAGGAAAAACGTTTCTATCGGTGAAACAATTGTTAAAAACGGTCTACTAGTTTAGAGTTTATCGATTATATACGAAAAAATAAATCTTTTCTTTATATAATATCAGTATAGATGTTTGTATATTAAAATTCGGTCTTATATATTAGATAGAATTTTAGGTTTTATTCGGTCGTATTTAGTTTTTGTCGTTCATTGAGCTAAATACATTAGGACTTTTTATAGTTACATTATGCAGGTACCGGGGAAGACCTAGACTATCTTACCACGACCAAATAAACAGTCTTATCTGAAGGAAAAGTCAAGAGTCTCCGTAACCGGCGAGAGTATATGAGACGAACTATGAGAGTCGAGGAAGCCAGAGAGGTATGTAAGGAAAGAACCTGTTGGAACTCTGTACTCTCTGCCTACCCCGCAAGGGATCTGGCGTGATGTTATAGCATAGCATACATTAAATAAAGAAGTTACCAGACTTTTTTGTTCTGTGGAGCTGTGGATTCATGTATAGAAAATAACCATTTGTATTTATTTGCAGATTTACGAAAAAAACACCGCTCATATAAATCGTGGCATGGCAAACAGATATTATTATCAAACTGTAAAATTAAAGGCGACGTTAATGAGGCTTTGTCTTAATTATAATATATATATAGACAATGCTCGGACGAGCGAGGTTATACGTAACAATAAAAAAAATGCAAAGCATGAATTTTTCACATATATTATTCAAAAAAATTTACACAAAAGCACTAAGACATCCATTTAACCTTATTGTCTAAATAAATCAAGTTTTAAACCGACACGCAACCTCTTAATTAATTAATATATAATTTGTCTCTAAAAATAATACTCATTTTCCCTTTTTTAGACATCAGAAAGTAACTATGGCATTACCAACATAACACCTACAAAGCGACATTGTGAAATTTTTAATTCTAGATAATAGAATATTCTCGAATATTCACTAACAGCGTCTATTTCTTACAGAGGGAATTATATTACAGTATGGTGCAATAGAGTTAATGAATGTGTACATTTGGGCGAAAATTACAACTTTCTATCATTTACAAGAATATCTTTAACCACTCATTAGTACTATTATTACACAGAAATATAAAGATAAAATAATTTCATTATGTATAAGTACTTAAATTTCATGTTAGTTTTATTCTATCGTTATAACTTTTAAACAATATTAACATTTTTTTTTTGCTCGAAATAGCTATTATTTCGAGCGCATAAAACGTGGTTTAATTAACTTTGTAATTATAGACTTTATGTGGAACGAAATAATGGCTATGCGCGCGTGAAATAATCGCTATGAACTCGCCCCTCGCCCAGCACTGACCGATCACACTACTTTCTCTTTACACTCACGTGTCAAAGAGAAAGAATATGACAGCACGTGATGTATGGCAAGGACACAATTTTAGCGGATTTGAACTATTTATTCACCATTCACACTTTACATCACTGCAATTCCAATTTCTCAGAAAATGTCGCACAAATATAAACATTTGTGAAATAACGCTTTAGTTATTGACTGCTAAAGTATACATTATTTTACAGAACCAAGATCCTGTCTATGTTATTTATCTTGCACATACACTTTTTGTTCAATGAAAATAAAACTAGTCATCACTGGGAGAGAAATAAACCACATAAGAACAATGTTTTCATTGCATTGGCACACACTGGTAATTTTCGTTCATTAAACAAACCGCGTACATATTTACCGCCAACTGTATCATTAGCAGTCATAACCAACAACGAATCCCATACAACAGAGAACATAAAGTACAAAATTGCATTTAGTAAAAATATTCCATCGCACATTGTACACAACGATCATATACCAAGGCCGTAATCATACGCCTTTCGTTGATTATGTAATTATTAGTTTAGAATTATTGCATCCGGCCAATATCAACACCCGAAGGCAACATATCTATTAGTATCAGTATTCTCACGGCGAAACATCATCTAACAATTGATATGCGAGTCTAATTAATTCCACAAACGTTGCCTCAGACTAACACACCGTCCGCTACACCCACTTCCCAACAAGAGCTAGATAGGTACTATTTGAAAAAATATTTTATTTTAAAATGTAAATAATTTAAACGACATAGGAGAGTCTAAGTATCTTAGGATTACACAGAGCGAGAAAGTCACTACGGGACAATACGTAAAGGCAAGTCGATCAGGAAGGCAAGTCACAGTCCCTACTCTGTCTTATATTTTACAAAATCACTTACTAGTAGTAATATATTATTATGTCATGAACATAAAAAGCGACGTAGTTTACATTGAACGTAATTACTGTAATCATGTGTTCCGTTCACATGAATGCTAACCAGCACCCTTACTCGCATCGAAACCGCGCTCGACGCCGGCGGCGGCCGAGCGGGCCCCGCTACTGTATTTAAAAATACAAAATAATTTAATCTAAACGGTCCTCACGAGAGCGCGTCGCGGCCCGCTCGCAAATAAAAATTTAATTATGACTAGTAGATAAGAAATAAATTTGAGCATGGAAAATAAGCGTACTACACGACCATGCGACTATATAAAAAATATTATAAAAACTTAAATACTTAAGGTAGAGCCCTATCATAACTACAGAGGCGGCTGCGCGGTCAGGCGGCGCGGTCCGGTCGGTGCGTGCGCGGCGCGTCGGCCGCGGGCGGGAACTAGGGCCGCGAGGCGCGCGCCGCTTCCTCCAGCGCGCGCACCTTGAGCTCGCGCTCGCGCTGCTGGCGCAGGAAGTCCTCGTGGTGCGCGGGGTGCAGGAAGCCCCGCTCGCGCTCCAGCAGCAGCTGGCGCTGCAGCTGCTCGTGCGCCGCCGCCTGATGCGCCAGCTGCTCCGCGTAGGGCCGGCCCAGCAGCTCGGGGTGCAGCGGCCGGTAGCCCAGCCCCAGCGCCTCCTGCTGCGCCGCCGCCGCCGCCTGCTGCCCGGGGTGCAGGTGCAGGTGCGTGTGCGAGTGCGCGTGCGTATGCGCGTGCGTGTGCGCGTGGTACTCGGGGTTGATGCCGGCCATCTGCAGCCGCACCATGGGGTCGGCGGCCAGCGCGAGCCGCTCGGCCGCCTCGAGCTGCGCGGCCGCCACGGCGGGGTGCGGGTGGTGCGGGTGGTGCGGCGGCGCGGCCGTCACGGGCGCCTGGGGCGGCGCGCCGGCGCCCGCGGGCGGGATGCCCAGCCGCTCCAGCCGCTCGCGCTCCAGCTGCGACAGCGCCGCGGGCCCGTGCCCCGGCGGGTACAGCCCGAACTGCACGGGGATGGCGCCCTGCGGCGGCGGCGGCGGCATGCCGTACCGCCGGTGCATCTCTAGCCAGTGCGGGTCCAGCGCGCGCGGGCCTACGTTGTTCTTGAGCAGCTCCTCCTTAAGCCTGTCGTTGAGCTCGCGCTCCCGCAACTCGCGTATCTCCCTGTCCCGCTTCTCCCTCTCTAAGTGCTCGAGCTCGAGTCTCTCGCGGGCTCCCGCTGCGCCGTACATTGAATTTAATTGGTATTGCAACATAGGGTCCATGCAGTGGCGCGGCAGGTTTCCGGGGCTGAAACCGGCGTGTGGCCTCGCGTACTCTGACAACTGCCGAAGCGCAGGCGTGTCTGGGTAGCCCGGTGGCCTCTGGAACCGATCGTACGGCGACGAAATAGTCTCTATGGCGCCCCTCGACGGCGGTTTCGTGTCCGGCTTCTCCGGAGTGGCGATCTTTCTGTGCGCTTGCTGTGCTATCTTCTCCCTCTCCTCTCTATCCCTCTCCGCTTGCTTTCTCAACCGTTCCTCCCGTTTCCGCGCCAATTTAGACTCGGGTACCGGTTTGAATATGAGATCTGTTCGGGTGCAGGAATTATAATCGCCACGATTCCAGTGCCGGAGAAAGATAGCCGATTGGGATCTGTGACATTCTGTATCCTCGATTTTTGGCTCGGGGCTGGGACCATGCGGTATGTGAGCCGGACTTGGGATTTCCTCCTCTTCCGGTTGTGACTGTGTTTCGAGTTTAAGCTCTGGGTTTTCTTCTGGTATCGGTCGCGGAGGCCCTCGCAAATGCGGATGGCCGTGTGAAAGCTGGTGCGGAGATCCCGGTCTATGAGACGCTTGTAATCCTGCCGCAGCTTGTGCGTGCAAACGCAGACTCTCTATTGAACTCGGTCCCGGACCTGGAGGTAGACCCAGAGCCATAGGATGACCCATCGATGGTGGCTGTATCATTAGATGATTCGGATTGCCGGGAAGCATTTTTGGATGATGACGCATTAGCATTGAGTCTGCTGGAGACAACCTTTCTGGGTGGTGGGCGAGGTGATGCGAATGATGATGCGTGTGGTTGTTCATATTCACGCTGGACGACGAACTTGTTGTCTGAGAGAGGCTAGCCGATAGATGATGTGGCGAGTTTGAATGTGAACTACTCTTCTGTTGTGTATTAATTTTGTGCTGAATCGATTGTGACGAACTACTCGATGTAGAGTGTGATATAGACAACGTGTGGTTAGTGGCCCCTCCTGCATGAATAGGCTGCTTCTCCGTACTTGTGTGAACAGCGCTGTGGTGACTAGTCGAATGATGATGCGTCATTGTCGTTTCATGAAGTTGGTGTCTCTCGGTAGTCGCGTTCGGGTGTCTCGGGTCTTCGGTACTTTCGGAAATCTCTCGTAGGGATCTTGTGGTGACGGACGAACTGGTGCTGTGATGAGAACTGAGCATAGTCGTAGATTCTATCGTAGACGGTTTTACTGGGTCATGCCTTCCTGGCGTACTAACTGCGGGGTGCATCGGCGGTATTGGATGCGGTTGTGGCAGAGGTCCATAAGGATATGGATACGGCATTGAGTAGCCAGGGTGAGGGTGCGGATAATACGGGTGCATAGCGTGCGCTGCTGCCGCAGACAATTGGAATATTGATGGATGTAGTAAATGCGGATGATGAAGAGGTGACGCAAACGGATGGTGAGGTGGTGGTCCAGGTTGTTGTCCAGAATGCATCACCGGACCGGGTATAGTAGAAGGTATCGACAGAGGCGTTGGATTCATCAAATTAAGCGCTGAGTGTGATACTGGGGTATTTGGTTGGACAGGTGATGCCGATATTTGCCTTGATTGTGACGGACTTGTTAAATGCCTCGAAAAAGGCGATGTGGTAGATCTGGAGAGGGGGCCATGTCCAGGTGGGCCATGGCCTGGTTGACTTTTAATCGGCGTAGGCGTATGAGGGCTCTTCACTGGAGGAATGGGATTTGAAGAGTCTGAGCCACTGCCCTGACTTGCAGTAGTAGTTGGAATATGCGGTTGATGTAAAAAGTCTGGCTCCTTTTTTATGCTCTCAATTCTTGGCCCTAGGAATGCACTTTGAATATTGCTATTCTCGTTTGTGGGTTGACTTGGAGGCCTACTGCTGTTTTCGACACTAGATATTGATTCTCTATCCCGTTCAGTGTTCAAATGTTGTGCTATTGCACTTCCAATGGGATATCCTGGCACTTTAACTTCCTTCAGTGATTGCAAGGGATCTGTGACCGATTGGGTAGACAGATTAGCTGGTATGTTGTCTGGTACTTCTTGTTTAATTTTCAAATCTTGAGGCATCGATGGATCATTCTGATTGGATGGTGGCATCAAGTTGCTTCCAGGAAGGCCATGAGACGGAGGTACTTGTTGCATAAGAGGGGGCATAGATCCAGGCTTATCTAAACCAGGATGTCCAGGGTGTCCTGGATGCCCATATAAAGAGGTAGGCATGAATCCATAAGGCCCCACATTTGATCCACTACCAACAGATATTAATGGTCCCGGAGGTAGTAATCCAGCGATTGAAGGTTGACTAAGAGATGGTGGAGGCATGTTTTGTCCAGATACTGGAGTAACAGATGCCTCTGTAGATCGGATTCCAAGGTTTTCTGGTCGCACAGGATGAGGGAAAGTAGGTGGCCTTAGGTTGCCGTTTTGGTTATCTAATTTAGGCAATGGCTGAGTCTTTAAATCAGTTGGTTGTTTGTCATCAACATCAGGTTCTTTGTTTTCTTGAGAATTTGCTGGTGAGATAGGTTCAGTATTGGTTGTTGTTGGATGTTCCATTGGTGGTGGCGATGATCCACGCGTGTTTGTGGGTGATGGACTTATCCTTTGTAATGAATCAAGACGAGGAGCATTTGGTGAATCAACTTTATTGGCAGTGGAAATTGTGGCAGTGAAGATTTCAGGCATGTTTTGATTCTTCATTTCACTTGTCTCATCTCTAGGTTCTAGTTTTATTACAGTTTTCAGAGGATTCATATGAGGATTATGTTTAGAGGGGTCATTTGAGTAATTGATACTCGATGGATATGGATAAGGTGGCATGCCTGGAGAAAAGTCCTTGGCACTTCTTATTATTGAACTATCCTTCGTAATATTCACAGGATTGAATATATTGTTTGGTACACCTTCGATTTTTATATTGTGACTGAGTTTTGGATTGTATATATGACTATCTCTTACCAAGAAGTTGGTGTTTTCTAAATTCAGAGGTTTGTTGGGCTGGCTCACAGGGTGCCCAGGGAAGTTATGTGACAGGGGATCTTTAGGGAAGTCTTCTTTTTGCAAATTAAGAGACTGCTCTTCTGTGTCTATTTCTTCCTTTATTTTTATTTTCTCAATACTTTCAGTAGACATTGGCGTGACTTTAGGAATAATAAGCTCAGTTTTAGAAAATACTGTATTTTGCATTGCAAGTGGTCGAGGCTCAATACCATCTGAAACTTTATTTACTTGTACATTAGAATCAGTTTTGAGGTCAAGAGCACTTCTTTGATCCTTCTCAGGAGCCACTTTGAAGGTGGGAGGTAAAGGATCTTTTTCAGTTTTGATAACTGGTTCAGGAGCAACTTCTGCTTTCATTTGAGTATCAGGAGGCTTTAGTACTTGCTCAGGCTCTGGTTCCTTACTCTGCTCTGAATTTACTTTATCAGTCTTATTAAAACTAAAATCACATGCCTCTGGTTCAGGTTCAGGAGTTTCTGTATCATCCATTGCAGGAAAACTGTCATTTGTGAGACTCTCTGAAGGACTTTCAGGTGGTTCCGCAGCCTTTTTCTTTTTCATTTGTACATCACCATCCATAATGCCTCCTGGCTTAGTATCATCCGGAAGACGTTTCTTAACTTTTGACACATCCACTTTACCATTCACTACTTTCTTCTTTGAGTCTTTACTTACAGGTGATGACAACACTTTTTCTGTCACATTATTATTTGTGCTTTGTACATTAGGTTTACTAGTCTTTGTTTTAATTTTTGAATCATTATCACTTTCATCTTGTCCTTTCTTACCATTTGGAGTACTTTGTTCCTTTGACTTATTTCTAGTTCTCATTCTACTTGGTGAGTCCTCGGGATTTTCTGTCCTACCATTATCAACCTTGGTGAGGTCACCAGCATCTCTCGAGTCACTGTCTTCTTCCGAATTCTCGTCTTCTGTGACCGAACTCATTTCTCCAGCCTCCTTAGGATTAGGCGATGGTCTGGACCCATTTGTGTCAGGTATTGTTGGTGTTGCTTCTGGTGTCTGTTCTTTAGGTGTACCTGCACGAGAATTCCGTGTATTACGCACACGCCTCAGTGAAGCCTGTCTTCTTCTTCTATGTGGCCTATTACTACTAGCACCAGGAGTCTTTTTCCATAAATAATAAAACTCAACCAATTCTGCCGTGTCTTTGTGAGGTAGGAGATCTTTTCTGATTTTAAAGAAATTTTTACCGAATTGTCTGATTCCTTTCACAAATCTTTTAGTTTCCTCCTCGGTCCACTTTTTCTCAATACCTTTCGGTACGGGGCACTTCACTAAAGCTTGTAGGGCTCGGCCAGGGTCGTAGCCGGAGTCATGGAGCACGTCTAGAGCGTTTATGGTAGTATCGTCACGACTGGCCGCGACGCAGCCGTCGTCTGGAGAACCTCCGTCACACATGCCGGCGAACGCTGCCATAGAGCGCGCCGCTCGCAAGTACATAACCAGGTCCCGGTCGTTGGACTGCGCAGGCAGCCACCTCAACTCCTCGCCTCCTGGACACGGTTCGTCGGGGCCGAGGGGGCCGTTCACCCGCATATCGGGCAAACAGGCATAAATATCTTTATCTTTCACTGGTTGATTCGGAGTGCCCACTTGAACCTCCCCCTGATTCTGGGCCATGGTTCGTGCCAAATGGATTATTTACACTGGGCACTTTTCCTCAATCACATAACACGAATTACACAAGGTTTACATGTTGTTCAGTTACAGCTTGAAATATATGAAACAGAATACCTTTTTAGATATTTATTTGCTGGTCCGTAAAGCAGTAAGTATGCCAATATACATAATTGTTACTTTTAATGGCCACCATTACACGATGCATTGTGCTTCATTTTATGATCTTGTATGATACACAGGCATTATGAGTTGTTAGGTCACTTATGTATATCATAAAAATAAGTCTTTCGAGTCAGTATTTATGCAAATTTTACTAATTATTTAGTAAATGCTATCTACATGCTATCCTTTTGTTTAGCTTCACCTTTCTTTGGCTCACCATAGACAAATTTTAATTCTATAAAATGGCTGCCACGAAAGGATATTTTTCATTGCGTTCCAATTTATGCACTTACAAATAATGATTACAGTTTTGTAGCAGTTGTATCATGACAACTTATTTTCCATAAAAAATATGACCTTTAATATTATTATTGTAATAAAACTTTTATTTTATCAAAATTGTATACCTGACTATAAATAAACATTACTGTCAGCTATTAGCAATGGAACGTTTCGTTTTGTTATTGTTTATGACTGACTATCTAAGGTTGCGGTTGGAATGACGCTAATATCGATACTACCTTATGGAATTTGTAGGAATAATGAATCGATTGTATTACCACATAGAATAAGAATAATTTAGATAGAGTCTGTCTAATGAAAGCTGAGAGTGGAAATTGAATTAAAATAGGTCGTGCAACACCGGATGAACGGAAAACGGAACGGAAAGGAATAAATAGATTTGATACTTGAATACTTTAGTAAAAGAACAATGTAAATAAGTTTTATGATTTTTAGGAACACAATATTTACACACAGGAGAGTAGAGGAACGAGGTAGAAAAAAGAGGAGAGAGGGAGTTACATAGATATTATAGTACATAGTATATAGTAACGATAAAATTGCACTTGTACCTGAGGTTCGCGATCTTGGGGTCATTTAAGACTCCAAATTAAGCTTTATCCCACATTACAACTATATTATAAACAAGGCCTCCAGAACGCTAGGGTTCATCAAACGCAACACAAAAGACTTCAAACATACAGAATCCAAACTACTGTTATTTAAAACATTAGTACGGAGCGGCTTGGAGTTTGCCAGCGTTATCTGGAACCCATCCTATGTAGTGCACTCTAAGCGTATCGAATCGCTCCAGTGTTCGTTTACTAGGCATCTAGCTTATATTACCCCACAAGTGAATAGCCGATCCTCGTATGAGGAAAGACTTTCTACCTTTGGCATGGTCACCTTGTGGCAACGTAGAAAAATGGCGGATTTAACATTCCTTCAAAATCTAGTGAATGGATCGTTGCAATGTCGGGAGCTATTAGATCGTATTGAGCTTTGTGTCCCTAAAATGAATGCTCGTATTAAGTGTAAATCTTTCTTTAATGTACCTCGATTTCAAACGAAGCTTGGCGGTAACTCGCCCATTGCGAGGCTAACCACTTCCTACAACAACTGTCATCAACTACTCGATTTGGACATATTTCACGACCACCCCACGTCATTCAGGAAAAAGGTACTAAATCATATGTAAACTAATTTTCCGCTCTATATCTATTTCATAATTAACATTATTTTTTTGCTAAATATATACTAACAGTAATTACAATAATTATATAAATTCTGAAATTCTCTAATTTTGACATAGCCAATTTGCTTATTTTTATTTGTTATATTGTAGACTTATAAATATTTTTTCTCATTATTTTGTAGTCTGACATCCTAATATTTTCATTGTCTTAGCATTTCTTAACCATTCGCTGTTTATAATATTTACTTTTTCTTTGTAATGTTGTGCATGTCTATAATGGATGTAAACACTAGTTATTTCCTCTTCCATGAAATGTAGTAAAGACATGTTTGTGTTTGCATTGTTCATATGCCTAATAAAAAAAAATAGTTGATAGTATAGTTACATTCAAACATATTCATACATATATTATTTCGTGTCAATGGTTTATAAGTGCTTGGTTATCTGCTATAAGAACCGAAAACATATTGCGTTTCAGATATTAAATCGATTTCTTGTAAGCATTACATGTTTTTATTAAAATACGAATTGTCGAAGACTTAAGGTATAATGTATTCAATATATCAATACAATAGCATGAAATTTCATGTTAGGAGGTATCCTACTAATATTATAAATGTGAAAGTTTGTATGTTTAGATGTTTGGATGGTTAGGTGTTTGAATAATTGGATGTTTCTTTCTCAATCACGCAAAAACAGCTGAACGGATTTGGCACACAAATAATGTATTACCTGGGTTAATACATAGGATACTATTTATACCGGAAAAATGAAAGATTCTTGTCTAAAGTCAACGTGGACGAAGTCGCGGGCAGAAAGTAGTTTTATATTAATTATGTAGAATTTAATAGAATGCCAACATAACAATAAATAAATCTACCGTATATCAAAACTAGTTCGTGTATGTCTATGGTTCACTCAGTAGAACCATAGAGATAGGATTAAAACATAGAGGGATTATAAACGAAGTTCAGGCGTACACTTTTTCTGGACACTTGGGACCATTTAGGTAACCAATTTAAAAATCTTTGTTACTACATGGTTCGAACTTCTTTTTTATTCAAAATTTATGACTTGTCATTTTGACGTAGGCTTTGCGCAAATTTATCGGTTAATATTTGTTTGTCTAGTGATTGTGTTCTCGGAGACTTTTAATTTGTTTTCAATTAATAAAAAGATATATAATTAAAATGTTCGTGAAAACATCGTGCTACACAACTAAAATATCGTGCTTTATATTGGAATGCAAATTTTATTAGTCAAGAAAAGCAGATGAAGCTAAATTATGTAAGCTTCGGCCGGTGACTTGGTTTTGCTGTATAATGGTAAAGATAAAATGTATTTTGACCAAATAGACCGTGTCTTAGCTGAAGGGCAAGTCAAGAGTCTCCGTAACCGGCGAGTGTGTATGAGACGAACTATGAGAGTGGAGGAAGCCAGAGAGGTATGTAAGGAAAGAACCTGTTGGAACTCTGTATTCTCTGCCTACCCCGCGAGGGAGCTAGCGTGATGATATAGATAGATAGATAGATAAAATGTATTTTCTAAAAAAGATGTAACTAGTTTGAAGATACATAATAACTACACCAGATTGACTGTGTTCCTTTAGCATAAATGATTAGATTTAGATAGAATCTTAATAATCGTATATCCAAACAGATTAGTCATAATGATGGGAAAATTTACATCGATATCGATATAATTGTTAACGCATGTTTTTTGTTTTAGTATGCCTACAGATATTGCAACCTAAATGAATAGTGTTTTTATGTTATACTAAGAGTGAATGATTTAAGATATGCAGACGATACGCCGATTGTTGCGTCGAGTGAACTGGAGATGGCAACTCTTCTGAAGAAAGTTGAAGTAGAAAGTGCCACACTCGGTCTTAAGATCAACCATTCCAAAACAAAAATAATGGTGGTGGACAGAGCAGACATACTCCCGGTAACCGACGCACTCAACGGCTATGAATAAGTCAGCGAGTTTGTGTATCTGGGGTCATTGATAACCAGTGACGGGAGCTGCACTAATGAAATTCGCCGTAGAGCCGGTATGGCCAAAAGCGCTATGGCTAACCTCGACAAGATCTGGAAGAACAGAGGTATACGACGAACAACCAAAGTACGCTTAGTTCGAGCTCTGGTCTTCTCTGTATTCTTGTATGGTGCCGAAACTTGGACTGTGAGAAGCCGCGATAGCAGTAAGTTAGATGCCTTTGAGATGTGGTGTTGGCGAAGGTTGCTCCGTGTACCTTGGACTGCAATGAGAACCAACCAGTCCATACTAAAAGAACTTAAAATCACCACACGGCTCTCCACGATCTGCCGACAAAGAGCCCTCAGCTTCTTCGGACACATTATGCGGTCTTCAAAGCATTGTCTGGAGAAGCAGATTATTTTAAGCAAAATGGACGGTAGACGTACTCAGGGAAGGGCACCTGCAAGATGGTCCGACGCAATAAAGAAGGCGGTGGGTGGCAGCATGCATCGGGCGGTACACTCCGCATATGACCGCACCCAATGGAGACTGTTTGTGCGTGGTCGCGATCCTCAGCAATGAGGGAACGAGGAAGAAGAAGAGTGAACTCAGTATAGTTCACCTTCATCATCTTTTCAAAACATTTTTCAAAAGAGTGTTTCGATGTTGGACTCAAACAGCGAAGATTACAACCAGTAGCAGTTTCAATGTAAAATTAACTTCAATTTGTTCTCTTTTAAATTAATGATATGTTTTGCATTAGGTTTTTACTTATATAGGTGTGTGTGTGAATGATGTACGCTGTTGGCCGCGAGGCCTTTACAGCTTCACCGGACTTAAAGGCGAGCGTGCAACCACTACGCTCTAGCCAGCCAGAAGGGCAAGAGGCGACATACTCGAGGGCGCCTCGAAGAGGCGCCCTCGGTTGGGACAGTCGCTGTAGGGGGACGGGTGCACTACTAAGTGCACCGGTCAACCGCCGGCTATGGGAGGGGATCTACTACTACGTCGTCGTCGTCGCCCGTATTCTGAGCGGAAAGAAGGGATGACAAAGCATCGGGGGGGTCGGTGAGAACATGTCGCGGCCGGCGGTGGCGGCAGGGGTCGGGGGGGAGATCGTAGTCGGCGGTGGCTACGATTAACGGATTCGCATGGGTAGATGCGTTCGCGAAGTGACGTGTTGACGCCTTTTTAATAAAGGCGCGAATAGGTTCGAGACCTAGATCGGAGTGGAGGTCGACGTTCCGTACGAACCAGGGGGCTCCTACGGCTTTACGGAGGAAGCGGTTTTGAACCACTTGGAGTTTATCGATGTGAGAGGGGGCCGAATGCCCGAACACAACACACGCATAAGTCATGATGGGTCGAACGCAAGTTTTGTAGAGTGTCACCTTATTTCTAAGGGACATTTTACTCCGCTTGCAGATTAACGAATGGAGACGACCGAGCACAAATGATGCTCGGTGACGGACCCGCTTGATGTGCGGGCCGAAGGACATGGTACTGTTTAGGGTGACCCCTAGATATTTGACCTCTTTGACCCAGGGAATGGGTCGGCCGAACATGGTCACTTGGCCGAGATTACTTCTAGGGCGGCGCAGGGAGTGGCGCGGGGTGGCACCTCTGGAGAAGAACACCGCAGCGCTCTTGTCCGGGTTCACCTCAATACGCCACTTCCTGAACCAATTCCCTAGGGAATTGGCGGATGCCTGAAGGTGTCTGGTAATGAAACCCTTATTCCTATGCGAGACGTAGAGAGCGGTATCATCCGCGAATAGGGCTAGATGCGCCTTACTCGAACGAGGAATGTCGTTCGTGTAAAGACTAAACAGGAGCGGAGAGAGAACTGAGCCCTGTGGGACTCCAGCACTGATGGAGTGGGAAGTGGAGCGCGTCATTTCGACGCGATAACGGAAGGCGCGATTCGACAAGAAGTCTCGTAAGATGAGCACGAGTCTGTCCGGCACACCCAATTGGTAGAGCTTGTAGATCAAGCCGTTGTGCCAGACTTTGTCGAATGCCTTCGCGACATCTAGGAAGAGGGCGCCCGTGTAGATGGGTTTGGGTCTATTGAGACCGGAGAGGATGTGCTCCGTGATGCGGTGCACTTGGTGGACGCAAGAGTGTTTGGCTCGAAAGCCAAACTGCTCGTCGATAAGGATACTCCTGGACGTTACGAAGTCTTTGAGCCTCGCCAGAAGTAGGCGCTCGTATATCTTGGCCAGGGAGTTGAGGAGACTGATAGGGCGGTAGCTCGCGGGGAGATTGCGAGGTTTGCCGGGCTTGGGAATGCCTATGACGTCCGCCTCCTTCCACTTAGCGGGGAAGGTGCAGTTCGCCATGGCGGCGTTTAATATGGCCACTAAGAGGCAGATGAGTTGGGCAGGCAGGCATTTTAGAACGCGATTCGAAATGCCGTCAGAGCCGGGGGCTTTTTTATTTTTGAGACCCATAATTAGATCTTCGACCTCCGTTTGGGTGATAGGAGGTAAGGAATCGACGGGGGGGAGGGATGCCCTGCGCTCGACTTCCCTGTCGACCGCGTCGACGTGGGACTGGTCAACGGACTGAGAGCTGGGGGCGCACTGGCTCTCGAGGGAGTCGGCGAGAAGCTCGGCCTTTTCGTCGTCGTCGAAGGCTGGGGGTGCGCCTGAAGGGCGGGACAGCGGGGGCATGTCAGTCGTGGAGTCGGACTTGAGGCTACGCGCCAGCTGCCAGTAGGCCAGATGCGATGGCGCGATGCCCTCTAGGAAGTCACCCCACCGTTCCTCCCGGACCTCCGCGACACGACGCTTTACCTCTCGTTGTAAAGCACGCATCCGGGCCCGATTGGCTTCGGTGGGGTAGGAGTCGTACGCTCGGATAGAAGCATTCTTTGAACGAATGAGATCCCTAACATCGTCCAGCAGTCGAAAGCGGTTGAGGTAGAGATCTTCCGCCTCGACTTGCTTGGACGATCGACTGACAGCCGATCGGATGTGCTCGGTGAAGGCATCTACGGCCTGATCGGTGTCCTGAGGGGACGGGATGGAGTCCGAGCTGAGAGGCAGGGGGGGAGGGTCGGCATCCGCCAAGGCCGTGCTTAGTGCATGCCAATCCACCACCGTCTTTTTGGGTCGCTGAGGGGCGGAAGGGGCTTATATAGGTATTTTGAACGCGCTTATTAAAATAAATAAAAACATCATGAAAGGTTCAATTTTATTTTCACAAGCTTTCATTTAACTTGCAATGTTCGTATGTCTATTCGTCTGTCTTTTCGTTTCAAATCTTGTGATCCATTTTTCAAGCACGTGCGGGTATCCGATTTAGCATAAATTTGGCATACGTATGTAAGTCCGATGACAATGCAATAATATGGTACCATGGAGCTGGTCTGATGATAGAGTCGGAAAGTGAGTATAGAAACATGTGAACTATAAAACATAACCCCCTCATATTAAGGTTGATTAAATTGGTATTGAGAAATACTACACCATCACGCCTATATTCCCCAAGCGGGGGTGGCAGAGGTGTACTAAGTACACTCACGTTTAGCCGATGATGTTAGGTCCCATGTAATAGGGGGCGAGCCTATTGCCATATACCGGGCACAATTCCAGACTCCGGACTCGTACTAGGAAGTTTTCGTTAGAAAAACTACACTTGTCCGACATAGGACTTGAACCCAGGACCTCGTGATCACAAATCCATGCGCTTTGCTGCTAGATCAACGAGGCAGTCGGAAATAGGAGAAATACTATATAACCAGATAGTGTTCAGGGTCTGATGATGAAACCAAAGGTTGGCCAATGGAAGCACACAAGTAGTCAATATAACCCTGCCGTGTTTGGGTTCGTTGAATTGTCTTGACGAGTACTTTACACCCAGATGGTGTCCAGGGTCTGATGATAGATCCGGAAGGTGGCCAATGAAACTACTGAACTTTTTAACATATAACGAATGTCAAGATTCTTTAGATACAATTACTATTATTGATTACTACAAAACTTAAGTAGAATACGCATCTATAATTGGCAATATAAGATACAGCGATAATTTGTATTGTAAAAAATATTTAATTTTCGACATATATACAAAATGATTTCATCGACAAAGCTTTCGCAGTTATATGGGAAAGTATCAATACTACACCTGTGGGAAAATACAAGTATGGTCTATGTCATTAGTGTCAAAAAAAATGTACAACCGTAAATGTAACCGGTAATGATGAATTCGTCCCCTTTCTTATCACTGATATGTTATAAGTGTAAGCAGTGCAAATATATAATCTTGTACATGCTCCCTCTATGTTTTAATCCTATCTCTATGACTAGAACAATAGGTGACATTAATATCGGTATTGCCAGCTTATGAAAACGCTAATAAATCACTCTCAGCTTTCATTAGACAGACTCTATTATGCATAGGTACCGAAACGGCACTAAACGGCGGCAAACCAAAGACGTGACGCACTTGCACTGTTTTGGAACTCATATAAAATGTAAACGCTAAGTCGAACGAAGCATTCTATTACGTAATATTGTAGAAATTTCTAGGTATATCATCACGTCAAATAATAAGTAGGCCCTACAAAAAAATCCACGATCCATCCAACATATAAATCACAAGACCATACTAATACAACCTCAACTGTACCGGAGATCACCCACTCCAGAATAAGGAACATACTCTGATATATACACGTACAGCAAACCGAAACAAACCACATCCCGGTGCCGAATTTAAATTCAACTTCCAACAAAGTAACTCCATTGAACAGTTACTCATCAAGCAATCTGAAAAGATAGACCAACTCATACAACGAATAGGAACCCTGTTGTACCTATTTACATCCGTCGTATCTAAATTACATTCGTAGTTCCGCTAAGAATTGCAGCTTGGAACATTAACGGCCTTTCGCCAAATATCTTAGAAATTGAAGAAGTGATAAAAAATAAGAAACTTGATATAGTTCTCATTTCTGAGTTCCATGCAAATAAAAACTGGTGCTACAGAATGAGGGTCTTTAACATTACCCCTCCCCCCCCCATTACCCCTCATCCTCGTGGTAGCAAAGATCACGGGGGTTCTGCAATAATCATCAGATCTAATTTAAAGCATACTGTGATGGAAAACTATGCAACAGAACATATTCAGGCCACAACAATCAGTTTACAGGATCGCGCGGGCCCAATTACGGTGTCAGCTATTTAATGCACGCTTAAACAGAAAATCACTGAACAGATGTTTGAACACTACTTTGTTTAACTTGGAAACATTTATATCAGGAGGAGACTAGGGCACATACACACGTACGGGGCTCTCGTATCTCACCGACAAGAGGCCGCTCACTAAAGAGATGTGTAGATGCAAATCACCTGATACCAATTTCTTCTGGTGAACAGACTAACTGGCCGCGTGACCATAATAAAACACCGGGCTTGTCAGACTTCTTTGTAAGCAAATGCATAAGTCACCTTTACTCCTCTGTGGAATCAAGCATCGATGGATCATCTGAACATACCGGTAATCCTTACCCTGAGCACTACAGTCATAAGCGTGGAGCCAACGAAATCGTTAACTAATCGGAAAACCATCCCAGTCAGGCTTTCGAAGTTACTTGGATGACAACACTAATTTAAAGATTCCTCTGAAAAATCAAGAAGATATTGATAGCGCATGCAAATATTTCAAGAAACCTGATTTTAGTATCCGCTTGGAGAAATACACCCTACTCACATTATACGCCTGGAATGTCACAACAATCTAGTGACATTAAAGCAAAATTCGAAGAAAAACGGCGTTTAAGAAAAATTCACGCAAGAAAAATTCAGCAGACAAAACCGCTTTCAATCTGGCCACAAAACAATTAAAGGCAAGAATCAACAAACACTAGGTTTTGGTGAACCTTAGAAAACATGTCGCCACAAGGTAAGTGTGAAAATTAGTTATGGAGGGCAACAAAAGTTACCAGAAAACCGCAAGAACATCTCCATCCCCTTTAAACTTCATTTTCATGGGTCAGAACGGATGCTCATAGGGTAGAAGTATTTACGGAACATCTAACAATGTGTTCAAACCAAATGATGGTGGTGGCTATGAGAAGGATACCGAGGAAATACTCCTACAAGACTTTCAGATGTATTCCAAGCAAACCTACTTCGCCAAAAGAAATTGCAGGAGAAATCAGGCGAGTGGATCTCTTAAGTCCCCTGGTTTGGACCTAATCACTCCCACAGTATTGAAGAATCTACCTAGAAAATGCATAACGTTACTTGCCTCACTCTTCAATGCAACTCTGAGAATATCATACGTTCCTAAGCTTTGGAAAATATTTAAATCATCATGAAAATCACCCGGAATACCCCCACACTCAGCTTCATCTTACTGTCCAATTAGCCTCAGGCCGGTTCGTTCTAAGCTGTGGGAGAAAATATTCATAGCTCGCTTAAATGACTACAGGGACAGCTGTGGTTATTCCCAACCACCAGTTCGGGTTTCGCAAACAGGACTCTACCACTGAACAAATGCACTGGGTACATCACGAAATCAGACGTTGCTTTGAAAAAATACAATACTGCTCGGCGGCCTTTCTAGACGTGCAGCAAGCGTTTGACAGAGTCTGGCACAAAGGTCACTTTCTATATCCCATTATTAAATTATACCTCACAGACAGACATTTTAAGTGAAACAGAGAGATGCAAGATCTACACTGCGTATAATCAAGGCTGGAGTACCACAGGGATTCGTGCTTGGCCCTGTGTTACATAATAGCTTTACCTCAGACCTACCGACTTCTGAAAAAGTAACAGTTGCAACTTCCGTTGATGACATAGCATACCTCGCTAGTGACGAACCAGCTTCAACATTTACTGGATGAGTCAGAAGCATGGTTAAAAAAGTGGCTTATTCGTGCAAGTGCACAAAAATCTAACCACATCATATTTACTCGCAAAAGAGGAGATTGCCCACCAGTTAAACTTGGCTCTGATCCCTTGCCAGACGCTGAGTTCATAAAGTACCTGGGCTTTAACCTGGATAGAAGACTCACCCCGCTCGCAAGAGCAGTATAATGTACCTACAACGTGTACAAAATAACATTTTACGTACCATTATAAATGTTCCGTGGTTATCTATTATCTAGAAATGAAGAGATTCATGACTACCTTAATGTGCCAACAGTCCAAGCCGAAATAGAGAGGTTTAAGAAGAAATATTCAGAACACCTCTCCGTTCATCCCAACACACTGGCAACTCACTAACTCCATCGCTAAAAAGAAAAGATGATCTGTAAAAAAGGCAGATAAGGCCTTGTCGCCTTTCTGTCAAGTGGCACTCAACACACCAGCTTATATATATAGTCTTGCTGTCAAAAAATTGGCAATGAAAATTAAACTCTGACTTACAAATACAACATTGAATTTTCTATGATTTAAACAACTCTAGAAACCACAATGAGTGAGAGCAATAACCAGAAGCCCGGTGCCACGCTCGCGCCCATTACAATGCAGTACGGTGACCATAAGGCAGAACTAATACGGAATAAATTGCGATATTTGGAGCTGAATTTACAGATACTGAAAAAAATGTACAGGCTGCAAGAAAATGGAAAATTTAATCAAAAATTTTTACTACTACTCATGATACGTAGAAAGAAAGAATTACGGCAATAAACAGTGCCCGAGAATTATACGGTAATTATATGTCAACAAGTCCATAATCGTTCCAATGTTTGTTTACCCTGCTTAGAAAGAGACGTAGGGCTCTCAGTGAGTATCCTTGTCATCCCGTTTTTTTCGCAGTGTGCGCAATCCATTATATTATATCCATGCTTGCGACGAATTGCTAATTAAAAAAAAAACAAAAAAACCGTCTGTAATAGATGATGATAACTCTTCGAATTGAACATAAAAGTGAGAATTGAACGCATCCAGAAACAGTGCAAATACGGGGATTTTAAAAATATATTTTAATTAAATCAGCAATTCAATTCAAGTTTGTTCGATTCGAAACTAATCAAAGATCGATTTCTTTTAGATTGAATCGACATGCTAAATTTGTTTGTTTAAGCAACTTATAATTTCGGCAACAATATTTTACAATTTGTGTACATTTAAGACTGTAGCTTATCTAATTTTTTAAAAGATATCTCAGATTCTCTTAAAAAAAGGCAGTGGAATAAAAAATAAACCTAAGCATATCAAAAAAACTATTATCGACATTTCATATTTAAAAATAATGATAATCTAAGAATCGATTTTATACATAGATAATATCGATATATTAATACGTCAATTGATATATTTTTCTCAACCCTAGAGTCGTTCGTTTGCGTGATTGTGATTTATAATCATATCATTTTGTTATTAAATTCCCTATAATATTATAAAACGTTACTGCCCAAGTATTTTAGGATTTGTAACAAACAAATTGTTTCATTTCGTCACTAAACAATATGACTTCAGATGATTCGGATGACGAGCCTCTATCAGTTCTAGTGGCACAGAAAAGATTGAATCCAGAAAAATATGTGGATTCAAGATTCATTGAGATTGAAGATGCAGAAGTGGCAAAAAAGAAGAAAAAGAAGTATACTCTGAGTAAACGAGTGTCTATGTCGATAAATCTGAAGAAACCTCCAGCACCGCCACCAGTTATTGAGAGGCCTGATGATGTGTGGCTTTACATGAAAGATTTCAACACTGCAGGCCCCTATAGCTGTTTGCTTTGTGCAGAATGGTTTATAAACAGATCCAAAATAATATTGCATTATATACTCAACCACAAAAAGGATTTTTGCGGTATTTGCAGGTAGGCACAATTTTTTTTACATACAGTCTTGTGCTATCCTGAAACATTTGGTATGGTAACATACTTATGTTATTGAACCTATGGACCTACTGTTTTGCATGATAAAAATGAGAATATTTAACATTAATAGAAGGAACCCTCATCAACCCTAATCTCAATAGTGTTCATTGAGGAATAATTTTTCTTTCTAGGTTGACTGATGCATAAATTTTGGTCATTGCCTCTTAACTATTCTTTTATTTCAAAGAAAATTAGCCCCATACTTGAATTTATGACTGTATCATGGGTGTGTTTACAAACATGAAAATTCACATATACAAATACCCAGACGGAAACAAATAATTGTGGATCACACAAATTTCTCACGTCTGGGAATCGAACCTGCGACTATTCAGCATGGGTGAAGCGGCTTAAGCTCTTTACCATTGCACTAAATCAACCCTTTATGTTTAGACTTTCTTAATTAACAAAACTAATATAAATGATAGGTAGTTTGAGTTACATTAAGTATAAAATAAAAAAAAACGATTAATTATACAGTGAAAAATAAGCCGGTGGTGTTAATGTTTGTACATAGGTCAGTATATGTGTGCACGTAGTGTATATATTATTTATAGATATATATATATATACAAGTTGTATCGTAAATAACGCAAGACCTGACACCCTGATTCAAAACTAAAACCAAATTTCCAAATTCAAAGTTTTTATCCCTTTTTTAAGCATTTTTATACCCCAATTAACAATGAAACTTGTACGTGTATGTGTGCGTATTGAGAAATACATTTAAGGAATGTTTTTAGAATCTCCGTATTGCTTTGAATCAAGAAAAAAATAATTTGTTATAGGACACTGAAGGAGACACAGCTCATTTTGCAAATTAAAAAAAATGTAAAATACATTAACAAATTGTTGGAATCAATTCAGTTACCGGTTTAGAACTACTTTCAGGTTTTGAGTTAATTATATTACACCTTGCATATATACTATATGGAATTTGTGAAGCAACGCTGTTATACCCATTAACAATAAATCTTGTATGTATTTGTGTGCGAATTGAGAATTACATTTTAAATATATATATTATATATGTATATGGCATCGGCAAAAATGGGCCAAAGTTTTGGCCAAAACCGAAGGGTTTTAGCAAGAATCAAAATTTTACAATTTATGACTTATGATTGCGTGAGAGCACCCGTCAGATACTAATTATCAATTAATGTAAAAGTCTTTTAGGTACTTTGTTCCTGATAGAGATGCATGGTGGCATTATACTTATTTACTATTATTAAATAAGTATACTATCTATCTATCTATCTATATCATCACGCCAGCTCCCTCGCGGGGTAGGCAGAGAGTACAGAGTTCCAACAGGTTCTTTCCTTACATACCTCTCTGGCTTCCTCCACTCTCATAGTTCGTCTCATACACACTCGCCGGTTACGGAGACTCTTGACTTGCCCTAAATAAGTATACTATAGTAGTTACTATTACTAGTAAATAAGTATAAATTATAAAAAAAACTGAAATTTGTTGTAATCTATCATCTCGCCAAATCTTCTGCAGGGTAGATTTAGTGATTATAACTACGTTAGATTTGTTTATATTTATCTATCATTCAGTCAACATTTCCAACTTGACCTAAGCCCTTTATCGACATTACCTTCACCGACAGAAATTACTGATCAACTCAAACGTTCCCCCCGTATCGATTGTACCCTGCGCGTTGGCGACGTACCGTCGATTTTCATTCGTTTGTCGATTGTTATTTGATTGTATTTTTGTGAGGACGAATGAATCGACAATCGAATGTGTGTAAATACAATTTTCGATTCATGCGATAGTTTTTTTGTAATAATCGCCCATCGCTAGGGCACTCAACACACCAGCTTATAGACTTGCGACTGACTGCTGATTAAAAAAAAAAACAAAATAACTGTCTGTAATAGATAAGATAAAGGGAACTTTTCAAATTGAACATAAGAGTGAGAATTGAACGCATTCAGAAACAGTGCAAATACGGGGATTTTAAAAATATATTTTAATTAAATCAGCAAATCAATTCAAGTGTGTTCGATTCGAAACTAATCAAAGGACGATTTCTTTTAGATTGAATCAACATGCTAAATTTGTTTGTGTTAGCAACATACAATTTCGGCAACAATATTTTACTATTTGTGTACATTTAAGACTGTAGCTTATATACTTTTTTAAAAGATATCTCAGATTCTCTTAAAAAAAGGCAGTGGGATAAAAAATAAACCTAAGCATATAAAAGAAAACTATTATCGACGTTTCGTATTTAAAAATAATGACTATCGAATAATCGATTTTATACAAAGAATATATACTATATGGAATTTGTGAAGCAATGCTGTTATACCCATTAACAATAAAACTTGTATGTATTTGTGTGCGAATTGAGAAATATATTTTAGATATATATGTATATGGCTAATTATCAATTAATGTAAAAATCTTTTAGGTACTTTGTTCCTGATAGAGACGCGTGGTGGGAGCATTTGAAGTATCACACACCATGGCCCTGCTCACAGTGCGTTCAGAACTTCGAATCTGAAGCTTTATTACGTCATCACCTTAGTACCGTACACAAACTTGTCCACTGCCGCCTCTGCCACTTCAGAGTCTCCGATGGTGATCAATACAACTCTCATTTATTTCAAAAGCACAACGTCACAAATGTGTCAAGCAAAGACGAAGAAAATATATGGGAATTAGAGTATGATGGTGCCCCAAACTTTCTTTGCTTACTTTGTACAAAGTCTAATAACTTAGCCAAAAATTTCTTCAACCATTACATGGGATTTCATCATTTTACATTAAAATGCTTCGCTAATATTATTTGTGGTAAAGACCAACCGTTTTTGGTGACTGGTGCCGATCTGAGGTCTGAATTTATTGAGGACCAGTTAAAAAATCAGTCTAGGATTGGTTACATAGATGTAGAGTCCAAGAATACAACCTCAGAAGGTGGTCAAGATTTAGAATCTGCTAGTGACTCAAAAGATTTGCTCAAAGTTTTGATAACAGAGATGAAGGAAGAAAATAATAGTGGAGACGGTGCAAAGAATGATGAAGAAGGAGATGAGAATAAAAAGGAAGCTTCGAAAGATGAAGATGACCCATACAAGTCATATAATGGTGATAATGATTTTGATGTAACCCTTATGGAGCTGATAATTTTACAAAAATGTTACTTTGATTACGTCAACCAAACACTGACTGATATTAACGAGAACATTGTACCTCAGAACTCAGATATAGTATATGAAAAACCTATTTTGGATAATACAATGCTCATACTCTGTTCATTATGTCGGACGCACTACAATTCGGTACAAACGTTTACTAGTCACATGATGAAAATGCATTCGGTTAAGGCTTTGCCGACATTTTCTTGTAGAGTTTGCGCTACACCATTTGATAGTCAAAACGAACTTGATTCTCACATTGCTCAGGAGTTAGGTGATTTTGATGACTTGTGGATATGTCAGTTCTGTGATAAAGAGTTTGATAATAGAGCAGCTACGAGACAGCATTTGACGGAGCATGTTGACACAATAGAGTATGACAATTGCTTCAGTCCGCATTTAGGTTTTAAATGCAGATATTGTCCTACATTATTTTGGAATGAAACAGACAGGGAGGCTCATCAAGTTCGCGCGCATTTCACTAAGCATAAAGAGGATTATTATAACTGTGATAAATGTAATGAAATATTTAGTGACAAGGTAAATACCACTTCCATCCTCTCTTTATTATTTTTTGGGGTTGCCACTACAACTAGTAAAGGTGGTGAACTTCACTAGTCGGACTCTGATAGATGACACTGCTTAGTCAGCTCTGCATATTTTTTCTTGGATTTGGCGACGCCCACTATGACTATACACTCGCGGATGTGATGCAAACATGACTTTTACTTCCATCTTTATTCTTCCCGTTAAATTTTCTTATCATTATGCAGAAGTTCAGATCTAATATGCAGCACATGGCCCAGATTTCCAACTTTTCTTTGTTTGTTAGTTTGCCAAAGCTTGCATTTGCATGCCATAGTATTTCATCCAACACTCGACCCTAAATAACTTAGAAGTTGCATATACACTTGAGATTTGAAGAATCAGTTCACTATTATGAGATCATAAATTAATAATGAGATTTTAAGAATCAATCTATCTATCTATCTATATCATCACGCCAGACACCTTGCGGGGTAGGCAGAGAGTATAGAGTTTCAACAGATTCTTACATAGCTCGCCCTCGTTGGTCTTTGACTGCCTCATTGGTCTAGTGGCAAAGCGCATCGCTTTGTGATCACGAAGTCCTCGGTTCAAATCCTAGGTCAGACAAGTGTAGTTTTTCTAACGAAAACTTCAAAGTACTAGTCCGGAGTCTGCGATCCTCGGCGATCCTAACATCGTCTGCGAAACGTGGGTGTACTTAGTACACCTCTGTCACCTTCCCCCATTATGAGATGATGAATTAATAATTCTATTTTCTATTACCAGGTCTGGTTTATCCACCATTATCTAGAAAAGCATAAGACAGAAGATAAGGTTCCTATATTCCTACTGAAATGCTGCATCTGTTGTCTGGTGCTCCCAAATGTGGCGGATATGCGCGATCACTTCAACAGTGCCCACCCGGAGGCGAAGAAGGTGTTCTGCTCCATAGACCCCTGCAAGTACAAGCCCCTCAGCCATCGGAAGTCTTTTAAATTACATGTGAAGGTCAGATTTTTTATACTTTCAGGATTTGCAGATGGCATCATAGATCTTAAAGTGCTTATTCAGGATGTTGGACGACAGCTTTGTGAGAATGTGTCAATTTTAAGCTATATAAAACAACTGCTCTATGCTGGGGGATTCCAGTTCACTCTCTAATGATCCACAGCCATGATTTCTTCCGTCGTCACAGTCAGCACCACAGTCTATTGCCATTATACCGTGAATAATTGCAGGCTCCGGATAGCTATTAAGAATTTTTTGATAGAAATACCCCTAGCATTATCTCATCATCAGCCTATAGCAGTCCACTGCTGGACATAGGCCTCTCCAAGTGCACGCCACTGGGTACGATCCTCGGCTACTCGCATCCAGTTTCTGCCAGCCGCCCTACGAAGGTCATCGCTCCACCTAGCCTGAGGGCGTCCTGCATTACGTTTGCCAGTCTGCGGTCTCCACTCAAGAACTCGTTTGTCCCAGCGGTTATCGGTTGTTCGGCTAATGTGACCGGCCCATTGCCACTTCAGCTTACTAATCCGGTGGGCTATGTCGATAACTTTGGTTCTCTGTCGAATGACTTCGTTCCGGATTTTATCCTTCAGAGAAACTCCGAGCATAGCCTTTTCCATAGCTCGCTGAGTGACTTTAAATTTATGAACCATTCCAACCGTGAGTGTCCACGTCTCGGCTCCATATGTCATAACGGGCAGGACGCACTGATTAAAGACTTTTGTCTTTAGGCTTTGTGGAATGGGCGATGTAAATACTCGACGTAATTTCCCAAATGCCGCCCAGCCCAGCCGTATTCTTCTGTTGACCTCTTTCTCGAAGTTGTTTTTCTCCAACTGCAGAGTTTGCCCTAGGTAAACATATTCTTGAACAACCTCGAGAATAGCGCCATGTATTGCAACAATTATCTGACCTAGGTTTATTATGCAAGACCTGGTGATTGCTTGCCAGTTTCTTGTCTGGTGAAGTTTTAAAGGCTCTTCGGCTGACAGCTAAGTCAGTTGCACACAGACACTTTGCACATTGTCACACAAGTAGATAGATAGCTACTCACATACAAAACACACAAGCAGACATATACACATACACACACCTACAGGCGCGTGCACAGGCGCGCGCACACGCACATACGCACGCACGCTCGCACGCACGCACGAACGCTCGCACGCACGCACGCATACAGACATAGACACGCAAACCCACAAAAAGTCACATAGTAAAATCTCGTTCGCAGACTGTACACAATCCCCGCGTGCGTCAAGAGCGCTCAGTGGAATGTTCCATCTGCAACCGTGAGTTTAACAGCCCGCGCGCCTGCGCCACGCACGTTTCGCAGGTTCACGGCGCAGCCAAGTTCAAATGCAAGCTCTGTCCCGCTCTCCTACACACGAACGATGAGAGGTAAGAGTTTCCGTTTACATTCATCTGACTAAACACTTCTAGTCCTCTTTGATTCGGCCAATTAAATTTATACTAGACAGAAGGGCATAGCCTGGATATTGTTCAAGGGGAGGGAGTTTTTATAGATAACTACAAAAATGAAATAAAACTATTTACGGATTTTATCGCGGTTTATTTTTTGATTTTTAGTTCCCGACGTTTCGAGTGCTTTGCAGCACCCATGGACACGGGAGGGACTGAGGTGTTAGACGTCCAAAAGGCATAGTTGTTCCGGGGTACCCTCAAACTTCTTAATTATTTATGTTGGTCCGATCTACGCAGAATGAGCTCACGGTGTCTTGAGGGCTTGCAGTGTTATGCTTGGTTTTGGATTTGATTATATTAATTACCGGATCCCAAGTCGCAGGAAGCACCCAGCCATCTTCTCTATTGAAATTTTTTTTGAGCGACCGTGGCTCAAACCATTCTGCAGTCTGTGAACATGTCCTTGACCGCACCCGCTATAACATCAGATTTGATAGACCACAAATTCTCGTGAAAGAACACCGATTCCTACCAAGGATGGTTCGCGAGGCTATTGAAATTAAAAAACATCCTAATTTCAATAGAGAAGGTGGCTGGGTGCTTCTATCGACTTGGGATCCGGTAATTAATATGATCGTATTGGTATAATAAGATTGTTAATTGGTTTATATCATCCCTCCTTTAGGAAACTCCACTACCTCCTTCGGCACCCTGGACAGCACCCCTTCGAGTGCTCAGAGTGTGGCAAGTCATTCCAGTACAAGTCCTCGCTGTACATGCACAAACAGGAACACCAGCCGAATAAGGAGAACTACAAGTGCAACTACTGTGGGAAATCGTTCATGGTAAGAACATATCGCTAGCCATAGAGATTATTGTGCTAACTAAAAAACAAGAATAGGGAAAACAAGCTTTACGGTTTTGAAATTAGATTCCTAATTTGAGTAACCAACATTTTTGACTTGTGGCACTATACCATTTGCCACCATCGCGAGCAGGTAGAATGTCAGTGATGACCACAATTTTAATATTCCAAACATGTACATTTTTACCAAATTGATCTTTTGGCGTTCGTGATGGTTTCGTCATATAGCCGACGCAGCGCGAGGGTGGCGTGACGTGGGGAGTTGTACTGAAATGTACGGGAGATGCCACACACCGCATTCACGACCCGCCATCTTCGCACCCGACGCGCTCATAAACTAAGCACGGCGGTGCGAGACGCCAATACGCGTGCGAGCGGGACGCTAATTTGAGCGGCTAATTAGCCGGCATGACGTCACGTCTGCAGTGTGATTTCCGCGCCGCGCTGCCGACCTCCACCCGAGCGTCAATCGAACGCCTCCGTAGCTCTCCGTCGGCTTTTTGAAGAAACCTTAATCTGGGATTATGGTGTTCTAATCGATTACCAAGGTTAAAAAGCAGCGTTCGGGTCGGTCAATCGGAGATGGGCAACCGTTTCAAGCATTTTTGAACGTCTTCGCGTTTCGGTAAATACGCTAAGATATTGGTTCGGCTACCTGTGCTTAAATTATCAATTAACGTGCGTAATCATAAAACTAATACACTCGCAGAACATTACACATTTGCACTGAAAGTGATAAGGAAAAGGGGTGGGCTGAAACTTCGTGGATAGATTTTTTATTCACGTACAAATCTACGGGAATACTCTTTTCACGGTGCGATTATTTACTATATGCTAAAACGGGACGTCTAACGCGAGCCCGAATAAATTTACGAGGGCCCTCTTCTTACGGTGTAATTATTTACTTACAGAAGCGTGACTCCTACCGCGAGCACGTACAAATCCACGAGGGTCCGCGTCATGCGTGCTCGTACTGCCCTATGCGGTTCGTGCAGCGCTCCAATATGTTGCGTCATGAGCGCCGCCACACCGGGGAGAGGCCATATGCCTGTCCACATTGTCCAAGGAACTTCGCCGACAAGGGTGCTTGCACTTCGCATACCAGGTAACAACTTGGAATATTTTCGTTCGCAGAAGATTTCGTCCTCTGAGAAGTACTTCAGAATAAAACTGTACACGACTCGGTAGAGGGCTCCGGGATTCCCAAACAGAAGGCATTGAGGAATCAAATCGCTTCCTTACGGCAACAAAAAGGGATAGCCTAGTGGTTAGACGGTTGAACGGCAAAGTCAGAGGTCTTGAGTTCAAACCCAGGCACGCACCTCTTGTCTTTTCGAAAATTTGTGCGTATTAAAAAATTAACTATCACTTGCTTTAATGGTGAAGGAAAACATCGTGAAACCTGCATGCCGTAAGAGTTTCTCGAAGGTGTGTGAAGTTCGCCAACACGCACTGGACCAGCGTGGTGGACTACGGCCTAAACCCTCTCAGTTTGAGAGGAGGCTCGTGCCCAACAGTAGGACAGTTTCTTCAGACAGTTTCAGGGCTAATAGTATTATTATTTTAAATGTAAATTTTATGTTTGCAAACGCACCCATGACACAGGAATAATACCTAGTGTGGGGATACGCTTCTATCTATCTATATCATCACGCCAGATTCCTTGCGGGGTAGGCAGAGAGTACAGAGTTCCAACAGGTTCTTTCCTTACATACCTCTGGCTTCCTCCACTCTCATAGTTCGTCTCATACTCGTCCGCCGGTTTCGGAGACTCTTGACTGTTATAAAGTAAAATAAAAAGTGGAACATTGCGCCACGAGCGCCGCCATACGGGGAAGAGGCTGTACGCCTGTTCACATTGTCCAAGGAGTTTTGCCAACAAGGGTGCTTGCACTTCGCATGCTAAGTAGGGGCTTGGTATTTTTCTTTCCGCAGGGTAAAACTCTTTGCGAGATTTTATTATACACAAGATTCTAAGGGGAACTAAGGTTCGGTTGGAGGTACTTCTTTGACACGTTAGGAGGCTCCGAAATCCCCAAGCGGAACGCACTGGTGTATCTCGCTTTTTTTTCGCTTGATTAAGCACTTTTTGGATTCTCAGAATCGCTTGTCCTACACCCTCGCGGCATTCACAGTGGGGTGGAACTACTCGTATCTTTCCTCCCAAGTAGTCGTGTTCGATCCCTGTACGAAACAAGTCTTTGTATGATGCAAAAATTTTTGTTACCGTCTGCGTGTTTGTGTATGTGATTTCATGATTGTGTACGCACCCATGGCACAGGAATAATCTAGGGTGTGAGTCCTCACACCCTTGATTATTCCTGTGCCTAAAACACATGTCCATGTGTTTTAAAAAATAAATTAAAAAAAACGTCGCCGCCCTTGAAGCCACACCGGCAAAACGTCCTACTAATTGGAATATTCCTTTAAGTCTTTATTGCCATGGCATAATAGGATTTAATGCTTCGTCAATACAGTTTACTTTTCTTGAATGCCATTTCTTGGAATCAAATAATCTTTATTTTACAGGACACACTCGAAGGAATCCTCGTTCGCGTGTATGTACTGCGGACAGACGTTCGTTCAAAAGTCCAAACTCACTTATCACATCAGGAAGCATACTGGCGAAAGTAAGTAACACTAATTTTTAATAAAAAATACTAGTTATTTACACATCAATCAATCAATCAGCCTATCGTAGTCCACTGCTGGACATAGGCCTCTCCTAACACGCGCCATTGCACACGGTCCCCCGCCTTCCGCATCCAGTCCGTCCCAGCGACCTTCTTGAGGTCGTCGGTCCATCTAGCTGGGGGCCGTCCTACCTTACGCTTACCAAGTCGCGGTCTCCACTCTAGGACACGCTTGCTCCATCGGCCGTCGGTCCTTCTGCAGATGTGACCAGCCCATTGCCACTTTAGCTTACTGAGTCTGCGAGCTATGTCGGTAACTTTGGTTCTTTGTCGGATTACCTCGTTACGAATTTTATCCTTCAAAGAGACGCCGATCATAGCTCGCTCCATAGCCCGCTGTGCGACTTTGAGTTTGTGGACTAGTCCCACTGTGAGTGTCCACGTCTCGGCCCCGTAAGTCATAACAGGTAGAACGCATTGGTTAAAGACTTTAGTCTTCAGGCATTGCGGTATAGGCGAAGCGAAAACGTGACGTAGTTTGCCAAATGCCGCCCAACCCAATTGGATCCTGCGGTTGATTTCTTTCTCGAAGTTGTTCCTACCAAATTGGACAACTTGTCCAAGGTAGACATACTCCCGAACAACTTCGAGCATCGAACCATCGACGTAGATCGGTCCCGGCGTGACATGCTCATTAAACATGATCTTGGTTTTATCCAAGTTCATGCCGAGACCGACACCTCGAGAGGCTCCATTTAGGCTATGCAGCATTCCGCTCAACTGTTCCAGTGACTCTGCCACGATGACGATATCATCGGCAAACCGAAGGTGTGAGATGTATTCGCCGTTGATGTTAATGCCCCGCCCAGTCCAGTCCAGCGTCTTGAAGACGTCTTCGAGTGCATTGGTGAAGAGCTTGGGGGATATTACATCCCCCTGTCTTACCCCTCGATGCAGCTCGATCGGGTTGGTCTTTTGGTCCTGGAGCTGGACGGTCATTGTGGCGGTATCATACAGACATCTCAACACCTCGATATAGCGCCAATCGATGCCACATCGCTGCAGAGCATCCAAAACCGCCCAGGTTTCGATGGAGTCGAAGGCTTTCTCGTAGTCCACGAAAGCCATACACAGCGGCTGATTGTACTCTTCGGTCTTCTGTACAATCTGCCGAACAGTATGGATGTGGTCTACGGTGCTGTAGCCTTTTCGAAACCCGGCTTGTTCCGGTGGCTGGAACTCGTCAAGTCTTCTGGCGAGGCGGTTTGTGAGTACTCTCGTGAACAACTTGTAGACGTGGCTCAGGAGTGAGATGGGTCTGTAGTTCTTCAGCAAGGTTTTGTCACCTTTTTTGAAGAACAGAACCACCGCACTCCCGCTCCACGCTTGAGGTGTTAAGCCCTGGTGGATGACGGAATTAAAGAGACTCGCTAGCTTTTTCAGGATTGGAGTCCCGCCTGCTTTTAGGAGCTCAGTGGTGATTCCGTCATCGCCTGGCGACTTGTTGTTTTTGAGCTGCTCGAGAGCCACTCTGACCTCGTCCTGGTTGACATCAGGGATGTCTTCCGTATCGTGGCGTGCTAGTGGGGCTCTGTGGTCGTCAGCGCTGGGTCTCGAGGGTTTAGCCATCCGTGATGCGTACAGGTCTTTGTAGAAACTCTCAATTTATTTACACATACATACACAGAAATGTACATTTGTAAAAAAATTACATTTTGTTGTTAGAAAAACGTTGGTAGATACTAGATATATCACACACAATTTACAATACGTGGCAGAAATCGTCAATATATTGCACTTAGGGGTCGTTCATTAATCGCGTGATGTCTTCAGCAACTTTTTAACCCTTTTTCCCCCTGGTGATACATGGTGAGGTGCTAAACTCCCCCTCCCAAATGTGTATTTTTTGGTATAAAGATTCTTAAAAATTATCAAGGCGAGTCGAAGTCACGCGTCGTTTTTCATAGCAACTGCCCAAGCCGAGGCCGTTCCTCCTTGAGGCGCTCTTGAGCTAGATCCCCTTTGCCCTTCTGGCTCGAGCGTAGTGGTTGCACGCTCGCCCTCTTGTCCGGTGAAGTTGTAAAGGCCCCGCGGCCAACAGCGTAGATCATTCACACACATACAAGCGTCGCTTTTCGGTGTAGAAATCGCGCGTTTAACGAAAAATTAAATACACTTGATATCTCACTTCATACCCTTGTGATATTTCGTGATTTGACCGAACTCCCTCTCCTCCCCTTTCTTGCCTCACGTGATTAATAGGCGATCCAGCGAGTGGGAGTGAGCAGGCAGACTCCCTACAAGTTGAACAGACAATCTGGTGAATTTCGCGGGTAAAACCTGGGTACGGACAGCATAAAGGCAGTCCTAATCTTCAGAGAAGGCCTGTGTCCAGTAGTAGACCTCTGTCTTTTGATGATGAAAATGTAGTTCTATCTATCTATCTATATCAACTCACCAGATCCCTTGCGGGGTAGGCAGAGAGTACAGAGTTCCAACAGGTGTTTCCTTACATACCTCTCTGGCTTCCTCCAATATCATAATTCGTCTCATACACGCTCGCCAGTTACAGAGACTCTTGACTTGTCCTTCAGATAAGACTCGGTCTATTTGGTCGTGGTAAGATAGTCTAGGTCTTCCCCAGTACCTACATCCTTGCTCTTTCGCATTGTATGTCTGTTTTGTCATTCTTTTTTCATAATGTAGATACTTCTATAAATTCTATTAAAGTTACAAATCAAGGGTCTGTATAGATAAAAAATTTCAGATCTGGAGACTTGCCCGGTTTGCTCCAAGTTGTTCACTAGCGCGTGTTCCCTGCGTGAGCATATGAAGATACATAACACTAACAAGCAATCCGTCAAGTGTCCTTTGTGCGGTAAGAACACCTTTTCAACAGTACCTTTTTCATTATCTCTCTAGTTTTCTCTCACAAATTGAGGTGAGAGAGATTAGGGCCTATAGCCAAATGGAATGTTTAAGCTTTTTACATTGTGCTTAAATAAAACACGTCAGCATCATAAAATCGTTTACTTTTTATTTCAAGTGAAAACTCGCTATAGTTTTTAATTTACTGAGTTCTTAGATTTACGCGAATATTACACATGAAATAAAACTACTTTTTCGGATTTTATCGCGGTTTATTTTGATTTTTAAGTTCCCGACGTTTCGAGTGCTTTGCAGCACCCATGGTCACGGGAAGGACTGCCCGTCCTTCCCGTGACCATGGGTGCTGCAAAGCACTCGAAACGTCGGGAACTTAAAAATCAAAATAAACCGCGATAAAATCCGAAAAAGTAGTTTTATTTCATAGTTTTTAATTATAATTATTTTTAATTTAGCGCAGTGGTTAAGAGCTTAGGTCGCTCCACCTACTGTGTTTAATAGTCGCGGGTTCGATTCCCGCACGGGACAAATCTTTGTGTGATCCACAATTATTTGTTCCGGTCTGGGTATTTGTGTGTGAATTTTCATGTTTGTAATCGCACCCATGACACAGGAATAAATCCTAGTGTGGGGCTACGTTTTTTTAAAAAGAAAAAAAATAAATTTTTTTTTGCATACGTCGGGGAGAAATGGATTCTCCCCGATATCATTTGAGACAAACTTTTCCCATCCTCCGACCTAAAAGGTTCAACTATTATTTATTTATAACCCTGCGGGGGTACTCACAAATTTTCATATTTATATTTTTTTTTTGACTTACTGTTCTACCACCTGATCGAACCGCGGCCTCACGAAATTCAAAAGTCACGTAGTCAAATCAATGGGCTATCGATTGTGGCAAAAAAAAGAAATAAATAGCTTGCCACTTGCCTAGGCCCTCAAATTGTTAAGGGCCTATTGTTGTGATAGCATTTTGGACATCATCCCTATTTTTATGTCTTCGACAGATTATTCTGTAAGGTTCGTAATTCAAACAACGAAGTCGTTATATTATTTGTCGTTATTATATACCTATACTGCCCGCTGCTGGGCAAAGGCCTTCTCTCACAAATCGAGGTGAGAGAGATTAGGTCATAATCCACCACGCGGGCCCAGTGCGGATTGGTGGAGGCAGGTTTGTGGCCACCTGCTGTTGGAACTTATCAAGCCGCCTTTAAGGCTTCCAACTCGGCTTAACGACTACTACATTAAGTGGTAACCGGGACAAACGGCTTAACGTGCCTTCCGAAGCACGGAGACGCTCGAATATGAAAATGCCACAAACGGTCACCCATCTCAGGCCGACCGAGTCGAACGCTGCTTAACTTTGGTGATCGGTAAGGACACCGCGGTCGCACAGCGCTACAAGCGCCTCATCATTTGTCGTTGTCTCTGTCTTATTAGCAATACGCTATAAATCTATCTCGCTTTCACACTTAGTCAGATCTTACTTTTTTCTCTTGCACTCACATATTTTAATCCTATTGCTCTCTTTCACAACCTATCGCAAACATTCCATTACCTCACAATTCTACTTATAGCCCGACAAGGATATTTTGGCACTTGGATGACATTGGCAGGGCGATGGTGTGAAATTAGGGTTGCCATTTAGTAATTTTCTACTTCCACGGTATAACCGGGCTCGAGAGACGACGCACTTGTTTAACAAACTTAATCAAGTCGCACCGTGTGGCAGCATTAAACGAAATTGAAATATATAAAAAAATAATAATAATAGCCATTATTAAGTATCTATCAGTTACATTTATTCATCTTATTACTACTTAGTACTATAGAGAAACGATGTTTGTGAAAGTAAATGTAAATAATAATGTTTATATTAGACACCGGTTTCTTGATTGTCTTGCTCTCCAGCATAGGCCTCCCCAAGTGTTGTCCAAAACGATCTATCCCTTGCTTTCCTCGTCCAACATGTTCCTGCCACCTTCTTAATATCATCTTCCCATCTTCGATGTTGTCTGCCTTTTCTTCTCTTTTTATGTCTAGGACACCATTCTATCACTTCTTTAGCCCACTTTTCTGTCTTACTTCTTATCAGATGTTCTGACCATTTCCATTTCAGTTGTTTGATTCTGTATTTTATATCTAAAATCTTAGTTTGTTGTACGAATCTTATCTTTTAGTTTTATGTTGAGTATGCTTCTTTCCATTCTGTGTTGGCAAGTTTCTAGTGATTTAATATTTTTCTTTGTACAACTACATGTCAGACATCCGTAAGCCATGCTTGGTAGGATACGTGTATTAAATAATGGATGTAATAAAAAAAAATAATGTATCTTAAATTTTTTATATTAATAATAAAATGAGTAAATTTCATAGCGAACGGCAACTCCCGCGAACTGTCATGTTGTGACATTTCACTTGACAGCGTTACTTCTGATTTTGGCCGCGCGTCGAAAGATCCTTGGCGGACTACACTGACTTTTATACTTAGTAGTACTAGTGTGTACATCATTGATATATCATTTGTACTAGTTTAAAGAACGCATTTAAATGCTACAGTTTACTAAAAGAACAGTTTTATGAAATAAAAAGATCAGAGGTCATTCACAAATAAAAACTAATTTCTACAGCTGCTACGAGTTGCTACTATGTTATAAATGTGTTAATATAGTATTTTTCACATAAGATGAGTAGTGACAATTCTTATTGATTAAATTAATATTTAATTCAATGGTGTTAAGGCATAAAACCATAAGTATAGAAACGGGTTATGCTTCTTATTGCCGTTGAATAAAGCATAATTTCGTTTGGCAATTAGAACTGTCACTACTCATCCTATGTGAAAAATACTATAGATCCAAACGTGGCAGTTTTTCGGCTGCCATTTTGTTTGTACGAATAATATATCGATAGTTTATATACTATATGAAAAATATCAAAGCTGACTGACTGCCTCGTTGGTCTGGTGGGAAAGCGCATCGCTTTGTGATCACGAGGTCCTGGGTTTAAATCCTAGGTCGGACAAATGTAGTTTTTCTAACGAAAAATTCCCATTATGAGTCCGGAGTCTGGAATTGTTCCCGGTATATGGCAATAGGCTCGCCCCCTATTACATGGGACCTAACTTCGTCGGCGAAACGTGGGTGTACTCAGTACACCTCTGCCACCCCCTCTGGGGAATATAGGCGTGACGGTGTTTTTTTTGTATTAAAGCGGACGATTTAGCGCAGTGGTTAAGAGCTTAAGCCACTCCGCCTACTGTGTCTAACAGTCGCGGATTCGACTCCCGCACGGGACAAACCTTTGTGTGATCCACAATTATTCGTTTCGGGTATAAGTATTTGTTTATGTGAATTTTCATGTTTGTAACGACACCCACGACATAGGAATAAAAAGTGAGGGGCTGGCTACGTTTAAGAAAAAAAATGATCCTAATCCTGATCTATGACAAACCAGACAAGAAGTACCAGGACGAGCGCTACATGCTGCGGCACCTGCGGACGGCGCACACTCGCGGGCGGTTCACCTGCCCGGTGTGCGGCAAGCACCTCACCACCCCCACGGGCCTGCGCCACCACGTCATCACACACGGCGCCATCAAAGCGTTCAAGGTAAGGAGGCTATGATAATGGGGGCGCAGGGGGGGCGCCTACGTTCGGCTAGTTCGACCACGGAATGGGACAGGAAGGGTTCAGAACTCCGCATTGTTTTAGAATTTGTGTGTATCGAACTATGCTGTCGGTCTATGCTGTAATACGTCTATAGTAAAACTAAATTTATGAACGTAAACCAATCATATATATATATATATATATATGATTGGATATATATATATACATGTATTCTAGTAAAAAAATTATGCACGAAGGACATTCATTCAAACATCAATTTAAAAAAGAAAACGGTTAAATATCACCTCCGGAATAGGGATAAAATTGAAACCCGTGCTCCTAGGACTGAATATGGCAAAAGAAACATCTTTTTTGAGGGAGTGCAACTGTTCAATAATTTACCTGGAAATATTAGGAAGGCTGCATCAATGAATATTTACAAATAACTTCTAAAAATACACATTTCTGAACAATATAATATTGATTAAAATAAAGTCAGCCTCGATCATTAATGTTTTAGTATTAAGTTAATTAACTTTTCCTTAAGTGAAATGTAATTTTCTTTGGAAATAAATGTCTTTGAACCGATTATATACAAGGTGTAACATAATAAACGCAAGACGTCAGACACCCCAATTAGAGAATTGCTTCATAAATTCAAAACGAAAACCAAATTTCCAAATTTACAGTTTTTTACCCATTTTTTAAGCACTTTTATACCCCCATTAACAATGAAACTTGTACGATGTATGTGTGCATTTTGAGAAATACGGGTTAGGAATGCATTTGTTATCTCC
The DNA here is from genome assembly GCA_905147815.2 of Phalera bucephala. Classification (NCBI taxonomy): domain Eukaryota; kingdom Metazoa; phylum Arthropoda; class Insecta; order Lepidoptera; family Notodontidae; genus Phalera; species Phalera bucephala. The sequence continues at coordinate 6,431,107 of LR990621.1, read as the reverse complement.
TTATTGCTATGAATCAAGAATAAATTTAGTTTTTTATAGCGCACTGAATAAAAAAATGCTTTTACTCCTTCAGGAGTAAAAGCATTTTTTGCAAATTTAAATAAAAATGTAAGGTAAATTAAAAATAGTTGGAATCAATTCAGTTAACGATTTAGAACAAACTACTTTCAGGTCTTGCGTTTATTATGTTACAGCTTGTATATATTTTTTTAATTTAAAAGTAAAAATCAATGTACTAAGATACAATTGCGGATAATTAAAATTAAAGTATTATTAAAACTAAAAATTACAGCACAGTATAGTATAAAAAACACTTTACCCAATAAGGCAATTTATAGCTATAAGCTGTAGGCCATGAGCACGTCACATAGACATAAACACGCCACCATTCATTAAAATGAACAGTAAAATTATTTTTTATTCGGTTCCCGGTGCACTGAACTGCAGTCACCAATGTGATGATTTATTATTAGGACAAAATAAAAAAAGAACTTTTAAAATAGGGAAACCACGACGGAATTTCATCTAAATCTAATCCGCGTAGCAGTGTGCAAAAAAGTGGACTTGGAAAACTGGTTAGCATATGTGAAGGGTGACTTTGTAAATAAAACGACTGTTCCATATTATGACCACACATATAATACTGTCCTCACTTCTAAGAAACCCTAATACACTATAAAATAATGTACATAGGGTAGCAAGTAGGGTAGTGATTATGAAAATGGCCCGCCCAGATATCGCACCTCCGCTCAAATAGTGTCACCACTCGAAATTGTGACTTTGTTTTATCGTTTTAATTTGCTTAACTTGCCAGTTGCGGAAACACGGGAAATCGCTTGAAAACACTGTAACAAAGCGGCCGAGAGTATAGTATCCCATTTTAATAGAAATTAAGAAAATCGTTTGTAAAAAGTAGTTTTTTAGTGAGGACTCTAATATTCTATCTATCTATCTATATCATCACGCCAGCTCCCTCGCGGGGTAGGCAGAGAGTACAGAGTTCCTACAGGTTCTTTCCTTACATACCTCTCTGGCTTCCTCCACTCTCATAGTTCGTCTCATACACACTCGCCGGTTACGGAGACTCTTGACTTGCCCTTCAGATAAGACACGGTCTATTTGGTCATGGTAAGATAGTCTAGGTCTTCCCCGGCACCTACATCCTTTCACTTTCGCATTGTATATCTGTTTTGTCATTCTTTTCTCTAATATTCAAAAACAAAAAAATACGATTTTTGAGATACGACGCTATTTGAGCGGAGGTGTGATATGTGGATTACGACGTAGTCGTCCTCACCACATTAGACACGCCCTTTAATGATATATTATTTAACTTTTATAATTAAACATTCAATTATTATTTATAATATCTTTTGTTTCAGTGTAAACAATGTTCAAAAGGCTACAAAGTAAAGAGAACCATGATAAAACATTTACGCCGCCGACACGGCTTAAAAGGAACAGAGATCAATATAAAGGACTTCTACAGACGCCTAGAGCCGAGGGAACTGCAGCTGAACCTCGATGAAGATGTAATGACCACTATATTTGGACCTTCCAAGAAAACAACTACAACTGATTTACTTATATCTGACTTTGTCACTATAACCCAGCAGTTAGTGGACGGAAAGAAGACAGAAGATGCCCAGGAGGAGAACAATAAGTCTGAGTCAGAAGATGAGAGTGAAAAAGACAGTGATAGTGATGGGAATAGGCCGATAAAAGTTGAGAAGATGGATGATAGCGATCAAGGCTATACTGAATTGGAACCTACTGACTTTGTGAGTGTTAAAATTGAACCGCTTGACGAAGATGAAACAGCTTAAATACTTGTATATATAAGTGTGAATTTTATAAAATAAATTATTAGAATTATTTAAATAAATTACAAGAATATTTCATGTGCCGAATGAAATAGTGTCCCAACTAAAAAAAAGAATAGAAGAAATTAAGCTTTGTCGCCGTGACATTACAGTGCAAAAAGAAATAATCATATTTTTTAGTTGACCCTCTAACATTCGGCTAGTGTTTTTGTTTTAATGTCTGTTGTTTGGATATTTCTGTTGGTGTATGCCAGTCTCTATTGCCTTATAGAGATATACATCTAACGCAGTATTGACATTTCTCATTATTTTGTAATGTTAAGTATGTTGAACAGTTTTCGAATTAAATTTCGTTGATTCGGATATTTAATAAATTTACTATATTTATTAGTTCATTAATATAAGATACATAGTGTTATTTTTTTTAAGATTGTCTTCTTTCATTATATGTTAATACCTATTACGTTTTTTATTTATTTTTCCTTTACCCTGTGAACTTCTTAGGTTTCTGTGCCGGAGCAGGCTGTTGCGACATGAGGGAGCCTGTGCCTGGATAATTCAGTCTGGCAGCTGAATAAGAAATAATAAAAACTGCTAAGGGCTAGAACTAAATATGTACAAATACAAATAATCTTTGCGGGGATGGCATATCAGCGATGTAAGCTCGTTATTTGCTCTATCACAACCGCTGAAAATCAAAATCCTTACTGATATTGCCCAGGACAGAACCATGGATATAAAACAAAGGATTTAGTACTGTCAAAAAATTGCCAAAGAAAATCAAACTCTTACTCACAGACACAACATTGAATTTTCTATGATTTAAACAACTCGAGAAACCATAATGAGAGAGCAATAACCAGAATTCCGGTGTGACGCTCGCACCCATTACGATGCAGTACAGTGACCATAAGGTAGAACTAATACGGACTATATATATTTATGATGTGGTTTAAATACGCTGTAAACCATTTATTACTGAATTCAAAACGAACAATGTTCTCAATTCTTCTTTATATACAGAATGGATTAAGATGGGGCAGTAAGGGCAGCTATCTCAACCCTTACTCTCCGCGGAGGCGGTACTCTCATTTACTACAGGAGGTCCCTTCACTGCATCCCTCTCGATCCCCCCGCGCTCACCAACATCGAAGCCTCGGTCTGTCGCATCTCTCTCACTGGGCACCAGCCCATCGTGATTGCCTCCGTATACCTCTCCCCCACTAAAATCGTTCTCAGGAGTGACTTTGAAGCACTCCTCAATTTAGGAAGCGCTGTCATTCTGGCGGGCGACTTTAACAGTAAACACGTGGCCTGGAACGGTCTCACCACTTCCCCTAACGGTAGGAGCCTTGATGCCCTGGTCGACGTTCTCGACTTTGACGTCATCGCACCTATGCACCCTACCCACTATCCCAACAATCCCAACCACCGACCCGACGTCCTGGACATGGTGCTTCTGAAGGGTGTCACCTTACGGCTGCACTCCTTGGAAGTAGTCCAGGAACTCGACTCTGACCATCGACCTGTAGTCATGAGACTCGGTTCCCCCCCTTCCGCCCCTCAGCGACCCAAAACGACGGTGGTGGATTGGCATGCGCTAAGCACGGCCTTGGCGGATGCCGAACTCAGCTCGGACTCCATCCCGTCCCCTCAGGACACCGATCAGGCCGTAGATGCCTTCACCGAACACATCCGATCGGCTGTCAGTCGATCGTCCAAGCAAGTCGAGGCGGAAGACCTCTACCTCAACCGCTTTCGACTGCCGGACGATGTTAGGGATCTCATTCGTTCCAAGAATGCCTCTATCCGAGCGTACGACTCTTACCCCACCGAAGCCAATCGGGCCCGGATGCGCGCTTTACAACGAGAGGTAAAGCGTCGTGTCGCGGAGGTTCGGGAGGAACGGTGGGGTGACCTCCTAGAGGGCATCGCGCCATCGCACCTGGCCTACTGGCAGCTGGCGCGTAGCCTCAAATCCGACTCCACCACTGTCATGCCCCCGCTGTCCCGCCCTTCAGGCGCACACCCAGCCTTCGACGACGACGAAAAGGCCGAGCTTCTCGCCGACTCCCTCGAGAGCCAGTGCACCCCAAGCTCTCAGTCCGTCGACCAGTCCCACGTCGACGCGGTCGACAGGGAAGTCGAGCGCAGGGCATCCCTCCCCCCCGTCGGTTTCTTACCTCCTATCACCCAAACGGAGGTCGAAGACCTCATTATGGGTCTGAAAACTAAAAAAGCCCCCGGCTCTGATGGCATTTCGAATCGCGTTCTGAAATGCCTGCTCGCCCAACTCATCTGCCTCTTAGTGGCCATACTGAACGCCGCCATGACGAACTGCACCTTCCCCGCTAAGTGGAAGGAGGCGGACGTCATAGGCATTCCCAAGCCCGGCAAACCTCGCAATCTCCCCGCGAGCTACCGCCCTATCAGTCTCCTCAACTCCCTGGCCAAGATCTACGAGCGCCTACTTCTGGCGCGGCTCAAAGACTTCGTAACGTCCAGGGGTATCCTTATCGACGAGCAGTTCGGCTTTTGAGCCAAACACTCTTGCGTCCACCAAGTGCACCGCATCACGGAGCACATCCTTTCCGGTTTCAATAGACCCAAACCCGTCTACACGGGCGCCCTCTTCCTAGATGTCGCGAAGGCATTCGACAAAGTCTGGCACAACGGCTTGATCTACAAGCTCTACCAATTGGGTGTGCCGGACAGACTCGTGCTCATCTTACGAGACTTCTTGTCGAATCGCGCCTTCCGTTATCGCGTCGAAATGACGCGCTCCACTTCCCACTCCATCAGTGCTGGAGTCCCACAGGGCTCAGTTCTCTCTCCGCTCCTGTTTAGCCTTTACACGAACGACATTCCTTGTTCGAGTAAGGCGCATCTAGCCCTATTCGCGGATGATACCGCTCTCTACGTCTCGCATAGGAATAAGGGTTTCATTACCAGAAACCTTCAGGCATCCGCCAATTCCCTAGGGAATTGGTTCAGGAAGAGGCGTATTGAGGTGAACCCGGACAAGAGCGCTGCGGTGTTCTTCTCCAGAGGTGCCACCCCGCGCCACTCCCTGCGCCGCCCTAGAAGTAATCTCGGCCAAATGACCATGTTCAACCGACCCATTCCCTGGGTCAAAGAGGTCAAATATCTAGGGGTCACCCTAAACAGTACCATGTCCTTCGGCCCGCACATCAAGCGGGTTCATCACCGAGCATCCTTTGTGCTCGGTCGTCTCCATTCGTTAATCTGCAAGCGGAGTAAAATGTCCCTTAGAAATAAGGTGACACTTTACAAATCTTGCGTTCAACCCATCATGACTTATGCGTGTGTTGTGTTCGGGCATTCGGCCCCCTCTCACATCGCTAAACTCCAAGTGGTTCAAAACCGCTTCCTCCGTAAAGCCGTAGGAGCCCCCTGGTTCGTACGGAACGTCGACCTCCACTCCGATCTAGGTCTCGAACCTATTCGCGCCTTTATTAAAAAGGCGTCAACACGTCACTTCGCGAACGCATCTACCCATGCGAATCCGTTAATCGTAGCCACCGCCGACTACGATCTCCCCCCCGACCCCTGCCGCCACCGCCGGCCGCGACATGTTCTCACCGACCCCCCCGATGCTTTATCATCCCTTCTTTCCGCTCAGAATACGGGCGACGACGACGACGTAGTAGTAGATCCCCTCCCATAGCCGGCGGTTGACCGGTGCATTTAGTAGTGCACCCGTCCCCCTACAGCGACTGTCCCAACCGAGGGCGCCTCGAGTATGTCGCCTCTTGCCCTTCTGGCTGGCTAGAGCGTAGTGGTTGCACGCTCGCCTTTAAGTCCGGTGAAGCTGTAAAGGCCTCGCGGCCAACAGCGTACATCATTCACACACACACCTTGTAGATACAGAAAAACAGCTCTAGGGGACTATCCTAATTTATTGCGATATTTGGAGCTGAATTTACAGATCCTGAAAAAATGTACAGTCAGCAAGAAAACAATTTAATCACAAACTTTGACTACTACTCATTTAAGATGTGGCATATGCGTAGAAAGAAAGAATTACGGCAATAAACAGTGCCCGAGAATTATACGTGAATTATATGTCAACAAGTCTATAATCGTACCAATGTTTGCTCACCCTACTTAGAAAGAGACGTAGGGCTCTCAGTGAGCATCCTTGTCATCCCGTTTTTTTCGTAGAGTGCGCAATCCATTGAATTATATCCATGGACAGAACAAACGGACGGACGATTTAGCGCAGTGGTTAAGAGCTTGAGCTGCTCCGCCCACTGTGTCGAATAGTCGCGGGTTCGATTCCCGCACGGGACAAATCTTTGTGTGATCCACAATTATTTGTTCCGGTCTGGGTATTTGTTTGTGAATTTTCATGTTTGTAAACGCAACCACGACACAGGAATAAATCCTAATGTGGGGCTACGTTTAAAAAAAAAAAACAGGATCGATAATCATTAAAAAGTTTCTCAAAGCCACACAGCAAGGCAAGTTTTTGTGTGAACTGTTAGTTTCTTTGCTAACTATATATTTTTCAAGATTGGTTAAAGTGAAGGTTATGGTCATTAGTACTTTTTTTCTGTTGGGTTAAAATACGGAATAATGCGTAAAAATATTTAAAAAATTTAGGAGCGTTTCCTTGAATATTTTCATTACTGCCTCATCCCAAAAATTCATTTTTCCATTAGTCCTACAAAAACACCATGTTCGGAACGCATTCGGTAATCAGCTGTGAAACGTCATTCTGACAGTTTGGCAATTACAATTTTAGACTTTGGACTTATAGATTATTTCTTATTTTTTTAATAATTAGGGTTAATAATTAGGTACCGAATGGCGTGACATAAAAGAATTATTATTTTTTTATACCCAGTATTAATGTTAAGTGAAAATAAAAATGTATAGCCCTGCAGTAACCGTGAAGAGAATCGATGTTTTGATTCGTATTTTGAGCGGTCGCAAAGCGATTTTTAGTGCGAATCCTGTGAGAGCCTATTCTAGTGATGAGAAAGTAATAATAGGGGATGTTAGTAAGGAGATAAAGGACCCCAAGAAGGTCGAATATGTACCTAGAAAGTACTGTAAGTAATCGTCCAATTCAGAATAACCTATAATATTATTTTTCAGCATGTTAGTCTGTATTTTGCAACCTAAATTGTTAAAGGTATGTGAGAAAGTTAGTTATTTTAGTAAAAATAATTTGGACTCACCATTTTTTTACCATATGTTAATGCTATAACACAATTCAGATATACATAACCTTGATTTATGTAATTCTTATTAAATATGTAATGAGTTACCCTTGCCTGTTAACATTCTCACGATTGAGCAAAGGCCTTTATTTATAAAAAATATTTGCTACAACATCAAAATATTTTTTTCCAGTGACAATACACAGTTCAGAAATAAAATCCTTATCACAAAGTACACTCAGGAACTTAAGATGGATGATGCAGAAAGATTTACTAGGTCAAGATATGTTCTTACTCGGTAGACCAGGACCAAGCAGGTAATATTGCTTTTTTGTGTATAAGAAGTTTTTAGTTTTAGTATTTAGCAGTTATTGCACATCGATATTTTGCTCATGGAATGGTTTATAGTAAGTTTTATACTGGCTAGTTTCCTTCTTATCTGAAGGGAAACCATGAGTCTCCATAATCAGTGTGTGTGTTCATATTTGCTCGCTGGTTATGTTATAGTTCATCTCAAGACTATGAGAGTGGAGGAAGCCAGAGAGGTCTGTAAGGAAAGAACCTGTTAGGCCCTGACCATTGGTGTGATGATATAAATTGATAAATAGTTTCCTTTACATATTTTTATCTAGATTCTTCAAACATACTGGTTGTCTGGAGGAAATTGCTTTTAGCAATAAGACTGCAAATTGTACCTTTACTTTAAGATATATAGTATTTTTTACTGTATTTTTTCTAGTGTATAATAAAGAGTACTCAATCTATCTATCTGTCTTTATCATTATGCCAGATCTCTCAGATTCACAGATTTTTCAACTTTTAGGAGAAAAGTAGCTCTTCAGTATTTAGAGCTAACTCAAAGAGAGCTAGAGTATGTTGCTCTCTCTAGAGACACTACAGAGGCAGACCTCAAGCAGAGGAGGGAGATTGAAAGTTCAACTGCTAAGTATTTTGATCAGGTATATATCAAATTTAAAATACTACTTTTGATACAAGTCTTGCTTCAATAGCCAGCGCCGGGCCAGCTTATGGATTATTAACCATTATACCAAGCCATCTGCCGCATTTTACAGTGGTCTTTAGCTGGGGATGAAACATTTAGATAGCAAAACTGTACAATACCAGCTTTGAAATAGTTAAATATTTTACTAGAGTGCAGTTCGCGCAGCAGTAGAGGGTCGTGTGCTCGTCCTGGAAGGCATAGAGAAAGCAGAGCGCAATGTGTTGCCAGTGCTCAACAACTTGCTGGAGAACAGGGAGATGCATTTGGAGGATGGCAGGTTTCTGGTTCCTGCTGCCAGATATGATAAACTGTTGGAGGTAATATTGTTTCAGTGCTATTCTTAGATAGTAGAAGAATAATACACCTGATTGTTGAATTTAGTCAGTAGTAATTAGGGTTGCCAGGCGAACTTTATTATAAGGTATTATACGTTATTTAGGGTAAGTATATAGGGTATTGTATAAGGTATTGTACGTTATTTAGGGTATAACTATAAAGAACGCGAAAATACTTATTTCGCATAGTTTGATTTTTCTAAGATTCATTTTGCATAAATCATTAAAAATAAAAAAAATGATCGCAATTTTACGTATACCGGCTGAGTGACTTAACTGGTGTATTCGCAATTAAAAGCAAAGTGGCTGATGTCTAATGTTAAAATCCGAATCTAAGGCACGCTAAATTTAGGGAAAAATCATTGTTACATCTAACCTGACTAACTTAAAGAAAATGGTAAATACTATAAACACATCCAAATTACTACTATCTTTCTCTAATCTATTCAAGTTATCATAGAATGTAAAGATGCTGTGAATCTGTTAAGCTGTAATAAAAGTGATTCAAAATTGCTTAAAGTAATAAAAATATAGTGAAATAAATTGTACTTTATTTAGAAACAATGTTCTTTTTTTGCCTACATTTAAAATCCAATGTACTTTGTTTGCTCAAATATAAGGTGGCAACCCTAGAAGTAATTACAGAAAAGGTCAAGGTGGACCAGTGACTTGGTGAAGGTTGCAGGAAAAGCTGGATGCCGTCGAAGCCGGTCGTCGTAGCGATCTTTGGGGAGGCCTTTGTCGTGCAGTGGACCTATTTCGACCGATGAGGATGATGATGAATTACATATAATTACTTGTCACTGGACCGTTTGAAGCGCTGTTAGTTTACAGTAAATTCAGTGAGATTGATTCTTAAAAAGCTCGCTCTCTTATATTGTTGACGACCTGCCCCGGTTTCACCCAGATGATTTTAACACATTAACCTTCCTCTTAAATCACTTCGTTCATTGGTTAAAGCCGTATGAAAATCAGTTGGGTAGTTACTGAGTTTATCACGTTCAGACCAGATCACAATTCTGTCAATTATTCTACAGGTTACAATTTTGCCGGTTTTATTATAAAGTAACAAAGTCTTCAATATGATTCACTGTACCCTAAGCCATACATATCCATCTTCTTCAGTTTAATTATAATAGGATAATAAAATAAACATATGATAATAAGTGTCATCATTTAAGTAATTTGTCCAGGAACATGGTCCCGAAGAAGTGTCAAGATGGCGTCTCGTCCGCGTGGACGAGAACTTCCGCGTGATAGCGCTGGGTCTGCCGGTGCCGAAGTACACTGGCCAGCCTTTGGACCCGCCTCTCCGTTCCCGGTTCCAAGCCAGAGATGTCGCTACCATAGGATTTGGGGTAAGATTCACCTACGAACTCACCTAAGAATTTGACGGACGGTTTAGCGCAGTGGTTAAGAGCTTAAGCTGCTCTGCCCACTGTGCCGAATAGTTACGGGTTCGATTCCCGCATCGTCCGTTCGACCCAGGTGTAGTGCTTAATTGAGTAGGTTCCTGCGGTATTAGAGCGGTGCGAAAGGGATAACATGTAACGTACGTAACGTACTATTCGTGACGTATAAATGTGACGTATGAACTGTTTCGCTATACTAGTGATGAATATTAATGAAGATATCTCTAACGATCTTCAAAGACTGTGTGCGATGACTGAAGGGGTAAAAATGGGGGACAAGATGTGTTTAGATGGCCTTATCACCGTCAAATGGCACTCAACACATCAGCTTATTGTATTGCGACTGATTGCTATTAAAAAATGTATACTAACACCCGTGATTTTCACTCTATAAAAATAAATAATAAACACCGTCACGCGTATATCCCCAAGCAATGGTGGCAGAGGTGTAATGAGTACACTCACTTCCATACCCCGGACTCATACTGGGAAGTTTTTGTTAGAACAAGTTCATTTGTCCGATCTAGGATTTAAACCCAAAACCTCGTGAACAGAAAATGATGCGCTTTGCCACGACCAACGAGGCAGTTTCACTCCATCGACATTAAAAGCCTCCATTTTTTACGACTGCTCTCAACCCTGACCCAATATACATATTTCTCCAATGTTTGTAGCAACACAACAATATCGTGTCAAAGCAAATAGGGGACTGTGTTATTTATTGTTATTTTTATGCATCATTAAATGGATGATATTGTATGGATATTTGTATCTCACCCTAAGGGACTTTTTTCACCCCCAAGTTTAATAAAAGTCGAGTAGGTCTGAAGTAGACTAAACGACAATTAAAGTTGCAAGTAAGTCGGTTAAATTAACTAGTTTTAATTGCCGAGTAACATTAATCGTGAAGAAAATAACCAGCACTTTAGGGTGGTAAAAGATGTAGTTTTTTTATTTATCACTAGCCCCTCGCCCCGTCTTCGCGCGGGTGAATTATACACATACATCTTCCTCTTGAATCACTTCGTCCGTATGAAAATCCGTTCAGTAGTTATTGAGTTCACCTCGTTCAGAGACAAACAGACGCGGCGGACTTTGTTTTGTTTTATAATATTGTTACAATTTGTATACTCCCCGGTAACTCGTAAACCCTTTATTGGGGGATGTTAATTTCAAAACGCATTACACACCCTTAGGTCCCCTATCGACCCGTCAAGAAAGATCTAGAATCCGCGCTTAAGTGCTAAAACGTCTAGAAGGTTCCTCCCCTTTAATTATCGCCGGCGCGCGGTCGCGGTAAACAAGTACCTACTTCTTCACGTACAAATAGGTATGTAATAATAATACCGTTTTGTGGGGCACGCCGGCTATTGTTCGATGTACTTTCTATCGATGTACTTAGAGGGTTCACCTCCATTCTAGAACTTTCATACGAGTATAAAAGGAACACTTAGCGCGGCGACGGACACAGTTTCTTTTTGGAAGCGACAGTGATCAAATCGGAGAATAAGCGATCTATGTGGAATACTTCGGCGACCTTAGTAACGATGTACGGACACTGTGAGTGACTCAGTGACTCAGACTTGGGAGCAGTAATTGAGTACTAACGAGAGTAGTACTAGTGTGTGTTTAGTGCTTGTGTGTATTTGCATTCCTCTTACTGTTTTGTGCGTACAGCGCCTAATAAAGTATTTCGCACGTTATTCGGCATTTAATTACCCCGCAAACGTAACAAAATGTAGTGATAGTGGTAAGACTACATGCAACACATTTACGATTAAATCCATTTATAAGGAACACTGAAATTAATTTAGATTAAGTAGTAGGTAAAAGGATTTTTTTTCTTTAAAAAACGTAGCACACGAGGTTTTTTAATTCCTGTGTCATGGGTGCGTTTACAAACATGAAAATTCACATACACGAATACCCAGACCGAAACAAATAATTGTGGATCACACAAAGATTTGTCCCGTTCGGGAATTCAACCCGCGACTATTAGACACAGTGGGCGGAGCGGCTTAAGCTGTTAACCACTGCGGTAAATCATCCGTCAAATAAAAAAATGACACCGCCCCGTTTCTAATCTACAAGCAGAGGTGTACTGTACACGTACCCATATATCGCCGACGTCATAAGGTCCTAATAAAATAAGGGGCGAGCCTATTGCTATTAATACAGGCCGAAACAAAACTTCCGACGGCTATTGAATTTTTTTTTCTTAGTAATATTACAGTGTGTGCGGTCTAGCTTCGTGACTAGACCAACGGGGCAATAACGAAAAAATCAGCTCCTGCGACGAATTTTATTACTATTTACAAAGGACAAAAATGTGACGCTAATGGCTGATTATGAAAACAAAATAATAATTGCTTGGAGCTTTTATTGCTTCAAACTTTTAAAGGAACTTGTTGACAATAAACTTTCGGTTGTACTCGTCATAATAGAATCAGCCTTTTTAGGCAAATCAGGCATGAAAATGTGGACTTGTCGTTTTGGATTCTTACTAATGTCAGGAATGAGTTTCTTGCTAAGCATTTCGGCGTACTGTTTTTCGACTGCACTTCGTTCGGTCATGACCTTCTGTCTCGTCTCCATAACGTTTACTTTGAGTTCTTTGGACTTTGCTTTGAGGTTCCTCGTGACGGTCTCGCATCGTGGCGTGCCCCTATCGTTCCGTGACTGTCGCGCGTAGTTTTCAATCGTATTCGCGGACGTCGGCACATAAAAATCGTGCCGATCGATAGCGGTCCCACTTTGTTGCGCTTTTGAACCGTCTCCCCCCTTCGGTGTTGTCCTCCCACCCTCCTTATGAATGTCAATTGCTGTTTTCGATTTCGACAAATTGTAACTTCGCCTCTGAAGTTCCGGCCAGCTATGCCGCGGTTGATTCATCCGTTCTATGTTCCCTGGTGCTAACAAATCAATTTTTCCTGCAAGATCTAGCCATTGCAATACCCTATCAGACAGTTCAGTGTCCTTACCGTCGGTCCTAGCAGTTTTATTCGCCCTTAAATTTCTCATGTTAAAGCATAGACTATTGTAGTTTTCGTTCAAAGGCTGCGGGCTGGCTTTTATAATTAACTCGTCTTCTGAATCTTGTTCTACGTCGCTTAAATCTAATAGTTCTATGTCTCTATGAGTGCTCTTGGGTCGTTTATTGATATTGGACTTATCGCTGGTGATAACAAGGTTTAATTTCGTTAAGCAATGTAGATCGTCGGTGCGATTACTGAGTCGCGAGCTTTGCGTTTTAGATGCGAAAGTTGATGAAGAATTTGGTCTGCGTCGTTTCGCATGGAGTTTGAGTAGGTAAGGATCGTCGTGGGTTAGGATGGCGTGTCTGAACTCGCCTACCCACACAGTTCTGACGTACATAGGCCGCTGCGATGCCTGCCAAAGCACCGGCATATTACTCCACTCGACGGCTAAGCGCTAACGTTTCTGGTCACGCCACCGTCTCTATTAGTGCGTGCAGAACTTTGCTCTATCAACATAATTGATTCGTATCATTTATCGCGGTGCTTTCGACGCCGGCTCTGGAAACAAACGTTAGGGTTTTATTAACTTTTTCATGAATGTGAGTTCGGTTTAATTGAATGAGATTTTTTTATGGTTGGGCCTTTCTATAAAAAGTAATGGTATCTAAATGTTGACAGCTCAATTGTTTTTCATATGATGCCATGATTTGGGAAATATGCAATAGAAGAGAATTATTATTTTTTATGGCAATAAAATGATCAAGAGTCAGATTCAGCTTAATAGCTGATGATAATAATGATGACTGTTGGAAGAAGGACACGAAAGTTGTATTGCCATAAACTGTTTTGCGGCATAAAGATGCAAGATACTAGAAGTTCCGTAATAAATACCGTCACGCCTATATTCCCCAAGCGGACTGGCAGAGGTGGAAACTGTAACATTTACTTTTCGCCGATGATGTTAGGTCCCTTTGTACGACTCCGAACTGGCACTGGTAAATTTCTATCGAAAAATTTCACTTTGTCCGCCCTAGGATTCGAACCTAGGACCATGTGATCGCTACGCGCATTATTTGCCGCTAGACCAACGGGGCATACTTTCGATTACTCAGTGTAATAACATACTTTATCCACATAAATAAATATATATTTATATGACGTATTATATATGACAGGACAAGTCAAGAGTCTCCGTAACCGGCGAGTGTGTATGAGACGAACTACGAGAGTGGAGGTATGTAAGGAAGGAACCTGTTGGAACTCTGTACTCTCTGCCAACCCCGCAGGGGATCTGGCGTGATAATAGATAGATATATTATACATAGTAACAGGGTCCCAGCAATATCTTTGTGTAACTGAACATTCTTATATGACGCACTTGGCACACATTCCGTTTATGTTCCACCCCTGTTTTTCTTTTTTTGTTCATTGCTATTTTTAGGCAAGTTTGGAAACCACTGCTAGTGAATTTATTTGCCATCAATTTCATATGTAATGGCTACGGTTTAATATGTAATGACTACAGGTTGACATATTATGGTCCATAACCACAAAAAGAAAGGTCTTGTAATTACCAATAAAGAAACGGTCATTAATATTTTATTTAGGTTGTTATATATATCTATTTATATCATCACTCCAGATTGCGAGGCACGCAAAGAGTACAGTATTTCAAGAGGTTCATTCCTTTCAGACCTCTCTCTCTTCCTCATTAGATTGTGATACTTAAAAAAAATGCCGTTTGATATAAAATTTACCCAAGTTCTTTTTTACTTACAGCAACTCCCCCCTATTAATGTCATCCATGAGCAAAAAGATCCTTGGAGCACTATACCTCAAATTCTATTAGAAAAAAATATGGACACTTGGCCTTTACTGGAATAGACACGCAATAGGTGGCCACTCACAGTGGGACTAGTCCACAAATTTAAAGTCGCACAGCGGGCTATGGAGCGAGCTATGCTCGGCGTCTCTTTGAAGGATAAAATTCGTAACGAGGTAATCCGACAAAGAACCAAAGTTACCGAGATAGCTCGCAAACTCAGTAAGCTAAAGTGGCAATGGGCTGGTCACATTTGCAGAAGGACCGACGGCCGATGGAGCAAACGTGTCCTAGAGTGGAGACCGCGACTTAGTAAGCGTAAGGTAGGACGGCCCCCAGCTAGATGGACCGACGACCTCAAAAAGGTCGCTGGGACAGACTGGATGCGGAAGGTGGAGGACCGTGTGCAATGGCGCGTGTTAGGAGATGCCTATGTCCAGCAGTGGACTGCGATAGGCTGATTGATTGATTGATTGAAATAGGCATAAGAATCACAACGCAAAAAATTTAAGAAATGAAAAAGAAACGGGTAAAGTAACTCCTCAAAAATTTGTTACGAAAGTAGTCGATTTGTAATGACACCTCCATGACGTAGCACAACACTATTATAAATGAATTCAGTTGTAATGTTTGTAAGTAATATATTATTGAAGCGTCTTTTAACATTTTTACCTAAATCATAATCAGTAATATTGAATATTAAGGCTTTGTAATGAATCTGTCACGGTTAATGAGAAATGTCAGTAAAGTTTTAGTGGGCAAGGATGTTTTGGCCTGTGGATGACATTTTTTTTTTTACTAAACACGTAGCCCCCTACTAGGATTTATTCCTGTGTCGTGGGTGCGTTTACAACATGAAAATTCACATACACAAATACCCAGACCGACACAAATAATTGTGGATCACACAAAGATTTGCCCCGTGCGGGAATCGAACCCGCGACTATTAGACAAAGTGGGCGGAGCGGCTTAAGCTCTTAACCACTGCGCCGTCCGTCATTGACAGGGGGTTGGTGTGAAACGAGGGTTATCATTTCGTAAAATTTTCCTAGTATCCGGAAAATATTTTAACAGGTGGATCGACATAGTTGCTAATTAGAAAAATAACTTGGCTCAATTTTATATACATCATGCAAACAGCAACTCTGTGACTATCATGAAGTGACAATTCACTTTTTGACGGAGTTAGTTCAGATTTTGGTTGCGGGTCAAAAGATCCTTGTACAACTGTATATTGATATCCATCTACGTTGGATTGTAATCCAATAAGGATACCTCTATTTTTATACCTCTATTATTTATGTCGACAGGGTCGTGGATTGGTCATGCTCACTAAAATGTGTTTGCTAGTGGCTCTGCTATCGGCTCTGTGGAGCCGGTCACTCTCTTCCCTCTATTATGGTCGAGGAGAGTGATGGCTGCTTCTTAAGTCATACTCGTGAACGGGTGCTGCTGGTGGGGACTGGTCCGTCCTCGATCCTTTGACTAATTAACATGTGCCGTAGTACTGTTGAATTTTGTCTCGTTCGGCATCACACTGGAGCTATAATCAATTATTTTGTACGCACTCTTTACATACTTTATAGTAAACCTTTCTCTTACTAAGGATCTCATCCAAAATACCTCAGTGCCTTAAGACGAAAGTTTTTAGTCAATGTGTGTTACCAGTGATGATATATGGATCAGAGACGTGGTCTCTTACAATAGGTCTCATAAAAAAGCTCAGAGTTTCTCAGCGAGCTATGGAAAGAGCTATGCTCGGCGTTTCTCTACGCGATCGAATCAGGAATGAGGAGATTCGTAGAAGAACCAAGGTCACCGACATAGCCGTTAAGATTAGCAAGCTGAAGTGGCAATGGGCGGGCCAAATAGCGCGTAGATCGGACGGGCGTTGGGGCAGAAAGATTCTAGAGTGGAGACCACGTATTGGCAAGCGCAGCGTGGGACGACCGCCTGCCAGATGGACCGACGATCTTGTGTAAATCGCAGGAAGTCGTTGGATGCAGGTGGCATCGGACCGGTTACGCTGGAAAGCGATTGGGGAGGCCTATGTTCAGCAGTGGACAAGTATAGGCTGAGATGATGGCTCTTACTATTAGTATAACACCATTTATTATATACCTTTACAAAGACCCTATTTTGTAAATGAGAGGACTATGTAGACACTGACCGATCATAAATCATAAATAATTTATTCAGTGTGATTTTTGGTGATACAATAAGATCTTGGTTTAACATTTAAGTTTCTCAAAAATCTACTGATACCATGAATCTCAGTACAATTATGTTTAATCTATACTTAAGCACATCTATTTAGCTCGTTCTGCACTGTTCTTCCCTACTCCATAAATGCAAAGTATACAAAAAGGATTGTAAAACTATCATTTTTTTAAAAAGAGTAACCATGTATTTTCTTGCCCTTCTTCTCCACAGGAATGACTTACCGAACGGGTGGTAGAGTCTTAAGTAATCAATAAAGTGCCTCTTGGTCTATAAACGATACGATATAAAAAGAGAGGTAACTCCCTTTTAGTCTAATTCTATGTTTGATAAAATCAATTTACTAATTCAACGGTTGATAATCAATTCAACTTAATCAATCAAACAGTATTTACAGCGATTTTCAATACAGCCTGTTGCATTGTTAAAGTAATTTCCTTGGCATTTACCTACATGGCGGCCAACAGTCGGCGACCGTGAATGAATGATTAATTGAAAATTGAACGAGGGGTGACGTGGCGGAATATTTTTGAATCAGTTGGAACTCAATTTTTTAAGTTACGCTCATGTTAAATTAGATAAATTGAGAGTTTTTTTTTGTGAGTTTTAATTGTAACAAAAGTAAATAATTAGTTAAAACACCATTGTTTTGTGTAAAAGAATTAAAACCCAGTTGGGATTTCAATTCTTTTACACAATACAATTCTTTTTTTGAACATTTTCATGGTGGATATGTATATAAGTTCACATAATGCGAAAGTGGAAAGATGTAGGTACCGGGGAAGACCTATACTATCTTAACACGACCAAATAGACCGAGTCTTATTTGAAGGACAAGTCAAGATTCTCCGTAACCGGCGGGTGTGTATGAGACGAACTATGAGAGTGGAGGAAGCCAGAGAGGTATGTAATAACCTGTTGGAACTCTGTACTTCCTTCCTACCCCGCAAGGGATCTGGCGTGATAATATAGATAGTTCAAATAAATATTTGATTGGCGACCGTTGAAGTAGAAAGTTTTCCAAATGGCGATTTATAAACGAACGAGTTCCGAAAGGTGTGGGCAAGATGGATCTTGTAGTTCTATGCAGTTGTAGTTGCATCCAATTTTACCCGCGACCTTGATCGGGTCATCGACCGGTAAGTTAAGTTTCGGGTAAAAGCTGGATGCATACAGAACAAAGCCGATCGATGTGGTGAGCTTTCGGGAGACTTTTCTCGTGCAGTGGAAATCTTTCGAATGATATACTAAATTTGGTACTATTCAGTCAAATCAATGCTAAATATAGTTCAAATTTCGTATAGCTTTTTCTGTTGTATCGCCTGCTTTATTCTAAACTCAATAATGCCATAAAGCAATTTATAAAAAAATGTGGTTTAGAACGTTTCATTAACAGGATGACGAAAAAACAATCATTTTTGTGTTGTAGAGACGATTTTTTATGACATGAAAAAAAATTGGTAATAGTATTACCGAGGCAGAAATTAAACATATTTTTGCTATAATAAAATACTTACGTGTTTTTTTCTTAATGTTTAATTTTCTATATGAACCTTGTTTATCACATTTTTAATCCGTTATTTGTTTTTATAAAGCTCTCATGTATGTAATGAGTTAAATTACTTCTATGCCAATGCCACGTCAGATACCTTCGGGGTAGACAGAGATTTGAAACTATTTCTATATACCTAAGTATATCACATCACGCCAGATTCCTATTGAAATAATTAAGACATTGAAATAACATAAATAATATGATCTATTGGTATGTGTGTATAAAAAAATTGTTCTATTGACTTACATTTTCTCCAAATTCCACAAATTCAGCAATAAATAAAAAATAAACAGGTGCTACATAAACATTCACACGCTTCGACTGTAGCATTTATCGTAGAGACACTACGTGTCGTAGCAATCTTCGCTACGAAACGTAGCATTCACAAAACAATTTCAACATAATTAGAGATGCATGCAAACAATGTTTTTTTTTTCAATTCTAATGTTACGGTTTTCTTTTTATTGGACGTTATTTTACGGTTTCGTAAAGATTTAAATGCAATGTAAGCGACGTCGTTGCCGATATCTGTGAAACCAGTGACTGGTCGTCGCTCCCCGGTCGCGACCGGTTTTGTCCTCCCCTAAACCCCTGTCCACACGCGATGACATAATAATTTTAATTTAGGATTGAATACTTTGCATCTGTCAAATAATAACCGTAAATCGTTGGGAACGTTTATAATTCATAATTAGACTGGTTATTTGCGTGGTTTTGTATTTCATTGGGCTTGATTTTACAAGAGATTGTGAGGTCTATCTTAAATGCGTCAATCTATGATAATTGTGATCATCATCATCATCATCATCATCTCAGCCTATACTTGTCCACTGCTGAACATAGGCCTCCCCAATCGCTTTCCAGCGTAACCGGTCCGATGCCACCTGCATCCAACGACTTCCTGCGATTTTCACAAGATCGTCGGTCCATCTGGCAGGTGGTCGTCCCACGCTGCGCTTGCCAATACGTGGTCTCCACTCTAGAATCTTTCTGCCCCAACGCCCGTCCGATCTTCGCGCTATGTGGCCCGCCCATTGCCACTTCAGCTTGCTAATCTTAAGGGCTACGTCGGTGACCTTGGTTCTTCTACGAATCTCCTCATTCCTGATTCGATCACGTAGAGAAACGCCGAGCATAGCTCTCTCCATAATTGTGGTACGCCAATCAAATTAGTATGTCTTTTAATTTAGTGCTATTAGTAGGACTTTTCGTATTCGTAGCGTCCCTAAGACTATTTGACCAACACCAACAAATTTCACAAAAGTAAACTAATCACACTGGTCTAGTGATTTTGCAGCTGAAGTTTACGAGGTATTGGATTCATACCATAAAGTTATCCGAATAAGAAGTATTCAGGGTTTAAAAAAAACTAAGTAGAAGTCCGCAATCTAGAATTGTGTCCGGTATGATGATGAATAATCTTGCCCTTTTTTTACATTGAGAGCTAACATCGATAAACACGCGAAGTGCGGGTGTAAACGTTAAACCACACCTTCTCGGGTAATGTAACTGTGACCGTGTCATCAAAAATCAAATCCACTAAGTTTTCAATCTAGTTGGATACACCTATACAACCCATCAACCCAGTCTGCGCAAATCTTAACTATTGTTTTCGTGATGATAATAAAAACGCGACTTGATATTTTTTCTACTGTTTTTACTCATAACCAATGAACGGATTCTCAATTTTCTACAACAAAATAACACCCGAAAGCAATCTATGCGAATTTCCACAGTGATTACATTCTACACGAAATAATTCAGTTTAAACATGCGACGTTTCAAAATTTATGCAAAGTTCATTATGTAGGTATTGCATAAATATTATACGTTTGCATAAATTCGGGGGGACACAACGAAACGGTTTGGTGCACGGAACATTAAATTTTATAGCTCCAAATAAGTAGTTTGGTAAGCGGGATAGGTAAAGTTTGTGTTAATAGCTTTGGAAACTGATAACATCTCTGATAGATGAATACAGTTGCTGTTCGCCTGAATGTTGGGTATAATTCCTGTAGCTATTTTGGCTTGCTACTTTCGAGGAGGATTTACTTTAAATGTTAGTAGCTGACTACGGAAATATATGAGGCATACATTCAAACTAAAGAATGAGCCGCTGTACATTGCCTACAACAGGAAAAAATAGTTGAGGCAAATGCGGGGTCCGTTATTATTTAATTCTATCTATCTATCTATAAAACCACGCCAGATCCCTTGCGAGGAAGGTAGAGAGTGCAGAGTTTTAACAGGTTCTTTCCTTACATACCTCTGACTTCCTCCGCTCTCATAGTTCGTCTCACACACGCTCGCCGGTTACGGAGAGATTATTTTTCTTTCTTTTTTCTTTCCCTTCAGACTTCCACTCCCTTCTTCAACTCTCATAATTTGTGTTATACATGCTCACCGGTTAGGGAGATTATTGAATTCTCCATCCGATAAGACATGGCATTGTAACTTAAAATGTTGCGAGAATTTCATTCTTTTGCCCAGAAATTTGTTCGCAAACACCTTTTGTGTGTCTTTGTTATTCGGAACAGGTTGGAACCTAGCACCAAGTTGGGAATAGTTATCTAACTTGGCGATATGCAAATGTGTTCACAATCAGATCGTAGCCGTAGATATCCTTGGCGAATGTTGGTGACATTTGTATGTGTTTTATCGAGGTTGATTCGGTTATGGATACGACGTAGTGGTTTGAATGTCAGGGTACGGAGTGACTGTTAGTTGTGGGGTCTTAACTTTTACTGACTGAGTAGTGTATGTTTCCCCTACCTTGGTGTAGCCTATAAAAAGGGCTTCATACATATTAAAATTAAAGAGATTATACGGGCAAACGTCATTTAGCGTGACGGACTTTTTGTAGAAGATGTGGGTGTAAAAGATTTTGAGGTCGTTGCTTATTTAATGATCGACAATTTGTTAATGTTAATAAATGTACTTATCATAAAATAATGTGTTTTTTCATGGTTTTTACTTATAAATGAAGATTACGATACTCACTAGTTAAATTGACGGACGAATTAGCGCAGTGGTTAAGAGCTTAAACAGCCCACTGTGTCTAATATTTGCGGTTTCGATTCCCGCACGGGACAAATCTTTGTATGATCCACAATTATTTGTTCCGGTCTGTTTGTAAATTTTCTATCTATCTATCTATCTATATCATCACGCCAGCTCCCTCGCGGGGTAGGCAGAGAGTACAGAGTTCCAACAGGTTCTTTCCTTACATACCTCTCTGGCTTCCTCCACTCTCATAGTTCGTCTCATACACACTCGCCGGTTACGGAGACTCTTGACTTGCCCTTCAGCTAAGACACGGTCTATTTGGTCATGGTAAGATAGTCTAGGTCTTCCCCGGCACCTACATCCTTCCACTTTCGCATTGTATATCTGTTTTGTCATTCTTTCTTCTGGCATCCTTTCTATATGCCCGAACCAACGGAGCATACCCTTTCTCATCTTTACACCGATACTATCTTTCATACCTACTCGCTTTCTTACTACGCTGTTGCGAATACGGTCGGTCAGCGTGACTCCGCACATCTTCCGCAGAGATCGCATTTCGACCGCATTTATCCTGCTTTCGTTCTCCTTCTTACATACCCAACTCTCACTGCCATATAACAGCGTTGGGACAAGCACTCCGTTATGCATGGCCAGCTGCGCCTTTTGGCTTAAGTGCCGGCTCCCAAGTAGCCTTCCCATCGCACCATTCACTCTATTACCTGCATTCACTCTTCTCTCTATATCAGCGGTGTATTTCCCATCCTTACTGAAGGCGCATCCAAGATATACAAACTCATTCACTTGCTCCAGCACATCGTTACCAACCACAATTTTTGCATTCGTTCTGGTTTCTTCCCGTTCAAAAACCATAATTTTGGTTTTCTTCACATTCAAATGTAAGCCATTGTTCATGCAGTCGTCTCTCATAACTGTGACTAGTGTTTGCAGATCAGTGGCTGTTGGCGCTATCAAAACCGCGTCATCTGCATACAATAGGTGGTTTATCACTAGATCACCCATTTTTACCCCTTCAGTCATCGCACACAGTCTTTGAAGACTTTTATCCAGATACACTATAAACAGTCTAGCGGACAACACGCAACCCTGCTTGACGCCGATTTTAACGTCAAACCAAGGTGACATGTTACCACCCACCCGATCGCATGCCTTGCTGTCCACGTAGGTGGACTGGACGGCTCGCAACAGGGTACCGTTTATACCATACTCTGGCAAAATGTCCCAAAGTCTCTTTCGCACGACTCTATTAAACGCCTTCTCCAGGTCCACAAAACCGCAGAAAACCTTCCGGCCTACTGCCAGATGCTTTTCTACGATGTTGCGGAGGGAGAAAACTTGATCCGAACATCCTCTTCCAGACCTGAAACCTCCCTGTGCCTCACACAACACTCCATCGGACTTCTCGCGCATTCTCCGTTCAATAATTTTACCATACACCTTAGCTGCCAAGCTGATCAAACTGATGGCCCTGTAATTGGCGCAGTCATATTGTGAGCCCTTGCCTTTATACAAGGTTACTATGACTGCGCGGCGCCAATCTGTAGGGACTCTACCGGTCTTCCAGCAAAGATTTGCGAGGACCCAAAAAGCGTCCCGGACTCAAGTTCCACCATATTTAATCATCTCGGCAGATATCATGTCTATTCCCGCAGCTTTACCATTTTTCATACTTCGTATCGCCCATTCAACTTCTTCCATAGTGATGTCCTCTGTGGATTCTGGTGCCGCAAACTCGCCTCTGGGCTCGTCTGTGGCACCAGCATCCGGGGCATTCTCATTGTAAATTTTCATGATTGTAAACGCACCCACCACACAGGAATAATCCTAGTGTGGTTACATTTAAAAAAAAACAAATCTGGTGACTGCTAAGTTTTCTTATAAAAATGTGTTTTTGCGTGTTTTTACTTATTAATAAAAACTACGATGCTCGTAAGTTAAATCTGGCGACTACTTACTTAGCTAATCTCTTATTTTCCCCTCTCACAAAAAAACAAGCTTCTAGGTATAAAATGATATAGTATTATTACTATATAATAATACTAGCCCTGTTAAGAAACTGTCCCACCATTGGGCACGGGTCTCCTATTAAACTGAGAGGGCTTAGGCCATAGACTACTACGCTGCTCCAGTGCGAGTTGGCGAACTTCACACACCTTCGATAAACTCTTATGCATGCAGGTTTCCTCATGATGTTTTCCTTTACCGTTAAAGCAAGTGATAATTATTTTTTAGTAATACTACTACGAGCGTTTTATCTATCTGGGTATTCCTTCAAAGAATTTTTTTACTACACCAAAACATTTTCCTCTGTGAATATTTCAACTTTGCAAATAAATTGCGGTCTTAAACATTCTGTGTTTGTTTCCCGCTTCGCTAATGAGTAGTCGTAATTAATTCCGATCTTATGATCCGGGTTCCGGGCCCCGGCTGGGTAATTGCCGGTGAATTGTTTCCGTGTCGATGCGGTGGGCTAATGGACCGCTGACATGCTAGACTGATGTGGTATTGCTTGGGATTCAGTGGCTTCGGTCTGTGGTTTTCAGGTATTTAATCTATTAACCTACTACTATTGCTGAGGTAGTTTCCTTGGGGGGCACAACGAGCGGGTGATGTAGCTCACTTTCTTCCCGCTCGTAGCACCTACTTTGTCTGCCTCCGTCTTGGGTATTTCCAAATAAAACAGCAATATCTTCAGAAACGCTGGATCCCAGTTGGGCCTCCATTAGTTGGACTTCTGAGCTGGCTACGCGATGGCTGAGACGCTACTGAGAGCGAGGTCGTTTCGGCCCTCGTTTATGTTCTATTCTTTGGGGTCACAACTAGTGGGGGTTGTACTGAGCCCAGCGTTTTACTTTATTTCTTATAACTTAATCTATTACATTCTATATTTATTATAATTAGGTTATTATATTGTACATAGGTTATTATAATTAGTCGCGAACAATGACTATGTTCACAAAGTGATGTTCTGGAATATTCGAAATGCTTAAGTGTTAAGAATGCTTACCCATTTCTGAAATGTTCTCAAATGGCTCAATTAATAAGCTGGGTAATTATAAATGGTTTGATGAATATTAAAATGAAATCTACTATCTATCTATCCACTATCTATCATGCCACTATCTGACCATCTATCTATCTATCTTACCATGACTAAATAGGTCGAGTCTTATCTGAAGGACAAGCCAAGAGTCTCCGTAATCGGCGGGCGTGTATGACACGAACTATGAGAAATAACTTGTTGGAACTCTGTACTCTCTGTCTACCTCGCAAGGGATCTGGCGTGATGATATAGTAGTTGATGAATATTGAAACCATTTAGTTCCTTACTCGTATTTTTACGATGTCAATACAGTTGTTTTAGAGCATGAATTCTTGCGGCGTAAAGAAGCCCGTTTAAACTTCTAGACATGTTTTATGTTTGTATATGTTAACTTTTGTTTATGTTTATTGGCTGTTAGTAAGAATGAGATTTTGTTATACAAGATGTAACATATATAACGCAAGGCCTCAGACATCCCAATTACATTATTGCCTTACGAATTTAATACGAAAATCAAACTTCCAATTTTAAAGAGTTTTCTACTATTTTTTGAAGCTCTGTGGTACCCGAATCAAACACGAAACCTGTACTATTTGCTTATTGAGCCATATTGTTTAGAATAAAGATTAAACGTTGTTTAATAGAGCAAACTGAACGAGCAACAGCATTTATTTTAAATAAAAAAAAAATTAATATACTTTAAAAATAGTTGGAATCGATTCAGATGTCGATTTAGAATAAACTACTTTTAGATCTTGCGTTATTTATGTTACACCTTGTTTACTAAAAGCAGTGATAGCCTAGTGGTTAGAACGTTGGACTGCAAAGTCAGAGGTCTCGGGTTCAACCCAGGCACGCACCTCTGTCTGTTAGAAAGCATGTGCGTATTAAAAATTATTTATCACTTGCTTTAACGGCCAGCGAGATGGACTATGGCCTAAACCCTCTCAGTTTGAGAGGAGGAGGCCCGTGCCCAACGGTGGGACAGTTTCTTAACAGGGCTAATATTATTTGTATACTTTTTTTTATTTTATTTGGTTTGTTTTTAAACAACAGGGCTAATATTATTTGTATACTTTTTTATTTTAATTGACGTATCATGACGTTAATCTGCAACTAAAACAAGCTATCTCTGCTAGAGGTTATAAACTTGTTCAGAACTCCAGATAATATTTTAACATTTACAACAATAAGTGTTTAAAAATTGTTTAACGTCACCTCTTATCAAGATCTAAAAAAACACTATAAAACCTGTCTTTATTGTTTCTCGAGCTCATAAAACAGCCTTCAACGGTACCTGTCTCTTTATTTTATTGACAAAAACCCAGCCAAGTGTGAATCTGCTTCGTATATTGGGGTTCCGTAACGAAATAATGTTGTTCTTCGACTGTCAGTTACAATCAGTCTTTTTAACAAATTCCATCACGTAAACCTCTGAATCTTTACCGTTTTATTGCTACTTTCAATTAGGTAAATGCTTTACACGAGGAGATGGCATTATTAGATTTTCCTATACAATCAAGCGTGTCACTGCGCGGGGCGCGGAAGATCTTACACCTCGCCTACTGTATTTGCTATCTAGCTGAGAATGAGAGTGACGTAAATCACGCCTACCGCGATGACGTCATGGCCTAGTGGGAAGACATTGCACACGTACTAAGGCCGACTTCTCTTTATATTTGCTGAGTTGGACTCATACAATTTTTTGTCCGGTGAAACTGTAAAGGCCCCATAGCTAACAGCGTAGAACATTCACATACCACAAAAACCGCATACTTTTGATGCCACGCTAGGCTCACATTGGACTTCCTGAAAGAAGACACACTTTGTGCGTCCTTGGTTGTTGTTAATATTTTTGGCGAATACTATCACTTTTATGGAAGTCATAGTGATATGTAACATAAGAACCTGTTGGAACTCTATACTATCTGCCAACCCCGCAAGGGATCTGGCGTGATATGAATAGATAGAATTATCACTTTTACCGCTTACTCTTTTTATTGAAAACCAGCAGGTTTCGGCTTTGCAACCAGTCGAAAACTGCGCCAACTATCTAGTCTATGTCATTAGGATTATGTAGCTTTGTAATGGCGAAAGAATTATTAAAATCGATTCAATATTTTATTTTGTTACAAATGAACAAAAAAATATTGCCTCTTTATAATGTTACTATAGATATTCGAAAAGCAGTGATAGCCAAGTGGTTAGACCGTCGGACTGCAAAGTCAGAGGTCTCGGGTTCCAATCCCAGGCACGCACCTCTGTCTTTTCAAAAGAATGTGCGTATTAAAAATTAACTGTCACTTGCTTTAACGGTGAAGGTGTGTGAAGTTCGCCAACCCGAACTGGGCCAGCGAGGTGGACTATGGGCTAAACCCTCTCAGTTTGAGAGGAGGCCCGTGCCCAACGGTGGGACAGTTTCTTAACAGGGCTTATATTTTTATTATAGATATTCTTACCATAACCTGAATTTCTATTTCAACTTTACCTTTTTCTATTTGAGTTGCGGAACCTTAGGCACTTCGATACAAGAGGATGACCTTAAGGATTGTTCGCACTAAATTGGTTTTATGACGCCGGTGTTCGCGTGTTAGACTCGCGAATGTCTGGTAATCCTATAGCATTCTTTAAGATGGCTAGGCTATTTGGTTTTATGCCGATGGTATGATATGACATTTCAGTTTAGACGTCTCGCGCTTGTATAAAATGTTGGTGAAGTATTTATAAGGTTGTGCTACGGTGAGATTTATATAGGTTTATTTAAGCTGTAGACATGTTGTTTGCCAGTTACATGGTGCTTTATGTCTATCTGTCTATATCATCACGCCAGATCCCTTGCGGGGTCGGCAGAGAGTACAAAGTTCCATCAGGTTCTTTCTTTACAGACTTCTCTGGCTTCCTCCACTTTCATAGTTCGTCTCATACACGCTCGGCGGTAACGAAGACTCTGTCTTGCCCTTCAGATAAGACATGGTCTATTGGTCATAGTAGAATAGTCTAGGTCTTCCCTGGTACCTAGCTACATCCTTCCAATACAATAACTTCGTGGAATTATCTTGCAATGATGTTCTCTATGCCGCAGGAGTTGGTACTCTTGAAATGGTTTTCAACGCGTAAAGCGGCACGTTATATACCAAGCCAAATACCAAGTCTTAG
Organism: Phalera bucephala; assembly: GCA_905147815.2. Taxonomy (NCBI): domain Eukaryota; kingdom Metazoa; phylum Arthropoda; class Insecta; order Lepidoptera; family Notodontidae; genus Phalera; species Phalera bucephala. Next base: position 6,403,547 of record LR990621.1, on the reverse strand, counting down.
ACGCCTGGTTTTGCGTTTGGATGATTTATGCACAGAGAATACTCCAAAATATGGGTATCAGGCATCTCAAAGTATATCTCAGTAAATATATCTCAAGGTGAATAGTGATTTTTGTTATTTTTCTTTAAGCAATAATTTGTTTTTCTACTATTATTTTGTCGCATGTGCTTTAATATGGTTTTAATCCCAGACAATGGAAAGTATTCCGTATGTATCTATTTGCTTTTAAGTTTAACACGACTATTCATTACAAACTTGGTATAAAAGTATACATATGCCGACATAGTTTTGTGACAAACCTGCCTGTACATAGTTGTCGCATCGCTAACTGGAATTCTTTCCTGTAAATTCTACTAACAGCACGTTAGGGTTGTCCGATCATTTTATTTTTAATTTGTGAAAATTGTAGGATGTTCTGTAGCTACTTAATCAAATGTGTAAACATAGGTTTACATGAAATTAATAATTGTAATATTTTTTTCTTGATTTTCATTACATACGTACTCTCATTGTATAATTTTGCATGAATGGTACTCATTGATTAACTTCGATTCCAATTTTTTAATACCAACAAAGTTAGCTAAAAGTTTTCTTTAAATTCATAGGGACAGCCCTATAGCCACGTCGATCGGCATCCATGATGCCAATGTTACTGTTAAAAAAGCAAATTCATGTGATTTACGATTGGAAAACTTTCGCTGTTCTGCGCCGAGAATTAACCATTTTATGTCTTTGTTTATTCTTCGCCAATTTTATTTTTGAATCGTCTTTTACGTCGGAAAGTCTCGATGCGTGCTTGGAAGTTTGGGGGCGTCCATAAAAATTCGCTTTTGAAAAGTTCCTTCAGTCACAACCACACTAAAAGAATCGTAATACCTGTTTGTATGATGAGTCGGATTATAAGAATTTGTAATTCCTCTTTAGAATCGAAACAATAGAAAGTGAAAACATCTCCGCGTCCGGTCGGTCGGTCTAAGCAGTCATATCACTCGGTCAAATTGAACGTATATATCACAGAAGGACACCACGGTCCCAAAGCGCTAGGCTACAGGAGCCGAACAAAACATAGTTATTTCAGTAGTACTAATCTTGACTGACAAGGAAATTCCTATATCATTGTGACCGCGTGGTCCTACCGCTTAGTCCTACTGATCGGGTCCGTCATTAAATAACATTGTCTTTGCACAATTAGTAGAAACGGGTAACTAACCAAAGGTTTTCAAGACAAGAAAACAAACGGCCTCGATGAATAATTTTATCGAGCGGAGGCACCATGCAGTAATCTACACTAATGATATAAAGAGGAAAGATTTGTATTTCTGTATGTTTGTAACGAATAAACTCAAAAACTACTGGACCGATTTCAAACATTCTTTCACCATTAGAAAGCTACCTTATCCAGAAGTAACATAGGCTACACAACATAGATCGGTAGGTGGCGTTGTTGTCGACCCAGTACGAAGCCGCGGGAAACTGCTAGTTTAGAATATAAATATTCCTAGCCAGATGGAGTAAAGCCTCTTTTTTATGCCAAGCAATCCTCCAGCAGGTCACATATGCCGCAGAACCGATGGCCGTTGGGGCAGACTGGTTCTTGAGTGGAGACCGCGTGTCGGCAAACGTAGTGTAGGGCGCCCTGTAGCTAGGTGGGGCGACGATATTCGTAAGGCAGCGGGCAGGGATTGGAGAAGGAGAGCTGAAGATCGAGCTCAGTGGCGTGCCATGGGAGAGGCCTACGTCCAGCAGTGGACTGACACGGGCTGATGATGATGATGATGATGAATCCTCCTTAGGTACGCGTGGTGGATAGTGACCTCACTTGAATTCGTGATAGACGCCCTTTGCGTGGCAGTGAGATAGACCTATGCATAGATATATGCATACATATAAATATACGCTTAAGTAGTAGGGTTGCCGATGCAAAAATTTATCTCATAACAATGTTTATATTATTAACTAAGCTAATAGTCGTATCCTTATCTAGCTCTGGGGACATCCTATGGTTAGGTAAGGATAGAAACACTGCTTTTTATCTTAGTTTTGCAAAACCTGTTTTTGAGAAGACTTGTAACGCTAATATTTATTTCTTTCCAGGAACATCTTTCTGTGTTAAAGGACGAGGCTCCTCAGGTGGACGGAGCCAAGCTGGAACAAGTATTGTCTGCAGCTTACGCCTTAATTAGCCCTGAGCTACAACAAGTCAGCTTGCCCGACTTTCCAGTGGATAGCTTGCAGGCAGCTGCTTTAATATTGGTAAGAATATTTAAGACCCTAGAATAGCTCTTCCAGTAAACGTTTTCTAGGTGGAACAATTTTGCCTTTGTTCTAATTATGCAGTAATTGACATCTTGACGTAATACTCTTTTTATCGAAAATGTAATTTTTGCAAAATAATAATTTGTTTAAGCTTGGTATAAATTTAAGTAGAGATTAAAAATATTACTTACACTTCTGTTGCCATTACGAGGGCAGAATTACTGTATGCAGTTTGAGCTGTGTATAATTCTTAGAAGTTGAGCCTTTTTACGTAAATGTTATCTAGATGGCGCAATTATTGTCTTTAGCAGACACCTTTATCAGGTCTAAGCTAGAGCTAGTCACTTTGCCTTTTTATTGGCTGCTTCTTTAATACTGGAGACCTTGCTGCTGACAGGTCGGAATAACAAAGGGGCGGATTAGTAATGACATAGGTGTTCATATCAAAGGAATGTTTGTATTTATCCTGTTATGTTCTCTGGATGTTAGTGTAGATGAATCCTTTAGTTGTTTGATCCATCTCAAACATATTTTTAACATTTATAATACGGTCTTGAGACTTCAATTTTCATACATTTCACACTAAATAACAACAAACTGAGGATACGAAACAGTCATCTTGACCTTGCTATGAAGTTCGCTGATGAAGGTGTTGCGTGTGTTCAAACCTACCAGCTGAGAATGGCACATTTATCAAGGTCCGTGTTCATCTAATTTGTATTCCCAACATCCTAAGAAGGGTTTCTGGTATTATTAAAATATAAAATGAGCGTATTACGTGCTTTCTCGTAATTAAATTGTTTGTTCTGCTCCAAGGTCTTCCATCAGGTCTTTTATATAAACTTTTAGCAAACTACGGTTAGATAATTGAGTAAGTTTGAGTGACTTCGTTAGGTCGCGTAATTAGCATTTCAAAAGCCTATTTTCAGGGATAGTGCTTTTCAGTATTCTGTTCTCTTTGTCTCTGTCTTCCTGTGTATTTAAAAAAATTCTATCTATTTATATCATCACGCCAGTTCCCTTGCGGGGCAGGCAAAGAGTACAGAGTTCCTACAGGTTCTTTCCATACATACCTCTCTGGCTTCCTCTACTCTCATAGTTCGTCTCATACACGCTCGCCTGTTACGGAGACTCTTGACTTGCCCTTCAGCTAAGACACGTTCTATTTGGTCATGGTAAGATAGTCTAGGCTTTCTTAGTACCTACATCCTTCCACTTTCGCATTGTATATCTATTTTGTCATTCTTTCTTCCGTCATCCTTTCTAAATGCCCGAACCAACGGAGCGTACCCTTTCTCATCTTTACACCGATACTATCTTTTATACCTACACGCTTTCTTACTACGCTGTTTGGTTAAAAAAAAAATAATTCCAAGTAGTGATGTTTTGAAAGGGTAAGGATATTTTTGGAGATTTTTAGAGACTAGCTCCTCTATGACTTCTTAGAATTTGGTAGAAAACTTTGTTGAATCTATCTATCTATTTATATCATCACGCCAGATCCCTTGCTGGGTAGGCAGAGGGTACAGAACAAGATGAATGCTATAAATACGAAAAAAAATATTATTCTTTATCGCGCGAAGTAGGCCGAGAGTGCACAGTTCCAACAGATGCAACTCATAGTTCGTCTCATACATGCTCGTTACGGAGATTCTTGACTTGTCCATCAGATAACTGCACTGTTTGGCACTCTCTATTTTTATTAATTTAGCTTATCACATCATTTTACAGGAACGCAACCCAAGTATCCCGATCCACAAACTCATATACCTCCTTTATCCCTACAACTCTTTTCTTACCAAAGAACACGTTAAAAACGTGACCGCAGTCCTCCAGAACCTCAAAATAAATACTGACACCAAATGGAACATAACTCTACAAAACTTAGAGTACAAAGGAAACCAGGCCTTAGTGACTATGGAGATAAACAGTGCTAAGTCTCAGTTTGGCGTGCCGTGCGGTGGTGTTAAGAGGAGGGAAGAGGGGCGAGGGGTGGTGAAGACTGCGTATCAAAGTGAGCTGTTGAATGAGCTGATGTTAAGTCATAGTGTTGGAGACTTTTGTATTATTGGTGAGTAGTTGATAGTTTATTTATTTATTATTAAATAAATATTATTATATAATAATATTCGCCCTGTCCAAGAAACTGTCCCATTGTTGGGCACGGTCCCTTATCTCAAACTGAGAGGGTTAAGGCCATAGTCCATCACGCTGGTCCAGTACGGGTTGGCGATCTCCATACACCTTCGAGAAACTCTCAGGCATGCAGGCTTCCTCACGATGTTTTCCTTCACCGTTAAAGCAAGTACTAGGTAATTTTTAATACGCACATGCTTTCAAAAAGACAGAGGTGCGTGCCTTGGTTTGAAGCCGAGACCTGTGACTTTGCAGTCCAACGGTCTAACCACAAGGCTATCACTGCTTCCTTATTTATTTGCTGTTTTTTTTATATCGAAAATTATTTTTTATTAAACCAATTGCTGATTATTGAATTATTTTCGGTTTAACTGTATATGTCATTATCGAGAACGCAGAGGCGCTCGTAGCGCTGTGAAGGTGCTCGTAGCGCTGTAGTGGCGCTCGTAGCGCTGTGGAGGCGCTCGTAGCGTTGTAAAGGCGCCCTTAGCGCTGTGCGACCGCGGTGTTCTTACTGATCACAAAGGTTAAGCAGCGTTCGACTTGGTCGACCTGAGGTGACCGTTTGTGGCATTTTCATATTCTAGCCTCTCCGTGTTTTGAAAGGTACGCTAAGCCGTTGGTCCCGGTTCATCATTTAATATTCTTTCAAAAATTTAATAAGTTCTATCCATCGATATATCATAAGAAGATACGCAGTCCGGTTCAAAAGTTACACTAAAAAACGTCCCCAAATCCATGTGAGAAGTTATAGTTATGCTATAAATATAAATTAGGGCATATTATACTTTACTCGTATTTGCAAAAAAGCGAAAGCCTGTTAATTTTTTAGTACCGTTTACTTTTTCCTGCCTTTTGGTGGTGTCATTTTTCGTGGGGCGAGCGAGTATCTACCTATATTTGATCGATAGTTCTTTCGATTGGGAAGGATTTTTCACGATGTTTTTCTACACTATTAATAAGTAACACAGAAGCCGTCATAGCCTAAATAAAAAAAAATATCAGCCTCTGCTATTATCCTCACTGAATGTCACATCCATCTTTGGCCTTCGATATATCTCTGGCCGAATGTAGTAATGACACAAGTTGAAAATATGATGATTTCAATAAGCACTCTTATTTCAACGGCTGAAAGCTTGATTCCTCTTGCTTTTGCTTTTTATTTGTATCATTATTCCATTCAGCCAATGATTTTATGACAACAGGACCCAAAGGCTGCGGTAAAAGTCTCCTTGTCTCGCAACTGGCGTCCTTATTAGGGTATACCATAGAGCCCATAGTCCTGTACCAGGATATGACAGCTCGGGACCTGGTGCAGCAGCGTACGACCCTGGACAACGGAGACACTGTGTGGAGAAACTCGGCGCTTGTTGATGCAGCTTTAAAGGGGCATTTGGCCGTATTGGATGGACTGCATAGGATACATGCTAGCACCCTGGCTGTTCTGCATAGGTAAGTCGTAAAAAAAATCCAGTCTAGTAATTAGCGGTCTCATTAGGTTCTTCTACCATGAAGCAAAAAAAAGAGGAGATGACATTATTCCGTTTATCAAGCTGTCACTGCGTAGGGTGGCGCGGGCTGAAGAGGACATTATATTCCGCCCAGTGTTGTATCCCACCACCACGGCCCACCCGTGGCCATCAATTATTCTTATATTAACGGTGTGCTCACAGGCCCGCTATGTGCGAGCATCTTTACCACGAAGATTGGCTACATAAGCCACATGCGAGCGCACGATCATCAACAATAAAGGAGTTGATGCAAGCGCTCTGGCCGAAATCAGTCTGGAACTCATCATCATCAATGACTGTAGAAAGATCACTTGGCTGCAGGCCCAGATCAGCCTAAGTTTTAACTAGATCAATCGGTTCTAACCCTTAATGGTGTACCTATTCGAGTTATACTAATTTTCACTTCTAGGCTAGTTCACGACAGAGAGCTACAGTTGCATGACGGCACGCGTCTGCTACGACACGACCGCTACGATGAGCTGCTAGCCACTGGTCTGACGGAACAGCAGCTGGAAGAAAGTGGAGTGAAGAGGATACACCCTGCATTCCGGTGAGTTAAAACAAAAGAGCTCCTCTCGAGAGTTGTGCGAAAGAGACTTTGGGACATTTTGCCTGAGTATGGTATAAATGGCACTCTGCTGCGGGCCGTCCAGTCTACCTATGTGGACTGCAAGGCATGCGTACGGTTGGGTGGTAACATGTCACCCTGGTTTGACGTTGAAATCGGCGTCAAGCAGGGTTGCGTGTTGTCCGCTAGACTGTTTATAATATATTTGGTTAAAAGTCTTCAAAGACTGAAAGCGATGAATGAAGGTGTACAAATGAGTGATCTAGTGGTAAATCATCTACTATATGCAGATGACGCGGTTTTAATAGCGCCAACAGCCACTGATCTGCAATCACTAGTCACAGTTATGAAAGACGACTGCATGAAAAATGGCTTACATTTGAATGTGAAGAAAACCAAAATTATGGTTTTTGAACAGGTAGAAACCAGAACGAATGCAAGGATTGTGGTTGGTAACGATGTGCTGGAGCAAGTGAATGAGTTTGTATATCTTGGATGGGCATTCAGTAAGGATGGAAAATACAACGCTGACATAGAGAGAAGAGTGAGTGCAGGGAACAGAGTGAATGGCGCGATTGGAAAGCTACTTGGGAGCCGGCACTTAAGCCGAAAGGCGCAGCTGGCCATACATAACGGAGTGCTTGTCCCAACGCTGTTATATGGCAGCGCGAGCTGGGTATGTAAGAAGGAGAATTAAAGTAGGATAAATGCGGTGGAAATGCGAGCTCTGCGGAGTGAAGCTGACCGACCGTATTCGCAACTGTGTAGTTATGTAGTAAGAAAGCAAATAGGTATGAAAGAGAGTATCGGTGTAAAGATGAGAAAGGGTATGCTCCGTTGGTTCGGGCATATAGAAAGAATGTCCGAAGAAAGAATGACAAAACTGATATACAATGCGAAAGTGACAGGATGTAGGTACCGGGGAAGACCTAGACTATCTTACCATGACCAAATAGACCGAGTCTTATCTGAAGGACAAGTCAGGAGTCTCCGTAACCGGCGAGAGTGTATGAAACGAACTATGAGAGAAGAGGAAGCCAGAGAGGTATGTAAGGAAAGAGCCTGTTGGAACTCTATACACTCTGCCTACTCCGTAAGGGATCTGGTGTGATGATATAGATAGATAGCTCCTCTTTTCCCTAGTACCGTGCAGAACTAGCATGTGTGACAAGACTTTCCTGGCGCGATTCATGTACGCAAATCAAAATATTCTTGTCTATAGGTCCATACAATACAATTCTTAAAACGAGTTCTCGTGCCAAGCTTTTGTCACGCCTAGGGAAACAAATTCCGCGACATATATCTTGTCGGGCCGTCTTTACTATTCCTGCTGGTTTCATGTAGGCTGGAGAATATCAAATGCTTGTCTTCCCATTTCATTATACTTTTTATCGTGCTGTCACGTTCATCATTATTGATTAAATATGTTGTGTAAAAAGAATGACAATCGACAGGATAGCCCTACGCTATCGTCAATATCTTAGTGCTCTCTGGTCGAAACTCTAGTATTTTTTGTAGATTCTGATAAGAAGTATCGCAACACAAATCAAAGGAGTTTCCCTTTTATATTTATTAACACTAAAGGTAACCTTAACTTGTCTCTTTGTTGTCTTTCCTTGGAGTCAAAAAGTATGATACATTGTACCTATTTCGATGAGTGCTATCTTTCCAGAATTGTGGCACTAGCGGAGCCTCCGGTTCTTGGGCGTGGACAACAGTGGCTGTCGCCAGAGATACTTAGCTTGTTCATATTCCACGAGATGAGGAACTTGAGCAAAAACGAGGAGATATTTATTATTAATACATTGGTAAGTGGACTGAACTATTGAGTTCTAGGATTACGAAGTACGCGAATACCGATATACACGTGAAATAAAACTATTTTTCGGATTTTATCGCGACTTGTTTTAGGTAAAACAGTTCGAAAATTTGGGAGCAAGAAATCCCAAAACAGCGAGACAAAATTCGAAAAATAGTTTTATAAGTAATTTTATTACATGGGCTGAACTTCTTTATATTTAGCTATGAGCTTATACTCTGTGTGGTGACTGGGACCAGTATCAGGTATTGGAAGTAAGTTCCCAATAGGATAAAGTTTTTATGTTGTTTGGAAGATTGGCGGAGTAAAAACCACTTTACTTTTGTCAGTGTTCCAGATATCGCATGGTTTTAGGTGAGCTTATTAGTTTAATGTTGTTGTCAACCAGACTTTTAACCTGCGAATATAGACCTGATGATATATTGGTACGTGCCATTGATAAAACCTTTTTTCATTTCCAGTACGGCGATATATCTCAACCACTTCACTCGATAATTAATCTAGCCGACCAACTCCGAAGATCGGACGACGCCACTCTAAAAAACTTATCTTCCTCTCTCTCCACTCGCCAACTCCTCAGGATAGCCAGCAGAATGTCTAAATACCCTATAGACTCCGCTTACGAAACCGTCCAACGAACATTCTTAGCGAAATTCCTGCCAAACTTAGCAAGACGAGCACTGGATGGGGCTAGTCAAAAATTGGGTATAGACCCTCCAAAACGCTTCGGAATCTTCGGAAACAACCCTGGAGAAACCAAAGTCAATTGCTCTATTAAAAACAACATCTTAACAATAGGAGACACAAGTACTGAAGTATTCAAAACCGACGCATTGACTAAAGTACCAGATATTTTGTTTTACGATGTGCCTCAACACATGAGACTCCTAGAATGGTTGCTACAAGATTTTCTGCTTGGTAACCATTTACTTTTAGTCGGTAATCAAGGTGTTGGAAAGAATAAGATCGCAGATAGACTTCTACAACTTTTGAATAGACCTCGGGAGTACATACAGCTGCATAGAGACACGACAGTGCAGTCTTTGACTGTTCAACCGACAGTGCAAGATGGCGTAGTAGTTTATGAAGACTCTCCATTAGTTAAAGCTGTGAAATTCGGCCATGTTTTGGTAGTGGATGAAGCCGACAAAGCGCCTACTCATGTTACGTGCATCTTGAAGACGTTGGTTGAGAATGGTGAAATGATTCTGAGTGATGGAAGAAGGATAGTTCCTAAGGATATGATGGAGTGTTCTGGGGGTGAAGTGTCGAGCTATATTCCCGTGCACAATGATTTCAGGATGATTGTGCTCGCGAATCGGCCTGGCTTCCCGTTCTTGGGAAATGACTTCTTTGCTTCTCTGGGTATGTTAATTATGTGTAATAGCTTTCTTAACCATTTATGGCGTAATTTTTGTTAGTTTTACTGTAACTTATGAGTTGTTACCTATTTAAATATTTACCCGTGGAATTCTCCTTTAATATTTACTCCTATAGTTATAAAATTACACCGTCACTTATACATTACCCAAGTGAGGGTGCCAGACGTGTATGTATTTGTACACCACATTTTACCGACGATAGTAGGTCGGATTGTAGTTAAGCGTCCTTTACGAGCGACCCTGAGGAGGACGGTAGCGTGGTGTGGCCCACGTCGCCGTGAGCACCGCGTCGGTGCGGGGGGAGGGGGAGCGTGTTGTCAAGTCTCCCCCCGATGGCGGGCCTTTCATACGGAGATCCCGGAGCCCCTCCAAAGTGCTGATGTCGACCACGCTGGGAGTTTTAGTCGGTAGGAATCCGACACGCCCCGCGAGCTTCGCGGAAGTCCTATGCAGGATTTCCCCAGGACAAAAAGGGTTAGAATCTATTGTCATTGTGCCGGGCAGAGTTCCAAAATTCCGACCAAATTACGGCAACATCCCGGTAAAATGATTTAATTAGAAATTGGTGTCTGATATAAATAGTTATGTACGTTATTGTATATACAGCAGAACATCAGACTTGGTGTAAGTGTACTCTTATATCTTATTACCTTATTTTACCACAGGTGACCTGTTCTCCTGCCACGCCGTTGACAATCCATCCATAGACTCTGAGATGGAGCTGCTCCGTTCGTACGGGCCGGACGTGCCGCATGACGTCATGAAGAAGCTGGTGCAAGCGTTCGCAGTACTCCGTGATAAAGCAGACCAGGGACAACTCACCTACCCCTACTCTACTCGGGAGCTGGTCAATATTGTCAAACATTTGCAGGTGCGTGTTTTATTTAGAAATGTTTTGAGCTTTAAATTTGCCTTTACTTATGTTTGATATTAATATATCTATCATTATCATCGTATGGCGATGTACTTTTAGTAATGCAATTTATGATCGAAATTTTATGTCAGAGGAAGGGGCTACACTAACTGACGCTACACAAGGGTTTTGTTTAGCCCTGCCTAGCGTGCCTAGCGTCAGTTGGTGTAGCCCCTTGAATTTGCCGCTTAATTGTTGTGACTGTGGAGACTAAGTGCAGAATATCCAACACATCGTGGAAGACTGCCCCACTAGGAAATCATATATCTATGTATCTATATTATCATGTCAGATTCCTTGCGGAGTAAGCAAAAAGTTGAGAGCTCCAACGAGTTCTTTCTCTACAGTCTTCACTTCTCTTCTCCACTCTCATAGTTCGTCAAATATATGCTCACTGTTAACGGAGACTCTTGATATGCCCAGCAGAGAAATCACGATCTATTTGATCATGGTAAGATGGTCTAAGTCTTTATTAGGCCTGGTAGATTGGGGACGGGTTTGAGGCTGATGGAACTTCTCAGTACCAGCTTCAGATAGCTAAATTAAGTAGCAGCCGGGACCAATAGCTAAACGCGCCGTCCGAAGCAAGGAGATGCTCGAAAATGGGATTGCATCAAATAGACCGACCGAGCTGAGAACATCGCGGTCTCACAGGATTATAAGCGTGTCCTATAAAACATTTGCCAAATTTGAATGTCAAACTTACGAGCTTACAGTCTGTACTGTTAGATAAACCTAAGTGAAGACTGAGCTTATCCTAGTTGTAGTCTCCTTTTCTAAGGCTTAACATTTTGTCCCCCGCTTTGCAAAGGAGGGAAGTTGCAGTTTATTTTTTCCTGCTCCTCCTGTTTTCTTGTCTATATAATTAAATATGTTGCGGATTCCAAGATAATAAAAGCGTTCTCAGCGATAACCTAAGATTCGGAACCTTGATGTCTTTTAAAGAGACCATTGTGGATCCTGGCTTACAGGACCACGCTGTAAAGTGGAAACGTGTGGCGGGCTTAGTCCCTATAAAAAAACCTAACTGGTACATTTTATTTTTCTCAGAAATACCCTGGCGAAGATCTAGCGACTGCCATAGGCAATGTGTTTGATTTTGATCGATACAGCAAAGATATGGCTGACACTCTTCTGGAGGTACTTCACGCTAGTGGGTTACCGACCGAGGGCGTACTGGAAGGACGCTCTAAGAATGCTCTTAAGAAGATACAGATGACTATTGAGAGGACCAGTGGGTAGGTGGAGGTTTAGTTAATTTTGTCTATCTATCTATCTATATCATCACGCTAGCTCCCTCGCGGGTTAGGCAGAGAGTACAGAGTTCCAACAGGTTCTTTCCTTACATACCTCCCTGGCTTCCTCCACTCTCATAGTTCGTCTCATACACACTCGCCGGTTACGGAGACTCTTGACTTGCCCTTCAGCTAAGACACGGTCTATTTGGTCATGGTAAGATAGTCTAGGTCTTCCCCGGCACCTACATCCTTCCACTTTCGCATTGTACATCTGTTTTGTCATTCTTTCTTCTAGCATTCTTACTGTATGCCCGAACCAACGGAGCATACCCTTTCTCATCTTTACACCGATACTATCTTTCATACCTACTCGCTTTCTTACTACGCTGTAGCGAATACGGTCGGTCAGCGTGACTCCGCACATCTTCCGCAGAGATCGCATTTCGACCGCATTTATCCTGCTTTCGTTCTCCTTCTTACATACCCAACTCTCACTGCCATATGACAGCGTTGGGACAAGCACTCCGTTATGCATGGCCAGCTGCGCCTTTTGGCTTAAGTGCCGGCTTCCAAGTAGCCTTCCCATCGCACCATTCACTCTTCTCTCTATATCAGCGGTGTATTTCCCATCCTTACTGAACGCGCATCCAAGATATACAAACTCATTCACTTGCTCCAGCACATCGTTACCAACCACAATCCTTTAATTCTCCAGTTAATTTTGCCATCAGGCGAAAGACGTCCGCTTCAGAACATCGGCTTGTCCCAAATATCGCTACGACTATCGGCTTTGTGCCGTCATTTTGATCGTTATATTCAGCCTCATATCTTCTTAGTTGTCTAAATTCATATCTAGCCTTATACTTACCGTGACCCTTAGTTAAGACTTACGGCCGGTTTGAATATTTAACTCAAGAATAGATTTGCCTATTACGGATAGAATTTTGACTTATTTACTGCCAGTAAGCAAATCTATTCATATGAAATAAAACTATTTTTTCGTATTTTATCGCGGTTTATTTTGATTTTTAAGTTCCCGACGTTTCGAGTGCTTTGCAGCACCCATGGTCACGGGAAGGACTGAGGTGTTAGACGTCCAAAAGGCATAGTTGTTCCGGGGTACCCTCAAACTTCTTAATTATTTTTGTTTTTGTTGGTCCGATCTACGCAGAATGAGCTCACGGTGTCTTGAGGTTTTGGATTTGATTATATTAATTACTGGATCCCAAGTCCATGAAAGCACCCAGCCATCTTCTCTATTGAAATTAGGATGTTTTTATCGGAAAAAATAGTTTTATTTCATGTGTAATATTCGCGTAAATTTAAAAACTCAGTATGTAAATCTATTCATAGTATAAATATTGAAACCGGCCACTAGAGATACACATTTTATCTTCTTTCTACGAAGTAGTGTTTGACTATTTACTAACGTCACGCAACGAGGTGGTTTGGTCGGTTTCCGCTGACATCTATTGAAACGTAATATCAAACTTTTTTATAATCAACATCTTTCTCACTTTTTCAATGATTCACAGTAAAGATAAATAAACCGGGAGGATTACCGCCACCTCTTTAACAAAACTATTTTAATCTTTGCTGTGAAAAAGAGAGAGTTGACGGACGATTTAGCGCAGTGGTTAAGAGCTTAAGCCGCTCTGCCCACTGCGTCTAATCGTCGCGGGTTCGAGTCCCGCACGGGACAAATCTTTGTGTGATCCAGAATTATTTGTTCCGGTCTGGGTATTTGTGTATGTGAATTTTCATGTTTGTAAACGCACCCACGACACAGGAATAAATCCTAGTGTGAGGCTACGTTTAAAAAAAAAAAAGTTATATACTGCGTATATCCACATCTTTTTCTTCGATTGGGGACCTGTTCCTTCCACAGTAAAGACGTGTCCTCCCCAAAGCACGGCAAGGAGGACGCGGACAACAAGCCGCACGTGGGCGGCAACACGTGGGCGGGCGGCACGGGCGGCCGCGACACGGCCGGGCTGGGCGGCAAGGGCGGGCCCTACCGCCTCGACAAGGGACACCACGTGCACCAGGTACGAGAACATATGAATACCGGTGCTAGAAGCTCTTTCATCTCTCACGACAGGGAATCATGAGTTTGTAGGGTAACTCACAAACGATCCTATACTATCTATCTATCTATCTATGACCTCACGCCAGATCCCTTGCGGTGTAGGCAGAGAGTACAGAGTTCCAACAGGTTCTTTCCTTACATACCTCTCTGGCTTCCTCGACTCTCATAGTTCGTCTCATACACGCTCGCCGGTTACGGAGACTCTTGACTTTTCCATCAGATAAGACTCGGTTTATTTGGTCGTGGTAAGATAGTCTAGGTCTTCCCCGGTACCTGCATCCTTCCACTTTCACATTGTATATCTGTTTTGTCATTCTTTCCTCTGGCATTCTTTCTATATGCCCGAACCAACGGAGCATGCCCTTTCTCATCTTTACACCGATACTATCTTTCATACCTACTCGCTGTCTTACTATGCTGTTGCTAAAATCAGATCCTATACTAGTTTTTTTAATAATGAAATTCTTTATTTGGGACGAAAATAACTGTACAGAAGTATTACAGTGCAGTATAAATACAGTTCTAAGTAATAATTATATATGACTGCCTCGTTGGTCTGGTGGCAAAGCGCCTCGCTTTGTGATCACGAGGTCCTGGGTTCAAATCCTAGATCGGACTAATGTAGTTTTTCTAACGCAAAATTCCCAGTATGAGTCTGGCGTCTGGAATTGTGCCCGGTATATGGCAATAGGCTCGCCCCCTATTCCATGGGACCTAACATCGTCGGCGAAACTAGGGTGTACTCAGTACACCTTTGCTTCCCCCTCTGGGGAATATAGGCGTGACGGTGTGTAATTATATAAATATAGTACAGTCCACAGTGCTATCCACAGTTTACTATACAATAATGTCGCCACTATGAGAGCGAAATAAGATACTAGTATGTTCTTATACAATTTTATAGGGAAAACAAGCAATATATTTTTTTTTTTAAATTAGCTTAACTTATTAATAATCTCAAGGAGAATTGTCTGATATGTCGCACGTATAATGTCAGAGCTGAGTGCGGCCACAAACTTAACGAGGACAAAGAATTCGATACCTGTCCAGCAGCATGACGACGGCATGGGCTTTAGTGGTTTATTTGAGACGATTATGGTAAAATGAGAGCGATCACATTTTTAACCGACTTCAAAAAGGAGGAGGTTCTATGTTCGGTTGTATGTTTTTTTTTTTAGTATGTTCAGCGATATTTCCGTCAATTGTGGACCGATTTTGATATTTTTTTTTTGCATTGGGTTCAGTATATCTCCAAGGTGGTCCCATATTAATTTTATTGGCATTGGACCTTGGACTTAGAAGATACACCAGGGAACTCCTTAACGACAAACAATAGGCATGTGTAAATTGAGATATTATGGGTATTACGTCAATCCTATAGGTACCCTACTATAGAATAATTCACTGGTCACTTAAAATTGTAAAATAAAAATCCATTATAAAAAAAGGTAAACCGACTTCAAAAAGCAAAAAAATAAATATTTGAAGTCGGTGCCAAGTTACCGACTGCACCAACCAGCACCGACTTCAAATATTTATTTTTTTGCTTTTTGAAGTCGGTTTACCTTTTTTTTATAAAAGATTTTTATATATACCAGATATAAGATCTGACCACTTCTTGATACATACCCCGTACGCCTGCGTACGCGCAAGTCGTGCACGTACTTGTGTACGAGTGTGCTTGCGTTTGTGTATGTATAAATATCTGAAATGCCTATGTTGTTCCAAAAAATGACTACATTTGGAGCACAGCACTACCTACACTAGACTGGGTTGTGGAGTGTGTTTCACAATAAACGTGTTTCCAGCTTTTACAAGCAGAAAAAGATGATGTTCCGGAACACGTGAAGAAGGCAGCCCGCGAGATGAACAGGAAGGCGTTCGAAGAGCGCCTCAAAGAGATCCGGATGAGCGAGTTCGATGCCAAACTGTACTCTCAGTTCTACAGGGCCGTGCAGCCACAGGTACTGCGCTCATTTTACTCGGAATATAAAACAATACTTTGAAATATTTTCATTACCACTGTACCACCATTATCACTTCCAGCTCCTTTTGCTCACTGCAGGGGATAAGCTGTTTTACGACATATCCCTATCCAGTGCCAATCTCGCCAATTCGGGTAATTAAAAATGCAGTTTTGATTTAATCTTAATGTCATAAATCTCGCAAATGGTGTTCCCGTAAAATATCGACATCGACCGAATCGAAATTGGACCGAAAGTTGAACATAATGTAAACGGTATTTCGATAAAACTTTGAACTGATATGAACAACAAATATACAAAATAAACATCAAATTGAAGATTTGGCTTTAAAGATATTTATAATATTATTGAAAGTTTTTTTTATTTAGAATTTGGCAGCTGAAATGAACATGTATTCTGAAATCGGATCGATATCTTAGTGGAGCAGAATACCAAATGTGAGTCAATTCACAATTAAATCTCAATTCAGTCAATATTGAGTCTCAGTGCCAATTAAATACGAGAATTGGCCTTAAACTTTAGGCACATACCCATCGACCCACCTTTGTATTGGGCTTTTTATGACTGCGGTATCTCTTTCGTGGTCACCATTCGGTCAGAGATCTACTCTACCGGCAATCATATAACTAAAATAATTAAAAAAATAATATTTGTTAACTGCCTATAATCCTTTTCCCCAGTCATGGGTACGCTGACGTTTAGAATTTGCGTTTCTAGGAATGTGGTGAGTGTGAAATAGAATCGATTGAATATCGTATCGAGAAAATTTATAACGAAGAATGAATATATATTAATAAATATAATTTAGAAACAAAAGGAGAACAAAATAAAATAGTCTAACTATTTATTTACGTATCAAACCATTGTTCAGCAAAAGCGTCTGTTATTAAAAAATATATTATTATTATAAAATCTATAAAACTCTCTCATTTATTTATTTATTTATTTATTTATTCTTTATGCACTTATGTACATAGGCGGACTTAATGCCAGAGGCATTTTCTGCCAGTCTACCTTGAGGTGATGTGGAAACAGCTGTATTAGGTGCCAAAAATTATGAGTTATTTAGAGAAAAAAAAAAAATATTAAAAAAATACTAAAAACACAATTACAATTAAAAAAAAAAAGGAAATTATAATATTGAAAGACACAAAACTAATTACATACATACAACAAAAGCAGTTGTATATAAATAACATATAATACATACAGGTATAATACATACATATACATACACATATAACTATACTATATATGAAACAGACAGTATGACATAACGACATGAAACAACTAGCGTTTAGAAGAATCCACCAACATTTCGGTCAACAGATAGTCCTGCAGTTTTTTTTTAAATGAGAGACGATTGGTAGCCATCCTGAGATCCTAAGGTAATGCATTCCACAGAAGGATCGATTGGACAATGAAAGAAGAGTGGATGAAATCAGTACGGTGAGAGGGACACTGAAGAAGACAATTATTAGAAGAGCGAAGATGTTTATTATGATTGGAGCATAGATATTGAAATCGGGAAGTAAGATAAGCAGGCGCTACAGAAGAATGAAGGATAGAAAACAATGTTGTCAGTGCCCTTAGAGCTCTGCGTTGACGAATAGGCAACCACTTTAACTGTGAACGATGCTCCGACACATGATCATATTTGCGCATATTGAATACGAATCGAATGCAGTTATTAAGTAGGCGGTCTAGTTTATCGAGTTGATCTGCATTCAGGTCGAAGTAGCACACATCACCATAGTCGATAATAGGAAAGATCAAGGACTGCACAAGCATTGCTTTGGTATTAGAAGGGAGCAAGTTTTTTAATTTATACAGGTATCGCAACGTTCCCGTGACTCTTTGACCAACCGACGTAACTTGGGTCTGCCAGCTAAGCGTAGTGTCGATGTGTAAACCGAGATCTTTGACGCTTGGACTTAGAGGAATAACTGTACCATTGAACTCAAGCGGAGGTAGAGAACCAATGTTTAGTTTGTTAATCAGTCTGGAGCTCCCCACAAGAATTGCTTGGCACTTTGCTGGATTCACTGCGACACCGAATCTGTCGGACCAATTTTTAATTGCCCCCAGATCGCGGTTTAATTTGCCGATAAGGTCAGAAATTCGATCAGCACTATCTTGTGAGTATAATTGCAAGTCGTCGGCATATAGATGATACGCACACTGAAGTTCATAGGTTATCAAGTCGATGAAAATGGAAAATAGAAGAGGAGAGAGTATACCGCCTTGGGGAACGCCAGAGTCGAGGTAACGCCATGCTGACAACGCTTCATCACTCAAAACTGACTGCTGACGTTCCCGAAGATAAGAGGAAAACCAATCCAGCGACTCTTGAGAGCACAGACGATAGGAGAGAATGGACAAAAGGATATCGTGATTAACGGTATTAAAGGCATTGGAAAAATCGACCAATACAAGCACGGTGACTTTGGTATCTTCCATGCCTGCTTGAATATCATCAATCACTTTAAGGAGGGCAGAAACGGTACTATGGCCAGGCCTAAAACCAGATTGAAGAGGATTAATTAAATTATTAGAGTAAATAAAATGAGATAATTGTTTATGAGCGCAGGCCTCAAGCACTTTTGAAAGAAAAGGAAGAATGGAGATTGGACGGAAGTGGATGGGATGGCAGGGATTAGGAATTTTGGCCAGGGGGCGGACAAAAGCTTTTCGCCAGAGAGTTGGGAAAATACCGGACTCCAAGTAGAAATTAACGAGGTGGGTGATTACTGGAAGGAGATAGTTCAGAATAGTTATGATCATAAATCGACATATTTTATCACAACCAATAGCCCTGGATTTAATAGACATTATGATCTTCTTAACCTCACAAGAGTCGACTGGAGAAAAGTAAAAAGGATTAATGTTCGGCAGTCTAAGACCACCAAGGCAATCAAGAGTTTGCTGTACAGTTTGTAACGTGGGTGCGCTCTCATAACATTTAATATGTTATGAGAGCGCACCCACGTTTATTTATTAATTTATTGACCATGAGAATACTAAATATTTTAGTCAGAGACATAGTATAAATATATTCGTAAAAAAATCGCCAATCGGTTTTGTACATTTAAAAAAACAACATATCAATTATAACAAATTCATTGTGTCAGTCCCTAAAATGCAAACCGTTACAATTTACATAACTGAGTATTAGAGTGTTATTGAGTTTTAAGTTTTTTTTAATAATAACGCAAATTTATGAACAGTATATGATTTAAATTAAAAGTAGAGTAGATTTTTGATGTATTTTTATATTTATATATTTTATCCTGTTTATTTTAAAGATTCTATATTTTCAATATTCTTAAATACAATATGCGTTAAATGGAATATGATCAAACGTCACCGTACACAGGTCTCGTGAAAAAAAATATAGTGAAGTATCAAGTACATATTGCGACTGGCTATCAAAAGGTCTTGGATTTCGAAACTGATGTTGAAGACAAGTGTTAAGGTTGTTTATCGAAAAATCGACGGACGATTTAGCGCAGTGGTTAAGAGCTTAAGCCGCTCACTAGGTTGAATACTCGCGGGTTCAATTCTCGCACGGGACAAATCTATGTGTGACCCACAATTATTTGTTTTAGTCTAGGTATTTGTGTATGTGAATTTTTATGTTTGTAAACGCACCCACGACACGGGAATAAATCCTAGTGTCCACAGATTTCGTTTTTTTTTTAAAGAAAAGAAAAGAAACACTGTTCTCAATGGCAGTTCGGGCTCTGGTATTGTGACCAATATATTGTCAGTTGACTGGCAAACGTCGTCGGCGAATAACGGGTGCATACTGTACGCCCACTTCCACTTGGGGATAGGCGTGACAATGATTTATTTTTATATTTTTGAAGGCTGTGAAACTATTTAGTGTCTACCATATTTTATTGTCTGTAGATCGGAGCACTTCGAGGGGTACTAGCAGAACTGCAGGCGAAGAAGAAAGAGAGGCAGTGGAGTAGACATCAGACTAGCGGCGAACTAGACGACGGCAAGATTATTGAAGGTACAGTCCTACAAGAATATTTTGGGCCGCGGCCAAAATATGAACTAGCGCTGTCATCAAGTGTCATATTTTCATGGCAGTCGCAGAGTTACCGTTTGCTATTGAATTTACCCAAGTTCTTTTTTTAATAAGTAGGGACATCTTCAAAGTAATTTTTTTAAATTTTGTTTTATAATTCCTTTTACACGTGCAGCCTGTGGGTTAAGTATACGCAGAGGGCTTATGGTGACTTGCGCGTCCAATATAACAATGCTTTTAGGGTGCTAATGGGGCTGCCACGATTTTGTAGAGCATCTGGCATGTTTGCCGTGGCCCGTACGGATAGCTGTAGTACGATCATACGAAAGTGATGTGCATCCATGATGCAGCGCGTGCGTGGCAGTACTAATGGCATCCTGAGAGCATTAGCTGAGCGTTGGGACTCGCCGATGCTCGAGCGCTGGACACGACTACATATAGTCAAATAATATAGTATTTATAATTTTTTTTTTTTTTAACCTTTTTTTTATGTAAATATATAGTAACATTAATATTAATAAATAATATTACTAGCCCTAAAGTTATGGATCAAGTATCCAAAATAAATTATTATTATTTTTAAATTCAATTTGGCTTACTGTGTCCACATGGTGCAACTTTATTTAATTTGTTGAGCAAGTGACCTCTTTCGAGTTAGTTACACCGTGGGTCCTGTGGGTCCGTGGGTCTTGTAGGTCCTGTGGGTTAACAGGTGGGTCCCTGTTGAAACGTTTTCCTGGAAGCAGGAAAAAAAATAGTAATGGATAACCCTAATTTCACACCAACCCCCCAAGCTCGCAATCACTGGCAATACCATCCACTGGCCAAAAGATCCTTGTCGGACTGCAAGAATTATTTTCTTTTTCATTCTTAGGGTGATTTTTATTCGACGATTTTATAACATGTTTTAACGATCCACGACATTCATTGATGAACAATGCATAGATACGTTACACTCGTACTTACTTGGTTTTTAAACTTTTATATTTCGTCACATACAAATTGGAATGTTTTTGAAGTAACTTCTTTCTTCTTCCTTTTCCTTTTTCTTTTCTTTTCAAAAAGTAGCCCCACACTAGGATTTACTCACATGAGTTTACAAACATGAAAATTCACATACACAAATACCCAGACCGAAACAAATAATTGTGGGTCACACAAAGATTTGTCCAGTGCGGGAATCGTACCTGCGACTATTAGACACAGTAGGCGGAGCGGCTTAAGCTTAACCAATGCGCTAAATCGTCCGTCACTTCGAAGAGCCAACGTTTAATATTTATGTAATTTAAAGTAAAAAAGGTTCTTTAATCTGTCTTACGTAGTCTGATATTATGCCTTACCATCGATATCCCATTCACAATGACTTACTATTGTTATATGACCATTAAATTTATTAAAAAAACTCTTCTAACGGATGACCTTTGCTTGGGGTGAGCTTGTCTGCAAGTACTACATATTCTATTCAAAAAGATTCAGTTAAGGGCAATGTAGCCAGCTTTTGGACTAGTAGATTTGGACTTTGACACAGTAATCTCTATATCGGTGGGTGCAAAGCACAAAATGTCATGTACAAAATAGTGATAATATAGCTTTGAGATATTGAATTAAAAATACTCCTGTAATATTTTATATTAAGTAGATTTTTCAAGCATTTTTTAGCGACCAGAGTTTACCTTATAATGCTTAGAGTCACGTAGTAGTCTTTTTGTTCGAGAATTTGATTAGTAAACAAGTCATAATAGCCAAAATGACGATATCTCCAAGAAGTGCACATAGCAGGTATTCATTTCACAACGACGACATAATGTAATAATTTTTTATTATGTCTCTCTCCTCCATCGAAATCAGGCAATAATATAAAAATGGTCACTTTTTCTCTGCTTAAAAGTTACTAGTTTGTAGAGATCATTGTAAAAACGCAAGTATTTAGAACATTACATAACGGTGACGAAGTACTAAAGTATCGACCTCGCCCGTACCTATATCTTTCTATATTATCACGCCCGATCCTTAGCGGGGTTGGCAGTGTACAGAGTTCCAACAGGATCTCCTTACAGCCCTCTCTGGTTTCCTCCACGTTTATAGTTACGGAGACTCTTGAGTGTATCTATAATTTCCTGAAATAACTGGTTTGATTTTGTTGCCAATGGTTCCCCAAACCTCATCTATCGCCCCAGGCCTGACGGGCGAGCGCTCCATCTACCGGCGCCGCACCGAACAAGAGCCGCCGCCGGGCGCTCCACCAGACAAGCCCAAGCGACTGAGGCTCGTGCTTGACGTCTCTGGCAGTATGTACAGGTATGGGACAGCCTGAAGGCTTCCTTCCAAAAATCTTGGTGAGAGAGTGTAGGTCATAGTGTACACTATGCGGATCCAGTGTGGATTGATGGAGGCAGGTTTGTGACCACCTACTGTTGGAACTTAGGTTTATATTTTGCCTTAACGACTACCTCATGAAGTAGTAATATTTTTTTTTCATGTTACAAGCATAAATTATTATAGTGTGGGTGCGTTTAAACCAATTTTCTAAAAAATACACAGAATTTTCAGGAAACTTCTTCAAACTATTATCATCATCATCATCTACTCCATAAATCGCCACGATTACCGACTATGTACAGAACGCGTTCTGTTTATACCCGCGACCGTCACCAGGTCATCGGTCCATTTTGCGGTGGGCCTACCTTCTTCGTCGCCTTCGGTATATAGTTGCCGCTCTCTCACACTTTACACAACTTTTATCTCCCAGGTTCAACTCATGCAACTAGCGTCTAGAACGTTCTATGACCACTTATCACACTTTTATCTCTCAGGTTCAATTCATACGATGGGCGTCTAGAACTTTCTATGACCATTTATCTCACTCTTATCTCTCAGGTTCAACTCATACGATGGGCGTCTAGAACGTTCCATGGAGGCTGTAGTTCTTCTAACGGAGGCGCTTAAAGGCTATGAGTCGCGGATACGGTACGATATGTACGCGCATTCTGGAGAGGAACATGCACTTGAGCTAGTACGCGTCGATAGACCACCAGAGAATGAGAAGCAGAGGCTGCAGGTGAGCTGGGGGTAAAGGGAGTCAGATTGTAAATGTGAGAGTGGGTAGGAGTGATGTTGAATGCCCGAGGGCGGGTTAATAGAGGAAGGAGAAAAATCGATGAGGGAGAAAAAAGAAGAGAATATTAAAAGAGGAAGAAAAAGCGTGAGAGTGATAAAGATTAAGAGAGAGATTGTGTGAAAACAAGTGAGTTTAAGATTTGAAAGTGATAAAAATTGGTGTCAATTATAAAGAATGATTGATAGAAGTGGATATAGATAGCGTGCACAGAAGAAAGAGTGCAGGATGATAAAAAAGGTGAACCCTTTCTCTCTCTACTTGCAAATTTTTTTTTTTAATCCTATAAATCACCGGATCGAAAGTCAGCGGGCTTGTCATTTTTATTTAGTTCTCTTTCTGATATTTTTTCTACCATGTTGTGTATAGGTAGAATGTGATAATTTAACTTTTAAAAAAAACACTATATATTCTCCAAGCGGGGGTGGCAGAGGTGTACTGAGTGCACCCAAGTTTCGCCGACGATGTTAGGTCCCACGTAATAGGGGGCGAGCCTATTAGCATATACCGGGCACAATTCCAGACTCCGGACTCATACTGGAAATTTTTCGTTAGAAAAACCCCATTCGTCCGACCTAGGAACTTTTTAAAAATGGGTGAAAAATCGATTAGAGCAGAAAGTTGACCTTTAAATTCGATGTATATCTTGTGCCAGATAATCCGCACGATGCACGCACACTCCCAGTTCTGCTGGTCGGGGGACAACACTCTGCCGGCGGCGCAACACGCCATCTCGACTCTCGCTACAGAAGACGCAGACGAATCCATCGTGCTTATACTATCCGACGCCAACCTCAGAAGGTACAGATATATTTGAACGAATGGAATATACTGAGTTCATAAATTAACATAAAACTTATTTTTTTTTATTTCTTTTTGAAGTGTTAACTTTTTATGGGAGGGTAAACCGCTTCGTAACGTAACGCGTAACGGCGCCAGTCTGTCTGGCTTCCCTTTCTCTCACGCATACGGCAGCGGTAGGCAGGCTCTTCCTCTCTCACTCTAACCTACAGCGCTCTTCCCTTTCTCTCACGCATACGGCAGCGGTAGGCAGGCTCTTCCTCTCTCACTCTAACCCACAGCGCTCTTCCCTTTCTCTCACGCATACGGCAGCGGTAGGCAGGCTCTTCCTCTCTCACTCTAACCCACAGCGCTCTTTCCTTTCTCTCACACATACGGCAGCGGAAGGCAGGCTCTTACTCTCTCACTCTAACCCACAGTGCTAGTTTTAAGTTATCACTTCTGTCGGGCGTCCCGAGCCGCACAATTTTTTTTCTTTTATTAAAACGTTGCCCCACACTAGGATTTATTCCTGTATCGAGGGTGCGTTTCCAACATGAAAATTCACATACACAAATATCCAGACCGGAACAAATAATTGTGGATCACACAAAGATTTGTCCGGGAATCGAACCCGCGACTATTAGAAACAGTGGGCGGACCGATTCAAGCTCTTAACCACTCCAGTGACTCAGAGGACGGTGGCGGACGGCTTGGAATATTCCATTCATGAAATATAACTATTTTCCAAAAGGTACTCCCTTATCCTTTTGGACGTTTAACACCTCAGACCTTCCCGTGACCATGGTGCTTGGAAAAATAGTTTCATTTCATGTGTAATTTAGCATGTCCAAGATCTTTGAAAAAATAATACTAAAAAGAATACAGCCTATCCTCACCAAAGGCAACATAATACCAGACCACCAATTTGGCTTCAGACAGTGCCACTCAATAGTTGAATAGGTCCACGATGAGAGGCTTACAAAATCAGAAAAGCCTTGGAAAGGAAAGAGTACTGTTCTTCAGCATTTCTTGACATTCAACAAGCATTCGACAAAGTTTGGCATAAAGGTCTATTATGGAAAATTAAGAATAGCCTTCCACATTTGACGGACGATTTAGCGCAGTGGTTAAGAGCTTAAGCCGCTCTGCCCACTGCGCCTAATAGTCGCGAGTTCGAGTCCCGCACGGGACAAATCTTTGTGTGATCCACAATTATTTGTTCCGGTCTGGGTATTTGTGTATGTGAATTTTCATGTTTGTAAACGCACCCACGACACAGGAATAAATCCTAGTGTGGGGCTACGTTTTTTTTTTTTTTATAAAGAATGTACATAGCTATTACATGCTGATGCAGTCTTACTTGCTGGGTAGCATATTCCCAATCAAAGATGCAGGAGAAACATCCTAATTCTTTGAAATCAAAGCAGGTGTACCACAAGGGTCAGTATTAGGGCCAGTGCTGTACTCAATATCCTGTTATCGTGGGTTCGACCCCCACACGGAACAAATGTTTGTGTGATCCACAAACAATTGTTTCGGTCTGGGTATTTGTGCATGTAAATTTCGTTGTAAACGCATCCACGATACAAAAAAACATCCTAGTGTAGGGCTATGTTTTTGTAATCCTATACTGACCTAATGCTTGGCAAAGACCTCTAACATATCAGGTGAGAGAGACGTTGTACAATACTTACTAAGTGTTTTTCCTCACAGGTACGGCATCCGCCCAGAAGAGTTGGGAGCCATTTTGACGTCGGACCACAGAGTGCAAGCACACGTCATATTTATAGGAAGCTTGGGCGACGAAGCTAATATGTAAGTATATATATCATCCTATATTGAACTATTGAGCATACACCTTCTCACAATCGAAGTAAAAGATATTAAATCCACCACGTGGACTCAGTACGGATTGATGAAGGCATGTTTGTGGTCACCTGCTGTTTTTAAAGCCTATTAAGAGTCCAACTTGGTTTAACGACTACCACATTAAGTGGTTACCGGGACCCACAGCTTACCGTGTCTTCCGAAGCACAGAGACGCTCGAAAATGAAAATACAAACCTATTTCACCTGCCCCACTAACTGGTGACCGGGTTTCAATATTCTTCTCAAGGGTAGATTTGCTTACTGTCAAGAAAATAATGGGACTAAGCCCGCCACACATTCCCACCATTGTGACTCGTGTAAGCCAGGATCCACAATGGTCTCCTTAGATGTCGCTCAGGTTTAAACCTAGGGGTGTCCGGGAAGCGCTTTAATTGTCTTGGAAACCGCAAAAAGTTTAATTAGAAAGAAAAACAGGAGGAGTAGGAAAAATAAAATTCCATTTAGCAAAGCGGGAGACACAAAAAATGGCTAAATAGCCTTAGAGAAGGAGATTCTAACTAAGATAAGCCCAGTTGTAAAGCACCACGGATATGAAAAAAACCTCTTGAACTTGCTTACTGTTAGTAGAATTTAAACAGATAATCCATACAAAATGTGTCAAATTTCTATCCTTAGTGGGCATATCTATTCTTGAGTTAAGTACGAGTATTGAAACCGGACGTAAGTCGAATGCTGCTTAGCCTTGATATTTGCTAGAACACCTCGGTGTGGATAATGCAGTATTACTTGAGTCTCAATATATACCGATTCGTTTTTAATATTTATTATTATTAAAATTGAAGTGAAAACTTCTTTAGGTGAAAAAACAATTGAGACTTGAGATTGAACTCGAGACATTGTTACTGTTACCGATACCTCTGTTTATAAGTATGTACATATATTGAGTATTTACGTACATAGATACACATGCATGTTGGCATTTTTTGAGATGGGAAAAAACCATTGCACTCCCGACACTGTTACCATTACTGACACCTCTGTATATATGTATGTTTTCACTTCTGTCGGGCTTCCCGGAGTGCCACTGCTGATTTTATATTATCTAGCCGTTGGTGTCCCACTGCTGGGCAAAGGCCTAACCAAAACTTTCCAATCCACTCTGTTTAAAGCAATCGAGGGCAAATCGCTCATAAAGACGTCCAGTTCGTCCCGCCACCTCTTCCTGAGCCTATCACGATGTCTTTTGAAATTAGGAGGGACCCATTTGGTTATTATTTTAGCCAACGATGTGTCTGGCATGCGGCAGGCACGGCCAGCTCAGTCCCATTTTAGCTTGGCGGCTTTTTGACCAACATAATCTATTTGTGTCATGGATCGCAGTACACTAATTTTGACATGGCCAGTAAATTTACTACCTACTACTGCGCTGCGCTGCGAGCGTAGACTTCTGTAACTTTGTCAACTTTTAATACCTGCAGATAATAAAGTAAAATAAGATAGCTCCATAACAAGCAGAGATAGCCTAGTGGTTAAACCGTTAGTCTGCAAAGTCAAAGGTCTCGGGTTCAAACCCAGGCACGCACCTCTGTCTTTTTGAAAGCATGTGCGTATTAAAAAATAACTATCACTTGCTTTAACCGTGAAGGAAAACGTCTTGAGGAAACCAGCATGTCTAAGAGTTTCTCGAAGGTGTGTGAAGTTCGCGAACCCGCACTGGGCCAGCGTGGTGGACTATGGTCTAATTTAAACCCTCTAAGTTTGGGAGGAGGCCTGTGCCCAACGGTAGGGCAGTTTCTTAACAGAGCTAATATTATTATTAATTATTATAAAGATAGTTCCACACTAGGAATTATTTCTGTGACGTGGGTTGGTTTACAATACATTCATACAGGGCTACTTCTAAAACATAAATAACCTCGCAGGACTATATAAGTAATATCATAAGCAACAACTTTAGTTCATAGATTTTTTTAATTTTAGCGAGAAAAAAACCTGTGATAATGTGCTTGACATCAGTTGCTTACCAAGTTTCTAATAGAAGCGACATAAAGTATAGCAAAAATAGGTTAAATTGCTCTGCCGGGACTCTATGTATCCTGCTGTAAGTAATCTTTCGACATCGTGAATTTAACACATTTCCGGTTGCTGTTTAGGAATTTTATAGAATTCCTAGGAAATGTATATAATAAAATTTATTTCATTCATTTCCTTGTGATTTAAGGCATTTTATACATTTCCTAGGCATTGTATATTATGACGGATTACATACATTTCATGTAACATATATACTTTTTGAATGTTATCAGGCTCTTGCGGGGTCTTCCGGCGGGACACGGCCACGTGTGTATGGACGTGGCCTCGCTGCCACGAATCCTGCAGCAGATCTTCGCCTCCTCACTTCTGCAGTCTTCGTTATGATCTTCATAACTAACAATAGACAAAAATATTTAGTCTTAACACATACCGGTATAAATAAATAGACTGTCAATATATGGGGTAGGATTTTTGAGACAGGACATTGAGAGCAGCTACCCCAACCATTGTAGTTAAAGGAAAATAGCCTTAGGAGGGTATCCTTAACTTTTTGCAACATTTTAAGCTGTCGCATCTTACAAATCCACGCTTTATAGCCAGGCAATAAAAAAACCTTTATGTTGTACGATCGGTCTGATTGAGCAGTAAGACAACGACACCACAGGGAACAAGTCGTAATCCTCAAAAGCTCATAATCTGAAAACTCATATAATCAGCTATTGGAACTAAGAAAAAAAATACTGTTCCGGTGAAGCTGTAAAGACCCCGCGGCCAACAGCGTAGATCATGCACACAAACACTCAAAAAAAATATTATTTCTTCAAAAAAAAATCTAGTTCATTATAACATATGTGATTTATAGTATGAGAGTGGAGAACAGTCAGTACGAAAACCATATTTCCAAATTTGAAGTTGTTTTCATCTCTATTTTAAGCACTTTATACCCTAATAAACAATTGAACTTGTACGTGTGTGTGTGAATGATCTACGCTGTTGGCCGCTGGGCCTTTACAGCTTCACCGGACAAGAGGGCGAGCGTGCAACCACTACGCTCGAGCCAGAAGGGCAAGGGGGCAACTAGCTCAAGGGCGCCTCAAGGAGGAACGGCCTCGGCTTGGGCAGTCGCTATGGGGAGGGCGTATACTAGGTGTGTCGCCGTGGTGCTCTGCACTGGCCGGCGGGTAAGGGACACTTCGAGCTCGCCGGCGAGGTCGGCTTCTGATCCTGAGTGCGGTATCTGTATCCGAAAGAAGGGATGTAAGGGCATCGGGAGGGTCGGTGAGAACATGCCGCGGATGGCGGTAGTGGCTGTTAGGACAGGAGTTAGATACGTAGTCGGCGGCGGCTATGATAAGCAGATTTCTATAATTGGACGCGTTCGCGAAATATCGCGAATAGGTTCGAGACCGAGATCGGAATGGATGAGTATTGTACGTGTATGTGTGCGTATTGAGAAATACGTTTTAGAAAATGCTTGGAATCAATGATAAATTTAGTTATTTGTAGCGCACTGAACGAGTAACAGCATTTTTGCAATTTAATAGAAAATGTAAGAAACATTTAAAAAAATTTGGAATTAATTCAGCTACCGATTTAGAACAAACTATGTTTAGGTTTTATACTTACAAAGAAACTTATCAATTTGATTTCATGTTGATATTTGCCTCTTTTACGTGTTAATTGACAAATGGCGTGGTTAAAAACGAATTACAATATTTTGTAGGTTATTCCATCTATCTATATTATCATGCTAGAGCTCTTGCGGGGTAGGCAAAAGAGTACAGAGTTCCAACTGGTTCTTTCCTTACGGAAACTTCTAGCTTCCTCCACTCCCATAGTTCGTTTCATATATGCTCGCCGGTTACGGAGACTCTTGACTCTTATGTTGTATTTAAGTCTATTAATTTAAACTGGCCTGTGTTCTTTATTATCGCTCTACGGGTGTGATGTGGATAAGGAGTAGGTAGTGTAATTAAGTATAGATGTATGGTGATAATAAAATGCTTATTCTTAGAGATTTTCAGATAGTGAGTTTACAAATTTTTATGGCTAGTGATCCTAGTTATTTTTATTAATAGTTTTTAAAAAAACATAGTTCATTTACAATTATGGTATTACTTAGTATGACATTCCTTCTTCAGTCCGACAGTTTTGTATATGTAATAATACGTCTTTTAATTATAATAATAAATCTTTTAGTATATGACAAGATTCAATTAAACCAAAGGTTTTCAATTATTTTATTGATCATAATGCACTTCTTATTTGCAATAAAAAAGAACTTGTGATATTGATGTATAACTGTTTGATATTGTTTTGTTTAGTATATAAGTATTCCTCTTCTTCTTTAAGTTATGGATTAACACTATATTTATTATATAGGTATTTTTTCCATTGATATGCATAATCGTGTTTGGTTAAATTAATTCAACTCCCCGATAAACTTGATGACAACGATGGTAATGGAATTGATGAAGTACACTAATACCACCCTGGATAGTAAAGCGATGGATACTTTACATACCAATATTCTAGTTTTAAATAATAAAACATTCGACATTTGAATTTGTAGTTACTTAATTTATAATAACTTACCTTAAAAGAACATTCTTTTTGCCTATTTCTGTGTGATCTGTGAAGTGTGATTGTTTATGATTTATAATTTTAAAGTCCTACAACCTATCTCTTCTTCGGAGCATGACAGGAATCAATATTACATGGGCAGCAACTTAATGCGCTTTCGAGGTAAGAATTGTATAACACTCAAGGATTACATTAGTG
Source organism: Phalera bucephala (assembly GCA_905147815.2). NCBI lineage: Eukaryota > Metazoa > Arthropoda > Insecta > Lepidoptera > Notodontidae > Phalera > Phalera bucephala. The sequence continues at coordinate 6,373,069 of LR990621.1, read as the reverse complement.
TAATTTATAGTGATTCCAAAGCAGCGTCAGTCAAGATTTACCTATTTAGCATATTCTCTTAAATCCCGTACAAGAAAAATCTTGTTAATTTCCCGCCAGTCATAATCTTAAGGGAAAATGCCTTGATGGATTTCCTCAAATGATTAAAAGTATAGTGAAGATATGAAATATATGATATACGATATGATATATGTACAGTATATTTTTAGTGGCAGCATATGCGCCCGTAAGCTCGTCAACACTCCAGGACTTTTAAAAGATCTGGGAGAATCTCCGTAACCGGCGAGCGCGTATGAGACGAACTATGAGAGTGGAGGAAGCCAGAGAGGTTTGTAAGGAAATAACTTGTTGGAACTGTGCACTCTCTGCCTATCCCGCAAGGGATCTGGCGTGATGATATAGCTAGATAGATAGAAGATATGACGACAGGAACAGTAAAGCACCTCAGTACTGGCGGGTCCAAATAACCTGCGTTTGCACGAACGATTTTTCACCGCGCGTTAGTAACGCGTTGGAGTAAAATAAATGGCTATTTGTACATTTTTTCAAGGCGCTGTACAGCGCTACAGCACCGTGGGTTGAAAAAGCGTCCATGCGAACGACGGGTAAGAAACACTTAGTACCTACTAACTAAAATGTTCCACTGTTTACATATTAATCTGTGCCAAAAGGCTCTATCAATTAAAGGCATTAAAAGATCCCTCTTTTCTCAGTTTTATCCAATGTGCTTCTACAAGAGTATTAAAATATCTAGGTAATTTGCGTTATATTAATTTTAGCTCTTCCCGCCAAGTCTTGAGACTAACGGCCGAATACTCAAACGTCACTTAAATCAGACATTCGTTGAGAGCTGCTTATTTTTAAGAGCATCTTATATTTAAGTGGTATTCACAAAAGCTGCTGTCATGATTTAGGACCATGATTAGCTAAGTGTCCCTCAAATGTTTTAAATATGGCAACATTCGGGATAAAAATACGAAAAAAATTCGTTCTCGTTTACAATATTAACGATATAAGTAGTAGTTTCATTTTATGCAAAATTTCTAAAGATAAGTGAGGGGTAAATTAGAATTTAATTATTTTAAAATACACTCCCGTGATATACGTAAGAACATTTGGAATTCATAATAACTTTAAATCATAAAGTTATTAAAATTTTAAGACCTAATGGCCTTAAAGGTACTCAAACGACATAACAACGGAACGCAATAATAGTCTGTCAATATTGACATTCGATTGATGAAGGAAAACAAATTCAAGTAGAAACTAGATATCTACCAAAGATCTTTTTAATTTTGTTATCACAAATACAATTTATAATTGTTTTGTTGCCCGATATGGAAGGTAAGAAAAAGCGGGGTTGCAATTACACCAGTGCCGAGAAAGAAATTTTGTTAAAAATAATTAATACGTAAGTTTTGTGATTACTTATTATATTGTAACAGTTTTAGCAACAAAATACGAATGCTTAGTTTTCAAATACCGTATTAATTTTAGGTTTCTCCACATAATTGAAAACAAGGAGACAAATGCAGTATTTATCACTAAGAAGAAAAATACATGGGAGGAAATTACCCATCAATACAATGCCGTAGCTACGAGTGGTCACAGAACTTGGCTTCAACTACGGCATCTGTATGAAAATATAAAACAGAAGTCAAAGAAAAATGTGGCAAAAGAAAACGTAAAATGACTTTTTTTATTTTGTATCTTCTGTGTATATCATTGTGTGATGTTATATATTCAACAATATGTGATTTTTCATTGTAGAAACTACAGTTTTATGAAAAGGATGAAGTCAACACAGCTAAAAAAAAAAGCATCAGAGGATAAGGTGAACATTTTCTTTATTAAGCATATGTATTAACACAATTAGCCTGCATGCTAACTAATCTTTCCATTTCTATAGAGAGAAATTTTAAAAACTGGTGGTGGATCACATAAAAGTGTGCTAAGTGAAACTGATAACCAAATCTTAGCTATGGTGGCTCCTCAAATAAAGCCAGTGCCCAATCCGTATGATGACGCAGCCTTGTATTTTGGTTAGTTATAAATATTCTTCTTTTGTGTGGTTGGTCGTCAACCCTGTGGCAGTTATTCAAGCCCAGTACTTCTCTGACTTAGATTAAATACTGTAATAATGACAGTAAATATATTTTTTATCAGGTGACATGGAGACTTCATCATCTCAAGATGTTCAAATAGTAGAAGTACATGTTGATAAGAGCTCTATAGACTCTATTCCTATTTCATCTACTTCGTCTCAACATATTAATGGTAAACTACTGTAACATTATTTTATTTTATGTAATAGACATAGAAATATCTATCCTAAATTTATTTCACTAATTTCTGCGCCTTATTTCAGAACATGAAGTAACTATTGTTAATGACAACAACATTAACAAACCAAATAAAAAAACAGGTAATCTCTAAAGTTGTCATCATATAAGTGAATAATCTATTCTGTATATGTAATTACCTATTTGTTTTGTTGTAGGGAGTAAGAAGACAGTAAAAGCTAGCAGCACCAAAGAAATGTATTTTAAAACAAAGCTGGCTAATGCTAGGTTAGAACGAAAATTGATGATCAATAAATATAAAATGGAACATCAAAAATTGAAAATGGAAATGGAAATTTTAAAATTAAGATTAAAAAATCAGACTAAGAAAAAGCCTAATTAATACTTAATTACAGGGCTGCATCCTCATTAGGATTTTGCACTTTAAAATTAAGATTAAAAAATTAGACTAAGAAAAAGCCTAATTAATACTTAATTACAGGGCTGCATCCTCATTAGGATTTTGCACTGGTTTTTTTAGGATGTGAAATATGGGTTGTCGTATCCAGCACTTTATAAGATTACTATCCGATTGTACATTATATATATATATATATATATAGTATAAATATTAATACATATATAAATAAATAAGGACATTATTTTGACTTTTTGGCTGTATCATGTTTATTCCATCCTATTCATAATACTGAAGAAAGATTTTTTAGTCTTGATGTTTGCATATTGTCTGCAGAAGATGAAGCTAGGTTGTCAAACTACTCGTAGCCGTATGACTGGCCATTATTATTGATACATGATTTCCTGCCACTTATTTTTCTATCTATCTATCTATATCATCACGCCAGATCCCTTACGGCGTAGGCAGAGAGTACAGCTCTGGCTCTGGCTTCCTCTACTCTCATAGTTCGTCTCATTATTGAATGATAATGATTAAATGATAATTTTTTTTTACATTCATATTTTTTACACACCTACCTATGCAATAGATTATATACATTTAAGAAGATATAATTGGTAATTAAAAAATAAACAATATTTAACTAGAAAAATGTGTATTAATTATCATGGTTCTTACAAGAAAATTCTCATTAATGACATTGTGGCCATCCTCCATTAAATCCTCACCAGGAAAATCCTGGGCCAATATATCATCCCCTAGATGGTCATGCTGTGACATGGCAATATTGTGCAGTACTGCACAAGCTACAATTATGGGAGGGATATTTTTAGTTTTGACGCCCAAGCCAAAGTGAAGACAGGGAAATCTCCTCTTCAAAACACCGAAAAGTCTTTCGATAGGGTTTCTTGTGGAGATTTGTGCACGGTTGTAGGCTTCTTCTGCAGCTGTAGTCGGGTTTAGTATTGGCGTCATGAGATAGTTGCGGCATGGGTAGCCACTGTCTCCTACCAGCACCATATTTCCAAAGTCTCCTCGATCAAATTGAGCACAAAGAGGTGAATCATTAAATATTGTGCTATCATGCACCGAGCCTGGCCAACGTGCTATAATATGTTTTATAATTAAATTTGCATCACACACCATTTGTACATTAAAGGAAAAATAACTTTTCCTATTACGGAAAGTCTCTGCGTGAATCCCTCCTGAAATGAAAAAGAAAACAAGTTAAATTATCCCAAGTATGCTTGAATTTACCTTCATTAAATATTATTGTAAAAGAAATATCCCAACAAACCTGGTGAGTTAATTTTAATATGTGTACAATCCACTGCACCTAATACTCGTGGAAACCCTGCAATAGCATAGAAATTGTTGGCTATTTGTAAGCTTTCTTCTGGAGTTGGCATGTTAATGTAAATGTTTTTCAATTTGGCAATTTCTGCTGTAACACTGTGAATAATACGGTGCACAGTTGGTTGTTCCACTTTAAAAATATCGCCAATTACACGTTGGTAACTGCCGGTGGCGTAAAAACGCAGTGTGATTAAAATTTGATCCCTGGGTTGGATTGCTCGATTTCTTTTTGTTAAAGGTTGGAGTTTGTCACCAAATAATGCTACTAGATGTAAAACCGTGCTCTTGTCGAGGCGAAATCTCATTTTAAATTCAATGTCATCATATATTGCAAAAGCGTCCAATTTTTCTAAATTCCGGCGTATTCGGCCGCTACTCGTTGACGCTTCTTCTTCGGAAAGTGAAGATAGAGACATTTTTCACAATTTATCAGTTAAATACAAAGGACAAAATAATTTAAGATTGCTTGTGAGGACTCTTAAGTTTAACGGGGTCTTAGAGCTATTTAAGTGAAGATTTGACAGATGTCAAACACTAAGTGGCGTTTGAGAATACGGTTTTTGGTTTAAGTAGCCATTTAAGCGGTACTTAAATTAAGTTCAATTAAATTTAAGACGATGATTTAAATGACGTTTGACAATACGAAAATGCAAGTTAACGACGTCTCAAACATCTAAGTGGGACTTAAATATTTAAGTAGCGTTTGAGTATTCGGCCGTAAGTGTAGAGTAAACTTGAGAAATATAACTCCGCAGTAATAAAGTTGTCGGACGGTGCTTCATTTCAGTGAGACTTTAATGAACAAACTTTTGTCTACCCCCTTTAGCTCTGAGCACTTGAGCTGGACTGCACTCACGACACTGCCTTAGTTTATGTTTGGTTTAATTACTGAATTAAATCATATTAAAATCAAGATACACACGTACTTGTGGTTAAACGGTGTCAGAACTCAAAATATTATTTTATTCATTTGTGGTTTTTTAATAGACCATAATGTAGATATTTAAAAAGTTTACTTTAAAATAAGATAAAATAAAAATTGTTTACTTCAGACATCATTCAGTCCATATAAGCACAAACAGAAAATTATTACATTTTTAAATTTATAATGAAACAAACCAACCAGCAAAAAATAATGATTTAAATTAAAAACAATGAAATTACATAATAAAACTAAAAAATAAATAATGAGATATATATATATATGACGGAGACAGCCCTTCCGTAGTATTTTTAAAAGGTGTGACGTCAGCTATGCTGACGTCACTGATGTCATTTTCATAGTGGTTACTCATGTTCGCTCTTCAAAAGAAAAATTTCACGGCTACTTCCAAAGCTTCGTTTTTATTCCAAACTGACAGCGTAACGACGTCCGAGAGAGGTCCGCACTGTCTAGCGGTTCGAGCGAGAATGCCTCGAGCGCGCTCTGTGCGGCCGTATTTATAGAGTACGTCGCGCATGCACGTGTACACAAGTTTTTAGGTTAAGTATTGAATTATTTGAAATACAATGAATTTTGTTTATGTTTTAGATAACCTAACATTCTGACGTTAATTTTTCATTTTAATAATCACAAAGTAATCAAATATAAGCTGATAGCTTATGAAATAATTTTAAAACAATCAAATTATTCTTATAACCGACGAAATATTGTAGTTGCGCCGATATATATATTTTTAATTTACCCTTTGGACCAGGGGCTTCCAGAGAGGGGATGAGAATAGGTCCGCAACAGTCCTCAGGATGCCGTTGTGACCGCCACGCACTCAGTTAATCGGGGACACAGTTTTCTTGCTAATGATGGCATGAGAACCATCAGTGCCATAATGCGCAAACATCCCCGATGCACTACAAAAACGAGGCAGCCCCAACATCATCCTGTTGTTATATTGTATTGTTTAAGTACGTACCAAAAGATGTAGCATTTGGTTGATTTTGTTACTTGTAGATTTAGAATTCTATAACAAAGTTAGACGACGGCTCTTTCACAAATATTTGTTTCGGTATGTGTTTGTTTGTGTGAATTTCATATTTGTGAAACCACCTCACACACTACACAGGTATTTTCTTGCCTACCGCGAGGTAACGTTTTTTTGGTAAGGGAATAGAAGATAAATTATTTCTCTGATCTTTCTGATGAGTACTGAGTTATGGGTCCTAGTTATCTGTCGTGTAGTCCCATCCTTACTAAACCTAACGCTGTTTTCAAAAGTAAGATATCTAGCAGAGCGAGTGTCCATAAGACTTTTTAAAATTTAGATATTAATTTCAGCCACTGATCTGCAAACACTAGTCACAGTTATATAAGACGACTGCATGATCAATGGCTTACACTTGAATGTGAAGAAAACCAAGATTATGGTTTTTGAAAGGGAAGAAACCAGAACGAATGTAAGGATTGTGGTTGGTAACGATGTGCTGGAGCAAGTGAATGAGTTTGTATATCTTGGATGCGCCTTCAGTAAGGATGGGAAATACACCGCTGACATAGAGAGAAGAGTGAGTGCAGGGAACAGAGTGAATGGTGCGATGGGAAAGCTACTCGGGAGCCGGCACTTAAGCCGAAAGGCGCAGCTGGCCATACATAACGGAGTTCTTGTCCCAACGCTGTTATATGGTAGCGAGAGCTGGGTATGTAAGAAGGAGAATGAAAGTAGGATAAATGCGGAAGAAATGCGAGCTCTGCGGAAGATGTGCGGAGTGAAGCTGACCGACCGCATTAGCAACAGCATAGTAAGACAGCGAGTAGGTATGAAAGATAGTATCGGTGTAAAGATGAGAAAGGGCATGCTCCGTTGGTTCGGGCATATAGAAAGAATGGTAGAGGAAAGAATGACAAAACAGATATATAATGTGAAAGTGGAAGGATGCAGGTACCGGGGAAGACCTAGACTATCTTACCACGACCAAATAAACCGAGTCTTATCTGATGGAAAAGTCAAGAGTCTCCGTAACCGGCGAGCGTGTATGAGACGAACTATGAGAGTCGAGGAAGCCAGAGAGGTATGTAAGGAAAGAACCTGTTGGCACTCTGTACTCTCTGCCTACCCCGCAAGGGATCTGGCGTGAGGTTATAGATAGATAGATAGATATTAATTTCAATTCACAGCTGTGTCCTGATGATAAAAAGTCTGAAATTTGTAAAACTTTCTATAGTATTCTTCATATAGAATAGGTAGTGACAGTTCTAATTGCCAAACGAAATTAATATTTAATTCAATAGTGTTAAGGCATAAAACCATAAGTATAGAAATTGCTATTGTATTAAGTATAATTTCGTTTGGCAATTAAACTGGCACTACCCATCCTATGTGAAAAATACTATAGTTACTGAAATCTGTTGACTACCAATGGAACTTCGACACTTTTTATCGTATAAGTAGTTATCTCGTAGGCATTTAAAGTAAAAACTATTCATTAGTGTCCGACCGAAGGTCGATTTTTGCCGACGCCGAACCCGATTAATAGGCCATTGCCAAAACCTTCGGCCGACGCCGAATGTTTAATAACCCTAAGACTATTGGTTCATGATTGGCTAAATTTTTAAAAATTTATGCTGGTGTTCAATTTATGATAAGACTGTATTAACTTAACAAGATGATTACAAATACCTACAACTAAAAATAAAAAATACAAACACACATAGACATACATACCGTCACGCCTATATTCCACACGCGGGGGTGGCAGAAGTGTACTGAGTACACCCAGGTTTCGCCGACGATGTTAGGTCCCATGTAATAGAGGGAGAGTCTATTGCCATATACCGGGCACAATACCAGACTCGGGACTTGTACTGGGAAGTTTTCGTTAGAAAAACAACACTTGTCCGACCTCGGATTTAAACCCAGGACCTCGTGATCACAAAGCGATGCGCTTTGCCACTAGACCAACGAGGCAGATAAATATATTATTTATTATATTTATGTACTTAAAAGCATTCGTAAGTCGTAAAACGTAATAGATCGGTGCTTGCTGAAAACCTTCGGCTTTAGCCAAAAGTTCGGCCCATTTTGGCTAAAGCCGAAAGACTGGACGAAGGTGATATTGTTGGCAGAAGATTCGTTTAGACTCTATCTCTATCTATCTATCTATATCATCACGCCAGCTCCCTCGCGGGGTAGGCAGAGAGTACAGAGTTCCAACAGGTTCTTTCCTTACATACCTCTCTGGCTTCCTCCACTCTCATAGTTCGTCTCATACACACTCGCCGGTTAAGGAGACTCTTGACTTGCCCTTCAGCTAAGACACGGTCTATTTGGTCATGGTAAGATAGTCTAGGTCTTCCCCGGCACCTACATCCTTCCACTTTCGCATTGTATATCTGTTTTGTCATTCTTTCTTCTGGCATTCTTTCTATATGCCCGAACCAACGGAGCATACCCTTCCTCATCTTTACACCGATATTATCTTTCATACCTACTCGCTTTCTTACTACGTTGTAGCGAATACGGTCGGTCAGCGTGACTCCGCACATCTTCCGCAGAGATCGCATTTCGACCGCATTTCGTTTAGACACTGCTATTTATCTTACTATACAAGGTGTAACATAATAAACGCAAGACCTCAGACACCTCGATTAGAGAATTGCTTTATAAAATCGAAATGAAAACGAAATTTCCAAATTTAAAGGTTTTTACCCGTTTTTTAAACACTTTTGTACCCCAATTAACAATGAAAGTTGTACGTGTACGTGTGCGTTTTGAGAAATACGTTTGAGGATTGCATTTAACATCTCCTTATTGCTATGAATCAAGAATAAATTATGTTTTTTATAGCGCACTGAAGGAGTAAGGGCATTATTTGCAAATTAATAAAAAAATGTAAGATACATTAAAATTAGTTGAAATCAATTCAGTTACCGATCTAGAACAAACTACTTTCACGTCTTGCGTTCATTATGTTACACCTTGTATATCCTTAACTTCTTTATATAGGAAATTACACAATAAATCGCGATAGAATCTGCAAAATAGTTTTATTTCATTTGTAATATTTGCGGAAATCTAAGAACTCAATAAGTAATTAAGTGTATCTGTTTAAAGTGCATTATGTTCGAGAGGCGTCAACGTCTATACATAAAATATCTATCTTTTTCCGTGGACGATAAATCGTGTGTCGTGTCGTGCAATAAAAACGTCCTTGCACAGTGTCCACACGGAATAAAGAAGTAACTACCTTATAACACGCTTTTTAACCGACTTCAAAAAGGAGGAGGTTCTATGTTCGGTTGTATGTATGCTTTTTTTTTTATTTTTTTTATTTATGTATGTTCATCGATATTTCCGCCAATTGTGGACCGATTTTGATAATTCTTTTGCATTGGGTTCAGTATATCTCCAAGGTGGTCCCATATTAATTTTATTGACATTGGACCTTGGACTTAGAAGATACACCAGGGAACTCCTTAACGACAAACAATAGGCATGTGTAAATTGAGATATTACGGGTATTACGTCCATCCTATAGGTACCCTACTATAGAATAATTCACTGGTCACTTAAAATTGTAAAATAAAAATCTTTTATAAAAAAAGGTAAACCGACTTCGAAAAGCAAAAAAATAAATATTTGAAGTCGGTGCCAAGTAACCGACTGCACCAACCAGCACCGACTTCAAATATATATTTTTTTGCTTTTTGAAGTCGGTTTACCTTTTTTTATAAAAGACTTTTTTGTGCTGTGGTTGTGTTGGTATTGAAGAGTTCAGAGAGTAGTATCACATGGGACGACCGGGTGCGAAGCGAGTGACGCTCCGAGGTTTTAAAATGATCATTAAAATTATATTTTAGTAGTACCGAGATCTTGTTACGATCTCTCAGAGACTATTTCAGAAGCAATGGCGTGTATGTTTGGAATACGTTCATATTCTAAACGATCACATATCACCAAAATCTTCTTTTACAGAAATAATAAAAGGCGAATTAACAATGATTTTCATTGAAAATGTTTGCCAGTAAATCGTATTGTGTCGTGCAATAAAATCTCCTTTACACAGTTGTGTCGGCATTCAAGTGTTAATCACGTCGTTAGCTTTTCGCATTTGATGCTTTTCGGAATGCCTTAAATGCGAGTGTAATATTCCCGAGGTTTTCCAAATGATCATTATTATGACCGTTCAGGGGATCCCAGGAGTGAAGTGGATGCTCGAAATATATTCATATTCTAAACGTCTATATATGACGATTATTTTATCAAATAGTTTATTATGATTCAAAAATACTCTTTGGACATATAAAGGTGTATTTGTATAATTTCAAAAATATGTTTGGTTTTGAAACACTACATGCATACATATATACATGCGTATATTGTATAGATTTTATAGGTTTTTTTTACAAATTCATTTTTTTTTCTGAACAAACCATATATTATCTTTTTTTTTTTAAACCGTAGCCCCACCTTAAGAGTTATTCCTGTATCGTGGGTGCGTTCACAAACATGAAAATTCACATACACAAATACCCAGACCGAAACAAATAATTGTCGGTCACCCAAAGGTTTGACCTCTGCGGGAATCGAACCCGCGACTATTAGACACAGTGGCTGGAGCGGCTTAAGCTCGTAACCACTGCGCTAAATCGTCCGTCAATAATGTGTCCGTAATGTGTGTAACAGAAATATATTATTTCCTCCCTATTATTGTATTATTTGATATCTATGCTAGTCATTTTAATTTAGGTGAAATGATATTTCTATTCATTTAAGTATAGCAATATTGTTTTTACTGTCCATTATTCTTTCGAAAAATGTCTGTAGACAAACTAAAAAATAATGTCAAAGCTTAGTATTCTTCTAGATGAATCCCCCGTGGCTCGATATAATCCCCCCTTTATCCATGTTTACATGGCGGGCGTAGTTGTGTTTCGTGCTTAAAACCGGGCGGGGATTCTTTCAGCTTTCCCAGGGTAATTCAATTACCAGCCTGAAGAGTACTAGTAAAAAATGTAGATTAGGGATATTTTATAAAACTACCGATATTAGGACTATCTTTCCCTAACCGTATCTTATCCGAAGGGTAAGACAAGATTTTCTGTAACCGGCGAGCGTGTATGAGACGATCTACGAGAGTGGAGGAAGCCAGAGAGGTCTCAAGGAAGAACCTGCTGGAACTCTGTACTCTCTGCCTACGCCGCCAGGGATCTGGCGTCACGATATAGATAGTTAATACTATATATTACGTACTAGAGATGAATTTCAAACTTTACAAATGGCGCGCAATTTGATGACTGCGAACCACGCGCAGTAGGACTGTCTGTGGTTCCATATATTATAACCTTATGTTTGTCGAGTTGCTTAAACAGTATCTTAGTGCATACAAGCGCATAAAATTAGCACTCGGAACGCACCACGTTGCGGCGAGCTTCTCGTGAACTCTAACGTGTGCCACAAAAAAAATAGTAAGGCGCCTGCTATAGTTCGTAATAAGTATTAATAACACAATGGTTAATAATTTTGCCTGCCTCGTTGGCGGTAGTGGCAACCATCGCTTTGTGATCACGAGAACCTGGGTTCAAATGAAAAAAGAAAAATTCCTAGTATGAGTCCGGAGTCTGGAATTGTGCCCGGTATATGGCAATAGGCTCGCTCCCTATTACATGGGACTTAACATCGTCAAAAAGTGGGTGTACTCAGTACACCTCTGCCACCGCTTGGGGAATATAGGCTTGATGGTGTTGGTGTTAATAATTTTAATTTAAAAATATATTTTTAAAAACAAGCTTTTATAGCAAAACATGACGAAGATATCTTGCTTAGTTGAGGAGTGCCCATGACTTCTTTCCAGCTCCATCATCAGACTCTGGATATCATTTGGGCCTAAAGTATTCGCTGAGACAAATCCAACGCGCCCAAACACGGCGGGGTAATATTGGGTAGTTCCATTGGCCACCTTTCGGCTTTATCATCAGACCCTGAGCACTATCTGGTTGTATAGTACTTGTCAATGCCAATCTAACATACATATAGGTTTATACACGAGAGGTTACGTTATATATTTCACATGCAGACGGACGATTTAGCGCAGTGGTTAAGAGCTTGAGCTGCTCCGCCCACTGTGTCGAATAGTCGCGGGTTCGATTCCCGCACGGGACAAATCTTTGTGTGATCCACAATTATTTGTTCCGGTCTGGGTATTTGTTTGTGAATTTTCATGTTTGTAAACACACCCACGACACAGGAATAAATCCTAGTGTGGGGCTACGTTTAAAAAAAAAAAAAAAAAACCTTACATACCTCTCTGGCTTCCTCGACTCTCATAGTTCGTCTCATACACGCTCGCCGGTTACGGAGACTCTTGACTTTTCCATCAGATAAGACTCGGTTTATTTGGTCGTGGTAAGATAGTCTAGGTCTTCCCCGGTACCTGCATCCTTCTACTTTCACATTGTATATCTGTTTTGTCATTCTTTCCTCTGGCATTCTTTCTATATGCCCGAACCAACGGAGCATGCCCTTTCTCATCTTTACACCGATACTATCTTTCATACCTACTCGCTGTCTTACTATGCTGTTGCTAATGCGGTCGGTCAGCTTCACTCCGCACATCTTCCGCAGAGCTCGCATTTCTTCCGCATTTATCCTACTTTCATTCTCCTTCTTACATACCCAGCTCTCGCTACCATATAACAGCGCTGGGACAAGAACTCCGTTATGTATGGCCAGCTGCGCCTTATGGCTTAAGTGCCGGCTCCCGAGTAGCTTTCCCATCGCACCATTCACTCTGTTCCCTGTACTCACTCTTCTCTCTATGTCAGCGGTGTATTTCCCATCCTTACTGAAGGCGCATCCAAGATATACAAACTCATTCACTTGCTCCAGCACATCGTTACCAACCACAATCCTTACATTCGTTCTGGTTTCTTCCCTTTCAAAAACCATAATCTTGGTTTTCTTCACATTCAAGTGTAAGCCATTGATCATGCAGTCGTCTTATATAACTGTGACTAGTGTTTGCAGATCAGTGGCCGTTGGCGCTATTAAAACCGCATCATCTGCATAAAGTAGATGGCTTACCACTAAGTTACCCATTTGTACACCTGTACCTTCATTCATCGCTTTCAGTCTTTGAAGACTTTTGTCCAGATATATTATAAACAGTCTAGCGGACAACACGCAACCCTGCTTGACGCCGATTTTAACGTCAAACCAGAGGGACCTGTTACCACCCACCCGTACGCATGCCTTGCAGTCCACATAAGTGGACTGGACGGCTCGCAACAGAGTGCCATCTATACCATACTCTGGCAAAATGTCCCAAAGTCTCTTTCGCACAACTCTGTCAAATGCCTTCTCCAGATCTACAAAACCGCAGAAAACTTTCCGCCCCACTGCCAGATGCTTCTCTACGATGTTGCGGAGTGAGAAGACTTGCTCCGAACATCCTCTTCCAGACCTGAAACCCCCTTGTGCCTCGCACAATGTCGGATTTGCTTTCAAAAATAAATTCGTTACGCTACAAGCCCCCAATGGCTATTAAGTAAGGTCGACGGCAAAATAGTTAAGTATTTAACAAAATTGAACAATGAAAAGTCACTCCTTTGCGCTTCAAGCGTGTATTCCAGAAGTATATTGTGTACACCAAATAGTGTTTATGATGTTGGATTTTAATATGATACAACGGCACTAGCATATTCCCGTTATACCGGCCATAATTCTAGATTCCGGGCTGTTATAAAGAACCTTTGACAGAAAAACCTCAACAGCACTGTCGATTTAAGATTCGAACACAGTTCACGTGATCTGTAGCCACACCAAGCACTTGGTAGGTACTTGATCAACGAAGTAGTTGACAAGAACGATGATGATGATGAGACGAAGTAAAACTGACTTTTCGTATTACAATCGACAATTTTACGACTGACTGAAAAGCAAGCGACATAAACTAGTGAACATACTGTGTGATTTTCAAATCGTAAATATAAAACCAAATATGAGCAACATGATTAAAGATGCAGTTTCCAGATAACATCATTTATTCGTATTTTCTTAAGTAGCAACCGTTTTAGCGTCCTAGTTTTGAAACACATTCCACCATCTTCATACCTCATCATTTATTCCCACATACTATCCCTGTCCCTCACTTCCACATAATATGAAATGCAGATTATAATTACGGTAAATGTTATTTGTATCCAGAAAACTAAAGGATTTTATGCTAAGCAAATATATGCAAGCGATTTGAAAAATTGAAAACGTTTAAGTAATTTAAATCGATGTCCGTACATGCAGATGTGTATGTTACTATCTACATACATAATGTAGATATATGTGTCTGTGGCCGTCAGCTTCTATCCTCGGAACCGCCCGCGGGACCGGAAAGGAAATGTCGTCAACTAAGTGATTGAGTTCACTCAATAGATTCTTTATTTAGTAGAAAAAGCTGTTATTTATAATGCTGAGTTGTTTCTACGCTTATTATACGTGTCGCTAGCGATCAAGACGAAAGGTATATTTTGTAACTAAGTAGAGTTTTATTAATGAATATCATATACAAAGGTATGATGTATATATGATATATATTGATTTAGGATGAAACTAATAATTAACTGAGCATGTCGATTATCTTTTTTTATTACTGTAACTAACATTAATCGTATCGATTTAAGGATTTTTTGAATACATTCACTGATACACTTCGGTGTTGCACATTAATCTCGATTGATTCATCATCATCATCATCATCTCAGCCTATACGTGTCCACTGCTGAACATAGGCCTCCCCAATTGCTTTCCAGCGTAACCGGTCCGATGCCACCTGTATCCAACGACTTCCTGCGATTTTCACAAGATCGTCGGTCCATCTGGCACCTGGTCTCCACTATAGAATTTTTCTGCCCCAACGCCCGTCCGATCGACGCGCTATATGGCCCGGCCATTGCCACTTCAGCTCGCTAATCTTAAGGGCTATGTCGGTGACCTTGGTTCTTCTACGAATCTCCTCATTCCTGATTCTATCGCGTAGAGAAACGCCGAGCATAGCTCTCTCTATAGCTCGCTGAGCAACTCTGAGCTTTTTTATGAGACCTATTGCAAGAGAGCAAGTCTCTGATCCATATATCATCACTGGTAACACACATTGACTAAAAACTTTAGTCTTAAGACACTGAGGTATTTTGGATAAGATGTTGCGCAGTTTCCCGAACGCTGCCCAGCCGAGTTGGATTTGTCGATTGACCTCTCTCTCAAAGTTGGACCTACCTAACCGGACTACCTGTCCCAGGAAAATGTATTCGTCGACAACGTCAAGAGCAGAGTTCCTAACGGTGAGTGCGGTGGGTACGACATGGATGTTAGACATTATTTTCGTTTTGTCCATGCTCATTTTAAGACCCACTTGTTGAGATACTCTGTTGAGGTCACCGAGCATTCGACCTAGATCTTCCAGCGACTCCGCCACGACCACAATGTCGTCAGCAAATTGAAGGTGAGTGATGTATTCGCCATTGATGTTGATGCCAAGTCCTGGCCATTCCAAGAGTTTGAAGGCGTCCTCTAAGGTGGCCGTAAACAGTTTCGGAGAAATGACGTCTCCCTGTCTTACTCCTCTTTTTATAGGGATCGCCTTCGTGCACTGCCCCTGTACTCGGACTGACATAGTGACGTTATTTTACAAGCACTTCAACACTTCAATGTACCGATAGTCAATGTGGCATCGCTGGAGAGATCTAAGAACCGCCCAAGTCTCGATCGAATCGAAGGCTTTCTCATAGTCCACAAACGCCAAGCATAGTGGGCGATAATACTCCTCGGTCTTCTGTATAATCTGCCGCAGCGTATGTATGTAGTTTATGGTACTAAAGCCTTTCCGGAAACCGGCTTGGTCGGGAGGCTGCAAGTCATCAAACGTGCGTTCGAGACGATTTGTGATGACTCGAAAATTATTTGACTCAAAACAATCGGTTTTTCGATTAATCTATTTTATGTCGACATGTCTGCTACTAGATACCAGGATAATACACACTACATGGTAGGTATTTACGGGAGGCATTTAGGGATGTCACGTAGAGTCCGTTCGAAATGAGTTTAACTCCAATTTAGCGCCGAAAGTCGTTAAAACCTAAAGTTCGTTCAAACATTATAATATATTTTTTTAATTAACCTCTTTTGTCCCATTGCTGGACAAAGGTCTCTCCCGTGACGCCTATGAGAGGAGATGGTCTGATATGGCCAAGGATCGGGTTCAGTAGAGAAGAATTTCTTTTTCTGATATAAAAGCCCATAGTGTATTTGTAATAATAGTACTTTAATAATTATTTTAGTAAATATAAAATAAAAGGAAGATCCGCTATCTCCAAAACTATATGCTTCTCTAAAAGCAGTCGGCAGGCTGGGAGGAGCAGGGGATGATCGTCGTAGGCAGGAGGCTTGGAAATCTCCGATTCGCTGACGATATTGTTCTGTATCTCCCTCAGCTATTGGCCTAAGAATGATGCTAAAAGAGCTGAACGTTGCGAGCTGGGAGGTCGGACTCTATATGAACATGTCGAAGACCAAGATCATGGCAAATAAAGTCAAACGCAAAATTCAAGTCGACGGTGTCGAGATTTCATATGTCCAGGAGTATATCTACTCAGGCCAAATAGTCTTGTTCCAGGCTTCCAGGATATCAGAAGTCGCGTAGAAAATGCCCATGAATGAACTAATGAAGGGTGACCTTCCATTGAAACTAAGGAAGCTCATGGAGATGTACTTTCTTCCCATACCCACTTACGTCGCACAGACCTGGTCTTTGTCAAAGTCGCAGAAGTCCACACTCGCAGTTTACCAGCGTTACATGGAGCGCTGTATTCAAGGTATTTATTTTAAACGCAGGCAGGCCCAGGAACAGATGGCGCGACGAACTGGATGCCTTTGGCGATTGGCGCTCAATAGCCCTAAACAGCATCGAGAGGAGGAGATGGAGGAATGCCTTTGCCCAGCTGTGGGATACTGTAGGCTAACTAATACAATATATATAATAAATAAACAAATGCAATCGATTCATCAGCCCACCTCTCTCATATGTTAACTTATGAATCGATTGAGTACGGCCAAGTCCAACCTATTCGATTCCGTTGCTGCGCTCCCGTACTGCACATATAATTGATGGGAAATTCTTATGGAAAATCTTAATGGCGTAGAAGACCTCCACATGCGTCTGCAAACATACTTGATGCACTGTAGTAACGGGGAAGCCGCAGCAGAATCCTGAAAATATTATTATATTGAAATGATTATGCCACAGTATTCCCACGGTATGCGAGAAGTATGTACGCACTTTTAATATTCATGTGACATAGCATTTAAACCTCTCTACAAAACTACCGCGGTTAAAGAGCGAAAATGTTACTTAAATTAATAGATTTATCACTGGATTTCTCTAAGTGTTATGCGTTTTTGTATTGAACGCGCTAGTGACCTGGAATACTCGTTGTACCTAGACTAGGCACCAGTATCTTGCAATAGTCTGCATTATATCCTTTTAATATTGTGGTTAGAAAAATAAACATATTGCATCGTATCACATTTGTTACTTAAGATAGTTGGTTACGGAAGTTATAGTGTAGTACATCATTCCTATTGTGACATGTAGATTTGTAATTATTTATATTATAATAAAGAGAACAGGTGAGAAGAGGAAGGTATTCTTACCGATCACCAAGGTTAAGCAGCGCTTGACTCGGTCGGCCTGAGATGGGTGACCGTTCCGATCCGAGCGTCTCCGTGCTTCGAAAGGCACGTTAAGCCGTTGGTCCCGGTTACCACGTAATGTGGTAATCGTTAAGCCGAACTGGAAGCCTTAAAGGCGGCTTGATAAGTCCAACAGCGGGTGGCCACAAACCTGCCTCTACCAATCCGCACTGGGTCCGCGTGGTGGAGTATGACCTAATCTTTCTCACCTCGATTTGTGAGAGAAGGCCTTTGCCCAGCTGTGGGCAGTATAGGCTGATATTATAAAGAGAACAGTCCCACAAGGATATTTTGGCCCGCGGCCAAAATCGGTACTATCGCTTTCATAAATGTCGCCGCAGAGTTGCCGTTTGCTATGAAATGTACCTAAGTTCTTATTTTAATTAGTAAGCGTGAGGACCTGTTGAAATTTTTCGCTGGAAGTAGGAAAATGTTACTAAATGATAAACCTAATTTCACACCAACGCTCCCCTGTCAATATCCTTGTCGCACTACAGTTGTATCACACACCGTCACGCCTATATTCCCTAAGCTGGGGTGGCAGAGGTTTACTGAGTACACCCACGTTTTGCCGACGATGTAAGGTCCCATGTAATAGGGGGCAAGCCTATTGCCATATACCGGACACAATTACCGACTCCGGACTCATACTAGGAAGTTGTCGTTAGAAAAACTACATTGGCCGACCTAGGATTTGAACCCAGGACCTCGTAATCATAAAGCGATGCGTTTTGCCACTAGACCAACGAGGCAGTCTAGTTATTATAGTACGAGGCAGTATAGTTGTATCGGTCATAGATATAGTTTTAGTACTTGGGACAGCTTGTATGGCGAACGGTGGCGTCACGGCATTCACTTGATGGCTGCATTAAAAGAGAATATAATCACTACGTTTTGTCTTTGATGGCTGCCACCGTGAGCGGTCGTCTGATTCAGTGTATTTTTAGTGATAAACAAAGAACCGTCTCATTTGAGGACGCCACAATGACTTTTAAAACAGTGCCGTTTTAGTTAACCTTTCCTTCCCTCTTCTCGTTTCGGTAAAAATCTACTTATCCCTATTAAGTCTAGTGCCGCATACTGTCCCATTAAAGCTATATACAAAACCATTTATAATATTTTATGCGAACCAAGATTCCCCCTTAATGTCCGATCAATCGCGATTTTTCACGTTTCACGCGGAAATTTTCCATACGCAGATATTTTGTGGGAGGTAAATGGTAGTTGCCGGGAATTCTTATCGGCAAGCACTAAGGTTGCCAACTAGTACAAATAAATTATCGGACTAGTTGGTCTAGTACGGGTGACGATCACGTGGTTCTTAGTTCGAATTCTAGGTCGGACATAATATGCTTCTTCTATTGAATATATTCTTAGTTACAGTCAGGAGTCGAATTGTGCCAACGAGCCAACATTGGGATCTAACAGTATTGGAGACTAGCTGTTTTCCACGGCTTCGTACCCGGTTTATAACTGGGTATTGTAGCTGTCTAATGGTGAAAGAAGCATTTCGAATTGGTTTATTAGTTTTACTGTTTTTCTTCCTTGTTATAAATAAAGCTATTTGGACGTACACAGTTCACTTATATTACCCGCGCTTGGGATATATAGGCGTAACGGTAGGCACCGTTACGTCGCCGTTAAGCAGTACATTTTATTTTAAATAAAGTATATTTGAGAGTGAGAGATTTATGAGTGTCCCATAAGTAAATTTAGTGTAAAAAGTCAAAATTAGCGTAAAGTGCGTATTTAAACGTAGGTACCGTAGGTACTATATTAGTTTATAAGGTACCCCGACATAAAGTAGAGGCTATTCTATTTTAGAGGGCGGTTGGCAACCCTGGCTAGCACGTACGTGACTAGCGCCTCAGTGCCGTCATCTGCGGGCTGATAAAATGTAGGTAGCAGTCATCACAGAATATGTATACTATGTTCTATGGCAGACACGGACTGCTACATGTTTACTGTGTTTAAAGACAAAACTTTCTTGTGGCTTATGGGGCCTTATTGCCTAAGTTCAAAAAAACTTTAAGGTTTGATCAAATAGCTGGCTACGTTGGGTCGTCACGTTTGTCGTCGCGCCGAGCGGGGCTGCGCTGGGTGGCGTCTCCCGTACATTTCAGTACATTACAACTGTCTAAGCTGCGCCACAGTCGTCGCGCTGCGTCGGCTATTTGGCGAAACCTTAACGTAACGTGTTATGATACTTCAGGGCTAAACTGAAATATTAGACCTTTTTTAAGGCAGAGAAAACTCTTTATGTGTACCCGTCTGTATTTGGGAGACACGGAGGGGTCCAAGTGCACGATCCATTGACGCTCGGAGCAATAGCTCCGGCCCTCGATGGACCAAGTTTACCGACTAAAAACTGCGGTGACACCACTTATGCTCTAGTGTCAGGGTACGGGGATGTCATTTGGCACATATCCGCGAAAAATACTCGACCTAAACTAACCTGCTAACTGCCGTCGGTCTATATTTCTACAAAATATATTTTTTTAACTCTATGGAACGAAAAAATACTCTATATATAAATATTCCTTGCGAAGTTGCTTGTTGTTCGTTCTTCCGACATTCTTTCTCGAATCACCATAGCATGACCTTTTTCTCATCTTTACACAAAGAATACTGTGGGAATTAACGTGTATGAAAAAAAATAGGAATATATCCCAGAAAAGATAAAAGGTACTTGTAACCAGAATCGCCCTCCAGTTGTCGAAATGTATGCAAAGTGGCAAAACTGCCATGAGAAACGTAAAAACTCGGGGAGTGTTCTCGAAATAATATAAGTATTTTATGGGCGGAGTTTAATGAGGAAAGTCAATGGATAATGTGAGAGTTATACAATATCGACATATAAATATTATATCATATCTATTAATTTGACAGACATATAAATATCATGTCCACATATTTGACTGAGGACTTGGAGCAGTGGTTAAGAGCTTAAGCTGTTCCCAGCATGGACAAATCAATGTTTGTGTATGTAAATTTCATGTTTGTAAAAACATTCATCACACAGGAATAATTCCTTGTGTAGGACTAAGTTTTTTTAAATTTATGTCTGTCTTTGTTTGCGTACTTTGTTTCTATATATCATTATCATCGCCAATCAGCCCGTATTTACCCACTGCTAAGAGTAGATTTCTTCGCTATAACGCCATCGTTCTGATCCTATGCCATGCTTTTCTATTATTTGCCGGCCATCCTTACGATTTCATCGCTCCATCTATCTATCTTTACTGTATATAAATTTAGTTCTATCAGGCTGCCCTCATCCATCAGCTCCTATGAGCTAAACTCGGCACTGCGGAGTGTGCATACCATCTTGATAGATGTGGAGCGCGCATCACGGTCAGATTAGTCTGGGTACATGGGCACACGGGGGTTAATGGCAATGAGCGTGCGGACGACTTAGCCAGAAAGGGATCAATGGAAAAGCTTGTTGGTCCCAAATCGTTCATAGGCATACCAGATGGCGCCTACAGAGGTGTGCTTTATAAATATGCCCAAGAAAAACACAGAAAGGACTGGGAAACAAACACAGGGCTGAGGCACTCCAAGGAATTTGATCACATGGAAAGACAGCGACCGCAAAATATTACTAAAACACAGTAGACTTTAACAAAGGCAACTAATTGGTGCATATACAAGCCGCTATGGCACAAAATGAACCTGTGCAGCAACGTGGTATACAGAAACTGTGGTGCAGGAACTGAAACCACTTGCTGAAGCATATCCTCTGCTATTGCGACGCACTGGCGGCGCGGCGAATGACCTATAGGAATAGGAATTTCGGCTCTTGCCCCCTGCTGGAATCTACAACTTGGTTCAGGGAGTATTTGGATCTCCAGGTACGTAAGATCATCAAGGCAAGGACAGCACAAAAGATCCCATCGGGTCAAATTGCAGTTGAGGTCTTCTCAGTTCGAAAAGCCAACAGCAAGGATATAAAGATTTAAGTCGACCTCTGCGTCTTCTATGTATGGACGTGATAATCTCAAAGATTATTTTACATACTACACACGGATTTTTATTCAACTTTCATTAGTAAATAGAATAGAATTCACGAGGAGGGTTCAGGTATATAATTATTGAATATTCTGTGCAAATTGATCGAATCATGATGATATATGCACAAGTATATACATATGTATTACAACTTTCTCAAAAAGGAAATATTCCTTTAAATACTTTTTAAACAGCTCAAGGAAAAGGGAGTAAGTATCTGCTGTCCAAAAGAACCTTCCTTTGATATGTCTCCAAAGTAAATTATAGACTGTTTTATCAATACTAATATTATAAAGAGGAATGATTTGTATTTCAGTATTTTTATGTTTGTAACGAATAAACTCAAAAACTACTGGAACGATTTAAAAAATTCTTTCACCATTAGAAAGCTACTTTATCCAGAAGTAACATAGGCTATATAACATAGAGCCAGTGGCGCAGTTGTCGATTGGGTACGAAGTCGCGGAAAACTGCTAGTCAGGTATAGTTTATAGATTATGATTAATCATTACCGATAGACGGGTCAAGAGGCTTTTTAATTGGTGAACTTGTGTGAGAATACGTATGAGCGTGAAAACTTGAGACTTCCATGTAATAGGGGGTTTAGTGCACGGTATATTGATACCGGGACTAATCCAGACTCCGGACTAATACTGGGATTTTTTTCTATCTATCTATATCATTACGCCAGATCCCTTACGGGGTAGGCAAAGAGTACAGAGTTCCAACAGGTTCTTTCCTTACATACCTCTCTGGTTTCCTCTACTCTCATAGTTCGTCTCATACACGCTCGCTGGTTACGGGACTCCTGACTTGTCCTTCAGATAAGACCCGGTCTATTTGGTCATGGTAAGTTAGTCTAGGTCTTCCCCGGTACCTACATCCATCCACTTTTGGATTTTTTTGATATAAAAAAAAACTACAGAGTCTGACCTAGGATTCGAATTCAGGATCATGTGATCGCTACGCACTTTATAAGCCATTAGACCAATCAAGCAGGCTCTGGATGGATCTGAAACAATGAGACTTAGCATAGTTCCACTATGCTTTGACCGCGAATTATCTGGCGTAATTAAATATAATAAAAAAATCCATAGCTACCTACTCAATTAAGGCTACGATTCTAATAAATCCCTATTTGATCAGGATTCCTCTGCTACAAGTCCCTGTTGATTCAAGGCCGATCAAAACTTTGTATTCGGAATCTGTTTGCCTTCGAAATTGATCTTCACAAAACATGAAAAGTTGTACCAATCTCGTCTTTTGGCACGAGTTGTTAATTTAACTGCTTTCATGGGTTTATGGAATTTAATTTAGAAATTGTATGGGTAATGTTTGTCTACAGATGTAGACTTTTATACTTTTTTTTTA
The DNA here is from genome assembly GCA_905147815.2 of Phalera bucephala. Taxonomy (NCBI): domain Eukaryota; kingdom Metazoa; phylum Arthropoda; class Insecta; order Lepidoptera; family Notodontidae; genus Phalera; species Phalera bucephala. The sequence continues at coordinate 6,349,961 of LR990621.1, read as the reverse complement.
AGTTGCCCCAAGAATTATTCTAGTGTCATTTACAAACATGAAATTCAGATGCACAAACGTTCAGACCGATGAAAATATTTGAGGGTAACTCAAAGATTTCTTCCGTGCGGGGAACGTACCCACGACTACTAGATTCCGAAGTCGGAGCGGCTCTAAACCAAGCTGTCCGTCAGTACACTTCGCATATCATATACACTGATGGTAGGTATATTGAAGAATTTTAGTCACTATTTTTTCTATGGAAGATTTATCCCTTCTGTGTCTGATTATTTACCGTCTCGTAAGTCTATAGTTGTGATCACGAGGTCCTGGGATCAAATCCGAGGCCTGAAAAATGTAGTTTTTCTGACGAAAAATTCCCAGTGTGAGCCCGGAGTCTGGAATTGTGCCCTGTATATGGCAACAGGCTCGCCCCCTATAACATGGGACCTAACATCGTCGGCGAAAAGTGGGTGTACTCAGTACACTTCTGTCACCCCGCTTGGAGAGTATAAGCGTGACGGTGTTTATTTATTTATATATCGATATATTTTTTGTTATGTTTGCAGGACAGTAAGGTATGAAGCTGTTGAAGAGTATACCTAAGTCCTTTTTATCCAAACTGAAACCAGATTAACAGAAAACTGTATCCTCCCTTAGAGGCAGTTGGGTGTAAATAGGAATATTTCTACTCTTTTTAACTCGCTTTTAGTAGCTTTATCTGGTTTGGATTTTGTAAGGCCATGATAAAAAGTGATTGAGTTTTGTAACTAATTGCCATTATCAAACAAATCAACGAACGGCTTCATCCTTAAGCTGCCCCGCCTACTGGATCGATTAGTCACGGGTAAGATATACGACCGGAAAAATATCTTTGTTTGACCTACAAATATTTTTTTGGTATGGATGTTTGTGTCTATGAATTTCTGGTTTGTATACGGACCCACTTAGAATCAGAGTCAGAATCAGAATATTTTATTATTCATGCAAAAAGTATGGAACCGTCAGAAAAGTAACAAAGGCTCTACCACCACTTCGGAATGTCATTCCTGTGGAGAATAACAGCAAGACGGTAACTCTTTTTAAATAAAAATTTTACAAACTTTTCACCTACATTTTGTTGTGGGGTATGGGAGAACAATGTAGGTAGGTCATCAGGTGAGTCTAAGTTACACAGAAACTTCAGGCCCGCCTTTTTAAGGTCTATCTAACAAAACTATTAACAGCTCAATTTTATTCACTGGCACTTGAACCCAATCCTGTCTCATACAGTCCACATAATATCGATCTTTTATTGTTGTACGTTGGACACATTAAATAGTCGATTTTATTATTTTAGTAGACATTGTTATTGGTTTGTATTAAAGCTCCCTGAACACAGAGTATGTAAAATCTCTCTTGCAATGAAGCCGTTACAAGAAACGGATGCATTTTCATTTTAAATAAATAAACACATAGCAAAATAGATTGCACAGGGCCTTTTGGACTATTTTACAGCAGCTTAGACAACTCGCTCATAACCGAATAATTCCCAGCGTAGGGCTACTCTTTTGAAAAGAATAAGAAGAATCTAATTTAACCTGCATTCCAAGAATTCACTGTGGAACTTTAGCCTAACATTCGCGCAATTTGGCTATTCAACAGTTATAACTCAACTCCGAACTTTGTTGTTCTTGCCCACAGCTCTCCTTACACGTAGACGATAAGTTTTAGCGACTTGAAGTTAAAACAAAGGCGATACAACGAGGTATCATAATATTTTACCCGCGGTAAGTTGGGGCTGAAACTCTAACGGTGTTAACGCCAATTTGCGGGAAACGTGACATTGGCTGTTAGGAAACTGTTTGGTAAGAATGATACTTTGTGGGCTTATGCTTAGTGATTTTTTTTGCATTAGGTTGTCGTGGGTACCCAGATCGAAACAAATAATTGTGGGTCACACAAAGATTTGTCCCGTGCGGGAATCGAACTTGTGACTATTAAAACCACTAGGTGGAGCGGCTTAGCTATTCACGCCAAATCGTCAATAGATTGTAGCGCCAATGCGGGCGATGTTGGTTTACGAAGAAATAAAAGATTATCTTTACACGGCGTTTGTTACACGGCACCGGTTTTGTAATTTGGTATATTTGCCTTTGAAAACAAGAAACAGATATCTCCGTAACCGGCGAGATCGTATGAGACGAACTATGATAGTGGAGGAAAACAGAAAGGTCTGTAAGGAAAGAACCTGTTGGGACTCTGTACTTTTTGCTCACCCCTCATGGGAACTAGCGTGAAATGGTTTAAGAAATTTATTTTTTACAAATCACTTACAGAGAAATTATAAAAGTTATAGTACTACAAACATAAATTAAGCCGGTTTTAAGTTAGCGGACTGACGTACACAAATAACATAAATAAAAGCAGGTTAGTTAAAAACGGAGAAATGGGGGCCTATACAAAATCTATTTCGTTTGCGGCTTCGTAGTTAGATGGTAACTGTGGGAGTGCGGAATATAATAGCTGTTTATTTTGGCCTATGAAATAGTGGCAACTTGAAAGAAATAGATTAAAATAATATAAGGTATGTAATTGAGTAGAAAGATGATGCAATAATATAGATAGATAGGTAAATATCTATCTAAATAATATAATATCTAAACATCTTTCATGTTTAATATTCGCATTGTCTAACAACTCCTAACTCTCTACCTACCTCGTGAGGGATTTAAATCATATGAAACCTACATAGATATCATTTTCGATATAAAAAAATGCAGGATGAAGGAGCGTTTATGAGACGAACTATGAGAGTGGAGGAAGCTAGAGAGGTATGTAAGAAAAGAACCTGTTGGAACTCTGTACTCTCTGCCTACTCCGCAAGGGATTTGGCGTGACGATATAGATAGATAGATAGATAAGTCTGGAGTCTTGGATTGTGCCCGGTACAATGGCAATAGACCTCCTCTTTTTTAGATGAGATCTAACATCGTTAGCGAAAAGTGGGTGAACACAGTACACCTCTGTCGCCACCGCAATACCGGCGGGACGATGTTTATTTTATTTTTATAGATATCATTGCTATCATATTGGATTTCAAGGTTAATGGGCACTTAAAACGCTGTAGTCTACACTTTGCCATACCCCACCCACCATAATAGGAAAAGGTATAAATCCTTAATTTAGCCGCGCGAGATCACGCCCAGTTTGTAGGCCAGTAGCGTGGGAAGTGCCGTGATAACGACCGAGTTCATAGCATATATTAATTAGGGAACCATTCTTTGGGAGTTTCAGAGCAATATTGGCTTAAAGTGACCACGTGCCGGAAGACGTGGAGTGTACACGCCCCTCAAACTCAATCTCAAATAATTTATTTGGTATAAACCATGCGGGGGCGCTCACGAATAGTCAACCTTACGTTTTTTTTAAATCTAATTACCACCGGATCGGAAAGGGGCCTCCACTGAAAAGATCCGGCGAAGAAACTCAGCGGGCTTGTCTTTTTATTCAAATTTGTTCCTCTGATTCCCTTTCTTTTTTTTTCAATCATATTGTATAGATACAATTTTTTGGTTACATTTAAATAGTTTACGATCTATCTCCAGTATGATGCCGTATGATCAAAATATGAGACTAATGATGTTATTTGTAAAGAATGTCTAAAGTATTCCACATGGACCAGTCCCCACTTCAGCCATCACTTCCCTTGTCCATATTGGAGAGAAGGGAGTGACCCGCGCCAGATAGCCACCGCAAGTAAAGACATTATAGTCAGCATGACCAAAGACCCCTCACAAGGTGGACCGATAAACTGGTGAACGTCGCAGGTGAAAGCTGGATGTATGCATCAGCAGCACAAAGTCATTATAGCGATCTTTGGAGGAAACTTTTGTCTAGCAGTGGACGAACTACGCTTAGTCCGGCTGTAGGTAGTGGTGTTCATACCATACCCAAAATTTATCGAGGTACTTTTGGTCCCACTGTGACAAAAGCCGAGGGTGCCGTGATTCTACGAGCACATCATTTCACATGTCTTTCTAAATGAATGAAATAGAACTATTCTTCGGATTTTATCGCGGTTTATTTTTGATTTTTAAGTTTCCGATGTTTCGAGTGCTTTGCAGCATCCATGGTCAGTCCTTCCCGTGACCATGGGTGCTGCAAAGCACCGCGATAAAATCCGTAAATAAATTTATTTAATGTGTAGACTTCGCGGAAATCTAAGAACCCAGTATGTCTTTCTAAAATTTGTTGGTTCTCTCGGATGTAGTTTCATAACATCCGCATGAAGAAAAACAGATGATTTATGTCGCCCCCAAAATTTTTGCCTATCATATTTGGGAACTAGGATAAACAATAATCCTGTGTTATGGTTATTAGAGACAGAGATGAAACGGACCTCAGTAGTAATTTATCCCACCGTTCATTCTAACAAATGAGAAAAAACATTTTTCCGACATCACACTCTTTTGTTATATGTAGTTCATATTTAGGTTTGAATCTTAGGGTCTGGATTTCCCCTGTGATATGAATTTGTGATTTATTTCCACATAATAAAGAATCTTGATTATAAGTAGAAAAAAAGTTAATCGTTTCGGGTGGAAACTTAAAGTTAGCAAGCCTTCCAAAGGTCCGTATACAACCCGCGAATCTCAGAGAGAAAATACACTTTATTACCTGTTTCAATTATACTGTCACAATAAAGAAAAGAAGAAGAATTAGATCACAAAGTACAGTTCAAAAACAGCAAACACTAACTATCATAAACGTATTGCTTAAAAAAACTGTTTCAATTAGTGGCGCTTAATACAGCTGACCATCAGGAGAACCTGAGTTCGTAGCTTAGGTCGGAAACAGTGTGATGTTTCCATCCAAAAAAATATCTGTCACTGTCCGGTGCCTGACATAATAGCAATATGCTAATCTCTTGATATATTAAGACCTGAAATTTCAGCCATTCGTAGGCGCACAATATATATCTATAACCTGCGTTAGGAGCTCGCAACATACATCTATAAACTCGCATAACGCTGTTTATATTTTATCAAAAAAATGGAAAAAACAGGTTAGGAAATATAGCTAGTTTGTAACGGTACAAGACACAAAATTATTGTTTATTAAAAAAAGATCCGATCAAAATAACAACCAACCAAATTAGGTATATTATATCTTCGACGATATCTCCTCAAGTACCAAAAATATATAATAATTCTTTATCCTGCATTCGAGCTCACAATCCCCATTTCTCGGGGTCCCCTGGGCAACAGCGGAAGTGAATAAGGGTGGAGGCGCGCGTTGCGGAATATAGATGCTCCTATTCACCTTGACCTGCCAGCTTCAGATCTGCGTGTTTTAGTGCCCCTGTCTTGGTAATGACCTTGTCATATGGAATTGTGTTCTGAATTATAATAAACCTTATTCAGTTCTTAGATTTACGAGAATATAACACAGCGAATAAAACTATTTTTTGAATTTTATCGCGGTTTTATCTTTTGATCTTTGAAGTTCCTGACGGTTCGAGTGCTTTGTAGCACTCATGGTCACGGGAGAGACTGAGGTTATTCCGGGGTGCCCTCGAACTCCTTAATTGTTTTTGTTGGTTCAGTCTACAGAGAATGAGCTCACGGTGCCTTGAGATCTTGCAGTGTTATGCTTAAAAATGAAAATAAACCGCGTAAAAATCCAAGAAATCGTTTTATTTAGTAATAAACCTTATTGTCTAGCACACATAAGGTTGTTTAAAATGATGAATGAATCAGGATGTTACCAAAGAACTACTCCCGAAATATTATTATGTGGTTATGATGGTAATTCGAACAAGGTATACATACTACTATCATAACTTTTGTTGGGTCTATATATATACCTTTATATTATAACGTATGTGGAGTCTGTATATTTATATAACTATCCTTATCATCACGCCAGATCCCTTGCAGAATGGATAGAGAGTAAAGAGTTTTTACATGGTCTTATCTTGCAGTCTTTTCTTTGCTTTCTCCACTTTCATAGGTCGTCTCCCACATGATCGTCGCACATACGGGTATTTGGAAGATGTTCGCGCCCATAAGTCAAATTTATAAAGTACACATTCCATAAAAAAAACGACTACCTGAGTTAGGGGACAGTTCAGGAAACAATACCCTGCCGATCCCACCCTGCCCCGGCGCACGTGGCGCGTGTACATTTAGTCGGAATTTGATCGTTCAACTTGTTGTATGTGTCTGTTCTCGGCGTTCGTAAAAATCATTAACTTTAAAGATGCATATTTTTTATTCTACTGTACATGTTAGCTATTGAAGTGTTTGTGATGGATCCTAATAAATCAGGTAAGAAAGCTATACAAGGTTTTCCATTACTGTTACTCTTATTCTATTTAGATATGGTATTTTAAAGACATCTATACAAGCTGTAACATAATAAACGCAAGACCTGAAAGTAGTTTGTTCGAAATCGATAACTAAATTTATTCCAACTATTTTTAATGTATCTTACATTTTTACATTACATTACTCCTTCAGTGCGCTATAAAAAACTAAATTTCCTAACCTGTATTTCTCAAAATGCACACATACACGTACAAGTTTCATTGTTAATTGGGGTATAAAAGTGCTTAAAAAAGCGGTAAAAACGTTTAAATTTGGAAATTTGGTTTTCGTTTTGAATTTATGAAGCAATTCTCTAATTGGGGTGTCTGAGGTCTTGCGTTTATTATGCACCTTGTATATTAGAGAGAGGTTTTTTTTAATAGTGTATTGAATCGAATAGTTGTTATATTATCCTGTTAGATCCTGTCATAATATCGAATGTAATAGAAAGTTTGAACTTTTAACTTGTTACAAAAAGAAAAATAGCCGCAGAAAACCGCAGAATAGTAGTATTTTGGTGCTTTGAACTTTCTTGTCTAAAATACAAAAAACATAATTATAGTTAATAGCGTTCTAAAATAGATATTATTTCGTTTTAGGTCCAAGAGCTGCCTCAGGAGTAAGAGTCGTGACCCGGAAATACTTATTTGATCGAATGCAGAGTTTTAATTTGAAGAATTTAGAAGATAAATTAAATTGATTGAAATGTAAACTAAAATAGTGCGAAAATTATAAAAAAAATGAAATGAAGAGCTTAAAATCCAAATTTGCAATCACGAGTTAAGCAAAGATGGTTAAAAGCCCATAAGAAGGAAGAGGTATTCTTCAAAAACAATCAAAGATCTAAAAGGAGGAAAACTGAAAATGTACGGTCTTCTTTGGAAAAGGATGTTATATATATTATTCACGCTGCTCAGGTTGAGTTACGGAAAGCTGGAAAACGAGATGCATCCGATATACTCAAAGAAATTACCAGTACTCCGACTCGTGCAACTAAATATAAGAAGGCTTTTACAAAATCAAAGAGTGATAAAACTTGCTCACTGACACCAATACAAGCATTGACAATGTTTGTAGATGCCGATTTAAGTCGGCGACAGTATGAAATAGCGAGAAATACAAACAAGATTTTTTTCTCATGTTACAAAAAGCGAAACAAGAATGTAATCCTCCTCCAGAATCGCGCAGAGTCACAAGTACTTACGCCGAAACCGATTTACAGCCTTTAGTTGACAATATAGTTAAGCGGTTATCTATTTATCTAGAAGAGGTTTTAACAACATTGAAAGAGCAAGAACGTGAGAGCTTGAAGTTAATTTCAAAGTGGGGTTGTGATGGGTCACATCAGTCTCAATTCAAACAGAAATTTGTAAATGATGCCGACTCAGATGCCAACATTTTTCAAATTTGTTTTGTCCCATTACGTTTAGTTTGTGGCAATGACAATGAAAAACTTATTAGGCAAAACCCAGCGCCTTCATCTCCTCGATTTTGTCGCCCTATAAGATTCCGTCTAATTAAAGAAAATAAGGACGTCACAGAAGACGAAATAAACTAGTAAAAAAATCAGCGATACGGTTAAGATAAGCGAAGCAAAGGATACGGTTCGGTATCCCCGAATCGCTCTGACCGCCATGACCCGTTGCGGCCTCCGCAACAGGGTCCCGCTCCGGGTGTTCAGTGCGTCGGCTCACACAGGCGCGCCGTACAAAGCAATGGATCTCAACACCCCAGTATACAGGCGACAACAATCTGCGCCCGGTCCTTTCAGGTTTGGCAGGAGTCCACTAAGAGCCCCCGCCGCTATTACTAATTTTGGCGCCAGATGCTGGAAATGCTTGAGAAACTTTCATCCAGAGTCAAGAATAAGACCCAGATACTTCATCTGGGTCTGGAATTTACTTGGGACGCCATGGACCACAAGCTGGGAGCCTTCAGGCAGGCGCTTCCGAGGCCTATGAAAGCACAAGGCCTCAGTTTTGTTGGGCGCCACCCTCAAACCGAGCCGCTGGATCCTCTCGACCACCCTGCGATGTCCCGCACGTCGCTAGAGTGATGACCTCTTCCCACTGGCTCCCCTGGGCTAACACAAGGGTGTTGTCCGCGTAACAAAACGAGCACCCAGTCGTATCCTATGTTTCACAGGAGTGGGCCGAGTACCGACCCCTGTAGAACACCGCACTCCATTTACCGACGCTGACGACACACCTGTCCCTCAGGTAGTCTTCTAGGATCCGTCGTAAATACACCGGCGCCCTATGATAAGCCAGCGCCTTCGCAATGCAGTCTAAGGGCAATGCGTTAAACGCATTGGCGATGTCAAGAGACACCGGCAACATCACTCCTCCTCGGGCGACGGTCTCCTCAGAAAGGTTTTTTACCCGCTGCACCGCATTAATCGTAGATCGGCCCTCTCGGAAACCGTATTGGCACTCGCTGAGGTCTGGACCAGCCGTTCGAAGATGTTGGACAATACGGGCAGCGAGCACGCGCTCAAACAACTTGCCAGCCTCGTCCAACAACACTCCGCCATCTTCAATAAGAGTAGCTTGCCCCTCTTCCATGCCTGTGGTGCTTTGCAGTACCTATGGGTAGTCCTTCCAGTGACCATGGGTGCTGCAAAGCACCGCGATAAAATCTGAAAAATAAGTTTATATCATGTGTAATATTCGTGTAAATCTAAGAACTCAGTATGTCTTTCTAAAATTTGTTGGTTCTCTCGGATGTGGTTTCATAACATCCGCATGGAGAAAAACAGACTTATGTCACCCCCAAAATGTTTAGCAATCATTTTTGGGAACTTGGATAATCAATAACCCTGTTTTATGGTTAATAGAGACAAAGATGAAACGGACCTCAGTGGCAATTTATCCCTCCGTTCATTCTAACAAATGAGAAAAAACATTTTTCCGACATCCATTACTCTTTTGTTATATTTAGTTCATATTTAGGTTTGAATCTTAGGGTCTGAATTTCTCCTGTGATGTGAATGTGTGATGTATTTCCACATAATAAAGAATTTTCATTATAAGTAGGAAAAAAGTTAATCGTTTCGGGTGGAAACTTAAAGTTAGCAAGCCTTCCAAAAGTCTGTATACAACCCGTGAATCTCAGAGAGAAAAAACACTTTATTACCTGTTTCAATTATATTGTCACAAAGTACAATTCAAAAACAGCAAATACTAACTATGCTGTTTAATACAGCTGACTATCAGGAAAACGTACGAGTTCGTATCCTAGGCCGATAAAAGAGTGATGTTTTTGTCCAAAAAATATCTCAGTCACTGTCCGGTGCCTGGCATAATAGCAATAGTCTAATTTCCTATTATATTGAGGCCTAAAAAATTTAGCCATTCGTAGGCACACATTATGTACATATTTTATCAAAAAAATACGACCTAGTTTAGAAAACATTGTTTGTAAAGGTACAAGACACAAAATGATTGTTTATTAAAAAAAAGATCTGTATCAAAATAACAAGCAAGCAAATTAGGTACAGTGTATCTTCGACGATATCTCCTAAAGTCCCAAAAATATCGTCCCTTTATCCTGCATTCGAGCTCACAATCACTATTTCCCCGTGGCCCCTCGGGCAATAGCGTAAGTGAATTAGGGCGAAGGCGCGCGTTGCGGAATACAGATGCTCCTATTCACCTTGACCTGCCAGCTTCAGATCTGCGTGCCTTAATGCTCTTGTCTTGGGATTGACCTAGTCATATGGCATTGTGTTCTGAATTATAATAAATTTTATTCAGTTCTTAGATTTACGAGAATATAACACAGGGAAAAAAACTATTTTTTGAATTTTATCGTGGCTTCTTTTGTTTTTTAAGTTCCTGACGTTTCGTGGTCACGGGAGAGACTGAGGTTATTTCGGGGTGCCCTCGAACCCCTTGATTGCTTTTGTTGGTCCGATTTACGCAGATTGAGCACACGGTGTCTTGAGCTCTTGCAGTGTTATGCTTAAAAACACAAATAAACCGCGATAAAATCCAAAAAATAGGTTTATTTTGTAATAAACCTTATTGTCTAGCACACTTAAGGCTGTTTAAAATGATGTTTAAATGAGGATGCATTCAAAGACAATTCCACTCCCGAAATTATATGTTTATTACGGTAATTTGAAAAAGGTATACAGATTACTGTCATAACTTATGTGGAGTATATATACCTCTATATTATAACGTATGTGGAGTCTGTATATCTATATAGATATAGGTATATACCTATCCTTATCACCGCGCCAGATCCTTTGTAGGGTAGGTTGTAGGTAGTACAGAGTTTCACCAGGTTCTTACCTTACAATATTCTCTTCACTTTCTCCACTCTCATAGTTCGTCTCACACATGATCGTCGGTTCAGGAGACTCTAGACTTGTCCTTTACATAAGACGCGGTCTATTTGTAAATGTAGATTATTACAACTAAAAAACAACAAACATACACTGTCACGTCTAGATTCTCTAGATAATAGGGGGTAAGCCTGTTGCCATTATACCAGACGCACATCCAGACTCTGAATTGCTACTAAGAATTTTTCGATGGAGAAACTCCCAAGAATAATTTGTTTGATCGATTCGAAACCAAATCTCGTGATCTCGTCTTTAAAAAATGGGTGGTGTAGTATCTAATTTATTTTGAAGATAAAATTTTACGAATGAAGTGTTAAACATTTGTTTTAACTTATATTTACATTAAAATAAGTTTAAATTATACACGATTAACTTGTCTTTTTATTTACATAAAATTATGTTGTGGTACATACCTATTATAAAGTACCTATTCCTGACAACACTTTTGTGTCAAATTACTCCGTCCGCCTAAAGTACAGTGCGGCAAAGATCTTTTGATCCGTGGATGATATTGATGGGGGGGCGTTGGTGTGAAATGAGAGTTACCATTTAATGAAATTTTCCTACTTCCAAGGAGATATTGCAACAGGTGGGTCCGCACGGTTACTAATTGAAAAACAGGGGTAAATTTTTTGGTAATAGGCAACTCTGCAACAGTAATGAAGGGACATTTTACTTGATGACAGCGTTTTGGTCGTAGAAGGATCTATTGGCCCGCGGCCAAAATGGGAACTAACGCTATCGCAGAGTCGCCGTTTATGAAATTTATCCAAAAAAAAACAGACCGTCACGCCTATATTCCCCAAGCGGGGGTGGCAGTGGTGTACTGAGTACACCCACGTTTCACCGACGGTGTTGGGTACCATGTAATAGGGAGCGAGCCTATTGCCATATACCAGGCACAATTCCACACTCCGAAGTTCTCACGTTATTTTTTAATTAGTAACCCTGCGGAAGCACCTGTTGAAATGTGTGGAAAGTAGAAAAATTTTACTGAATATTACACCAACCCTGTCAATGACATCCACCTTAAAGATTCTTGTCTGACTATAACTTTATTCGTTTATAGTTCTCTATGGTAAACATAACAAGAACTCATGGTAGAGTTATTATACAAATTAATAGCAATATTTACATCTGAATCACATTAGTAGAGGCAGTCGGGCTGCATGTGTGCGTACTCCGGCATGATATACGAGTATTGTTTCAGTACATTGATGAATCACACGAACTTTATTCGACAACTTGCGAACATTAATGAAAATGTATGATATTTGTGTTATTTCCATGGGCTGTTCCAAATTTTCATTTTTGTATGTACATTGAATTCACATATTTCATACACTATTCTATTTACATATTACGACTGTTTCTTTGGTATAGTGACGTGTAATTGATCTGGCGATCACGAGATCCTGGGTTCGAATCCCTAGTTCGGACAAAATGTGCTTTTTCTATAAAAGAATACTTACGGTCCGGAGTCCGGAAATGTTACTGGTATGATGCCAATCGGTACCACTTCTTTTTTTATAGTCTCACTGAGAACAGACTTCTCTTCTCTGCGTACTTTGTTATGTATCATGCTGTCACGTCAACGGTCCGCTAAAAGATGCTAACGGAAGATCAGCGCTGGCTGTCGTCAGTCAGCAAACTTGCTGAGTTTGAACCCTTTTTGTAATGCACGTCTTATTGTTGTCTAAGAATTGTTACATTGGGTCATGTCATCTTGCTAAGTACACTATATAGTCATAAGCTTTCATAGAAATAGTTGTGCGTTACAAAAGAAACTTTTATTGTTATTACTTTATGACCGAATATCGCGCGCGAAATTTGGGTGTTCATAGTACACCTCTGTAATGCGTGACTGTGTTTTATTATTTTTTTATTCATCATTCTAAACCTTGAAGTCGTAGTTAATAGTACAATAGAGTTTTAGGCTCACCACTTATTACATTGGAAGCCAACATCGTCTGCGAAATGGGCGTACAATGTACGAGTATATAGTACATCTTGGTTTTGGAAATAGGTATATACGGTTTGTTTTTCATAACTCCAAGCCAACGAAGTCGTAGTATAATACAATGCAGTTAACCTTGGCTATGGTATCATTATGGCTGGTGACTCAATACTAGCTCCGCGGGGAGGCGGCGTCGATGGTCAACTTATTTTAATTAAAACCAACTTAATAAACTAAATGGAAAACGCACTTGTACATCGCGTGGACTGAGGTATTTACATGACCCTTATTCGCTATATCCGGACGCGGAGGGTTACGATAACTTTGTGGAATAATTGTTTCATGGTCGACTAGTGGTTTACTGAATACCGTTATATGAATATTCCACCAAGTTATTGGTCATAGCGAAAAATGACCTAGGCTAAGCTAAGTTCCTTAATGTTTTCTTTAAAAAATAACCCTTCATTAGGCATAATTCCTCCTGCTTGCAACATGAAATTCGTAACAAAACTAATACTTATGGACCACACGGAGATTTGTCTCGTGTTGGGATCGAACCTGCGACTACTCCACACAATGAACGGAGCGGCTAAAGCTTTTAAACATCCCAAGCCGATGCCGTTCCTAGTTGAGGCGCCCTTGAGCTAGTTGCCCCCTTGCCTTTCTGGCTCGAGCTTAGTGGTTGCACGCTCGCCCTTTTGTCCAATGAAGCTGTAAAGGCCCCACGGCCAACAGCGTAGATCATTCACACACACACAAACCCACACACACACACACACACACACACACATACACACACTAGCTTTTAACCACTTGAACAAAGCCTCATACACAAAAACACGCACACACGCATCTACGCTATCATCTCAAAATAAACCGCGATCTATTTATATAGTTACGCCAGATCCCTTGCGGGGTAGGCAGAGAGCACAGAGTTCCAACAGGTTCTTTCCTTTCCTAAACCGTGATAAAATCCGAAAAATTGTTTTATATTATGTGTAATATTCGCGCACATCTAAGAACTCAGTATAAAAAGTCACGTGACGAATGCAAAGTACTGCGGTACGAGAATAGAAACAAAACCGAATATCTACTAGAGCATAGGTTATTATTTTTATAGGTATCAAATATAATATTATTGAAAGGTATAAAATTAAAGCAATGTGCGTATACTGCCGTCCTTAGTCGAGGAAATTTGTTCCTTTGTTCATGTATTTGGGACGGGCCGTGTAACCTAAAGGTGTAGAAATTATTTGGGGGACTGTAACTAATAGATATACAAGGTGTAACATATATAACACAAGACCTCAGACACCCAATTATATTAATGTTTTCCGAATTCAATACGAAAATCAAAATTGCAATTTTAAGAAGTTTTCTACGATTTTCGTAAGCTTTTTGTTACCCAAATTAACCATAAAATTGAACAATTAATTAACTTTTGTATGTATCTCTTATGTATAGAATCCATAGCTACCTACTCAATTAAGGATACGCATCTAATAAATCCCTATTCGATCAGGATTCCTGTTACAAGTCCTTGTTGATTCAAGGCCAATCAAAACTTTGTGTTGCGAATCTGTTTGCCTTCGAAATTGCTCGTTACACATGAAAAGTTGTCCCAATCTCTCTTTTTTGGCGCGAGTCTGTTAATTTAAATGCTTTAATGGGTTTATAGAATTTAGTTTAGAAATTGTATGGGTATCGCTTTTCAAAATGATGTAGATTCTTTTCACTTTTTTTTAAAGGTAGCCCCTGTCATTATTCCTGTGTCGTGGGTGCGTTTACAAACATGAAATTCAGATACACAAACATTCAGACGGAAAAAAATATTTGTGGGTAACTCAAAGATTTGTTCCATGCGGGGATCGTGCCCACGACTACTACATTCAGAAGTCGAAGCGGCTCTTAACCACCAAACCAAGCTGTCTGTCAGTACACTTCGTATGTCATATACACTGATGGTAGGTATATTGATGAATTTTTGTCAGTAATTTTTTCTATAGGAGATTTATCCGTTGTGTCTACGTGTAAGGATATATTTGACCGCCTCGTTGGTCTAGTGGAAAAGCGCATCGCTTTGTGATTACGAAGTCCTGGGTTCAAATCCGAGGCCGGACAAATGTAGTTTTTCTGACGAAAAATTCCAAGTGTGAGTCCGGGGTTTGGAATTGTGCCTGGTATATGGCAACAGGCTCGCCCCCTATAACACGGGGCCTAACATCGTTAGCGAAAAGTGGGTGTACTCAGTACACCTCTGCCACCCCCTCTAGGGGAATATACGTGTGACGGTGTTTATTTATTTATCTGTGTATCGATATATTTTTTGTTCTGTTTGCAGAGGATAGTGAGGTAACGTAGCTGTTGAATAGTATACCTAAGTCCTTTTTAACCAGATTAACAGAAAACTCTATCCTCCTTCAAAAGCAGTTGTGTGAAAATAGGAATATTTCTACACTTTTTAACTTGCTTTTATTAGCTTTACCTGGTTTGGATTTCTTAGGGCCATGGCATTAATGTATACTCGATTTTGGCAAAAGTGATTCAGTTTTGTAACCAATTGCCATTATCAAACAAATCGACTGATAGCTTGATCCTTAAGTCGCTACTACGGATCGATTAGTCGCGGATTCGATATATGACCAGAGAAAATATCTCCGTTTGACCCACAACTATTTCTTCTGTCTGGTTGTTTGTGTATGTGAATTTCAGGTTTATGAACGGACCCACTTCACAGAAACTTCAGGTCCGCCATGGTAACGTCTATCTAAAAACTATCAACAACCTAATTTTATTCACTGGCACTTAAACCCAAACCTGTCTCATACAGTCCAAATAATATCGAACTTTTATTGTTGTTGGAAGTAAGGGGGGAAACATTAAATAGTGGATTTTATTATTTTAGTAGATACTTTTGTTTATGGTTTGTATTAACGCTCTTTAAACATAGAGTCTGTAAAATTTGTCTTGCAATAAAGCTGCCATAAGAAACAGACGCATTTTCATTTTAAATTAATAAGCACATAGCAAAATAGTTTGCATAGGGCCTTTTGGATTATTTTACAGCAGCTTAGACACCTCGCTCATTACCAAATAAATCCCAGCGTGGGGCTACTTTTTTTGAAAAGAATAAGGAGAATCTAATTCAAGCTTCATTCCACGAATTTAATATGGAATTCAATACACTTCAGCCTAACATTCGTACAACTTGGCTATTCAACAGTTATAACTCAACTCCGAACTTTGTTGTTCTTGCCTACAGCTCTCCTTACACGTAGACGTTAAGTTTTAGCGACTTGAAGCAAAGTCAATACAATGAGGTATCATAATATTTTACCCGCGGTAAGTTGGGGCTGAAACTCTAACGGTGTTAACGCCAATTTGCGGGAAACGTGGCATTGGCTGTTAGGAAGCTGTTTGTTAAGAATTATACTTTATCGGCTTATTCTTAGTGAACATTTTTTTTTGCATTAGGTTATTTTTTTTAAACCAAGCCCTATCCGACGTTTATTTCTGTGTCGTGGGTACGTTAACATGAAAACTCACAAATACCCAGACCGAAACCAATAATTATGGGTCACACAAAGATTTTTCCCGTGCGGGAATAGAACCCGCGACAACTGAATCCACTACGTGGAGCAGCTCGTCCGTCAATCGATTATAGCGTCGATGCGGGCGATGCTGGTTACGTAAAAATAAAAGATTATTTTTATATGGCATATGTTACACGGCACCGGTTTTGTAATTTGGTATATTTGCCTTTGAAAACAAAAAACAAAGAACTTCGTAACTGGCGAGATCGTATGAGACAAACTTTGAGAATGGAGGAAGTCAGAGAGATCTTTTAGGAAAGAATCTGTTGGGACTCTGTACTTTCTGCCCACTCTTCATGGGAACTAGCGTAATAATATAGATAGATAGGTAAATATCTATCTAAATAATATAATATATCTAAACATCTTTAATGTTTAATGTTCGCATAGTCTAATAACTCCTAATTCTCTACCTACATCGTGAGGGATTTAAATCATATAAAACCTATATAAATATCATTTTCGATATAAAAAATTCCGGGATTAGTCCGAAGTCTTGGATTGTGCCCGGTACAATGGCAATAGACCTCCCCTTTTTTAGATGAGATCTAACATCACGTGGGTAAACACAGTACACCTCTGTCGCCACCACAATATCGGCGGGACGATGTTTATTTTATTTTTATAGATATCATTGCTATCACATTAGATTTCAAGCTTAATGGGCACTTAAAACGCTGTACTCTCCATTTCGCTATAATCCACCCACACCATAATAGGAAAAGGTATAAATCTTTAATTTAGCCCGGCGAGATCACGCCCGGTTTGTACGCCATTAGCGTGGGAAGTGCCATGTTAACGACCGAGTTCATAGCATATATTAATTAGGGAACCATTCTTTGGAAGTTTCATTGCAATATTGGCTTACAGCGACCACGTGCCGGAAGACGTGGAGTAGACACGCCCCTCAAACTCAAAATCAAATAATTTATTTGGTATAAGCCCTGCACTCACGAATAGTCAATTTTACGTTTTTTTTTATCTAATCTACCACCGGTTCGAAAAGGGACCTCCACTGAGAAGATCCGGGGAAGATTCTCAGCGGGCTTGCCTTTTTTATTCAAATTTCTTCCTCTTTTTTCCTTTCTTTTTTTCAATCACATTGTTTTGGTTACAATTAAATAGTTTACGATCTAGCTCCAGTGTGATGCGTCTTGATCGAAATATGCGACTAATGTTGTTATGTCTAAAGGATATCAGATAGACCAGTCCCCAAAAGCAGCACCCTTTCTCAAGTATGACTACTGGAACAGACATCGCTGCCCTTGACCATATTGGAGAGAAGGGAGTGGCCTGCGCCAGATAGCCACCGCAAGCAAAGACATTCAGTTCAGTCAGCATGATCAAAGATCTCTCCTCACAAGGTGGAGCGATAACCTGGTAAAGGTCGCAGGTGTAAGCTGGATGCATACAGCAAAAAGCCGGTCATTGTACCAATCTTTGGGGAAGCTTTTGTTCTGCAGTGGACGACGCTTAGTCCGGCTGTAGGTTGTAGGTAGAGGTGTTCAGACCACACCTACATTTTACCGAGGTTATTTGGTCCCATTGTGACAAGGGCCGAGGGTGCCGTGATTCTACGAGCTCATTATTGCACATGTATTTTTAAATGAAGGAAATGAAAGTATTTTTAAAATTTTATCGCGGTTTATTTATGATTTTTAAGTTCCCGACGTTTCGAGTGCTTTACAAATTTTTTTTTTGTATGTTCTGGGAAATTCTACATAGGATACCTGCTCGCTAGGGGGAAGCGAGGGGTTATGCCGAGACTCCTACCGGCTAAAACCCCCACCGTGCTCCAACTTATCGCTGTGGCTGGGGCGGGTTACGGGAACGCGTAAGCAACCATCCGCGACCCGCCAGCTACCTTTCACCTTTGTGGACATCCACTTGTATCAAAATTAGTTTCCGCACACTACTTTTGAGGCGCGTGTCGGGAGCACATGACACGCACTATCCTCACAAGGACCAGCTGTTGTGCGCAGGCAACGGGTTGTCCCCCTTCGCATAGCCTGCAGACCCTTATCAAGGTAGCATAAGGTTGGCGTAGATACGCTGTCGCCGCCTTTGTCTACGGCGACGGAGTGGATCAGCTAGAGGGCCAGCCTCCCTCATTCGCTCCGCCGCCGCTTTCAGAGTGATGACCTCCTCGCGAAAGGTCACTGCCGCTTCCCACGACCTGTCACTGTTGACCATAGCTTGGACTAAGGCCGGCAGCAACAGGTTCCTCCCCACCGCCTCCACTAGAACACTACGCTGCGCAGCCCAAGCCGGGCATAGTTCGAGCGTATGCCACGCAGTGTCCTCATCGGCACCACTCTCGTGACCAGCGCCCTCGCAATGCAGTCGAAGGGCAATGTGTTAAACGCATTGGCGATGTCAAGAGATACCGCCAACATCACTCCTCCTCGGGCGACGGTCTCCTCAGAAAGGGTTTTCACCCACTGTACCGCATCGATCGTAGATCGGCCCTCTCGGAAACCGTATTGGCACTCACCGAGGTCTGGACCAACCGTTCGAAGATGTTGGACACTGCGGGCAGCGAGCACGCGCTCAAACAACTTGCCAGCATCGTCCAACAGCAGTCCGCCTTTGAAAACTATAGTGACATTCATCATGCTAATACACGGAACAAAGTTGATCGTTTTGTACATTCTACTCGTCTCCACAGAATTAGTAATTCTTTCATGGGGCAATGTATACACTTCTACAACAAATTACCCATAGATATCCGAAACATGCCTATCAATAAGTTTAAAAATTGTTATAATCAAAACTAGACTGTTTAAGAAACGGTATTACAAAATTTTGGATTATCTTGACGATTAAACAGATTGCGTTTGAGCAGCTCCTCAATCAGCAAAATTAAACAATGCTATATAATACAATTTTGAAAAAAAAAATGGTTATCAAAAAGGCCTAACGAATTAAGTTAAAAGACCTTCTCAGTGGATGCCGCGTTCCGATCCGGTGGTAGATGTAAAAAATGTAATAATTTTGACGTTTGTAAGTGCTTATGTATTCGCCTAAACAAATAAATCACTATTGACTTCGACTTTAAATAGGGGGTAAGCCTGCTGCCATAATACCAGTCGCACATCCAGACTTTAAATAGCTACTAAGGATTTTCCGATAGAGAAACTCTCAATAGTAGTTTGTTTGACCGATTCGAATTCAAATCTCGTGATCTCGTGCATTTAAAAAATGGGTGGAATAACTAATTTTACTAAATGTTAACCTTAATTGACAGCAAGGCCCCTTGTTAATGTCCTCCAAGGGTCAAAAAATCCTTTTAGCACTATAGTTTTGATTTGGGCCGCGGGCCAAAAGATCATTGTGGGACTGTATACAGTTCGCAAGTTCTTTTTTCAATGAGTAACCGTGCGGAAGCACCTGTTGAAATGTGTGGAAAGTCGGAAATTTTATTGAATTTCACCTTTTCACCTGTAAATGTCATCCACCTTAAAGATTCTTGTCGAACTATAAGTTTATTCGTTTATAGTTCTCTGTGGTAAACATAACAAGACCTAATGGTAGAGTTATTATAGTAATCAATCGCAATATTTACATCTGAATCACATTAGTAGAGGCAGTCGGGCTGCATGTGTGCGTACTCCGGTATGATATACGAGTATTGTTTCAGTATAATGATGAATCACACGAACCTTATTCGACAACTTGCGAACATTAATGAAAATTTATGATATTTGTGTTATTTCCATGAGCCGTTCCAAATTTCCCTTTTTGTATGTACATTAAATTTACATATTTAATACACTATTCTATTTACATATTACGACTGTTTCTTTGGTATAGTGACGTGTGCCGTGTGTGACGTTTGCCGCGTGGTTCCCGGTTTAGAATAGGACCAACCCATCTCATCCCATCGGGTGTCGTACAAGGCGACTAAGGGAAAACTAGGGAATGGGCAGCAGCGTTCCCTTAACACTTCGACGATCAATAACTGCGCTCGCCAACCCGCCTGCCAAGCGTGGCGAGTATGGCAAACACCCCCAATTATGGAAGAAAGTAGGAAAACCAGGCCCCTAGTCCCCGGCGGTCCTGTTCGTCCTGGCCACGGTAGCAGCCATGGCAACGACAGGACAAGGGGTGCTAAGAATCTCCGGCAGAGATTCGGCTACCACCAAAACCGAAAATTGGCCCTGGTGACATACAACGCACGCACATTGAGGACAGATGAGAAGCTAGTTGAGCTGGAAGAAGAGTTAAACAAGTTGCGGTGGAGTATTGTTGGTTTATCGGAGGTCCGAAGAGAGGGCGCGGACACGATAACCTTAAAATCCGGCAACTTGTTTTACTACCGGGAGGGCGAACAGCAGTCCCAAGGTGGTGTCGGATTTATCGTCCACAAGTCACTCATAAACAACGTTGTGTCCATCACTAGTGTGTCGAGCAGGGTAGCGTACCTGATACTCAGAATATCCAAAAGATATTCGCTGAAGGTCATACAGGTCTACGCACCGACCTCGGCATACTCAGATGATGAGGTCGAAGTTATGTATGAGGATATTAGTAGAGCCATACATACTTCCAAAGCACATTTTACAGTAGTTATGGGTGACTTCAATGCGCGGCTGGGCCAACGGGGCGATGATGAGCTGAGAGTGGGGCAATTTGGATATGGGCAGCGCAACCCCAGGGGTCAGAGGCTGGCCGAATTTATGGAGAAAGAGGGACTCTTTATGATGAACTCTTTCTTCCAGAAGCCGCCTCATAGGAAATGGACCTGGATGAGCCCTGATGGTTCCACAAAAAATGAGATAGACTTCATCATGAGCACCAAGCGACAAATATTTAATGATGTCTCCGTGATTCATAGGGTAAAAACCGGCAGTGATCACCGAATGGTCAGAGGCACATTAAATATTAATGTCAAAATGGAAAGATCGCGTCTGATGAAGTCTGCGCTTCGACCTTCTAATGCACATATCCAAAACCCCGAGAACTTTCAACTCGAATTGTCAAACCGCTTCGAATTGTTAGACAGCAGCGCATCAGTGGACGAAATCAACAACAGGCTGGTAGAGACTGTTCATACGGTCGGGTCCAAGTATTTTAAGACCCACCGTAAAAATAGGCCTCAAAAACTATCTGACTACACCCGAAACCTCATGGCTGAGCGACGTTCCATGACGCTCCAAACCTCCGATGATGCTAAGTCCTATAGGCAGCTAAATGGACAGATATTAAAGTCCTTGCGACACGACTTACGGTCCTTCAATGCAAGGCGTATCGAGGAGACCATAGAGCAGAACAAGGGCTCTAAAGTGTTCGCAAGAGACGCGTCTATTGGGCAGAGCCAGTTGACGAAACTGAAGACGGAGGACGGAAACGTAACGTCAAATAGGTCAGAGGTGCTCAGGGAGATAGAGAGGTTCTATGGACAGTTATATACCTCAGTAGCTAAACCTGTTGTTGACTTGGTAAAAGACCCAAGAGCCAAGCTAACCCGACACTGCACTGAAGATATCCCGGACATCAGCCTGTGCGAGATTAGGATGGCTCTCAAACAACTAAAAAACAACAAAGCGCCGGGTGAAGACGGAATTACTACAGAACTTCTGAAGGCAGGCGGATCGCCGGTACTTAAAGTCCTTCAGAGGCTATTTAATTCCGTCTTGCTTGAAGGGAAAACGCCGGAAGCATGGAACAGGGGTGTGGTGGTGCTGTTTTTCAAGAAAGGTGATAATACCTTATTGAAGAACTATAGGCCCATCACACTGCTGAGCCATGTTTATAAGTTGTTTTCGAGAGTCATTACGAATCGTCTCGAACGAAGGCTTGATGACTTCCAGCCTCCCGAACAAGCCGGTTTCCGGAAAGGCTTTAGTACCATAAACCACATACATACGCTGCGGCAGATTATACAGAAGACCGAGGAGTATAATCGCCCACTATACTTGGCGTTTGTGGACTATGAGAAAGCCTTCGATTCGATCGAGACTTGGGCGGTTCTTAGATCTCTCCAGCGATGCCGCATTGACTATAGGTACATCGAAGTGTTGAAGTGCTTGTATAATAACGCCACCATGTCAGTCCGAGTACAGGGGCAGTGCACGAAGGTGATCCCCATAAAAAGAGGAGTAAGACAGGGAGACGTCATTTCTCCGAAACTGGTTACGGCCACCTTAGAGGACGCCTTCAAGCTCTTGGAATGGCAAGGACTTGGCATCAACATCAATGGCGAATACATCACTCACCTTCGATTTGCCGACGACATCGTGGTCATGGCGGAGTCGCTGGAAGATCTAGGACGAATGCTCGGTGACCTCAATAGAGTATCTCAACAAGTGGGCCTTAAAATGAACATGGACAAAACGAAAATAATGTTTAACGTCCATGTCGTACCCACCGCACTCACCGTTGGGAACTCTACTCTTGAAGTTGTCGACGAATACATTTACCTGGGACAGGCAGTCCGGTTAGGTAGCGGTCCAACTTTGAGAGAGAGGTCAATCGACGAATCCAATTTGGCTGGGCAGCGTTCGGGAAACTGCGCAACATCTTCTCATCCAAAATACCTCAGTGCCTAAAGACTAAAGTTTTTAGTCAATGTGTGTTACCAGTGATGACATATGGATCAGAGACGTGGTCTCTTAAAATAGGTCTCATAAAACAGCTCAAAGTTGCTCAGCGAGCTATGGAAAGAGCTATGCTCGGCGTTTCTCTACGTGATCGAATCAGGAATGAGGAGATTCGTAAAAGAACCAAGGTCACCGACATAGCCCTCAGGATTAGCATGCTGAAGTGGCAATGGGCTGGCCACAAAGCGCGAAGATCGGACGGGCGTTGGGGCAGAAAGATTCTAGAGTGGAGACCACGTATTGGCAAGCGCAGCGTAGGAGGACCGCCTGCCAGATGGACCGACGATCTTGTGAAAATCGCAGGAAATCGTTGGATGCAGGTGGCATCGGACCGGTTACGCTGGAAAGCGATTGGGGAGGCCTATGTTCAGCAGTGGACAAATATAGGCTGAAATGATAGTGACGTGTAATTGATCTGGCGATCACGAGATCCTGGGTTCGAATCCCTGGGTCGGACAAAATGTGCTTTTTCTATAAAAGAATACTTACGGTCCGGAGTCCGGAAATGTTACTGGTATGATGCCAATCGGTACCACTTATTTTTTCATAGTCTCACTGAGAACAGACTTCTCTTCTCTGCGTACTTTGTTATGTATCGTGCTGTCACGTCAACGGTCCGCTAAAAGATGCTAACGGAAGATCAGCGCTGGCTGTCGTCAGTCAGCAAACTTGCTGAGTTTGAACCCTTTTTGTAATGCACGTCTTATTGTTGTCTAAGAATTGTTACATTGGGTCATGTCATCTTGCTAAGTACACTATATAGTCATAAGCTTTCATAGAAATAGTTGTGCGTTACAAAATAAACTTTTATTGTTATAACTTTGTGACCGAATATCGCGCGCAATTTGGGTGTTCATAGTACACCTCTGTCATGCGTGATAGTGTTTTATTTTTTTTTTTTTTATCATTCTAAACCATGAAGTCGTAGTTAATAGTACAATAGAGTTTTAGGCTCACCACTTATTACATTGGAAGCTAACATCGTCTGCGAAATGGGCGTACAATGTACGAGTATATAGTACATCTTGGTTTTGGGAATAGGTATATACGGTTTGTTTTTCATTACTCCAAGCTAATAAAGTCGTAGTATAATACAATGCAGTTAACCTTGGCTATGGTATCATTATGGCGGGTGACTCAATACTGGCTCCGCGGGGAGGCGGCGTCGATGGTCAACTTATTTTAATTAAAACCAACTTAATAAACTAAATGGAAAACGCACTTGTACATCGCGTGGACTGAGGTATTTACATGACCCTTATTCGCTATATCCGGACGCGGAGGGTAGCGATAACTTTGTGGAATAATTGTTTCATGGTCGACTAGTGGTTTACTGAATACCGTTATATGATTATTTCACCAAGTTATTGGTCATAGCGAGAAATGACCTAGACTTAGCTAAGTTCCTTAATGTTTTCTTTAAAAAATAACCCTTCATTAGGCATAATTCCTCCTGCTTGCAACATGAAATTCGTAACAAAACTAATACTGATGGACCACACGGAGATTTGTCTCGTGTTGGGATCGAACCTGCGACTACTCCACACAATAAACGGAGCGGCTAAAGCTTTTAAACATCCCAAGCCGATGCCGTTCCTAGTTGAGGCGCCCTTGAGCTAGTTGCCCCCTTGCCTTTCTGGCTCGAGCTTAGTGGTTGCACGCTCGCCCTTTTGTCCAATGAAGCTGTAAAGGCCCCACGACCAACAGCGTAGATCATTCACACACACACACAAACCCACACACACACACACACACACACACATACAAGCTTTTAACCACTTGAACAAACCCTCACACACAAATACACGCACACACGTATGCACGCACGCACGCAAGTACACACATAATTTAGGAAACGTTAATCTAAAAACATTTTAATCAGTCAAATTTTTTTGCTTTTCTATCTATCTATCTATCTATAACCTCACGCCAGATCCCTTGCGGGGTACAGAGTTCCAACAGGTTCTTTCGGCACTCTGCACCCCACGACTCGCCAGTTCGGGCCCGGCGTGATGGGTGGCGGCCCCCATCGCCGCTTCCACCTATATTCGTACCGACGGGGGCGGGCCGGTACGCGTCGCCTCGGGGGGACGCCCTAGCCCGCACTGCGGTACGTCTTCGGTCCAAGATTGCAGCCATAATGACTGGCAGGGGTCGCGACGAGCACGCTCTTGGACAGACCCCCTGCTTTTCATCAAATTTTGTAATTTGACTGTTTTATTGAAAATTTTATTAACAATTAATAGTATATCAGTAAAACTGTTCCACAACTTGAATTTCACTGTCCTTCAACAAGTGACGAGCTTTAAAAAGATTTAACTCAAACAATCTATTAAATCAATATAACCACGATAACTCACCGAAAAAAAATTAACCATGCTTAATTAGACAAAACAACATCAACGCAATTAAAAGTTAAGTTGAGCTATCGTTAAAACAAATCTTAATTTGTGTCTGTTCGAATTTACAATTTGTCCAACTTTGTTTATCGTAGATCTGGAAACTAATAAATTATTGGATGGCGTGAACATATAGAGTGCTCGATCAATCATTTATATTGATTTTTTAGGACACAGTATTTAATGGGCAGTGAGAATAATTTATCACACTTATATTTTCCAAGCGGGTGACAAAGCCAGGAGTTCATTATTGCCGGCTGCACCATATCCTAATTGCCCAACGAGGCAAACAATGTTTTTATAATTATGTATGGGAAAGGTAATGACACTGAGCCTGATTGAATGTAAGCCGTTGGCTCACTGGAGTGGTTAGCCGCAAATTTCATGACATACCATTTTATGATTATCTGTGGGTCTTTGTCCTGTCGTTCGTATTTTTCTTCTACAGTCTAGATGGGTCCCTAGCTATTTGTGCATGTATTTCTTGACAGGACCCTTTTAATACCTCGTAACCTATTACCTATTATGTCTGCCTCGTTAGTCTAGTGGCGAATAAAGTGCTTTGCGATCACGAGGTCCTGGGTTAAAATCCTGGGTCGGAAAAAAGTAGGTTTTCGAATAAAAATTTCCCAGTATCAGTCCGGAGTCTGGAATAATTGTGCCCGGTATATGCCTATAGGCTCGTCTCATATTATGGTGACGTTATATCATATCATGGGACCTAGCATCGTTGGTGAAAAGTGAGTGCACACAGTACACCTCTGCCACCCCGCTTGGGGAATATAGGCGTGACGGATCCTTTTAATAAAGAAGAAATACAAGAAAAACGTCCACTATTGTATAAATTTTATGTTTAAATAATATTATTTGTTCGTAGAGAATGTCACAGAAGGCCCGATGGAGTGGCGAAATCATTATGTGTCAAATTGAAAACATACGATTTTTCAGTGTGAGCAGCATAAATAGTCTACGCCGACATTGCTTTCACCTAGTCTAGAACTAATAGCATTTATTATACGTTCTATTTATAGTATTTTCTTTAAGCCTCGAGAAAAAATTGAAAATACTTACTTATTTTTAATTTTATAAGATACGCCAAGCAAAACACATATACATAATATTTAATTAGACTGCCTTTTTGTTCTCTCACGCATGTGGAGTGAGGGCGGCGATCACGAGGCTATAGGTCAGACAAAGCATGTTTTTCGTGTCAAAAACATCTCAGTTATGGTCCAGTTTGAAGTTCATATACACAGTACACTTATATTATCTTTACCTTAAGACGTGGTGGCTTTATTTCGTTTTTGTTTAATTTAATAGGACTTAACACACACATAGAGATCGGAACAACGACGGGAAGCAAATAAAAGGTCTATTTATATATCTATCTATATCATCACGCCAGCTCCTTCGCGGGGTAGGCAGAGAGTACAGATTTCCAACAGGTTCTTTTCTTACATACCTCTCTAGCTTCCTCCACTCTCATAGTTCGTCTTATACACGATCGGTCCCGAAATAATGTACCTATTATCGGTAAGGATATTTCTATCTATCTATCTATAACCTCACGCCAGATCCCTTGCGGGGTAGGCAGAGAGTACAGAGTTCCAACAGGTTCTTTCCTTACATACCTCTCTGGCTTCCTCGACTCTCATAGTTCGTCTCATACACGCTCGCCGGTTACGGAGACTCTTGATTTTTCCATCAGATAAGACTCGGTTTATTTGGTCGTGGTAAGATAGTTTAGGTCTTCCCCGGTACCTGCATCCTTCCACTTTCACATTGTATATCTGTTTTGTCATTCTTTCCTCTGGCATTCTTTCTATATGCCCGAACCAACGGAGCATGCCCTTTCTTATCTTTACACCGATACTATCTTTCATACCTACTCGCTGTCTTACTATGCTGTTGCTAATGCGGTCGGTCAGCTACACTCCACACATCTTCCGCAGAGCTCGCATTTCTACCGCATTTATCCTACTTTCATTCACCTTCTTACATACCCAGCTCTCGCTACCATATAACAGCGTTGGGACAAGAACTCCGTTATGTATGGACAGCTGCGCCTTATGGCTTAAGTGCCGGCTCCCGAGTAGCTTTCCCATCGCACCATTCACTCTGTTCCCTGTACTAAGGATATTTAATGGTTAATAAAAACAGCGACTAACAACATGACACATAAAAAGGAAAAAAAATATATGAAAGTCACAAATCATATGGATAACAAACTCGGTTTAAAAAGGAGGTTGGTTAAAATAAATAGGTACATTTATATCAAATAAATTGGACACACACTAATTATTATTTGGTGTTTTGATCATACGCTAGCAAAACATTTGTAAAGAAAGATTACATAGTATATACCTATAGTACGTAATGTAATACAGTCTAGGTCAAATTGGTCCGCAATTGGAAGCCAAGATTGGTATTAAATTGTGATCATTATGTGTCGAGCTTCTAATACAAGTTAATTATGATCCCATCCCGTATGTTTTCAACTCCACGTGTTGTGGACCCTCGTCGGAAAGTGACAGGGATATTACACCAGCCCTGCCTACACAAGTTTGTACTATTTATTTACAGCGGAACTTTATCAGTTCAGGTGGCGTGTTAGGCCGGTAGTACATAGACGATTTAAGCAGTTGAAATCTGCTTTAAACAATAATAGATCAGCATGTCACGTACCACAGCTCGGCTAAGACATGAAGGTTTAGCACGAAAAGTTTGACGTCAACGTGACTGTGCTGACCTTAAGTGCTGTCACGTTTAGGTTTATTTGGTAAATTTGTAACGTTACAAGAATGGCTACGCTAACATCATTCTTTTGTGTTAAGCCCTCTGCTCTCACTTATTGAGGTGTGAGAGATTAAGCAATACTTTACCAGGCGGATTTGGGGTGGATTAGTGCAGGTGGGTTCGCGGCCACCAGTTGTTGGTTTGGTACCTATTAAGCCGCCTCTACGGCATCAAACTCCATAAAGCGACAGGCAGAATACAGGGCTTAAGGTGCTTTCAAAGGCACGGACCTCCTTAAAATATGAAATTGATACAAACTATCAAATAAAACTACTTTTTCGGATTTTATCGCGGTTTATTTTGATTTTTAAGTTCCCGACGTTTCGAGTGCTTTGCAGCACCCATGGTCACGGGAAGGCACTGCAAGACCTCAAGACACCGTGAGCTCATTCTGCGTAGATCGGACCAACAAAAACAAAAATAATTAAGAAGTTTGAGGGTACCCCGGAACAACTATGCCTTTTGGACGTCTAACACCTCAGTCCTTCCCGTGACCATGGGTGCTGCAAAGCACTCGAAACGTCGGGAACTTAAAAATAAAAATAAACCGCGATAAAATCCGAAAAAGTAGTTTTATTTCATGTGTAATATTCGCGTAAATCTAAGAACTCAGTATACAAACTATTAACTTCATCAAATTGATTAAGCCAAACGGTGCTTAGTCTTGGTGATCGTTAAAAGCACCGCGGCCGCACAATTTGCTTTACTCGACCCGGAATACACATATACAGTATTTATTTGGAATATGTGATCACTAGAGTGATTACGGTTACACCAAGCACCTGTGGTACTCGTAGCATCGAGTGGTCACGGTAGCACAAAGCGTACAACGTTGCGCCGAGTTGTCATGGTTGCACCTAGCGGTTATGGTTGAACCAAGCGGTTACTGGTATCGAGCGATCATCATTGCACTAAGCGCCTATGGCCACAGCGAGCAATCATGCTTGAAATGAGATTACACAGCTGCTGTTCGGCAATTCTATTTTCACTTTTCTTCTCTGTGGCCGTGGAGTTTCTTGCCCTTTTCCGCGGGATTGCCTATTTATAGCATTGACGATTATTGGTCATAAAGCACGTCTTTAATGTAAACAATAATGTCGAAGCATAGCGTGTTGTGCCACACAAACTCGAAGTACTGCTCCTTTTGTAGACTTTTTTTGTCTGCTCTCTGGGATTAGTCATGCTAACTTTAAGTGGCTATTCAGTGCGGGTCACTTCCTTCCTTCTAATATGGTCGAGGGCGGTGATGGCTGCGGACGGTGATGGTGATGGCTGACTACTTGAGTAGTCAAACTCGTAAACGGGTGCTGCTTATGGAGACTGGTCCACCCAGAATTCTTTAGCTTATCATTTTTTAAATATTATTATTAGTCTTATATCTCCGTCGTAAGGCATCACTATAGTAGTTGGATGGCTGTAGCTGGATCGCATACTTAGTTTTGTAACATGTGTAAAAAAAAGTGTATGTATTATACAGAAAATAATCTTTTTTTTTATTATTTATTATAAAACGTTGCCCCACATTAGGATTTATTTCTGTATTGTGGGTGCGTTTACAAACATGAAAATTTATATACACAAATACCCAGGCCGAAACCCGTGCTCATCAAACCCGCGACTATTAGACACAGTGGGCGGAGCGGCTTAAGCTTTTAACCGCTGCGCTAAATCTAAATAAATAGAGAATTAGACAAAAAAGACAAGCTCGTTGAGTTTCTCACCGGATCTACTCAGCGAAGACCAAGTTCCGATCCGGTAGTAGATTAGTGTACAGGACGACGTCTTCATGATGTATATAAATAATATATTGTAATAGAGTAAGTTGTAGCACATAAGCAATAGTTAGTAAATCCATACAATTAGAAGAGTGTAACCCTGTAAAGGGATAGGTAGAATTAGAAGAGTTTACCCTAGAAAGGGATAGATAATTGTAATGTGTGATTGGACTATTCGACTAATAAAGCTCGATGCAAAGCCCGCTAGTTGTGACCCAATAAAATAGTACCTAAGCTCGCGCGACCTCGCGCCGCGCACGTTCGAGCGACTGGGCACTGAAAATTTAGGAAGAAACTCTGCGCGAAGAGGGTCACAACTGGTGGGTGGAGCACTGTTACAACAATTGTTCAGCTTATCATTTGAATCTTCCCCTGCGACGCACACCGGCCAAAACTCCAACAGGGCGCACGACGTATTAGATTCGTCCTGTTCAATTAGTAAGTTAAAAAAATGTATAGATGACCATTTGTAAGTGGGGTTCTGATATATGGTCATATGTAGACCTTTTTACAAGGCAGGTTTTATACAAAATAAATAATTTGAGATGGAATGTTAAGTTTGTACCTGTAGCCCAGTGTACAGTCGTTAAAGTTAGCGGAAAACGAAACGACAAAAAGTCACGTGAAATAAAACTATTCTTCGGATTTAATCGCGGATTTTTACAGGACTCCTTCCCGTGACCATGGGTGCTGCAAAGCACTCGAAACGTCGAGAATTTAAAAAGAACTGCGATAAAATCAGAAAAAGAGTTTTATATCATGGGTAGTATTCGCGTAAATCTAAGAACTTAGTATAAAAAGTCACGTGATGAATGCAAAGTACTATCGATCGCGGTACGAGAATAGAAACAAAACCGAATATCTATATGACATTATTGTAAGGTATAAAATTAAAGAAATGTGCGTATACTGCCGTCCTTAGTCGAGGAAATTTGTTCCTTTGTTCATGTATTTAGGACGGGCGGTGTGACCTCAAGTTTATAAAATTATTAGGGGAAACTGTGTAACTAATAGATATAAAAGGTGTAACATATATAATACAAGACCTCAGACACCCAATTAGATTAATGCTTTACGAATTTATTCGAATTTTTTACGAAAATCAAACTTCCAATTTTAAGAAGGTTTCTATATTTTTTTTAAGCTCTTTGGTATCCAAATTAACCATAAAATTGAATAATCAATTAACTATTGTATGCATATTGAGGTGTGTATAATAGAAATACATTTAAAATAGCCGTAATGCTTTGAATAATTATTACATTTTGTTTAATACAGCGAACAGAACGAGTAACGGCTTTTTTGACACCTTATACCGCTTGGAGGATGCAGTCAGGCTGGCGAATCATTAACTGAGGGCCTAGACAAGTTGCAAGCGTTTTGTTTCTATTCTCTTGTCGGAATCGATAGCGCATTGTTTTGACCACGTGACTTTTCGTTGCAAAATGTTATTTCCATACATTTTTCCGCTTTCTATTAGCGTTAAGGACTGTAGATTGTCAACTTGGCTATAGGCGCTGGGCTTAGTACAAAAAAGAATGACGTTAGCGTGACGGCAGCGAGTACTCGTGCTGTCACGCTCATGATTATTTAATAAAGTGTAGTATGACAAGGATGGCATATCAACTCGCTAACGTCGCGATAACGTCAACATTTTCATTCTAAGCCCTCTGGTGGGTAGTGCGTTAGTAAACTATTGCGAAATGGCGGTTATTCTCACTGCTGAGTTTCTTGTTGGAAAATAGCTAGCATATAAACCACAATCTACAAGAAAGTAGATACCACACTACTTGAACTAGAAAAATATAAACAAAGTCACGCCCATATTTCTCAAGCGCAGGTGGCAGATATGTACTCTGTATACCCACTTTTCGCCGATGTTGGTGAGTATGTAACCGGGGGCGAGTCTATTGGCATTTTATCGGGCAATAACTTCGGACTCATCGTGAGATTTTTTTATGGAAAAACAACACTGTTCGACTTAGGATTCGAACCCAGGACCACGCGATCAACTAAACAGTCTACTTGAACACTCAAACAATTTGATAGTTCACAATATTAACCAAAAACTATTAAGATATTGTAACGGCTCCAATACACCCCGATATCTCGTGAACCCCTTATCGGGGGATGTTAATTTTAAAATGCATTATACTTCCTTAGGTCCCGTATCGATCCGTCAAAAAAAGATCTAGAATCAGTGCCTAAGTGCTGAAACCTCTAGAAGGATCCTCCCCTTTAATTATCGCCGGCGCGCGGTCGCGGTACACAAGTACCTACTTCTTCACGTACAAATAGGTATGTAATAATAATACCGCTTGGTGGGACGCGCCGGCTATTGTTCGATATACTTCGATCGATGTACTTAGAGGGTTCAAGTCCGTTCTAGAACTTTCATACGAGTATAAAAGGACCACGAAGTGCGGAGACGGCCACAGTCTCTTCTTGGAAGCGACAGCGATCACATCAAAACAAGCGATCTAAATGGCATACACCGGCGACCTTAGCAAAGATATACGGATACTACGAATGACTTAGTGACTTGGAAGCGGTATTTGGGTACTAACGAGAGTAGTACTAGTGTGTGTTTAGTGCTTGTGTGTACTTGCATTCGACGTATACAATAATACGAGCGCCTAATAAAGTATTTCGAGGTACTCTTTTACAATAACGTAACAATATTATATTGACATTTTGCTATAACCTAGTAAATCTAATTGGCGGACAAAATAATGTTTAGATTTTTCTCGACGGTCTGGGGTCCGAAATTGTGTCAGTATAATGGCAGTAAACGCTTTATTATTATGCTCCTTACTATATTAAGAACTAATATTGAAAGCATAATTAGAGTGTATACAATACACCTCTGTCACCCACACTTAGAGAATATAAGTATTCTTTGCTACAAGTAAGTAAAATTAACCCAAACATTTTCATGAGCTTTCAGCTCATCCTAGCAGAAACGTGAAATTATTCATTGTAAGCTCAAATTTAGCGTAGCACGGTGCTACAGCGTTTCGTAACATTGCTACGAAATGTAACACGTAGCGTTTTGACTACGGTATTTGCTATGGTTTTGTAGATCATACAATATCTCAGAATTTTAGGCATGAAAGATTATTATTTTCCACAAATTAAAATATTTTGTATTTTGTCTATCTATCTATCTATAACCTCACGCCAGATCCCTTGCGGGGTAAGCAGAGAGTACAGAGTTCCAACAGGTTCTTTCCTTACATACCTCTCTGGCTTCCTCGACTCTCATAGTTCGTCTCATACACGCTCGTCGGTTACGGAGACTCTTGACTTATCAGATAAGACTCGGTTTATTTGGTCGTGGTAAGATAGTCTAGGTCTTCCCCGGTACCTGCATCCTTCCACTTTCACATTGTATATCTGTTTTGTCATTCTTTCCTCTGGCATTCTTTCTATATGCCCGAACCAACGGAGCATGCCCTTTCTTATCTTTACACCGATACTATCTTTCATACCTACTCGCTGTCTTACTATGCTGTTGCTAATGCGGTCGGTCAGCTTCACTCCGCACATCTTCCGCAGAGCTCGCATTTCTACCTCATTTATCCTACTTTCATTCTCCTTCTTACTTACCCAGCTCTCGCTACCATATAACAGCGTTGGGACAAGAACTCCGTTATGTATGGCCAGCTGCGACTTATGGCTTAAGTGCCGGCTCCCGAGTAGCTTTCCCATCGCACCATTCACTCTGTTCCCTGCACTCACTCTTCTCTCTATGTCAGCGGTGTATTTCCCATCCTTACTGAAGGCGCATCCAAGATATACAAACTCATTCATTTGCTCCAGCACATCGTTACCAGCCACAATTCTTACATTCGTTCTGGTTTCTTCCCTTTCAAAAACCATAATCTTGGTTTTCTTTACATTCAAGTGTAAGCCATTGATCATGCAGTCGTCTTTCATAACTGTGACTAGTGTTTGCAGATCAGTGGCTGTTGGCGCTATTAAAACCGCGTTATCTGCATAAAGTAGATGGTTTACCACTAAGTCACCCATTTGTACACCTTCATTCATCGCTTTCAGTCTTTGAAGACTTGTATTTTGTGCGCTGTATA
Organism: Phalera bucephala; assembly: GCA_905147815.2. NCBI lineage: Eukaryota > Metazoa > Arthropoda > Insecta > Lepidoptera > Notodontidae > Phalera > Phalera bucephala. The sequence goes on along the minus strand of LR990621.1, from coordinate 6,316,068 downwards.
TACTACTACTCACCTTTCGCCGCTATCACAGATCTCTGACCCCCTTTTTCTCGAAGGAGTAGATTAAGGTGTGCACAGTACACCCACTTTTTGCTGTGACAGAATCAAGTCGCTCCTGTCACATTTTGTCTTTCTATTCTATACGTAACCTTGTCTTCAGTTTTTAATTTAGACGAATTGTGAAAGGTATAGGGAACGATTTTATCCCAAGAGGGAGTTACGTGTTCATATAAAGTAAGTTATACACCAAGAGGTGGAAAGAGTGGTTCAACTAGCAAAGTAGAACAAGAGAAATTAAGCTTTATAGCCGTTAAAATTAGAGTGCGTATTCTAATAATCGACGTTGCGAGTTGTGTTATTATGACATTCGGTTAGGAATATGTAAAATACAAAAGTGTGAATACGAATCAATAACTTATTTTTGCAGTTTTTTTGAAAACTCATTCCTCTTTCCTAAATAATTATATTCAACTCGCAATCTGAAAATTAAGGATAGCTAATTTACAAATTAATTTTTATAATTCTTTCGAATTTCAGTTAATAAAAAACATATCACTATATTAACCACAATAATACCCTCTATTCTTTGCCCCTTCATTTAGTTTTACCCATGTATGAGTCCAAAAAATTAGTTAATTAGAACCGAAGTAACGACCGACCTAATTGAACAGCTGCAGTCTTCTAAAAATACTGGAAAATGTCTTTGAAAAAGAACTGCGTAAGGGTCAGCATATATGACTTATATATTGGCGAAGAGTAGCATAGTGGATTGTATACTTACAATTCGAAAAGAATTTACGCCTATTTACTCGAAGTGGAGTGCTGAGGTGTAATATCTACATCCAAATTTCACCGACGATATTAGGTTCGATATAAACTAAGAGGTGAGTCTACTGAAAGTATACTGGGCACAACTCTGGACTACTACAAAAAAATGTCTATGGAAAAATCTCAATAAGAATTTTTCCGACCTAGGATTCAAATTTGAAACCCCGTGATTATCAGTCACACCAATTGCCACTAGAATAACGATACAGTTGTTACTGTTGTCTTTTTTAAAGATGACCATAATAACATTTTTGTCCGACTTAGTATTCGAACCTAACACCTAGTAATCGCCAATGGCACCATTAGACGTTACACCAACGAGATAAGACAAGGAGACGCGTTCGTATCATCATCTTCATTAGCCAACATAAGTCCACTGCTGTACATACTCTCTCTCCCAAAGCATGCCACTGAACCCAGTCTTCAGTTCGTATAGTACCTGCAGTATTAAAAAAATATTTATTTATATTTAGGAAAGCTTACAGTCTAATGATACAAATGAGATAGAAATATAAACATATTTCAAATTGCTTACAACAAGCTTCCACATTTAGCATCTACATAATTTAGTCGCAATTACAAACAAACCAGGCCGAAACTTAATAAGAATTAAATACGAGTAAAGTTTTAATAATAAACAATATTCTTTCAATTTATAGACACAAATATGACAAGAGAGAAGATTCACAAAAGATAACTTAACCAGGGCAACTAGATAGGTTGAACTCAGAGCTGACGCTGGTCGCTATCTACAAAAAACCCACTACTCATAGGTTTTCTGATTGAGCTCGAGCTGGTACAAAAGAGATCTAACCCCAATTGTAACGATACAGAATTAAAGACAGAGAATTAAAGCTGGCTGCGCTACGCAAGAAATATGCATTTCGTCTATAATTTGTTGAGAACGAGTGTACATTTAACAAGGGATGCTGTCTAAGACCTAACAACCTAAGTACTACATTAGCGAGAAGTTCAGAGCAATCTATTGAACCGTTAGCGACGCCTACTAGAAAACTAATATCATTGAAGGTGCGCCTGTGCTCCAGTGGCAGAAAATAATATCGTTTACACCGATCATAATAATCAATAGATTGGCATTGAGCTTTGTAATCCAAGTACCGTAGAAACTTTTTCTGTTTATTTTCAATACGAGGTTTATAAATTTAGTACCGTGGATTCCACACTTGGGAGGCATACTCAAGGTGGCTACGTACGTAGGAGCAGTATAATATCTTAATGGTTTTTAGAGATCGAAAGCGGGCCGAAGCTATTTAAATTAAAACCGAGAGCTTTTGACGCCTTATTGACGATGTGATCAGTATGCTTATCAAAAAAGAGTTTATTGTCCAAAATGTCAACAAGATCTTTGATATGAGTCACTTTGTTAATTCTTTGGTGGATAAGAGTGTATCCACACCTGATTTTATTATTTTGGCGCGAGAATGTTATGTAAGCAATTTAGTTATATTAAAGTCGTTTATTATTTGTTACCGCACTCTTACAGCTTTGTTTGCACTAAAAGTACATTCTCCCACGAGTAAAATATTATTAATTGGACTTAATTAAGAAGTTAAGCAATTAGCAATGTTTGCAGATCAAACTTAGGATTCTAAATTAAATTCGACCTTAAAACGCTAACCTTAGAATTTAGTTCGTCGACCTTCCAGCTATGTTAAATTTTGGTAAAACTTATGAAGAACCCAACGGCATAATTAATGATGTGAAATAAAAGATATATACATATATGCATTACTATCATGCTTATACAAGGTGTAACATATATAACGCAAGACCCCCAATTAGATTATTGCTTTCTGAATTCAATACGAAAATCAAACTTCCAGTTTTAAAAGTTTAAAAGGAGTTTCTATCATTATTTCAAGCTCTTTGGTGCCCAAATTAACCAAGAAACTTGTGCTTTTCTGTGCATATTAAGGCGTATGTATTAGATATATATATATATATATATAATAGTCGTATTGCTTTGAATAATGATTAAATTTTGATTACTACAGCGGACTGAACGAGTAACAGCAATTTTTGATAATTTGAAAAAAATTGTGACATACTCTAAAAATGGTTGGAATCGATTCAGTTGCCGATTTAGAACGAACTATGTTCAGGTCTTGCGATATTAATGTTACATCTTGTATATATATAATATCACATAATATGTGATACAAAAGTATTTGTGTAAAGAAACTGTGTGAATGTAAAATAAAATCAGCCTATTTTTTCTTACTGTTGGACAAAAATCTTCCCTAAAAAATGGAAATGAGAGCAAATAGATCATCCGCAAAGCCAGTTCGGATTGGTTGTGGCAAGATTTTGACCACGCTGTTAAAACTCAAGCCTTATTATTTAAGGCCTCTAATTTAGCGTAATGACTGTTCTAATGCTGGGCAAAGTCCCTATCACACAAATCGAAGGAACAGAATAGATTATGCTCCAACACGCGGAATCAGTGCGGATTTGTGGAGGCAGGTTTGTAGCCACACGATGTTGAAACTTATCAGGCCATAAGGCTTAGAACTTAGCGTAATGACTGTCCTAATGCTAGGCACCTTCTGTTTTACATCAAAGTAACAGAGAATAGGTAATGCTCTACCATGAGGAACCAGTGCGGATTTGTGGAGGCAGGTCAGGCCACCTGCTTTTGAAACTTATCAAGCCAACTTAGCGTAGTGACTACTCTATTAAGTAATAACCTGAACTAAATGGCGTAACTTGCCGATCGAAGACGGAGACAATCACAGACTGACTGAGTAGAAAGCTGCTTAAACGTGTTGATCGTTTTTGACCGACAATTTCTCGACACATTGTAGGTGTGTACTGTACAGCTGTTCCTATCATTCAGATAAAGTAGGAGTTCAAGATATTTGATTCAATAATACTTTAAAAAAGTTCCCACGCTCTAAAATTATTCCTGTATCATGGATGAGTTTACAAGCGCGAATTACCTGATATTAAAAAGGCAACAATCCGATATTTCGCGAATGCGTTCAATCAGAAGAATCCGCTAGTCGTAGCCGCTGCCGATTACGAACCTAACTCCCCTCCTATCAGCCGCTACCCCCGTCCGCGGCATGTTCTCACCGACCCTCCTGATGCCCTTTCATCCCTTCATCTCTCGCCGGTGAGTTCGAAGAATCCCTTATCCGCCGGCCAATGCAGAGCACCACGGCGAGACACCTAGTAAACGCCCTCTCCCATAGCGACTGCCCAAGCCGAGGCCATTCCTCCTTGAGGCGCCCTAGAGCTTGTTGCCCCTTACCCTTTTGACTTGAGCGTAGTAGTTCCACGCTCGTCTTCTTGTGCGGTGAAGCTGTAAAGGCCCCGCAGCCAACAGCGTAGATCATACACACATACACACACAAACGTGAATTTTGCACTAATGTCATATGGGTATCTGCGACTACTCTTTTCAGTAAACCGACCGTCCTACGTACAAATCGCAATACAAAATTATTTATTCTAATACTATTTTATCCAGCAACATTCGTTGCTTAGTATAATAACTCAAAGCCTAACAATAACTCCACAATTGCCAGTAGAAGTTAGAAGTTGCAACAACAAAGTTCAGCTGTTAAAAAACCGTACAATTCGTCCAACGGACGCTAATTGTGTACACGCCCTAGCTATTTTCAGTTGCTACTGTACTCTCGGGTTTTTACGAAACTTTTCTGGCACGAATTCCGTAAAATGATAAAATTAACGAGGAATTGTTTGCATAAAATTTAACTGTTGTTATGCATTTTACAATGCTGTGTATAGATTGTACAAGAGACGCCCTACTCTGTGAAAAAATGAGAATATTCGGGACTTACGTCTGTACACCCAATACGTCCGATATGACCAAGTTATTCCATAAAATGTTATAGTAAATATACACAATAGAATCGCCTTACTTCAGCTGCCTAATATCATTACTCGTAATTACTTATCCTAACTTTATAGAACTTAGAAGGGGATAGTACAGAGTAAGTTTCCGTGATGCCGATACATATTACTCTTACAAATTATCTCGAATTTGGAAAGAACAATAATCCGAGATAAGACAAAATAAATACAGATTTTATTCTTAAAACCAATACGTATGTTTCGATCGAAATATTAGCAATCCATTGCTCTGTTTATTAGACTAAATTCTAATGTTTGCCTGGCATAACCAGCGATGTATTTGTATAAAGAAGAATATGCGTCAAAATAAATCGAAGCTACTAAGTTGGTGGTGGAGGTATAAATTCAATTCATCCTGTATCTGTGTTCCGTCCAACCAGATGAAAGTGCAAGCGAGATGGGAACACGGATCCTTCAAATGTTTAACTTTATTTGCAATCTGATTTCACCTCTACTACTTATGAAATAAAATTGGTTTTTGTATGATGGTTTTCGCACATACGACACTAAGTTTTCAAGTTAGCAGTGTGTCCTTTTCACCCTGTTTCTACCACGGGGCATGTAATCAGTCGCGTTCAAGCCGTCCGTCGCGTCGCTCGCCGCTTTCCGGCAGAAAATACCAAGTAAAAAATATACATACCCACAAACACTTGATATATATTTTTTAACGTATATATATACAGTATAATAGAAAAATAAATATTCGTAGTACAAAAAATCGTATTGTAAATATTGCCCTTGAAATTCTAGTGTTTGCTAAAAGCATTAAATGTGTTAGTGGCTTATTTTGTAGAAGCACTGAAGCACTTTACCGTTAAAATTATTTATCTGTGCGTGTTTTAAATTAGAAAAAATAAACATGAAAACTTCGTCGTTCTCTCTGCGCGTGATGCGAAGGGTGAGTAAAAGATATACTTAAGATATACTCATATATATGTCATGCATAAGTCATATATGTACATATATATTATATATGTAAATACAGGGTGGTTGTATATTCCGTCCGTTACGTTACAGAGTGTAACAGGTTGGCCCCTCTCAGGTACCGGGGCTCTACAGGTTGTGTCGAATGTTCTTGGCTTATCGATACCATTTCCCGACCACACCCTGGCCTTCAAGGCCTTTTTTATATTCATTACCACGCTAACATCCGTTCGGAAATGTATAGATATGCAAAGCAGTATAAACTTATATATGTTTTATTTATCATACAATTATTAACGTACTATCTATATAATGAATCAGCCTATACTACCCCACTGCTGGGCAAAGGCTTCTCACAAATTAAGGTGAGAATATATAGGTCTTATTTCATGCGAACCTAGTGCGAATTTGTGGAGGCAAGTTTTGGGCTACTGCTGTTGGAACTCATCAAGCTGCCATAAGGCTTCTAACTTGGTTTAACGACTACTATATTAAGTGATAACCAGGACTAATGGCTTAGCGTGCTTTCTGAAGCATATAGAAGCCTGATAATGCGATAAACGGTCACCCATCTCACACTTACTAAATCGAAATCTTAACCTTTATGGTCACTAGAGCCCGTAGCCCGTAGCCCTATTTCTCCCTCAGTGTTCTATATTTACATATGAACATACTTATCTGTTTTTTTAGTACCTAATATATTCTGAGGTAAATTTGACCTTGTAAAATTACGATCGGAAAGAATCGGAAATAAAACTATTTTACGAATTTTATCGCAATGTATTTTTTGATTAATAATAATGTAATTAAGCAGTGATAGCCTAGTGGTTAGACCGTTGGACTGCAAGTCAAAGGTCTCGGGTTCAAACCCAGGCACGCACCTCTGTCTTTTCGAAAGCATGTGCGTATTAAAAATTAATTATCACTTGTTTTAACGGTGAAGGAAAACATCGTGAGGAAACCTGCATGCCTAAGAGTTTCTCGAAGGTGTGTGAAGTTCGCCAACCCGCACTAGGCCAGCGTGGTGGACTATGGCCTAAACCCTCTCAGTTTAAGAGGAGGCCCGTGCCCAACAGTGGGACAGTTTCTTAACAGGGCTAATATTATTATTATTATTATTTTTTGATTCGATTTTCCGGCGTTAGGATTTACTCCAAATCTCGTCTGTGGAAAGGTCACCGCAAGGTATCTTGCAAATAATTATTTATTTCTTTTCAAATTCTTTGGTGCCCCATAATTACAATGACTTAATAGACATTTTTTATAAAAAAAACCCAGACCCTAGGATTAACTCCTATGTTGTGGGTGCGTTTACAAGCATGAAAATTCACATGCCCAAAAATATCTAGACCAAAACAAATTATTGTGGGTTACGCAAGGATTTATCCCGTGCGGGAATCGAACCCGCGACGATTAGATCCAGTGGGTGGAGCGGAGAGACTTAAGCTCTATCGTTGTCATCACGCCTATATTTCCTAAGCGAGGGTCGAAAAGGTGTACTGTAATAATCTTTAACTTCTTTTATTTGCCCAGTCTTTCTAATAACAATATTTGTTTTTATTATTTCTTGGCGATGATCGCCATGCAGAGTGTATTTGATGCTGTTATTTCTAGCAATAATCAAAATCGATTAAAGCATTCACTGGGTCAAGGCTAAATCTCTGGAGAGTGAAATATTCGCATCAATATTATAATATCAGCTTCAGAAAAATGTTTGCGTAACTTAACATTTTATTGCAAGATTTTGCTTGCACACTAAAATGTTACGTTATGCAAGCATTTTCTCGTACGGTATTTAAAGGCCTCGTATTCACATACCATTCAATTGTCTGGGTAGGTACTTAGGAAATGCTCGCGTTGCGTTGCATTTTTTTAATCAATTCTCTTCCTTTTTCTTTAACCACAATATTATGTTACGTCACATATTTTTATAATAATAATATAATTTATTGCACATAAAATAAAAATAAAAGGACAAAAAAGTATTGCACATAGTTGGTGGTACAGTAATAAACAATTTAAGGGATATAAATGAAAGAGTCAAGTCAGTCAGAGTGATATATATATATATATATATATATATATATATATGAATAACGAGCAAACCAACATTTTGAGGAGGAAGGGAAGCTTGTATTAAATTTGAATTAAATGTGATTTAATTTCACGCTTAAATATTTCCAAGGACTTTGCGCGTCTTATAGACTCAGGTAAGGAGTTCCACAGACGGACACTTTGAACAGTGAAAGAATTAGTAAAGAAGTTGGAAGAATGGGAAGGAATTATAAGGCGAAGTGTATCAGAGGAACGAAGGTCACGAGACTGAGTGGAAGCAAGAAAGGAGAAACGTCGCTTCAGATACATAAGAGTGCGCGGGTTAAATAAGACTGAGTAAAGTAGAGCAAGGACATGTACGTGTCTACGACGATGGACAGGAAGCCACTTAAGTTGAAAACGGAATTCGGATACGTGGTCATAGTTGCGTAAGCCGAAAATAAAACGAATACAGAAATTTTAAAGCCGTTCCAATTTATTAAGAAGATACACGGTCAAGTCGAGGTTACAAGAATCAGCATTGTCAATAATGGGCATTCTTAGCGTTTACCTTTTTTTACATACAACGCAGTTCCACACTAGGATTATTTCTGTGCCGTGGACGCGCACAAACATGAAATTTCACACACACAAACATACAGGCCGAAATAAATATTTGTGGGTCACACAAACATTTGATCCAATCGGGAATCGAACCCGTGTCTCGAGTAGTCACGGGTACTGGGTTTTCATTTTGATTTTCATTTTAATATATAAATTTTACTTTATGCAATTTTTTTCTTAAGAAGGACGCTCTCTAAGAGACCACGTGTCCAGAGGTAAGTCCCTTTCGGTGATGTGTTGCTTATGGGCTGATAGAAATTTAACGGGAAAACGCTCGCGTAACGTGCTTTCATTTTGTTTATTTTAATACCAAAATGTTACGTTACACAATTATTTTCTAAAGTGGTATGATCTCTAAAAAGTCACGTATTCAAAGGTGAGTGCAATAACGTGCTCGGTTTCTTAAATTCACCGGGAAAATATTCACGTAACGTTACCTTTTGGTGTTCACTTATGTTTTGAACACCAAAACGATACGTATGGCAAGCGTTGTCTCAGCAATAACGTATTCTAAGAAGCTTAGTACTAAAAGGTGGGTCTATTTTTATGCTCGGTTGCTACAGAAAGGGTAACTATAATTAACCGGACAAATGCTTGCGGAATGTGTTACGTTGCGTGTGTACACCAACATGTTACGTTATACCTACAAGCAGTTTTCGGAGTCCGGTCATTATGTGGCCATGTATGCAGTCGTAAGTCTATGGCTGTACTAAGCGGCTTCATCATCTCAGCCTATACTTGTCCACTGCTGAACATAGGCCCCCCAATCGCTTTCAAGCGTAACCGGTCCGATGCCACCTGCATCCAACAACTTCCTGCGATTTTCACAAGCTACTTACATATTAAAATATCTCCTGTTTATCTCGAAGAGGTAGGCAGTAGCATTTTGTTGGGTTAGTAGTAGTGTGATAGGGGGCTCCCATTGAACCGCAAACAATTCCAGAAGCCGAACTTGTAATGAATATGTTTCCCTAAAAACCCTATAAATAATAATATTAGCCCTGTTAAGAAACTGTTGGCCACCGTCCTCCTCTCAAACTCAGAGAGTTTAGGCCATAGTCCACCACGCTGGCCCAGTGCGGGTTGGCGAACTTCACACACCTTCGAGAAACTCTTAGGGATGCAGGTTTCCTCACGATGTTTTCCTTCATCGCTAAAGCAAGTGATCATTAATTTTTAATACGCATATGCTTTCGAAAAGACAGAGGTGCGTGCCTGGGTTTGAACCCGAGACCTCTGACTTTGCAGTCCAACGATCTAACCGGTCTAAAAGCCCTAATAACACTTATTTACGGCTTAAGATTCGATCACAGGACCTCGGGATCGCTAGCCGCACCATAGACGAACGAGGTTATAATAGTAGGCAATAATAGCTCTACCAATTACCCGCTTAGGGTGCTTTATTTGGTGTTCGAGCCGACTACGGTTTAAAACGACGGTAAGTCGCTATTAACACTTGTTCATTTTGAGATTAGTGTACTAAGAATTAAGGTATTATTTGTCTTGAACAAATTGTATTTACTTCAGCTTTAACTATTGTGAGTGTTATTAATAAATAAATAACACTTTCACGCTTATATTTTCCAAGTGGAGGTGGCAGAAGTGTGCTGTGTGCACTCATCTTCACCGACGATGTTAAGTCTATTGTAATAGCAATGCCCGATTCCGGATTGATATTAGATTTTTTTCTAGTGAAAAACTCTATTTATACTTGTTCTGATATAAAGTTCGGACCATGGATCTCAACAGTTCAGTCAATAGGTAGGCAATACTAGTCCTAAAAATAGCCGGTTTGAGAGAGCTAATTTCTTGTTTAAGTCGACAACCGCTTACAATACGTCCCTAACACTTTATCATTTTGAGATTAGTATACTAAGCAGTAAGCTTTTATTTACGTAAGCTTTGATAAACGTAAAGCTTATGCAAAAAAAATATGAACTGTTGCCACTAGAATGCGGGTAAGATAAGGTGAGACGATCTATTAAGGTACGGTCAAACCAATGCGTTCAGCCGCGGCCGCGGAGGCGTGCACGGTGGCGTTCAGGTCCTGCAGTAATATTTGTATGGAAATGTTCACACCAACGCGTCCTGCGTCCTGCACGCGCTATCTGGTGGGTGTCTGCACGCGCAATAATAGGGAGATTCTGTTCGGCACCGTGATCGCCGCCGGGGACGCCACCGCGGTCGCAGCTGAACGCGTTGTTTTGGCTATACCTTGATAGTTCATCTCACCTTCTCTTACGCGAAATCTAGTAGCAACAGTTCATATATTTGTGTAATCTTCACGTTTATTTAAGCTTAATAAAAGCTTACTGCTTAGTAGCTTAACTTAGTAGTAAGAGGTCTGTAAGGAAAAAAACTGTTGGAGTTCTGTACTCTCTGATAACTCCGCAGGGGATCTAGCATGTTGATGGAGATAGATAGAGAGAAGTGGGTGGTGCTCATAAGTCTGCAGGACTACGGTTTTAGCTTACCGAGGTTAAGCGGTTTTTGGCTCGATCAGTCTGATATGGGAGACCGGTTTTGGCATTTCAATATTCATGTGTCTCCGACTGACGGACGATTTAGCGCAGTGGTTAAGAGCTTAAGCCTCTCCGCCCACTGTGTCTAATAGTCGCGGGTTCGATTCCCGCACGGGACAAATCTTTGCGTGGCCCACAATTATTTCTTTCGGTCTGGGTATTTTGGCTTGGCTGGGTATTTGGGCTTGGAGCTACGTTATTTTTTTTAAGAAAGGTTCGTATTTTCGAAGGTACGTTAAATCCCAAGTCTCGATTACTCCTTAATGTCATTTAACCGAGTTGGAAGCCTTATATGCAGCTTTATAGTTTCAACAGCAGATGGCCACAAATCTGCCTCCACCAATCTGCACTTGGTAAGCCTGGTGGAGTAAGACCTAATCTCTCTCACCTCGATTTGTGAGAGAAGCCTTTTGCCCAACACAGGAAAAGAATAGGCCGATCTCGGAATGTCTCGCGGCAGGCCGCAGGTTGGGAGAGCAGGGCAAATTGCGTGCTCGCTCGCACTTATTATGTCTTGAATACAGTGTAATACAGCATTAAACGACGGTATACAAATACCACTTTAAAACGGTCTGACTCGCACGTCAGTTGGGGCCCTCATTGAAAATCAGCGCTATAACTCGGTTACAAACTGTTACAGCTTTTAGCTGAATGGGAAGCCCGTTTTGATGACGACACGAGTCCATATTTGTTTTTATTTATCTTGTTGTTTCGTTGTTTTGGACTGTGTTGTTTCAAAATAAATAAGTTTTCTTTCTTTCTCTTTCTTTCTAATACTATGAAAGTATGAACTACTCTCTCTTGACCTTATTTGTAAAACTTCTCTTTTTTGTTTCATTGCTTAGCAAGCCTTTGCTTAACAGCGGGTCAGGACAAGTTCATTTATGAAGCTAAGTCGGAGTATTTCGTGAGGCTTAAAGAGTTTTGACCTTAGGCTTCTAACTAAATTAAAGAAAAAGGTCATTTCTAAGATTGAAGTGTTAAACTTTCATTTTGAAAATAAGGTGCCTATTCGATCGCTCATGAATATAAATAGGTTCATTAAAATATGTTATTAAAATGCCTTGAAAATATTTGGTATTAAAATGATTCGCTCGGTTAAAATATCTAGGTATGATAATGTCTTCTGTTATAGCATTTCTAAAATTGAATCACAAAAATTAAGTTTTTGACTAAAATATAATATTTTAGTTTAGTTTTAGTTTAGTTACTTGAATAAGTATAACATGTAAACATGCTCTTATTAAAAAAAACAGCCATACTAAGAATTGATAATGTTCAACTGTCACGCTTATATTCTCCAAGCGGGGGTGGCAGATGTGTACATTCACTTTTTGCCGAAGATGTTAGGTTCCATGTAATAGTGAGCGGGCATAATCCCAGATTCCAGATTAATACTATAAATTTTTCTGTTGAAAAATCTAATTTTGTCCGACCTACGATTTGAAGCCAGGACCTCGTGATCGCTACGCGCATTATTCGCCTCTGAACCAACGAGGCAGTCAGACAGGCATAATGTAATTTTCGATTATCATGTCTCAAGACATAACCAAGCACAGACGACCACTTAACGTTTCTGAATAACAATAGACGCAATTTTCTACTAAAAATTTATTCTGAATGGCCTCTTCACTCCTCATTAATTATGTAAAGGTATCTTAAACCTTTGAAACCTTTGAAACCTTTATCATTTTAAATTCAAATTTTAGATACAACTGATTTTAATTGTAGCCATTACTGTATGAAGGGATTAGAGAACTTATGATAAATAAAATGTTATTTAGGAGGCGAATTATGATTAAAAATTGTGGTATGGATGACACTAATACATCGCAGGACTAAAATCATATAGAACTAATAACATAAACAATAAGTTTTATTCTGAGGTTATTTAGTGTAAGCGTAAAAAAATTTGCTGCTCCATACATTTTGTCGAGTCTCTAAAATCTAGAGTCTGCGTATCACACGCAGACCCAGTGCAGCTTGATAATTCAAATATCCTACATATTTTTCTTTTTTTTCAAAAGAAAACACCGTCACGCTTATACGGCAGCGAGGGTGACAGAGGTGTAATGTGTACACACATTTTGCTGATGACCCAAAAGTAATAGGGAGCGACCCTATATATCATGCCACGCTCAATTCGAGCCTTCAGATCGTTCCTGAAAATATTTTACTCGAAAAACCACATTGTCTAACCTAGGATTTGAACATAAGACCTCGAATTAAGAGTACCAACCGGAATATGAGCCACTAGATGAACAAAGCATTTTTTAATTGATGTCATTTTTGAAAATAATACCAAACTTTTAATTTCATCTACATATCTTTGTAAGTGTCAGATCTCTTTTTTCTTTTTTCTTTTTTAAAAACAAAGCCCCACACTAGGATTAATTCCTGTGTCGTGGGTACGTTTACAAACATGAAAATTCACGTACACAAATACCCAGACCGGAACAAATAATTGTGGATCACACAAAGATTTGTCCCGTGCGGGAATCGAACCCGCGACTACCCCAGATCGCTTGCGAAGAGAGAGTACGGAGAGTACGGAGTTCCAACAGGTTCTTTCCTTACAGACTATTCTGGCTTCCCCCACGCTCATAGTATTTATTTATATGCCCTCGTTCTTATTTCAAGAGACAACCATAATATTGTACACATAGATAATGTATTTTTCCCCATTGCGGTCTTTTGCGTGCCAAGACGTAAGAAATAAATAAGGGGCGAAATTAATAAAAAACTTATTCCCTTGTCGTCGGTTTCTCATCGGTATCAGACTCAAAAATGAGGGGGATATGTTGTATAGTTGACATGTTTCTACGACCACTTTCCGGCTTCATGGTACACCGGTTTTATGGTACACCGTACACCGGCTTTATGGTACCATAATATTGCATTGAAGTCATATACGCATGCCAAACTTCAGCTCAATCTGATGCCTGAAAGTTCTTCAAAACTGGATCGCAAAATTTTAACTGGAAAGACAGATGTACGATTTTCTGAAGTAAACCCCTAATCTTGCGATTCCTTTACATACCTGGAAGTGTGTGTGTCTGTGTGTGAATGATCTACGCTGTTGGCCGCGGGCCCTTAGCTAGCTTCACTGGACAAGAGGGCCAGCGTGCAACCACTACGCTCGAGCCAGAAGGGCAAGGGGGCAACTATCTCAAGGGCGCCTCAAGGAGGAAAGGCCTCGGCTTGGGCAGTCGCCATGGGGGAGGGCGTATACTAGGTGTCTCGCCGTGGTGCTTTGCACCGGCCGGCGGGCAAGGGATTCTTCGACCTCGCCGGCGAGGTCGGTGTCTGATCTTATGTGCTGTACCTGTATCCGAAAAAGGGATGTAAGGGCATCGGGAGGGTCGGTGAGAACATGTCTCGGACAGCGGTAGCGGTTGATAGGAGGGGAGTTGGGTTCGTAGTCGGCGGCGGCTACGATTAGCGGATTACTGTGGTTGAAATATCGGGTTGTCGCCTTTTTAATAAGGCGCGAATAGGTTCGAGACAGAGATCGACATTCCGTATGAAAAACGGGGCTCCGACGGCTTTGCGGAGGAAACGGGATTGAACCGTTTGGAATCTATCGATGTGAGAGCGGGCGCCTGGAATTGAAGCCCCTCATTGTTACACTACCTTGTACATTTATAAATTGTATTTCTATATTGTGTATCTTTAGTGAAACAATAAAGTGTTGTCTATCTATCTATCTACGAACAAAGCAAGGGAATAAAAGCTCGTAAAAATATGTAAAACTTTCATTTTTATAAAAGTACCTCTGGAGTTTCTTATCCTTCTTCTCCACAGGAATGACTTTGTGCTAGGTTGTAGAGTCTAAAGTAATCATCCCCATCAATCAAGCCCTTTTTTCTTCACTATTTATAAATAAGATTTTTTTGTCTTATCTGAAGAACAAGTCAGGATTCTCCGTAACCGGCGAGCGTGTATGAGACGAACTATGAGTGTGGAGGAAGCCAGAGAGGTATGTAAGGCAAGAACCTGTTGGAACTCTGTACTCTCTGCCTCTAAGGGATCTGGCGTGATGATATAGATAGAGAGATAGAGAAGAATATTTTGTTCTTATGCATAAAAAGCTTTTAAATTTAATTTGACTTCTGGATATAGTGTTCGTGGGTTAGATTCCCGCATGAGACGAATCTCTGTGTTACTCCCTGGTCTCGTGGTAGTTTGTGGGTCACACAAACATTTGTGAATGTTTGTGTGACGCATAGATGTTTGTTTCGGTCTGGAAGTTTATGTATGTGAATTATATATTTATTGATGTACCCACGGTATAAAAAAATTATGCCTAGTGGTCTATTTAAAAAAAAAAGAGCTGGTGAGTATAGAATTTGCTAGCAGAAGGATGTTTTATTAGCCTATTTTTTGGCGACTGTTATATTAATTTAGTGGCGTATGATATGGACGGCAAGCGAGGTTCTTGCTTCGGATGCTGGGTTAGAAAAACAGTTGTTAGGAATTACATAGGCATAAAAAGGTATCTTACCTTTTTATGCCTATACAAGGTGTAACATAATAAACGCAAGAATTGAAAGTAGTTTGTTCTAAATCGGTAACTGAATTGATTCCAACTATTTTTAATGTATCTTAATTTTTTTTGAAAATTGCAAAAAATGCGTTTACTTCTTCAGTGCGAAGAAGAACATTCCAAATGACTCCTAAAACGTATTTCTCAAAATGCACACATACATGTACAAGTTTCATTGTTAATTGGGGTAAAAAAGTGCTTTAAAAAAGGGTAAAAACCTTTAAATTTGAAAATTTGGTTTTTGTTTTGAATTCATGAAGCAATTCTTTAATCGGGCTGTCTGAGGTCTTGCGTTTATTATGTTACACCTTGTATACGAAATATATGCTCTAAGCTTGAATGTATGTTGATAATATTAATAAATGATAGGATTACCAAATTTTTGGCCTAAGTCACATACAACAATGCGTACAACACGAAAGTAAAAAGATTCCTCCTCTTTCCTCCATTGGCTGATGACCCAAAAGTAATAGGGAGCGACCCTATATATCATGCCACGCTCAATTCGAGCCTTCAGATCGTTCCTGAAAATATTTTATTCGAAAAACCACACTGTCTAACCTAGGATTTGAACATAAGACCTCGAATTACGTGTACCAACCGGAATATGAGCCACTAGATGAAAAAAGCATTTTTTAATTGATGTCATTTTTGAAAATAATATTAAACTTTTAATTTCATCTACATATCTTTGTAAGTGTCAGATCGCTTGCGAAGAGAGAGTACGGAGAGTACGGAGTTCCAACAGGTTCATTCCTTACAGACTATTCTGGCTTCCCCCACGCTCATAGTATTTATTTATATGCCCTCGTTCTTATTTCAAGAGACAACCATAATATTTTACACATAGATAATATATTTTTCCCCATTGCGGTCTTTTGCGTGCCAAGACGTAAGAAATAAATAAGGGGCGAAATTAATAAAAAACTTATTTCCTTGTCGTCGGTTTTCATCTTACGCAGATTCTGATTGAGTAAGGACAATAACGCCTCCGCTTAGAAATGATACCATGGGAAATTTGAAATTAGGAAAAATGTAGTACATTTTGTGTAGTAAGAATAAATTTGAATATTATTGAAATTTAATAAGTAACGATACGACGATGGCTAAGACTAGCTGACGGTAGAGCGTAGGTCATAAAATATTATAGATCAGTACCTCTTCACTCGTTCTTTATTTGTTCTTCGTATTACACTGTATGCAAAAAATATATAATATAAATAAAAAACAAAACTTTTATACAGAAAATACGACGAAAATATTTCCCTGACATATAAGCCAACGCTCGCCTCCATCATCAGACTCAAAAATGAGGGGGATATGTTGTATAGTTGACATGTTTCTACGACCACTTTCCGGCTTCATGGTACACCGGCTTCATGGTACACCGTACACCGGCTTCATGGTACCATAATATTGCATTGAAGTCATATACGCATGCCAAACTTCAGCTCAATCTGATGCCTGAAAGTTCTTCAAAATTGGATCGCAAAATTTTAACTGGAAAGACAGATGTACGATTTTCTGAAGTAAACCCCTAATCTTGCGATTCCTTTACATACCTGTAAGTGTGTGTGTCTGTGTGTGAATGATCTACGCTGTTGGCCGCGGGCCCTTAGCTAGCTTCACTGGACAAGAGGGCCAGCGTGCAACCACTACGCTCGAGCCAGAAGGGCAAGGGAGCAACTATCTCAAGGGCGCCTCAAGGAGGAAAGGCCTCGGCTTGGGCAGTCGCCATGGGGGAGGGCGTATACTAGGTGTCTCGCCGTGGTGCTTTGCACCGGCCGGCGGGCAAGGGATTCTTCGACCTCGCCGGCGAGGTCGGTGTCTGATCTTATGTGCTGTATCTGTATCCGTAAAAAGGGATGTAAGGGCATCGGGAGGGTCGGTGAGAACATGTCTCGGACAGCGGTAGCGGTTGATAGGAGGGGAGTTGGGTTCGTAGTCGGCGGCGGCTACGATTAGCGGATTACTGTGGTTGAAATATCGGGTTGTCGCCTTTTTAATAAGGCGCGAATAGGTTCGAGACAGAGATCGGAATGGAGATCGACATTCCGTATGAAAAACGGGGCTCCGACGGCTTTGCGGAGGAAACGGGATTGAACCGTTTGGAATCTATCGATGTGAGAGCGGGCGGAGTGCCCGAACACCTCACAAGCGTGCGTCATGATGGGCCGTATACCTGGAATTGAAGCCCCTCATTGTTACACTACCTTGTACATTTATAAATTGTATTTCTATATTATGTATCTTTAGTGAAACAATAAAGTGTTGTCTATCTATCTATCTACGAACAAAGCAAGGGAATAAAAGCTCGTAAAAATATGTAAAACTTTCATTTTTATAAAAGTACCTCTGGAGTTTCTTATCCTTCTTCTCCACAGGAATGACTTTGTGCTAGGTTGTAGAGTCTAAAGTAATCATCCCCATCAATCAAGCCCATTTTTCTTCACTATTTATAAATAAGAATTTTTTGTCTTATCTGAAGGACAAGTCAGGATTCTCCGTAACTGGCGAGCGTGTATGGGACGAACTATGAGAGTGGAGGAAGCCAGATAGGTATGTAAGGCAAGAACCTGTTGGAACTCTGTACTCTCTGCCTCTAAGGGATGGGCGTGATGATATAGATAGAGAGATAGAGAAGAATATTTTGTTCTTATGCATTAAAGGCTTTTAAATTTAATTTGACTTCTGGATATAGTGTTCGTGGGTTAGATTCCCGCATGAGACGAATCTCTGTGTTACTCCCTGGTCTCGTGGTAGTTTGTGGGTCACACAAACATTTGTGAATGTTTGTGTGACGCATAGATGTTTGTTTCGGTCTGGAAGTTTATGTATGTGAATTATATGTTTATTGATGTACCCACGGTATAAAAATTTTATGTCTAGTGGTCTATTTAAAAAAAAAAGAGCTGATGAGTATAGAATTTGCTAGCGGAAGGATGTTTTATTAGCCTATTTTTTGGCGACTGTTATATTAATTTAGTGGCGTATGATATGGACGGCAAGCGAGGTTCTTGCTTCGGATGCTGGGATAGAAAAACAGTTGTTAGGAATTTCATAGGCATAAAAAGGTAAGATACCTTTTTATGCCTATACAAGGTGTAACATAATAAACGCAAGAATTGAAAGTAGTTTGTTCTAAATCGGTAACTGAATTGATTCCAACTATTTTTAATGTATCTTAATTTTTTTTGAAAATTGCAAAAAATGCGTTTACTTCTTCAGTGCGAAGAAGAACATTCCAAATGACTCCTAAAACGTATTTCTCAAAATGCACACATACATGTACAAGTTTCATTGTTAATTGGGGTAAAAAAGTGCTTTAAAAAAGGGTAAAAACCTTTAAATTTGAAAATTTGGTTTTTGTTTTGTGTTCATGAAGCAATTCTCTAATCGGGCTGTCTGAGGTCTTGCGTTTATTATGTTACCTTGTATACGAAATATATGCTCTAAGCTTGAATGTATGTTGATAATATTAATAAATGATAGGATTACCAAATTTTTGGCCTAAGTCACATACAACAATGCGTACAACACGAAAGTAAGCAATTGCTTGTACAACTTTGTACCTGGTACGCTAAATGTTTTTACACGGTACCATTCTGGTACGTGCCTGTAAGCGGTACGTAATACCAGTAACGTGGTAAATCATTATCGGTTGTTTTGTCATTATGGATTTTATTCGGGATGACAAGACTAAAAAAATAGTAATATAATTATGGCATGGTAAATTCTTTGAATTCAGGTCAGGTAACTTATGTATTAATATCATGACATATCATGATATGATGATTATATTTTTATAACGTTTTTTTTGAAGGCGCTGTCATAGATATTATGAATACATTCATATTTTAGAGCTAATTAAAACGCAATGATATACATATATTTTAATACCTATGGTATATATAAGACAAACTAATACTCTTTTAATGAGATAAGTAAATATTTTAGGTATAGCCGCATAGGTTGTAGGCTAACCCAGAAAAAAGAAAAAAAAAATAAAGAAACATAATTATGTCTTTATTTCCCAAGCGGTGGTGGCAGAGATGTGGACGCCGATATTTAGGCGAAGGTATTAGATCCTAATGCAATCTAGCTACCGAGAATTTTTGTAACAAATATATCCGATAATACTATCTAGCCTCAGATTCGAACACAGGACCTTGTGAGCGCCAGCCTTGTTAATTCAGAGAAGTAATAAAGTCGCAACTCAAAAATTTGATTATTTGAATAAACACTTTAATTTTAACCAACAAAAAACTTAATTTCGTTTGTTCTTACGTTTCTACTTGCGTCATTTTTCCTTCCAGAGAAAGAAACGTTAGTGTTGCCTTAAATGGAGCCAAGTTATATCTTCATTCCAAGATAAAAGAACTGGATAAGGTCATTTCAAGTAACGAACATAAATGAGCTGAAGGGTTCCCTTTTAAAACTCTTCCAGCACAAGTAATCCACTTAGGGGGAGGAAAATGTCAATCAGAGCTCGTAATTAAGACAGACAGCACAAACTGAGTGAGTGTACAACAGAGGTACAAGAACGGACGGTTTAGCACAGTGGTTAAGAGTTTCGTCGCTACACCCACTGTGTCTAATGGTCGCAGGTTCGATTCCCGCACGGAACAAATCTTTGTGTGACCCACAATTATTTGTGTCAGTCTGGGTATTTGTGTATGTAAATTTTCATGTTTGTAAACGCACACGGAAATCAAGGATAAGAGGAAGAGTTTCTTATTTAGCTTGCAAGAGTCGACTAATGACCGGTTTCAATATTCAACTCACGGATAGATTTGCTTACCGTCAGTAGAATTTTGACAGATTTTCCATACAAAATATGTTATATTTCTATCTATTTACAAATATTTGTTGCGGTGTGGGCGTTTGGATATATAAATTTCACATTTGTAAATGCCCTCACGTTACAGGTATACCAGAATAGTATTTAGCCAGTATATACTGGGTGGATTTTTGAGATGGGTCAGTAACCTTAATCGTTGCAGCTACAAAAAAACGGTTTTAGGAGATTATCCTTGACTTTTTGCGACATTTTGATTTACATTAACAGATTTTGAAAAAAAATTACTATCAGCAAGGAAATGGACAATTAACACTTAAAGTTCTTTTGATGCCAATCGATCCTGTTTCAAGGTTATTGTTATAAGGATCAAAAACTTCTATTGGACCAACTGAGGTATGTGTACTAGAAAAGTCAGAAATCGCAAAAACCTTATCCCTTTCATTTTGTAGGAAATCATCGTGGATTCAATAATCCGAACACCAGGAATTATAATTGCCGATGTTGGGCAATGGTTTCGCTTAAAAAAGTAAGGGAAAATTGTGATCTATCCTCTCTCGCCTCAATTTATAGAAGTAGGATTTTGCTCACCAGTAGGACATAGCAGGATGAGATATATTTTTTTACTAACGTAATGTGTCCCACATCTAGACAAAAGATTCCTCCTCTTTCCTCCATTGGCCTCTATCCCCTGTCAGTAAGGACCATTCTATTCGATACGCGTTGAGGTTATCATGCCACCGCTTACTAGGCTTACCTCTGCGACGAAGATCTTGTTGTGGGACGCATTTAGTCCACAAATTGGTATACCTATTTGTGTCCATTCGGTTCAGACGCCCCCTTAAAAACCATGCTGTGGGACCCACTCCGTGCACAATTTGGTCCACCTATTTGTGTCCATTCGTTTCTGATGACCCGCCTAAAAACCTCGTTGTGAGACTCATTCGGCGAACAATTTGGCCCACCTATCTGTGTTCGTTCGGTTCAGATGACCCGCCCAATTTCATTTTAATGTTGAGTTATTTATCAAGTAAAAAATAAACATGCATTAATATACTCGTCAGGAAGTTATGTCAATACAAATTTGTCACAAGTCTCGTTGCGTGCTTGGCTGTATTATTTGGTAGCGTTCGCTTGATTAATGGCAGGGGTTGGGCTTATTTGGAAATACGTCGTTTTGCCGCAGCGTTTGCCAAAACTTAATAGCAAAGATTAGGATGGAACATTTCCAGAGCTAAAATATGGTTGCTAGTTAGAATTTATGGAGTTGTATTGTGATGCTAAAGTGACGCATTTTTACGTATATATGTGATTTATTTAACACAAGTTTCAGCCCGCAAATATGTTGCCGTTGGCTTTAGACAGGAACCTTACTTTTTTCCGAGATAAAAAGTATTCTATATGGAAATAATAAACTATCTGTGTGCTAATTTCATCGAAATCCGTTCATCCGTTTTAACGTTATTTAGTAACAAATATGTAAACATACAAACTTTCACATTTATAATATTAGTGGGATAATAGTAGGATCATTGCTGAGTGAAAATTTAGTTTTTAGCATTTTAAAAGAACGTAGGCTTGCTTTGAAATTATTCCTGTGTCGTGTGTCACGTTCACAAACAATAAAATTCACATACACAAACACCCAGCCCGAAACAAATATTTGTGGGTCACACAAAGATTTGTCCCGTGCGGGGGTCGAATCAGCGGCTACTCGATCCTGTGGGCGGAGCGACTCAACCTTTTAATTACTGAACCAAGCCGTCCATCGAGTAGAGTTAATTTTGAGTTATGTTTACGTCATATTATACAAGGTCTAACATAATAAACCCAAGACCTGAAAGTAGTTTGTTCTAAACTGGTAACTGAATAGATTCTAACAATTTAAATGTATATTACATTTTTATTAAATTAGCAAAAAATGCTATTACTGCTTTAGTGCGCTAAAATAAACTATTTTTTTTCTAGATTCAAAGCAATACGGAGATTTTAAATGCATTTCTAAAACCTATTTCTCAAGAGGCATACATACACGTACAAGTTTCATTGTTAATTGGGGTATAAACGTGCTTAAAAAGGCGTTTAAAATTTTATATTTAGAAAATTGGTTTTCGTATTGATTTTTCAAAGCAATTATCTAATCGGGATGTCTCAGGTCGGGTGCGTTATTTACGATACACCTTGTATGTATAAAATATCCATTATAGTCTTTTTCACGAGCCAAGGGTCCAGTGACGTTTGAGTTTTGACGTATCTAGAGATGTGATGATGATATAATTGAATAAAATATATTAGATTGAATATCGTATCGAGGTAATTTATATCGGAGAATGAATCGATTGTAATAACAATAATTAAGGAACAAAAAGATAACAAAACAGAATAAATCAAAATTATTATTTCTTTACGAATCAAGGTATTCGTCAGAAAAATAGTCTGTCAAATTGCTTAAATCATCGCACATGCTCATTATTATTTAAAACTCTATGAAAATTATCTATTTTAATACGTCAAGGCAAGGGCAAGTCAAGAGTCTCCGTAAACGGCGATCGTGTCTGAGACGAACTATGAGAGTGCAGGAAGCCAGAGAGGTCTGTAAGGAAAGAACTTGTTGGAACTCTGTATTCTCTGCCTGCCCCGCAAGGGAATTGACGTGATGATATAAGTATATAAAATATATGAAGATGGCACATCCACGTTTTATTTTAATAACTTCTTGACCACGAGCATACCACGTCTTTCAGTCGGATACATATATTCGTAAAGTAATTGGCAATCGATTTTGCACAATTTTAAAAACAATTGATTGATTATAATGATTTCCTTGTGTTAGTCCCTTAAAAGCAAACCATTCCAATCTACATAAGAAGTAGAGATTTATAAAGTTTTAAGTGTTTAAATTATTAAGCAAATTTATAAACAGTATTTGATTTAAATTTAAATTGATTTTTAGTTTATCTTTATATTCTTGTTTATTTTTTGGATATTTCAAACGTTCCACAATACAATATGCGTGGAATTGAATTTAATCAAACGTCACCGTACCCATCTCTCGCGAAAAAGGCTATAATGAGATATTTAGTAATTGGTGTTCAATCAAATAAAAAGCGAAACACAAATAATAGCATTTTAAAGGGATACTTGGTCATGGTCCAATAAAAAACGCCTTTGACAGAAAAATAAATAGACGCAAAAGATACTTGGGTTCCGATTTCAAGGACCGGATAGTAATTGAATCACTTCAGCATGCAAAATAGAAAACCAATTATTTTCTACAGCCGACGGCTTGGTTCTGAGGGTTGTTCTGAGTTTCGAATCACACGATAGAATCAACAATCAAAAAATCATTAATGGAAAATTCCTATATTTATCTGATGCATAGATAATTTGCTTGCTATCAATAGTATTTACAGTTGTACAAGGATATTTTGGCCCACGGCCAAAATTGGAACTATTGCTGTCATCAAGTGAAATGTCACTTCACGACAGTTGTAGAGTTGTCGTTTGCTATATAGATATAGTGGTTTGTCAAAGAGAATATAATGACTACGTTTTAAGAGGCGTAACTTCATACTAGAGCACGAAATTGCAAATTGTATGGAACTTACACGCAAAATACTACCACTATGATAAGATTAAATGTTATTGCTGCCAATATGTTGGCAGCAATAACATTTAATCGCATAACCTCACGCCAGATCCCTTGCGGGGTAGGCAGAGAGTACAGAGTTCCAACAGGTTCTTTCCTTACATACCTCTCTGGCTTCCTCGACTCTCATAGTTCTTAAATTTCTTTTTATTAAAAAATATATAGATTGTTCCTATGATATAAGTGCGTTTTTTTTAAAAGGTAGCCCCACACTACGAATTATTTCTGTCGTGGGTGCGTGTATAAATTTGAATTTGACATGCGGAAAGACTTAGACCGAAACAAATATGTGTGGGTCACACAAAGATTTGTCCCGTGCGGGGATCGAAGCCACAGCTACTCGGTCGGAGTGGGCGACGCGGCTTAAGCTCTTAACCACTTTTTTTACATGGAGAAATCCTCATGGGATTCCGCCAGCCTCGGGGGAAGCTGGCGGGGCATTTTGGACTCTTACTGTCTAAACCCCCACGGTGGCTGGCACTGGCACGTGTCAGAGGGGCTCCGGGATCTCCAAGTGAAACGCACCGGTGAAATTTGTAGCTTGTTTCCCCCCCTGCACCGTCGCGGTGTTCACGGCGGCATGGGCCATATCACGCCGCCATCCTCCTTGGGGTCACGCATGAAGGACGCTTAGGGCCTTCGCCTCAGCATCCCATGACCCATAAGGCCCCCCTGCGGATGTTGGTGCAAGGGCGGGCCCTCCGCCAGATATTGGTGCAAGGGGGGGCCCTCCGCCAGATTTTGCGGCAGGGGACACAAGTTAGCCCCTATTATAAAGCCCCGGGCTATTGGGCTAGAAGGCCTGGGCGGGCTGTGCCTCCGCCCCGGCGCCGTCGCCTTCGGCGAGAGGGATCGGCCCTCTTCCGATCCCGCTCGGCCTCCTCCTTTTGAGACATCACAGACTCGCAGAAGGAAGGCCCCCCACGCCGAATCCCCTGCCAGCATAGCCTATTGCCAGCAAGGAGAGGTCCGGTTCGATCCGGTCGACCAGGATCCGCCGCTCGGCGGCCCACGCTGGGCACTCGACGAGCGTGTGCTCTGCGAAATCCGGGTCCTCACCACAGTTGTGACAGGTCGCCGTCGCCTCGCGTCCGATCTTGCTCAGAAAACCGAAACCGAAACAGCCGTGATCGGTGATTATCTGAGTAAGCCTGTAGGAGATTCGCCTACTTCTCCGCTGTTGCCAGGCTTCGAAGGACGGCAGGATGGCTTGGCCGACGCGCTTGGGTGCGATGTGCTCCTGGTTGAGCCTCACGCGCCACTCCTCCAGGGCACGTCGTCGTTAAGCTTTTAACCACTGGGCCAAGTCGTCCGAACATTAAATTTACATACACAAACACCGAGACCGAAACGAACACATCTTGTTGGTCAATCAAATGTTGTTCCACGCAAAAACCCGCGACTTCTCCATCTAGTGAGCTGTAGCTTACGCTCGAACCACTAAAGCAGGCCATGGTCAAATGTAAATTACAGTTTTACTTTTAGCTATCCATGGAATATTTTCATTCTGCAAAGGAAAATTCCCAGGCGCAGTCTGACTTAAGCAGTGAAGTAGCGTCGTATTTACATACAGTTCTCTATGACGAAATCGCACCCACCCACACGATTCTAGGAGGGGAATGCCACCATAACTGTAAGTTATGGGAGTGACCTGCCCGCAATTAGCTGAGTATTGAGGGATTGTAGGTTTGATTCGTCTGCATTGTATAATTGTAGTTTTTGTCATATGTGATCTGTGCCCCAAATTAGCCATTTTTTACGTGTTTTGTGATTATGGCATGCTACAAAAAAAGTTAAATTACAAATTTGCCAAAAGTCTGCTATTGTTTGAACTGGTACCTACGACTATGGAAAATCATAAGAATTATTGATAGGTACCATACGAATTGGAAAGCATTGAGTTATTAGATTGAAAACTGTCAAAACTAACGCTTATGATGTCAATGTTCAACAATTTTATTAAATTTGCAATAACAAACTTGGAGCCCTGAGTGTTTTAAATCAAATGATGTCGCCTACAAAATGTCGTAGTTTCCACCAATCTGTCCTAGGTTTCTCATGGTGCAGCTTGGCCTAATCTTTCCTCCCCGATTTATAAGAGGCATTTGCCCAGCAGTGGGATAGTACAGACTAATATTTTATTTTATCTAATGAAAAAATCATAAATCCAGTAACAACTCGAACAATGTTATACGGGTTATAGGTTCTCCTTTTAAGCTCGGTATTATAAGGTCCCGCTCTTCCAAATAGTGGCATAATAGGTTCGAAAAAAATAAATAAATGCTAACTATAATAGTGACATAACTCACAAATTTAGTATAATTAAAATAACATTCGAATTTTCCAACTAAAAAGTTCGTTGTTTTCTGTTTTTGCTTTATAAGTTGTCACTATTTCATAGAAATATCGATTTATTTTGTATATGTAAGTCTTATGACACCTTTAAAAATAATGTGTTATCTAATGGTGATCATCATGCGGGATCACACTACTGAGAAGATCCGGCAAAAAACTCAGCGGGCCCCAGTGTTATGTGACACGTTTAGTTTAGTACCTAACGAATATTTTATGTTCCTAACTGTACTATTTGATTTAAGGCTATTTCGACAGTATGCCCTTTTGATATTAGTGCCATTTGCTACTAGGATAATGCGCTTATACACTATAATTGGAACTGGAAATGGAAGTCGCTAATAGGAGTAATAGGTCGTTATACCACTTCAGCATTTTGGTAGTGTTCGTGCATCTTTGATACGAATGCGTTTTTTTACTTATTTAAATTAATTTTCTCGTTCTGATTTATGCGAATATTACACATGAAATAAAACTATTTTTCGGATTTTATCGCGGTTTATTTTTGATTTTTAAGTTACCGACGTGTCGAGTGCTTTGCAGCACCTATGGTCACGGGAGGGACTGAGATGTTAGACGTCCAAAAGGCATAGTTCTTCCGGGGTACCCTCAAACTTCTTAATTATTTTTGTTGGTCCGATCTACGCAGAATGAGCTCACGTTGTATTGAGGTCTTGCAGTGTTATGCTTGGTTTTGGATTTGATTATATTAATTACCGGATCCCAAGTTGATGGAAGCACCCAGCCATTTTCTCTATAGAAATTAGGATGTTTTTTAATTTCAATAGCCTCGCGAACAATCCTTGGTAGGAATCGGTGTTCTTTCACGAGGATTTGTGGTCTGTCAAATCTGATGTTATGGCGGGTGCGCTCAAGGACATGTTCACAGACTGCAGACTTTTTTGAGAGACTGTGTTTTAGGTCAGCTATGTGTTCTTTAACCCGAGTTTTTACCGGCCTTTTTGTTTGTCCTATATAAGAGAGACCACATTCACAATCAAGCTTGTATACTCCTGCATCTTGTAGAGGGATGTGACACTTGACAGATGGTAAAAATTGTCTAATCTTCTTCGCCGGCTTATAAAATGTTTTAATTGAAGCACGCTTCTAGATGTAGCCAATCTTGTCCGTGACTCCTCTCATGTAAGGTAGCACAGCAAGGAGACGCTCGACTGTGGACGGTTTCACTCGGTCACTGTGACGTTGGCGTGGGACTCGAAGCTTATTGTCGTGCAGGGCTTGCTTGACATGTTGAAGCTCGGCAGCCAGATGTTTCTTGTCACAGATCCCTTGTGCTCTCTGAAACAAAGATTTACCCACTGTAGCTAACTGTGTTGGATGGTGGTGAGATTCACTATTTAAGTACCTATCAGTATGGGTCTTCTTTCTATAAACCGTATGGCTTAAGGTGTTGTTGGGGTTACGGATAACTAAGACATCCAGGAAAGCTAGGGAATTGTTTGCCTCCAACTCCATTGTAAACTGAATTTTAGGGTAAATAGAGTTAAGATGATTTAGGTATACATTTATTTTGTCAGATGGTAATATTGTGGAAGTATCATATACGTACCGCTTGTAGAAACTTGGCTTTACAGGTGATGTACGAAGGGCTGTCTCGTCAAAGTCTTCCATGAATATATCGGCAACAATGGGAGATACAGGGGAGTCCATCGCCACCCCATCTACTTGCTTGTAGAACCGCTCCTTCCACAGTAAGTAGCCAGATGTAAGGCAGTGTCTCAATAGTGCTGAGTATTCCGCTGGCAAGTTATTCTCTACTAATTTCCTTTCTACAATTTTCTCGTTTATTAGTATTGTTATTGTATAAATTAACGTCTAATTTGTTTTATAATCAGGAAATCTGTTACTCAATTCAATACAATTAGTGTATGTTTAGTCGTCTTACGATCCGTGGAATAATTCACAATTCACTGGTTAAATAGTTAGGTATAGGATTCGCTCATTGAATCGATCGGTCATTGGTTCGATCCCCAAAGTTAGTTTTCTTCGAAATATTTGTGTTTCGAAATTTCATGTTCATAAGTGCACCCCCAACATGGGCAAAATATCTACGGTGGGGCTAGGTTTAAAAAAATCATACTATGACCTTATCCCAAAAGGAACGGTCAGAAGCACTAAGACTTGATCACAATAATTTAAAGGTTTCCACATATTATGCTTCTGAAATTCGTGGTTTTCTCTTTTTGTTACCAATGTAGATGTTTACAGGAGAAAGGAATGGCGCCTTTCTGTTACTCTGTAACTACATAACTATGCTCTATCCAACAATATCAACTATTATATACTTAGAGATAGATCACATTTTCCAATATAAATTTTCCAGCTACTTCAAGAAAAGTATATTTACGTAGCAGCACCACATAAGAAAGTGTTCAATTTAGCAATATCAATTCTTATAGACGTATAAATAGCTCACATTTTCCAACATCAATTTTACAGTTAGCTCAAGAACAGTAATATTTGCCTAGTCTGCGACGTAAAAGCCTCGCCCACGTGTTTAAGCTCCCCATTAAGTGTAAGTGATGGTCGCCAGCACATTGCGTGGGGGTAAAGTAACGAAGTGCATATAAGGTGGTACTTTATTATTATTTAAACCTTGACTGCCTCGTTGGTCTGGTAGCAGATAATGCGCGTAGAGATGAGAAGGTCCCAAATTCGAATCCTACGTTAGACAGAGTGTAATTTTCTATAGAAAAAATTCCAGTATCAATCCAGAGTTTGGCATTATACCCGGTTTAATGGCAGTTTGCTCTCTTCGCTCGCTCTTTGTTCGATCTTTATTGGAGGAAGCGGGTCACTCTCTTCCCTCCAAATTGTTCGAGGAGAGTGATGGCTGCTTCGCAAGTCATACTCGTGAACGGGGTGCCGCTGGTGGAGACTGGTCCATCCTCTATCCTTTGACTGATTAAACCTGTAGTTCTGCTGAACTTTGGCTCGTTTGGTATCATACTGGAGATATAATCAAGTATTTTGTGCGCACTCATTATATATTTTATATTAAGAAGTTTTATTTTCTCATTATAATTGTTATTTTTTATCTTGTAAAAGAGAGGACTGTGTAAACACTGATTGATAACATAAGTGTAAACACAAAAAGTTTAGTCCATATTGAAGCACATAAACTTAACTCATTCTGCTTTATACTCCAATACCCCATGAACGCAATGTATACAAAAAGAATTGTATAACTCACATTTTAAAAGAGTAACCGTGGAGTTTCTTGCCCTTCTTCTCCACAAGAAAGAGATTTCGAACGGGTGGTACAGTCTTAAGAAATTAATCATTAACTTTTCTTTCTTGACTATTCATTTGTACTTCTTGGTCTACATGAATAAAAAAACTTTTGATTTTTTTATTGGGATCTAACATCGTTGGTGAAAAGTGAAAGAACACGGTACATCAAAGCCCCATTTAAAGAATATAGACATGCCAGTGTATTTTTTTTATAAAGAAAAATAAATTTGAAGCTTAACAAGTAAGTTAAATATTGAGTATCTTCGCCGCCTTTGTCGGCGACTGTGTGTGTGTGTGTGTGTGAATGACCTACGCTGTTGGCCTCGAGGCCTCTACAGCTTCACCGGATTTTAAAGACGAGCGTGCAACCACTACGCTCCAGCCAGCCAGAAGGGCAAGAGGCGACATACTCGAGGGCGCCGAGGCGCCCTCGGTTGGGACAGTCGCTGTAGGGGGACGGGTGCACTACTAAGCGCACCGGTCAACCGCCGGCTATGGGAGAGGATCTACTACTACGTCTACGTCTACGTCGTCGTCGCCCGTATTCTGAGCGGAAAGAAGGGATGACAAAGCATCGGGGGGGTCGGTGAGAACATGTCGCGGCCGGCGGTGGCGGCAGGGGTCGGGGGGAGATCGTAGTCGGCGGTGGCTACGATTAACGGATTCGCATGGGTAGATGCGTTCGCGAAGTGACGTGTTGACGCCTTTTTAATAAAGGCGCGAATAGGTTCGAGACCTAGATCGGAGTGGTGTCGGCGACTGTTCATACATATTTACAATTACATTACATTAAAATATATATATTGCAGCACCACCATGAAATAAATATATGTCGTCAGATGGCCAAACTAACTAGCACAAGAGCTCAATCTTCAGACTCAGACATGGGCGGGGTTAGGTTTCCAAACAGCTAAACACAATGATTACCCATCAGTTATTTAATCACAAAACTTATCCACATGAAACACAATATCAACCATTCAATTATCAAAAGGGCAGGACGACCATCTTGACACGTCGTCATCGCGTCGTTCTCCATGTTCTGTCCATCTTCCTAATTCAAAATCCCGTTGACTCTCGCGTTCCGTCAGCTCGCGGCCGTAGCGCTGACTAGCGGACGACCCGCGCACTATTTGCCACAGATAATACCCACGCTGACATATACAATGGGAAAGTGAAAGGATGTAGGTACCGCAGAAAACCTAGATTAATTTACCATGACCAAACAGATCGTATCTTATCTGAAGGGCATGACAGAATCCTCCGTAACCGGCGAAGGTGTGTGGGACAAACTATGAAACTAAAGGAAGCGACAGCGGTCTATAAGAACCTGTTAGAAGTTTGTACTCTCTGCCTACGCTGCGAGGTATTTGGCGTGATGATATAGATAGACGGATGGACCCAATCTGACCCAATCTGACCACCGTCTTTGGGGTTATGGTTTGGTCATGCTCAATATAATGTCTGCTTGCGGTGGCTGTCTGGCGCGGGTCACTTCCTTCCCTCCAATATGGTCGAGGGGAGTGATGGCTGTTTCAGTAGTCATACTCGTGAACGGGTGCTGGTTGTGGGGACTGGTCCAACTGGAATCCTTTAGACACTCTTTATAAATAAAAAACATACGTCGTACGACATCACACTGGAGCTGGATCGAAAACTATTTAATTGTAACCTAAACATTATATCCTCACAATATGATTAAAAAAAACTATCTATCTATCTATCTATAGATAGATAGATTCTATCTATCTATAACCTCACGCCAGATCCCTTGCGGGGTAGGCAGAGAGTACAGAGTTCCAACAGGTTCTTTCCTTACATACCTCTCTGGCTTCCTCGACTCTCATAGTTCGTCTCATACACGCTCGCCGGTTACGGAGACTCTTGACTTAAAAAAAATAGGAAATAAAAAAGAGAAAGATATAAATAAAAAACGACAAGCCTGTTGAGTTTCTTCGCCGGATCTTCTCAGTGGAGACCGCGTTCCGATCCGGTGGTAGATTAGTAGTTAATTTAGATAAAAAAAAAATGTAAATTGACTATTTGTAAGCGCCTATAATAAACCTATTACGTACAGGTCGCTGCTACTCAGCAGGGTGCCTAGAAGTCTGGAAACCTTAATATAACTTTTAAAATAATCCAATTTTAGTGCACAAAGTTACAGTTGTTAGTTCAAGGTAGCGGGTACTTGGCTTGCACGCGAGACTTACATTATGATCCGATGTCCTAGGTGAGCGCCAAAAGCTTTTGGGCGACAAAAGCGGTGTGTATATGTCCTCCGTGGCTTTCTTTTCTTGGGTTTCGTAGGAGAATATTTCAAGAGACTCCCAGTGTTCTTCCTGTGTGTATGAATGATCCACGCTGTTGGCCGCGGGGCCTTTACAGCTTTACCGGAAAAGAGGGCGAGCGTGCAACCCGTAGTGGTTGCACGCTCGCCCTCTCGAGCCAGAAGTGCAAGGGGGCAACTAGCTCAAGGGCACCTCATGGAGGAACGGCCTCATCCAGTGATCTGTGGGAAAGGTGAAGGTATATAGGACCTTTCATCGTAATTATCATCATCAGCCGATAGAGGTCCTCTGCAGGACAAAGATTGCGACCACGATCGGCCTTGTGCCTTACGCATCCAGCATTCACCTGCGATTTTCACCAGATCATCGGTCCATTATGTGGGGACCTAGCCCACTCCACGTCTTCCGGTTTTTACGTTATGAAACGAGGCAGTCCTTCGACTGCCTCGTTCCATAACGTGAATTGGATTAAAAATCGGACAAGTGCGAGCAAGACTTCTGATCTGAGTGTTCCGTACAAATGCCAGTAGAAGTCGCCATTTTTTTAGGAAATATAACACTCATATTTAAAATATATTATTTTATTTACGTTTATGAACTTCGTGATCACAATTATAGTTTCTTCATCATCATCATCATCTCAGCCTATACTTGTCCACTGCTGAACATAGGCCTCCCCAATCGCTTTCCAGCGTAACCGGTCCGATGCCACCTGCATCCAACGACTTCCTGCAATTTTCACAAGATCGTCGGTCCATCTGGCAGGTGGTCGTCCCACGCTGCGCTTGCCAATACGTGGTCTCCACTCTAGAATCTTTCTGCCCCAACGCCCGTCCGATCTTCGCGCTATGTGGCCCGCCCATTGCCACTTCAGCTTGATAATCTTAACGGCTATGTCGGTGACCTTGGTTCTTCTACGAATCTCTTCATTCCTGATTCGATCACGTAGAGAAACGCCGAGCATAGCTCTCTCCATAGCTCGCTGAGCAACTCTGAGCTTTTTTATGAGACCTATTGTAAGAGACCACGTCTCTGATCCATATATCATCACTGGTAACACACATTGACTAAAAACTTTAGTCTTTAGGCACTGAGGTATTTTGGATGAGAAGATGTTGCGCAGTTTCCCGAACGCTGCCCAGCCGAGTTGGATTCGTCGATTGACCTCTCTCTCAAAGTTGGACCTACCTAACCGGACCACCTGTCCCAGGTAAATGTATTCGTCGACAACTTCAAGAGTAGAGTTCCCAACGGTGAGTGCGGTGGGTACGACATGGACGTTACACATTATTTTCGTTTTGTCCATGTTCATTTTAAGACCCACTTGTTGAGATACTCTGTTGAGGTCGCCGAGCATTCGTCCTAGATCTTCCAGCGACTCCGCCATGACCACAATGTCGTCGGCAAATCGAAGGTGAGTGATGTATTCGCCATTGATGCTGATGCCAAGTCCTCGCCATTCCAAGAGCTTGAAGGCGTCCTCTAAGGTGGCCGTAAACAGTTTCGGAGAAATGACGTCTCCCTGTCTTACTCCTCTTTTTATGGAGATCGCCTTCGTGCACTGCCCTTGTACTCGGACTGACATGGTGGCGTTATTATACAAGCACTTCAACACTTCGATGTACCGATAGTCAATGCGGCATCGCTGGAGAGATCTAAGAACCGCCCAAGTCTCGATCGAATCGAAGGCTTTCTCATAGTCCACAAACGCCAAGCATAGTGGCCGATTATACTCCTCGGTCTTCTGTATAATCTGCCGCAGCGTATGTATGTGGTCTATGGTACTAAAGCCTTTCCGGAAACCGGCTTGTTCGGGAGGCTGGAAATCATCAAGCCTGCGTTCGAGACGATTCGTGATGACTCTCGAAAACAACTTGTAAACATGGCTCAGCAGTGTGATGGGCCTATAGTTCTTTAATAAAGTGTTATCACCTTTCTTGAAAAAGAGTACCACCACACCCCTGTTCCATGCTTCCGGCGCTTTTCCTTCGAGCAAGACGGAATTAAACAGCCTCTGAAGGACTTTAAGTACCGGCGATCCGCCCGCTTTCAGAAGCTCTGCAGTAATTCCGTCTTCACCCGGCGCTTTGTTGTTTTTAAGTTGGTTGAGAGCCATCCTAATCTCGTACAGGCTGATGTCCGGGATATCTTCAGTGTAGTGTCGGGTTAGCTTGGCTCTTGGGTCTTTTACCAAGTCAACAATAGGTTCAGCTACTGAGGTATACAACTGTCCATAGAACCTCTCTATCTCCCTGAGCACCTCTGACCTATTCGACGTTACGTTTCCGTCCTCCGTCTTCAGCTTCGTCAACTGGCTTTGCCCAATCGACGCGGCTCTTGCTCTATAGTTTCTTAGTATTACACAAATAATTATTTACTGTATCTCTTCCTCTTAAGTACTATTTTCGAATCCCTCATAAAATAATAACTCACAAGCATAAAAATATCCATTATTTCCCATTATATATAGTTTGAACTATTACTTTAATTTTCAAGAGTATGTGTTAGCGTGTCATCTCACGACTCACGTCTTACTTGTATATCCTTTAATATCCTTTAATTGGCGAAGAATGATAATATATATATATATATATATATATATATATATAAAGGAACACAAAAAGATATGTGATTTCATTACAAATTTACAATTTGCGAATGTTTACAACGGGAACCAAGTATTCAGATCAAAAAAAAGAACAAGTAACGACTTGTTCTTCTTTTTTGATTTAAATACTTGGTGTAAACTTTGAGGAACAAGTTGACACCAAGTATTTAAATCAAATAAGGGGTACGGGAAAAGGGGCTTTAATCATCGCATGGACAGACACACGGACAACAATTTGATCTTATGAGTGTTCTGTTTTTAGTTCAAATAGATAGAGAGGCAGACGGACAACAAATGACTTATAGGAGTTCCGTTTGTACCGATAGAGATACGGAGCCCTAAAAAATACATAGAAATAGTTTTACTTTGTCCTCTACATTCGAGGTTTTTGGAGCACATGGTTGCATAACACCATTGACGATCTTGTTTGTTCGCAAATGCGTGTTTGTCGCCGAACCAACTTTACGGGGTCAGCAGAAACTGCAAGCCATAATGAACTCTAAAATTATACTTCCATAGATACTTCGTTATGATAACTTTTAAAAGTTCTTCGTTGAGATTTTTTTAAGGGTGTATTTCCATAGGATTGCGCGTTATACGCCGGCAGTGCAAGTATTACATACACATACCCTTTCATTCATACACTTCCTTAAAGCCACCATTGCATCCTATAATACATAAAAAATGTACTAAAATAGGCAGGGTACTTACTATATTAAAAAGATTTTTGTATACAATTATCCTTAGCTGAATGTAAGGTTTTTGAGTCAGAAAATAATACATTGATACATAAACCCATTAATTCATAATTGTCAGTGCGCTAATTGACTCATTATGGCATATGGTCTTAGAACCATAGTAATCCCAATAGACTTAATACAGCCATCTTTTTTGCGTTTACGTCGTTCCTAATGATGCAAATAGAGACAGCTATATGTTCTTAAAACCAACCTTTAGTATATACGAATCAATAATTAAGAAGTTTCAAAGCTACCCCGCAATAAAAATGTTTACAAATAAATCTATCTAGCTATATCATCACGCCAGATCCCTTGCGGGTTAGGCAGAGAGTACAGAGTTTCAATAGGTTCTTTCCTTACTTACCTCTCTGGCTTCCTCCACTCTCATAGTTCGTCTCATATACGCTCGCTGGTTATGAAGACTCTTGGGTTGCCCTTCAGATAAGACACAATCTATTTTGTCATGGTAACATAGTCTAAGTCTTCCTCGGTATCTACATCCGTCCACTTTCCCATTGTATACAATTGTGTATGTATGTATGTATTGTTTTTTTTTTAACTTAATCCAATACTTGGAATTACTTGAGTCGTTCGTGCGTTTACAAATATGAAATTTATACACACAAATAGCCAGACCGAGATAAAGATATTTGTAGATTGCACATAAATTTGTCACATGCGGAGATTGCATTCATGACTATTTGATCCAGAGGGTGGAATAGCTTTAGGCTCTTAGAACCAAGCCGTTGGTCAAAAGATTCGCGTAAATCGCAATAGTCTAACTAAAGCAGAGTCGTAGTATATAACATCGATAATACACTTTATTAATAAATCTATATTCTATCTATCTATCTATCTATAACCTCACGCCAGATCCCTTGCGGGGTAGGCAGAGAGTACAGAGTTCCAACAGGTTCTTTCCTTACATACCTCTCTGGCTTCCTCGACTCTCATAGTTCGTCTCATACACGCTCGCCGGTTACGGAGACTCTTGACTTTTCCATCAGATAAGACTCGGTTTATTTGGTCGTGGTAAGATAGTCTAGGTCTTCCCCGGTACCTGCATCCTTCCACTTTCACATTGTATATCTGTTTTGTCATTCTTTCCTCTGGCATTTTTTCTATATGCCCGAACCAACGGAGCATGCCCTTTCTCATCTTTACACCGATACTATCTTTCATACCTACTCGCTGTCTTACTACGCTGTTGCTAATGCGGTCGGTCAGCTTCACTCCGCACATCTTCCGCAGAGCTCGCATATCTACCGCATTTATCCTACTTTCATTCTCCTTCTTACATACCCAGCTCTCGCTACCATATAACAGCGTTGGGACAAGAACTCCGTTATGTATGGCCAGCTGCGCCTTATGGCTTAAGTGCCGGCTCCCAAGTAGCTTTCCCATCGCACCATTCACTCTGTTCCCTGCACTCATTCTTCTCTCTATGTCAGCGGTGTATTTCCCATCCTTACTGAAGGCGCATCCAAGATATACAAACTGATTCACTTGCTCCAGCACATCGTTACCAACCACAATCCTTACATTCGTTCTGGTTTCTTCCCTTTCAAAAACCATAATCTTGGTTTTCTTCACATTCAAGTGTAAGCCATTGATCATGCAGTCGTCTTTCATAACTGTGACTAGTGTTTGCAGATCAGTGGCTGTTGGCGCTATTAAAACCGCGTCATCTGCATAAAGTAGATGGTATACCACTAAGTCACCCATTTGTACACCTTCATTCATCGCTTTCAGTCTTTGAAGACTTTTGTTCAGATATATTATAAACAGTCTAGCGGACAACACGCAACCCTGCTTGACGCCGATTTTAACGTCAAACCAAGGTGACCTGTTACCACCCACCCGTACGCATGCCTTGCAGTCCACATAAGTGGACTGGACGGCTCGCAACAGAGTGCCATCTATACCATACTCTGGCAAAATGTCCCAAAGTCTCTTTCGCACAACTCTGTCAAATGCCTTCTCCAGATCTACAAAACCGCAGAAAACCTTCCGGCCCACTGCCAGATGTTTCTCTACGATGTTGCGGAGTGAGAAGACTTGATCCAAACATCCTCTTCCAGACCTGAAACCCCCTTGTGCCTCGCACAACATTCCATCGGACTTCACGCGCATTCTCCGTTCAATAATTTTACCGTACACCTTGGCTGCCAAGCTGATCAAACTGATGGCTCTGTAATTGGCGCAGTCATATTGTGAACCCTTGCCTTTATACAAGGGTACTATGACTGCGCGGCGCCAATCTGTAGGGACTCTACCGGTCCTCCAGCAAAGGTTTGCAAGGGCCCGGAAAGCGGGCCTGGACGCATGTTCCACCATATTTGATCATCTCGGCAGATATCATGTCTACTCCCGCAGCTTTACCGTTTTTCATACTTCCTATCGCCCATTCAACTTCTTCCATAGTGATGTCCTCCGTTGATTCTGGTGCCGCAATCTCGCCTTTAGGCACGTCTGCGGCATCAGCATCCGGGTCATCTCCATACATTTCTCCAAAATATTCACTCCACCGGTTTAGCACAGCTTGTGTGTCTGCAAGAATGTCACCATCTTTAGATTTTATCCTTTCCATTCTGGAGCCTGACGAATCACCTCGAGCCTTTCTCACCTTGCTCCAAAAGAGTTTGGTGTTGTTCTCAAAGTTCTTCGCCAGCCTCTCCTCCTCAATCATACTGGCTCTTTCACGCTTTTCTTTCACTAAAGTTTTAGTGGCATTCTTGCATTGCCGGTATATTTCTTTCCTCATCTCTGTCATACTGGCATTCAGGTTCAAAGAAGATACATAGTCCTGCCACGCTTTCTTCTTACTTTCTACGGAGCTTTGCAACTCCGCATCCCACCATGCATCACCTTTTGCTGTAATATGCTTCTTTGAGCAACCACATACTTCTTCCGCGGATTCCATCAAACTCTCTTTCAGGCTATTCCAGCATTCATCTACATTTGAGTCCGAAGAGCCTGCTGTCAAAAGCTTGTCCCGGACTCTGTCTTCATACATTCTCCTCACGCTCTCATCTTGCAACTTTTCAACCTTTAATCTTTCAAGGTCTCCGAAGGGGATACGCTCTCGCCAGTGCCTCCACTTCCTGAACAGACCACTAAACCGCGCAACTACGAGATAGTCGTCTGATTCCAGAGTGGGGCCTCTATACGCACGCGTATCTTGTAGTTTGCTTCGGAGACGGTTATCAACCAGGATCAGATCTATCATGCTTTTTTGTTCATTCCTTCTACACGTATACATGTGTATGTCCTTGTGCTGGAATATCGTATTAGACACAAGAAGACCCCTTTCCAAACAAACGTCTACAATGAGCTTACCTGCATCGTTCACTCTCTTATCACCATAAGGACCCAGAGCAGCGTCGCAAATTTGCCGCCTGGTTCCTACCCATCCATTCAGATCGCCACACAGAATCACCTTTTCGTTAGCCTCAGCCAAATCCAGAACTTCCCTGACATTATCCCAAAACTTCTCAAGGTCCTGGGGTGTCGACGAGCTTACGGGAGCATATGCTGCGACCAAAAATACTCTAGTGACACCCAGTTTTAAACGGACCCAGAGAAGTCTTGCATCGCACAGGCCATAATCTCTCACTCCAGAGGCCAGGCGACGGGACAGCAAGATACCCACCCCCATGCTGGCACGACTGCTCTGCGGTACCCCAGACCACAGAGCCATCGTTCCATCAGGAAGATCACAGGTTTCACTGCCCCTCCGCTTAGTCTCTGTTACACACAGAGCATCCAGGCGTCTCTCTTTCATCACATCAATCACCTCATGCATCTTATCTTCCATACCACCTCTTACATTCCAAGTGCCTATTCGGCACTCTGCACCCCACGACTCGCCAGTTCGGGCCCGGCGTGATGGGTGGCGGCCCCCATCGCCGCTTCCACCTATATTCGTACCGACGGGGGCGGGCCGGTACGCGTCGCCTCGGGGGGACGCCCTAGCCTGCACTGCGGAACGTCTTCGGTCCAAGATTGCAGCCATAATGACTGGCAGGGGTCGCGACGAGCTCGCTCTTGGACAGACCCCCTAAATCTATATTAATGTACAAAATGCATGGATAATAAATAAAGTTGTATTTCTACCGATACAATCGAGTGGAGCGTTCGATAATCGAATTTTATCGATATGTTTACGGCGGCATGGTATCGATTTGAATTAAACGCCGTTTGTACAGCCAGTACTCGAATAAACATCCGTCTTAGGACGATTTTATCGATTGGAGATTGCTATATGATTACTATTTAACGATGTTTTAGACTGTCTATATCTAAAGCGAAGAGTGATATAGTTCTAATTCTTTATTCTACACATACACAAATTGTTACAAGGTAAATTAATGCACAGGGCGAGCTTAACTCAAAGTCGAGTTTTCCACCAGCAAACCTTTGAGTAAAAGAGAAACAAATGATCAAAATGAGGATAGGACTAAGTGTACAACACAAAAGCAATAAAAGATATTTATAGATAGATTTTATCGCAAAATTCTCTGTAGCTGTATAGACTATGTAATATATAGTGTGATAGCAGTTTACCAGCAACAGTAGTATAGAATTTTATCTGGTACAATGGCAATAGGCACTCCCTTATTAAATAAGGACCTTTTTTACCTGGAGAAAATATTGCACAGGACTTTCGCGAGCCTTGGGGGAAGTTTGCGGGTCGTGTCAGAATCTTACCGATTCAAAACCCCAGGGTGTTCGACATCAGCACTTTGGAAGGGCTCCCGGATCTCCGTATGGAACGCATCGGCGATTACATTCGAACCTAGCATTGTGGGCAAAATAGGTATATATTACATACCTCTTCCACTCTTGTTTAGTGAATATACATGTGGAGGTTTTGTAAAAGGTAAAAGATCTAAAAAGAATATTCGATTTTTATCGATACGTTCGCGGCGGGATGGTATCGAATTGAATTGAACGCTATTTGTACAGCCAATACTCGAATAAACGCCCGTCTTAGGAACGAGTTTATCGATTGGAGATTGCTATACGATTTTTATGCATCGATGTTTCAGATTGTCTATATCTTAGGTGGAAAGTGTTATAGGAGGTTTTTGTCAGAAAATCGTTGGTCTAGAGTCTAGAGTCTAGCAGTCTAGAGTCTGGAATTATGACCGGTACGATGGCTATATGCACGCCCCTATTAGCTATATTAGGGCCTAATATTGCGTGCAAAATCTGGCTATATAAGGTGTGCGCGCCTTGGCGGATTTGCTTGGCGAATGTACGCATGTAAGCTTTATATATATTTTTTTGTATTCACCCTCAATTTTTTTACTATTTACTTAGGGATTTGGATATATTTTGTTCACTTTAAAGGAACGTCAGCGTGGCCCCTTTTTGCTCTGATAAATGTTACAGAGATATAGCGTAAAACTTGTATTGAAATTTATGTCAGACTTTGAAGTGGGTTTTTGTTTTCTAAACTAAATATAAAAATAAGTTAACATATAAAACAAAATATTCCTATACTGAGCTTAGATCAGCTAGGTCTGGTTTAGTTTCGATGACAACACGGGACAAATTTTTATATTTAGGTCTAGGTGTTTGTGTGAATTTCATATCAAAGCATCCATGCTATAGGAATAATTCTTCTTCTTCTTCAAGTTATGGCTTCACACTAATTTTAAGTGTATTTTGCCAGTGTCCTGTGAGATATGTAATCGTGTTTGTTTAAATTAATTCGACTCCCCGATGAACTTGATGACAACGATGATAATGAAATTAATAAAGTACCCCACCCTGGATAGTAAAGCGGTGGATACTTTACATACCAATTGCGATGGCCGTTTTCAGGGAAGTCGAAAAAGCACGTTTTATCACTTTGTTATAATTACCTTCACTCATGCACATATAAGAACACATAATAGTTACTATTCCACCAACATTACACGAAAGTCAGTCGAAATAACACAAGTTTTGGAAATTAAAACAAATTGACAACATCACTCTTCGACTTCCCGCCAAAACTCCAGAATAATTCTTAGTATGGAGTAACGTTTTTTCTTAATATACACATTATAGATATACTCTTTGTTGTTTTGGTACAAATGCGTTATATAATAGTAATTATGAAATAACATTAGGTAGATACAATTGGCGGTCATATTGCTAATAATAATTTCCTCCAGACAAAGATGATCGGAAGAATTACAAGAAAAATGGAAGGCAGAAAATAAAAAGAAGAAAAAATATGAATAATAGCCCTGTTAAGAAACTCTCCCATCGTTGGGCACGGGCCTCCTCTCAAACTGAGAGGGCTTAGGCCATAGTCCACCACGCTGTCCCAGTGCTGGTTGGCGAACTTCACACACCTTCGAGAAACTCTTAGGCATGCAGGTTTCCTCATGATGTTTTTCTTCATCGTTAAAGCAAGTGAAAATACGCACATGCTTTCGAAAAGACAGAGGTGCGTGCCTGGGTTTAAACCCGAGACCTCTAACTTTGCAGTCCAACGGTCTAACTACTAGCCTACCACAGATTATATAAGAAAAAATATAAAAAAAGAAGAAAGAAAAGAAATTAATTTTGTTATTTGTTGGTGTGCGAGTATGGTTTTAATAATTTGGGCATTCACGTTTTTTTAAATTAGGCTCATATTTATATTTACAATTATAACATTAAATAAATATTTACAATAAACATAATATGCCCAAAATTAAAATATTGGATAAAATACATACATTACAATATACCTAATTTATATGAGAGAAAATACTAATCATACAAATCTTGTCCACGAGGAATAGTGGCAAGAACGCTGGCTGCATTCCCTCGCTGGATGGTTGAACTCATCTTTTCTGGGCTGGCTCAGGAACGAGCCAGCCCTCTTGTCACTTGCGGAGTCGACCAGTCTAGGTGTTAACTTTTTCAATAAATCTTTCGTGCTCCATGGGCCCAGCGGCAGCGTCTCGACGGAAAACGCCACATTTACTAATTGAAGCGTATTTGCGCCGCTTGACCAAATCTTCCTTTTCCGCTGCAGCCCCCGCAACAGACACAGACTCCTGAGGTGGGACGGTGCCAGTGTATCATTGCACGCGTCGTCCCATACAAAGATCCGTCCGTATTCCCAAGGAATGAACGTCATGCCATCAGGTTGTTATGTTATCACCCTACTTTATAAGCCCTAGTTACGTGTCTATGCCCAGAGGGTGTTCGGATTTAAATAGATCAGTACACATAGCGTGACGATCGCGGGATGGGTGGCTAAATTGGCAGATATGTACAAACGGGTAATGCCTTCCGACATGAACGAGTTATGCAAATCACGTACATACCGAATTGATGTAAAGCTGTGTGCTTACTTGCTTAGAAAATGTTTTGTATAGTTACACAATATACTTCTGACGGCCCATCTATTTATCTATATCATCACACCACAATGCTTGTGGGGATAGGCAGAGTACAGAGTTCCAGCAGCTTCTTGCAGCTGTCCGGCTTCCTCTACTCTCTTAAAAAAATTCTTAAAGAACTAAGGTTAGGTACATAACATGAAAATGGATCGCGATAAAATCAAAATACTTGAAAAATGGAAAACGGCTTGCCCCTTTCACATTAGGACTAAACGATGTTGTCGATATGTGGATGTGTATACCTCTGCCACCCCGCTCGGAAAATCACGCGAGACGGTGGTCATTTCTGTAATCATCAATGCATATATTTTTGTAAACAACTTATCAAAATAAAAAACACTAGTTTAAAGGTAGTCAAATATAAAGGCCGGCGTGACTTTATAAAAATATATTTATTTCACAATACAAATTAATAATAGATACTCAAAATATTAATGCAGTCAATTAATATTACTTAACGTTAGTGCGAACGGTAAGAGAGCTGAGTCGATATTAAATGTACTTTGCTTGGCGATGGCTTTTATAGGCATCGTCAAGTAAACAACTCTTTCTAGAATGAACCCACGCGTTATACGTCTTATTAATTGATATCTGCTTATTTAGCAAAACAGTTATGAGAATTGGACTGAGACTAAACAAGTAACCTGATATCTGTTTACATGATTAATACGCAGCTGAGGCAAGTTAAGCTGATTAAGCAAAACAGTACTTGGAATTATATTCTATGAGCAACAGTCTGTTTATATTGCATCATCTTTTAAAGTACTTGCACTGAGCTGTGTACTGGTCTAGTATACATAACTCCTCCCTCCATAAGTTCAAAATCAGCGTTCGATTTTTGAGAATGTTGATTTTGCTTATGTTTACATAAGGACAATATTTTAGACTTATAAATATATAAAACAATCAAAAGCACAATTAATAATATTACATAAATGATTATAGAACCTAAACTTATGCTATGCACATTCACTGAATATACGTGGTTTTCACTGAGATTTTCACTTTTACTGTTTAACACATGTGACAGGAACTGAAGATCTTCTAAGTTGACCTCATCTAGGCTGATTGGCTGCTTGTAGATTTTCTCTGCTGCTGTGATGCTTGGTAAATTTATAACTGGAACTTGATGGAAGACTTGATTAGTTAATTGAATGAGACGTTTCCTTAATGTGATGTTCTCTAATTTAGCTTCACATTCATTATCTAAGGTTAATATATAGGTGCCAAAAATGTTGAACTGGTTGAAATCATTTTCACAGTGCTCTGTGAGAAATGTCTGTTTTCCTGAATATAGTAACCATGTGTCAGGCCGAATAGATTTGACCTTGACTTTTGAAGATTTAACTGTAAGTGGAGAACATGATGTAATTTGTGAAGAAAATTTCATCAAATCTGTAATGCATAAGTCTTCATTAGTGACAGATAAATTATCTTCATAACACAGGAATTCTCCTTCGTCTATTTCTTTGCATGATTGTGATAGTGGAAGTATATCTGACCCTCTGACCAGGATTTGGGAATATTGAGGTGTTAATAGGAATGTTAGGTTTAAATGAGGATTATACATGGGAAAAGGATGAAGGTTGTAATAGTTATAGAAATCTAATTGGACAATTGGTATTGACATAATAAACGTTATTCGTTTGTCCTTAATATATGCTCTTATGTCTATACAATGTTCAATTTTTATCAAATTATCGGAATTTACTGGATACATTAATTTATCTATTTTCTCTATATCTTTAAGAGTTGATAACAATTCATCTATGTCTAAAATGGATTGATGTAAAATATTTAATCTACTGAAAGCAATAGCTGTTTCAACCTCATCTAACCTAGTTAACAAAATTTGAAAATTATGGATAATTAAATCGAAAGTATTCAAGACAATTTCCTTACTATGTTGGAATTGAGTTTTATTCAGAATGGATTCTATTTCGTTAATTGTTTTGTCTATTTCAATAAAATTGTTTCTCGTAGAGTTTGTCAGATTTACTAATACTCCAATTGTTTCGGAAACTAATGATATTTTGTTATCAATAGCGTTTTGTTTAGATTGAATATGACTTATTAAGGAATCGTATCTGATTGCGTCTTCATTATCTAAATTGCCTGTAATGGCTTTAACTATTGAACCTAGGGGATTTAAAATACCTCTTTTAATTCTAATTGTTGGGACTAATTGATTATAACGCTCTAATGTTAAACTCATAATATACTCAGTTTGCATTTGTGCATCTATGATATTTCCGTCTAAGAAATATACATTTAATTTTTCTTTTAAATAATCGTTAACTTCATAATACTTGTTAACGTTATATTCAATACTGTTACTAACAAATTTTAAATCTAATATTTTAATTATATTCCAATTATAAGTGCTAATGAATGCTTGTCCTTCCTTAACTGGGAAGATTCCAGGATTATCTTCAATTTTCTGAAGTTGAAGGGCCAGGTTTTGGGCTGCCTGTACGAGGATCAGGAGCGCGAACCTGCGGAGGACGTTTTATATCTTTTATTGGGA
Organism: Phalera bucephala; assembly: GCA_905147815.2. Classification (NCBI taxonomy): domain Eukaryota; kingdom Metazoa; phylum Arthropoda; class Insecta; order Lepidoptera; family Notodontidae; genus Phalera; species Phalera bucephala. The sequence continues at coordinate 6,271,082 of LR990621.1, read as the reverse complement.
CTTTTACCTTCCTAGAACGGGATTTATTTTTGCCATGGTTTGATAATATTTTATCATCCTGTTTTACTTTACGTTTACGTTTCTTTTTAACTTTTATTTTGTTTGGATTAAAGTCTTTGATTGAAAATATTAAAGGATTCGATGTATTAACCATCATTGAAAAATTATCTTTAAATAAAATAGGAATATCGGAAGAATCTATGTTTTCCTTTGAATGGATAGTTATAAGGGATGATTTCGGGTTTTCAGACACGGTCAAAGTATTACTATTTAAAGAAGAAACTGGGTTAGTTAATTTTGATTTAATTGAATCTTCGGGGGATTTTGTTGTGGGACTTGAGGCATTAACTTTTATTATTAGATTATCTTTTAGTTTATTAATTTTTGCACGTGAAAGCGCATCAGCGTTTCCATTTTGTTTACCGGGTTTGTATTTAATTTCGTAATCAAATGCTGTTAATTGTAATTTCCAATTAGTAAGTCTATTTCCGGGTTCTTTAACGGAATTTAACCACATTAGGGGTTTATGGTCACTTAATATGGTAAATTTATTTCCATATAAGTATGGCCTAAATTTTCTACACGCCCATACTATGGCTAATAATTCTTTTTCTATTGTACTATAACGGGTTTCTGCGTCGTTTAATGTCCTACTAAGATAAGCTACAGGCTTGTCACTACCTATCGGTCCTTGTGATAGTATAGCGCCAAGGGCATAATTGGATGCGTCGGTTGTTAACAAAAATGGTTTAGTGAAATCGGGATATTGTAAGATTGGGGCGTTTGTTAAAATTTCTTTACATTTCTCAAATGCATCAATATATTCTTTGTTAATTATAATTTTATGTCTTTTCTTTAAACATTTAGTGAGAGGTTGTGTTAATTTGGAAAAATCTTTAATGAATTTTCGGTAGTAACCTACTAATCCAACAAAACTACGTATTTCCGAAGGTGTTTTAGGTAACGGAAATTGTAATATGGCTTTAATTTTATCATCATTTGGTTGAAGACCATTTTCTGTAATAGTGTGACCTAGGTAGAGAACTTCTTTTCTGAGAAATTCACACTTGTCTAATGTTACTTTTAAATTTGTTTGCCTAAGTCTTTCAAATACTTTTTCTAATTTTTCTAAATGTTCTTCTAAACTACTTGAGAATATAATGATATCATCTAAGTAAACTAAACAATGGATACCCTGTAAACCTCTAAGTATGTTATCCATTGCACGTTGAAATGTTGCGGGGGCTGTTTTTAAACCAAATGGCATTCTAGTAAATTCATAATGTCCATTTTGTGCTGTAAATGCTGTTTTAGATTGATCCTGTTTCTCTACTTCTATCTGATGGTAACCACTAGCTAAATCTAATGTAGAAAAATAACACGCTTTTCCTAATTTATCGAAAAGGTCTGAAATGTTTGGTAATGGGTATTTGTCGTCTACGGTTATTTCATTCAATCGTCTGTAATCTATGACCATGCGAAATTTTCGTTCGCCCGAAGCGTCCATTTTTTTCGGAACTAAGTGAACTGGGGCGCTCCATGGAGAGTGCGATTCCCTAATGACATTGTTTCTTAATAATTTATCTATTTGTTTTCCAATTTCTTTATTTTCTGTGGGGGCATGTCTATATGGTTTTATATATATGGGATCTTCATTAGTGGTTCGAATTTTATGTTTAACTTGATTCGTAAAAGTTAAAGGAATATCATCACAATAGAATATGTCTCTATATCTGTAACATAATTGTTGTATGGCTTGTTTTTCTTCTTTCTTTAAATGATCTAATCTTAATTTTGAAAGGTTTTGTTGTAACAATTTATTTTTATTTGTATTTAAATTTAAAGTATTGAGATTATTGAAAAATTTTTCCTCAAATTTGACTACTTTTAATGGATTATCAAATTTTAATATAACATTCTGATCTGTAGAATTTTGTATAATTGTTTGGGCTATTGAATTTTTACAATTTACTATGGCATCGGGCATTCTAACTCCTGGTTGAAATTCTAAAAAATGTACTATGGCTTCACCATTTTTAAGATTTGTCGGAATTTTAACACGAGTTTCTGAACGCGGTGATAATTTAATTTCGTAGGGTTTTCTATACAATATCGGAATTTTAGTATTTCTGGTTTTTAAAACTTGATTTTTCATATCTATTGTGGCTTCTAGTTCTTTTAACAAGTCTGAACCTAATAAACCTTCGTATCTACTATCCACATCATAAATGTAAAATTTGTGACAATGTTTGGTTTTAAAAGTTTTGGTTAAGGGCATATAAGCTACTTTACTGTGCCTACTATGTCCATGTGTACTAATTATTTCAAAAGGTTCTAAAGTTATAAAATTATAAAAGAATTTGTTTGCTATTTCGGGGCTAATGAAGGATCTAGTGCTTCCTGTATCTATCATAAATTTTGAATTAATTTCTGGTATTATAATATGTGGTAATTTTAAGGTTTCACTATAATTAAGTTTAACTATTTCGGGGGATCTTGGACCGGATCCATGGGAAAATTTTCAGGTGGAGAAACATTATTATCGGGGTTTTCGTCGTCGACTTCATCGATTGTCACTGGCTCATATTCATTAAAGTATTCGTCAGTCTCAAGGTCGATGTCATCTACGTCATTCTCATATAAATTTTCAATCATGTTATTACGAACTGCTGTCCTCATTGTGACATCATTATCTGTTTGATTTTTATTTATGAATCTATTAGGAATCCCGAAACGGAATTGTTGATTTGGATTGGGTTTGAAGAACCCAGATTGCTTATAATTATTTATGTTGTAAGGTAATCTTTGATCATTTTTAAATACTTTTTGTTGATTTTGTTGATTTAAATTAGGATTGAAGTTAGGTCGGAAGTTTTGATTCATTAATTGTCTTTGTGGGAAATTACTTTGAAGGAATCTGTTTTGAGGTATGCCAAATTTAAATTGGGTTGGAATTTGTTTAGTTGCTTGTAAACTATTATTTGATTTGACTTTACTTTTTGCATTATAATGGTTATGGAAATTTACTTCCTCTGTAACTACTCCTAAGGCTGATTCTAAATTAGCGCATTTATTTAACCTAACGATCCTTAATAGGTCTTCTGGTAAGTTAAACAAAAAGCTATTTAACGCGGAATTATTGTAAATAATCATTTTAGCGGCTTTAACGCCTTCATCGGTTAACAAATTTACTTTGGCTATAACTGAACTTTTTACGTCCTGGATTCTATGAGCTAAATCTATATATGATTCTCCTGATTTTAATTTAATGTTTTCTAATTCTACGGCAATGCAATCTTCTGTTCTAGGATCTCCAAAATGTTCTATGAGGAGTTCCTTTAAACTATCCCAAGAATTGATAATATTTCTTTCACTCACTAGTTTCGCGGCTTTATCTATTAATTTACTCGTCAGACTATGGTAAATGTACATTTGTTGTGCGGCATTATTTTCGCGACTAAAACTTCTAATAACATATTCGCACTTTTGGATGTAAAAATTTAACAATTGGTTGTTACCGTCGTAACGTGGAATTAAGTCGAGAATTTCTTTCGGAATAATTTGAATTTGATTCATTTTGAATATTTTGAACACTTATTATTCACTTTTACAAACACAATAAGATAAATATTACACACAAAAAATAAAAAAAATACAATTTAAAATAACACACACAAAAAAAAAATACAATTTAAAAATAACACGTAAAAGTTTACAATAAAAATTTTATAATAGAAAAAGTTTATAGATTCGGCGATTTTTGTCCGAAAATATAACTCTTATCAATTATTATTTAACTTAGCCTTTATAGGCAGAACAACGTTTATTATTTTTTTATAATATTTAATTTCTTTTCATTATTTTACGTTCTCAAGTGGACCTTGTGATCACCCCACTGGAAGTAATTTTCTTTTTAATAAAATACGACAATGTTTTACGTAAGTTCAGCGATGCTTGTCTGATTCTTACGGCCCTAAGTGGTGATCTACGGCTTAGCGATGCGTGTCTAAATCCCGTGAGATCCTAAATTCTAATCACAAATTAGCGATGCTTGTCTAATAATGCGATATCCTTTTATCCAAATAATTCCCGTGATTTTTGACCGGAATTACAGGCTCGGGGTCTGAATGAAATTAGCGATGCTTGTCCAATTAAATTCAGAATAGACAGAAAAATAGGAACATGTGGGAAAGGTCAGAACTCACACAATGCTGCAATTTTTCATGCCGAATATCCGCTCTTTGAGTATCTGCAGGCACTTCTTGACAAAATTTCTTTGTTCGAAGGTAGGTCTTTTTCTAGGATTCAGCCAGGCGATTGTGGTCCGGAATCGATGCTTGTACTCCTGCACGGCGTTGAGCTTGTCTGGTATGACTACTGCAACACTTATCGCGACTGAAATCCTACCGTTCGGCTGCGCCAGTCAAATATAAAGGCCGGCGTGACTTTATAAAAATATATTTATTTCACAATACAAATTAATAATAGATACTCAAAATATTAATGCAGTCAATTAATATTACTTAACGTTAGTGCGAACGGTAAGAGAGCTGAGTCGATATTAAATGTACTTTGCTTGGCGATGGCTTTTATAGGCATCGTCAAGTAAACAACTCTTTCTAGAATGAACCCACGCGTTATACGTCTTATTAATTGATATCTGCTTATTTAGCAAAACAGTTATGAGAATTGGACTGAGACTAAACAAGTAACCTGATATCTGTTTACATGATTAATACGCAGCTGAGGCAAGTTAAGCTGATTAAGCAAAACAGTACTTGGAATTATATTCTATGAGCAACAGTCTGTTTATATTGCATCATCTTTTAAAGTACTTGCACTGAGCTGTGTACTGGTCTAGTATACATAACTAGGTACTCTAGAATAACAAAAACAAATGAACTTTAAGCACATTCATTCTTCTCGTACCTATGGGCTTTGTATACGTCACAACATCGAGAAATAAAAATATATAATAATATCAGCTTATACTGCCCACTGCTGGACAAATGCCTTCTCTCACAAATCGAGGTGAGGGAGATTAGGGCTTACTCCACCACGCGGACCCAGTACGGATTGGCGGAGGCAGGTTTGTTGCCACCTGCTTGTTTGAACTTATCAAGACACCGTTTTTTTAAGGCTTCCAACTCGGCTTAACGACTACCACATTAAGTGGTAGCCGGGACCAACAGCTTTACGTGCCTTCCGAAGCACGGAGACGCTCGAATATGAAAATGCCACAAACGTTCACCCATCTCGGGCCGACCGAGTCAAACGCTGCTTAACCTTGGTAATCGGTAATAACACCGCGGTCGTACAACGCTACGAGCGCCTTTTTATATAAAAATATATTTAAAGAATATTTTTAAAAACAAGATTTTATAGGCCATTCACAGCGGAGCTATCTCGTTTATTTGAGGAGGTCCTAAGGCCACCTTCCAGTTTCAACGTCTGACCATTACCATGGTACCATATTATTGTTTATTGTATTACATTGTCACCTAACCTATAAACCGGAAAGATAGTCATACTACGAACAAATCAAGTAAATAATAGCTTGCAATAAACCGCGATAAAATCCGACTGCATAATTCTATTTCATTTCTTGGAATGTTACATGATTCATGCCAACATTGTGCAAGAATGCAGGGCCCTTTTTCGTTATAACCAAACGCAGCGCGTTACGATACGTTTGTGGAATGATCGTGTAGAGGTATTCTGTATACCATTGGGATACCATTAAAGTTTTTGCCACATAACCGACGCAGCGCGACGGGAGCGCGACGGTGGCGCGGCTTGGGGAGTTGTAATGTACTGAAATGTACAGAAGACGCCACACAGCGCAGCTACGCTCAGCGCGACAGCAAACGTCACGACCGAACGTAGCCGAGCTCTTCCGTCTCGCTCCGTCGGCTATTTGACTAAACCTTAAACGTTAACGAACTTATCTTAACGCGCTGCGTTACGTATTTTCATAGCGTATAGGAAACGAGTCGCCTCATATCTTTACTTACATTGTATATTATGTATGGAAATGTTACACATAGAAGATTTAAGAATATTGACGAAAAATGTCAAAGCTTCCAGACAGAGTTGAAGGGATTTTCTGAGTTTATAGGGGCTTAAGGATAAGATAACGCTAGGGTTGATAGAAATAAAAATATTTTTTCCTTGAAAAATATCTTTTTTTCTTCATTAAAAAAAAGTAGCTAGAATTATTCCCGTGTCGTAGGTGCGTTTACATACATGAAATTCACATACACGGACACCCAGAATGAAAGAAATATTTGTGGGTCACATAAAGATTCGTTCCGGACGGGGTTCGAACTCGCGACTACTCGATCCAGTGCGCGGAGCGGCCTCTTAACCAATGGACCAAGCCGTCCGTCCGCATTATTTTATACGTACCTTTTAAACATAAAACGATGGTATCTGAGGAACTTTGAGGTCGGATAAAGACTTTTCCAGGTTTTTTTGCTGTCAAAAAAATTTCAGTAACAATCTGGAATTTTGCCCAATATAATGTTATTAGGATATCCTCAATCACGTTGAGCAAAATAACGTCGGCGAAATGTAGGTTTAACAATTTTTTTTTAAATAAAAAAATAAATACACGTCTTCACGCCTGTATTCCCCAAACAGGGGTGGCAGAGGTGTATTGAGTACACCCACTTTTTGCCGACGATGTTAGGACCCATAGAATAGGGGGCGATCCTATTGCTATATACCGGGTATTTTTCGTTAGAAAAATACATTTGTCCGACCTAAGATTTGAATCCAGAACCACGTGATCACAAAGCGACGCGCTTTGCCACTAGACCAACAGGGCAGTTTGAACTGGATATTTTTTACTTTGTTTTTAAATTAACATATTTAAAAAAAGAGGTAGCCCCGCATTAGGTTTTGTTTCTGTGTCGTGGGTGCATTTACATACATGAAAATTCACATACACAAATAACCAGACCGAAACAAATAATTGTGGATCTCACAAAGATTTGTCCCGAGCGGGAATCGAACTCGCGACTATTAGACACAGTGGGTGGAGCGGCTTAACCTCTTAACCACTGCGCTTAATCGTCCGTCCACTAAATACAGTACATTTCTGCAACCCCTGCTTAGGAATATAGATGGTGTTTTGTTTTATGGTTATGAAGAAATATTTCGTAAATCGTTAACCATTTCAGAAAATATATTGGGACGACCTTCGGATTTTTTCAAACACCCTTTTTTTTTTTTTTTTTACGAGGGGAAATGCCTAACGCATACCCCCGGGCCTAGGGCACGGCCCGGGTGATTATGTGGGACTCGCACCCACTAAAACCCCTCGGCGTCCCACTGCCATTTTGCCGGTCCACAGGAATCGGCACCAGCATGACCTCTGTGGTACCGGCGGGCTTGGTCCGCAGTTTGGCGCGGACCTCGACACGTGTAGGGGACTTCGGTCTCCCCTTACCACCTTTTGGAGGCTGCGCGGACGCAGCGCTTTTCCGGCGCGGGCCTGCTAAGTGCTAGGGCGCCGGGGTGCCCTCCCCGATGCCTGCAGGCCGAGATTACGGTGGGCGAAGGTCGTTTCGGGCGTAGTCCCTGCGCCTTCGCCCAACGCGCCGTCTGCGAGCGGGATTGGAGGACGTCTCCTCCCTCACCCGCTCTGCCTCCTCCTTTGCGGTCATGACGGCCTCGCAAAAGGCCGCCATTGCCGCCCAGGCGCTCTCGCTCCCAACCATGGATGATATCACAGTCGGGAGCGATAGCGCCTGTCCCCCTTTTTTCAAACACCCTGGCTTTTCACCTGGCAACCTTAGTTAAGGCGCGTACTGATGTTAGATTTGAATTTGTTATGACACGGATAATATCTAACGATGAGGGGGAAAAGGTACTTTTTAAAGGAAGCATGTTGGTGTAAGGCGGAAAATAATTTTACGGTAAAGAAAAAATGGTAATACCTTTTAAAATGGCGTGTTTCTTGACATGAGTAGGGTGACGTTTGAGATTTGACGTTTCTAGAAATGTGGTAATGAGAAAATTGTATGAAATAGAATCGATTGAAAAATCGTATTAGGATAATTTGTAATGGAGAATCAATCCATTTTAATAACAATAACTGCCGAACAAAAAGAAAAACAAAATACAACACTTTATTATTTTTTTACGAATCAAGCGATTCATCGGGAGAATCATCTGCCAATTAGCTGAATTCGTCGTGCATGGGAAATATGTTTTTTATTTATTTATTTACTTCCAACTTACTGCTATCATTACAGGGTAATCCCTAATGCGATAGAGTACATTTTCACTTCAGCTTATAACATATAACAAATAGCACTATTCTTGTGGATTCACTCAGAACCAAACAAAATATGTCTTCTTCGTTCGCCACAAGGTTGAGGGTGCGGAGTGCGCGCGTCAGGGGCGCCTCTTTCAGTAGAGTGGTGCGCGCGCTCGGCACCTGCAGCAGCTGCGGCCGCCGGCGCCGGTATACGTACCTGTCTAGGACGCATAGACCTATCCGTGCTAGCATATTTGGATTGTGCACTTTCCCTCTGAGTATTTTGAATAGGTACAATGCGAGTGCGAGTGCCCTCCGAACCCTCAATTCAGTATAGCCTACCATGCCTAAGACAAATAAAGTTGGATACATCAACGGGTATAGTGGATAGACCCCATAGTACTTCATATACAAGTACCGAACAAATTTATTCTGAACTCGCTCCAACATGAGATTATATTTAATTTCATGTGGGCTCCAGATGATTGCGTTGCATTCTAATTGACTACGAACCAGTGCATTGTATAATGTTATAATTGCCTTAATGTTTGTAAAGCCTCGAACCGTACGAAGTAAAAAGCCTAAATTCCTGTATGCTTTTTTACAGATCTAGATTTTTACAGATCTTGAGTCTTAAAAATGTATAAATCCGATTAAAATACTCAAAGTCAAGAAATTATATCTATCTATATCATCACGCCAGCTCCCTCGCGGGGTAGGCAGAGAGTACAGAGTTCCAACAGGTTCTTTCCTTACATACCTCTCTGGCTTCCTCCACTCTCATAGTTCGTCTCATACACACTCGCCGGTTACGGAGACTCTTGACTTGCCCTTCAGCTAAGACACGGTCGATTTGGTCATGGTAAGATAGTCTAGGTCTTCCCCGGCACCTACATCCTTCCACTTTCGCATTGTATATCTGTTTTGTCATTCTTTCTTCTGGCATCCTTTCTATATGCCCGAACCAACGGAGCATACCCTTTCTCATCTTTACACCGATACTATCTTTCATACCTACTCGCTTTCTTACTACGCTGTTGCGAATACGGTCGGTCAGCGTGACTCCGCACATCTTCCGCAGAGATCGCATTTCGACCGCATTTATCCTGCTTTCGTTCTCCTTCTTACATACCCAACTCTCACTGCCATATAACAGCGTTGGGACAAGCACTCCGTTATGCATGGCCAGCTGCGCCTTTTGGCTTAAGTGCCGGCTCCCAAGTAGCCTTCCCATCGCACCATTCACTCTATTACCTGCATTCACTCTTCTCTCTATATCAGCGGTGTATTTCCCATCCTTACTGAAGGCGCATCCAAGATATACAAACTCATTCACTTGCTCCAGCACATCGTTACCAACCACAATCCTTGCATTCGTTCTGGTTTCTTCCCGTTCAAAAACCATAATTTTGGTTTGCTTCACATTCAAATGTAAGCCATTGTTCATGCAGTCGTCTCTCATAACTGTGACTAGTGTTTGCAGATCAGTGGCTATTGTCGCTATCAAAACCGCGTCATCTGCATACAATAGGTGGTTTATCACTAGATCACCCATTTTTACCCCTTCAGTCATCGCACACAGTCTTTGAAGACTTTTATCCAGATACACTATAAACAGTCTAGCGGACAACACGCAACTCTGCTTGACGCCGATTTTAACGTCAAACCAAGGTGACATGTTACCACCCACCCGTACGCATGCCTTGCTGTCCACGTAGGTGGACTGGACGGCTCGCAACAGGGTGCCGTTTATACCATACTCTGGCAAAATGTCCCAAAGTCTCTTTCGCACGACTCTATCAAACGCCTTCTCCAGGTCCACAAAACCGCAGAAAACCTTCCGGCCTACTGCCAGATGCTTTTCTACGATGTTGCGGAGGGAGAAAACTTGATCCGAACATCCTCTTCCAGACCTGAAACCTCCCTGTGCCTCACACAACACTCCATCGGACTTCTCGCGCTAAATCCGATTAAAATTCTCAAAGTCAAGAAATTAATAACTGATATTAATTTACTCTCGCGCACCTATACATTGTCATATCCTTGCATGTTAGATTTTAATTACTTGTAACTTTCAGTCGTTAGCTAAAGCAGACCATGTTAATTATTTCCTTTTGAAATTACTTTCTTCCTTTTTTACATTATACCCAGTAGTGGATCACGATGCTGGTTGTGTATGTACAAATTTGTATATAGCTCTAAGTTAAACTAAGCTCTGTACACAATTGTTTGTTTTCCCAAATAAATAAAAATAAAAAATAAAAATACATATGATAATACTCATAAAGAAATCGGCAATCGTTTTTGTACAATTTTAAAAACAATTAACCAATTATAAAGATTTTATTGTGTCAGTCCCTAAAACGCAAACCGTTCCAATTTACATAATTAAGAAATAGAGTTATATAAATTACTAAGTTTTTTTAAGTAATTACGTAAATTTATAAATAGTATATGTTTTAAATGCAAATTAAAATAGATTTTTGGTTTATCTTTACATTCTTGTTAATTTTCTGGATTACCTATTTTTTTTTTTTTTTAAACGTTGCCCCACACTATGATTAATTCCTGTGCCGTGGGTGCGCTTACAAACATGTAAATTCACATACACAAATACCCAGACCAGAACAAATAATTGTGGATCACACAAAGATTTGTCCCGTGCGGGAATCGAACCCGCGACTATTAGACACGGTGGGCGGGGCGGGCTAAGCCCTTAACCACTGCGCTAAATCGTCCATCAAATACTTTAAATACTCCACAATAAAAAAAATGCGTGAAATGAAATTTTATGAACCGTAAACCTGTTGTAAAAAGTCTATAGTTAGTAGATAAATAAAAATATATTCCTTAAGTAAAGGTGATAAAGGTGTACTTTGCACACTTCGACGAGCCTATTGTCATCAAATCGGCACAATCCCAGACTTCGGACAACGGCTGAAGACACCTATAGTATAGCAGTACACCTCTGCCACCCTCGCTTGGGGAATATAGGCGTAGCGGTATTTATTTTTTTAATAACTAATTTTCTTGTTCAGACCTAGAATTTGAACCCAGGGCATCGTAATCGCTACACGCACTATGTTTTACTGGACTAAGACAGTCAGAAAAAGTAATAAAGTACAGTGAACTTGAATCTTTGAGTCAACTATCTTAATTAACTAACTACTAAGGTAGTTAATTAACATAGTTCACTCAAAGACCCACGCGATATAGGACAGCTTTTATATACAAATGGATCTATGGTGGATGGTTTAATATGGTTAATGTTTAACATGATTTAACTTAATAAAAATAAACAAAAACAAACACAGGGGTGGCAAAGGCGTTCGGAGTACACCCACATTTCGTCGATGATGTTAGGTCCCATGTAATAGGGGGCAAGCCTATTGCCTTATGCCGGGCACAATTCCAGACTCCGGACTCATACTGGTTATTTTTCGTTAGAAAAATTACATTTGTTCGACCTAGGATTTGAACCCAGGACCTCGTGATCACAAACCAACGCGCTTTGCCACTAGACCAACGAGGCATTCTTAAATGTAATTTTTTTTTTTTTAAGTAAATTATTTAAAAAAACTACGTAGCGTGCAAGAAACGGCCTAAACAGTGTCTGTGATTTCATGTTTGTAAACGCACCCACGACACATAAATCAATCCTAGTCTGGGGCACCACCACACACAAAGATTTGTCCCGTGCGGAATTCGAACCCGTGACTATTAGACGCAGTGGGCGGAGAGGCTTAAGCTCTTTTCAGTTGCGCTAAATCGTCCGTTATTTAATAGCCTTTAGTCGCTTTTTAGCCATAAAAGGCGTAAATATAAAAGGCGTAACGCCGTCTTATATTCTTGAAGGTGGCAACTCTCATGATTATGAGGCGGCGTTATAATATATTTATTGTAGTAGCTACAGGACACAAAATCCATGGGATAGGTAGGACATCACAATTATTTATGTCTAGTTTCTTCTCGCGACTTCGTTCGAGTGGATTTTAGACCAGAACCTAACTTTTTTCCGAAATGAAAATTATCCTATGTGTTAATCAATGTACTATACTATCTGTGTACAAAATTTCATCCAAATCCGTTAAGTTGATTTTGCGTGATTGAGTTACAAACATCCAAACATCTAAGCATTCAAACTTTCAAATTTATACTCGTAATATTATTATTAGGATGACGTAAAATAGTATCGTAATAATTCACATACGCCGGTTTTAATATTTAACTCAAGGATAGAATCGCCTACTTCGGATAGAATTTTACATATTTTGTATGGAAAATCTGTAAAAATTCTACTGCCATTACTGGTAAAAAGATCTCAACCAGAAAACTATAATTTTGTGATAAAAAATCTCATAATTAATTGGTGTCACAAAATATTATAACTTCCAAATATATTGTGTACGGCTTTGTTGTGCTAGTGGCTAGTACTGCGACGTGTGATCACGAGGTCCTGGGTCCAAAGCTTAGGTCAGACAAGTTAGTGTTGTTTTGGTTTTTCAGTCCAGTCTGGTTATGCGCTCGGCAATATGCTCGCTGCCTGTTGTATTGGGATCTAACATCTTCAGAAAAATGTAGATGTATACAGTATACTTTTGCCACTTTCGTTTACTCACTCTTTTGTTGAATAAACATAATACGTTTTCCAAATATTAGATTTTTAGTTTTAATTTCATAACTCTTTTTATTCATGTACCTCTAAATTATAAAAACATTTATGTTCAGAATAAAGAGACTTTCTTTTATCTTGAACATATTTTACGAGTCAATTGATAGAAAAACGCGGCTTAAGTATTTTCGCCAGCCAGACGACGATACAATAATAACGCAACCAAACATTTCCCCCATAATAGCCACATATATTGTTCTAACTGTACAGAGATCCCACACAAAAACCACCAAAGCCAGACTGACGGTCTGGGTTCTTATTCGCTAAGACCAAACGCGGCGCGTTACGAAAACTTCGTAAAATTCTGGTGAAATGTTATTCTGCATGCCACTGAAGCACCATTAAATGATCAATTCACGAAGTTATCGGAACGCACTGCGTTACGTATTTGATTGGACAAAGCGAATAAGGGCCCTGGCCAATATCGGTCTAGACTGGGTGCTAGAGCAAAGAACTTAACACGTACACATTGATGTTAACGTGACGTTATCGAGTTGATATGCTATCCTTTTTTTTAATACTACAACAGCATGTGACAGCACTCTTTCTCAACAGCTTTAGTATAAATCGAATGGTTTGTATTTAGCCCGCAGGTCTCTCAGGCTCATGTGTCTGGTTGGAAGGTTATGAAAAAGATTTTGCGTCCAAGAGAAATTCATTTGGTATTTTATTATGTTCTTAGAGTACTAGACCGGGTGATAAAGTAGGTCTTTCGGACCATGCGTCAGGATGAAAGGATATGAATAACATTTGCGTCCGAGAGAAATTTGTGTGATATTATATTTTGTACTTGACCATGTTCTTGACATATATTCTTATCGTTGTGTAAGTAGGTAGATATAGCCAGCAACGTAAATAGCTTTACATCTTCAGTTTTTTAAATCAGGGATGTTTATTATTTTACAACCGTTGGTGGACATTTTATTATTTTTGGTATTAACAAAATATTGAAATGTATTCGGATCAACAATTATTCCCAAACATACATAAAAAGATGTCGGCGCTTGAGTTTTTTGGATCGCCGTTTCTATATTGGTTACGGTGAAAGGTGGTTTATCTTACTTTTTATTGTCGTCCCCATGGTAGCCGAACATAAAGGAAATCTTGAAATAACACTGGGGTCTCATCGGGTACACTGATCTTCCTTGATATGTAAGTATGTGCACAATAGTTGGAGATTAATATTGTCACATGAAATGCAGTCAAAGAGAATATAATCACTGAAATGCAGTGAGGTTACCTGCTCTGCGATACGTCCGATCGCTTGCTCCATTACCAATCGAATAACAACGCAGCGCCATCCGCCATCTCCTATCTGTCATTGGTGATTCGTCATCTGACAGATGTCATCTGTCATCGCTTTACTCCTAAACACACTCAAGCAATTATTAAAGGAATAGAGTATGTCTATGACTAGATTAAAAGGTAACTAAAATAAAAATAACTGCTCGGCATTCCAATAACTGTGATTTTCAAATAATAGGATACGACAAATATAGTATATACCTATACAGACGAATTGAGATTCGTTCGATTCCATTAAATTAAATGGATTTGATGCGAAACGTGTAAATGAATTGATAAACTGATTTACCTCAAATTATACATTGATATGCACATACAAATCAAAAAATAATTAAGTTTCCTTCCTTGCGTTGATCGAACTCTTGACTACTCGATCCAATGAGCTGAGCTGCCTACACTCTAACCACTAAACCAACATATATTTTATTATTTTAGGTTCTAAATGAAATATCGACGTGACTAGCTTATAAAACGTTCTATAAAGGTAGATTGGAACAGACGACCTTCGAAGTGTCACGGTCGGTTCTATCGCGTCCCTCATAAAAAACCTAATAGTTACTGATTTGTGAGTGCATTGCAAAAATTAAATGAGGTCGGACCATAAATAGTAAGGTTAAGCAAATGAAAGATATTTATAAATAAAATTTCCCGAATTAAAAAAATGAAGAGAAATAATTTTTATTTAAAAAACCTTTTTAAAAAGAATCTTGTTGAGCAAAAAAGTGTTGACGGTATTTGTACAGTATATCTATCTATATCCAGTGTAAAATTTATATCATAAATAGGTATTATAATTTGGTCACACGCTATGTAGGTAATAGATCGCAAAGAAGTATGAACTCGAGAAAAAAAGGCTTCTTTAAACAGGTTCAATGATAATTATAGTCTTTTGAAATAAAACTATTTTTCTGATTTTATTGCGGTTTATTTTTGATTTTTAAGTTCCCGACATTTCAAGTGCTTTGCAGCACCCATGGTCACGGGAGGAACTCAGTTGTTAGACGTCCAAAAGGCATAGTTGTTCCGGGGTACCCTCGAACTTCTTAATTACTTTTGTTGGTCCGATCTACGCAGAATGAGCTCACGGTGTCTTGAGGTCTTGCAGTGTTATGCTTGGTTTTGGATTTGATTATATTAATTACTGGATCCCAAGTCGATGGCAGCACCCAGCCATTTTCTCTATTGAAATTAGGATGTTTTTTAATTTCAATAGCCTCGCGAACCATCCTTGGTAAGAATCGGTGTTCTTTCACGAGGATTTGTGGTCCATCAAATCTGATGTTATGGTGGGTGCGGTCAAGGACATGTTCACAGACTGCAGACTGCTTTGAGCGACGGTGTTTTAGGTCAGCTATGTGTTCTTTAAACCGAGTATTTACTGGTCTTTTTGTTTGTCCTATATAAGAGAAACCACATTCTCAATCAAGCTTGTATACTCCTGCATCTTGTAGAGAGATGTGACACTTGACAGATGGTAAAAATTGACTGATCTTCTTCGGCGGCTTTTAAAATGTTTAATTGAAGCACGCTTTAAGATGTAGCCAATCTTGTCTGTGACTCCTCTTAAGTAAGGTAGTACAGTAGGGAGACGCTCGACTGTGGCTGGTTTAACTCGGTCACTGTGACGTTGGCGTGGGACTCGAAGCTTATTATCGTACAGGACTTGCTTGACATGTTGAAGCTCGGCAGCCAGATGTTTCTTGTCACAGATCCCTTGTGCTCTCTGAAACAAAGATTTACCCACGGTAGCTAATTGTGTTGGATGGTGATGAGATTCACCGTTTAAGTACCTATCAGTATGGGTCTTTTTTGTATAAACCGTAAGGCTTAAGGTGTTGTTGGGGTTACGGATTACTGAGACATTTAGGAGAGCTAGGGAATTGTTTGCCTCCAACTTCATTGTAAACTGAATTTTAGGGTTAATAGAGTTAGGATGATTAAGAAATACATTAATTTTGTCAGATATTGTGAAAGTATCATCTACGTACCACTTGTAGAAACTTGGCTTTACAGGTGAGGTACGAAGGGCTGTCTCCTCAAAGTCTTCCATGAATATATCGGCAACAATGGGAGATACAGGGGAGCCCATCGCCACACCATCTACTTGATTGTAGAACTGCTCCTTCCACAGTAAGAAGCCAGATGTAAGGCAGTGTCTCAATAGTTCTGAGTATTCCGCTGGCATGTTGTTCTCCGCTAGCTTCCTTTCTACAATTCGACACAGTCTTATACAGGTAGGCATGTGAATAGTGACTGGACATTGAAACTGACCATAGTTTCACTGTCAGTAAGATGTAGATTTTTGATCTCACTAACAAAATGGTATGAATCCTTGACATGTGCTCTTGTGTGTCCTCCGAGTGGCGAGAGCACTTTTGTTACGTACTGAACCAATCTGTAGGTTGGTGTGCCGATTTGGCTAACAATTGAATGTAGGGGAACATTCGGTTTATGTATTTTTGGGAGCCCATACAACTATGGTGGTTTTGCGCACGAAGGTATTAGTAATTTGACGACCAGATTCAATGTTTCGGAGTACTTCTTTATTAAATCACTCGTTTGTTTTAATACATTGGTGGTTGGGTCTGTCTTGACCTTTTTGTATGTGTTTACATCCGATAAAAGTTCTTGTATTTTGACATTGTAATCTGACGTGTCCATAATGACCGTAGCATTTTCTTTATCCGCGCGGAGAATAGTGATATCCTTTCTATTGGGTGAAACGTCGGGAACTTAAAAATCAAAAATAAACCGCGATAAAATCCGAAAAATAGTTTTATTTCATATGTAATATTCGCGAAAATCTAAGAACCCACTACAGTCTTTTTACGAGACATGGGTACAATGACGTTTGATCATATTCCACTTCACGCATCCAAATCCATCCAAAAAATAAACAGGAATTTATCAAAAAATTAAATTTTCTTTTCATTTAAATCATATACTCTTCATAAAGAACAATGGCGAGATCCTAACTGAATATTTTATGAGGTGTCTAAAAATACGACAAGTGCAAATATTAGTGATATAATTCTATCGGTTTTTACACAAAATTAATTTTGTATATAAACTCGCACGATAATATTTTTTAAATTAAAGTACTCCATTTGACTAAATTCATAACATGATTGTAACGGTTTGCGTTTTAAGGACTGACCCAATGAAATCGTTATAATCGTATGTTGTTTTTTGAAATGTACAAAATCGATTGCCCTTGTTTCTATATATCTGACTGAAATATTTAGTATTCTCATGGTCAATACATTAATAAATAAACTTCGATGCGCTATCTTGACATATTAACACAGAAAGTTTTATAGATTTTTCAATAATAATTCACGTATGTGACGAATCAAGCGATTTGTCAGCTGATTTTTATGACTACAGGTCATAAAAATTAGCTGACAAATCTTGATTCGTAAAATAATGAGATTATTTTATTTCTTTCTTTTTTTTTAAAAACGTAGCCCCACACTAGGATTTATTCCTGTGTTGTGGGTGCGTTTACAAAAATGAAAAATTAACATACACAAATACCCAGACCGGAACAAATAACTGTGGATCACACAAAGATTTGTCCCGTGCGGGAATCGAACCCGCGACTATTAGACACAGAGGGCGGAGCGGCTTAAGCTAAGCTACCACTGCGCTAAATCGTCCGTCAAATCATTTGTTTCTCTTTTTGTTTCTGAATTATTTTTATTAATATCGATTCACTTTTAATTATAAATTTTCTCGATACGATATTGAATCAATTCTATTTCGCACGTGCCCCATTTCTAGAAACGTCAAATTCTAAACGTCAGCGTAACCATGACTGGTAAAAGGACTATAATTAATAACATCTAATGGACAACTTCTGCATTTTACAGGGATTCAATGTATACAATATTTTATATGAAACTACATTATTTTTTGCGGTGTTCAGAAGTTAACCTGAAGAGGTTATTAATTTATTAGATACTAGTTTCTGCCCGCCACTTCGTCCGCGTTGAGTTTAGACAGGAACCTAATAAACATCAAGAAATACAAACGTTCACATTTATAATATTAGTAGGATAAGAGACAATTCAACATTATGATATCAATAACTCTGAGTTAGCTACGATAATCCTGATTTATGCAGAAATGCCTTAGTGATATAGATGATGAAGTATATTTAGCGTACTCTACAAGTGTTTAAGATCGTAAGTGTACATGCATACAAGTAAAACTTAAGTAATAAAAATATAAAACTCCGACGAATCTCATAGCTGAAAACACTCTTGATAAAGTCACCTCTTAAACTACAGATTAGGCGCTACGGTACCCAGACACATGTACCCACGTTAAATATATATAACATCCCTATTTTACATCTGGGGTTAAAAATAGAGCACAATACTCCATTTAAAGTGCCGTTGGTAACTCTAGATGCCAAGGTTTCTTACACTACGCCTAAAGAAATCGTCATGTATGAAATTTCCAAGATCAAAAGGAAGCCTTTAAATTATGTTTGCAAATGTGATACCTTGTGTAATTGTTCACAGGGTGCCAAGGCTCCCCTCCCATTTGTACTAGCCTCAGTGAGAACATCCCCTCCAGCGCTATCTTTTATAGTTTTACTTCAATCTTTACACAAGATACTGAAGAGGCTATGAAATAGTGCGGGCTTTTAAGAAATAAACGCTTTTAATAGTAATGAGAATTCAATAACTTTACAAATGAATTTTAAGGGACGGATATATTGCGCTCGCGCTTTTAAAGAAACGACGTATACGTTAAACAAATTTTTATCATTTTCTAAAAAAACTATGCTATGAAATACAAAACTGCTTTACAAGAGCTTTGCTATAATTATTCAGTATGTTTTCAAGTAAATTCTATGGACCGATAAGGGTTCTGCATTGGAATTAAAAATGTAAAGCAATGAGATGACTTTTGATTTTTTTCTCTAGATAAAATTTCGTTTAATCGTGTATTCATTTTACCAAATTCTAAAATATAGAAAGAAACAAAGAAATTAACGTTTTTTTCGTGGTAGCCCCTCAAAGCTATATTCAAGTTAGCTGCATATAAGGCAAAACTTTCACCTCAAAAGTATACCCAGCAGTAACATTAAGTATTACAACAGTCACCTCTAAAACAACATTATTATTTCATTTAATACAACAGAAATTAACTGCGACAAACTGTAACAAGTCCAAGCCTCAATTTGAATAACTTTAAATAAAATGAGTTGGTGACACCTGGCTTCAGTAAGTTTTAAAATGAAAATAGTTTCGTGACCGCAACGATGGCCGCTGTGGCCACACTTGTGGACAAAGGTAAAATAAACAATATACACACCGTCACGCCTATATTCTTCAAACAGAGGTGTACTGTGTATACCTAGTTTTCGCCAATTAGGTTAGGTCCTATAAAATAGGGAGCCTATTGCCGTTTCACCGGGCACAAGCCCAGATTCGGAACGATACTGGATTTTTTTTCTAATTGACCTAGGAACTCAACCCAAAACCTGGTAATCGCCACTTGCATTATGCAGCACTAGGACAAGGTGGCATCTAATTTTTATCTAGTTTAATGTATATTAATTATTTGCGAGTAGTAAATTTTCCCATAAGCGAAAAGTTATCCGCCTTTCTTATTCAAGTAAAGCAGAAACATCACGAGTCTGAGAAAGTCACGAGTTTATTATTAGAAAGAATATTTAAGTGTGTTTCCTATCAAATACCATCCAATGTTCCTTGATATAAGTATCTACAATATCGAAACCCGCCGTCCAAGTTGAAATGAAATCAGTTCGAGCCGGGCTTTAGTTTAAAATTTAAAATGTATTCCACCGGGCAACACCTGCGGCCGCGGTTTCCGAGCGGAAAGCGTTTAAATATGCATTGTGGGGTAGGATATCCGTCTCCGACACGTCACTTTGACGCGGGGATAAGCAGTGTTAGGGGTTTGATTTTGTGTGATAAGTTGTGTCTCGCAAAGCCGTCCATCGAGTCGGTCTTCGAAAGACACTTTAAGCCAGGATATCACTTAATGCGGTCGTCTTTAATCTAAGTTAAAAACCTTATAGGCTGCTTAATAACTTCTAACAGCAGGTGACTACAAACTTGACGTCCGCTCTAGGTCCACGTGGTGGAGTATGATCTAATCTTTGTCATCTCGATTTGTGAGAGAAGGCCTTGCGCAGGAGTGGTATAGTATAGGGCGATTAGTTGCGTGATGTGGTCTCGGTGCGATTTTCGTTCAGTTATATTTTTGATCACCTAAAGACCTCCAAATAATATGCTCAAGGAAGCGTAGTGGTGTAGATTTGACTGTGGTCCGAATACAAATTGTCTGATCTACGCAGAATGAGCGTACAGTATGTGCAGTGTTATACTTCGTTTTGGATTCAATTATATTGGTTACTAGCAGTTTTCCACGACTTCGTACCTGGTCGACAACAGCACCACCTACCGGATCTATGTTATATAGCCTATGTTACTTCTGAATAAAGTAACTAATTGTGGAAGAATTTTTGAAATCAGTCCAGTAGTTTTTGAGTTTATTCGTTACAAACATACAAATCTGCCCTATTTATAATACTAGAATACATATAAATAAGCTCTCAAGTTAATGGAATCACCTAGTTGTTTTTAATAGAAGAAGGTTCTCAATTCGACTGTTTTTTTTTGTATGTATGTTACGCGATCGTTCCGCCAATTATGCATCGATTTTGATTATTCTTTTTGCATTGGGTTCAGTATAGCTCCAAAGTGGTCCTATTTTAATTTCATCGGTATTGGACCTTGAACTTGGAAGATACACCAAGGAACTCCTTAACGACAAACAATACGATTGCTTAGATTAAGATATTATGGGTATTACGTCAATCCTATAGGTACCCTGTCATAGAACTAATAAGAATATTAACCGACTTCAAAAAAGGAGGAGGTCGACAATTCATCTGTGTTTTTAATAACGTCTTTATTTATTAACTGATTGATGATTCTTTTTGCGTTGGGTTTAGTATAGTTTCGAGGTAGTCCCATTTTAATGAAATCGGTATTGAACTTTGGACTTTGAAGATACATCAGGGGACTCCTTACCGGAGAATAGTTTATTATGTCAATCCTGTAGGTACCTTGCTGTACAACTCAGCAAAAGAATATGATATAGGTATGTAAATCTTAGTAAATAATTCACTTGACACTTAAAATTATTAAATAAAAATCTTTTTAAAAAAAAATTAAAATCGACTTCAAAAAGCTCATCATCATCATCATCTCAGCCTATACTTGTCCACTGCTGAACATAGGCCTCCCCAATCGCTTTCCAGCGTAACCGGTCCGATGCCACTTGCATCCAACGACTTCCTGCGATTTTCACAAGATCGTCGGTCCATCTGGCAGGCGGTCGTCCCACGCTGCGCTTGCCAATACGTGGTCTCCACTCTAGAATCTTTCTGCCCCAACGCCCGTCCGATCTACGCGCTATGTGGCCCGCCCATTGCCACTTCAGCTTGCTAATCTTAACGGCTATGTCGGTGACCTTGGTTCTTCTACGAATCTCCTCATTCCTGATTCGATCGCGTAGAGAAACGCCGAGCATAGCTCTCTCCATAGCTCGCTGAGCAACTCTGAGCTTTTTTATGAGACCCTGTAAGAGACCACGTCTCTGATCCATATATCATCAC
This sequence comes from Phalera bucephala, assembly GCA_905147815.2. Lineage (NCBI taxonomy): Eukaryota > Metazoa > Arthropoda > Insecta > Lepidoptera > Notodontidae > Phalera > Phalera bucephala. The sequence continues at coordinate 6,249,176 of LR990621.1, read as the reverse complement.
TGGTAACACACATTGACTAAAAACTTTAGTCTTAAGGCACTGAGGTATTTTGGATGAGAAGATGTTGCGCAGTTTCCCGAACGCTGCCCAGCCGAGTTGGATTCGTCGATTGACCTCTCTCTCAAAGTTGGACCTACCTAACCGGACTACCTGTCCCAGGTAAATGTATTCGTCGACAACTTCAAGAGTAGAGTTCCCAACGGTGAGTGCGGTGGGTACGACATGGACTTTAGACATTATTTTCGTTTTGTCCATGTTCATTTTAAGGCCCACTTGTTGAGATACTCTGTTGAGGTCACCGAGCATTCGTCCTAGATCTTCCAGCGACTCCGCCACGACCACAATGTCGTCGGCAAATCGAAGGTGAGTGATGTATTCGCCATTGATGTTGATGCCAAGTCCTTGCCATTCCAAGAGCTTGAAGGCGTCCTCTAAGGTGGCCGTAAACAGTTTCGGAGAAATGACGTCTCCCTGCCTTACTCCTCTTTTTATGGGGATCGCCTTCGTGCACTGCCCCTGTACTCGGACTGACATGGTGGCGTTATTATACAAGCACTTCAACACTTCGATGTACCGATAGTCAATGCGGCATCGCTGGAGAGATCTAAGAACCGCCCAAGTCTCTATCGAATCGAAGGCTTTCTCATAGTCCACAAACGCCAAGCATAGTGGCCGATTATACTCCTCGGTCTTCTGTATAATCTGCCGCAGCGTATGTATGTGGTCTATGGTACTAAAGCCTTTCCGGAAACCGGCTTGTTCGGGAGGCTGGAAGTCATCAAGCCTGCGTTCGAGACGATTCGTGATGACTCTCGAAAACAACTTATAAACATGGCTCAGCAGTGTGATGGGCCTATAGTTCTTTAATAAAGTGTTATCACCTTTCTTGAAAAAGAGTACCACCACACCCCTGTTCCACGCTTCCGGCGTTTTTCCTTCGAGAAAGACGGAATTAAACAGCCTCTGAAGGACTTTAAGTACCGGCGATCCGCCCGCTTTCAGAAGCTCTGCGGTAATTCCGTCTTCACCCGGCGCTTTGTTGTTTTTAAGATGTTTGAGAGCCATCCCAATCTCGTACAGGCTGATGTCCGGGATATCTTCAGTGTAGTGTCGGGTTAGCTTGGCTCTTGGGTCTTTTACCAAGTCAACAACAGGTTCAGCTACTGAGGTATACAACTGCCCATAGAACCTCTCTATCTCCCTGAGCACCTCTGACCTATTCGACGTTACGTTTCCGTCCTCCGTCTTCAGCTTCGTCAACTGGCTTTGCCCAATAGACGCGTCTCTTGCAAACACTTTGGAGCCCTTGTTCTGCTCTATGGTCTCCTCAATACGTCTTGTATTGAAGGACCGTAAATCGTGTCGCAAGGACTTCAATATCTGTCCATTGAGCTGCCTATAGGACTTAGCATCATCGGAGGTTTGGAGTGTCATGGTACGTCGCTCAGCCATAAGGTTTCGGGTGTAGTCAGATAGCTTTTGAGGCCTATTTTTACGGTGGGGCTTAAAATGCTTGGACCCGACCGTATGGACAGTCTCTACCAACCTATTGTTGATTTAAAGAAAGAAAGAAGAAAGAAAGAAAGAAACATTTATTAGATAGGCTAAAAGTAAAGTACACTACACAAAATGATAACTATAAAATAAAATAAAATAAAACAAGTAACATGTACATACTATGTAGCCGCACTAATGGGATACCACTCAGCATAAAGCTGTGCTGCAGCGTGAACTACAACACAGCGCTGATTTTCAGTGGTACCCCAAGTGACGTGCGCGTATGAAGCTTAAAACAAATAACTTAAAACGAACGGTAAACTTGACACGAACACAATACCAGCACAACTTAAAACTTACTACTTATATATGTATATAAAATAATTTTAACAAATAGTTATGCACTCATACCGTAAGTGCACACGTTCCGTCTCGCCCACACTCGGTTCGAGCGCCCGCGCCGCAAAAAAATGATGCAATCGATAATACGTCGATTGCATCACTCTCCACAGGCGCAAGCGAGCGCCCGAGCGAGGCGCGCAGTTAGCAGTCTTGAGCAGACCAGTGGAGTGAGTGCGTGGTGAATGATGACACCGGTAAGCATCGTAATAAAAAGCGAACGTCATAATTTCCCAGCCAGAGCTGTGTCTATTAATATTAATGAGGTAGCCACTTAAACATTAATCAATAATTATTTTATTTTATTCATAGCTACAGTATCAGGCTTTGCGTATAACAATTGTTCAAGAATATCTTAGCCAATAATGCCTCGAGATAAACGCCACACGCCGACACCCGCTCGGGACTCGGCACACCCACCTACCACACGCGGATCAGAACTGTGAAGTAAGTACGAATTATCATGCCCAAGCTCCCCGCACGGCAGACAGAGCAAAGTGCAAATTCTGTCCCGAGCTGGCAGATCTCTATAGACCCGCCCATCGATAAACAAAAAAGAAATAAAAAATCAAAATGAATATTTTTGTTCTTGCAACAGATGTTTTTTTAAGTTACATTTAAAAGTGTCACTGGTTTTCAGGGATCTCATGGGGGGCGGTATATCGTTCCAGCAGCGGGTGGCGGCGTATTTGAAACACCCTCGAAAAGCTGTAGTCTTGTAACGAGGTACAGAGAGCGGATTTGACGTAGAACGAGTTGAATAGCCATAGCAATCAAGTCGCCAACTTAGCTTGCTAAAGAGGTAGCCCGGCTTATTTTTATTTACAACACCAAATAGCAAACTGGCTAAATGTAGCTTACGACGTGCTTCCATTTTCAAAGTGTCATGTTTATTTAAATACGGTGTAATGTGACTTTTCCGGGGGATATTATAGCAAAATCGAGCACACGCATTTTGCACGCGCTGTATCAATTTTTTTGTGCGAGATAAAAGACAGATTTCGTCCACTGATGCGCTGCTGTCTAGCAATTCGAAGCGGTTTGACAATTCGAGTTGAAAGTTCTCGGGGTTTTGGATATGTGCATTAGAAGGTCGGAGCGTAGACTTCATCAGACGCGATCTTTCCATTTTGACATTAATATTTAATGTGCCTCTGACCATTCGGTGATCACTGCCGGTTTTTACCCTGTGAATCACGGAGACATCATTAAATATTTGTCGCTTGGTGCTCATGATGAAGTCTATCTCATTTTTTGTGGTACCATCAGGGCTCATCCAGGTCCATTTCCTATGAGGCGGCTTCCGGAAGAAAGAGTTCATCATAAAGAGTCCCTCCTTCTCCAGATATTCGGCCAGCCTCTGACCCCTGGGGTTGCGTTGCCCATATCCAAATTGCCCCACTCTCAATTCATCATCGCCCCGTTTGCCCAGCCGCGCATTGAAGTCACCCATAACCACTGTAAAGTGTGCTTTGGAAGTATGTATGGCTCTACTAATGTCCTCATACATTACTTCGACGTCATCATCTGAGTATGCCGAGGTCGGTGCGTAGACCTGTATGACCTTCAGCGAATATCTTTTGGATATTCTGAGTATCAGGTACGCTACCCTGCTCGACACACTAGTGATGGACACAACGTTGTCTATGAGTGACTTGTGGACGATAAATCCGACACCACCTTGGGACTGCTGTTCGCCCTCCCGGTAGTAAAACAAGTTGCTGGATTTTAAGGTTATCGTGTCCTCGCCCTTTCTTCGGACCTCCGATAAACCAACAATATTCCACCGCAACTTGTTTATCTCTTCTTCCAGCTCAACAAGCTTCTCATCTGTCCTTAACGTGCGTGCGTTGTATGTCACCAGGGCCAAATTTCGGTGTTGGTGGTAGCCGAATCTCTGCCGGAGATTCTTAGCACCCCTTGTCCTGTCGTTACCATGGCTGCTACCGTGGCCAGGACGAACAGGACCGCCGGGGACTAGGGGCCTAGTTTTCTTACATTCGTCCATAATTGGGGGTGTTTGCCATACTCGCCACGCTTGGCAGGCGGGTTGGCGAGCGCAGTTATTGGTCGTCGAAGTGCTAAGGGAACGCTGCTGCCCATTCCCTAGTTTTCCCTTAGTCGCCTTGTACGACACCCGATGGGATGAGATGGGTTGGTCCTATTCTAAGCCGGGAACCACGCGGCGCAGCCGGGAACCACGCGGCGACGACTTCAAAAAGCTAAAAATAAATATTTCAAGTTGGTGCCAAGTAACCGACTGCACTAACTGGTACCGGATTCAAATAATTTTTTGCTTTTTGAAGTCGGTTGTATTTTTTTTTAAAAAGATTTTATCTCTTAAAACGTTGAAAACATAAAAGTCAATATATACTGCAATATGATCCAAAAAAAAGGTTTTATATCAACAGAAATTTCGCTAAAACAACCCACAAAATTTCCAGTTAGCCGTCATAAAGTGCCAATATTCGCTATGACTAAACGCGGCGCGTTACGATAACTTCGTAAAATGATTGTGTATTGCTAAAGCGGTACCACTAAATTGATCATTTCGTGAAGTCAGCACCTTAACCAGGGGTAGGCTATGGCCGTGGCTGGTTACCACCCTTCCAGCAAACTCATGCTGCCAAGTGACCCAGTTGTGGTTCGGCTTGTTGCCCAGAGTTGCTTTAAGAGGAGGCGGGTCTTGTCCAGTTATACCGATTCGGAACTCCGTCTAACTTTCGTCAGCTCAGTCTATTTCCGAGTGAATTGGCTTTTACTGAGTCAGTGAGCCACTTTTAGTGTGTGTGTGAATGATCTATGCTGATGGCTGCGGGGCCTTTACAGCTTAACCGGACAACAGGGCGAGCGTGCAACCACTACGCTAGAGCCAGAAGGGCAAGGGGGTAACTAGCTCAAGGGCGTCTTATGGAGGAACGGCCTCGGCTTGGGCTAGTCGCTATGGGGAATGGCATATACTAGGTGTTTCGCCGTGTTGCTCTGCACCGGCCGGCAGGCAAGGGATTTTTCGACCTCGCCGCCGAGGTCGGTGTCTGATCCTGTGTGCGGTATCTGTATCCAAAGGAGGGATGTAAGGGCATCGGGAGGGTTGGTGGGAACATGCCGCGGACGGCGGTAGCGGCTGATTGGAGGGGAGTTTGATTCGTAGTCGGTGGCGGCAACGATTAGCGGATTCCTATGATTGGACGCGTTCGCGAAAGATCGGGTTGTCACCTTTTTAATAATGGCGCGAATAAGTTCGAGACCGAGATTGGAATAGAAGACCGAGATCGGAATGGATCAGCGAGCCACAGCTTCGGTCTCATCGTCCTTTTCCATCAGGTGAGATGGGGTCAATCCAGTCCATAACTTACAAAAAAAGATGTGCGGTCGGGGGACCCGCGTTAAGAACGAAGTTCTAATCAGACATTGTAACTCACTGTTAATAAAGTTAGTAGTTTTGGAATAACAATTTTATTTGACGGGAGTATACTCTGACCCTTGAGCATATTGAACTAACACGTGATGTAAACAAGTATGGCAGCTAGTGTAGGATAACATCGGAATTTCATCTGACGAAACCAAACGTGTTGTAACGTTTGTCGTTATGTTACGGTTTCTAACCACAAGCCGCGTTAAGGAACTTTGTTCCAAAAAGTTATCATAATTCGTTGCGTTACGTGTTTGGTTGGCTTTAGCGAATAAGGGCTCAGATACAATGCGACGCAGAACACGATAAGCCATCGCACGAACGACATAAAAATGTTACTTTTATAGCGCTCATCTAAAACATAGACTTTTGTATCCCATTTGATCTGTCACAGCGTAATATACAGCCAGCTTAGTCCATACTAACAACCTTACCCATCGCCATTTTTACGCAGAACGTTATGTACGCTTCAGTTTACTTTAATTTTACTTTATAAAAATGTGGCCCCTCTCTAAAAATTATCCCGGTGTCGTTGGTGCGTTGACAAGAATGAAATTCACATAAAATTTACATTTCAGTTATGGTTTTGTATGTTGTATAGTTACTCACTATTATTCTTCCAAAAAGTCCACGTAATAGTTATTAGCCTATTACCCTGACAATCAAATGATTTTTATTCTTTAAGTCGATTTTTAAGACTTTGATTTTAAGTCTAAATAATTTTATTTTAAAAAGAATTATTAATAACAAGTTCTCATGCAGCCAGGTAATAGCGCAGTTTAAAACGGTCAATCGAAATTAAATGTGTTTACGAAAATTCGTGTATATATTGTTGGCCGCTGAGGAGTTCTTTCGGAGGAGGTAGCCATGTCATGGAGCTTAGAACAGGCAACAGATAAACAAATGCATATACAACATTTCATGTCTATGATGTTGACCGTTGAGAAGTTCCTACATCGGGAGCAAACCCTGATTTCAGCAGCCAGATAAAGTACAAATTAAAACGACCAATCAAAATCAAATGTGTATGCTGTTGACCATTGAGGAATTCTTTCGGCTGGTGCCGATCCTGAGTATAGAATCAGGTCATGCCTGCCATGAAAATGCATTGTAATTGGACCTGAACCAATATTTCAAATTCCAATTCTGTAGGAAAGGAGAAAGTGGTGCTAATTCAGCTTACAAGATTTGACCTAAATAAACAAACATTGCAAGCTTAATGAAAGCTTGTAAATATAAATATAGCTGAATTTGGTTCAGCTTGCGTCACCAATCGAGTAAAAGGACATGTTTATTTAGGTACAATATCGTGAGTGCGTTGACTGAACGCGCTGTTATTTTATGCTGTGGGTCTGTATACGGAATTTTCCTTCAACCACCAAGATACCGATTGATATTTATCAGCCGGTATCTTTCTTGGAAAGAACAGCTAAAGAACAGGTCTTTTCTAAGAACCATTTGATTTAAATTGTCTAATAAGCTGCTGCAATCGAGTGATAGCAGCTGGCACTGTTTGTTACCTGTATGTTGACCTGTAACTATGCATGTAACGAAATCTTTCAACGTAATTGTCACAACTTCAAGGCGGACTTCACACACTTTTACATCCCACGCTTTAACACAATAAAATTAATTATTTCGTTATTATTTTCTTCTTTTTAATTCGGCTTACTATGAAAGTGTGCTTTTTTAGTTTTTCTTAAACTATAATTTACTTAAAGTTTGGTCAAATAGCCGACGGAGCGCGACGGGAGCGCGACGCGAGCGATCGGATACGTTCGATTGTGACGTTTGCCGTCGCACCGAACGGGCTGCGCTGTGTGCGGTCTCCCGTACATTTCAGTACAATACAACTATCCAAGCCGCGCTATCGTCGCGCTCCCTTCACGCTGCGTCGACTATGTGGCGAAACCTTTAAACATAGGTCCATTAAGTATATTGTTATTCCTTTATCGTGGCCACGTTTAATGCAACCTGTAATAAACCTTTTTTGGCTGATAGTGATAAATACATCATCATCAACCGAAAGATGCTCACTGCAGGACAAAGGCCTCCCTCTAAGATCACCATACCATATCTTGTGGGGACTGGTCCATCCAGAATCTTTTAGACACTTACTCTTTAGAAATAACATCATTAGTCTCATATCTCGATCGTAAGGCATCTCACTGGAGCTAGATTTTAACTATTTTATTGTAACATAAACATTGTACTCACACAATATGATAAACAAAATGAAAAAGGATTAAGAAAATTAAATAAAAGAGACAAGCCCGCTGTGTTTCTTGGCGAATCTTCTCAGTAGAGGCCGCGTTCCGATCCCGTGGTCAGCTTAGTAGTTAGATTAGATAAAGAAAATGTTAACTGACTATTAGTTAGTAACCCCGCAGTGTTTACACAAAATAAATTGTTTAAGTTCATAACGACCGACTTTGAACTATCGGCATCTAGCTTTCATCCGCGACCTACACCGATTGCGTTCATTTGCAAACACAAAATTCACATACACAAACACCCAGACCAATTCACACATTTGGCGGTCATACAAAGATTTTTTCCATAAGGTAATCACACCTGCATTTATTCGATCTTTTGAGCGGAGCTGCTCAATCACTAGACCAAATCTTCGTTAACATTTAACGTGTTCATTAGTTGCGTGTATTATTTTTATTCCTGTCCCTACACTATTAGCGAAGATGGAAAACATAGGAATCCGTGGCGCAGCGCTAAAACTATTTACCCATTATCTATCTATCTATCTATATCATCACGCCAGCTCCCTCGCGGGGTAGGCAGAGAGTACAGAGTTCCAACAGGTTCTTTCCTTACATACCTCTCTGGCTTCCTCCACTCTCATAGTTCGTCTCATACACACTCGCCGGTTACGGAGACTCTTAACTTGCCCTTCAGATAAGACACGGTCTATTTGGTCATGGTAAGATAGTCTAGGTCTTCCCCGGCACCTACATCCTTCCACTTTCGCATTGTATATCTGTTTTGTCATTCTTTCTTCTGGCATCCTTTCTATATGCCCGAACCAACGGAGCATACCCTTTCTCATCTTTACACCGATACTATCTTTCATACCTACTCGCTTTGTTACAACGCTGTTGCGAATACGGTCGGTCAGCGTGACTCCGCACATCTTCCGCAGAGATCGCATTTCGACCGCATTTATCCTGCTTTCGTTCTCCTTCTTACATACCCAACTCTCACTGCCATATGCGTTGGGACAAGCACTCCGTTATGCATGGCCAGCTGCGCCTTTTGGCTTAAGTGCCGGCTCCCAAGTAGCCTTCCCATCGCACCATTCACTCTATTACCTGCATTCACTCTTCTCTCTATATCAGCGGTGTATTTCCCATCCTTACTGAAGGCGCATCCAAGATATACAAACTCATTCACTTGCTCCAGCACATCGTTACCAACCACAATCCTTGCATTCGTTCTGGTTTCTTCCCGTTCAAAAACCATAATTTTGGTTTTCTTCACATTCAAATGTAAGCCATTATTCAAGCAGTCGTCTCTCATAACTGTGACTAGTGTTTGCAGATCAGTGGCTGTTGGCGCTATCAAAACCGCGTCATCTGCATACAATAGGTGGTTTATCACTAGATCACCCATTTTTACCCCTTCAGTCATCGCACACAGTCTTTGAAGACTTTTATCCAGATACACTATAAACAGTCTAGCGGACAACACGCAACTCTGCTTGACACCGATTTTAACGTCAAACCAAGGTGACATGTTACCACCCACTCGTACGCATGCCTTGCTGTCCACGTAGGTGGACTGGACGGCTCGCAACAGGGTGCCGTTTATACCATACTCTGGCAAAATGTCCCAAAGTCTCTTTCGCACTACTCTATCAAACGCCTTCTCCAGGTCCACAAAACCGCAAAAAACCTTCCGGCCTACTGCCAGATGCTTTTCTACGATGTTGCGGAGGGAGAAAACTTGATCCGAACATCCTCTTCCAGACCTGAAACCTCCCTGTGCCTCACACAACACTCCATCGGACTTCTCGCATGCGCGAGAATCCGTTCAATAATTTTACCATACACCTTAGCTGCCAAGCTGATCAAACTGATGGCCCTGTAATTGGCGCAGTCATATTGTGAGCCCTTGCCTTTATACAAGGGTACTATGACTGCGCGGCGCCAATCTGTAGGGACTCTACCGGTCTTCCAGCAAATATTTGCGAGGACCCAAAAAGCGTCCCGGACGCAAGTTCCACCATATTTAATCATCTCGGCAGATATCATGTCTATTCCCGCAGCTTTACCATTTTTCATACTTCGTATCGCCCATTCAACTTCTTCCATAGTGATGTCCTCTGTGGATTCTGGTGCCGCAAACTCGCCTCTGGGCTCGTCTGTGGCACCAGCATCCGGGGCATTCTCATACATTTCTCCAAAGTATTCACTCCACCGGTTTAGCACAGCTTGTGTGTCTGCAAGAATGTCACCATCCTTAGATTTTATCTTTTCCATTCTGGAGCCTGACGAATCACCTCGAGCCTTTCTCACCTTGCTCCAAAAGAGTTTGGTGTTATTCTCGAAGTTCTTCGTCAGCCTCTCCTCCTCAATCACACTAGCTCTTTCACGCTTTTCTTTCACTAAGGTTTTGGTGGCATTCTTGCATTGCCGGTATATTTCTTTCTTCATCTCCGTCATACTGTCATCTAGATTCAAAGAAGAGACCTAGTCCTGCCACGCTTTCTTCTTACTTTCTACAGAGCTTTTTAACTCTGTGTCCCACCATGCATCCCCTTTTGCTGTGCTTTGCTTCTCTGAGCAGCCACATACTTCTTTCGCTGATTCTACCAAACTCTCTTTCAGACAATTCCAGCATTCATCTATGTTTGAGTCCGAAGAACCAGCTGTCAAAAGCTTGTCCCGGACTCTGTCTTCATACGTTCTCCTCACGCTCTCATCTTGCAACCTTTCAACCTTGATTCTTTCAAGGCCTCCGAAGGGGATACGCTCTCGCCAGTGCCTCCACTTCCTGAACAAACCACTAAACCGCGCAATTACGAGATAGTGGTCCGATTCAAGAGTGGGGCCTCTATATGCACGGGTATCTTGAAGTTTACTTCGGAGACGGTTATCTACCAGGATCAAATCTATCATGCTTTTCTGTTCATTTCTTCTCCACGTATACATATGAATACCCTTGTGTTGGAATATTGTATTGGACACAAGGAGACCTCTTTCCAAACACACATCTACAATAAGCTTACCTGCATCATTCACTCTCTTATCACCATAAGGACCCAGAGCTGCGTCGCAAGTTTGCCGCCTGGTTCCCACCCATCCGTTCAGGTCGCCACACAAAATCACCTTTTCATTCGCATCAGCCAGATCCAGAACTTCCCTGACATTATCCCAAAACTTCTCAAGGTCCGGGGGTGTCGACGAGCTTACAGGAGCATAGACTCCAACCAAAAACACTCTAGTGACACCCAGTTTCAAGCGGACCCAGAGAAGTCTCGCATCATACAGGCCATAATCTCTCACTCCAGAGGCCAGGCGACGGGACAACAAGATACCCACCCCCATGCTGGCACGATCGCTCTGTGGCACTCCAGACCACAGAGCCATCATGCCGTCAGGGAGATCACAGGCTTCACTGCCCCTTCGCTTAGTCTCTGTTACACACAGAGCATCCAGGCGTCTCTCTTTCATTACATCAATCACCTCATGCATCTTATCTTCCATACCACCTCTTACATTCCAGGTGCCTATTCGGCACTCTGCACCCCACGACTCGCCAGTTCGGGCCCGGCGTGATGGGTGGCGGCCCCCATCGCCGCTTCTGCCTATGTTCGTACCGACGGGGGCGGGCCGGTACGCGTCGCCTCGCGGGGACGCCCCAGCCCGCACTGCGGTACTTGCTCGGTCCAAGATTGCAGCCGTAGCGGCTGGCAGGGGTCGTGACGAGCACGCTCTTGGACAGACCCCAATAAAAATAAATAAATTAATTCTGTTATTAGCGAAGATGAGTTAACTACTTTCGGAGTCCCCCAGGGATGTATATTAGGATCAGCCTTATTCCTAATTTACATCAATGATCTGTGTAAAATGTCAGTTCTAAACTGTGAAATACTAACTTATGCAGATGACACCGCAACAACAGCACATGATGTAAATTGGGAAACGGCCCAACTAACAACGGAGAACTGTCTTTGTTTCTTCATGAAGTGGCTTTCAGCAAACTCGTCAATTTTCAACTTACAGAAGACCAAATATATACGTTTTTCTTTGCCAAATTTTCCCCTTTACCTCCAATGTTATTAAAGCCCACAAATTTCCAGATTATGATACAAACTGTCATTGTCCTGTGTTTACCTTGGCTTTATCAAACGTCTTAAGGTGTACATAGACGAATTAACTGGCGCACCTATATAGAGGTATTATGTGCGCGGACGTGAAAACTAACTTATATATTCAAAGAACTCCGAAACTTAGCAGACTCGGAAACTCTAACTTTGGTTTACCAAAGCTTATGTGCATCAATTATCACCTATTGCATTTCGGTATGAGGAGGTACACATAAAGGCTTACTACTTCTAGCCGGACGTGCACAAAGCAATTCTAAAGATCATGCATTTTAAGCATAAAGACTATATTACTATTTCCTTGTTGTATTCTAAATCTCAGGTATTTACTGTGTGACAACTTTTCATATTGCGTATTGTCCTTCGTCGACATTCTACGCTCCCCTTTGATTCAAATATCCTTTAGAGGCGCGGCGGTCGGCCGGTTGTGATACTGTTCAATTTCGCACCGTTTTTGCAAGTTGCCTGTACCCAATGCCAAGTGCACGCCTTTATAATACAATTAATCGATTGATATGTATATACACACTAACCAAATTCAATTTAAAAATCAAACTTACTGAATTTTTACAGAAATTGTTACGTACTCTGTTACGTACATTGAGCTATCAGAATTGAGAAGTTGTCATGTTTTTCTCACAGGAGGAACAATGGCTCCTGATATACAAGTATTTATACTTAGTTTAGGAGTCAGTTGTTTTAGTATAATGACTAATGTTTTGTACAACTTAGGTTTTATATGTCTGACTAATGTGATTCATATCGCATTAGTCAGACATATAAATTAGTCAGAAATATATTTGTACAATAAATAAATATTATCATTGTTATTATTTACAAACAAAATTTACATACACTAACACCCAGACCAAATCATTGTGGGTCACACAAAATTTGTCCCGGGGATCAAACCCCGGAATAGCTCGATTAGTGAACAAAGGTACTATGCTCTAACTAGACCAAGAACACATAAAGATTAAACGTGGCATCCCAAGCACGGAGACGCTTTGTACCAGATTCCCGGATCTAATTACTTGATCACACGAACTAATAATTATCCCGATGACTTGACAATTCCGCAAACTGCTGCGTTGGGAGTCTAATGACAATAGCTATCTCATTCTCACGTACGGGTGTACGTTGTAAGCGAAGGAGATAGAGGATAATTAACGCAGATGGCGTGCGGTGATTAGGGACTATTTTATTGGACTGGATTGGCGTTTGAAAAGTAATTTTAAGTTGTATTTTGTTACTAAATGCGGTACTGGGCTCTTATTCGCCATGATTAATTCCGACGCGTGACGATAATTTCGTGAAATTATCGTGTAATGCCTGTGTGTCTGTATGGCACTGGAGTGCCATTAAACGATCATTTCCCGAAGATATAGCAACGCGCCGCGTTATGTGTTGGGCCCCTAGTTGTTTGTTTATAGGGAACAGTGTGGTAAATAAAACTATTTATCAGATTTAATCGTGGTTTATTATTGATTTTTAAGTTCTCGACGTTTCGAGTGCTTAGCAGTTCCCATGGTCACGGGAAGGATTGAGGTGTTAGACGTCCAAAAGGCATAGTTATTCCGGGTTACCCTCAAACTTCTTAACTATTTTTGTTGTCCGATCTATGCAGAATGAGCTTACGGTGTCTTTAGGCCTTGCAGTGTTATGCTTGGTTTTGGATTGGATTATATTCGCGTAAATCTAAGAACTCAACTGTGTGGTAAGTTAAAGAATAGAAAACGCAATCACGCCTATATTCCTCAAGCGGGTAGCAGAGATGTGCTGTGTACACACACATAATGCCGACGATAGTAGTCGTAGTTCCCAATGTAATTAAACCTGTAGAAATAGGGTGCAACTAAGGCAACTAACTGGAGCATTTACAGGCTACTATGGCACGAAAGAACATCTACATAAGATGAACCTATACAGCGACGTGGTATGCAGGAACTGTGGTACAGAACCGGAGACCATGAAGCACGTCCTCTGCCACTGCGACGCTTTGGCTGGGCGGCGAATGAAGCTACTGGCAGTGGCCTATCCAAACCCAGAGGAACTACGGCCCTGCCCCCCTGCTGGAATCTACAGCCTGATATAGGGAGTACTTGATCCTTCAGATACGTAAGAGCATTAGGGCAAGGACAGCACAAAAGATCCCAATGAGTCGAAGTGCGCCAGAGGTCTCCTTAGTCCGATAAGCCAATAATAAGATAAAGTAACAGGGTACAAATTCCTCTATCTATCTATCTGTTTACATAATTACGTCAGATCCCTTGCGGGGTAGGCCTCTGCCTCCAAGAGTACAGAGTTCCAACAGATTGGTTCCTTATTGACCTTTCTCTCTCTCTCTTCCTTTATTATAATAATAAATCTTCTTCGGACACATTATGCGGTCTTTAAAGCATCTAGAGAAGCAGATAATTAACTAACAAACGTACGCAGGGAAGGGCACCTGCAAGATGGTCTGACGCAATAAAGAAGGCGGTGGGTGGCAGCATGCATCGGGCGGTACACTCCGCATATGACCGCACCCAATGGAGACTGTTTGTATGTGGTCGCGATCCTCAGCAATGATGAAGAATCTCTACTAAATTCTTCTCACTAATCTATCGTTGAAAGAGCGGTTTACTACACCTATTTTACACAGCTTGTCCACCTATTTTATTTCGTAATTATCTGTATAAATGATAGCCTGTATTTTATTGTAATGTTTAAGCTATATTACTGTAAAGGGTCATCAAAATCTGTTCAGCCGTTTTCGCGTGATTGAGTAACATCCAAACGTCTAAACATCCAAATATTTAAACATACAAACTTGCGCAATTATAATTTTATTAGCATAAGTTGCCTCTTTACGAGCACCTTATATCTCTCTATAAACCTTAAACCGGCGTCAAGATAATTTCGAGTCCTTATCGTAAATGAATATGCTTAAGCGTCAAGTTATGTTGGGTCTTTTTCGTAGAGTTTCCAAGGTTGATATAATATAAATAATAAATTAGCGTTTGATTATGGTGAGATAGTCTAGGTCTTCCCCGTTCATCCTAATAGCCCAGGGCTTAAGAATAAGTGTTAACTCACGTCCTCCGCCGTATAAACTGGCGTGAGACCTCCCCTACACCAATATCAGCAGGAGGGCCTTCGGGGTCGCGGAGGCATGGGGCGGGTCCCTGAGCATCCTTCACGAGCGACCCCGAGGTGGACGACGATGTGGTGTGGCTCACGTCACCGGGAGCACCGCGTTGGTGCGGGGGGGGGGGGGAACGTGTCATCAAGTCTCTCCCCGATGGCGGGCTCTTCGGAGCGCGGCACAAGATTACATACGGAGCGTGTGTGGTGCTTCACATACGGAGATCCCGGAGTCCTCCAAAGTGCTGATGTCGGCCACCCTGGGGTTTTTAGTCGTAAGGAGACCGACACTGCCCGCGAGTTTTCCCCGAGGTTCGCGGAAGTCTTATGCAGGATTTGCCCCAGGAAAAAAAAGAAAAAAAGTTCTTCCCCGTTATATTCTGTCTAGAAGTACCCAGACATCATCTTCGTGTCTAAAATCTGGGGCTTATCACAATTTTTAAGCAGTATTATTGTGTGTATCGACGGCTCTTTCTCACGAATAAGGTAGTGGTTATAATGACTGTGGTGCGTTTTCTGTAATCTTAGTTTATTGTAATCTCTATATCACATTATAAATAACGAAATGGCTGACGTAGATATAAATATTTGTCTAAACCTTGCTGTCATAATACTCCAACAAAGTAGTTAAGGGTCAACCGCGAAAGTAACGTGTTTTTGTACTGCTTGCACTTCAAGAAGTATATGGATTAGAAAACAATATTTTGAAAAATGATTTTTGACTAGATATTTTAGAATTTGGTAAAAGAATTTTTCCCGATATAAAAAATCTAAAGTCATCTGTATTGCTTTACGTTTTATTATCCCAACGCGGAATGCTTAAGAATTAATCTATATAATTTATTTAAAACATAGCAAATAATTGTAGCAAAGTTCTTGTAAAACAGTCTCTTATTTTGAAGTGTATAATAAATTTAGAAAATGACAACATTTCTTATTGCACATACGTCGTTTATTTCCGAGCACGCGTTTAATATATCCGTCCCTTTTATTCTTTTGTGAAGTTATTGCATCACTGTCACTCTCCCGGTCGATAAATCGAGATCGCAGTAGGTCCTTAAACATATTTATTTTTAAGTCTTACTAATAAGTAGTTATGAACCGTTGAATTACCCACCGTTGGACTACAAAGTCACAGTTCTCGGAAACCCAGGCACGCACCTCTGTCTTTTCAAAAGCATGTGCATATGAAAAAAATATGTATCATTTGCTTTAACGGTGAAGGAAAATATCGTGAGGAAACCTGCATGCCTAAGAGTTTCTCGAAGGTGTGTGAAGTTCGCCAACCTGTACTGGGCTAGCGTGGTGGACTATGGCCTAAACCCTCTCAGATTGAGAGGAGGCCCGTGGTCAACAGTAGGACAGTTTCTTAACAGGGCTAATATTAATAATAAGTAGTTTACGCACAAGATGGACCGAAAACCCGTGAAGGTCATGTTTTGGACCCATGAGGATAAACTTTGGATGCGTACAGGACAAGACCAATCATACGGGGCAATCATTGGGGTCCCGTAATGGACGTCTTTCGGCTGAAGATGATGGTGCGAATGGTAACATATGAGTGGTAACATAAACAGGGACTGTGCCTGAGTAAATAAGATCTTGTTCAGCCTACAAAACCGTTTATCGTCGCGATGTTTGGGGAAATCTTTGTGCTAAGGTGGTTGTTTTTGCAAATGGTTAATATCGCTTTAAAAGACTACACGGTCCGATAAGATTTTTTGGCGTGTAAACAACGAACTAACGCTGTCATCAAGTGAAATCTCACTTCAAGCATGGCGCAGAGTCGCCGTTTGCTATGAAATTTAACTAAGTTCTTCATGCGGACCCACCTGTTGAAATACCTCCTTGAAATAAAAATAAAAATACTAAATTGTAACACTAATTTTACACCAATGTGTCAGTGTCATCCACGAGCCAAAAGATCCTTGTTGGACTATACCTATGTAAATTAGGTCTTGTTTAGCCCAGAACTTGTATAACCTCTATGTCAATATTAATAAATAGGTGACCTAAGTTAGATCATAACGCTCGAACAAAAAAGTCAGACACATTTGTTTTGGGCTAGTACTTATGTTTTTCTATCTTTCTGTCCTGTAGAACCATGAAAATGTTAAGTGAATAAATTATTTTAAGGTGAAGAAAGGATTTAAAATATTATAGTCTGTTATGTTTGTTTTTTTTTTGTTACTGCCTCGTCGGTTTAGTAGCCGATAGTGTCGAACACGAGGTCTTGGATCCGAATATTAGGTCAGACAGACCGTAGTTTTTCTTTTGAAATATTTTAAGGAGCAGACCGGAATTTGAAATTGTGTTTGGCGTAACATTAACAAACTTAAACTCTATTAGATTAGATATATACATCGTCAGCCATATATGAATGTAGATAGTACATAACAACGGGCTCGCCCCCTATAGGATAGGACCTCTGCTTGGGCAATATGGGCGTGACGATTTTTATTTTTACAGTACATTACATCTTTGTCATTCCCTGCTTGGGGAAATGGCGTGTTATACAATAATTTACACATCATTTCAGTGGGATCAGTTTGAAATGAACGAAGGAGCAAACAAAATCCAACCAAAAACTTTTCATATAACGTTTTCCGGCTGGCTCTATTAATATCACATACGCCGGCCATTTGTCTCGAGAGGGATGAGACATCCTGCATTTTATTACATTCTAGCCACCGTAATTTCTGGATCATCATACCGAGGGTTATACAGTTAGCCTAGCTTGATTGAATGAAATACAAAAAACGTAAATAAAATAGATAGAAAAAAATACTCGATATGAGAATACAAATTTTAGTATTTGTTCCGCTGCTGGGCCTTTTTACAAAAGTTAACCTGCTGTTAAAACTTATCCAGCCACCTATAAGGCTTCCAACTTAGTTTAACGTCTACTACATAAAGTGGTAACTGGGGCCAATTGCCTAACGTGCTTTCTAAGGCACAAAGAGTGAAGATGCTCAAAAATAGAAAAGGGCACAAATCGTCACCCACCTTAAACTTACCGTGTCAGACGCTGATAACATTGGTGACTGCTGCTAATCCCGTGGTATATATATATATATATATATTTTTTTTTTTTTTTTTCTAAACGTAGCTCCACACTAGGATTAATTCGTGTGTCGTGGGTGCGTTTACAAACATGAAAATTCACATACATAAATACCCAGACCGGAACAAATAATTGTAGATCACACAAAGATTTGTCCCGTGCGGGAATCGAACCCGCGACTATTAGACACAGTGGGCGCAGCGGGTTAAGCTCTTAACCACTGCGCTAAATCGTCGGTCAATAATATATCTATATCATTTCGCTAGATCCCTTGCGGGGTAGGCAGAGAGTACAGAGTTCCAACAGGTTCTTTCCTTACATACCTCTCCGGCTTCGTCCACTCTCATAGTTCTGACACGCACGCACGTCGGAGACTCTTGACTGAGCCTTCAAATAAGACTCGGTCTTTTTGGTCATGGTAAAATAGTCTAAGTCTTCCCCGGTACCTGCAAGCTTCCACTTTCGCATTGTATATCTGTTTTGACATTCTTTCTATATGCCCGAACCAACGGAGCATACCCTTTCTCATCTTTACACCGATACTATCTTTCATACCTACTCGCTTTCTTACTACGCTGTTGCGAATACGGTCGGTCAGCTTCACTCCGCACATCTTCTGCAGAGCTCGCATTTCGTCAGCATTTATTCTACTTTCACTCTCCTTCTTACATACCCAGCTCTCGTTGCTATATAACAGCGTTGGGACAAGCACTCCGTTATATATGACCAGTTGCGCCTTTTGGCTTAAGTGCCGGCTCCAAAGTAGCTTCCCCATCGCAACATTCACTTTGTCCCTGCACTGGCTCTTCTCTCTGTCAGCGGTGTATTTCCCATCCTTACTGAAGGCGTACCGTGGTATGGTATGTGGTATTATGACGTGTGAAGTTGAAGTCCAAAAGCGTTCTGTTTTTTAAAGAGGAGAGAATATTCATCTAATCACATTCATCAATCAGCTTGTGCACATGATACAGCTGTTGAGTGTAAGCCGCTCCTCTATCACGCGATTCATTCCGTTCCTGTGCCAGTCTCTTTTACAATTTCTCAGCCGCCCTTACAATGTCATCGTTCCATCCAGCTGATTGTCTCCCTACGTCTTCGTCCTGCTCCAAGCTAGCACTCAGTCACTGCCCGTCATCTTCCCTCATCAAGTATTCTGCCCATCAAACTTAAATCAAAATTTCGTGCTCTGCATACCCTAACACTTGTACGGAGCAGGACTTGATGGCTGCCTCTGACAATACAGTCAATGTGGCCGTATTCTGGGCTGCTTCCTTATAACTACAGTATGTTTGCCGTCGAAACGCTAACAAGAACTTAAATCATTTCTTTTGGCTTTTTCTCTCTAACATTATTATCGTTTACCGACTTGTTTAGCTTTAGTCCACCTTTGGATTAATTTATACAGACTGTTGCAAATATTAAATACATGCATACATCCATACACTCACGTCTTTATCCCAATGGGTACTAGATACTACCTTGCCACATACTACGATTCTGACTCACCTCTTTCACTTCATTTACGTTCATACATCTCTTCATACATTTCCGTCGATTAAGAGTGCTACGCACTTGACCCTTTTCCAAGAGACTATTTATTTGGTCGTGATAGGTTTTCCTTGGGCGACCTCTTTCGACACTTCCACTCACATTTTCTCAATATATTCCTTTTGTTAGCCGCCTGTCACACATCCTCTACACATGCCCATACCAATTCAACATACCTCTTTCAATTCTAGTCACCACGTCATCCTTCAACTTACATTGGTTTCTAATCACACTATTCTTAAAGAGCGCATTGCCACAGCATTCACTCTACTTTCATGCTTCTTTTGCAATAACCAACATTCACTGGAATACATAAGTGTAGGTACCAACACCATTGTGAATAGTCAGTTGAGCCTTTGTTGAGACAGACTGACTACTCACCATGGCACGAAACATTAAAAATATTATAAATTTAATAAAAATCTGGTCCGTTGGTGTGTGGTGTGGTGACTAGTCAGTGCGCTCCAGCCAAGGTAAGCATACAATATTATGTAAATATCTACCACGTGGCATGGTATTCTTCGCTTCAACTAAGTTTATTCTGATTTAATGTGAAATGAGAATTAGTAAAAGTATGGACTACAAACAAACAAACAGTTTTGAGTAGTATAAAATAATTAGGTACTGTTCCGGCTTGGACGCCCGCCGATATTGGAGCTCACGCGTGGCTATCTCAACGTTGCTTCTATGGTCGCTGCAGGTACAACAGGCGTTCACTCTGCCGTACATTTATCTATTCCCTCTTCTAATTTCGCATTTCTCTTCCAACCGTCGCCCCACGCTCAAGAAGGCTTCATAATTATAAAAATTTAAATTGTAAAATTAACGACACAAAATACACTCTAAATTCAAACTGAGTTTCATTTAATCCAGTATGTTATAAAATAAGTACGCTGTTGGTTTTTTGGCGGGAATTCGATGAGTGATGTTGTCAATTATTAATTTCCAAAACTTGTGTTATTTCGACTAATAATGTGTAATGTTGGTGGAATATTAACCATTATGTGTTCTTATATGTGCATGAGTGAAGGTAATTGTAAAAAAGTGATAAAACGTGCCTTTTCGACTTCCTTCAAAACGGCCGTCGCAATTGGTATGTAAAGTATCTACCGCTTTACTATCCAGGGTGGGTACTTCATTAATTTCATTATCATCGTTGTCTTCAAGTTCATCGGGGAGTTGAATTAATTTAAACAAACTCGATTATATATCTCACTGGACACTGGCAAAATACACTTAAAATTAGTGTGACGCCATAACTTAAAGAAGAAGTACCCTGTCTTTTATATCTTCCATAAGTTTCGCGAGAACACGAAACAATAACACCTATCTCTACATTTTCGTAACCGACTCAAATCATATTACAAAAAGCAAATTTTTACTTTATGTGAGTACATCCCTTGACGTCGAGAAGGGCTCATGTTAAACCTGTCGTTTGTGCCCAAAGCGGGGTATAAATTATGTACGCTGTCATAATGTTTACATCTTGATCCCTTATTCACTATAACCAATTAAACTCGTAACGCAACACGTTACGTTCACTTCGTGAAATTATCGTTTTAATGGTACATAGTGGACATCGGTCGACCATGTGGAGGATGATGACAAATGAACTGGTGACCTGGCAGGGTTAAGATGGATGCGTATTAACTAGTGTCCGACCGAAGATCGAATTTTGGCTGAAGCTGAACTCGAAAGAATTTCGTTCATGATAGACTAAAGTTTTAAAAAGTTTGTTGGCTATTTTTATTTTATCGTAGCCCCACTAGGATTTATTCCTGTATCGTGGGTGCGTTTACAAACATGAAAATTCACATACACAAATACCCAGTCGGAAAGAAATAATTGTGGATCACACAGAGATTTGTCCCGTGCGCGACTATTAGACCTAGTGGGCTGAGCGGCTTAAGCTCTCAACCATTGCGCTAAATCGTCCGTCAAAGATTACTGATCTTGCTTTATTTTGATTGGTTATTTACTAGCCGCCCGGCGCAAGCATGTGACCCCTGCCCTAGGTGCGTCGCCGCTTTCGCTGTGCACTCGCGTATTCTTATACCGTAATAGATCGTTCAATTTCGGTTTTGGCCGAAGGAGGCCTAAGCCGAATGTTCGATCAAACACTAGTATTAGCACAGCTGGTCGCCGAGGCGATGTTAGGGGGCCCTTTATCCTGCTGGGAACGTTTTTCGGCTGACGAGGAATGGTACTCCAGTGATATACAGAATACCATTACACGATAATTTCACGAAGTTATCGTAACACGTCGTGTTATAGCGAATAAACCTGCCATAATATATATATATATATATATATATATATATATATATATATATATATATATATATATATATATAACTGTGAGGCGTTTCGATACATTTTTCAAATGATTTTCTAATGAAGATGGACGGCTTGGTCCAGTGGTTGAGAGCTAAAGCCGCTCCGCCCATTGGATTGAGTAGTCGCGGGTTTGATCTCCGCACGGAATAAGTCTTTGTGTAACCGAAAAATATTTGTTTCGGCGTCTGGGTGTTTGTGTATGTGTATTTTTACCTTTTAATTTAAGATTCAATACAAATCCTCGTGAAATACTGAACAACTTAAATAAAAGAAACGATTTAAAATTGTACAAGACCATCAAGAATGAAATCGATTTCTTCAATTTTAATCACGATATCGACAGGATAAGTGCGTGGTGTCACAACGATAATATGACTATTAACGCTAGTAATGGTGCCCACATTAAATTAACCAAAAATAAAACTTGATAGCTACGAAATATTCGGTCAATTCTGATACCTTGGAAGAGGTAGACACCATTCGCGATCTAGGTGTTATTATTGTTTGAAGTTAAGTTTTAAGCATAACACTGCAAGATCTCAAGACACCGTGAGCTCATTCTGCGTTGATTGGACCAACAAAAATAATTAAGAAGTTTGAGGGTACTTCGGAACAACTATGCCTTTTGGACGTCTAACACCTCAGTCTCTCCCGTGACCATGTGTGCTGCAAAGCACTCGAAACGTCAGGAACTTAAAAATCAAATATAAACTGCGATAAAATCCGAAAAATAGTTTTATTTCATGTGTAATATTCGCGTAAATCTAAGAACTCAGTAAGTTAAGTTTTATCGACCATATCAATATCACTTGCTCGCAAGCGTGGAAAATGCTTGGTTTACTCTAGCGGATGACAAAGGATTTTACGTGTGTTAAATCCTTATTGTGCTAAAATAACGCCTGGTGCGAAGTATACTAGATCGGCCTGGAATCCCCATCACCAAATACATATAGCAAGCATTGAAGGGATCCAAAAAAAAAATTAAATATCTGGCATATAAAGATCCAAGTTGTCCCCATCGCGCGGATTACGTCACCCGTCTTCGTCATTTTAAGCTCGCCAGTTTAAAAAATTGCCGAAAAATGCATGATATGTTGTTTTTCCATAAGTTGGTCAGTGGAAATATAAAGGCTCTTAATTTCTATCTATCTATCTATAACCTCACGCCAGATCCCTTGCGGGGTAGGCAGAGAGTACAGAGAACTCTGCACCCCACGACTCGCCAGTTCGGGCCCGGCGTGATGGGTGGCGGCCCCCATCGCCGCTTCCACCTATATTCGTACCGACGGGGGCGGGCCGGTACGCGTCGCCTCGGGGGGACGCCCTAGCCCGCACTGCGGTACGTCTTCGGTCCAAGATTGCAGCCATAATGACTGGCAGGGGTCGCGACGAGCACGCTCTTGGACAGACCCCCTTAATTTGTTACAACAAATGGACCTCTATGTACTAAGAAGGATTCCTAGACACCCGACACACAAGTTTTTCGAAAAAACCTATCGCACAAAATTCCGATGTTCCGGGTTTTCCGATGAACCGTCTGAAAGAAACATATAATCTTATTAACAACGATGAGGTTGACATCTTCGGCAACTCTTTTATGAAATTTAAATCTTTGATAAATGAAACTTAAATAATATTTTAAATTTTTAATACTTTTCATTTTTAATTCTTATGTAGCAGCTATATTATTTAATTTAAAGTAATGTTATTTCTAAAATCTATCTTTACTTGACTTTATTTATTGCAATGCTGTAATTAATCATTTCTGACTTTATTTATGACAACGCCTTACACATCTGTAAAAACGGTACATGCTACCCAGGACATCAGGATCTACAATTGTACGTATTAACGATTTGTGTAACTGTTGTCGATGAGTCAAGAAAATAAAAATAGTAACTTAAGAAAGACTATTTACAACTTAAAAGCTAGGTGGTCAAATATAAAGGCCGGCGTGACTTTATAAAAATATATTTAACAATATAAAATAAATAATGAATACTCAAAATATTAATGCAGTCAATTAATATTACTTAATCGTTAGTGCGAACGGTAAGAGAGCTAAGTTGATATTAAATGTACTTTGCTTGGCGATGGCTATTTATAGGCATCGTCAAGTAAACAACTCTTTCTAGAACAAACCCACGCATTATGCGTCTAATTAATTGATATCTGATTATTTAGCAAAACAGTTATTAGAATTGGACTGAGACTAAACAAGTAACCCGATATCTGTTTACATGATAAATACGCAGCTGAGGCAAGTTAAGCTGATTCAGCAAAACAGTACTTGGAATTATATTGTATGAGCAATAGTCTGTTATTGTTGCATCGTCTTTTAAAGTACTTGCACTGAGCTGTGTACTGGTCTAGTATACATAACTAGGTATAAAAAAAAGGAACAGGAAATAATATAAAGCTTACTATATATATACATACTATTACCAAAAAATTAATTTGTGCCAAATCGCTGCCGCTTGGCAGTGTGCCCAGAAGGCTGGCAGCATTGCCATTGGCAGTGATTAACCTTTATGCGAGGTATGAGCCAGCCCTCTGGTCACCTGTTACTTCGACCAGCAATTTGGCTTCATCGCCAAATATCCGATGCACCAGGACCCCACGGAACCAGAGTCTCTACCTCAAATGGCTCAAACATATAACCACTATCAAGATTGTTATATTTGCGCTGATTGAGGGTTTCGGCAGATGCGGCGGCTGTTCCAGCCCCAACGCTTGATTCTGGAAGGTGGGATGGCGCCAGAGTATCGTACCATAGGTCTAGCCGTTCTAGCCTCTCAACGGTCTAACCGTTCCATCTTCCAAGGAATAAGAGTCATACCACCTGGCTTCTTATCATCGCTACGTGGCAGGCCATTTAGTTCTGAAACGGCCGGCACATTAGCGGTGGTAAGAGACCGATGAATGATGTCATTAAGACTTGAGTGCCGGGACATTCTTCCCGCACTGCGAAGACATGAGAGTCCGCGGTGTCCAAGCTAGTCCACGTTATCGCAACAGAGGCAGCGATGTGGCACAAAGCACTTAGCACCAAGATGCAGTCACGCCGCTAACCTGAAAAATGTAGAGTCCATTAGAGTTCCAATGTTGGCCGATGGAAGGGATGGTAACCACAGACCTGATGCCCAGGCGCCAACGGCAATAAGACAGGCAGAGTTTTGGGCCGTATATAAAAGTTAATCCCGGACTAACTTGCAGGGAGGCCCATCCCACTGTCTTTGCGAGGAAAGGACTGTGGATAAGCCAGTGTTAGGGCAGGCCAACAACCACTTATTTCTGGCCTCAGTCAAATACGCTAGCTCAATAGTATTATAAGATGGTTCTAAAGTATTACGAACTAAAAAATCATTAGCGTGGATCGAGGACAGAAACGCTGGCAGCGAGATACAGAAAATTTACGGATACCCAGGCCGCCTAACCTTACCGGAAGGGAAGCCTGAACCCAGATACGATCTTCCAAATTTGTATTCAATGGCCGTAAGCGTATCCCTTACGATGCTGTCCAATCTTTGTAAGAATTCTGGATGCATCCAATGCGGGCAGCATCGTAAGAAATAGGTAAATTTAGGTGCAAAAGGCATTGACGGGTAATGAAAAAAGCCACATGGGTATTAATTCTGAGTAGGAGATCAGAAACATCATAACGATTATGAATCTTTGTGATTTTGAAAATTTGTATGTGTGTATTTTATACACCTCGAAGTGTACTACAAGGTACTTTTAAATAAGTGGTATTCTGTAAGCTACTGAAGTGTATTTAATGATCATTTCATTAGGTTAACGTAACGCACCGCGTTACGTGTTTAATTGGTCATAGCGAATCAGGGCTCTCTGTAGAGATAAGAGATTTGGCTCAAGCCCCGAAATTAATTATGCAAGCTGCTTAATGTGAACACTTTTCTTGTAACTCACTACGAAAAGTGTTGGAACGACATAATTAGCTGTTTCTTTTTGTTTTAATGTTGTTTAGTAAAATTTGTAATTTCTTCTCTAAAATATATTTTTCTATCTATCTATCTATATCATCATGCCAGCTCCCTCGCGGGGTAGGCAGAGAGTACAGAGTTCCAACAGGTTCTTTCCTTACATACCTCTCTGGCTTCCTCCACTCTCATAGTTCGTCTCATACACACTCGCCGGTTACGGAGACTCTTGACTTGCCCTTCAGATAAGACACGGTCTATTTGGTCATGGTAAGATAGTCTAGGTCTTCCCCGGCACCAACATCCTTCCACTTTCGCATTGTATATCTGTTTTGTCATTCTTTCTTCTGGCATCCTTTCTATATGCCCGAACCAACGGAGCATACCCTTTCTCATCTTTACACCGATACTATCTTTCATACCTACTCGCTTTCTTACTACGCTGTTGCGAATACGGTCAGTCATCGTGACTCCGCACATCTTCCGCAGAGATCGCATTTCGACCGCGTTTATCCTGCTTTCGTTCTCCTTCTTACATACCCAACTCTCACTGCCATATAACAGCGTTGGGACAAGCACTCCGTTATGCATGGCCAGCTGCGCCTTTTGGCGTAAGTGCCGGCTCCCAAGTAGCCTTCCCATCGCACCATTCACTCTATTACCTGCATTCACTCTTCTCTCTATATCAGCGGTGTATTTCCCATCCTTAGTCAAGGCGCATCCAAGATATACAAACTCATTCACTTGCTCTAGCACATCGTTACCAACCACAATCCTTGCATTCGTTCTGGTTTCTTCCCGTTCAAAAACCATAATTTTGGTTTTCTTCACATTCAAATGTAAGCCATTATTCATGCAGTCGTCTCTCATAACTGTGACTAGTGTTTGCAGATCAGTGGCTGTTGGCGCTATCAAAACCGCGTCATCTGCATACAATAGGTGGTTTATCACTAGATCACCCATTTTTACCCCTTCAGTCATCGCACACAGTCTTTGAAGACTTTTATCCAGATACACTATAAACAGTCTAGCGGACAACACGCAACCCTGCTTGACACCGATTTTAATGTCAAACCAAGGTGACATGTTACCACCCACCCGTACGCATGCCTTGCTGTCTACGTAGGTGGACTGGTCGGCAACAGGGTGCCGTTTATACCATACTCTGGCGAAATGTCCCAAAGTCTCTTTCGCACGACTCTATCAAACGCCTTCTCCAGGTCCACAAAACCGCAGAAAACCTTCCGGCCTACTGCCAGATGCTTTTCTACGATGTTGCGGAGGGAGAAAACTTGATCCGAACATCCTCTTCCAGACCTGAAATCTCCCTGTGCCTCACACAACACTCCATCGGACTTCTCGCGCATTCTCCGTTCAATAATTTTACCATACACCTTAGCTGCCAAGCTGATCAAACTGATAGCCCTGTAATTGGCACAGTCATATTGTGAGCCATTGCCTTTATACAAGGGTACTATGACTGCGCGGTGCCAATCTGTAGGGACTCTACCGGTCTTCCAGCAAAGATTTGCGAGGACCCAAAAAGCGTCCCGGACGCAAGTTCCACCATATTTAATCATCTCGGCAGATATCATGTCTATTCCCGCAGCTTTACCATTTTTCATACTTCGTATCGCCCATTCAACTTCTTCCATAGTGATGTCCTCTGTGGATTCTGGTGCCGCAAACTCGCCTCTGGGCTCGTCTGTGGCACCAGCATCCGGGGCATTCTCATACATTTCTCCAAAGTATTCACTCCACCGGTTTAGCACAGCTTGTGTGTCTGCAAGAATGTCACCATCCTTAGATTTTATCTTTTCCATTCTGGAGCCTGACGAATCACCTCAAGCCTTTCTCACCTTGCTCCAAAAGAGTTTGGTGTTATTCTCGAAGTTCTTCGTCAGCCTCTCCTCCTCAGTCACACTAGCTCTTTCACGCTTTTCTTTCACTAAGGTTTTGGTGGCATTCTTGCATTGCCGGTATATTTCTTTCTTCATCTCCGTCATACTGTCATTTAGATTCAAAGAAGAGACATAGTCCTGCCACGCTTTCTTCTTTCTTTCTACAGAGCTTTTTAACTCTGTGTCCCACCATGCATCCCCTTTTGCTGTGATTCTTCTGCTGCTGTGTTCTTTGAGCAGCCACATACTTCTTTCGCTGATTCTACCTAAATACCTAAATATATTTTTCTGTTTATAAATTCAGTATTTCCTTGTATGTTCTATATTAATATATTTATGTAGATGTGTACACTTATACACATCAACAAATTGATATTGCGGTAACTTTTGGCAAATTATTTATTTACTGCGCCAGTTTAATCGAAGAGAGAATAATGAGAATATGTTCGACGTTCTTTTGGAGAAAGTGGAAAAAGGTGCCTTTTTACCAGACTAAAAGTTCTTTGAAATGGTTTCCTTGGGCATGTCAGAGACTCCAGGTTTCCCCGTCTCAAAAACCATAGATGACGACCACACGTAGGTGCATCTATTTATTTTTATCGTGTGTGTTTTCATAATCTTCTATTCTGCTGCATATGTCGCACCTTCAGAACAGTAGTGACTTATGTCAATAAATCAAGTTTTTGGAAAACTAATCGCGCCCTTTAAAGCCGAGCGGCACGGGTAGAGAGAAGGAAAGTGAAAGAGACCGAAGTATCGTATTTCTTAATTCTACCGTAAAAACGCCGCTGCTTTAATATTTTTTTTTTCATTTTAAAATTGTAGCCCCACACTAGGATTTATTCCTGTGTCGTGGGTGTCGTTTACAAACATGAAAATTCACAAACACAAATACCCAGACCGGAACAAATAATTGTGGATCACACAAAGATTTGTCCCGTAAGAGAATCGAACCCGCGACTATTAGACACAGTGGGCGGAGCGGTTTAAGCCCTTAACCACTGATCTACATCGTCCGTCTAAAATATTTACCAGATAGAGAGTACTTTTTAATGACTCTATGACCGTATCTCGATTTCGTAGATTTTGAAATTTAGTCTATACCGTTCTGAAGGTGCGACGTATGTTTCTCTCGCTAATTTTCCTTTTCCTTCATAAAACCAAAAAAGGCATCCAATATAACATAAAAAAAATAAAAAGCAAAACTTCGACTGTACGGTAAAACGTTCTGTTGTTTGTAAGCAAACAAATATTCATTTGTAAATGAAACAAGTGAAGCGTACACATTAAACATCTTGCATAATTAATTCCCGTGTTTTGGAGTACTAGGATTTTAACACGAGCACCGCTTTAATTCTGCGTAAAACGGAGTAGAATGGGGAGTTCCTAGGAGGTAGCTTTAATAACAAAGTATACATTGACACTTTAACGCGTGTACCTATGGGACGAACTATGGAAGAAGAGGAAGCTAGAGAGATGTGTAAACAAAGAGCCTGCTGGCAATACATACTGTATACCTACCTCGCAAGGAATCTGGCGTAATAATTATTCTTTTTATAGATACAAGGTGTAACATAATAAACGCAAGACCTCAGACACCCCAATAAGAGAATAGCTTCATAAATTCAAAACGAAAACCAAATTTCCAAATTTAAAGGTTTTCATCGTTTTTTTATCACTTTTATACCTCAATTAACAATGAAACTTGTAAGTTTATGTGTGCGTTTTGAGAAATACGTTTTAGGAATGTATTTAAAATCTCCTTATTGCTATGAATCAAGACTAAATTTAGATTTATTTATAGCGCACTGAAGAAGTAAAAGCATTTTGTGCAAATTAAAAAAAATGTATGATACATTAAAAATTGTTGGAATCAATTCAGTTACCGATTTAGAACAAACTACTTTCAGGACTTGCGTTTATTACGTTACACTTTGTACATAGATACTTTAATTATAGCAGAAGGTATTTATATTGTTTGTTTACGACCTGTTAGGTATTTGTTGGGTCTTCGACTATGAGGACTGTATCTTGAATAAAAATGAAAAATACTTAGAATGTAAAATTGTTATATTATAAAATAGGTATACAAAATGTGCAAGGCGTGTGGTCCGTGGCAAGCAATTTGCAAGTGGGTCGATGACGTCGTTAAGCCCCGCCTCCCGCGGGCTGCGGTGAAGGCGAAGATGTATTCTATACCAGGTCTTTGATTTTTCAGGTACAAATAGATACTGTTGTCACTATATTTTGTTTTGGAAAATTAATTGCGACACATCTTCTCATGCACAATTTTTAAGAGAGGGCAATTGGGGGTTTTTGTTGTCACTTTAATAATTATCATATAAAAAATAAATAACATCGACTATTGTATCTGGAATTCCTACAATATAATGCAATGTTATATTGTACCGTGACGTGACGTACCCATCTACCGTGACGAAAGAATCTACCGCGGTGGTTTTAAAGTGGGATAACAGATTCACATACCTCAGTCTTCTTCATAGAGGACTGAGAACCAACAGAAGAATTTCAGTTACGAAATCAAAAAAAGGTTACTTATCACTTAAATTAGGGCCATGCACGAAACGTATATTTAATATTTTTCGACATACCTGTATTTTGAATGATCATAGATGGTATCCAATATGTATGACTAAAGCAAAGTAAAAACTGCCAAAGTGTTTGTTTATTAACTTTTGTATTGTAACGCCTTAATTTTGCTATTCTAAGAACCAACTAAAACACACAGACTGACACCGTATTAAATAAATAACTTAAAAAAAATTAAAAGCGACTTCAAAAAGGCACTTGGTAACTTGGCACCGACTTCAATTATTTATGTTTCACTATTTAAAGTCGGTTTTCCTTTTTTTAAAAGTTATTTATTTAAAAGTTTTAAGTTATGAGTGAATTAATTATTAATATTTATATACCAATCTTATATTATTTTGCTTAGCTCTACAGTAAGGTACCTACAGGATTGATATAATAACTGAATTTCTACATTCGTGCAGTTTGCCGTTAAGGAGTGGTGAAAGGTGTATGCTCAAAGCCTAAAGTTTAATACCGATTTCATTAAAATGGTGAAGCTATACTTAACTGAACGCAAAACGATATCATTAAAATCAGTTCATAATAAACATGTTATAAAAACAAATGAACGATTTGTAAACCACCTCCTTTTTTGAAGTCAGTTAATAATCTAATTAGGGCTATGGTAGGGTACGTATAGAATTAACACAATACTTAAAAACACAGTCTACAGATTCGTATCATTTGTCGTTATGGAGTTCCCTGGTGTATCTTTAAAGTCCAAGGTCTAATACCGATAAAATTAAAATGGGACCACCTTGGAGCAATGCAAAAAAAATTCATCAAAGTCAGTCCACCATTGACGGATATGTCAGTAAAAATACATAAAAAGCATTCATATAGAGGAACATAGAACCTCACCCTTTTTGAAGTCGGTTATAAATTAAAAATTGACGAGTAAGTAATCCACATCAAATATCTGCAGTGGTTTTTAGCGCGTCGTATCGAAGGCTCCTACTCAGTTATCTCGAGGCATCTCATTACGCCGTCTTAAGATAATCATATATCACAAGATAAGCGAGAAACGAGGAACAATATATTTCTGTACTGAAATTGAATCATAAGCTGTTTTCTTAGAGACACGAACAGATAGACGTAAGCATGATGCTAGCGAGGTGATATACCATCCTTGTCACATATAAAATTTACTAAGTAAACGTGACAGCACTCGCTAGCGTCATGTCAACGTAAAAGTTTTCATGCTAAGCCCTCTGATTGTAGTATTTATTAGTCTATCTTTTTTATTTAAAAAGACGTAGCCCCGCACTTGTTATTCCTGTGTCGTGGGTGCGTTTACAGACATGAAAATTCACATACACAAATACCCAAACCAAAAATAAGTATGGATCACACAAAGATTAGTCCCGTGCGGGAATCGAACCCGCGACTATTAAAAGCGTTAGCCACAAAGTGGCGGCGAAAGGCGAAAGGGCGAAGTGGCTTAAGCTCTTAACCACTGCGCTAAATCGTCCGTCTTAGTAGAATATTAGTGGAACAATATTATTTGGACTGCCTTGGTCTAGTGGCATTTGGTGTGCATCGCAAAGTGCTGAGTTTGAATATTTAGTCGGACAAAGTATGATCTTTCTGTCAAAGCAATGTTGTGATGGTTTTAATTACTAATATTGGCACTTAATAGTGACAGCATAAGCCGAGGCCGTTCCTCCTTGAGGCGATCTTGAGCTAGTTGCCCCCTTGGTCTTGCAGTTAGTACATAGTTATTGTATGCTAGCTATCTGCATAGCATATTCACACATTCCTTACTTATAATCATCATATACAAGATGTATCGTAAATATCGCAAGACCTCAGACATCTTTATGAGATAATTGCTTCACAAATTTAATGGAAAAACCAAATTTTCCAAATTTGATGCATATTACCCTTTTTTCAAGTACTTTTATACCCCAATTATGAATGAAACTTGTACGTGTATGTATGCGTATTGAGAAATACGTTTTAGAAATACATTTGTAATCTACGTATTGCTCTAAGTTTAAAACAAAATTAGTTAGATTAGCGCACTGAAGGAGTCACAGCAATTATTGCAAAATAAAAAAAAAAATTAGAAACATAGTTGGGATCTATTCAGTTACCGATTTAGAACAAACTACTTTCAGGTCTTAGGTTAATTATGTTACACCTTGTATAATCCTGCTAATTCTGGGGAATAAAACCTCTGATACATGTTAGATATGACCTAACTATGGAGGGTGACTAAATTTTCCCCTATATATATAATAGTAAAAAAAACATTTTTTTTATCTTCAGATATGAGGAAGTAGTCCTAATTCAGGTTAGAAAATATGACCTAAAAATAAACAAATATTGCAAGTAAAAAGCTTGCAAAATGTACAGTACCTCTAATAATTCCTGGTATAAACACTCGACGGGCTCTTCATTTACGGGAAATTCACTGGAGGTGACGCCTTCTCAAATTAGGATCGCATCGATTCAGACGTCTCGATGTGTCTCAGAGGGTGATCAATTCTGCTGTCTACGTTGGCGACGAACGATATTAAAATACTCATTTTAGGGATCACCTGAAGTCGAGACGAAAGTTAGATATTTAGAGAATTCTGATTTTGATGTGAATTAGAAATTTTTTTTGTGAAGTTTTTTCTGTCTATAGATCTGTATTATCTATGATCCCTTGCGGGGTAGACAGAAAGCACAAAGGTTCCAAAAGGATCGTTCCGTACAAACCTACGGAAGTTTCTTACACTGTTCAAAAAATTTATAATATGATTTAATTTTGGATTTTTATTAGCTAATTAAAAAAACATAATTTTATTTTTCTTAACTTGTTTTTCTATACATCATACTACATGCAATGTAGGCCGTTAGGGGTATCACTTATCCTACAAATATTCAATCAATCAATCAGCCTATCGCAGTCCACTGCTGGACATAGGCCTCTCCTAACACGCGCCATTGCACACGGTCCTCCGCCTTCCGCATCCAGTCTGTCCCAGTGACCTTTTTGAGGTCGTCGGTCCATCAAGCGGGGGACCGTCCTACCTTACGCTTACCAAGTCGCGGTCTCCACTCTAGGACACGCTTGCTCTATCGGCTGTCGGTCCTTCTGCAGATGGGACCAGCCCATTGCCACTTTAGCTTACTGAGTCTGCGAGCTATGTCGGTAACTTTGGTTCTTTGTCGAATTACCTCGTTACGAATTTTATCCTTCAAAGAGACGCCCAGCATAGCTCGCTCCATAGCCCGCTGTGCGACTTTGAATTTATTGACTGGTTCCACTGTGAGTGGCCACGTCTCGGCCCCGTAAGTCATAACAGGTAGGACGCATTGGTTGTAGACTTTAGACAAATTAGGCAAATATTATAAATGTGAAAATTTGTATGTTTGTTACTCAATCACGCAATAACGGCTGAACGGATTTGGATGAAATTTGGCACACAGATAGTTTATTACCTGGATTGACATATAGGATATTTTTTATTCTGGAAGAATGTTAGGTTGCTGTCTTAAGTCAAAGCGGACAAAGTTACGGCCAGGAACTAGTAAAAAATAATTTAGACATATGCACTATTATTGGCTGCATTTATAAGTTGTGTAGCCTTATATAAGAACTATACCTTACGTAGGGTGTATAAACATACAGTAAATTTATCATATTTATTATTACCAGTGGTCGCCCATTGGTCGAAATTCGACCATAATTAATTTAAATTATAAGTTTGAACATTATTAAGGTTCTATAGTCAAAGACTATACTTCTATAATCACAGATTTCGCCAAGGTTACACTATTAATTTTTCAAACAAATTTAATGAAGTTTAAATAAATAAAAAAACCTAAAACTGATTAAAATAAAGAATACCTTTTAAATTTTTTTTAATTGAAACTAGGCACCAAAAAGAAAGTGCTGTCCATTGAACTTGACATAAATATTTCGATAATTTAATTAATGAAACAAAACCTTTCTGAAAACGATGTTTTTTGTAAAAACTCTTGCATCGTTTGCTGGTTATGTTATGTGTTAAAAACAAAAAATATTAATCTATTCTTAGTTTGAAGTGTATTGTGTCAAATACATGGTAGTGTGTATGTGTTTTTTATTGATTTAATGTATTTTTTATGCATAATTAAAAAAAAATATTAGCATTCTGCACTCCTTCTCGATATAAACTATAAGTGTGGGAAATTTCATACTCCTCCGTCCGCGAAATTTCCGTAAAAAGGGGTACAAAGTTTTTGCTTCACGTATTAATTTAATG
Organism: Phalera bucephala; assembly: GCA_905147815.2. Classification (NCBI taxonomy): domain Eukaryota; kingdom Metazoa; phylum Arthropoda; class Insecta; order Lepidoptera; family Notodontidae; genus Phalera; species Phalera bucephala. The sequence continues at coordinate 6,214,781 of LR990621.1, read as the reverse complement.
ATGATAACCAGATAATACAAAAATATGAAACAAAATTTCTTTTTCGTAGCCCGTTACGAAGTGTAGTTACGAATTCATAATAACTATTCATGATTGGTAACCAGTTATAAGAATATTAAATAAAATTATTGTTTACTAGCTAATTGCGGAAACTAGGATACGATTTTTGATTTAAGAACTTTAACCACATACAGAAATAACATCATAACAAATCTAGTAGCTTTTATGTTAAGGTCAATCTGAAGTTAATCTTAAAAAATACATTTGACAAAAATTTAACTTAAAAGGCTCTTCGCTGAAATCCTAATTAATTCTCCTGGCAATTGGCAAAGCTTTCACGACAGAGTTATTCAGCTAACTACTTAACGCTCATGTAAATAAGGTTTAGAATTGCCTTAAAGAATTTAAATTTTGTATAAAAGCAACCTAAACGAAATTAGGAAATTATAGCCGAGATGAAATTTTCGATTGGAGATTGTCTCTGCTCGATATTGATTTTGTTTGTATCAAATTCCATTTTTAATGAGCTGCCAATCATTGCCGATACCTACTTTAGTCAGTTATTTATTTAGAATTCGTAATAAATAAAGTTAAACTGTTTCATTGCTGGGTAAAAGCCTTCTCTTACTTAACGAGGAAAGAGAAATTAGGTTATATTTTATCACGCACATCCAGTGCGGATTGATGGAGGCATGATTATTATGTTCACCTGTGCCAGAATTTATCAATTCGTCTATAAGTCACTTTAAATTTGCTGCGAAGTAATGCGCGGGTGCAGTGCTGCTTTGTAAATCCACATAAAAGAACGCGCGTCTTCAGCTCCTCATCCGCGCTGACTCCGCGCAGTACTTTGGGGAAAATTTGAAGGCGCCTTAAGTCTTCCAATTTCGCTTAACGATTACCACATAAAGGAGCAATTTGAACCAATGGCTTGACGTGTCTTTAGAAGCATGTAGATGCTTGAGTTATATAGTTTACGTGAATGAAGAAAGAGAAAAAAATTAAAAAGGAGAAATGTAAAATAAAACTCTATTAATATTCGATAAATTTGTTGGATACATTTGATGTATTTCATGTCTATTTTTACAGACAATTCTTAATGAGTTAGCACTATAGAAAGTTGTATATTACGCGTATTGTGTGGAAGACTTATTATAATCACATTGATCTTTGGGTGCATAGAACTTCGATGGACACTTTGTTTTTTTTTAAACTTAGTTCCACACTATGAGTTATTCCTGTGCTAACGCACCCAGCGTTTACAAACATGAAAATTCACATACACAAATACCCAGACCGGAACAAATAATTGTGGATCACACAAAGATTTGTCCCGTGCGGAAATCGAACCCGCGACTATTAGACACAGTGGACGGTTTGAAATATCGTGGTAGATAAAGCTTACATATTTCGAAAAAATATGCATTAAATTTATCTTATATTAATCGACTCTAATACCTACTTTACACACTGCCCACTTTCGCGTGAAGTGAGGGAAGGTCATCGTATAAACACGCTACTTACGCTCTTCTTCCCTTTCCACATTATGACTACTCGGCGTTCCCTTCGATAGCGGTTTTTTGAGCAGAAGTCAAAGGCTGACAGGCCACGCCCACTCAGTGTGGCCGGCTTAGAAATTCTTTAGAAATTATGGGAAATAAATAATTTTGGATTAAACTTTTGTGTGTGTGTGTGTGTGTGAATAATCTACGCTGTTGGCCGCAGGGCCTTTACAGCTTCACCGGACAAGAGGGCGAGCGTTCAACCACTACGCTCGAGCCAGAAGGGCAAGGGGGCAACTAGCTCAAGGGCGCCTCAAGGAGGAACGGCCTCGGCTTGGGCAGTCGCTATGGGGGAGGGCGTATACTAGGTGTCTCGCCGTGGTGCTCTGCAGCGGCCATCGGGCAAGGGATTCTTCGACCTTGCCGGCGAGATCGGTGTCTGATCCTGTGTGCGGTATCTGTATCCAAAAAAAATGGAAGAAGGGCATCGGGAGGGTCGGTGAGAATATGCCGCGGACGGAGGTAGCGGCTGATAGGAGGGGAGTTGGGTTCGTAGTCGGCGGCATCTACGATTAGCACATTTCTATGATTAGACGCATTCGCGAAATATCGGGTTGTCGCCTCTCTAATAAAGGCACGAATAGGTTCGATTCCGAGATCGGACTGAAGATCGACATTCCGTATGATCCACGGGGCTCCGACGGCTTTGCGGAGGAAACGGGATTGAACCGTTTGGAGTCTATCGATGTGAGAGCGGGTCGCGTGCCCGAACCTCTCACAAGCGTACGTCATGATGGGCCATATACAAGTTTTGTAAAGTGTCACCTTATTCCTAAGGGGCATTTTACTCCGCTTGCAGATCATCGAGTAAGGATGACCGAGCACAAAGGCTGCTCGGTTACGGACTCGCTTGATGTGCGGTCCGAAGGTCATGGTATTGTTTAGGGTGACCCCTAGATATTTGACCTATTTGACCCAGAGAATAGGTAGGTCAAACATGGTCACTTGATCGAGATTACTTCTAAAGTGGCGCAGGGAGGGGCCTGGGGTGGCACCTCTGGAGAAGAACACCGCAGCGCTCTTGTTCGGGCTCACCTCAATTCGTCACTTCCTGAACCAATCGACTAGGGTATTGGCGGCTGCCTGCGAGACATAGACAGCGGTATCATCCGCGAATAGGGCTAGATGCACCTTACTCGAACGAGGAATATCGTTCGGGTAAAGGCTGAATAGAAGGGGAGAGGGAGCTGAGCCTTGTGGGACACTAGCTTGTATGGAGTGAGGAGTAGAGCGCGTCATTTCGACGCGATACCGAAAGGCGCGATTCGACAGGAAGTCTCTTAAGATGAGCACGACTCTGTCCGGCCCATCCATTTGGTAAAGCTTGTCGATCAAGTCGTGAGAGTATGTGAACAGTCGACGCTGCCACGGCACTGCACATTGCTTTTGGCGGAAAGTGGCAGTAGTAGCAGTATATAAACTGGTTATAAAAGAGGAGAAAGGGCTCAATTGTATTTTGTTTGTTACTTTTTGTTTTATTTGGCAATGTAAATCTACTTTTGACGTACAATTTGGGAATAGAAGCTGGGGCCTATTGATCCCCGAGGTATTATCTAAGCATCACACTATTAACTTCTGATAGCTTACGAATAGTATATAACTTTAATTACTCTTCGGATTTTATAGCTAAGATAAACCGTCGAAGTTAATAAACTCGTGAAACTAATATTCCGTATTCGGTTCCTTTAATTACTTTCATAAAATTTAATAACTTGCCCAAATAGTTGCCGAACATCCTAAGCCCAGAAGATAATTAAGATTATGAAGTATTTGGTAGGTATTTGGTAGATATACGGGTTGATTTGTAACCCCGCGGAATTAATAATTTGTAAAAGAACTGGTTTAGATGCAAGTTACAGATGTAGGCTTTAAGTCGGCAAAGCTGAGGTGGGATTGGGCAGGACATGTCGTGCGTCTGGAACCGCAAAGGTGGGCAAACATCGTCACGGTATGGACCCCTGAGGACGGTCACAGTCGCCGTGGTCGGCCGAGACGTAGATGGCGTGACGATTTGGTCACTTATGCGGGAAAGACATGGGTATTACAGGCCCAGGATCGATTTGTGTGGGAAAGTAAAGGGGAGGCCTTTGCCCAGCAGTGGGATAAATAATAGCCTATTACAAAAAAAGTACTGGTGATACTGTACACAAACTCATAGAATAATCTATCTAACTATCTATATCACGCCAGCTCCCTCGCGGGGTAGGCAGAGAGTACAGAATTCCAACAGAATAATTAAGGAATTAATCTTTTTAAACGTAGTTCCACACTAACAGATATTCCTGTATTGTAGTACGTTTATAAACATCGACTGGCTCGTTGGTCTACTGGCAAAGCGCATTGATTTGTGATCACGAGGTCCTGGGTTCAATCCAAGGTCGGACAAGTGTAGTTTTTCTAACGAAAACTTCCGACTTAGAATTGTGCCCGGTATATGGCAATAGGCTCGCCCCCTATTATATGGGACCTAACATCGTCGGCGAAACGTGGGTGTACTCAGTACACCTCTGCCACCCCCGCTTGGGGAATATAGGCGTGGCAGTGGGTGTTTATAAACATGAAATTCACATATGTGGGTCAAAGATTTATCCCGTGATTTAGTCTCGTACCCCGGGGATTGAACGCGTGACTACTCGATCCAGTGGGTGAAGCGGCTTAGCTCTTAATCACAATACCAAGGCGTCCATTCATAGTTCATAGAACTAATTCTTCATAAAATTAGTAATTATTATAGAACTGTGGGTTTGTTCCTAGATAAACTATTAAATGTTCAACATCAGTGCTTGATTGAGGTGTATGTAAACTTTACCTTCAGACCTCTCAAAATTAACTAAATATAGATAACATTTAGTTAATTTTGGGAGGTCTGAAGGTAAAGTATACATATATTTATTTAATAATCTATTTGTTCCACTTCGGGGCAAAGGTCTCTTCCATAGTTCTTAACGTAACTCGATCCTCGATCCTTAGTGATTTTCGACCATCCCTCTTCAGATATTGATATTATAATTATGTTTTCTTATGTTTCAGGTAACTATTATCAATTTATTACACCCAGTTATCTTCACAGCAGGTTGGTAGTAGCCAACCTACCGTTCTTCAAGTATGAAGAACGGTAGGTGATTCAAATTTGTAAACGCTACTTGCTACGCCATAGCGTCTACAAGCTACGTTGGCTACGACGTAGTCAGGTGTTCAATAGTAATTTCACAGGCCGGGATCAGGGAGCTTAGCGCCAATCGTCACGGCGCTACGACTGGCTTTGGGTTCTACGTATTACACCCGACCTTCGACTTCTGTCTGTAATTTGTTTTTTTTTTGTAGTACGTAACACGTTTATTCCTGTGACGTGGGTGCGTTTACAAACATGAAAATTCACATACATAAATACTCAGATCGGAACAATTAATTGTGGATCACACAAAGATTTGTCCCGTGCGGGAATCGAACCCGCGACGATTAGACACAGTGAGCGGAGCGGTTTAAGCTCTTAACCACTGCGCTAAATCGTCCGACTTTCTCTTTGGAGTTATTGAAATCTTACCTTGTCTTAAGAAATATATCCACTTTACTTTTTCCACTTGCCCTGTGTGGGAATCAGAATGAAAGGATTTTTAATTTATGCAGACCATAAAAGCGTTTATGAATCGTCAGAAAAGTAACAAATACTCTACCACCACTTCAGAATGTCATCATTATTGAGAGGAAGGTTAAGAAATTTACTTTTAAATAAAAAAATATCAATTGCTCTATCTACATTTTGTGTATAGGAAAACAATGTAGGCTGATCTATCAGGTGTATCTTAGTTAAATCAACCAAATTAACTCTTATGGGAATGGCTACATGGTTTCCGCATTTACACAGGAGGAATAAAAAAATGTCATTATGATAAATTAATTGAAGAAAGAGAGGCAGTGTTAACTAATAATAACCGAAGGAGTTGTTTATTATTCAAATGGAGCTGGCACAGCATCTATCCAATGTTTTTTAATGTTTAAATCCTACTAATATTATAACTATTAGACTGCCTGGTTGGTCTAATGGCAAAGCGGATGGACGATTTAGCGCAGTGGTTAAAAGCTTAAGCCGCTCCACCCACTGTGTCTAAGGCCTCGGTCACGAAGTATGCGGGAGCGGGGTGGCGACGGCGGCGGCGCGGGGAGCGGTGCGGCAACGCTGTAACCGGTCTCGAAGCCAGCGGGCAGACAGCTCGGCGCTAGAGCGGCGTAGTGTTGTGTTACGTTATTAGTATCTTTGTTCGCGAACAAAATGTCAAAACAGCGACGACAACATCATTTTGATACTAATTCCTTCCTAAAGTTTGATTTATTGTGGGCAAAAGAAGATGTAAATTCCTACAACCGGGCGAGGAAGCAAATCTATCAAATCAAATTTTATAAAAATCATTGTATTAATTTACGCCAACACGTCGGCGGGCATTTTGAAACTTCGGTCGTTAAAAAGCAATAAAAAATACTACAACTCAACACTACGTCAATGTAGATGCGCGGGCACCGCTAGATTGGTACGCACCGCTCGTACGCCGCTCGCCGCCCGCTCCCCGCGCCGCTGCCTTCGAGGCCAGTTCCATATAAATGTATGCATTGAATCGCGCCGCTCCCCGCGCCGCCGCCGCCGCTGCCCCGCTCCCGCTGACTTCGTGTCCGAGGCCTAATAGTCGCAGGTTCGATTCCCGCACGGGAAAAGTCCTACAACACAGGAATAAATCCTAATGTGGGGCTACGTTTAAAAAAAAAGCGCTTCGCTTCGTGATCACGAGGTCCTGGGTTCAAATTCTAGGTCGGACAAGTGTAATTTTTCTAACGAAAACTTCCCAGTACAAGTCCGGAGTCTGGAATTGTGCCCGGTGTATGACAATAGGTTCGCCCCCTATTACATGGGACCTAACATCGTTGGCGAAACGTGGGTGTACTTAGTACACCTCTGCCACCCCCGCTTGGGGAATATAGGCGTGACGGTGTGTGTGTGTGTGTAATATTATAAATGCGAGAGTTTGTATGTTTATATGTTTGGACGCTTGTTACTCGATCACACATAATCAGATTTGGATAAAATTTGGCACACAGGATGGAAGTTTTTGTCCCGACTAAATTTTAGGTTTGTCAAAAGTCAACGTGGACGAAGTCGTGGGCAGAAACTAGTAATCTATTCTAATATTATACATTAGAAAGTAAGTTTGTCTGTGTCTTTGTTACCTTCTCACGCCCAAACCGCTGAACAGATATTGATCAAATTCGGCAAGGACATAGATTCTATCGAGGGGAAGGACTACCTTTTACCTACGCAGAAAACTTGTGTAGATTATTAGCAAAATAACACTAAAAAAGGGCTTCCACATCTTGGACTTTCTCAAATTTGAATAATCGAAATGCAAAAAAAAAATCATGCAATTTTCCTTTCTCACTGAGTAGTTTTACCTCTTCAAAACCGAAAGCCTGATATTAAATTGCACATAAACCATACCATGGATTAATTTCTGATTCGAATGCAACACAAGCAGTTTTAGTAACTCGTTGGTACTTAACATTTTTCTAACCATATTATAAAATTCAAGATACACATTTTTAAAACTGGCAAAATCAATCAATAATTTAAAACAAAATATGTTGCGTACATACTCCCACTATATTTTCACTAATCACTAATTATTCTACACTGTACTTAGCACTCATCACCGAGATCGTCTGGGACTCGCTCCCAAACAACGCCGAAACAAATTGTCTTATGTTGGCACCATATAGCTTGTACTCCCTGATCATCACCGCTATGAATATCGCTTTTTTCTTTTAAACAGAAGTTTTTTATTATTGCTAGCCACAGTATCGTGCTAATTCTAAGCAGAAGGGCGGGAGGGTTGTTCCATCTCGCATGACCAATCAGCTTATAAACTTCTGACTGCATGTCTTTCGAAAAATCTTGAGCTATCTTTCTACGTTTCGTCCTATCCATATACATTTTCCTATATTTTTTAATTTTCACCACACTTTAGCGCAACGGTACAAATTAATCAATTAGTCCTTTGAAGGCAATGGTATTTGCACTCCGCGGACGCTACCCGACACCTTGAGACGCCCGCGTCGGCGGCGCCTGCCTGGCATGGTCGCCATGTAAGGTTCGGTGTATGCAATAAAAGATGTTTACTGTTCAGTACATAAGTTTATTCTAAGTCATATAGTATGAGTTAGAACACTATTTATATTAGTCCTATAACTACTACAGTACAATACACCCCTAAAAATAACACGAAAAAAGTTTTGAGTACAGCTAATCTTTTATAATATACAAACCTCCCTCCTTAGTCGCGGTCCAACTTGAAGTTGGTTTGCCTACGTAATTTTAATTATCCTGTGTCTCTTTTTAAACGTCACAATTTTTTTCTTCTTTCTTTCTATTTAGTGAACTTACTGGAATGCCCAAAAGTGTCGTATTGATTAAAAAGTTTTCTAGGAATGACACGAAAAGAGAAAGTTAATTAATACTTTTTGTATTATTGTGTTTCTTTTCTGTTGTGTTTAACAAGTTGATATTTTTCTTTTGTGATTGAATTTGCTGTGAGTTCTATGAGTGATTTTTGGGTAAACTTTTGCGATATTGGAAATCAATAATGTAAGAAAAAAACCTTAAGCAGGTCGTTGTCTTTCGGCCGGTGATGATAAAGAAAATAAAAAACCTTCCACCAGCCTTACATTTCCCAAGCAGGGGCAATAGAGGCGTACTCTATACACCTACATTTCACTGTCAACGTTAGGTTCCAACCTAGTAAGTACTAAGAGTTTTGTCATTATACCGGCTACAATTTAAACCCACGGAATGCAACTGAGTTATTCTCAACTGAGTTGTTCGATCTGGGATTCGGACCCAGGACCTCGCGATCGCTAGCCATGCTAATGCCTTAATTGAGTCCTAATTATTTATAATAGGGTCTATTACTTCAAACGTGTCTAAACTAATAACTGTCGGAATAATTAAAGTTCACACACGCGTAAAATGGTTTGTTAATTAATTGTAGGGTAGCGAGATGGTACGTCTATCTATCTATATCATTATACTAGATTCCTTTCGGGGAGAAGGCAGAGCGAGTTACGGAGTACAGAATACCAGCGGATAGTTCGTCTTGACATCATAAACACCATTATTATATTGATAAGGGTCAAAACACTAAGCAAGGCATGGGGTGGGTGATTGTTAGTGGTATAGGAATCTTCCTTCAGAGAGCATGTTAAGTTGCCAGTTTACGGCTATTGTTATTAGTTAACTAAACTTTAGTAGTTATAACATTAGACCGGACAAAATTTAGGACCCTGGACTGCTACAGCAAATTTTAAGAGAGAAAATCAACTATGACGAGGATTAGTACCCAGGACCTCGTGATTTCGAGCTGCACCAGGTACCAATAGATCAATTAGACAGTGAAGCAATAACTTTATATTACAAATATATCTATATCATCACGCTACATTCCTTGCGAGGTAGGCAGAGAGTATAGAGTTCCAGCAGGTACGGGCAAGTATATTTTAACACTTTCCAAAACTATATATACTGGGTGGTACGTCAAGAAAAATAAGTTAGTATGGGGACCTTCTAGCTAGAAGAATGAATGAGTGCTAGCATGATTGCAGTTTAAATCGTCAACTTGGTTTCTTAAAACATATCTTTATAAGCTCTGATTTAACTTGCAATGTTCGTATGTCTGTCTGCCTGTCCGGTTCAAATCTTGTGATTTATTTTTCAAGCACTTGCGGGGATATCCGATTGAGCTGAAATTTGGCATATGTTTGTAAAGTGGATGAATAATCTGGTCCCGTGGATCTGGTCTGATGATGGAGTCGAAGGTAGCCATAGGAACATGTGAACTTTATAACGTAATCCCCTCGTGTTTAGGCTTGTTAGATTGGTATTGACGTGTACTTTACAACCAGATAGTGTTCACGGTCTGATGATAAATCGAAGAGGTGGCCAATGGGATCACTCGACTACTCAATATAACCTCAATGTGTTTGGGAGCATGGGATTTATTTTGACGAGTACATTAGACCCGTATAGCGTCCAAGGTCGGATCATGGAGCTGGAAGGAAGTCACAGGAACTCCTCAAGTAATCAAGATATTTTCGTTGTATGTTTGCTATAAAAGCTACTGTTTTATAAAGGTTTTCTTTTTTAAATTAACACCGTCACGCCTATATTCCCCAAGCGGGGGTGGCAGAGGTGTACTGAGTACACCCAATTTTCGCTGATAATGTTAGGTTCCATGTAATTGGGGGCGAGCCTATTGCCATTTACCGGGCACAATTCCAGACTCCGGACTCATACTGGGAAGTTTTAGTTAGAAAAATTTCATTTTTCCGATCTAGGATTTGAACCCAGGAGCTGATCCTGATCCCGACCTGATCACTAAGCGCATCGCTTGGTGATCAGGAGAATACTTATTTTAATACACAATTAAAATGAGGTTTTTTATCTGTTCTGGTTTCCAAGGTCCCCATATTATACACATATAATACATGTATAAAATTATTTTTGGTGAATGATAAAAAACATAAATACCATTGTAAAAACTAACCATTAATTGCTTGTATCAATATTTGACTTTTAACATGGCTCAATGACTACCATCATCATCTCAGCCTATACTTGTCCACTGCTGAACATAGGCCTCCCCAAGCGCTTTCCAGCGTAACCGGTCCAATGCCACCTGCATCCAACGATTTCCTGCGATTTTCGTTGGTCCATCTGGCAGATGGTCGTCCCACGCTGCGCTTGGCAATACGTGGTCTCTACTCTAGAATCTTTCTGCCCCAACGCCCGTCCGATCTTCGCGCTATGTGGCTCGCCCATTGCCACTTTAGCTTGCTAATCTTAAGGGCTATGTCGTTGACCTTGGTTCTTCTACGAATCTCCTCATTCCTGATTCGATCACGTAGAGAAACGCCGAATTGAATCTAGTGGGGATCCGCGGCTCTACTAATTCGGCCAATTAGTTGCAGGGACGATCTACATGAGATAAATCTCTGTGTGCCCTACGACCTGTTTGGTCTGGTTCTTAGATATGCGAAGTTTGTATTTTTCAACTCACCCACAACACAGGAACCGTAATCTTACACTTGTGTGTGGGAAAATTTTAAATAAAGTGTAAACAAATGTATTAGTGAGAGAGAGGAAGCCAGATAGACTAGCATGACCATTGAGCTATTACAACTCTGTACTCTCTCCCTACCCTGCAAGGAATCTGACGTGATGATATAGAAACATTGATAACACCAACATTATTCTGAAAATAACAAACATTGTTTCCATTTTAATATCCGTGTTTGTACCATCAGAAAGTTATTTGTCACAGTAATGACTTCCCTTCGGAGCTTCGTGTGTCAATTATACTGGACAAATTACACCTCGGAATCGATTGCTAGCTATCGGCGTTGCATTCATTGCGAAGCTACGAGTAGATTTACATTTAAATAGCTTTGCGTTCTTTGATCGGTTGATGTACTGACTGATCTCGAAATATTGACGATTTTGTGTGGTTTTCGACTGATGGCTGTTGGCGCAGAAAGGTTCTCGACTGGCGACCAGGAAGACGAGGAGTGGGCAGGCCCCCTACATGTGGAACCGATTAACTTGTAAAGATGGGCGTTCTTTGATCGGAAGATGCATTGATAAATCTAGAAATGTTAACGATTTTGTGTGGTTTTTAACTGAGAGAGGTTATTGGAGCAGAAGGGTTCTCTAGTGGCTAAAATAGCTACCTGAATCGAGTAGTCGCGGGTTCGATACCTTTACGGGACACCTTTGCGTAACCCACAAATGTTTGGTTCGGTCTAGGTGTTTGTGAAACAAAACCAAAAATATATCAATGTCACTTATTTAGTTACAATATTATGTAGATCGAATCAGAAATATATACCTACATAAATTATTAAAAAAATATTCTTGAGCTTTTATGCTCCTGGCTCCAACTTCTTAAGCTATGTGTTATCTTTCTAGATCATCATCGAAGCCTTTGTATAGTCCATCTTTGGACATAAGCCTCCTCTAAAATCTTCCAAGTCACTCTGTCCCACGCCAGTTGCATCCAAATAAGGCTCGCAAACTCAAACTGTTTATTTTGTATAAACCCTTACAAATTTTATTTTAACTTACTAATCTACCATCGGATCGAAACGCGGCTTCCTTCTGAGAAGATCCAGCGGGAAACTCAGCGGGCTTGTCTTTTTGTCAAATTCTTTATTTATTTTTGTATTCATAATTTTCTGTATATACATTTTTATGTTATACAAAATTAGCTCCAGTGTGATGCCTTATGACTGACATATAAGATTTATAATCATATTTTTAAAGAATGTTAACGAGCTAACGAGTATGACTACTTGAGCAGCTATTAGCTCTCTCGACCATATACCATATAGGGAAAGTATGGACGGAACAGCATGAGAACGTCGTTAGCCGGTATCGGTAATAGTATTATAGAGTCATTAAGGAGTTATCTAGTCGTTTGTACCAGCGCCAGCGACTTGATATCCGCCGAGTTTTAATACATTTAGGACCAGATAAGTATGAGTGGTTTTTAAAGACTTCATATTACGTTTTCTTACAATAACCTGTTTGAGAAGGTTTTTTGTTAGAATTGTCACTAATTAATAGGGAAAATATGACGATAGTTTTTAACTTCCCCGAATATAACGATAGTTTTTAACGTCTGAGAAAACTTAAAAAATAATAATAATACTTGTAAAATTAGTAAAGAATGGGGACGGGGGAGATTCTTTCATGTCAGATTGGGATCTAAAATATTTCTGCGAAATGTGGGTATACTATCAGACAGCCTACTACAGATTTCGGATTATCTGGATAATAAACTAATTGGAGTTTGAGCAGCTCCATAATTAGCAAGTTTCAAAACATATCAGTAAATTCTAATAAAAAAAATAAACAGAAGGGTCAGCATACTAGCACCATTCAAAGTAAAAAACTTGGTTGCTGGATCTTTTCAGTGAAGGCCGCATTCCTATCCAATAGTAGATGTACAAAATTTAATAATTTTGACGTTTGTAAGTGCTTTTTTCAGGATGTTTCTAACACCTACCTATAGACAATATAACAACGCGTTTAAAATACTGTTGAGGCTACCCCGATTCTGTAGCGCCTCAGGGATGTTCGCGGATGCGCGTGTTGTCAGCTTCAGCACCGTCATACGCGTACGCTGTACATCCCTGGTGTGAAATATTCGAGCTGGCACCAACAGTATTGTAGCGACGTTGTACAACCGCCTCGATTCTCAGTACGTGAACCATTGTTGTAGGGCACACGTATTGAGATAAATTAAATTAATATAATTATTATTATGATTATGACCTGTCTTATCTGAAGGACAAGTCAAGAGTCTCCGTAACCGGTGAGCGTGTATGAGACGAACTATGAAAGTGGAGGAAGTCAGAGAGGTAAGCAAGGAACGAACCAGTTGGAACTCTGTACTTTCTGCCTACCATGCAAGGAAACTGGCGTGAAGTTCAAGATAGATAGATAGATCTGATTAATTTTGTTCAAGTATTAGTCTGATTTTTAAGAATTAATTATCGAATTCTTTGCGGGAAAATTATATTTGTATTTGTCTTTGACATCACTTTGGGAAAATGGATGCTAAAAGAATTTATTCTTACTTACGTACGTACGAGGTTACATTTGACGTTGTAGTTAGCGTTCATGAGGAGTGCCTCTCGGAGGCAGACTGAAAATGTTTAAAATGTGAAAATGCAAGAGGCAAATGCCTCTTGCTTTGAAATTTTGAAAGGCTTTCGCAGCGCGGTCTGAATGGAGGCTAAGCAGCTTTCAACACAGTCAGTCCGAGATGGATGATCGTTACGATATCGTCTCCAGCCACTAAATACTCATATGATTTAGGGGTCTCCTCCTACTCCGCTCAATGCAGCGAGTAGTCATGGGCTCGATGCACGAGAGAAATCTTTGTGGGACCCGCAAATGTTCCTCGCAGTCCGGTTATTTATTTTTTTATTTTTTTTATTCGGGTTACCAACAGATGACTCACACACAAAGCACAGTAAACTGATAATAAATATCATACCACGTGCCCACTCAGTTACAGGCAACCACAGCTAACATAAAGTAATATACGTTGCGCAGAGTGAATAGTCGCACAGGTGAATTGGTTACAGTTTAAGATTAAAATTAAATATCTTTTAATTATACAACAACAAATATTCTATTCTATAATGTTTATGTTTATACCATTATAAGTTTCAAAATAAATGTATGAATTAAATTATTACAATTATTTTATTACAGAAAATATCAAGTTCAGTTATGTGTCTTGAGAGATCATTATACAATTTGGGATTTCTGATTAAAGGTGAGTTTAGACCTTAATTTGTTCCATACGTACGTACATTGAACAGTTATTTGTGCGTTTATGTTCGTCAAGCCACCCACAACACGCGAATAATTCCTAGTGTATAACACTATATTTGTGGATACGTTTTCTATTCTAGTTTTTTACGAACTCATTTTTATTAAAACTAGGATTTTTGAGTTATTAGCTAAAATGATATAAATAAGTAAGATGCAGAATAGATACAAACAGTTGTTTACAAGTCTCTAATCGATGGATGACTTAGCGCAGTGGTTAAGAGCCTAAGCCGCTCTGCCCACTGTGTCTGATAGTCGCGGGTTCGATTCCCGCACGGGACAAATCTTTGTGCGATCTACAATTATTTCTATCTGTCTGGGTAATTGGGTATGTGAATTTTCATGTTTGTAAACGCACCCACAATACAGAAATTTATCCTAGTGTAGGGCTAAATTTTTAAAATAAAATTAGTTACAATACGATCAAGAACTTGTAAAAGTTGTATCAAAACTAGTTGGTATGTAGTAAATACACTAAATTATGTGTTTTCATTACCATATTAAAATATGTGAATATAAAAATACCAAATATGTAGGTTAAATAAAACCAGCCCGTTGCCGCAGCGGTTCAATTAACAAAATTACCTTGTAATTAAAGCGAGCCCTAAACACGCCGCGACTAACTGCGCACACTAACTAAACTATGTTTGTGTTGGCTTAATAATAAAACTAGTTAGTAGAAAATTGCAATAATGTTAGTACAATAATGACACTCTTTAATGCTTACTCAAACACATACTGTAAAAAAAGTTTATATAGGAATAATTTCAAAAGATCTTTCTAAAAACAAGCTTTTATAGAAAACACGAAGAAGATATCTTACTTTTTTTCATTAAAACGTAGCTCAATGTTAGTTAAGGTGTTCCTATGGCCTCGTTCCTTTTCCATCATAAGACCCTGATCGCCATCCGAGTCTACAGTTCTGGGTAAGACAAATCCAACAAGCCTAAATGCGGCGAGGTTACGTTGAGTAGTAGTAGTAGTAGTAGTAGTAGGGTTCCATTGGCCATCTTTCGGCTTCATCATCAGACCCCAAACACGGTCCCACTAGACTAACTAGGCCATATGTCATATAAGATCCTACTAATCTATACTAATATTATAAAGAGATTTGCCGTGTGGGGACGGCATAAGAGTATAATCTCCCCACCGCATGCTGGACAGATAGCGGGCCGTAAGAGGCGACCAAATTCAGCGCATAACAAACCCGCACCGCAAACAGCGGTAATTCAGACAAGGCAGTACTCCCGTGCTACATCGGAGGAGGGCTTGTCTGGGCTGAGTGTGGTCGGAAGCAGAACACCTCTCCTTGGGATGGCGGCACCTATGGCATCCATTGCCCTAGTCAGTTGGGTTACTGCTGAGAATAACATCGTTTCCTGAAGGTGTCGTATTAGACAAACAAGGTACACCAGAAAGGAGGGTGGATTCAATGATGTTCTTGTGATCAACTCGGTCAAAATAGGTAGCGATCACCGAATGGTAAGAGGTACATTGAATATTAATTTCAAGCTCGAAAGGACTTCAAGCCTCCCGAACAAGCCGGTTCCGAAAAGGCTTCAGCACCACAGACCACATACATACGCTGCGGCAGGTTATACAGAAGACAGAGGAGTATAACCGGCCACTATGTTTAGCTATGTTAGCGCGTGGACTATGAAAAAGCCTTGGATTCGATTGAGACTTGGGCTGTGCTACAGTCTCTCCAGCGGTGGCAAGTAGAACACCATTATATCGAAGTGTTGAAGAGTTTATATGAAAACGATGTCAGTCCGTTTCTACAGCCAGAACTCAAACCCCATCCAACTGCAGCGAGGCGTGAGACAGGGTAACGTTATCTCCCCAGAACTGTCGCGCTGGAAGATGTTTTTAAGCTTCTGGACTGGAGAGAACATGGCATCAATATCAACGCGAGTACATCTCTCACCTTCGATTTGCCGACGATATCGTGGTCATGGCTGAGACCCTGGAAGACCTCGGTACTATGCTCGATGACCTCAGCAGAGTCTCTCAACAAGTGGATCTTAAAATGAACATGGATAAGATGAAAATCAAGTCAAACACCCATGTCGTACCCACATCTGTGAAGGTTGGAGACTCTTCACTCGAAGTTGTAGACCATTATGTACACCTGGGACAAACAGTCTAATTAGGTAGGTCCAACTTTGAGAAAGAGGACAATCGTCGAATCCAACTCGGCTGGGCAGCGTTCGGGAAGCTACGTAATATCTTCTCGTCCCAAATACCGCAGTGTCTCAAGACAACCACCAGTGTGTGTTGCCAGTGATGCCTTACGGCACCGAGTCATGGGCGCTCACTATGGGTCTCATAAGAAGGCTCAAGGTCACCTAAAGGGCAATGGAAAGAGCTATGCTCCAAGTTTCTTTGCGAGATCGAATCAGAAATGAGGAGATCCGCAGGAGAACCAAAGTCACCGATATAGCTCTCAGAATTGCCAAACTTAAGTGGCATTAGGCGAGGCACATTGCTCCTAGAACTGATGGCCGTTGGGGCAGAAAGGTTCTCGAGTGGCGACCTAGTACTGCAAGACGTGGAGTGGGCAGGTCACCCACAAGGTGGAGCGATGACCTGGTGAAGGTCGCGGGTAGAAGCTGGATGCGTACAGTACAAATCCGGTCGTTTTGGCGATCTTTGAGGGCGGCCTTTGTCCTGCAGTGGGCGTCTTTCGGCTGATGATGATGATGATGACTGAACCGACTTTAATGATTCTTTCACCATTGGAAAGCTACCTTATCCAGAAGTAACATAGGTTATATAACATAGACCTGGTAGGTGGCGCTGTTGTCGACCGGGTACAAGGTCGCGGAAAACTGCTATTATTTTTATATTATAAATATGAAAGTTTGTATGTTTGTTGCTCAATCACGCAAACTTGACTAAACGGATTGGGAGGAAATTTGGCACACAGATAGTTTATAAACTTTTTTTTTTTACCTGGGCTAAATCCTGCATAGGGCTTCCGCGAGCCTCGGAGGAAGCTCGTGGGGCACTAAAAACCCCAGGGTGGCCGGCATCAGCACTTTGGAGGGGCTCCGGGATCTCCGTATAGAACGCACCGGTGCCCCGCTTGCGCCGCGCTCTGACGAGCCCGCTATCGGAGGGGGGCTTGATGACACGCTCTCCTCCGCTGGTGCCAGGCTTCGAAGGACGGCAGGATAGCCTGAACGATGCGCTTGCGCACGATATGCTCCTGACTGATCCTCGCGCGCAGTGGCGCGCTCTGGAGGGGTGCCTCCAGAGCGCGCCGTCGTTCCCGCCGTCTGACTTCTTCGAGCGCAGGCACGACCTCGCCGCTTTGGCGGACGCCGGGAGTCTGGTCGTAGACCCTCGCGTCCATGTCCGCCAGGATGTCGAGCGGTGAAAAGCGCGCCAAGAGTGTTGCCGCCTCAAAGAATATGGTACAGTATTCTCGTGCGATGCGGATGGCCACCTTGCGCTGAGATAGTTTATAACCTGGATTAATACATAGGATATTTCTTATCTCCGAAAATTTTTAGTTTTAGTCTAACATCCACGCGGATGAAGTCGCGGTCAGAAACTAGTCAGAAACAATTGTGATGTCCTACCTATTTCATGGATTTTATGTCCGGTAGCTACTATAATATATTATAACACATAGGAAACTTTTTGTTCCGGATAAATGTTAGGTTCCTATTTAAACGTAACGCGGATGAAGTCGCGGGCGGAAACTATTATAGAATAATAATAAACATATGTCGATCGGACAAATGTAGTCTTTCTGTCGAAAAATTCCGTTATCAGTCCGAAGTCTAGAAAAAGTACCCGGTATATGGGGATAGACTCGCCCTCTATTAAATGGGACCTAGCATCGTCGGCGAGAAGTGCGTGTATACAGTACACCTCTGCCACACCCGCTTGGGGAATATAGGCGTGGCAACGTTTATTTTTGTTTTTAAAAATAAAACCTTAAGCATAAAATCACAGAGCTGTTGTATAAACCGTAGTAATTATACAGGGTGTGAAATTAATGTTCTCTAATTGCTACACATTACCGTTTCAATTCACATCGCCGAGCGCAACCGCGTGCCCTTCAGGTATGCAAGCCGATAGTTAATTAAAAGGTAATTATGTAGATTTTAATTGGATCTAGAAACGTCACGGTATGGTTGTTATATGACGCAAGGATAGTAACGATCTTCCTACGAAGAAGCGCCTTATCCTAGCGCCTAAATTCCCCAAGCTGGAGTGAGGGTGGTAGAAGTGTACTGCAAATACTGACATTTTAATTTTGATAATCTCAATGTAGTAGGGAGGAGCGCATCGCAATTATAGTTTTTTTTATATTAGTGTTATGCCAGACCGTGTCTTATCTGAAGGGCAAGTCAAGAGTCTCCGTAACCGGCGAGTTTGTATGAGACGAACTATGAGAGTGAAAAAAGCAAAAGAGGTCCGTAAGAAAAGAACGTGTTGGAACTCTGTACTCTCTGTCTACCCCGCAAGGGATCTGGCGTGATGATATAGATAGATAAATACGAGTATTAGACACTATAATTAAAACAACAAAAAAATCAAAATAAACTTTATGTAAGTATGTGCAAAATGGCACAAAAGGGAGGAGAGTGGGTTACAGAAAGCCGATAACAATAATGAAGTATGCTTTGAGTAGGGATCTGATGAATTGAGAATGATGCATATCTTTAAAAAAATTAATCACAAACATTTATTTTATTCAATAGCTACAGAAACAGAGGACTATGTAAAGCTTTTAACATTATAAGGCTTTTCATAACCTATTAATACAAAAATTATCAATCTGTCTTCCACTTACAACTGTACACATCATTCTTCGTTTAACAGCTTTTATATCTATTAACTACAGGACATAAAGAATAAGTTAAGAAAAGAGATAAATATGCAAGTTAAAGGAGAAAATAACTAATAAATAAACAGCCATCTAGTTAACATTATTTTATATAAAGCATTTTTAAATGCGTTGGCACTATCATGAAATTGATCAAGTTGAGAACATACGGAGTTTTATAGATATACACACATTCACATCAGCTGAAGTGGATTATTTTGGGAAACATTGTTGTTATTGTTCCAGGCTGAGCTATATAGCTGTGAGCGCACGGCGCATATACAATTAGAATAAGAATATTTAAACATAGAGTAAGTCAAGTTTAAACTGCAAATTATACACAGAGCGAAGCAATGTAGGGCAATTGGTGCGAGTTGATATTTGCCGCAGAGCGCACCGTGTATACGAGGCTCGTGCCACCCCGGGTAAACCTAGCTAATTACACACGTACCGCATAAATCGCTTTAAGTTGCTCTAATCATAAAATGTGTGTCGTTGTTAGATTTGCGAAATGGTTACTGTATTTCTTCTTACGCTTTGTTACTTTCGGCCATTAAATTATTATTTACTACGTCCTAGAGAAGACACCTAAAAGATGTTTTTTCTAGAAAAAGTTAGAGTGCATACACTCTTACATACTTTGTGCCAGGTGATTGCCACAAACTTCGAGTGCTAAGTTTTATTTAATAATAATATAATAATATTAGCCCTGTTAAGAAACTTTCCCACTGTTGGGCACGAGCCTCCTCTCAAACTGAGAGGGCTTAGGTCATCATAGTCCACCACGCTGGCCCAGTGCGGGTTGGCAAACTTCACACACCTTCGAGAAAGTCTTAGGCATGCAGGTTTCCTCACGATGTTTTCCTTCACTGTTAAAATAATAATAATAATAATAATAAAGAGCGATGATACACCACTAGAAAGCCCTGACCACCCTTTAGATCCAATAATACCCACATAAATGATGGTTACTTGGTTTCGACCCGTAGCCGTCATTAATTTGCCAGCTAAATAGCTGAGAATCCGTAACGCAAAATAATAATAATAATAATAATAATAATTGTTTATTTCGGATTAAATCCATAGTGTGTTAGTAACAATTTCCTTAAAATCTATGTTAGTAACAATTAACTATTTAGACAACACTATTTGGCACTTGACCAGCATGAACCATGCATACTTATCCAATGCCTCATAATAACGCCGTCAAACCGGTCCGCAAAAATTAACAAAAATCTGTTGGAGCTGTCACGCACCCTCGTCATCATGGATGCTGCTCTTTTACGCAAAATCGCGTGAAAGCCATCCACATGCTCAGCCGCAAACATCTCTGATGCGCTGCAGTATCGCGGCAGCCCCAACAGAATCCTGAACGCATTATTATATTGGATCCGCAGAGCATTGAGTGCCCCCTTTGTATAGTTGACCCACAGGCTGCACGTATAGAAGATTTGACAATAGGCTTTAAATAATGATAATTTTACTTCTTTAGTGCAGCGTGCAAACCTGCGAGCCAACATATTACATCTGACTGTCAACGCTCTGCGTTCCCTCTCCAAATCTTCATCGTCAAGCAAAGACTCCGTGACCCAGTGCCCCAAGTACTTAAATCGCGGAACTCTTGCTAGAGGAGTGCCGTTTAAAAGAACTGGTGGCAAATTGACATAAGTTTTATTGCGTGACTTAAAAACCAGCAACTCACTCTTTAATTCGTTGTACTTGAGACCATGGGCCCCGGCGTACCGCTCACATATGGCAACTAATTTACGCAAGCCACTAATCGATGGACTCAGCAACACCATGTCATCCGCGTAACTTATATTGTTCACAACTATACCGTCAACTGAACAACCCACCATGGTGCCGCTGAGCTCACCAATCATCTTGTCTACGTAAAGGTTGAAAAGCTTGGGTGACGACAAACCTCCCTGCCTCACTCCGCATTGCAACCTGTACTCTGAAGATAAGGATCCCGCCCACTTCACAAAGTTGGTTTGATTGTTGTACCAATATTTAAAAACATTTACTACTTCTTTCGGTACTGTAGTGTCATTCTCCAATTTACGCCACAGTAACTCATAAGAAACGAGATCAAAGGCTTTGGAGAGATCGAGAAAGCAGGCAAAAGCTGGGGTGTTTTTCAACGTGTAGTATTGAACTGTCTGCTTGAGACAGTATATTGCGCTCTCAGTTGATACGCCCGACTTAAAGCCAAACTGAGCGTCATGTATTAATAAATTTTGGCTTAGCTGCCTTTCAAGCAGACCGTCCAACACTTTGGCCATAATTGTGGCCAGAGAAATTGGTCTATAATTGCTGATATCAGAAGTTTCTCCCGTTTTATTTTTAATAATTGGCACGACTAACGTTCTCATTAAGTCCTCAGGCAGATAAGAGTGACCGACACACAGAGTGTAGAACATTGACAGCACACGAGGCAAGTGTATGCCAGCATGCCGCAAATGCTCCACACTCAATGAGTCATGACCTGGAGACTTACCTCTTTTCATACCCGACACCGCCCTGGCGACGTCCTTCGCACTAAAGCGCACTGTTAATTCTCGAATACTCTCCTCTGCCTCCGACCTCTGCACCTGCACGTTCGGGTCCACAGGTGACGTCACAGTGAAACTATTTTTAAATAGCTCTGCAATTTGCACACTATCATTTAAACCCCCTACAATGGTGGGGGGGCTCACTTTAGGACTCATCTTCCGAGTTTGCTTCCAGAAGTTTTTAAAATCTTTTCGAGAGTGATGCGCCGCAATAATATCCATCTTTATTTGCTCTTTGTTGTTCTGGCAATATTTAAGTTGGGTTTTAAAGATCTGTTTACTGCTACGCATCCTCCCATATACTGGACCTTTTGTCGGTTTTCCACTTAGGATCCAACTCTGGAAACAAACTCGCGCCTCTGTATGGGCTTCCTTAACATACTTGTTCCATCCTGTGATGTACTTTTTACATGTATTTACCTTGAAACTAATTTCAGATGCCCGACGCAAGATATTTACAATAGTGTGATAAATCTTGTCTAACGCTAGTCTATGAGATAAGTCATTACATGTTCTGTCACTACAATTTTCGAATTCAGACGGAAAATGGAGCTCTCTTAGGCTATTGTTACATACATCGCGGTACATTTTAATTTGAGTGGCATCCCTTTCTCCCCATATAGTCTTATTACACAAAGAAATGTCGACGTTCAAAGCTGACTTAGACTTTAAATTATTTAAATTGCATTCTATTACAAGTGGAAAGTGGTCTGACCATGATACATTGTATAATATTCTAGCGGCTGTAACAGAATTCCATGCAGCCTCAGACACTAAGCAATGATCCAACCAGCTGGTTGTGCCGTGTACATCACTAAGGTACGTATATGAGTTCGAATTAATACCAAGAAGTTCAATATCAGCACATCGCCACTTTTGTTCTACACAATAGTTCAACATTTCTATTCCAAATAACTGACCTGGGTGCGCATTGAAGTCCCCTAAGATGAAAACCGACTCCACATTAGACTCCTCGATTATGGCACTTATTTCACCCATACACTGAGACATTTCATGTAGATTTTCAGCGACATCCGTAGGCATATACACCGAAAAAACTAATATAGTACTATCTTTAAGATCCATTCTCACTGCCGCCAGCCGCACACTGCTACACTGTATTACCGACACCTTAGTAAACGCACTCTTTCGCCACAGTATCGCCACTCCGCCGTGAGGACGTCCACGAAGGATCCCCGCAGAAGTATTCACAGCCGATTTTCCCGTGTACGCGAAGTCAGTGTCTATGGTTCCCAAATATGGTATGTCGTGAGGCAAGAGCCACGTTTCCTGAAGTGCCACTACATTTGCCATTTTACACAATGATGACACGTAGTCAATAGATCTTGTTATTGACCGACAGTTAAAACTAACTATGTTGCTCCTACTAATCATTGGGTTTGTCTGGTGCAGCTCTGTCATTTCGTAACTTGTTTCTGTCTTCAAACGCGTCTTTCTTTAAATACACAAATTTTCGGAACGATATTCCCTCAGGCCAAATAGTGTCATCCAAAAATACCGATAATTTATGTTTGGGAATAAAGATTTTAAATGCGTTATACTCCCTTTGTTTTGACATCTTAATCTTTTTTAATGTTATTGAAACGCCTGTCTTAGCTTTTATATAATCAATAACATCGCATTCAGACGTCTGTTTATCGACATTTGTTATGAAAAGCGGAACCTTAATATCTGCCGCTTTAAATTTAAAGCAAGTGATAATTAATTTTAAATACGTACATGCTTTCGAAAAGACTGAGGTGCGTGCCTGGGTTTGAACCCGAGACCTTTGACTTCGCAGTCCAACGGTCTAACCACTAGGCTATCACTGCGTTTTATTTAAATAATTTTAATTTAAAAGGACCTTTTTAAGGACCGCTCTGCCCACTGTGTCTAATAGTTGCGGGTTCGATTCCCGCACGGGACAAATCTTTGTGTGACCCACAATTATTTGTTTCTGTCTGGATATTTGTGTATGTGAATTTACATGTTTGTTAACGCACTCACGACACGAATAAATCATAGTGTGGGGCTTCGTTTAAAAAAAACAAGCTCTTATAGCAGAAACATGACGAAGATATCTTACATCAGACCAGGATACTATCATGGTCTAAAGCACTCGTTAAGATAAGTACGACAAGCGAAGTGATGTGTGTCGAGGGAACTGTTCCAGTAGTCATACTTATGAACGAGTGCTGCTTGTGGGGACTTATTCATCTGGGATCCTTTAGACACTTACTTCTCAGAAATAGCATCATGAGTCTCATATCTCGGTCGTAAGGCATGACACTTGAGCTTAAATATTTAATTGTAACTTAGACATTGTACCCATACAATATGATTGAAAAAAGTTGAAAGAAAAAAGAAAGATAGTTAAAAAAGACAAGCCCGCTGTGTTTCTTCGCCGGGTCTTCTCAGTTGAGACCGCAATCCTATCTAAAGTTAGATTATTATTAGAATTGATAACAAAAATGTTAATTGAAAATTGTAACTGCCCCCGCAGGGTTTATATATAAACACAACATAATAGCAATTTCCCTCGGGCTCGCATTCGTTCATTTTATATTTACATAAAAGTACGAACTTACCATACAAACTTTCACACGCCATTTCATATCTTTAGGGGTAGAATTTTCAAATGTTTAAATACCATTTTGTATGAACCTAATTTAAAAATGAACGGTTGTCCTATACAAATTTTCAACCAAAATTTCACCCCCTAGAAGGATAAATTTTCTTTTTGTAAATAGAAGAGCCTAAATATCAATTTTCATGACTCTATCTTCAAAACTATTAGTCTTCCATACAAACTCTCAATCACATTTTCACCACTTTGGAGACGGAATATCAAAAAATACTTTTGTAGTGGTTGCTCATGTAACTGTAAAAGTCCAGCGGCTTAGCCTGGACGTTGATAGATCAGTCAGTCAGCCAGGCCAAGTATTTTTGTATGTATATACAAGGTGTAACATAATAAACGCAAGACCTCAGACAACCCGATTAGAGAATTACTTTATAAATTCAAAACGAAAACCAAATTTCCAAATTTAAAGGTTTTTACCCTTCTTTGAAGCACTTTTAAAAGTTTCATTGTTAATTTGGGTAAATTAACAATGAAACTTTTACGTGTACATGTGCGTTTTGAGAAATACGTTTTATGAATGCATTTGAAATCTACTTATTGCTATAAATCAAAAATAAATTTAGTTTTATATAGCGCACTGAAGGAGAAAAATCACTCTTTACAAATTAAAAAAAGATGTAAGATCCATTAAAAATTGTTGAAATCAGTTCAGTTACCGATTTAGAACTAACCACTTTCAGGTTTAGGGTATATTATGTTACACCTTGTATATAAGTTAAATTATTTGTATTAAGTTTCCTCGAAAATGACTGGAAGAGCTACTGATCGAAGGGGCCCTGTATGAAAGGCGACCTTCCCTTGATATTGAAGCGCAAACTCATCGCCATGTGTATTTTGCCTGTTCTCACCTACGGTGCGCAGACATGGTCACTAACCGAGGCTTAAAAGTCCAAACTCAAAAGGTTTGTCAAAGGGCAATGGTGCGCAGCATCTTGGGTGTTAAACGTATGGATCGAGTGCGGAACTCGATGCTGCGTTCCACAACCCGTTTAATAAATAGATGTGGGCGTCATTGGCCAAGGATAGGACTGTTTAGAAGGAAGAGGGGGAGGCCTTCGCCCAGCAGTGGGACACAATAAGTTAGTCAAAAACAAATTATACCTCATCTACTTTGTGCGAGATTGACTCATGTAAGAGAAGTCTGTAAGAAAATAACCTATTGGAACTTTGTACTCCCTGCCTACCACGCAAGGGATCTGGGGTGATGATATAGACACACAACCTGTTCAAACAACGAGACGTTCTTGTTACGATCACTAAAAGAAAGTTATATCTGACGGGTCCTTTCTTTCATTAGAAGGCAAACATGTCCCAACTTGTTCCAAGAACAGTGTAAATACTATTACCGGCTCTAAAGGGAACTTTCTTTGTAAGTTGTATGATCTGAGAGGCGGGGGAATAGAATCCCGGGCTGATGGAAAATAGGGGCGTTAAAAGTTAGATGCTGTTGTCTGTTAGGTACAAAATCCTATCCTACCATATCTTACTATTATACTGTGTCCTTCGTTCTCGATATAAACTATATTAGCAGCTCTCTCGAGTCGCTTGGCAACCGCGCGTCATTCAGACAATTGAAAAGTCAACGCCGCCTCTATGGTATCTGTGGACATAACCTCTGCAAGCATTCTTTTGAAAGCGCGGCAGCCGACGCTTTGTAATAAAGTTTTTGGTCGACATTTAATTTAATAATCTTGTTATGGCACTGAAATTATATAACAAAAAGGTTGTAATATACTCAAGTGACCTTGTGAAATAAATTTAAAACATCGTATAGGCAAATTTAGAAAAGTTTACGTCCTGGCAATGAAGTACATTCTAAAAAGATCAACCGATAGTTGTTTATTTGTGGTGTTTTTCAGCTTAACTTGTTTATTTATATAATATCTAATATTTGGAGACGTGAGTTTCGTCATATTAAAATTTGGGAAAGCTTCGTCGTCCAAAAAGTAAACTTATGAAGTCTATGTCCCTATTCGTGTACAAACAGTTTAACACGAAATATACCTGAAAACGATTATTAACCGTCTATAAATTGGCAATGTTATACCTCCAATAAGAGAAATTAGGGGGACGTTCATCAATTATGATGATTGTTCAGGATCGATGGCATTTTAAGGACACGGGTGGTGTACGAGATACATCAGCGTGATCCGCAAGACTTGGGGCCCATACGAGATATGTGCTCAAGGTCATACTACTCATAGGTTTCATCCATGAGGTGTTCCTGTGCAGTTCACATTTCTACAATGGTAAGAATAAAAAATGTTACCTAAAATACATACCTTAAACATGCCTAAAACAGTAAATACAAAGACTATTGCTATAAACTATAAGCAATTTGTCATATTATATCTCCAAAAGGAGACTTACTGAAAGGGTAATTAAAGTGACATTGTTTATGTATAACAATACATTATTAATAACAAAAGTCACTCCTTTGCAGAAACATAGTGTTTTTATTGATTTCATTATTAGACATACTTGTATAATAATACTGAAATAGCCCAAACTGGAGCTTACATAGAACTAATAATTATCTATCAATATTATCAACCTAGACTCCTTGCAGGGTAGCCAGAAAAGATTAATCCTAACAATACAGTCATGAAACCTTTATTGAGATAAGAACCTTTAAGGTCAGCAGTATATATTTTGCATAAAAGGAGTGTTAATATAGTGGATTATCAATATGGAATTATTAACTAGCTAGTCATAGCCAGTAGTTAAAATTTCATAAAACGACCACCGTTGTAACCAATATAGAACAACAATCCTCATCCTGGGTATGGAAATATTAAGTCACAGTGTACCTATCAGTTCACCAAAAACAACATCACGTTGGACATTGGAAATCTCCTACCAAATAAAGTGAGGTACAAAAAGCATGATAGACATTTTACACAAGGACTTGGTTTTTAAGTTGCTAAAAAATTCAGAAAAACAATCAGGAATACAACATGGGTTTTACAAAGAAACCATAATATTGGAGGCTAAAGGTATTCACTGACTGTGGTATGTATCTATGACACTAATAATGCCTTCAACGACAAACATAATTTTATTGGTTTTGTGCAAGTACTTGCACTTCAGACAAGTGAATCTTGTCCTACATATGTTTAACATTATGTATAGAAACATTATTATTAGAAACACTATTGTTTAATAATTTGAAATATAATTTATAGCATTTTTATTAAAAAAAAATAACAAAAACTTAATGCTAACACGCTAGACCTTACAGTCATAATAAATATACTAATAAAAAATTTATTAGTACCTATTCAGTTTTCTATCATGTAATGAGTTCAATGGTTTTGGGTTCTTGATTATTTCCTGCATCAATTATAGTGTACTTAATAATATTAGAAATTTGAGGCACACACAATGGAAAGCTATACATCAATTCATCATTTGGAGGATTAGATGTTTTTACTGTATTTTTGTTTGATCATATGATAATCAATAAATAATATGTAATTAAATAAGATTATTCAAGAAATTAATAACTATAAAAAATAGTTTTGTAATTAGTTTGGAATGTGTACAGTTATTTTGAACACCAGTGATGTTTTCTGGTATAGTTATGATAACACAAGCACAAACTGCTACCATTAAAGTAACAAGTTGGTTTTAGAGCACTATATATGTTGTAATTTATTTAAAGGTGTTTCAGTAAAAAATATTGGATTGAGATATCATACAAAAATTTGCAATTTTGGTATTGTTATATTTAAATTATTACATCCACATGTTACATGTATCTTATAAATAGGTATCTATATATAAAAAGAAAATAAAGTCATGCAAATGACTTGATAATAATATCCATTTGAAAATTTAATGATATTATGTTGACAAGCTACGGTGGATGAAATATTGAGTTACAGTATTTGAAAGTATGGATTATCTTAAACAAGAATAATCAAAAGTATATTCTTATCACAGGTATGATAAATATTATGTAGTATCAGCAATAATCTAAGTCCTAAGGAACTTGATATTATTTATTTATTATTAATGGGGGATACATAATAATAAGTTGAGTAACACTCAATTCTCACGGTTGGACATCTAGAACTAACTAGAAAGTTACCCATTGCAATTTTTGTTTTTACTTATAAATACAGTCACATACAAAGAAGCAAAGGAAGTGTGGTATGAAATGAAAATTTCATGGTATGAAATAATTTAGTTATGAATAGGATTCCCAATATGATACAGTTGTAACCCATGGTTCGGTTTAGTCGACTGTAACTTATTCGCTTCTTAAGTTATTACTAAATTAGGAGTGTATTTTTTAGTATTTTTAGTATCAGTAATGTAATTGGTTCAGGAGTGGTCCAATCGTATTGCCAAAACGAACGTTCGTGGGCGTTATTGCGCAAGAACGAATCGTTAAGTAATACATAAATATTTATGTAGCCAAGGATTTATTTGTCGGCGCACACTCAGAACATGGAAATGATTCCGGGATAGTTTCGAAATTTAAATTGAATTAATAATAGTGGTATAGTAATAACACTGGGTTAGGTTATGTTTGTTTACCACGCATTAGTACTGCCCTTCGTTCCAGACTCTAAAATTGGGGGGGTGGGGGGGGTGGGCGAGATTATATAGGTAAAGCACATAGCCTTATGTGAGGAATATCTCCAGATAAGGTGTGTGTGTGAGTGATGTACGCTGATGGCCGCGAGGCCTTTACAGCTTCACCGGACTTAATTCCATATAAGTTCATTAGTACAAAGGCCTCTAGTACAAAAAATGTTAAATTTTGATATATGTAAATCTTTAAAGATTAAAAATATAACTAACATTAAATATAGCCGAATGTTGATATTAAAAAAAAAATAAAAAAAAAATCATAAATTAAATATGTAATGATAGCAAAACCATTCTTATAATCACCAAGTTAATTCGTAGCCTTCGTTTGGTACCGTACTCAAAAGGAGATCATTTGACAAAAAAAAAAAAAGAACCACATGACAGTTGTGTGTGTGAATGGTGTACGCTGTTGGCCGCGAGGCCCAGTTGGAATACACATTAGTGGGGAAATAGGTTTCCCTGTTATATTTGTTATAGATTGGGTACTAACAGACTTTGTTTTCAGGTCTAGTACACAGTAAGGGTTTCTAGCTATCTATCTATCTCTATCCATATTATGACGCCAGATCTCTTGCGGGGTGGGCAGAGAGTGCAAGGTTCCGACGGGTTCTTTCCTTGCATGCCTGCCTGGCTTTCTTCACTCTCATAGTTCGTCTCATAATGGTTGTCAATGATACAAGAATTATTATAAAGGATTTAATTTTATATAAACAAAACTCTAGATGGGCAATTCCTCAACTCTTGTTATATAGAAGATATCTGTAGAAGAAAGATCTCTATAGAAGACATAACAGATAGAGACTGCACTGATATCTGATAAGTAATGATTGATTAATATTACCCGGTATTAATGAATTTTGGACAACAGGTGTGGTATAAAGGTATATAACAGGTGTTTTAAAGGTTTTGTTGGGATGGATCTACACTACATAACATAATATGTTATAGAATTTGATTATATAAATTTATTTTAAATAAGTTAGACAGACTGGTTGTAAGAAACAATATATGTGTATATATTTGTTGTGTTTGTGTTGTATGGCAAACCAAAGAACGGGAATGTGTTATAGTACAAATATACTAATGATACGTTATTTTTTAGAGGTCACGCTCAAAAAAAAAAAAACCTTTATGTGGTATACTTCAACTTTACCCTTATAGCTCTAAACAGCTGCTAATATAGTTTATATCGAGAACGAAGGACACAGTATAATAAGTGATCAAACGAACTTACCCGAAGTGAAGTTCGATCATTATTATACGAAGTCCTTCGTTCGAAGATATGAGTACCCAACCCGCCCTGCCCGTTGGTAAAGTTGAAATGTACTACTTCTAAAAGGAATGCTTGCAGAGGTTATGTCCACAGATACCATAGAGGCGGCGTTGACTTTTCAATTGTCTGAATGACGCGCGGTTGCCAAGCG
Source organism: Phalera bucephala (assembly GCA_905147815.2). Taxonomy (NCBI): domain Eukaryota; kingdom Metazoa; phylum Arthropoda; class Insecta; order Lepidoptera; family Notodontidae; genus Phalera; species Phalera bucephala. Next base: position 6,184,712 of record LR990621.1, on the reverse strand, counting down.
ACTCGAGAGAGCTGCTAATATAGTTTATATCTTCGAACGAAGGACTTCGTATAATAATGATCGAACTTCACTTCGGGTAAGTTCGTTTGATCACTTATTATCTTACTAATATTATAAATGTGAAAGTTTGTATTGTATGTTTAGTTGTTTGCAAAAATGCCTGAACGGATTTGGATGAAATTTGGCACACAGATAGTTCATTACCTGGATTAATACATAGTACTTTTAATCCGCGGTGTTCTTACCGATTACCTAGGTTAAGCAGCGTTCGAATCGGTCGGTTTGTGGTTTGTGGCATTTTCATATTCGAGCGTCTCCGTGCTTCGGAAGGCACGTCAAGCCGTTGGTCCCGGCTACCACTTAATGTGGTAGTCGTTAAGCTGAGTTGAAAGCCTTAAAAGGCGGCTTGATAAGTTCCAACAGCAGGTGGCCACAAACCTGCCTCCGCCAATCCGCACTGGATCCGCGTGGTCGAGTATGACCTAATCTCTCTCATCTCGATTTGTGAGAGACGGCCTTTGTCCAGCAGTGCGCAGTATAGGCTAATATTATTTTACTTTTTATTCCGGAAAAATGTTAGGTTCCTGTGTAATGTTGCGGCTAGAAACTAGTAAAAAATACAATAAACGCTGGGTTACGATGAAGTAACTCTATCTGTCCGTCTGTCTGTCTGTTTCTCTGATACCTTTTCACGCCCAAACTGTAGAAAAAATTTTGATCAAATTTGGCAAGCACATTGATTTTATCCAGGGGAAGGGCATAGGCTACCTTTTGTCTCAAAAAAAATTAAGGGTATGAAATATACGCCCGAAAATAACGTGAACGAAGTTGCGGGCACTGCTAGTTATTTTATATAATAAAATAATAATATTAGCCCTATTAAGAAACTGTCCCTCTGTTGGGCACAGGGCTCCCCTCAAACTGAGAGGGTTTAGGCCATAGTCCACCACGCTGGCCCAGTGCGGGTTGGCGAACTTCACACACCTTTCAGAAACTCTCAGGCAAGCAGGTTTCCTCATGATGTTTTCCTTCACCGTTAAAGCAAGTTATATGTTTTTTTTATATTATATTTTTTTTTTTATTTCATATAAACGTAACGTTTTTTAAGGCTTCGTAGGTGTGTGTGTGTATGTGTGTGTTTGTGAATGATCGAGTCTTTACAGCTTCACCGGACAAGAAGGTTTCGTAGGGTCGCTGACTCATTGGTCTATTAGCAAAGGATGTTCTTCACGAGCGACCCCCAGGAGGACGGCGGCGAGGTGTGGCCCACGTTGCTGTGAGCACCTCGTCGGTGCAGGGATGAAGGTGTCATCAAGTTTCCCCCCGATGACGGGCTCTTCAGAGCGCGGTACAAGAGCGGCACCTGTGCGTTCCATACGGAGATCCCGGAGCCCCTACAAAGTACTGATGTCGGCCACCCTGTGGTTTTTTGTCGGTAGGAATCAGACACGTCCCGCGAGTTGGACCTGAGACTCGCGGAAGTATTAAGCAGGATTATCCCCCGGTAAAAAAGTAGCAAATGATGTGGCTTGCGTACACACGGTCCTGCGTTTAAATCCTAGGTCGGACAAATGTGGTTCTTCAGTCGAAACATTCCTTGTGTCAGTCCGGAGTCTGAAATTGTACCCCGTATATGGCAATATGCTCGCCCCCTATTACATGGGACCCAACATCGGTTAAAAGTGGGTGCACACAGTAAACCTCTGCCACCCCTTCTTGGGGCATATAGGCGAGGCGTTGTGTAATGTTTTTTGTTCTCCACAAGAAGAAACAGCATTACGCCTATATTCCCCAAGCAAAGATTGCAGAGATGTGTATATTTTACCTACATTGTAAGGTAAAGGAGAGTGAGACTATCTTCATCATATGGGGTACAATTTCCGACTTCAGACTACTATTGAAAGTTTTTTGATAAAATAATCTGTTTACCCCGTAAGGGATCTGGCGTAATGATATAGATTAATAGAAAATCGCAATAATAATATTGGACCTAGGATTTGAACCTAAGATGTCCTCCTCGTTATAGCCAGCCGCATCTTACTCGACTAGACCGACGAGACTATCACACAATAAGGCATGTCGCCATTTTTCTACATTCCGCAAACTAACCATCTAAACAGATCCCTTCCTGGTAACTGTATCTATCTATCTGTAATATCACGCCAAATCTTTTTCGAGGTAGGCAGAGAGTACAGAGAACTAAAGTACTGAGAGTGTAACTCCGTAAGGTCATAACTTCCATACATAATGTATTCATATAGAGTCGTTTAACAATCCAGTCACATACAATGACTGAGGGTCGCTTCAATCTCAATTGATGAGACTTGGCCTTGACATAGACTCTCTTTCCTTCAACCCTGTCCTGGTGATATTAAGCAACTCCCGGATGCCATCTTAATCAAATTCCTTTCACGACTCTCATTTAATTTTATTAACATACTAGCTCTGGCTCGTAGTTTCGCCGGCGTTATTCTTAGTATATGAGAAAGGGTATTATTGCAAGATGTATCTTACTCGTTGGTCTAGGACTGCTTCGTTGGTCTAGTGGCGAATTGTGCAAATTGTGTGAACACAAGGTCCTGGGTTCAAATCCTAGGTCGGACAATTATTTAATTCTTTATTGTACACACACAAATTGTTACAAGGTTAATTAATGTACAAGGCGAGCTTAACTCAAAGGCGAGTTTTCCACCAGCAAAACTTTGAGTGAAAGAGAAACAAATAAGTTAAGTAGTTTTTCTGTCGAAAATTTTCCAGTATCAGTCCGGAGTCTGGCAATGCGCCCGGTATATGGCAATAGGCTCGCCCCCTATTACATGGGATTTAACATCGTCGGCGAAAAGTGGGTGTACGCAGTTAACCTCTGCCATCCCTGCTTGGGGAATATAGGCGTGACGGTGTATCTTACTCAGATGATACTCTGTGGTGTGTAATTAGAGGCCTCTGAGTGGCCAAAAGTGGACAGCTATAGGCTAATGGTGTTGATAGAGATGTATCTCTTTACCAAATTTTTATTTAGTTATTTTTTTACTAACTGCCCGCCCTGGCTTTGCACGGGTATACTAATGAAGAAAATGAGACCAAATCTTTCCTTTACAGTACAACCATGGACTTAAATAAAATGATAATTAAATAATTTGGACCATAATTTATTGCAATGCTTTGTTATGTACAGTGATCTGTACTGTCTTCTGGCTAACTCACTCACTCACTTTTTATGTGGAGATTTTTTAACCAATAATTTTCACTTTTCCATACAATTTTCCGACCATTTCCTTTCATACAAACCTTGTTATGACAATAAATAAAAATAATTTAAAAAAATATACAAACACTACAAAAAACAATTAGCCAAATAGGTGCAACCTTTCTCAAGTGATGTGCTTACATACATTCGGCGATAGATTTTTAATTATAGATTGATAATGGCCAACTGATTGGTATCGTGTAGACGCAGTCCATGAGATAGACAGTAGGTGGTAAACTTACTATAGTTGATTGTGGAATACCGCGTAATTAGCTTTGGAAAATACCACGTATTTGCTCCTCAATACTCAATGTTTTTTGTTAAAAAACAGCATCACTCTAGGGATGCGCTTACACGGAATAAATTCACATACAGGAACAATGAGACCGAAACAAACAGGTCATACAAAGATAAGTCCAAGGCGAGTATCGCACCAGAGAATACTCAGTCGAGTGGTGCTGCTTTCATTCTAACCACTAGATCAAGCTGTCTCGTTTTTGATAGCTTATAATGATCGAGGCGTGACTTTTTAAAATCAATTTTGATATAATATTTGAAAACACTACACCATCACACCTATATTCTCCAGGCGAGGGTGGTGGTGGTGGTGGTTTCGCCGACGATGTTGGGTCCCATATAGTAGGGGGCAAACCTATTGCCATATAACGGCCACAATTCCAGACGGACACTTACTAAGAATTTTTCGTTAGAAAAACTACATTATTTCGACATAGAGTTTGAACCTAGGACTTCGTGATCACAAAGCGATGCGCTTTGCCACGAAACTAACCTGGCAGTCAAGTCAAAAAAATAATAGAATGCCATTCAATTATAATAGGTATGTCATTTATATCTTATCTTCATTTTGACTGAAATTCTTCTATTGAAAATCGGCATCAAATAATGTATTTCATTTCAAAATGACTTATTTTTCTGTACAAGTCCATATAATAATTCTTTGAACTTGTTGCAGTTACTAAAATGCGCAAATTTGAAAAGCCAATCCTCCATATCTAAATTTAAAAAAAAATTGTGCTGTATATATAACACCAGTGTAATTAGGTAGACGCTGATGTTTATTTAACATTATTACCCTACTCAAGAAACCTCCGGCCCTGTTGATAACGAAACTTCCGCAATATCTCCTATTCCCTTATTCATTGCTGGTGATTAACTCCGCGCACATTCGTTTTAATAAATACAACCGGCAATGGTTGTTGTGTTCTTTTATATTTGCTGCCTTTGGATTCAGTCAGTGGTTATTTACGAGCGGGACGTTTTGGTGATGTTTTATTTATATGCTTAGAGGAGAACGTAATGATACGACGTCTAGGCTTCGAATCCTTGGTCAGGGAAAGTATGGTTGGGGTTTTTCTATCCAAGAAGTCTCATTAATAAGTAATAGGCGCAGTGATTCAAATCCTAGGTTAGATAAATATAATTTTCCTATCAAAATTTTCACATTGTCAGTACCGAATCTGGAATTGTGGCCGGTAAAAGGAGATAGGTTCGCCGCCTATTACATGGTATCGTCGGCGAAGAGTAGTTATACATAGTGCATCGCTGCCACCCCTGCTTAGGGAATATAGGCGTGACATACTTAAGGTTATAGCGATGTTCTTGCAAAACTCCTGTATTCATTTTTATAATAGTTCCTTAAGGTATATTTTTTTTAATTTTTGTATGGCGACACTGTCTGTGAATAAAAATGAAAAGATGATGCGCAACGCATTTTTATTTCAAAAATCTATACATCAAGGCGCTTCATAATAAATAAATGTTACAAGGAATAGTAATACCAATGTTTGGTAACATAAACGTCGAAAGAACTTAAATTGTATAAAATAATTTTCTAGATTATTCTAGAACAAGTTGTTGCGGAGTAAGCAGCTCAACTTTTACGTAACTTAAGTAACGTAACAGTCTTTGCCGACTACCCAAGTTACCGAGTACACTCGAACATTAGGTTACGGAGACTGACTACGTATCCTGTAACTTGTGCTTATAAGCTATTCTCTTTTCGAAGTTTTATAAAATGTTAAAATAGTTACCATTTTATAAATCTGAGCCTTTCCTTACTTTCTACATCTTTTACTTCTGTCTATCCCGATAGACAGTAAAAGGTATCTTTTCGATTTAAATCTAGTTTGTAAAAAATAATATTAATTTAAAAATACCTTTTTAAAAACAAGCTCTTTTATCAAAAACACAAGACATCTTGCTTAGTTGAAGAGTTCCTATGCCTTCCTTCCAGCTCCATCATTAGACCTTGGACACCATCCGAGTATTAAGTACTCGTCAAGACAAATCCACGAGCCCAAACACGGCGGTGTATATTTAGTAGTTGGTTGGTTCCATCGGATACCTTTCGGTTTCATCATCAGGCCCTGAATACTATCTGGTTGTATAGTACTTGTCAATACCTATCTGATAAGCCTAAACACGAGGGGATTTTATTATATAGTTGACATGTTTCTATAGCTACCTCCCGACTCCATCATTAGACCATCTCCATGATACGACATAATTGAATGAGCACCGAGTTTATATACGTACGCCAAGTTTCAGCTCAATCCCCGAACCCGAACAGCGCAGGTCAAATAAAAATCGCGCAAGATCCCTTGCGGGGTAGGCAGAGAGTACAGAGTTCCAACAGGTTCTTTCCTTACATACCTCTCTGGCGTCCTCCACTCTCATATTTCGTCTCATACACGCTCGCTGGTTACGAAGACTCTTGACTTGCCCTTAAGAAAAGACACGGTCTATTTGGTCATGGTAAGAGAGTCTAGGTCTTCCCCGGTACCTACATCCTCCCACTTACGCATTATGTATCTGTTTTGACATTCTTTCTTCTGACATTCTTTCTTTACGCCCGAACTAACGGAGCATACCCTTTCTTATCTTTACACCGATACTGTATTTCATACTTACTTGCTTTCTTACTACACTGTTGTGGACAGCTTGACTTTGCACATCTTGCACAGAGTTCGCATTTTAACTGCATTTATCCTGCTAAAAGCTTGTAATAATTGAAAGAAAGTACACACCATCACGCCTGTATTCCCCAAGCACGTGGCAGAGGTGTGCTATGTATACCTTATATACAATAACAATTGCAGAATCCCGTCTGATATTGGGAATTAAAAGATAGAAAAGCTACATTTTATCCGACCTAGTAATCGAACTCAGGACCTCGCAATGGCTACGCACATTTTACGCCACCAGACCTACAAGACATTTTCTTTACTATTTGTTGAATTTTGCACACTTAATATTTGGCACGAATTTTTCGTAAGTACTATTTTTGTACTGCCACCTTAGTCTAGTAGAGAATAATGCGCATAGCGATCACGAGGAACTGGGTTCGAATCGAAAATGTAATTTTTCGATAGAAAAAAAATCAGTCTGAGTCCGGAGTCTGCCACCGTGTCCGGTATAATGGCAATAGATCGTTCCTATTACATGGGATATTATATATAACTTCGTCGACGAAAAGTAGGTGTAAATGGTGCACCTCTGCCTCCGCTAAGGGAAAATAGGCGTGACTGTGTTTATAATACCTTATCTATACTAATATTATAAAGATGTTAAGTTTGTGAGTTTGGATGTTCAGGGTAATCTCCGGTACTACTGTTCCGATTTTAATGATTCTTTCACCATTGGAAACTACCTTGTCCAAAAGTAACGTAGGCTATATAATATAGACCCAGTAGGTGGCGCTGTTGTCGACGGGGTACGAAGTCGCGGGAAACTGCTAGTTCAATATATATGGCACAATTAGCGGCTGTATGTTAGCAAAAAATGAAGGTATCTTTGTGAAGGTACGTATAAATTTCAGGCTCAATTTGACATGTCATAATACAGGTTGAATAAACAGGCTTTTGTTGTCGGCATCCGCCGGACATCCGGTGTTTTAACACAACACGGAATGTGTAATTTATTGAATATGTTTTTATGACCGCTTGACTTTTTATGGTCGTTATCTGATACCTACTTATTGCTATGCTAATGAAATATCCTGTTAATAATAAGAACACATAATAAAGAAATTTCTGTTTTCGAAATTATTTCAGTAGTTGATTCGTTTTCAGTGCCCTTAAAACTCCCTTAGAACATTTCTTACATAAATTAATATACACACACTCACACACACTTTGTGCGGCCTATTATTCATACTCAGGATCTCGTGATCGCCAGTCACACTATTTGCCACAAAAATCCACTTAACCAGCGAGGCATTTAAAGTAAGCCCCGGTTAAGTATCCCAATCTTATTAAGTAAATTAAATACAATTAATACTCCTTAAAATCTATCTGCAGACCATAATCCCATTCAGATAGTGCTTATAATCGTACAGAACTCCACAATTTCTTGAATTCAATTTCCCTAACTAATCGGCACAAATACACCACACAAAACCAACCTGTAATTCTCTTGCAATAAGCGTTATAATCCTTTGTACTTTCTAGAGCTCTAGATCGGACGTAAATTGGTCGTTGTGTGCTGTACAGCGACCGTGGTGGCATAAACGATGTACCCAGAAGGACACTTATGTTTCGTCTCCTTAAGGGGTGATTTTGCCTTAGGAAATGCTTTATTGTTTGTGATAAAAGGTTTTTTGTTATGTTGAAGACTTGGTATTTTTTATAAGAATAACAAAGCTGTGGAGTGGTTGTTCTGAGGATAAGGAAGCTGTAGAGTGGTTAAATATAAATGCTGTTTTAATTTTTTAAATTATTTTTGTAGTGGCCTTAAATTTTGAAAAAAAAACTGGTGTGTTTGTATTAAAACAGTATTTGTTTACATGTTTATCAATTTTAATTAAATTTCAAAGTAGATAGTTTGCGTAATAAGGCCATAAGGATTATATAATGAATCGTTGATACATTCTTGTGTTGTAGGTGCGTTGACAAGTATGAATTTCACGTGCACAAAAACTCAGACCGAAACAAGTTATCGGTCGCACAAAGATTTGTTTTGTGCGAGAATTGAACCTGTAACTATTCCATCCAATGAGCATATCGCAGTAGAACACAATTTAGCACAACTAACTTCCCCCTCATGTAACTGCGTTTTGATTTCTCGTTTGGCTAGATTAAAGTACTTGGGTGCGATAATAGATGAAAACCTTTCCTTTAAACCCCACATACTTCAACATGCTAAACGTATCCAGAAATCAATCCATATTCTAAAGTCTTTGCGGTACACAGCCGAAAACCACACTTCTTTTAGTCTATAAGGCCATTTGTCAATCTGCTTTGCTTATACGGCATTATAGCCTGGGGTGGTGCTGCGAAGACTTTAATGTTAAGACTAGAGAGAGCACAGCAATCCGTTCTTAGAGTTATGCTACGGAAACCTTTTCGCTTCAGCACGAAAGAAATGTACAGACTCCAAAGTTCTTCGTGTTCGCCAATTATTTATCCGAAGGGCGTTCTTAAAAAAAGGTCCACCATAACTTCCCCTGATTTTGAAAGCTTAACCGAACGCCGAGTTTTCAGAGTACCTACTCCTTCTGCCGGTACCTCCTTTGCAAAACGGTTGCCTAAGTATTTTCTTTCACTCATATATAATATTACTTGCCGAAAAATCTCTAATATCTTTAATCCCCCCACATCGAAGGCCAAACAAGAATTCTAATCTTGGTTAACCAATGTTGACTATATTAAGACGGAAACCTTATTTTTGACAGGACTCTAACGCTCCAGTTCATACACACACAGATACATACATACACGCACTCATTTACACTATACAACTCACCTATTCTCTTAGAAGCTAGTAGTTCCTAAAAAAGTTTCTTATGTACCAAATAGACTTACAAACTGAACTGTGATTGATAAAATGTATTTTTTCATATCCCTAGATACAAGCTGTGCTTAGTCCGGGTACCGCTGTAAAATGTTTTATTTTTAAGCTACGAGTATTTTGGTAAATAAACTATCTTATTCTAGAACACTAATCCAAGCCATCATCAAATATTGACTGCTCTATTCGCCTTTTCTACATTCACAGGAGACGTTGAAGGGACGTTACAACAGGGAGCATAATTTCAGACCCCGTACTGCTATTGAAAATTTTCCCATAAAAGAACCTTACTTTGTTCTACCTTGTAACCTCTAATATCCCATGTAATCACTAACAAAACATTCCAATTTGAGGATATTTTCAAAAACCGCACTTTCTTCATGAAAATTACACGTTTGTAAATATTTCCGGTTAAGAAAGTATTATTCTTCAATAGGAAAGAGGGTAAGATTTTTTTTTTATATTTCGGCAACAATGCTTACAAAAGGTTTCAGTTGGAAAGGTTTAATGGAAAACCATTATGTTAGAATATTTGGAAAGAGAAAGAAAAATTTTATTTAGATTAGATTCCATTAATCTCGAGTTCGAAGCGTAGGTGGTATAAAGTGTGGTATGTTTACGGAAAAAAATCTCAATAGGAGTCTGAAGTGGAATTTTGCTCGGTATAATGCCAATAGGCTTAATTTTATTACGTTGGGATATAAACTTGACGCCTCCTTGGGGAATACAGGCGTAACGGTGGTTAGATTTCTATTTATTTTATGTTATTTAGTCTCCGTAACCGGCGAGAGTGTATGAGACGAACTATGAGAGTGGAGGAAGCCAGAGAGGTATGTAAGGAAAGAACCTGTTGGATCTCTGTACTTCTGCCTGCCCCGCAAGGGATTTGGCGTGATGATATATAGATAATTTTTCACCTCACTGCTCTGGAAGGACTTGCTTTTCAGATAAAACACGGTGTATTTATTATAATAATTTTATGTGCCGCCCAAAATGTATTTTCACTTCAAAGCATTAATTTACATAAACAAGTTGATGTCGCACCAAAAATTATACAACAGTAGAAATTATGGTAATCTCGGGTCGACGTGCTGGTAGATTGAAATGCCCTTATTATTCTTTGCCTAAATAAAAGCATTAAACACACCAATCCCCCTATATTTCCCATGTATGAACAGAGGTATAGTTTACACTCAGGTTTCACCGGTGATGCCAATGGGCTAGGAAAATTGACAATCTGCTGCCCAAAAAATACGTGTTTCGTACTCCATGGACTTCGAGGAGTATATAGATGAGAGACTTAATATTTGGAAATATAAATTTCGACTCTATATTTTAGGATCTGGTAAAAGACGATTAAACGAATTTTAAAAGAAAGAAAAGAAGAAAGTCGTCTCTATTACTTTTTTGATTCCAATGCAAAACGTTTAAGAACAAGTTAATAGAATTTGCTTAAAAAATAGATAATAATTGTATCAAAGATCTTGTAAATTAGTTTTTTTATTTCATAGTGTATTTTCTTTAGAAAATGATAATATTAGTTTTTGCATATACGTCGTGTATTTCCGTACGCGTGCTCAATATATCCGTCCCTTTTTAATAATTTGTAAAGTAATTGCATCACTGTCTTTCTCCCGGTCAATAAATGGTCGATCGCGGTAGGCTCCTACAGTGTTTTTCATGTATGATGGGTAAAAATAATAATAATTTAATACAAAAAAAGTACAGCAATTTCTTCCAGACAACCGTTGGAAGGAAAACAAATAAGGATAAAAAGGGCAGTTGGTGGCATACACTATTAATGATATATTGAAACATACATAACACAACATTACATATATATTTACTTCGGTCGTGATCACGATGAGGTTTAGTCATTGGAGGCTGATGTAGCTCGCCTTACGATATCTCTCCACCTAGTTTGATCATTTGAGATTCTGGTGCACTCGATCGAAGCATCTCCCACTACGGACTTAATTTGGTCTGTCCACCGCATTGGTGACCTCCCACGTGGTCTAGTTCCTTCCACTTTCCCCTGTACAACCAAACGCTCTATAGAGTCGCTGTTACGTCTCGAGACATGGCCGAAAAATTTGAGTATGCGAGACTGTACTACTGCTGATAGACGCTGTTTGATGCCGAGTTCTTGGAGTATGGAGACATTTGTGCAAAATCGGTCCACGATATCCCAAGCATTCTTCTCCAGTACCAAATTTCCAGAGCATCAATTTTCTTCTTTTCCAGTTCTCGCAACGTCCAAGTTTTTGCAGCGTATAAGAATATGGGGAAGTGTTCGTACGAGCCTAGTTTTAATGGGTTTCAAAAACTCAAAATCAAAAGGTTTTTATTCATGTAGACCAAAAGGCACTTATGAATAGTCAAAAAGAGAAAATTATTAATTACTTAAGACTCTACCACCCGTTCGGAAAGTCATTCCTGGGCAAGGGCAAGAAACACCACGGTTACTCTTTTTTAAAAATGAGTTTTGCAATTCTTTTTGTATACATTGCATTTATGGAGTATGGGAGAACAACGCAGAACGAGCTAAATAGATGTGCTTAAGTATAGATTAATCATAAGTGTACTTAGATTCATGGTATTGGTCAGTGTCTACATAGTCCTCTCATTTACAAAATAGAGATGTTGTAGAGGTATATAATAAAAAGCATAATAGTAAGAGAAAGTGTTACTATAAAATATGTAAAGAGTGCGTACGTTTGTTTATATTACCACTCTAACTTAACTCTCATACACTAACTCTCATTACCCGATTGTTAAAAATCTGGAATTAATAAAACTAACATAAGTAAAACTATTTCTTACTTACTTTAACTGCGAAATGTATTATTTTTTCTAACAACGACCAACAAAACTGACTCCTTCATGTTACCATTCGTGTGCAACTAAGTTGGCTAGCGGTGTTGATTTTACATAATGAAAGGTTTCCGAAGCCGTTCATGTGGTTTTGACGCGGCTTGTACGTTCCTATGTGTGTAAATCATTACCCGCTAGCTCTTATTACCTCTCTCTCCCCTATGTTACGTGATGCAATTATACCACAGTTCAGTTCTACCACTCTGAAATTTAGATAATTTGTTTCACAGACATTTGGCTATTTACGCAGTTTGTTTTTTTTGACATTCTTCTATTTGGGCAATTTGCTTCGGGGACATTCAAGCAGCCAGGCATTTCGCTTTATAAGTATGGCATTTAGGTATTCTAACTTCTTTTGCTTTTAAGCAGCTCGCGCATAGCTCCCGTTAAGACATTCCAAAGTAATGATAGAGTCACTATTACCGAGGATTCCTAAACACTTTAAAATTATTCTAATACAGCTCTTTATATCTTATACCTTTATCATAATGCAGTATAATAATAAATTGCAGCCTATACTGCCCACTGCTGGGCAAAGGCTTTCTCTCACAAATCGAGGTCAGAGAGATCAGGTCATACTCCACCACGCGGACCCAGTGCAGATTGTTGGAGGCAGCTTTGTGGCCACCTGCTGTTGGAACTTATCAAGCCGCCTGTAATGCTTTCAACTCGGCTTAACGACTACCACATTAAGTGCCTTTCAAATAACAGAGACGCTAGAATATGAAAATGCCAAAAATGGTCACCCACCTCAGGCCGACCAAGTCGAATGCTGCTTAACCTTGGGAATCGGCAAGAACACCGCGGTCGCACAGCGCTACGAGCGCCTCCAACTTTTATCATATTCCAGTGTATATTTTAAGTTTATGAAAAAACGTTTTAGTTTTAAACGTTTTATGAATGTATCTTGAAGCAGATTTTAATATTTAATGCGAGCTCGGAGTAGGTACGCAATTTTTATTGGCGTGATGGGTGTTTATTTTTTACCTTATTATTTAAATAATAATAATATCGGCCTATACCGTTCCACTACCGAGCAAAGGCCTTCTCTCACAAACCGAGGTGAAAGAGATCAGGTCATACTCCACCACGTGGACCCAGTGCGGATTGGTGGAGGCAGGCTTGTGGCCACCTGCTGTTGGAACTTATCAAGACTATAAGGCTTTAAACTAAACTCGGTTTAACGACTACTACATTAATTGGTAGACCAACGGCTTAACGTGCTTTCCGAAGTATGGAGATGCTAGAACATGAAATGCAACAAACGGTCACCCATCTCAGGCCAACCGAGTCGAATTCCTCTAACCTTATTATTTACTCAATGAAAAAATCAACTAAACCACATTATTCTTCTTTTCAAGAAACTCATCCCCAGGCCAGTAATTATTCCTGTGTCGGGGGTACGTATATGAACATGAAATTAATGTTAATGAGTGTATACTCAGACCGAACAAAACATTGGAAATAACACAAAAAATTGTACCGTACGTAGATCGACCCCACGAATTAGTGATCAAGTTGGTAGAGCAGCTTAAGCTTTTAACCGCTGGACCAAACCGTCCATCCAAATATGCAAAACTAGATTTTGCGACCGACTTCGTCTGCGTTAACTTAGGCAGGAACCTAACATTTTTTCGGGCTAAAAGGCATCCTATGTGTTAATCCAGTGTTTGAGTAACAAACATACAAACTTTTACATTTATAATATTATTTTTGTGTGAATGTGTGTGATCTACGCTGTTGGCCACGGCCTTTAGAGCTTCACCTGACAAGAGAGCGAGCGTGCAAACACTACGCTCGAGCCAGAATGGCAAGGGGGCAACTAGCTCAAGTGTGCCTCAAGGACGAACGGCCGCGGCTTGGGCAGTCGCTATGGGGGAGGGCGTATTCTAGGTGTCTCGCCGTGGTGCTCTGCACCGGCCGGCGGGCAAGGGATTTTTTGACCTCGTCGGCCAGGTCGGAGTCTGTGGTTGATAATATTAGTAGGTTAAGATTGACGTGATGTCTTTCATGTCCTTTGCTTTTTTAGTCGAAAGTCGTCTACAGCAAGACAAAGGCCTCCTCTGAAGTCTTCTAGTTTTCTTTTACTTGCGACTTTTACCAGATTATCGTTCCATTTCTCATGTAAAATTAAACACCGTCCCGCCTATAATCCCGAAGTAGGAGTGGCAGAGGTGTACTGTGTACACCCACTTTTCGCCGACTATGTTAAGTCCCATCCCATGTCCCATGTCCCATAAGGGGTGAGCCTTTTGCCGTATACCAGACACAACTGACGGACGTTTTAGCGCAGTCGTTAAGAGCTTAAGCCACTCCGAGGAGTCCACGTCGAGGGTTCGATTCCCGCACGGGTCGATTCCCGCACATATCTTTGTGTGATCCACAATTATTTGTTCCAGTCTGATCATTTCTATATTTGAATTCTCATGTTTGTAAACGCACTCACGACACAGAAATAAATCCTAGTGTGGGGCTAGGTATTCTTTTTATTTATAAAATACAATTCCATAGTCAGGACTGATGCTGGGGATTTTAATTAAAAAGCGCAATTTTCGTCACTAGACTAGGGCAGGCATTTTTCATGTATGATTATCTGGTATAATGATATACATAGATAGATCTATCTTTATCATCACGCCAGATTCCTTGCCTAGGCAGAGAGCACCGAGTTTCAACAGTTTCCTACTTTACACACCTCTCTTCTTCTACTCTCCTAGTTCGTCTCATACACGCTTGCTAGTTACGGTGATTCGAATTATTATACTATGTTACTGATAACCCTGTTTTAACTGCTCTACATTACCTTTTAAGAAAGTTTACATGCACAGTTTGTAGGCTGCTGTGATGTCACAAGTTTGTACCCAACTCCTACTTCCAATATGTTCTCAAACACGCAACCACGCATTTTATATTAATTTGTGCTTTATTGTACATAAGAAAAAAAATGCGAAGGACGATTTGATGCAGTGGTTAAGAGCTTAAGCAGCTCCCTTCACTGTGTCGAATAGTCGCGGGTTCGATTCCCGTACGGGACAAAACTTTGTGTGATCCACAATTAATTTTCGGACTGGGTATTTATGTATTTGAATTTTCGCACCCAGGACACAAAAATAAATGTTAGGTAACGTGCTAGGGTAACGTTTTTTTAAATAAAAAAAATGGTTAGCATATTTACAAAGACAGATGATGTACAAAGGAAAGTTTTTACTCAATTTGAGTTATCTACCAATTGATGGACAGCTTAGTGCTGTGGTTAAGACCTTTAGTCGCTGGGTGTCTGCACATGTGAATGTTATGTTTGTAAACGCAACCGTGACACAGGAATCCTTGATATAATTAGGCCCGTAGTCCACGAAGCTACTCAAAAATGCTTCAAATGGGCTCTTATTTCTATGGATTTAAATAACAAAACGCGGCGCGTTACGTGTTTATACACGTTACAAAAACTTTGTGAAATGATCGCATAATGGTACTCCAGTGCCAGTAGCGCAACTAGCACGTCTGGTTGCGGGTAACTAGTTGCTAATCAGTAACTAGTTCGTAATTGGTACTGTGTGTACGGACCACCATTGAAATATTAGTCCTGTGACCATTGATATATTAGTCGTATTAAACTACAGATCACGAATAATGATGGCAGCTAAAAAACCGACCGCGTTTGGATATACGCTAGTAAGTGTATAAATTAATTTTAAGTTTTAGTAATGACGTTAGATCTTTCTATTGTGGTAGTTTTAGAAACCTGATATGATAGATAGGTTGATAGATTTAGCAAACTTTATCATTTTACGCGTCTTTACGTTGAAGATGGTTGGATTGAAGTAATTCGAAATATCGCCACACACACGCCATAGACCGTGTCTTATCTGAGGGGCAAGTCAAAAGTCTCCGTAATTGGCAAGCGTATTTTAGACGAAGCGTATATGAGCTTAGGAAGCCAGAGAGGTATGTAAGGAGAAAATCTGTTGGAACTCTGTTCTCTCTGCCTATCCCGCGAGGGATGTGGCGTGATGATATAGATAGACCACACCTAATTAGTGCTTTTATTTTCCTGGCCGTTTATCGCATTAAATCTGTTATAAATAATACATCGGCGGTGCCATTCAGGCAATTCATTTCAGATATGAGTTCGTAATTAGTTTCTTTTGAGTTATGTCGTGGACGAGGGGTTTAACCACTCATTCGCACAGGCGCTTTTATAACTCGTGTTTATTAAGCTTTGAAATTAATATAATAAATTGGCCAACGTATATTTTTTGGAAACTGCTTACAGTGCTTCAGAACAGCGTGTTGAAAAAACGTCCGTACGAACGCTGCTTAAGTGTTCACGGGAACTTGTATGGGGCACTGCACTGCCCGTTATGGCGGCTACATACTGATAAAGTTTCGGGCTACTGTTCATTAGTTTACAAGCGTCCTCCCCCGGGTTGTTTGCGTTGACAATTAGTAACGGGTAGTAATGCTTGTGCACGCAGCGAGTTAGTGGGTTGAGGCACTAGAGTGAGTTAGTCGCGTAGTGTTAATGAACGTGTAATTAAGGAAATGAAAATATTACTCACACATATAACCGTAAAGTCGTTGTAGCGTCGTCGTTCGCACGTTTAATACTATCTTGTACAAGCACTTTTCTAAGTACTAAGTACGTTTATTCTTTTATGTATGTATCTATATCATTACGTGTGTGTTCAGAGTGCCAACAGGTTTTTTCCTTACAGACTTCTCTGGTTTCCTTCACTGTCATTGTTCGTCTCATACACGCTCGCCGGTTACGGAGACTCATTTGCCCTTTTTTACGTAACAGTTGTTGAAATCAGTGAACCTACAAAACTGCCCAACTAAAAAAAGCTGGTTGCTTAGGTACCCAGTATTATGCTGAGTTAGGTCGGTTTTTCTAAAGAGCTTATTTAATTACTTTTGTTGATAAATGTAGCAAATAAAACTGGATCCAAAAAAATGTATTCTTCTTTTCTTTTTAATGCGTGTAATGTATAAGGGGTCGTCCATTAATCACGTGATGTTTGTGTTTGTTCCGTGTGACGTTACAATGTTAATTGCTACTCATCGTGTCTATAATATTAAACAAGTTATGTTTTTATTTGAGTATTTGTTATCTGATGATGCTGCACAGTAATAACATTGAAGGTCTAGAACTTTTTTCAACTTTTCGTTTATAGTTAAACTAACTGAGTAAGTCGATGTTCTGGGCATACACGGCCTTACTTATTCTTACGGTTCAGTTGGACATATAGCCTTATCACCGTAACACTCACGTGATGCTCTATAAATAAATTGATTATATTTAATAAAGAATAAATCATTCAATACATTAATTTACAATATTATTTTTTAATAAACTTACCTTAGCACCTCGTACTTCAGCTGAATTAAACCGATTATCATTTTTAAGAAAATTTGTTATCATAAATATATCCATATCAGGTATATTGTCGGAATTAGCCTTTATAAATCCTTTATCACACATGACTAAATAAAATTAGCTGTTATAAATATTTTTTTAGCACTAAATTTCGGATATTTTAATCAACTAATATGTAGTAGCCGCTGACACTGTGCTATCGAGAAATTCCTTTAACATTATGACATCACAAACATGGCGACTAATCGTGGCGCATTCGTAGTGACGTGATTCTTTTTAAAATTTTATCAATTTTAAATTGTTTATAATAGATTAAAAAGAAATTAAGAGTTTTTCGCATCGACTATATTATAATATATGATAAAGTTTTCAAAGACATGAAAAATTGCTTTATTTTTCAATATCCCAATTCCACGTAACAGTGGACCCTAATATATTCCCTAACCCTAATATATAGAAATATTAGCAGAGGTCTTCTCTCATAAATCGAGGTGAGAAAGATTAGGTCATATTTTACACGGACACAGTGCGGATTAGGGGTCTTTGTATCATATTGATATTCAGACGCTTACATACAGAGTCCTTATTCGCTTAAACCAAAACGGATTGCGTTGAGATAACACCGTGAAATGATCATGTAATGGCACTGGAGTACTGTCAGCGATTTAAGACGCTGAACATTCTCAGTATTTCGAACTGTTAATACTCCTTATTATAAAAGCTTTGGCGAATATTGTTAAAGCCACATTACTGGCAACATACTTAAATATATGTGTATTGACGGATGATTTAGCGCAGTGGGTAAGCCGCTCCGCCCACTGTGTCTAATAGTCGATTCCCGCACGGATCAAATCTTTGTGTGATCCACAATTATTTGTTTCCGTCTGGGTATTTGTGTATGTGTATTTTCATGTTTGTAAACGCGCCTACGACACAGGAATAAATCCTAGTGTGGGGCTACGTTTTATTAAACAAAAACCGTCGCGTTGTGTGTTTAATTGGTCATAGCAAATAAGCAAAATTTGCAGAGCGATAGATTTTAGCTAGAATAACTGGATCCACGAGCAAATAACTAGTGATAAAATACGTCAGTTACACGTGTGTTAGTTCCTTTAACATAAGATTTCAACGAGCCAGCGATTTCACAAAGCAGCGGACCCTAATACATCCACCTGATAAAGTGCGTAAGATACGGTGTTATCTGCTCTAATAAAATTTACAACTCTCACCGTCTTTAGTAAGATCGACCAACTTTCATGGCGCGTCAGTTTGGGGATGATAGATCGTAATCCCGGTCTGGGGCTAATGTTAGCAAAAATCATTATACAAATATTTGTAGTTTCAGTTTGAGAGATGTAGGTTTTTTTATTTGTGGAGTCTTTGTAATAATGTTTTTTTTTTGTTTATGGCATCACGGCGTCGCGTATTTTTCCAGTGTCAAGTATAACGAATTTAACTATTCATTTCAAAAATAATTCAGTGTCCGATGAACCCTTTAATAACAATAAATATGAAATTGATGAAATACCCCACCCCGGATAGTAAAGCGATGGATACTTTACATACCAATTGCGACGGCCGTTTCTTGGGAAATCGAAAAGGCATGTTTTGTCACTTTGTTAAAAGTACCTTTACTCATGCACATATAAGACATAATGGTTAATATTCCACCAACATTACACATTATTACTCGAAATAACACAAGTTTTGGAAATTAAAACAAATTCACGACATCACTCTTCGATTTCCCACCAAAAACCATTTGTAATAATGTTATAATAATATTTCCTAACCTTAACCTTCTCTTACAAAACAAGGTGAGCGAGATTAGGTTATACATGATGCGGATCCCAGTGCGAGTTTGTGTTATATTGATGTTCAGATATACAAGGTGTAACATAATTAACGCAAGACCTGAAAGTAGTTTGTTCTGAATCGGCAACTGAATCGATTCCAACTATTTTTAAAGTAAGTTAGTTTTTATTTAATTATCAAAAATTGCTGTTATTCGTTCAGTTCGCTGTATTAAACAAAATCTAATAATTATTCCTATTACCCCTCATCAATATGCACCCAAAAGTTCATTATTTTAAAAAATTTCGTGGTTAATTTGGGTACCAAAGAGCTTAAAAAATGCTAGAAGGCTTCTAAAAATTGGAAGTTTGAGTTTCGTATTGAATTCGTAAAGCATTAATCTAATTGGGGTGTCTGAGGTCTTGCTTTATATATGTTACACCTTGTATACTGAGGAATATAAATTACAGGGCCCTTAATAAACGGACTACGGTATAATTTAGTAGAAGTTATATTATTAGCTAGAATAAGTGGAGTCTTAGGCAAATAAATAGTGATATAATACATTAGTGACAACTGTGTTAGTTCCTTTAACACAAGTTTCGAAAGAGTCAGTGGACCCTTATACATCCAGCACCTGATAAAGTGCAAGCTCGACGAAGTGTTATCTACTTTGGAGTAGATTATTATTATTATCCAAATTTTATTATCAATGGATACTGGATTGACATCGGTGAAGACTCAGGAGGGTCCAGATGAAAATCAGCGTCTTGCACTTGTGCCTGACATTAAGCTAATCTGGATACCTATTTGGCTCAGCCGTGAGACACATACTCATGTGTATGACTTACTTTGTTTTTTCCATTTTTGTAATTTTTTTTAATGTTTTTTTCTCTCATGTGTATTTTTAGAGACCAATATTAAGCGTTTGTACTTTTTTAAAATAATGGTTAAATTGCTAAGATGTTGTTATATCAGCTAAAAATATCTCTATCTTTTTTCTTTCAATATTTACAACTTTTACTGTCTTTAGTACAATCGATCCATTTTCACAGCGCGTCGGGATGGGGACGATAAATCTTCGTGATCCCACCCCGGGGCTAATGTTGGCGAGGTTCATTATGGAAATATTTGTAGTTCCAGTTTTGGAAATGTGGGTTCGAGGGTAATCTACACTTACATTTGCGGATTCTTTGGGCCATCTTGGACATTACAGGTTGAGATAATCGTGTTTTGTTTTTTTTTCTTTAAAATCTTTAAACACCCCGACACACAGACACTAAGATTTATTCCTGTATCGTGCGTGTGTTTATGAACTTAAAATTCATATGCATAATTAGTCAGACTAATAAATACTTAATGGTAACACTCATTTTACACCAACGCCCCCTTGTTAATGTCATCCATAAGTCAAAAGATCCTTGTCGGAGTATATTTGATGTAAGAAATTAAAAAGGTGGTTTGTTCCGAATTGACAAATGAATCGGTTTGAATCATTTTGATGAGGTACAGTACATTTATTTTAATCGCTGTGTATCATTCCAATCGCTTCTAAGTTTACGGTATTATTGTTTAAAATTGTAACTTATGGTAAAAGCAGAACGATAAATTAAAATTGCATTTGTGAAAATAATTATATAATTCAACAACAATCTTGAATAACCTTAATCGAATAGCCTATGTTATCTGTAATCTTACACTGACATAAATTTATTTGTCTGCACTTTTTCTATTATTGCATGCGGTGTTTACCTTTAAGTAATTGTTGCACAGAAAATGTTCTTGACACATGTATGTATTAGTGTAAACAACTGTTGGGAAACCAAATAAATAAAAAAAAAATATTCCGTAACTTATAGTCTTTTTCACGAGACATGGATACGGTGACGTTTGATCATATTTCATTTCACGCATATTGTATTGGTGAAACACTTCGTCGAGCTCGCCGCTTGGTTCCCGGCTTAGAATAGGACCAACCCATCTCATCCCATCGGGTGTCGTACAAGGCGACTAAGGGAAAACTAGGGAATGGGCAGCAGCGTTCTCTTAACACTTCTGCGATCAAAAACTGCGCTCGCCAACCCGCCTGCCAAGCGTGGCGAGTATGGCAAATCCCCCCAATCACTATTATGGAAGAAAAGAAGAAAACCAGGCCCCTAGTCCCCGGCGGTCCTGATCGTCCTGGCCACGGTAGCAGCCATGGTAACGACAGGACAAGGGGTGCTAAGAATCTCCGGCATAGATTCGGCTACCACCAAAAACGAAAATTGGCCCTGGTGACATACAACGCACGCACTTTGAGGACAGATGAGAAGCTTGTTGAGCTGGAAGAAGAGATAAACAAGTTGCGGTGGAATATTGTTGGTTTATCAGAGGTCCGAAGAGAGGGCGAGGACACGATAACCTTAAAATCCGGCAACTTGTTTTACTACCGGGAGGGCGAACAGCAGTCCCAAGGTGGTGTCGGATTTATCGTCCACAAGTCACTCATAGACAACGTTGTGTCCATCACTAGTGTGTCGAGCAGGGTAGCGTACCTGATACTCAGAATATCCAAAAGATATTCGCTGAAGGTCATACAGGTCTACGCACCGACCTCGACATACTCAGATGATGACGTCGAAGTTATGTATGAGGAGATTAGTAAAGCCATACATACTTCCAAAACACACTTTACAGTGGTTATGGGTGACTTCAATGCGCGGCTGGGCAAACGGGGCGATGATGAGTTGAGAGTGGGGCAATTTGGATATGGGCAGCGCAACCCCAGGGGTCAGAGGCTGGCCGAATTCCTGGAGAAGGAGGGACTCTTTATGATGAACTCTTTCTTCCAGAAGCCGCCTCATAGGAAATGGACCTGGATGAGCCCTGATGGTTCCACCAAAAACGAAATAGACTTCATAATGAGCACCAAGCGACAAATATTTAATGATGTCTCCGTGATCCACAGGGTAAAAACCGGCAGTGATCACCGAATGGTCAGAGGCACATTAAATATTAATGTCAAAATGGAAAGATCGCGTCTGATGAAGTCTACGCTCCGACCTTGTAATGCACATATCCAAAACCCCGAGAACTTTCAACTCGAATTGGCAAACCGCTTCGAATTGCTAGACAGCAGCGCATCAGTGGACGAAATCAACAACAGGCTGGTAGAGACTGTCCATACGGTCGGGTCCAAGTATTTTAAGCCCCACCATAAAAATAGACCTCAAAAACTATCCAACTACACCCGAAACCTCATGGCTGAGCGACGTTCCATGACGCTCCAAACCTCCGATGATGCTAAGTCCTATAGGCAGCTCAATGGACAGATATTGAAGTCCTTGCGACAAGACTTACGGTCCTTCAATACAAGGCGTATTGAGGAGACCATAGCACAGAACAAGGGCTCTAAAGTGTTCGCAAGAGACGCGTCTATTGGGCAAAGCCAGTTGACGAAGCTGAAGATGGAGGACGGAAACGTAACGTCGAATAGGTCGGAGGTGCTCAGGGAGATAGAGAGGTTCTATGGGCAGTTGTATACCTCAGTAGCTGAACCTGTTGTTGACTTGGTAAAAGACCCAAGAGCCAAGCTAACCCGACACTACACTGAAGATATCCCGGACATCAGCCTGTACGAGATTAGGATGGCTCTCAAACAACTCAAAAATAACAAAGCGCCGGGCGAAGACGGAATTACCGTAGAGCTTCTGAAAGCGGGCGGAACGCCAGTACTTAAAGTCCTTCAGAGGCTGTTTAATTCCGTCTTGCTCGAAGAGAAAACGCCGGAAGCATGGAACAGGGGTGTGGTGGTACTGTTTTTCAAGAAAGGTGATAACACTTTACTGAAGAATTATAGGCCCATCACACTGCTGAGCCATGTTTATAGGTTGTTTTCGAGAGTCATTACGAATCGTCTCGAACGCAGGTTTGATGACTTCCAGCCTCTCGAACAAGCCGGTTTCCGGAAAGGCTTTAGTACCATAGACCACATACATACGCTGCGGCAGATTATACAGAAGACCGAGGAGTATAATCGGCCACTATGCTTGGCGTTTGTGGACTATGAAAAAGCCTTCGATTCGATCGAGACTTGGGCGGTTCTTAGATCTCTCCAGCGATGCCGCATTGACTATCGGTACATCGAAGTGTTGAAGTGCTTGTATAATAACGCCACCATGTCAGTCCGAGTACAGGGGCAGTGCACGAAGGCAATCCCCATAAAAAGAGGAGTAAGACAGGGAGACGTCATTTCTCCGAAACTGTTTACGGCCACCTTAGAGGACGCCTTCAAGCTCTTGGAATGGCAAGGACTTGGCATCAACATCAATGGCGAATACATCACTCACCTTCGATTTGCCGACGACATTGTGGTCGTGGCGGAGTCGCTGGAAGATCTAGGACGAATGCTCGGTGACCTCAACAGAGTATCTCAACAAGTGGGTCTTAAAATGAACATGGACAAAACCAAAATAATGTCTAACGTCCATGTTGTACCCACCGCACTCACCGTTGGAAACTCTACTCTTGAAGTTGTCGACGAATACATTTACCTGGGACAGGTAGTCCGGTTAGGTAGGTCCAACTTTGAGAGAGAGGTCAATCGACGAATCCAACTCGGCTGGGCAGCGTTCGGGAAACTGCGCAATATCTTCTCATCCAAAATACCTCAGTGTCTTAAGACTAAAGTTTTCAGTCAATGTGTGTTACCAGTGATGATATATGGATCAGAGACGTGGTCTCTTACAATAGGTCTCATAAAAAAGCTCAGAGTTGCTCAGCGAGCTATGGAGAGAGCTATGCTCGGCGTTTCTCTACGCGATCGAATCAGGAATGAGGAGATTCGTAGAAGAACCAAGGTTACCGACATAGCCCTTAAGATTAGCAAGCTGAAGTGGCAATGGGCGGGCCACATAGCGCGAAGATCGGACGGGCGTTGGGGCAGAAAGATTCTAGAGTGGAGACCACGTATTGGCAAGCGCAGCGTGGGACGACCACCTGCCAGATGGACCGACGATCTTGTGAAAATCGTAGGAAGTCGTTGGATGCATCGGACCGGTTACGCTGGAAAGCGATTGGGGAGGCCTATGTTCAACAGTGGACAAGTATGGGCTGAGATGATGATGATGATGATATTGTATTGAAGAAAATTGAAAATAAAGAATCCAAAAAAGAAACGGGCATATAAAAACATCAAAAATCTATTTTAATTTTCATTCGTTTCATATACTGTTCATAAATTTTCGTCATTATTTAAAAAACATAATAAAACTCTATTACTCTATTATGTAAATTGTAACGATTTGCGTTTTAGGGACTGACACAATTACATCGTTATATTCGATATTTTGTTTTTTAAAATGTACAAAATCGATTGGCGATATTTTACATATATATTATTCTATGTATCTGACTGAAATATTTAGTATTCTCATGCTCAATAAATAAATAAATATACGTGGATGCGCTATCTTGACATATTAAATCAGAGATATGTATAGATTTTTTAATAATAATAAACGTAAGCGACGAATTGCGCGATTTGTCTGACGATTTTTCTGACCAATGGTTGATTCGTAAATAAATAATGAGATTATTTTATTTTGTTCTCTTTTTGTTCCTAAATTATTTTTATTGATATCGATTCATTCTAAGTAATAAATTTTCTCAATACGATATTCAATCAATTCTATTTCACACTCACCACATTTCTAGATATGTCAAATCCTAAACGTCAGCGTTCCCATGACTGGTGAAAGGACTATAATCCACCAGAGAATTGAAACAAAATAAATTTAACAACGAAAAAAGATTAGAAAAATGAGCTTTGCTTACTCTAGGCGCCCGCCTAGAGTAAGCAAGCAAGCTCATTTTTCAATCATCAATAAGACGAGTGTAGCTATTCGGAACCAAAGTACCGTGAAATAAGATTCAAATTAAATATTTTAGGTGTTCAGCGAACCTTGTCAGTCAATGTCTAGGCCCATATGTTTCTAATTTGTATCTTTTGTTACCCAAATTCTCCTTGGCTGTTGTGAATAATACATAAAATTTCGTTAATATTGGATTATGTAGCATATCGTAACGTGCTACAGTTCTTTTGACGTCATGTACGTAAAGTACTCACAAAAGCTTTATTATTATGTTTGCATTTATTAGGTACAATTTCTTATAAAATATATATAAAATGACAATTATTCTTATATATATTGTATAAGAAAAATGTGCTCACCGACGCCGTAGTCTATGACCCAAGCTACCGGTGGTCAGGGCTCCAAAGAGAGGAACCTCCTCACAATGCGCGCCGTGTCCAATACTACCGCCTTCTGTATTAGGCCCTTCACCCAACTGCCTAGTGAGAGCTTCTCAAGGTGTCGAAGCTATTGGCTATTAGGCCGTTGACTGATAAGACTATCGGAATAATGACGGTTGAATCAACATTCCACATAGCGTTTATCTCATGGGCCAGGTCCAAATATTTAGATAATTTTTGGCATTTACAAGGTTGTCATCATGCGGAATGGTGACATCACCTAGCATTACACGACGCATCGATCAATCTATTATCACGATATCAGGTTTATCGGCTACAATAGTCCTGTCCGTGATAATAGATCGATCCCATTAGAGCGTGATATAACCACTTTGGAGAACTGGAAGAGGCTGGTACTGGTACAGTACTTCAGAGTCCACAAATATTATTATTATCATTATGAGCTCATACTGTCCCACTGCAAGGCAAAGGTCTCTCCTACCTTCTTTCACTCATCCCGGTTTAGTGCAAGCTGATGCCAGTCCTTGTTATAGGAGTTCAGCTCGTTTCGCCACCTATTTCTGGGCCTGCCGCGCTATCGTTTCCCGTCAGGTGGGACCCACGCTGTGGTAATTTTTGCCCAAAGCGCATCCGATATGCGACAGATATCTAGATCTATTTCAGCCTTGGAGTAAAGTAGCCTCCATCAACGATTTATTTATGTGAAACTATTTTTCGGATGTTATCGCGGTTTATTCGCGTAAATCTAAGAACTCAGTATGATTTATTTATGTTTTGGAGCGCAGGACCGAGTTTCAGTTACTTAAGCTGGCTGATGATTTTTGGGATAACACTTGTTACAATAATCATTGTAAATAAATGAAGTCACACTGTTCTACTGTTGGGTAAAGTCCTATCAGAAATTGAGGTTGGAGAGAATAGATCATTCTTTACGACGCGGAACAATATGTATGATGGACGCAGGTTTGTAGCTACCTGCTGTTGATACTTATCATGGCGTCTACAAAACTTCCAACAACTTCCATATTTAGTAGTAATCAAGATCAACGCCATGATACAATGAATGTTTGCTCAGGGTGCTATAAAATTGTAAAAGTTCTTTTGAAATTCTAAACTAAAAGCTTAGCATGAACAGATTGATGTAAGCCAAACGCTATCGAGTTAATATGTCATGTTTGTCATACTTCAAATTTACATAATAAAGATGAACGTGACGACATGCTTTCTCACCAACGTTACGCTAACGTTAATCTGTTTGTGCCTTAGGTTCGGGTTAGGCATAACTTTGAGTTGACGGGTGACAAGGATTTTTTGGCCCATTGATGGTATTAACAGAGGAGGGCATTAGTGTGAAATTTAGGTTAACATGAAGTAAAGTTTCCCGACTTCTAAGGAGATATTTCAACAGGTGGTTCCGCACGGTTACTAGTTAAATAGATAATTTGGAGAAACACGTTATAAACACGTCATGAAGTGACATTTCACTTGATGACAGCTTTAGTTCCGATTTTGTTTACACGCGGGCCAAAAGATCGTACGACTGTACGTTCTAACTTCTATGCTGTCAACTTTGACTTACGTCCATAATCCATGAACTCACCGTGTCACTTGGTGACTAAGAAATTGGAGGATTTTAGGTATTTGGAGTAACTCCTGAGCAAATTGAAGAGCTTCAGATATTACCCGTCGCGTCTAGGGACGGCTGGCTAAGACGGGTAATACGCCGGATCAGCCCGGGTATTGCCTTGTAAGACGATATCCAGTTTTATGACGCGAGGCATGGGCAAATATCTTATTTATTGGTCGTTTACATACGGGGTTTGGAAATGCTGAAATGATACAGTAAAATATGTTTTTAAAAGTATGGTTTCTGGATAGTTGTATGGTCAGGTATGAACAGATTATTCAACCATCGGGCCGGAGCAGTCTTTTAACTTAAGTTCTGTATTTGGCTGGCATGTCCGATTATCATTTTTTTACAAAAATTGTATTTTGGAGCATGTGTTTTAGAATCGCTGATTGCTGCCTAAATTTACAACCACCACCCAAACCCGTTAAAAACTTGTAATACTTCTTGTAATAGAGTTCAACTCACAAAGTTAGGACATACAAAACTTAAGCTATGACTTAATTCTATTTACAGACCATTTGTAATAAAATCTTCATTGCTGCGAGTTTAGAAATTTTATTATTATTATTAGCCCTGTTAAGAAACTGTCACACTGTTGGGCACGGGCCTCCTCTCAAACTGAGAGGGTTTATAGGCCATAGTCCACCACGCTGGCCTAGTGCGGGTTGGCGAACTTTACACACCTTCGAGAAACTCATTAGGCATGCAGGTGTCCTCACGATGTTTTCCTTCACCGTTAAAGCAAGTGATAATTAATTTTTAATACGCACATGCTTTCGAAAAGACCGAGGTGCGTGCCTGGGTTTGAACCCGAGACCTTTGACTTTGCAGTCCAACGGTCTAACCACTAGGCCATCACTGCTTTTTAGAAAAACCTAAGGTAAAATGTCAAAGTATTTTCTTTACACCCAATTTATAGCTTCTATTAAAATTTTTCAAGAAGAGATAAGGCAAGTTCTGAAATGGGCGATATTCATTTAAGTTTTTTAATTTTCTCAAATATGTTGCGAGGTCGAAAATGAAAAACGTGACGGTATTTTATATAGGCGTACAAATATTTCTTAAGCAGGGTGGCAGTGGTGTAAAATGTCGATTTACATATTGTTACACCGATGATGTTAGGTTCCTATCAATGTAATAGCAGGTAAGCCTATTTTTGTTATACCGGGCACACTTCCAGACTCCGGTCTACGACTGTGAACTGCCGTAAGAAGAGGATAATAGGAAATAGTTATTATACTGTATCTAACCTAGTGTCCTAATGCAGTATCTTTTGATTGCTACCTTAATAATTCACCATTAGATTAGAGGCAATTTCTATTTGCTTAAGGAAACGTTTCCTCGATTTATCTATTACTGTTCTACTCGTCCTTTCATTTCGACCCAAAAAAATCTAATGGTTGTGTTCAACGAACATAGTCCTATAATTCTTATTTATATTTGGCACAAATAACCTTATCGACGGGAACGAAAGTTGCAAATGCAATTTATTTTGTTTCGAATATGTAACTTGGTTCTATGCGACCGTCGAAATAGTCTTTTTCTATCTATGAGATCACATTAGGCCCGTTGTGGAGAAAGAAGGGAGCAAAACGTTCAAACAGGTTCCTTCCTCACACCGTCACGCCTATATTCCCCAGAGGGGGTGACAGAGGTGTACTGAGTACACCCACGTTTTGCCAAAGATGTTAGGTCCCATGTAATAGGAGGCGAGCCTATTGCCATATATCGGGCACAATTCCAGACTCCGGACTCATACTGGGAATTTCGAAAACTACATTTGTCCGACCTAGGATTTGAACCCAGGACCTCGTGATCACAAAGCGATGCGCTTTGCCACCAGACCAACAAGGCAGTCAGGTTCAGGTTCCTTCCTGGTTATAACAACGCTGTATTTCTGAAAGATACGCCTGATTTACAGGTTTTTGTGTATAAGCATAAGAATATTGTAACTAAACAAAATTTAGTTTAATGTATTCAAATCTCCAACAATGTAACGCCTATTTAAATTATCAATAGTTAGCTGTCTATTCACTAGCTAGGCGGATATGTATAAAATATATGCGAAAAGTATGACAAAACAGATATACAATGAAAAAGTGGAAGGATGTAGGTACCGGGGAAGACCTTGAATATCTTACCATGACCAAATAGACAGTCTTATCTTAAGGATAAGTCAAGAGTAGTGTTGTAAAAACGAACGCTGAAGTCGAGCGCTTAGCGCTGAGTCGGCGCTCACGAGCGTTGAAACACGTAGAAGACGCGAGCGTTTTAAGCGCCGATTCGAGCGGTTTTACAATACTATTCAAGAGTCTCTGTAACCGGCGAGCGTGTATGAGCCAAACTATGAGATTGGAAGAGGCCAGAGAGGTATGTAAGGAAAGAAACTGTTGGAACTCTGTTCTCTCTTCCTACCCCGCAAGGGATCTCGCCTGATGATATAGATAGATATAACTAAATTATTTAAAATATCCTAAGGGCATACTTTTACTGAGTGACCGAAGTGATGATAGAGTATTCATTTCATTAGTGACGATTCATTAATACTATAATAGTTTACATGAATAATAAATATTATGGTTCTGATTCAGCAGCAAAGGTAAATTTTCGCAAAATATTTTCAAAAGCCATTAAAGTTATCTAGTCACTCATCAGTTATAAGTTAAATATTCCCTTTAGCACCTACCGTTTCTGTCCGCCAACTTAATGGTGCGTATGTCGCATTGTCTCAATGGCATCCTGGCTTCCCTCCAAGTATCGCGATCGCTATTGTTCTTCGTAACGTACACACTATAAAATATGTTGTGTTGCTTTATGTCTTTCTTTGAATACTTAATAATAATAATGGTGGGTTCTGCTGCTGATGGTTAGTAACGACACGACGAATTCGAGTAGTCCAGACAGTCGGTCAGGACCATCAAACCGTATACACTCCGTCAATTTTTTCTTTTCCGGTATATTAAATAGTTCTTGTACCTGCTTGTGACAGTTCGCTGTTATCGTTTCTTCATTTTTAGCCATTGATGGGCAGGCGACTTCATTAACAGTGTTGGACCCATATTTCCACGCAAGCCGAAAGGTCCAGGTGAAACCCGTAGATCTCAGCTAGATCATTATAGCCTATATTTGTCCACTACTGAACATAGGCCTCTCTAATCGCTCTCTAGCGCAGCCGGTCCGATGCCACCTGCATCCGACGACTTTCTGCGATCCTCACAAGATCGTCGGTCCATCTGGTAGGTCTCCACTCTAGAACCTTTCTGCCCCAACGCCCGTCCGATCTTCGCGCTATGTGGCCCGCTCATAGCTAC
The DNA here is from genome assembly GCA_905147815.2 of Phalera bucephala. Taxonomy (NCBI): domain Eukaryota; kingdom Metazoa; phylum Arthropoda; class Insecta; order Lepidoptera; family Notodontidae; genus Phalera; species Phalera bucephala. The sequence continues at coordinate 6,154,415 of LR990621.1, read as the reverse complement.
TTCAGCTTACTAATCCCATGGGCTATATCGGTGACCTTAGTTCTTCTAGGAATCTCCTCATTACTGATGTGATCACGTAGAGAAACGCTGAGCATAGCTCTTTCCATCGCTCGCTGAGCAACTCTGAGCTTTTTATGATAAGAAACTACATCTCTTATATGTCATCACTGGCAACACATTGACTAAAAACTTTAGTCTTGAGGCATTGAGGTATCTTGGATGAAAATACGTTGCGCAGTTTCCCGATCGCGCCCCCGGTTGTAGGCCATCTGTTGTCCACTTATCAACCTGTAAGGCTTCCAACATCTCAATACTCTTTCATTCAAAAAAACTTCGACAAAATGTAAGTGGACTATGTTCACCGGAATCCCTAAAAATCCAAAAAAGTGGGAGTTGGAATGGTATTCATTACAATTTTTTGATAGTATCAGAAGAAGGAAAACTTTATTATCAACCGAAAGACCTTCTCTCTAGGGCATACGCCTCTTTAAAGATCACTATGAAGACCGATTTTATGCAGCTAGCTTCTACCGGCGACCATCACCAGATTGTCAGTCCAGCTTGTGGATGGTCTACCCACCAGTCTTAACATAGAAATTTTTTTTTATCATCATAGCCAAAAAGATATGTATTGTAAGTTATAGGCCTTCTCCAAAGGACCGGCTTATGCAACCAATAAATTAATTGTCCTTTCCGAGAGATATGGGTTTCGATCCCGCCCTTAAGTGGCTACCGCAATAAAAAAAACGTGTTTCTTGACTCCACGCATTTCAAAAAGTTCATGGATTAGATACTTTGTATTTAGAAATATGATTTTTGACTATATAATTAAGAATCTGGTAAGAGGAATACACGATTAAACGAAATTTTCTTGATAGAAAACCAAAATTAAAATCATCTCTTTTGCTTTACATTTTCTAATTCCTACGCGAAACACTTAATAATATAATAATTTACTTTAAAACATAACAAATAATTGTAGCAAAGATCTTGTAAAACATCTTTTTATTTCATAGTGCAGTTATTTTAGAAAATGATAAAATTTGTTTTTGCTCTTATGTCGTTTTATTTCTGAGAGCTCGTTCATAACATATCCGTCTAGTTAAAAAGTTGCTAAAAACGTCAAGTCAATAATGGACGATTCTTTAAGGATAATAAGATAAGGTATTAGTGTTTCTAAAAGGACTCCGCGACTACCAGACCCAGCAAACCGAGCGACCTAAGCTAAATCTATTAGACCGGGGTTATTGCAATCGTTTTAGCAGTAGACGGATGGCTTGGTCCAGTGATTAAAAGCTTGAGCCGCTCCACCCACTGGATTGAGTAGTCGCGGGTTCGATACCCGCACGGTACGAATCTTTGCACTACCCACAAATATTTGTATCGGTCTGGGTGTTTGTAAAAATTTCATGTTTGTAAACGCACCCACGATACAGGAATAATATCTAGAGCGGGGTTACGTTTTTAAAATTCTTAATATCCTCTTATAGTATTATAATAGTCTTACTTTACTATGAGACGGAGCTTGCAACTGCCTATATCGATGTCTCTTTCTCAGATTCAGTTAGATTGTGGTAAGACCTAGGTCGTTGTTTAGTTTCAGATGGCTTCATTTCTATCAAAGCATAAATGTATGGGGAACCATTTATCATGGTAGTCATAAGGGACTTTATCTATGTAAGTACATGTGTGTAAAGTAGAAAACGAATAAATTCATATAATATTGAGTTTGCATTAGCGGTGATCCAAGGAAGGAACAGACTTTCCTCGCGGCCTTCAACAGGGCGTCGGTTCATCTTGTTATGGTTTTATTTACACTAGTGTTTTTCAACCTGTGGGTTGCGACTCCCCGCGAAGACTCTATAAGGGGGTCGCAAAGCCTAATGTTATATGTATGTATATTATTGCCTATGTTTATTAAAGGACATATTGTGTAGAATAATACTTGTAAATTTTTCTGTTAACTAATTTCTCTCATCTTGGTACCTTTAATGCTAGACTAAGAATCAAATCCTTACTGGGCTGGAAGCGAAAGAAAAACATAGAATGCCCCAGTAGCCTTATTTTTGCTAGGCTGGTGGTAAGAGTCCACCAAAGGTAGTAACGTCATCCGATCAACGACCAGAAAAAGAAAATTTGAAACTAACCCTATACCATACGTCTGGCCAGCGTGGTATAGTAGGCCTAAAAACCTTCTAACATGTTAAGGCACCAAAAACAAAGGCCCCTAGTTCCCGGTAGTCCCGCTGTCCGCTGCCACGGTAGCGGTCGCGGTAACAGCGGGGCAGGGGGTGCGAAGAATCTCCGGGCTATGACACATGGCTACCAAAAACATCTGACCCTGGCTACGTACAATGGACGCCCTCTACGGCTGGACCAACACCACTGAACTCGAGGTAGAACTAGGTCGCATAAACTGGCACATATTGGGGTTATCCGAAGTCCGAAGACAGGGCGTGGACACGATAACCCTTGAGTCAGGCCACCTGTTCTACTTTCGGGAAGGTGATCGGCCTTCTCAGGGCGGTGTCGTAGTACCTCATAATTAAAATCACCAACAGGTACACCCTGAAGGTGGTACAGGTATATGCGCCGACCTCGACATACTGCGGCGACATAGGCGAAGCCATGTATGAAGACATAGCCAAGGCATTACATGACAACACCAAGGCTCACTACAACGTTGTTATATACTTCAATGCCAAAGTGGGAGTACAAGAACGCGGCGAAACTATAATCGGACCCCACGGCGTGGGGCGCCGAAACCACAGGGGGAAGATGCTGGTCAAATTTCTGGAGTCGCAGGGGCTCTTCTTGATGAATTCGTTCTTTAAGAAGAAGCCTCATAGAAAGTGGACATGGCGAAGCCCCGACACTGTGACGAGGAATGAGATAGACTTCATCATGACTGGCAGGAAGTCTATATTTAGAGACGTCTCCGTGATCAACAGGTTTAATACCGGCAGCGATCTCTTGTCCGAGGCGCTCTAAATATAAACTTCAGGGCCGAAAGGCGTCGCATGATGAGGTCTACTTTCAAACCTACTGCGCATCAAATAGCTTTAGGGTCCGAAAAGTTCCAACTGGAGTTTCAAAATCGTTTCGACCTACTGGAAACCGAAGGCAATGTTGACTAGAAAACCGACACAGTGGTCAAAACGCTACAGGATGTGTCTCGAAGGATGTTTCCCGGCAAAAGCGGTAACAGAGAGTCTAAACTCTCGCTCGAGACTCTCGAACTTATGAGGCAGAGACGGGAAATGTCATCCACGCAGGCGTCTTCGCCGGATGGGAAGAAACTCAACCGGAAGATCCGGAAGCTGGTGCGACGTGACCTCCGATGTTCCAACACCCGCGCCATCGCGGCTGCGATTGAACAGAACAGAGGCACCAAAGTCTTTGCTCGCCAGCTAGATAGATCCCATCTGACGAAACTTAATACTGCAGATGGCAAAACCGTGACCTCCAAGTTCGAGATACTCGAGAAAATTGAGAGTTTCTACAAAGACGTGTACGCATCACGGATGGCTAAACCCTCGAGACCCAGCGCTGACGACCACAGAGCCCCACTCACACGGAAGACATCCCTGATGTCAACCAGGACGAGATCAGAGTGGCTCTCGAGCAGCTCAAAAACAACAAGTCGCTAGGCGATGACGGAATCACCATTGAGCTCCTAAAAGCAGGCGGGACTCCAATCCTGAAAAAGCTAGCGAGCCTCTTTAATTCCGTCATCCACCAGGGCTTAACACCTCAAGCGTGGAGCGGGAGTGCGATGGTTCTGTTCTTCAAAACAGGTGACAAAACGTTGCTGAAGAACTGCAGACCCCTCTCACTCCTGAGCCACGTCTACAAGTTGTTCTCGAGAGTACTCACAAACCACCTCGCCAGAAGACTCGATGAGTTCCAGCCACCGGAACAAGCCGGGTTTCGAACAGGCTATAACACCGTAGACCACATGCATACTGTACGGCAGATTGTACAGAAGACCGAAGAGTACAATCAGCCGCTTGTATGGCTTTCGTGGACAACTAGAAAGCCTCTGACTCAATCGAAACCTGGGCAGCTTTGGATGCTCTGTAGCGATGTCGCATGGATTGGCGCTATATCGAGGTGTTGAGATGTCTGTATGATACCGCCACAATGACCGTCCAGCTCCAGGACCAAAAGACTAACCCGATCGAGCTGCGTCGAGGGGAAAGACAGGGGAATGTAATATCCCTCAAGCTCTTCACCAATGCACTCGAAGACGTCTTCAAGACGCTGGACTGGACTGGGCGGGGCATTAACATAAACGGCGAATACATCTCACACCTTCGGTTTGCCGATGATATCGTCATCGTGGCAGAGTCACTGGAACAGTTAAGCGAAATGCTGCATAGCCTAAATGGAGCGTCTCGAGGTATCGGTCTCGGCATGAACTTGGATAAACCAAGATCATGTTTAATGAACATGTCACGCCGGGACCGATCTACATCGATGGTTCGATGCTTGAAGTTGTTCGGGAGTATGTCTACCTTGGACAAGTTGTCCAATTTGGTAGAAACAACTTTGAGAAAGAAATCAACCGCAGGACCCAGTTGGGTTGGGCAGCATTTGGCAAACTACGTCAAGTTTTCTCTTCGCCTATACCGCAATGCCTGAAGACTAAAGTCTATAACCAATGCGTCCTAACTGTTATGACTTACGGGGCCGGGACGTGGCCACTCACAGTGGGACTAGTCCACAAATTCAAAGTTAGTCCACAAATTCAAGGGCTATGGAGCGAGCTATGCTCTCTCTGCGACTCTTTGAAGGATAAAATTCGTAACGAGGTAATCCGACAAAGAACCAATTACCTTGGACAAGTTGTCCAATTTGGTAGAAACAACTTTGAGAAAGCAATCAACCGCAGGACCCAGTTGGGTTGGGCAGCATTTGGCAAACTACGTCAAGTTTTCTCTTCGCCTATACCGCAATGCCTGAAGACTAAAGTCTATAACCAATGCGTCCTAACTGTTATGACTTACGGGGCCGGGACGTGGCCACTCACAGTGGGACTAGTCCACAAATTCAAGGGCTATGGAGCGAGCTATGCTCTCTCTGCGACTCTTTGAAGGATAAAATTCGTAACGAGGTAATCCGACAAAGAACCAATTACCTTGGACAAGTTGTCCAATTTGGTAGAAACAACTTTGAGAAAGCAATCAACCGCAGGACCCAGTTGGGTTGGGCAGCATTTGGCAAACTACGTCAAGTTTTCTCTTCGCCTATACCGCAATGCCTGAAGACTAAAGTCTACAACCAATGCGTCCTAACTGTTATGACTTACAGGGCCGGGACGTGGCCACTCACAGTGGGACTAGTCCACAAATTCAAAGTTAGTCCACAAATTCAAGGGCTATGGAGCGAGCTATGCTCTCTCTGCGACTCTTTGAAGGATAAAATTCGTAACGAGGTAATCCGACAAAGAACCAAAGTTACCGACATAGCTCGCAGACTCAGTAAGCTAAAGTGGCAATGGGCTGGTCACATCTGCAGAAAGACCGACAGCCGATGGAGCAAGCGTGTGCTAGAGTGGAGACCGCGACTTGGTAAGCGTAAGGTAGGACGGCCCCCAGCTAGATGGACCGACGACCTCGAAAAGGTCGCTGGGGCAGACTGGATGCGGAAGGCGGAGGACCGTGTGCAATGGCGCGTGTTAGGAGGGGCCTATGTCCAGCATCATCATCATCATCATCTCAGCCCATACTTGTCCACTGTTGAACATAGGCCTCCCCAAAGGGGGGATTTGCCATACTCGCCACGCTTGGCAGGCGGGTTGGCGAGCGCAGTTTTTGATCGCAGAAGTGTTAAGAGAACGCTGCTGCCCATTCCCTAGTTTTCCCTTAGTCGCCTTGTACGACACCCGATGGGATGAGATGGGTTGGTCCTATTCTAAGCCGGGAACCACGCGGCTATGTCCAGCAGTGGACTGCAATAGGCTAATTGATTGATTGAAGAATCAAATCGTTTTCAAAATTTCGGGAAAGCGTTGGGCGATGTAATCGATGTAAAAATATGTCTGTTAGAGATAATTATGTATTAAGCTGATGCTTAATAATACAAATTAATAAAAATGTGCGGCTTTGGTATTTGGAACATAATAAAATACAGATTAACAGTGGAGGGTAAGGGGTCACGAAAAATTATTTCATACTAAGGTGCTCGTAGCGCTGTGCGACTGCGGTGTTCTTACCGATTACCAAGGTTAAGCAGCGTTCGAATCGGTCGGCCCGAGATAGGTGACCGTTTGTTGCATTTTCATATTCGAGCGTCTCCGTGCTTCGGAAGGCACGTTAAGCTGTTGGTCCTGGCTACCACTTATTGTGGTAGTCGTTAAGCCGAGTTCTGAGCTTTAAAGGCGGCTTGATAAGTTGTAACAGCAGGTGGCCACAAACCTGCCTTCATCAATCCGCACTGGATATTCGAGGTGGAGTATGACCTAATCTCTCTTACCTCGATTTGTGAGAGAAGGCCTTTGTCCAGCAGTGGCCAGTATAGGCTGATATTATAAGGGGGTCGCTTCGTAAAAAAGGTTAAAATACACTCATCTGCACCAAGTCTTTTTGTAGAGTTAGCAACGTAAACGGACCAATAACCGTAATTAGTGAACATTGTCACAATCAACCAAACCAAATATACCACTATAAACCAAAAATAATCTCGTTCTTCAATTCGATCTAAAGCTATCGAATTGAAGAACTGAAGAATGTTAATTGTACATGTGTTATGTTAAGTCAAAAAGTAATGAACTTAAATAATTTATATAAGCACTTACAAATTGTCATTTTGCATTTTTTTAATCTAATGACACTACTAATCTACCGCCGGATCGGAACGTGGCCTCCACAAAAAATCCGGTGAATAACTAAGCAGGCTTGTCTTTTTTATAATATTATATATAATATTAGCCCTTTTCAGAAACTGTCCCACCGTTGGGCACGGGCCTTCTCTCAAACTGAGAAGTTTTTTTTGCCATAGTCTACCAAACTGTCCCAGTACGGGTTGGCGAGCTTCACACACCTTCGAGAAATTCTTAGGCATGCATCTTATGACCGAGATATGAGACTATCTAAAGAGTAAGTGTATAAAGGATTCCATATGGACCAGTTCTCACAAGCAGCACCTGTCCACGGCTTTGACTACTGAAACAGCCATTCCTTCCCTTAACCATATTGGAGAGAAGGAAGAGACCCGCGCTAGACAGCCACCGCAAGCCTTTTGGTGAGCATGACCAAACCAGAACCCTAAAGACGGTGATTAGGATGTGTCTACAAAGCAGTAATATCCCAAGCTCGTTAGGTTAATAAACCAAGATACAAATGTCACAAACATTTTTATTTTTGCCTCTCTCTGACTTGCGACTGATACTACATCTATCTCGCTTTATTGTCAACTTTTTTTGTTTTTCACTTCTGTTAAATCATCTCTTTCACATGCAACTTATAATGCGACAGGATTTTTTGTATGTAAGGAAAGAACCTGTTGGAAATCTGTACTCTCTGCCTACCCCGCGAGGGAGCTGGCGTGATGATATAGATAGATAGATAGATTTTTTGGGCCGTGGATGACATTATACACCCGAGTTGTATATATATATATATATATAAGCAAAAAATTTGCCGCGTGGTTCCCGGCTTAGAATAGGACCAACCCATCTCATCCCATCGGGTGTCGTACAAGGCGACTAAGGGGAAAACTAGGGAATGGGCTGCAGCGTTCCCTTAACAGTTCTACCATCAAAAACTGCGCTCGCCAACCCGCCTGCCAAGCGTGGCGAGTATGGCAAACCCCCCCAATTTATTAAAATGGAAGAAAAGGATAAAACCAGGCCCCTAGTCCCCGGCGGTCCTGTTCGTCCTGGCCACGGTAGCAGCTATGGTAACGACAGGACAAGGGGTGCTAAGAATCTCCGGCAGAGATTCGGCTACCACCAACTACGAAAATTGGCCCTGGTGACATACAACGCACGCACGTTAAGGACAGATGAGAAGCTTGTTGAGCTGGAAGAAGAGATAAACAAGTTGCGGTGGAATATTGTTGGTTTATTGGAGGTCCGAAGAAAGGGCGAGGACACGATAACCTTAAAATCCGGCAACTTGTTTTACTACCGGGAGGGCGAACAGCAGTCCCAAGGTGGTGTCGGATTTATCGTCCACAAGTCACTCATAGACAACGCTGGCCGAATATCTGGAGAAGGAGGGACTCTTTATGATGAACTCTTTCTTCCGGAAGCCGCCTCATAGGAAATGGACCTGGATGAGCCCTGATGGTTCCACAAAAAATGAGATAGACATCATCATGAGCACCAAGCGACAAATATTTAATGATGTCTCCGTGATTCACAGGGTAAAAACCGGCAGTGATCACCGAATGGTCAGAGGCACATTAAATATTAATGTCAAAATGGAAAGATCGCGTCTGATGAAGTCTACGCTCCGACCTTCTATTGCACATATCCAAAACCCCGAGAACTTTCAACTCGAATTGTCAAACCGCTTCGAATTGCTAGACAGCAGCGCATCAGTGGACGAAATCAACAATAGGTTGGTAGAGACTGTCCATACGGTCGGGTCCAAGCATTTTAAGCCCCATCGTAAAAATAGGCCTCAAAAGCTATCTGACTACACCCGAAACCTTATGGCTGAGCGACGTACCATGACACTCCAAACCTCCGATGATGCTAAGTCCTATAGGCAGCTCAATGGACGGATATTGAAGTCCTTGCGACACGATGTACGGTCCTTCAATACAAGACGTATTGAGAAGACCATAGAGCAGAACAAGGGCTCCAAAGTGTTTGCAAGAGACGCGTCTATTGGGCAAAGCCAGTTGACGAAGCTGAAGACGGAGGACGGAAACGTAACGTCGAATAGGTCAGAGGTGCTCAGGGAGATAGAGAGGTTCTATGGGCAGTTGTATACCTCAGTAGCTGAACCTGTTGTTGACTTGGTAAAAGACCCAAGAGCCAAGCTAACCCGACACTACACTGAAGATATCCTGGACATCAGCCTGTACGAGATTAGAATGGCTCTCAAACAACTTAAAAACAACAAAGCGGCGGGTGAAGACGGAATTACCGCATAGCTTCTGAAAGCAGGCGGATCGCCGGTACTTAAAGTCCTTCAGAGGCTGTTTAATTCCGTCTTGCTCGAAAGAAAAACGCCGGAAGCGTGGAACAGGGGTGTGGTGGTACTCTTTTTCAAGAAAGGTGATAACACTTTACTGAAGAATTATAGGCCCATCACACTGCTGAGCCATGTTTTTAAGTTGTTTTCGAGAGTAATCACGAATCGTCTCAAACGCAGGCTTGATGACATCCAGCCTCCCGAACAAGCCGGTTTCCGGAAAGGCTTTAGTACCATAGACCACATACATACGCTGCGGCAGGTTATACAGAAGACCGAGGAGTATAATCAGCCACTATGCTTGGCGTTTGTGGACTATGAGAAAGCCTTCGATTCGATCGAGACTTGGGCGGTTCTTAGATCTCTCCAGCGATGCCGCATTGACTATCAGTACATTGAAGTGTTGAAGTGCTTGTATAATAACGCCACCATGTCAGTCCGAGTACAGGGGCAGTGCACGAAGGCGATCCCCATAAAAAGAGGAGTAAGGCAGGGAGACGTTATTTCTCCGAAACTGTTTACGGCCACCTTAGAGGACGCCTTCAAGCTCTTGGAATGGCAAGGACTTGGCATCAACATCAATGGCGAATACATCACTCACCTTCGATTTTCCGACGACATTGTGGTCGTGGCGGAGTCGCTGGAAGATCTAGGACGAATGCTCGGTGACCTCAACAGAGTACGATTTAGCGACGGAGACGGACGATTTAGCGCAGTGGGTAAGAGCTTAAGTCGCTCTGCCCATTGCGTCTAATAGTCGCGGGTTCGAGTCCCGCACGGGACAAATCTTTGTGTGATCCACAATTATTTGTTCCGGTCTGGGTATTTGTGTTTGTGAATTTTCATGTTTGTAAACGCACCCACGACACAGGAATAAATCCTAGTGTGGGGCTACGTTTTAAAAAAAAAAAGAAAGAAAGAAAAAAAAAAGAAAAAAATGAAAGAAGTATCTCAACAAGTGGGTCTTAAAATGAACATGGACAAAACGAAAATAATGTCTAACGTCCATGTCGTACCCACCGCACTCACCGTTGGGAACTCTTCTTTTGAAGTTGTCGACGAATACATTTACCTGGGACAGGTAGTCCGGTTAGGTAGGTCCAACTTTGAGAGAGAGGTCAATCGACGAATCCAACTCGGCTGGGCAGCGTTCGGGAAACTGCGCAACATCTTCTCATCCAAAATACCTCAGTGCCTTAAGACTAAAGTTTTTAGTCAATGTGTGTTACCAATGATGATATATGGATCAGAGACGTGGTCTCTTACAATAGGTCTCATAAAAAAGCTCGAGAGTGGCTCAGCGAGCTATGGAGAGAGCTATGCTCGGCGTTTCTCTACGCGATCGAATCAGGAATGAGGAGATTCGTAGAAGAACCAAGGTCACCGACATAGCCGTTAAGATTAGCAAGCTGAAGTGGCAATGGGTGGGCCACATAGCGCGTAGATCGGACGGGCGTTGGAGCAGAAAGATTCTAGAGTGGAGACCACGTATTGGCAAGCCCAGCGTGGGACGACCGCCTGCCAGATGGACCGACGATCTTGTGAAAATCGCAGGAAGTCGTTGGATGCAGGTGGCATTGGACCGGTTACGCTGGAAAGCGATTGGGGAGGCCTATGTTCAGCAGTGGACAAGTATAGGCTGAGATGATGATGATGATAAGCAAAAATATATTTTAAATTTATTTGTTTGTTGTTCCAATATAATATAATACACTAACGATGTATAATACAATAACAAAAACGATGCTTATTACGACAGGTGATAATGACATTACACCCCCTACACGTGGAGGGGTGGAAAGCCGAAAGCTTTGTGAAAGCGGAGTTCATTCGCCCGCTCTGATATTTATTGCCTATTAAAATACATATAATTAAATACATAATAGCGTGCAGTAATTGCATTTAAATTTATTTGATGCTACTTTGTGCGTGTTCTGTAAGAAATATGGAGTTAATAATAAGAAATTGCTATCTAGATTAAATTTAAATTTAGTATAGTAGATGCAGTGATAGCCTAGTGGTTAGACCGTTGAACTACAAAGTCAGAGGTGTCAGGTTCAAACCAGGCACGCACCTCTGTCTTTTCAAAAGCATGTGCTATTAAAAATTAACTATCATTTGCTTTAACGGTGAAGGAAAACATCGTGAAGAAATCTGCTTGCCTAAGAGTTCTTCGAAGGCGTGCAAAGTTTGCCAACCTGCACTGGGTCAGCGTGGTGGACTATGAACCCACCCCTTTCAGTTCGAGAGGAAGCCCGTGCCGAACGGTGGGACAGTTTCTTAACAGTGCTAATATTATTATATAGTAGATGTTTATATCTCTTACCTTTATTTGAGAAAAAAGACCTATACTCAGCAGTGGCAATCTTCTTTTTCTTTTCGTGACAATGATTTATATGTGTCCCGCTAAGTGAGTAGATAGCACAAGCCATGGCATTGGAACAGTATAGGCTAATATTATTATAGTAGACAGAAATAAGTATAATCAAGCTTAATTAAAATTGACCATAGTGGTGTATTTACTTAAATAAATAGACATGTTCATTCATCATCAGCGTATCGGTCTACTGCTGGACATAGGCCTCTCCCAAGGCGTGCCATTGAGCCCGGCCTTCGACTCTTCTTCTCCATCCGCTGCCAGCCACCCTGCGTATATCGTCGCTCTACCTAGCTACAGGGCATCCCACACTACGTTTTCCGAGCCGCGGTTTATACTCAAAAACACGTCTCTGAAGGATCGAATCCGGAATGAGGTGATTCAACAGAGAGCTAAGGTCACCGACATAGCTTACAGGATCAGCTCGCTAAAGTGGCAGTGGGCTAGCCATATTTGCCAAAGGACATATTTATTAAAAGGAATAAATGCTGTCACGCATATATTCCCGAAGCGAGTATATCAAAAGACACTGTATACGTACACCCACATAATATAACGTGTCGATGATGTGGTTCTAATTTAATAGGAGGCGTGCATATTGCCTTAATAAACACCGTCACATCTATTTTCCTTAAGCGTGGGTGGCAAACATGTGAGTATTCTCATAACAGCTGACACATTACCAGACTCCGGAGTTTTAATGAGATTTTTCGATAAATAAAACCACACTTTATCGTACCTAAGATTGAGAATGAATAGGACCTCGTGATCCATGCGCCACTGCATTCCGATCTTGGTCCTGAACTATTCGCGCCTATAAATAAAAAGGTCTCGGTACTCGTACGCAATGCATAGTCGCTGCCGATTATACATCTGGCTCCCCTCCTATCAATCGTTATCGCCACCCGCGACATTTTCTTACCGACCCTCCTGATGCCCTTATCACCCTGGAAGGGCGTCGGGATATAGATGTGCGGACACAGGATCAGATACCTACCTCGCCGGCGAGGTCTAAGAATTCCTTGCCCGCCGGCCGTTGCAGTGTACTATTGCGAGACACCTCTATGCCCTCTCCATAGCGATAGCCTAAGCCGAGCCTGTTCCTCCTTGAGGCGCCCCTGAGCTAGTTGCCGCCTTGCCCTTTCGGCTAGAGCGTAGTTGTTGAACTCTTGATAGGTGAAGCTGTAAAGGACCTTTGGTATCATTCCCACATATACAAAAATTAAGCGCTACCAGAAGGTGCCGACCGTGCATTACTGAAAGACGTGAAGACTCTCCAAGATGGCCAAATGCCCGGATAAAGGCCCCGGTTAAGCTGGAAGCTTATAGAACAAAGTTAGTTTTTGTAGAGATCTTTGCCTATATTTTTACATCTCATTTACCTATTTTGACTGTTGTTGATGAAATTATTATTCACTAGGCCGCGAATTCATCCGCGTTGACTTTAGACAGGAACCTTACATTTTCCGGGATTAAAAGTACCGTATGTACTGAGTTGGGTAATAAACTATCTGTTTGTTAGTTTTCAAACAAATCCGTTTAGCCATTTTTGCATGATTGAGTTGCAAACATTTAAACATACAAACTTTCACATTTATGATATTAGTAGGAAGAGTAGGTAAGGTTTTAGAGGGTCACATGTACCCTTCCAAAAGGTTAGTATAATCAAAATGTCATAGACAATAATTATACAGACACTATGAATATAGGTGAGCTACGGTTGAAATGTCTAATCCGATCATGTTAATAGAATCGATCCCTCACCCGTAACGCACAATACACCTGTACTTTCCATATTATTACGACCGACAATTTAGCGCATTGGTTAAGAGCTTAACCCGCTCCGCCCACTGTGTCTAATAGTCGCGGGTTCGATTCCCGCACGGGACAAATCTTTGTGTGATCCACAATTATTTGTTCCGGTCTGGGTATTTGTGTATGTGAATTTTCATGTTTGTAAACGTACCCACGACACAGGAATTAATCCTAGTGTGGGGCTTCGTTTTTTAAAAAAATAATAAAATATTTATTTTTATGAGTATGTTTGCAGAGACGTTCTTCAAATTTCAAATATGACATTAATCGCTAATGTGCCATTATATCAGCAACGAACAAAATTATGACAATTTTTACATGGAAATAATCAATTCATTAGTGATAGTGCCGCTTAAATGCTGAGGAAATGATAAGCACTTTTCAACTTAAGTGACCGTAATTGGCCATTTCTGTTCAAAGCCCCAGCCACGAAGGGCTGTACGCATCCAGTTTTTATCCACGACCATCATTATCTCGTCGGGCCATCTTATTGGAGACCTACCCACTCCATGTATTCCGATCTGAGGCGACCTTTGTGTAGGACTATATCCTGCAGCGGACGTCTTTCACTTGTGTGACGTGTATATTTAAACTTAGACCTGTCAATCTAGCTCATAGTGAATTGTTCCCCCATACCCTATAACCGCAATGTTTACAAAAACTCTCTTTTTTCCAAGAGTAACCGTGGAGTTTCTTGCCCTTATTCTCTACAGGAATGACATTCCAAACGGACTACCCGTTTGGAATGTCAAATGAAACCGTTAAACTTTTCTTTTTCGACTATTAATAATAACTTTTTGGTCTACATGAATATTTTTACTCTAACTTTTAATTAGATGTATTGCCAATTTTTTGTATTCTCTCGTTTTGTATTCTCAAAAACCTTTACGTTTATAATATTAGTAGGAGAATACGATTATTAACGCAACTGTGTATGTAGGTGAACTGCGCTCGAGGTGTCTAATCCGATCATGCAAATGGATTCGATCTCTGACCCGTGCCATTGTACACAATACACCTACGATTGTCATATCCCACTCTACCTATCGATAACGAGAAAGTGCAGCTGTTGATTCGATAAGTAACTTTAAGCCGTAGTGTAATTGAGTTTTATTTTGAATGACTTTGGGGTTTGACTGTGTATTTTGTATTATATTCATGTGACAGCCTTGCTGGTTTAATTGTGCAGAGTATAGCTAAATATTAGGTCCGACAGATTCATTAGGGTCGGCTGGTTATGCGTTCTAGTCTGCGTACTTCAGTCTGAGATATTTTCTGTGGTAATTTCACTAGCGAGCGTCTCTGTGCATCGGAAAGCATGCTAAATCGTTGGTTCTGGCTACCACTTAAGGCGGTAATCGTTAATTCAAATAGAAAGTGTTTTGGACGCCTTGATAAGTTCCAACAGCAGATGGCCACAAACCTACCTTGTGGTGTGCCAGAACTGTTTGAATTATATAGCCTAGTTGTAGCATATTATTTCTCAATCTTAAAATGAAAAACAAATAAAGGAGCAATAAACCCACTCATCCATAAAACTTCGCTAATTGCGTAAGCCCATGTCCGCTCAATTTAACGCGCAAAGTTCTAATTGTACACGCTTCGAGTCTGGTAAAAACCACTTCTTGATCCGCAAGGCTACCGTTTTGTTGGGAAATACTTGAATCAGTACGAAATTGTTCCCAATTAGGGGAGAGATGTGAGTTTTTTGCGAGCAAAAACTCGCACTTTTGTAGGAAATTTTACCGTTTCTATAAGGTTTTATTTAATAGCCAATGTTTGTTTTGATTCAAACAAACTTTTGGTCAAATATTGCAAGCTGAATAAAAACCATTTCGACTTATTTTATTGAGTTGAAATTTGACATGTTAGTGAAGATGATGATGCATTTTTATGGCAAGCATGACTTGATTTTTAAACCAGAGTTGGCTCTAGGCGAAGGAACTCCTCAACGGTCAACAGCATGTCAAATTTTTTTAATTGTAAATTAAATTTAATTTGCTTTTTATTTTGAATTCTCTATAGGGCAAGTTTTATTTTGTATTTTATATAATAATAATATTTTTGTTAAGTCTAGTTAATTCTAATGTACCAATTTGAACTCAATAATTATTCTCTGCACATATAGGAAGGCGTAGGTATCTGTCATACAGTTTTCTATAACTAGTACAGATACCACCGCACCACAAAGTCGTTACTCTTGTTCCCTTTACTTTAAGTACATATAGTAACTGTGATGTGAACAATTGAATAAATTTATTATTATTATTATTAGCATAGACACAATATTTTTTAAACACAAAAAGTTTTGTCAAATAGCCGACGCTGTGCGATGGGAGCATGAGAGAAGCGCTCGGCTACGTTCGGTCGTGACGTTTGCCGTCGCGCCGAGCGTAGCTGCGTTGTGTGGCGTTTCCCGTACATTTCAGTACACTATAAGTCCCCAAGCCTCGTAACCGTCGCGCTGCGTCCGCAATGTGGGGATACCTGTACTTTTGGTTGGCTGTTTTATATTGTACCATTACCGGCTACATAAAATCTTGTTTTTTAAGTTATTTTTTTAAGTATTAATGTATTCAGAAATCGTCACGCAATATTGTGCACCCAATTTTAATTAAAACGATATCCAGTTTATTCCCGTCTTGTTTTGCGAGGGTTAATATTCTTTAAAAACTACAACTTCTGTAATATTTTATATTTATATTTTCTACTTCTTATTTAGCTCATTGATAAAGAAATAAATAATCCATATACAATTTAATAAGGATTGCTTCGTTGGTCTTGTGGCGAATATTGTGCTTTGCGATCACGAGGCCCTGAGTTCAAAGCCTAGGTTGGATAAATGTAGTCTATATCGAAAAACTCCCAGTATCAGTCCGGAGTCTGGAATTGTGCCCGGTATATGGCAATAGACTCGGTCCCATGTAATAGGAGCGGTGAAAAGTGGCCTCTGCCAACCCCGCTTGGGGAATATAGGCGTGACGGTGAGTTTAGTTTAAGATTAACACTCATTGAGTTATAATGCACTAGAGAAGACACCTCTTCTTTTTTTGTAGCACGCATTAGAGTGCATACACCCTAGCTTCCTTTGTGTCACTTGCTTCCCGCAACGTGACACGTTCGAGTGCTACGATTTACTTCAAGAAAATGGCTCCATATGAACTGAGATACTGCTTAGACAACTTGAAAAACAAAAGATATTATGAAAACAGCAGAGCAGCGTTAGCCTAACGGTTAGACCGTTGGACTGTGAAGTCAGAGATCTCGGGTTCGAACTCAGGCACGCACCTCTTTTCGAAAGCATGTGCGTATTAAAAATTAACTATCATTTGCTTTAACCGTGCAGGAAAACATCCTGCATGCCTAAGAGTTTCTCGAAGGTTTGTGAAGTTTGCCAACCCGCACTGGCCAGCGTGGTGGACTGTGGCAAAACACTCTCAGCTTAAGAGGAGGTCTATGCCCAACAGTGGGACAGTTTCTTAATAGGGCTTATATTATAATATATATATTATTTTGGAAACAAACTTCCACGCTAACCTCACGGTCATTTTTAGTTTGAATTAGTTTCTCTATTTTGCACGATGTGAATTCTTTTATTTTTATTACGTTCTCACGAAATCTCCCAATATCAATTTATCTACGGCTATTGACAGTAAATTATACAAAAATAAACTTCTCAGCTTGTTTCCAAAATCGCCATTGAAGCTAAAATTACTCAAATATTCATCTCAATCAAGAATTTACCACTATTCAGACCTGTGATTCAATCCAATTGCGCCTTGATTCAAACCATTTCAAACTCGTCGTGGTTCAATTGTTAGCAAAACATCCGTAGCATAGTCTTATGCTACGGATGTTTTTATAATAGCGCCATCTAGCGTTATAATCAAGAAACGGCTCTGTAAACTTCCTGAAATGAGCTTCCGGAAAAGCGAGAGTTGCTGCTTATTTAGGGGATTGCACTGTTTAGTTAGGGAAGTGTCCTCACAGATGGCGCTACATAGTGGCTGGGGCCGAATAGAACATAATCACTACGTTTTGCTGGGGTAGCATATTCCGTGGTGAAAGCGTATATAAATTTATCATACTCTGATGTTATCATGTTATTCTTTATTATTAATTTATTAAATTTGTAGCTTTTGGCATATCATTTAATTTGATTATTCCATAATGATGTAGAATATGATACTTTTCTTTCTTATTCGATATTTATTTACCTCATTATATTCTAAATCAGAAATGAAGTCACCGACATAGTCCATAGGATTTGTAAGCTGAAGTAGCAATGGGCGGGCCACATAGCGCGAAGATCGGACGAGCGTTGGGGAAGAAAGATTTTACAGTGGAGATCACGTATTGGCAAGCGCAACGTGGGACGGCCGCCAGATGGACCGACGATCTTGTAAGAATTGCAGGAAGCCGTTGAATGCAGGTGGCATTAGACCGGTTGCGCTGGAGAGCGATTAGGAAGGCCTATCTTCAGCTGTGGACAAGTATAGGCTGATATGATGATGACTCTAAATTACGGCTAAAATTCGAAAACAAAAGATCGTTTATGATAAAACGTAGTGATTATAATAATTAATTACTCTTTGGTCTTTGTAAGCGAAAGACTTATAAATTATATTGATGAACTTTCGATAAGTTCATATTATTCTTATTTCCAAATTGTTTATTTTCGAGATTATTTATTAATTCCTTTATTAATCTTATTAATTAATTTATTTTATTTCAGGTATGTACCTACTCCATGTGGTTATAATCATCTGAAGATAGAATCATCCATCAATATTTAACATCAGAAACTTAAAAATAACGGGTAAGTTATAATTAAAGATCATTTAACTTAAGCTCATTATTTAATTACAACAGATTTTTATTGCAAATATTTCGATAACGATAAAAACAAATTAAATGTTTTAACCACTAGTTGTATTATCACATTATAAATTATATATTTTTGTTGGGTATGTAAAACATTTTAAAAATTTATCTGGTTTATGGACTATTGTGCTATTTACCTATATTAAAGAGCATTTATATTGTCTACGGTATATTTATTATTTATTTAAGGAGCGTCAATATTTTAATTTTTCAAGCCTGTGAGTTAGTTCAACTCCTAAAAATGTCTTTCATTTCAACACTATATTATTAGATCTGCCTAAATTTGCCACTTCCTTCAAAACAGTCCACGGTAAGGTGCCAACATTGTTTCGCCATGTTAACCCTAGTTGGGAATGCCAAAAAGATTGCCACTTGGGTGACCATCACACAGACGGTCACGGAATCGGAAGTCTGCTTCGTCAAGTTGTCCAATTGTCCATCGTGTTTAAAAACCATTAATAGACCATTGCTGTGATTAATTTGTATTCGATCCATATTCGTATACTCGTGTATGCGGTCCATATTTGAGTACATCTGTTTGCGGTGCCTATTCGAGTACACCCCGTAAGCGGTGTATTTTTGAGTATATTTAATATGCGGTCCATTTTCGACTTCATACTGGAGTACGTCGGTATTCGATTCATATATAAGAACACCTGTACACGGTCTATATTTTAGTACACCTGTAAGTGGTTCATTTTTGAGTCTATTTAGTACACACTCAATTTTTGATTTCACCTGTATGCGGTCCATTTTCGACTCCACCTTTAGGTGTGTGGTCCATTTTTGATTTTATTAGGGATGTGATGCATTCTTAGGCGCATTTAGTGATTGCGTCTAATTACTTTGCAATAGTTTCTGTATTATTTTTAAATGTATGGATGAAGAATGTATAAAATGTATGGCACGTTTACGTTGCGGTTAATGCTCGCAAGTCTGGCACGAAGAGTCCATAAAATAAACAGAAGATGTTATATTTACGTATCTTGAGAAGCCTTTACGAGTCCCATAAAAAGATATCACACATAAGGGTAATTGTTGAAGAAATCAAATAAAATTTAATGTAGGTTGGGATTCTTATAATTTAAAAACTAGTTCGAAATAAATAGTGGAGTGTAAAATGATTAAGAAGTTTGATAAGCGAACTTTTTTATTTGTAAATATGTTATCTTCTTTTTTATTGTTTCATATCATTTCTTTGTTGTGTTAATAAATAGTGGGCATCCATTAATTGGCAGTGGGCGGAGCACATCGCTCGTAGAACTGACGGCCGTTGGGGCAGAAAGGTTCTCGAGTAGCGGAAGACGTGGAGTGGTCAGGCCCCTTACAAGGTGGAGCGATGACCTGGTGAAGGTCGCAGGTAGAAGTTGAATGCGTACAGCACAAAGCCGGTCGTTGTGGCGATCTTTGGGGAGGCCTTTGTCCATGATGATGGTCCATAATAAAGAAAAATATATTTCATTTTGCTCTTACTTTTTTTAGAGAATCCCATTTAGTACTCTAAAAAACATTAACTTCGAGAATTTATTTTACAACTAAAGCATTTCACATAAGGGGAATGCGGGGTGCTTGTGTCCCACCAAGGGGCAGGGAGAGGTCCAAATTAAAAGAAAAATAGCTCATGTAATTAATGCGTTCCCCTATATGATGTACAAGGGCGATACTCTATTTAAGTTATATACTAGTAAAGAGAGAATAGTTATATGGAAGTTGGAGTTATGTGCAACAAACCATTTAAGAATTACTGAATTAATAACAAAATCACATATATACTTTAATATCACAATAACCACATAAATACACCGAGACAAGTAATTTATATAAGATTATTGACTAGTTTTTTTAGAGGCTTTTCCCACACAATATTTAGCATCTGGCAGAGACGTACGGTGTGCCTACACCGACATATCGTAAACGATGTTAGGTCTCAATGTAAATGACCGACGATTTAGTGTAGTGGTTAAGAGCTTAAGCCGCTCCGCCCACTGTGTTTAAAACTCGCGGGTTCCCGCACGGGACAAATCTTTTTGTGACCCACAATTATTTCTTTCGGTCTGGGTATAAAAGTGAATTTTCATGTTTGTAAACGCACCCACGACACAGGAATAAATCCTAGTGTGGCGCTTCGTTTTTCTAAATAAAGACTTTGTAGGCTCAGGACTGCTACTGAGATTTTTTCGATAGAAAATCTACACTGCCCAATCGAGGCCACGAACCTAAGAAGTCGATATCTTCAGCCACCCAATCCACTACTAGACCAACGAGGCAGTCGGTAAACATCTATCTATCTGTCTTTATCATCACACTAGATCACTTGCAGAGTTTCAACAGGTTTTTTCCTTACAGGCTTCTCTGGCTTTCTCCGATCTCATAGTTGGTCTCATTCGCTCGCCGGTAACAGAGACTCAAGACTTTAACATATCATTACGTAACGCGTAAAGTATGAATATAGTCTTCATCGCTTTATGAAATTTGTGGAGGCCACATATATATATATATATAACAGCCACAAAAGAGATCGCAACGTCTCATTAACTAGTTACAGATGAGCTGTTACGAACGTGGGGTAAGGAGGTTAGCAGACTTACTACTCACTATCTTCATACATCATCACGCCAATTCCCTAGGTAAAGAGTGAAGAGTTCCAATAGATTCTTTCCTTACGGATTGTTGACTTCCTTCGATCTCATGGTTTAGTCTCAGAGAATTAGCAAGCTGAAGTGGCAGTGGGCAGGTCACTTATGCCGCAGAACCGATGGCCGTTGGGGCAGACTGGTTCTTGAGTGGAGACCGCGTGTCGGCAAACGTAGTGTAGGGCGCCCTGTAGCTAGGTGGGGTGACGATATTCATAAGGCAGCGGGCAGGGATTGGAGAAGGAGAGCTGAAGATCGAGCTCAGTGGCGTGCCATGGGAGAGGCCTACGTCCAGCAGTGGACTGACACGGGCTGATGATGAGATCTCATGGTTCATAGAAATGGGAGGCCACAATAATATACAACAATTACAAGAGAGCCCATGACGTTAAATTTATAGTTCCAATAGTTTCTTTCCTTACAGACCTTTCTGGCTTTCTTCATCCACATAGTTCATCTCATATACGTTCGCCGGTTACGGAGACTCTTGACTTTAACATAATGACATAACGTAACGTGTGAATGTAATCTTGATAGCTGTAAAAACTTTGTAGAGGCCGCATGATATATATACACGGTGTTATTTCAGTCGTGGTGAAGCGAAAGCCTAAGTGAAGTATCCAACACCTACTATTCATTGGTACTAAAAAAAGAAATAAAAGAACACTTTAATGAGTAACATCTCCATAATAATACTAATTTAGTTAATTAAACAACACCTATAACAAGCGTTAAATGACATTGAAGACTGGCGCTGCTCGTTACCTAAGCAGTAGATACCTTGGGTGTTCCGGATTTCCACCCTAGATATGATATTCGGATAGGTCAGCAGGTACATGTTACTTATTAAAATATTTTTTTTATTACCAGTGGACAGTACGGATTGGATACATAACCTAGGCTTTTGCTCCACCGCGACTAAAATTACACCATGTATATTATACTCATCATGTCTTATTTACTAGTGACAGACGGGCTGTTACGAATGTGGGGTAAGGAGGTCGCAGACAAACTTTTTACTATTTATCTATTACATTCGAATAGAAAGAATATAGTTTTTGAACGGGAAAAAACCAGAACGAATGTAAGGATTGTGATTGGTAACGATGTGCTAGAGAAAGTGAATGAGTTTATATATCTTGGATGCGCATTCAGTAAGGATAGGAAATTCAGCGCTGACATAAAGAAAATAGTAAGTGTAGGGAACAGAGTGAATGGTGCGATGAGAAAGCTACTTGAGAGCCTGCATTTAAGCTAAAAGTCGCAGCTGGTCAGACATAACGGAGTGCTTCTCCTAACGCTATAAGGCAGCAAGAGCTGGGTAAATGCGGTGAAAATGCAAGCTCTGCAAAAGATGTGCGGAGTGAAGCTAACCGACCCTATTTGCAACTGCGTAGTAAGAAAGTGAGTAGATATGAAAGATGGTATCGGTGTAAAGATGAGAAAGGGTATGCTCCGTCGGTTCGGGCATATAGAAAAAATTTCAGAAGAAGGAATGACAAAACAGATATAAAATGCGAAAGTGAAAGGAAGGACGGGGAAGACCTAGAATATCTTATCATGACGAAATAGAGCGAGTCATATCTGAATGACAAGTCAAGAGTCTCTGTAACCGGCGAGCGTCTATGATACGAACTATGAGAGTGGAGGAAGCCAAAGAGGTATGTCAGGAAAGAGAACGTTGGGACTCTGTACTCTCTGCCCGCCCTGCAAGGGATCTGGCGTGACGATATAGATAGAGATATAGATCTATATCATCACACCAGATCCCTAAGCAGAGAGTGAAGAGTTCCAATAGCTTCTTTCCTTACTGATCTCTGACTTTCTTCGCTCTCATAGTTCATAGAAATTGGAGGGTACAGAGTATCTAACAGTTGCTCATAACATCTCATTTAGAGTGCCAACAGGATCCTTAAAGACCTATTTCACTTCGTCTACTTTCATAGTTCGTCTCACGTTCGCGGAGACGGACGAATACTCTTGACGTCGACATAACAAAACGTGTTAAGATAATTTTGAACCGGTGAGCGTGTATGAGACGAACTATGACAGTGAAGGAAGCCAGCAAGGTCTGTAAGGAAAGAACCTGATAGACCACTGTACTCTATGCCTACCCCACAAGGAATCTGGCGAAAAAGGATTTAGATAGATAGGATAATTTTTATCACTGTATGAATTTTATGGAGGCCGCATAATAACAGTTACAAGAGAACTCAGCGTTAGCGTTAGCGTTTAATTAACTAGTAACAGATGGGCTGTTACAAAAGCAGGGTGAGATGGTCGGTAGACTAACTGCTTATTAACGTTTAAGTTATAATGTACTATATACTAGACGAGCTATCTCAAAGCAAAACTTTATTTTTAATAGACCTTTTAAAAACAAGCTTTTATAGCAAAAGCACGATAAGATATCTTGCTAAGTTGAGGAGTTCCCTCGGCTTCTTTCTATCATCAGACTGGATATCATCTGGGTCTAAAGTACTCGTCAAGACAAATTCACTGAGATAAAGCACGGCGGGGTTATACTGAGTAGTTGGGTGACTCCATTGTCCATCTTCTGGATTCATCATCAGACCCTAAAAACTATCTGGTTGTATAGTACTTATTAATACAAATCCAATAAGCCTAAACACGAGGGGGTTATATTATATATTTCACATGCTCCTATGGCCATGTAGCGACTCGTATACATCGCTACATAGTTGCGACTACCTACCAATAGATGGTGCGCGATATTAGAGTGCACACGACGTGTAACATATATACAAGTCCCCGACAACAACTCTTGGGGGAGAGTGGCTGGCCCCGCCAGACACTACACCCGTCTGGCTGGAAGATCTTCCCTTTGACAAATCCTGCCACAACGTTCCTGCCACATTGGTGACCACCGACATGGGCATCGAGCAAGCCTTCTGCAGAGTCATCGCCATCGTACATCCCTCCACAACAGGTCGTTCAGATTCAACAGCAGGAGTCACACAGCAAGCCACTCGTCATTCTCAACGGACCATTGGCAGCTTACTCACAGGCGACATGGTTCGGCGACTCTTGACACTTAACCGGCTCAGTGGACTACAGTCATCACATGGACTTCGCCACCAACAGTCGACACTCCAAGCTCAGTCTCGACTCACTGAAGACTTCGAGCATCTGCGCACACAGTCTCGACTCAGCGCAGACTACGCGCAACTCGGCACTTGCAAGCTCATCACTAAGAGCACGACGCAGCGACTTCAAAGAATCACGACCTCCGGTCTCGGAGGGGAGCCATGTAGCGACCCCTATACATCTCTACAGCCACCTTTCGTCCTCATCATCAGATCAGCTCCATTATACCATATTATTGCATTGTCATCTAACTTTAAACGTATGCCAAATTTCAGCTCAGTCGCATACAAGTGCTTGAAAATGGATCACAAGATTTGAACTGGAAAGACAGACAGACAGAACATTGCAAGAAGAATAAAAGCTTGTAAAAATGGCGCGCATTTGATGACTGCAATGCACGCGCGGGGTAAGCGAAAGTGTTTATATTTTTATAGACAATAATCTTATGTTTCTTGAGTAGTTTAAACTGTATCTCAGTGCACATGAAGGCATACTTAGTTCTTCGGACTTTTGTATCATGCCACAGTTTTATTATGACGGAAAACCGGCGATTTGGTTTATAGGTCGCCTAAAGTATTTGAAATATAAAAGATGATCGCAGAAAGTGTGTGTTTAAGTGGAAAAGGACGATTGATTATATTCGAAAGTGTGCATTCGCCGCACACAATATTATTTTAAAATGAAGTTTAGTACAGCCTTGCCACTTGACAATCCAAATATTTGTCTACGGCCTACGGAACCAACGCCAAAAGCTCACTAAACAAACTTCAATAAAAAGGATCACAATTTAATGAACCCAAATCAAAATCGCGTGAACGACAAACCGAAACCATTGCGAGTTGACCACAACATTAAGTTGCCTCACCTCTCGATCCTGTCCGATTAATTAAAGCACAGCAAACGTTCAAAATTACATCTACGTAATAAAATCGACGCATTTCACTACGGTATGCGCGCGCAGGATAAAGCATGTACTCGTAGGCTTTACTTCGCCGGCAGTCTTCAGCCGGGCTGCGCGCTCCTATCTCCCAAGTAAACAATATAATAAATAAACATAAACACGAAACGCCCTGGCTGTATGAAACTCGCCGTACACAAATAAAAAATAAAAAAATAAATTAAAAACAAAACATAATTCCCCATCAATACGCTTTCGCGCCACTTTTCGAACTGTCACCGAGTGCATTTAAAAAGGAATTGATCGTGGAGCAATAATAACGTTATTAGTTATTTAAAATAACGAGCGTTTTAGTAGTTATTAATACAGGTGGTTCAGAAACTGTTGGCGTCATTGTGTGAGTATGTAGATAAAGTCAGTTTTGAGTGAGGCTTACGTAAGGACGACCGCGATGTTTTGTCGTTCGTTTAGTTTAAATGTTCCTCCGGGATTAAGATATCGGTTACGGGTTTCGGTTTTATCGTTCTTTTTATTAACGATCATTTATTTAACGCTATTTATAAATGTAACGTTAACTGTTATTTTATTTAATTTAAGCGTTTATTCTGTAAATATATTTGAATGTTTTGGTGTGATTTCTACTTTTATTTAAATTTATCTTAACGTAAAGAAGGGACTGCTTCCAAAATTATTGTCCAAAAGCTGACTGATTTCGTTCAAAACTTGACCACGTTCTTCGATCTACTACCGCAGTAACCCACTTCCCCAGATTGGTTTCAGCGATAAGACAACCGACTGATAAGATTATATATTTATTTTTTTAACAGAATGGAAATTAGGCGGTCTGATATGTAGTTTTATAAGATTTTATTTTAGTGTTAGGTTGTTTATTATTTAAAAAAATAACGATATGGCTGATTATTTAAAATATATTCACAAATTAATACAAAAATTCACTTGCTGATTATTAGTTCAAAAAATGATAGCCCTAACCATAAAGTATAGTTATAAATATTATGTATTTTTTCGTTTAGATACTCAATAAATAAATCTGGCAAAAACTGATAATTAGATTGACATTTAACTTGATATAACTTTTGAGAAGTGCCTTGAACATCACATTTTAGACTAATAAAATGCTTAAATAGGTTACTATAGGTACATATAAATGTAATATGAAACTAATTAATTTAAAGAAATTTTCTAATGAATAAGTATTATAAAGTATACTATAAAAGATTTAATGTTACTAAGTACAAAAAAAAATTAAATGGTAATAATTTTATATATCTCATCTCCATTTGTGAGGCTTTTCCTTTGACCAGCTGTAATATAGTGCAGGATAACTTATTGCTATATAATTAATTAATAATGCCATTGGAACGACTAACCTTCATGCTAATGATGAATCAAACTTGGCTTTAGATCATTTCCAAAAACAGATTTCGCTTCCATAAAAATACTTAATTGTAATAAAAAAATCAAATATGCTGTAAATAAATTAGCCAAAATTAGGTCGATCGAAATAATCCAAACCTATGCGTCTATCTATATCATCACGCCAGATCCTTTGCGGGGTAGGTAGAAGGCGAAGAGTTCCAACAGCTTCTTTCTTCTCATACCTCTCTGGATTATTAAAATCCAAATATCTGCTTAAGATTTCTGACACGCCATTTGTAAAGATAACGAGTATGAAGATATATGTCACTTAAAACTACATAAGAACTATACTCAATCGGCCCATTTATCCTTATTCAATATGAAAGTACGTCGTTAAATTACCATAATGTATGTAGGTAAGTATCCATAATGTACTTATGTATACATAATTTATAGGCAGTATTTATAAGTGCTTTAATCAATATTCATTATTCTTATGTTATTCTGCCAAGAGACCTTGGCTAAAGTGAAATAATTTGATATGCAGACATGTTTAAATAAAAGCATTGTAAGTATTGGTTCACATAGACTGGCTCAAACAGCATCATAAAGCATTTATTTTTAAAGTGAAAACTTCTATAGTTAGTTTTTTTTTTAAATAATCGATTTTTTTTGGGTTTTTTGAAGAAATATTTTAAAAAGTAGATAGGATGTCTCTTTTCTCTTATAAAATAATCTCAATTAGTCTAAAAATAATCGATTTAGTTAAAAATAGTTTTTTAGGTACTTTGTTTTTTTCACACAGATAGGTCTGCTGTTCGAGTTCAAAAGATCGCGTAAAAATAGGTAAATCTTATTTTAGTGACCCTAATAAACCACCTATACTGTTCTTCTGATGAGCCTGTCCCCACTGCTTTCCTTCTTGATTTATTAGAGGTCCTTGCCTTTTCTCACAAATCGAGGGTACTCTACTCCACTACGCGGGACTAGTACATATTGATGGAGGCCGGTTTCTCGTCACCTGCTATTGGAATTTATCAAGCTGTAAGATTTTCCAAAATCGCTTCCAACTTGGCTTAACGACTACCAGATAGGAGTTAAGTGGTAGCTAGATTCAATTGGCTTGAAGTGCTTTCTGAAACACGAAGTTACTTAAAAATGAAAATGCCACCAACGAGCACCCATTTTGGACTGGCCAAGTCGAATGCCTTATGATCGACGATGAATTTATTACGATTAAAATTTGCTCTGCTCTCCGATTTGGCCGATGTGAACTGACCCTTAAGGGAAAAATCACGCCAGGCCCATAGCAATCGCCCTTCAAGATCCCTTCCGGAGTCTCAGGCATGCGGGTTATTGAAAAAATTCAGCCCTCCGTCTGTATAATATTTCGTCGTTACTTTTACGAGTTTGCGAACAATATGACACATAATACGAAAATATAGAGGCGAAAGAATTTTATGATAAGTTCTTTGCTAGAGATGTAAAAATGAAAGCGTCCAAAGTTTGACTGTTACGAAATACTTTTCGTACATTATTAAATATGTACATGTTTTTTATGAATTATAAGTTATCGCTTTTTCTTTGGATAAATTGGTTTGGAAGTTTAAGAGGCTCATACAAGTAAAACTTGACATTAAATAACGTTATTAGTTGTCATGCCATTTTTTACACGTTACGAGTTTATTTCATAGGTTTATTAAGTGACATTGAATGAAAAATATGCTTTACTGAAATTTGCAATGTGTGTTTGTAAGTCAAATCTTGTAAAATGTATTAGAACCACTTCATATTATCCCACCGAGTTGAAATTTGACATGTTGATTCAGTTCTGATGACAATGACCCAGGGCTGGCCCACACGAGGGAACTCTTCAACGGCATTGACATGAAATTTGTGTTGGCCATTTTAAATTGCACCTTTACCTGGCTCATTAATGGCTTATTTTTCCTATTTATTTTTATGAAAACCCTAGGAATAATTCCTTTTGTTGATTTAAGGTTTGGTGAAATAGCCGACGGAGCGCGACGGGAACGCAACGGAAACGCTCGGTCTTGCCGAGCGGGGCTGCCCTGTATGACGTCTCCCGTACATTTCAGTACATTACAACTCCCCAAGCCGCCTCGCTGTTGCGGTCCCGTCGTCCTGCGTCGGCTATGTGGCGAAACCTTTATTGTACCCTATGCTCAAACCACTAAACCAACTTGTCGTAAATTATTTGTACTTACACCAATGGTTAGTAGAATAATAACGAGAAATGATTTAAATTGATGAATTTATTGCTAGCAACTATCATAAAACCTGTAGTATTGATAAATTTCTTAGTAAAATTATCCAAACACATACGACTTCGTTCATTACTATGTCAAGCAGGTTGCATCATAATCTAGAACTCTAATATTTGATATAGCGTGCCGGATTTCCAAAAAAAATACCAATATCTCTAAGGGACTCTTTTACCACCCACGAGTAAAGTCGGGAGTAGACTAATCGACAATTAAAGTTGCAAGTAAGTCTATGTACGAATTCCACCATCTCTAAGTAGCCCTATCCGACGGTTAATCTAGTCAGTTTCTTTAATCTAGTCAATCTACCGAGTACCGTAATCGAAAAGTCACTAACAAGCACTTTACTCAAGAGTTGGAGGCCCTTAAAATTTAGATAAAATCGCGCAAATCTGTCTTAATTCTTACCTGGTAATTAAAGAAAATGTGGCTTAATTGTTTTACCTAGTAACTATATCGGCACTTCACAACACGTTCCATTTACACCTAACGTTATTTTTAGTCAACTTTCTCTTTGTTCCGAATCGCAATCTCACTTTCAATAGTTAAAATTAAACTAGTCGGCATTGATTTAGCATTTTAAGGTCTAGGCCCTTATCACTCCAAGGTGAACCTTTTAAAGGTGGATCACCTCTTCATCTCGGCTTTAGCCAATAAACTTTAAATTTAATAAAAAATGGGACGTAAAAAGATGTTTAACTTTGTATTACTGATTTTCAGAATAAGGGTTATTGGAACGGTTAAATGTCTTGGATAAAGGGCTCCATTGTTTAAAAGAGAATAAGTGAATAAAGTTTGATACTATTTTATTATTGTCTCAGACAAATCTGAGTTGAAGAAAAAGTGCCAAGATAGACAGAAGAAAGAATAGAACAGATATGCGATGCGAAAGTGGAAGGATGTAGGTAGCAGGAAGATTTTTTTTGGGTATCTCAGAAGAAAAATCTTCGGAGATTTCGTCTCTTCTTTGGAGAAGTATTTCTACCATTTTATAAAACAACCATAGAGGAATCCTTTGGTATGGTAAGGGACTCTAAGTCTTCGAATTTAGCTGATCGATGCCTCTCTCTTGTCCTTCATCATCATTATCATCATCTTAGCCTATGCTTGTCCACTGCTGAACATAGGCCTCCTCAATCGCTCTCCAGCGCAACCAGTCTGATACCACCTGTATCCAATGACTTCTAAGATCTTCACAAAATCGTTGGTCCGTCTGGCAGGCGACCATCTCACGCTGTGCTTGCCAATACGTGGTCTCCGCTCTAGAATCTTTCTGCCCCAACGGCCGTGCGATTTTCACGATATGTGGCCCACCTATTGCCACTTCAGCTTATAAATCCATAGGCTATGTCGGTGATCTTGGTTCTTCTACGTTCTCCTTATTTGTGATTCGGTCACATAGCATCCTCTTGTCTTTAGCTCGATTAACAAAATATTAAGTAAGATAGATATGATAAGAGTCAAAGTCATCACTAGCCGTCACGTTTGCCGTCGCGCCGCTGCGCTGTGTGGCGTTTCCCGTACATTTCAGTACATTACAATTCCCCAAGCCGCGCCACCGTCGCGCTCCCGTTGCGAATCTACTAATACTAAAGATCATTAATACGACGGGCTTGGTGATTCACGCATCCAGGGTTTACCTACGACTTTCACTAGATCATCGGTACTGCGCGCAAAATAGATATTGTGTATCGGCCCTTAGGATCTATAAATAAATTATTCATGACTTTTGGACCCCTCTCCCTTCCTTGCCACTGGTCGGGGGACTTTCTTAGATTCCTCTCCAATGACACATAATTTGTAATTAAAACCTAGAAACTAGTTAAATGAGTTGAAGTAATTTTTAAGACAAGTTGTTACCCGCGGTTGCGCACGCGTTTATTTTGTATTTTGATATAGGTCTCTAGATCGCAATCTTATTCAACGCTAAGGCCGTCTTATAAAAACATATACAATACTTGGGTACTTTTAAACCTTTTCTACCTACTTTGCCGAATATCGTAATCTGGCGAAATAATATTTAAAAAAGGTACATGGCGAGCTAAGTATGTAACAAAGTTTTGTACGTATATGTCGTGTCAGTCTTCTCGTAAGAATTTTGTTCATGTTCATGAGCAAAATTATGTTTAGATATCTTAAATAAATGATTATACAAAGTTTCGTGTATTCATCGTTAAAGATTTTTCTCAAGAAGAGACAATCCTGAATGCATCGTCGGTTCATGCACGAAATTATGTTTAAGTATTTAAATTAAACGTGTATGCATAATTTCAGGTAAGTGCTTCTAACCACTGAAGAGTTTCATGTTAGGAGACGAACCTGATTCCATCACTTCATAGACACATTGCAGCTCGAGACTAATAAAAATATACATAATAAAGTTTAATGTTAACCCGAGATTATCCCGGATTGGTCGTTGTTTTCGGAATAAAAGTATTTATTATTTTTAGTTAGGGTATAAGTCAGGTATATTACCACACCAAATTTGATTCCGTCCGGTAGTTTTTCTTGATTGAAACACAAAGAAACACGGACAGACAGAAAGACAGACAAACAATAATTCCAAAAAAAATGTTTCGGCCTCTATGTCGATAAGGAAATATACCCCAATTTTAATTTCCAAAAAAAAATTAATGTCGTAAAGACAGCTTCGTCTCGGTTGCAGTTTTATTATATTTATAGATTTATATACATGATGATACGAAACTTATTACTCGTCTCTAGAAAGAAAGAAAATACTTTTATTTAACCACACACAACAAACTGTAAACAAAATGTAAATATACAAAAATACAGCATACAAAATACAGCGTGTGTGTGTGAGTGATGTACGCTGTTGGCCGCGAGGCCTTTACAGCTTCACCGGACTTAAGGGCGAGCGTGCAACCACTACGCTCGAGCCGGAAGGGCAAGGGGCGACATACTCGAGGGCGCCTGCATATGCCAGCGATTGTGTGCGATAGGGCTAAACAGGCTACTGCCTCAGCATATTGCTGCACCATAAACACTTATGGTGCAACGCTGGTATTCTGGCAGCACCTATGAAAAAGTGACGTCACAGATGCCATATCGACGATTCCACACATTCAGATGTAAATGAATAAGAAAATTAAAGAATGAATTTAATATAATAATTATAGTAAATATAATAAACGAGCAACAAATATAAGAAAATAAAATTAAACAATTTATAGGGTACATAATAAAAAAGAAAACTTTAATTATCAACCTTAAAAGGCTAGTATATAACGCCGTATTAAGTAG
Organism: Phalera bucephala; assembly: GCA_905147815.2. NCBI lineage: Eukaryota > Metazoa > Arthropoda > Insecta > Lepidoptera > Notodontidae > Phalera > Phalera bucephala. The sequence goes on along the minus strand of LR990621.1, from coordinate 6,122,622 downwards.
CCGTAAGAAGCATTCCAGTTACAGTATTAGTATATTATCTATGCATTCCAGCATGGACACATATTATGAATCCAGCTGCCAAGGAATCTCTTTCATACTACCTATGCCTAAATTTATAATTTATTGATAAAGTTTTATATAATTATATATATTTGATAGTTTGTTTGCAAAAAAGACAATTAAAATCAGAATTAAATAATAAATAACAAGGAAGAGGACATGGACAGACATAAATCTACAATTGGTGATCATCAGTGTGTATAATATAGCGAAAAATTACTTCTCTCCCTTTGTTACACCTTGGTAATCCCCTCCCTATTTTAGTGATGCCATATTTATGGATGCCCCCTTAAATATGATGTATTTATCAGAGTTTAACCAATAATTTTCAAAGCATTACGATTTGTAAGACTTCTAACGCAATGATAATTGTATAACCAATTAGGTCAGGGCCATTTTAAATTTATTGACTCCTAAATCGCAACTTTAATTGTACGCTATTATCTCGCTATTACGGTTCCAAGGATCTATTACTTTATGATCATACTAGCTTTTGATTGCAGCTTTGATTGTACAAAATTAATTGATTTTCCTTAACCTCAGTATGTGAGGGTGAGTGTCATAGGGCCAAGTTAGCTTAGTCTATATCATTGCAATTTTATAACTATAGGCTATAACATTGCAATTTTAAGTCAAATAATATTCTTTTCAAATCTATTACCAATCAAAGGATTTGAATAAAAAAGCGACGATAAAATCAAGAATGGTTATATCTACCGATTGTAAATTGTCGATCAAAATTATATTCAAAAATATCTTAATGTGGAGTCCGATGTAGATACGACCACGTTGGCAAATACGAAGGAAATTGATGCTTACTAGAGACAATCTCAATCAAAAATAGACAAAAAATCACCCTCAATTTCTAAAGACTCTAGGTATTGTCAGATATATAGGTGTAACACTCATTTTTGAGTGAGTTTAACACTAATTTTTAAGTGCGTTTAACACCCAGTATTGGGAGCTACGTCCAAACCGTTTATCATGTATATTTCGTTTTCTCACCATGATGCAAATTGAGAATCTATGGATGATTAATACAAACTTTTATTTGACTTAAAATGGTCGTATGTCTGTCCGTCTGTCTTTCCGGTTCAAGTCTTGTGCTCAATTTTTCGAACACTTGCGCGTATTCGATTGAGCTGAAATTTGGCATACGTTTGTAAGTTCGGTGACAATGCAATGAGATGGTACCATGGAGCTGGCCTGATGATGGAGTGGAAAGGTGGCCATAGGAACATGTGAAATATGCAACGTAACCCCCTTGTGTTTGGGCTTGTTAAATTGGTATTGACAAGTACTATACAACTGGATAGAATTAAGGGTCTAATGGTGAAACCAAAGGTGACCAATGGAACTACCCAACTACTCAATATAGCCCCACCATATTTGGGTTCGTTGGATTTGTCTTGACGAGTACTTTAGAGCCGGATAGTTTCCAGGGTCTGATGATGGAACCGGAAAGAAGCCCTAGAATCTCCCCAACTAAGCAGATATTTATCTTTTAATTTTGATCTAAGTCTGGTGGTTGTTTATGTACAAAATAAACTGGCTAGCATATAATAAGTGATCAAACGAACTTACCTGAAGTGAAGTTCGATCATTATTATACGAAGTCCTTCGTTCGAAGATATAAACTATATTAGCAGCTCTCTCGAGTCGCTTGGCAACTGCGCGTCATTTAGCCAATTCAAAAGTCAACGCCGCCTCTATGGTATCTGTGGACATAACCTCTGCAAGCATTCCTTTTAGAAGTAGTACACTTCAACTTTACCAACGGGCAGGGCGGGTTGGGTACTTATATCTTCGAACGAAGGACTTCGTATAATAATGATCGAACTTCACTTCAGGTAAGTTCGTTTGATCACTTATTATACTGTGTCCTTCGTTCTCGATATAAACTATATTAGCAGCTGTTTAGAGCTATAAGGGTAAAGTTGAAGTATACCACATAAAGGTTTTTTTTTTTTTTTTTTTTTTTTTTTTGGGCGTGACCTCTAAAAAATAACATATCATTAGTATATTTGTACTATAACACATTCCCGTTCTTTGTTTTGCCATACAACACAAACAACAAATATATACCCATATATTGTTTCTTACAACCAGTCTGTCTAACTTATTTAAAATAAATTTATATAATTAAATTCTATAACATATTATGTTATGTAGTGTAGATCCATCCCAACAAAACCTTGATAGCACCTGTTATATACCTTTATACCACACCTGTTGTCCAAAATTCATTAATACCGGGTAATATTAATCAATCATTACTTATCAGATATCAGTGCAGTCTCTATCTGTTATGTCTTCTATAGAGATCTTTCTTCTATAGATATCTTCTATATAACAAGAGTTGAGGAATTGCCCATCTAGAGTTTTGTTTATATAAAATTAAATCCTTTATAATAATTCTTGTATCATTGACAACCATTTTGAGACGAACTATGAGAGTGAAGAAAGCCAGGCAGGCATGCAAGTAAAGAACCCGTCGGAACCTTGCACTTTCTGCCCACCCCGCAAGAGATCTGGCCTCATAATATGGATAGAGATAGATAGATAGCTAGAAACCCTTACTGTGTACTAGACCTGAAAACAAAGTCTGTTAGTACCCAATCTATAACAATATGATACAAATATAACAGGGAAACCTATTTCCCCAATAATGTGTCTTCCAACTGTTTTTTGTCAAATGATCTCCTTTTGAGTACGGTACCAAACGAAGGCTACGAATTAACTTGGTGATTATAAGAATGGGTTTGCTATCATTACATATTTAATTTATGATTTTTTTTTTTTTTTTTTTTTTTTTTAATATCAACATTCTGCTATATTTAATGTTAGTTATATTTTTAATCTTTAAAGATGTACATATATCAAAATTTAACATTTTTTGTACTAGAGGCCTTTGTACTAATGAACTTATATGGAATTAAGTCCGGTGAAGCTGTAAAGGCCTCGCGGCCATCAGCGTATATCACTCACACACACACCTTATCTGGAGATATTCCTCCCATAAGGCTATGTGCTTTACCTATATAATCTCGCGCCCCCCCCCCCCCCCCAATTTTTAGAGTCTGGAACGAAGGGCAGTACTAATGCGTGGTAAACAAACATAACCTACCCCAGTGTTATTACTATACCACTATTATTAATTCAATTTAAATTTCGAAACTATCCCGGAATCATTTCTATGTTCTGAGTGTGCGCCGACAAATAAATCCTTGGCTACATAAATATTTATGTATTACTTAACGATTCGTTCCTGCGCAATAACGCCCGCGAACGTTCGTTTTGGCAATACGATTGGACCACTCCTGAACCAATTACATGACTGATACTAAAAATACTAAAAAATACACTCCTAATTTAGTAATAACTTAAGAAGCGAATAAGTTACAGTCGACTAAACCGAACCATGGGTTACAACTGTATCATATTGGGAATCCTATTCATAACTGAATTATTTCATACCATGAAATTTTCATTTCATACCACACTTCCTTTGCTTCTTTGTATGTGACTGTATTTATAAGTAAAACCAAAAATTGCAATGGGTAACTTTCTAGTTAGTTCTAGATGTCCAACCGTGAGAATTGAGTGTTACTCAACTTATTATTATGTATCCCCCATTAATAATAAATAAATAATATCAAGTTCCTTAGGACTTAGATTATTGCTGATACTACATAATATTTATCATACCTGTGATAAGAATATACTTTTGATTATTCTTGTTTAAGATAATCCATACTTTCAAATACTGTAACTCAATATTTCATCCACCGTAGCTTGTCAACATAATATCATTAAATTTTCAAATGGATATTATTATCAAGTCATTTGCATGACTTTATTTTCTTTTTATATATAGATACCTATTTATAAGATACATGTAACATGTGGATGTAATAATTTAAGTATAACAATACCAAAATTGCAAATTTTTGTATGATATCTCAATCCAATATTTTTTACTGAAACACCTTTAAATAAATTACAACATATATAGTGCTCTAAAACCAACTTGTTACTTTAATGGTAGCAGTTTGTACTTGTGTTATCATAACTATACCAGAAAACATCACTGGTGTTCAAAATAACTGTACACATTCCAAACTAATTACAAAACTATTTTTTATAGTTATTAATTTCTTGAATAATCTTATTTAATTACATATTATTTATTGATTATCATATGATCAAACAAAAAAACAGTAAAAACATCTAATTCTCCAAATCATGAATTGATGTATAGCTTTCCATTGTGTGTGCCTCAAATTTCTAATATTATTAAGTACACTATAATTGATGCAGGAAATAATCAAGAACCCAAAACCATTGAACTCATTACATGATAGAAAACTGGATAGGTACTAATAAATTTTCTATTAGTATATTTATTATGACTGTAAGGTCTAACCTGTTAGCATTAAGTTTTTATTTTTATTTTTAATAAAAATAGCTATAAATTATATTTCAAATTATTAAACAATAATGTTTCTAATAATAATGTTTCTATACATAATGTTAAACATATGTAGGACAAGATTCACTTGTCTGAAGTGCAAGTACTTGCACAAAAACCAATAAAATTATGTTTGTCGTTGAAGGCATTATTAGTGTCATAGATACATACCACCGTCAGTGAATACCTTTATCCTCAAATATTATGGCTTCTTTGTAAAACCCATGTTGTATTCCTGATAGTTTTCCTGAATTTTTCAGCAACTTAAAAACCAAGTCCTTGTGTAAAATGCCTATCATGCTTTTTGTACCTCACTTTCTTTGGTAGGAGATTTCCAATGTCCAACGTGATGTTGTTTTTGGTGAACTGATAGGTACAGTGTGACTTAATATTTCCATACCCAGGATGAGGATTGTTGTTCTATATTGGTTACAACGGTGGTCGATTTATGAAATTTTAACTACTGGTTATGACTAGCTAGTTAATAATTCCATATTGATAATCCACTATATTAACACTCCTTTTATGCAAAATATATACTGCTGACCTTAAAGGTTCTTATCTCAATAAAGGTTTCATGACTGTATTGTTAGGATTAATCTTTTCTGGCTACCCTGCAAGGAGTCTAGGTTGATAATATTGATAGATAATTATTAGTTCTATGTTAACTGGATAGACCAGGTATTTTATATTATCTTTTAAGTATCTTTGTGCATAACACAAATTATCCCACAACCTGCCTGCCGCAGCATCGGTAGGATAAGATATTATATTTGGAATGTATCCACAGTCCTGTTGCTTGTCAGTTACAACAGGCATTGCCATTAGTATATTACTTTGGCTTATTTGGTTATAAACCCTGTTCAGGAATAAGTATTGCTGGATTTAACTTTTTTAATACAAGTACTCATAATTTTGCACAATTCTTTGTGTAATAAGCTCCAGTTTGGGCTATTTCAGTATTATTATACAAGTATGTCTAATAATGAAATCAATAAAAACACTATGTTTCTGCAAAGGAGTGACTTTTGTTATTAATAATGTATTGTTATACATAAACAATGTCACTTTAATTACCCTTTCAGTAAGTCTCCTTTTGGAGATATAATATGACAAATTGCTTATAGTTTATAGCAATAGTCTTTGTATTTACTGTTTTAGGCATGTTTAAGGTATGTATTTTAGGTAACATTTTTGATTCTTACCATTATAGAAATGTGAACTGCACAGGAACACCTCATGGATGAAACCTATGAGTAGTATGACCTTCAGCACATATCTCGTATGGGCCCCAAGTCTTGCGGATCACGCCGATGTATCTCGTACACCACTCGTGTCCTTGAATTATCGTCAAGTCTTGCGGACCACGTCGATGTATCTCGTACATCACCCGTGTCCTTAAAATGCCATCGATCCTGAACAATCATCATAATTGATGAACTTCCCCCTAATTTCTCTTATTGGAGGTATAACATTGCCAATTTATAGACGGTTAATAATCGTTTTCAGGTATATTTCGTGTTAAACTGTTTGTACACGAATAGGGACGTAGACTTCATAAGTTTACTTTTCGGACGACGAAGCTTTCCCAAATTTTAATATGACGAAACTCACGTCTCCAAATATTAGATATTATATAAATAAACAAGTTAAGCTGAAAAACACCACAAATAAACAACTATCGGTTGATCTTTTTAGAATGTACTTCTTTGCCAGGACGTAAACTTTTCTAAATTTGCCTATACGATGTTTTAAATTTATTTCACAAGGTCACTTGAGTATATTACAACCTTTTTGTTATAAAATTTCAGTGCAATAACAAGTTATTAAATTAAATGTCGACCAAAAACTTTATTACAAAGCGTCAGCTGCCGCGCTTTCAAAAGAATGCTTGCAGAGGTTATGTCCACAGATACCATAGAGGCGGCGTTGACTTTTGAATTGGCTAAATGACGCGCAGTTGCCAAGCGACTCGAGAGAGCTGCTAATATAGTTTATATCGAGAACGAAGGACACAGTATAATTGTACAGGTTTGCGTGCGGTCATTATAGTGCAGATCGATAATGGTCAGTGTTGCTGCTAAACAAAACATCAATATCAGGATATTTCATGAGTGTCCCTGTCTACTACCTAGGTCAGACATGCAATGTTGAACCTATTGGAATTTTGTTCTTTTTGCCTACCCTGCAAGGGATCTGGCAAAACAGTATTTATATAGACAGATAAATCCTGCTCTGCCTACGTTCCCTAGGTGGGAGTGGTAGAGTTGTACTATGTACACTCACATTTCGCCGGCAGTATTAGGGGTAACGATTGTCCTTATACCGGGCACAACTTAATACCGTACCTATAAACAAGTCAAAAGCAATACTTGAGTAAAAGTAATTACTTAGTTCACAATTTTTATTCTATTGTTCAAGAACTGTCAAAAGTATGAAATGTCAAAAGTTAGCTTTTTGCTGAACAATAATTGTTGACGGACGATTTAGCGCACTGGTTTTGGCGCTTGAGCCGATACTTGTCTATAGATACGGGTGTAAGACCCCGTACTGCTACTGAGAATCATCATCATCGTCATCATCTCAGCCTATACTTGTCCACTGCTGAACATAGGCCTCCCCAATCGCTTTCCAGCGTAACCGGTCCGATGCCACCTGCATCCAACGACTTCCTGTGATCGTCGGTCACTCTGGCAGGTGGTCGTCCCACGCTGCGCTTGCCAATACGTGGTCTCCACTCTAGAATCTTTCTGCCCCAACGCCCGTCCGATCTTCGCGCTATGTGGCCCGCCCATTGCCTTGCTAATCTTAAGGGCTATGTCGGTGACCTTGGTTCTTCTACGAATCTCCTCATTCCTGATTCGATCACGTAGAGAAACACCGAGCATAGCTCTCTCCATAGCTCGCTAAGCAACTCTGAGCTTTTTTATGAGAATGAGATGAGAGACTTTTGAGAATGTGTGCTTGAAAAATCCAAAAATATATTGTTCATCCTACTATTCGCACCCAGGACCTACGAGTAGTTTACATGCTGTTATTTAACATATTTGTATGTTCGTATGTCTGTCTGTCTGCCTGTCTGTCTTTCCGGTTCAAATGTTGTGTTCCATTTTTCGAGCACTTGCGGGTATCCGATTGAGCTGAAATTTGGCATACGTATGTAAGTTCGGTGACAATGCAATAATATGGTACAATGGAGCTGGCTTGATGATGGAGTCGGAAGGTGGCCATAAAACATGTGAACTATACAAAGTAACTCCTTCGTGTTTAGACTTGTTAGATTGGTATTGACAAATACTATACAACCAGATAGTATTCGTGGTCTGATGATGCAGCCAAAAGGTAGCCAATGGAGGCAACCAACGACTCAATATAACCTCAATATGGATTTGTCTTGACGAGTACATTAGACCCGGATGGTGTTCAAGGTCTGATGATGGAGCCGGAAGGAAACCATAGGAACTCCTTAACTAAGCAAGATAAAATAAAAAAATTTAAAAAGGTTTTCTTAAATCCACCACGCCACACCACAGCAGTAACAGCCTAGTAGTTAGGCCATTGGACTGCAAAGTCAGAGGTCTCGGGTTCAAACCCAAGCACGTACCTCTGTCTTTAAGAAAGGATGTGCGTGTTAAAAATTAATTATCACTTGCTTTAACGGTGAAGGAAAACATCGTGAGGAAACCTGCATGCCAGAGTGTTTCTCGAAGGTGTGTAAAGTTCGCCAACCTGCACTGGGCCAGCGTGGTGGACTATGGCCTAAACCCTCTCAATTTGAGAGGAGGCCCGTGCCTAACGGTGGAACAGTTTCTTAACAGGGATTTTATTATTATTATATTATATTTTCTTAAATAATGATTTTAGCACACCTAAGCACTTTTAACCTAGGTGGAATACACACAGACTAATTCCGTACCAGGATTGAACTAGCGATTACTCGATCCGACAGGCGAAGCAGCGTGCACTCTTACTAGACCAAACAATCGTAAAGAATTAATTTAAATAGATATTAAAATCTTATAGCTAACTTGTTTCTAAGGTTTAAAATATTCACGAGAAAAAGGATCAAATTATTTGTAAAAGAAGTTGCTTTACGAATAGGTGTACCTAAACACATCAATCAAAATATGCTTCAATAGCTTTAAAAATCTAATCGTATTAATCTTCAGAAATGTATTTCTGCGCCTTCAAGTTCAATGCACGTTCAATATGAAAATTAATATACAAATTGCATGTTTAGTATGCATGTTAAGACGACTTACGAGGTTAAGTAGATTTTTTGTTACGTTTTTAAGGGGCTAAACTCGCTACACATTCCCACCACTGTTACTCCTGTAAGTTATGATTCACAATGGCCTCCATCGTTGATAACTTTTTAATAATCCCACTAATATTATAAAGTTTGTATGTTTAAATGTTTGGATGTTTCTTATTCAATTACACAAAAACGGTTGAACGGATTTGGATCAAACACATAGGATACTTTTTATCCCGGAAAAATGTAAGGTGCTGGTTCTGCTTGAAGTCGACGCGGATGAAGTCGCAGGCAGAAACTAGTAATAAATAGATATTATTTCGCTTTAATTGTTTTGGAATTTGCAACAAATACTAGAAAAAAGTTAACAAGAAGAAAAAAAATATAACTTAATTTTAGTTGTTCGCTTTATTATATTCTTTCATAGCACAACTATTAAATAATGATTATTTAGGTCAATAGTAAGGTCTATGTGGTGATTTTTTGGAGGCTTTTTCTTGCAGGGGGCTGTTTTTTGGCTGATGTTCTAAGACTGATGACAGTATTACTATCTCTCACTTCAGGGCCAAAGCACGTCTTTTGAGCTTGGTAATAATTGGCGTACTGGGTACACATCTACCCTCCTCTTCGGGGATAACAAACGTGATAGAGATTTGAAATAAAACTAATTTTCGGATTTTATCGCGGTTTATTTTTGATATTTAGTTCCCAACATTTTCAGTGCAAAACTTAAATAGTTTTGTTTCATGTGTTATATTCGCGTAAATCTAAGAACTCAATATGTGACAAACATTTATTTACGTGCTTGTAAAGATACATCAAATATATTTGTCAAACCAAACAAGCAACAATAATGCATATAAGATTTTTCCGTCTTCTCTAGCAAAGTATTCTCGGAATTTCGTGAGCAATAGAGACATATTGAATACTTCGTGTATTGTCACCACAAGAAGCGAAATTATTTGACAACAACTGGGATCGAAACTCTTTTGTCGAGACTCGGGTGGGACGAGTTCGCCCGTCGAAGCTCAGACACACAGACAGAGACAACGCTATACCAGATACCAGTTTAAGTGAATAGACGTGCAATGCCCTACAATATATTTATATAATTTTCATGCACTTACTTACATAGGCTAATTTAATTCCAGAGGAATTTTTTTGCCAGTTTACCTTAGAGTGATAGAGTGGTTGTGGCAGGTGCAAAAATACACGAAGCTAAAAACAAACAAACGACCTTAAAAAAATACTAAAATAAATATTCATATAATATATTATACTATTAACAAAAAAATTTTATGACTCTTAATTTAATAAATACAAATCATATACCTATAACAGTAATTTGGCTAAATATATCAATATAGGTATACATTAGCAACATAACTTCATTTACCACGCCATCTGTTAATACACGAAGGTGGTATCAAATTCACGAGATATAAAAGTCCTACCTCCAATAAAACCCATTGATCAAATATAGGTAGATTTACGCACGCCGTTCAAAAAATGGCACCACTTGAAGAGAGACAAAAGTGGGCAGTACTAAAAACTGGCCTTGTTTCGGTTTTAGTCGTTTTTTAACCGCACGACGAACATGCCGAGACTGAACAATAAAAAACTGTAAAAATTATACAAATAAATTCACAAAAAAGGATAGGGTGTCTTATTTTGAGTAAGTAGCAGTTCAGATGGATAGTATTCTATACTGTGTTGTCTTTATTTGCGTTAAAATGATGCTTTTTTCAATTATTTTGTTCATTTATAACATCATATGCAATCCGCAACTGTCTTTTTCTCTTTTGAGTGCGGAGGCGAAACAAAACATAATCTCTAGATCCAGGTCGCTAGAACAAAAACATAGAGTCGTCATAACGTTGCTTTATTCTATTATAAGACACTTTTTTTTAAGTCTTTTGATTTGTGTAATTTTATTTTGCCACGAAATGAAATCCAAAAAGAACAATGTAGTAATAATGTAGCACGAACGATAGATGACGAATATTATAAACCTAGCGCGTTTACAGTGGTTTGTTGGAATCACTTTTGTAAGTAGGATATGTATATAACGGCGAAAGATTTTAATAGGTTAAAAAATGGCTGTTCCAAGTTTACAGGCAATGTTAATCTTTGGTTAATCTATACCAGTATTTAAATTAAAGTCACTCGTCAGCGTTTTTTCTGTGTATATAACGCGCTGATCTCAGAGGATACTACATGGTTTTTTGTTCTGTTTTATTTCACGATAAAGGTTTGAGTGTTTAATGAATGAATATTTTGTGCCAATTGCGTGCACTTTTTTTTCTTTTTGAGGATTCTTATTTTTAAATTACCTTTTTAATAATTTACATTAAATAAAAATGTTAAAGCATTGCGTGTTGTGCCTAATGACCAATAAATAAAATATATTATATCAGTACTAGTTTCGATATCAAATAAAAATCCTATTTAGATTCACATTCGACGGACGCTTTAGCGCAGTGGTGAAGAACTTAAGCCACTCCGCCCACTGTGTCTAATAGTCGCGGGTTCGATTCCCGCACCGGACAAATCTCCACAATTTTTTGTTTCGGTCTAGGTATTTGTGTATGCGAATTTTCATGTTTGTTAACGCACCTACGATACAGGAGGGTAGGGCTACGATTCTTTAATAAAAAAATTCACGATCATAAAAGTGTGTCAAAAGTCATCCTATATTGTGGTTACAACACATTTTATATCTCTATATCATCACGACAGCTCCCTCGCGGTGTAGGCAGAGAGTACAGAGTTCCAACAGGTTCTTTCCTTACAGACCTCTCTGGCTTCCTCCACTGTCATAGTTCGTCTCATACATGCTCGCCGGTTACGGAGACTCTTGACTCTCCCTTCACATAATTTATAAAGTTTAAAAAATATATTTGTGTGTACTGTACAAATAAAAAATATTATACTAATGATGTATTATTAATGACTCCACTCATTTTGTGTTCTATCGACGAGCTTTAGTCGTAAAATTTTATTGCTTTTTGCCCATTGCTTTGCAAATACAACTTTAAGTGATACGAGTAAGGTACAATATGGCCTAATTTATGTTTATTTCATAACTAAAACTACTCACGTGGCATTGGGGACGTTTTAGTGTAGCTTTTGAATGGGACTGTGTATCTCGCTATGATATATCGATGATGAAAACCGAATATTTTTCATATTCTAAATTAAAAAAAACTAAATAATTTATAATGCTTTTCACTAAAAACGGCTTGGCTTTGGCTTCAATCATTCAATATTGGTAACAACCAATGTCTTCAGGTTACGAGACAGGTCCAACTATGCATAATACAAGATTTGCAGGTAATTTATTATACGGGTATTGACAGTCTGTTGACTTAAACTAGTCTGTAGTTTTACTTAGGAAAAAAATGTCTGTACGTACGGTATGCAGAAAAGATAGTTTTATATTGAATTATAACTTTTTTTATGAAAAGTTTTCGTAATACCGAGTTAGTGTAAGGTTTGGATTTTTGTGGCAGTTTCGTCTGCTATTCCAAAAGGGGTTGTTAAAGATATTTAGAACAGGTATCTTTGTTTTAATAAGAGTGTTTTTTATTTCGCTTTTTTTATAATGGATTTTGGCTACGAAATTAAGCTATTTTTTCCAGCGCTGAAAAACTGAATAATAATATATCAAGTTTTCAATATGGAAATGATCAAAATAAGTTGATAAACCCTTACTCTAAACAATATTGTGATAGATATTTTATAAATTTATGACGATGTATTTTTTGGGAGTTCAAAAACTCAGGTTTTACCGAACACAACGCACAAGTAGCACAAGTTTTGGTAATAACATAAAAATGACTATGTCACCTTTCTGTTTCCTGTTAAAAACCTCAAATATATGTCTCGTGTTTTTCAATGAACCAATGTAACTCCGCAACATCATTTTTGAAAAGGTGGTGAGAAATTCTCTTATCTCGATCTGTTTTTTTCCAGCAATGGAATAGTACTGATTTAATTTATTTTGTACTATCTTACCTCGAAAAAACACATTAACATGGAAAAAATATGGTTGAAATGACGTTCAAGTTTACAAAACATAATGAGTTATTTTCAAAATATGAGTTAAATTATATTTGCTGCTTCTATAATTGAAATTAAAAATTTTCCGTTTCTCAATTCAAATCAAAACCCAACTTCGCCAAGGCCTTCGAATATCAAATAGACAAATAAAACAAGAGTCCACTGGGTCCATCAATCGAGTAAAATACGGTAATAAATAATTCATTTGTTTGCCGACCGTACCGGCTGCAGTTCGCCCCACCCGTATTTTCAGCTGATGCACTGAAAACTTCTCAACGATTTCACATAAACATATTATAACTGTGTATTTTTTTGAGTTATAGGGCTGGAATAATTATCATTTTACCGTAGTTTCAGCATCTCGCTTTCTTGACTGTTTTCTTGTCAAGTCATGGAGTTGGAAAGTGGCTAGAGGAACATGTGAAAAATACCCTGGTATTTAGGCTTGTTAGATTGGTATTGACATGCACTATACAACTAGATAGTGTTCAGGGTCTGATGATGAAGCTGAACCAAACAACTACTCAATGTAGCCCCGCCGTGTTTGGACTCGTTGGATTTGTCTTGACGAGTACTTTAGACCCGGATGGTATCGAAGGTCTGATGATGGAGCCGGAAAGAAGCCCTAGAAACTCCCCAACTAAGCAGATATTTATTTTTTAATTTTGATCCGGAAGTCCAGTGATACTAAGTCTTCAAATAAACAAGATGTTTGCGTTGAGTTTTGCTATAAAACTGCATTGTTTGTTATCTGCATGTTTGTTTGCTTGTACTAAAGAGGAAAGATTTGTTTGTTTTTTTTTTCTAAACGAAAACAATGTTTTTGAGAAAATTCACACAACAGTTCATATCATTTGCAGTGCAATAGAATTTTTTCGTTACTGAGGTAAATTATTCAGGCATCAATTACATATTGCTTGCGCGTCAAGTTTTTTGTTTTAAACTATTGTGTACTTTTTAGTCAGTTTTAAAAACTATATAATAATATAATATTAAAGAAGTTAAACCTTTTAAGGTTTCGCCACATACCAAACGCAGCGCGACGGGAGCGCGACAGTGGCGCGACCTGGAGAGTTGTAATGTACTGAAATGTACGGGAGATGCCACACAGCGCAGCCACACTCGGCGCGATGGCGAACGTCACGACCGAACGTAGCCGAGCGCTTGCGTCGCGCTACCGTCATCCTCCGTCGGCTATTTGACCAAACCTTTAGTCAGTTCTAAAAACTTGATAATAATATAATATCAAAAAGTTTAAACCTTTTATTAAATAATTTCAGGTCTGGAAGAGGATGTTCGGATCAAGTCTTCTCACTCCGCAACATCGTAGAGAAGCATCTGGCAGTGGGCCGGAAGGTTTTCTGCGGTTTTGTAGATCTGGAGAAGGCATTTGACAGAGTTGTGCGAAAGAGACTTTGGGACATTTTGCCAGAGTATGGTATAGATGGCACTCTGTTGCGAGCCGTCCAGTCCACTTATGTGGACTGCAAGGCATGCGTACGGGTGGGTGGTAACAGGTCACCCTGGTTTGACGTTAAAATCGGCGTCAAGCAGGGTTGCGTGTTGTCCGCTAGACTGTTTATAATATATCTGGACAAAAGTCTTCAAAGACTGAAAGCGATGAATGAAGGTGTACAAATGGGTGACTTAGTGGTAAACCATCTACTTTATGCAGATGACGCGGTTTTAATAGCGCCAACAGCCACTGATCTGCAAACACTAGTCACAGTTATGAAAAACGACTGCATGATCAATGGCTTACACTTGAATGTGAAGAAAACCAAGATTATGGTTTTTGAAAGGGAAGAAACCAGAACGAATGTAAGGATTGTGGTTGGTAACGATGTGCTGGAGCAAGTGAATGAGTTTGTATATCTTGGATGCGCCTTCAGTAAGGATGGGAAATACACCGCTGACATAGAGAGAAGAGTGAGTGCAGGGAACAGAGTGAATGGTGCGATGGGAAAGCTACTCGGGAGCCGGCACTTAAGCCCTAAGGCGCAGCTGGCCATACATAACGGAGTTCTTGTCCCAACGCTGTTATATGGTAGCGTGAGCTGGGTATGTAAGAAGGAGAATGAAAGTAGGATAAATGCGGTAGAAATGCGAGCTCTGCGGAAGATGTGCGGAGTGAAGCTGACCGACCGCATTAGCAACAGCATAGTAAGACAGCGAGTAGGTATGAAAGATAGTATCGGTGTAAAGATGAGAAAGGGCATGCTCCGTTGGTTCGGGCATATAGAAAGAATGCCAGAGGAAAGAATGACAAAACAGATATACAATGTGAAAGTGGAAGGATGCAGGTACCGGGGAAGACCTAGACTATCTTACCACGACCAAATAAACCGAGTCTTATCTGATGGAAAAGTCAAGAGTCTCCGTAACCGGCGAGCGTGTATGAGACGAACTATGAGAGTCGAGGAAGCCAGAGAGGTATGTAAGGAAAGAACCTGTTGGAACTCTGTACTCTCTGCCTACCCCGCAGGGGATCTGGCGTGAGGTTATAGATAGATAGATAGATAGAATTATTTTTCCCTGTTAAGTTTTATACTTGTTAACTAGTTTTACTATATATTTCAAGATAAAAGTCTCTTGAGAGTGGAGGAATCCAGAGAGGTATGTAAGGAAAGAACCTGTTGGAACTCTGTACTCTCTGTACCCTGAAAGGGATCTGGCGTGATGATACACATAGAAATATAGATAGAAAAGTGTCTAGCTCATAGGGAAGGTAGTTTGAAATCGATTGCAATTTTTTTACAGAAACGGACAGACAGTGAATCAATAAAACATATTATTCGGGCATCAAGCGTAACCGGATAGCGTGTTTGAGACGATATGAGAGTGGAGGAAGGCAGAGAGGTATGTAAGGAAAGAACCTGTTGGAACTCTGTACTCTGCGTACCCACAAAGAATCTGGCCTGATCTATATCACAGATAGATAAATTTTTATGCCCGTGGTGACGCTACTGAGAGTTTACAGTGGGTGCTGTTAATAATCACGAGTAGCTACAAAATTATTGCAAGATTATTGCAAATTGCAAGACAATTATTAA
The DNA here is from genome assembly GCA_905147815.2 of Phalera bucephala. Taxonomy (NCBI): domain Eukaryota; kingdom Metazoa; phylum Arthropoda; class Insecta; order Lepidoptera; family Notodontidae; genus Phalera; species Phalera bucephala. The sequence continues at coordinate 6,106,721 of LR990621.1, read as the reverse complement.
TATTTATTGCAAGATTAGACTATACTTAGACTATCTATCTATCTATCTATATCATCACGCCAGCTGCCTCGCGGGGTAGGCAGAGATTACAGACTATACTAGTAATATTAATGTTATAAGTAAAATGTTAATGAAAATGATGAGCGGATAAATGTTATGAATGCACTGATTGCCGCGAGAATTGCACTTAAGACAAATACTGATTTTACTACGTATTAGGCAATTGCGTCACATTAATATTGCACATTAAGATGTTCGGCGGAAATTTATCGAACAATCCCCAAATATATGCTGAATGCGGCAGTCAAATAATCCCTAATGTGAGCCTTTATCGTGGCTTTTTCACTTCCCGGTCCAAATGTTGAAAAAACAATGAAGCGGCTATACAGGCTCTGTATTCCCCTACTACCAATTAAACGCGCAACGAAGCGTGTTACGATAACTTCGTGTGACGAGCGATTGATAGCAGACATATACTCTAGTGGAAGCCGGATTAGCATTTATATTTAAAAGTAGCCTCACATGGGGATTTATTTCTGTGTCTTTGTGTGTGTCATGATCTACGCTGGTGGCCGTGGGGCGTTTATAGCTTCACCGGACAAGGAGGAGAGCGTGGTACCACTACGCTCGAGCCAGAAGGGCAAGGGGGGAACTAGCTCAAGGGCGCCTCAAATATGAACGGCCTCGGATTGGGCAGTCGCTATGAGGGTGGGCATATACTAGGTGTCTCGCCGTGGTGCTCTGCACTGGCCGGCGGGCAAGGGATTCTTCGACCTCGCCGGCAGAGGTCGGTGTCTGATCCTGTGTTATTTCTGTGTCATGTATGCGTCTAAAAACACTAAATTATATTTTCTACTCCACCTGTTTTTTTTCTAATTAAAATTGTTGCGGGTTCCAAGACAATTAAAGCGCTTCCCGGGACACCTCATGGTTCAAACCTTGGTGTCATCTAAGGAGACCATTGTAGATCCTGGCTTACAAGAGTTACAATGGTGGGCATGTGTGGCGGGCTTAGTCCCAAAAAATACACAAATAGACGAAAACAAATATTTTTGGGTCACACTAAAATTTGTAAGAGTAGTATGAGTTCGGAGTCTGGAATTATGTCCGGTATATGGTAATAAGCTCGCTCCGTATTACATGGGTCCTAACATCGTCGGCGAAAAGTGGGTGTACTCAGTACACCTCTACCACCTCCGCTTGGGGAATATAGGCATCACGGTATACTAAAATTTGTCTCGTGCGAGAATCGAACCCGAGGCTACTCGATCCAGTGGGCGGAGCGGCTTAAGCTCTTAATCGCAGGTCCAAGCCGTCCGTCAAATTCGCGATCATTGAGGTAAGCAAAATACTAAAACATGTTTATTTCACGAAGTACTCGTAACGCACCGCGTTTGGTTAAGCGAATAAGGCTGTAGGGGCTGGTCAGCTGGCTTCGCGCCAAATAGCTTCATTAGGCTGTCGTTGACGAATTAAATTTCAAATTCTTTTGTATCAGACTTTGTTGGTCTAATAATGTATAGTGAATGTAGTCATCACGAGGTCCTATGTTAGATACCTAGGTGGAACGGATTGTCTTTGGTAGCAGTATGGAGAAATTGTGCATGACCGACGTGACGGACGGCTTGGTCTATTGGTTGAGATCGAGTCGCTTCGCCCACTGGATTGAAAAGTCGCGGGTTCGATCTTCACACGGTACAATCTTTGTGTGATTCACAAATATTTGTTTCGGTGTGGGTGTTTGTTTATGCTAATTTCATGTTTGTTACATTTAAAAAAAGTAGTAATAGGTTCGTCTTATACACAGTCTTCACGGTGGAGTCACGGTGCTTACTTTTTTATTTTTTTATATGATGGTAATAGGCTCACCCCCTATAGGTTCATGGAGAATTGGAAACAAGCGAAGCGTGTTGTGCCTGACGAGTTTGGGGTATTGCTATTTGTAGATCCAATCTGACCACTGTCTTTGGTTGGTCATGCTCACTATATTGTCATTCTTTGCGGTGGCTGTTTGGCGCGGATCACTCTCTTTCCTCCAATATGGTCGAGGGGAGTGATGGCTTTTCAGCAGTCATACTCGTGAACGGGTGCTGTTTTGGGGACTGGACCATCTGGAATCCTTTAGACACTCTTTATAAATAACATCATTAGTCTCATATCTCGGTCCTGTGGCACACTGGAGCTCATCATTCATAAACTATTTAATTGTAACCTAAACATTTTATCCACACAATATTATAAAATAAAAGAGAAAGGAAATAAACCGACTTCAAAAATCAAAAAATAAATATTTGAAGTGGGTGCTGGTTGGTGCAGTCGGTTACTTGGCACCGACTTCAAATATTTATTTTTTGCTTTTTGAAGTCGGTTTACCTATTTTTTTTAAAAGAGTTTTATTTTACAATTTTAAGTGACATGTGAATTATTTAGTAATATTTATATACCGATATTATATTATTTTGCTAAGTTGTAAAGTAAGGTACCTACAGGATTAATATAATGACTATAATAACGGAATCTATACATTCGTGCTGTTCGCCATTAAGGAGTTCCCTCTTGTATCTTTAAAGTCCAAGGTCCAATACCAATGACAATAAAATAGGACCACCTCAAAACTATACAGAACAAAATGCAAAAAGAATCAAAACAATTCGGTTCATAAGCAAAGGAGTTATAAAAAAAGGACGAATTATGAACCTCCTTTTTTGAAGTTGGCTAATATACTGCTTAGTTCTATAGAAGGGTACCTATAGGATTGACGTAATACCCATAATATCTCAATTTACACATGCCTATTGTTTGTCGTTAAGGAGTTCCCTGGTGTATCTTCTAATTCCAAGGTCCAATGCCAATGAAATTAAAATGGGACCACTGCGGAGCTATACTGAACCCAATGCAAAAAAAATCATCAAAATCGGTCCACAATTGACAGAAATATCGCTGAACATACATAAAAAAAAGTATACATACATCCCTACTATAGAATAATTCACTGGTCACTTAAAATTGGAAAATAAAAATCTTTAATAAAAAAAGGTAATCAGACTTCAAAAAGCAAAAAAATAAGTATTTGAAGTCGGTGCCAAGTAACCGACTGCACCAACCAGCACCGACTTCAAATATTTATTTTTTTGCTTTTTGAAGTCGGTTTACCTTTTTTTATAAAAGATTTTTATATGTTAAAGTTCGGCAACTGAAATATCACAGTATTATTACGGCAGACACGTATTACAAACTGCTACTGTTGAACTGCCCCGTTGGTCTAGTGGCAAAGCGCATCGCGTTATGATCATGAGGTCCTGGGCTAAATTCTAGATAAGTTAGACAAATGTAGTTTTTCTAACGAAAATTTCCCAGTATAATTCCAGAGTTTGGAATTGTGCCCGGTATATAGCAGGCTCACCTCTTCTTATATAGGCCCTAACATTGTTGGTAAAAAGTGGGTATACTCGGTACACCTCCGCCACCCCTACTTGGGGAATAAGGCGTAACGGTGGTTATTTTTTGACGTGTTACAAATTCATAAGGTGGCCTATGTGAAAATTAATAAAAAAAATATTTTGGACCACCCTAGTGTACACAGTACACCTCTTCTACCCCCGTTTAGTAGGTATTGGTTAGTCCTTAAAGGCTAAGCCTTAATCCAGGACACATTTCACCGTACTAGACGTTACTAGGCGAATAAGGCAGTCAGAGTATTTTATTGCACGATAAACCTAAAACGCGTACATTACGGTCCTCAAACATATTTTACGCGTCCATGCGTTTCATTCGCAGTACATTTTATAGATATCATCAAACTGTTTTATGTATTTTACATAATACTTTAATTTAGAGAAGGGAATTTATTTAAAATGTGTTGTAAAAATATTTTATGTACTTCCTGTATATTAGCTTGCATACGTATCGAAATTTGGGTTATAGATGAGAGTCCTCCGAGACCTTTCGTGAAAAGTTCTCGCACCAGTTCGCCCCGTATCATTCGCCCAGATGACAGTAATAAACCAATTCGTCCCTTGAAAGTTCAAACTGAACTTTATTCCAAGTTTATGTCAAATATTAAGTTATTCTATCTATCTATCTATATAGGTAGTAGTAGGGTAGGCGATTAAGTTATTGTTCTACTAATATTAAAATTTTGTGGATGTTTGTATGTTTAGATGTTTGGATGTTTGTTACTCGATCATGCAAAAACGGCTCAACAGATTTGGATAAAATTTGGCACACATGTAGTTTATTACCTGTATTAACACATAGGATACCTTTATCCCGAAAAAATGTAAAGTTCGTGTCTAAAGTGAACGTGGTCGAAATCCCGGGCAGAAACTATTGAAAGCATATTTTTAAAATAAAACTGAGAACTCGAAGGTGGGAACTAGAGAGTACGCACTGTAACTTATGCTACAAAAAAATTACTTGAGGAGTCTTCTCTAGTAAGTGGTACATAAAAACTCAATGATATCAAAGTGAAATTTTGTACAAAAACCTTTGAAAGCCATGTTTTAAACAAAAAAGATAATATAATCGAGTCTCACCGAAAGCGGTCGTGATATTGTGGTGATGACTGCTTGGTTGAATGCAAGTCAAAGTCAAAGTATTTATTGCATTAATTGTGGTATTACAATTCCAGGTCTTATGGTCTAATTCCGCAGGTCAAACAGAATTTACCCTAAATTAGGCAATATTTTATTACTAATGTTAAGACAACTGAACAATACTTAATTATGTATGCCAACCAATAATTACAATAATAAGATAACATGTCAATAAATTGTAGTAACGTTCTTAAAATCAAATTTGTCACTCAATGATATTAAAATTATAATTAAAATCAATAATATATTATAATTGAAGCTATGTGAGATTAGGTGCAGATCGAAATTTCATGAACTCTTCTACTGAATAAAAGCATTTTTCCAACAGAAATTTAAATAGTTTAATTTTAAACTCTTTTACTGTGAGGTCTTAAATGTGTTGTGGTAGGTGGTTGTATATTCTTACCGACACAGCATAGCAGTATCTACTGCATATCTCTGTTCTTATGCTAGGCAGCACTAGTCTATCAGGGTACCTAGTAAGAAACTTACAAATTGTTTCTTTGCGTGTATACAAGCCGGGATTCATTTTGACGAAAATGCAGATTTCAAAAACATACGAGCACGGAGCAGGAAGTACCGATAAATTTTTGAATAGAGACCTACAGCTCTCCCAATGGGCTGCATTACAGATCGCTCGAACACATTGCTTTTGTGTTATGAACACAGACTTTAACTTCGCTGAGTTGCCCCATAACGCAATACCATATCTAAGATTTGAAGCAACAAAGGCGTGATATGCCATCAAAGCAGTTTGCCTATTCGCAATCACAGTAAGCCGCCATAAGGCATAAACAAATCTATTTATTTTTTTGCAAACTTTTGCGACATGCGCCCTCCATACAGTTAGCGTCAAGTGTTATACCTAAAAAACAAGTCTCCTCTACTTCAGTAAGTAGCTGGTCACCATATTTCAAGGTTAAGTCTTGTTTTATCGCCCCTCTATTACAAAATTGAATATATTTGGTTTTCGATATGTTAACTTTGAGATTATTTTTAGACATCCACTCTATTAAATAAAAAAAAAAAAAAAAATTATTTCGCATAAAGTTTCATTTAATCAAATCATCTTTATTTTAGGCTAAAAAAAACCCATAATTTGTTAGTAAACATTTGCTTAAACTATGTTAGTAAATTTACATTTATTATTTTTATTTTACCATTTCACCAGGTGTATCCTACATAGGTGCTCTATATAATGGCCCTCAGTTTTGCTGGCAACAACTCTCAGCAGCCTGTTGTCACTGTCTCGTCGTCCACACGTCGCAACAGGGATGCGCATCTTTTGCGTATAATACCGAAAAAGTCGTCAGCGTGCGCCGCCGCAAACATACCTGATGCGCTGCAGAAACGAGGCAGCGACAACAGTACCCTAAACGCGTTATTGTACTGCACGCGCAAGGCATTATATGCTTTTTGTGTGTATCTGGTCCACAGGGTACAGGTATAAAAAGACTGGCAGAATGCCTTAAATAATGTTTTCTTGACATTACTGTCACATCTCGCAAACCTGCGGGCCAGCATGTTGCATCTTACAGTTAGCGCCCTACGCTCTCTTTCTATATCACAGTCATCTGTGCCATCTTCCGTAACCCAGTGACCAAGGTATTTGAACCGTGTTGTTCTGCTCAATGGCGTTCCACATAGCGAGACATGGGGTACAGTATCGTAATTGTTATTTCGGGCTTTGAAAAATAATAGCTCGCTTTTCTTAGCATTGTACCTCAGTCCCTGGGCCTCCGCATAGCACTCGCATATTTTTACTAGCTTCCTAAGCGCACTGATCGACGGACTCAGCAGCACCATGTCGTCAGCATAACTTATGTTGTTGAATGAAACTCCATCTATCGAACATCCAATACCAGTGCTGCTAAGTTCATCGATCAGTTTATTAATAAAAATATTAAACAATTTGGGTGATGTTGAGCCCCCCTGCCTCACTCCACACTCGAGCTTATAAACATCTGAGTAAGTGTTTGCCCATCGTACACAGTTTAACTGATTATTGTACCAGTACTGAAAAATTTGTATGATTTCTGGTGGTAGACTTGTCTCCTGCTCCAGCTTACTCCATAGGATGTCATACGGGACAAGATCAAATGCCCGAGACAAGTCCAGAAAACATGCATACATAGGTGTCGCCCTCCCAGTATAATATTGCAGTGTGTTTTTCAGTGTCATAATCGCTGTCTCGGTGGATAATCCATTCCTAAAACCAAACTGTCTGTCATTTATAGATAAATGCCTACCCAGGCAACTGTCAAGCAAACCGTCCATAATTTTAGCTATAACAGTTGCTAAGGATATAGGCCTGTAGTTGTTTTTATCAGACAGGTCGCCAGTTTTGTTTTTAGGAACAGGCACCATCACTGTCTTTATAAGCGCAGCCGGTATGTATGAATGACTGACACATAGGTTGAATAATAGTGCAAGACATCTTGGGAGATGTACACCTGCGTTCTGTAGGTGTTCTATACTCAAATTATCATAGCCGGGAGACTTACCCCTTGTCATATTCTTAATAACTGCTGCCACCTCTCGAGCAGTAAAACGTACACTAACGTGAGTCGCTCCCGTGTAAGACGTTTGGTTACTCGGATTCAGAAGTGACTGTACTGTAAAGTGTTGCTGAAACAGGTTAGCAATATCAGTAGGTTCCGTTTTCCCCTCCACAGCAGATGGGAGACCCGACCTCGGACATAATGCATTAGTCTCTCTCCAAAAGCTTCTAAAGTTTCTGTTTGCATGGTGAGAAGCAAATATGTCCATTAATATTTATTGCTGGTTATTTTGACACCACCTTAGTATGGCTTTAAAAACTTTCCGAGATTCACACATTTGGTAATAGATGGGTCCGGAGTCGGGCCTACCGTACTGTAACCAGGTTGTTGTGTACTGTAATGCATCGTTGTAATTTTCATTTTGTCCTTTAGGAACTACTATTGAGAAATCATCTGCGTAAAGAATGCAAGGATATTTGGTGATGGAAGGCAAATCGTTTATGTAGAGCAGAAACAAGAGTGGGCCCAAAATACTATCCTGTGGGACTCCCACTCTGTTAGGCTTTGTTTGTGATTGTATAACAGCTTCTTCATTACTTCCGTTTAGACTGGTTACTTCGACATATTGATTCCTATCTTTTAGGTAACTATTAAGCCAATCATTAGCACATCCTCGTATACCATATGCTTCACATTTTTTGAGCAATAATGCATGCGGTACAGAATCAAATGCACGGCTCATGTCGAAGCAAAAAGGCGGTTATTGATGTTCTTATATTAACGTGCTCAATGATGTTATCTAATAACCTGAAGGTGGCCAATGACGTGGATGGACTTACCTTTTTGGAAGCCATGTTGTTCTGGGCATAATAAATTATATTTTTGAATAAATGCTATTAATCGCTTATGCATAATTTTTTATTTATTTATTTGGTGGACGACCTATAGCTAATACAATAATATAAACACCTAAAATAACAACGGAAAGCCAATTACAGATCTTCACGGATAATTTTCTCAAACACTTTAGATAGAGTAGGTATTAAAGCAATTGGTCGGTAATTAGCTACATTATTTCTATCGCCCTTTTTATATACAGGCTTAATGACAGTAGTTTTAAGTCTAATAGGAAACTCGCCTTTTAAGAATGATTGATTTATTATATGAGCTAGTACTGGTGAAATAAATTTGCTACACACCTTCAAAGTTTTTGTCGGTAAACCTTCGCAGCCTACCGAGGAAGTGTTATTTAGGGAATTTATTGCTTTATTTACTTCTTCCGCATCAGTAGGAAACAAAAATATACTGTTATCATTAGTATTCATACGCCGCACATCATTGTTCATTTGTGTATTGTAGTTAGCATAAAAGTCACCATTGTTTGTCAAATTTATAAAATATTCATTAAAGGTATTTGAAATATCATTGAGCTTATTTATAATTTTTTCATCGACAATAATTTATTAATATCATTTGAAGAAGTATTCGAGTTAAAATTGCTATTTATTACTTGTCGTGAGGCTTTGCACTTATTTTTGGCTTTGCGTAAAAAAGATTCATTGGTAACTCTTTGAGAAATAACAACACATCTTTTAAAAAATTTATTAAATTGTTTATATTTTATTTTATTGTGTGTTGTTTTTGTTTTATAATATTTGTACCTTAATATACGTTTTGTTTCCGAAGCTCTTCTTAGACCTTTAGTGAGCCAAGGTAAATTCTTACGTGTACTGCCTATTTTCAATCTACGGAGTGGAAACCAAAGATTAAAGAATAGCACGAAGGTGTCATGAAAAATATTATATGCTGTGTTCACATTGTCATTAGAAAGAACTTCAGACCATGAGAGAGCTTTTATGCAATTCGTGGATAGCAACAAATTTTCGTCACTTATATCTCTCATAGTTTTGAATATAAATAAGGGTGGTATGTTTTTAGTGCCTATGTTTATATTAAGAAGCTGACCTGTATTATGATCGGAGAGACACAGGGGCAGTACAGTAGCTCTTGCGTCAGTAATATTGCTCAAAATTTTGTAAACAATACACAATATTGATGATTTTTATGTAATAAAGTAATTCATGCATTAAATATTCGGGATAAATACAATAAAGGTGGAAAAAATTGTTCCTATGGATTGTTTTAAAGTCCAGTATTCAGTGAAAGGGGGCAAAAAGGGTGCAAGAAGGTAAAAAAATTAAAATTGACGGTGTGTCGTATTCTCTATGTCTGAGTGTCATGGCCTTCGGAATTTCAAAGTCTGGCTCTTCGGAAGTATGTAGCGGGTAGTTCTTCTGAGATCCGCCGAGAAGCCGCGCAGAGCTTGCGTTTGTACGCGTAGTTTTGGACCGCTAGTACTACGATGCTTAACTATCTATTTAAATCATCACGCCGGATCCCTTGCGGAGTAGGTAGAGAGTACATAGTTCCAAAAGGTTCTTTCGTTACACACCTCTTTGGCTTCCTCCACTCTCATAGCTCGTCTAATACACATTCGCCGGTTACGGAGACTCTTGACTTACATATTATGTTAATCGTGGCTTTGTGGATTAGGTCACTTCTTTTCTTCCTATATGGTTGATAGGAGTAAAGGCTTTTCTAGTAGTCAGACTTTCCACGAAACAGTTTTGCTTAGTGTGTAACTCATAAGTAATTCTTGTTCTTGTAGACTTCATCATCAGCCCGTGTCAGTCCACTGCTGGACGTAGGCCTCTCCCATGGCACGCCACTGAGCTCGATCTTCAGCTCTCCTTCTCCAATCCCTGCCCGCTGCCTTACGAATATCGTCGCCCCACCTAGCTACAGGGCGCCCTACACTACGTTTGCCGACACGCGGTCTCCACTCAAGAACCAGTCTGCCCCAACGGCCATCGGTTCTGCGGCATATGTGACCTGCCCACTGCCACTTCAGCTTGCTAATTCGCTGAGCTATGTCGGTAACCTTGGTTCTCTGACGAATAACTTCGTTCCGGATTCGATCCCTAAGAGAAACTCCGAGCATAGCTCTTTCCATAGCTCGTTGAGCGACCTTGAACTGGTGGACAAGCCACACAGTGAGTGGCCACGTTTCGGCTCCGTATGTCATTACAGGTAGGACGCACTGATTAAAAACTTTCGTTTTTAAGCATTGGGGTATGGGCGATAAGAAGACTCGACGGAGTTTCCCAAATGCTGCCCAGCCCAGCTGTATCCGTCTCTTAACTTCCTTGTCGAAGTTATTTTTACCTAGTTGGAGCACCTGCCCTAGGTATACGTACTCAGAAACAACTTCGAGGGGGGCTCCGTTTACGGCGATCGGTCCCGGGTCAACATGCTTGTTGATCATAACTTTAGTTTTATCTAAGTTCATCCGGAGACCGATTAGCTGAGACGAATTACCAAGGCTGTCCAGCATCTGTTGTAGGTCTTGCAACGTTTTAGCCATGATGACGATGTCGTCTGCAAATCGCAGGTGAGAGATGTATACGCCATTTATATTGATGCCGCGACCTTTCCAGTCCAGCGTCTTGAACATATCCTCCAGTACATTGGTGAACAGTTTTGGTGATATGACATCACCTTGGCGCACTCCGCGGCGCAGGTGGATATGTTCAGTCCGCTGGTTCTGTACTTGGACGGTCATCGTTGCAGCTTCAAAAAGGAATCTCATCACCTCGATGTATCGCCAATCAACTTGGCATCGTTGCAAGGAGTCCAGAACTGACCAGGTCTCGACAGTGTCAAAGGCCTTCTCATAGTCCACGAAGGCTAGACATAGGGGCAGATTATACTCTGCAGTCTTCTGTATAATCTGCCGCACTGTGTGGATGTGGTCTATGGTGCCGTAACCACTTCGAAACCCGGCCTGCTCCGGGGGTTGAAACTCGTCGAGCCTTCGCGCAAGACGGTTCGTGATGACCCTTGAAAACAGCTTGTATACATGGCTCAGAAGCGATATGGGTCGATAGTTTTACAAAAGGGTTTTGTCACCCTTTTTGAAAAACAGGACGACCACGCTTCTGTTCCATGCCTGCGGAGTTCTCCCAGTGTAGAGGACAGTGTTAAATAACTTCCGAAGCTCCTTAAGTACTGGGGTACCTCCTGCCCTCAGAAGCTCAGTCGTGACGCCGTCCTCACCCGGGGATTTTCCATTTTTAAGCTGTTTAAGGGCCAACTCGATCTCATCCAGGTTGATCTCGGGCAAGTCTTCTGTGAAGTGACGTGTAAGGGTGGCTCTGGGATCTCCTCTAAGAGATTCGGGTCGAGGTGCGTGTGAGGCGTAGAGCTGGCTATAGAAATTCCTGACTTCCGAGAGGATTTCCGGCCTAGAAGCGATCACAGTACCCGCTTGTGTAGTCAACCTTGTCAAGTGGTTTCTCCCAAGTGGCTGGACGAACACTTTCGACCCCCGGTTCTGCTCGATGGCTTTCTCAATCTCAAGATTGTTGAAAGCTCGGAGGTCGCGTCGGACCAGCTTTGTGATCTTTTTATTTAAGGCCCGGTGTTCTGACAAGGTTGAGGCTGCATTTCGGCGCCGTTCGCTCATAAGCTCCAGAGTCTCCCCCGAAAGCTTAGATTTCCTGCCTGTACGCCTCGTTTCGCATAATTTAGTACCCTCTTCTCTAAGAGTCTGTACCACCTGCTCGAATTTCTGATCAACGCTGTCAGTGGTTTCAAAGGCAGCGAAACGGTTTTCCAATTTTAACTGAAAAGCTTGGGAATCCATAGCGGCTTGGAGCAAATTCGGTCGGAGACTGGACTTCATCAAGCGGACTCTTTCGCGCTTCCATTGTATATTCAGAGTGCCCCGTACAAGCCGGTGGTCGCTTCCGGTTTTAAACCTTGCGATCACTGAGACATCTCTGAATATGCGCCTCTTGTCCGCCATGATGAAGTCGATCTCATTTTTTATTTTACCATCGGGGCTTTGCCACGTCCACTTTCTTTGGGGCTGTTTTTTAAAGAAAGAGTTCATCATAAACAGCCCTTCTCTTTCGAGAAAGTTGACGAGCGTTTGCCCCCTGTCATTTCTGCTGCCATAGCCGTATGGTCCTACTGAGGATTCGCTGTCAGTTTTTACTCCCACTTTGGCGTTGAAATCTCCCATGACAACGTTGTAGTGTGCCTTAGGGGTATTATGAAGGGTCTTAGAGATGTCCTCGTAGAGTACCTCTATGTCCTCGTCCAAGTGTGCCGAAGTCGGTGCATAAACCTGCACGATCTTGAGGGTGTACCTCTCGGTCAGCTTAATTATGAGGTATGCTATCCTTGTCGACACACTGGACATTTCTAAAACGTTGTCAGCAAAGACTCTATGGGCCAGAAACCCGACGCCACCCTGGGAAAGTTGGTCTCCCTCTCTAAAGTACAAAAGATGGCCAGATTCTAGGGTTATGGTGTCTTCTCCCTCTCTTCGAACTTCACATAAACCCAGAACGTGCCATCTTATGCACTTCAGTTCTTCTTCTAACTGCAGAAGATGCTCATCCAGTCGCAGCGTGCGTCCGTTATACGTAGCCAGGGTCAGTTCATGTTGGCGGCCTACCGTAGCCCGGAGATTCTTCGCACCCCCTGCCCCACCGGAACCGTGACCGCCGCCGTGGTCAGGAATAGCGGAGTGACCGGGAACTGGGGGCCGTGGTATATTCCGACTTGCCATAGAAGGTTTTGCCCATAATCGCCACGCTGGGCATGCGGGTTGGCGATCGCAGGGCGTAACTTCTCGCACTAGTGACGCTGCTGCCCGTCACCGGTCTGGTTAAAAATTTAGTTACGCCATATTTGAATGGTTAAACCGCCATTGTCGGTCGTCAGAGCCTCGTCCGTTGATCAGCAGGATGCACCGCGGGCAGGAGAGGTTGACTTGGGGAGCGTAGATGGTAGGTGTCCCTCTTGTAGACTTAGTTTTTAATATTTTATTACTTAAAAATAGAATTTCTTTAAACTTTTAGCTAGGCATTAAAGAGTGTCTGTAATTTACTTTATGTTAGTAAATACATTTATTACTAATACTTGTAGACGGGTGCTACTTGTGGGGCAGGTCCAACTGGAATCCTTCAGACTTCTCTTAAAAATATTTTCCTATTTCGGGCATATGGTATGCCACCGAAGCTAGATCGTAAACTTATAGTAATATAATCTAAACATTTGCTATACATACCAAACATGATAAAAAAAACAAAGGCAAGCTTGCTGAGTTTCTCGCCGGATCTTCTCAGTTAGGACCGTGTTCTAATTCAGTAGTAAAATGGTAGATAGATTAAAAAAAATGTAATATTGATAAAAGTTGTGAACAGCCGCAGGGTATATGATGATTTAGTTTGAGTAAGCCACTTACAACTTAATGTGGTGGTCGTTAAGCCGAGTTGGAAGCCTTAAAGGCGGTTTGATAAGTTCCAACAGCAGGTGGCTTCAAACCTGCCTACACCAATCCGCCCTGGGTTCGCATGGTGGAGTAAGACCTAATCTCTCTCACCTCGATTTGTGAGAGAAGGCCTTTGCTCAGCAGTGGGCAGTATAGGCTGATATTATTTATTATAAGCAGAAAAGGATAGACTAGAGTAATAGACACGCGTGTTTTGACATACAATACGGATAAAATTATCGGGCAATGACCCCACCCATCCGGCTGTTGGGCGTACAGCTAAGCAATAAATCAAAATTATTTCTTCTTCACACGCAATCCTGCGAGAGTAATTATAATATGAGTTTTATCCTACTTATATTATGTTTGTTTGTTTGGATGCTTATTACTCAATCACACAAATCGGCTGAACGGATTTGAATGACATAGGGTACACAAATAGTTTATTATCTGCATTAACACATAAGTTACTTTTTATTCCGGAAAAGTGTTAGGTTCCTGTCTAAGGACGAAGCCGCGGGTAGAAACCAGTGCCAAAGAAAAACAAACAAATATCACCACATGGGGGTAGCTGTGTTTTCGCCGACGATGATGGGTATTAATTTAGTAGGGGGCAAGTCTCTACGAAGGTCTCCGCCCACTGTGACTAATAGTCGCGGGTTCGATTCCCGCACGGGACAAATGCGTGATCCACAATTATTTGTTCCGGTCTGGGTATTTGTGAAAGTGAATTTTCATGTTTGTAATCGCACCCATGACACAGGAATAAATGCTAGTGTGGGGGGGGGGGGGGATACATTTAAAAAAAAAAAACAAATAATAAATTGTGATCTACAGATTGTTTGCTATTGAGATTTCTTTTGATGGAAAATCTAGAATTTTTCGTAGGTTGAGTGGCGAATATTGTGCGTAGCAATCATGAGATATTGGATTCAAATCCTAATTCGATATGAAGTCGGTTAAAAAGTGTAATTTTTTTCATAGAAAACCTCCCACTGTCAGTCCAGAGACTGACAATGTGGTCGGTACAATGGAAACTGGCTCTTTTTACATCCGGAATTACCATCGTAGGCGAAAAGTGGGTGTACACAGTACACCTCTGCTACCCCCGTTGTGGGGAATAAAGACGTGACGATGCTCACTTTTTTGTTGTTATATACCTAAATTTGAACCCTAGATCTGGTGACCTTAAACCAACAATTATTATAGTAATAGAAATATTAGCCCTATTAAGAAATTGTCTCACGGTTGGGCACGGGCCTCTTCTTAAAATGAGAGGGTTTAGGCCATCGGTCACCTGCTCTCACCTTTCACTCTCACTGTTGGCCCAGTGCGGGTTGGCGAACTTCACACACATTCGAGAAAATCTTAGGCATGCTGGTTTCCTAAAGATGGTTTCCTTCACTGTTAAAGCAAGTAATAGTTAATTTTTTTTAACCCGAGACATCTGACTTTGCAATCAAACGGTCTAACCACTAGGCTATCACTGCTGGTTATATATTATAATTACATATCTCTACATATGTGAGTGGAAGCGTCGGAAGAGGTCGCCCAAGGAACACGACCAAATTAATAGTCTCTTGGAAAAGGGTCAAGTGCGTAGCACTCTAAATCGACGGAAATGTATGAAGAGATGTATGAACGTAGATGAAGCGAAAGAGGTGTGCCAGAATCGTAGTATGTGCCAAACTGTAGTCTCTGCCTATCCCAGTGGGATAAAGGCGTGTTTGAATGTATGTATATCTTTCAAAAATCTTGAATTTCGTTTTCTTCTTGAAATCTTCAACCTTGAGTTTTTGAACAAAATGTTGGCGGATTGTTCTAAACGCTAGTAGTGTCATGTCGCTATGTCATACCGCCTCTTACATATATATTCTTCTTAGCGTTTCGACGAAAAACATGATACAAATAAAAATTCCAGGAATGTCTGGCCGGCCCTGAGTTTCATCAATGGGTTTCTTGGATCGTCGCAGTGCGTCTTGCGACAGAATTCAGAAAGATTTTCTGATTTGTCCTGTGAAAAGCCCTCGTTGATAATAGAGACTACACACAGCGCTGGCTTTAGGGTTTGGACTGGTTGTGTTTGCCATCGTGGTGAAAGGATTAGCCAATCAGTGTAGGAAACCCGCCGATTGTTAGCAGGGTGCGCCAGTCTTATGGGGGCTTATAAGATACGTCACACGGGGAGGCTCCTTTCATGCACCCCATATGTTATATATATAGTGTAGGTATATGTGTATGTATGTAATATAATATGTTTTTTATGCAAGGTGTAACATACTAAACGCAAGACCTGAAATTAGTTTTTTCTAAATCGGTAACTGAATTGATTCCAACAAATTTTAACGTATCTTACATTTTTTTTAATTACCAAAAAATGCTTTTACTCCTTCAGTGCGCTATAAAAAACTTAATTTATTTTTGATTCATAGCAATAAGGAGATTTCAAATGCATTCCTACAATTTATTTTTCAATCCGTACACACACACACGTACAAGATTCATTGTTGATTGGGGTATAAAAGTGCTTAAAAAAAGGGTAAAAACTTTTGAATTTGTTTTCATTTTGAATTTATGAAGCAATTCTCTAATTGGGGTTTGTTTTGATACACCTTGTATATAACTGTTTTTGTTGTATGTGTATAATTAGTATGTGTTTCTAAATGTTTTAGTTTGTTCGTAAATTGGTTTTGTTTTTTCAATATATTTTTTTCCACTCGTTTTTTTATTACTCGTAATTTTTCTCACCTACAATAGCTGTTTCCAAACTACCTCAAGGTAGACTGGTAGAAAATGCCTAAGGCATTAAGTCTGCCTATGTACATAAATGCCTAAAGAATAAATATATTTTACCCAGAAACCTACCTATTGCCTTGTCAAAGTAAACACGCAGCGACAAAATCGTGTACTTTGTTTCACTGAATCTCACTGGCCAGCTTGTCCAGACCTCTCCAAGTTACGACATATGATTCAAATAAATTTTCGTTTGGGGAGGTGCAGGGGTCTTTGCAAGTGGTCACCGCAGCTTGGAGTTCGGCCAAGTGCATTACAATTCGGGCTTTAGTTGTGTCCTTGTGGTGCTTTTTCTAAGGAATGAGGAATTTCAATAAGATTGTTAGGGGGCGTCTTTATCGTGATGAATTCTTTTCATTTGCAAGCGTTGGTATGGTTGAGCATTTTGAAAGCAATTCAAGCATTCGCTCTTGAGCAATGAAACAAACAAACATGGGGCAAGTGTCATCATTTCATTTCTCTGATGATGTTAGGTCTCAATATAATAGTGTTATATCGATAACAATAACAGATTTCGAACTGTTACTGAGCATTTTTCCAAGTTTAGTGCGCAGGAAATAATTGCGCGGTGTTTATTTTTTAAACTTTTTTAGGCGTTTCTAGTGCTGTGGTACAACGGTGTTGATAACGATCACCAAGGTTAAGCAGCGTTCGGCTGGGTCAGTCTTAAGATGGGTGACCGTTTGTGGCAGTCGACACTGTGGTAACGTGATGGAGTATAAGTCTAATGTTTCTCACCTCGATTTATAAAAGAAGGCCTAACAGAGAAAAACTATGGGCTGTTTGAATATATTATTTTTGTGGCTGACTTTAAAAAGTTAAGGAAGATTTTTCCATAGTACCTGCCAAGATAGTAATTATTTAGGCATTTAAGGGTCTTTAGTCTTCCTATAATTATTAGAGAGAGACTCTATAAGTAGGTACTAATATAATAAAGCTTAAGAGTTTTTTTTTCTATTCCCATTTGATTGTGCAATTTTCGGGAAAGTTTATAGGCTTTTTAACATTAAGCTCCGACCCTAAGGAGCCGAGCAAAAAGAAAAAAATCACAAATAACACTAAGCAAAAATTAAGTAACAGCGCGGGCGGCCGATGCGACGCGACCGAACTCCCCTCCTATCTGCCGCTACCGCCTTCCGCAGCATGTTCTCACCGACCCTCCCGTTGCTCTTACATCCCTTCTTTCGGATACAGATACCGCGCACAGGATCAGACACCGACCTCGCCGGCGAGGTCGAAGAATCCCTTGCCCGCCAGCCGGTGCAGAGCACCACGGCGAGACACCTAGTATACGCCCTCCCCCATAGCGACTGCCCAAGCCGAGGCCGTTCCATCTTGAGGCGCCTTTGAATTAGTTGCCCCGTTGCCCTTCTGGCTCGAGCGTAGTGGTTGCACGCTCGCCCTCTTGTCCGGTGAAGCTTTAAAGGCCCCGCGGCCAACAGCGTAGATCATTCAAACACACAAAGCGACGCGATCGTACAAGCTTCATGGTAAACGGCGGGTGAAACCATGCGGCACAGCTAGTCCCTTATGAAATTCGACATTTACCACAAATTACCATCGCCACCACAATACTACGCGTGAAAAACTTAATTAAAACTAAGGTCGCGTGATTAACATTAATTAAACTATTCGAATTGAACACGAACGCACGACCCCTGGCCTAATTCGATGTGACTATACAAAAGTGTGTTAAACCCTTCATCTTACTTTATCAAATTTAAACTTTATTTCTGGTGATCTGTGTTAAAATTTCAACGTGACATCGATTTTGTTTGAACGGTTTGCCTTACAGTCTAGTAAGTGGGTCATACTTTCACAAACATTTTGTATAGACATTTAGACGCTCTTTACAGATAACATCATTAGATTTATATCTCGATCGTAAGGCATCACACTGGAGCTAGGTCATAAACTATTTAATTGTAACCTAAACATTGTATTCACACAATACAATTAAAAAGAGGAAAGAAAAAAGAGAAAGAGAAGTAAATAAAAAAGACAAGCCCACTGAGTTTATTCGCCGGATCTTCTCAGAGAAGGTCGCGTTCCGATCCGGTGGTAGATTAGTAGTTAAATTAGATTTAGAAAAAAAAACGTAAATTGACTATTTCTCAGCGCCCCTGCAGGATATAGAAAAAAAAAACACCGTCACGCCTATATTCCCCAGTGTGGGTGGCTGAGGTGTACTAAGTACACCCACGTTTCGCCAACGATGTAAGGTCCCATGTAATAGAGGGCGAGCCTATTGCCAAATACCGGGCACAGGTCCAGACTCCGGACTCATACTGGGAATTTTTCGTTAAAAAAACTACATTTGTCCGACCTAGGATTTAAACCCAGGACCTCGTGATCACAAAGCGAAGCGCTTTGCCACCAGACCAACGAGACGGTCAATTTTATAATTTTATTTATTTACAATTTGGTTTATTTTTATTTACATATATTCTTGTGTCTTAGAAATGGTTATGGTCAAATACTTAGTAAAATGCGTGTGCAAAATATTATCCACTTACTCTATGAGATAACTGATGGGAGATCTTGAAGGTCGCATCAAAATCATTGCAGAGGTTTTTACTTGGTGTATCAACAAACAAGTAAAAACTCTGAAACATATATCTACGTTGCTACGGTTCCCTCTGTAGAGAGATTCACGTAGAACTCTAAATGCTGCCTCTAAATCCCAAGCAAATCAGATCTGATTTATGAAGGTTCCACGCAACCCGCCATCTAAATGATATATGTAAATCATCAATTACAGTATTACGTTGAGCGTGAAATTACTTATTTCATCATTTTTTTATCCCTCGTCCGCAAATGTTGGGTTTCCACGGATTGAGATCTGGAAATAATCATAAAACTCCTATTGGCAGTGGGCGTTACAGGCGCGAATGAAAAATGGCGGTGACGTCACGCGACGCCATGTTGTTTTCTGGGGACCGCACCAGACCGCACCTCAAGTTTGAGTAGGGTTGTTAAACTTTAGATTCCCTTTATCCAAATTTATATGTGTATGTAAGAAGTGTTCGCCTGTATTCGGCTTCACTGTTACTTTTGAGTATTTAAATTATCTTAACATCATTACTAAGCAATTATTTTGGCCGGCCAAGACATCTTGAAAGTTCTCATTTTAGTCTATACAAGGTGTAACACAAATAACGCAAGACCTCAGACACCCCAATTAGATTATTGCTTTACGAATTCAATACAAACATCAAACTTTCAATTTTACGGAGTTTTCTACCATTTTTTTAATAAACTCTTTGGTACCCAATTATACCATAAAATTTAAAAATTAATTAACTTTTATATGCGTATTGAGGTGTGTGTAATAGAAAAACATTTAAAATAGCCGTAATGCTTTGATTATATATTAAATTTTGCTTAATACAGCAAACAGAACGAGAAACAGCATTTCTTTTTAATAAAAATAAAAATTAACTAGCTTTAAAAATAGTTGTAATCGATTCAGTTGCCGATTTAGAACAAACTACCTTTTGGTCTTGCGTTAATTATGTTACACCTTGTATTAGTTTTTAAGATAGATGTGTTTGTTTCTAAAATGTCTTGCCAGGAAATATGAGACATACTGATAGCATTGACTTCTAATAGAACATGGGAAGAAGTGGGAGGAAAAAATTATGCATCGGACATTGGATAGGGAAAAAAAGCCCAAAAAGGACAATTAACTGGGGCCTAAATAAATTTTTGCTATGTACTATTGTACCCTACACTAGGTTTTATTCCTGTGTCATAGGTGCATTTCACAAATATGAATATTCACATACACAAATACTCAGACTGAAACAAATAATTGTGAGTCACACAAAGATTTGTTCCGTACTGGAATCAAACCTGCGACTATTCGACCCAGTGGGCGAAGCGGCTTAAACTCTTAAGCACTGCCCCAAATCGTCCGTCGCCGGGGTAAGGTTCATATACATCCATCGCTCAAAAAGAAAACCAAAAACATTTGACAGCCCTATTACTCCGAACAGTTGATTTATGAAAAAAAGCGATTTCCAAACGGAAGTTTCGGATGCCTCTCCTGCTATAGAAATTTATAGATTGTGATTAAGGGTTTTGGTGATATAGCAATTGTATATCAAGAGTCTCTGTAACCGCATGTATGAGACGAACTACTAGAGTGGAGAAGCGAGAGAGGTCTGTAAGGCAAGAAACTATTAGTATAATAGTGGAGAAAGTCAGAGAGGTCTGTAAGGAAAGCAACTGTTGTTATATATTCAGGAGTTTCCGTAACCGGCGAGCGCGCATGAGACAAACTACGAGAGTGGAGAACCGAGGGAGTTCTGTAAGGCAAGAAACTACTAGTATGAGAGTGGAGAAAGTCAGAGAGGTCTGTAAGGACAGCAACTATTGGTATATATTCAAGAGTTTTTGTAACCGGCGAGCGTGCATGACATGAACTACGAGAGTGGAGAAGCGAGAGAGGTTTATAAGGCAAGAAAATATTAGTATTAAAGTGGAGGAAGTCAAAGAGGTCTGTACGGAACGAAAAATAATTGCAGCATTCGTAACAGGTAAGCTTGTTTGAGACGAACTGTGAGAGTGAAGGAAGCGGGAGAGGTCTGTAAGAAAAGTTATTGTTGGAACACTGTATTCTCTTCTTACCTTTCAAGGGATCTGGCTTGGTAATATGGATAGAAAGATGGTATAATTGGTATAAAAAATATAATTGTATCACAGTCCAGAATTTTCGTACCCGGCTTGATGAGACAATTAATCAGAGTAAAGGAAGCGAAAGAAGTCAGTAAGAAAATACCTGTGGAAACTCTGTACTCGCTGCCGACTCCAGAAGGATCTGGCGTGATGATATGATGGTAGAGATATTGCTTGTGTTGCTGATTACAAAAGTAAAATACTATATTTTTTAATGATTAATATTACAAGTATATCCGATCGCGTGATCGTCTATAATTAGTGGAGCAATGCAGCAAAATTGTTGGTTTGTGTTTTTATTACAATTACATAGGTACGGTAGGTACAGTCAGAAACCTTAGTCCCTTAGCATTCTCAGTGTTCCAAATCAGTACTCTTTATTTTACACACGCCGGTAAAAATAGCGAAAAATTCATTTTCAGCGACACTTTCAAATATATTCGGATCAACAATAATTTATAAAGATATTTTGATGTGAAAACTTCTTTAGGCGTGTTGGGTATTTTTTGAGATGGAAAAAAACAATTGAAGGCGCGACACTGTTACTGTTACCGACATCTCTGTATATAAAAAAAAATACAAAAAATAGTTCTTGACCATTAAAAAAATACACACGTAATTGTCCAAGTTTTCACTTTTGTCGGCACGCCCGGAGTGCCACTGTTCGTTTTACGTTAGAAAGCTTTTATAACAAAAACGAGACAGAGATATATTGGTTAGTTGAGGAGTTCCTACGGCCACCTTCCGACTCTATCATCAGACCACCTCCATAGTACCATATTATTGCATTGTCACCGAACTTGCGCACGTATGCCAAATTTCAGCTCAATAGGATCCCCTTAAGTATTTGAAAAATGAATCACAAGATTTGAACCGGAATAGAAGATTATTTAATAGATAAAAATGCTTGGATAGATGCTATTCCAGCTCCACTGGAGTCATGATGACCTATTCAACTGTTATTAGTTAATATTCCCTCTCTTCCTTCTATTAATTTAACATAATGACATTTTGTTGTGTACTTATATTTTTATTAATTAGATAACCATGGAGCCATTCTCATAAATAGTATAATTTGCTTTAATAATCTTAGCCTTACCTGATGACTAACTTACATTGTTCTCCCATACCCCACAACAAAACGTAGATGGAAAAGTTTGTTAAATTTTTATTATAAAAGAGTAACCGTGGAGCTTCTTGGCCTTTTTCTCCACAGGTATGACATTCCGAAGTGGTGGTAGGTAGAGTTTGTTACTTTTCTGAAGATTCATAAATACTATAATGGCGTACATGAATAAAAAATATTCAAATTCTGATTCAGAAAGACAGACAGACATAGGAGTTAAATAAACGCTTGTAAAAATAATAGGTTTGATGCAAAAGTAAGGTGTGTAAACGATTTATAAAACTGTAAAAAGTATGTTAATCGATTTATGTTGCTGACCGTATAACGCGGCAGGCCCATGACACTGAGTATATATAATATTGCCCCCAGTGGTTCTTTGTTTCGTTCTGGGGCACAACGAAATGGCTTTCTATTGTTTTTAATCATTATTATATACTTAGTTTGATTAGTAGCTCCGTAACTAGTTACAGTAAAAAATGCTAGTTGTACAGTAGTTATGAATTATGGAAAATACTATTACATACGTACTTTGATACATTCGCGTTCTTATTCCACTGAATTAGGCAGAGACTACAGCTATGATTCTGACATACCTCTTCCGATTTAGATACATTCGTACATCTCCTCATGCGTACTAAAACATTTTAAATCATTTAGAATTAGGGGATTTAGCGTGATGATATAAATAAGTATACTCGAAATATTATAAACTAGAATATGCTGATCCCCGTTTTGAGATGATCCCATTTTGAGAAAATCTCTTTGTAATATCCCTTTTGAAAAATCTTTTTTTTAAATAGTCTCCATTTTGTGTAATCCTCTTTTTTAGAAATCCCCATAGTGCTTCTAAAGGGATGAATAAATGTAAATGTTACACATAAAACTTATTCTACACATATCACAAACTGTTCCTTGTCATATACTTCCGGAAACTGTCACGTGTGTGCATATTTTTATATGAATAGCTATAGAGCTATAACAATAGTGTTATGTAGTGTTACGCGAACTAAATCCTTATAGTGTTGTAGGAAAGTTTATATCAAAAACTAAATGTTACTTTTAGTAGAGCTTATTTTTTTTTAGTTAAAATTGTTTTGGAAACATATTTCGCGTATTAAAAGTTATATAAGACTGTTTTATCATTCAAGAGTCTCGTGTTAAGTAAAATTTATTATAGTTATGAAAATTTGAAAACATTATTAGTCATGTATTGAGGTTTGGTATTTATTTTTATTCTAAAAGGAAAGGTTATTTACAGGTTTCTCAAAAAAGTTTTATTTAGTACAGTTCTTTAAATTTAAAGTGTTCTTTCGTGATGACAAGTGGATATGTACCCGCACACACCATACGCATAGCTTTTATCAATAATATTAGTAACTTATCTTATAACATGACTAAAAGGAAAAAATATAAAAAAAATTGTGCGTTCGGGGGACCCACGTCAGGAACGACGTTCCTTATGTTATTTTTTCAACTCTAGATTTATAGTGGATTTTTGTCACGCCACAAAGCGCAGCCCTCTTTTATTCAACTCTCTCTCTCTCTCTCTCAATCTCTCTCTTTAATTTGTATATTTAACTTTTTTTATTTTTTCAAAGCAGTAATGGATGGAAAGAGTTTGAATCAATAAATTTCATAACTAGGAAAAATAGTCGTTTATTAAAAATTTAATTTAAAATTGTATGATTTATTATTTATTGAGTCTATTCTAAGTTTGCATTATTTACACATGCTGCAGTTTCTGTTTCTCGACTTTCCATTATAAAATTGTAATTGATACAATATATGTGTGTAAATCCCGTGTGAATTAAAACAATAACAAAAAATAAGTTTAAATAATATTTACACGTGTTTAGAATTCCGGTTATACAACTAACCGCGCACAATAATTGCTGCTCGAATCTTGATACTCGCACGCATACACACCCACAACCGTATATAATAGAAAGAGGCAGAGAGAAAGAGAAAGAGAAGGAAAGGTCGCCTGGAGGGGGCATAACGCTTTTTCCTTACGTGACGATTTCTGCCAGTTCCCTCTACTGTAAGCTGCGTAAAAGAACTTCGTTCCAAAAGTGTTTGTGGACAGGAGTTGTTTTTGTCCAATTTCAAATTCCGTTTTGTGAAATTCGCAGTCTCATTTTATGTTCTTTGTTAATAGAAATGCAACTACTTTTACGAGTTTTTATTTAACTTGCAAAGCTACTTCGACCTCGTTGACTTTACACAGGCCTCTAACATATTTCCGGGATAAAAAATATCCTTTTAACACAATCGTTCAGACATTTTTGCGTGATTGAGTTACAAACATCCATATATACGAACTTTTACATTTAGAATTTTTAATAGAATTTCAAATTGCACCATTACCTGCACAAAAGCTTGTTTTTCAAAATGTTTTCTTTACACTCTAAAAAAGAAAACACCGTCACGCCTATATTCCCCAGACGGGGTGGCAAAGGTGTACTGAGTACACCCACGTTTCGCCGACGATGTTAGGTCCCATGTAATAGGGGGCGAGCCTATTGCCATATACCGGGCACAATTCCAGACTCCGGACTCATACTGAGAATTTTTCGTTAGAAAATCTACATTTGTCCGACCTAGGATTTGAACCCAGGACCTCGTGATCACAAAGCGATGCGCTTTGCCACCAGACCAACGAGGCAGTCATCTTTTTACTCTTGATTTATTTATTCTGAAAAGTGAGTTTACTAGAGCTGCGGTACTCTGAAGTGAAGCTGTATTTTTTTTTAAACTTTTAACAATAAGTATGTCTATAAATTAGTATATTCTGCTATGTTACTGAATCGAAAACAATATTATAACTTTTTCCAACTGTCGTGTATCACGCAATATCTAGTTATCTGATATCAAAGAAAACAATCTAGAAAATGTTAGGTTTGCCTACAGAAATTTTAAATATCAATGGAATTTGCTTTTGTGTTTATGGATTTATTAGAATACTGCCACTATACTGCTTGATTGGTCTATTGGTGAATAGCGAGACTGGTGATGCCGAAGTCTTGGGTTTAAAAAAGATTCAGTAACTGTCTGAAGTTTGGATTTCTCTTTTCCGTCACGCCTATATTCCCCAGAGGGGGTGGCAGAGGTGTACTGAGTACATCCACGTTTCGCCGATGATATTAGGTCCCATGTATTAGGGGGCGAGCCTATTGCCAAATACCGGGCACAATTCCAGACTCCGGACTCATACTGGGAATTTTTCGTTAGAAAAATTACATTTGTCTGACCTAGGATTTGAACCCAGGACCTCGTGATCATAAAGCGATGCGCTTTGCCACCAGACCAACGAGGCAGTCTCTTTTCCTACTAATATTATAAGTGTAAAATTTGTATGTTTAGTTTAGTTAGATGTTTGGGCGTTGGTTACTCAATCACGCCAAAACGGCTGAACCGATTTGTATGAAATTTGGCATACAGATAGTTTATTATTTTTATACCGGAAAAATGTAAGGTTTCTGTCTAAAGACAACGCGGACGAAGTCAAGGGCAGACACTAGTAATTAAGAAATATGAACACCCAGACCGAATCACATTTTCAATTGAATACATTTCAGTATGGATCCAGAGTCTGGCATTGTGCTAGGTACGAATACAATGGAAAAATAATCGCCCCCTATTACACTGCCGCAGCTTGGGGAATATTCACCATATTTCTTCTTATATACACCAATATACACCAAACTTCTATCTCATATTTCCAGTTTCAATTATACATTAAATCAAGTTACTGAACTTTGGCCAGCTAAAATATTTTCCATCAGTACTATAATATTTCCATTTCCTGAGGTTTAGGTCATTGGTCGGCTTGGAGCTGTTCCAACGGCCAATGTATTTCCAGATCGTTAACAACGCATTTTTCACAATGCTGAGGTTTCTCCAGCCTGGCTTAATGGATACTGTGAAATATTGGACTCATGTTTTCATTAGCTTTAATGCATAAATGTGCCTATACTGTCTTGTTGCTAGGTAAGGCCTCCTCTTATAAATTGAGGTGAGGGAATAGGTCATACTCCATCATGCGGAACAGGGGTATATTGCTGGAGGCAGGTCGCCTACTGTTGGAACTTATGATGCTACACAATTTTCCAACTCTAGCTTAACGACTTTCACATGAAGTGGTAACCGGGACAAACGGCTTAACGAGTCTTCTAAAGCAAGGAGAAGTTAGGAAGTGGAATTGCAACGGTCACCCATCTCAGATAGACCGGACTGGTGTTAAAGCTTGTTGATCGCTAAGATCACCTTGGTACCGCATTGCTACACACTTCTTGCGGTTAATGAATAGGAACCATCTAAAATGTATAACTTTAATTTGAAAATACCTTTTTGAAAACAAGCTTTTGAAACATTAATACGACGGAGATAATTTGCTTAGTTGAGGAGTTCCTATGGCCTCCTTCCAGCTTCATCATGAGATCCTGCTCACCATCCAGTTTTACAGTAGGTACTCGTCAAGACAAAACCCAAACACGACGGGGTTATGTTGAGTAATTAGGTGGTTTCATTGGCCATCTTTCGGTTTCATCATCAGGCTCTCAAGACTATATGGTTGCATAGTACTCCAATACCAATCTAACAAGCCTAAACGCGAGGAGATTATATTATGTAGTTTTTTTTTTAAGTAAAACGTAGCCCCTCACTAGGATTTATTCCTGTGTCGTGGGTACGTTTGGAACAAAAGTTGAAATGTTCCTATCGCCACCTTCCGGTTCCATCATCAGATCAGCTCAATTATTGCATTGTCAACAAACTTACAGGCGTATGCTATATTTCAGCTCAATCGGATACCCAAAAGTACTTGAATAATGAATCACAAGATTTGAACCGATAAACTTTATATAAAAGCTTGTGAAATAGGAAGTGAATCATTAATTGTGTTTGGGAGACTTCATAAATCTGTAGAAATTGTAACAGGTAGGTTGACGTATCCGGTAAAACCTTTCCGTGTTATTACAATACCAGTATTTGAATTTATTAAAAAAATATCTAAGAAATGCAAGGATCAACTTCGGTTTAGCGAAACTTAAGGTAACATTTCAAGAATTAACATCGGTTAAACTTCTTGGTGTAGTTGCGTATAATGTGATTAGCGATTAAGAGGTGCTGGATTCGTATCCTAGGTCGTGGAGGGTGTACTTTTTCTATATATTTTCTAAATCCCAGTATCAGTCCGGAGTCTGAAATTGTGCCCTGGTCTGTCTGTCTGGTATATTATCAATAAGCTCACCCTTTACATCATCGGGACATAAATTTATCAAAAAGTAAACTGACTTAAAATAGTCAGACGAAGGAACTCCTCAACGGTCAACAGCATAGGCACTTAATTTGACATACACGGTTAATTTTGATTGGCCGTTTTAAATTACACCACCTGGCAAAAAACCTTGTTTTTTTTTCAGAATATTGTTTACAGTATTTTTTTTTCGATTGGACTCTGATGTACGTAGGTAAATTAAAAAATCACTACAGCTATCATACATAACGCAACAAAATGGGGTACTATCCCAAGTTCCAAACACAATCTTGATTCGTCCATAAATTCTAGATAATTGCTACAATCTGGTCCACTTGTACCGGACTCGTCTATTAAGCTGCCATCGGAAAGGTTTTTCATTAAAACGTCACTAACAATTTAGTTGACTTGCCCCGCTCTGCCCCCGTTATGTCTCCCCCATTTTTTACCCAACCAAGATTAAGGCGACCTAATTTTTCTCCCCGCGTCGTTCGTGTGTTGTTTTCTTTAATTAAAAAATCGTCCTTCATTACGTATTCGTTGGAGTTTCAAAGTTGCCTGTTTAGATAGCGTTGGGGTATCTTTGTATGATGATGGGCAAGATTTGATAGCAGTTAAGTGCCACTAATTCAGTAAATTCCTCGAAACAAGTAATCACAGTGGTCTTCATTGACGACTTAAAATGACAAACTTTAACCTTCAGTGAGTCCCGAGAAGCGCGGTAATTGTCTTGGAACTATTTTTATTAGTGAAGTATTATATATATGAAGACGATCACCAAGGTTAAGCAGCATTCGGATAGAGCGGTCAAAGATGGGTGACCGTTTGTTAAGTTTTTATTTTCTAGAATCTCCATGCTTCGGAAGGCCCGTTAAGCCGTTGGTCCCGGTTACCTACACCTAATGTGGACGTGGAGTCGTTAAGCCAATTTGGAAGCCTTATAGACATTTTGATAAGTTTTAACAGCTGGTGGCTATAAACCTGCCTTCACTGCTCCTCCGCAATGGGTCGGCGCAGTATAGAATGACCTAATCTCTTGCTCCTCGATTTGTGGTAGAAGGCGCTTGCGTTGCAACTGCGTTGCCCAGCAGTGGGAAAATTTAGGCTGATTTCTTAATAAATATTTGAAGCACGATCAATCTACGGTTCCAGTATAGTGCCACTCCTATTTGCATATATTATAAAATACTTTGTATTCCTAATTAGTAGAGGTAAATGCTAACTCTGAATCCCACGGTTCTACTTTATAGGAAGTTCCACTCTTCTAATATAGGTATGGATAATAAATTAGCCCGTACTATCCCACTGCTGGAAAATGCCTACTCACTTAAAACTCTTTTGTGAGTAAGATTACGCTATATATATTATAGAACTAGCTGCTATAGAGCATGGGATAGAACCAACTCTTGTCAGATGGATCAAAAACATGCTAAAGAACAGGATAGTCCAGTCCACTCTATTAGGAGAAGGGCTATCCGTAAGAACCACTAAAGGATGCCCGCAAGGAGGGGTCTTATCGCCGACTCTGTGGAGCCTGGTAGTGGACTCTCTCTTGAAGATAATCAACAAAGGTCCGTTCTACGGAGTAGGATATGCGGATGATATAGTGATAGCAATCAATGGGAAGTTTCCAAACACAGTATCGACACTGATGCAGGAAGCTCTAGATAAGGTAACAAACTGGTGCACAACAAATAGCCTCTCGGTCAACCCGACGAAGACTAATGTCATCCTGTTTACAAGGAAAAAGGTACTGACGGGCTTACAGGACCTGTACATGTACGGAAGTAAAATTAAATGGGCCACTGAGGTCAAGTATCTGGGGGTGACCCTGGACAAGCAACTGAAGTGGCATACACATGTTGATCTAACCATAGCCAAAGCACTGAGAGTGCTGAACATGTGTAGGTCAGCGTATGGAAAGGCATGGGGACTACAGCCCAAAATAATGCACTGGTTATTTATCACTATGGTAAAACCGATAATAACGTATGGATGCATTGTGTGGTGGCCTAGAACCAAGACACAGACGTGCAGGGATTCCTTAACAAAACTGCAGAGGACAGCCTGCCTGGCCATCACAAGTCCTTTCAAAACAACACCGACGGCAGCTATGGAGAGGCTACTCAACCTAACTCCATTACATATCGTCATTGAAACTGAGGCAAGGAAGGCACTCTATAGGCTAGAGAAAGCTGGACTGTGGAGCATAACGGCGCCAGGCCTCGAACACACCAAGCTAGAACCGGATAAGGAACTAGATGACATAAGGAACATGAGAAGTGACAAGATCATAACCACATACATGTTCAATAAGAGATTTAGCACTCACATCCCAACCAGGGAACAATGGAAAAGTGGTCTAAATAAGCAAGGCAAGGAGCAAATGATATGGTACACTGACGGATCCAAAACCAAGTTTGGAACAGGAGCCGGAGTATACACGGAAGGATATAGCCTCAGCCAAAGCATGGACAGGTTTACATCAATATTCCAGGCAGAGACCTATGCGATAAACATTTGTGCAAAAGAGATATTGGACAAACGAATCACGGGCAAGAAAATCTACATTTGTACTGATAGTCAGGCTGCCCTCAAGGCCGTCAGCTCCTATGAGCTAAACTCAGCACTGGCTGCGGAGTGCGCATACCTTCTTGACAGATGTGGAGCGCGCAACACGGTCAGGTTAGTTTGGGTCCCTGGGCACACGGGAGTTGATGGCAATGAGCGTGCGGACGACTTAGCCAGGAAGGGAGCAATGGGAAAACCCGTTGGTCCAGAACCGTTCATAGGCATACCAGACGGTGCCTATAGAGGCGCACTCTTTAAATATGCCCAAGAACAACATAAGAAAGAATTGGAAACACACACAGGGCTTCGACACTCAAAGGAATTCCTTTCCACATGGTGTGAAAGCGATTGCAAGAGACTACTAAAATATAGTAGACTACAACTAAGGCAAATAACGGGAGCATTCACAGGCCACTATGGCACGAAAGAACATCTACACAAGATGAACCTATGCGGCGACGTGGTATGCAGGTGCTGTGGCACAGAAACTGAAACCATGAAGCACGTCATCTGTCACTGCGACGCTCTGGCTGCGCGGCGAATGGAACTGCTGGGAGTGGCCTATCCAAACCCAGAAGAACTACGGCTCTGTCCCCCTGCTGGAATCTACAACCTAATACAGGGAGTACTGGACACCTCAGGTACGTAAGAGCATTAGGGCAAGGACAGCACAAAAGATCCCATGGGTCGAAGTGCGCCAGAGGTATCCTCGGTCCGGTAAGCCAATATAAGATAAGATAAGATAAGATTATGCTATACTATGTGGAGCCAGTGCAGATTAATGGAGGTAGTATTGTGGGCACTTGCTCTTAAGCATAATAAGCCGGCAGTGGCGAACAGCGTAGAGTGTCTCACAAAGCATTGAAATACTCTAAAATCGTGACACGACGAACAGTGATAAAGGTTAGTTCAGAGTGGCCGAACCAAACACTGCTTAGCTTTGATAATCGTTAAGAACACCGCAGTTCCAGAGCGCCTCTTCAAACACGCTTTAGAATTTGCCAACATTTGTTTACGTATAGTAAAATAGTTGCAAAATGGTATTCTTTTCGCATCAATTCAACCCACGCATATACATATACCTTAAAACTCGACTTTCAGCCCTATTATCTCAAAAGTTCCCCCTTTTGCCTCAAACAATCTCCCTAAAAATAAGGAGCACAATCCATCGTTAGACACCCAAGCGCCAAAGATACGGCCTGCGCCATCACTTACTCAACACCGACGGTTTAAAAACCATTCAACTAATAGCAGCCATATAAATTTACTTGACATTCCCTACGGGAAGGTTCGATCCTCGCGTTCAACCTTCAACAAAGGATATATTTTTCGTTATTCAAGTAAGTATCTTGTTGTTGTCATCTTTCGGTCCCGTTTTGAATGCTCCGTTTTTTAACAAAAAAATATATAGACACAATATTATGTTTTGAAATTTTAATGATGGCTCGATGTCATGAGTAAAACTGCCTGAAAGAACTGAAAGCACCTGGCACCTAATAAGGAAAATAGGTATCTGGGAAAGAAGCCTTTATATGCAGTAATTGGCAAAAACAAGGTTTAAGTAATGATAGTAATGGTTTTAACATTCGATACTATTATTTACAACAAAAAAATTAGTAAAGAAGTTTTTGACAAGAATTTATTCAACTTTATTCGTTTGTGTGTCTAACTATCTGTCCGGTTCAAAATTATTCAAAACGTTTTTGAAATTCCACATACCTATGTAACTGTAATGACCATGAGGCCATAGGAACTCTTCAATTAACTAAGATATTTCTGCCGTGTTTGGGCTATAAGAGGTTGATTTTATCATCTGTCTATAAACCACTCTGTATTCTTAGTCTAAAAGACAACCGTTCGTCAAAACTACTACACACTAGAAGCTTTATTATAAGTCTTTAATGAATAGTCGACCAAGACGAAGATGGCGTGACGACTTTGAAACTTTTGCGGGAAAGACATATAGATACTATTAGACCAGGATCGATATATGTAGAGAAGTCAAGGGAAGGCGTTTGCCCAGCAGTGAGACATATTAAAAAATGAATACGATGTTCGTTTCTACCCATTTAGCTATTCTTAACCTTCTGGTGTATTGTTCCTTTATCAATATTCTTCTAGCCTCAACATCGACGAAAAAGTCTTGTCAGTTATCACTGTGTTATGTCACAGAGTTCATAACCGTGATAAACACAGCGTCTCGCGGCATCGCGGTACTATTACTTCGGAGCTCAGGAACTCCGGAGTTAATCGCGGGAAACCATTACTTCAGCTTTTCGAACAATTTAACAGCAATTTGGTACGGAATTCCATCCGTCAGACGCCATTGTCGTCTGAGCATCATGTGATAATTATCTTTTATAGGAGACTGCACCCCATTCGTCATTTCTTGAATTCTTGAAGGGTACAGAAAAATGTAGCTTGAAATTAAAATGTCGATCGACTCACTCGGAAAGAAAGCTCGTTTGGGAAGGCTGGAAAAGTTGGGGCCTTGGTGGACACGTTAACATTTTCAAAGAAACGTCAGTTTGGTTATTTCACACGTAACAGTGGTATTTATTAAATATGAAGCAGGTGTAGGTGAGATAGCAGACTTTTATTTTGATGGTCACTAACCTTATGGAT
Source organism: Phalera bucephala (assembly GCA_905147815.2). Classification (NCBI taxonomy): domain Eukaryota; kingdom Metazoa; phylum Arthropoda; class Insecta; order Lepidoptera; family Notodontidae; genus Phalera; species Phalera bucephala. The sequence goes on along the minus strand of LR990621.1, from coordinate 6,074,230 downwards.
CAGTACAATAGATCCCATTGGGTTGAGGTGTTCTTGAGATTTCTCAGCCCGGAATTAGTCACCAATAAGATGAGAAGATCCTTACGGATGTCTGATAATCTTTGGACTTTTGTTATAGTATGGCATCAAAGTAAATAACGCCACACTTCAGTTAAAAATTCGGTGGAAGGAAACTAATATAAACAGTGAAGAATTTTATGTTTAAAACTATTACTAAGTCAAGAGTTTCCGTAACCGGCGCGAATTTATGAGACGAACTATGAGACTAGAGGAAGCCACAGAGGTATGTAAGGAAAGAACCTGTTGAACCTCTGTACTCTCTGCCTACCCTGTAAGGGATCTGGCGTGATGATATAGATAGATAGATAGATATTATCAATCAGCCTATCGCAGTCCACTGCTGGACATAGGCCTCTCCTAACACGCGCCATTGCACATGGTCCTCCGCCTTCCGCATCCAGTCTGTCCCAGCGACCTTTTTGAGGTCGTCGGCCCATCTAGCTGGGGGCCGTCCTACCTTACGCTTACCAAGTCGCGGTCTCCACTCTAGGATACGCTTGCTCCATCGGCCGTCGGTCCTTCTGCAGATGTGACCAGCCCATTGCCACTTTAGCTTACTGAGTCTGCGAGCTATGTCGGTAACTTTGGTTCTTTGTCGGATTACCTCGTTACGAATTTTATCCTTCAAAGAGACGCCGAGCATAGCTCGCTCCATAGCCCGCTGTGTGACTTTGAATTTGTGGACTAGTCCCACTGTGAGTGACCACGTCTCAGCCCCGTAAGTCATAACAGGTAGGACGCATCGGTTATAGACTTTAGTCTTCAGGCATTGCGGTATAGGCGAAGAGAAAACGTGACGTAGTTTGCCAAATGCTGCCCAACCTAATTGGATCCGGCGGTTGATTTCTTTCTCGAAGATGTTTCTGCCAAATTGGACAACTTGTCCAAGGTAGGCATATTCGACGTAGATCGGTCCCGGCGTGACATGTTCATTAAACATGATCTTGGTTTTATCCAAGTTCATGCCGAGACCGACACCTCGAGAGGCTCCATTTAGGCTATGCAGCATTTCGCTTAACTGTTTCAGTGACTCTGCCACGATGATGATATCATCGGCAAACCGAAGGTGTGAGATGTATTCGCCGTTGATGTTAATTCCCCGCCCAGTCCAGTCCAGCGTCTTGAAGACGTCTTCGAGTGCATTGGTGAAGAGCTTTGGGGATATTACATCCCCCTGTCTTACCCCTCGACGCAGCTCGATCGGGTTGGTCTTTTGGTCCTGGAGCAGGACGGTCATTTTGGCGGTATCATACAGACATCTCAACACCTCGATATAGCGCCAATCGATGCCACATCGCTGCAGAGCATCCAAAACCGCCCAGGTTTCGATGGAGTCGAAGGCTTTCTCGTAGTCCACGAAAGCCATACACAGCGGCTGATTGTACTCTTCGGTCTTCTGTACAATCTGCCGAACAGTATGGATGTGGTCTACGGTGCTGTAGCCTTTTCGAAACCCGGCTTGTTCCGGTGGCTGGAACTCGTCAAGTCTTCTGGCGAGGCGGTTTGTGAGTACTCTCGAGAACAACTTGTAGACGTGGCTCAGGAGTGAGATGGGTCTGTAGTTCTTCAGCAAGGTTTTGTCACCTTTTTTGAAGAACAGAACCGCCGCACGCCCGCTCCACGCTTGAGGTGTTAAGCCCTGGTGGATGACGGAATTAAAGAGACTCGCTAGCTTTTTCAGGATTGGAGTCCCGCCTGCTTTTAGGAGCTCAGTGGTGACTCCGTCATCGCCTGGCGACTTGTTGTTTTTGAGCTGCTCGAGAGCCACTCTGACCTCGTCCTGGTTGACATCAGGGATATCTTCCGTGTGGTGGCGTGTGAGTGGGGCTCTGCGGTCGTCAGCGCTGGGTCTCGTGGGTTTAGTCATCCGTGATGCGTACAGGTCTTTGTAGAAACTCTCAATTTCCTTGAGTATTTCGAACTTGGAGGTTACGGTTTTGCCACCCGCAGTTTTAAGTTTCGTCAGATGGGATCTACCTAGCTGGCGAGCGAAGACTTTGGTGCCTCTGTTCTGTTCAATCGCAGCCGCGATGGCGCGGGTGTTGGAACATCGGAGGTCACGTTGCACCCGCTTCCGGATCTTCCGGTTGAGGTTCCTCCCATCCGGCGAAGACGCCTGCGTGGATGACATTTCCCGTCTCTGCCTCATAAGTTCAAGAGTCTCGAGCGAGAGTTTAGACTCTCTGTTACCGCTTTTGCCGGGAAACACCCTTCGAGACACATCCTGTAGCGTTCGGTTTCCAGCAGGTCGAAACGATTTTGAAGCTTCAGTTGGAACTTTTCGGACCCTAAAGCTATTTGAGGCGCAGTAGGTCTGAGAGTAGACCTCATCATGCGACGCCTTTCGGACCTGAAGTTTATATTTAGAGCGCCTCGGACAAGTCGGTGATCGCTACCGGTATTAAACCTCTTGATCACGGAGACGTCTCTAAGCATAGACTTCCTCTCAGTCATGATGAAGTCTATCTCGTTCCTCGTCACAGTGTCGGGGCTTGGCCATGTCCACTTTCTATGAGGCTTCTTCTTAAAGAACGAATTCATCAAGAAGAGCCCCTGCGACTCAAGAAAGTTGACCAGCATCTGCCCCCTGTGGTTTCGGCGCCCCACGCCGTGGGGTCCGATTATCGTTTCGCCGCGTTCTTGTACTCCCACTTTGGCATTGAAGTCCCCCATAACAACGTTGTAGTGAGCCTTGGTGGTGCCATGTAATGCCTTGGCTATGTCTTCATACATGGCTTCGGCTATGTCGTCGCAGTATGTTTAAGTCGGTGCATATACCTGTGCCACCTTCAGGGTGTATCTGTCGGTGATTTTAATTATGAGGTACGCTACCCGCGTCGACACACTGCTGACTTCCACAACGTTGTTAGTGAGAGCTTTGTTCACCAGGAAACCGACACCGCCCTGAGTGGGCCGATCACCTTCCCGAAAGTAGAACAGGTGGCCTGACTCAAGGGTTATCGTGTCCTCGCCCTGTCTTCGGTCTTCGGATAACCTCAATATGTGCCAGTTTATGCGACCTAGTTCTACCTCGAGTTCAGTGAGGTGTTGGTCCAGCCGTAGAGAGCGTCCATTGTACGTAGCCAGGGTCAGGTGTTTTTGGTAGCCTTGTGTCGTAGCCTGGAGATTCTTCGCACCCCCTGCCCCGCTGTTACCGCGACTGCTACCGTGGCAGCGGACAGCGGGACTACCGGGAACTGGGGGCCTTTGGTTTAGGTGCCTTAACATGTTAGGAGGTTTTTGGCCTACTATACCACGCTGGCCAGACGGGTTGGTATAGGGTTTATTCCGAATTTTCCTTTTCTGGTCCTTGATCGGATGACGTTACTGCCTTTGGTGGACTCTTACCACCAGCCTAGCAAAAGTAAGGCTACTGGGGCATTCTAAGTTTTTCTTTCGCTTCCAGCCCAGTAAGGAAGATAGATATTAAGTCTCATGTAATAGAAGGCGAACCTATTGTTATATACCGGGCACAAAACCAGACCCAATATCAGTTCGGAACTGATACTGGGATTTTTCGATAGAAAATCTACATTCGTCCGATCTAGTATTTGAACTCAGAACTTTGTGATCATAAAGCGCATTAATCACCTTTAGACTAACGAGGTAGTCTAGATATGTTTGTATGTGGAAGATATACTTGCTCAGATAAATAGAAACACCTTTAAAAAGTACTTGATTTATATCATTAGGAAGTCTTTTCTGCGAGTAATCACTTCATTTCGAAGTAAATACAAGAACCTGAGCAAAACCTAAAGGAACTCTTAGATGCGCTAACGCTTGCCAGCGATATCTCAGCATTATCAGTCAGCAGACAGGGGCAGTTGGACCGCAGCCAGCTTTCATTATTAGCTGCATTGTAGTCTGTATAAATGTCTCCATTTTGCGGCTCATTATAAACGACTAGAGGAGCTTGTGGAACTTATTTTTGGGGCCTAATTGAAATTTAATGTGAAGTAGATTTTGTAAAATAAACCACGGATTGGTTCAGTTCTTTTTTAAAAATGCTCTTTTTGAGTAGTTTCGATTCCCATCCATATTTTTGAAAATTTCCATAGTGCTTCTAGAGAGCGAAGATTATTCCACTCACTGGATCAAGGAAACAACTAATCTTTTTGTGACCCACAAATGCTTGTGTCGGTCCAGACCGAAACACCTAGGTATTTACGTATGCAGATTTCATATTTGTCAAAACTTCCGAGATACAAATATATTTCCTAGAACGTACGAGTAGTAACTTTCGCCAATTTTTTCAGTTGAGTACACTGATGGTAAACAAATCTACGACAAGTGTAGCGGAGATATCATAGAAACTTTATGTAACTTTATGTAAACGACAAAGTTTTTAAAGTGGATGGATGTTTATTACTCTTTCACGCCTAAACTACTGAACGGATTTTGGTAAAACTTTACTGTAATACAGCTTATACATCATAATAACATAGAAGATGTAATTTATAAAGATATAACAAAATAAAAACTCCCGAACAAGCCGGTTTCCGGAAAGGTTTTAGTACCATAGACCACATACATACGCTGCGGCAGGTTATACAGAAGACTAAGGAGTATAATCGGCCACTATGCTTGGCGTTTGTGGACTATGAGAAAGCCTTTGATTCGATCGAGACTTGGGCGGTTCTTAGATCTCTCCAGCGATGCCGCATTGACTATAGGTACATCGAAGTGTTGAAGTGCTTGTATAATAACGCCACCATGTCAGTCCGAGTACAGGGGCAGTGCACGAAGGTGATCTCCATAAAAAGAGGAGTAAGACAGGGAGACGTCATTTCTCCGAAACTGTTTACGGCCACCTTAGAGGACGCCTTCAAGCTCTTGGAATGGCAAGGACTTGGCATCAACATCAATGGCGAATACATCACTCACCTTCGATTTGCCGACGACATTGTGGTCATGGCGGAGTCGCTGGAAGATCTAGGACGAATGCTCGGTGACCTCAATAGAGTATCCCAACAAGTGGGTCTTAAAATGAATATGGACAAAACAAAAATAATGTTTAATGTCCATGTCGTACCCACCGCACTCACCGTTGGGAACTCTACTCTTGAAGTTGTCGAGGAATATATTTACCTGGGACAGGCAGTCCGGTTAGGTAGGTCCAACTTCGAGAGAGAGGTCAATCGACGAATCCAACTCGGCTGGGCAGCGTTCGGGAAACTGCGCAACATCTTCTCATCCAAAATACCTCAGTGCCTAAAGACTAAAGTTTTTAGTCAATGTGTGTTACCAGTGATGACATATGGATCAGAGACGTGGTCTCTTACAATAGGTCTCATAAAAAAGCTCAAAGTTGCTCAGCAAGCTATGGAAAGAGCTATGCTCGGCGTTTCTCTACGTGATCGAATCAGGAATGAGGAGATTCGTAGAAGAACCAAGGTCACCGACATAGCCCTCAGGATTAGCATGCTGAAGTGGCAATGGGCTGGCCACATAGCGCCAAGATCGGACGGGCGTTGGGGCAGAAAGATTCTAGAGTGGAGACCACGTATTGGCAAGCGCAGCGTAGGACGACCGCCTGCCAGATGGACCGACGATCTTGTGAAAATCGCAGGAAATCGTTGGATGCAGGTGGCATCGGACCGGTTACGCTGGAAAGCGATTGGGGAGGCCTATGTTCAGCAGTGGACAAATATAGGCTGAAATGATGATGATGATAACAAAATAAACGTCTACACAGCCGCGGGTAGTAGCTAGTATAACATGTACAAATTTCTGTATAAGTGGTCTCGATAGGGGCGTAGTAAGCTGGGGTTAAGTCTTGGAGTTATGAGGCATTATGGATAACCTGGATTAAACGGCGTACTAAATCATGGACGGAATCCCAGAAGCTTTGTGCCGTACACCGATATTGTTATTACCACGCCTGCGTGACCTTTTGTTGATCCAATTAACGGATTTTATGAAAACCATACAATGCGTATATGCTACTGGTTTTACGATCAAACAAAAATATTTTTAGGATTGAAATAAAACTATTTTTACGATTTTATCGCCGTTTAGTTTTGATTTTTAAGTTCCTGACGACCGTCGCTCGAAGAAGTCTGCAGTCTATGAACGTGTCATTAACCGCACCCGCCATAACATCAGATTTGATAGACCACAAATCCTTGTGAAAGAACACCGATTTCTATCAAGATGATCCGCGAGGCTATTAAAATAAAAAAAAACCATCCTAATTGCAATAGAGTAGATGCCTGGGTACTTCCATCGACTTGGGATCCGGTAATTAATATAATCAAATCCAAAATCAAGCATAACACTGCAAGACCTCAAGACACTGTGAGCTCATTCTGCGTAGAACGGACCAACAAATATAATTGGGAAGTTTTAGGGTACTCCAGGACAACTATGACTTTTGGACGTCTAACAGCTTAGTCCTTCCAGTGACCATGGGTGCTGCAAATCATTCGAAACGTCGGAAACTTGATAATCAAAAATAAACCGCGATAAAATCCGAAAAATAGTTTTATTTAATGTGTTGTATTCGCGTAAATCTAAGAACTCAGTATTTTTAGGATTGCTATGAATTTGACTGCCTCGTTGGTCTAGTGGTGGTGATCACGTGTCCTGGGTTCAAATCCTAGGTCGGTTAATGTAATTTTTCTAACTAAAATTTCTAGTAAATGTAGTTTTTCTAACGAAAAATTCGGAGTCTGGAATTGTGCCCGTTGTTGACTCAGGGAAATATAGGCGTAAGAGAGTGGAGACTAATGCCATGTCGTTTTGTTCGACAGACGATTTAGCGCCGTGGTTAGAGCTTTAGCCGCTCCACCCACTGTGTCTAATAGTTGCGGGTTCGATTCCCGCACGGGACAAATCTTTGTGTGATCCACAATTATTTGTTCCGGTCGGGGTGTTTGTATCTTTGAATTTCATGTTTGTAAAGGCACCCACGATACAGGAATAAATCCTAGTGTGGGGCTATATATTTCATAATGTGTTTATTTTTGCCTTCATTATATTTAGATGTTTCACGCTTATTTAAAGTTTCAATGCATTTATTAAAATGAAATGTAGTTAACACTGTCTGTAATTCATTGGATGAAATTTCTATATTTCTGCTGAGGTGGTGTAGATCGGAACGTATTTGATTAATCACCGTCCGTAACAACTTTTTACTTGCCTGGTTTAGGATCTTAGCGCTTCCTCGTATGTCTTTCTTGGTGGATATCTTGACACACGTAGGAATGACATTGTGGTCTCTGCATCTCTTCAAGAAATTTAGGGATGTTGTAAATCTTGCGCGATTAGTCTTGAGATCTTCTAACCAGCGTATTTTATTTGCGATTTCCAGTCCGTACTGGTTAACATACTGAGTTCTTAGATTTACGCGAATATTACACATGAAACAAAACTGTTTTTTTTTCGGATTTTACGCGGTTTTTTTGATTTTTAAGTTCCCGACGTTTTGACCCTTTTTCCTCCCTTTTCCTTCAAGACACCGTGAGCTCATTCTGCGTAGGTCGGACCAAAAAAATAATTAAGAAGTTTGAGGGTACCCCGGAACAACTACAACCGGAACCCGGTACTTTTGGACATCTAACACCTCAGTCCTTCCCGTGACCATGGGTGCTGCAAAGCACTCGAAACGTCGGGAACTTAAAAATCAAAAATAAATCTAGTTTTATTTCAGATGACTGTGATTTTTGAAGATCCGTACTTCTGAAGGAAAAATAACCAGATGGATTTTTGAAAGCGATTCTTGCGTGTTTAGATGCCTGCGGTTTCGAAGCCAAAAGACAAGCCCGCTGAGTTTCTTCGCCGGATCTTCTCAGTGGAGGCCGCGTTCCGATCCGGTGGTAGATTAGTAGTTAAATTAAATTAAGAAAAAATGTAAATTGACTATTTGTAAGCGGGGGCGCTTACAAATAGTCAATTTACATTTTTTCTGGGCAGGGCTTATACAAAATAAATTATTTGAGTTTGAGTTCGGACGCGGTTATTTTGTATTTGGCTATTTATTATAAAATTGCCTATAGCATTCAAGAACAATTTAGCTTCTCGACGGTGAAAATTTTCAGAATCGGACTAATAGTTATATTAACTAAAAATATACAAACCTACAACTTTACCTTTTTATAAATATTAGCATAGAGAAAGCCTTAGTAGTTGGTGTGACGTCTAAACTTGAGATTTGGTATATAGATATTGGTGATACATACAATCAAATCAATCAATCAAATCAACCTATTGCAGTCCAATGCCGGATATAGACCTCTCCTAATTCTCGCCACAATACACGGTCCTTCGCATTCCGCATCCAGTCCCACCCTGCGGCCTTCTTTATGTCGTCGGTCCACCTAGCTGGGGGGCCCCTGCCTTACGTTTGTCGAGTCGCGGTCTCCAGTCTAGAACTCATCTGCTCCACGGCCATCGGTTCTTCGACAGACATGGCCAGACCACTGCCACTTTAGCGAGCTCACTCTGCGAGCTATGTCAACTACTTTGGTTCTTTGACGGATAACCTCATTTCGGAGTTTATCCCTCAAAGACACTCCGAGCATAGCTCGCTCCATAGCTCACTGCGCGACTTTGAGCCTAAGGACTAGCCCCACTGTAAGTGTCCACGTCTCGGCACCGTATGTCATGTCATGACACATACAAGCTGTAACATAATTAATGCAAGACCTGGAAGTAGTTTGTTCTAAATCGGTAACTAAATTGATTCCAACTATTTTTAAAGGTATCTTAATTATTTTTTTTTGCAAATAATTTTTCAGTGAGCTATAAAAAACGAAATATAATAATAATGATTTATTTTACCATAAAAAACTACTACAACAGTGTTTTAAAACTCTCTTAGGCTAATTGATGGGGAATTCTGTAATGTAATTCTTTCATGGGGCAATGTATACGCTTCTACAACAAATTACCCATAGATATCCGAAACATGCCTATCAATAACTTTATAAAGGCAATTAAAACTATACTCTGTAAGAAAGGGTTTGACAAAATTTTGGATTACCTTGACGATAAAACAGATTGGGTTTGAGCAGCTCCTCAATCAGCAACATTAATCAATGATGTATATAGCATTTATTATTAACCATTTTTTTTTGTTATCATACAATTATGAAAAACAATAAAAATGGTTATCAGAAAGGCCAAACAAATTAAATTAAAAGACTAGCCCGCTGAGTTTCACGCCGGATCTTCTCAATGGAGGCCGCGTTCCGATCCGGTGGTAGAGGTCAAAACTATAATAATTTTGACGTTTGTGAGTGCTATTGTATTGGCCTATACAAATAAATTATTTTTGACTTTGACTTAAATATAGTAGTTGCCTATGCCGCCGAACTAGGAAAACCTGTATTTCGGCGTACAGCGCCAACCCCCTCGAGAATTGTTTTATTTAAATATAACTAAACAGTTGGTGTAAGGTGTTCGTGTGTCAAGCAGTGACAAGTATTAATTCTTTATTTATAGCAAGATTTCAAATGGATTTCTAAAACGCAATTCTCAATACGTACACATAAACGTACAAGATCTATTGTTAATTGGGGTATAAAACTGCTTAAATATAGGGGTAATAAAACTTTCAATTTGGAAATTGGTTGTTCGTTCGTCTTGAATACATGAAGAAATTATCTAATCGGGGGATACACCTTGTATATTCTCATAGTCATCATTCAGGTTTTTAAAGTCTCTTCTGCGTAGTAGCGTATAGTGTAACTAGCGATCGCTAGGTCCAGAGTTCGAACCTTATGGCAGACAACGTATAGTTTTTCTATCGAAAGAGATATCAGTTGCTGTTTGGAGACTAAAATTGCGTCCAGTAAAATGGCGATGAGCTTGCCTCCTACTTCATTGGGACCTAACGTCGGTGGCAAAATACACAGTATACAGTACCATGTCACTTCTGTTTAAGGAGTATAAGAGGGATCATAGAAATCTTAATATTAAGACACAAGAAGTCGTAAACCCGCGTGAATTTCTCGCCATACTTGTGAGAAAATTATCACTTGGCTCATGCTTTGGCACATGCTTTGGGACTGTGTGGACCAATGTATGTAATACAGTGGCTTAATTTTGTATGAAAGTCTTACAAAACTTGTCACTGTACTTATAAGGAAATACAATTCATTGGAAAATATTTTTCTACGGCAATAATGTGAGTGTATATGAGTATGTGTCTATTTTAACCACCTTCAAAAAGGAGGAAGTTCTATGTTCGTCTGTATGTATGCTTATTTTTTCTTTATTACGTGAACCGATATTGACTGTCTCGTTGGTCTGGTGGCAAAGCGCATCGCTTTGTGATCACGAAATGGGTTCAAATCGTAGGTTGTACAAATGTAGTTTTTCTAAAGAAATAATCCCGTAAAAGTATGAGTCCGGAGTCTGGAATTGTGCCCGGTATATGGCAATAGGCTCGCCCCCTATTACATGGGACCTAACATCGTCGGCGAAACGTGGGTGTACGATATTTACGTAAAGTGTAGACCGATTTTGATGATTTTGCAATTTTGCAATTTGAAATGGGTTAAGCATAGCTCCAAGGTGGTCCCATTTTAATTGCATCGGTATTGGACCTTGGAGTTTGAAGATACATCACGGAACTTCTTGACGGCAAACAACAAGAATGTATAAATTCAGATATTATGAGAATTATATCAGTCCTGTAGGTAGAACTAACTTGAATAATATAATAGAGGTAAATAAATATTATTAACAATAACACTCATCGCTTAAAATTGTAAAATAAAAAAACTTTAAAAAAAAGGAAAATCGACTTCTTAAAGCAAAAAATAAATATTTGAAGTCGGTGCCAAGTACCCGATTTTTTTTTCTTTTTTCGGGGGGAAATGCCTAACGCCTACCCCCGGGCCGAGGGCACGGCCCGGGTTGTTATGTGGGGCTTGCACCCACTAAAACCCCCCGGCGTCCTACTGCCCTTTCGCCGGGCCACAGGAATCGTCACTGGCATGACCTCTGTGGCACCGGCGGGCTCGGTCCGCAGTTAGGCGCGGACCTCGACACGTGTAGGGGAGTTCGGTCTCCCCCTACCGCCTTTTGGAGGCTGCGCGGACGCAGGGCTTTTCCGGCGCGGGCCTGCTAAGTGCTAGGGCGCTGGGGTGCCCTCCCCGACGCTTGCAGGCCGAGATTACGGTGGGCGAAGGTCGTTTCGGGCGTAGTCCCTGCGCCTTTGCACAGCGCGCCGTCTGCGAGCGGGATTAGAGGACGTCTCCTTCCTCACCCACCCTGCCTCCTCCTTCGCGGACATGCCGGCCTCGCAGAAGGCCGCCATTACCGCCCAGGCGCTCTCGCTCCCAACCATGGATGATATCACGGTCGGGAGCGATAGCCCCTGTCCCCCTGCACCGAGCGCTCCAGCGAGCCGGCGCCGCTCGGCATCCCATGCCGGGCACACCAGCAACGTGTGCGCCACCGTGTCTTCCGGGACCGCACAATGGTGGCAGCGCTCCGCCTCCTCACGACCGATCCGCCACAGATACCGCCCGAAGCAACCATGCCCTGCGTCAGATGGTACGTGAGGACACCATGTCGTCGCCCCAGCCACTCCCAGAAGACCGGCAGCAGCGCAGCGATGACGGTGTGACCGGCAGTGGGATTGGCGAGCTTGCACCGCCAGCTCTCCAGCGCAGCTCGGTGCAACTCTGTCCGCCTCGCGCCAAGTACCCGACTGCACCAACTGGCACCCACTGGCACCAACTGGCACCAACTGGCAAGCTTTTATTAACACCGTTACGCCTATATTCCCCAACGGGGGTGGCAGAGGTGTACTGAGTAAACCTACGTTTCGCCGACGATGTTAGGTCCCATGTAATAGGGGGTGAGCCTAATGCCATATACCGGGCACAATTCCAGACTCCGGACTCGTACAGGGCAGTTTTCGTTAGAAAAACTACACTTGTCCGACCTAGGATTTGAACCCAGGACCTCGTGCTCACAAAGCGGTGCGCTTTGCCACTAGACCAACGAGGCAGTCTTAGACCAACAAGCTTTTATTTAAGTTGCAATGTTCGTATATCTGCCTGTCTGTCTTTCCGGCTTAAATCTTATGATCCATTTTTCAAGCACTTGCGGGTATTCGATTGACCTGAAATCTGGCATACTTATGTAAGTTCGGTGACAACGCAATAATATGGTACCATGGAGCTGGGCTGATGATTGAGTCGAAAGGTAACCATAAATAAAATGAAAAATAACTAACAATAGCCCTTATTTGCTTAACCTACCTTAGAATTATTATACATGTTTAAAAATATATACAATTAGTTGTAGTTGGTAGTAGTCGCCTCTGCGGCGTAGGCCTCTCCTAAACCTTTCCATGCATCTCTTTCTCGCGCTTTTTTCATCGAATGAGATTCACATCTGTTACTGAAAATGTCTCTCCATCGTTTTTTGGTCCATGGGAACATGTAAAATATACAACTTAAGCGTCTCGTGTTTAGGCTTGTTAGATTGATATTGACATGTAATATACAAGTAGATTATGTTTAGGGTCTGATGAAACCGAAAGGTGGCCAACAGAACCACCCTACTACTTAATATAACCCCGCCGTGGTTGGGCTCGTTACATTTGTCTTGAAGAGTACTTTAGACTCAGATGGTACCTAGGGTTTGGTGATGGAACCAGAAAGAAGCCATATGAACTACTTATCGAAGCAAGATACCTTCGCCGTGTTTTTGCTATAAAAGCTTGTTTAAAAAAGTCTTTTCAACTTTTTTTTTATTTTTTCTTAATCATCATTCTGGAATTCTAGCCATTTGTGAAGGCTTTACTAAGTCATTTAAATTGTGGTTCAAGTTACAACGGGCTTATTGGGGCCGGAACAATCCACAAGAGAGGAACCCGGAACTTTTGTGAGGCAAAAAATAAGCACAAAAGCCTTTGCTTTACTTATACACTTTATTATTGTGATTCGTTTAGGCTGTGGTTAGATTCATCTATTGTTTAACTCACTTAATGTTTGAGTTTATTTAAGTAGATCGAAGTTTTTAAAAGTTTTTCTTGTTTCCAGCTAAATAGAATAAAAGCAAATCCTGCTATGAGTCGTATTTATCATTTATTAGTGGGTTCGAATTCTAGGTAGGAAAAAGTGGGATTTTTCTATCGAAATATGCTTTATAGATTCTGGAATTGTGTCCGGTACATGGCAATGAGTCCTATATAACATCGACTGCGATTCGTGGTGTACATTGCACACCTCTGCCGCCCCCGCTTGGGGAATATATAAGTGATAGTGTATATTTTTTATTCTTGCTTAGCGAAGTACCCTGCAGGGGTAATGATAAAGGGAAATTATTTATACCGTTCTATTACTAGTCTATTTTATGGCATAATGAAAAAGAGATTTTTTTATAGTTTTGCGTCTGTATTAAATAAGTGGTATATCAAAAAAAAAAATATTATTTCATCTAAGTATCTGGCCTAGTTCCCAAAAATATACGACCATGAAAGTACATCAGTGTTTCTTTTACACAATGAAACCATTCCATTATAAAAATTTAAGACAGTCAAGAAAAGCCACCCTACGAACACAGAACATTAATCATAATTACGTGCTAGCGACTGTAAAATGGCATTATAAGATAATATTTTGAGGCAAGTGTGAGCCGTACGTGACTTGGCAGAAGGCAGTCAGTGCTGCGTCACGGCCCTCCATCACTCGTCCCTCTTGGTATATTGGTTGCCAAGTGTTGGTGCGTGATACACAAAGATTACGGGGGTTTGAAGTCTGCAATGCTGGATTTAATGATTAAAAACGTAAAGCTTTACTCAAACTCAACTCAAATAATTAATTTTTACTAACAATTTTCCACAGCTTCCCACTCAGATGTCAACAACAATACCCAACGGATTTATTTTTGGATGGCGTAGCTTATTAATGGTGAAAGAATGATTAAGGGTCTACCGCGATCGACTTTTTATCGACCGGAAGAGTGACAGTGATGCAATAACTTTACAAAAGAATAATAAGGGACAGATATATTGAACGCTCGCTCGGAAATAAACGGCGTTCTATGTGCAAAACAAATTTTGCCATTTTCCATAAAACTGTAATGACACAAGTCTTAAAAAAACTGTTTTACAAGAACTTGGTTACAATTATTTGCTATGTTTTTAACTAAATTCTATTGATTAGTTCGTAAGTACTTTGCGTTGGAATCAGAAAATGTATAGCAAAAGAGATGAATTTAGTTTTTTTTTCTATCGAGAAATATTCGTTTAATCGTGTCCTTTTACAAGATTCTAATATATACAGTCAAAAATCATATTTCGAAATATTTAGTCTCTAGTCGATAACTTTCTTGAAGTGAATGGAATCCAAAAACAAGTTTTTTACGCGGTAGCCCCTTAAAATCGGTTCAGCAGTTTCCAAGTTTATAGATTACAATCATATACAACAAATCTTTCCTGGTAGGCTTACTAACTAGTAGGTACTAACTACTAAGTAGTTAGTAAGCCCTGAGGGGGCACTAATTAATTGTAAATTTATATTTTTTTATCTATTTTAAGTCCTAATCTACAATCGGGTCGAAACGTGGCCTTCACTGAGAAGATCTGGCGAAGAAACTCAGCGGGTTGTCTTTTTTATTTACACCGTCACACCTATATTCCCCAAGCGGGGGTGGCAGAGGTGTACTGAGTACACCCACTTTTCGCCGACGATGTTAGGTCCCATGTAATAGGGGGCGAGCCTTCTGCCATATACCGGGCACAATTCCAGACTCCGGACTCATACTGGAAAATTTTCGTTAGAAAAATTACATTTGTCCGACCTAGGATTTGAACCGAGGACCTCGTGATCACAATTCGATGCGCTTTGCCACTAGACCAACGAGGTAGGCTTTTTTGTTTAATTCTCTCCTTTTCCTTCTAATTTTTTGATCATATTACATCTAGGTTACAATTAAACAGTTCACGTTGCGATCTTACTCCAGTGTGATGCTTACAACCGAGATATAACCATAATGATGTTATTTCATTAACGGGTGGTTTTAAGATGTAACTCAACAATAGATTTGCCTACTATGAATAGAATTTTGACATATTTTTTATAAAAAATTTGACAAAATTCTACTGACAGTAAGCAAATTTATCCCTAAGTTGAATATTGAAACCGGCCATACGTTGAATATAATTTAATTACTTATTTCATCACACCTCAACTGTGGAAATGGTATTATTTTTGTGCTTAAATTAATCATACATAGCTTTTAAATCTAATTGTTAACTACTAAGTCACCCGCAATACGTATTCGCCTAGTTCGGGGTCCAATGTAAATTGAGGATGTACAATTTTTGATTTGTTTAATCTATTTCTATCTATATCATCACGCCAGGTCCCTTGCGGGGTAGGCAGAGAGTACAGAGATCCAATAGGTTCTTTCCTTACATACCTCTCTGGCTTCCTCCACTTTCATAGTTCTTCTTATACACGCTCGCCGGTTACGAAGACTTGTCCTTCACATAATACTCGGTCTATTTATTTAATAAATGTCATAATTTCTAAAGAGTAAGTGTCTAAAGTGATAACCTAGTGGTAAGACCGTTAGACTGCAAAGTCAGAGGTCTCGGTTTCAACCCCAGGCATGCACCTCTGTCTTTTCGAAACCATAAGCGTATTAAAAAGTAATTATTTATATGCGTATTAAAAAGTAAGCTTTTGACAGCTGGTTCTTCGGACTCAAACATAGATGAATGCTGGAATTGTCTGAAAGAGAGTTTGGTAGAATCAGCGAAAGAAGTATGTGGCTGCTCAAAGAAGCATAGCACAGCAAAAGGGGATGCATGGTGGGACACAGAGTTAAAAAGCTCTGTAGAAAGTAACAAGAAAGTGTGGCAGCACTATGTCTCTTCTTTGAATCTAAATGACAGTATGACGGAGATGAAGAAAGAAATATACCGGCAATGCAAGAATGCCACCAAAACCTTAGTGAAAGAAAAGCGTGAAAGAGCTAGCTAGTGTGATTGAGGAGGAGAGGCTGACGAAGAACTTCGAGAATAACACCAAACTCTTTTGGAGCAAGGTGAGAAAGGCTCGAGGTGATTCGTCAGGCTCCAGAATGAAAAAGATAAAGTCTAAGGATGGTGACATTCTTGCAGACACACAAGCTGTGCTAAACCGGTGGAGTTAATACTTTGGAGAAATGTATGAGAATGCCCCGGATGCTGGTGCCACAGACGAGCCCAGAGGCGAGTTTGCGGCATCAGAATCCACAAAGGACATCACTATGGAAGAAGTTGAATGGGCGATACGAAGTATGAAAAATGGTAAAGCTGCGGGAATTGACATGATATCTGCCGAGATGATTAAATATGGTGGAACTTGCGTCCGGGACGCATTTTCGGTCCTCGCAAATCTTTGCTGGAAGACCGGTAGAGTCCCTACAGATTGGCGCCGCGCAGTCATCGTACCCTTGTATAAAGGCAAGAGCTCACAATATGACTGCGCCAATTACAGGGCCATCAGTTTGATCAGCTTGGCAGCTAAGGTGTATGGTAAACTTATTGAACGGAGAATGCGCGAGAAGTCCGATGGAGTGTTGTGTGAGGCACAGGGAGGTTTCAGGTCTGGAAGAGGATGTTCGGATCAAGTATTCTCCCTCCGCAACATCGTAGAAAAGCATCTGGTAGTAGGCTGGAAGGTTTTCTGCGGTTTTGTGGACCTGGAGAAGGCGTTTGATAGAGTCGTGCGAAAGAGACTTTGGGACATTTTGCCAGAGTATGGTATAAACGGCACCCTGTTGCGAGCCGTCCAGTCCACCTACGTGGACAGCAAGGCATGCGTACGGGTGGGTGGTAACATGTCACCTTGGTTTGACGTTAAAATCGGCGTCAAGCAGGGTTGCGTGTTGTCCGCTAGACTGTTTATTGTGTATCTGGATAAAAGTCTTCAAAGACTGAATGCGATGACTGAAGGGGTAAAAATGGGTGATCTAGTGATAAACCACCTATTGTATGCAGATGACGCGGTTTTGATAGCGCCAACAGCCACTGATCTGCAAACACTAGTCACAGTTATGAGAGACGACTGCATGAACAATGGCTTACATTTGAATGTGAAGAAAACCAAAATTATGGTTTTTGAACGGGAAGAAACCAGAACGAATGCAAGGATTGTGGTTGGTAACGATGTGCTGGAGCAAGTGAATGAGTTTGTATATCTTGGATGCGCCTTCAGTAAGGATGGGAAATACACCGCTGAAATAGAGAGAAGAGTGAATGCAGATAATAGAGTGAATGGTGCGATGGGAAGGCTACTTGGGAGCCGGCACTTAAGCCAAAAGGCGCAGCTGGCCATGCATAACGGAGTGCTTGTCCCAACGCTGTTATATGGCAGTGAGAGTTGGGTATGTAAGAAGGAGAACGAAAGCAGGATAAATGCGGTCGAAATGCGATCTCTGCAGAAGATGTGCGGAGTCACGCTGACTGACCGTATTCGCAACAGCGTAGTAAGAAAGCGAGTAGGTATGAAAGATAGTATCGGTGTAAAGATGAGAAAGGGTATGCTTCGTTGGTTCGGGCATATAGAAAGAATGCCAGAAGAAAGAATGACAAAACAGATATACAATGCGAAAGTGGAAGGATGTAGGTGCCAGGGAAGACCTAGACTATCTTACCATGACCAAATAGACCGTGTCTTAGCTGAAGGGCAAGTCAAGAGTCTCCGTAACCGGCGAGTGTGTATGAGACGAACTATGAGAGTGGAGGAAGCCAGAGAGGTATGTAAGGAAAGATCCTGTTGGAACTCTGTACTCTCTGCCTACCCCGCGAGGGAGCTGGCGTGATGATATAGATAGATAGATAGAATTATTACTTGCTTTAACGGTGAAAGAAAATATCGTGAGGAAACCTGCATGCCTGAGAGTTTCTCAAAGGTGTGTATAGTTCGCCAACTCACACTTGGCCAGCGTGTTAGACTATGGCCTAAGCCCTCTCAGTTTGAGTGGAGGCCCGTGCCCAACGGTGGGACACTTTCTTAACAGGGCTAATATTATTATTAAGTGTCTAAAAGATATTCAAAATCATCATATTTCACTTAAATGCGTTGATTATACGCTGAGTAATGAATATATTAACGTATAAATTATAGCATTATGTTAATACCGGACTTGCCAATACGGTTAGGGGTAGAAAATAACTCAAGTGCACTACATGGAAGAGGGTAAGCAGTGAGTCAGCAATGCGCTAACGATGACTGACGAACGGCGTGTTAGCCGAAGATTGAAGGACTGCGGGCAATGATTGATTGTTTCCCCACGTATTTAGGGGTGATTAGTTATTAACTTGCTTATTTTATTTATTAACACTTTCGATTTAATAAAATATTATTTCACTGTCTGTCTTATTAGTACTATTTAAGATGTGCGACGTATTACTCGCAACCTAAAGCTACTGCATACTGAAAAGAATGGTAAAACTCTCTGTATTTTTAAAAAGGGTAACAGTAGAGTTTCTTGCGAAATTACATTTCGAATGGGTTGTAGAGGCTTAAGTAATCAATATTTTTTGACTATTTATAACTATTTTTTTGGTCTAGATGAAGAAAAAGAATTTTGATTTTTGTGTCAACTGCCCGCGGGAAGTGATTTAGTGTACCCCATTCGTTTAATGGTATTAAGTTATTAAGGTGCTTTCTTAGGGGTTCTCTACTAGCACTTTCGATTTAAAAAATATTCATATGCCTTTTTATATAATCCTGTTAGATCTTTTGCGGGGTAAGTAGAGAGTAAAGAGTTCCAACAGCTTCTTTCCTTACAAACTTATCTGGCCTCTTATACTTGCTAGAGGCATTGGAAGAGGGTAGGCAGTGAGTCAGAATTGCACTACCGATGACTGACGAAAAAACTGAAGGCCAGCGAGCAATGATTGATTATTCCCCGATGTATTTAGGGGTGATTACTTTGTTCCTCATAAAGTGGGTTTTGTAATATTATAATTTCATCCCCCTTTATATATATATATATTGTCCCTTGTCACTGCTGCGCAAATCGAAGTCAGAGATATTAGGTCATACTCCACCATACGGACCCAGTGCAGATTGGTGAAGTACGACCCTACATGTTGGTGGAACTATTTAAATAAGATTATATATTTAAGTATGAATTCCGGCGAGCGTGTATGAGACGAACTATGAGAGTGAAGAAAGTCAGAGAGGCATGTAAGAAAAGAACCTGTTAGAACTCTGTACTCTCTGCCTACTCCGCAAGGTATCTGGCGTGATTATGTAGATATATACCTAAGGCCACCTGTGCCGGCTAGGCAGCTGGCACAGGTGGCCTTAGATGTAAATTCATAGTCTTGGTCTAGTGGCAAAGCGCATCGTGGTCTTGACTTGGTGACTTGGTGATCATAAAGATGACCACCAAGTCCTGGGTTCAAATCCTAGGTCGGACAAATGTGGTTTTTCTAAGGAAATAATCCTAGTATGAGTCTGAAGTCTGGAATTGTGCCCGGTATATTTTTTTTCTAAACGTAGTCCCTTACTT
The DNA here is from genome assembly GCA_905147815.2 of Phalera bucephala. Classification (NCBI taxonomy): domain Eukaryota; kingdom Metazoa; phylum Arthropoda; class Insecta; order Lepidoptera; family Notodontidae; genus Phalera; species Phalera bucephala. Next base: position 6,054,691 of record LR990621.1, on the reverse strand, counting down.
TGATTTATTCCTGTATCGTGGGTGCGTTAACAAACATAAAAATTCACATACACAAATAACCAGATCGAAACAAATAATTGTGGATCACACAAAGATTTGGTCCCGTAAGGGAATCGAACCCGCGACCATTAAGCATAGTGGGCAGAGTGGCTTAAGCTCTTAACCACTGCACTAAATCGTCCGTCAAATTGCCGAATATAGGCAATGGGCTCGCCCTCTATTACAGGGGACCTAAGATCCTATATCCTAAGATATTACCTGTATCTGATTTTATGCACCTTTAACTGTATTTGTCATGTTTATCTTGAGGGACGAGTTAGTGGTTTAACGCTTGAGCCGCTCCACCAACTGGGTCAAGTAGTCGCGACTTCGTTTTCGTGACCCAAAAATATTTGTTTTGGCCGAGGTATTTGTGTATGTGAATTTCATGATTCTAAACGCACCCATGACACATGAATAAGTTCTAGTGTGGAGCTACGACTTTTTAAAAAAAAAATAGGTTTCGCGCACCTTTCACTTTCACGCATAGAATAATAATAATCTGGAAGCCGCGGGCGCGCATCGGGTTGAAGCAACAATTAGTACCTGCAAAGCAAGTAGTCACACGTTTACGTGATTAGTCACTCGGCGACCGTCGCGCGGAACAACGTGCTCTACGCGTGTCAAATTAAATTTAATTATGCCATCTTACGGCGTTCCTACCTGCAACAATTCCGTCAAGCTCAAAAAGAAACAGGATGGGATTACACTTCATTTTTAGCTAGCGCAATCGGACATCGTATTATTTAAATATTGAATTAAATGTTCCGTTCATAATTGTCACCGAAATTATGCGTCAATTTTGCCTGTATTGCCAATACCGCAGTGTAATTTTTCCCTACTTTTATTCACTATGGATCTTAGTTGTTATAGTACTAACTTTTATTAAAGTCGGGATATTATTTTATTCTTAGTAGAATAATGATGAAGCCGGATAAATCATAGGCATACATTTTGCCGACGATGTTAGATACTAAAAACATATTTCGCCACGTGGCGGTGGCAGGGGTGTACCGCGTACACCCACATTCAGACAATATTTAAAAAAATGATTCAACAACAGGGATATTAAATATAATATATTTTTTATCCGTCCTAAGAATCGATTCCAAAACTTCGTAATTGTAACGCAACGACACACATAAAAAAAAATTTACTAATAAAAAAATAAACATCAATAACTTACTGCTAATGGAATCGCGATTTATTTTAAGAACCTACTTAATTACGTCTATTTCCATCGTTGATATATATAAAGATACATGTTACTGCTAGAAATAAGCACTAATGATTTTATAATTTCTTACTGATTGACCACACACTCCATTTTATATTTAAGTGGTAAACCATTTTTAACTAGCAACATTATGCGGATGGGAAGTGTGGTGAGTGCGGGACGTTTGTTGATTTTTTGGTTTCACCGCGCGGCGTGCAATTACGAGTGAACGTGGCTTCTGGATTATTGTTGTTCTATGCTTTCACGTTGTATCATATTGATCCGTCGGAAGTATTATACAAACAATTCAAAAACACAATGAAACACCTTATCTATAACATTTTCAGACAGCCAACTTGACTGCGTTGAATAGAAACTCCATCTGTTGTCCGAAATTTAACTCTATCATCCAATAAATACGGTTGGTTATACTCCCTTTCAAGTTTAGTTTGATATTTGTTTGTTTTCTCGTCACGTACATTCGGAACCTTTATCAGAAGTTAATATTCGTAATATAGAAAGAATATTTTTCGGAATCCGAAACGATAAAGGGATAGGTTATTTTACTCTTTACGAGATTTTTAGGAGTTCGTATAGAGATAAATTTGACTGAATAATTTTACGACGGCTTGGTCTAGTCCCTCATTAGATCGAATAGACGCGGGTTCGAACTCGCACGGCATAAATTTTTGTGTCAACTGCAAGTGTTTGTTTTAGATTGGGTGTTTCTCCGTGTGAATTTCATAAAAGTTACGAAACAGAAATAATTACTAATGCTTACTACTGAATGGATGTCGGAAGAAAGAATGAGAAAATAGATACACAATCCAAAAGTGAAAGGATTTAGGTACCGGGGAAGACTTTTTTTTTTCCTGGGGTTTAATATTGCATGGGACTTCCGCGAGCCTCGGGGGAAGCTCATGGGGCGTGTCGGATTCCTACTGACTAAAAACCCCACAGTGGCTGACATCGGTACTTTGGGGGAGCTCCGGGATCTTCGTATGGAACACACCGGTGCTCCTCTTGTACCGCACTGTGTGGCGACTTGACAACCCGTTCCTTACCCTGCGATGACCCGGTGCTCACGGTGACGTGGGTCACACCATGCCGCCGTCCTCTTCGAGGTCGCTTGTGAAGGACGCTCAGGGCCCCCGACCCTAGTCCACGACCCCGAAGGCCTCCCTACTGATGTTGTCATGATTTTACCATGACCAACAGTGTCTTATACGAACGGCAAGTCAAGAGTTTCCGTACCCGGCGAGCGTGTATGAGACGACCCATGAGAGTGGAGGAAGCCAGAGGGGTCTGCAAGAAAAGAACCTGTTGGAACTCTGTACTCTCTGCCTAACTCGCAAGGGGTCTGTCGTGATGATATACAGATATACAAACTATATATATATATATATATATATATATATATATATATAGCTATAATAAACGCAAGACCTGAAAGTAATTTGTTCTAAATCGATAACTGAATTGATTCTAACTATTTTTAATGTATATAACATTTTTTTTTAAATTTGCAAAAAATGATTTTACTCCTTCAGTGCGCTATAAAAAACTAAGTTAATTCTTGATTCATAGCAATAAGGAGATGCATTCCTAACCCGTATTTCTCAAAATGCACACATACACGTACAAGTTTCATTGTTAATTGGGGTATAAAAGTGCTTAAAAAGGGGTAAAAACCTTTAAATTTGGATATTTGGATTTCGTTTTGAATTTATGAAGCAATTCTCTAATTGGGGTGCCTGAGGTCTTGCGTTTATTATGTTACACCTTGTTGATAATTAGGCTACTTTAAAATTTAGATTGATTGGTGAACTCAGCGATGCTATGGTAGGTTGCTCAATTGATGGAAAATTCATCAATAATATAAGCTATGCCGATGACATGGTATTGCTGAGTCCATCAATCAATGGTCTGCGCAAACTAATTGCGATCTGTGAGCAGTACGCGGAGACCCATGGCCTTAAGTATAATGCAATGAAAAGCGACTTAATGGTGTTTAAAGCCCGTAACAAAACATACGACAGCCTGCCACCAGTCACTCTGAAGGGTACACCACTTAAAAAAGTCTCGCAATTTAAATATTTGGGGCACTGGATCTCGGAGTCACTGCATGATGACATAGACGTAGAGAGGGAACGCAGAGCATTATCAGTTAGAAGTAACATGTTGGCTCGTAGGTTTGCACGGTGTAGCAACGAAGTTAAGATAACATTGTTCAGGGCTTACTGTCAGACGTTCTACACGTGCAGCCTGTGGGTCAGATACTCACAGAAGAGTCTGGATGCTCTGCGAGTCCAATATAATAATGCGTTTAGGAGTGTGTTGGGGCTGCCCCGATTCTGTAGTGCATCGGGGATGTTCGCGAAGGCCAGAGTAGATGGTTTTCATGCCATCCTGCGTAAGAGGGCCGCATCCACGATGTCGCAAATGAGGGGCAGCGCCAATACTCTCCTAAGCATACTGGCTAATCGGCTGGATGGCCCATTTATTCGGCACTGGATAAGTATTCATAATTCATACATGTCCAGTGCCAAATAAACAAAATAAAATCTAGATATAAGTACTAACATAGTCTGTAAGAAGATTGTTACTAACAAATTATGGATTTTTTATCTGAAAATAAAAATTATTATTATTATTATATTACTTACCTACTAAATATCTATTTTTCTATATCATTCCGCCAGTTCCTTTGCGGAGTAGATAGCGAGTGCAGAATTCCAACAGGTATCTATTCAATGAATTCAGCGAAAATACAAATCACCAACTTGTATTCGCGAAAATGTTTCTGAGAAATATTTAAATATGCAACAATCCTTCTAATATTATAAATGTGAAAATTTGTGTATTCAGCTGTTTGTTACTGTATTACGCAAAAACGGCTGAACGGAATTGAATGAAATTTAGCACACAAATAGTTTTTTTTAACGTAGCCCCACTAGGATTATTATTTATTCCTGTGTCGTGAGTGCGTTCACAAACATGAAAATTCACATACACAAAGATGCCTCCTTTACGGGACTCGAACCCGCGACTATTAGACGCAGTGAGCAGAGCGATTTAAACTCTTAACCACTGCGCTAAGTCGTCCGTCAATTAACACTTAGAATATTTTTCGGATAACTCGCGGGCAGAAGCTAATGGGTAATAAATCTTGTGTTGCAGCATCCAAATATTATTTCCATCGCATTTTCTGATACTCATAAACTATTTAATTAAACCACGCTTTCAAATGCTCTAATATCCCCAAAAGGTTTTAATAGAATTGCAAATAGCGCCCTCTAGCGGCCATACGGGGCTCTAATTGGCAATTAAAACGCAAACCGCAACATGGCGGAACTGCCCACGCGTGGATGGTGAGTGTCCGAATAATAGGAAACCAGTGATTTATCTTCTCAATGTGTTAATGGATTTGCGGTTGAAATTGTTTTGGGAAATAAAATACTGTTACGCTTATAGTATCTAAGTGGAAGTGGCAGAGAAGTATTGTGTGAACCTACATTTGGTCAAGAATGGTAGAACCCTGTGTGGTAAGGAGTGTTTAGCCATTACTTAAAGCAGAATTCCAGCCTTGAGACTGCATTAGGATTCGAACAGTAGACTTACGGCCGGTTCCAATATTTAACTCAAGGATAGATTTGCCTACTTCGGCTAGAAATTTGACATTTTTTGTACGACATGTTTTGTACAACAAGGAAAATCTATCAAAATTCTAATGACAGTAAGCAAATCAATCCCTGGTATCGCGCATGGTATGGATAATGATCACGTGGTTCTGGGTATAAATTGTAGACTGGGCACAGTGTCATTGAAAAAAATCTAACCAAAAAATCAGTAGCAATCCGGGGTTTAGAATTGTGTCCGGTATAATGGCATAATAGTCGTCTCTTATTATATTGGAACCTAACATTGTCATCAAAATGTGGGTTTAGGCTGTACACCACTGCACTTTCCATACGGTGAAAGTTAGCGGGACGATATCAGTTTATTATGGAAGGTACTCATCGGGAAAAGGTTTGCATAATGTTACCTTTTCGTTTTCAATTTTGAATAAAAAAAAGTTGGAACGACAAAATTTTCTCGAAATCCCATCTATTATCAATGATTCAAAGTAACGTAAGAACTGTTAACAGCTTTTACTAATAACATAAATTATAAGCAGAGAAACGTCCATTATAGCATAAAAGCCTTGCAAAGATCGCCACAACGACCGGTTTTATGCTGTAAACACACAAATATAGCATGGTGTACCCGGACATTTTGATTTTTTTATTATTTCCTACGCCACTCACCAGGAATTATTAAACAAGACAGATAATGAGCTGAAAAACTTCCAGTATACCACAAAAGTCTTTACAGAGATCGCTTCAATGACCAGTTTTGTGCTGTGTAATACACAAATATAGGATATATCTACTCAGACATTTTGTTTTTTTTTTTCTTATTTCCAACGGCACTCACCTGGAATCACTTACTAAAACAGATAATGAGCCATAAAAAGTCAGGCACAACACAAAAATCTTTCCAAAGATCGCTTCAATAACAGTTTTGTGCTGTAAAATACACAAATATAGCGTACACCTACTCGGACATTTTGATGCTTTTCTAAATTCCAACGGAATTTAATTCCAGGAATTACCAGACCAGAAGGCCAGTTCTTAATCTTGACTGAATTGAGATTTAATAATGAATTGACTTACTTGGTATTCTGCTTTACTAAGGTATCGATCCTATTTCGATATCATACATACTTAGTTCAATGTCATGTCGAGTTGTTTAATTTGAAATACATTTTAATCATTTGTTTATCACATTTATTTATTAATCTCAGCTGCCACAGTCTAAATAAAAAAATATCTAACTGAAAATCTTCAGTGTCATGATGTTTTGCACATTCAGTAATTTAATTTCAATCTTTAATTAACATAAGGAGTATTATACAAGAGCAACTTAATATTATAGGAACATTAAATATTTACACCGTATAAATAAAATAAAAATACTATATACACAACATACCTGCAAATGTTCAAATAAAATTAATATATACAAAAAATATATTTCTGTTAAATCGCTGCCGCTTGGCAGTGAGCCCAGAAGGTTGATAGCATTGCCTCGTTGTATGGCAATGCTTATTTTCTTTGCGAGGTAAGAACTAGCCCTCTTGTCGCCAGTGACATCGTTCAGCAATTTTGAAATATCGCCGAAAATGTGATAAGCGTCAGGACCCCACGAACCAAGCGCCTCTACTCCAAACGGCTCAAACATAACATGATGTTTTGTATATTTCTTGTTCATATCAGTTCAAAATTTTATCGGAATACCGTTTACATATCGTTCAACTATCGGTCCATTCTCGATTCGGTCAATATCGAAATTTTACGAGAATATCGTTTGTGAGGTTTATGACATTGAGATTAGATCGATACTGTAATTTGAACACTTTTAATGTCGAGAATCGGTCTTTTGTGTTCTACCACTAAGTTGAAGAGCGGCGCTCTTGAGCTAATTGCCCCCTTGCTGTTCTGGCTCAAACGTAGTGGTTGCACGCACGCCCTTTTTTCCGGTGAATCTGTGAAAGCCCCGCAACCAGTAGCGTAGATCACATACACACACACCAAAAATCTCTGTCAAACAGAAATAAATAATAAGGTAAAAACCGTCCAAAATATGACGAAGGCCTCGCCAAAGATCACCATAACGACTGACTTTCTGCTAAATAATTTAGAATTATAACAGACTAGCTTCCACCCGCGACTTCGTCTGCGTTGACTTTAGACAGGAATCTAACATTTTTCTAGGGTAAAAAGTATTCTATTTGCAATTTCATTCAAATCCTTAATTAAGTAACAAACATTCAAACACAAACATTTATAATATTAGTGGGATAGATCGATTGACGGATGGTTTAGTGCAGTATTTAAGAGCTTAACTCGCTAAGTCGACTGGCTATAATATTTTTTTCGGTCTGGGTCTTTTTGTATGTGAATTTCGTGTTTATAAAAGCACCCAAGACACAGGAATAAGACCTACTGTGGGGATACGTTTCTTTTTTTTAAGATAAATATACGTGTAGGTGTACTCGTTTTGATATTTTTTTTAATTTCCAACGCCACTCACCAACAAAAGTAATTTATTGACAAACAAACCGTGACACGAACATTTTACCAACATTGTTATTTCGCACGTCAAAAAACATCAACTGTTATTTATTTTCGTTATGAAAAATGCAGTTACAGCGTTGTTATCGGGCACTCACAGCCGCGGGCAGGGCACGTATTCGCTATTACCAAACGCGGCGAGTCACCATAACGGCGTGAATTGACTGTGTTATGCTATTCTGTATACGACTGGAGTACCATTAAAAGATTATTTCACGAAGTTAACGTAACGCGTTACGTGTTGTTAATTGGTCATAGCGACTCAGAATGTTTTATAACCGACTAAAAGTGATTTGTGTTCGTGATTTTTCATTTTTGACCTTTGCGAGCGAAAATGCGCTTTAGTGACTATAGTGAGAGCA